>JAQISU010000057.1:6407500-9017500 GCA_029339505.1 Unio delphinus | reverse complement strand
TTAACATCCATGCGTGTCAGCCAAGATAATTATCGGATCGATTTGTTGTTGTTGTAGGGTTTAACGCCATTTTTCAGCACACGACAGGCTATACATGGGGCCTAGTATTAATGGTGGACGATGAACCCCCGGAAAGAACCACCGACCCACGAGAAGCTAATGGCAAGCTTTCTCAAATACCAACATTGGCCGAATCTGAGACTCGAACCCACGTTACAGATGTGAGATGGCAGTGATCCGTAACGGAGAGCCCTTTAGACCACTCGGCCGCTATGGGCCCCTATTGTATCGATATTATCCAACACTGGTTCGTAAATCGCCAATAAGGCACTTAGCAGTGATAGTGCGGAGTACATTCGTCGTTAGTAGAGACAAATGTTAAGTTATTTGTTTCCGTTCAGCAAGTAGATTTCACCATTTTAACACAACCGAATCAGGATGCACTTTACATAAGTTCATAACCTTATACAACCTTTTAAATCTGACATGCTTCCGTTGAATTTCGATGTATAAAATCCTTACAAATAAGATTGTATTTTGTTGGTTCCAACTTTATTTTCAACACATGGTTGGCTATATAATGTACAGGAACGGGAGTTAAGTGCTTTCCCCAAAGAGACAAGCAGCCGTCTCGGGCTGACATGGGCAGCTATCGAATCCACAACGCTTGATTTACGTGCAGGACGTTCCACCAACTGATCTACCGCGCTTCCCTTTTAAATACATAAACAATGTCTTTAATGAAATGGCGTTGCGTCATACAAATGTAAAATATTTAAACACAGTAGGGATTACAAAGAATTAAACACACATTCCAGCTAGCCTTTGAAAATTTAAAATGTTCGGGTGTATGCTATCTGCTATGTGGAGACATTTAAAATGTATTGATGTGACGACTGTATTTGGTGATGGGTAAATCTGACCTTTCCAGTCTAATGTTTCTGATATTTTACAGGTATTGAAAAGAAAGAAAAAAATGGCTGGAAAGAGGAGATGCATAATGGATCTAGTAAAGGGATTAAACAGGAGGAGTGTTTTACTGTTTTATTCTGCATTCATTTGCGAGTGGAAGGATTCCTTCATTAAGCTTTTTATCAGATCAGACTTCAGGGAGAATTACATTACCCTGATAACATCATTTAATATATGATTTCCTAATGGGATATTGAATTGTATCAGTATGAGAAAATATCATATCGACAACGTGGCGATAAAAATCGACAACGTGGCGATAAAAAAGATATCAACCAGATTCACTGTCCTCTCTGGAACTACTTTCTATTTTAATGAGGAAATAAATCTCCCTTTAGATAAGATACAAGATAAGATGTGTGTGTGTGTGTGTGTGTGTGTGTGTGTGTGTGTGCATGTGTGTGCGCGCGAGCCTAAATCAACTAAAAAGAAAATAGTGATTAAAAGAAAGAAAATAATCCAGCCAGATCCACCTTCTCGTAAATCTACCAAAATCAGCGCATTAGCCCGTTTTGAGGAAATGCCATAATTCTTTCTTATTGCATCCCTCTCTGCCCTGCAGAGAAAACTTATTTTTATGACCAGAATTTAGTTATTTTGCTTGTAGGTCCGCTATTCCTTCAACTTTTGTTCATTTTAACGGTTTTAAGAGTTTCTAAAAATTTTAACAATATGGAAAAACATACCACGTATAGACATTGTGAACCTAACATAATTTCTACGTGATGAAAATGTTTATTTAAGGATAATCGTTTTGTAATTGATGTATAGTTTCAAACGTAAGTTTCGTTGAGTATATACATCAAAGGAAGATGTATAACACAGAAATGTACGGAAAAACTATCCTGATACTAACGTTTCATAAATAATACTGAATGAGTGTTTAAAAACAGCTTTTAGATCATGAATGCCTCTTATCAAATTCATAAAGACAGGGTTTATTCCGTAGAACACAATTATTAGATCACATTGTTTCCTCAACCGAAAACCTGCGGTGTCAATTTACACATATTTCCTTGGCTTTATCATTAGTTTTCACAAGACTGACATTGAGATTGTTTACTGCATTAACATTTTTTTTTTTTTCATCACTTAAAAAGAGTCAAACGTCGCAACCAAGTCATGGGACGTCCAATCTCTCCCAGAATTCATAGCGCTGTTATACACGTAGGTAAAATTTAACGTCATGTAGATGCGCCATATAGAAGGCTCAGTAAACTTCGATCGGACAAACGCTGAATACATTAATTTTTGGGTTCTTAATGTTTTTACGTTCAGTTAACAACCACTAGAAATTACACAATTGCTTGAGTAAAGTTCATCAATAATGATGTCAGTTGATGTTGGGGCAAACATTGTTGGGCGTCGACATCAAACAAACAAATAAAGTCAACTAAAATAAGCTTTGTCTGGTTTAACGAGGATTCTACAGTCAAAATTTATAAAACTAAAGGCTTACTATACCTTGTATACAACCATGAAATATCAGTTGAATTGGTCAAAAACACAAACTTCAGTATGTTTGTACCTTATAAGAAAATATCAACTGGACTGGTTCAAGATTCTTTCGTATCCAAACTAGCCAATATAGAAAAGCGCAATGGCGAAACAGTAGTGGTCTCTGTATACCAAACCTTCATTACTTAATTAATAGTGGTCTCTATATATCAAAGCTTAATTACTTAACCAGTAGTGCTAAATGAATATAATAGCTTAATTGCTAAACCTTAACTAGTTCAACATTCTTTCGTATTCAAACTTGCCAACATAGCAAAGGGCAATGGCGAAACAGTAGTGGTCTCTGTATATCAAAGCTTAATTACTTAATTAATAGTGGTCTCTATATCAAAGCTTAATTACTTGATTAATAGTGGTCTCTATATATCAAAGCTTAATTACTTGATTAATAGTGGTCTCTAGATCAAAGTTTAATTACTTCATTAATAGTGGTCTCTATATATCAAATGGATATATCCTTCAGAGACGCTGGCGATGGATTGGCCACACCCTCCGCAAACCTGCTCCCAACATCACCAGGCAAGCCCTCACATGGAATCCTCAAGGAAAGAGGAAGAGAGGAAGACCCAGAAACACCTGGCGCCGTGATTTGGATGCAGACGCAAAGAAGATGGGCAAGACGTGGGGACAGCTGGAGAGACTCGCCCAGAACCGAGACGCCTGGAGGGAGCTGGTTGGCGGCCTATGTCCCAAACGGGGCCCCAGGCGGAGATGAGATATATCAAAGCTTAATTACTTCATTAATAGTGGTCTCTATATCAAAGCTTAATTACTTGATTAATAGTGGTCTCTATATATCAAAGCTTAATTACTTGATTAATAGTGGTCTCTATATCAAAGCTTAATTACTTGATTAATAGTGGTCTCTATATATCAAAGCTTAATTACTTGATTAACAGTGGTCTCTATATCAAAGCTTAATTACTTGATTAATAGTGGTCTCTATATCAAAAGCTTAATTACTTGATTAATAGTGGTCTCTATATATCAAAGCTTAATTACTTGATTAATAGTGGTCTCTATATCAAAGCTTAATTACTTGATTAATAGTGGTCTCTATATCAAAGCTTAATTACTTGATTAATAGTGGTCTCTATATCAAAGCTTAATTACTCAACCAGTAGTGCTAACTGTATATAATTGCGTAATTGCTAAACATTGATTAGTTCAACATTCTTTCGTATCCAAACTAGCCAATATAGCAATACGGAATGGTCCCTGTATATCATAGTTTAATAACTTAATCTGTATATCATAGCTTAATTTCTTAACCAGTAATAATTTCGATATTGCATAGCTTAACTGGTTATCTAACAGTGGTCTGTACTGCACGTGTAAACATCCAATGACCATATTTACATTCCCATGGAGATGTCTACATAAAACTTAACATCTTTTAAAAGAAGATATGAGGTTCAGACTCTACAAAACTGCACAGAAGCAAACACTCTTTGTAGAAATTCCAGCATGCGTGTCACGAGGTTTTGTATCGCACGCGAAGGGCAGGAAAATGTCTCGCTGTAATATTTGTACACTTAAAGATGGGCACGAGCTCTTTCATTTTTATAATTGAAAAAAAAAATGGCACGCTATGCAAAATATGTTACCGACCCCTGATCTAAACAATATCAACAAAAAAGGATCATAATTTAACAAATGGTCACTGGGCTGTGTAGAAATTATCAAAACAGATCATCAAAACTGAAGCACTTGCTTGAGAACGGCGCCTGTTTAATAGACACCTCAAATGGGAATTGACATAGGATTTATGTAAAAGAATCAAATCTAAAAATGACCAAAGAATAATCCACGAATTAAATTACAAAAGTCTTATTAATGAAATGTTCTAATCGATTTAAGTTCGAGTCCTGTTGGAAAATCCAAGATCAGTTTATTGTAGAAACATAATATTTATCACTCTGGTGCTGGAAATCCGAATACAATTCAGATAAACGTCTTTGTCCAAGAATTCTGTATGAGCACGTTAAATATTTCCGGATATACGAATTAATCCTTGAAAACCCAAGTGAACTGAAGGAAAGTTAACTTGAATTCGGAAACCGGCTACAACGAAACAAAATGACTTAAAGTCATTGGTAAAAGCCCAGAACTAACCATCCTTCACTAAAACAACGATTATATCGTATTCTAATACGCGGTTTCGAAAAGATCCCTAAATTGCGAAATCATTAAAAGAGAGAGGAGAAAAGAAGTGATCGTTTATATCACGTACTCCTAACATAGCCCTGACGAGAACCAATCATTTTCACTTTAAGAATAAAATGTTGTGTACTTCTAATTTACTAGTCCATACTTGACTTTGACAACAACCAATCACTGTACGATAAAAACAACAACCAATCACTGTACGATAAAAACAACAACCAATCACTGTACGATAAAAATAAAACCTGTTTATATGGTCGCTACTAACCTTGGAAAAAAGGTCAGGATCTAAGTCAACATTACTTGTTTACCAAGAATTAATTCAGGCCAACCGATTTTCGGAAAAAAAACATCTTTTGCGAATAAATTTCAATTATTATGAATAGCATGTAATGAAACATAAAAAACGAATTTTAATTTGACAAACAAACAACTAAATTAAAACAAATAACTATCAAATTAGATATATGTAACAGAAGGCAATACTAGATTTGATACATAATCAATTGACATCATGTGACGTCAAATAATATTAGTAGCTCGTGGTATTTGAGAGTAGGTATTATTTTCGTCGTCATGTATGGCATCCCATAATTGAGGGGAAATGTATAATGGTCATAAAACAGGCCAAGAT
This sequence comes from Unio delphinus, assembly GCA_029339505.1. Taxonomy (NCBI): domain Eukaryota; kingdom Metazoa; phylum Mollusca; class Bivalvia; order Unionida; family Unionidae; genus Unio; species Unio delphinus. Next base: position 9,012,210 of record JAQISU010000057.1, on the reverse strand, counting down.
AACAAGCCAGTCTACTAAAGTAGAATGTATCATATCGTGTAAATGAACACCGCTCTAGCAATAGTTTCTACCCCATCTGTCCAGAATGGCATTGCTTCTTTCCTCAAATATCAGTTTGCATTCTAGAATTGCGTCTATCTGATACGCGTTTTGTCATCACATTTGTCTTGACATTACAAATCATGTGAAATACTATGGCGGTAAATATATAATATTTTATGTTAAGGCTATTAACGTAATGACATATTTTTCATAACTCTAAAGCACTAACAAAAGTACTAATGTTAGTGATAGTGATTTTGATGTTGATTTTCGTTGTAAATTGAAAATAAAATTATGCTAAGCTATACCTGAGTGGCTTGTCTTTGATTACAGCTTAAACGTACTCAGAATAACAAAAACTTTTGTTTTTATTCACTTAAGTGGTTAAAAGCCGATATTCTACTAGACTTCTGTACATTAACACAATTCGAGTAGGTAAAAGTCAATATTACACACGAATGCTGAACATTAGAGCCATTTACAAATTTTACAATGACTCATGTACAATTAACACCACTTAAGTGGTTAAGAGACAATATAGCACTTGACTTCTGTACATTAACACAACTAAAGTGGTTCGAAGTCAATATTTCACTTTAGTGGCTAAAATACGATTTTACATTACACTGCTGAGCATTAAGGTCATTTAAGTGGCTACACTAGACTACTGTACATTAACATCATCGAAGGGGTTAACAGCCAATGGTACACTAGACTACTGTACATTAACATCATCGAAGGGTTAACAGCCAATGGTACACTAGACTACTGTACATTAACATCATCGAAGGGGTTACAAGCCAATGGTACACTAGACTACTGTACATTAACATCATCGAAGGGGTTAACAGCCAATGGTACACTAGACTACTGTACATTAACATCATCGAAAGGGTTACAAGCCAATGGTACACTAGACTACATACACTATTTAAGGATCTTCCATTTAAAAGAGTACTTGACAATGCTTGAACAGGTACGGTATAAGTTATAACTTCGTTGCACGCCTGTCTGACAAATCTCCTTAATCAAGCTGTCAAAATAAATAAACCGGAACAAAAATAACGAGATTTAGTATTCTTGCTGAGTCATCAATTTTCTACGTGATTGTTAAAACGAATTTGAAATGGTGTTTAAGCCATATTAACCATTATTTATCCCTGTGTGGTAACAACCTCAAGTACAGGTTCGAGAGTATTATTTTGTTATCGTTATGTGGTAAAACTCGTTATGCGAGGAGATTTTTTTTCTTCTATTTTATGTGGCTTTTGGGATGATGATATGATAAACAATTTTTTAGCCACGTGTTTCTCGAAATAAACCTGACAACTATTTGATGCCGCCCATCAGTGCATTGATGTAGGTGAGTGTATCTGTGTGTGCGTGCATGATTGGGTCTTATCACGCAACTCGCCCTCCATTGATTAAGATGAAGACTTTTGAGCTTTGAGTATCATAGAGGGTGGTCTCTAGATGTGCGCAACAGGCTTCAAATATATATTTAGCCGTCAAATATGGAAGAATGGAAAAACGGACCTTTGATGTTTGATCTCGACAACTGAGAACGTATTTGAGCAATGCAGTTTCATTGCAGATTCTGGTTTAACATCCAGACCCGTACTTTTTGCATCTGGATTAGGACTGTTCCTGTTTGTTGTTTCATTTTTTATATTAAAAAAAATAAATAAATCAAAATTAGATCGTCTTCTTGGCATACTTATCGCTAACTTGAATGGAAAAAAAAACATAAAAGGTCGGGTTGTACTGTTCCACGTGGGATAATTGAATTGTTCTGAACGTTTTCTTACAGCTTTTAGGTTTCTTTGAATAGACAAAATAATGTTTGATTACATAATCTGCGGCTGCATGTTTTGCAGCCCCAGTCACCCGAAAATATAGGTTTGTGACGTAACACAGGAAAACGTAAAAGTGTTGGAGAACAATTTTTCTATTGTGCAAAGAGCACACTATAAAAACCTCTCGCTGACATCAAAGCTGACTAGAAAAAATCTTACGGATAAATTTTTCTTTCATTTCATACAATTTCGAGGTGGTGTGATCGTCTTAAAAGATTCCCAGAAAGATTATACACGTTCTGGAAGATCGTTTTCTGAGATTGGTGAGTAGGAAATGGCTGCTTTGAAGCGAGTAATTAATGAACATGCTCGATAAACAAGGGAATATGTTTCTGTTATCACGAGCATTAATTCGTCACCGTGTACAAGATGGACCCCGCGCTTGTCTTTGGCTGACTAATTTCAGAAACACTTGAGTTAAAATCGCCAAACAGTTACTAGCCAAATATGTAAGAATGACTGACACAATTGATGAAATCTGGATATTATTTTTTGAACTCACTCAAGTGGAAACAATAAAGCTTGGATCAGAGAAAGTGAGCAGAGACAACAAATCGTTTGAAGAAGTGGGACTGTGAAGATATATTTATATATATTAAGTTTAGATCCGAATGTCTGGTCACCCTAGTGCCTGACTCATTCATGTTACTGGATATTGTTATGCTTTACAGTGTAGTCAAAATTTGTAGAACACTACCAAACATTCCGTCCGCGCACTGGTAACCTAGGTGTCCAGCTACTCATGGAAAACGCACCCGCGCATAAATCCGCCATCATGACCGACGTCTTGATGTAGTATAACATCAAACTTTTGTCAAATACTCAACACCCCCAGCCCCTGCCTTTTCAAGAGTGTTGACTGAATTCTATTAGAGACGATTAACTTAGGTGTTGGCGATTTGAAAGCCGCTATGCCGTTGTTGTGAATTTTTATATTGTATGAATAACATACAAAAAGGTAAATGCAAAATGGCATTTAATAATTGTATAGTCAGTCTGAGACTCCTTGTATCAGTTTTATTCGTTTATGTAGATATATATGTAAATTAAAATGATTAAGGTCAAATAACAAACCAAGAAAAGATAACGCATAACACTGCTCAATTTAGTGATTGGGAAGCATTAGAGAAATATAACAAATTTGAAACACTTTTGCTATTACATGTTATTAGAAACAGGGGCAGTAAACGCAATGAATATATATAGAGCTATTAAAAGTGTGCAGATGGCGCTATGAATAATCACCAAGTACAGGAACGTAAAAAAATTAATGGAAATTTAATACGAAGTTAGATATAAGTTCTTAAAGACTATGTCCAGACTATTCTTTTAAATATACATATTCTATCATAAATACATGAATATCTGGGAATTCCCCAAAATATATATATTTGCCGAAGAATGGAAATAAATTACAAAACATAATTTCCCATCAACGGAGAAAACAATTCCTACAAGAATATATACTTGCCCAGCAATGAAAATAAACCCCAAAAATGCATACGTGCCCAACAATAAGAAAACCCCACAAGAATATATTCTCGCCCAGCAGTGGAAATAAATATGAAATTAGTGTTAATATTGGAGCTAAGAACACATAATGTTTCTTCCCCTGCAAAATAATTTTGTTTTTCCGGAGGGGTGGGGGTGGGAGCGAGGATTTGGACTATTTCAATTTTTATTGTTTCTTTATTACCTATACAGGAGACAATATCCTGAAGGACTAAGATGTAATGCAATTAATATCTAACTGACGGAATGACACCAAAACACAAATATTTACCTCATGGACTGGGAACATAACCAGATATCTCAGGAAATAACTGAAATGAATAACATTAACATCAGTCTCAAACAGGCTGTGTTGGTGGTTGGAATACATGTTAAAGAATGGGAACCAATATATAATCCGGAATATATATGGGGTGGACTCTATCCGTACAAAGGAAGGGGTAAAGAAGAAAGCAAACGTATTGTGAGCAAGTTGTGCCAGTATTTAAAGATCTGGTTGGATGAGTCTGGACTGAAATGAGTAGAATTCAGCCGTGGAGGACTTTTGCAGAAGTAAACGGCAAGAGGTCAAGACAAAATGAGACGGATATCCGTGAATAAAATGTAACTTATCACCTGAAACATACGGTTAGTTAAATTCTGTTTAGTCATTTCTGTTCTACTAGAATCATCTGACCTAAAGACATGTCTTCTTGAGATCGAATTTAGCAGGGCCGGCCTTAGGCTGATTGGACCAATCGGGCCTTATGATCACATGGGTCCCGCGCGTTTGTAATTTTTTAAAAACATATTTCTATAGAAAGTAAATTTAAAGCAATGGAATTGTATTTTAAAAATTCAATATAATATAAAACTTGTTGAAAAGTGTTATTTATATTTACTTTAATTATTTGTCAGTAAGTTCTTTTTATTTTAATTCGATGACATGCTACTGTAATGTAACATTGTTTTCTGGACTTGACCTTGTCCAGAAATGAGTTCAGTTTTGTTTGACCTGACTGAAGTTATTTTATTTCATGGATTTAAACAATTAATAATATCTCAGTGAAACATTGTAACTAAATGCTGGCCCTGTTCCAAAATTAGTGACAGTGTTGCCCAGTATATTTTGACAGTATGTTGAAATTATATGTTGTTCTGTTGAAGCAATTTAATATGGGTCGTGTCTCTTTTCATCATGTATATGTTTATGTAATGCTTAGTGAGAATGAGACTAGAATATAAAGATTTCTCATTCAAAAGCTCCACATCTATTTCTCCGAATAAAACCATCTTGACTTTCTGAGTAGGACTATTTTGAATCTCGAATCAACTGAGATACATCACTCCATTATCTATTAATCACAATACATAGCCAAGACAAATGTACTGTTGGTTTTTGTGTGCCATTACAAAATGTACATTTATCAGTACCATTAGCATGTATTTTAGAGTTATGTGACAAACACGATACTGAAACCATTGTAATTTGAGTTTGTTGATACTTTGAATACTTTAAAATAAATATTTGGCCAATAAGCACTAGCGAAGTTTAACTTTTGTTACCACCTTTCTTCACAAGTTGGTGAAACAATCGAATGTGAAACTATTTCGTAAAAATCTTTAAAACCTTTTATCACTGTGAAGAACAGTTTGTAATTGATAAAGGATGAAAAGGGACGAAAAGTCTGGCATTCGTGCTTGCATTCCGTTTTAGGTTAAACATAATAATCTTATCGTCTGACTGACACATTGCAATACACTTTTGATTACTGTTTCTTAAAAGTTTTCAAATTTAGGAAAACCTTCCTTGTAATAGAGCACATCGCTAATATAAATAATAGTATTTGCAATCGATTTCTTGTACATGATGGGTAATCCATTTCTTGTACATGATGGGTAATCCATTTTTTGTACATGATGGGTAATCCTTTTCTTGTACATGATGGGTAATTCATTTTTTGTACATGATGGGTAATCCATTTCTTGTACATGATGGGTAATCCATTTTTTGTACATGATGGGTAATCCTTTTCTTGTACATGATGGGTAATCCTTTTCTCGTTCAGGATGGGTAATCAATTTCTTGTACATGATGTGTAACCCATTTCATGTACATGATTGGAAATCCATTTCTTTGACATGATGGGTAATCCAATTCGTGTACACGATGGGTAATCCAATTCGTGTACATGATGGATATTCGATTCTTGTACAAGAAGGGTAATCCATTTCTTGTGCAGAATTTCGAAATTGATTACACAGCGCTATATTGTACTGTATGTTCGACTACGTTTCCAACTGCAATCGCATTCACCTTACTGCACTCGAAATAAAAATGAACATGATATTCCATAGTTTGTTGTTGATAATTTCAACTGAAAGAGTTCATAGTGTTCTCACATTTTCCCCAAAAAGTACATGTCAGATCGGAAACACATATACAGCTGAGTCAAGACACATCCGTCTCTGCTCAAAACACATTTACTTTGTGCGGAATTGACAATGATAATAAAACCAGTCCATAACCAGCATAACTGAGTAGAATCGACAAAAGTAACCAAATCTATCCTTTGCAGACCAACTGGAAAAGTTATTCCGCCGTGCATTTATTTACAATATGACTTTAATTTTCAGTTATAATTATACTCAAACGACAATTATTTTTTAAACTAATGTCGAGTGTACAACGAAGTTCAAAAGTCGCTGGGCGGTGCTATGTGCCATAATAATGTTATGGCGTATTGATGAATCTACGGTTGTGTATTTATTTTGGAATATAGTATACATTCAATTAATTTGCCCCCCCCCCTCTCTCTCTCTCTCTCTCTCTCTCTCTCTCTCTCTCTCTCTCTCTCTCTCTCTCTCTCTCTCTCTCTCTCTCTATATATATATATATATATATATATATATATATATATATATATATGCCATATTTCCATGATTATATATTTTATTTTAAACAATGTAAGCCTTAGGTAGATTAAGATAATGAGTATATAATAAAAATGTTACTGCATTTGTATGTGAAGATATGAATTCGTTTTCTCTAATTAATACTATACTCCCAAAGATCGTGCAGTATTAATCCAACAACAACTCGTTTATATCTTTCCATACAAATGCAGTAACCTATAAATATCATCTGCAAACGGGTTTTAGAGTAAATATTATCTTTCCTTTGGTTTAATACCTTTAATATTCTATATATTTATTAATAATATCGATACAATGTCTCCACATATTAAAAACAAATAATGAGATAGTTAGTCACCCTGTCCACAGCCTCTGAAAATGCTGAATTTTATTTTACATCAAGTTATTCTGACAAACTCCGGAACAGATTTTAGAAAAGTAAGTTTTACCAACGGTCTTATCCTGGGTACAAAATTATAATAGATTAGGACATTATGAATGAACTTCCATGAGATGGAATTCAAAGCTTTTTATTAAAAAATAATAATTTATAATAAGTTACCAGGCATATGTAATGTTTCAGTGATATGAATTATATTATAACTAATATATCTTCCTTTAATAAAAACCAGTTTGTGTCCTCACATATTATATCACTTAGCACTGACTTTATCCCTTTGACAATACATCCTGCTGATGCCTTTGTCACAAGGTCCTGCAACTTGTTGAAATCCATTAGATATCCCTTCAGAAGCGCGTTCCAGAGTTAGCAGCCATATAAATAAGGTTGGGATCACTGTTTTCTTAAAAAAAAAAAAACTGGCGAATTTTGGGGATAATTTTGAGGTACCCAGCCCAGAAGTATGAAAGGATTGCCTGGCTTTTTAGCAAGATGGGGTAACGTAGTATTCCTAGGTGAATAACGGAATCAACCTCATGAATTATTTCTTCGTATACAGTTTATAATTTGAACAAGTTTTGGTTACAAATTATAATAGACGACTGTGTCGAACTTAGTTTCTAGTTCCAGTTGGTAGAGTGTTCAACAATAATATCAAGCAGTTTAGCTACGTTTTTAAGAGAATTTGATAGGCATGTGAGGTTGTCTGCAAAATTAGGGCTGCAGCAATCTGAACTTCCAATTCACATCCTTGTTTGCTTTTTACTTGGTGCTGTAGAAACTGGTCGATATATACCAGATACAGAAAGAGGGACACTATGCCTCGTAGTCGAACTCCTTGCTTGATGTACATCCATCTAGAGTGGTATTTGTAACTACGACTGCCCTTTGTACTATTTGATATGTATACCGTGTTTTTTCCACCGGATTCCAAAATAATGTCTCTTCATTCTGGTGGAAGTTTGCCGAATGGTGTAAAAGACCTTCTGAGTATCAAGAAAAGGTCGGACTATCACACTCAGAGTTATAATTAATGACCCCTTGAAAATTAAATGAGAGAGTGAGTCAGCTTAGATTTTATCGAAAGCCTTCTTGTTGTGGATTAGGGAATATAGAAGAAGTTATTAATTTTGCACAAAGAAGCTATTAATTTTTGTTTGTACAACTTTCTCAAATAATTTGTACAGCACTGACAACAAGGATATTGATGGAGTCAGTCTATTCTACGCTCCACTTAGTAGATGGGCATGGTAAGACTTTTTTTCCCCATGCATTTGGTATATACTCATGCATTTGGTATATAATCATGCATTTGGTATATACCCATGCATTTGGTATATACTCATGCATTTGGTATATATTCATGCTTTTGGTATATACTCATGCATTTGGTATATACTCATGCTTTAATATCGAGTTGAACAATTTAAAGAATATGTTCATTTTGAATGTGATCATGACTAGAAGATTATGTTACGAAAGTGCGCTTCACAGTTCTTGCTAAGTGATTTCATCATTTAAAGATTCAAGGTTATGTGAATGTCTCTTAGAGAAATGTTTGAGTTCACATGCCGCTTTCTCTACGGAGCTATAAAAGTCTTTATTATAAATATCAAAGTATATTGATGTATATAATTCAGCACACACTAGCTAACCATGGCAGGTCAGGCCGTCAGAATAAGTCTTAACTCCATAAGAAATTTCAAAACCAGTTTTGTGTTTGATTGGTTCGCTCTGTCTAATTAAAAGCCAAAAAAAGGCGTAGATCGCATTCAACTGCTTCTTGAAATTCCATTCAGGAATTTCTTCAAAAATGTTTCGCTACCTATTCTTTGAACTTTTTTAAATTCACGCTCTGCAGTTTTATATAGATAACAAAGTTTCTTGCATCAAGCCTCGTGACCTGCCATGTATATATAGTATTAATGCTATTAAGATTCTATGTCGAATAAGGTATGAGAGAGAAGCTTTATTATATACAATATAACGACATTTTTTTGTGTGTTATTAACCGGAAGTGTATATATATATATATATATATATATATATATATATATATATATATATATATATATATATATATATATATATATATATATATATATATATATATATATATTATGTCAGATTTTCGCGGGTCATGAGCGTTACTCGTATAATATTGTATAAGCCCCACTTGTCAAAGGGTAAGTATTACGTCCCACTTTGTCAAGGGGTATTGCACAATATATAATAATAACACTATAACCCATTCCCCTCTGATACTCGTTATCTAAGAGATGATTGCCCTCTGTATAATTGCCCGGTTCGAGTAAGAGAATGTATTTGGTAACCTGAGCGGGTATATTGAACAAAACAACTCCGAGCCCCCGTAAAGATAAATAAACAATTTCATCAAATACATACACAATTAAATTTCCTATCATTAGGAATACACGCGGTTTAGAAATAAACTTTCACCGAATTACAAATAGATTTGAAATAGAATTAACAAATTAGCCGTTCTATTACTGATAGTTAAAAAATCATTATAGGATCGAGTGTCACAATCGAAGCCAATGCTTTTGTTCGATTTTCATAACCTGTTATCCTCGAACCACGTTCTCTGCTCAATCCAATGTTGTTCTAGAAGTCCGTTTCTCTCTCTCTCTACATAATCTGCCTCGTTGATGTTCCGCTTCAATCCGGACTGGTCCACTGTATCAATGTATACACGGCAATTTCTCCTTCACAATTCCTTTCTTTCCGTACTTCCTTTCTTTCCCAAAAAATATTTTCTTCCTTCCAAAAAGAAAATTAAAACAACCTAAGTCTTTCGTTACATTGATAATAGTCGAGACTGTCCGTTATCCCTGGTTCGAACAACCAGACATTTCTATCAGTGATAACAATTTTACGGCTAGTAATTAACTACACATGTCCTCAAATGACTGTATTTTAACCATTTGTTAATTCGTTTTGCCTTGACCTAATACATTAACGTACTACATAGCGAGATGTTGAATTATACACTGTCGCTAAATTATCTATGACATAAAAATTCGGTGAATTCGCATGTATTCTTGTTAATCCCTTACTAACGTAATACATTAAATTCTTAGAACACAATCATTATTCAAACAATATGATAAATTCAAGAATTAACGTAACACTTCCTATCATAACTCAACATAGTGTTTTGACGACATAAATTAACACTATGTCATTATTAACTAAGAATTAAGGTAAGAATTCCAATTCATAATTCAAAAGCGCATTACTAAATCAATGTATCCAATGAATTCCTGCAAATACTTCTGATTCATAATACAAAACACATTATTATACAAGTGTATCCAATTACATCAATTATACAGATGTATCAACGAAATCATGCAGACCTGTAAACGAAGCAGACATTATATTAATTGCATCACAATAAACGTGGAATTTGAGACAAATACCTCGTGCTTGGTGCGTCACTCAACCGTTGGTTTTGGCGGTTTTCGACCACGCTTCCTTGACGAATAGATTTCACTCAAATCCCATCCGGAGCCTTACTAAAATAATTCGACACTGTTTTCCTCTCACAGAAACAAGTTCAGACTACCTTCTAATTTAGCTAGTAAGATATTATGTTCGAAAGGTTTCTCGTGTAAAACAAACCCCTTATTCAACCGTGACCAATCAGAAACAAACGTATTTTCCACCGCTTTCCTCTAAAGTCGCTTACGACATGGTCAATATGACAGGCTTTGGTTTTAAGTAACAGAATCTCTGTTTTCTCTCAATTCTGACATTTTCGTCATAAAATGAAACTTTACAAATACGGTTAATCAGTACAACGGCCACATTCTGCTATACAAATTCTCTCTCTCTCTCTCTCTCTCTCTCTCTCTCTCTCTCTCTCTCTCTCTCTCTCTCTCTCTCTCTCTCTCTTTCTCTCTCCATGAGCACATCCCGCGAGAAACGGGAACAAACAAATAGTGGAATACATCTCCTATATATGACCTTTAATAAAGGTTTCATTCAAGCATGTTTTATTGTAACAGCTGGCAAATTTGTGGTCAGTTTATGGATTCATACCCTAAATGTCACGGCGGAATATACGCAGTGTAGGTAGTGATACTGTGTACTTCTAAAAAAAAAAATTAATGCAGACCGTATTTGTTTGAAAATTGTTATAGTGGCTTCCCTTGAACAATGAATATACTATCTGTGTCATTATTGTATGTACATATCATTGATAGTTTTAACACAACTTGTATTGGCATTTTCGGTAGCCAAGTTTCCGGTGTGATAATAACCCTACACATTGGCGGATCGAACTGATATATTGGTGCGTTGTCCTAGCAACATCTATTGGATTTCAATAGTTCCCTACCTTATTATGCAGCGCAAACTAACAGCGTGAAACAACGGTGCATTTTACATCAGTCGTTGTTGTTGTTTTTGTTGTAGGGTTTAACGCCATTTTTCAGCACACGATATGCCAAACATGGCGGCAACTATTAATGGTGGAAGAAGTACCCGGGAAAATCCCCGGTGAGAACTACCGACCCACGAGAAGCTACTGGCAAGCTTTCGCACAAACCGACATTGGCCATATCTGAGTCTCGAACCCACACAGACAGTTGTGAGGTGGCAGTGATCTGTAACGGAGCGCTTTAAACAACTCGGTCACTCGTGGCCCCTAATGTTGGAGTCAAATTATTTTTCAAAAGGATCCTTCATAACTGTAACATCAAAATTATGACTATGTACCAGATCTATTTGAGTGAAAGTCATTTGTGCAAACATGGACCGGCAGTGGAATATTGATCAATTCATTTATGAAAGTTGTACGTTTCCTTTGTCTCGATCATGCATGTACAGTGTTCAAATTTAGACAACTTAATGTTACCGCCGGATCCAATGAAATTCGCAGACCCGAAGCACAGAAAAGCCTGCTCGATACGTCAATGTGTACATAGGTAATCATATCGAAACATTGGCTAACGAAGATGCTAGTCTTACTGAATCTGGGATTGTTGATTGAATTTTGATTTTTAAAAAATTATGTGAGTCGAAATCAGAATGTTTTCAATACAAGAAACTCAGGAATAAGCAATAACTGCCACTGTCAACATTACTGTTATCTAAAGCACTAAGATATTACTGAAATCCAAATCAATCACGTCTTGACCAAAGTAAATATCCTTTTATTTACACCCAGTGTTGTAATCCTTCCTGAACATTTTTTGTGCAAGTTTTCAATATCCGTAATATTATAAAGTAGTATTTGCAATAATCAAAGGATTAAGACCATTGGAATAGCGGCATTGTGTTTTACAGCTTTCAGAATAAAAATTGAATATTTAAAAAAAAAATTACCCCCAATAAAAAAGAATCTGAGGAATTGAAATAGATAATGTATTTTTATTGAGTTGGAAAACATAGAAGAAAGTACTCCATGTGTATGTTTAACGTTGACTTGATTTTTCGTATTAGAGCATTTACAAGAAGAACGAAAAGCAAATAATTAAATCCGATAATGTGTGGTAAAATCTCTCTCTCTCTCTCTCTCTCTCTCTCTCTCTCTCTTCTCTCTCTCTCTCTCTCTCTCTCTCTCTCTCTCTCTCTCTCTCTCTCTCTCTCTCTCTCTCTCTCTCTCTATATATATATATATATATATATATATATATATATATATAGTGCAGTTGAAACTTTAAATGATTTGACCACAGATTTGAAATTCTTTTTCACGTATTTTATTTTCAGTTCACATGTAAATTGGCACCACAAGACATACAAATGTTGAAATAAAATTTCCATACAATTTAGCAAATTTTTTTTTAGATCAACGGAGTGCTTTTGTTCGCACATTTGTGAGCGTGTTCTTGACCGCATTGACTATTAAAAGAAAATTTATGATAATTTAGCTGTCACTGTTCTCTCTACGTCGTTGTTCCTATCACAGTAAGAGATAAACAAACTGAAGACAGATGACACTGCTATGCGTGGTATAAATAACGGAGTTAGCAATTAGGAAGCAATAAAGTATCATTAAATGAGGAATTAGTCCGCATTATACTGTCACAAGAAGTGACGTATAAGGCACAGAAGGGACTATTTTATGATGATTTGAAATCATGGCGTCCAATGTTCTTTGTGCTCAATGGACCACCAAAGATGGTAGTGCACGCGTGTTGCAGAAGGCAGATGCCTGATCCTGGGTTGCCATCATTATTATTAATTTCATGGAATACGTGTCAAATATTTTTTAAGCCAGTGCTAATGAAATATACTATTAGGAAGGGTAATAATACTATACAACAAAACCAGTTTACTTTAGGTAGAATGTAACATTATTGTATGTATACAAAAGTGACCGCATTAAGGGATAGAACAAGCTGAATTCTCTTACAGTATTCCAAAATATAAATGTTCCTTTTCTTTTTGTTAGCTATTGTACCTAATTTCACGAAACGTGTTATATTTTTTTAGAAAATAAAATATAGTCATGATTTGGAATTCATTTGAGACATAGATGCGGTAGGTAAATTAATACAAAATGTTAGTGTTGATGTAGACTGAAGCACCCCGGCACGTGCCATTCTTTTCTGTGATACGTCGCGCTAATATAGACTTCTCAGAGGTAAAGTATATCTCAGCCCCAGTAATCCAAATTTACCGTGTCACAGAATCAGTCGAGACTACTGCTTTTCGGTTATTTTCACCACCATTATGAAATTTTCATTGTGTTCTTACACAGATTTTGGGGTGTAATTTGCGTTTTCTCGATTTCTTCAAACAATTGACCAAAAATGAATTCTGCTGACCCTTAAAATACATTCATAGAACTACCCTTCCCCCATCTCTCTATATTAGAATTAAATAGTCCCATCCCCTTACATGGACATCACTTATGTCGATAAGCCGCATATGTTAACGAAAATGCAATGTCAAGGGCCAGGATCTATTGTTATTTTAAAATTGGTCATGCTTATGTCAACATCGAGATAAAAATATAAACCTGTATGTCAACAGAAGCCAGATGTGGCAGCTTGAACAAATCCAATGTATTTTAATCATTTATGTATACAGGCTTCCAGATCCGACCCATTCTCTTTCGTCGGTTTGACTTTACTTTTGCCTCATTCATCGGTTCTGAATCACCGTTCCTTGACACGAGCGAAAATCATCCACAATCGTCTTTTCCTCACCGTACCTTGCTACGATGAGAGAGAGAGAGAGAGAGAGAGAGAGAGAGAGAGAGAGAGAGAGAGAGAGAGAGAGAGAGAGAGAGAGAGATTACAGTAAGTGTGCCTTGTAACCAAGAAAATTACCGCATATTGTCGACAGGCTATTACAACTTTGTATCATTGATTAATCAAACAATGTAGATAAATCCCAAGGAAATTATACACATACCATTACGACGAAACATATTTGTGTAGGTTACTTGCTTGGTGTAAGCTCAGTTTCAAGGTCTTCCTCCAGTTCAAATTATTTTTCTCTCTCACTCCAGATTTCTGCGTATTTTGTCCGATATGCATGAGAGGGAAGAGGATCTGAAATCAGAAAGGATTGCGATGAAATTGTGTACCATATTAAATTCATTTTGCAACGGGGGTTATTAATAACTTTATCGTTAATTTCATACGACACTAATGATTAATGAATGAAAATTCATCATTGAACTCTAGGCCTAGAATCAGCAACACACAGTTTCAAGAATGTTTATATATATACCTATTATTGCGGATCTTAATTTGATATACCACATACACATGGCTGGCAGGCAGTGAAGACAAGCTTGCCACATTAGTGAAGAACCTGGATGAAACATCTTCCAGATTTGACATGGAGACAAGTGCAGAGGAGACAAAGCTACTGACAAATAGTGGCAAACAAATCTCAGTCACGATTAATATCAGAGGACAGGAACTGGAAACAGTGAGCCAGTTCAAATATCTTAGTTCCATAATCACCGAAGAGGGATCAAGAGCAGATTATTTGTCACGAGCAGCACAAACAATGGCAGCATGTCAAAGCTAAGACCCATCTGGAGAGACAAGAATATCTGTCTGATAACTAAAATCAGACTATTTAGGCCACTAGTCATTTCAATATTTTTGTATTCATGTGAGGCCTGGACCCTGACAGCAGAATTACAACGAAGAATCCAGGCACTTGAAATGAGATGCTTCAGAACCATCCTTGGCATCTCTTACATAGACCACATCACAACTGAAGAAGTGCGCAACACCATCAGACGCAAAATAGGCCAATATGAAGACCTCCTTACCACCGTCAAAGAAAGAAAGCTTAAATGGCATGGCCATGTCGCTAGAGCCAACAGTCTATCCACAACAGTACTGCAAGGCAGCGTCCAGGGTGTCAGAAGGAGAGGTAGACAGAGCAAAAAGTGGACTGACAGCATCACAGAATGGAACAGGAAAAGTTTTGCGGCGACACAGGCATTGTCACATGATCGAGACAAGTGGAAGGAACTGGTCAGATGTTCAGCAGCACAATGCCTCAACGACCACACTAGGTCAAGAAACTGATGATGATGATGACACGCATGGGTACCTCCACGTGGGAGAATCAACGTTTATACAGTTTGGGGCTCAGCATTATTATCTAGTCACACTTACCTAGTATATCCAACACAAAATAAACTGGTCTTCTTTATAGGGGATATGGCTCCCACGTCAATGAGTTTTTAAAATGTTCTGGTCAGGGCGACATTGACGATCGTGGTTTAATTTGAGCCGTTATGGAGAAGTAGCTGGCATGTCAGAATCGTATTTAATAGTTTGTATGTTCAATCCTGCCCATATCTGTTCGACTTTTGCTATACGTCTCTGTGCAAGAGAGTTTACTCTCCTATATCTCTAAATAGTCTTGCATGTGCTGAAAAACCGTTACATACCAAAAAGTTAAAAAAATCCTTCAATGAATATCCATCCCCTGTACTTATACAAATTTACTTGGGGTCCAAGAGAGGAATTTATGTATACAAAATGTAACTTACTACTTTTAAACGAAGAATAATTATACTTAGTACTTGTTCATGTTGATGCGATTAAAGCGTTTGTAAGATATATATTCATGGTCAATGATGCCGAAATAATAATACAGTGACAAACCTAATTAGCATATGATGGGGCGTGAAATTTGACGATTTATGTTAATGGTGGTAGTCATTCCAAATGTTAAGTTGATACTTTAAAAATGTTTCCATAGGATACAATTCTGTTTGGAATTATTCACTCTTTGTGTTTAAAAACTGGCTGAATATCAGTTACTCTCCCATGGAGGTTGAATGGAACGTAAAGGTTATACGTAATATTTGTGACTGACTCCGTGAAAGTGATTATGTTCTAATTTATGCGAAATATGGTCAGGAGGAAGTTCTACTTGAAATAAGGTCACAGGATAGCTGAGTCTTGAAATATAGTCACGAGGTAGCTGAGTCTTGTTTTAAATATTGTCATGAGATAGCCGAGTATTACTTGAAATATGGTCATGAGGTAGCCGAGTCTTACTTGCAAAATGGCCATGAGGTAGCCGAGTCTTATTTGACATGTTTAAATTAAAAGTCTTGTTTAAATTATGGTCAGTAGGTAGCAGAGTCTCACTTGAAATATGGTAATGCGGTAGCCGAGTCTTACTTGAAATATGGTAATGAAGTAGTCTAGTCTTACTTGAGATATGATCAGGAATTAGCAGAGTCTTACTTCAAATATGGTCATGAGGTACCCGCGTCTTGCTTGAAATATGGTCAAGAAGTAGCCGATTCTTTACTTAAAATATGGTCAGGAATTATCTTAGTCTTACCTGAAGTATGGTCATGAGGTAGCCGAGTCTTACTTGAAAGATGGTCATGAGGTAGCCGAGAATTGTTTAAAATATGGACATGAGGCAGCCGAGAAGTGTTTAAAATATGGTTATGAGGTAGCCGAGAATTGTTTAAAATATGGTCATGACTCATGTTCCCTCTAAGCTGCGCGCGCGCAGCTGCTCAGGCATCCCCGCGCAGCTGAATTGTCAATTTTTGCTCAATCCAACGTTATATTTTGCTCGTCTCCGTTATGCTTGCGCAGTGCAGCGAGCACTGCGCGCACATCTACCATTCGCTTAGAGGGAAAGTTGCTGAGTCGGACTCGTGAGGTAGCCGAGTCTTGTTTGAAATATGGTCAATAGGTAACCGAGTCGTACTTGATATATGGTCAGTAGGTAGCCGAGTATTACTTGAAATATGATCAAGAGGTAGCCGAGTATTACTTGCAATATGGTCATGAAGTAGCAGAGTCTTACTTCAAATATGGTCATCAGGTACCCGCGTCTTGCTTGAAATATGGTCAAGAGGTAGCCGATTCTTACTTGAAATATGGTGAGGAATTATCTGAGTCTTACCTGAAACATGGTCATGAGGTAGCAGAGTCTTACTTGAAATATGGTCATGAAGTAACCGAGTATTGTATGAAATATCGCCAGGAGGTAGCCGAGTATTGTTTGAAATATGGTCAGATGGTTAGCCGAGTCTTACCTGAAATATGGTCAGGAGGTAGCCGAGTCATACGTGAAATATGGTCAGGAGGTAGCCGAGTTTTACTTGAAATATGGTCAAGAGGTAGCCGAGTTTTACTTGAAATATGGTCAAGAGGTAGCCGAGTATTACTTGAAATATTGTTTTGAGGTAGTTGAGTCTTGTTTGAAATATGGTCAGTAGGCAGCCGAGTGTTGCTTAAAAATATGGTCATGAGGTAGTCGAGTCTTACTAGAAATATGTTCATGAGGTAGCCGAGTCGTACTTGAAATAGATTCACCAGGTAGCTGAGTCTTATTTGAAATATGATTCTAACTGGATACAATCTGTAATATATAGAGGTACTACAAATGTAAACCATAAATTTACAACCAGTCAAGCAGCTGCTTTATAGCAGGCGTATCATCTGAATATAGATAAATCGGTTGGTTCCTCAAAACGTAAGATTTTCGTTAAAAAAAATCCTTCGATCGATAGACCATTTTTCAGAGGCGTAGCGATGATATTTTGCGCCCCAGGACAAACTATAAAATTGGCGCCCCAGCGATCTTGTGACAGATTTATTACCCTTGTTTTCTTATTATAATGTAACGTTGCAAGCCTCATTTTGGCGCCCCTGTACCTTGGCTCCCGGGGACATATGTACCCCCTGCCCCCCCCCCCCCAGCTACACCTCTGCCATTTTTACTTGAAAAGTTTTAATACCTAACTGAATAGGTCGTGTTAAGTAAAATCTAAACAATTACAAATTGAACAACACATCATCCACATTGTTTGTTTCATAATCATCATTGTGTATATCACTAAATCACTTGTTTATGTTATTCTTCGCAATAAAATTTTAAAACTTTTATAATTTGTTTTAGGTAATATATTCTTGCGCTATGTTTTCAAATTATCGAAATAAAAAACACAACAACATATTATCCATTAAATTTGAAGTTATCGATTTGCTCATGTCAGGAAGGACTGGGTCTATGTATGATGTTTTACGGTACAGCAACACATTCAAGTTATATGAGGGTTATTTCGTGCTGAAGCAGTCTGAGTGTAGCTGATCCGGTATGATCCGATTGTATACAAAAGTAATGTTGATCCTCAACATCTGTAAAATTGTAAAAGCTTCCTTAGTTCATGTCTGCTTTATCTGTCGTTGTCTTTTACAAACTATTTACACTTCCTATATATTAAAGGATTCAATTTTACACGTGGGTATACGGTACACAAATTTACCTTACCTCGATAATAAAGAGTCAAATTTTGTTTGTAGGTATATGGTACACAGATTCACGCTTCCTCTATTTTTTAGAAATTTAAAAGCGTCGTTTCTGTTACCGATAATTTACAATATATTACATAATATCACAAAATGCTACTTTAACGTAACACATGTTGCACTTAACTTCATCTTGCTCCGCAATAAATTGTACATCCATCCTGGTTTGTGGTCTGTCAGATACTTTGCGCACGTCTTCAATTATAAGACACGTGTCAGTAGCATTCAACTTCAAAATAGTCGGTAATGGCCCAGGGCTTCTATATGGATTGAGTTTGGGTTGGTGTTTTACAACAAAGCAAAACTCTAGGGCAATATCGTGTTTGTTTTGGTTTTCAACAACACAGCAACACTCGGTGGTAATATCGTTTGTCGTTTGGTGTTTTACAAAACAACAAAGCTTGAAGGCAATATCTTGAGTTTGTATTTTACAACACAGCAAAACGTGAAGGCAATACTGTGTTTGGGTTTGAGTTTTACAAGAAAGCAACACTTGAAGGCATAATCGTGCTTTGGTTGGTGGTTTACAACATATCAACACTTGAATGTAATATGGTTTGGGGTTTGGGGTTTTACAAATCAACAACACTTTAATCGAATATCGAGCCAAGTCAATAGAGAAAGTGAATTGACCGACAATAACTACAAATTCTTTATTACACTCAGGTTACAATACGCAACGTACAAGGGATATAGTAGTACTTCATTTTTAATGTATGCACATCAGTCATGGGCGATATATTTTATCTCTCGTTACTTCAATGAATTTAGAGCACGTGAAACTTAATTACATAGATATTAGTATATCTGAGAAGACATGCAATATATAAATACCTAAATAAAGAGCACAAACTAATCTCTTATCACACTCACACTTTACAATGATGAACCTATGATACTTTTCTCTTCTTTGAAAAATGAATGAAAAAAAAACAACAAAACAATAAACACATCGAGTAAAGATGATTTGAAATTAGCGAAATTCTATCTATCTATCTATCTATCTATCTATCTATCTATCTATCTATCTATCTATCTATCTATCTATCTATCTATCTATCTATCTATCTATCTATCTATCTATCTATCTATCTATCTATCTATCTATCTATCCCTTAGTCTTGCCGACCGTTGGGGCACCATTGATGACCTGACAACCAGCTTCCTTTTGTGACTGACAGTAATATACGCGAGTTGAACCGATGGCGCTAATCGAAAAGGCACTCTTCTGGTAACATGTCGAACGACTTTCACTGTAGAGGCAATATGCATCTCCGTAGCGATATTTCGAATCCTTTCATAGCGACTATTTAATGACCATCGGTATAATAGTTATTTTTTTTTCTGTTTAGAGCAGGAGATTCCAAAATATTCCAATTACAATTACAGGAAGAGTATAGTCTCTTGAGGAGGAAGTGGGTTTCTATGACAACAAGGTCCCAAGTGTTTCCTCAGTTCTTACAAGAACCAACCTTGGCAGTTTTCTCAAAGCTGTATGAGAATAAACAAAATTATATGTAATGACTGTTATTAAAATTTAACCTGTCAAATTGCATGTATAGAATTTATTACAATTTAATATGCAAAAATTATTTGCATATACATTATTAAATTTAATGTGACAAATTATATTCATATACTTATTAAAATTGAATGTGTTTACTTTCAAGACGTTGAATTAGCTTTCGTATAGTTTTAAATTCTGTGAGATTTCTTTGCAGAAAAAAATATATTACAAAACAAGTAATTTTGTTTTCTATAACAAAAAATTCTAGAAATACCTGACCTAAGGGTAAATGGCATTAATTTCTTTAACTATCTAGGAACAAGCTCTAAAACTAGGTATAATTATTCGTAATTTTGCACCATTCAAACATTGTATGATTCATGCAAAAAAAAAACAACGAATAAATAATGTCCTTCTAGTATGTTAACGAATCCTGAAGTCTGTGACCCTGCTCTCTTGCTTTCCTGGGCCTTCGCCTTCGATATAGGTATATCTTATCTGCGGATCAACTAATACGAAAATGTTGTAATTTACACATGTTTTAAATTTATTCCAACAAAATGAAACACATAAATACAAATGAGGTATACGCCCATGGGTAAATGATACATACCAATGACGCAAATACACGATACGTACATACCAATGACGCAAATGTCATTGAATACGGCTGGATTACAAGACATTACGGATCCAGACTGATCCCATTGCAGTACCACCTGCGCTTTAAGTGTCAATCAAGCATGACCAATAATATGTGCACTATCTAGATAAAACCGAGGTACTAATAATCTTTGATGCGTTTCTGAGGTGGTAATACAACGTATTTCATTATCATCACCCCCACCCCCAATGTCACCCACATAACATATATCGATACCTTATCGATGGGTCCATGTGATTCTGTGTGTTGATTGTTCTCTGTACGACAAGAGAGTTTATATGTCGTAAGCTATGGAACATATCTTTTTCATTTTTCAAAATATTTAAATTTATGTCTAGATCCTTTCAGCTCTAGCGAGAACCGAGTTGTTTTAAACATCTAACAATCTTTGTCTAGAGTCTGTAATGCGGTCACAAGTACCACCATCTTGCTAAACTTATGGTATATATGAATACTGATATACGTTAATTGCAAATTTGTCTAGTAAACGGGCCCTGTCATGAAAATTGTGTGACATGCATTCCTAGTAAACAGGCCTTTTCATGAAAATTGCGCGACGTTTTCCTAGTAAAAAGGTCTTTTCATGAAAATTGCGTGACGTTTTCTTAGTAAACAGGCCCTGTCATGAAAATTGCGTGACGTTTTCCTAGTAAACAGGCCGTCATGAAAATTGTATGACATGCATTCCTAGTAAATAGGCCTTTTCATGAAAATTGTGTGACATGCATTCCTGATAAACAGGTCTTGTCATGAAAATCGTGTGACGTGTTCCTTGTAAACAGGCCTTTTTCATGAAAATTGTGTGACATGCATTCCTAGTAAACAGGCCTTTTCATTAAAATTGTGTGACATGCATTCCTGATAAATAGGTCCTGTCATGAAAATTGTGTGACATGCAATCCTGATAAACAGTCATTATCAATGAGATTCTGTAATGTTTTCAAGGTAAGCTGGCCTTTTCATGAAAATTGTGTGACGCTTTCCTAGTAAACAGGCCTTTTCATGAAAACTGACATGCTTTCCTAGTAGACAGACCTTTTCAATAAAAAGTGTTTGACATGTTTTCCAAGTAAACAGGCCTTTTCATGAAAATTGTGTGACGTTTTCCTAGTAAACAGACCTTTTCATGAAAATTGTGACATGTTTTCCTAGTAGACAGACCTTTTCATAAAAAGTATGTGAAAGAGACCCCGTCATGATAATTGTTTGAAATGTTTTCCTAGTAAACAAATCACTACATGATGATTCTACTGCAATAACAAACTTATGGACTTTCTAATGTTTTCAGCATTAAATATTTTCACCATGCTTTCTAATTTCACGATAATTGTTTTTGTAATCGAATCATTAGATTCTTTTATGTTAATATGTTGTCTTATGTTGTAAAGCGCATAGATTTGAAAGATTAGGCGCTATATGAAGTCCTCATCATTATTATTATTATTATTATTATTATTATTATTATTATTATTGGTTATGATTATTGGTTATGTATATGTATGGACACTTACTATAAAACTAAGACTGTTATATCATTGAAACAATTATATATATTTTTATGAAAAAAATGTTTACACCTTCTAAAATGGATTCTGGAATTATTCTTTATTCGATAAACCTACAAATTAATTTTCAGTTGTGACGACTAGTGACATTGACATTTGATCCGGAAGCTTTTCGAGTACTTTAGACTTTTCGAATACTTTTTGAGTACTTGAGGCTTTTCGAATACTTGAGGCTTTGGTGAAGAGGAACACAACTATGCACACACGAAACTCCAGATAAATTATCCAATTAGAATTGCAAACATCGCAATCACACCATCCTTCGTGCACTCTAGTACTCACCTCTGTAACCAAAAAAAGTTTGGCAGCAACTCTGCCTTCATTAATTCCTGCTTTTTTTGGCATCCACGGTATTCTTCAGTCAGCTGTTATCCAATGCCAAGGTCATATGATGTAAGATAATTTAACTAACTATAGACAAAATGTTATGAATATAGGTAATATGAATGTTACCCACAAGTACCAGATTATGGCTTACTTTTAAGAGAGAAAAAAAAAAAAACAGCAGCCTGGTAAAAAAAAAAAAAAAGTAATTTTTTCAAGTGACCACTGATATTACCCACCATGACTCTCAATCTTAAATACTATTTGTCAAGGAGAGAGGATGTTATGCAATCGGGCGAAGTTTGAAGAGACTCTAATGAAAGAAACTACGTGATACCTAAAGTTAATTTCTTAAAAAGGAATTCGCTGATTTGACGACAGAAATGAGGAAAACTGGAATTAAAAGATTAAATGATTACCATTATTCAGAAAAGCGCACTTAATTACTTGACGAGTGATTAGGAAAACTCTACACTTTCGGAAATACCGAACCATTACAATTTAATTTGATAATAAAATCGTAATTTTGAACATGCTTGCTCTTAATTATAATAAGTCAAGCCCATTGGCAGTGGAGTGAATATTATACACAGCAATTATGTGCAATATAACGAAGTAATTAAAACATACACTGTTTGTTTTGTAAACCGACTTGTGTCAGTATTTTCTTCTGAGATTATAGATACTTTCTACATTTCAGCGATAAGGTTTTATTTGCAAACTCCATATTTTTGCAGAAAAAAGGCTCCTATTGACGCCTCATACAATTGTTGTTTGGACAAAGCCCATTATCAGGACCCATATCTATGTCATTTAGAAAAAGGCCGGTAACCAGGCCCCATATCAATGTCGTTTGCTTTAATTTGATATAAATTACACATAATTTGCATTCACGCATGTCTGTCTTTCTATATTATGTTGGGTATTTGTCCTCACTTTGAGGCTAAATAGGAAATTCGTTCATTTTTACCTAACTTTGTTTTTGGCAGTTGGTTCTATAATATTCGACTTCATTCTTTTTTTGCAACATTAATTAATACCATTCACATGTTCTCACTACATAGTGGGAGGAAACGCTGGTAATGCTTTGCAGCATCTGACGAATGAATCTTTTTTATAGTGCGATACTAGTTAGAAATTGTCAAGATCACAAAGCCGTGCATGCACCTTAAAAGGACATATACTCGCTTCTTTATTAGTTTATCAGGTTAATGTTCTTACGTGCAATTTCAACAAGAATAAAGTAGTTCAACAGTCACCTTAAAATTCTTTGTCCAAAGGACGTATGTATTGGCCTTGTTTGGTTCTCTTGCCTTTGTAAGAAAATGTTAACACGTGCGAAGTTGTTATCTGATCAGCAATATGAGTTTACGTTCTATTAGATCCTTTTTGAAACATTGACTACAGACATCGTAAACAAACTTTGTCATTTGCTCGTTTCTATCACGTTTCAATCAAAACATTATCGCCATAAACACGTGCAGAAACGTAGTTGTACAGAGTTAATAATAATTATTTACAAAAAAAATTACCAAACTACAAAATCAAATTGATTTAGATGATTGATAATGTCATATTGACCAAATGTTTTATCCGCTAAGGAAGCAAGTAAATTGTAAGCCTTTATACAGATGAAAAGGAAACACGCAATTAAATAATACTAACAGCTGATTATTCTTTATCTGAAAATAATCCCGCATTATAAAGTTACTTATTAGAATAGATATTGCATAGGTCACCGGATCACCTCACACATTGGTAATCGGTGTAATCAGGCGAATTTACTTACACTGACGAATTCTGTGTTGCTAACTAAGCGGAAGCTGTCATTTTATTTTGCATGTCACTTTGCTTGACTACTAAAATCAAGTTGAATAATAATGTAGTTGACACTAAGTCTTTTGTGTCATTTATCCAATATTGTCATCTGATTTCACTATTTCTGTATGGCTTGTTTTTAAATTCACGAAGGACGGAGAACAGACACAACACCTGCATGGCAAGCGAATATTTCTTGAAAAAGTTAAAGATTTGTATAAGAAACTGAATCAGAAGGAACCTTTGTTTTGTGTCGTCCTTTTTTGAATATATGAAGTATTAGGGGATTATATAGAGTATTGTTATGTAGTAGTTCATATTGTCGTTTTTTATGAAATATTACTTTTAAAATTACAAAATGGAAGCCAAAGCAAATTTACAAAATGATGTGAACATTATATAGTAGTAATTCAAGCATTTGATTGAACTGCTATCTGAATTCTTTGAAGCGTGATTGAAATGTTTCTCCATGGCTTTGCATTGGCAGCTGACAACAAGCTTTCTCCAGTACAATTCATGGTGTTCACAGTTTGGAAGTACATAACGTACTTTGGAGTTTAGACTCTTTTAAAGAGAAAAGAAGAAAGCTGATTTCAAAGATAAACACAGACTTAAAAGCAATCATCTCACAGAACTAACGTGTCCCCCTGTCAACAGGCCTGGCCCGAGGGCAAGGCGAACGAGACAACCGCATAGAGCCTCGCACTTTCAGGAAATCAACTCCGCAAACCAAATTTTGCTTGGAAGCCCCTTCTCATAGCTTGCTGCTTCGGGCTCCTCACATAATAGTGCCCGGCCTGTCTGTCATCCCGGAATCCTAAACCTGGAAGATCTCCGCGTCAGCCGGGAACCCCCAAAACTAGAAAACGTTCCCCCGTGTACAATACAAACTCATATCCCATAACGGTCGCCAAATTCTATTATTGCAAAAATTATAAACCTTTTGAGGAAATTTGACTGGCAAAACTGTCTACCTCTTTGACATGCAATTTTGACTGGCAAAACTGTCTACCTCTTGACTTGCAATTTTTATTGGCAAAACTGTCTACCTCTTTGACATGCAATTTTGACTGGCAAAACTGTCTACCTCTTTGAGATGCAAATTTTATTGGCAAAACTGTCTACCTCTTTGACGTGCAATTTTGATTGGCAAAACTATCTACCTCTTTGACATGCAATTTTTATTGGCAAAACTGTCTACCTCTTTGAGATGCAGTCCTTAAATCTTTCCTGAAATGAGTGTGGTATGAGTAACGCTGGCTTGTGTCAACCGTTTCAGCTAGCTGGCTGTTACGTAATGCTCACACAAAGATAATTCCACGACAATGACGATTGCACATTCAGTTCAATGACGTTCATCAATGGATTACAAACATTTAGATCTACATTTAAGGATAGCATTTATTAAGATGTGACAGTCACCCATAATTAAGTTGGTAAGCCGTTTTACAAGACTTAGAGATGAAAATAATGGGTCATCAAAAGTGAAAGATAATTGTTATGTATAACTATACTGTATCTTTAACAGTTGGTCCATGACTTTAGATAGAAGTGAGCTATAAATAGATTATTTGTTTTCGTGTTCTGTATATTGAACTTGTTTACAGTTTGGGGTTATTTCCTATTTAATGATTAAGATAGTTTGGTTGTGCTGCGACAGTCACGTGCGATGTATTGCAAGGTATAGGAGCTGCCAGTACACCAATATGTATGTATGGCAGGTCCCAGTACAGGAGCTCCAAATACACACTTTATATCAATGACATACCACGAGATGTATAAATTTTTCATTAAAACGAAACTAGGCTTGCCGAGTTTCCTTTCAATGAAAAATGTATACATGAGTGGTATATCATTGATACAGCGTACATACTCTACATATATTTTATTAATACCACATACGGCTCATAACATCCTGTACACTTCATTCTCATTGACTGCTATATGTTTCCTTTTGCAATATTAAATGAAATGAAAACACAAGGCTGACAGTTGCTTTTCAATTTTTTTGTAACAATGGGCATGCAAACATTGAATTTACAGCGTTCGTTGTCAACCATTAGCATTATTAGCATTATTTGATTTTTCTTTCAATTTTTTCATGATAAATCCAAGTTTGTTAATTCCAACGACTTGTTTCCTAAACCGTTTTGGGTTTCTCGCTGAGATTAGCATAGTGCTGGTCGTAATATAGAAAGGATCTTCACATGGACAAAAGTCTGCTGGTCCTAGCATACCGTTTTTAGATTGCAAGCGGATATCTCTCTGTAAAGTGCCAAATTTTTCGTCAGTGAAATCCATTAATTAATTCTTAGTCTAGCCAACAATTAACTGTTATCTTGTGGAGGAGAAATGTTTTCCTAACTCAGGTCATACTGGTAGTATGTTTATAGTAAAAACGAACTAGTGGTACGACAGGCTAGAAAGGCGAAATTCACACGTAAAGCTGTCAAAAGTGATTTGAGACAAATGGCAGGGTGTTATTACAAGCCCAGGTGGCATTTTTGTCACATTGTTAAGCAGTTTTCCAAATGTTGGTAGGAATAGCGTTTATTCCGATTGGTCAAATGTGGAATGAGGGGGTGGTCGATCCCTGAATTTTTTTGGGAATATATACTCCGAACCAATGAATTTTAGTCAGTCTGGGAATGACCTCTGGAAGAGAGGACATTATTATTAATTCCGACCATAGTAGAGACTCCGGGCGGTACTTTAGGGAAAGACGTCCGTAAAATAGGGAAAATCTATAATCCAGGAACGATTGTAAGACGCCAAGAACACAAGGTATTTAACTCAAATTCACATTTATCATGATGTAATTTATATGATGTTTCTTCGTTACAGATGCATGATCTGTTGATATTTTGTAGGAATCGTTCACATTTATCATGATGTAATTTATATGATGCATGACGTGTTGATATTTTGTATAGATAGTTCGGTTATAACATTGATTTAGTAATGTACTTTTGAATTCGGAGTTAGAATTTTCACCTTAGATACGTAGGTAGGTTAATGGGTGTTGGAGAGAAACCCGCTGTACATTTATGATTGGAAAGTGCTACATTCATTTTGAATTTATCATATTAGTGAATATTGATTGTGTGCTATGATTTATTGCCTCACTTTACGTAATGATTTACGGGAATATATGTGACTTCCCCAAATTCTGATGTCGATAATTAGCGGTATAGCTGTATTGATCTGAAGACTTGTGTAGTATTTGCTAGCCGTATAAAGGTTATCACTGATAGTAAGATCTGATTGTTCGAACCAGAAAGACGGACGGACAATCTCAACTCTTAAAACCTAACGAGATACTTAGGAAAGTAGTTTGTTTGGAGAGAGAGAGAGAGAGAAACAGCGAGGAGGTCGAGATCCAAAGGAGGGAAAAGAATTTAGAAGTCAGAGTTGTGAGAATCCCACGTTCATCCAGAGGACAAGTTAAAGTCGAGACGCAAGCAGAAAAACCAGTCTTCAAGCAGGTCATGTGAATTTACCAAGCGGTCCAATGTTAATGAACACTCGATTTCGTGATGAAATTTGCTATCAGCCATTAACGGCTAAATTTGTCTATTTTATTAGTGTTTGAAATTTAATTAATGTATCAATTATTTTAAAACTTCGGTTTTAGAGTGCTTCTGAGCTAAGAGTATTCAGAAGGAAAGAAAATTGTAATTTACTGTGTCTTTACTTCTCTTGATTCTTTTGATTAAATTCTGTATTTATCTTTACGGGGGCTCGTGTGTTGTCTTTGTTTAAGATAGTGTCTCAGATTGCCATATCCATTCTATAACCGGGCAAATCACACCGTAGAGGTCATTCCTTAGATAACGAGTATTAGCGGGAGACGGTTTCGGGTGTTGTTTTTCCAAGTTGCGCAATACCTCTGATCAGTGGGCTTGTGCAATATTGTACCAATAACGCTTGATACCGAACGACCCCGTTACACACACACACACACACACACACACACACACACACACTCTCTCTCTCTCTCTCTCTCTCTCTCTCTCTCTCTCTCTCTCTCTCTCTCTCTCTCACACACACACACACACACACACACACACACACACACGCACACACACACACAATATGTATTAACAATACTTTCAGGTGTTTCTATCGCCATTGGTTTCTTGCTATACAAGGCATTTATTTATAAATCTGTGATATACCGAGTCCGATTGGGTTTATTTCCTTTTCCTTTAGATTTTAAACATTTTTTGCTTATCCCGAATAGCTTCCCTTGTTAAGAAAAAAATATCTGTGTCTGTTCCTCGCACGATTGTACTTGCATATTTCTTGATTTTAAGATGGCGATCGATGTAGCTGGTGATGCTTCTTAAGCCATTCGGTTCAAACTCTGATAAATCTTTACTCCTAACAATGAGTATATAATCAGCTGATTCAGTTCAGATGTGTGTATCTCATTTCTGAATTAATTTTATGACTGCAAGAATCCTTTTAAAAACGTGTCTTTTTTAAAGTTTTGCATTCTGCTTACTTTCTGTAAATTTCAGTATATCATCCGGCTCATGGTGTATAAATCTGTCTTTCATAACAAGCTTACATTTGGACACAGAATGATCATTTTTATTTACAAATGTCTCAGCAATGTCTCTATCAAGCTCTCCAATTAACTTACAGTTTGGTATATTAAATGTTGCTTCATCATCTTGCTCCTTATCTGATGTCATTGTTTTCTTTTTCCCCACAAAGTTGCAGTTTTGATTTTTACCAGAGGGAGAGACTGGAAACAGCAATGTTGAAAGAGATGACATCACGAGATATAGGAGGAGCTCAATAATTGTTATTTCCTGGATTTAGTTTGATTGTGGGTTTTTTGATGTGTACAAAGAAATGTTAATTTCTGTAAAAGAATATTTTACATGAGCTCTTAGTATACACGTATGTATGCCCAGTAGTAGTAGTGTGTTTCATTTGTGTTGAATGGTTAAAATTTGTGGTGCATATCAGTTTTCCACTTGATTCAATAGTGTTTTAGAACATGCGACCCAGTTTTCGATACAGTCGGTCGTTATAATATATGTACAGCATATAAACAGAGTTAAAAGATTATTTCTGTACTGCTTTGACTTAACATGTCATTTTAAAACAAAATATCATTTAAACACAATGTATTACCCGCCTACTTCTATATGTACCTGTTTTGTTTTATAAGCATACGTGGTGAAAATGTAAGATTAAATTTAGAATGTTAGTGTTAATATGAAAAGGGTGCAAGAATAAATGCATACATACATGCATGAATGCATACATGCATACGCACGCACGCACACACACACACACACACACACACACACACATATACATACATACATACATACATACATACATACATACATACATACATACATACATACATACATACATACATACAACCATACATACATACATACATACATACATACATACATACATACATACATACATACATACATACATACATACATACATACATACATACATACATGCATACATGAGATGGATAATACGTATGTACAAATTAAAGTTGTAATACCTGTTTACTTGCATGCAGAAAAACTTTCCTTTCCAAGTTTTGCATTTGTCTTGTCTTTAACTTAATGCTTGAAATGTTAATTTACATCATGAAATGACATCATTACAAACCAAAATTGTTTTCTCTAAAACTGTCCCTTACGATGCTTACTCTAAATAAAGCCATATACGTCCAATCCAACTACAAACTGCGTAAACCAAGATATGCCGTCACTAAATGCAAAGGCTGCCATGGATCTGTATTATTTTGCAGTTAGGCCAAATATATACAAGAATGTATACGGTATACTATGACCTATAATCGACACCAACTTGATAAGCAAAGGGCCTAGACGCTATATTCAGTCCGTTTTATGTCGACCATACAAATATGATACACAAAGGACCAAAGGCCGTATTCGTGCAGTTTCTTTGTCTGTATAATTATTTCATCTTGCTCCATGTTTTGTGACTGATTTATGCTGGATAGGAACAAATACATCTCTATGTGAATTTGGACACTATCTGCTTTTAATCTTTTATCAGATAAACTGTCAAATTTAGCCGTAACTCTCTGTTAATTCACCAGCAATTACTATATTTTTTACTCGCATCATGAATCTTATCAACATGCGTATTCTCGCCAATTCACGACAACCATAGATCAACGCCCATAACTGGAGAAAGATCATTAGGTATATTTTTGTAGGTGTTTTTCATCCAGTTTAAATCATCGTATACCCAAAGTTGTGCGGAAATTGATTGACCATGACAAGATTTTAAGAGTATAATTGCATATTTATGTTTATTTGTTGGTTTTTATTTAGATAATTAAGGTGATTAAAATTACCTGTCTTATTGGCAAAAACACCATGAATGCTGTCGTCTCGTGCTCTGTTATGCGATATAGGGACTTAATAAATCCAGCTATATTGCTGAAGTCTGTGTTTTTATGACGTGTTTAATCTCTCTTTGTGTACATTTAGGTTTGTAAAGAAAGTGTTTGTGTCATGCGTAGCCTATTAGAATAAGGATCATTGGTTAGATATTTCTAAAATACATTTATTTATTTATCAATCTCAATAAATATTTATATGTTCAGGCAAATGTGCCTTATCCGTCTCCACTGTAATCCCAATCGGATTATTCCCGTCACTTCCGGTGTGAGTCAAATAACTTTGACTTTATAATAAAGATTCTGAGGTAATCACTTTTGAAATTGAAAAATTTTTAACGGACGAATATCCGACTAAATATTATAAGTATAACAAAATGGCAAATATGGACGTTTAAAAACATTCCGTGACTTTTCAAACACCAAGGAAAAATACCTGCACATTTAACTTGAAATATTATATTTTAATAACTTTAAATGAAAATTCATCGACTAAACATTTCAGTTTTAAACGACTGCAACTATTGCTTAACTTTCGAATAGTGATGACTCATCATCGAGTCGTTGTCTGTCAATCTTGTTATTATGACGTAAGCAAAACCACGAACACAAGGTCAGTTCAAAATAGTGACTATTTAGATCAGAGAGCACGTGCTCCTCACAGCTCATACTCTTTTAGAATTGACCGCAATGCGTCTAGTTTTCTCTAGGTGTCTTTTTAATATGGAACCGACATAAACGACTGAAAACTCCATATGCACAGATCGATGACACAATTCCACAATTTAATCAACAAAGATCTCTGGAGCACAAAACCCAACACAATTCTCTCCGATTTGAAAAATGCACGGAACTGCTCTCGGTATAGAAGGAGCACGCAAAAAGTGAGAGACCAGCACGTCTAGTCTAAAAGTCAAAGCGAATTCAGAATCCCAATTACATAATGTCAACTCGTAGTAATGACTTTGCTTATGTAATGATAACATATCAAAAGAGACATTGTCACTTGTGAACAGTCAAAGAACAAATGAGAATCTATATAAAAACAGTCTAAAGTAACGATATGTTTTCATTTACGTCCGCGAAGGAACAATTTAAATCCTTCGTAGGACGATATAGAGAATGACTAAATAAAGATAGAAACAAAGGAATATCTTCACAGTTGACAAATCTTACAAATTGATCTGACACCGTCAGTACGCCATGGCGTACAAATAAAACCCAAATATTAAAGAACCACAGACAGGCACACGTATACAATAAAACACACATTTATCTTTCCGTTAATGCGACGAAAACGAAAGTGTGTTCATTACTACTTTTAAGACTGGACTATTATAACTCAGTTCTGTCTGGTTCGTCTCAATATCTACTCCAGAAACTTCAAAAAAAATCAAAACACAGCTGTTCGGATCATATTTAGAGTACCACGATCAGAGCACATCTCACAGCTGCACTGTACCCTACGCTAGTTATCAATTCAATCCAGAATCAAACACAAATTTGTTCTTTGTGTTACATTTCAATGACTGACTCCAGTCCAACATACCTATCTGGTCTCATCGATGTGTAAATACCAGCAAGATACTTACGCTCCTCTTCTGACATTCGTATACTCATTATTCCCACAATGAAAACGAAGTCATATGGACAACGTTCTTCTGGATACCTGAGCCCAGCAACGTGGAACAAATTGTCCATTGAAATTAGACACAAAAGACTCAGTGGTCCCTTTCAAGAGTGCTCTTAAAACTCACCCTTTTCGACTGCAAGAACAAACTTAAAGACATAATAATGTTTCCTACATTAAATATTTTTAGCATATTTCTAATTTCATGGTGGGATTTTTTTGGTAATCATATCATGATATATGTTGTAAAGCGTTTAGAGCTTCGAAAGATGAGGTGCTATGCAAAGAGCGTCCGCCGCGTAAGCGGGAGGTCGTGGGTTCTATCCCGGCCGAGTCATACCAAAGACTTTAAAAAATGGTACTAACAGCTGGCTCGCTTGACGCTCAGCATTAAGAGGTTAGTGTTAGAGGACTGGTCGGCCTGGTGTCAGGATAATGTGATTGGATGGGACATCATTCTACATGTATGCGGCATGATGCCCCAGTGCTAGACATCACTATATACTGCCTCACTGCAGACATCGTAGCGATATGACTGAAAAATTGTTAAAGCTATTTTAAAAATTCAAATCAAATAAACAAACAAACAAAATTATTATTTTTATACCATTTAGATTTCAATAAATTTTCAAAATTTGATAGGTTCTAGACTAGGTAGGATAGAAACGCACGGAATAATACCTAGATAATGACAGTCCCTTACATCAAAAGGGATGCATGCAACACTCGCACAAATCATATCACCATACAAAGACGAACATGCGACTCTGGCAAGGTCACTATCCAGGAATAAATACTAATATAGGGAAAAAGAGCGCGGAAACTAGCTCCCTGGCCTGGACTCACGAGAGAGGTGAGTAATTGCCCATGTTCGATATGTCAAGATAGGAAAGAAAACCAAGCCCGTTGCTTGTCTGTACTGGGATAGGAGCACTTACCAGCCCGAGCATCTTCGGATCAATAAATTTTCAACATTTTATTATAACAGACCAAACAGCAGCCCTCACTAAATTTTCAATTGTACTTATCCTTTTTTTATATTATATACATGAGCAGACCTTCAACCCCACCAACTCGAGCACGCTGCCTCAGTCAGAAGTCAGTGGCAGGCCCTGACCAGAAAAGCCAGTTACACCTTCGAGGTTGACCACCGCCAGCGTCTTGCTGCAGCTCGTGAGAGACGTCACAGATTGTGTCCCAGCCACCCGCAAATACCGGTGCCCCATACCCCACCTGCAATATCTTTGTGCATCAGAATATGAGATCGTACAACTTGTTTTCCTCCGCTCGGGAGGCTACCTAAACCACGCGAATAGCAACAATGGGTAGACAAGGAAATTCATATCGTCTAAAACAGACTTCACTTTACAACACATGATGCCACTTTTAAGTCCTAAACAGCAAGACATGTTGGGAAATGGCTATGAGGTGTCAATAAAACCTAGGTGGCTTTCTAATACCAAAGTTACATCATTGTATCATTAATATCAAAGCTACATCATTATTTAATTAATACCAAAGTTGCATTAATGATGTAATATATAGCACTATCCTTCCTGAGTGAGCTAACCCTCTAAGAGGAATTTGCCGTTATCATTTTCAATGCACGCAAAGGTCAATGACGAGGGCGTTCAGATTCTTGAAAGCAGTCTTCCTCTGCAGAAAAGCCTCATATGGTGTCAGGCAACCAATTATTTTTATTATTTATTACCTTCTTGCACGTTTCATCAGCTGAACTCAGAACAGTTTTTTCAATGTGACCATGACTCCTTATGGTGTCAGCGACATTAGCAAACAAAACAAATTTTCACATTTTACTTTGCATCATTTTTAATTACAGTGAATAAGCCTCCTGGAGGCATGATTCCATTTCCAGGTCAATGAAAACATAGTTCTTTGACATATTGCATACTTATTTCATACATACTTTAGCTGTGCAATTCCACAGAAGTGTTTTTACAACCAAAATAAAAGGCATCTCAAAATAAAGAATGACTTCATAACAATCATTCCAAAGTAAACATTATTCCCGGTCATGAATATTTAACAGTGAAAGATCTAGCAAAATAAAACCCACCTAAAACGCTATATAGAAATACTTGGCTCCACATCAAATCGGAAACATTTTATTGTTATCTGAACCCATGGTATGCCATTCAAATGTGTATGAGATGTATGGGGTGTCCGGGGAGGGGTTACAACTCTAGCTGGGAAAGCAGTCATACTCCTTCGCGGGTATCTCGCTCACTATTGGTTTCTACTTAGCACTCAGCTTTCACCTGACGGGTCTTAAATCCTCGGTGATTCAGGCTTTGTCTACCTAGCATGTGAATATTGGATTCGGCAGCCCGCACGGAGAAAAGACAAGCTGGTCAACGGGCAGACTGGATATTCCCAGTAAAGCGCCGTGGACGCTAAAAGTTCGACGAGACACGTAGGACGTCATGGTCATCCACTGCACTAAACTCAATCTCCGGCCGTCTCGACGTTGTCATACAGCTGGACTCTGGTGGGTTTTGGCGAGAGAGGGAGGTCGACAACTGTGTAACTCTTCCTTTCTTAAAACAAAGCACTGCGTACGTCATTCATGTCATCCAACCATCCCATTTCATCACCCACTAAAGTCCTTTGGCAATAGTTAAGCGATGAAGCAGCATGTGTGGGTACACTGCTAGCAGTAGCTGAACACCTGCATGCAGGCAGATGAGACATTAGGATCGTTCACCACTGACACGTAGCAACAGTGGAGTCCGGCAGCCCCCTGAGCGACTGAGCGACGGATACGCTTTCTTTTGGAGCGGCCGAGGAAGTAAAAAGCGCAGTGAGGCTAGTGTCGTCTTTGCGGTGAAGACAGCACTGATGGGCACCCCGACTGCGCTTCTCAATGGAGTAAACGACAGACTCATGACCATGAAACTTCCCTCTTGTCTGTAAGAAAGTACCTTGTGATCATCATTTGCTACACTCCATCCATGACCAACCTAGATCACGTGAATTTCAAGTTCTATGAGGATCTTCACTCCGTGATTGCTTACGTTCCAATGGCAGATAAATTCTTCATTATTGGCGATTGCAAATGCAAAAGTAAGCTGTTATCATGTTGCCTGGGATGGAGTGCTAGGAAAGCACCGAGTGGGTCACTGTCACAGAAATAGTCTCCTTTTGCTCCAGACTCACGCCAAGCATGAATTGCTGATCAACAATACAGTCTTCCACCTCCCTACCCATAACCGGACGTCATGGATGCACCCTTGCTCTAAGTACTGGCACCTCATCGACTACGTCATTGTCAGGAAGAGGGACAGGCAGGATATGCGTGTGAACAAGTCCTTGTGCGGCGCTGAATGCTCGATAGACTACAGCCTCATTATCACCATTATCAACATCCGCATTCAGCCCAAAAGACGCCCACAGGGAAAAAAGGCTCATAAACGATTAAAAATCCCACGCTGAAATGCACCAGTACCAAACAGTCTCTCATGGATACCCTGGAAGAACGTCTGAAATCCACCGATCTGAACAATCAGAATGTGGAGACCGAATGGGCGGCATTTAGAGAATTGTTCTACAGCACAGCTTCGGAAATCTTAGGACTCTCACCCAGAAAGCATCAAGACTGGTTTGATAAAACTGTGACGAGATTAAGAAGTATCTGGATGCGAAATGCCGCCACTTTCATATCTACCTCAACAACCCAAGTCCACCTTTAGGAAAGATGCATACAACAATATACGCAGCACTGTACATCAGAAACTTCGTCAGATGCACGACACATGGCTGAGCAAGAAAGCTGACGAGATCCAGTGCTACGCCGACCGACGTGACATGAAGAACTATTACAATGCTCTGAAAGAAGTGTATGGACCTACATTCTCTGGACTATCCCCCTTCTCAGAGCAGATGGAAACACACTATTTAGTAACAAAGAAAAGAGATTCCTCAGCGTCCTAAATCGCCTTTCATCCTTCAACGATGAAACCACCCGTTGTCTCCCCCATTTACCCATCAATGGATGACCCTCTAATCTTGCTCGAGACACAGAAAGTGATACGTCTGATTTACAGTGGCACATCACCTGGTTCAGACTAAATCCCATCTTAAGTCTACAAGGAAAGTGGTACAGCCCAGAGAGAAAGGTTCCACCGACTTTTTTTTTTTTACTAATGTGGCTGCAAGGGAGACAGTCTCCCAGGAATTTAAAGACGCTTGCATAATCCACTTGTATAAGTGCAAAGAAAACCGCAAGGCCAGCGACAACGACCGGGATATATCCTTACTCTCAACTGCAGGAAAGATACTCACCAGAATCTTACTGAACCGCATCACTACACACATTGACGTGAGACTACTGCTAGAAAGCCCGTGTGGATTCCGAAAAGAATGAGGGACAATCGATATGGTGGTTGCTGCGAGGCAGCTACAAGAGAAATGTCAAGAACTAAACGGCCACCATTTCTCCATCTACATCAACTTGACAAAAGCCTTTGATAGTGTCAGCAGAGAAGATTAGTGGATGGTAATGGCCAAGTACGGATGCCCGAGAAATTTATATTCATGCTGCAATATTTCTACGGATGCCCGAGAAATTTATATTCATGGTGCAATATTTCCACGACAGCATGCAGGCAACCCCGATTCCTGGAGCAAACAGTAAGCGATCGAGTCAAATTTGCCTCTAGATTTAAAAACACCTACCTTGAGTGGCTACACAACGCTAGATATTGTTGCAGCGGATAACATTTAAGTTTGTCATTTACACGTGAAAATATTCTCAGTCTTATAAAATTGCATCACCGCGTAAATTGTATCTTTATTAACCATTTAAAGTGACTGTACATTTTAGCTACGTTTTGCGAATATCGGAAATTAAACTATATTGTGTACATCCACAATTTGATATATCAAGCCCATCTTCACTGCCGTACTCAACTTCCTATCCTTGAACATTACTCGTTCCAAAATTGAATTGATGTATGCCAGCAAACATTCCATAATCCAACTTGTGTTTGCATTCGCACAATATTTATATTATCACATAATGGTTTCATTTCTTAATTTCAACAGAATTTAGAGCTAAAAAATAACATATTTCCAAAGAATTTAATATGAGTTTAATTCCGCACAAGATAATAATAACAACAAAACAAACTTAAAGGTTAAATTTGGTTTTTGTTGGTAAAATTTAATAATTTGTAAACTGTGTCTAAACAAGTTTTGGCAAGTGTTTGTAGTCTGATAGAACAGTGCCAATAAGATCGTTTGATCAGGGCTACTACTGAAAACCCATTAAGGGTCTCGTCTAAGTCGAAAGCAAACTCGCATCGGTGATCGAATAATTATTTTTCGCATATTGTCATTTCCGCAGACACCCTATCCCAGTCATGCTCAAACCCTACGTCATGTGGAATAAATTAATATGAACTGTCCTCTCTAACTGATGAGAATTACATTACTCCTGATGTGAATTACATTACTCCTGATGAGATATCACTCGATGACATTATCATACAAAAGAATGGGAAATCAAGATTTTGCCAGCTGGAATAGCACGTGCTACTTTGTGTTCGTTTCTCGTGAGAAAATTCATGCTTGAGGGATGTGAATTGGTCATTTTATTACGATTACGAGAACAAAGTTAGTTCGATGTCGCATTTAAAAATGAGCTACTATGTTTAAACAAAGTTATAACTACGTCAGCTGGTCTTAATGTCCCTACTGAATGAATAATCCCAAAATAATATTAGTCGCAGACGGGTGTCAATGAGAATTATTTGCAGTTGACATGGTTACTGTGAAAATCTAAAATTGAGTTAATTGTAATCTAGCTAGTAATGCAAGTGTTCGTTCTCTTAATGTATGAACTGTTATTTGGATCATTGGCCATAGATACCCCAATACAAATGTTCTCAAAAAACGTGGCAAGCGTAGATAACCAAGATGTAGGATATTCTGTTGATATATTCAGGAAGATTTATTTTAGCTTTAAATGAATGGTTATCACTCCTTGGTTTATATCTCTATAGATTTAAAATACCATAATATTTACAACTTGTTCTGTGTCATAAGTTAACAATGGTGAGGAACTTAAAAAATGCACAACTTGTTTTCAATTGTTTTGTCTTGCATATTGCCACTTTAGCAATGAAATGACTAAACTACACTTAACTACAACAACTTTGATGTTAACTTTTTAAAATTGCATTTTCTAAGAATTTTTTAAATTTAGTTTGCATCGGGAAAATACGTGCATTCAGTTAAACGTGCATAAAAACGAATTAGTTTGGTGAAAAGTACGATGATGTAAATGAATTATACTAATCTCACAAATTTACCAAAGATTTCTTTAGAAAGCTATAAAAGCACTATCCATATTGTTATCAATGACGTCATACCAGTTAGTAATTATTAATAAGATGCTATTCAATCACAAGATTTATCTTGATACTATTCAATCACTCGAAAAGGTGATTGACTCGGTATTTATCTTTATGCGATTCAATCATTCGAGTAGGGAGGTTGTTGGTTCAATCCCCGGCCGAATCATACCAAAGACTTAAACAAAAATAGTACTTGCAGTTATCTCGCTTGGCGCCTAGCATTAAGAGGTTAGTGTTAGGACTGGTCGGCCTGGTGTCAGGATAATGTGACTGGGTGGAACATCATGCTACATGTCTGTGGCATGATGATCCAGTACTAAACTTCACTATAAACTGCCATACTGCAGACATCGTAGCGATATGACTGAATTTTTTTTAAAAAGCTACGTTAAAAATCAAAATCACACACACTCATTCGAGTAAGCGACTGACTTTGCATTTATTCTTATAGATTGTTTAACGTAACGATATATATATATATATATATATATATATATATATATATATATATATATATATATATATATATATATATATATATATATATATATATATATATATATATATATATATATATATATAGTGCTAATTTGTTTTTAGAATCATATATGTCACATTACTGTAAAGAAAACTTTGGCCCAAACTTTCGTAAACTTTAGTTCCAGTAAAAAGTAAATTTAGTGGGATTATTAGTAAAAGAGATTGGACCGAAGATATGGTCAGATTAAACTGTACGTTTTCAGCTACTGTTAAAATAAATGTAATCAGTATATTAAAATCTCCACATTGTAGCAACGAAAGATTGCAAAGGACGCACGCAACAAGTTTCTTTGGTATAAATCCAAAATAATGTTTAGTTGCATTTTTATCCCTTTTGATTTTGAACCAGGCATGCCTGTTACAGATGGCATTATTGCTGAATAAGCAGTCTTGCACAGTTAAAATGCAGAGGATTTTCTGGATTTGTTGCTCGGGCATTTTTCATAGGGAGAAATAATCTTTGCTATGTCTTAGGATTTTAAATTAATTTTGCACCCACCTGGAATTATAGTGCATTCATGGACTATCTTGAGTGATTTTCTATGCATCATTACAAACTCGACATCCAGAGATGACACTGAAATGCTTTTCGTCCAAACCTTAAGGGTCAATTACGCAAGTCAATTAGTATAGAGATAAGACGTATAAGTGGGTCCTAGTCATATAAACTATTGCTGTACTTGTTTTAGGGTAATATTAGATGTGTATTGGAATCTGTACTAAATAAATAACCGCTGCACAAGGGCGGCATATCTGTTTATCCATACTTAAATGGTATTATATATATATATATATATATATATATATATATATATATATATATATATATATATATATATATATATATATATATATATACACTTTTAATATTTTACCTTAAAAATAACCTTTAGATCCTTAGAAATGTATAGGATATTGTGTGTGTGTGTGTGTGTGAGAGAGAGAGAGAGAGAGAGAGAGAGAGAGAGAGAGAGAGAGAGAGAGAGAGAGAGAGAGAGAGAGAGAGAGAGAGAGGTGGGGGCGTAGAGACAGGTGACATTCTGATCCATGGGACCACTCTTTCCTTTTTTCACTGTGATTTCAATTCAAGAGTAGATTATTGAAAAGAGATGAACATTTAGCTATATTTATGTATGTACTATGAAGTATTCCTACCTCATCACGTGTGCACTATGTTTTTACCACTCTAATTACTTGTGAGAATAGTAATTCCTAAATTCCTAAATTTTCATTATTATCAGAATTGGAAAGAAATATCCAAAGTATACCAACATAAAGAAATACAATTAAATCAGGCCAAAATCTGACAATGGTAACCTATAATTAGGCGTATGACGATTGTGAAAATATGATTATCTGCCCTAGGGCAGCACACTTTTGAATTGGCGGAGCCTGTGGAACAAACTACATGTATAACGGTACCTATTGTACAATCCCAGGTGGGCGGAGAGAAATACACAACACTTGCTGGGATTAGTGCATTATGTAAGAATTGTAAGTTTTGTTAGGCTTAAAAAAGTTAAGCCTCTTGGCAATATGTGAGATTATGTTGAATCATATCTAGATAATCTTTTGTATTTTTATATTATTTTTTTTTAAAAGGTGACACACATGGGCGAAAATGTGTCTGTGGTGACTAGGTAACTCTTACCCCTGTATAGTTCCAACAGAGTTATCTCTCTTAAATCCAATGGACTATCTGATTTTGTTCTTGTCAAACTGACAGTATAACATAGTTCTCATTGACAGTGTGTGACATGCAGGCTGAAGTAGGAGAGAAAGTATATTTATTTGACAAAACATTAGCATTGAGGTCTATGGAAAACAGTTCGTACCGTGATATCTACAGGCAAGTGCTGGTTTCATGACAATGACATGCGGCTCACGAATTGATCGGATTTATTATTTCAAATTTGACAACATAAATAGATTGACAAATGCGTAGGATCATATCGGTCGCTGAAATACAAAAAATTTGGATAAAGCATATTACTGTCTTGTGTGGCATTTTGTACACATGTGAGGAAGATGGTGCCTTTATAGCAGAAAAAGGTTAATGACAAATCAGACATAACCACCCCAAAAAGACATAGATGTCATCATTCCACTATTTAGAAGAAGTAAGAAGCAATCTAAGCGTGAAGAGAAACCAGTGGCTTAGCGAGGATATTTGGTACCCAGGGCAAAACACCCAAATTTGCGGCGCCCAGGGCAAAACACCCAAATTTGCGTCCCCAGCTGCCCCTGTTGCGCAGTTATGTTGATATTTTGTGCCGATTTGGGCCCCATTTGGCGCCCCCTAGCCACCAGCGCCCGGGGCGAATGCCCCCATGCCCCCCCCCCCCCCTCGCTACACATCTGAGAGAAACAGACAAGAATTATCGCTTATCTACGGATACACGTTGAAGACCAATATAGATGATGGCATATTTCCATCTGATGCAGGTTGTTATGTAAATATTCATGGCAAATCAGTCATAACAAATATGGAAAATGTATGCAAGCCTTGACATCGCAAATATCACGTTCATTCGTTTAATTGTTCAAAAGTTTCGTTTCTGACTCGACCGCATCATTTACTTTATCATCTTTTTTTCTTCTAATCGATGAAAAATCTGATGAAGCAAACAAAATCTAAACGTCAATGACATGAGTATACATGGTTTGTTTAAAAAATAGATCCTAATATACTATACTAATTTTAGGTACACGTCTCGTACACTTGCTGCAATATCGGGGTGTTCAGTATCGTAAAATACTGAATGATTCTAACAATGTCAAGTTTACGGAGACAAAACTGTGCACATAATAATCCCTTGTGCATAGACATCTTACAAACGCACAATGCGCACAATGTATATTTTAATTCATATATATGCTGAAAACACGACACTTATATTGAGTTTAGAACTACAAGAATTTGTTTCTTTTTAAATCACAAGTTTTAGCATTTAACATACATCTAAGTTATTACTTTCACCAATAAATTGAAAATAATATTGGCAATACATTGAAAATAATTTTATACAACCATCATGTCGATACCTCAACAAATGTGAAATTTTTTTGAATACCTCAAAAAAATTATCCAGCCGTTTCTGGTACACTTATGCTTGTCAGTGACATAGAAAGCATTTCGTATCCTTAAATGAATAGCATTACAAATGAATGAGAATGAGATTGGATTTTAATCATACAGTTATCATCATTTATCCGATGTGATATTATATGTGAGTGAGTTGCGGCTTTTTCTGGCTTCTCTGATTAAATAAAAATGTTATCATCTATTCAAGTATAATTAATTCAACTTATCATTTAAACGTCACCTGTCAGACTAGAGGGTTATAAATCCACTTGTATACATTTTATACAACACAGCACCTAAAATAATTGCTATATAATATATATATATATATATATATATATATATATATATATATATATATATATATATATATATATATATATATATATATATATATATATAATTTGTATTGTTTGTTAGTTTGTTTTATATATTCATTATGTGCTGTGGATAATTGTATTTTGGACTTAATTTGTCCAAATTCAAGTTCATTTTCTGCCTGACCTGAATCATTGATTTTGGATTTGACCCATGACGTAAACATTAATTACATGTGCCCCTCTGACAGTCAGTGTAGTACCTGTGTCAACATATGAATATTGTGACAAAGTTCTTATTTCTTAAATGCAGAATTAATTTTAAAAACAAATGTTAGGATATCTATT
The DNA here is from genome assembly GCA_029339505.1 of Unio delphinus. Lineage (NCBI taxonomy): Eukaryota > Metazoa > Mollusca > Bivalvia > Unionida > Unionidae > Unio > Unio delphinus. The sequence continues at coordinate 8,969,117 of JAQISU010000057.1, read as the reverse complement.
ACTATCTGGCGTAACTCAATACACAGTGATACCTGAGAGGAAAGAACCTACAATGGACAAAATGTTTAAAAATAAATCTTGATAAAAAAAATGTGTTGGCGTAATATGGACGATGCGCATCTCTGTGCTTGTAATAACGTCCTAAACACGTGACAAAATTGTGATTTAAAAACGGTGAAAGGTAATACCGTATGCCATATGCTGTCTTGGTTGTTCATAAATATACAACTAGATGTAACAAAATAGTTGGCAAAATTTGTTTTATTTATATTTCTCGAAAAAAAACAAAACAATTACAATAATGTTTAACCATCATAAACGACGTCCTGTCGTTATGTCAGATGTTGTTGAAATGTTTGTTAAGGGTCCAATAAACAACGTAACGTTTGGACGGCCAGCTATTTAATTTGAGATCATACATGTGACTGCACAAGTATAAAGCAAGTACAGGAATATGTAAAGCGAAACTTCCATTTTGTGTGCAGCAACATTTTAAGACTTTAATTTTGGAAATGTGATGTTATAGGGATAGGTTTGAGCTTTTTATTCGGGAGTTACGTGTGATTATATACAAAGTGATATATGTTTGAATAGCGGTATCCTCAAAACTGTATACAGCTTCAAGGACGACTGCGTCATATTCCCCATGTTTCTGAGACCACAAATAATTATCATCCTCATCTTATTTTATTTTTTTTCAAACGGTAACGAAATTCGAAATTACCAACTAAAGTTGCATGCTGGTACGGGGCATTACAGACGGACATAAGCAAAGTACGGCGAGGTCATTAAAAGTCTTCTTGTGGTCATGGGTCAGGAAAAGGTTTTCTAAGCACTCGTCATTGGGAAGTGTGAATTGCATCAAGTTATCGTCCCTGTCATCACTTTGCTCAGTACGGTACACTTACAAACCCCGTTACTTCAACTCGTAAAAAAAAAAAAAGCACACATATTTATCAGTTTCTTCTAGTTAAACAGTACTACTAAGGTCACAGGTATTACCAAAATTTCATTTACACATTGTAACACAGATGTTAAATGGCGTCTACGAAAGGGAAGATTGCTGTTTTGCGAAAAGACCAGGAAGATTATTACTGGTCTGGTTCCCTGCTTATTATGCTCCCTGCGTTGCACTCCGCTATACTAACTTAGGAGAACGCCGACGCCATATTATCTCGTGATTAAAACAAATGGCCTCACCTGGAGAAATCTAGTTAATCCAAACGTAGCACATTTATTCCTTTAAAATTCTCTTTCTTAATGACACAATATTAACTTTACTAATACTTTTGATTTCAACTATAGCAGTCTTTATATTGTGTTCAATTTTAACCATCAATTCGTAATATAATTATTTTTTTCAATTAATTGTATTAGTAGGCGAAGATAAAGGAAAAGGGTACACACAACGGTATTTTGATAATATTGCACATTTTACACAGCGTCATCTCAGAGATTCCTTCTCTACTAGATTCCTTGATAAATTTTGACGTCGAAATTGATATGATGTGATGTAAGAGATCCTAAATACAGACAACGATTAAGACAAAAATAATCAAAACTCCTATACGATGGGTGAGAGTACCGATTGCTTTGCAAATATTGCACACTTCACGCTATGTCATCTAATATATTATAGTTGCAATAAACTCCTTGATTAATTTAAGTTTGATATTGATATCCCGTTTTACCTGACACCTCAGACATAGCCAAATATTAGGATTGAATAAGCAACCCATTCAACGAGGGGGTGAATGTGACGATATTTGTTGCTATATTCTACATTCCAACTTCATCACGTACTTTGAAAGATTCCATTTGCAATCAATCCCTTGATATCTTTGCATCAAGACTGATTTAAGGTGTCATATGGTAGCTTTGGCTTGCCAAAGATAAAAATCAAAATACATTTTCTTCTATATAGGCGGGTGGTTGTGGGGAAGGGGCATGGAATTGGTTGTCTGGGCAAGTAAAATAATGATTAAATACAACTACACGCGCATGCCACAATTTGGAATAAAATCTTTATGGTATTAAGTTTTTAAAAAAAATTAAATATTCACTTGTATAAATGAGAACTTTTATATTATTGTACATATAATTAATTAATTTAATTCAATTAATTTAAAATTAATTAATAACACAGAAGCACAATACAAATGTTATCATGCTGAAGCAAGTAACGTGCCTTTCCTAATAACATACAATGAATATATTTAATGTAAAATAATATATCAGTATCAATGTGCCTTTCCGAATGAAACACAATGAATATAATGTATGTATGTATTATTCTGTATCAATGTATAATTGTTCAAATAGTTACATAGAAAGAAATTCTAAGATTACTCCACCCAAAATTAAGTCTAGGAACCCCCTCCCCTTCCCCTAAAAAGGTTGTTTGATTGTAATTTTAGCTCAAACTACCAGTTTTGAGAGTTGGTTGGGCGGCTGCTAAGCCACTTTGTTGACGGAATCATTTGCAAAAGTAATTTTTTAGGTGAGTCAGAATTATTGTACAAATTATCAGCCTCATCTCCTCAATGAAGATTTTTAAGGGAGATGATTTGGATTTTTTTTTTGGCTGTAACAAAGTTTCAGTCTTATCGCTATGATGTCTGCAGTATGGCAGTTTATAGTGATGTTTAGCATTGGGGTATCATCCCGTAGACATATAACACGATGTCTCACCCAGTCATATTGTAATGACACAAGGCCGACCAATCCTAACACTAACCTCTTAATGCTCAGTGCATAGCGAGGCAGCTGTTAGTACCAATTTTATATTTAAAAAATCTGGTATGTAGATGTTTGTTGTTGTGCTCAATTTTTTTCAGAATCTGGATTGTCATGAACGATACATCAGTATCAATGCAGACTTGATCTATGCATTAATTACAGATATAACGTTAAGCTGCTGTAATCGGAGAAACACTTCTTTCATAAAATATCGTCAACGAACTATTCTTTAACATATTAAAGATGGTATTTTGGTCTTTTATCTTCTGCAAATGAAGGCTGTCATCTGTCGCCTTACATCAATTCAAAAATGAAAAGTATCAATGGATTGACCGTATACGGTAATTGGAGATTAAACGTTCACTTTGACTGTCCTGGAAACCGATACACATGAAAACTCCTAGATTCAATTCATGTTTTCAACCTTAAACAGTTAACCAACCCACCCATAAACACGAGTCACATTTTAGACAGGATTCTTAATAGACCTGATGATAAGATTCTACGGTCCACCCATGTATCCCAAGAACTTGCATCAGATCACCTCTGTATTATATGGCATCTGGACGTATCAGTCCCTAACCCTTCACCTTTATTTGTTACTAAGAGAAATCTCCATATGATAAATAGAACCAAACTAATGCATGCTATCCAAGCAAGTCTAAAAACTGGTTTACCTCCTACAGCAGAACAACTTCGATAACTGCATGCGTTCATGCTTGAAAAATATGCCCCAGCCACCAAATGCAGAGTATCAATACTAAAGTGTTTTCTGTGGTATAGCAGTGTTAAGTACGAGCTTCGCACTGGTAAAAGAGACCGCCGTAAAGCGGAGGCTTTAGCTTTCCACCAGACTCACTATTCATAAACAAATCTATGAAGCCAGTAAGAAGAACATCACAAACATAATCCATTTAGTAAAATTATCCCACTACAGTACTAAGATCCCAGATAATTCCAGCTGCAAAGAGCTCTTCGAGATTACAAACAAACTAATGTCAAGGAACAAATGTACACAACTACCTTCTCTCCAGTGGACCTTCCGGACCTGTTTGCAAATTTCTTCCGTGACAAGGTACAAATCATTAGAGATAAACTTGACAACACAACTGCAATTGACTCGTCGTCACCATACAATAGCGATCTAGAATTTCAGCGACAACCGTCAGCAGCATTTGAACCGGTCTCTATCGACTTCGTACGGACAATCGTGTTTCGATCCAATATTGACTTCACTAACTGATGTTATTAATACCTCTCTCTCATCTGGAGAATTCCTAATATTTTTCAAACTGCCATTGAAAAGCCTCTGCTGAAGAAACCAACACTCGACTATAACGATTTAAAAAAACTACTGCCCAGTTTTTAATCTCCCGTTCACATCAAAGGTCTTAGAAAAATTTGTTCTAACCCAGCTTGTTTCTCATCTGAATTCCAACAGTCTTTTTAGCAATGTACAGTTTGCATATCTCCATTGCTACAGGACTGACACTACTCTTCTGAAAGTATTTAATGACATTCTCTCTATTTTGGATAGCGGAAAGATTACAGTCCTCACCCTCCTTGATTTGTCTGTAGCATTGGACACAATAGACCATGATATATTACATCACCGTCTCCAGCATGTATCTAGTATTCACAATGCAGCCTTACTGTGGCTTAAGCCCTACTTAGTCAACAGGACACAAATTGTATGAGCAAATGGAGTACAGTCAACCCCAGTTGATCTATATTGTGGTGTTCCACAGGGGTCTGTTCTAGGACCTGCTCTCTTCATTTTTATACACTCAGCCGCTCACAGGTGTCATATATCATCATCCAGTGTCTCGCATATTGTACGCTGATTACACCCAAATATAAAAATCTAGCCACCCAATTGAAATTGATGCTACCATCCAAGGAGTAGAGAGGTGCATTTCTGATATGAAATCATGGATGACGTGTAAAAAGCTAAAGATAAACGACGATAAAGCTGAGGACATTCTGATCACAACACAACGACTTTCTCATTCACCTCATTTACCTCAAACAATAAATATCAGCAACACCAACGATACATTCACAAAGTCAGTACGAAACCTATGTGTTACTATGGACAGTACTCTCACATTGCACCAACATGTCAAGAACATATGCAAGGCTGCGTATCTTGAGCTGAGACGCACCAGATCTATTCGCAAATATCATTCAGTTCATGCCACTAAAACATTTGTGTTCATTAGTACTTAAAAGACTGAACTATTGTAAATCAATTCTGTCTGGTTCGTCTCAATATCTACTCTGAGCCGATAATCCTTAGAGTACCACGACCAGAGCACACCTCCCCTCTGCTCTATACCCTACACTGCATATCCATTCGATCCAGAGTCAAACACAAAATTCGTTCTCTGTGCTTTGTTTTATTGACGGACTCCTGTCCAACATACATATCTGGCCTCACCCATGTGTACACACCAGCAAGATACATACATTCCTCTTCTGACAATCATATCCTCATTATTCTCACTATGAAACAACGTTCTTTTGCATACCAGGGCCCAGCAACGTGGAACAAAATGCACATTGAATTTAGACACAAAGACACAGTGATCCCTTTCAAGAGTGCTCTTAAAACTCACCTTTTTCGACTACAAGAACAAACTTAAAGACCTAAAAGTGTTTCCTGCCTTGAATATTTTAACATGATTTTATGTTTTCTAATTTCATGGTGGGTTTTTTTTTCTTCTTTTTATAGTCATATCATTATAGATGTTGTAAAGCGCTTATAGCTTCTAAAGATTATGCGCAATACACAACCCTCATTATTATTATTATTATTATTATTAGTAGTAGTAGTAGTAGTAGAAGTAGTAGTAGTAGTAGTAGTAGTAGTAGTAGTAGTAGTAGTAGTATTTTTATTATTATATTCACCCCTCGTAGATTAGGGTTCAACCAGACAACAATATAGGGTACTAAAAAAAACAGTCTACGCCTCTTTCGCCTTACTTCATAGAATAAATAGCGTTGGGTCTTAATATTTGGCAAGCAAACGCTCTCATTTGTCGCCTTAAATCAATTCTGATGTAAAATGTGTCAAGGAATTTATTACAGATGGAATATTTTACAAATTACATGATGCAGTACGAATTTACAATATTGAATCAAATATTGTTACATTCAACTCCTCGTAGAATAAGGCTGCATTTCCATCCTGATATTTGGTTACGTCTGATGCGTCATGTAAAAACGAGATATTAATATTGATGTAACATTCATGAAGGAATTTATTGCAACCATAATATTTTAGCTGACTTAGTGTGAAGTGTGCAATATTTGCAAAACAAGTGTTACACGAACAACCTCGTGAAATAGGGGTGATCTTTTAGTATAACTCTTTGGCTATATTTAAGTTGTCATACATCACCTCATATCAATTTCGATGTAAAATTTATCAAGGAAACGATTGGAAATATAATGGTTTAGATGACGCTGTGTAAAATGTGTAATATTAACAAAACATCGTTGTACGTACGCTTTTCCTGCATCATCGCCTACTAGTAAAAAATTTGTGAAAATTATTACATGACCTGATTGGTGTTAACATTGAACACAAGATAACGACTGTTATAGTTCAAATCAAAAGTATTAGTAAAGTTCACATTGTGTCACTAAGAATGAGAATATTAAAAGAATAAATGTGCCTCTGTAAGATTAACTGGATCTCTCCGTATCAGGTCATTTGTTTTGATCACGTGACAATATAGCGTAGGCGTTCGCCTGAAATTATGGATAATTAATCTATATTATCATGTATAATATAAATATGGACAGTATTTAATTTAATTATTTGTCATTCTTAAAGTATGGAAAGTATATATTTAATTATCTGATATAATGTAAGCATGGACACAGAATCTAATTATCTAATGTAGTGTCTATAATTATTATCCTAATTTGAACAAAATAAGTTTGACATATATAATTGATTGATTGGTTTTCCTTTCTTGACTTTATGTTTCGCTAACCCATTGTAGAACAGTAAACTATCCGGAACTGGAAATATTTTGTGGGCGTGCGCATTGGAGCAAAGGGAGGTAATTTTAGGCGCTACGATCAGTAGTCTGGTTCCCTGCTTAGTATGCTCCCATGCGTTGCACTCCGTTGCAAAGCTGATTAAGAATGACATTGAGAGGTTCCAGTACTATGACTTTGTACTGAAGGTTAAAAAAAGTCTTTCCATATCCTAAGGGTAATAAAACAACTAAGTCTTTAGATTCTCTCAGGTTGTACAAAGCATCTATTTGTCTGGGCCTGAGCCCATTAATAGGTGTCTCTGAAGCAAGAATTGTCTGGTTATATTTAATGACAACTCGTTTGAGAATACACATCTGATCTAAGTAAGGCATCTGCAAATAGGATGAAAATGAGAAAGCTTTGATATGTTATGAAGGTTGCTATATATCATTAAGTGTACATGTCATTATGTAATGGCAAACAACCATGTTTATGAAGGTTGCAATATATCAGTAAGTATATATGTGATTAAATAATTTTTTTCTTTCAGCAAAGCAATCATATTATGAAGCCATTTATTCACTTTAACATTTATACAAATAACATGTCATTAAAATATTGTAATTTTTACTGTCAGTAAAATCTTTCTCAATTTATTTGAAGCAAGTTTGTTTAGAGGTGTGTGTGTGTGTGTGTGTGTGTGTGTGTGTGTGTGTGTGTGTATATGTGTATTGGAAGATACCATTACTATCTGAATGATAAAGGATATTAAAGACCATACAATGTATTTGTGTCATCCAATTTAGTTGAAATATGTTGATGTTGAGAAAAAATCCTTAGAAAAATGTTCATTCTTACTACCTTTTTAGTTTTTCTTTCTCTAGCACATCTTGAGTAGAAACCCTGTATGCTTCAAAAGGACTGCACATACATGTATCTCATACATATACTTGACGAATACTTCACTAATTGACACTTTTAACCAAGTTTGAGTAATATTCTGTTGATGCATATTTAATAATTATCATGAAAACTACATGCATCATGATAGGGTGACATGTGTTTCAGTACTAATACTGTACAAAGTGTATGCAGAATGCGTGTTTAAGTTAATGTTAATCATAACACAAGTATTATTGATACTTCTTATTGAATTCTTTTGAATCAGTTGATATGAATGTTACATAACTCATTTCTTATTAATGAACTTATTTTGAGATTATATATACACACACAAAACAATCTTAAGACATGCTGCCATGTTCAAGTTTTTTTCTTTTCATATATATATATATATATATATATATATATATATATATATATATATATATATATATACAATGGCATAAATTGAAATATGTATCACATTTGCATATAACTATATGTATTCAGTTATCAGAACATGACAATGACAGATGAAAAAGAGAAACTAAGAAAGTCACATGTGCATGTGTTTATTTGATACCATTCCATTTAAATCGAAGTAACTCGAAAGTTATTACTGTTCATATTTAATCATACAAGGCTCAGTGATTCCTTTAATGAACATGTCAGTGAGTTTTATTGGTTTGTATATTTAAATATAACAACACATTTGGTTAAATTGAGAAATCACTGTTAGGACATATATTTGGATGAATGATTGTGACAGTATAAGAAATGAAAATACTGTTCAATTTCAAGTCATACTTCAGTAATGATGAAAAGTACAAAATAAATATGAAACATTTGTCTCAACTTGTGTACAATGTTAGCCTTAATAATGCATCTCCATTACATTAATACTTTAAATTAAGTTTAAACTAAGTTTTAGAATTTTATAAACTATATAATGAAAAGATCATTCATTATGGAAGCAAATCAAATTAGTGATAATAAAATGTAAACTTCTGTACAGTGCTTAAGATTAAATGTACTAATATTGTCTTTCAGTTATGATGATATATTGAGTGACTTTTGAAGAATCTCACCAAGCATGTAAATGGAACCTGAATTCAGTTCTCATTGTTTATTTTAGAAATTTTGCAACACAGTAGCACATTAAATTTGTATCATGTGGAGGCAATTAATGTGCCTTGCTAATGAATAGAATATATTTACAGTAATAATGTAGAAACTGTCTTGAAAGACCTCCCCTTCTGCCAAACAATAATAGTCTGTCAAGACAAGTGGTCTTTCATAAGAGGTCATAACACGATATAATGAATAAATCTGTGCATGGTGATTGTGGTCTCTCAAGACAGGTTTTACTGTATGTGACATACAGCATCAATGTAAGTGATGTGGCAATAAATTTGGGTCATACTCTCCCAAAGATTTATTGATAGGGCACACTCCCAGTAAAGTCTGTCTGATGGTATTTTAGACCCCTTCACCCCACCCCCAGGTTGTAGGGGATGCTATGCCACTTTCTTTCATGAAATCAATTTGAAATGGAACTGACATTAATATTGGTATTTTGGTCGTAATCTTTCACAAAATGTGGGTACTCATGTTCATCCATACATCAATATCAATGTAAAACTGATCAAGCAATTGATTTAAAATGGAACAATGAGATGCCCCCCTCCCCCTTGCTTCATTAAGGGAATTGATATCAACCTGTGGCCAATTAAGGATGTCATCTACCACCGTATACAAAGTCCGACATAATAATTATCAAGTAATCGATAGCAAATGAAATGTCGTACTTGATGCAGTCGAAATGTGCAATATTTGACAAAATGTCACTTTCGACCCTTCGTAGAAGAGGGTTGTTATATTGATCATAATATTTGACAAAATTTGGCTGTCACGGAAAACGATATATACATATTTATATAAATTTGGTCAACAAATTAATTGCAACTTAAATATTTTAGATGACGCAGTGTAAAATGTGCGTTATTTGCGAAACAATTGTTACCCTCACCCCTGGTAAAATGTGACGATATTTTCGTCTTAATCTTGGGAAAAAATAAAGCCGCCGTACATAACCTCATATCAATTTCGACGTAAAATTTATCAAGGAATCGATTGAAAATATAATTTTTGAGATGATCCAGTGGGAAAGGTGCAATATTTAACAAAAATTGTTGTGTGTATCCTTATACTTCGTCGTCGCCTAATTGTATAAATATTTGTAAAAATACCTATGTAGCCGATTTGCTGGTTAAGCTTTAACACAAGATAGCGCCTATTATATTTCAAATCGAAAGTATTAGTAAAATTCGCATTGTGTCACTAACAAACAGAATATTAAAGCAATAAATGTGCCACGGTTAGATTACCGATATCTCTCTAGGTGAGGCCATTTGTTTTGATCACGTGACAATATGGCGTCGGCGTTCGCCTGACTAAGGGGGCAGGGTCCAGTTTTTATGTACAAATTTAATGTCGCATGCACCTGCCTAATATAAAAATTCATTAAAAATATAATACGCGAGTGAGGTCAAAAAGGTACATATTTCTGGATAGGTATTATGTAGTGCAACATAATCATATCACACACATGACCTGACAAGTCTACTGAAGTTCTTAGAATAAAATATTTATGTACCCCAACCCCTATTTTATACATGCATTTTTCACATCCGAAGGCCATTTTTGACAGCATGTGGTGCTCACAGTGCAAACGCAAGGCCTTTTCCTAGATGAAAATTTTGAAAAATATTGTCTACTAAATAGCTTGATGCAATTCATAATAGTTGTCATCCATGCCGTTTTTGAGATATTCTACTTGCCTTGAACCCACGTGTCTACTGCTATGGGAGGCTAGCTCTTCTTCCTAGCCGACTATTGGTATTTCACAATCAACATACTGCAGAGTAACTATGGAAAGTGTACATGTCTGACATCAATTTCAAGAACAACACAAGCCGGAAACACCTAGTTCACAAATTTATCCATATCTTTAATTATTACACAATAGTAGCTCAAAAACTCACACCATACCCTTAAGTTAAGAAATTTGCCAGGGGCCAATTTACGAAACTGGACCCTGCCACCTTAGTATAGCGGAGTGCAACGCATGGGAGCATACTAAGCAGGGAACCAGACTACCGGTATACGATCAGTAATTCAATTGCAACCGTGAAACGCGAAGTGCAACGCAGAGAGCATACTAAGTAGGAAATCAGACTAGGTTATTACGTTATGACTTCCATTAAATTACGACCAATCAGATATTGTATGGACATTATGTGATGCATACATTGATTATTATGGCGTTCCTTTTTTGAAAATTATCGGGAATCGGAGAAGACACTTGATAGATTTTTTTTTCTAAGGCAAGCTAGTAATATATGTATTGTGAAAATTTATCACATACCGCTACAGATATTTGCAAGTGTCCAAGCGTTAGCGTGTGACAATGTATTAATTAAGTTATCCATTCTTGAGAATATTGTTGACCTGGGGCTAGCATAATACTATCTGACCAGAGGAAATGTCAATGTTGACATTCTTTGGTTCTTGACATATCACGTGTCTAACTCGTAAAATTGCGTGATATGAAGGAGAAAAAGGAATTAATTCACATTAAAATGATTCCCAAATTGCTAAAATAGTTTCACTCTAAATGCAAATACCATGTACAAAATCGAACGCTAGGTATGAAACTCAAATTTCTCAAGTTAGTACACAAAACAATTAGGGAAGAAAACCCCACAACAAAAGCAGTAGAAAATTGGCGCATACTAGATGTAAAACAATGTAATCATGGTTCGAAAAGGTATATATATCTGCTCGGTCCAGGGATGAACATGTTGTCGAGTTTGCCTCAGTAAAGCCAAGTTTTACCCGCACAGGACGAAAAGTTTTGTTGAGCCCTGTATAGGTATTTGACATGCGCAGTTAATGTCGATCATGTAAAGCTATCGATCAAACACAGTTTGCTGTGTGCAAATGGTTTTATTCATTGGCTTATCCTTGAGAGCCTAACCCTGACCTCTCGCTCGTGCAAGCGATTTCACACAGCAACCCATACCTGATACCTGTACTTTGTACAAAGAATATAATCAGTAAATAAGATTAAGCTTTACGATTATGAAGATTTTGTTATTTCTTTAATCAAATGTTTGTCCATTCCATAGCACACACGCAACACACACGTTATTTCTTTTCTCGCCCGATCAAAACAGTTAATTTGAAATTTGGTTTATGTTTTTTTTTTTATAAATGGCGCATATTCACTACACTATACATAAAGCAGAAAGAGAAATAAAATAGCAATTAAATTGCTCCTGATACCACATATCACTCTGCTTATTGTTCTAGATACTGCATATTACATTGCTTATGGTACTAGATACTGCCGTCAGCATAGTGATCTCTTTCACTTGTTTGCTTTTGCAAAGCAAACGAATAACTTATATAACTAAATTAATATTTCAAACAGTGAATTTTGTGATTTAAGGGAGCAAACTCCAGCTTCTCATAGTCGAACTTAAGAGTTTCTTCCCATTAGTCAAAGAGAGCCAGACTTTCTCGCAATATGTTGCGCTAAAAGTATCGCGGCAACGATTGTTTTTCCATAGACCTCAATGTTAATGTTTTGTGAAAGAATACAATTTCTATCCTACTTCAGCATGCACATCACACTGTCATAGAGAACAATGTTAGATTCTCAATTTGACAAGGACAAATCGGTACGGATCACTGCCATTCGGCCATACACACACTTCCTGGCATTTCCTTTGAAATATTAGAATCTTGACAGCTGACATTAAGACTCAAAGCCGGTCATTGTTCATTTCTTTTTTATTATTATTATTATCAACCCTCCACACACACAAACACACAAACACATATATATTCTTTTTTCATCTAAGTGTATCCATAACTTTCACTACGTTACATTTTAGTTAGTGGCCGAGTGGTCTAAAGCGCTCCCCGTTACGGATCACTGCCATCTCACCTCTGTCTTCGTGGGTTCGAGTCTCGAATTCGGCCAATGTGGGTATGCGAGAAAGCTTGCCAGTAACTTCACGTGGGTCGGTGGTTCTTTCCGGAGTTTTCCGGGTTCTTCCTTAACCATTTATACTGGCCGTCATTTATAGCCTAATTTTTTCAACAATCTGTGATACAGGTCATGACTGTACAAGCAACAAGTGTACGTAGTCTCGTTTGTCAAAAACAATTTTAGGAGGTACCATGGTGTGTCTTATATTAATGTGTATGTAATGGTATTTGAACTATTTTACTTGCTTGTTTATATTTATGGTTTACGACCAAGCTATATTTTGGTAATAAAATAAAACTATGGGTTTTGTTTTATTCATATCAGTACTTATTGAACTTCCGTTTTGGTGATATTGGATAAATCACATTATATAATATTATATAATAACTAGGTCAAAGGTCAATGTACCAATTAGTATGTACTTCTCATTCAAAAAGTACAATTCACCTAAACTGAATGACTTTATTTTGATGCAGAACTTAATATCAGAGACAGGTGAACATGATCCAATCTTATTATAAAGCTGTGAACACTTTAAACTGTCTGCAGATACACGAGGTCACTAATCCTCTGTGTCATACAAACAGAAAGCTCCCCACCTTTGTGTTGTGAATAAAGATGATGCAATAAGCCAATTTGACACCAAATATAGTAGATCACAGCTTCTAAGTGGTTATGTCAGATTTGTTGGTTATGTTGGATTTTGGGTGAAATGTGGGGAAATAGTACATGAAAATGTCAAAGATAAACAATAAGTATAGTGAGTCCAGTCGAGTTAGAAACGGGAAAGTTTGTATCAAAACGGAAGGTGTAGCTTATGATGAAGAAATTAAAAATGAGAAAAGCAGCAATGAGAAAAATGAGAATGAAAGCTTGATGACCTTACCTTAGACAAGATATGGAGGCTGTGCCCCCATAGGTCCAAGGACAGTTCAAAGGCACCTGTGCTATAACATCCCTTACAGACACCAAATTTTGAGGTGAAGTGGTGTTCATTCCCATCTAATATAAAAGGGTGAATAATGTAGATAATATAGATGCACATAATTTATATTTTTTCTACATAAGAAATTATCAATACAGTGCTTCAGTTAGGCAGAAAAGTACCTAAACCAAACAAAACATACTTTATCAGTATTTAAACTTGTAAACTTTACTGTGAGAAATTATTAAATCATTTCTAGTTACATTTGCATCACGACTGAGGACTAATATAATATTTCACAATCTTCTCTTTATTTTCATAACCAATCACTGAAAATGTGAGTTTTTATATCTTGAAATGTTATGTTTGGTGTAAGGGAGATAACTGAATGATATACATAAGGTGTGGTCTTCCTCCAATATAGTATCCATGTAATATATATCTGAGTTCATGAACACATGTATTAACTTCAATGCAATTAAATTATCCAAAAATACATTACTGATAAAGTGACAACCTACAATGCAGACTGCTATATGTAGTGGAGACCCCAAAACTGATTTTATTTTGTTTTGTGACATAGGGCTGCTATTATATATTACATAGTTAATGTTCTCTACAATGCCGGCATGTAGAGTGCAGCCTTCCATAAACATGAAGATATGATCCCACGCCAGACTCGATTCTTACGATGGGATGCAAAGTCCGAAGAACAGTGTGGACTTGTATTGAATGAGTGGGCAATGTGACTAAATTGATTATCACTCAGTAATTTTGTTATTAATATGGAAATTTTACAGGATAGCTGGACAGAAATATATTTAATTGAATATTCAATATTAGCTTATAATTGGGCTTAAACACGTGTCGAGGGGAAAGGCTGACTTGAAGACACTGGTCTTGCCTATTGGTTTTCCTGCTACTTCAACAATAGAGAATGCAAGGGAACTTAACTAAATAAATTGCATAAACAATTTTAAGGCTGGAAAGTATGCAAAATTGACAATTAGAGCAGGAGAATTAAATTCAAAGTGGTAAAGAATACCGTATCTTTACTAAAATTCCTAATATTACCAATACCAGAATATTCTAAACGATACAAATGATCTTTCTACAAGTGAACTAAGAGTGTTCTTTATCATGGTCTATACCATTCTTTACAAGAACAAGAGAGATGGGGTTTTAGTACATGGGTTTTCATCTTTTGCAGGTAAATAGTAAATATTTGGCCAAAATCAACTATATTATCTTTACATAACTTATATTTTTTTGCCTGTATGCTAATCTTGGAGTTGACACACAGACGTAAAGCCATCAGTCTATATCTGGTATAGCTAAAATTACAAAAGCCCCCATTCAAAGCCAACTTGTGCTATTTTCTGAAGATTTATTACATGTTATTCTTAAACGACTGTCAATATAGTGTTGTTGTTTATTTCGTAATGCAGTGTTCCCTACATCTGAAGCTCCGCCCACCTAGGGTTGAACAATTGGTACCGTTATACCCAAAGATGGCACGTAAAGCAGACATATATTTAAATATACCGAAATATATCCTCTCTTTCCCTCTCATTTTGTATTCGCTCGATAACCTTAGGGTGATGTAAAACTTTGTAGTCAAGGAAAGCAATTTACCATTCTTTTGTAGGCAAGGAAAGCAATTTACCATTCTCTTGTAGTCATGGAAAGCAATTTACCATTCTCTTGTAGGCAAGGAAAGCAATTTACCATTCTCGTGTAGGCAATGAAAGTAATTTACCATTCCCTTGTAGTCATGGAAAGCAATTTACCATTCTCTTGTAGGCAAGGAATGCAATTTACCATTCTCTTGTAGGCAAGGAAAGCAAATTACCATTCTCTTGTAGTCATGGAAAGCAATTTACCATTCTCTTGTAGGCAAGGAATGCAATTTACCATTCTCTTGTAGGCAAGGAAAGCAATTTACCATTCTCTTGTAGGCAAGGAAAGCAAATTACCATTCTCTTGTAGTCATGGAAAGTAATTTACCATTCCCTTGTAGTCATGGAAAGCAATTTACCATTCTTTTGTAGGCAAGGAAAGCAATTTACCGTTCTCTTGTAGGCAAGGAAAGCAAATTACCACTCTCTTGTAGTCATGGAAAGTAATTTACCATTCTCTTGTAGGCAAAGAAAGCAATTTACCATTCTCTTGTAGGCAAGAAAAGCAATTTACCATTCTCTTGTAAGCAAGGAAAGCAATTTACCATTCTCTTGTAGGCAAGGAATGCAATTTACCATTGCATTTTAGTCATGTAAAGCAATTTACCATTCTCTTGTAGGCAAGGAAAGCAATTTACCATTTCCATGTAGTCACGGAAAGCAATTGATCATTCCTTTCTGACAGATCTTGTAGATGCTTTATAAGAATGACTGTTGGCAGATTGTGATTTGAGATCATTCGGAAACGTTTTTTTTTTTTCATCTTATTTTCATCTTCTTTTCGGTGATTGAACCCAGGTTGTCAACTTTAGCAAACGATCCTCTTTAAAACATGCATTACGATCATTGATGGTTTTCACGAATTAAAGATTCTATGTTAAAACAAATGTTACGCCCTGATCAACTACTCTTTCATTTTTTATTTCTTCATTTTTAGAGCTGCGAATGTATCTTTTAAAGGTATCACCCATTCATGACCGAGTCTGATTTCTTCTTTTATATGCAGACACTGTATATTTTTTTTAGGACGAGTTATAATTCTCATTTTAGGTGCAAATGTAAATGTGTCGCTTATGGATATCACTTCCGTTGTGTCACGTTTCTGAGGGTTTTTTTTCTTCTTCAGTTATTATGTTTATTTTCTCATATTATTTTATATTTTGTCATTTTTATGTTTTATGCATTTTCGGTTTTGATTTTGAATAATGAATGGCCTTCCACATAATTAAGACTACATTTATACAAGCGTGCACATACATGAAGGTTATAGGTTACATGCTTATAGTTCACTCTACTTGATTACTGAAGCCCCTCTACTATTTATTGCTCTATTTCAAGGAAGACTGCTTTATCTTTATCACTTGTCCAACTTGGCTTTTGAGCATCACACTTTTTGGGAGGGGTGGGTGGTGGTCGGGTAGTGCTGGAAAGGAATGTTTTGGCATGCAATATCACGAATGGTTGAATAGGGATCACGTCACAGGTCAATAGGAAAATGTCAGTTGTGGCGTAATTACTGCGGATTATTTCCCAATGCAAAGCTCATCGGTGATAATAATAATATATCTTCGGTCTCACTGGACAGTTGTTGTTGTTGTTGTTTTAGGGTATAACGCCATTTTTCAGCATACGATAGGCTATACATGCCGGCTAGTATTATTGGTGGAGGAAGAACCCGGGAAAAATCCCGGAAAGAACAACCGACCCACGAGAAGCTACTGGCAAGCTTTCTCACATAACTACATTAGCCGAATCTTATACTCGAACACACACAGACAGAGGTGAGACGGCGGTGATCCGTAACGGAAATCGCTTTAGATCACTTGGCCACTCGTAGCCCCTCTCACTGGACAGTTTATTTGGTGAAATTTCATCCGACAATGTCAGACAAGAATAATATTACACTGAAGAAAGAAATGAAAACAACCCAATGCTTTTTGTAAAAAGCATGCATTTGAGAATGTGCCCATGGCAATCAGGTTAATTCCATATACAATTGATAGCTTTTATCCAGCGATACATTTAACAATGTATATAACAATCGGATATGGGTATACGATTCTTAGTTTCATAACTTTGGCCAAATCGGAATAAAATAGATCTTCACCAAGTGTAAAATTCACAATCATCTGTTTTCTATGATGTATGGCAGTTGTCGATGATCGAGAGCTATGATATTTAGCAACTTTTATGAGACCTACAATAAAAAAACCCACTGTACTCACTTTCAATGTTGTCATTTTTCATAGCTAATATATCCTGTAATGGCTGTACCTAGTGATGTCAGTGATACCTCGTAGCAAAAATAGAACTATTTATGAAATCTCAGAATGTAATGAATAAAAGATGAGAAAACTACCAAGCTGATTTTCTCGTAAAATAACTGCAAAATGTGCGTGCTAAGTCATAAATAAACCGACTAGACCTCTCTCACTGATTTCACGAAGTCGGTCAAATCTATTCCAGAACAGTGATAGCTGAGGTAGATCGTAAGGGAGGCAACTCCTCAGGTAACATAAAATGTATGGACCGATGTTTGCAAACTAAACCACATCATTTGGGAAACTTAAACAATGAAATTCTATACCCAGATTAATTTTATTTTATCTGCTGATAATACAGTATGTATGGATAATGTATTTTGAGAACACTAGGAAGGTGACCTTTGCATCAGTTTCACACTGGCCAGCACATATTGTTCTAAAACTGTTGCTATTTAGAGAAGTTTGTGTTGCTACTGTTTGCAAATTGCATAGAATCAAATCTAAAGTCAAACAGAAAATCATACATAGCATAAAAGGGAAGAGTAAAAAAACAATATATAAAGGGACATCTATTTCACATAACTCAGCAAAAACTCCAATGCAGCAGATGCCGATACATCTGATCCTGTGTGAGCTCTAAAACAAATTGTGCGGCTGACTCCCAAGGAAACATTTGACGTTGCCCTGGTTATCAATATCACATTGGCAGGTGTACTCCCATACACCTTGAGGCCTACAAGAAAATAAAACACTGTAGTCCAATACACCTTGAGGCCTACAAGAAAATAAAATATTTGTCTTCTTATTTGTAGACATTATAACTTAATTTTTTGTGCATTCAATTAAAGGTAATCATCGCTAAATTAGAAAAATATACCAAGTATGTACCGAAAATATTGATAAACTAAATAAGTATGGGAAAGACTTCAAATAAACTAACTTGCATGAAAATTATGAGGATTTTGTTATTCATAAGAAGAATGGAACAGAAGCAATACCTGGTAACTATAATAGTCTGGTTACTTGCTTAGTATGCTCCCTGCGTTGCACTCCGCTATACTAAGTCAGGCGAACGCCGACACCATATTGTCACGTAATTAAAACAAATGGCCTCACATGGAGAAATCTAGTTAATATAACCGTAGCAAATGTATTCCTTTAATATTCTCTTTCCCAATGACACAATATGAACTTTACTATAACTTTTGATTTGAACTATAGCAGTAGTTATATTGTGTTCAATCGTAACCACCAATTTCTCATATATTTTTTTTTTTTTACAAATATGTTTATTAGTAGTCAAAGATAAAAGAAAATGGTACACACAACGGTATTTTGATAATATTGCACATTTTAGACAGTGTCATCTCAGAGATTCCTTCTCCAATCGATTCCTTCATAAATTGTACGTAGAAATTGATATGAGGTACGAGAGCCTAAATATAGCCAAAGATTAAGACAAAAATAATCAAAACTTTTGTTCAATTAGGTGAGGGTATCAATTGCTTTGCAAATATTGCACACTTCATCCAATGTCATTCAGCATATTCTAGTTGCAATAAACTCATTGATTAATTTAACATTGATACTGATATCTTGTCTTACATGACGCCTCAAACTTTGTCAAATATTAGGATCTAGACGCCGACAGAAACTAAAATTCTGGTATCGGCCGAAAACGAAACCAGAACGAAAGTTATAAATTGACTTTCGGCCGAAACCGAAACTTAAACTGAAACCGAAAGTTTAACATCACATTCAACCGAAACCGAAACCGAAAGATAAACCGAAGTTGCCGAACACAAGATTTATTACATAGGCCTGGATCATGATGCAATGCTACACTAATTAAAAACGAATCTATAAGTAATCGTTCAGAGCCTGCAGTAAGTGGACTTCGCTAAATGTCAAATTGCTTATCGCCGACTGACCGGCCGACAAACAGAGTAATAGACGCAGCACAAGCGTTGCATTCTGAAAGTTAAAAAAAGATCTTAGGCTGATGACCGAAAGTCAATATCAGTTTCGGCCGAAACTGAAAGCAAACCGAAAGCTAACTTTTTGGCTTCGGCCGAAACAGAAACTATGCCGAAAGTGGCCCTTTGCCAAATTTCGACGCCGAAACTGAAACCGAAACCGAATTTCGGTTGGCATCTATTAGGATCGAAATAGTAACCCTATTCCACGAGGGTTGAATATGATGATATTTGTTCCTATATTTTACATTTCAATTTCATCATGTACTTTTTAAGATTCAATTTGCAATCAATCCCTTGATATTTTTGCATCAAAACTGATTTAAGGCGACAGATGGCAGCTTTCGCTTGCCAAAGATTAAGATCAAAATACCTTCTCTTCTATCAAGGCGGCTGGTTGAGGGGGACATAGAAAGGGCATGGAGTGGGTTGTCTGGGCAAAATAATAATGATTAAATACAACTACACGTGCATGCCAACATTTGAAATCGAATCTTCATTGTGTTAAGTTTTAAAAATAAATAAATATTCTCTTGTATAAATGAGAACTTTAATATTATTGTACTAATATTATTGTATATTCAATTAATTGAATTAAATTAATTAAAAAATACAGAAGCACAGTCCCGGATTACCCATTAGGCAGAGTAGGCAACTGCCTATGAGCCCCGCGACTTTTATGGGCCCCATCAGGGGCCCCATGAGACCGTGACCGTGGGTCTGGGGCCCCAAAAGTTTGACTGCCTATGGGCCTCCACGGTGCTTAATCCGGCGCTGCAGAAGCACAATACAATTTGTATCATGTTGAGGTAAATTACTTGCCTTTCTTAATAACACATAATGAATATAAGTTATGTAAAATATAATATCAGTAGCAATGTAAATTATTTTTACTAGAGGCATAGCATGAACTTCTCACATTACTCCACCCAAATCTGTGTCATGTGTTTTGATCACGTGACAATATTTCGTCGGCAATCGCCTGACTTAGTATAGCCGAGTGCTACGCAGGGGAGCAAACTATGCAGGAAACCAGACTAGTAATTCTAACAGTGTTGAGTTAACTCCCTTTTGCTACCATGATAAATTGCAATCAGATCTATAGGAAGTGTATTTGTGGAATACCTAATTATGTCATATTAAAGACAAGGAGGTACTAAGGAAATAATTTATGGCACAGTTAGTCAGATTTGACAAGACTGAAAAACTGAGACCGGTTCTGAATGTCTCACAGGACAGTATATCTGGTGAAGTGTAATCCCATAAAGACATATCGCAGAAACATAAAAATAATGTTACACTGAAATTACAAACGAAAACAAACTAAAAAATGTGCATGTGAGGTTTCGACTGCGGCAATCAGGTTAATTCCTTTCACGAACCCATCTTTATACATTCATTTTTGACAGCAAAGAGCTATTTTGAAATTGTTTGATGACAAGTAGGCTAAAAAAAATGTCAGCACGTGTCGTATGCATCAATAAAGATCACTAGCACTATAATAAATTAGCATTTTTTAAATTATTATTATCTCCCACTAACCATCCCGATTATTAGATATTTACCTCACACGCATGCTAACTAGCACACCACCATTGCCATTGTTTTAATAGAAATGAAGCAAAGCATGCCGTATACTTTGCACTGTCATTGTTACAGTTGCATCCGCGGTCATTAAAAAGGGCTGACCCAGATAGGCCTCATGGAAAGTCGCTCAGTATTAGTTCAATTTCTGTATGTAGCAGGATGTGTATACCCCCCTCCACACACGTAGCCAAAATCAAATAAAAATCAACGTTAAATGTCGACTCGCTGTCACGTGGTACAATCGAATACAAATGAAGTCTGAAATGTGTTTACAGGTGCAAAAAGTAAAAAAAAATAGTTCTTTATGTATATATATATATGCTCTGTCATTCTTCAAGTTATCCTCAGATCGTCTAGTCCATTGTGCGTTAACTATTTTAAAAACGTCATAGTTTACGTCAGAATAATCTGAAATCTAAAATTATTATTATTATTATTATTATTATTAGTAGTAGTAGTAGTAGTAGTAGTAGTAGTAGTAGTAGTAGTAGTAGTAGTAGTAGTAGTAGTAGTAGTAGTAATAGTAGTAGTAGTGGGTGAAATATAAAATGTCAATCATATTGTTTTGTTAACAAAAGACCACAGAAAAAAGTTTCCTTAATAAATACTTTTAAAAAAAAATAAACATGCAAATGTTTATATGCTGTTTGCTTCCTTGATAATTGTTATGTATATTTAAATTTTATAACGTGCTTGATCTTGCATCATAATTGACGGTAGGATTTTGGGATTACCTAAGTAATGTCATGTTAAAACATGTTTACATGGATTTAAGTTTAGGACATTGGTTTCTCTCTTGGAAATACTATGGTCTACCTGACTTTTGTCAGGATTTTTGTTGAAATATTGACATGTTTAGTTGCAAGATAAATGTAAAATTTGAGATCATATTAAACAGGCCTGGTTGCAAGACAAATGCCAGCAAAACAGAATTTGTTCACATTAATTGCTGAACATCTGCAACGCATAGCGTATAATATAAGTCTGCCTGTCCCTTGTGACGACGTTAGTAACATGTATGCATTATTCTACCAAGCACCGCATTTTGCCCTTTGAATTGTGCTATAAATAGGAAATAAGCAGTACTTATATCAAAGTAAGTCATGGTTGTTTGTCACGGGTAAACCGAAACTTTGCTAAACGTAAGGGACTTTCCGTCGGACCATCCAGGGTAAGTTCTAGATTATGGCTTTGCATTGCAATCAAACAATGAAGCAACAAATCACACTGTTCTATTTATAAGTCATTTATCTGCATGTAATACCGCATATGTTACAATAAATATTAGTTGTTAGTGAAACATGACTTATCCAAGTGACGCGTTGGTGCTCTGTATTTAGTCCAGTCTGTTTGTCTGTCTGTCTATCGCTCTCTCTCTCTCTCTCTCTCTCTCTCTCTCTCTCTCTCTCTCTCTCTCTCTCTCTATATATATATATATATATATATATATATATATATAGAGAGAGAGAGAGAGAGAGAGTATATATATATATATATATATATATATATATATATATATATATATATATATAGAGAGAGAGAGAGAGAGAGAGAGAGAGAGAGAGAGAGAGAGAGAGAGAGAGATCCCCTCCCCACATTTTTTTTCCCTGACCCGCCTCTGATCTCGGTATACCTTATTCGAAATGCTGTGTCTCCAGAGGTGATTCCTAATGAGGATTAACCGACCTATACACCCTCCGGATATACAACGTAACTGATAACATTTGATTGCACCAACCGCTGTGCCCAGAATACTTCACTTTTTGTGTCCTTGACGGTGTGAACTAGCAATACGAAAGCAAATTATATAAAGGTTAAAGTGAGGCTACTACATTAAAATAAACTGTAGGTGAGATTCCAGCATAATTTTCCAAATATCTAAAACGGATTGGGAAAAGGTCAGAGAAAACTGGGACGAACATAATTGTCCAAATGCCTAAAGTGGGGTGGGATAGGTCAGGGTGAACTCGAACTATGTTGCAGATCCATGTATACTAAGTTTATTAAAGGTGCACCTATGCGTAAAGGATTTGTTTATTTTGCCAATACACCATGGTCAGTGCCATTTAGAGTACAATTAGTGTGTTGATTAGTGTACATACGTCATTAAGTCACGTTTCATATGTATTTAACAATAACTATGCAATACGTGCTACATTGCGCACTTTGTATCAACGAGTAAATTTTTAACTAACAAGACTTCCGCATAGCTTGAAATCTCTTCTAAAAAGGGCCATACAATATAGACAAGTAAACAATTCTTAATTTGTAACCAAACCGGAACATTTAGTGGAGTAAACTGGTTTTTTGGGAGTGGAATACGTAAAATCTGGATATAACCACCAATTCTTAAAAAGGTGAAAATCTAACCTATGTATGTATTAGCTTGAAAAATAAATACATAACCGAAGAAATTAAATGCTAGAATGGAGGACACCATCACACACACACAGCTCTCTCTCTCTCTCTCTCTCTCTCTCTCTCTCTCTCTCTCTCTCTCTCTCTCTCTCTCTCTCTCTCTCTCTCTCTCTCTCTCTCTCTCTCTCTCTCTCTCATACCGCTATGGAGGCCTGGTGATTACAGTGTTCGCCTCAAATGCTGGCGGTCTCGGGATCGAGCAACGGCCAAGTCATGCCAATAATTTATAAAAATAAAAGCTAACAGCGGAATCGCTAGGCGCTCAGCATTAATATGTTAGTGTTAGGACTTGTCGCCCTAGTGTCAGGATAATATTACTGGGTAGGACATCGTGCTACATTGCTGAGGCACGATGCGCCAGTGCTAGATATCACTATAAACTGCCACAGTACAGTCATCGTAGCGATAAGACTGAAAAATTGTTAAAACTACGATAAAAATTCAAATCTCTCTCTCTCTCTCTCTCTCTCTCTCTCTCTCTCTCTCTCTCTCTCTCTCTCTCTCTCTCTATATATATATATATATATATATATATATATATATATATATATATATATATATATATATATATATATATATATCTATATCTTAAATGCAATATTTAAATTTTCTTAGATGGTAACGTATGCCTGAAGATAATAAGCTGAAAATTCATCATACTGCTGTTTATGTTGCTAAACAGTCTTCTCTGCGAAATCTCGACAAGGTACATCCATTTATGCAATTTGCTATGAGCTTGTAAAATGTATTGCAACGATCTTCGCCCTCCCCAGTTTAATTCTTTGCTTTCTCATTATGTATTTTCCCTCAAAATTTATTGAATAGTATATGCAGAAACGAACTCCCCCAAAACGGACTCCCCCAAAACGAACTCCCCCAAAACGGTTATATTTATATTGTAGCTACTAACTGGAGGTAGCAAGGTTTGCTGTTGAACTGCTAAACAGATATCCCACCATAAGACAGCTGCTTTTGCTGTCTGATTTTTTCTTGAAAGTGCTTACATTAATAACCTAACAACGGACATAAGAAAAGTAAATAAAGAAAAACGAATCCAATAAAGGTGTTGTTGTTTGTGACAATAAAATAATGTCCTATTATTATGTTTTGTTGACTGCTTCGGTGGCCTAAATGGTTTTAGCGTCCGCATTTGAGGCTGGAGGTCGCGGGTTCGAACTATGGCTTGAGTTATACCAAAACTTATAAAACTGGTACTACTAACTGCCTCGATAGGTGCTCATAATCAGGAGGTTAGTGTTCGGAATGTCCGACCTGGTGTAAGGATAATGTTATGGGTTGGACAGCCTATTCCATGTCGGCGTCATGAAGCACAGTGCTAGACATCGTTAAAAACTGCCACACTGCAGACATCGTAGCTATATGGTTGCAGAATTATCACACTCATTTGTTCTTGTTATATATATTTTACATATAACACTAGACAAGGAACACTGCATAATAGATAGTAATACCGTCACTGTTAAAGAACACTGCATGATAGACAATAGTACCCTCATTGTTAAAGGACAGATCTGCGAGTCATAAACTCCGTAATTATAGGTTTGGATGTATTAATCAGTCTAATATTTGGGGGAAAATAACATTCTCACGCATTAACGACAGCAAGGTCTCAGAGATGCACGCCATTAATAGAGATGCGCAATAATATCTGACGATACACAATAATATCATAATAATACACACCGATATCACAATGTTACACAACACTAGCATAGTGATACATAAAAATATCACAATGGTACACACAAATATCATAATGATACACAATAATTTCATAATGATACACAACAATATCAAAATGATACACACCAATATCATAATGATACACAAAAATATCACAATGATACACACCAATATCATAATGATACGCAACAATAGCATAAAGATACACAAAAATATCACAATGATAACACACCAATATCATAATTAATTATACACATTATAAGATTGATGAAGGTTGAACCAAATAATGCAGTGTATATTATAGTGGTTTAAGTCTACGCCACGAGTCATGTGATGGACATGAAAAGAGATTCAAGAATTGTGGGTGATAAGCATACATATTATGAGACATACTTATTAGAATCGAGGAATAATTATCAGTTCATATATTATTATCACACTATTTCAGATTGCAATAATATCAATTGTTTAAAAATTTTGCACTGTACATAATTAGCTCTGCGTCAGGTATTTTAGTATAACCCCAGACAGACAGACAGACAGAAAGATACAATGTGAAGGACGTTTTCTTAATTATTATACCGTATGTAACTTCATGATCGTAGTTTAGTGTCGCCCTCGTTTACATTACTATATAGTTTTAATCTTTTGTCCGTTTCTTATGTTGTGATTGCTCTGTCACGACAGTACTGCCTCTTCGTGTGACTACCAATTAGCTATGGGACTTCGTCGTAGAGTTTTGGATGGGATAAATGCTATTGGTAACTTTAAATGGTTTATATGTATAATTTCTGATAGCCATCTGTTACTTTCAGTGTTATTTGGTTTTGTTTTCCAAAGATTTCACAAATTAAAATTACCGTGATACTGGGGTGACATAAATTGTGTTCGGTTGATAAGTTCTGATAGCTAAAATAGTTGTGAGTATGTCATTAGTGATTGATTCTATTCACAGAATCCTAATTGTATAGTGACAGAAATGCTGATTTAAGTCAATGTGAATTGGAGATATAAATAAAAACGTTTATACTGTCTGGTACACAGGTGGATAGTGTTATATTGGTTTAGGAATTTTCCCAGTAAAATACTGTTGGGTCATTCTGTCCTTTACTTTTAACGAAAACTGTATGTGAGTTATATGGTAAAGTAGGACTTAAGTTTTGGAAATTTTGTTGGGTGGTACAATGACCGACGACGTTCACCAACAAATATTTGTGGCGTGTGGATGGTGGTAGTGTGATCTATGTTATTATTGGCATTTTATTTGCATCGTGTAGGCGTCAGTATATTAGTGACTGGCAAATATAGAATCATAAGGACGGGGTGTGGCCGATGGTTCGTCCTCTCGAAAATACTTTAAATTTTTTAACTTACTCCAATTTTGCAAACGTCGTATAGAACTGCTTCCAAGACAAGAAAGAAAGAAAAGACAACGGTATTTACGGATCGCAAAATTAGACTAAACGTAAACAAAAAAACCCTTTAATTTGTTTCTTTGAATTTTGAAGTCGAAAGATGAAAAACGTCGTAAGAACATATGCATCTCCATTCTTGTCTTTGGAACAAATTTCCCATTAAGCTATTTGAGAAGAGGTATGTCCCTCCACTCATGTCTATGGCACGATTTCCCATTAAGTTCAGAGGCCAACAGAAACTGAATGTCTGGTTTTGGCCGAAAACGAAACCAGAACGAAAGTTATAAATTGACTTTCGGCCGAAACCGAAGCCGAAACCGAAAGTTTAACTACACCTTCGGCCGAAACCGAAACCGAAAGATAAGCCGAAGTTGCCGAACACAAGATTTATTACAAGGCCTCGGTAATGTCGCAATGCTACACTAATTAAAGACGAATCTAGAAGTAATTATTCAGAGGTTGCAGCAAGAGGACTACGCTAAATGTCAAATTGCTTAGCGCCGACTGACCGGTCGACAAGCAGAGTAATAGACGCAGCACTAGCGTTGCATTCTGAAAGTTAAAACAGATCTTCGGCTGATGACCGAAAGTCAATATCAGTTTCGGCCGAAACCGAAAGCTAACGTTTTGGCTTCGGTCGAAACAGAAACTATGCCGAAAGAGGCCCTTTGCCAGCTTTCGGCGCCGAAACCGAAACCGAATTTCGGTCGGCCTCTAATTAAATTTTTGAGAAGAGATACGTGTCTCCACTCATCTCTATAGAATGAATTTCCATTACGTTACTGAGAAAAGATACGTGTCTCCACTCCTGTCTATAGGACGATTTCTCGTTAAGATATTGAGAGGATATACGTGTCTCAGTTCATGTATATGCAACGATTTCCCATTAAGAGGACAATCTGGAAGAGTTTCCAACATGCAAACTTCTATTGGTAAGAATAAAATTTACATTCCATTGTATCAAATGAAAATTTATTATACAATATACATTCTTTTGTATCAAACGAAATTATATTATAAAATATACATTCCATTGTATCAGACGAAAATATATAATATAAAATATACATTCCATTATATCAAACGAAACTATATTATTAAATATATATTATTTTGTATTAAACAAAAATATATTATATAGTCTGCATGCGTCATATAGTTATTGGACGTGAATGTATGTACACTATCCGCCAGATGACGGTTTAGGGTTAATTCCAAAATTTTTGAGCACACCTATTTTCACCTGGTTTTACCAAATGCGAATAGTTGGTGTAAATATAAAACGCCACAAAAAGAAAAAAAAAAAGAAAAGAAAAAGAAAAATAAGTCAGTGTAATATTGTATGAATTGAAACCAGTTCTTGTCAGATAACGGTGACCCTTTTATTTTCACACTTTCAGATTCCAATGATCTAGCATGTGACTCGAAAATGCGAATTTAACACTTGACTAGGTACCTAGTTTAGAGTATGCACCGGTATTATATATGTAAAGATCATGAAACTATTGTTTATCTCTCTCTCTCTCTCTCTCTCTCTCTCTCTCTCTCTCTCTCTCTCTCTCTCTCTCTCTCTCTCTCTCTCTCTCTCTCTCTCTCTCTCTCTCTCTCTCTCTCACACACACACACACACACACACACACACATCAGTAGGTTCAAAGTATACAGTCAAGGCTGTTCCTGTTCAAAAAGTAGCATTCCGTCGTGTGGTAAGGAAACGAAATTCCATGACATTATTGATAAAATGGAGGTATCTGAAATAGGCCGAGTGCCAGACACATTTTGAACGTAGTGAATCATTCGTACCTAATTTACAGGCGTGAAACATTTTGAATATAGTGAATCATCTATACGTGATCTGCGTATAACAAACATTATGAAGATAGTGAATGTTCTACATGATTTGCTTCTCAAACGTTCGTGTGAAGAAAAAAAACAATAACATTAGTTACTGAAGTGAAAATCATAAAGCACGGAAAATGAAAATATATAGAACATCTAGCAAACATACCAGTTAAGAGAGAGAGAGAGAGAGAGAGAGAGAGAGAGAGAGAGAGAGAGAGAGAGAGAGAGAGAGCCAAGAAGACATGCAAATACACCGGCATAAGCTCTGAAAGGCCGATAAAACGAAAGTATAGTTAGGTCAAACAAATGTCGTTGAAGAAGTGACAAAAGCACACAAACGAATAAAAGAACAAAGAATGCGTGCCTTTTTCTGCATGCGTTGAGTCTAAAAGAGAACATACACACGTTTACTTTGGTATAAAGCATCCATATCTATATTTCTGCTGTGTGGAAGACAGATGAACCGGATGGACAGAAGACAAAAGTGCAAACAGAAAGAATCATTCAAGAATATAAAACAAACTGTTCAAAGAATATATAAAAAAATTACCAAACAATGTGGTGGTCATTCTTTTATTTATTCAACTTTTCAATTATGAAGAACAACTGCTCAAGTTAAACAATTAAAAAAGCAGCATTTGTTGTTATTTTTGTGGGGTTTTTTTTGTTGTTGTTGCTTCGCGTCAAAGAACGAGCTGTGTTAATTTTGGAAGCTACATCATCTAAGTTTATATAATGGACTAGAAATTCATACAACGGAACCCACCAGATATCCATCTAAGGAAGACCACCAGAAATCCTTATAATGAAGTCCATCTGTCGACGATGTGACAAACAAATATAGCGGTTCAACATGAATTTACTGTCTCGTGTCCTGGTAGTCCGTGCTTACTTTTTTTCCGTAACAATTTAAGTTGACTAAGAAGGTATCAATTATTGAAATATTATATTGTTACATGGTCATTTTTCCATACGTAGATGTTAAGCCGTACCAAACGTTTAAAAAAGGCAGGGGTGTGGACCACTTTTCTGGTAAGTTTCTTTCCTTTTTATATTTATTATACATATAAAGACCACTCCTCCTCTTCAACTTCTAAAGCTATCACTTTATGATCCAAATCCCCGTGCATCGGGCATACATTATTTACATGCGTAATTACGTGTCCCTATATTCCTATATGGTTTGCATTTAAAATTTCAAAACGATTTTACTGACATAGTTCCTTTTGAGATTAAATAGATGCGATCTGCATTTTTAGAATATTATATTAGGTAATTAAGATTTTCTTCATTGAAGAATATGTTCCATATACGTGCCAGGAACTTTACTATGGATAGAGCTGATTTGTCCAGTTTATGCAAATGAAGATTCGATCACAGCTACCTCCTCCTAGTGACTATAACGTTGTCATAGAGCAAAACTATGCATCTGGTCAACAATTACAAAATAGTCCTTTTCTAACTAGATTATTTGCCATTCTTGAAAACCCCTACCACTCCACTTATTTTTAAAATTGCTTTCTTTATAGCTAAAGCATTGAAATAAATATAGCCGAGCCATCAAGCTTTTTTGGAAAGCTAATATTTTTTTTTTTTTGCAAATAGAATCTCCGAGAAAATCCAGGTATACATAAATACATACATACATATAGAGACTGATTATCACCACCTCTTCAATGTCATCGACATGTTTAATTCTAACAATGGTATTTCCAGCATGGCTCATGATGGTGATATTTCTATCCGTTGATTATACTAATTAGAATTCTCCAGTCCGTTCATTTGTTGATAAATAATGGTGAACGATTATCTCCCCTTTGTTTGATAAGTTTGGTTGCACAGTTCAGTTTCAGACAAAGATAACAGTACAACATTCGAATACATCCTTTATAGGTAACCAGTTTCAAACAAATTACAAAGTTAATAGGTCCCGTTAAAGAGCTGTAATTCTCCTACAGTAATTAAACGCTCATTAATTTTGTTGTTGTTGCAATTGTTGTTGTTGTTATTATTATTATTATTATTATTATTATTATTATTATTATTATTATTATTATTATGTTGTTGTTGTTGTTGTTGTTGTTGTTTTAATAATAATACATGTAATAATACTATATTATTATTATTATTATTATTATTATTATTATTATTATTATTATTATTATTATTATTAAGAAGAAGAAGAAGAAGAAGAAGAAGATGATGATGATGATGATGATGATGATGAAAAGGCGAAGAGGAAACGCGAATAAACTATCAAGCACAAGAAAACCAAAATAATTATGATTTTAAAGAACAAGAAACAGAAAAACAGCTATATCATGTACATGCTTTGCTACAAATGATTTCACTTCTTTATACAATAAAAATAGAGTATGCACCTGCCTTGTACAGGTGTATGAATTAAAAATATAGACTATGTACGTGCCTTGTACAGGTGAATGTACTGCTCTTTAAAATAAATATAGACTATATTCGTGCCGTGCTACAGGTGTATGAAGTGCACTTCAAAATAAATATCGATTTTCGTACTCTTAATTTTCTACGCGTAAATGATCCGATATAAAAAAATATTTTTTTTAGGTAATGGTAAACCAGGTAAATTTACCTGGATTATTTAAACCGTGTTTGGTGACAAAAGGTTAAAAAAATCTTTCTATACTAATGGGCGTGGCACTTATAAAACATAATGGTTGTCTACATCATCAGGAAATAAGAACTCTCGGCTACATTATTTTAATGTCCAATAATAGTTCTAGTAAACTTTATGGACTGCTGTAGTTTTATCTTCCAGGCAAAACTGACGTAGGTAAAATATATTGAAGTACATTTGCAACTTTCACTACTGTACATGTGATCAATTAATGTATATTCTTGCGCCAACATTTACATGTTCAGATGTTCAGGGCTATCCTGTCCCTCTTTGCCTTTCTTTATTCAAACTTTGTATAATTACCATGTGGTTTCTTTTCTTTTTGTTGCTTTAGTATAGTTTGTTTTTGTTTTGATGTTCTATTTTTGTCGGGAGGGGTATACTAAAACATGAGAGCCCAATATATGCGGAAGTGTCTTAAAGTTATATAACATCCATTGGAGCCCTGAATGGCCGAGTGGTATAAAGCACTCTTCGTTACGGACCACTGCCATCTCACCTCTGTCTACGTGGGTTCGAGTCCCAGATGCGGCCGTTTTGGGTATGCGAGAAAGCGAGAAAGCTTGCCAGTAACTTCTCGTGGGTCGGTAGTTCTTTCCGGGATATTTCCCGGGTTCTTCCTGACCACATTAATACTGGCCGCCATGTATAGCCAGCCTATCGTGTCTGAAAAATAGTTTTAAACCCTATAGCAACAACAACAACCTTCATCACGACAACGAGATATTCACTCGTCCATGCATCCATTCGTTTTCATTAATTCCCTGGGCAACAGCACCAATAACACGTGTATAGCTAAATTCCTTAAAATTTCTGAAACCTTGATTAGAAACGAATCCGAGGAAGAGGGGTGGGCTGCACGGGGGTGTGGGTGGGGTGTAACCAGTGCACGATTACCAAATATGCAGAGTAGGCATCGGCTTATGAAACCCACGCCAGATCACACGCCTTTTAGGGGCCTCGCGACAATTGATCAAAATAATATCGTTAGGAAATAATTTGCGAGGGGGTGGGTGGAAGTGACATCGAGTGCTTAAGGGACTCCACAGGGTTTAATCCAGCACTGGGTGTAGCCAGCAACCTAAAATAAATTATAATTGTATAGCAAGATAATATTGCTGCTATCCATTGTAAATCTTTACTTGAATGGGTCGTGGACGATTATGGCTCAGGCGTGCAGCTAATACTACATAAGCATGAGTTACTGCTTTCAGATAATTATGCAAGATAAATGTGTTGTCTGCAGAGAAGTCGGGGGAGGGTGACAGGGGCCCTTTTGAACTTGCATGTGCTCTAAAATTGATGTAGCCTATATACGAAAATTAACAAGCCCGTACAGTTTTGCCACACACACACACACACACCCAACCGAAAAAATATTTGAATGCCGTCCCTGGTTGATTGTTTCCGAAAAACTACAAATCCATGGCCAATCTAGCGTTGTGCACTTATTGTGTGTTTCGGCACATCGAATCGTCTAATTGCGTTTGGCCGCGTGGTTCTGTCCGTCTTCTTCAAGTCAGTTTTTGTCTGTGCTACGTCCAGTGTTAGCTAACTTTGTCTAGTTCTTGATGATCCACGCATGATCGTGCATGGATAAGAGAAAGAACCGGTATTCAATGTAAATGTGATAAGCTGACAACGAATCGTGCAAAACAAGCCTAAGCGCTTTCGGACATCAAAAAAGCGTTTTTCAAAGGTAAATACAAAACTCAGACAAGACAAAGAGAACACAAAAACCGTTGAGGTTTAATTTTTTTTTTACATGACTACTTCTACAGGAATAAAAGCTTGAAAATTTTGATGTTTCAACTAGCTGGCTTCAACTTGATGATGCTCGAAATATATTTGATAAAGTATCCAAATCATTTGGAGAATAACGGTTCTTTCAAGTGCATAATCTGACTATCCTATTTCAAATGAAATGTTATCAATTTTCCCCACTTCCCCAACGGTCTGTCACATTGATTCATTTCCTCCACTGTTTGTGACCGAGATCTATTTCCTCCACTGTCTGTCGCCGCGATATATTTCCCCAATCTTAAGGCCCGTATATTCCGTTCCTACTGTGACATATTCATTGATAGTACTCGTTCTAATTTATGTTTTTGATGTAATATTATTATACTGAAGGGACATACGGTTATTGTTGTACTACCATTACCGCTCCTCTAAATATCCAGGTGTGTCTGTTACAGTGAGCCATTACACTTACATGTGCAATCGGACTATATAATATTTGGAATTCTTTTAAACACCTGTCAGTCGCCTGCCAAAGTGATGATTGTATGATTGATTCAGGAAATGCTTGATTACTATAACTGCTTTTTTCATGCTATTTGAGAACTAGAACTTCTTATCCTATAAACACCTTGCCCCACCCCTTCAAAACATAAACTGGTTAATCCTATTTTGACTATTCTGAAATAAGTCTTATCAGTTCATGTTGTTTGTGTGTTTGTGTTGTACTACTACTGTACATTTGTTACTTGTTTGATAAGATGGCATCCATTTAGTACGTACGCATGGAGGTGGAGGGGGTTAAAACAAATGCATACGCTTGCGTATGTGGGGTCTATTGGTAATGTACGTACGCATAGGAAATGGGAGGGAGTCCTAGATACTAATTTGTCTAATACGAAACATGTTTGTCTAGGTACATTCAACCTTTACATTTTAGCGGACGCTAGAAAAACATTTTGAGGTTACGTGACTTATTTCTTTGATGCAGCTAGACATTCAACATCGGTGGACTATCCGTTTTCTTAAACACATTAATATTATTAATCCTGGATCGTTTCTGCGTGGACTAAATAAATATAGGCCTTTCTATAGAATTGCTGGGGGTGGGGCTCGTCAAGCTTACACACACACACACACACAATATATATATATACACACATATACATATACATATATAGATATATATATGTAGATGGATACGGATATACATATATACATGTAAATGTATATAAATATATATATATATGGATATGTATATACATATATACATGTACATGTATATACATATATATGGATATTTATATACATATATACATGTACATGTATATACATATATATGGATATATATATATATATATATATATATATATATATATATATATATATATATATATATATATATATATATATATATATATATATATATATATATATATATATATATATATATATATATATATTTTGCCTAGGTTCTAAACTGATGGCTCCTAACTTATTACATGGCATGTTGGTATAGTTTTTATCGGAGATCTTTTTATTACGTTTCCCAAGTCATCTGAATTTTAAAAAGACGTCTAGTCATAGTTTTACATTGTTGCTGTAACGTTGTGATTTGGTTACGAAGGAAAATAACGCCATAGCAACGTTGCTAAACGTTGTAAGCGAACATGATGTTACAACCGTTGCATTAGCAAAATGACATTTTACAAGTAATTTCCTTTGCTGATATAAAAAAAAAACTTTTCTTACAGGTAATCAATCGTTGCATTTAAGCAATGTTAGAACAGCTACAAAACCGCTCGCTTTAGGCAAAATAAAATTAGAATGACTGCCCCCTTCATAACCAAAAGATCTGTAAACTGTGCAGAATTTAATGAATTCAAGCTTTGTATCATTGCATCCTCACTAGAGGCCGACCGAAACTAAATTTCTGGTTTCGGCCGAAAACGAAACCTGAACGAAAGTTATAAATTGACTTTTGGCCGAAACCGAAACCGAAACCGAAAGTTTAACTACACCATCGGCCAAAACCGAAACCGAAAGATAAACTGAAGTTTCCGAACACAAGATTTATTAAATAAGCCTGAGTCGTGATGCAATGCTACACTAATTATATTACCCAATATGGCCTTCACTAACTAATGTTATTACTATCTCTCTCTCATTAGGGGAATTCCCATCATTTTTCACAATTGGCATCGTAAAGCTACTGCTGAAGAAACCAACACTGGACCATAACGATTTAAAGAACTACCGGCCAGTTTGTAATCTCGCATTCATATAAAAAAATCTTAGAAAAGGTTGTTCTTACTCAACTTGTATCTCATTTGAATTCAAACAGTCTTTTTAGCAATGTACAATCTGCATATCGCCCTTGCCACAGTACGGAAACTACTCTTCTGAAAGTATTTTATGACATTCTCTCTGCTTTGGATAGTGGATAGATTACAGTCCTCACTCTCCTAGATTTATCTGCAGCATTTGACACAATTGACCATGATATATTACTTCACCGTCTCCAGCATGTATTTGTCATTCAGAATATAGCCTTACAGTGGTTCAAGTCCTACTTAGTCAACAGAACACAAATTATATCTGCAAATGGAATACACTGCAGCCCAGTTGACGTATGTTGTGGTGTTCCACTGGGATCTGTTATTGGACCTGTTATCTTCATTCTGTACACTCAGCCGCTCTCAAGTGTCATAGATCATCACCCAGTGTCGCACCAATTATATGCTGATGACACCCAAATATACAAGTCTAGCCACCCAAATGAAGTTGATGCTACCATCCATGGAGTAGAGAAGTGCATGTCTGATGTTAAATCATGGATGACATGCAACAAGATGCAGATGAATGATGATAAAACTGAGGCTATTCTGATCACAACACAAAGACTTTCTCATTCACATCCTTTACCTCAGACAATAAATATCAGCAATACCAACATTAAATTCTCACAGTCAGTACGAAACCTAGGCGTTACTCTAGACAGTACTCTCACATTGCACCAACATGTCATGAACATATGCAAGGCTGCATATCTTGAATTGAGTCGCATCAGTTCCATTCGTAAATATCTTTCAGTTGATGCCAATAAAACACTTGTGTGTTGATTAGTACTTTCAAGACTGGACTATTGTTACTCAATTCTGTCTGGTTCGTCACAATATTTACTCCAGAAACTTCAAAAAGTTAAAAACACAGCTGCACGGATCATCTTTAGAGTACCATGAGCAGAGCACGCCTCACCACTGCTCTGTACCCTACAATGGCTATCGATTCGATACAGAATCAAACACAAAATTTGTTCTCTGTGCTATGTTTCAATAACAGACTCCAGTCCAACATACCTATCCAGCCTCACCCATGTGTATACACCAGCTAGATCCTTACGCTCTTCTTCTGATAATCGTATACTCATTGTTCCCAAGGTGAAAACAAAGTTATATGGAGAACGTTCGTTTGCACACCAGGGCCCGGCGACGTGGAACGAATTGCCCATTGAAATTAGACGCAAAGACTCAGTGGTCCCTTTTAAGAGTGCTCTTAAGACTCACCTGTTTCGACTGCAGGGACAAACTTAGCGACCTAATCATGTTTTGTATCTTATATGTTTTCAGCATGTTTTTATATTTTCCAATTTCATTGTTTTTGTCATTTGTTGTTCTGTAGTGTAGTCATATCATTATTGATGGTGTAAAGCACTTAGAGCTTCGAAAGATTAGGCGCTATACAAAGTTCTCATTATTATTATTATTATTATTATTAAAAACGAATCTAGAAGTAATCATTCAGAGCCTGCAGTAAAAGGACTTCACTAAACGTCAAAATTGCCCAGCGCCGACTGACCGGCCGACAAGCAGAGTAAGAGACGCAGGACTAGCGTTGCATTCTGAAAGTTAAAACAGATCTTCGGCTGATGACCGAAAGTCAATATGATTTTCGGCCGAAACCGAAAGCAACCGAAAGCTAACTTTTTGGCTTCGGTCGAAACAGAAACTATGCCGAAAGAGGCCCTTTGCCAACTTTCGGCGCCGAAACCGAAACCGAATTTCGGTCGGCCTCTAAACTTCACGGCTTGCATTCTGCCCATCTTATTGACAGCCATCTTAAAAATCATATGACGTATGCTATTAAGTTTGTCCCAAATGAAAATGGTACTGATCTGTCATTCAATGTGGCCATCATCGCGAAAATGTTCCTAATCCTCCATGATGGCTGTAGATACAGACATTGTTATAATGTTTAGTTGTAAAATTTGACTTTCCTGTCAGCAATGGGGCATATGTGGTTCGGAACAAAAGTACCTTTAATTCTTCACTGTGTTCAAAAACGGATTTGTTTACGTTTTCGGCAGGTTGTATGAATGCTTAATTAATTAACGTTAAACAACAACGTTATAATTACATTCCAGCAAGTTCACTAAATCATGTTGCCTCGTCGTAATACAAGAAGGCTGCCACAGCTTTGGTGCAACGTTGCTGTAACGCTAAATTGTTAGCTGAGAAGCAATATACTTGTGAAATATACCGATTTTCGAAAGGTACGGTCGTCATTCCATTCCAAGAAACAGTTGTCAGACTTTTTGAAATTCAGTATTGCTAGAAAATGTTCTTTGAGGTTAAGAGACAAACGTAAAATGATTGTATAAAGGATAACCGATTTAATAAATAGATTTTGTCAGGCTGCTTTTATAACTGGTTGTTATATTATTATTATTATTATTATTATTATTATTATTATTATTATTATTATTATTATTCCCTGTATAAAGGTTGTAATGGCTCGGGGAACCATCCCACTACCTTCCTCTTATATCTAGTTGTTCATCTGTCATTGACCTCATTTAATTTGACAATTGTGGTAACTCCCAAAATAATTCAGAAAATCACACTACACAGGTCAAGGCCTGTCGTGACCATTTAAGTGAGGTTGACATTGGTTTACCGGA
Organism: Unio delphinus; assembly: GCA_029339505.1. Taxonomy (NCBI): domain Eukaryota; kingdom Metazoa; phylum Mollusca; class Bivalvia; order Unionida; family Unionidae; genus Unio; species Unio delphinus. The sequence goes on along the minus strand of JAQISU010000057.1, from coordinate 8,931,281 downwards.
TCCGATAGTAAACAAGGTCGAGTTTCCCAGACTGACGCAATGCAACATGTAGTAATCATAGTGATCCAAATACCAGCTCTAACGCAGGCGGAACTATTGTCATACAGAATATTGTTGATGTGTATATTTGTCAGGCAAATGTATACATATCAGATATATACATATAAGAAAAAATGTACATATATCAACACATTTTCATGACTAGTTCTACCACTAACTATACACCAATATAAACTGTTACATAGTTTTACATTGCAAAGAGTGAGTAATTTCCCCTGGATGGTGAAGATCACAATAAACATGGCTTTATACCATCCATGAGACACTGTTTTTTTTCTGTTGCTGTTGTTGGTCATATTATAGCGTCTCTTCAGTAAGAAACAGAAGTTTTACTTCTTGTCTAAAATTATACAAGAATTCAAACAATGGTGTTTTCGGTATTTCAGCATTGGTACATTTAAGAACGTTGCTAGATATTGATAACAGTATGACCAAAGATTTTCATCCACCATGTTGTTATTCGCGAGTCCGAGAAAACGGAAGACGACCACGCTCAGATTCCAGTTAATACTAAAATTTTTCTCTACTTTATTTTTTCAAGAATGTACTTTCTTACTATGAATTAGGTAAGTGAATTACGTTATTAGTCATATATTATGATACAAATGTACATATATGAGACAAATGTACACATATTAGACAAAGGTACACGTATACATATCAGACAAATGTACACATATCAGACAAATGTATACATATCAGACAAAGGTACACGTATTAGATGAATGTACACATATCAGACGAATGTACACATATCAGATAAAGATACACGTATTAGACGAATGTACACATATCAGAGAAATGCACACATATCAGACAAATGTATACATATCAGACAAAGGTACACGTATTAGACGAATGTATACAAATCAGACGAATGTACAGATATCAGACAAATGCACATATATCAGATAAAGATACACGTATTTGACGAATGTACACATATCAGACAAATGTATACATATCAGACAAAGGTACACGTATTAGACGAATGTACACATATCAGACAAATGCACACATATCAGACAAATGTATACATATCAGACAAAGGTACACGTATTAGACGAATGTACACATATCAGACGAATATACACATATCAGATAAAGATACACGTATTAGACGAATGTACACATATCAGACAAATGTATACATATCAGACAAAGGTACACGTATTAGACGAATGTACACATATCAGACAAATATACATATATCAGATAAAGATACACGTATTAGACGAATGTACACATATCAGACAAAAGTATACATATCAGACAAAGGTACACGTATTAGACGAATGTACACATATCAGACGAATGTACACATATCAGATAAAGATACACGTATTAGACGAATGTACACATATCAGAGAAATGCACACATATCAGACAAATGTATACATATCAGACAAAGGTACACGTATTAGACGAATGTATACATATCAGACGAATGTACAGATATCAGACAAATGCACATATATCAGATAAAGATACACGTATTAGACGAATGTACACATATCAGACAAATGTATACATATCAGACAAAGGTACACGTATTAGACGAATGTACACATATCAGACAAATGCACACATATCAGACAAATGTATACATATCAGACAAAGGTACACGTATTAGACGAATGTACACATATCAGACAAATGTACACATATCAGACGAATATACACATATCAGATAAAGATACACGTATTAGACGAATGTACACATATCAGACAAATGTATACATATCAGACAAAGGTACACGTATTAGACGAATGTACACATATCAGACAAATGCACACATATCAGACAAATGTACACATATCAGACAAAGGTACACGTATTAGACGAATGTACACATATCAGACAAATGTATACATATCAGACAAAGGTACACGTATTAGACGAATGTACACATATCAGACAAATGCACACATATCAGACAAATGTATACATATCAGACAAAGGTACACGTATTAGACGAATGTACACATATCAGACGAATATACACATATCAGATAAAGATACACGTATTAGACGAATGTACACATTTCAGACAAATGTATACATATCAGACAAAGGTACACGTATTAGACGAATGTACACATATCAGACAAATATACATATATCAGATAAAGATACACGTATTAGACGAATGTACACATATCAGACAAAAGTATACATATCAGACAAAGGTACACGTATTAGACGAATGTACACATATCAGACGAATGTACACATATCAGATAAAGATACACGTATTAGACGAATGTACACATATCAGAGAAATGCACACATATCAGACAAATGTATACATATCAGACAAAGGTACACGTATTAGACGAATGTATACATATCAGACGAATGTACAGATATCAGACAAATGCACATATATCAGATAAAGATACACGTATTAGACGAATGTACACATATCAGACAAATGTATACATATCAGACAAAGGTACACGTATTAGACGAATGTACACATATCAGACAAATGCACACATATCAGACAAATGTATACATATCAGACAAAGGTACACGTATTAGACGAATGTACACATATCAGACAAATGTACACATATCAGACGAATATACACATATCAGATAAAGATACACGTATTAGACGAATGTACACATATCAGACAAATGTATACATATCAGACAAAGGTACACGTATTAGACGAATGTACACATATCAGACAAATGCACACATGTCAGACAAATGTATACATATCAGACAAAGGTACACGTATTAGACGAATGTACACATATCAGACAAATGTATACATATCAGACAAAGGTACACGTATTAGACGAATGTACACATATCAGACAAATGTACACATATCAGACGAATATACACATATCAGATAAAGATACACGTATTAGACGAATGTACACATATCAGACAAATGTATACATATCAGACAAAGGTACACGTATTAGACGAATGTACACATATCAGACAAATGTATACATATCAGATAAAGATACACGTATTAGACGAATGTACACATATCAGACGAATGTACAGATATCAGACAAATGCACACATATCAGACAAAGGTACACGTATTAGACGAATGTACACATATCAGACGAATATACACATATCAGATAAAGGTACACGTATTAGACGAATGTACACATATCAGACGAATGTACACATATCAGATAAAGGTACACGTATTAGACGAATGTACACATATCAGACGAATGCACACATATCAGATAAAGGTACACGTATTAGACGAATGTACACATATCAGACGAATGTACACATATCAGATAAAGGTACACGTATTAGACGAATGTACACATATCAGACGAATATACACATATCAGATAAAGATACACGTATTAGACGAATGTACACATATCAGACGAATGCACACATATCAGATAAAGGTACACGTATTAGACGAATGTACACATATCAGACGAATGCACACATATCAGACAAATCTAGACAAATGTATACATATCAGACAAATGTACACATATCAGACAAATGTGTACATATCAGACATTATTAAATTAAGTAATAATTGTGTCTTACCAGATCCACACGGACCTATTATTATCATCCTAATGTAATTCGGTAGAGCTGGGTGATGCTTAACTGGTTATTGTTTTCGTGTCGTTGAGACATCAATGACATCCATGTTATGAAAATATAGTACATACTATGAATTTATATTGTGTTAGATGCAGAACATCCACCCACACATGCGGAGTAACAACAATCATGCCAAAAAATCGTAGACATGCACTTACAGGCAAGTGTGTGAAATATGGTACAACAATACAAATTTTTCTCTCTTGGAAAGTCAAGCTAAACCGGTGGTGATATATCTGCTTCATTAGGAAAATTACCAGGAACTCCATGGGCTAAGTATCCAGGAGAAAGAAGCGTCTTTTTGGAAATACTTATTGTGGTCCTTGGAACCCGACTTGATGAACTAGACCAACCAAAACCTGGATAGTATTCAATAAATGCGATTGATCATGCATGTCACGTTCCTGATGTAGCGTATAAAAATCCAAATTTACAACAACGACATATTGCAGATGTGAAGTTGGCTCATGCGTCAAACTCCATAAAAATATTTTTTTCAAAATATCATTAGCTAACTAGTTGATAACATCTACGATGAAATGTAAACTAGTGTTATGGGCTGGTAATTAATCAACCGATTATTATTATGATCATGTAATCGATTATAACCCAAGATGATATTGGAGGTGGTAGGACAGCGATTGGTAAACTCGCTGATGCAAAAAATATTATACGTTTTGTTGCTGAAAATTAGTTAGCACGATAGATAATAAGGAAAATTTATTACATTTAGACCAGGGGAGTATTTTGGAAGGGTCATTTAGACCTTATTGTTAATTTCTGCCATATCACTGGTCACTTTAGATTCACTTTACTTCCAAGGCGTACACCTTCATTTCACTCTGGCCAATGAAAACCAGAGGTTTCGTTAAAACAAACTTCTAAGACAATCATTTATTTCGTCAGTCACAGTGTCCGAATTACGTTATATATTTTTTCCCTTTGCAGAATTACTATTTGACATGGATTGTTCGTTCATCTCTCTCTCTCTCTCTCTCTCTCTCTCTCTCTCTCTCTCTCTCTCTCTCTCTCTCTCTCTCTCTCTCTCTCTCTCTCTCTCTCAAACCCGTGTTAAGATATCATTGAATCGGAAAGCTGGCCCCTTTGAAGTTTTAGCACTGACAAGTAAGAAATGAAGATTTAAGATCGATATGACTCTTCGAAAAAGATTCCCCCGAACTAAATGTGATGCCATCTTTATGCTCAATCCATTCAACTTTATGGTTCAGTGCATATTCAAACTTCGACACTTCACAGTATGCTTGGCTCCGAAAAAAAAAACTTTCTAACATTTCTACAAAATTCAAAAATATGTGATAGTGGAATTGCGCATGAAAATCTCCTACGATAACTTTTTAGCATAATTGACGCGTTTTAAAACCTACGTTGCAATTTGGATCAGCATCAATACTCATGTCTTCTATAGCAGTAACACCAGGGAGAACAGCACGGTCTTTATGTCGTCTTATTACAAATGGTCCAACATAAGAAGGTTAGCATCATGCTTGGCAAACATCATAGTCGGACCAGCTGATCTTGTGTAATCATCTGCATATCTGGCTAAACCAATTATCGTTGTAGCAACGTCAACATTATCCTGAATTGTTTCAATTTCTCTTCCATCAACCATATATATAGCAGTTCTGAATAACGCCACAATACCATTATTAACAAAACCAACTCTGAAATTAGCTCCGTATTTTGTATTAGTAGCGACGTCTGTCAAAATTTCTCTTCTACTTCAACAAACGCATCAGCGGGTAAGAAATATTTATTTGTATCTTGAACTTGTAATTCGATTCTTTCACGCTGATTTGTCTGTCGTGTCTTATAAAAATAATATTGATAATCACGTATAGATTAATTTTTAAGGACTGGCGCGTCCATGTCAAATACTTGATTGGATATATGTTTAAACATTGTTATAATAATTATTATCGTCTAAGACTAAAACCACTTCCCATAAAACTCATATTTATATTTTCTGATATTTGCACAGTAGCAAACTCTGCTAACAAAAATATTTGAAACTTGATTTATTACATTACTGATTTCTGCAGGCATAACTTCAATGCTGGGTAATTTTACTGGCTGTGGTTTTCATTGTATTAATTGTCCTAGTCTTTATTTCATTGCTGATAACGCTTTACCAGCAACATCAATAGGAACGTGCTGACAAACAAAATCAATAGCTTACATTCAATAGCTTACATTCAAATAGCTTACAAAATTTATTTGCAATCGGTATTGCCTTTTGGAGCTGTTTTTCTAAAAAAAAAAACAACGCACTAACATTAAACAACCGAGTCCATCACCGCATAACGAATGTATCACTCTGACCATCATCGGCACACGTTGAACATTATGTATGATCATCGTATATGTTATTCATTTATTCAATCACGGTGATATTCATCAACGATTTCATCATTAAGAGATCGATATGCATTAATATCCATGATACCGCCGTAAATAATCTCTGACAAATATCAGCAACTTCATTTATAATATTTAGTTAATTATTTCCAGTACGCTTTCCGGCAATCAGAATTTCTAATCGTTGAAACATCAGAAATTAATATTGTTAGGATAAATATAAAGACCACTTCCTTGAGTAGAAATACCATATCTGGTAAATGTACGAGGATCTTCCGGGTCATAAAATTCTTCTGTTTCTCGTTTCTATTTTAGTCCTACATCATGTTTAAATAAACGAAAGTGCGGGTCAGTATCTTCGGAATGGTTATTAGTATATTTAGAAAATACATCTTTAACCCAACCGACTTCATTCTTCCAAGACTAAATATATCGAGGTTTTACATATTTTGATATTTGACGGTGCCCATATGCGGCAATACATACTGTTTCTCTGTATCAGGAATTCAGGATACTATTAAGATCTTCAGACGTAAATTTATCTTTAATATGAATTTTAGTTTCCGACTGTCGTTGTTGAGCAATTTGTGGTTCAGAAAGTTGACGTTGAAGAGGTTCTAGTTGTTCTGTTTGTGATTCCGCAAACAATTGTATTTCTTTAATATATTTATTAAATACTGGATATTCAATATATCCATTAAAGAATATCAGTATTTACACTAACACGCTCCGGTTTTAACAATTCAGATTTTCGTTACAAACTATTCACTACAAAATGAGACAAATCATTCTCTTTAACATTTTCTTTAAGACGTTTTAATATTTCATAATTACTTCTAATCTTTCTCGAAATAATATAGCTGTATATAAGATTCCATAGCTGGTGCCATATTACTGATATAGAATAAAGATTAAATTACTCACACATTACAGCAGCGGTGAGGGCGCGACCTCAATGAAACGTCCGGGTGGGTAAACGAACGCACATACAAATTTGAAAAGACTCTTACGACAAAGATAAAGTAACAAAATAAGCTAACCCAATTAGAGAAATTCTCGATCAGTTAAAAGATTCGGTTTGGGGTGATTGACCATGTATTTTCTTTTTCGATGCAAGATTTTTTTTTCTTTCAAAAATGACGTTCCAGCAAAAGGTCTTGCCGCGCTCTCTCTCTCTCTCTGCTGTCGATGCATGCGACTAGAGTAACCAGCTTGACTTCCAGCTGAATGAACTGTTTGCGTGCTTAATTTCAGAAAAAAATATTTGACAAAACAAAACACATCCTAATGCACCAATAAATATAGGTAAATTTACCCGTAATATTAGCCTGGCAACGTCAAGCTTGAAATTATTTATATATTAAGGAAGTGGAATAAATTTGACTTAATTATTGGACTTACGTAAAATGTCAACTAGACGAAAGAATGAATTATAATTGATAAAAAAAAAGAATGTGAAATCCTGAAATATAGACGGTGAACTACTCGAGAAATTTTTTTTTTTTTATAAATAAGACAAATAAAAAATATCACGGACTTGACCCGGTAATGATATTAAACATTCCTTAACATAATCACTATAAATAAGTTCACTCGAAAACATGTAATTAAATAGTTTATTCTAACACTCATGTACATTCCCACAGATTACATACCACAAATACTGTGTGCTTATTGAGAAATATAGGGACAACTTTAGATAAAAGGTCTTGATGGGTAATCATCAGAAAATGAAAACGAGATGACAAACAAAAACATAACGTCTATACAAATTATGTTCTATACTACTACTACTACTACTACTACTACTACTACTACTACTACTACAGCAGCTGCTGTTACTGTGGCCACGATGTCATTTCAATTTTTAGGTTGGGTGGGGGTGGAGAGCAAACTCGACGGAGGCTTGTTAATTGTCGTCGTAAAAAAGGATACATCAATTTTACAGCACATGCATGGGGGAAGGAGGTGGGCGGGGGGAAAATGCCCGCCCTCCCCAAATGACTACCTAGGCTTGGCCGAGTGATCTAAAGCGCAAATCGTTACGAATTATTGCCATCTCATCTTTGCGTGTGTTTGAGTCTCGGGCGTGGCCAAGTGGATACGTGAGAAAGCTTGCCAGTAGCTTCTCATGGGTCGGTGATTCTTTCTCAGGTTTTCCTGTGTTCTTCCTCCACCATTTATTCTGGCCGCCATGTACAGCCTATCTTGTCCTGAAAAATTGCGTGAAACCCTATAACAACAACAACAACTACAACTACTGATAATTCTACTACTAATTCTACTACTGCTACTACTACTACTACTACTACTACTACTACTACTAATAATAATAATAATAATAATACTGCTAATTATACTACTACTATTTATACTACTGCTGATATTACGAATACTACTACTACTTCTACTACTACTACTACTACTACTACTACTTTTACTACTATTACTGCTAATTCTACTGCTACTATTTGTACTACTAGTGATATTACAACTACTACTACTACTACTACTGCTACTGCTAATTATACTACTACTTTTACTACTACTACTACTACTACTACTACTACTAATAATAATAATAATGTTTTAAATATAACATATAATTTCAGCTATTATATGAAGATAACAATTCGTTGCACTGAAAAATGGATGGGTTCTTTTTGCTGAAGTACTTTTAATTATTTTTACAGGTAAGATAGTAAGATACCGGACATCCTAAAAGAAACTCACATTTGTCTTGCGTTCATCACGGCTGTGTGATACCACATATATTAGACATGCTGAAAGAAACCACAGGAGTCTGATGTTTTATCAATAAAGTACGGCGAAATCTCAGATAACATAGAATCGGTAATATAAATAAACACAAGGAGTGCAAGCGTGACCACAACCCACCGCTCGATTCGACTTTTCTCAAGCGTCTTTAATCGCTTCAGAATCGCAATAAGACTGAAAAACTACACATATACCTTCAAAAGACAGTAACGTACCAACGCATAACTCTTGGAAGACCATCGCATGAATCCTTCATTCATGCACGTACACACGCACGTACAGACAGACAGACAGACATACATACATACATACATACATACATACATACATACATACATACATACATTTGAAAGAAAATGTTTTTGTTTATTTGTTTTTTATCCTTTAACGCCATTTTCAGCACAATATAGGCTATACATGGCGGCCAGTATTATTGGTGGAGAAAGAACCCGGGAAAACCCCCGGAAAGAACCACCGACCCACGAGAAGCTACTGGCAAGCTTTCTCACATAACTACATTAGCCGAATCTTAGACTCGAACCCACGCAGACAGAGGTGAGATGGCAGTAATCCGTAACGGACAGCACTTTAGACTACTCGGCCACTCGGGGCCCCCTAAAGGAATATGTGTAGTGTTTCAGTGTTCTTGCGATTCTGAATTGAGTAAAGACGCGTGAGAAAAGTCGAATCGAGTGTTTGTGGTCATGCTTGCACTCTCTGTGTTCATTTACATCAAGTTACTTACCAAATTCTTTACATACCAGCTACGCGTAAATGAAACCTTTGTCGACATTAATTATTTTTGCTAAAATACATTGCTTCCATTGTGTATTCTATCTGTAATATGTAATGCTAGCCAAATGTTTAAGATCAAAGATGAATTTAATTTGTTTTTAAATACTCCAGTCAAGATGTAGAATGCATTTCTAATTTCAGACATCAAATTGCTTGTAAACAGAACAACATGTAGAACAGACCCGTATTTTCAACCATCGTGTCGGGAGCAATTTACAATACTTGCATATTGTCTGTAACATAATCTATACATTCTGTTTGTATTTTAACTCGCCCATTGTACACGTTTTACGGAAGTCGAGATTTACAGTACATTTACAGCAGCCCTGTGTGGGAATAAGTTCAAGCTTATTCATTAATTGGGTTAATATTCTTATCCTAGCAGACTGCAATTATAAATTTATTTAATGGTTTTAGTCGCGCTCAGTATCCGGTTATTGGATACATGTGGTTAATAGTTTAAAAACTTGACCCCACTGAATAAGAACCCATTGGATTTCTTTTGTGTCCTGTGTACTTTTAGTGTAATATAGATATCATAATATAATTGCCACTTAATACATATTCAAACCAGGAGTGGTTCCTGTGTTTGTGAATGACTGACAACCAAGTGTAAATAAGTAAGTATAACTTTAGGTCTGGCCACATATTGTGTTCAATTTTTTGTCAAGCCTATAACTTATACTTGGGACAAAATTTGATATATATTGCCATTGTATTCGTTAATGAATGGATGAAAACAATCCCACATATTCGACATAATGAAAAATTATATCATCAATTTAGATATGTTTCAGGGCTCTATGTGTGACAATGGAAATACAGAAACGTAAACAATTTAGTGAATGCTTTTCATTAGAAAATGGCAAAAGGAATTTTCTAAAAAGTGTTGTTTTGACTTTGTAATAAAACTGATATGGGCGATACTTCATATCTCCAAATCTATCTGCACAAACTAAACTTGCAATGTAATCGTTTAATATAAGCAGGAGAGATAATAGTTCAATAATAAGTCAACCTTGGGGGACAAAATTGAGCAAACACACACACACACACACACACACACACGCGCATAGTGATACTGTACTGATAGAGTAGTTTATGTTTACATTATGTTACTGAGAAACAAAACTATTCAGAGCTAAAAAGTCTAAATTAAAGAAAATGAACAAAAATGAAATAAGAACATTTTTATAATTAAACTTATTAACGAGGTCGAAGTGATTGTATACAAGCTATCCGGACCACAACGCTGTACTGCTTGGCCTCACCAAAGTTCTCTACGTTATTGCGACATGGTTGGGTTACATCAGGAATTCTTGTCTAATTTTAAAACATTTTTCCTCTCTCATTTTGGTGGTGATATAATAGTTATATTGATAAATATTTGGTAGGGATTTAAAGGTAATTGTTGAGAATGTGAGCTCAGAGAGTGGTTTTCTGTGTGTATTTTGGCGACAGTGCACAATGAGTAATAAGGCCTTGGTGATGATTCGGAAGTGAAATATGTGTACTGTTAACATGCTGTTCCGTTTACAGTGCAGCCTCTAAAAAAAATGCCGATCAACACACAAACACACCCTGACAAGAACTTCACCGTGAAGTCATCTTTGGATGTATCTTAAATTAACATATGATTTGTATTGATTGTCACACAGTTGAAAGGTCAGTACTGAAAAATATATGTAGAAAACATATAGTAAAATTAATTGTGATGTATATCCTGTCATATAAGTCCTCTTCAGCGGTGCAGTATTTGTAGGTTCTAGCTTTACGCCACATATATAATTTGGATAATTTGTTCACTCACGATCCCCCCCCCCCCCCAATAGGCAATATTATGACCAAATCATTTCATCCACCATGTTGTCCATATCTCAGTCCAAGAGAATGCAATAAAACCACGTTCATATCCCACAAAGCACTTACACATTTTCGAGGTGTTTTTGCTTGTTTTATTTTTGTCAAAGTATGTACTCACTTATCTTGAATTGCGAGATTATAGATCGCACCGCCTACCAAATAACGTAATACGACCACCTGTTAACTGCCCAAAAAGATACAGTATGTGGAAAAGAAATATCTTTAAGTATTGGTAATATGTTCATTAACAGTGAGTAGTATTTTTCGTAAAAATGTAAAGTTACCAAATGGTATAAATTATATTGAAGTAGACTATATTTATATCTCTTGTTCAAGTTCGTATAATAATACCTACGTGTTTATTGCAGTAAATAGTATACAAATCAATTTTAAAGCTGCATGTGAACATATTCATGTAAAAGGAAATTCGCTCCCAAAAAATGCTGATGTATAATATATTTAATATATAATCTTATTCTTATTAATTTTATCTGATTTTTGCTTATGATGCCCAAAAAGTAAATGAAGTAATATATATATATATATAAATAACGACTGTTTATAAGTATATTGTCGAACATAATAACTTTAAATTTCTACTCTCTTCGTCAAATGGAATCAGCGGCCAGGTGCTGGCTAAGCAAACTAGGCAGCTGCCTAGGGACCAAACCTAACCCAGGCCAGGAAACTAAATAGTACACATTGAGGACACATGTGTTTGTTGAGCTAAATTACCAAAAAGGAGGCCCCGACTCTATTAACTGCCTAGAGACCCTAGGTCTCTATGTCCGGCCCTGGATGGAATTTTGATCAATGATGTCTACTGAGGATCAATCACTATTTTTGGGATATACCAACATTAATGTGTATATTTTCAAACTTTAAGATTTCATTTCTTTTTATCTGCGATTCAGTGCATTCTATAGAAACAAAGATTCACTTATAATCTAGACATGTTTATTTTACATATTTATTTTCAAATTCTATTTCTTTTTTTTTCCTTCTTAAAGCTATCGATGGACATGCTTTTCTACATATTTGTATTCAAACACGCACAAGCATCTACGTGATCATTGAGTACATACACAATTACCGTGTGATTAATCAAATAGTAGAAGACATCCGGGACTTGCGGGTGACGAGATCTATCAAAAATGAGTACTTAAAATGTTGTTTATCTGTTTTGCTGATGCAATGTTGTATGGAAAGTGATTGCCGTAGTGCTCTCTATAATACGAATAAACACCTCTTCTGGTAACAAGTGTTTTATCCAATGAGCGTTTACTTGGAAAAAGTACTTATGCACTAATGTTTAGACTACTCCTCGACTATCAACTTCTTGAAACCAGTCTATCGAGATGCTTGATCTTGAACCGCAGCAAGAACTAAAACCGTGTGAGGTAATTACAATCATTTCCCGACGCTAAAGCTAATAAAGCAGGCATATTAATGGATAACTAATGTAAATGAAGAAAACGGATTTAGTTTGCTTTTTCGATAATTATTTAGGGTGGATACAATCGATAGCTTGGAAGAGCGTTACTCAATAAACAAGACAAGCGTAAGTAGAAACGAAAAAGAAATATTCAGGAAAATATATGAATTAAATAAATACCCCCAAAATAAACAGTGACATATGATGAAAAAGAAGAACGATCGATTTACCGTATGAAATTAAAAAAACAAAATATCATATTTTTTTAAATCCAAAAGAGGTACAAAAGAAAATGATTGCTTTGGTCGCTGTAAATAAACGTATCAGCACCAACACACATTTATATCGTTCTTGATTTCAAATACAAATATCAAAATTGGTATTTATCTGTACTTCTGATTAAATCGCGTAAAATTAGGAGAAATTATTCATAAAAAAAAATATATTGTAAAAGATGTACTGAACAAATACAACCATGTTATGAGAGTGAAGTTAGTATGAAATTAAAAATCTTCCCGATGCGGTACAAGGTGTGTCATTCCTTTTAATGCCTGTAAGACAGGACGCTGTTTCTATATCCACAAATCTGCTAATGAGATAGGATTAGACTAAGGGCTGCATTAGATTATATCCTTGAAAGGAAATATGCCCTGCTTGCAGACTAGAAAAAGCGTTGACAATAACGTGACATTAGCTGTTCAGAAAGGAATGGAAGTTTCACGAAAGCAGCTCATAAAAGACTGGGTGACTTTGTCAAATGATGAAGATTCTCAGAGTGTCAAGTTGCCCTGCCCGTTATTGCGTAAAGTCAGGGGAACAAACAAATGGTTAGAAACTATGTGTATATAGCGGGTCTCATTCGCAAGGGTGTGAAAAGTCGCACGTGGATGTTGAAAGTTTTGTTCAAGAACAAATTACCCTTATAGGCTTCGTAAATCTCACCACGTTGACAGACGGCCATGGGGCATTGTCTGCTAAGTTGAACTGAACAGGTAGAATCGGCATCCAATCGGATTTGAGAGTCACCATTTCAATCTGAATTTAATTTAGTATTTTCGAGCTAGGAACTTAATAATTGCTCAAACATCGGGCTGGAAGGTTAAATCAATACCATAACAAAACCACTCGTAATTAGGCGGGAAAATTTAGGAAAGTCTAAGAAAGATCAAGCTTCGTAAAGGAAACTTTATAGGCTCAGGCTTCCGGTATAGCTAATCCCGAGTGTCTAAGAAGAGAGACGGAAGTGAGACTGGCAGAACAGTCGGAGTGACAAAGTAGTCAGGAGAGAGTCGAGGAGGAAGAGGACAATACGTCGAGGAGGAGAAGGAGGAACAGTATAGAGAAGTCAAGAGGAGAAAGAATTCGGAACAAGTCGAGAGGAAGAAGAGAAGGAATTGGAAGAATAGGATATAGTACACAGATAAGGTAGAATACACGGAAAGATGAAAAGCTATCTTACACTACATATCAAGTGATACAATAGGCTGTACATGGTCCAAAGAAAGAAGAGTGGTTGGAAAATTATTATCATTTGACTTTTGAATTGTATTAATTTGTTATTCATTTGAATTTCATCTTTTGTGTACTCAATAATTTAACTGTCAGTATTGCTGATTGGGGGCTCGGAGTTTACCTCTCTCTATCACTAATTTCACTTCCTACAAAATCGAGACTGGGTGGGACTTCAATAATAATTTAAATAAAATATTTGGAGCACCCCACCCCAACCATATAAGCACATCCTACCTCGGTGGCCGCCACATAGAGGATGAAATTTTCAACATCGTTTAAGGACTATATTCCCGAGGGGCCCCGAGTAGCCGAGTGGTCTAAAGCGCTCTCCGTTACGGATCACTGCCATCTCACCTCTGTATGCGTGGGTTCGAGTCTACGATTCGGCTAAAGTAGTTATGTGAGAAAGCTTGCCAGTACCTTCTCGTGGGTCGGTGGTTCTTTCCGGGATTTTTTCCCGGGTTCTTCCCCCATCAATAATACTGGTCGCCATGTATAGCCTATCGTGTGCTGAAAAATGGCGTTAAACCCTTCAACAACAACAACTATATTCCCGAAGAAGGATTCATCGGCCTCAAACAGCGTCAACCAGAGCTTTCAATATTGCAAAACGTTCACTGAAATAAATTGTCAGTATTCCCATCACACCAAAGTCTGTTTGGAATTGCGACGAAACCGGAAGCAAATTACACATAGTCCCGACGACACTGTTTCGAGAAATGGGACAGAAAAATATTAGCAAAACAATCAATATCAGATGCAGTGTTGGCATTGTGACACGTGTTAACGCTGCTGGTGAGAAAATATCCCACCCACCCCTACCCACGCTCGCTGTTAAGGGAAAGGTTAGGTGGATGATAAGTTAGGCATGCATTGGTTTTTAGCACAACTTCCTCACAAACTGTGGCCCTCAGAGACCTCAGTTGCATCTACTGCGTGAACACAGCTCGCACACAACTCCTGTATATTTAGAGTAAACTGTACAGTAAAATATCCGCTTTTTCGGCTCTACCACATGTTTGAAAGCCGGCGAGGACAAGCTACGCTTCCCAGCTGATGAAAAGCAATCTCGGAGGGAATAAAAGCGGCTCCAGCACACACCAGACTGAATTTGTAAGTGCAGCAAGGACTGCCACTCTCTTGTAGGGCTACATACATAGCGACTACAAACGCTGCACAACCGGGACATCTCTATGGATGCACTACCATCGTCTCTCAAGACTAACAGATGCCAACAACAAGAACTATATTAAAGTTGAATGAATGAAGCATTATGATTTTATCACATTTAAACCGGACAGGTCCCTGTGATGGGCCACTTCGACCTTTCTGTTTCATATTGTCCTATGTCATTGCTAAGTCTTCAAAAGACCAGCTTTCTGACTCAATGAAATTGAATGGGATATCATGAGAAAGTGACAGCTAAGCTTCCGATTCATAACTGCTTGATAGGAGCCCATGTCAAATACTAGTAGTTAATCTTGAAATGGAAGCATTATATAATGTACTTTAGAGATTTTGACTGACGAAAGAAAGGCTTCTCTTAGGAAAATGTTAGGAACCGCTGCCTACGATTGATCCGAGTGAACAAAAGGCGTACACTTTTGACGCAATGAGATTTTAAAGCTACAACCTTGCTCGAAATTCGTTAGTTAGTTAGTTTTGCCCGTCACCCCTGCCAGGGTATAGGCCGCCCACAAAAGATCGCCAAAGGCTTCTGTCCTGTGCCATCCCCTCAAGCTGACTCCAGGTGTAACCCATCTTAGTGATGTCTGCCTCAAGGTCGCGTCGCCAGGTGTTTCTTGGTCGTCCCTTTCTCCTCTTGCCTTGAGGGTTCCACCTCAATGCCTGTCTGGTAATGTTGGTTCGCGGCTTACGTAGGGTGTGTCCTATCCAACCCCACCTTCTCTTCTTTATCTCATCCTCTATTGGAAGCTGGGAGGTTCTCTGCCACAAGTTGTTGTTGCTAATGGTGTCTGGCCAGCGGATCTGGAGAATTCTTCTTAGGCAGCTGTTGATGAAAGTCTGAACTCTCTTTACTGTGGACTTGGTGGTTCTCCAAGTCTCTGCCCCATACAGTAGGACTGACTTCACGTTGGAGTTGAACAGTCTGATTTTGGTAGTCAAGGAAATTTGTTTGGAGCTCCAGATGTTCTTGAGCTGAATGAAAGCTGCTCTCGCCTTTCCGATCCTTGCCTTGACATCTGCGTCTGTGCCACCCTGCTGGTTGAAAATGCTGCCTAGATATGTGAAGGACTCCACCTCTTCCAGGGGACTTCCCTGCAGAGTGACTGGGTTGTTACTGGTATAGTTGATCTTGAGGATCTTGGTCTTGTCTTTATGGATGTTGAGGCCCACCTGTGCAGATGTGGCTGCCAGTATGTCGGTCTTGTCCTGCATTTGCTGCTGACTGTGGGACACGAGAGCTAGGTCATCAGCAAAGTCCAGGTCCTCAAGTTGACTCCACAATGTCCACTGGATACCATTTCTCCGCCCATTGGTGGTCGTCATCATATTCCAATCAATGACAAGAAGGAAGAGAAATGGTGACAGCAAGCAGCCTTGCCTGACGCCAGTCCGCACTAGGAAGGTGTCTGTGTGCTGTCCTGCATGAACAACTCTACATGACATTCCGTTGTAGGTGTTTTTGATCAGGTTCACCAGCTTGGTTGGAATGCCATAGTGACGAAGAAGTTTCCAGAGTGTATCTCGGTCTACGCTGTCAAATGCCTTCTCATAATCGACAAAGTTGATGTAGAGCGAAGAATTCCACTCCAATGACTGCTCGACTATGATGCGAAGAGTAGCTATTTGGTCCGTACACGATCTGTTTTGCGGGAATCCCGCCTGCTCATCTCGTAACTGGGGGTCGACGGCCTCCTTCATCCTCTCCAAGAGGACCCGGTTGAAGACTTTTCCTGGTACTGACAAGAGTGTGATTCCTCTGTAGTTGGAGCAGTTGCTGAGGTCGCCTTTCTTTGGGATCTTGATGAGGTGTCCCTCCTTCCAGTTAGTTGGTATTTCTTCTTCCTCCCATATCTTCACAAAAAGAGGGTATAGCATTTCCACTGAAGTCTCTATGTCTGCTCTGAGGGCTTCTGCTGGTATGTCATCAGGCCCAGCAGCCTTGCCGTTCTTCAGCTGGGTGATGGCTTTCCTGATCTCGTCTCTGGTGGGATTGTCACAACTTATAGGGAGATCTGCGTTGGCTGGCTGGATTTCTGGGGGATTTGGTGGTGCTGGCCTGTTCAACAGTTCTTCAAAATGTTCTGCCCATCTATTCATTTGGTGTACTGTACTTGGTATGGTCTTTCCCTGCTTGTCCTTTACGGGCCTCTCTGTATTACTGTACTTGCCGGAATGCTTCTTGGTGATGTCGTACAGCTTCTTCATGTTTCCACTTCCAGCCGCTTCTTCTGCCTCTACTGCCAGTCCTTCAAGGTAGTTTCTCTTGTCTATCTTGATGGTTCTTTTCACTTCTCTGTGGGCATCAGTGTACTCTTTTTGTGCCTGTACTTTTTTAGTTCTTGTCTTACTGTTATTTACTGCTGCTTTTTCTGTTTACGCTCCTGGATTTTGCACAATGTTTTGGCTGAAATCCATTCTTTCTGTTGGTGTTTCATGAGGCCTAGTACTTCTTGGCATGTTGATTTTACTGCCTCCTTTACTGTCTTCCATCTGTTGTTCACGCTGTCTACCTCGTCTTCAAGCAGCTCTTCTAACACCTGGTACTTGTTGTTAAGAGTAAGTCTGTATTCTTCTTTAGTATTTTCATCTCTCAACAGACCGATGTTGTACCTTGTTTTCTTCTCTTTTGGGCCCATCCAGTTCTTCTTCAGCTTATGTTTAAGCTTTGCAACAACTAAGTGGTGGTCAGATGCCACATCTGCTCCCCTCTTCACCCTCACATCTTGCAGGGATCTTCTGAACTTCTTGGCTGTGCAGATGTGGTCAATCTGATTTTCTGTTACATGGTCTGGTGATATACATGTGCTCTTGTGGATTCTCTTGTGGGGAAAGATGGTACCTCCGATGACCAGGTCGTTCAGTGCACAGAGGACTGCAAATCTCTCCCCATTTTCGTTCATCTCCCCTAGGCCATGGACCCCCATAACATGCTCATACCCTGTGTTGTCTGACCCAACTTTGGCATTGAAGTCACCCATGACGATGTTGATGTCTTTGTATGGGTAATTCACTACTATGTTCTGTAGTCTGTTGAAAAACTGGTCCTTATCTTTTTCTTCGCTGTCATTTGTTGGAGCATAGCACTGTATGACGTTCATTTTTATTTTCTTCTTCTTGGTCCTAAATGTTGCAGTGAGGATTCTGGACCCATGTGGTTCCCATCCAGTTAGTGCATTATATGCTTGCTTCGACAGCATGAGCCCCACCCCTTATGTATGAGGCGCATTCTCTTCCTCATGTCCTGAATACAGTAGTATCTCTCCTGTCATCAGTCTTCTTTGTCCAGATTGAATCCATCTCGTCTCGCTGATGCCCAGTAGGGATATGTTGTAGCTTCTCATCTCTGCTGCTATCTGTGCTGTTTTTCCTGCCTCATACATTGTCCTCACATTCCATGTTGCGATGTTAATACTCCTGTTTGATAGAAGGGTGGTCTGCTTTATGGCTTCTCGAAATTCGTTACTCCGACATTTCCTGAGAGAGAGAGAGAGAGAGAGAGAGAGAGAGAGAGAGAGAGAGAGAGAGAGAGAGAGAGAGAGAGAGAGAGAGAGGGGAGAGAGATTTGGCTCTTAGGAAGCATAACAACAAATAGTGCTTTCTTCGTTAATCAAGATAAGGGACCAGGTGGCTGACTTGTGAGAAACTGCAGGGCTTAGCTCTTACACGGACTCTTTAATAAGAGAACAGCATTAAGGTACGCAATTTTAATTTCACGTAATATCCTATTTTTATGTATCGTTTTTCTTAATTGCATGGAAATGTGTTGATGCTAGATTTGCTATGTAATTTATCTATTTAATTGTACAGTGTTTAGTTAATCGCCAGAATTGATTGCATGCGATCCAAATTTTCATATGTGTAGGATTTTAAAAGGCTATATGAAATTATTTTTGTCGTCTGTTAGGACGATACTGTTTATCGTGAGTTAACAATAATTACCTATTTTATTTCATTTTATTTTGTAATGTTTAAATAATCTTGTAGGTTAAGGATTGAAGTGAGTTAGAATTTGTGAATTTTATGCAATAGTAGTCGAACATGTAGTATCATAGGTGAAAAAATACGGTAATTTCCGATAGATCGCTCACGTGTTAATTTATGACATGTCGCTGTGAAACGAGGGTGATGTACTACCGTATTAAGTCCAAGCTTACGCATTGTATAGAGAACTAGTATGCTTCTGAGTAACCTAAATGAATGAATTTTATGTACGTCGAGAACGTGGTACATATATAGATTTAGGGATACTTTTGTCCTTTAAGGAAACATCTTAACGAGAGAGAATGAGACGGGACAGTCCGAAGACGAAAGTCCGGAAAAAGGTAAATTAAGTGACGAATTCAGAATAAAGAATTAGGAAGTCCAGATGTGGATGAGGCGGTCGGAATAAAATGACTCGTGGAAATAGCGACGTTGGAACGTGGTCGAGAGAGGAAGGTGATGCAATCAGTCGTGGACATTGCACTTGTTTTTAGCCCTCGTTATTATGATAAATTACATCCAAAATTAGGCACTGCTATTAAATCCTATTGACATAGCCAGAGATGAATTTAAAATACTTTGTTTTGATTAAATTTGTTATTTGTCTTATCTAAAGAGGCTCGTATTGCACTAGTTTTTCCAATAATCATGCCCAGTTCTCTGTTGATGTGTCTAGTCACTCACACCGGATCACAGCATCGAGGGAGGTTACAAAAAGTCATGTTGTAAATATGTATGCAGCTTAAACATGTATCTTATACAAACATTTTGCTTACCTAGTAAAATGAATTAGACGAATTACCACATCTTTTGTTAATATAATGATACCTCAATTTCCTTTGTATATTTATACATGTGTGAAGTTTTCTATATGCATAAAGATAAACTTGTACGTTCGAAACCGCTTCTTATCTTACAATAATGCTAATGCCTGCCACAGAATGGCTTTAGGTAAAATATGTCTTTACCACACCCATTAAATATTGAAACTGTGAACCGGGTAGAAAACGGACTGCTTAACTTCATCCAGAATGAACGATGTACTGTTAACTTTGGTTAGAAAGCGATACAAAAAAGATATATGGACTGAACTAGGGTAATATCAGATTTTCTCATAATTCTTAGATCAGCAGGAAATTTTTCGTTTTCGTATTAGAAAAAAGAGTTTTATCGTTCTTTCTTTTGCAATCGGTAAGCATTAATTGGTATATAAATCGAATAATATAATTAGCTATGTTTTGCTATTTGAACCAGGACTCATTAATACGCTAATATCTTTCTATTTCAATACAGTAAATATCTACTCAACTCTCGTATACAAATAATTTGTTGGTATAATGTTTGATATCTAGTGCTACGAGTTTGTGCTCTTAAACTAAGTAACAGAAAAGAATGAAGACAACAAGAATTGTAAAATTTAACAAGTAATTTATTTCCTCAGAATAATAAATGAAAAAATTAACTTAAGGTTTTGGGAAAAATCAGATCCAAAATAATCCAAGAAAAAAAAACAACAAAGTCCTGTCAATGAAAAGTTCTAAATGAATCTCAGTTCAACTCAAATTCAAGATAGAAGCCGATGATGTCAGTAAAAAGCTACGAAGTGCTGATGTGTCGACGGTCACAGAAAATATTCCAATTTTTAATTCCGTATAAATTCCAATAAATATCTTTGCCTAGAATTATCAGAGCGCTTTTATATTTCCGGAGAAAATAATCATTTGAATTCAGTAATATGAGGAAAAATAAAATTTAACCCAAACTGGTCACAACATAATGTAACTTAACGTGTCAACTCTTTTAACCCCGTCTGATCTAACTTTATCAGAACATCAGCAAAACACCTAATTAAGGCGCAATCAGATTCCCATATGCAGTGTTGCCACTCTAACGTTTTGGAAAAACCTAGACCATACACACACAAAAACCTAGAAAAACCTAGATCCGTTACATCTTTAATTGGGTTTTAAATCCTGTAGACTTGTGTGTAATAATACATAGTGCATTATATTATTAGGAATCGAAATGCATTAATAAGACTAAAAAAATATCAAATTTTAGCACTTAGCAGCACAATACACATTTGCCAGCAGCCAGTCTTAGCCATGCAGATAAATGCTAAACAATGAAAGCATCCAAAAAGTGAGTCACATGCCTGAACACAGTAAATTCCTTGTAGACATATATCCTCACTCAAGTCAGCAAAGTCAACTTGATTTTCCTGATTTTGTTTTTTTTCTTCAGTTTCTCGCAATATCGTTTATGACACCGTCCTTTTTTAACGTCCTCCATGATAAGCTCTGATGGTTTCTAATTGTAGCAGCAAGCACCTTGACATCTGATGGCCTCTTTTGCTATCAGATTAATAATTTAAAGTACCAATTTACCAAATGCGAAAATGACAAACTCCGCTTGAACCGCTTCTCTGACTAAAAAAAAATGGCCACTGCCAGACTGCCACGCGGCCCACACGCCAAAGTGCCACACCAGTCGGTTGCCATGGCTTAGAAGTAAAAGAAGCTCAAAATAGTAAAAAGCCGACGTAATCATAGTCCAAACACTTAAAATGTAGGTGAATAATATTATATAATTTGAAGCTGAGCAAAACTTATCATTTGTACAGTTCAAAACTGCTAAATGAAAACGATGAAGCTATTTTACAGTTGTTAAAATATTAAATCACGATTTCAATTTTTTTAAAAACTAGATTATAAAAAAAAACCTAGACACCTAGATTGTACCAAAAAAACTAGATCTAGGAGGAAAAACTAAGGAATGGCAACTCTGCCCATATGGTGGTCAAAAATTCATCCTTCTGGAAAATATAGAAATTTGTTTACTAATTGACACCTGATACTTGTCACGTAGTCCAGGTATGACATTGACTCAAGTTACTGATTCTTACTCTGAGAAACAAAATTTTTAAAACGTTGTTTACGAAAACTGCCACTGATTTTGGAGTCAGCATCTAGTTACAGTGTTTCATTTCTGGACAATGTCAATTCAAGTAAACAATTTTACACTACAATAGCTTGTAATGGAATAAAAAAAATTAATATAACAAACAAACAATTAAATTAAATATACATACGAACAGTAACCACTTGACCGTGTATGCACATCATTTATCATGCCCAGCATATGAAATTAAATATCATTCCCATATTTATGTCTTTAAAATTTCACACACACACACACACACACACACACACACACACACACACACGATTCTTTGGTCTTAAACGAAGTAACGGAAAAGAAAGAAAGAAACGTTTTGCAAAAATTCAACAAATTCCCTAAAATACAAACTTAAATCATTAAAAGAATTAGAGTAATGTTGAATACCAAATAGCTCTAAACGTTCTATAACAAGTCCTAATGTCACACGTTTTAACTGAATTCCATTGGTATTCTAAATAAATTACTACATTGAATGTGTTGATGTGCCTGAAGTATCGAATGTGCTAATAAGGTAAGGGCTTGGAATGTGGTGATGTGTTAACAGTCTTTGTTGCATCATAATAATATAATCCAAACTGTCCTTGTCTGAAATCACAATATTTTATAAGTGTGTGATTTTGTCACAAAATATTATTGAACACTTTGTAATTCCAGTGAATAATAATAAATGGGACAAATAAATCCTTTCAAATTAAAAACTGAACACAGCAATAAGTCTGATTATGTTATATATGTTAAGCAACAACAAATAATCCTAATGTAAACAAGATGATATACCCCTCTACGTGAACTAGGTCGCAATTTCCCTTGTCTGGAAATACTCTAAACCACACACACACACACACACACACACACACACACACACACACACACACACAACTTAGATATTTAAATGTTCTATGCTATCGCGCTAGACATGCGCCTTAATGGAAGTGAATTAGAACCATATGAATGGATCAGCCCGTGTATGCGTGTGCGTGTGTGTGCGTGCATGCGTGCGTTTGACTTTGGTTATGCATTTGCAGTCGATTTATCTTGTCGTAGAAACGTTTGGCCAGCTAAAAAGAACCATGTAAGATAGGGGAAAAGTTTCCATTTTATATTTGTATAAAATTTAGAAAATGGTATTAGTCTTTAAACGTCTCTGAAATACTGTGATGATCTATTATGTATAATTTATTAAGTGAAGACATGCAAAGTGTACGTTTTGGGTTTTTTTTGTTTTGTTTTTTATGGTTTAACGCCATTTTTAAGCACAGTATAAGCTATACATGGCGGCCAGTATTAATAGTGGAGTAAGAACCCGGAAAATCCCGGGAAAGAACCACCGACCCACGAGAAGCTACTGGCAAGCTTTCTCACATGACTACATTAGCCGGATCTTAGACTCGAACCCACGCAGACAGAGGTGAGATGGCAGTGATCCGTAACGGACAGCGCTTTAGACCACTCGGCCACTCGGACCTCTTAGGAGTGTACGTACTCTTAACTAAACTTGGTACAGTTTCCAAGGTAGCATTGGTATAAAGGAATTAAAAAGACTCAACTTAATCTCATCTAGAATTAATTATCATTTAGATTTATTGTGGACACAGTTTAAAATGGAAATTTTAAAGATAAAAATGGGAAATGCTTGAATGGAAATTCAGGAACACGATAGTTGAAAGAAAAAATAATTTGTTTATAAAGGAAAATACATATCTCGAAAAATTTATGTAGAAAGGTGACAATTGTATCACCAACATTTATGCAACTATTTCTTTGGCTTTTTATTTATAATTTAATCCAATAATCCTAATTCAGAGCAGAATTACCTTTCTTAATTTTTAATTTTTATGTATAAACATTCAACACTATACCGATTTTATGACAACTGATTGACCTCTGACACCTTTTGCTACACGAAAAGTCGCTTATAGCTCAATATGTCATGTAAGGTTTCATCATCAGACTTCCGATATGATAATAGATAAGACTAATTTCAAGAGCTAAGCGTGATCCGAGTGCGGTCAACTTGGTTCGATATAAGCAAACACGGATTCTCCACTATACATTCTTTGAAGTTTTCATAACAAAAGAAATATTCCCAGTGTTTAGTAATGCACGGGCGACACTACAGGCCAAGATAGAATACCCTATGCAAAAGAGAATTAACAATATACATATGTGTTAATTTGTTGATACCCATGACAGAAAAAATATAAGGCTGCCATTGTGACGATCATTCAGGTGCCATATCTGATATGTGCAATATAACATTTAACATTTAAGTATTCATAACTTAAACATTATTCAGTGATTTGTATATCTTTTTAATTATATACTTAGAGTTCGTGTTGGATTAACTGTCAAATTAAAGAAATTAGATATTTTTATGACGAGTGTCGCCTGGGCATGGTTTTCTTTAAACTGACCAGATAAATTCTCTGTGAAGGAAAATAGCAGGAGTGAACTTCTTAGGTTCAGCAAGGTTATATACATTGCACTATTTTGTACCTTGGGCATCTGACCCCAAAAAACCCATGTCCATTCTATCGCGACAAAATACACTTTGTTTCTAAATGGTGATTATTGCCTAACCATATTTCTGGTCACGAACACCATAACAACTACAGGAAAGAGTGAGATGGTAAGTATCAGAACGTCAGACGAAAAGAAGGCCTGTCGATGTCTACTGAATACCAGAAAAATAAGGCCTGTCGATGGCTACTGAATACCAGAAAAAAGGCCTGTCGTTGGCTACTGAATACCAGAAAAAAGGCCTGTCGATGGCAGTCGAATACCTGAAATGTTTAGGTCTGTCGATGGCTACTGAATACCAGAAAAAAGGCCTGTCGATGGCAGTCGAATACCTGAAATTATTAGGCCTGTTGATGGCTACTGAATACCAGAAAAATAAGGCCTGTCGATGGCATCTAAAACTCAGGTATAATGCTCAGTAAGTTAAAAGTGAGGGTAGTAAATCAACATATAATATTATCATCTCGACCATGCAAGCGTGTGATTTGGCGACGTGACCATAAACTTGATTTTTAGCTGGGTGTGATCCTATGTTTTAACCAGAAATTGCTAAAATAGATTGGATTTGAGAGAGAGAGAGAGAGAGAGAGAGAGAGAGAGAGAGAGAGAGAGAGAGAGAGAGAGAGAGAGAGAGAGAGAGAGAGAGAGAGAGAGGTGGGGGTGGGCATTTGGTTCTATGATCAGAAATGTGCTTTTATTTGTGCATACATTTTGTCTGGGTGAGTTCATGACCTTGGTCATGATAAAACGAATTCGAATCTGGTTCACAATTCAAGATGACAAGAGAATGTACACGAAAGGAAGCAAGCATTGAACACTTAAGTACAAGATAGAAACAGGAAATCCATGATTAAGTGCATTACTAAAAGCAAGCATTGCAAGATTACATACAATGATATAATCAATCATTGCAAGAGTGCGTACAATATTAGACGCAAGCATTGCAAGAGTGCTTACAACAATAGAAGCAAGCATTGCAAGAGAGAAAGCACCCAAGTAGAAACAATAGTTACAAGATTAAGTACAAAAATAGAAGCACATGTTTAAAGAGGCAAATACGAGAATAGCAAGAAGCATTGCGAGAGTAAGTACAAGAATATAAGCAAACACTGTACAAGAATAGAAACAAATTGCAAGAATAATTACAGGAATGGAAGCAAGAATTGCAAGCGTACGAAAAACACTGTACGAGTAAGTATAAAAAAAGAAACAAGCATTGCAAGAGAAGGTACAAAGGTACAATAATAGCAAAAAGCATTACACATAAGTACAAGAATCGAAGAAATCATTGCAAGAGTCAGCACATCAATCAGCAGGAAAAATGTATCCCAGTTGTCCGTTGATACAATATTTATTGGAGTTTATTAATAAATATAAAAACAGCAAAGAGAATATCTTAACAAAAACGACAGTGAATATTATACAAGTATTTTTAATTTTGAAAGAAAATCTTCAACTGATGTTATGCTGTTATGCAAATGATCAATTCATATGGATTAGTGTTCCTTTCCCAACTTATTAAGCACCTCTCGGTTGCATTTCTGTATAGCGCGGTGTTCAGAGATATGCGAAATGGACAAACGAAATTTTCTCAAAACTGTGTATATTTACAGTGTTCAATGCTATCGCGCTGAACATGTGCCTGACTGGGTGTGAGTTCTAACCACATCAGTAGATCAGCCCTAGTCGGCACATGTTGTTTTGATTGCCGTCGATTCAGGTCTGGATTACTTGTATTCTTTTTAAATCTATTTTAATTTAGCAGACATTCATTAGACGTATAAAAGGTGATGTTTTGGCATAATCAAGGAACAAAACGTCTAAATTAGACGCGTTATGTGAAATACCATTGCTCTGTAGCCCTGAAAAAGAGCTGGCGCTCCGCCACAGATGGATGGCTTTGTTTGCTGCTTTACGGCACAACAAGACAAGTATGTTATTTAATCCGTGGCAGTAATCTGTCTTGCCCAAGAACAAAATACCTTAGCTGATCACGGCTGATCTGATCGGAATGTTTTAACCCGTGCCCTTTCTTTCGCGAGCCAGAAGTATTAACCACAGTGGTTCCTGTATATTTTAGTTGCTTCTTATGACATGCAAAATGAAGAGGAGCCTAATCTACTTCACCGAGCTTAATCTACCTCATCGAGCCTAATCTCCCTCACCGGGTCTTTTCTTCCTCACCAACTCTATTATATCTCACCAAGCAGGCATCTTTTCACCTCATCTCGGGCACAGGGGCTCGTATCGTTGCTTACAATCGACCGGTCCTACATATACTATATAATAACTACAAGGGAGGACACTTCTCTCCTTTCTCGCACGACCCATTTAAGAATAAACGCTGTTATTTCAAGCCACATTTCGCCTAGAGTAATAAATTGGGTACCGATATTTAGCTCAGACATTTGACTATGTATCCCTGTCAGCAGTTTGACTAAATATCATACCTTTAAGGAATGCCAAATCATTTTCCCACGGTACCGCTTGACACGTACCTGATCGCGCCCGCTTAATATTCAAGAACAACGCGCTGACTGGAATACTGCACTCTCATTGGCCAACCGAAAATTACGCATGTTGGCTTAGAGTTTTAATCGTAATTTTTTGATTGGCTGAAATACATTGACATATGGCGGGTGTTTTCACTTGGATCGAAGTGTTGCTGATGCTGGCACGTGTTTGCATGATGGAGGATATCGTACACGCCGCAATGTCAGGTCACAATATCATGATATTAGGGCAGGCTAGTATGGTAAAAGCTTCCTAGTTAAGAATTTAAGCAAAAGACTGAAAGAAATAGGGAAAACAGTTTACTTAACAGCCAGTACAGGTATAGCTGCTTCTCAGTTGCACTGAATGACAATACACAAGTTTTCGGGCATTCAGGACGGTCGTTTCCCCGATGATATTTTGATAGATAAGAATAAAAATAATGATGATATGATAGATATTAAAAGAAGGATTATGAATGTTGACACTCTTTTTATCGATGAAATTTCCATGCTATCTCTGAAATTATTTCTGCAAATAGAGAAGGTGCTCAGAACAGTAAAGGAAAGCAATTTCCCATTTGGTGGCATTCAGATCATTGTTTCTGGTGATTTCTTTCAACTGAAGCCTGTGCCAAATGATGTGTACGATGACAGATTAGAAATCTTTATCAGTTATGAGAAGATTCACAGCCTGATTCCACATCATTATGTTTTGTCAGAAGTACATAGATGAACAGAAGGTAATTTGAACATTGTATTTTAATAACAGACCTCGTGTGATAAAAGAGGAAAAGATAAAGCACAATTTAAAAAATCTTCCTTCTCTTTGAATTTTTTTTCCTGTTCTGTTTATCATTTTCACCAATATTTGGATGTATATGTGTAAAAACTTCAACACACACACACACACACATATACTAAGTTCTCAGTAATACATGTAGTCCTGAAATTCCTAAATTTGTAACATTTTGCATCAATGAATAGCAATGATCACTCAGTTTTTATTTGAGATACCATCCATAGGAATGATATTATCAGTTTATCACCAGTGACAATATCATTTTTCTTTGAACTCGTTGTTAACAATAAACTATTACAAAAATTATATACACACTCCTGTTTAAGGATACTTGAAATAGACAACATATGTTTCAATCAGTAATTTCATCTTCATTTCATACCATATTTTTACTTTCTCTGATTTTCACACCTGTAATTCAGTGTCTTACACTATGTTATCCACAACAACTTGGACTCAGTTCAAAGGAGTACATGTGTGTGAGTGTGAGAGAGACAGAGAGATGGGATGGATGCAAAGTAATATATATGCATAAACATTCACACATATTATGATTTATGTATAGTTGGTTACAGATATGATCAAAATGGGTTAGTACAGATTTGCATAAGAGGTATTATATATAATGCTTATTATGCAAACCTCATTATAACAATGAAATCCACATCATATAACCATTTATAGAATTAATCGCCATTTAGAGACAAATAAAATCATGCAGATGACTTGTCCACATAGGTCAGTGTCTGTACGCAAGGGTCATATCCCTTTTGTCAGAACTTATAAACTATTGAGATTCACACTGTTACCATATATAAAATGACTGATCATTGGGAAAAAAATGTATGCATGTGAATGAAATTGACTTAAGGGGTACATTCTCAGAATGAAACATCAGGAACAAAACATTGACTTTATTTTATGCTGCAGTCACAAATTTTATCAGTACAGAAGAGTACAGAAATTATGTAACGCAGCTTTTTGTGTGCACAGATCTCAAACCGAACCATTATATAGATGCATTTGGGATATTAATGAAGCTGAGAGCAAAACTTGTGGCTGATATCTCTGACCCATTAAAAGCAAACGCAATAGAACTGTCTTTGAAGATACAAGCAGTGGAAGAGCAAAATTGAGATATATAGCCGGTTGGTGTGTTGCAACACTTAGACACAGAAAAAGAAGTGCTGTAAGAAAAAACTTGTACAGCAATAATTCCAGGGATTATGTGAACAAACTGTATTACCAAGCAATAATGTTAGATACACTCATCCAATATGAAAGTGACCTAATGGAAACATCAGAAGATAAGGTTTCCATGACTGAGATACAGAGATGCAAAATGTAAGGAGTGGTCTGTGCTGTGTATGTGATAAAGCCTTTCATTTCTTCCAAGAGTTAGACAAGGTCATCAGAAAACTTGAAACTGTGGAAAATGTAAATTTATATGGCAAAAGCTTTTATGACTTTGTAACATCAAGGGTTCTTCTAAATGAGACACTGAACCAACAGTGGTCACAGATCTTTAACACTGAAGATGATGAATATTTCTCTCTACATGTTCAGAAGTTAAAAGAGGAGGTAGTGAGTAAGTATTTGTTAATGTCATCTGCAGTTTAGACGAGAATTCAAGCTAAAAGTTAAGGCTAGGAAAGAAGAAGCACACAGGAAGCAAATTCAAATGAGAAGAGACAGTAAAGTAAAATCTTCTTCCGAAGCACAAGTAAGCTCTAGTTCTAAGCAAAGTCAGTTGAGGAAAGACAGATCAGATTATTCTTCCACCTCCGTAAAGCAAGGAAGCCTGAATAAATTAGTAAAAAGAAAAGCAGTAAAGAAAAAGACAGGAAAGGGAAAAGGGAAACGATCAAAGACAACTAAGTGGCCATGTGGAAGATGTTAGGAGGACTGTGTAGTTGATAGTGTTTGTTGTGACATGTGTGATACATGGCATCATTATGAGTGCATTGGTTTGCTCGGAGATGAACATGAACTTCAGGAGGAGGAATGGATATATCCAGACTATAGATTTTCGGGTAACATCATAAAAGAATAATATCGGCAATGTCATTTTTTATTAGTTCAAGTACTACCAGTAAGTGCATTAGAATTTTCATTTTTTTCTCATAATTGCAAATCCCTGTGCTTCCCAGCTATGTCAATGAGAGCAACTTCATGCTATGGAAATATGTGTCTACAGTGTTTGGATCAGTGTTATATTTATGACCTACATGCATTCAGTATATTATAATATGGAGTTAGTTAAAACTTGCAGCATGCAAAATTTGTGTATACATTATTTATACATTTATCCTAAATTCCATTATAAAGGTAATATCATGGCTCTCAATTATGATACATACAAATTTGAAGATTCTGAAAAACAGTGTCTTATCCACTTTTCTCCACATAAGAGATAATATAAAATTCTAAAACTTGTATTTCTGATGAACATCAATCATATTCCATAATGTCATGTCATTATATTAAGCAGTGTTAAAGGAGATTCTGTACATTTATTAATATAATTATGGATTGATAGAATGGTACATAGGCTGTGACAGTATCCCCTGTGTAATCTTTTTTAAAAAATACTATAATAAAATATTCTCATCAAAATAGAGATTGAGATGTGATCCAAGACCCTGATGAAATGACTCAATGACAACTAAACTTTGGTAATCTAGTGTACTAAAGGAATACTTTATAAAGATATTATGCTTAAAATCTTAAAGTTTAAAAATGCAGTTAGTTGGATAGCACTTCTAACACTGCCCCAATATAGCTGG
The DNA here is from genome assembly GCA_029339505.1 of Unio delphinus. Lineage (NCBI taxonomy): Eukaryota > Metazoa > Mollusca > Bivalvia > Unionida > Unionidae > Unio > Unio delphinus. The sequence continues at coordinate 8,900,115 of JAQISU010000057.1, read as the reverse complement.
AATACCTATAGGAAATGTGAAATTTCTCAAACAGATAAACCACCCTTCATTTGGTACCAAATAATTACAACCTTAGAAATCTGTAAAATACATGTTGTAAATATAGTTATTTAATACTATACTGAAGCCCCACACTGAAGTATGTGTTTCAGCATTTATGGATATTTTTGTTGCATTCTGCAAACAAATGCAGAAAAGATTCACATAATTTATATTAGAAATGATTATGACTAAATTGAAAATATAAGAGGAAAGGAAGGGTATTCTTGAGATGAATTGTCATATACAATGATACATGTAACAATGCATACTTTAAATCTTAAATCTGAAATGGTGCTTTATGCAAGCTGCAGAGATTTTTCAGAAACGGAGAGGATCTCTTTTATTTACATTTTCTATTATTGACACATAGTAATGACAACAATCATATAATCATATACCATTTTCAGGAGTATATATATTTGCAAACAGTTGTGATCTTTATTGTTTAATAAATTTAAAACAAAAGATGGTCTTCACATTTTGATAATTCTTACCATGAAACAATGTGTGATTCCGTCATATTTTATTCTTATTTCGTCTGCTTCTTTTGGACAATCGAGCAATTTAAATTTCCCGGACTAACTTATAAATAGACGCGTACGTAATTTTCGGTTGGCCAATGAGAGTGCAGTATTCCATTCAGCGCGTTGTTCTTGAATATTAAGCGGGCGCGATCAGGTACGTGTCGAGCGGTACCGTGGGAAAATGATTTGGCATTCCTTAAAGGTATGATATTTAGTCAAACTGCTGACAGGGATACATAGTCAAATGTCTGAGCTAAATATCTATACCCAATTTATTACTCTAGGCGAAATGTGGCTTGAAATAACAGCGTTTATTCTTAAATGGGTCGTGCGAGAAAGGAGAGAAGTGTCCTCCCTTGTAGTTATTATATAGTATATGTAGGACCGGTCGATTGTAAGGGGGCAGGGTCCAGTTTTTATGTACAAATTTAATGTCGCATGCACCTGCCTAATATAAAAATTCATTAAAAATATAATACGCGAGTGAGGTCAAAAAGGTACATATTTCTGGATAGGTATTATGTAGTGCAACATAATCATATCACACACATGACCTGACAAGTGTACTGAAGTTCTTAGAATAAAATATTTATGTACCCCAACCCCTATTTTATACATGCATTTTTCACATCCGAAGGCCATTTTTGACAGCATGTGGTGCTCACAGTGCAAACGCAAGGCCTTTTCCTAGATGAAAATTTTGAAAAATATTGTCTACTAAATAGCTTGATGCAATTCATAATAGTTGTCATCCATGCCGTTTTTGAGATATTCTACTTGCCTTGAACCCACGTGTCTACTGCTATGGGAGGCTAGCTCTTCTTCCTAGCCGACTATTGGTATTTCACAATCAACATACTGCAGAGTAACTATGGAAAGTGTACATGTCTGACATCAATTTCAAGAACAACACAAGCCTGAAACACCTAGTTCACAAATTTATCCATATCTTTAATTATTACACAATAGTAGCTCAAAAACTCACACCATACCCTTAAGTTAAGAAATTTGCCAGGGGCCAATTTACGAAACTGGACCCTGCCACCTTAAGCATTTAGCAAAAAATAATTTCTGTCCAAAATTTTGTACATATCACTTACCTAGACATTATCTAACAAAATGGTATCAAGGAAATTATTTTGTATGCTAAAGTAAAAATGTTATTACTCTTTTAGAAAAGTGACTACATTGTGGCAAAATGCATTGCATTGTAATACTTTGTGCTAGGGTTGCTGTCTTGAAAAGAATTAAACTTGTGTGCAATGGAATATTTCCTGTCCTTTTTGCCATCGTATAGTCAGGAAGATACCAGAATTACATGATGATGTTGACTGAATGCTAAGAATGGATTTTATAGTTGCAAATAGTGACTGAATATGAGATACACTCTTTGTTATTAGCGATAGAACTTCTCTATTGCTCAAGCAATTATTTGTTGAAATTTTTCTTTTAAAAAGTGTTACTTAAGAAAAATGTTACCAGACATTTACATTTATAATGTACTTTAATAATAATTATAGCTTGAGACATACACATCAACATTCCTGACCTGGTACTGTTCTAGTGATGCTAACATAAACAGCATTGGGGGGGGGGGGGGTGAATACACCTATGTCTAGCTATTTGGGACAGATATAAAGTAACAAATATTATTCTATGTTGGGACATTGATGTGAGGAACCTTGCTGAACTTACATCAATATATCAGATAAATTCAGTGACAACAGGCCTTTGAAATGAACCATTCTCAAGCCCAAAATACAAAATGAATACACAGTCCATACAGTTAACCCAAATATTCTCAGAATCCTATCCACTCACAGCTGACTTTAGCAATTGCAAGGATATAGAGAATGAGAGGAAATAGAAAGAAAAGCTACAAGAAAAATATTAACAAGAAGAAAATTCAGTACAAAAAGGGACATGTTGTAACTTCTATTACTTTAAATAAGGACCTACCAGAAAATACAAGTCATGATGAAGCCAAGTCAGTCTTTCATAATCAATCTTTAGTGCGTTTGGATCATAATGAATACATGCTTCAAACTTAAATGCTTCTACCAATATGACTGTGACAACAGATCCTAACATCATTCCATGCAAATTGAGACCTACAAAAAGGAAAACAACTGACATTATTACTCATTCTGTACTCAGTAAAAAAGTGGCTACCAGTATGCCAGAAGAAAACTGTGTTGTCAACATCAATTAACTTTCAGAACTAATCAGGGTATTTCTGCCACATTAATGTAAGAATGATTTTCCAGTTGTTACGGTACACAAAAGACAGGGTTTGTGCATTACTGTTTGTGTGCAATGCAATAACTGTAAGTTTAAATCCAATATGGTGGAACTGTTCACAAAAGTACTAAAACTTTAATTCTTTTTCCTCGAAACATTGTTCGCAATATGCCATATCCATCACTATTTGCAACACCGTTCCATTGATGACATTCACCATTTATAACAGTATGTCTACTTATGTTTTCTTGAAAGTGCATTTGCTCCTGTGGAGTGAAATGACTTAGAAGAATGTGTGAAGTCATGTCATGTAATGTTTTTGTGTGTCTGCAATGAAATATGAATAACTTTCATTAAAATAGGAGTACAGAGCTTGTTACCTACATAACCGCTCCGGTGGCCTAGTGGTTAGAGCGTCCGCCCCGGAAGCGGGAGGTCGTCGGTTCGATCCCCGGCCGAGTCATACCAAAGACTTAAAAAAAATGGTACTAACAGCTGCCTCGCTTGACGCTCAGCATTAAGAGGTTAGTGTTAGGACTGGTCGGCCTGGTGTCAGGATAATGTGACTGGGTGAGACATCATGCTACATGTCTGCGGCATGATATCTCAGTGCTAGACATCACTATAAACTGCCTCACTGCAGACATCGTAGCGATATGACTGAAAAATTGTTAAAGCTACGTTAAAAATCCTAATCAAACAAACAAACAAATGTTACCTACATGAAAATCAAGTAAACACATTTTAAACCCCCATTTTCTCTCAAAGCAACTTAGTTAAGCTCAAAATATGCTAACTTGTCCTGATACCAATAGGTATAATTTATAGGTGCAAAAAGAAATTACCTCCCTTGAATGTCCTTATAGAGCTGAGATTCAAAATAAGGAGACAAATAGAGGTACTATGATAAGGCTAATGTATAAGAATTAATTGTATATGAATAAAGAACAAGAAAATAAGACAAAATGTGGTTCATTGCACAATTTTTTTTATAGCATTTTTCCCTTAAGGGGGCAGGGTCCAGTTTTTATGTACAAATTTAATGTCGCATGCACCTGCCTAATATTAAAATTCATTAAAAATATAATACGCGAGTGAGGTCAAAAAGGTACATATTTCTGGATAGGTATTATGTAGTGCAACATAATCATATCACACACATGACCTGACAAGTCTACTGAAGTTCTTAGAATAAAATATTTATGTACCCCAACCCCTATTTTATACATGCATTTTCACATCCGAAGGCCATTTTTGACAGCATGTGGTGCTCACAGTGCAAACGCAAGGCCTTTTCCTAGATGAAAATTTTGAAAAATATTGTCTACTAAATAGCTTGATGCAATTCATAATAGTTGTCATCCATGCCGTTTTTGAGATATTCTACTTGCCTTGAACCCACGTGTCTACTGCTATGGGAGGCTAGTTCTTCTTCCTAGCCGACTATTGGTATTTCACAATCAACATACTGCAGAGTAACTATGGAAAGTGTACATGTCTGACATCAATTTCAAGAACAACACAAGCCTGAAACACCTAGTTCACAAATTTATCCATATCTTTAATTATTACACAATAGTAGCTCAAAAACTCACACCATACCCTTAAGTTAAGAAATTTGCCAGGGGCCAATTTACGAAACTGGACCCTGCCACCTAAGCAACGATACGAGCCCCTGTGATCTCGGGATGTGCGATAAGAATGTTCCCCCTTATCACCAGTTTTGGCAAGGGCGTTGTAGTATGTAGCAACAAAAAAAAAAAAATCAGAAATATGTGATCCTAACTTAAAACATGAAAATCAGCTTTCAGATAAAATAATATAATTCTTCAGATTAAGAATGTGATATCCACTGGCTACGAAAGGATTAAGAACCTGATGTTCATTGGCTAGGAAAGATTAAGAACCTGGTGTTCATTGGCTAGGAAAGATTAAAAACCTGGTGGCCATTGGCTAGGAATTGTTTTAAACCGTGTATAAATATACTTACTAGCCGTATCAGGACCATAATCTTAATCAACAACAACAACAACAACAACAACAACCACAGATCAACAAATATAAAACAGTAATAAAACTAAAAGGGAAAATGGCCCAATGCACAAACCAGGAGATTAAAGAACACCTAATACAAGGAGGTAATGAAATTATTACCAACTATAAAATAGGGGCGAATAAGCCGAACAAACATCAATGTGTTACTGTTGTAGAAACACATATGCCCCTTACAAATATTATCAAGCTAGGTACAATGGGACTCAAAGTCAAAACTCAGCCATATGTACACAAACCCAGATTCTGTACTAATTGCCAACATTGGGGACATTACAAGGTCGCTTGTACCTTTAAACAGCTCTGTGTTAACTGTGGAGGACCACATAGGGGACAATGTAAAAGAGAAAAACCCAAATGTACCAACTGTAAGGGAGAGCACTCTGCTAACTCCCCTCTATGTCCCAAAGCCCTGATTGAAACACAGATAGTTGATTTAATGAATAAAAACAACTGGGCATACTATAAAGCTAAACAAGAAATCAAAATACAAAATCAAAACAATTCAAACAAATGCAAACCAAATAAAGACTTAAATAATCAAATTAATCAAACAGTACCTGTTATTGTTGACACTGAAGTAGACCAACCTAAGTGTGACACACAAACTCAAACCGAATCATCAAACTCAATTGATTTGGTACAAAATCTGTCGCTTCAAACGATAGGAAATGCAGTTACTGAATTAGGTCGTTACATTAGTAACGCATCAAACAAAGATAATGATTATCTTATCTCCCTCTCAAATGGGCTCCATGCTCTATGCCAACATATAAATGAGGGTATAAAAACTAACAAATTCCTAAAACCAACATGAATTACACAAACATGCAGGATAATACAATTACAAATAAGTTAAACAAAAATCTTATCATATGGCAGTGGAATGCTAGGAGTTTAGTGAAAAATATTAATGAATTAAAATTAAAACTAATTAACTCCCCTGTCCAACCCCATATAATATGTATACAGGAAACTAGAATAAAAGATAATAATAAAAAACTTCCAAATATACAGGGGTATGCTCCTGGATATTTTCAAAATAGGAAAGTAGGACAAGGGGGGGGACTTGTCATATATTTAAATAATAACATGCCATCTGCATCAATAATTCCTATTGATTCTGAAAAAATTAATAACTCCCTAATTGAAGTACAAGCCATGTCAATAAACACAGGTACCATTAAATTTACTCTTTATAACTTTTATGACCCAGGGGTAGGTAATATAGCATCAAATAAACTTGCATTGCAAGATCTTAAATTGCACATAGGGAATACACATGCTATTATATTAGGAGATTTTAATGCTTATAATGAAGTATGGGGGTCTCAACAAACTAACAATAGGGGCAGATTAATTGCTAAATGGATAAATGAAAATAGGTTAGTAATACTTAACGATGGCACTAATACTAGACTTAACCCATTAAATGGCACTTTGTCAGCCATAGATCTCACTTTATGTACTCCAAACTTTGCACAGATAGCAACATGGAGTGTAGACCAAACTGATACATTAGGAAGTGACCACTTTGTAATTACAACAACTTTACAAATTACAACTCAATTTGAAACCAATACTAACATTCCAAAATGGAATTATAAAAAAGCAGACTGGGCTAAATTTCAACAAAATATTGGAAAAGAAAAACTTGAAGACCTACATAATATTAATATAGATACATACTATGATAATATTGTAAATGCAATAGTTAAAGCAGCTAATACTTCTATCCCTAAAACTACTTATAAACCTCATAAACTTACAGTTCCCTGGTGGACTACTGAAATTGGTATTATTAGACAAAATAAAAGAAGGGCTTTAAATAAATTTAAACGTACAAATAATGTTGTGCATTTTACAGAATATAAAAAATATGATACGGAATTAAAATCTGCAATAAAGAAAGCAAAGTTCGATTCATGGCAAAAATACTGTAGTAACTTAGATCATAAAACCAATTCAAAACAAGTATGGGATAAAATTAGAACAATTAGGGGTAAACATACAAACAACCTACCTAAAATAAATAATACAAATAATCATAAGGAACAAGCTGACTTATTGGCAAAGCACTTTCAAGCCATGAGCAGCAATATGAACCATACCAAAAAATTTCAGGAACATAGGAATAAACTTGAGAAAGATCAAACACATATATTTACAGACTTAGGAAATAAAAAATCTTATTTGAATGATGATATAAATATTAATGAATGGTATCAAGCTCTTAAATCCAAAAAAGATACCTCACCTGGAGAAGACACTATAGGTTATTCAATCTATAAAAATTTACCCATAAACTTTATTAATATAATACTAAATATGTATAATTTAATATGGAGTACTGGTCAACTCCCAAATAAATGGAAAACAGCAGTAGTCATACCTATACTAAAACCAAATAAAGACAGAAATGACATTAACTCATATAGACCAATCTCACTTACCAATAATATATGTAAAATAATGGAGATCATTATCAATAATAGGCTCAAATATCATTTTGAAACTAATAATCTCATATCCAATAATCAATGTGGATTTAGAAATAATAGATCTACTATTGATCAACTAATCAGACTAGAAACAGCAATTAAACTAGCATTTAATAGCAATAAAAAAAGTAATAGACACCTTATTGCTGTTTTCCTAGATATGGAAAAAGCATTTGATCTGGTCTGGACCAAAGGTCTCTTAGCTAAACTAAATAACTACGGTGTAACAGGTAATATATATAATTTTATAAAAGATTTCTTAAGCGATCGTAAAATACTAACTAGAATAGGAACAACTTATTCTGAAAAATACACATTAGAAAATGGTACCCCCCAAGGGAGTGTACTCAGTCCTACATTATTTAACATTATGATTAATGACTTAGATAAAAATTTAGCTTCCCTACAAGTTGAACTATCTCAATTCGCTGATGATAGCGCTCTGTGGAGAGCTGGCAATCCTAAACATAAAAAACACATTCAAGAAATTCAGACAAGTCTAGATAATATAGGCAATTGGGCTGATAAATGGGGATTTAAATTCTCCCATCAAAAAACAGTAGCTGTCCTATTTACTACTATTCAACATAAAAATAGACATAACATAGTATATCCAAAACTTACATTACAAAACCAAGAAATTAAATTTGTAACTGTTGTAAAATTCTTAGGGATGTTCTTTGACCAACATATGACATGGTCTCATCATATAAAAGATCTAGTTAAAAGATGTAAATCGGACCTTGATCTAATTAGAAGTATACAAGGTACTCATTGGGGTGCCTGTCAGAAAACAATTACTACATTATATAGATCACTTATCAGATCTAAAATTGAATATGGGTGTCAAATTTATGCTACGGCAAAACCTACACTCCTTGAAAAAATCACACAAATACAAAGAAAAGCCCTACTTATAGCAACTGGAGCCTTATCATCGACATCTACTGAGGAACTACAATTTCTAGCTGGTGAACTTCCACTTAGTTTGAGACGAAAAGAGATCATGTTAAGATATGCTGCTCGATTGTCTGCCCATAAAGATACTCATCCAACACTTCTTATTATCAAGAAATGTACTAAACCTCTTGTTAACAAAGGAAAATACTCAAACTCATGTGGTAAACAAATAAATACCATAAAAACTAAATTACCTGAGGATATTTTTAAAGTACAGAAAACTATAACACCTATTATAATCCCATGGAGACTCAACAAAATAACTGTAGATTTCTCACTCCAAAACCTAGGAAATAAAAATCAAAATTCTCATCTTATGAAAACAATCATAAATGAAAAATTTAATAGTGAATATAAAAATCACATAAAAATCTTCACTGATGGCTCTAAAACAACTAATCCTGCAAGAACAGCAGCAGCATGGGTCATACCACAATTAGATATATATGAAGGTATAAGACTCCCAGATTATTGCTCTATCTATACTGTTGAATTTTGGGCTATACTACAAGCCCTTATGTGGATTCAAAAAAATAAACCTTCCAAAACTCTGATTGTGAGCGACTCACTCAGTGTTATGACAACAATTAATAATAATAATTCTTATAGTAGAAAAAACTTTTTGTATCAATTGCAATACCAAATTACTAAATTTCAAACACAAAATATTATAGTACAATTTCTATGGATCCCCTCACATATAGGTGTTAAGGGCAATGAATTAGCTGATAAGTTAGCTAATGAAAAAATAAATAATATATATTATGAACCAATACAATATAATCATACTGAAATGTACGGACTTATCATTAATATGATAAACACTATATGGCAAAATGCATGGAGCTCATCCAATAAAGGGAGAGTACTATACAATACTAAAAAAACTGTTCAAAGAAAATCACTAATACTAGGCAACACCAGGAGAGAACAAATTAAAATGAATAGGATAATGATAGGAAAAACAAAATTAGCTAATAGTTTTGGCAAATATATAGGAACATTTCCACACGATATTAACTGCTTTAAATGTAGACAACCAGAAGACTTAGATCATATATTTAATAAATGTAAAAATAACCTTATACACAGAATTAAACTCAGAACCAAACTAAAATTACAAAAAATAACAAATATATATCCTAAAATACTTGACCTAACTCAACCTAATATTCAATCAATGGCTAAAAACATTATTGACTTTCTTATTAACACTAATTTAATTGATAAAATATAAATAATATAAAATACAAATAAAACTCTAATTAATCATTAGTATCACTTATAAATACATATATAGTAAAAACTAGGTACTATAAATTAGTCCGAAACCACAATTAGCTTGTGTCTCTGTTTGGGTTGGCTTATGATGGGATGTATATATGAAGTTCATGGTGGGCCTTAAGTTCATAGTGATCTTTACGTAACTACGGGTATACATTCACTCATAATAACATACTGGCAGAGCTCACCGCTTTAATATAAACTTTATTATTAACTTAGATTAAATAAATAATTGGCCTGTGTCTCTGTTCAAATGGTCCTATGATGGGATGTAGTATGGAGTTCTTAACGAACTTCTACGTAACTCACGAGCTACGTTCACTCATAGTTGCATACTGATAGAGCTCACCGCTATATTGACACCTACTATAATTTTAGACTGAGATAGCCCCACTACAATACCTAAACAGAATAAAAGTTAATGGCAGTTGGCATTCCAAATTATATACAACACGTGGACATTCAGTGGAAGTGTAAACTCTTGGACAATAGAGAAAATGGAAAATTGCTGCTATCATTGACGACAGAGGAAAAGTGGGGAACCAGTCTACAAAACAGTCCTTTTCAGGGCTATGAATGTTCTACTAATACTATTAATTTTTCTTGGTTAATGTTCATGTTAATACTAATATTTTCTATTATCCATAATTCTTATACTTGTTCGTACTAATTATTACTATTAATTTTTCTTGTTTAATGTTCATGTTAATACTAATAAAATTTCTACTAACAATAATTCATGTTACTCTATGTCGTCTTGTATTGTCTTATATGTTTGCTATTACCCCCCTATTTTTGTGATTCTTGAGAATGGGTGAAGGTCAGTGAAACAGTTGGGACACAGGCCCTTTTCCGTATGGAAATCGCCTGGATTGGTGTACGCACGTATAGACAGCCTGGTCTATTTTGTGCTTACGAACAAGTATACAATTAGGTATACCTCTATTCTTAATCCAATCTGACTCGCTGGGAAGCTGATATTGAACCTTATCTCACTCTACTTCTTAAATCTGTGTCTTGTATTGTTATATGTATTTAGAAACAGAGAATTCTCACACTAGATTGGTATTAGAGAATTCCATTTGAACAACTTCTTGCTCCAACTCAAATATGATCTTTTGGATCCACACCCAACAAAATTCATAACTTATCACAACCTACCGAGATTACACTTTTCTAGTCACTTAGACTACTTAGTGCAAAATAGTGATAGGGTGAATTGGTGAATTGCCCTCTTTAGAAGGTTTTTTCACCGGTCTATAGGATGGTGGTAATCTTATAGTACACTTTGTACTTACTTAAGTGATACTAGTATAAGTGTTAGGAAATTCGTAACTAATTATTATCTGGACTCAATTGCACAGGTGGCTTACACTCAATTGGTATAGGGCCTCCATTAATATAACTGGATTGATTGAATTAATCATTAAATCTGGTAACCTCACAAACACACACAATGCCTTCACACAAAAGTCCCTACTAGAATATATAAGGTAGTCTTACCCCAGGACTATCAGTCCCCTGCAGCACAAGGCTGCAACAGTTATTAAAATATAACAACAAAACAACACACATCACAACAATATAGCACTTGTGAGGTTACATTAATAAAATGGGTGTGGGACCTTGGTACTCCTTGGGTTTCTTCGTGTCCGGTGGTGCGTTCTCCTCCTCTTCGGGTGGGACTGCGGATTGCGGTGCCTTGGATGTTCTCTGCCTTGCCTTTGCCTCCTTTGCCTCTTCCGGACATGCTGCAAAATAGAGGTGTGGATTGACCTTGCCTACCTCTCCTGGGCCTACATTTACATTGATAGTTACTTTTTAGTAATTCAATGTAACGCCCTATTAAGAATTCGATACTTTAACTCCCCTCCCAAAGAGGGGAACATCAAATGTCCAGTGACAGACTGGATATAAAAGTTATACAAATGTCCCTAGAGGACGGTTATAACTATAAAAATCAATTAATCGGAAAAAAATCAGGACCATAGTTTGTTTAACCTCACCCCAAATTATGTTATTTTCGTTGAAGTTTAGCATTCTTTATTTTTCACCAACATATGCTATCTAAACTGCTAACAAATAAACTATACGTGCCCAGACAATTCTAACTGCATTATCTTTACGTGGCATTTTCATTTCTTGACCATTTAATTCGCGCTTTATCTAATACAAGGAGAGACAAAATATATATTTTCATACCGAGACAAAAATAATAGTTTTCTTCATGAAAAAGCAAACGTTTTATCTTTATCTCACCCATTTCCACCACGGCTGTATTACTGCACAATAAAAAAAAAAGGACAAGGCGCCTTCAAAGACTTGATATTTCATCCTTGATAGGAAAGTGAACAATGAGTTCTTTTTCTGTACCTAATAAATATTCTACTTTGTTTTCATTGCTCAAGATTTAAATCCGACATCTTTGTAAACGTAAATTCGTTTCACTGAACTGCACTTCAAACGGAGACTCTTTCTTCTTGTTTATGAGTCATGGGAAAATCCCATGCGTTGGATGCACGCGCTATGAGTAACATGTCGCAAATGAAGCAGATGTAAATGTGAGATTAAAAGGGAAGCGGCTTTCCGCCAAAATTAATCAGCCATATTTTGACAGTGTATATCACGCTCCTACATATCCAAAGGTCCTGTGTACTTTCAATCACAAAATAAAGTTTTCATAATACCTATTTTGTTATAAACGGAACTCCTCAAGATCAAAAAATTATTGAAGACTCACAAAGTGGCTGCCATAGTGTGTCTGTGTCTGTGTATATATGGGTATGCGTGCGCGCGTGCATGCGTGTTGTGGGGTTTAACGCCTTTTTGTAGCACACGATATGTTATACATAGCGACCAGTGGAGAAAAGAACCTTGGAAAACCCTGGAAAGAACCACTGACCCACTGAGAAGCTACTGGCAAGCTTTCTCACATACCCACATTGGTCGAATCTGAGACTCGAACCCACGCATACAGAGGTGAGATGGCAGTGATCCGTAACGGAGAGCGCTTTAGATTACTCGGCCACTTGGGGCTCTCTGTGTGTGTGTGTGTGTGTGTGTGTGTGTGTGTGTTGTAACGGTATAGGTTTGCTAACTTCTTCAGCCTTAACGAGAATGAATTTAAAGGGATTGAGTGGGGTGGGGACAATTAGGGTTCTGAACTTAAAAATTCCACCTTAAATTCAGTCGAATTTATTCTTCATTACATGAAACATTTGCGTTTGTTATAGTTAATTCCTAACGCATTCTAATCTTGTCTATTTAATACACCTTACCAAAAATTGTTTAACAGTTTGTAAAGTAAGTGAAAATAAACTTACAAACATAGAACATTCCGAAGTTAATTTCTTCTTTGGTAGCTCAATTTCAATAGCATCGATGCGTCTATATGTCACCCTGATTGTAACGTAACGTGGAATTACTGGGAACAATCAATGACTGATGAGTGATGTAATAATCATGACATCACAACATTTGCAAGCGGAATTGAAAGTCGTTCTGACAGCTTACGAATGACCACGACGGACCCTTGACTTGAGGCTGAATCTAATGCCTGGACGCCAAAGCAAGCTTAGTCCGTTCCGGACACTTATTTCTTCTTTGTGTATCGTATACATTAGTCACTCATCCCCGTTCAATCAAGACTTTGCCTCAGTATCACAGATATCCTGCTTTACGATATGAAACTGAAATAGTATTTTTGTAAGTTTAAAATGATTACAAGACATTTTGTTCTATCAATTATTTTTTTAAAAAGAGTATTTATTCGAAATAAACAAAACACCATTGGTTCTTATTATTGTCCATGTCTAGCCATTTTGCTATTTTTTAAAGGAAAAATTTAAGAAAGATTTTATTCATTGGTACGACAATGTTGATTGCATTGCTAACATTGTGAATGAACACAACACATGTGTAGAAGGCAGGAAACAAGTTATATAATAAGAAACAATCTCATATTGTGCAGGAAATCAGTATAGTTCTGGAAATCAGTATAGTTCTGGAAATCAGAGTTAATTAATAATGGGCCTTTCATTATCAAAGATGCGTCACCTTAATAAAGAAACTTTCCTGACTAAGGAAGCCAAATAGTGCTAAATTTAGTAACTGTGAAACGAAATTGTGCATAAAAGGCAAAAGTATTGCGTAAATTGGCAATCATCTGAGACTAATTTTGTAAGAAAAATGTTGCGTATATTCTCAGCGTATTGGGCATATTTGCAATCAATGTTTTTCCCTAATGACTAATAGACTTTCGTACTAACATATATTTTAGGAATTCCCCCAAAAAAGAGCGGAGGGGGGAGTACTTAAATTTAATTTTAATATATGTGACATGTGTCAGGAATAACATTTTATTTGAATGTAAGTAGCAAGGGGATGGGTAATTCGCATTGTATCTAATTATGTTCAGCTAAAATAGTTACGGCTACTACATGATATAAGTGTAAATATACAAAAGAGACGATTTTCGGCAAATATAGAGTACATTAAAGGGAAGGACAATGATACGTACAGACGATTTATTATTAGTAGTAGTAGTAGTAGTAGTAGTAGTAGTAGTAGTAGTAGTAGTAGTAGCATTATTATTTTTATTTTAGTATCATTATTGTTGTTGTTGTTATTATTATTATTATTATTATTAGTATTATTATTATTATTATTATTATTATTATTATTATTATTATTATATGTGTAATGGTTAATAAGAAAAAGAGGATAGTGAATAACTCTAATGGTATCGTATCAGTACGGTATCACGCAGTCGTAATCGTATTTAGATGCACCGTAACAAGAAAACCAAACAAGTACAACACGAACGACTAAGACGAAGTGCTTACCTTGAGAGTTAAATAAGTTATATTAATTTGAATTTGATAATAGGTAAAAAAAAAAAGTAAATGGAGTGAACAATGTGTATTTTTCCTTTCTGGTATCTCTTTTCTCTTTACGTTTAAAATATTGGGCTTCAGTGGCATCACTGTGAAGGGGTGCGGACCGCACCGGTGACACCATCAGCGAGGGTGACACCAAAATGACTGCCTATAAACGTGTTGTGCATTGCTATTATATTCAGTGATATACTGGAATTACTATTTACGAGTAACACTAGTACAGAAACATTACTAAGGATTATGTATGGACTGTTACGGGAGGATGTCCAAATGGGTGACACCATGAGTTACCGCAGTGGGTGACACTAACCCTAGTGATGTCACTGCTGGGTTTTCTCAAACAAATGTCAAGAAATCAAAAACAGGTGAAGAGCCAGTCAGGGGTGGAAAAACTCCACGATGTCAACAGGTAAAGCTTCCGGTCATATGTGAATATCTCTCCACAATGTCAATAACCAGTTGACCAGGCCTGGTAATATAAACAGAGACGGATTTTCCAGACTGAGTCATCCCAAAAGATCACAACAAAGCAATCAAAATCAAATATTTAGAACAATACATAATTTAAAGAAAAAGCAGACAATATAATCCCCCACACATTGATCTGGAATACGAACAGAATATGTTCCTATCACGCTAGCAAATCGATATAACACCAATATACACAAATGTGCCTGTAAGTCGCCTTATTATATTTATATTGTAAATTGTTTTGTAGTTGATGGTAGATAGAGCATTCCGTTGTGGAAAGTCTTAGGTTTATAAGAAGAAAAAAAATCGAAAAACTGGTGAGAAATTTGTTTACGTAAATATACTTCGTACCAGGCACGAACTTAGGGCAAGGCGAAAGAGACTACCGTGATTTCAGGAAATCAACTCCACAATGCAGTGTTTTTGCTTGCTGATCGCTTACTGCCTTGGGGCCCTGCATATCATAGGGCCGGTCCTGTTTTGTCCGTCCTCTAGCTCGTCATATCCCTACCCGCGTGGCGGATATTAGTCTCTCGTAGAAAAAAGTGCATAAGTTCTGAAAATACCTGTTAATGCTATAATAAAAAGCTTGCCTTGATACAATCACGGTGGTTACAAGGGTAGATTTATATTTGCCCCGTAACAAGATTATATTTCAGTGCATACTGAGGTTAATTCATGACACTTCAAAGCAGATAGTCGTCGACAGGTGGAGAAAGATTGCTATCTTTGCTATCATCTGCAGTTATCCGGTCCAACACATCGTTAGTACATTCTGCAATATCATTACCACTTTTTGAATCCATCACTCATATGAAATTATAAAATTTATTTTCAATACAAACGCCTAAAGCCGGTTAAATACCCGACTGGAAATATGCATAATCCTTCGAACTGAATTTCCACAATTCCCATTACACATCCAGATTTGCGCAGCTTTAAGATATCAGGTAAAATGATGATCAAAACCATCCACAGCATAACAGAAAAAAGTCACTTATTGTGGCTCTGTTCTAGTCTCGTCTTTTCACTTTCCTTGATGGTTGCTGTTCCCTCGCCGGATAATATTCAGTGGAATTGTACCGATGCTTTTAGTACACGTGGTGGTGAGGACATGTATCCAATCTTTGTATCCAGATATTTCGTTGCAGCATCAGTATCATTGCGAAGCTGTTGAATCCTTTGAATTTAATTTCCTTTCAAAATAAGGTCTCCGTACATTTCATTGCCAGACATTGTAACTGTTGATAGCATATTTGTATCAGCGATGAATGAAAGAGCAGTCGTCTTCCGGCGCCATGGCCCGGGGAAAATAATCAACAACTTTAAGTGGCGGTGCAAGCCACTTTGAGTAAAAATACAATAGATGTCGAGGCGGTACTTCGTATGTGACACGAGTTCCTTGTCAAATCCAGTTTGATAATGCGTTTCCCGCACGCGGAGGGTCATTGATTCAAGTTCATTCTGCATTAAAAAGCACCTCGAAAATGTATGATTTACTTTGTGAGTAAATCAAATTTGGTCAATGGAAGCGCTTTCATCGTTGCTAACGGATAATTCTTTTGCTAGTCGTACCGGGTAGTCGAAGAACTCTGCCTCAGGGTATTCTGCGAGTCGTCCCGGGTAGTCGAATGCCTTTAATTCTCTTTCGAGACACTTTTTGGCCTCTAACCGCCACATTTAGAGCAATCCCGGACGCAGTTTAGACTTCACTTAATGCGGTCGCTTTTAGAAACAGATGAGCCACAGTTGGTAATAACAATGCGATAGCGGAGAGGAATGAATATATATATTCAACCTGGCGTTTGAATGTATGTCGCCTGTGACTGAGATAACTTTAATGTGAACGATGTGTTTCTTTGACTGCATTTTGCTGATTAGGTTGCGTTTGGGTTAGGCAAAACAGGAATAATTCCAATTAACTCTCCAGGAGAAAGTCTCCATGTAGCTCCACGACCGTTTCGTGTTGTGTTTTTATTTTTGCAAGCTGCTTTAGGCAGAGGCCAACCATAACTTCGTGGCATTATTTGAAAACATGATGGGTTCAATTACTAGTTTAAGAAAATTTTGCTTATTTTCTCTCGACGCGTGACTTTTGTTTGGACACCTGCAACCACCAACAACATAGCCTTGTCAGAGACGATTACAGCAATTTATGAAACGGGGAACATCAGTCAAATCAGTAACACGTGCATGAAAGCAAATGCCGGACACTGCTTACCTGAACAACTCCAGATGTTTCAAAGGAAAACTAGCAAATCAGGTACAACGTAGTGAAGTCTTTCAAGGAAATTTGCAGACCTTCCTCGATGTTTTGATGCAGGTACATGTGCGACCATAACTTGTAATATGCATATGCGGCTTAATTGCAGTGACGTAGTTGAGATATTTGGGCCGCTATGCAGGCTCCTATGCAAAACTTACATATAGGGCCTGCATAATCTACAGTGGAAAAAATAATTTGAGGACCCCTATGCTTTGAATATTCTTGGTATTTGGTAGCTTCGCCCTTGCTTGTCTTTAAAGTTAAACTAAATTTCGTCGGTCGGTTCATGATTACCGTTTAAATGAAGAGAAACTTGAGACGCAACTAGTTTATCAATAGCAGTGAAGGGACCAATGCAAGCACCCACAACATTAATGTTGGCAACTCAGTTTTGCCATCACCAACACCTTCGTGAAGACCTAATTGCATTGTCTACGGATACCATTCCTGGTTAACATGACTGTGTATGGCTCCGAAAATAACTTCGAGAATATCTCTGCATAAGACGAATATATTGTTAAGGGGAACCGCACACGAAAAAGGAAAACGAGGCTCCACTGAATCGTTTTGGAATCGCGCAAAATCCAACATTTCCTTTGCGTTAATGGCTATATCATCTACGTCTTTCTCGTCTGCACGATTTCGAGGTTTCCCACGTACACATAGCAAAATATATGTACGATTAATGGCATATATGATAAACATCATAAACCTGCCATCGGATCTCTTGTTATTATTTAGCGAGTCTAAAAATCACCGTGGCAATGTCTCCACTGTTGAGAAATGTTTCCATTTTCTTTCCGTATAACGTGCATTGTCAAACAACACCATGATGTCATTCTTGACGAATCCAATCCTGGTACCAACGTTATAACTGTTCCCGATGTCAGCACGCACGTACAAGTTGGCCTCAATTTTTAGAAGGCTTCAAATGGAAGAAATTAATCAAGACATGTCTTGCACTTGTAATTCTATTTGTATGGTCTGAGGTCCGAAGCCGGGTAAGAATAATATTGATAATAGTTGGTGCTGAGATATACCATCACCGAGGCGCGCATGTTCCACGCGTTATCGGGTAAATCTTTGAATGTTGCCATCGCTTTTACTGATACATTATTTGTTTCGCGTAATATCATTTGATGGCTTCGCCACTCGATATTGCACTTGGTTTCAAATTATTGGAAGTGAAGAGAATATGCGGGTCCTGCGTGAACTTCTGGAGCATATTCAGTGATTCACCTTTCGGAATTTCACGTTCCATTGGTGGTCACAAACACGGGTCTACCAAAAGGTCGTCTGTGATTTCGCTGTTGTTATCAGGGATACTGTGGAGTAAATATCCAGGCGAAAAGCAGATCCCTGGCTACAATTACTGTGGACATGGGAAACTAATGCATATAGGGATAGATTATAACTATAAAATGAAGCCTGGAGAGGAATCTATCAACCGCTTCGATGTTGCGTGTCACCGACAGAACCTTGCTTATAATCGTATGATCGGATTGAAACCCGTTAAGGCGCTTAGACAGAAGACTGTCGCAGTTAGTCACAAAGCGATTTAAAACTTTAGAACCACTGAAATGATTTCATTCGGTATCTGTATGCATGCGGGGAGAGGATAGTTGAAAGTGATGCTACTGACACTTTATTGTCCATTATTACATTTACAATCTCGGACCCGTGTGATATTCCAAGACAACCAAAATGGTGACAATTGTTGTTGCCAGCGAGTAGGCAAAACCGTCTTGTAAAACGTAGCTATTTGATCGGACAGCATCAATCTCTTGGTGTCAAACGGTGATAAAGTCATCTTGGTATTACGGTACACAAACAAGCGATGATTTTTTGACCGGATAAGTATGTATATGTGTATGAATTCCAGTCGTCGCAGAAGACTACCCTCACACATATCGCGTTGAAGAAGCATTCTACAGTCAAACTTGGGACTCCATAACTTTCTTAATTTTTTGCTTACAGTCTTCATCGATTCAATTTGATCGAATTCTGTCATTCTTTGATGGGGATGGCCGTGAAAGTACATTAATAATTTTCCCACAACGGTTTTCTTTAACGTACTAAACAACAAATGATCTTTTGGTGATACACCTGTTTTCTTGCGCCTCTCACAAATGTCCGAGTAAACGTCATTGGTGGTAATCATACATTAGCATCTGATGTTGTCGTAGTAAACCTCGTACATGAGTAGCATAGTCATGTGATGTATTGACTTACCAAGGTAAATGTGTTTTGACAAATTCATCTTGGTGTGCGTGCTTGGTTTTCATATCAACATCACGCCATGGAAGATGCTGGGTCCGCAATTAATCGGTTGTGTTTGTCTTGCTCACTGTCACGACCAAGATCAACGCAGATTCCATTGTAAACATTCTCCCTTGTTTTCGGAATTATTTATCACTTTAAAAATCGTTGTCAAACTCATTTGTGACGACTGGGCGCATATCAGTTTTACTGCGTCTTACAAGTAAAATATTAACACCTGTTCAGCATTACGCACCTGCTATCTGAGCAGTAAGTAAAACTGCAGGTTTCGTATGTGAACTAAATAACTGAATTCAATCTAAAAATTTGGGACAAGCTAAGAACATTCGGTAAACTTGCGTCCGGATTCATCACCGATTTGATACTGGCATGAGGCAACCGTACGCTTATCGTTGACATAGCTTCTGGAGCTAGTGGATAAATCATTGTGGGGTTTTTAAAGCTAGTACGGATACTGCAGATCCAACCTGATGAAGTAACTAATGTTGCTATACAACTCGTCTGCGTCTACATCAGTGGAATCTCTTCATTGAAACATTATCGATTATGCACACAATCTGTTGAAGTAAACATACATGATGTAACTTTGGGACAGCGTGGTCGTATCTAAGAACCGGTTGTTGACTCTAGCTCATTGAATGCTTGTCATATAACTCGTGCTAGAGATTGCATGTTCGCAAGGAAGTGCTGGTCGATGTATGTGAGCAACTCCAGCTCCGTTGGTTTTATAAAACAACGCATATCAAACTATTCCCTTTGACGAATAAAACATATTGCAACAATGATTGAATCGTGTTGCAAGGAAACAATGAATCTTTTCATCAGAGGTTAAGGACTATGCATTAAATTATCCAAAATCAGACAATACGAATACTTATATTCTTTAAAACGATGTCAAATGAGGTTAGTTACTCCATTAATTCGACACCCTTAGAACTCGATGTGTTTTAAAAGTGGTACCCAGCTGGTTTCCTTTTTTTAAGAAAAAAGAGTATAAAGAATGGCTTAAATATTTTACAAATCTGTTTTAGTGCAGGGTCTCAAATTTGGGATCCCTCGGTCTGCGCATTCCCAGTTAGCCCAGATGAACCAGCCAAAATATTTGCTTTCTCACATTCATTCAGTCTTATTGACAAATGTGGAGAATTAACATTCATTCAGTTTTATTGACAAATGTGGAGAATTAACATTAATTCAGTCTTATTGACAAATGTGGAGACTCGACATTCATGCACACAGTCTTATTGACAAATGTGGAGACTCGACATTCATGCACACAGTCTTATTGACAAATGTGGAGACTCGACATTCATGCACACAGTCTTATTGACAAATGTGGAGACTCGACATTCATGCACACAGTCTTATTGACAAATGTGGAGACTCGACATTCATGCACACAGTCTTATTGACAAATGTGGAGACTCGACATTCATGCACACAGTCTTATTGACAAATGTGGAGACTCGACATTCATGCACACAGTCTTATTGACAAATGTGGAGACTCGACATTCATGCACACAGTCTTATTGACAAATGTGGAGACTCGACATTCATGCACACAGTCTTACTGACAAATGTGGAGACTCGACATTCATGCACACAGTCTTACTGACAAATGTGGAGACTCGACATTCATGCACACAGTCTTACTGACAAATGTGGAGACTCGACATTCATGCACACAGTCTTATTGACAAATGTGGAGACTCGACATTCATGCACACAGTCTTATTGACAAATGTGGAGACTCGACATTCATGCACACAGTCTTAATGACAAATGTGGAGACTCGACATTCATGCACACAGTCTTAATCACAAATGTGGAGATTTCATAACACATTTGTTAAAGTTTACGAATGAACGAATAAAATGATACACAAAATACAAGATATATACTGTATTTTAGACTGAAATATCTCTATTTAAATTAAATTGTTTGTTTGTTTTTATTGCTTTTGAGAACATATTTGTATATATATATATATATATATATATATATATATATATATATGTGTGTGTGTGTGTGTGTGTGTGTGTGTGTGTGTGTGTGTGTGTGTGTGTGCGAGAGAGAGAGAGAGAGAGAGAGAGAGAGAGAGAGAGAGAGAGAGAGAGAGAGAGAGAGAGAGAGAGAGAGAGAGAGAGAGAGAATACTACTACGGGTAGATTATGGGGGTAGGTCCAAAGAAAGGTGATATTCAAAGCATTTCTGGACGATCCCATTCGGAATTTATTTCCTCTTGTACACGATTGACTTGTCACATGAATATAACCCCGAACTTATCTGGACATAACGGCGTATTCATACAAGTATAGTGCCACATTTTATTGCAATTAGGATGTATTTACATGGACATTACTCTGTATTTACACGAGTATTAGGACGTATTCACATGGACATTACACTGTATTTACATGAGTATTAGGACGTATTTACATGGACATTACACTGTATTTACACGAGTATTAGGACGTATTGACATGGACATTACACTGTATTTACATGAGTATTAGGACGTATTTACATGGACATTACACTGTATTTACATGAGTATTAGGACGTATTCACATGGACATTACACTGTATTTACATGAGTATTAGGACGTATTCACATGGACATTACACTGTATTTACATGAGTATTAGGACGTATTCACATGGACATTACTCTGTATTTACATGAGTATTAGGACGTATTTACATGGACATTACACTGTATTTACATGAGTATTAGGACGTATTTACATGGACATTACACTGTATTTACATGAGTATTAGGACGTATTTACATGGACATTACACTGTATTTACACGAGTATAAGGACGTATTCACATGGACATTACTCTGTATTTACACGAGTATTAGGACGTATTTACATGGACATTACACTGTATTTACACGAGTATAAGGACGTATTTACATGGCATTACGCCGTATTCACACAAGTATAGTGCCACATTTTATTGCAATTAGGATGTATTTACACGAGCATAACATCGTTTCACCCAGGTATCATAACTTACTCATACAGGCATCACACCTTATTCACATGCATGTAATAATAAAGCTGTATTCCCATGAGTATAATACCACATTTGCATGAGTATAATGACGTGTTCACATGGACATCACGCTGTATTTACATGAGTATAAGGACGTATTCACATGGCATTACGCCGTATTTACATGAGTATAAGTACGTATTCACATGGGCATTACGCTGTATTTGCAGGAGTATAATGACGTGTTCACATGGGCATCACGCTGTATTTACATGAGTATAAGGACGTATTCACATGGCATTACGCCGTATTTTACATGAGTATAAGTACGTATTCACATGGGCATTACGCTGTATTTACATGAGTATAAGGACGTACTCACATAGGCATTACACTCTATTTACACGAGTATAAGGACGTATTCACATGGGCATTACACTGTATTTACATGAGTATAAGGACGTATTTACATGGTCATTACACAGTATTTACACGAGTATAAGGATGTATTCACATGGCATTACACTCTATTTACAAGAGTATAAGGATGTATTCACACTGGCATCACGCTGTATTTACATGAGTATAAGGACGTATTCACATGGACATTACGCTGTATTTACATGAGTATAAGGACGTATTCACATGGCATTACGCCGTATTTACATGAGTATAAGGACGTATTCACATGGCATTACGCCGTATTTTACATACGTATAAAGACGTATTCACATGGGCATTACACTGTATTTACATGAGTATAAGGACGTATTCACATGGCATTACGCCGTATTTTACATACGTATAAAGACGTATTCACATGGACATTACTCTGTATTTACACGGGTAAACCGCTTTATTCTATAATTCATACTCAGTCCTATTAGTTGTTGCTGCCAGTCAATATCCAGCGATATTGACCGTAGGTATAACTATTGCCTGCTTCCTTATGTAGTGATATTTTTATGGTATATTCTGCCAATATGATCCCTTCCGGTTGACTTGTTGGAACATAATAAGGTAAGTTTTAATGAAAGAGAATTGAACCCAGGATATACCATTGTATGTCACACACCCTCAAAGCATTTATATTGATAATTTGCACACTCATCTAGTAAAATATAAAAAAGTAAAATGTGCTTATTGAACATTTTAAACTCATGGACGTCACTTCAGGGGTTTTTTTTTTCGGTGGAGAAGATGCAAAATTAGACGAGCTGTTAATTTTTGAAAATAGGCTACGGCAATTTTACAACCTATGCAAATTCGGGGGGGGGGGGGGCAAATGCCCTCTCCCTGCCCTCGCCAAATGACGTTCCTGCTTGCACTTTAAAATCTAGTCCAGTTGTTAGGAGGGGGGGGGGGGAAGAAAAAATAGCAGCCACCAAATAGCAAGAGATAAAGAAAATTGTTATTACCATAAGTTCCTTTAACTAATTAGTTTTGCCAAATTCAGGGGGGGGGGGGGGGCCTGGGTGACTGAGCGGTCAAAGGGGCTTTACAGATTACTCACATTACACCTGTGGCTGCGTGGGTTCGAGCCTCGATTCGACCAGTGCTAGTATTCGAAACAAATTGTCATCAACTTCCTGCGGGTATGTTGCCCTTTCCAGAGACTACCCAGGTTCATCCACCTAATTTACTAGCCGATATATTTCAGGTGTAGACTTAAATCTGCAGATTTAAAATATAAGTAGAGTTGATGGAGTAGATTGTCATCTCCCTGTTCGTTTCTACAACTGTGGGTCTGAATATTTTATCGACAACCCGACCCTGTCTTTCTGCTACCTGACCGTACCACCTTACTTGCACCACTGGATCTAAGTTAGATATATTTTATACCAGCATAAATACGGTAATAATGATGATGCATGCTGCACATGAGGGATCCTGAAATGCACGGCATATTTAAAATTGTCTCCAAAAAGAAAATAAAAGTGTTTATTCTTTAATTTTTTCCTAATATGTTCATTATCATCATATAGTAATGTACATAAACCACACATAACCATGACTAAGATTATGATGTGATATACGACGAATAATAGACGAAAAAAAAAGTACTACATGAACGTTCAGAATAGTGGTAGAAAAACATATTTTATTCAATAAATATATTGGTCTTTAGGTGGCTACCACTGTGTACATAATATTTGTCATCTTTAGGTGGCTACCACTGTGTATATAATATTTGTCATCTGTCTTAATCAGAATATCTCGTTAAGTTAACAACGAATTTTTAAAGAAGTAGGTAGGAATGAGCATCGCTTTAAATGGATGGCAGCAATTAAACAACATCAGTAGCATTACAAAAACTACAACAACAACAACAACGATAATAATAATAATAATAATAATAATAATAATAATAATAATAATAATAATAATAGCAATGATAAGAATAATAATGATAATATCAACAGCAACAACTATAATAATAATAATAATAATAATAATAATAATAATAATATTAATAGCAATAGCAATAATAATAATAATAATAATAATAATAATAATAATAACAATAATAATGATAATTATTATTATTATTACTATTAATAGTAACATTATTAGCAATATATTATTATTATTATTATTATTATTATTATTATTATTATTATTATTATTATTATTATTATTATTGGGGCAAACTTGTATAGTTTTCGTAATTTTCGTCTATTTTCGCTCATTTATAGTTTAAGCTATCTCTTGTAGCTATAAAATGCAAGTTGCCTTATTTTGACAGAGAGACAACACATTTTAACACTTTGGCGATATAAAAGCAGCTAGGTCACTCCAACACCCACCGCGGCGCCTTCTCTGGCTCTTGCAACAACCAGACATGGAACCCAAGCATTCGGTGCGGTCAAGTATCGACTGTGGGCTCTTGTTTCATCATCATCACTAACAGCGATCGCAATAAAGCAATGTCGATGTATGAGATTGGTTTGAGGTAGTTGTTTCCCCTGTATCCAAGGTACTCCAGACAACAGTCGTTGCGAGTGGAAGGTCGTTGTTTTTAAACCCGTTATGACAACGAGCTCTCTCTCTCTCTCTCTCTCTCTCTCTCTCTCTCTCTCTCTCTCTCTCTCTCTCTCTCTCTCTCTCTCTCTCTAAGAAACAAGACCCAACACCTAATACATAATCTTATTCATATCTCACATTGATAAAGACGTGAGAAGATTCCAGTAATATCATATATTAAGAAATTTTGCAGGGGCAACGTTGTGAAACAGACCCCTTCCATGAATACGGTTCAATATGAATAAGTCCTATATCTAGACTTTGGCGAATTATTAGGATGGGAAAATATATTTGCAAAACCAACTCTCCATAATTTAACAAATATAATCACTAAAAAATCTAAGGAAGCTAGAAACTTGCATACAGACAGCACATAACGGTGTAATCTACACTATATTACAAACAGTAAACACCCTAGTTGTATTATAATATCAATCCATTTATTATTAGCATTTTTTATTTTGATACCGAAGACGACTTTAATAATAATAATAATAATAATAATAATAATAATAATAATAATAATAATAACATTATTATTATTATTATTATTATTATTATTATTATTATTGTGTCATTATCTATCTAAATGAGATGGTTTGGTCAAGTTGTGCCTATTTATTGTCAGTCATAAGCGTGTGCCGATTGACAGCTGATCAATCGTATTGTCAGCAAGGTATTACGTTATCTGGCACCTCATCGGAATAATCAGGTTAATGTCCTGACACCTAGGTGACTTTCACGATATATATCCTAATAAAAAAAAGGAATATGGTCATGGCATTGAAATTATTGCACTATTTGCCATGACTTTGAAAATATTTAAACATTTGTATCCACTTTGAAATTAATACACCATTTGCCATGACTTGGAAATATTTACAATTTGTTATAACGTATTCGAATATGCAGAAATCGTGCACTGTTTTATTTATACAGCTGTATGTGACGTACTATGCCAATAAGTAGACACTGTTATTAGTGTCATGTCAAAACAATCTTACAAAAACCATGGCAACAGTAATGACTCCGTGATTGAAGTATAAGTGACACATGCGCTTATAAAATAATCCCGCTATGTTAATACAAATACATTGTAACATTACCAGGTAATACACCATCTGATCACTCACTCCACGATTTATAATTTACTATTTCGGCTTTTTTAACAAACTCTGCGCTAGAATGAGGTTGGAGTAACAAATAGTACTTCTTATCAATATAGCACGTGCGGGTAAATTTTCATTTTCATTTCGAAGTTGGAAAAAAAATAATTTAAGCCAGCTGATATCCCACTTTGTCAAATCATTCAAACTAGAAACACAACAATCCAAATTCGTGTACTGATTAAGTAGATACGTAGTAATGTAGTGGAACTGATATAGATCTGGAGGCGAAAGTGGAACTATTATAGATATGGTGACGACATTTCCAAAAATAGTTTGATCACTCTAACCAACGTTTCATTTTGACATGAGATATTTTCCAGCTGACGAACATTAAAGTGGTCTATTTGTGGAATTGTTGCGACGTATGCGGAATGTGGATCAATATTAAGTACTAAACATATGAAAAAATATTACTAAGCATTGTTTCTTTAATAGGTATATTTTATGGTACTATTTCCGAATATTATATCACCATCCAGCCACTTCCAGCATAACTAGGTCAAACATTGTCATAAACGTGTCAGCTAGTGACAACTACAAACGTTTGACTAATATTTAAAAATATTTCGTGAGAGACAATAAATTGTTCACTAAAGTTTGGAGTTTTACCAACCACAATGATCGACAATGGCAATATAGTATCGTCAAATATTGCATAGACAGTATGACATGGCTCCTAGTCAGTATTTTATCGATTGATTGATGTTGACCATACTACAAGTTTGCAAACAGATATGCCACGTCATAAAGAAACATAAATGCTTTAGAACAAATATCAAGCGTAGTATTAATCTTGTAATTTATACATCAGTAGCACGCGTAGTCTTAATCTAGTACTCTATACTCTAGTAGCAAGCGTAGTCTTAATCTAGTACTCTATACTCCAGTAGCAAGCGTAGTCTTAATCTAGTACTCTATAATCCAGTAGCAAGCGTAGTCTTAATCTAGTACTCTATACTCTAGTAGCAAGCGTAGTCTTAATCTAGTACTCTATACTCCAGTAGCAAGCGTAGTCTTAATCTAGTACTCTATACTCCAGTAGCAAGCGTAGTCTTAATCTAGTACTCTATACTCCAGTAGCAAGCGTAGTCTTAATCTCGTCCTCTATGCTCAGAAGCATGCGTAATCTTACCCTTCTCATCTATGTCCCAGTAGCATGCGTAGTCTCAATCTCGTCCCTTATTTTTCAGTAGCATGCGTAGTCTTAATCTTGCCCTCCATGATCCAGTAGCATACGTAGTCTCAATTGCATCCCCTAAGCTCCAGTAACATATGTAGTCTCAATCTCGTCCTCTATGCGCCAGTAGCATACATAGTCTTAATCTCGTTCTCTATGCGCCAGTAGCATATAAAGTCTCAATCTGGTTCTCTATGCTCCAGTAGCATACATAGTCTCAATCTCGTTCTCTATGCTCCAGTAGCATACATAGTCTCAATCTCGTTTGCTATGCTCCAGTAGGATGAGTAGTCTCAACCCCGTTCTCTATGCTCCAGTAGGGTACGTAGTCTCAATCTCGTTCTCTCTGAACTACTAGCATACGTAGTCTCAATTTCGTCCTCTATGCTCCAGTAGCATACATAGTATCAATCTTTATGCTCCAGTAGGATGCGTAGTCTCAACCTAGTTCTCTATGCTCCAGTAGGATGCGTAGTCTCAATCTCGTGCTTTTTACTCCAGTAGGGTACGTAGTCTCAATCTCGTTCTCTCTGAACTACTAGCATACGTAGTCTCAATTTCGTCCTCTATGCTCCAGTAACATACATAGTCTCAATTTCGTTCTCTATGCTCCACTAGCAAGCGTAGTCTCAATCTCGTCCTCTATGATCCAGCAACATACATAGTTTCAATCGTTCTCCATGCTCCAGTAGCATGCTTAATCTCAGTTTCGTCCTTTGTGCTTGAGTAGCATACGTAGTCTCAATCTCGTTCGCTATGCTCCAGTAGCATGCCTTCTATTAATCTTTTTCTTCATTTTCCTGATGTGGCAATAGAAGATTGAAGGTGACGTTACTGCCTTCAACCCATTGTTTTCTTCCAAATAAGCTTGGAGTTTAAACACCATACCTTATTTATCAATATAAACATATCTTGCACATAACTCTGGTTCAATTCGTCCATTGAAATAATTCAGCAGACATTTCAACATCATACATCCTAAAAAGAGTACTGTACATGTGGAGGCGAGGTATTTCATTGGTTATCGTCCTGGACTCCAACCCCATGCTACCGACTTCGATTCCCAGATAAGGTCGTGTAGTCTAATGTCTTGTGTCCGTATACAAGACACTTTACTCTCCTTGTAAGCAAAACCTAACCAAAGCCTTATATCATGCTTAGCTTAGAAAAACCAGGAATGCAATGGTTCATCTTTGATAAACAATTTCTGGGTGGTGTTAATGTATTTTTAGGTGCGTGGGTGCTTTGGAAGAGAGGAAGAAAACGTTTGCGATCCCGAATGTGTCAGTTTGTCTGATGGAGGCGTTTGGTGTCACAATTATGTGGGATGTGCGGAATTAAATTGAACGTTATTTAGTATTAATTGGCAACATAGACACATGTTGCTGTTGTTTATTTTTCGTACCTCGCCAGTTACAGCTAAAAGCCAAAATAAAGACTCATTTCAACAATAGAGAAAATTTTGGTTACCCGTTTGATTCTGGTTTCCAGTATTATCATATGGTACAAAGAGTTCAGTGCATATTATATAGCTTGGATCTAGAATCAGTAAGAATTGTTCTTGAATCTCCATGAACACGTGCACCATCCTATGTCTCTCTGGAAAGGTAAAGGTAGTTTGCTAAGCTTGGTTAAGATTTCAGGGTTTGATCAATGCATGGTCGTAAGTGATGTACGGAATGCTGCTAAATTTAAAAGGTAGAATAAGTAAGCAACGTTGTTTAATTTCTATATACAGCCATAATCACCGTCTTTAAATTTTGTATAAATTTCCTGTTAAAATCTTTCGGCAGTGTCATCAATTTAAGTCCCACTGAGGTTTGTTATTAATATTTAACTATAGAAAGAGGTGACCTTTTAAATCCCCATACACATGCAACCTCCGTGCACTCACAACCTCCATAAAATCCCAACCTCCATGCACCCATAGCCTCCATACAATCCCAACCTCCATGCACCCACAGCCTCCATCCCATCACACCAGAGCAAGGTTAGTGTCATTAGAAAGTCTTGTTTTAATGTTCGGATAAATTTTCTCTTTATGGTTGTCACGTTGCCTTGGCCGCGATTGTGCAAGTCAGGGGAACAAAGAAATGGTTTGAAGCCATGCATATATGTTAGACACCGAATCTCTAGGATAGGGATGGAATAAACACTAATGGAGAAGTCGATTGTGAATCAAATGCTAGTATTAAAAAAAAAGTCGAAGAAAAGAATTTGGAAAAGGAGCAGTCAAGTAGGAGAAGGAGTTAGAAGGGAAGTCGGAAGGAGAGAAGGAATATGGAAAGACGCAAAACATGAAATTAATCTTAAAAGCCGTTTTTAGCAAATAAATAACCATACCTGTGTCATACAACTGGGGACATGTACGTACGATATGCTGATTAGACAAGAATGTTAGCATGTTCTGAAAGACTATGCACAACTTTCTTCAACAACACATATTAACTTTTGGGACAAATTTGTGTTTCTCTAGATGACCAATAAGAAAATATATATCATTTCGTATGCAGACTAAACAGCAAGGCTAGATTATTAAAATAGCAAGATTATGAGACCCAATGAGAGAGAGAGAGAGAGAGAGAGAGAGAGAGAGAGAGAGAGAGAGAGAGAGAGAGAGAGAGAGAGATCATTTATATTACCTTATCATTGTTTTCCTAAAATAAACATTTGTTTTTTTTTTTATTCTCATATGAAGATATGATATGTATTTGTTCCCAATCCAACATTCGTGAATTAAACAAAACGCCCTCGATCAGCTCTGAACAGAGTAGAGATCACTACATTTATCATGTATAGAGGACATGCACTGTAAATAATGTTGGCTTGAAATAAACAATCCTTTATGTTATTAAATACCTAATGATCAATATTTATTAATACGTTTGTTTTAATATAAACGTTTAGATTCATATCGGGGGGGGGGGGGGGTCCTCGTAACTCTCTAGCACATACAGCTGGATCGAGTTGATACGAGGAACACCGTTATAGAGGCCGACCGAAACTAAATTTCTGGTTTCGGCCGAAAACGAAACAAGACCGAAAGTTATAAATTGACTTTCGGCCGAAACCGTAGCCGAAACCGAAAGTTTAACTACACCTTCGGCCGAAACCGAAACCGAAAGATAAACCGAAGTTGCCGAACACTAGATTTATTAAATAGACCTGGGTCATGATGCATTACTACACTAATTAAAAACGATCTAAAAGTAATCATTCAGAGCCTACAGTAAGAGGACTTCGCTAAATGTCAAATTGCCTAGCGCCGAATGACCTCCCCACAAGCAGAGTAATAGACGCAGCACTAGCGTTGCATTTTTGAAAGTTAAAATAGATCTTCGGTTGATGATCGAAAGTCAATATCAGTTTCGGCCGAAACCGAAAGCAAACCGAAAGCTAACTTTTTGGCTTCGGCCGAAACCGAAACTATGCGTCATTTGCCAACTTTCGGCGCCGAAACCGAAACAAAAACCGAATTTCGGTCGGCCTATAACCGTCTATAACGAATATATATAAAAAGGTGTAGCGGAACCCTGTCCACTCATGAGTGCGGTTTGTGGTGGTTATTTTTGTGTTTTCTTTTTATTTGATTAATAAAATTTTGAAGACGGTTAATCTTTGCTTTGTTTATCAAATTATGAAAGTTATATTACCCATAAAGGAATTTTGACTGATTGTACTCTCAGATCTCTATTCGAGCTATAGAGAATATCGATTTCCTTACAGTCTAATTCCTAAAACTTTGGATCGTACTCTTTTCCTTTAGAACTATAAAGTTCCAAGGCCAATTTTTGTCTCCTTAAGAATAATATATATATATATATATATATATATATATATATATATATATATATATATATATATATATATATATATATATATATATATAATAAAGTATAATAAAAATGAATAAATAAATAAGGTATATAATAATAGAATAATTAAACCCAAAAAGTGTACTTTATTTAAATATTTTATGTGTATTTGTTTACTAAGAGTTTCTTTTTTAAATGCTGTGGCATTTTTTAATAATTGTATTGTCTAACTGATGTGTTTTATTGTTGGTCATTTGGATTGTCGTTGTCATAGCAGTCGTAAACATTGAAACTTTGTGTAGTCTAGATTAGACTGTTTGAAGAGTTTTTTTAAAAAAATAATTTAGAATAGTTTTTAGCAAACTATTAAAACATTTTTATTATTGATATTTGAGGTGTTTATAGGACCTTAGCCCTATTAGAGTTCTATTATTTAAAAGTGCCTTAGCACAAAAGATTAGAGAGAAAGAAGAATGAATAAAGAATTTTCCATTCGCTTTCCTTGTATTTTATGTTTATTTCTTATGTAACAAGTTTTAGTTCCACAAAGAGAATGCATTTATTTTAAGTTGGTCGTAGTAATACTTCAAAGATGTGTATTTCTATGTATATTGGGGGGACTTATATATAACAAGTTCATCTAAAATAGCAGCCATTAAAAAAAATGCATTTATTATTAGCTGGACACAGTGTTATTGCCCGGCTAAGATCGGACTCTACACTTTTGAGTCCAGTTAGAGTTCCACCTAATTTGTCAGTTGATTTTTGTGTAATTCCCGGAGCATGGGTTTCAACATTTTTGAATAGAGAGATTCCTATTCCAGATGTATTGTTCCTGCAAATTGGGGAAAATGAAGTTGGGATTAAGTATCCGTCTGTGATTCTTGAGGAGATGCAAGAGTTGTGTTTAAAATATAGACGCTTGGGAGTTAGGTATATTCTAGTTGGATCCCTACTCCCAAGGAGTAGACCTAGATGGCTTACTATAGGACAATACAATAGACGAGTCCGGTATATTAATGTAGAATTGTCGAGATTTGCCATACAGTTCCTGGATTCTTTTTCGTTCGGAATCTAGGTTTCCATTACACGTTTCTTCATTCGGATGGAGTACATTTAAGTCAGAGAGGAAGAAGATGGTTTCTTCAAAAAGTATTGACTTTTATTTTCAATCATTTGTACTGACGATGAGTTGTATGTTCTTTTTAAGTCTTTATTTGACTTATTTATTCTTTACAAGTATTTGTGTTTAGTAGACACTTGTAAAGTTTTTTAGTTTTGTATTTCAATTTAATATGTTTACATTGTATCTTTAGTTTATTCTTGGTAATCTGGTCACGTGGTTATTTACTATTACAAGGCGTGTGAATGGAATTCAATCAGCTGGAGTTCAGTCACGTGGTGGCTTTATTGTTGACAGCGCGTCAGTTTTGCCGCAAGATCAGTGACGTCGTTGTTTACAGGCGTGTGAAGGAAAATCCAACAGCTGGAGTTTAGTCACGTGGTAGTTCTACTGCTGAGCGCGCATTAGTGTACAAGTCGATTATGCTGTATTAAAGACTGCTAATAATTGAACTTGGATTTGGTTTTATTCTCTCTAATAGAGAAATGTACATGTATACACTTACTGAGAACGCATTAGTGTGTAAGAAGGCTAAGTTGTAAAGTGAAAAGAATAGATTGAATTTAAGTTTTTAGGTTTTATTAAAAGCTCATGAATAGCATAAAAAGGGTTTTTAATGTGAAACCTTATTTTTAAAACAAAAGGAAGATTTTAACTAAAATTACAATCTATATTGGTGTCTTACAACTAGCCGATCAGCTGCTGTCCAAAATATTATGTAATTCTGTTATTAATCCCTCTTATCTATGTCAAAGATAGGTTTTATTTTTGTAAATAGTTAAAGTTTTTTATATTAATTTCCTTGAATCCAAGTTTCAGTATTCCTTGTAGTTATAATTTCAGTTAGGAAGTTAATTACATCATTGTATAAATCATTATCTTCAATTTTATTGGTATATAATAAAGAATTTTCATCAAAGGTGCTAAGTTTGTTTTTAATTTTATTTATAATTAAAATTCTTTTTTGGTTAAAAGTTTCACATTTTAAAATTAAGTGATTTTTACTTTTTTTTTTTACATAAAGGACATTTAGGTATTTTATTTTATAATTCTCCTTTTATAAGCTATTTCACCAGTCCACCAAATATTATGTAAGTAATGATATATCAGATTAACTTTACTAATTTGTATAATTTTTGACCACTTTTTCCATGTTAGGTTCCAGTCAAGGTGTGGATTATGAGTTTCAATAGTGTTTTGGAAGTCTTGTTTGTTTAATAGTATTGTATATCTCTTTTATTTTTTTCTTGAGGAAGTGATAAGTATCTTTCATATTTCTAATCTCCAATTAGTAGAATTTCAGTTTTATCTTGATTAAGTTCTGATCCAGAGGCTTGACTTAAGTTTGTATATTATCTAATTAGATTGTTATAAGAAATATCAGTTGTAATAAAATTTGATATGTCATCAGCATGTAAGAAAATTTTTGTTTGTTTAGGTATATTGGGTATATTGACACCTGTAATATTTTCATCATTTTGGATTGTAATATTTTGAGTTTCTATTCCAATTATGTATAACAACATAGAGATTGGACAGCCCTGTCTGACTGATCTTGTGACAGGGAGTGGGTCGGTATGTGCACCATTTATTTGTATTTTAGATTTGATTTGGTTTTATAATATCATAATCCATTTGATACAAGTTAGGCCAAAACCATTTTTCTTCAGTGTTTCAATAATGAAATTAATCTCAATTTTGTCAAAGGCCTTTTCTTGATCAAATAAGATTAAGGCCTTATTTTGTTGTTTTTTTCCCCATGTATTCAATAATGGTTTTAATAGATAAAATATTATCCAAAATTTGTCTTTTCTTTTCACCACAAGACTGGTTTTCCATTATTATTTCACCGAGTGTTGTAGAGAGTCTATTAGCTAAAATGCTACTTAATATTTTATAATCTATATTCAGTAAGGAGATTGGTCTCCAATTTTTTAAGTCTGTAATGTCTCCTTTTTCTTTATACAATAGTGTAATTATTCCTGTTCTCATAGTGTCAGTCACTATTTCTGTATTAAGTATTTTATTATATAATTCTTGTAATATTGGTATTAAAGGTTTTTCAAACTTTTTATAAAATTCTGCACTAATACCATCAATACCTGGAGCTTTATTTTTAGATAATTTGTCAATTGCTTTTTCTATTTCATATAATTCTATATTTTGGTCACAGAATTCTTTATTTTCATTTGAAATAGTTGGTAGAGTGATTCTATTCAGAAAACTATGAATTGTTTTTGTAGATATATGTTTACTTTGATACAGGTTCTTGTTAAAATCTTTTACATATTTTAAAATATTTTTCTTTCTTTCAATAATGGTATTATTTTTCTTAAGTTTTGTTAAGGCTTTTTCACTATCTTTTCTACGTTCTTCTTTTTTGTAAATTTTCTTTCCAATGTTATAGATATCATGATAGAGACCAGATCTTTGTTTGTCTCCATAAGTTTTATATTTCTTAAGGTTTTCTAAGACTTTTCATGCTTTAACTTTTTGATCTTCAGAAGTATTTGCATTTTCCAAAATTCTTTTACATTCATTTTCAATAATTTGATTGTTTTTACTCTGTAGTCTAGAGTATTTTTGGCAAATATCTTTAATTTTAATTTTAAATTTATCCCATGATTTTAGATCTTGTAATTCAAAAGTTTCAATTTCATTTTTTATCTCAAAATTTAATTCAGGTAAATTTAGAATGCTATTGTTTAATTTCCAATAGATTTTACCCCATTTTACAAAATATATGTTTTGTATTCTAGAGTAATTATGTTATGGTCTGCTACCATAATATCTGAAATATCACATTTAAAAATATTATTGTAGTTTTTTTTTAGTACATAGTAATAGTCAATTCTAGATTTTACATTTGTGTTATAAAATTGATAAGTGTATTTAATTGCATTTGGGTATAGAGGTAGCAAAATGCATCTACAATGTTATTACTGTAAATAAAGTCATTGAGTGAATTTACTTGTTGGCTATATTTTCTAAGATTTGATCTATCAATATTTTCTATACATGCATTAAAATCTCCACAAATTATCAAGTCTTCATGATTGAAGGCTGAGGCATAATCGCTGAGATTCTCACAATATTGTAACTTGTATTCATTTTTGGCTGGAGCATAAATATTAATTATGTTTGTTTTATGTATTTGAATATGTATCAATCTACCTTTAAGGTTATTAGGAGTTTCATGTAGTTTCCAATTATTTTGAAGAATTTTATTAATAATTATAAAACCTACTCCTGAAGATGTTTCAGAAGGGTTAAATTGACTCAAAAATAAAGCATCTAATTTGTCTTCAATACGGTTTATGGTTTTTTGGTGAATAGCATGTAGCTCTTGTAGAGCCACAATATCATAATCAGTAATAAAATTTATGAGTTTTTGAGCTTTCTCTAAAGATAGTCCTCTTACATTAACAGAGGCCAGTTTAATACTTGGAGTCTTAGCCACTATCCATTTCTTGTAAATTCTAATGGAAAAAAAATTGTTGAAAATATTATTAAAACAGCCAGGGTGTCTGTAACATGAATTTGTGTGGTTCTATTATTGTTGTTGTTGTTGTTAGTGAGAAGTAGTGGAAAATGTGTCAGTAATGACTGTGTGAGTAGCTTGTTTTTTCATACTCTTGGGAGGTAATTCAGGAGTGGGGGGGGTCTGTGATATCTGAGTAAGTTGGTAAAATTTGCTGAGACTCAGTATCTTTTTGATTATAGTTGTTTGAGGAGTGTCAGCTTGTCCTGTATCAGTTTGAAAGAAACTTGTTTTCTTCTTTCTGGAAATGGCAGGAGAATCGGATAAAGTTTTCCTTTTGAAATTTCTTTTTGTTGGTCTGGGAGAGGTTTCCCAAATAATTTCCCATGAAGTCTGTGATCTTAAGTTGTTCTTAGGGTCATCTACTAGCATTTCTTCTTCTTTATCCTGTTCCTTTTCTTTCTCTTTTTCTTCTTTTTTTTTTTTTGTTCTTTTTCTTTTTCCTCATCTGACTTCTCAGTTGTAGTTGTTTTGGTTGTTGTTGTTTCTTTTTTTTCCTTTCACTATTTGAAGTTTTCTTCTTAGACATTTTGTTTGTTTTTTCGCTTTTGCCATTTTTAGATTTAACTTTTTTCTTCTTTTCCTTGAAAGTCCATTTCATTGAGTCCTCTACTTGGGAAACTTGTGAATATGAATCCTGTAACTCACTTTCTTCTGAAATTTTCAAATCTTCCTCAAGTGTTTCATCAAGTAAATTCTTTGAGTTTCAGGTAACAGAAGTCTTTTCTTCAAACAAACTCTTTACAATTGTTCCATTTTTCACTACACTTGCATATGAAGCCACATTTGTAGTAGATGGTTTAGCACTCTCATTTGTAGATTGTGTTTGGTTTGTTGTTTGGTTTGTTTTGTTTGAGACAGTAGAGGTGGAAGTACCAGCAGCTTGCTGCATGCACTTCCACCTTTCATGTCCCTTTTTTTTGTTGCAGACATCACATGGCCTGGTGTAGATACACCATAAAACCAAGTTTGAACTCTGAAACCATAAATTTTAAAAAATTCTGGAATTTTGCATGTGTCCCTAGAATCTACTTTTACAATGATTTTGCCTGTGCTAATATGTGGCAATGTCTTGTACGTTTATTTTCGTACATTTAGAACATTTATCCTTAACCTCTGAGAAAAGGTTGAGAGGGGTATCTCACAAGGAAATTGTGAGACAACAATGTCCACTGTCTTTCTTTCTATTAATTTTGTTATTGGGGGGACCCTGGTTATTTTCGCTGTGAAAGTACCTATATCTATATTTCCCATGGGCAATAAAAATCCCTTTTCACGTGGGTAAATCAGGTATGTACCTCTCCCCGAATAACAAAGTGTATCTATCACACTTGAATCAAAACCTCTAGCAGTGAGTAAGGCTAAAAGATTTGGAGTGCTCGGCCTTAAATGAGAGGGTACATGGGATAAGTCTATCCCCTGGGCCAATTCATCACGGTAGGCTGTTATAAGCCTGCCTTCCACCTTATCTTCTATGGTAAATCTGCCAGTACACTACAAATATAGCTGCCTGACAACTTCGTTCAGAAATTATATACACAGGAAATTGACTGCTCAACTGAAATGGTAAATCAAGGGCAGTAAATCTAAATTAAGGTAACGGTTGCGATTATTTCATGAAGATTCTCAGAGAAAAAGAAAATTTTACTTGGAGATCACAAATAAATGTGAAAAATTTAATTTAATTTGCATGCCTTGACGCACACATGCTTTGTTGATTTTGATGTGATGCTATTTGCCATTGTGTTAAAGGCAGCAATTTTGAACCCATGGAAATTGCAAATTGGTAAATTGAAGGGTCAATAAAATTAATGTTTTCTCTGTACAAAGGGTATTTTCAAGTTATCTTTTCAGCTACTTACGGTTGGGCTATTTTCAATGTCCACTAGCATATTTTGTAATTTGAATACAAATCCAATATATCAGATCATATTTTTATATCGGCTAGCAATTTACTGGTATGTCAGAATTGTAATGAGCGGAATGGTAACTTGCCAGCATCAATTTGAAGCCCTGATAAACTTCATTCTCCGACAAATTGTTTTGTTAAAGAAAGAAGGATGAGTGGATTTTCCCATAAGAATGTGTACAATACAGTAAAACCTGTCTTGCAAGAACACTGTTTTTGACGACTACATGTAAAATTTGAGACTTGATTTTTATGTACCAAGACATGCTTTCTAATAAGGTTGTCTCTTATTACCGGTAAGTGTTTCAGCACTGTCTCATTTGTTTATCCTTGCATGAAAATTTTAGCTTGTGAAAATGGTCACTAGTAAACCACAGAATCCTGTCATATTTATCTGTACAGCTTGGTAAATAAGCATACATCAATTTTCTAAATTATATTCATAAGGATGCTTTGCTGGTTTTGTTTAATCAAGATACTGATCAGTGAATGATTTGGTGGATCTTGTAATGTATATTGTGTTGGATTTTCAAAAGGTATATTCATATGTTTTCCTCTGAAATGGCCAGTTTTATCATTTTTTTAAATCCTAGAACACTGGCTGCTAAGGGAAGTAGTTTTAGCAGAACCCCGTGACTCTCTAAAACACCTTCACCAAAGATATTTTTCTTCCTAAAGTTTTGATAATTTTTGTACTCTTGTAGTTAATACTTTAGGTCAGTGCTGTCCAACCTGCATGCCGCATACAGCCCATGTGTTGGTTTTAAAGGGCCTGCCAGAGCTTGAGCAGCTATATAGTCCTTGCTTTTCAGATTTCTGCTGCGACTATTGGCTTCAAGAAAAACATTTTTCAGTGGCCCATGGTGTCTAAAAGGGTTGGACAGCACTGCTTTAGGTAATCTTCGTGTAATGCTGTAGGTAAGCATATGTGATTAATTACTCTGAGAAGGTCAAAAAGATGTTTCCCATTGCACTCTTTTTAAAATTCAAATAGGTAGATACTTTTTGTATCCTTAGGTGTGTGGGGGGGGGGGAGTGCTAGGGTTGACACTGAATAACAGGGATTGATTGTCTACCTGAAACACACATTTGATTTAATCTAACTTGATAATGTTAGCCATTTTTTGGACATTTTCTACTCAGAAGTAATATATCATAAATATTGTTTTTGTGAAAAAGATTTTTTTTCTTCTCCCATTGTGTATTGAAAATAAGTGCTGTCATTGTTTTAAAAGTATAGGCATTAATAGCTTTGCACTTTCATTATGTAATCACAGGTTTTACATTTTTTTGCCCATGTCCCCCAAATCTTGAGCCTGCTCCACACCTTCCATGTGTTTTGTGATGACAAAATGAAAAAATACACATTCAGCTGTTCTTATAAGATGTCCATTGATGGCTGTATTGGTACTAATAATGGCATGAGCTGCTAAAGGTGATAAAATCTGTAACAAGGCAGTGAATACAAATTTTAAAACAATGTACCTGGCATTAAAAACATTCAAAGTCTGTAGTAGTTTGCACGGTCCCATTGAAAAGTCTGTGACGGCTACTTACGTATCATATTTTCGAGGCCTAAGTCACACCTACTGCAAGGAATATTTCATTTATCTTAAGGTTGAAACTAATGATAAATTTATGTAAATGCATAGCTTGTCATTTAATTATTGATTTATTAATTTGAAAAGTAAAGTTATTAAGAAATCATGGGTATTTTCTATAATACAGGCTGGTAGGCAATGAGTGAACACTAAAGTTAAATGGGAGCAAGATCGTGAATGGAAAATTATGTGGTGTAGCTCATTTAAAGTTAAGCAGATAGTGAAACATTTAAATGTTTCTGAATTATTGATGAAATGTTAAAACTCTAATTGCAATAATGTACAATTGTCCAAGGAAAATACTACAGTACACTTCAGATGACAAAATTTTGGTATCGAAACTGTCCAAGCAGTTAAGATTATCACATTAATTTAGCACCACCAGTGCATTATTTTCCTGTGTTTCTGTAATATGTTGTGTGCCCCATTCATCCCATCACCCCCACCCCCCACCCACCCCCCAAAAAAACACCATTGAGTGGGAGATACTGTATTCTCTGGCCTTGGAATCATATGTGCCACAATGTTAATGCAACACTGGTAATATATGCTGAATGTTTGAAATCCTATTCGATTTATGTTATTTATAATTACCCTTTCTGTCAGTTGTAATGAGGTGGTCACAAGATCCAAACATGGTTGACATTTATTTCATGACAGACCGGAACTCTTGAGTACAAAAATATTGTTAATCAGAGAAATGTCAATGTTGTTAACAAATAGATAAAGAAGAAGAATTTTCGATAAAATTTGTTTAGTGTCTGTATCTAAAAAGTTTCAAAACTTGATAACAATTATTTGAAATGAGTTTGTTCGGATAGAAATGCACAAGAACATTATATATAAATTGTTCTTAATTTATTACACCCATTTTTTATTTCACCAGACCAAGAACACCTTATTCAAGGCTACAAAATCAGCGAACTTTCACTTATGGGCGGCACAATGACAGACGTCAACGGTAAAACTGAAAACTATTAATAGACACTTCTCTATTGTCAAGACTAGTGATTATTTCTAAAGAAAAGTCCTTGCCTGACAATAATTTTAGCTGTACTTCATGTATCTCAATTAAATTTAATATATCATTGCAATGTATATCATAGACTAAGTTCAGATTTATACTCCCTATAATGGTGATATTTACCTATGTTTCCCCTATAATGGTGATATTTACCTATGTTTCCCGTATAATGGTGATATTTACCTATGTTTCCCCTATAATGGTGATATTTACCTATGTTTCCCCTATAATGGTGATATTTACCTATGTTTCCCCTATAATGGTGATATTTACCTATGTTTCCCCTATAATGGTGATATTTACCTATGTTTCCCCTATAATGGTGATATTTACCTATGTTTTCCCTATAATGGTGATATTTACCTTTGTTTCCCCTATAATGGTGATATTTACCTATGTTTCCCCTATAATGGTGATATTTACCTATGTTTCCATAACTATTATGCTTATTTTGAACAAGGAAAATTTAATAGATTGATACTATTCACAGCCACAGAGAGTTATGTTCAAGTCTGGATATATTATTTAGACAGAGCTTTTATGTATTCTCTAAACAGTATTCCATTTATAGTATCCTCCCAACTGAAGGTACACAGTTTGTTGTAATAGTGATTTTCTGTCATTTATCTGTTAGCCATATATCAGTACACAAGATGAAATGTAACTTTAGATTTACCTTTGTCAGGAAACATCACACATTTTCTGATTGTAAATTTTGTAAATACTTCCCTCGGCAAGTTCTAACAGCATTTTAGTAAGATCACTATCCAGAAAGGTTAGTTCAGATTACTATGAATTTACTATAAATGCCAGATTATTATGAATTTACTATAAATGCCAAAAAATCATTATGACCAGTGAAATGTGTGTGTGTAATAATGTTCTTTGGAGCATCTATACAGAATCATAAGTAACTTTTGATGATTTTTTTTTCTAAACATCAAAAATGTTCACATATTTGCATGAATAAATTGTATGCCAGGATATGTGTATCACTAATTTACTAGATCCTAAACAAAGTCATTGATACCCATCATATGCAAGAATCAAGGTAGATAATAGGAATTCCATATTGTTCTAATATACTGGGTTCTTTTTGTTGCTTATTTTGGTCTACAAGTCTGCACTGAGGGCATACATCTTTTACAGATACAATTTTTGTTAACATTAAGTTTATATTTATAGGCAGCAGATTCAGTTAAAATGTGGAAGTGGACCCTTAGTTAAGGATTTGGTGCTGATCCCAGATCCTAGGATAGAGCTGGTGCCAAGGCAGGGTATCAAGCTCAAGCTGATCCAGGATGGTTTTTATAAGCAAGGCGTCCAATTTTTTAAGGAATGGTCTAATGAACATATCCTTCAGAAAATTTGTAATGTCTTTAATGATAAATTGACAGATTCATGCAGTTAACTGTAAAAAATGAAATGTTTTCCTAAACAATATGATTTTGTCATTGAAGAATTTTAAGAATACATGATTTATATTTTAGGAGACAACCCTTTGTGCTAAAATAAACCCCACCATCTGTCAAGACTCATGTTTCATCTTTCGGGGTAATTTCTCTATATACCCGCTTGATTAGTTTGTTCACTGCAACAATAGTTTCACATATAATTTTGCTCGAGTTGTTACTGTACATCTTTCTTTTTTAAATTGGTCTTTTCCTTAAAAATATATTGTTGGGTATTTGTAAAGACAAAATGAACAATATTAAAAATAGACATCAGAGCCAAATCAACACATCACTCAGGCAGCCAGTAGAGACTATTCAGAATCACTTCCATTTATTAAGACCCCAATCCTAGGCACATGCATCAGGTTTTTTTTGTTGCTATTAAACAGTTTTAATACTAAATGGTAATGCCAGATTTTCATTATGAGCTACATATTTCATCAAGCAGCAACACAGAGGCGTAGCGAGGGGGGGGCAGGGGGTACATATGTCCCCGGGCGCCAAGGTACAGGGGCACCAAAATGAGGCTTGCAACGTTACATTATATTAAGAAAACAAGGGTAATAAATCTGTCACAAGATCACTGGGGCGCCAATTTTATAGTTTGTCCCCGGGCGCAAAATATCATTGCTACGCCTCTGCAGCAACATGCTTTATTTTGTGTCAGAAATCAAGTCAGTTTGTTAAAATCAATTGGTTGTACAAATCAGTTTTTTTTCCATTGATCTATACAGTTAGGATCATCATTATGCAATGAGAAGCCAATTCTTGATGATGAGACCACCAGACACCTCTTACAAAATGTTACATGACCCAGTTTTATTTGCCAATAATAATAATAATAATAATAATAATAATAACAATAACAATAGCAACAATAATAATAATATTCCTACTGGTTTGATAGAATAATACCATACTCGGCTATCCTCACATGGAAAACATGTCACAGACCTAAATTACAAGCTATTGCCAACTATCCAACAGTGTGTAATAATGGTGCATTGTACATCGGCCAAAAGTGGAGGATGTTGACGTCAATAGGATGCTTTGTAAATTTACATAGAAAGTTTGTATACCAGAGAGAAGCCATTACTGGTGTATGTGAGAGAAAGGATGTATTTGTATAAAAACAGACTGGCAATAGAATTTTTGTTTTGTTTTTAATTATTCCATTCCATTTGTATTCTCCCCTAGTCTCAATCATTTAGGAACGGGGCCCCGAGTGGCCGAGTGGTCTAAAGCGCTGTCCGTTACGGACCACTGCCATCTCACCTCTGTCTGCGTGGGTTCGAGTCTAAGATTCGGCTAATGTAGTTAAGTGAGAAAGCTTGCCAGTAGCTTCTCGTGGGTCGGTGGTTCTTTCCGGGGTTTTTCCGGTTTCTTCCTCCACCACTAATACTGGCCGCCATGTATAGCCTATATATTGTGCTGAAAAATGGCGTTAAACCTTAAAAAAACAAAAAACATTTAGGAACAGTCTTCAAAATTTTAACAACCTGATTTTGACTGGATTCACTGGCCACCAGATCCAATGAAATTCACAGTACCAAAGCAATGAAATATATGATTGAATTACCAAGGTGTAGATAGACTGACCTATCAGAACCTTGACTAGTGAAAATCATTTGCAGAGTTATATATACTGTTAAAAAGATTACTGGCATAGATGTACACAAACTCATTCATTTTGTGTTTTCATCCACTTCTATTTCATTCAGGTCCATTTCTAATACACAACTCCTAAATCCAAGATATGTTTATGACTTGTTTTTTTACATATATTTGACTAGTGATGTAGATGTACATTGTGATATTCAAGATCCTTCAGTTTCAGTATTTTTAAAGTTTCAGTTCTTTTTTCATTCTACATACTTGTTACTGTGGTAAAGCTCCAAAACTATTAAAGATATGTCTGTACTATTTGGAACACATATCTGATGCTTTTTGCTGTTAATAATTCCTCATTATCATTTTGTTCATCCATCAATGCAAATAAATCTTCCAAAACCATTATAGATATATTCATGA
Source organism: Unio delphinus (assembly GCA_029339505.1). NCBI lineage: Eukaryota > Metazoa > Mollusca > Bivalvia > Unionida > Unionidae > Unio > Unio delphinus. The sequence continues at coordinate 8,855,721 of JAQISU010000057.1, read as the reverse complement.
AACTTGGTGCACAATTTAGACAAGTGCAATAAATTAGCTATCTTCCTGTTCACAAATCTTTATTTTTAATACTGTTCTGGGTTCATCCATCAATTTATTATCAAGATTTTTAGTTTTTTGACCAAACTCCAAACCCATTTGAGTGATTTATTTCTTTGATATCTGGTACATTAATTAGATTATTTTTGTATATCTGATTTTTGCTATTCACAGTTCTTTCATGTTTCACCATTTTTTTTTATCACATACATTTTTTCATCCATCAGTCACAATTCTGTTTCATAGCAGTACTTTAACATTGTTAAAGACATCAGTATGATAATTCAGCAATATGTTACACGAAAGGTATATCTAGCCTGTAACTAACATGCTTTCTGTTTGCATTATTTTAATTTTTGTCTGCTGGTTTGTACAATTGGCAACTTGATTTCTTGAACATTTATTCATGGTTTTTTTTTCTTTTACACACAAAAAAACAACTAATATTTCTGTTGCTCATCTATGTCACCAGAATCTAATATACAAAGAATAAATAATTTGACACTAATAAGCATGTGTGGGAAAGTTATAGGTATTATATGGGTATTTATACAAATTTGATGCTAATAAGCATGTGTGGGAAAGTTATAGGTATTATGTGGGTATTTATACAAATTTGACGCTAATAAGCATGTGTGGGAAAGTTATAGGTATTATGTGGGTATTTATACAAATTTGACACTAATAAGCATGTGTGGGAAAGTTATAGGTATTATATGGGTAGTTATACAAATTTTACGCTAGTAAGCATGTGTGGGAAACTTATAGGTATTATGTGGGTATTTATACAAATTTGACACTAATAAGCATGCGTGGGAAAGTTATAGGTATTATATGGGTATTTATACAAATTTGACACTAATAAGCATGCGTGGGAAAGTTATAGGTATTATGTGGGTATTTATACAAATTTGACACTAATAAGCATGCGTGGGAAATTTATAGGTATTATGTGGGTATTTATACAAATTTGACACTAATAAGCAGGTGTGGGAAAGTTATAGGTATTATATGGGTATTTATACAAATTTGACACTAATAAGCAGGTGTGGGAAAGTTATAGGTATTATATGGGTATTTATACAAATTTGACTCTAATAAGCATGTGTGGGAAAGTTATAGGTATTATATGGGTATTTATACAAATTTGACTCTAATAAGCATGTGTGGGAAAGTTATAGGTATTATATGGGTATTTATACAAATTTGACACTAATAAGCATGTGTGGGAAAGTTATAGGTATTATATGGGTATTTATACAAATTTGATGCTAATAAGCATGTGTGGGAAAGTTATAGGTATTATGTGGGTATTTATACAAATTTGACGCTGTTACAAGCAGAGACATCTGGCCATAACACTAAACCCAGCTTTCTGGATATTTGACACTAGAGCCTGTCAACATGCCATCTCTGTTGTGTTTATCTTCCCATGGCTAACTGAGATTGGACTTCTTCCTGCCTTCAGATAAGGCACAAATGTTAAAGTAATTATAATTCAATTATTTCTGCTTTTACTAAAACCATAGCAGAGTGGTATAGTGGTTAGTTTTAGTTGTGGGCTTGGTACTGTAAACACCACTGGATCTTTGTTTATAGCCTTTATCAAGATTTTTTGCTTTATTCTACATAAAGTGATAGGACCCTTACTTGGTGTTTGTGTGTCCTTTTGAACCCTGAATGTAACTTTTTTGGTGGCAGCGGTGGGATTCCAAATCTTCTGAGTGAATTATTTGGAATTGTTCAAAACGTTGGAATTGTATTTGACAATTCTGAAAGCTGTGAATTCAGCGAGTCTTTGTGTGAAATTAGCAGTGACTGGTTGTACTGTGTGTATAACGTACAGTTGTTGATTGCTAAGTGCAAAGTGTGTATCACTGTAACGAGTGTATACTTATAAGCCCAGGAATCATAGAAAAGAAAAACTAGGCCAGTGGCTGTGAATAAAGTGAAAGAACTTACAGTACGTACATATAGTTTGTCATTATGTCGGTTGCTGATGACGTAGAAGTTGAGGGAGCAATGATTGCTTCAGGAACGATTTTTGAAGAGCACAGTATTGCAAGGGATCGAACCAGAAGGAAACAGCAAACAAATTTGATGCAATTTACAGATATTGAAGGAGACTTCAGTGGTGAAGAAGCAGATAATGTGGAAATAGAGGAAGAGTATCCTGTAAGAACAGTAAAGAAAACACAGAGCAAACTAAAAACATCCAAGAACACCAACAAGAAAAATGAACAAGACAGGCTACAGTTAGAGAGGGAATGTGCAATCGAGAAACAAAAATTAGACCTTGAAAGGGAGAAGTTGCGAATGGAGCACAATCTTAAACTTAAAGAGCTTGAGCTAGAGACAGAAAGAGTGAAACACCAGAAAGACGCAGATAAACGGAACGACAGCCTTCCTTTCAGGGTCAAACTTCAAACTTACAATCATCTTGCGAAAGAAGATATTCTTACATTTCTCTCAGAATTTGAGGCCGTGGCTGATCATGCAAAATAGGGTGAAGAAATGAAAACCCTGCAACTGAGAACACTGCTGACAGGAGAGGCGAGAGAGGTAGCACAGCAAACTAGCAAGAGCTATGTAGACCTAAGAAAGGCCCTGTTGGATAGGTTTGGGAAAAGACCTCATGAGTATTTTAGCCAGTTAGTTAGCATAAGAAGGGATGCTAACGAGACATACAGAGGTTTGATGGCACGTATAGAGCAGTATTTAATACGTTTTATTGATAGTCGTAATCCATATAGATGTTTAGCTGATGAGTACTTCTCGAAGGCTCTCCCGCCAGTGCAGGCCCAGTGGATAAGGCGTAATAAGGGCAATGGGTCGGTGGTTGATGCTGCTGAAGACTATGTTTTGCCCATCAATGATAGCAAGTTTGACCCTAAGCATAGCCGACAACAAGCAAGTAACCAAGCATCAAGTTCACCTCAGTCTAAGAAAACTGGTTTGATTGAAAGGTCCTATGGAGACAAAAATTGCTATCGATGTCACCAGAAGGGTCATGTTGTGCGTGATTGTCCTAGCAGAAATAAACAAAATCAAGCAACCTACTTTGTCCAGAATACCATTGGTGAACGATTGATAAATGTGTCAGGAACAGTGAACAATAAGGAAGTATTGTTTGTGAAAGACACAGGCGCAGAAATGACCTTGATACGTGAGGACCTTGTCGATAAGTCATGTATCCTTGAAGGGCAGAACCTGACACTTTACACTGCTTGGACAACCTTTTGTGGCGAAAGTAGCCATAGTAGAATTAGACACGCCATGCTACAAGGGTCATGGCCAGGTTGGACTGGTACCTGACTTGGCAGCACAAGCGCTGCTGGGTATGGACATTCTACGTAGGGAAAAAAGGACCATGGTAGTAACAAGGAACCAGGCAAGAACGTGGAAAGAGGAAGCTGAAGAAAGTGAACAAAAAATAAAAGAATGTGGGGTCCGATCCCATGAACTGGACGACGTGCATCTGGATATGCTATTTTCGGATGAAGATAATGATCATGGTCCTGTTGAGGACAAGGATGACATCCATCGTGAAGATGAGGCTGAAGACCAGATCTTGTCGCTTGATCAGCTGCACAATGTTAATGTGGAATTAATTTCTCAATATCAGAAGAATGACAGCTCATTGGCTGGAGTTAGAGAAAAGGCACTGTCATCTGAAAGTGAAGCAGAAGACATGGACAATGCATTTTTCTGGGCACAGGGAATCTTAAAACGGAAGTGGAAGTCATTGGATGGAGAAAAATGTGGTATCCAATTAGTTTTGCCAAAGCAGATACGTCAAGCAGTGGTGGAGCTAGCGCATGATAGACCTCTTGCTGGTCATCTAGGAATGGAGAAAACGAAGGCAAGAATAACAACTGGGTTTTATTGGTCAGGAATGTTTGGGGATATTCGGAGGCACTGTCAGGCCTGTGACATCTGTCAAAAGACAGCAAGGAGAACAGGGAAGGAGAAAGCTCCAATGGTATGTCCAACAATAGTATCTGACCCTTTTGTTAAGATTGCGATGGATATCGTTGGCCCCCTACAGCGCACAAAGGCGGGGAACAAATATATACTGACCATCGTAGATGAAGCCACCCGGTATCCGGAAGCAATTCCTTTGAGGGACATTGAGGCTAAAACAGTGGCCAACGCTCTAATTGGCCTATTTAGTCGGGTTGGTTTACCTAAGATTATCCTTACTGACCAAGGGACCAACTTCACAAGCATTCTTCTAAAAGAGCTCTACAACATGTTGAACATTAAGGGGATAACAACCTCCCCTTACAGGCCACAATCCAATGGAAAGGTCGAAACATTTAATGGCACGCTCAAATCTGTCTTGAAGAAACTGTGTTCCACGAATAGTGAAGAGTGGGATATGATGCTGCCTTACGCACTGTTTTGCTATAGGGAGGTACCACATGAGGCAACTGGGTTTTCGCCATTTGAGCTGCTGTATCGTTGGCCAGTAAGAGGTCCAATGGAGATACGTAAGGATCTATTCACGGGTGAGGGCGAGACACAGAAGTCAGTTGTAGAACACGTGCTTTCGATTCGCCAGAGATTGGCTGATGTAAGTGAGTTAGTGAAAGAGAATCTGACAGAATGTCACAAGAAAGTTAAATCATGGTATGACAAAAATGCTTCAAAAAGGGAATTTAGGCCGGGAGATAAGGTTTTGATTTTGCTTCCATCGGATACATCGAAGATGAAAGCTCACTGGAAGGGACCTTATCGTGTCATTAGTAAGGTCAATGACGTTAATTACAAGATTAACATTGGTGGTAGGCGAGGACAAGTAACCTACCATAGTAACCTATTACGTCAGTACAAGAGAGCTGTACTGTTATCAGCAACTGTGTGTGATGAATTTGATGGAGGGGGACGGATTGACTTCCCACTGGCTGATACGGAGAGTTTGGATAAAATCAATCTAAATCACAGACTGAAGAAAGAACAGAGAGAACAGGTGCGAACATTATGCTCAGAGTTTGAAGATGTGCTAACATCAAAACCAGGGAAAACGAACTTAATCACTCACAACATTCGAACAACAACAGACATTCCGATCACGCAGAAACCCTATCGTATTCCCCATGCAAAAAGGGCGGAAGTCAGAGCTATGGTGGACGAAATGTTACAGCAAGAATTGATAAGCCCGTCTACAAGCCCATGGAGTTCACCAATAGTACTTGTTCAGAAGAAAGATGGAAGTATGCGACTTTGTGTTGATTATAGAAAATTGAACAACATCACACTCTTTGATGCCTATCCTACACCAAGGATAGACAAACTTTTTGAGAAGTTGGGAGATGCAAAATATATTAGCAAACTCGATATGACCAAAGGTTACTGGCAAGTACCTTTGTCTAAAGAAGCGCAGGAGAAATCTGCTTTTGTGACACCCTTTGGACTTTATGAATTTACTGTTATGCCTTTCGGGATGAAAACGTCACCTGCTACATTTTCCCGCATGACGGACTTGTTGCTGTCCTAATTACGTAATGTTGCATCGTACTTTGATGACATCATTATTTATAGTGAGACCTGGGATGACCACCTTCAGGATATACAAGTAGTCTTTGAGAGATTGCGAGAAAACAATCTGACAGTTAAACCTTCCAAATGTGAAATTGGAAAGGATACTATTGTTTGCCTTGGTCACATTGTTGGTGGAGGACAAATTAAACCAGATGACGGCAAAGTCAAAGCTATGGTTGACTTCCCACTACCGACAACAAAGAAAGAGGTTCGATCCTTTCTAGGAATGGTGGGCTATTATAGAAAGTTCATCAAGAATTTCGCTGAGCTCTCAGCTCCACTTTGTATTTTAACAAGGAAGGGACAGCCAAATCGAGTTACATGGGATGAGACAGCTGTTAAGTCATTCAGTGACTTGAAGAATGCACTTGTAAAGGCACCTATCTTGATCAGCCCCGTTTTTGAACGCCCATTTGTACTGCAAACGGATGCGAGTGATGTGAGCATTGGAGCTGTTTTGAGTCAGTACAATGACAATAAGGATGAACATCCTATAGCGTATCTTAGTCGCAAACTATTGCCTAGGGAGCAGAATTATTCTACAGTTGAGAAAGAATGCCTCGCAATAGTATGGGCGATAGAATCTCTTCACTACTACGTGTGTGGTGCTCCATTCAGTGTCGAAACTGACCATAACCCGCTAACCTGGCTAAGCCAAAACAAAGGAAAAAACCAACGGCTTCTGAGATGGTCCCTGTGTCTGCAACCATACGAGTTCACAATCAAACACCGTCGGGGAGCGGATAATGCAAATGCTGATGGATTGTCACGTGCTGGAGTCTAAGACTGTTTGTTTTAGTGTTCATTCTTGTTGGACTTATCTGAATGTAATGTACCCATGTAATGATGTGTATTATATCTTGTGTGCTAATTAAGTACTTTTGTAATGCAAATCAGTTTGATTTCAAGTGAATCCAAAATGTTTGTTTTAGATGTTGTGCTAAATGTTGTATTCAGAATATGGAAAATATTTAGCGCGGAATTGACTGCTTGCACTGTATGTTATTTGATTGAACTCTTATTGCAAGGGAGATGCTAGAACTTTTTTTAAATTTCATGAAGTAAGATAGTTGCATAGAACTGTATACAGCCAGATAGTGGCCCTTCGATCCTGCTTTATCCATCCTTTATAATTTTGTTCGAAAACTAAAGTTTTCTCTTAAGAAGGGAGGTGTTACAAGCAGAGACATTTGGCCATAACACTAAACCCAGCTTTCTGGATATTTGACACTAGAGCCTGTCAACATGCCATCTCTGTTGTGTTTATCTTCCCATGGCTAACTGAGATTGGACTTCTTCCTGCCTTCAGATAAGGCACAAATGTTAAAGTAATTATAATTCAATTATTTCTGCTTTTACTAAAACAATAGCAGAGTGGTATAGCGGTTAGTTTTAGTTGTGGGCTTGGTACTGTAAACACCACTGGATCTTTGTTAATCGCCTTTATCAAGATTTTTTGCTTTATTCTACATAAAGTGAAAGGACCCATACTTGGTGTTTGTGTGTCCTTTTGAACCCTGAATGTAACAGACGCTAATAAGCATGTGTGGGAAAGTTATAGGTATTATGTGGGTATTTATACAAATTTGACGCTAATAAGCATGTGTGGGAAAGTTATAGGTATTATATAGGTATTTATACAAATTTGACACTAATAAGCATGCGTGGGAAAGTTATAGGTATTATGTGGGTATTTATACAAATTTGACACTAATAAGCATGTGTGGGAAAGTTATAGGTATTGTGTGGGTATTTATACAAATTTGACACTAATAAGCATGCGTGGGAAAGTTATAGGTATTATGTGGGTATTTATACAAATTTGACTCTAATAAGCATGTGTAGGAAAGTTATAGGTATTATGTAGGTATTTATACAAATTTGACACTAATAAGCATGTGTGGGAAAGTTATAGGTATTATATAGGTATTTATACAAATTTGACACTAATAAGCATGCGTGGGAAAGTTATAGGTATTATATACAAATTTGACACTAATAAGCATGCGTGGGAAAGTTATAGGTATTATGTGGGTATTTATACAAATTTGACACTAATAAGCATGTGTGGGAAAGTTATAGGTATTATGTGGGTATTTATACAACTTTGACACTAATAAGCATGTGTGGGAAAGTTATAGGTATTATGTGGGTATTTATACAACTTTGACACTAATAAGCATGTGTGGGAAAGTTATAGGTATTATGTGGGTATTTACACAAATTTGACACTAATAAGCATGTGTGGGAAAGTTATAGGTATGATGTGGGTATTTATACAACTTTGACACTAATAAGCATGTGTGGGAAAGTTATAGGTATGATGTGGGTATTTATACTAATTTGACACTAATAAGCATGTGTGGGAAAGTTATAGGTATTATGTGGGTATTTATACAAATTTGACACTAATAAGCATGTGTGGGAAAGTTATAGGTATGATGTGGGTATTTATACAAATTTGACACTAATAAGCATGTGTGGGAAAAATATAGGTATCATTTAGGTATCTATACAAATTTGACACTAATAAGCATGTGTGGTTAAGTTATAGGTATCATCTGGGTATTTATACAAATTTGACACTAATAAGCATGTGTGGGAAAGTTAAAGGTATCATGTGGGTATTTATACAAATTTGACACTAATAAACATGTGTGGGAAAGTTATAGGTATCATTTAGGTATTTATACAAATTTGACACTTATAAGCATGTGTGCGAAAGTTATAGGTATTATGTGGGTATTTATACAAATTTGACACTAATAAGCATGTGTGCGAAAGTTATAGGTATTATGTGGGTATTTATACAAATTTGACACTAACAAGCATGCGTGGGAAAGTTATAGGTATTATGTGGGTATTTATACAAATTTGACACTAATAAGCATGTGTGGGAAAGTTATAGGTATGATGTGGGTATTTATACAAATTTGACACTAATAAGCATGTGTGGGAAAGTTATAGGTATTATGTGGGTATTTATACAAATTTGACACTAATAAGCATGTGTGGGAAAGTTATAGGTATCATTTAGGTATTTATACAAATTTGACACTAATAAGCATGTGTGGGAAAGTTATAGGTATTATGTGGGTATTTATACAAATATGATACTAATAAGCATGCGTGGGAAAGTTATAGGTATTATGTGGGTATTTACACAAATTTGACACTAATAAGCATGTGTGGGAAAGTTATAGGTATTATGTGGGTATTTATACAAATTTGACACTAATAAGCATGTGTGGGAAAGTTATAGGTATCATTTAGGTATTTATACAAATTTGACACTGATAAGCATGTGTGGGAAAGTTATAGGTATTATGTGGGTATTTACACAAATTTGACACTAATAAGCATGTGTGGGAAAGTTATAAGTATTATGTGGGTATTTACACAAATTTGACACTAATAAGCATGTGTGGGAAAGTTATAGGTATTATGTGGGTATTTATACAAATTTGACACTAATAAGCATGTGTGGGAAAGTTATAGGTATTATGTGGGTATTTATACAAATTTGACACTAATAAGCATGTGTGGGAAAGTTAAAGGTATCATTTAGGTATTTATACAAATTTGACACTAATAAGCATGCGTGGGAAAGTTATAGGTATTATGTGGGTATTTATACAAATTTGATACTAATAAGCATGTGTGGGAAAGTTATAGGTATTATGTGGGTATTTATACAAATTTGACACTAATAAGCATGTGTGGGAAAGTTATAGGTATTATGTGGGTATTTATACAAATTTGACACTAATAGGCATGTGTGGGAAAGTTATAGGTATTATGTGGGTATTTACACAAATTTGACACAAATAAGCATGTGTGGGAAAGTAATAGGTATTATGTCGGTATTTATACAAATTTGACACTAATAGGTATGTGTGGGAAAGTTATAGGTATTATGAGGGTATTTATACAAATTTGACACTAATAAGCATGTGTGGGAAACTTATAGGTATTATGTGGGTATTTATACAAATTTGACACTGATAAGCATGTGTGGGAAAGTTATAGGTATTATGTGGGTATTTATACATATTTGACACTAATAAGCATGTGTGGGAAAGTTATAGGTATGATGTGGGTATTTATACAAATTTGACACTAATAAGCATGTGTGGGAAAGTTATAGGTATTATGTGGGTATTTATACAAATCTGACACTAATAAGCATGTGTGGGAAAGTTATAGCTATTATGTGGATAGTTATACAAATTTGACACTAATAAGCATGTGTGGGAAAGTTTTAGGTATTATGTGGGTATTTATACAAATTTGACACTAATAAGCATGTGTGGGAAAGTTATAGGTATTATGTGGGTATTTATACAAATTTGACACTAATAAGCATGTGTGGGAAAGTTATAGGTATGATGTGGGTATTTATACAAATTTGACACTAATAAGCATGTGTGGGAAAGTTATAGGTATTATGTGGGTATTTATACAAATTTGACACTAATAAGCATGTGTGGGAAAGTTATAGGTATCATTTAGGTATTTATACAAATTTGACACTAATAAGCATGTGTGGGAAAGTTATAGGTATGATGTGGGTATTTATACAAATTTGACACTAATAAGCATGTGTGGGAAAGTTATAGGTATCATTTAGGTATTTATACAAATTTGACACTAATAAGCATGTGTGGGAAAGTTATAGGTATTATGTGGGTATTTATACAAATTTGACACTAATAAGCATGCGTGGGAAAGTTATAGGTATTATGTGTGTATTTATACAAATTTGACACTAATAAGCATGTGTGGGAAAGTTATAGGTATGATGTGGGTATTTATACAAATTTGACACTAATAAGCATGTGTGGGAAAGTTATAGGTATTATGTGGGTATTTATACAAATTTGACACTAATAAGCATGTGTGGGAAAGTTATAGGTATCATTTAGGTATTTATACAAATTTGACACTAATAAGCATGTGTGGGAAAGTTATAGGTATTATGTGGGTATTTACACAAATTTGACACTAATAAGCATGTGTGGGAAAGTTATAGGTATGATGTGGGTATTTATACAAATTTGACACTAATAAGCATGTGTGGGAAAGTTATAGGTATTATGTGGGTATTTATACAAATTTGACACTAATAAGCATGTGTGGGAAAGTTATAGGTATTATGTGGGTATTTATACAAATTTGACACTAATAAGCATGTGTGGGAAAGTTATAGGTATCATGTGGGTATTTATACAAATTTGACACTAATAAGCATGTGTGGGAAAGTTATAGGTCTCATGTGGGTATTTATACAAATTTGACACTAATAAGCATGTGTGGGAAAGTTAAAGGTATCATGTGGGTATTTATACAAATTTGACACTAATAAGCATGTGTAGGAAAGTTATAGGTATCATTTAGGTATTTATACAAATTTGACACTAATAAGCATGTGTGGGAAAGTTATAGGTATTATGTGGGTATTTATACAAATTTGACACTAATAAGCATGTGTGGGAAAGTTATAGGTATTATGTGGGTATTTATACAAATTTGACACTAATAAGCATGCGTGTGAAAGTTATAGGTATTATGTGGGAATTTATAGAAATTTGACACTAATAAGCATGTGTGGGAAAGTTATAGGTATGACGTGGGTATTTATACAAATCTGACACTAATAAGCATGTGTGGGAAAGTTATAGGTATTATGTGGGTATTTATACAAATTTGACACTAATAAGCATGTGTGGGAAAGTTATAGGTATCATTTAGGTATTTATACAAATTTGAACCTAATAAGCATGTGTGGGAAAGTTATTGGTATTATGTGGGTATTTATACAAATTTGATACTAATAAGCATGTGTGGGAAAGTTATAGGTATTATGTGGGTATTTATACAAATTTGACACTAATAAGCATGTGTGGGAAAGTTATAGGTATTATATGGGCATTTATACAAATTTGACACTAATAAGCTTGTGTGGGAAAGTTATAGGTATTATGTGGGTATTTACACAAATTTGACACTAATAAGCATGTGTGGGAAAGTTATAGGTATTATGTGGGTATTTATACAAATTTGACACTAATAAGCATGTGTGGGAAAGATATAGGTATCATTTAGGTATTTATACAAATTTGACACTAATAAGCATGTGTGGGAAAGTTATAGGTATTATATAGGTATTTATACAAATTTGACACAAATAAGCATGTGTGGGAAAGTTATAGGTATTATGTGGGTATTTATACAAATTTGACACTAATAAGTATGTGTGGGAAAGTTATAGGTATTATGTGGGTATTTATACAAATTTGACACTAATAAGCATGTGTGGGAAACTTATAGGTATTATGTGGGTATTTATACAAATTTGACACTAATAAGCATGTGTGGGAAAGTTATAGGTATTATGTGGGTATTTATACAAATTTGACACTAATAAGCATGTGTGGGAAAGTTATAGGTATGATGTGGGTATTTATACAAATTTGACACTAATAAGCATGTGTGGGAAAGTTATAGGTATTATGTGGGTATTTATACAAATTTCACAATAATAAGCATGTGTGGGAAAGTTATAGGTATTATCTGGGTATTTATACAAATTTGACACTAATAAGCATGTGTGGGAAAGTTATAGGTATCATGTGGGTATTTATACAAATTTGACACTAATAAGCATGTGTGGGAAAGTTATAGGTCTCATGTGGGTATTTATACAAATTTGACACTAATAAGCATGTGTGGGAAAGTTAAAGGTATCATGTGGGTATTTATACAAATTTGACACTAATAAGCATGTGTAGGAAAGTTATAGGTATCATTTAGGTATTTATACAAATTTGACACTAATAAGCATGTGTGGGAAAGTTATAGGTATTATGTGGGTATTTATACAAATTTGACACTAATAAGCATGTGTGGGAAAGTTATAGGTATTATGTGGGTATTTATACAAATTTGACACTAATAAGCATGCGTGGGAAAGTTATAGGTATTATGTGGGAATTTATAGAAATTTGACACTAATAAGCATGTGTGGGAAAGTTATAGGTATGATGTGGGTATTTATACAAATTTGACACTAATAAGCATGTGTGGGAAAGTTATAGGTATTATGTGGGTATTTATACAAATTTGACACTAATAAGCATGTGTGGGAAAGTTATAGGTATCATTTAGGTATTTATACAAATTTGACACTAATAAGCATGTGTGGGAAAGTTATTGGTATTATGTGGGTATTTATACAAATTTGATACTAATAAGCATGTGTGGGAAAGTTATAGGTATTATGTGGGTATTTATACAAATTTGACACTAATAAGCATGTGTGGGAAAGTTATAGGTATTATATGGGCATTTATACAAATTTGACACTAATAAGCTTGTGTGGGAAAGTTATAGGTATTATGTGGGTATTTACACAAATTTGACACTAATAAGCATGTGTGGGAAAGTTATAGGTATTATGTGGGTATTTATACAAATTTGACACTAATAAGTATGTGTGGGAAAGTTATAGGTATTATGTGGGTATTTATACAAATTTGACACTAATAAGCATGTGTGGGAAATTTATAGGTATTATGTGGGTATTTATACAAATTTGACACTAATAAGCATGTGTGGGAAAGTTATAGGTATCATTTAGGTATTTATACAAATTTGACACTAATAAGCATGTGTGGGAAAGTTATAGGTATTATGTGGGTATTTATACAAATTTGATACTAATAAGCATGTGTGGGAAAGTTATAGGTATTATGTGGGTATTTATACAAATTTGACACTAATAAGCATGTGTGGGAAAGTTATAGGTATTATGTGGGTATTTATACAAATTTGACACTAATAGGCATGTGTGGGAAAGTTATAGGTATTATGTGGGTATTTACACAAATTTGACACAAATAAGCATGTGTGGGAAAGTTATAGGTATTATGTCGGTATTTATACAAATTTGACACTAATAAGTATGTGTGGGAAAGTTAAAGGTATTATGTGGGTATTTATACAAATTTGACACTAATAAGCATGTATGGGAAACTTATAGGTATTATGTGGGTATTTATACAAATTTGACACTAATAAGCATGTGTGGGAAAGTTATAGGTATTATGTGGGTATTTATACAAATTTGACACTAATAAGCATGTGTGGGAAAGTTATAGGTATGATGTGGGTATTTATACAAATTTAACACTAATAAGCATGTGCGGGAAAGTTATAGGTATTATGTGGGTATTTATACAAATCTGACACTAATAAGCATGTGTGGGAAAGTTATAGGTATTATGTGGATAGTTATACAAATTTGACACGAATAAGCATGTGTGGGAAAGTTTTAGGTATTATGTGGGTATTTATACAAATTTGACACTAATAAGCATGTGTGGGAAAGTTACAGGTATTATGTGGGTATTTATACAAATTTGACACTAATAAGCATGTGTGGGAAAGTTATAGGTATGATGTGGGTATTTATACAAATTTGACACTAATAAGCATGTGTGGGAAAGTTATAGGTATTATGTGGGTATTTATACAAATTCGACACGAATAAGCATGTGTGGGAAAGTTATAGGTATCATTTAGGTATTTATACAAATCTGACACTAATAAGCATGTGTGGGAAAGTTATAGGTATGATGTGGGTATTTATACAAATTTGACACTAATAAGCATGTGTGGGAAAGTTATAGGTATCATTTAGGTATTTATACAAATTTGACACTAATAAGCATGTGTGGGAAAGTTATAGGTATTATATAGGTATTTATACAAATTTGACACTAATAAGCATGCGTGGGAAAGTTATAGGTGTTATGTGTGTATTTATACAAATTTGACACTAATAAGCATGTGTGGGAAAGTTATAGGTATGATGTGGGTATTTATACAAATTTAACACTAATAAGCATGTGCGGGAAAGTTATAGGTATTATGTGGGTATTTATACAAATCTGACACTAATAAGCATGTGTGGGAAAGTTATAGGTATTATGTGGATAGTTATACAAATTTGACACGAATAAGCATGTGTGGGAAAGTTTTAGGTATTATGTGGGTATTTATACAAATTTGACACTAATAAGCATGTGTGGGAAAGTTATAGGTATTATGTGGGTATTTATACAAATTTGACACTAATAAGCATGTGTGGGAAAGTTATAGGTATGATGTGGGTATTTATACAAATTTGACACTAATAAGCATGTGTGGGAAAGTTATAGGTATTATGTGGGTATTTATACAAATTCGACACGAATAAGCATGTGTGGGAAAGTTATAGGTATCATTTAGGTATTTATACAAATCTGACACTAATAAGCATGTGTGGGAAAGTTATAGGTATGATGTGGGTATTTATACAAATTTGACACTAATAAGCATGTGTGGGAAAGTTATAGGTATCATTTAGGTATTTATACAAATTTGACACTAATAAGCATGTGTGGGAAAGTTATAGGTATTATATAGGTATTTATACAAATTTGACACTAATAAGCATGTGTGGGAAAGTTATAGGTATCATTTAGGTATTTATACAAATTTGACACTAATAAGCATGTGTGGGAAAGTTATAGGTATTATGTGGGTATTTATACAAATTTGACACTAATAAGCATGTGTGGGAAAGTTATAGGTATTATGTGGGTATTTATACAAATTTGACACTAATAGGCATGTGTGGGAAAGTTATAGGTATTATGTGGGTATTTACACAAATTTGACACAAATAAGCATGTGTGGGAAAGTTATAGGTATTATGTCGGTATTTATACAAATTTGACACTAATAAGTATGTGTGGGAAAGTTATAGGTATTATGTGGGTATTTATACAAATTTGACACTAATAAGCATGTATGGGAAACTTATAGGTATTATGTGGGTATTTATACAAATTTGACACTAATAAGCATGTGTGGGAAAGTTATAGGTATTATGTGGGTATTTATACAAATTTGACACTAATAAGCATGTGTGGGAAAGTTATAGGTATGATGTGGGTATTTATACAAATTTAACACTAATAAGCATGTGTGGGAAAGTTATAGGTATTATGTGGGTATTTATACAAATTTGACACTAATAAGCATGTGTGGGAAAGTTATAGGTATTATGTGGGTATTTATACAAATTTGACACTAATAGGCATGTGTGGGAAAGTTATAGGTATTATGTGGGTATTTACACAAATTTGACACAAATAAGCATGTGTGGGAAAGTTATAGGTATTATGTCGGTATTTATACAAATTTGACACTAATAAGTATGTGTGGGAAAGTTATAGGTATTATGTGGGTATTTATACAAATTTGACACTAATAAGCATGTATGGGAAACTTATAGGTATTATGTGGGTATTTATACAAATTTGACACTAATAAGCATGTGTGGGAAAGTTATAGGTATTATGTGGGTATTTATACAAATTTGACACTAATAAGCATGTGTGGGAAAGTTATAGGTATGATGTGGGTATTTATACAAATTTAACACTAATAAGCATGTGCGGGAAAGTTATAGGTATTATGTGGGTTTTTATACAAATCTGACACTAATAAGCATGTGTGGGAAAGTTATAGGTATTATGTGGGTATTTATACAAATTTGATACTAATAAGCATGTGTGGGAAAGTTATAGGTATTATGTGGGTATTTATACAAATTTGACACTAATAAGCATGTGTGGGAAAGTTATAGGTATTATGTGGGTATTTATACAAATTTGACACTAATAAGCATGTGTGGGAAAGTTATAGGTATGATGTGGGTATTTATACAAATTTGACACTAATAAGCATGTGTGGGAAAGTTATAGGTATTATGTGGGTATTTATACAAATTCGACACGAATAAGCATGTGTGGGAAAGTTATAGGTATCATTTAGGTATTTATACAAATCTGACACTAATAAGCATGTGTGGGAAAGTTATAGGTATGATGTGGGTATTTATAAAAATTTGACACTAATAAGCATGTGTGGGAAAGTTATAGGTATCATTTAGGTATTTATAAAAATTTGACACTAATAAGCATGTGTGGGAAAGTTATAGGTATTATATAGGTATTTATACAAATTTGACACTAATAAGCATGCGTGGGAAAGTTATAGGTGTTATGTGTGTATTTATACAAATTTTGACACTAATAAGCATGTGTGGGAAAGTTATAGGTATGATGTGGGTATTTAAACAAATTTGACACTAATAAGCATGTGTGGGAAAGTTATAGGTATTATGTGGGTATTTATACAAATTTGACACTAATAAGCATGTGTAGGAAAGTTATAGGTATCATTTAGGTATTTATACAAATTTGACACTAATAAGCATGTGTGGGAAAGTTATAGGTATTATGTGGGTATTTATACAAATTTGACACTAATAAGCATGTGTGGGAAAGTTATAGGTATGATGTGGGTATTTATACAAATTTGACACTAATAAGCATGTGTGGGAAAGTTATAGGTATTATGTGGGTATTTATACAAATTTGACACTAATAAGCATGTGTGGGAAAGTTATAGGCATTATGTGGGTATTTATACAAATTTGACACTAATAAGCATGTGTGGGAAAGTTATAGGTCTCATGTGGGTATTTATACAAATTTGACACTAATAAGCATGTGTGGGAAAGTTAAAGGTATCATGTGGGTATTTATACAAATTTGACACTAATAAGCATGTGTAGGAAAGTTATAGGTATCATTTAGGTATTTATACAAATTTGACACTAATAAGCATGTGTGGGAAAGTTATAGGTATTATGTGGGTATTTATACAAATTTGACACTAATAAGCATGTGTGGGAAAGTTATAGGTATTATGTGGGTATTTATACAAATTTGACACTAATAAGCATGCGTGGGAAAGTTACAGGTTTATGTGGGAATTTATAGAAATTTGACACTAATAAGCATGTGTGGGAAAGTTATAGGTATGATGTGGGTATCTATACAAATTTGACACTAATAAGCATGTGTGGGAAAGTTATAGGTATTATGTGGGTATTTATACAAATTTGACACTAATAAGCATGTGTGGGAAAGTTATAGGTATCATTTAGGTATTTGTACAAATTTGACACTAATAAGCATGTGTGGGAAAGTTATTGGTATTATGTGGGTATTTATACAAATTTGATACTAATAAGCATGTGTGGGAAAGCTATAGGTATTATGTGGGTATTTATACAAATTTGACACTAATAAGCATGTGTGGGAAAGTTATAGGTATCATGTGGGTATTTATACAAATTTGACACTAATAAGCATGCGTGGGAAAGTTATAGGTATTATGTGTGTATTTATACAACTTTGACACTAATAAGCATGTGTGGGAAAGTTATAGGTATGATATGGGTATTTATACAAATTTGACACTAATAAGCATGTGTGGGAAAGTTATAGGTATTATGTGGGTGTTTATACAAATCTGACACTAATAAGCATGTGTGGGAAAGTTATAGGTATTATGAGGGTATTTATACAAATTTGACACTAATAAGCATGTGTGGTAAAGTTATACGTATTATGTGAGTATTTACACAAATTTGAAACCTAATAAGCATGTGTGGGAAAGTTATAGGTATTATGTGGGTATTTATACAAATTTGACACTGATAAGCATGTGTGGGAAAGTTATAGGTATTATGTGGGTATTTACACAAATTTGACACTAATAAGCATGTGTGGGAAAGTTATAGGTATTATGTGGGTATTTACACAAATTTGACACTAATAAGCATGTGTGGGAAAGTTATAGGTATTATGTGGGTATTTATACAAATTTGACACTAATAAGCATGTGTGGGAAAGTTATAGGTATCATGTGGGTATTTATACAAATTTGATACTAATAAGCATGTGTGGGAAAGTTATAGGTATTATGTGGGTATTTATACAAATTTGACACTAATAAGCATGTGTGGGAAAGTTATAGGTATTATGTGGGTATTTATACAAATTTGACACTAATAAGCATGTGTGGGAAAGTTATAGGTTTGATGTGGGTATTTATACAAATTTGACACTAATAAGCATGTGTGGGAAAGTTATAGGTATTATGTGGATAGTTATACAAATTTGACACTAATAAGCATGTGTGGGAAAGTTATAGGTATTATGTGGGTATTTATACAAATTTGACACTAATAAGCATGTGTGGGGAAAGTTATAGGTATTATGTGGGTATTTATACAAATTTGACACTAATAAGCATGTGTGTAAAAGTTATAGGTATGATGTGGGTATTTATACAAATTTGATACTAATAAGCATGTGTGGGAAAGTTATAGGTATTATGTGGGTATTTATACAAATTTGACACTAGTAAGCATGTGTGGGAAAGTTATAGGTATCATTTAGGTATTTATACAAATTTGACACTAATAAGCATGTGTGGGAAAGTTATAGGTATTATGTGGGTATTTATTCAAATTTGACACTAATAAGCATGTGTGGGAAAGTTATAGGTATCATTTAGGTATTTATACAAATTTGACACTAATAAGCATGTGTGGGAAAGTTATAGGTATGATGTGGGTATTTATACAAATTTGACACTAATAAGCATGTGTGGGAAAGTTATAGGTATCATTTAGGTATTTATACAAATTTGACACTAATAAGCATGTGTGGGAAAGTTATAGGTATTATATAGGTATTTATACAAATTTGACACTAATAAGCATGCGTGGGAAAGTTATAGGTATTATGTGTGTATTTATACAAATTTGACACTAATAAGCATGTGTGGGAAAGTTATAGGTATGATGAGGGTATTTATACAAATTTGACACTAATAAGCATGTGTGGGAAAGTTATAGGTATTATGTGGGTATTTATACAAATTTGACACTAATAAGCATGTGTGGGAAAGTTATAGGTATCATTTAGGTATTTATACAAATTTGACACTAATAAGCATGTGTGGGAAAGTTATAGGTATTATGTGGGTATTTATACAAATTTGACACTAATAAGCATGTGTGGGAAAGTTATAGGTATGATGTGGGTATTTATACAAATTTGACACTAATAAGCATGTGTGGGAAAGTTATAGGTATTATGTGGGTATTTATACAAATTTGACACTAATAAGCATGTGTGGGAAAGTTATAGGTATTATGTGGGTATTTATACAAATTTGACACTAATAAGCATGTGTGGGAAAGATATAGGTATCATGTGGGTATTTATACAAATTTGACACTAATAAGCATGTGTGGGAAAGTTATAGGTCTCATGTGGGTATTTATACAAATTTGACACTAATAAGCATGTGTGGGAAAGTTAAAGGTATCATGTGGGTATTTATACAAATTTGACACTAATAAGCATGTGTAGGAAAGTTATAGGTATCATTTAGGTATTTATACAAATTTGACACTAATAAGCATGTGTGGGAAATTATAGGTATTATGTGGGTATTTATACAAATTTGACACTAATAAGCATGTGTGGGAAAGTTATAGGTATTATGTGGGTATTTATACAAATTTGACACTAATAAGCATGTGTGGGAAAGTTATAGGTATTATGTGGGAATTTATAGAAATTTGACACTAATAAGCATGTGTGGGAAAGTTATAGGTATGATGTGGGTATTTATACAAATTTGACACTAATAAGCATGTGTGGGAAAGTTATAGGTATTATGTGGGTATTTATACAAATTTGACACTAATAAGCATGTGTGGGAAAGTTATAGGTATCATTTAGGTATTTATACAAATTTGACACTAATAAGCATGTGTGGGAAAGTTATTGGTATTATGTGGGTATTTATACAAATTTGATACTAATAAGCATGTGTGGGAAAGTTATAGGTATTATGTGGGTATTTATACAAATTTGACACTAATAAGCATGTGTGGGAAAGTTATAGGTATTATGTGGGTATTTATACAAATTTGACACTAATAAGCATGCGTGGGAAAGTTATAGGTATTATGTGTGTATTTATACAAATTTGACACTAATAAGCATGTGTGGGAAAGTTATAGGTATGATGTGGGTATTTATACAAATTTGACACTAATAAGCATGTGTGGGAAAGTTATAGGTATTATGTGGGTATTTATACAAATTTGACACTAATAAGCATGTGTGGGAAAGTTATAGGTATTATGTGAGTATTTACACAAATTTGACACTAATAAGCATGTGTGGGAAAGTTATAGGTATTATGTGGGTATTTATACAAATTTGACACTGATAAGCATGTGTGGAAAAGTTATAGGTATTATGTGGGTATTTACACAAATTTGACACTAATAAGCATGTGTGGAAAAGTTATAGGTATTATGTGGGTATTTACACAAATTTGACACTAATAAGCATGTGTGGGAAAGTTATAGGTATTATGTGGGTATTTATACAAATTTGACACTAATAAGCATGTGTGGGAAAGTTATAGGTATTATGTGGGTATTTATACAAATTTGACACTAATAAGCATGTGTGGGAAAGTTATAGGTATCATTTAGGTATTTATACAAATTTGACACTAATAAGCATGTGTGGGAAAGTTATAGGTATCATGTGGGTATTTATACAAATTTGATACTAATAAGCATGTATGGGAAAGTTATAGGTATTATGTGGGTATTTATACAAATTTGACACTAATAAGCATGTGTGGGGAAAGTTATAGGTATTATGTGGGTATTTATACAAATTTGACACTAATAAGCATGTGTGGGAAAGTTATAGGTTTGATGTGGGTATTTATACAAATTTGACACTAATAAGCATGTGTGGGAAAGTTATAGGTATTATGTGGGTATTTATACAAATCTGACACTAATAAGCATGTGTGGGAAAGTTATAGGTATTATGTGGATAGTTATACAAATTTGACACTAATAAGCATGTGTGGGAAAGTTATAGGTATTATGTGGGTATTTATACAAATTTGACACTAATAAGCATGTGTGGGAAAGTTATAGGTATTATGTGGGTATTTATACAAATTTGACACTAATAAGCATGTGTGTGAAAGTTATAGGTATGATGTGGGTATTTATACAAATTTGAGACTAATAAGCATGTGTGGGAAAGTTATAGGTATTATGTGGGTATTTATACAAATTTGACACTAGTAAGCATGTGTGGGAAAGTTATAGGTATCATTTAGGTATTTATACAAATTTGACACTAATAAGCATGTGTGGGAAAGTTATAGGTATTATGTGGGTATTTATACAAATTTGACACTTATAAGCATGTGTGGGAAAGTTATAGGTATCATTTAGGTATTTATACAAATTTGACACTAATAAGCATGTGTGGGAAAGTTATAGGTATTATGTGGGTATTTATACAAATTTGACACTAATAAGCATGCGTGGGAAAGTTATAGGTATTATGTGTGTATTTATACAACTTTGACACTAATAAGCATGTGTGGGAAAGTTATAGGTATTATGTGGGTATTTATACAAATTTGACACTAATAAGCATGTGTGGGAAAGTTATAGGTATTATGTGGGTATTTATACAAATTTGACACTAATAAGCATGTGTGGGAAAGTTATAGGTATTATGTGGGTATTTATACAAATTTGACACTGATAAGCATGTGTGGGAAAGTTATAGGTATTATGTGGGTATTTACACAAATTTGACACTAATAAGCATGTGTGGGAAAGTTATAGGTATTATGTGGGTATTTATACAAATTTGACACTGATAAGCATGTGTGGGAAAGTTATAGGTATTATGTGCGTATTTATACAAATTTGACACTAATAAGCATGTAAGGGAAAGTTATAGGTATTATGTGGGTATTTATACAAATTTGACACTAATAAGCATGTGTGGGAAAGTTATTGGTATTATGTGAGTATTTACACAAATTTGACACTAATAAGCATGTGTGGGAAAGGTATAGGTATTATGTGGGTATTTATACAAATTTGACACTAGTAAGCATGTGTGGGAAAGTTATAGGTATCATTTAGGTATTTATACAAATTTGACACTAATAAGCATGTGTGGGAAAGTTATAGGTATTATGTGGGTATTTATACAAATTTGACACTTATAAGCATGTGTGGGAAAGTTATAGGTATCATTTAGGTATTTATACAAATTTGACACTAATAAGCATGTGTGGGAAAGTTATAGGTATTATGTGAGTATTTATACAAATTTGACACTAATAAGCATGCGTGGGAAAGTTATAGGTATTATGTGTGTATTTATACAACTTTGACACTAATAAGCATGTGTGGGAAAGTTATAGGTATTATGTGGGTATTTATACAAATTTGACACTAATAAGCATGTGTGGGAAAGTTATAGGTATTATGTGGGTATTTATACAAATTTGACACTAATAAGCATGTGTGGGAAAGTTATAGGTATTATGTGGGTATTTATACAAATTTGACACTGATAAGCATGTGTGGGAAAGTTATAGGTATTATGTGGGTATTTACACAAATTTGACACTAATAAGCATGTGTGGGAAATTTATAGGTATTATGTGGGTATTTATACAAATTTGACACTGATAAGCATGTGTGGGAAAGTTATAGGTATTATGTGGGTATTTATACAAATTTGACACTAATAAGCATGTGTGGGAAAGTTATTGGTATTATGTAAGTATTTACACAAATTTGACACTAATAAGCATGTGTGGGAAAGGTATAGGTATTATGTGGGTATTTATACAAATTTGACACTGATAAGCATGTGTGGGAAAGTTATAGGTATTATGTGGGTATTTACACAAATTTGACCCTAATAAGCATGTGTGGGAAAGTTATAGGTATTATGTGGGTATTTACACAAATTTGACACTAATAAGCATGTGTGGGAAAGTTATAGGTATCATTTAGGTATTTATACAGATTTGACACTAATAAGCATGTGTGAGAAAGTTATAGGTATTATGTGGGTATTTATACAAATTTGATACTAATAAGCATGTGTGGGAAAGTTATAGGTATTATGTGGGTATTTATACAAATTTGACACTAATAAGCATGTGTGGGAAAGTTATAGGTATTATGTGGGTATTTATACAAATTTGACACTAATAGGCATGTGTGGGAAAGTTATAGGTATTATGTGGGTATTTACACAAATCTGACACAAATAAGCATGTGTGGGAAAGTTATAGGTATTATGTCGGTATTTATACAAATTTGACACTAATAAGTATGTGTGGGAAAGTTATAGGTATTATGTGGGTATTTATACAAATCTGACACTAATAAGCATGTGTGGGAAAGTTATAGGTATTATGTGGGTATTTATACAAATTTGACACTAATAAGCATGTGTGGGAAAGTTATAGGTATTATGTGGGTATTTATACAAATTTGACACTAATAAGCATGTGTGGGAAAGTTATAGGTATTATGTGGGTAGTTATAAAAATTTGACACTAATAAGCATGTGTGGGAAAGTTATAGGTATTATGTGGGTATTTATACTAATTTGACACTGATAAGCATGTGTGGGAAAGTTATAGGTATTATGTGGGTATTTATACAAATTTGACACTAATAAGCATGTGTGGGAAAGTTATAGGTATTATGTGGGTATTTATACAAATTTGACACTAATAAGCATGTGTGGGAAAGTTATAGGTATTATGTGCATAGTTATACAAATTTGACACTAATAAGCATGTGTGGGAAAGTTATAGGTATTATGTGGGTATTTATACAAATTTGACACTAGTAAGCATGTGTGGGAAAGTTATAGGTATCATTTAGGTATTTATACAAATTTGACACTAATAAGCATGTGTGGGAAAGTTATAGGTATTATGTGGGTATTTATACAAATTTTACACTTATAAGCATGTGTGGGAAAGTTATAGGTATCATTTAGGTATTTATACAAATTTGACACTAATAAGCATGTGTGGGAAAGTTATAGGTATTATGTGAGTATTTATACAAATTTGACACTAATAAGCATGCGTGGGAAAGTTATAGGTATTATGTGTGTATTTATACAACTTTGACACTAATAAGCATGTGTGGGAAAGTTATAGGTATTATGTGGGTATTTATACAAATTTGACACTAATAAGCATGTGTGGGAAAGTTATAGGTATTATGTGGGTATTTATACAAATTTGACACTAATAAGCATGTGTGGGAAAGTTATAGGTATTATGTGGGTATTTATACAAATTTGACACTGATAAGCATGTGTGGGAAAGTTATAGGTATTATGTGGGTATTTACACAAATTTGACACTAATAAGCATGTGTGGGAAAGTTATAGGTATTATGTGGGTATTTATACAAATTTGACACTGATAAGCATGTGTGGGAAAGTTATAGGTATTATGTGGGTATTTATACAAATTTGACACTAATAAGCATGTGTGGGAAAGTTATTGGTATTATGTAAGTATTTACACAAATTTGACACTAATAAGCATGTGTGGGAAAGGTATAGGTATTATGTGGGTATTTATACAAATTTGACACTGATAAGCATGTGTGGGAAAGTTATAGGTATTATGTGGGTATTTACACAAATTTGACACTAATAAGCATGTGTGGGAAAGTTATAGGTATTATGTGGGTATTTACACAAATTTGACACTAATAAGCATGTGTGGGAAAGTTATAGGTATCATTTAGGTATTTATACAGATTTGACACTAATAAGCATGTGTGAGAAAGTTATAGGTATTATGTGGGTATTTATACAAATTTGATACTAATAAGCATGTGTGGGAAAGTTATAGGTATTATGTGGGTATTTATACAAATTTGACACTAATAAGCATGTGTGGGAAAGTTATAGGTATTATGTGGGTATTTATACAAATTTGACACTAATAGGCATGTGTGGGAAAGTTATAGGTATTATGTGGGTATTTACACAAATCTGACACAAATAAGCATGTGTGGGAAAGTTATAGGTATTATGTCGGTATTTATACAAATTTGACACTAATAAGTATGTGTGGGAAAGTTATAGGTATTATGTGGGTATTTATACAAATCTGACACTAATAAGCATGTGTGGGAAAGTTATAGGTATTATGTGGGTATTTATACAAATTTGACACTAATAAGCATGTGTGGGAAAGTTATAGGTATTATGTGGGTATTTATACAAATTTGACACTAATAAGCATGTGTGGGAAAGTTATAGGTATTATGTGGGTAGTTATAAAAATTTGACACTAATAAGCATGTGTGGGAAAGTTATAGGTATTATGTGGGTATTTATACTAATTTGACACTGATAAGCATGTGTGGGAAAGTTATAGGTATTATGTGGGTATTTATACAAATTTGACACTAATAAGCATGTGTGGGAAAGTTATAGGTATTATGTGGGTATTTATACAAATTTGACACTAATAAGCATGTGTGGGAAAGTTATAGGTATTATGTGGATAGTTATACAAATTTGACACTAATAAGCATGTGTGGGAAAGTTATAGGTATTATGTGGGTATTTATACAAATTTGACACTAATAAGCATGTGTGGGAAAGTTATAGGTATTATGTGGGTATTTATACAAATTTGACACTAATAAGCATGTGTGTAAAAGTTATAGGTATGATGTGGGTATTTATACAAATTTGATACTAATAAGCATGTGTGGGAAAGTTATAGGTATTATGTGGGTATTTATATAAATTTGACACTAGTAAGCATGTGTGGGAAAGTTATATGTATCATTTAGGTATTTATACAAATTTGACACTAATAAGCATGTGTGGGAAAGTTATAGGTATTATGTGGGTATTTATACAAATTTGACACTAATAAGCATGTGTGGGAAAGTTATAGGTATCATTTAGGTATTTATACAAATTTGACACTAATAAGCATGTGTGGGAAAGTTATAGGTATGATGTGGGTATTTATACAAATTTGACACTAATAAGCATGTGTGGGAAAGTTATAGGTATCGTTTAGGTATTTATACAAATTTGACACTAATAAGCATGTGTGGGAAAGTTATAGGTATTATATAGGTATTTATACAAATTTGACACTAATAAGCATGCGTGGGAAAGTTATAGGTATTATGTGTGTATTTATACAAATTTGACACTAATAAGCATGTGTGGGAAAGTTATAGGTATGATGAGGGTATTTATACAAATTTGACACTAATAAGCATGTGTGGGAAAGTTATAGGTATTATGTGGGTATTTATACAAATTTGACACTAATAAGCATGTGTGGGAAAGTTATAGGTATCATTTAGGTATTTATACAAATTTGACACTAATAAGCATGTGTGGGAAAGTTATAGGTATTATGTGGGTATTTATACAAATTTGACACTAATAAGCATGTGTGGGAAAGTTATAGGTATGATGTGGGTATTTATACAAATTTGACACTAATAAGCATGTGTGGGAAAGTTATAGGTATTATGTGGGTATTTATACAAATTTGACACTAATAAGCATGTGTGGGAAAGTTATAGGTATTATGTGGGTATTTATACAAATTTGACACTAATAAGCATGTGTGGGAAAGTTATAGGTATCATGTGGGTATTTATACAAATTTGACACTAATAAGCATGTGTGGGAAAGTTATAGGTCTCATGTGGGTATTTATACAAATTTGACACTAATAAGCATGTGTGGGAAAGTTAAAGGTATCATGTGGGTATTTATACAAATTTGACACTAATAAGCATGTGTAGGAAAGTTATAGGTATCATTTAGGTATTTATACAAATTTGACACTAATAAGCATGTGTGGGAAAGTTATAGGTATTATGTGGGTATTTATACAAATTTGACACTAATAAGCATGTGTGGGGAAAGTTATAGGTATTATGTGGGTATTTATACAAATTTGACACTAATAAGCATGCGTGGGAAAGTTATAGGTATTATGTGGGAATTTATAGAAATTTGACACTAATAAGCATGTGTGGGAAAGTTATAGGTATGATGTGGGTATTTATACAAATTTGACACTAATAAGCATGTGTGGGAAAGTTATAGGTATTATGTGGGTATTTATACAAATTTGACACTAATAAGCATGTGTGGGAAAGTTATAGGTATCATTTAGGTATTTATACAAATTTGACACTAATAAGCATGTGTGGGAAAGTTATTGGTATTATGTGGGTATTTATACAAATTTGATACTAATAAGCATGTGTGGGAAAGTTATAGGTATTATGTGGGTATTTATACAAATTTGACACTAATAAGCATGTGTGGGAAAGTTATAGGTATTATGTGGGTATTTATACAAATTTGACACTAATAAGCATGCGTGGGAAAGTTATAGGTATTATGTGTGTATTTATACAAATTTGACACTAATAAGCATGTGTGGGAAAGTTATAGGTATGATGTGGGTATTTATACAAATTTGACACTAATAAGCATGTGTGGGAAAGTTATAGGTATTATGTGGGTATTTATACAAATTTGACACTAATAAGCATGTGTGGGAAAGTTACAGGTATTATGTGAGTATTTACACAAATTTGACACTAATAAGCATGTGTGGGAAAGTTATAGGTATTATGTGGGTATTTATACAAATTTGACACTGATAAGCATGTGTGGGAAAGTTATAGGTATTATGTGGGTATTTACACAAATTTGACACTAATAAGCATGTGTGGAAAAGTTATAGGTATTATGTGGGTATTTACACAAATTTGACACTAATAAGCATGTGTGGGAAAGTTATAGGTATTATGTGGGTATTTATACAAATTTGACACTAATAAGCATGTGTGGGAAAGTTATAGGTATTATGTGGGTATTTATACAAATTTGACAATAATAAGCATGTGTGGGAAAGTTATAGGTATCATTTAGGTATTTATACAAATTTGACACTAATAACTAATAAACATGTGTGGGAAAGTTATAGGTATCATGTGGGTATTTATACAAATTTGATACTAATAAGCATGTGTGGGAAAGTTATAGGTATTATGTGGGTATTTATACAAATTTGACACTAATAAGCATGTGTGGGAAAGTTATAGGTATTATGTGGGTATTTATACAAATTTGACACTAATAAGCATGTGTGGGAAAGTTATAGGTTTGATGTGGGTATTTATACAAATTTGACACTAATAAGCATGTGTGGGAAAGTTATAGGTATTATGTGGGTATTTATACAAATCTGACACTAATAAGCATGTGTGGGAAAGTTATAGGTATTATGTGGATAGTTATACAAATTTGACACTAATAAGCATGTGTGGGAAAGTTATAGGTATTATGTGGGTATTTATACAAATTTGACACTAATAAGCATGTGTGGGAAAGTTATAGGTATTATGTGGGTATTTATACAAATTTGACACTAATAAGCATGTGTGTGAAAGTTATAGGTATGATGTGTGTATTTATACAAATTTGAGACTAATAAGCATGTGTGGGAAAGTTATAGGTATTATGTGGGTATTTATACAAATTTGACACTAGTAAGCATGTGTGGGAAAGTTATAGGTATCATTTAGGTATTTATACAAATTTGACACTAATAAGCATGTGTGGGAAAGTTATAGGTATTATGTGGGTATTTATACAAATTTGACACTTATAAGCATGTGTGGGAAAGTTATAGGTATCATTTAGGTATTTATACAAATTTGACACTAATAAGCATGTGTGGGAAAGTTATAGGTATTATGTGGGTATTTATACAAATTTGACACTAATAAGCATGCGTGGGAAAGTTATAGGTATTATGTGTGTATTTATACAACTTTGACACTAATAAGCATGTGTGGGAAAGTTATAGGTATTATGTGGGTATTTATACAAATTTGACACTAATAAGCATGTGTGGGAAAGTTATAGGTATTATGTGGGTATTTATACAAATTTGACACTAATAAGCATGTGTGGGAAAGTTATAGGTATTATGTGGGTATTTATACAAATTTGACACTGATAAGCATGTGTGGGAAAGTTATAGGTATTATGTGGGTATTTACACAAATTTGACACTAATAAGCATGTGTGGGAAAGTTATAGGTATTATGTGGGTATTTATACAAATTTGACACTGATAAGCATGTGTGGGAAAGTTATAGGTACTATGTGCGTATTTATACAAATTTGACACTAATAAGCATGTGTGGGAAAGTTATAGGTATTATGTGGGTATTTATACAAATTTGACACTAATAAGCATGTGTGGGAAAGTTATTGGTATTATGTGAGTATTTACACAAATTTGACACTAATAAGCATGTGTGGGAAAGGTATAGGTATTATGTGGGTATTTATACAAATTTGACACTAGTAAGCATGTGTGGGAAAGTTATAGGTATCATTTAGGTATTTATACAAATTTGACACTAATAAGCATGTGTGGGAAAGTTATAGGTATTATGTGGGTATTTATACAAATTTGACACTAATAAGCATGCGTGGGAATGTTATAGGTATTATGTGTGTATTTATACAACTTTGACACTAATAAGCATGTGTGGGAAAGTTATAGGTATTATGTGGGTATTTATACAAATTTGACACTAATAAGCATGTGTGGGAAAGTTATAGGTATTATGTGGGTATTTATACAAATTTGACACTAATAAGCATGTGTGGGAAAGTTATAGGTATTATGTGGGTATTTATACAAATTTGACACTGATAAGCATGTGTGGGAAAGTTATAGGTATTATGTGGGTATTTACACAAATTTGACACTAATAAGCATGTGTGGGAAAGTTATAGGTATTATGTGGGTATTTATACAAATTTGACACTGATAAGCATGTGTGGGAAAGTTATAGGTATTATGTGCGTATTTATACAAATTTGACACTAACAAGCATGTGTGGGAAAGTTATAGGTATTATGTGGGTATTTATACAAATTTGACACTAATAAGCATGTGTGGGAAAGTTATTGGTATTATGTGAGTATTTACACAAATTTGACACTAATAAGCATGTGTGGGAAAGCTATAGGTATTATGTGGGTATTTATACAAATTTGACACTGATAAGCATGTGTGGGAAAGTTATAGGTATTATGTGGGTATTTACACAAATTTGACACTAATAAGCATGTGTGGGAAAGTTATAGGTATTATGTGGGTATTTACACAAATTTGACACTAATAAGCATGTGTGGGAAAGTTATAGGTATCATTTAGGTATTTATACAGATTTGACACTAATAAGCATGTGTGAGAAAGTTATAGGTATTATGTGGGTATTTATACAAATTTGATACTAATAAGCATGTGTGGGAAAGTTATAGGTATTATGTGGGTATTTATACAAATTTGACACTAATAAGCATGTGTGGGAAAGTTATAGGTATTATGTGGGTATTTATACAAATTTGACACTAATAGGCATGTGTGGGAAAGTTATAGGTATTATGTGGGTATTTACACAAATCTGACACAAATAAGCATGTGTGGGAAAGTTATAGGTATTATGTCGGTATTTATACAAATTTGACACTAATAAGTATGTGTGGGAAAGTTATAGGTATTATGTGGGTATTTATACAAATTTGACACTAATAAGCATGTGTGGGAAAGTTATAGGTATTATGTGGGTATTTATACAAATTTGACACTAATAAGCATGTGTGGGAAAGTTATAGGTATTATGTGGGTATTTATACAAATTTGACACTAATAAGCATGTGTGGGAAAGTTATAGGTATTATGTGGGTATTTATACAAATTTGACACTAATAAGCATGTGTGGGAAAGTTATAGGTATTATGTGGGTATTTATACAAATTTGACACTAATAAGCATGTGTGGGAAAGTTATAGGTATTATGTGGGTATTTATACAAATTTGACACTAGTAAGCATGTGTGGGAAAGTTATAGGTATCATTTAGGTATTTATACAAATTTGAGACTAATAAGCATGTGTGGGAAAGTTATAGGTATTATGTGGGTATTTATACAAATTTGACACTTATAAGCATGTGTGGGAAAGTTATAGGTATCATTTAGGTATTTATACAAATTTGACACTAATAAGCATGTGTGGGAAAGTTATAGTTATTATGTGGGTATTTATACAAATTTGACACTAATAAGCATGCGTGGGAAAGTTATAGGTATTATGTGTGTATTTATACAACTTTGACACTAATAAGCATGTGTGGGAAAGTTATAGGTATTATGTGGGTATTTATACAAATTTGACACTAATAAGCATGTGTGGGAAAGTTATAGGTATTATGTGGGTATTTATACAAATTTGACACTAATAAGCATGTGTGGGAAAGTTATAGGTATTATGTGGGTATTTATACAAATTTGACACTGATAAGCATGTGTGGGAAAGTTATAGGTATTATGTGGGTATTTACACAAATTTGACACTAATAAGCATGTGTGGGAAAGTTATAGGTATTATGTGGGTATTTATACAAATTTGACACTGATAAGCATGTGTGGGAAAGTTATAGGTATTATGTGCGTATTTATACAAATTTGACACTAATAAGCATGTGTGGGAAAGTTATAGGTATTATGTGGGTATTTATACAAATTTGACACTAATAAGCATGTGTGGGAAAGTTATTGGTATTATGTGAGTATTTACACAAATTTGACACTAATAAGCATGTGTGGGAAAGGTATAGGTATTATGTGGGTATTTATACAAATTTGACACTAGTAAGCATGTGTGGGAAAGTTATAGGTATCATTTAGGTATTTATACAAATTTGACACTAATAAGCATGTGTGGGAAAGTTATAGGTATTATGTGGGTATTTATACAAATTTGACACTTATAAGCATGTGTGGGAAAGTTATAGGTATCATTTAGGTATTTATACAAATTTGACACTAATAAGCATGTGTGGGAAAGTTAAAGGTATTATGTGAGTATTTATACAAATTTGACACTAATAAGCATGCGTGGGAAAGTTATAGGTATTATGTGTGTATTTATACAACTTTGACACTAATAAGCATGTGTGGGAAAGTTATAGGTATTATGTGGGTATTTATACAAATTTGACACTAATAAGCATGTGTGGGAAAGTTATAGGTATTATGTGGGTATTTATACAAATTTGACACTAATAAGCATGTGTGGGAAAGTTATAGGTATTATGTGGGTATTTATACAAATTTGACACTGATAAGCATGTGTGGGAAAGTTATAGGTATTATGTGGGTATTAACACAAATTTGACACTAATAAGCATGTGTGGGAAAGTTATAGGTATTATGTGGGTATTTATACAAATTTGACACTGATAAGCATGTGTGGGAAAGTTATAGGTATTATGTGCGTATTTATACAAATTTGACACTAATAAGCATGTGTGGGAAAGTTATAGGTATTATGTGGGTATTTATACAAATTTGACACTAATAAGCATGTGTGGGAAAGTTATTGGTATTATGTGAGTATTTACACAAATTTGACACTAATAAGCATGTGTGGGAAAGGTATAGGTATTATGTGGGTATTTATACAAATTTGACACTGATAAGCATGTGTGGGAAAGTTATAGGTATTATGTGGGTATTTACACAAATTTGACACTAATAAGCATGTGTGGGAAAGTTATAGGTATTATGTGGGTATTTACACAAATTTGACACTAATAAGCATGTGTGGGAAAGTTATAGGTATCATTTAGGTATTTATACAGATTTGACACTAATAAGCATGTGTGAGAAAGTTATAGGTATTATGTGGGTATTTATACAAATTTGATACTAATAAGCATGTGTGGGAAAGTTATAGGTATTATGTGGGTATTTATACAAATTTGACACTAATAAGCATGTGTGGGAAAGTTATAGGTATTATGTGGGTATTTATACAAATTTGACACTAATAGGCATGTGTGGGAAAGTTATAGGTATTATGTGGGTATTTACACAAATCTGACACAAATAAGCATGTGTGGGAAAGTTATAGGTATTATGTCGGTATTTATACAAATTTGACACTAATAAGTATGTGTGGGAAAGTTATAGGTATTATGTGGGTATTTATACAAATTTGACACTAATAAGCATGTGTGGGAAAGTTATAGGTATTATGTGGGTATTTATACAAATTTGACACTAATAAGCATGTGTGGGAAAGTTATAGGTATTATGTGGGTATTTATACAAATTTGACACTAATAAGCATGTGTGGGAAAGTTATAGGTATTATGTGGGTAGTTATACAAATTTGACACTAATAAGCATGTGTGGGAAAGTTATAGGTATTATGTGGGTATTTATACTAATTTGACACTGATAAGCATGTGTGGGAAAGTTATAGGTATTATGTGGGTATTTATACAAATTTGACACTAATAAGCATGTGTGGGAAAGTTATAGGTATTATGTGGGTATTTATACAAATTTGACACTAATAAGCATGTGTGGGAAAGTTATAGGTATTATGTGGATAGTTATACAAATTTGACACTAATAAGCATGTGTGGGAAAGTTATAGGTATTATGTGGGAATTTATACAAATTTGACACTAATAAGCATGTGTGGGAAAGTTATAGGTATTATGTGGGTATTTATACAAATTTGACACTAATAAGCATGTGTGTAAAAGTTATAGGTATGATGTGGGTATTTATACAAATTTGATACTAATAAGCATGTGTGGGAAAGTTATAGGTATTATGTGGGTATTTATACAAATTTGACACTAGTAAGCATGTGTGGGAAAGTTATAGGTATCATTTAGGTATTTATACAAATTTGACACTAATAAGCATGTGTGGGAAAGTTATAGGTATTATGTGGGTATTTATATAAATTTGACACTAATAAGCATGTGTGGGAAAGTTATAGGTATCATTTAGGTATTTATACAAATTTGACACTAATAAGCATGTGTGGGAAAGTTATAGGTATGATGTGGGTATTTATACAAATTTGACACTAATAAGCATGTGTGGGAAAGTTATAGGTATCATTTAGGTATTTATACAAATTTGACACTAATAAGCATGTGTGGGAAAGTTATAGGTATTATATAGGTATTTATACAAATTTGACACTAATAAGCATGCGTGGGAAAGTTATAGGTATTATGTGTGTATTTATACAAATTTGACACTAATAAGCATGTGTGGGAAAGTTATAGGTATGATGAGGGTATTTATACAAATTTGACACTAATAAGCATGTGTGGGAAAGTTATAGGTATTATGTGGGTATTTATACAAATTTGACACTAATAAGCATGTGTGGGAAAGTTATAGGTATCATTTAGGTATTTATACAAATTTGACACTAATAAGCATGTGTGGGAAAGTTATAGGTATGATGTGGGTATTTATACAAATTTGACACTAATAAGCATGTGTGGGAAAGTTATAGGTATTATGTGGGTATTTATACAAATTTGACACTAATAAGCATGTGTGGGAAAGTTATAGGTATTATGTGGGTATTTATACAAATTTGACACTAATAAGCATGTGTGGGAAAGTTATAGGTATCATGTGGGTATTTATACAAATTTGACACTAATAAGCATGTGTGGGAAAGTTATAGGTCTCATGTGGGTATTTATACAAATTTGACACTAATAAGCATGTGTGGGAAAGTTAAAGGTATCATGTGGGTATTTATACAAATTTGACACTAATAAGCATGTGTAGGAAAGTTATAGGTATCATTTAGGTATTTATACAAATTTGACACTAATAAGCATGTGTGGGAAAGTTATAGGTATTATGTGGGTATTTATACAAATTTGACACTAGTAAGCATGTGTGGGAAAGTTATAGGTATCATTTAGGTATTTATACAAATTTGACACTAATAAGCATGTGTGGGAAAGTTATAGGTATTATGTGGGTATTTATATAAATTTGACACTAATAAGCATGTGTGGGAAAGTTATAGGTATCATTTAGGTATTTATACAAATTTGACACTAATAAGCATGTGTGGGAAAGTTATAGGTATGATGTGGGTATTTATACAAATTTGACACTAATAAGCATGTGTGGGAAAGTTATAGGTATCATTTAGGTATTTATACAAATTTGACACTAATAAGCATGTGTGGGAAAGTTATAGGTATTATATAGGTATTTATACAAATTTGACACTAATAAGCATGCGTGGGAAAGTTATAGGTATTATGTGTGTATTTATACAAATTTGACACTAATAAGCATGTGTGGGAAAGTTATAGGTATGATGAGGGTATTTATACAAATTTGACACTAATAAGCATGTGTGGGAAAGTTATAGGTATTATGTGGGTATTTATACAAATTTGACACTAATAAGCATGTGTGGGAAAGTTATAGGTATGATGTGGGTATTTATACAAATTTGACACTAATAAGCATGTGTGGGAAAGTTATAGGTATTATGTGGGTATTTATATAAATTTGACACTAATAAGCATGTGTGGGAAAGTTATAGGTATCATTTAGGTATTTATACAAATTTGACACTAATAAGCATGTGTGGGAAAGTTATAGGTATGATGTGGGTATTTATACAAATTTGACACTAATAAGCATGTGTGGGAAAGTTATAGGTATGATGAGGGTATTTATACAAATTTGACACTAATAAGCATGTGTGGGAAAGTTATAGGTATTATGTGGGTATTTATACAAATTTGACACTAATAAGCATGTGTGGGAAAGTTATAGGTATGATGTGGGTATTTATACAAATTTGACACTAATAAGCATGTGTGGGAAAGTTATAGGTATTATGTGGGTATTTATATAAATTTGACACTAATAAGCATGTGTGGGAAAGTTATAGGTATCATTTAGGTATTTATACAAATTTGACACTAATAAGCATGTGTGGGAAAGTTATAGGTATGATGTGGGTATTTATACAAATTTGACACTAATAAGCATGTGTGGGAAAGTTATAGGTATCATTTAGGTATTTATACAAATTTGACACTAATAAGCATGTGTGGGAAAGTTATAGGTATTATGTGGGTATTTATACAAATTTGACACTAATAAGCATGTGTGGGAAAGTTATAGGTATGATGTGGGTATTTATACAAATTTGACACTAATAAGCATGTGTGGGAAAGTTATAGGTATTATGTGGGTATTTATACAAATTTGACACTAATAAGCATGTGTGGGAAAGTTATAGGTATTATGTGGGTATTTATACAAATTTGACACTAATAAGCATGTGTGGGAAAGTTATAGGTATCATGTGGGTATTTATACAAATTTGACACTAATAAGCATGTGTGGGAAAGTTATAGGTCTCATGTGGGTATTTATACAAATTTGACACTAATAAGCATGTGTGGGAAAGTTAAAGGTATCATGTGGGTATTTATACAAATTTGACACTAATAAGCATGTGTAGGAAAGTTATAGGTATCATTTAGGTATTTATACAAATTTGACACTAATAAGCATGTGTGGGAAAGTTATAGGTATTATGTGGGTATTTATACAAATTTGACACTAATAAGCATGTGTGGGAAAGTTATAGGTATTATGTGGGTATTTATACAAATTTGACACTAATAAGCATGCGTGGGAAAGTTATAGGTATTATGTGGGAATTTATAGAAATTTGACACTAATAAGCATGTGTGGGAAAGTTATAGGTATGATGTGGGTATTTATACAAATTTGACACTAATAAGCATGTGTGGGAAAGTTATAGGTATTATGTGGGTATTTATACAAATTTGACACTAATAAGCATGTGTGGGAAAGTTATAGGTATCATTTAGGTATTTATACAAATTTGACACTAATAAGCATGTGTGGGAAAGTTATTGGTATTATGTGGGTATTTATACAAATTTGATACTAATAAGCATGTGTGGGAAAGTTATAGGTATTATGTGGGTATTTATACAAATTTGACACTAATAAGCATGTGTGGGAAAGTTATAGGTATTATGTGGGTATTTATACAAATTTGACACTAATAAGCATGCGTGGGAAAGTTATAGGTATTATGTGTGTATTTATACAAATTTGACACTAATAAGCATGTGTGGGAAAGTTATAGGTATGATGTGGGTATTTATACAAATTTGACACTAATAAGCATGTGTGGGAAAGTTATAGGTATTATGTGGGTATTTATACAAATTTGACACTAATAAGCATGTGTGGGAAAGTTATAGGTATTATGTGAGTATTTACACAAATTTGACACTAATAAGCATGTGTGGGAAAGTTATAGGTATTATGTGGGTATTTATACAAATTTGACACTGATAAGCATGTGTGGGAAAGTTATAGGTATTATGTGGGTATTTACACAAATTTGACACTAATAAGCATGTGTGGAAAAGTTATAGGTATTATGTGGGTATTTACACAAATTTGACACTAATAAGCATGTGTGGGAAAGTTATAGGTATTATGTGGGTATTTATACAAATTTGACACTAATAAGCATGTGTGGGAAAGTTATAGGTATTATGTGGGTATTTATACAAATTTGACACTAATAAGCATGTGTGAGAAAGTTATAGGTATCATTTAGGTATTTATACAAATTTGACACTAATAAGCATGTGTGGGAAAGTTATAGGTATCATGTGGGTATTTATACAAATTTGATACTAATAAGCATGTGTGGGAAAGTTATAGGTATTATGTGGGTATTTATACAAATTTGACACTAATAAGCATGTGTGGGAAAGTTATAGGTATTATGTGGGTATTTATACAAATTTGACACTAATAAGCATGTGTGGGAAAGTTATAGGTATTATGTGGGTATTTATACAAATTTGACACTAATAAGCATGTGTGGGAAAGTTATAGGTATTATGTGGGTAGTTATACAAATTTGACACTAATAAGCATGTGTGGGAAAGTTATAGGTATTATGTGGGTATTTATACTAATTTGACACTGATAAGCATGTGTGGGAAAGTTATAGGTATTATGTGGGTATTTATACAAATTTGACACTAATAAGCATGTGTGGGAAAGTTATAGGTATTATGTGGGTATTTATACAAATTTGACACTAATAAGCATGTGTGGGAAAGTTATAGGTATTATGTGGATAGTTATACAAATTTGACACTAATAAGCATGTGTGGGAAAGTTATAGGTATTATGTGGGAATTTATACAAATTTGACACTAATAAGCATGTGTGGGAAAGTTATAGGTATTATGTGGGTATTTATACAAATTTGACACTAATAAGCATGTGTGTAAAAGTTATAGGTATGATGTGGGTATTTATACAAATTTGATACTAATAAGCATGTGTGGGAAAGTTATAGGTATTATGTGGGTATTTATACAAATTTGACACTAGTAAGCATGTGTGGGAAAGTTATAGGTATCATTTAGGTATTTATACAAATTTGACACTAATAAGCATGTGTGGGAAAGTTATAGGTATTATGTGGGTATTTATATAAATTTGACACTAATAAGCATGTGTGGGAAAGTTATAGGTATCATTTAGGTATTTATACAAATTTGACACTAATAAGCATGTGTGGGAAAGTTATAGGTATGATGTGGGTATTTATACAAATTTGACACTAATAAGCATGTGTGGGAAAGTTATAGGTATCATTTAGGTATTTATACAAATTTGACACTAATAAGCATGTGTGGGAAAGTTATAGGTATTATATAGGTATTTATACAAATTTGACACTAATAAGCATGCGTGGGAAAGTTATAGGTATTATGTGTGTATTTATACAAATTTGACACTAATAAGCATGTGTGGGAAAGTTATAGGTATGATGAGGGTATTTATACAAATTTGACACTAATAAGCATGTGTGGGAAAGTTATAGGTATTATGTGGGTATTTATACAAATTTGACACTAATAAGCATGTGTGGGAAAGTTATAGGTATCATTTAGGTATTTATACAAATTTGACACTAATAAGCATGTGTGGGAAAGTTATAGGTATCATGTGGGTATTTATACAAATTTGACACTAATAAGCATGTGTGGGAAAGTTATAGGTATCATGTGGGTATTTATACAAATTTGACACTAATAAGCATGTGTGGGAAAGTTATAGGTCTCATGTGGGTATTTATACAAATTTGACACTAATAAGCATGTGTGGGAAAGTTATAGGTTTGATGTGGGTATTTATACAAATTTGACACTAATAAGCATGTGTGGGAAAGTTATAGGTATTATGTGGGTATTTATACAAATCTGACACTAATAAGCATGTGTGGGAAAGTTATAGGTATTATGTGGATAGTTATACAAATTTGACACTAATAAGCATGTGTGGGAAAGTTATAGGTATTATGTGGGTATTTATACAAATTTGACACTAATAAGCATGTGTGGGAAAGTTATAGGTATTATGTGGGTATTTATACAAATTTGACACTAATAAGCATGTGTGTGAAAGTTATAGGTATGATGTGGGTATTTATACAAATTTGAGACTAATAAGCATGTGTGGGAAAGTTATAGGTATTATGTGGGTATTTATACAAATTTGACACTAGTAAGCATGTGTGGGAAAGTTATAGGTATCATTTAGGTATTTATACAAATTTGACACTAATAAGCATGTGTGGGAAAGTTATAGGTATTATGTGGGTATTTATACAAATTTGACACTTATAAGCATGTGTGGGAAAGTTATAGGTATCATTTAGGTATTTATACAAATTTGACACTAATAAGCATGTGTGGGAAAGTTATAGGTATTATGTGGGTATTTATACAAATTTGACACTAATAAGCATGCGTGGGAAAGTTATAGGTATTATGTGTGTATTTATACAACTTTGACACTAATAAGCATGTGTGGGAAAGTTATAGGTATTATGTGGGTATTTATACAAATTTGACACTAATAAGCATGTGTGGGAAAGTTATAGGTATTATGTGGGTATTTATACAAATTTGACACTAATAAGCATGTGTGGGAAAGTTATAGGTATTATGTGGGTATTTATACAAATTTGACACTGATAAGCATGTGTGGGAAAGTTATAGGTATTATGTGGGTATTTACACAAATTTGACACTAATAAGCATGTGTGGGAAAGTTATAGGTATTATGTGGGTATTTATACAAATTTGACACTAATAAGCATGTGTGGGAAAGTTATTGGTATTATGTGAGTATTTACACAAATTTGACACTAATAAGCATGTGTGGGAAAGGTATAGGTATTATGTGGGTATTTATACAAATTTGACACTAGTAAGCATGTGTGGGAAAGTTATAGGTATCATTTAGGTATTTATACAAATTTGACACTAATAAGCATGTGTGGGAAAGTTATAGGTATTATGTGGGTATTTATACAAATTTGACATTTATAAGCATGTGTGGGAAAGTTATAGGTATCATTTAGGTATTTATACAAATTTGACACTAATAAGCATGTGTGGGAAAGTTATAGGTATTATGTGAGTATTTATACAAATTTGACACTAATAAGCATGCGTGGGAAAGTTATAGGTATTATGTGTGTATTTATACAACTTTGACACTAATAAGCATGTGTGGGAAAGTTATAGGTATTATGTGGGTATTTATACAAATTTGACACTAATAAGCATGTGTGGGAAAGTTATAGGTATTATGTGGGTATTTATACAAATTTGACACTAATAAGCATGTGTGGGAAAGTTATAGGTATTATGTGGGTATTTATACAAATTTGACACTGATAAGCATGTGTGGGAAAGTTATAGGTATTATGTGGGTATTTACACAAATTTGACACTAATAAGCATGTGTGGGAAAGTTATAGGTATTATGTGGGTATTTATACAAATTTGACACTGATAAGCATGTGTGGGAAAGTTATAGGTATTATGTGCGTATTTATACAAATTTGACACTAATAAGCATGTGTGGGAAAGTTATAGGTATTATGTGGGTATTTATACAAATTTGACACTAATAAGCATGTGTGGGAAAGTTATTGGTATTATGTGAGCATTTACACAAATTTGACACTAATAAGCATGTGTGGGAAAGGTATAGGTATTATGTGGGTATTTATACAAATTTGACACTGATAAGCATGTGTGGGAAAGTTATAGGTATTATGTGGGTATTTACACAAATTTGACACTAATAAGCATGTGTGGGAAAGTTATAGGTATTATGTGGGTATTTACACAAATTTGACACTAATAAGCATGTGTGGGAAAGTTATAGGTATCATTTAGGTATTTATACAGATTTGACACTAATAAGCATGTGTGAGAAAGTTATAGGTATTATGTGGGTATTTATACAAATTTGATACTAATAAGCATGTGTGGGAAAGTTATAGGTATTATGTGGGTATTTATACAAATTTGACACTAATAAGCATGTGTGGGAAAGTTATAGGTATTATGTGGGTATTTATACAAATTTGACACTAATAGGCATGTGTGGGAAAGTTATAGGTATTATGTGGGTATTTACACAAATCTGACACAAATAAGCATGTGTGGGAAAGTTATAGGTATTATGTCGGTATTTATACAAATTTGACACTAATAAGTATGTGTGGGAAAGTTATAGGTATTATGTGGGTATTTATACAAATTTGACACTAATAAGCATGTGTGGGAAAGTTATAGGTATTATGTGGGTATTTATACAAATTTGACACTAATAAGCATGTGTGGGAAAGTTATAGGTATTATGTGGGTATTTATACAAATTTGACACTAATAAGCATGTGTGGGAAAGTTATAGGTATTATGTGGGTAGTTATACAAATTTGACACTAATAAGCATGTGTGGGAAAGTTATAGGTATTATGTGGGTATTTATACTAATTTGACACTGATAAGCATGTCTGGGAAAGTTATAGGTATTATGTGGGTATTTATACAAATTTGACACTAATAAGCATGTGTGGGAAAGTTATAGGTATTATGTGGGTATTTATACAAATTTGACACTAATAAACATGTGTGGGAAAGTTATAGGTATTAC
The DNA here is from genome assembly GCA_029339505.1 of Unio delphinus. Lineage (NCBI taxonomy): Eukaryota > Metazoa > Mollusca > Bivalvia > Unionida > Unionidae > Unio > Unio delphinus. The sequence goes on along the minus strand of JAQISU010000057.1, from coordinate 8,813,288 downwards.
AAATTAGATGCCTATAACTTACCTGATTATTTTGTTAATACTATCTTCAAAGTGAGCACCTTGATAAAATCTTCTCTCTCTCCTTGGATATTTATTAGAGCTGAGGATACAGAAAACATAATATTATTGTTCAATTGTTCACTTAATTCACTTGAAACCACCAATTAATTATTACGGTTATTTGCTTGGCAAAGATGTATGGATAATCTGTAAGGTATATCATATCATTGAGCATTATGGACTGCATTTCCTGTGATAATACACTACAGACATGATATGAACACATTAAATGTGCAGTAAATAACATTTGTTTGTTAATGAATATATTATTGTTTGTACAAATATTCCCATCTCCATAGCCGTTCCGCCCCCCACCCCCACCCCCCGAAAGTTTTGTATAGAATGCTAACACTGCTATAACTAATTATATATGTACCACTGCTACTGCATGTCCTCCAGTTGCCATGGCTACTGCAAGTAGAGGTAGCTACAACAGTAATTGCAATGTTTTTATCATTTTTGATGGCTACTGAATTATCTTCTAATGTCTTTTGTTCATAAAGGCTGTAACGTGCCATGAGAGTGAGATTTTTACGCCTTGACTTTTGATTCCCTTTTAAGGGAAGGCCAGGTCTCGTCTAGGCAGAATTTAGAGTATATGCAAGCAGGACAAGAATCCTGAACACTATGTCAACAAAATTTCCCACAAACTTTATACTTACCTCTTAAACTGCCTTGCATGTATGTTTCTCCTGACTCAGGTGTGAGGCTCAAAATATTGTGGATCATTGTGTCCAAATTATCATCTGAAATGTCACTGTATCTGTCTCGTGGTAAACCAATTCTTAACCTGTGTCTTCGGAGGGTCCTTTCATTCACACTGAGAAGAGCAGCAATGGCTCTCCAGCTCATTCCAGTTTTCCACAGCTGACATATCTGATCACGTGGAATTCCATATCTGTAAAATGAAATGAAAATGATGTTAAACCTGTCTTGCCATGCACAGCAATGGTGAGACTATTTGCTTCAATCAATCAATCGAGAGAGAGAGAGAGAGAGAGAGAGAGAGAGAGAGAGAGAGAGAGGGGCTTTCTTACACATAAGAACTTGTTATTTAGTGATAATAACCTATCATGAATCCATCAGACTTGAGTCCATATTTCCATGGCAGAAAACTAGGAAAACAAGAGAATTACATGCATCACAGTCCACGTCAACTCTCTTTTTTACATGTATGAAAATTATACTGCGAAAAACTAACAATAAACACATACCATAAATAAAGAATATTTATCTTATTATAGTCCGAAAGCTGAGTAATTTTCATCAAAAGTTTCTGAAAGTTTATCAACAAACAAGACTTCAATGTCAGAAAACTTTACAATTTTTAAATTTTGAGTAAGGGCTCATCATGCTTATTAGAAAAGATGGGTTTATCTTCAGAGACATAGGATACCTTGGTCTCCCACCAGTGCTTTCAATGATTGGGTAGTATCTTTGTGGTAGTGTATGGTTCTGAACAAGACACTCACGTAGTGTTTCCAAGACTTTCTGGATACCCACCAACACATCCATGAAGTCTTCTTGCAAGTAAGGCATCAACTTTAAAACAAAATAAAACAAAATAATTATATTGATTAGTCATAAAGGTTAACCTAATAAATAAATCTATTTAAGCACAGACAAAGGTCATCCTATATCATAAAAAGTTAAGGACTATGCACACTGCAGATATGTGCAGTAATGTTCTTCATGTTCACTGTAACTCAAGCACTCATACGAGGATATTATGCTCATTCACATTCTCAGACTAAATTAAGAAATATTTATATTTTTGAATATCTAGTGTTTACCCCCAGCATTTTGCTTCTGAGCTTAGAAAGTTAAAGCTCCAATAATCAATGATATATAGAAGAAAAAGAGCAAATCTCTCATTCCCCATCCCCCAAAAGAAAATAATAGAAAAGTTCAGCAAAATGAACTTGTGTCACGAAACAGCACATAGTCTATTACAGACCAATCATTCAATAGCAATTTATTGGGGGAAGTAAAACCCATTTTTTTGTCTTTCTAAAGAAATGTGAAGACATCAAATAGTTTTTACAAAACGTTTCTTGGCTTGATCGAAGAAAAAAGAAATATACATATATATTCCTGGTTAACAAAAACTCCCAAATCCCCCAACATCTGTCTTGGTCCCTTATATCCCCCTTACTCAAGTAGTTCTGTGAAAAATGCATACTATCTATTGCTTTTTGAGCTGAAGATCTAATGTTTTAGATGTTCATGGGTTAATAGAGCACATATAACAAGACCTCTACTCTCAATTTCTCTATCCAACTAGAAAATGAATGATTCCACTCTACACTAAATAACAGAAGACTTCAGCAAACATAACATGTATCATGAAAGCAGTTTATAATACAGGAAAAATATTATTTATGACTGATAGCAGAGATAGCAGTGGAGTTGATCTTGTGGATACCCCCACTAGTCACACAATGTATCTTGTCGGCCCTGATTATTGACGTAACCCGAGAAATACCTACAGCAAAAATCGATGCTAATGTACGTGGACATTTTAGACGAGTGTCAAGCTTTATGGGTAATAATGAACAAACCGGACTGAATGTCGCATGTAATGAAATCACATGGAAAGCTGAGCGCGTGGGAAAAAAATTCATGTTATCCTGTTATGTGTTATCATAGATCAAAGTCCTCACTTGTTATACTTAGTTTAGTACCTGACCTCGATTCTAAAAGCCCAGTGGGATCAATACTGCTCGTTTATAAGTTGTCTGATTAATGACAGTTAGCAGTGCATTAAAAGGTCGGGATTGAGTAAGCTTTCGTTAACCTATATTAGTTATACATTTTAGAACAACAATAAATATTTAATTTAATTCGAGTAAATGAGACAACATGATTACGTTGACATGCACATAAACTTGTTCGAATCATGATGAATGATACGGAAATTCGGATTAAACAGATGTATCGAACAGATCAAGCATCCAAGATTCATACAATGAAAATAGTGAGATAAATAATCCATAAGGTGAGAATGGCGTAACAAACTTTTGGTCCCCAACTCCGCAGTAGACAATAAGAACATTGAAATGAGTTATTCTCCTTGAATCCGATAAGTAGCGCGTTCGGAAAATCAGATCCTTGTTTTATTATTTCCTAATCGACTTTATGCAGATATAATGCCATTTTTAAATCCTTTAAGTTTTGATTATTCATTAAAACTTCATATCTGACAAAGAAAAGAGTTGGTCTTACACTAGAGTCATTGAGAATTGTCTTCTTTTACAATTTTCTGTAACTGATTTGAAAAGGAATTTTGAGGAATAAACTATAAGAACTCAACGATACCGTTTTGGGCAAAGCTCTTGAAATTGTCCAGACACTATGGTCCTTAGCTAAGTAACAGTAAAAGAAAAACCAACAAGTTAAATTCCAAAAATGATTCATTACCAAGATTGCAACTTGAAAATGTAAAAGGAACATACAGTGTTGTAAATGAAATACCAAATAAACATAAAAGTTATATTTACATGTCCAAATAGTTTTCCGAATGAATTCAAGCATTGAATATGCTGATGTGACTACAGTCTTAATGTATTACAATGATATAATTAATAATGTATTTGAATGAGCTCACGATAAATCCAAAACAGTGATTTGCCAAAATATTCGTTTAGTCTAAAATGTCAGCAAGTACTTTGTAATTCCAATGAATATTTTTTAAATAAACGAGTCCTTACCAATTTTATATGAACACAGCTAACAATGATTTTAGAGACTGAACTTAAAGAAGGTATAAAGAATTTGGTTTAAACATTATACCAATAAAAAAAAACACAATAAATGCCTAAAGCACGATAAGAAGACAGGATACGTGTCATTTTCGGATAAAATTCGTAAACAAGTTCTCTTGTAGAGCAATTCAAGGCTAGACTGAGCTCAAATATCAAAAGAGAACTGATTTATAACTTACAAACGAGACAAAAAGCAAGTACGCTTTCTAGACCTTTACTAAGGTCAAGAGGTCATGTCATGGTTAGACTGTCTTAAAGTCTGATCTCCGATCGTGGACAAAGACCGCCCCGGTTGCCTAGTTATTAGAGTATCCGTCTCGGATGCAGAAGGTCGCGGGTTCGCACCTTGGCCAAGTCATACTAAACGCTTATACAACTGGTACTATCAACTGTCTCGAAATACGCTCAGCTTTAGGAAGTCAATGTTAGGACTGGTCGGCCTGGTGTCAGGATAATGTGACTGGGTGGAATTACATGTTACATGACTTGTTCATGATGCCCCAGTGCTAGACATAACTATAAACTGCCACACTGCAGACCCGTAGTGATTTGACTGAAAATTTTTAAAGCTACGTTAACAATCCAAACTTACAAATGACCCTTACATTCTACAATCACGGTCAATAGTTAAATACACACAACACATATACAATTTTATTTATAAATGTACACGGCACTGTATTCTTTCCTCCTAATATTAACATTTGTGTTATTAGCCTTACGTTTTTCTATGTTCCGCTGTACTCCGCATTAAAGTAAGAAATTATTTGTTATAATATAACATGTATTGACTATAGTGGTTGAAAAATATATTATGTTATCAATCATGGTAATCAGTGATTAACGGTTTTATCGAGAGAGGGTAGTTATGAAAGAACTGTAGCTCTGGAAGAATTGATACAATAATTCGTAATCGGTAGAAACAAAAATCGGTTCTGTTATTTGTATGGACTGCCTTTAGATTGTTTACACGTTTCAACTACTATATTTAAGCAATTCTTTATTACATTACGCAAAAAAATAACTTTTACAGGAATTTTCTTTTAATTTTCGTTTATTTTCATACTATTCACCACCACTCCTACCCCATTCATACACAGTGAACATAATCATTTATTGTTTACTTAGGGACTTTACGATATGCATACTCATTATGACAAAAGTTGAAATTGCAACGCATGATTTACTCAATCTTTTAATTGCGATTTTAGTATACTATGTTACTACAGTAAATAAAAAAAAATATTAAATATAGATATGATGGTATTTAAAGAAAGTAAGTATTGTTTTGCTCGATTTAACTGTTATGTTGTTTTTTTTAAACTTCTTAATCATTCCAAAAATTCTGCACTACACGCCTAAGCTGCTGGTGTGTCATATTAGTCACGTGGTGAGTAAAAAGGGACCAGTGGAGTCATTACGGCTGTGGTCACCCGGTGTGTAACTCGTGTTATCACACCCATGGAGTTCCTTCCTTCACAAAAATTCCAAAATTTTAAAGACAATCATTTTGGAGTCACCCCATTTGATGGTGTCACCCGCTGCGGTCCGCCGCCACCCCCACCGCCACCCCCACTCACACCCCCTGTACAGTGACGCCACTGAAAGGATACCACAGTTTGCAGAATATACAATGACTTTTAATGCATAATTGCATGACTTGACAAAATGCGCGTTTATTAGGTAATAATAGTCTGAAAGTAAAGTCGTCATATACAGGTAACTATTCAATATGATATAATATCCATTGACATATATAAAAAGACTATTTTCATAGGTATGAAATTCCAGCTGATGACTGTGCGTTATTTGAACGCAGTTGGATAGCAATACAGATAACTGAAAACCCAGTGTTGAATTCATATCAACATTCAGGCGAGTGGGAGTAATTATTTCGCTATGAAGCGTTGCCCATTCGTAGACACTAATTAAAAGTTGTAAATATGTACATCAAAATGTATAAAAAATGATTTAAACTGTTTTAATTTCGAAAGACTTGATATACAAAAAATGAGAGAAGGAATTCACAAAATGAAATAACTAAGCAAGAAGACTAAAAACGACCTTGTAGCCATGTCTTCAGTTCCTCTCATTGTTCGAATAGAACACTTGGTTTGAAGATATACTCATTGTATTTCTCATCCCAGTCACACAACTACAGAATCAGTTTAATATATGTAAAAATGTCAATATATTATAGCAATGTAACTTTCTGCATACAGTATCATTTGACAACAAATAAAGCAACGTTGTCACATAAGACGCCGCTCACTGTTGGTCCAATAAGAGCATCTTATGTACGTAATATTGAGTTTTAATAATTCTTAATCTGGACAGTATGCAATGTAAAGAATTTTGTTGAGACTGCATGAACAACATTGCACTCAAAACGTCTGTATTAATTCCAAAACCCACCATATTGGACTGGTTCTCTTGTATATCTATTTAAATTTCAGAAATTGTGGGCATAATATGTAAACCAATCTGCCACATTTTGAAATAATGGAATTGCTCGTACATGGACCAAAGGGTGACGGCCCTGGAGCCATGCTAATTGTGAAAAATATTTGAATGCTAAGAACCAGGCGGAACGTTCTCGGCCTCTTTCATCACAAACTAGAAAAATGGCATTGGATGGAAATAACGGTAATTTTAAAATGCACTTAAGCTCGTGGATGGTTTTAAGTCGCAATAGCTTCATGACGACATAATGGCAGTACAATTTACAAGTTCAGTTATCTCATTGATCACTGAATTGTCGTCGATGTCATTTTCAACATTCATCATTTTATTTTTATTTTTTAAAATGTATTATTCACTCAATAGATTGTTCGTCGGTCAAACACTAATAACTTTAATAAGTATTACTACAATTACGTCCGTCTGTTTAATTCAATATTAAATCATCACCCATTTGAGATCCTATATACATGACAATATGACGTCATTAAAATGTTAAACTATTTTACTGTCATATTATAAAATTATATTTATAAGATTGTAAACATTGTGTAAACAAGGTCTCATTTCCAGATTGCATAGGTGCTATTTTCAAACAAAGTAAACAAACAGATCAAATATAATCAAGGACTATGGTACACAGTTACTGTTGGGATTACTATCAAATTACGTAAGCACATATCTCAGTCGATTTTGTTACATGTACCTGGTGTTATATATACATATACATATATACATAGATGGACTCGACATGCAAAGCAGTCGCAAGTTAGCCCAGGAAAACTCTGTTCACCGCTCCTTAAAACAAAATAAAAATATAAATATGTCGCGTGTTTCTGTGTGTCTTAAAACTTAATTTATTTGCAGTTTATTTGTATGGTTTCCAAAAATTGTATTTGGTTTTGGGGGTTTTCATAGTAATTTTCAATATGTTTGGACAGATCTTGTAGTCCAACATCATGATCGATCTCACGTAACTTTCCTTTATATTCTCTTGAAACGCAAACGTATAGGTCGATCTTTTCTAACGTGTAATGCAATAATGAAATTGCGGTTAGACGATGCACGATATATATATATATATATATATATATATATATATATATATATATATATATATATATATATATATATGATTTTCTGACGACTAGAAAAAGCTGAGGTAGTTCTGAATAGCCGCCATATTTTGCCATGCGAGCGAAAATAGCTTAGAAAATAGTTTTTTAATACTTCTTTTCAGATTCGACAGAATAGACCGTGAATATTCCGACTGGGACCAACTGTTTATGTGGTGCCAACTAAGCGGGGGTTTAAATGATTTATTTAACGGATTAAAAGCATGCTAACACTCAGAAACTTTCATGGTGGTCACATGGCCACAGTGGCTTACTACAGGCGTCATATCAGCGTTATCGCCATGAAATACGTGTTCTGTTATGTAAGTAACATTCTAAACGACTGTCTTATTATAAGCAAGTGTAAAAAGACAATAATCCATTTCCAATATATGTCTACGTATCATGGCTAGACGTTGCAGTCGTCATAGCAACGTATTTTACCACCATCCACATCCATAGTTGTGTTTGTTGAGGATGCTGGCTGTCTTAGCCGACTCTATTCTGGACTGGTCCATGTAATTCAGAAAAGTCGGTTTTTAATTCCAGATGTGCGTGTTATTCCATTACTTTTACAAGCTAAGTAAACTAGTCAACGATGCAACGTAGATGGACACAAATTAGCTGGCACCATCTCCAGTTAGTGGTTCTAAAGAAAACTTTTAAATAAATGTACATATTCTATCGAAAATGAAGATTCAAAGCCAGTGTTGAATAAGCAAAATATAGCTATATTTGACACAAGACAATTTAATAATTTCTATTTTGTATTTGGTAACTAGATATGGTCCATCAGTATTTATGCTTGGCTTTTGTTTTTAAAAAAAATTATATATAAATCAAACATTTTGCATTAGGCAATACAAGAGAATTACTGCACAATCTAACAACGTCTTATTTGTCCGTCACATACGAATAAGAATTTCGTAATCATTAAATTCACAATTGAAACTTCTTTTTAATACCGTTTTATCGATATTGTTATATGGATGCGAAATCTGTATTCTAGTGATATACCGTTTTATCGATATTGTTATATGGATGCGAAATCTGCATTCTAGTGATATAATACCGTTTAATCCATATTGTTGTATGGATGCGAGATCTGCGTTCTAGTGATAATACCGTTTTATCCATATTGTTGTATGGATGCGACAAAAGTTTTGTACAATACCGTTTTATCTATATTGTTATATGGATGCGAGATCTGCGTTCTAGTGATAATACCGTTTTATCCATATTGTTGTATGGATGCGAGAAAAAGTTTGTGATATAATGCCGTTTTAACGATATTGTTATATGGATGCGAGATCTGCGTTCTAGTGATATAATACCGTTTAATCGATATTGTTATATGGATGTGAAATCTGCATTCTAGTGATATAATACTGTTAAATCCATATTGTTGTATGGATGCGAGATCTGCGTTCTAGTGATAATACCGTTTCATCCATATTGTTCTATGGATGCGAGAAAAATTTTGTGATATAATACCATTTTATCGATATTGTTACATGGATGCGAGATCTGCGTTCTAGTGATATAATACCGTTTTATCGATATTCTTATATGGATGCGAGATCTGCATTCTAGTGATATAATACCATTTTATCGATATTGTTATATGGATGCGAGATCTGCGTTCTAGTGATATAATACTGTTTTATCGATATTGTTATATGGATGCGAGATTTGGGTTCTAGCGATAATACCGTTTTGCTCATATTGTTATATGGATGCGAGACCTGGGGTTCTAGTGAGAATACCGTTATTGAATACGTACACACTGTTTTCGGATGAAAAGTTGAAATGCATGACTAAAGCTACCCAACTAAGCATGTTGTATGGATACATTGGTAAGTGCCATACAAGTATTTGTTAAATTAACAATTATATATGTTTTATTTTGAGCTTGACTTCTAACATGAAAAACGAGTAAAATTTATAAATTATTGTCGGCATAATGCTGCTGTTGGTTTATTTGGTATTGAATGGCTTTCCCTTTTCAAACAAATATTGTATTATTTAGGCCTGGACAATTGATGGTTATCTATGATATTTCCTTTTATTAAATAACTAAAGAAAACAATGACAATGAGACAGAGAGATGAAACTAGGGCTTCCAATGAAGATCTTATCTGATACGTAGACACAAAAAATACCAGAATAATTTTAACAACGTTCCGTAATTTATAACGTCCTCACTGAAAATAAAAGGGCAAAATTTAGATATATCGGAAAGAAAATGTGATTTGTGCGTCTCAAAAGACTTAGGGGATGAATTTTCAATAACTTTACATTGTACCGAATTAGGAAAACACTAAATAAGTAAGAAGTTTCTCAAAATATGTTAATGCATATAAATTGAATGCGTTTTTAAACAGCACCAACGTCGACCTACTTTATAGAATAGGCAAATTTACAGAATTAATGTTTGAATAATTGTGTTCCCTGGAAACTCAGACAAATTATGTATATTATAATTTGATACCCATTTTGTAATGTATATTAAAATGATTTACAAGAATATATCTCTTTAAAACGCAATTTCTTTCCTACCTTTCCCCACCCGCAGTACCAATACTATTAACAATATGTATTTATATTTAATCTCACATGTCTATTGCTAGTCCAGAGTTGACGTTTACATTCGGTTATCCTCTATTCAGTTCTGAACTGCTGAATCATGCTTACAGCAAGAAAATATATTTATTTCCTGGCTTCGTGTAATTGTTCCATAAATTTTACTTTCGTCTGAGATCCTATTATCATTTCTTTCTTAGAAAATGACTAGTAACTTTAGAGTAAGGAGTGATTAAGTAGGATATATATTACATGAAGAGGGGATGGGAAATTTCGGCTATCACTTCCTTGTTAATTTTAGAGGTCAAAATACCGTTTGTTAGCATTACTTTAGAAATAGATACATTCCGAATTATAGACAAATAGATACATTCCGAATTGTAGACATATAGATACATTCCGAATTGTAGACAAATAGATACATTCATAAGCATAATACAGACACATACACTAATGCAGATAGATACATAAACGCACACACATTCATAATTGTAGACAATTAGATACATTCATATGCATATAAACTGACACATATACTGATACAACACTATGCACATACACTGAGATATACTTGAATGCAGGCAGACAAACAAACTTGTAAAACGTACTTATGTGAGAAATTTGTATTTAAAGGCTGTAACGCAAATGCATGTTCACGATTCCCATACAAGCACGAAGAGACTTGAAATATATGATTTTCATACAATATGTATAAAATATGCAAAGAGAGACGCGACATGCACGATTCCCATTACAATCTGAAAATACCGCTCTGGTGACCTAGTGGTTAGATAGTCCGCCTTGGATGCGGGAGGTCGTGGGTTTCGATCCTCCGCCGATTCATACCAAAAACTTATAAAAATGGTCTTAACAACTGCCTCGCTTGTCGATATGTATGTATGTATGTATGTATGTATGTATGTATGTATGTATGTATGTATGTATGTATGTATGTATGTATGTATGCGTGTGGTGGAACCAGAAATGTAGAAGTAACTCATTCAACGGTGCTGTATGCTGTCTGTACGTGTGTATACGTATGACTGACTGTACATGTGGTGGATCCGTGAATGGTGCTAGCGGCTGATAAAAGTGTGGGCCAACCCAAAGGACTAAGTGAAACTGTGTGGTTCATCAGTTTATGGATCGTACGACTGAATTGAATATATTTTCATTTAAATGCTATTATTTTGAATCTTAGTTATATTCCATGAGATTATGTGAATCTCTCTTACAGTGCATAATATTATTTGAAACACATTTGAATACCTTGAAATCATTTGAATCTTAATCGTAGTCCATACGTGAGATTATGTGAATCTCTTTTACAGTGCATACTATTATTTGAAACGTATCTGCAGTCCATGTGGCTTCTTGAATCTGTATTTCATATTAATTCATATTTTTGGTTTATTTTCAATCTGTGAATGTTTGTGTAGAGTGATTGGATCAATCGTATGTTGAGAGTGTGAGAGAATCGTTGCATTTATACACCATATATTTTTCCTTATTAATTCATTTCATAAATATCCATCTTTCACACATTGTGTTTGTGTCATTCATTTAATCCCAAACCCACTCGGTTTCTATTCTGCAACAATTATTATTATTATTATTATTATTATTATTATTATTATGTCCCACTAATACTGCTGTTTACGCATAACACTTTTCCATCCTTTTAGTTCATAGTAAGTTTTTCAGAAAACAACACAAAATAAAGCGAATCCGGCAACAAAAACGATGATCAAAAAAAAATAATAATGAGGGCAAAAAATATGATGTTGACAGGAAGAAATACACAGAAAAACACAAAACAGGCAAGATATATAAAATTAAAGAAAAAAATGTGTCCGTTTAGAAATGCGACATCTTTATTGCGTTTGGCTAGTGGTGCAAAATGTGTCGTTTTTAAGATAATACAAAAAATGTGAGTTGCATCCAGATATTGTTTTACATCGATAATATTACATTATTCACATACGAACTGTGTACTGGCAGGCCCCACCCCCACCCTCAAACTGTAATAACTATTTAAGCGTTTTCTTACAAATGGAAGTGACTGCTCCGGTGGCCTAGTGGTTAGAGCGTCTGCCGCGGAGATCCTCGGCCGAGTCATATCAATGACTTACAAAAATGGTACTAACAGCTGCCTCGCATGGCGCTCAGCATTATAAGGTTAGTGTTAGGACTTTTCGGTCTGGTGTCAGGATAATGTGATTGGGTGGGACATCAGGATACATGTCTGCGGCATGATGCCCCAGTGCTAGACATCACTATAAACTGCCTCGTTGCAGACATCGTAGCGATATGACTGAAAAATTGTTAAAGCTACGTTAAAAATCCTAATCACACACACACACACACACACACACACACACACACACACACACACACATTAAGGTCTATGAAAATCCCTGTCTGTTTCTATGAGAAATTGAACATAGGGCAAAACTTTGGGTTGTACAGCGTCAATAGAAGTCCCAGTCAAAAAGGTGTCCCGACACTATGGGGTCTATAGGAATGTAACATGGTGGGCATGTAAAGGGAAAATGTGAATTTAGCATGGGAAATGGCACCTGGGGAATTGAACATGAGTGACGTCATAGTGTTTATAGGTTCGAAATTATTTATAGGGTATAGTAAGCAGATCGAGTGCAGTCATCGTCTTCTTCATATGGAGGTAAAACGCACGCCAAATGAACGGTCACTTTTCCATTGGTGATGTCAATTGTTCCTATCAATTACTGCACGTCTTCAATAGCCATCACAAGGTTGGAAGAAGTTCATTATGCAGGTGCATTAAACCCAAGACACACAGACGATTTCAAACTGTCGTGACACATAGATAGGCTCAAACAACCTCGATCCTTGACTTGGCAATGACGTTTGAGTTCCTCTAACAGTGATTCAAGTAGGTTCTTAATGAAATCTTATATTTCCTCGGGTGAAACGACAGTCTTTAAATTTCACCGTGTAATTGCAAGTTGTCGTTCTAAATTTTCTCGAAGTCGCTGTCTGAGTCATTTGGATGCTAAAATACTCCTTTATATCTACTGAATCCTTTGTCTTCTTGGACGCACTTTGCTATAACGGTATGGTGGTGAAAGATGTCAATGAGGTTTGCTCCTTCTCTTTTCTTATCTGCGTAGAGTGATTCATCTTTTTCATCCCCTGTGCTCGCGATGAAGTGTCGCTCTTTGAAGTTGTCCTTTCTGTAGTGGATGATATCAGCATGTCCATAAGGAAAAGTATCGTGGTCTGGAAGTTGCACTGGTTACTCGTAGTTTGTCATGGTGTTAGTACATAAACAACAAAGATGTGGTACTGCACTGGTGGTGTTATCTTGAGGCATAGCAATTACGATAGTTTCTTATAGTCTTACGTTCGATACTTGCTGCTTGAAAGGATTTATCTTTCACGAATGACGTTGGTAGTTACAATGAACTATCTGTCTTGGACATTGTCCCTTTTGATATCATGACCAATATCGACGTGACCGTATGGTACAGTGAAGTGGTTCGGAAGCCGAACTCTCTTCTGGTACACGATTTGATAGACTTTTTCCAAGGGTCGGCATACGCTTTGGTGTGTGCGTAAACGTAACTATGGTTCTGTTCACGGTGGCTACTTTAAAGTGTTCATCCTGTCCAGACAGCAAGACTTATTTCAATATGTCAAAAAGTTCACCAGTCGACTGTTGCGATAATTAAGAGTCAATCAATTCTCTTTACTACTCCGTGTGCACTTGTCCTTGTGGGTCTCATTCTATGTCACGGTGACGTTGAAACAGGCGATCGATGTAGATGCAACTGTCCGTGTCAACGTGCAGGACGCAATCTCCTAACAGTTCTAAGCACAGTACAATTTTAAGTGAGCAAGTGTCTTTCCAATTCGTCGGTTTCTACAAAGTTCAGTTCCTCTTCATAATTAACTAAGATCAAGTCCTCACAAACGACGTCCACGTGTTTCATGTATTTGGTTTTGTCGCGAAATCATCTAGACGTAGCTGCAAGGTTCTGTCAAATAATCCGTTTTGGATAAACACGGTCGTTGTGCCATTTTACCCCACAGGCAATTTAACATCACTTTGGCAAAAACCTTCGTTTTTTTCCACGTAGTCTAAATTGATTGCTTCCTGATCCCAGTATTTCTCTTTGAATTTTTTTTAGTCTTCGGGATTGTGGCATTATAAAAGGATAGCCGCTGGCTTCTTGTTTCAGTTTCAAAACGGCATCCACGTAGTCAGCGAAAATGCCTTTCTGAGTCTCGTCGCCCTTGTTGTACTGTTTTGTCTTGAGAAAGTGGTAAATTTCGTAAACTTCCAACACTTTGTATCCCAGGTTCAGATCTTTAAATAAGTCTACGCTCACCCACGTTCATATCAAGGCACATTCTTCCAGGGTGTGCTGATAAGGTCGATCTTGGTTGCACGTTTCGGCACAAGCACGGAGCAAAGGGAAACATCAGTTTTCCTTGGCAATGGTAAGGTAAATCGGGACGGTACAAGTCCGTGAGATGTGATAGTCACATGTTCGTCATTCGACATGTTTAATATTTGATACACACAAAGGTTATCACAAACGGGTTTTCGTAATAGCTCTACTGCCGCGTATGCGTTTAGTGTACATTCCAATGGTAAAAATAAAATACATACTGCAAACAACACCTTTGTAGGTTTCGTTAATTGATAAGTGATTCCTTTGCTAAATCCACGCATACGGATTAGGTATGATATGTGATGGTATTAGTTCTGGTGTTGGTGGTGGTGGTGGTAAATAAACTCAACATATATTTGCACTTGATGTTTCCTTTTTGTTGTCTTTCTTGTCATCCATTTCTCATATCCTTGTTTCCCCACATACTATCACAGGGGCTCGTATCGTTGCTTACAATCGACCGGTCCTACATATACTATATAATAACTACAAGGGAGGACACTTCTCTCCTTTCTCGCACGACCCATTTAAGAATAAACGCTGTTATTTCAAGCCACATTTCGCCTAGAGTAATAAATTGGGTACCGATATGTAGCTCAGACATTTGACTATGTATCCCTGTCAGCAGTTTGACTAAATATCATACCTTTAAGGAATGCCGAATCATTTTCCCACGGTACCGCTTGACACGTACCTGATCGCGCCCGCTTAATATTCAAGAACAACGCGCTGACTGGAATACTGCACTCTCATTGGCCAACCGAAAATTACGCATGTTGGCTTAGAGTTTTAATCGTAATTTTTTGATTGGCTGAAATACATTGACATATGGCAGGTGTTTTCACTTGGATCGAAGTGTTGCTGATGCTGGCACGTGTTTGCATGATGGAGGATATCGTACACGCCGCAATGTCAGGTCACAATATAATGATATTAGGGCAGGCTAGTATGGTAAAAGCTTCCTAGTTAAGAATTTAAGCAAAAGACTGAAAGAAATAGGGAAAACAGTTTACTTAACAGCCAGTACAGGTATAGCTGCTTCTCAGTTGCACTGAATGACAATACACAAGTTTTCGGGCATTCAGGACGGTCGTTTCCCCGATGATATTTTGATAGATAAGAATAAAAATAATGATGATATGATAGATATTAAAAGAAGGATTATGAATGTTGACACTCTTTTTATCGATGAAATTTCCATGCTATCTCTGAAATTATTTCTGCAAATAGAGAAGGTGCTCAGAACAGTAAAGGAAAGCAATTTCCCATTTGGTGGCATTCAGATCATTGTTTCTGGTGATTTCTTTCAACTGAAGCCTGTGCCAAATGATGTGTACCATGACAGATTAGAAATCTTTATCAGTTATGAGAAGATTCACAGCCTGATTCCACATCATTATGTTTTGTCAGAAGTACATAGATGAACAGAAGGTAATTTGAACATTGTATTTTAATAACAGACCTCGTGTGATAAAAGAGGAAAAGATAAAGCACAATTTAAAAAATCTTCCTTCTCTTTGAATTTTTTTTTCCTGTTCTGTTTATCATTTTCACCAATATTTGGATGTATATGTGTAAAAACTTCAACACACACACACACACACACATATACTAAGTTCTCAGTAATACATGTAGTCCTGAAATTCCTAAATTTGTAACATTTTGCATCAATGAATAGCAATGATCACTCAGTTTTTATTTGAGATACCATCCATAGGAATGATATTATCAGTTTATCACCAGTGACAATATCATTTTTCTTTGAACTCGTTGTTAACAATAAACTATTACAAAAATTATATACACACTCCTGTTTAAGGATACTTGAAATAGACAACATATGTTTCAATCAGTAATTTCATCTTCATTTCATACCATATTTTTACTTTCTCTGATTTTCACACCTGTAATTCAGTGTCTTACACTATGTTATCCACAACAACTTGGACTCAGTTCAAAGGAGTACATGTGTGTGAGTGTGAGAGAGACAGAGAGATGGGATGGATGCAAAGTAATATATATGCATAAACATTCACACATATTATGATTTATGTATAGTTGGTTACAGATATGATCAAAATGGGTTAGTACAGATTTGCATAAGAGGTATTATATATAATGCTTATTATGCAAACCTCATTATAACAATGAAATCCACATCATATAACCATTTATAGAATTAATCGCCATTTAGAGACAAATAAAATCATGCAGATGACTTGTCCACATAGGTCAGTGTCTGTACGCAAGGGTCATATCCCTTTTGTCAGAACTTATAAACTATTGAGATTCACACTGTTACCATATATAAAATGACTGATCATTGAGAAAAAAATGTATGCATGTGAATGAAATTGACTTAAGGGGTACATTCTCAGAATGAAACATCAGGAACAAAACATTGACTTTATTTTATGCTGCAGTCACAAATTTTATCAGTACAGAAGAGTACAGAAATTATGTAACGCAGCTTTTTGTGTGCACAGATCTCAAACCGAACCATTATATAGATGCATTTGGGATATTAATGAAGCTGAGAGCAAAACTTGTGGCTGATATCTCTGACCCATTAAAAGCAAACGCAATAGAACTGTCTTTGAAGATACAAGCAGTGGAAGAGCAAAATTGAGATATATAGCCGGTTGGTGTGTTGCAACACTTAGACACAGAAAAAGAAGTGCTGTAAGAAAAAACTTGTACAGCAATAACTCCAGGGATTATGTGAACAAACTGTATTACCAAGCAATAATGTTAGATACACTCATCCAATATGAAAGTGACCTAATGGAAACATCAGAAGATAAGGTTTCCATGACTGAGATACAGAGATGCAAAATGTAAGGAGTGGTCTGTGCTGTGTATGTGATAAAGCCTTTCATTTCTTCCAAGAGTTAGACAAGGTCATCAGAAAACTTGAAACTGTGGAAAATGTAAATTTATATGGCAAAAGCTTTTATGACTTTGTAACATCAAGGGTTCTTCTAAATGAGACACTGAACCAACAGTGGTCACAGATCTTTAACACTGAAGATGATGAATATTTCTCTCTACATGTTCAGAAGTTAAAAGAGGAGGTAGTGAGTAAGTATTTGTTAATGTCATCTGCAGTTTAGACGAGAATTCAAGCTAAAAGTTAAGGCTAGGAAAGAAGAAGCACACAGGAAGCAAATTCAAATGAGAAGAGACAGTAAAGTAAAATCTTCTTCCGAAGCACAAGTAAGCTCTAGTTCTAAGCAAAGTCAGTTGAGGAAAGACAGGTCAGATTATTCTTCCACCTCCGTAAAGCAAGGAAGCCTGAATAAATTAGTAAAAAGAAAAGCAGTAAAGAAAAAGACAGGAAAGGGAAAAGGGAAACGATCAAAGACAACTAAGTGGCCATGTGGAAGATGTTAGGAGGACTGTGTAGTTGATAGTGTTTGTTGTGACATGTGTGATACATGGCATCATTATGAGTGCATTGGTTTGCTCGGAGATGAACATGAACTTCAGGAGGAGGAATGGATATGTCCAGACTATAGATTTTCGGGTAACATCATAAAGGAATAATATCGGCAATGTCATTTTTTATTAGTTCAAGTACTACCAGTAAGTGCATTAGAATTTTCATTTTTTTCTCATAATTGCAAATCCCTGTGCTTCCCAGCTATGTCAATGGGAGCAACTTCATGCTATGGAAATATGTGTCTACAGTGTTTGGATCAGTGTTATATTTATGACCTACATGCATTCAGTATATTATAATATGGAGTTAGTTAAAACTTGCAACATGCAAAATTTGTGTATACATTATTTATACATTTATCCTAAATTCCATTATAAAGGTAATATCATGGCTCTCAATTATGATACATACAAATTTGAAGATTCTGAAAAACAGTGTCTTATCCACTTTTCTCCACATAAGAGATAATATAAAATTCTAAAACTTGTATTTCTGATGAACATCAATCATATTCCATAATGTCATGTCATTATATTAAGCAGTGTTAAAGGAGATTCTGTACATTTATTAATATAATTATGGATTGATAGAATGGTACATAGGCTGTGACAGTATCCCCTGTGTAATCTTTTTTAAAAAATACTATAATAAAATATTCTCATCAAAATAGAGATTGAGATGTGATCCAAGACCCTGATGAATTGACTCAATGACAACTAAACTTTGGTAATCTAGTGTACTAAAGGAATACTTTATAAAGATATTATGCTTAAAATCTTAAAGTTTAAAAATGCAGTTAGTTGGATAGCACTTCTAACACTGCCCCAATATAGCTGGAATACACTATAGGAAATGTGAAATTTCTCAAACAGATTAACCACCCTTCATTTGGTACCAAATAATTACAACCTTAGAAATCTGTAAAATACATGTTGTAAATATAGTTATTTAATACTATACTGAAGCCCCACTGCTGACAGGGATACATAGTCAAATGTCTGAGCTAAATATCTATACCCAATTTATTACTATAGGCGAAATGTGGCTTGAAATAACAGCGTTTATTCTTAAATGGGTCGTGCGAGAAAGGAGAGAAGTGTCCTCCCTTGTAGTTATTATATAGTATATGTAGGACCGGTCGATTGTAAGCAACGATACGAGCCCCTGTGCATACTATATGATTTGGTTTCGTTTTAATCCCCAAAAGCCTGCTTCTAAAAAAGAAACAACAGGTTCAATAAAATGACCAGACGACTAAGCACGTGATTATTTATTGTAAGTTTTTCTTTTCAAAACCCTCCTGAATTCCTGTGTATTTCGCACTCATTCATTCAGTGACACAATTCGTCATTGACATAGCACGAACTACAATATATTGTTTTAAAAATTAATGTATTGAATCATCTCCTATCACAAAATAATTAAGCTAAATTTAGTTAAATCAATGGAAAGAAAATGAAACATTTTGCCAAATGGCCCTGCCGTTCAATAGTACATTCGTACTCGTAACCATATGAATATCACGCATTTATTTTCCAATAGGATCAATACACATGAACTGAGTAGTTATAGTTTTAGGGCAAATCGCATGCGATTACATTTCTAAAGAGGTTTAAACTGTATTATATCTTTACAAACTAATATTCATACTTAAGGTTCATAGACACATGTCTACATCGGGTAGACTAATAATCACGTGAGGGTTAGTCACGCATATGCATTCGCGTCACTAGCGGGTGAGTGGAGCGGTTCAGACCGCACTGGGTGACACCATCATAGGAGGTGCCACCAAAATATTTATCTATAAACTATTTGAATTGTTGTGCAGGAAGGAGGTCCATGGGGGTGACACCAATCCTAGTGGCGCCACTGTGCATATGGTTCTACGAGCAGAAGAGCGTGGTTTGTGAGCTGTGATCAGTGTAGATCAATACAATACAATACACCGGAAGACCAAATTTGTTTTTGAAGATAATATGAAATTAAATTTAAAATTATTGTGAGTTAATTGTGTGTGTGTGTGTGTGTGTGTGTGTGTGTGTGTGAGAGAGAGAGAGAGAGAGAGAGAGAGAGAGAGAGAGAGAGAGAGAGTATTAAAATGCTAGATTTGGTCATATAGATGATATTATTACTTAAATAATGAATATAATTATTATAGATAATATTTGCTCTTAATTATGGTTGTTGTTCTTGCATTTAAGTCCATTTTGCATCACATTATAGGCTATACATGACGGCTAGTATATGTGGTGGACGAAAACCCGGGAGTAACTACCGACACATAGGAAGCTACTGGCAAGCCTTCTCACACAGCCACATTGGTCAAGCCGAGACAAGAACTTGCGCGGACAGAAGTGAGCTACGTGTGATCTGTAAAGGCGATCGCCTTTGACCACTCGGCCACCGAGGCCTGAGCATACTCATCTATCTGGAGCCACTCATAATGTTAATTCACTCTGATGACGAAGGATGATAACGATTATTAACAATGATAATGATCATCATGAGTGTGACGACGAAGATGATGCAGATTATTTATTATTGTATTTTCATTTATTTTGGCTTGTAACATTGTGTGTCGTTATCTTTTCAAGCTAAACCACGACAGTGGTAGAATATATAGTATTGTACTTGTCCGTTTATCCGTCCGTTCGAAGTGGGTTAAGCTCTGCTTTTATATCGGTTTTCATGTACATGTACTCTGGAGGGATATCCATGTTCCATAAACACAGTGCTAGTTTATTTTGAAACCACTCATTGTCATATCACATGAAAGAAAGTCTTATGTTAACTGCCAGCACCATGTATTTCTTTTGAAGACAGGAAACACATCAGACTTAATAAACAATAGATAAACGCACTTATCCTAGCTTGTTATTTGTTTCGGGAAGGGGGTGGGGGTAAACTTCGTCTTATTATGCTTCACCTGACCATCCGTTCATAAAAGCTGGATGATTGTACTTACAGTGTTGAACCGGGGTAACTCACCTAGTAGAATATTGGACTTGCAATCGGAGGATTACGGGTTCGATAACCGCCTTGGCCATCCCAAGTTGGCTGCCTCTGTGTCCATGCAAAGTGCGTGATATAGCCAATAATGCGTTACAGGGGCCATTAAGATCCACGAAAGCAAAAACGAACCCCTCAAAAAGAGGACAACAATGCACGCAAGATCCAAACAATTATATCATATCTAACCTATCTAATAAACTGATCACCTTGACATTAAAAATGTTTGGCATCATACCTGAACAGACTAATTGAATTTCTGCCAAGAAACACAAGGTATATACATAAAATCATAGTTATAAACAGACACCCGTATACCAAAGCAGAAGAAAAGTGTTTACACTTGGATGACACACTGAATGTAGGGATACGTGATTTATATTGAATAACAAAAATATAATCAACCAAAAATAATTCCTTCCGTCCAATAATTGGTTCCAAGCGTGAATCGAACCTGCGCCACGAGAAAATGACGCATAGTGCACCTGCGTACTCATCATCACCTCTAAAAGGATAGACAACAAGCTCGATGTGCATGGGGGAATCGATTCGGCAGGCAAACTAAATCATCACTCAGCAAAATATATTTACCCCAAGATTTATATTTAGAAAAGTGTGTGTGTGTGTGTGTGTGTGTGTGTGTGTGTGAAAAGAAATAACTAATATTATATTCTATAAACTGTATGAAACAAGTGGCATCCTGAATCTAATGCCTTTACGCAATGTGTCCAAATGCATACAAATTTGATTTTCTGTTTGCGACGTGTACATGCTATTTATTCGTTCTTCTGCCACATAAACAAATAATGAACCTTACCATTTATGTGAAGCTGCGAAATGTCAGTGATATTATAAGGAACATGAACTGTGATTTAACTTTACTGAGCATGTCTATACCATAATGTGTGTGTGTGTGTGTGTGTGTGTGTGTGTGAGAGAGAGAGAGAGAGTTACTCGTGAATTACTTTGTTGAAAATATACTTAAATAGTATACATGTAGGGGGATCTAGATAGGAGAAATGTAATTTGGGTGTAAGTATTAAATCAGATAGACCCATTATTTACCTATGACAGCAGGATATTCTTTGCATAGGCCATGGTGTAAAAAGTACATTTGTCTAAATCATACACTTGCGGTTTTTCTTTGAAACAGACACGTCAGCTGGGCATTTCTTAGTGGTACTTTAACAAAATGGCTACTTGTCGGTTGTTTTTTTTTTTTTTTTACATAGTTCTCGTGCAAATTAGGATATGCATTGCTGATTGTTGTTTTCATGACGCCATGAACAACCTTTTTCCTACTTTTGGAGAGAAAAAAAAAACGTAAAGCCGATTGGTAAAAATGGCTGTTATCTACATACTGTGGTCTTCTTAACACGCATTTATGTTCATAAAATTAGAATACAAATACACAGTCATAATTATGTAACCAGTCTAAACGGTGTAGGTATCTACATGTAGGTAAAGTAAGTAACTAGGTAGTTAAACCGGTAGTATGGTATTGTTGGATCGCTGTCAGTTAGGGTTGAATGAACAAATGAATGGCCTTCTCCATATCTGTCAGTCATTCCCACACTGTGCAGGCTGGAAGAACTGTACACAGGTCATTGCCTAGTTTTGAGTGCAAAGTTCAAACTTGATGTTCTGGCTGGGATTACTAGCATATGTTGTCTCATACATGACGTGAATAAAAACAACATAAAAATAAGCGATATGAGACAGTGTAGATCTTTACCAAAAAGTGCAAGTAGGAAGAAATATAGAAATAAAATCAGTAAAAGAAAAGTAATATTCCCCAAAAGATCGGTCAATAATACTATTTACCGATATCAATGTCGGGAATTCCAGGTCGTTCTTCCTTAATAAAATCAACCAATCACTGTGTAAAGTTCATCCGGAAAGTTTGCGGGGATTTCCCGTGACCCGGTTTTTCTTAGCGTGCACTAGTTTATGACCGGTAACAAGACCAGCAGATACCAAATGTACGGAGCGCTTCGTGTTATAACGCGCTGCATATTGGCGCCTTGCCAAAAATCGATAATGTTCTAGAACCTACCTAATTACATGTCGTCGAAATTACATAATATATCACGACTTCCCAAGGAACAAGATGATCAGCAGTGGCAGTTTATAGTGATGTCTAGCACTGGGGAATTATGCCGCAGACATGTAGCATAATTTCCCACCAGGTCGACCAGTCCTAACACGAACCTCTTAATGCTGAGCGCAATGTGAGGTAGTTGTTTACAATTTTTATAAGTCTTTGGTATGCCTCAGCTGAGGTTCGAACCTGGGATCTCCCTCATTCGAGGCGGACGCTCTAACCACTAGGCCACCGGAGCAGTCGATCGATCTAGTTATCTCATGAAAAAATGTTTCTTCAAAAATTTGCATCTCCAAATTTCTGACTATCCTTTTTATGAGAGAGAGAGAGAGAGAGAGAGAGAGAGAGAGAGAGAAAGAGAGAGAGGAAAACAAATTTCAAAATATAAATCTTTATTTTCTTTGCATAAAATCCTGAATAACTGTCATGTACCTGATGTTAGAAAATTTAAATGATTATAAGTTTTTGCTCAACTTACAGAACCAAAGATCAAAATACGACTACCAATTTAGTAAGACTTTCTAACTTAATTAACTGCATATCAAAATGTGTAATATGCAAGAATATTTTCTTTTCAGCTATAATCGAATATCTAACTGTAAGGATTTAATAATAATAATAATAATAATAATAATAATAATAATAATAATAATACCGATAATGTGCCGAAATATCAAACCTTTATATCAATGTACAGAAATATTAAAGCTTTATATCAATGTCTTAAGGTAAAGTAAAGTTTATTTCGTCTATATGAAAACATGGCAAAGAATATTTTAAATAATAAATAAGTAGAATCAATATTTACAATACAGGATGAGAAATGTTTCACAACTGACATTAAAATCTTCAAAACATGGATACTCCAGATTCATAATATTTAAAAGAGAATGAAAATTTATTAGAAACCAATGTCTCCACACAAAAAAAAACAGCGTTTAGTTTTCGAGATACACATCATTTGAATTAGTCGGCAGTCCAGTTTGGTTGAGAAAACCGTTTAAAGAGTACATTTAAACCGTTGTCAAAATACGAGATGGATATGTGCAACAATTAATGTTATTTTCCCAAAAGTCTTAGACTGCAACTAAGCAGACATTTTGCATAAATAGGATCACATTGATCTCTTTGCGTAGTCTCCGTTTCTGGCGTACGTTTTCTAGGTTTCCTAGCAGTACAGCATGAGCATTTCGTACCGCTCGCTATACACCTCCGCCTCGCTGCACGTCGGAGAACGTCATCTCTTCTGGGTAGCCCGAAGAATGGCCAGCTCAAGACGCGTAAAAGTGAACTTACGTGGTTCTGCATTAGATTTACACGTTCTCGTCGTCAGAATCGTCTGATACGTCGTTTAAGACGTTATAATCGAAATCGGCACCAGCCTTTACAAGACGCTTTACAATGTCTTGGTAGTTTCTCCAATAAGCTATGTAGATAGCCGGCTTTCCGTCGAAAGTAAGAAAGTCAATTTCAATGTTAGTATACTTCACAAGGAATCGAACAAGCTCCATGTCCCTTCTTTCACACGCGTAATGAAGAATAGTACGTCCGGATTTTGCGTCAACTGCGTTTACGTTCGCTTCAGAAATTGTCAATTCGCGCACTATGTTCAACCTATTTTCTGTGACTCTAGCTGCGACATGTAAGCAAGTCAGTCCCTGTGAATTTCGAACTTCTAAACATTGCAACTCCCTCCGTTCTTGCACGACTTTTAAAATAGCTTTAACACAGTCAAGGTCCCCGTTTCTGCAAGCCAAATGTAATGGCGTATTTCCCTGGTGATCTTGGCATGCAATTTCAATGTTCTTTGACAGCAGTTTTTTTAGAACTTTTACTTGTTTTGTCAGAACAGCGAGATGCACTGGTCTTTGGTACAAGGAATTTGGAATGTTGAGACACTCTACATTTGGAACCATATCTATCAGTGCGCATGCAAGGCGTTCATTACCCCCAATTAAGGAGAGGTGCACAAACGTGTCGCCATCTTTGTCTTGCTCAGAGAAATCAAGTACTATCCGCTGAGCCGTAAAACTGTTTGGTTTAGTACCTACCGGAGTAATACTCAATGAAGAAATCCCTTCATCCTCCAACGAAAGGTTTGTTAACTTTAAAGAGGAACCTTCATCAATTCTTTCACACAACTCTGTTTTTCCAGCCGAAAATGTCAAACTTTCTATTGAATATTCGCGAAGAGACTGCAAACTGCAGCCGTTATATCCAGAGTCAAATCTTTCCTCACAGACCCTCCCCGTCGCCATTTTGTGTGATGATATTTGCATGGTGTCGCTATAATGCAGATCGTCAGTAACCAAATCACGATCATTGTTAATGTCGTCCTCAATGTCGGCCATTATAACGTTTTTACTAGTCATGTAGCCTCTTGTTTCCTTTTCTTATGTTGCCTTTTGAAACGTATGTAACTGTAGGATATACTCCTTGCTGTAGTGTATTTCTCGTATACAGTCCAACGACCAACTCCACTTAGAGCGCTTTCAGTGCTTACCAAGGTCAATGCACTTCGTTACTATATGTGAACAACTGTTAAACTTGCTTCGTAGGTAACTGACTTGATCTATCAGTCGGGTTCTTTAAATAATTCATATACAAGGAATTTCCACGGGCGTACTCATTATAACCACGTGACTCATTAATATTAATGTCTGGGAATTTCCGCTTTGCTTGCGCACGGGAATTCCCCCGTTTCAAAAAGGTACATGACAATGTTCTCGATGAAACTAATAGAAATGTAAAGTGGAAAGAACCTAGCTGATTCCTATAACGTTTCCAAAAACACAGTGAGCTATCTACAACTAGTGATATACATATTTATTCCGAACATTTGATTGTGAATAAGTCAACTTTTTGTTGTAAATTCAGGACAATGTGTTGATGAAATTTGGGTAACTATTTCTTCTCTTTTCTGCGAAGCTTCTTCCAAATTTAGCTTCCACGTAAAACAGATCTAAATAAACTGTCGAATTTGAACGTTATGTTTTATGGGCATTGTTTGATAACCTAAGGCCGACATACTGTGTTCTTACTACTACCATTACTGCTTATAATAATAATAATAATAATAATAATAATAATAATAATAATAATAATAATAAACTACTACTACTAATAGTAATAATAATAGTATTAGTAATAATAATAATATAATAACATAATAATAATAACAGTAATAATAATAAACTACTACTACACTACTACTACTACTATAATAATAATAATAATAATAATAATAATAATAATAATAATAATAATAATCTACTACTACTACTACTACTACTACTACTACTAATAATAATAATAATAATAATAATAATAATGGTGGTGTTGGTGTTTTCCCCCATTATTACAGTATAATGTCGTTATTTTTGGGCTTCTTTAAGAATAAATACTGCCTATTCTGTCGTTCATGCATAACGGCTATGTATATTATCTTGTCTTACATAACATTACAATTTTAAACGCAAATCCAAAATTTCTTTGAAAATAAACGACAGTTTTAAATTATATTTCAAGTATCTTTTTACAGTAAAACTTAGTACATATAGATTAATTTTTCAGACCATATTTTTGTCAAAATGTGAAAAAGAAATTATTTTTTTTTTTACATTTAATTTTAAATGTTTTTGATATCATTATGTCTAACTTCATTGATTATCTACAGCAACAAAAATAATAAATGGGTGTAAATATAGAACAGGATATAAAAAAAACAATATGAGTGACAAACTTAGTTTATGATAAAGAGCCAAATAAATAAGGTGTATGACCGCTAAACTTTATAGCTGATAAACAACCAAATAAAAAAGTAGTGTGGCCGCCAAATTTGCATCTGATAAACAACCAAATAAATAAGGTGTATGACCGCTAAACTTAATATCTGATAAACAACCAAATAAATAAGGTGCATGACCGCTAAACTTAATATTTGATAAACAACCAAATAAATAAGGTGTATGACCGCTAAACTTAATATTTGATAAACAACCAAATAAATAAGGTGTATGACCGCTAAACTTAATATTTGATAAACAACCAAATAAATAAGGTGTATGACCGCTAAACTTAATATCTGATAAACAACAAAATAAATTAGGAAGTGGTACAGGAGTTTTGAGTGACACCACATTCTATCACCGTTGCTTTGAAAGTTAAACAACTGTACGCAGAGACTGGATTATCGCGGAAAACAACAACAGCAACAACAACACGATGAATATAAAGAAGTCTGTTGAACTTCATTACGTTTCCAAATTTTATATTTCACAAGAGAACCTTACAAATAAGGTAGCGCTGCAGTGGACCTGTGAATATAAGGTGTTCTACTGCTATAGTCGTACAACTTCAAACAATCATACAAACGTTTCATTGTCATGAGACAGGTGACATTCAATGATAAATAATAGGTCTGTTAGTGCAGTACTCATTTACTCTATTAATACCAATGGCATGTATCGATAAGTCTTACTCTACCTATGTTTGCATATATATTTGTCTTAGTTACCGGCGTTTCATGACCTGTCTGACGGTGTATATTTATATCTGTCATTTTATTCTTCTTACGGAGGCTAACTGTTACACGGTGCATGAATTATCTTTTTATGAACGGAAATCTGAAATTACAAAAGCTAACTATAACTTGGAGAACGTATTCAATTTGTCAATAATTCGCATCTAGACCGATAGCTATTGGTTTGGTATTTCTCTTTTAAAAGAAACAAAAAATGTATACAGATAATAAAGGATTTGTATAAATTAACCAGAACATGAATTTTGCAGAAATATTAATGAATGGGTAGGAATTGTGATTTTTCTGGATCAATGTATAAATGAATTGCTGAACGTGTCAGCAGATACCTAATGTATGAATGAGTTTGCGAATAAATTTCTTTTCTCCTGACGAATGTATGTGCACTTTGTTTTTCCGCTTGTTTCTTTTGTAAGAAGTATATGTACAAGAACATGTATACATGAAATTTCTTAATTCCCGTCAGTGTTTATATTTATTAATCCATTCTGTCTTCTGTAAGAGCACCTTGCAGAATAATTTAAGGGATGCAAACATGTTTGCGATATTAAAGCGAAAATTGATCAGACATACCTTTTACATAGAAAGGAAACGGTATCTATACTGTGTTTTCGTGTATTTTATGGATTATATTCTTTTCATTGTTTTCCTTTAGGAACACATTTTCAGCACGCTGTTTCAATGTAATATTCATTTATTGTGAAGACATTTGTACCTTAGACATTTCTATTCGGGATATGTAGAAACAATTTCATCGGAAATTGGTACTTCACGGAAATTGGTTCTTCGCGGAAATGTGTTCTTCGCAACAACGGAAAAGGTACTTTTCGAATAACATATTGCCTCTAGTCTCAATGTAATATAAAGGAAATAAATTGCAAAACTCCCCATCCACATTGAGCCAACACAAGAGATATGTTAATATTGACTGCAACTGCGATAAATAAAAACTTTACGCATTGATAATGGTAAAAATTGTTAACAGCTCGGATTAATCGCACAACTGGTGATATGTGTAGTGTTACTTTACTGTAGCTCATTGTACCATTGACCCATCGTACCATTTAGCCCATCGTACCTGAATAAATAATGCAGGCGATCTTTAGGTTTCTATCCTTAAAATATTTAAAACGTGTGTGTGTGTGTGTGTGTGTGTGTGTGTGTTTAACGTAGCATCAACAGTTTTAGCAATAATCATTACAATGTCTGCAGGGTGGCAGTTTATAGTGATGTCTACCGCAGACATGTAGAATGCTGTTCGACACAGTCATATTATCCAGACACCACTCCCACCAGTCCTAACACTAACCTCTTAATGCGCGCCATCTGCTAGATACCATTTTCATAAGTATGACTTAGCCGGAGTACTTCTAACGCGCGACCTCCCGCATCCGAGGCGGACGCTCTAACCACTTAGGCAACCGTAACGGTCAATTTCTGGGCGATTTAAGCAGTTATATATGTCATCTTGTGTGTCTGTCTCTTAAAAAAATTGTATAACACGTTATTTTTATACAAAGCAAAATTTTGAATGAAAGTCTGTATTAAAGTAAATAAGGATTTTCTCTAAATAAACCATCACGGCTTCTGTGAAAGTGCTTAATATCTGCATATCTTGAGCGGAGACGCATCAGCTCCACACGCAGATATCTTTCAGCTGATCCCACTAAAACACTTGTTTGTTCATTAGTACTTTCAAGACTAGACTATCGTAACTCAACTCGTGTCTTGATCGTCTCAATATCTACTCCAGAAACTTCAAAAACGTTCACATGACAGCTGCTCGGATCATCTTTAGAGTATCACGATCAAAACAACACCTCCCCACTACTCTGTACCCTACACTGATCATCCATTCGATCCAGAATCAAACACAAAATGTGTTCTCTGTGTTACGTTTCACTGACGGACTCCTGTCTAACATACCAATCCGACCTCACCCATGAGTATACGCCAGCATGACACCTACGCTCCTCTTAGGACAATCGTATACTCATTATTCCCACTATGAAAACGAAGTCATATGGACAAAGTTCTCATTACATACCAGAGCCCAGCCACGTGTAACGAATTGCCCATCGAAATTAGACACAAAAATACAGTAATCCCTTTCAAAAGTGCTCTTAAAACTCACCTGTTTCGACTGCAAGAACAAACTTATGGACCTAATAATGTTTCATACCTTAAATTTGTTCAGCATTTTTTGCTTTCCAATTTCATGGTTTTTTTTTTTTCTATAGTCATATCATTATAGATGTTGTAAAGCGCTTAAGAGCTTCAAAAGATTAGGCGCTATACAAAGTCATTATTATTATTATTATTATTATTATTATTATTATTATTATTATTATTATTATTATTATACCATTAAAGCAAAATATAACATTACAAGTAACAATAATTGATTTAAAAGATGTTTTTACCCAGAAAAGAAACGATGCCTTCTCCAAGGAATCCATAGTTTGAAAACCAAAATAATTTGACATTTTCCTTGAAGTTTTAACAAGAGATGGAAATACAAATGAAAATTTCAATAAAAGACGACAGCTGTATGTACAACGTGTATTTATCGTCTAAAATATTTTGATATCAGGAAAAATTGCAAGCTGGGGCATAACTGGAAATAAATCTGGATTACTATTTTAATAAACTCTTCATCCTTGACGCTTGTGTTATAATTAAGAATCTCAGTAATACTTAGTTACCAAAATTATCTTCTTAATTAATATCAAGCAACATACCGTGCTGTCAATGTAATAATTATCCATCACTACCTTCCTACTTACTTATTGCTTATGATCTTAATTACCCATGATCTTAACTACCTATCAAGCAACCTACCTTCCTATCTGTGTAAAATGTATACACCACTAACTATATAGTATTATACCATCTATCTGTCTAACTAGTAAGATGTTTGTCTGTTTGGTTTGTTTGTCTGTCCGTCAGTCTATTCCTTAAATATTTTAACCACATTGTTCTTGTAAAGCAGAGTTCATTTTATCGTAATACAGAACGAACTTAACAGGGCATGGATTTATCACAGAAAAATTTCAAATTTCACGTTATCCTCTTATTGTGAAGGTACACACTAATGACTTTTCTGTTGAGATCGATTTCACACACACACACACACACACACACACACACACACACACACACACACACACTTCGTTTGTTATATTTTTGGCGTATTTTTTCGATTTGTAATTCTATTGTCTAATGAATTCTATACAACATAGATGGCAAAAAGATATATTTATTACATTGCATTACAGAATGTTTTCTATAAATGATTACATTTTATACGGTCATTACATCTCAGAATATTTTATAAAATGTAGTACATCTTACACGGAAATTATTTTCATACTACAAAAAAATTAAATACATTTAAATGGAAAATCAATACATTTTACATGGACACTTAATACATTCTACACGGTCATTTCATATTTCTAACTTTAACATATATAACTATATATTTTACTCTTATTCAATGCCATGATATTGGAAACCAGTTGAAATAGCATAAAGAATGTATTGTTCCTAACTAGGACTGGTTACAGTTTTCTTTCCTAACAAGGACTGGTTACAGCTTTCTTTCCTAACTAGGACTGGTTACAGTTTTCTTTCCTAACTAGGATTGGTTACAGTTTTCTTTCCTAACTAGGACTGGTTACAGCTTTCTTTCCTAACTAGGACTGGTTACAGTTTTCTTTCCTAACTAGGACTGGTTACAGTTTTCTTTTTCCTTTCAATGTTGACCATCTCTGCTCAAGTAATCTATAATTATCTACGGTAAATTTTGGGTCATGTTTCAGAGAAATCGACAGAACGTAAATTTGCAATCTTTGAATTTTTATTTCTACTGGTGAATGACCTTTATGAGTATTCAGTAATAAAGCGTGCAAGTAGTTGTTTGGTACATTTAATTTATATTGTGTGATTAACTTTTTCCATGGTTTACTTGTCTAACTTTTGTCCGTATTATAAACAATATGCTTTTGTAGAAAGAGTTCAAGGTCAGCTTTATTTACAATTAGACTTGTTTTTTTTATTTTAAAAAAAAACTATTGCGATATGGCATTTGGGATTACTTGAATTTAATTAATAATGTTAAAAAGTTTCTATTTAATTTTCATTTTGTAGTGTCGATAAATTAATTGCTTGTTGATTTTACTTAAAATTGTGGTTTCGCTTCTTACAAAACCATATCATATAAATTCGCTACCGTGTACCCTCTCCAAAACATGGAATCATAGGAATACAAATCTAGCGCCATAACGTTGCGGTATAAAGCCTGAATACAACCCACTACAATAGTTGTTATAGAAAGTTAATGAACTCACCATAAACGGTTCTGAATTTGTTGTAAGAGGGTCATGGGGTTATAGGCAACCTGAGAACACAGAGAAAACCATTAGATTGGCGAGTATGTACCATTGCACAAGCAACTGTGAATCGACCCTCAGACTGACCACAAGTTTTTGTTTTTTACACTGTACCCCACAACGGCTGTGATATTGGCAAGACTCTCGTCGTAGTGAAAGATAGCAGTAACTACGAGAGAGAGAGAGAGAGAGGTAGAGAGAGAGAGAGAGAGAGAGAGAGAGAGAGAGAGAGAGAGAGAGAGAGAGAGAGAGAGAGAGAGGGGGGGGGGAGAGAGAGAATGTTATGAATATATACTTGTAGGAAAACTCTCTCTCTCTCTCTCTCTCTCTCTCTCTCTCTCTCTCTCTCTCTCTCTCTCTCTCTCGTAGTTACTGCTATCTTTCACTACGACGAGTCTTGCACAGAGAGAGAGAGAGAGAGAGAGAGAGAGAGAGAGAGAGAGAGAGAGAGAGAGAGAGAGAGAGAGAGAGAGAATGTTATGAACATATACTTGTAGGACAACTCTCTCTCTCTCTCTCTCTCTCTCTCTCTCTCTCTCTCTCTCTCTCTCTCTCTCTCTCTCTCTCTCTCTCTCTCTCTCTCTCTCTCTCTCCAGCAATACGTGCGAAATCCGTTGATTATTAAGGCTCTAAATTCTAAAGAGCCTGAAGATCACAAGGACATTATTGCAAAGAAGTCAAGACTGCGGATTGCTTACCGTCAATATTTCCGTTCATACGAATCAATCGGTATTCTCTGATTACGGTTTATTCTCTGCCCTTGGCATGCTTTTTTGATGGCGTGGTGATCACACCTTAATAGATTTTGTGCATGATGATGTTCTCTTATTGTTTCGTGAGTAATCAGAACGTCTTCGACATTGTGTAGAAAGTAATCCTGAAAATAATTAAATGTCTTTATGAATCATATATATATGCATTACTTTCGTTGACATGGCACAATATGGTGACGGAAGGAGACAAACAGACACATCAAAACAATGTGTTCCTTTTCCGTGGCCTCTTTCGCGACACACTCAGCTTGAGGTGAATCGTCCAAAACCGTCAAATGTATATTTATTGCTACAGTTAGTTAATACTTTCTGTTTCCTTGTTTTAAAATTAAGTGTGTGTGTGTGTGTGTGTGTGTGTGTGTGTGTGTGTGTGTGTGTGTGTGTATGTGTGTGTGTGTGTGTGTGTGGTCATATGTTATAATATAAATGACCCAAAAAATTCCGTGAACACATACAATAAATCAGCATTCATTGTGTGTGTGTGTGTGTGTGTGTGTGTGTGTGTGACCACATGTCTTCTCTTGTACGCCCTTGTAGAGGTTTCCCTTTATTTAGATTGGGTCGAGTGCTCCCAATATTATTGAAATTATTGCAGAAGACCCACCCTGGCTCGTTTTTGTCAAACATTGAAGTAGTGATAGAGAGATGCAAAGCTCAGAGTCCCTAGTCAGGGTGCTGACAGTTAAATTAATGAATACACAAAATGTGAAATTCAAATAAACAACAATTTAATATCATTTAATAACGGTCATCTCTCAAATAAAATTCACATTAAAATCTATCACTCGACCAAGTGACGGCCTATTTCATCATCTGACTTAGTGTGATAGATTTTGCTCTTGTCCTGTGTTCCTACTCATCTGTATGATCTTTCTCTGGACTGGTAATCCCATTCCCTCCAGACCGCCTAACTTCTGCCTCCGTTCTTCCTTTTCCTTTGTCTCCCAGAGACTCGAACTGATGTAACTCCCTCTGTCTCCAACAGTTCCTCTGGTCTCATAGCTTCCTGTATTAACACACAATGCAATTAGCATAGCATATTCCTTTGCTATCCAACTTACAACAAACAACAATATCATCAGATCAGCCATTACCTTTGGTCACGTATTCGTGCCCATCGAAATACCCATTCTCTCTGTGTACACGGCATATATAGATTCTCGATTTTATTATCAAGAACAATATCACATAATCAGACGCATTTCTTTACATTGCACTTCTACAAAGTGTACACAGATATCCACATATCCATGCGCTGATATATCATTACACCTGATCCTCCTGCAAAGTATATACAAATAGGCAAATCCCTATTAACTATCGTTGCACATTGCAACAATTATACAAAATTTATAATTCAATTTGCAAATCTATAATATCAAATGAATAAATGCATGAGGTTACAACGAATTAACCAAATAGAAAATTACATTATTAATTCTTTACATAAACATTGCTCATATTTCAAAATATGCAAGTATATCAAACACTACGAATAAATCAAACTCTACAAATTGTAATTCTACGTACTAAATAAAGTATACATACTGCAATAATTTAGGTACAATTACGTTGCCGTAATATGTTTCATAACAATGGAGCAAGTAGCCACTGACCTGTACTGAAACTCCCTGTAATTGCCAGAATAACAAATTTCTCGCCAATTTCGAATGACGTCGGAGTAGCTTATCTTCCATTATAATTTCCGCAAGCTGGTTTTAGCGACTACTAACGTTTAATTCTCAAGATAATAACTTGTGATTCTAATGTTGGCCACGCCTTGCTAAATTCCGAGTGGATGTTGATTCATATAATTATCAGACACTGTCCCCTCCCAAAAGTCTGTCACGGGTTAATTTACGACTCCCACTTGATGTTCCTTTGATCCGAACACAAAATCCCACCACTTACTTGTAAAACATGTGATGACAATTATTATTATGTAACTAGCTGCCCAAAATAAGGCCAGGCACGAATTGTATGACCATGCCAAATAACTGGCTTGAGACCTCAATGTTCGCCGAATTGACCTTCATATATATTGACGGCGCGAAATTATTAGCCCCAGGTCTAACATATTCATGTTGCAATCTGGTTAATCTGTACAAGGTGAAATCCATTTATTTTTTAAAATTGACATTATATTAGCTCCAGTATATCTTCAAGGTGGAATTTGACCCTTAGTCATGCAACTTGAAGGCCAATTCACTTGATCTACCAATGTTATTGACCTCCAATGTGTTGAAAAACATTATTTAATAATTCATTTTACGCTCTTCGAATCGAATATGGAACTTATGGTCTGTAGAAGTATCTTTTAAAAAAAAACAGTCATTCATTATATATTTTCGAAGACATGTCGAAATCGAGAAAATGAAGTTACCTCTTGCAGTTATCATGCATGCTGGTAATCGAATGTCACAGGTCATGCATGCTTTGATAAGAATAACGTCTAGTATTTTTGTCATGGGGTTGGAGCGTATATAAAATATTACTATATGCTGCTATATTATTATACCCCACCCCTTTCGGTACTCGGTATCTAGGAGATAACCGCCCTCGATATAACTGCCCGGTTCGAGTAAATATAAGTGGTGAAACTTTTTAGATGGAAATATGTATAGAGATCTGAGCAGATATATAAAACAAACAAACACCAGCACCCGTACAGACAAACAAACAATTTAATAAATTACATAAAACAGCTATTTAAAGTCATTACATTAAAAATTATCTCAGCTTTTAGAACAAAACTTTCTAAATTTCCAAACGAAAGCACAAATGGATTCAAATAAATATCTGATCTGTTTACTGATATATGTACTTCATCATAGAATCGAGTGAATAATCGAAATCAATGTCTTGTATGATTTCATAACCTGTTCTTCCTTTCACTTGACTTCCACTGTAGCTATTTCGGCGCCTGGATTTTCGGATTCCTCTCTCAACAATCCGTCCAGGACATTCTGTGTTTATACGTGTCACGATAACGTCATAGGGTTCCACTTTTCAGATTTTTTTGTCTCCGATTCCACTCTGAAGTTCCCTCTCAAGATTGTGCGTCAAAGCTATTTTCTTCCCTTTTGTGTACACGTTGATCCAAAACAGTTCGGCGGTATGCTTGGACCATACTCTTTTACTAGGGATTTCTTGCAAATTCCTCAGAGTCTCCACTGTTTTTTTCCTCTTGCAGAAAAAGCTTAGACTAATTACAATTCTCGATGAGACGATACAAAATCTAGGTAATTTTGGGTGTGAACACACCCCTTTATTTTGACGTAACCAATCAGAATCAAATATCTTTGCCGCCTCCACCCCTGTTACAGAGGCGCCAAAGTCGGGTCAGCTTGACCTGGTTGTTTGCGTAACAGAGTTTCTGCGATTTCTCAATTTTGACAACTTTACCATGAAAACGAGGTTGACCGTGTCCCTAATAGTCCGTCTGGTTGGTGGATAAACAAATGCTTAATTACAAAACAAAATTCTCCCTCTAAAGGACATTATCGAACACGGTAGTATGGCGATATGATACGCGCTTGTCTCCATAAATCTAATTAATGGTTCTCTGGTCTCAACTAATGCATTCTTGTTAGATCGCCAGAAATTTTCCGCGTCACAAGTTTAAATTACATTTTTATATCGGAATTGTACATGCGGAGAGACTACAAACCGCTTTCTCATATAAACTGTCCAAAAATCCTGATCACTGAGATCACATGCCTTACACTTGAAACTTTATTATTTGGCAACCCTATGTTTTCTGTAAATAAGAACACAATATTTCATTTGGATGACTTAAAAACTCACAACCTTTTGTATCATCTTTGTTAAGTTTTTATTCTTTGGCTTTTGTGATGCCATTATCGAAACTGCTCACAATATACTATTACTGCCCCGTTCCTAGACAAAGTGTCATGCAAACTGTTGGCTATTAATTTCCCATTTCCAGACAGACTGTCGTGCACACAAATGGCTATTACTGTCCCATTCCCAGCCATATATACAACTGGCTATTCAGAGTCCCATTCCAACACAGAGCGCCATGCACACAGTTGATGTGCTGAAACGTAGGATATCGGCCAGCAGAAACGACAAGATCAGTTTTTAAACGCCTTGCTCCATTTAGGGTGTAAAATACGATATTCATAGCTAGCGTAAATATTCATTCTTCCAGAACCCTGATTGCCAGCTACACTAGTTGACTTCTGAGAGTTTACGTATTCATGTTAAACGCACCTTTGCGGAGCGCCCCTGATGATTATTCTTGTGTTTGCAGTTGTGTGTAAAAGGGTATGCTGAGTATGCAGATGTATACATGTATTAAAAATGTACATGAAACCTAAAACGTTTCCTCAAATGTAATTTTGTAACACAACAACCATAAATGTTTCGAATGACGTGAAGTACTTTATTCAATACGCAGACGATATAAATAACTCGTTCAGCCAATCCAGTTCGCTTTAATCCTTGTTTACACTTGAACCGTTGGCGCATACGACAATCAGTTGACTACGTAAAGTGAGGACTGACGCACAAGGCATCAATCAGGCGAATGGTTTATTTACACAAAGCTATATATGGAAAACAGTTTACAATTAGTAATGTACGAAGGCTTTGTAAATAAATATGTGTATTTACGTTGTCACGTTTTCTTTTTGTTATTTAGTAAATTGCTAACAAAATAAAAAAAAATTCTACTGACCAACCAATTGCATAACAGCCACCGTGTAAATATTACTAAGCCGCGTTTACAATTCGCATACCAAATAACAGATGAATGTTTGATAATCTTTACAACAATACAGAAATAAATATATTAGTCTAATTAGACAATCAGTACGTTTGTATTTGTACGTACATCTGTGAAACTTCTCTGTAAACGATCTAAATAAATACCTAATACAGTTTTGAGGGGGAATGTGGCAGACTTTCTTGCTACGCTATTGCCGTAATATATCCAATTGTACGGTGAATAGTAAAAACACGTCAATTCTGTGTAAACATTGTTATATGAGATGATTTTATGAGACACTGGTTTTCATGACCATACCCTCTTGAATAAATGATAATAATTTAAAGTAAAAGTTTTAAACTCTGTCTCTCATTCTGTCCATTTAATAATGTTCATTTGTACATCACTTTCTTTCGTTCACATAGACGAAGACTGATTAACAAACAGGAGACAGAAAGACTGATAGCTTGATACACAGACAAACTTGATAGCTTTTCGTGATTACCATGTAAATTTCTTTGGATAAAAAATACTTTAACATACAGAAAGCAATATAGATTATACAAATTAATTACTGCATTATGTACAGTGACATAGGCAATACAACTGTGTGTAATTGGGATTTGGATTTTAAACGCGGAAGCGATAGTTTGTGAGTTCGATCCCCGGCCGAGTAATACCAATGACTTACAAAAATGGTACTCACAGCTGCCTCGCTTGGGCGCTCAGCATGAAGAGGTTAGTGTTAGGGCTTGTCGGCCTTCGTGTCAGGATATTGTGACTGGGTGATACATCGTGCTACATGTCTACGGCATGATGTCCCAGTGTTTGACATTACTATAAACTGCCTCACTGGAGTCATCCTAGCGATTTCACGGAACAATTGTTAAAGCTACGTTAAAAAAATCAGAATCACACACACACACACACACACACACACACACACACACACACACACACACTCTCTCTCTACCATGTCTGCAGTTTATCGTGATGTTTCACAAACGCACTGAGGTAACATTTGTTAGCCAAGACTTTTCGCAATCACTCCGAAGTAACAGTTCAAAATCCAATACGTTTCAAAACCACACACAGAGGTAACATTTCAATGTCAGCACGTTTTCATAATCACACAAAGGTGACATTTTATAGCCAACACGTATTCACAATCGCAGCGAGATAACATTTAAGAGTCAAGATATTTCATACTCGCACGGAGGTAACATGTTAGAACCAACATATTTTCACAATCACACCGAGGTAACAGTTCGGAACCAATGCATTTCATAATCATACCGAGGTGACATTTCAGAGCCCACCGCAATTTGGACATGTGTAACTGAATTGTTTATATGTTGTACACAAAGAATCAAAATCAGAGGCTTAAGTCACTCATGCAGACAAAGCAACACATATTCAGATCTCCATTACAAGACACACAAGTGTATATTAATCAAATATGGTGAATTCTCAATCCTGTTATGCTGATGGAAGTGGAAATCCGTTTCTTGATTTAACAATAATTATAAGTGTGAGTGGGAACATGTTCATAGTGCTCTGTAGGTGTGTTCCACTTGGTCTGAGTTCGAAACGAGTGAAAGGAATAACGTGAACTCTCACCAGATCTAAGCAGGGTTGCCCTCTCTTAAAATTGGTTTGACTTAACTTTTACCATCATCAACTGGTCCGGAGATATCGTCGCATGACACAAGCAAAATCCCTCCAATCTCTTGTTATCATTGACTTTTGCCCGTATCATGCTACGATGGCCCAGACGCAACTCATACATTCCAAGAGATTTCAAATTTGGGAAAGCGACAGACATATCTTACGTTGCTTTTGCGCATCAGTCTAATATTCACAATTAAATATTATTCAGTTTCAGTTTTCAATTTGTAGATCTTTACAACAGTTTCATAATTGTACAGTATAGAAAGTGATACTCAGTCCATAACAATATTTGATCTCTCTCTCTCTCTCTCTCTCTCTCTCTCTCTCTCTCTCTCTCTGAATATGAAAACGATCGCAGGCAGATATTAACGTTTAACATAAAGATAATACCTTTTTATTATTGTCATAGTAATATAGTTCCATTTGTCTACATAATTGTATAAGGATGACGAATTTGGCATGATTTATGCACATAGCCAGAGGCTGCAGATTGATTACTATTGACGATCGTCCAGGCGAATATTTGGGTATCCACTGATCACTTTATGTTCCCTGGGTCCACTGATTATTGTGTATTCCCTGGCTCCACGGATAACAGTATTTTCCCTTGGTCCACTGATAACCGTATGTTTCCTGGATCCAATGATTACCATATGTCCCTTGGGTCCACTGCTGATTATTGTGTGTTCCCTGGATCAACGGATAACAGTATTTTCCCTGGGTCCACTGATAACCGTATGTTTTCTGGGTCCACTAATTACCGTATGTTACCTGGGTCCACTGATTATTGTGTGTTCTCTGGCTCCATGGATAACCATATGTTTCCTGGGTCCACTGATTACCATATGTTCCCTGGGACCACTTTTTTTACCGTTTTTTCCCTGGCTACACGGATAACTGTATTTTCCCTGGGTTCACTGATTACCGTGTTGTAATTGACCCACCTTACATTGTGGGAGTGGGTTGATTGGCGGATTGTACCTTCTTACAAGGTGTCCGCTGTTTTCGGTTCTAGTTATCTAGAGGATGATCGCCCTAAGTGTCATTACCCAGATCGAGTAAGTATAAATATAGGTGTGAAACTTATAGGTGGAATAGAGATCTGAGCAGATGTATAGAACAGAATGACATGAGACCCCGTGCATTGAATACAACAATTGAATCAATTACATCAACAACTGCGATTATACATTACATTAGAAAGACACACATCTTTTTAAAGTAAATCTTACACCGAATTTCCAACACAAATATAACTATATAAATAGCCGATCTGTTTTAAATGAAAGAATTAGTTCATCATAGATTCGAGTGAACAATCAAAGTCATTGTCTTGTACAACTTAATAACCAGTTTATTTCCAGTCCACTCCAACTTCATTTAAGTTGTTCATCTCGGTCTTTCGCCTTTTCTTTCTTCTCCAACCTCCTTACTCTCTCGTCTCTCTTTTGACCCTCAAACTTTGTGTGGGTAGGTGGACACGTAAGCACGTATATACTTGGATAAGTAGGTACGTGGATACGGCAGTGTGTGTATACTTGGATAAGTAGGTACGTGGATACGGCAGTGCGTAGATACGTAGATACTTGGATAAGTAGTTACATCAGTGCAGATATCTCGCTTTCCAAATAAACAGAGAAGCAGCCTAAATCTTCTGTTAGATATCCTACTGGAAATAGATCATTACTCCCGTGTCGTCAGGACATATATCGTCCTATCGGAATTCAAACAGATATCAACGCTATCCTGTCCAGCCATACGTGGCAGACAATAAACAAACATAGTTTCATAAGATTAATATACTTCTTAATGGTTAAATTCATCACTGGCTCACATAACACTTAACGAGACATACCATTTCCGTTCTCGTCTCAATTATACAAGTGAATGAATAAATTCCTTTCATGGGTTAACTACACTATTTTAGCGAATGCACTTATTCAAGTCTTTAACATACATGAAAACATCTAAGATCCGTGAATTGTCTTGAAAATAATATAACAAAACCTGTGTATTTTCCAGTCATGCTTGGAGCACCATCAGTTGTTACAGAAACTATTTTGGTTATATCTACACCTGCATTTGTATGTTCAGTCACAACAGTTTCACATAAATATGCACCTGTTGTTGTTGTCGATAAAGTTGATAATTTTATTGTTTCTTCATGCATTTCGTTATCTTTGTGATATCTAGCAATGATGGCCAACCTAGCGGACGATGTCACATCAGTACTTTCATCAAGGCAAATAGTGTAGGCGTGACATGAATTAATATCCTTTTTTACTTGTTCTTCAATATTAGCATTCAATTTAATAACTCGCTCTCTCTTTGACCGTATTTCGACTAATTGGCAGATCCTTTATTCTCTGAATAATTTTGTCTTTATTTTGAAAGTCTTCAAACAAATAAGATGCACATTCTAACCACGATTCCTTTATATAATCACCATCGCTGACAGGCTTGCCATGCCTAGCTATGATTTTTGAAACTTCAAAACTCGCAGCCACTAAATTAGATGTACTGTTAACAAACTTGGCAAAAGAACTGGTTTGTAAGTTTAATTTTTTTATCTCACGCGATATATGTTCTTTTTGTTCATCTTCGCTTTTGCCAATAAGCCAGCTGTGATTGCTCTCATAATGACGTTTAACTGAAGACGTTCGACAAACAACACTTTCTGAACACATGACACAACAGGCTATCTTCCGTTTGCTGCTCATTCCATATAGTTGAGTCCACCACTCTTGGAAATCTCTGCCACTTCCTTCTTCGGCAAGCTTATTCTTCTTTGGCTTTGAGAACGACATTTTAGGCTTATATTTAAAAGATTATTTGTAATAATTTTCAAAATCAACAACATGGCAGACGAGAGCTAGCGAGATCTCGTTCAAAATACGAACGTATCTTGTTTAAAATATATTGGGCACCCGTAAGTCAGTAAATTATATGTAAAAAATAAGATTGAATAGGATAGGGTAGGTCGATATGACTTCTTCCATATCAGTTAAGCCTTTCTCTAAAATATGTTTACAGTAGCAATTATACTAAATTGAGATTTCAGTGATTTAGCAAGATGAATAATTAGTTTCATATCAGAATAATGACGTGCCACGCACAATCATCTCACGTGCCACTTTGGGCACGCGTGCAATAGGTTCGCCACCCCTGGTCTAGGCCATACAAAATGTACGGAACTTGTATTATAAGTTGATTTTATTTTTTAAAAATCAAATTGTAATATTTGTTAAAGAGACAGGATCGGCCAAAAGACTGGACCTACAACACACGAAACTCAGGATGAAGTTAAGATGAAAAATTAGCCAAGAAAAATATATTGTACATTTTTATGTGAACGCCATTACATGTATAAACCCGCATGATGAGCCCTTGTATGATGTAGCGACATGACAACGACAAGGCATGGGTTGGGTCGGATGCGGGTTGGGACATGTGCACTCTCCACACATTTTGAGAGTGAGATCAAAAGAGATTTATTATCTTTCATGATGCCAGCGGAGCATTCCAAGGGACCATTACAAGTAGCCATCCACAGCACTCCCGCCTACCACTACGACCAGTGCCAAATTAAGCTAAATCTGGACCTGTAACATACTGTTGTTGCTGTTGTTGTATTGCTTAACGACATTTTGCAGCACAAGATAGGCTATATATGGCGGCTAGTATTAATGGTGGAGGAAGAATCCAGGAAAACTCCCGGAAAGAACCACCGACCCATGAGAAGCTACTGGCAAGCTTTCTCACATATCCACATTGGCCGAATTTGAGACTAGAACCTACGCAGACAGAGATGAGATAGCATTGATCCGTAATATAGAGCGCTTAAGACCACGCGACCACTCGGGGCTCCTTGTAGCATACAGTAACACATGTTATAAAGGGGTCCTAACTTTTTAAAAAAAAATACCCACATAATATAAAAACACATAAACGCGTGGGGCTTGTTACATATGCTACTTTTGCTCCTAGGATAACCCGGCACTGTCTGCGACTCGCAGTCGTTCTGGTTTGGGGGTGGGGTAGGGTGGTTTCTTGTTTTTATTTTATTTTATTAGAACACACAAACTTTTCATCAAACATTTTAAAGGTTTCCACAATCTGATAGATGATGAAATTGGAGATGCACAATTAGTTATTTGACATGCGTAACGGTATAAGGACAAAGATCATTGCATGCGATAACGGCCAATATAACGTCTTTCTAGTATATAATACATGTGTGCTGTTAAGTTACATTACTTCTTTATATCTACA
The DNA here is from genome assembly GCA_029339505.1 of Unio delphinus. Classification (NCBI taxonomy): domain Eukaryota; kingdom Metazoa; phylum Mollusca; class Bivalvia; order Unionida; family Unionidae; genus Unio; species Unio delphinus. The sequence goes on along the minus strand of JAQISU010000057.1, from coordinate 8,769,930 downwards.
CAGTTCACATGCCGTCTTTATGTTTATGTGACAGGCGAGGACATTAATACCTATTGGTATAAAGTTATTGTGTGTAGACAAACAAACAAAAAAAAAGACACCCCCTCACAACTGTGTTTGAAACCAAGTGACAAGTAGGGTTTCGATTAGTTTGTGTTGGTTGTTTTTTTTTTTTTAAGGCACCTTTAACACATTATTGGCTAAATCTTGTTGCGGAAATATAAGTGCATTTGCTCTCGTACAGTATTCAACTGCACTGCTACCCACATCCCAACAATGTTTAATAACTAAAATATACCACGTGGAAAAGAAAAATGTGTACACTAATAATCGTTTTATTAACAAAAAAATATCAGAACGTGTTTTATCGATATAGCAATACAGGTTTGCCGGAAGAGAATAAGAACAAATATTTATGCAAATCGTTGTTTTCAACATGAAATTTACACACAAAAATGACGTTTGGGGTAGATATTAGATGTTCTGCCACGTTTCCACTTCATTCATAAAATACTTTCTAAGTGATGTAGGGAGAGAGGGAGACAGAGATACGCATATAACCCCAGATAAATATAAAGATATGAAGATAAGTAACCTCTTTGACTTCGAAGTGAGAAGAGGTACAAAGAATGACCAATACTGAACTTATCATGTTTACAGTATGTAAAACATAAGACAGAACCGTTGCGGAAGCAAATCTGGGAAGGATTATATTTTGGGAGGTGACCTGAATAAAACAATCTTTTCCGTGCTATAAAAGGAATCATTCGTGATACAAATGTGTAATGTCTCCACCAGAAAGCACATGATTTCAGCTCTTCAATGTTGTTACCAATTGGTGCTGCTAATGTCTAAGTTATCAGTACGGAAGATTAGTACTTCTGATTAATACTTCTCTATTCTTCGAATGTCGCGGGAAATTTGGATTTTAATTTCCTATTGCACCGTTAAAAAACTAGGTTATCATGAAATAATGTCATTTTCTCTTTGTGATAAAAAGTGAGACATTGAACTATTGTTTGGAAGGTAAATATTTAACTTGCCTCCAAAAATATTAATGCAAACCTTAGAATGGCGTATTCACCGGATGTATTCCATTTTTCATTTCAGAATTCATTCGCAATTGTATTTTTTTGTTGTTGTCTATTTGTGTCGTTCTTTGTTTTTAATTTTCTTTTTCTTACTTAGCTGCAGAGCCAAGCACTAATTATCGATTCAGTTTCCCATCATGCATCCATTATAGATTCCGCCTATCCTTTCAGCACCTGGCACACCCATACTGTTTTTTAAAAACGAACAGCGGCATGGGCACGAAAATACACGTAGTACTTTCTTCCCAAAAAGACATTTAAATAATGCCGACATTTATTGCAGTCCCAAAATCACAGCACTGAGTTGCATCCATTACTCGGGGATAATTAACATTTGATAGCTCAAACATTACTAACAGCGTCGTCCATCATTCGTTTTCAACTCAAACTGCAGTGGGCATTAACATCTTGACTGATAATATTTTGTTGCAGCTTGTTTTCCTTCTCTCGTTCTTGTTCCCACGAAATATATTTTCTCTAAACGCTGCATAATTGCACCGTTTGAATTTAAAACGATTAAAATAGTGGGGACCAACATTCGTTCTACCTTCCACATTGGATATGGAATGCTATAAGCATCCCGAAACCCATCAGCAGCCTGGCCATCTACATCTGTTGTTGTATATCTAATGGAAATATTTTGTAGCACAAACATATTGCTTATTTATCTAGACATTGCATGCTCTTAATTTGTGTCAGTTTTGCTCTGCAGTCAACATGGCTTTTTGGACATTGTATGTCAAAGCATTGGCCTTTGAACCTTGTTCCAGTGCCGCACATTGTTTTTTTTCTTCCTACAATGCATTGTTTCTCTGTAGAGTTTTACTGGCAATACCGGTATCTAAAGATGAATTTTGAGCAAGTGTTCCTATCCTGTCCAAAGCTAATAACATATTGATGCTGCACACCACGCATAACATTATTTGTTCGGGATAGCTCGGGATAGTTTCAGCCTGTCATTCATATTTGTTCATTTAACTCCACTGTAGAACAGCTCCGGTGACCTAGTGGTTAGAGCGTCCGCCGCGGAAGCGGGAGGTCGTGGGTTCGATCCCCGGCCGAGTCATACCAAAGACTTACAGAAATGGTAGTAGCAGCTGCCTCGTTTGGTACTCGACATTAAGAGGTCAGAGTTGGGACTGCGAGAATATGGGGCCAACTTGAATGTCTTGGTTTTCTAAGACTGCATTAGAAAGTTACGAGAGTACGGAGCCATCTTGAGTGTCTTGATTTCTCTTGGATTGCGTCGAATTTTTTTACTGCAAGCCAAAAACAGCGTTTTGCAGACTACCTTGCGATTCTTTACACAAAACCATTGCAAATGCGCTGCTGGAACAATAATGTCGAATTTAGTATTTGAAATTTGGCCTGGTGTTTACCGTTTCCATGGTTTAATAGTTTTTCCCCATGTCATTCTTTAAGTAGAAATTGTAATAGAAAATGACCTTCTCAATTATAACCCGAAAAAGAAACAGGTAATCATGTGAAATTTCTGGAAGTAAAAATATTTCCAATTCCTTTATTCTACCTCAATGCTCGCGTAAGCCTGTAATTTAGGTAACATGTACAAGTATGGCTTAACAGACACGCATTTAATCTGGTTTCGTATTTTGTGTTAACAAAGGAGTTCTGTTGATAATACTCTCTGGGGGTCCTTTAACTAGTTATAAGCATTTCCAGGAATATACATTTATGAGACGTGAAAATAAATAGAAATGATATATATCGATTTTGTTCTTTGGCGGTATTTTATTGATGCTTTTGTTAAAGAGGTGCCAAAAATGTGTCCACCGCATATATTATATTGCTATTATCGGCATGACTATGCAGGCAGGAAAACAGTGATGCGTGGTTTCTACATATTTCTTTTTTTTTTTTTTTCAAGGACAAACATAGATATAGCTATGATGGTAAGAAATGCAATAGTATAATGTTGGACCTTCAGGAGTGCTTGCTGTCTTTTTTTTTGTTTGTTTGTCTACACACAATAACTTTATACCAATAGGTATTAATGTCCTCGCCTGTCACATAAACATAAAGACGGCATGTGAACTGTGTAGATATAAAGAAGTAATGTAACTTAACAGCACACATGTATTATATACTAGAAAGACGTTATATTGGCCGTTATCGCATGCAATGATCTTTGTCCTTATACCGTTACGCATGTCAAATAACTAATTGTGCATCTCCAATTTCATCATCTATCAGATTGTGGAAACCTTTAAAATGTTTGATGAAAAGTTTGTGTGTTCTAATAAAATAAAATAAAAACAAGAAACCACCCTACCCCACCCCCAAACCAGAACGACTGCGAGTCGCAGACAGTGCCGGGTTATCCTAGGAGCAAAAGTAGCATATGTAACAAGCCCCACGCGTTTATGTGTTTTTATATTATGTGGGTATTTTTTTTTAAAAAGTTAGGACCCCTTTATAACATGTGTTACTGTATGCTACAAGGAGCCCCGAGTGGTCGCGTGGTCTTAAGCGCTCTATATTACGGATCAATGCTATCTCATCTCTGTCTGCGTAGGTTCTAGTCTCAAATTCGGCCAATGTGGATATGTGAGAAAGCTTGCCAGTAGCTTCTCATGGGTCGGTGGTTCTTTCCGGGAGTTTTCCTGGATTCTTCCTCCACCATTAATACTAGCCGCCATATATAGCCTATCTTGTGCTGCAAAATGTCGTTAAGCAATACAACAACAGCAACAACAGTATGTTACAGGTCCAGATTTAGCTTAATTTGGCACTGGTCGTAGTGGTAGGCGGGAGTGCTGTGGATGGCTACTTGTAATGGTCCCTTGGAATGCTCCGCTGGCATCATGAAAGATAATAAATCTCTTTTGATCTCACTCTCAAAATGTGTGGAGAGTGCACATGTCCCAACCCGCATCCGACCCAACCCATGCCTTGTCGTTGTCATGTCGCTACATCATACAAGGGCTCATCATGCGGGTTTATACATGTAATGGCGTTCACATAAAAATGTACAATATATTTTTCTTGGCTAATTTTTCATCTTAACTTCATCCTGAGTTTCGTGTGTTGTAGGTCCAGTCTTTTGGCCGATCCTGTCTCTTTAACAAATATTACAATTTGATTTTTAAAAAATAAAATCAACTTATAATACAAGTTCCGTACATTTTGTATGGCCTAGACCAGGGGTGGCGAACCTATTGCACGCGTGCCCAAAGTGGCACGTGAGATGATTGTGCGTGGCACGTCATTATTCTGATATGAAACTAATTATTCATCTTGCTAAATCACTGAAATCTCAATTTAGTATAATTGCTACTGTAAACATATTTTAGAGAAAGGCTTAACTGATATGGAAGAAGTCATATCGACCTACCCTATCCTATTCAATCTTATTTTTTACATATAATTTACTGACTTACGGGTGCCCAATATATTTTAAACAAGATACGTTCGTATTTTGAACGAGATCTCGCTAGCTCTCGTCTGCCATGTTGTTGATTTTGAAAATTATTACAAATAATCTTTTAAATATAAGCCTAAAATGTCGTTCTCAAAGCCAAAGAAGAATAAGCTTGCCGAAGAAGGAAGTGGCAGAGATTTCCAAGAGTGGTGGACTCAACTATATGGAATGAGCAGCAAACGGAAGATAGCCTGTTGTGTCATGTGTTCAGAAAGTGTTGTTTGTCGAACGTCTTCAGTTAAACGTCATTATGAGAGCAATCACAGCTGGCTTATTGGCAAAAGCGAAGATGAACAAAAAGAACATATATCGCGTGAGATAAAAAAATTAAACTTACAAACCAGTTCTTTTGCCAAGTTTGTTAACAGTACATCTAATTTAGTGGCTGCGAGTTTTGAAGTTTCAAAAATCATAGCTAGGCATGGCAAGCCTGTCAGCGATGGTGATTATATAAAGGAATCGTGGTTAGAATGTGCATCTTATTTGTTTGAAGACTTTCAAAATAAAGACAAAATTATTCAGAGAATAAAGGATCTGCCAATTAGTCGAAATACGGTCAAAGAGAGAGCGAGTTATTAAATTGAATGCTAATATTGAAGAACAAGTAAAAAAGGATATTAATTCATGTCACGCCTACACTATTTGCCTTGATGAAAGTACTGATGTGACATCGTCCGCTAGGTTGGCCATCATTGCTAGATATCACAAAGATAACGAAATGCATGAAGAAACAATAAAATTATCAACTTTATCGACAACAACAACAGGTGCATATTTATGTGAAACTGTTGTGACTGAACATACAAATGCAGGTGTAGATATAACCAAAATAGTTTCTGTAACAACTGATGGTGCTCCAAGCATGACTGGAAAATACACAGGTTTTGTTATATTATTTTCAAGACAATTCACGGATCTTAGATGTTTTCATGTATGTTAAAGACTTGAATAAGTGCATTCGCTAAAATAGTGTAGTTAACCCATGAAAGGAATTTATTCATTCACTTGTATAATTGAGACGAGAACGGAAATGGTATGTCTCGTTAAGTGTTATGTGAGCCAGTGATGAATTTAACCATTAAGAAGTATATTAATCTTATGAAACTATGTTTGTTTATTGTCTGCCACGTATGGCTGGACAGGATAGCGTTGATATCTGTTTGAATTCCGATAGGACGATATATGTCCTGACGACACGGGAGTAATGATCTATTTCCAGTAGGATATCTAACAGAAGATTTAGGCTGCTTCTCTGTTTATTTGGAAAGCGAGATATCTGCACTGATGTAACTACTTATCCAAGTATCTACGTATCTACGCACTGCCGTATCCACGTACCTACTTATCCAAGTATACACACACTGCCGTATCCACGTACCTACTTATCCAAGTATATACGTGCTTACGTGTCCACCTACCCACACAAAGTTTGAGGGTCAAAAGAGAGACGAGAGAGTAAGGAGGTTGGAGAAGAAAGAAAAGGCGAAAGACCGAGATGAACAACTTAAATGAAGTTGGAGTGGACTGGAAATAAACTGGTTATTAAGTTGTACAAGACAATGACTTTGATTGTTCACTCGAATCTATGATGAACTAATTCTTTCATTTAAAACAGATCGGCTATTTATATAGTTATATTTGTGTTGGAAATTCGGTGTAAGATTTACTTTAAAAAGATGTGTGTCTTTCTAATGTAATGTATAATCGCAGTTGTTGATGTAATTGATTCAATTGTTGTATTCAATGCACGGGGTCTCATGTCATTCTGTTCTATACATCTGCTCAGATCTCTATTCCACCTATAAGTTTCACACCTATATTTATACTTACTCGATCTGGGTAATGACACTTAGGGCGATCATCCTCTAGATAACTAGAACCGAAAACAGCGGACACCTTGTAAGAAGGTACAATCCGCCAATCAACCCACTCCCACAATGTAAGGTGGGTCAATTACAACACGGTAATCAGTGAACCCAGGGAAAATACAGTTATCCGTGTAGCCAGGGAAAAAACGGTAAAAAAAGTGGTCCCAGGGAACATATGGTAATCAGTGGACCCAGGAAACATATGGTTATCCATGGAGCCAGAGAACACACAATAATCAGTGGACCCAGGTAACATACGGTAATTAGTGGACCCAGAAAACATACGGTTATCAGTGGACCCAGGGAAAATACTGTTATCCGTTGATCCAGGGAACACACAATAATCAGCAGTGGACCCAAGGGACATATGGTAATCATTGGATCCAGGAAACATACGGTTATCAGTGGACCAAGGGAAAATACTGTTATCCGTGGAGCCAGGGAATACACAATAATCAGTGGACCCAGGGAACATAAAGTGATCAGTGGATACCCAAATATTCGCCTGGACGATCGTCAATAGTAATCAATCTGCAGCCTCTGGCTATGTGCATAAATCATGCCAAATTCGTCATCCTTATACAATTATGTAGACAAATGGAACTATATTACTATGACAATAATAAAAAGGTATTATCTTTATGTTAAACGTTAATATCTGCCTGCGATCGTTTTCATATTCAGAGAGAGAGAGAGAGAGAGAGAGAGAGAGAGAGAGAGAGAGATCAAATATTGTTATGGACTGAGTATCACTTTCTATACTGTACAATTATGAAACTGTTGTAAAGATCTACAAATTGAAAACTGAAACTGAATAATATTTAATTGTGAATATTAGACTGATGCGCAAAAGCAACGTAAGATATGTCTGTCGCTTTCCCAAATTTGAAATCTCTTGGAATGTATGAGTTGCGTCTGGGCCATCGTAGCATGATACGGGCAAAAGTCAATGATAACAAGAGATTGGAGGGATTTTGCTTGTGTCATGCGACGATATCTCCGGACCAGTTGATGATGGTAAAAGTTAAGTCAAACCTGTTATGCTGATGGAAGTGGAAATCCGTTTCTTGATTTAACAATAATTATAAGTGTGAGTGGGAACATGTTCATAGTGCTCTGTAGGTGTGTTCCACTTGGTCTGAGTTCGAAACGAGTGAAAGGAATAACGTGAACTCTCACCAGATCTAAGCAGGGTTGCCCTGTTTTTTTAAAAACATTTGTGCAAATTGTCACAATGGATGTATCGTGGCATGTATCTACACTTCTAGTGATCTGTATCTGAACTTGTCGTGACCTCTTTATCGACTGATCGTTACCTGTATATGAACTTATCGTGACTTGTATATGAACTTATCGTGACTTGTATATGAACTTATTGTGACTTGTTTATGAACGTATCGTGATATCCCTTTGTTGTCACCTTTTGTCAACACCGATCACACCAAACTACGACGATAGTTGGAAGACGAAAATCTCAATTAAGTGAAATACATTTGTACATTGGGCTAATTTTAAACACCACCCCCACCCCCTCACAACTGTGTTTGAAACCAAGTGACAAGTAGGGTTTCGATTAGTTTGTGTTGGTTGTTTTTTTTTTTTTAAGGCACCTTTAACACATTATTGGCTAAATCTTGTTGCGGAAATATAAGTGCATTTGCTCTCGTACAGTATTCAACTGCACTGCTACCCACATCCCAACAATGTTTAATAACTAAAATATACCACGTGGAAAAGAAAAATGTGTACACTAATAATCGTTTTATTAACAAAAAAATATCAGAACGTGTTTTATCGATATAGCAATACAGGTTTGCCGGAAGAGAATAAGAACAAATATTTATGCAAATCGTTGTTTTCAACATGAAATTTACACACAAAAATGACGTTTGGGGTAGATATTAGATGTTCTGCCACGTTTCCACTTCATTCATAAAATACTTTCTAAGTGATGTAGGGAGAGAGGGAGACAGAGATACGCATATAACCCCAGATAAATATAAAGATATGAAGATAAGTAACCTCTTTGACTTCGAAGTGAGAAGAGGTACAAAGAATGACCAATACTGAACTTATCATGTTTACAGTATGTAAAACATAAGACAGAACCGTTGCGGAAGCAAATCTGGGAAGGATTATATTTTGGGAGGTGACCTGAATAAAACAATCTTTTCCGTGCTATAAAAGGAATCATTCGTGATACAAATGTGTAATGTCTCCACCAGAAAGCACATGATTTCAGCTCTTCAATGTTGTTACCAATTGGTGCTGCTAATGTCTAAGTTATCAGTACGGAAGATTAGTACTTCTGATTAATACTTCTCTATTCTTCGAATGTCGCGGGAAATTTGGATTTTAATTTCCTATTGCACCGTTAAAAAACTAGGTTATCATGAAATAATGTCATTTTCTCTTTGTGATAAAAAGTGAGACATTGAACTATTGTTTGGAAGGTAAATATTTAACTTGCCTCCAAAAATATTAATGCAAACCTTAGAATGGCGTATTCACCGGATGTATTCCATTTTTCATTTCAGAATTCATTCGCAATTGTATTTTTTTGTTGTTGTCTATTTGTGTCGTTCTTTGTTTTTAATTTTCTTTTTCTTACTTAGCTGCAGAGCCAAGCACTAATTATCGATTCAGTTTCCCATCATGCATCCATTATAGATTCCGCCTATCCTTTCAGCACCTGGCACACCCATACTGTTTTTTAAAAACGAACAGCGGCATGGGCACGAAAATACACGTAGTACTTTCTTCCCAAAAAGACATTTAAATAATGCCGACATTTATTGCAGTCCCAAAATCACAGCACTGAGTTGCATCCATTACTCGGGGATAATTAACATTTGATAGCTCAAACATTACTAACAGCGTCGTCCATCATTCGTTTTCAACTCAAACTGCAGTGGGCATTAACATCTTGACTGATAATATTTTGTTGCAGCTTGTTTTCCTTCTCTCGTTCTTGTTCCCACGAAATATATTTTCTCTAAACGCTGCATAATTGCACCGTTTGAATTTAAAACGATTAAAATAGTGGGGACCAACATTCGTTCTACCTTCCACATTGGATATGGAATGCTATAAGCATCCCGAAACCCATCAGCAGCCTGGCCATCTACATCTGTTGTTGTATATCTAATGGAAATATTTTGTAGCACAAACATATTGCTTATTTATCTAGACATTGCATGCTCTTAATTTGTGTCAGTTTTGCTCTGCAGTCAACATGGCTTTTTGGACATTGTATGTCAAAGCATTGGCCTTTGAACCTTGTTCCAGTGCCGCACATTGTTTTTTTTCTTCCTACAATGCATTGTTTCTCTGTAGAGTTTTACTGGCAATACCGGTATCTAAAGATGAATTTTGAGCAAGTGTTCCTATCCTGTCCAAAGCTAATAACATATTGATGCTGCACACCACGCATAACATTATTTGTTCGGGATAGCTCGGGATAGTTTCAGCCTGTCATTCATATTTGTTCATTTAACTCCACTGTAGAACAGCTCCGGTGACCTAGTGGTTAGAGCGTCCGCCGCGGAAGCGGGAGGTCGTGGGTTCGATCCCCGGCCGAGTCATACCAAAGACTTACAGAAATGGTAGTAGCAGCTGCCTCGTTTGGTACTCGACATTAAGAGGTCAGAGTTGGGACTGGTCTGCCTGGTGTCCGGATAATGTGACTGGGTGTATTTATCCACACAGATCATAGGTGACCAGTCCTGATAATTCACTCGAGTATTTCATGGTCAGTCTCGCTTTGGATGATGGCCGTAGATTTTTAGCATACGTGATGTGCCATTACAGTCTGGTGCCACAATAAATTCAAATTAAAATCTGAAAATAAGAAGAGAGACAAGCCTCACATTTCTACGAGTTTTCATTACAAAGTGAATTTCAGTCGAGAAAATATAACTAGCAGGAAAAATGAATTGACGTGAATCTCATATATATATATATATATATATATATATATATATATATATATATATATATATATATATATATATATATATATATATATATATATATATATATATATATATATAATTTATGAATAAATAGAGATAAACAGTTTTATTTTTATATATATATTACATTAATGAAGGTCGTAAAGTGCTTTGGAATTTAGACCTTTTGGATATACTGTATTAAGACGGTGAATCCAGTATGTTTCATTTAGCAAACGTTCCATTTCTGATTCAGCTATAACAATAGGTTGAAAGGAAAAATCTTGCACAGTATGAGAACTATTGTTAAAGTGTACGGCAACATGAGATGAAAAAGATTTATGGATATAATTTTTTATGTCAGATCTATGTTGGTTCATACGTTTAGATATTTGTTGACTAGTTTGTCCAATATATTGGACGTCACATTTTTTGCATGTGATCAAATAAATAACGTTTGATGTTGCACAATTAGTATCACAATGCATATTAAACGTTTCTTTTGTATTACTACTACTGAAAGAAGTACTTTCATTAATAAGAGAACAGTGCGAACATCTAGGTCTATTACATTTAGTTGCTGATCCTTTTTTGTACGATGTTTTTTCTAATTTAGAATTAATTAGGTAATCTTTAAGATTTTTTGTCCTTTTATGAGCAAGCATGGGCTTGCTTTCGTGTAGCAATTTAACATTTTCTTTACCTGATAATTTTAATAAATCCCAATATTTATTGATAATCTTACCTATATTAGGTAAACTTGGGTTATATTCAATAATAAAGGGAATGATATCCTTATTTGTATTTTTGATTTTACATTGTAATGATTCAAGTTGTGTAAGAGAAGATACTTTTTGGAAAGCAGCATTAATGATATCAATAGGGTAATTTCTATTTAGAAAATGCTGACCTAACTCTATCAAAGATGATTTAAAAACAGTGTCATCCGAAATAATTCTTCTATATCTTTTCGCTTGACTATATGGTATCCCGCTTTTACATGATTTAGGATGGCATGATGAATATTCAATATATTGATGCATATTTGTGTTTTTAACATGAACCATGGTAGTGATGTCATTATTTTCATTTTTTATGACGTCTACGTCCAAAAATGATATTTTAGTTTTAGACACATTGAATGTAAACTTTATTGTTGGATGTAATTTGTTTAAACTGTCTATAAAATAATAAAGGTCTTCCAATGGATAACTCCAAATCATAAAGATATCGTCTAAAAACCTTAACCAAATATCTGGTTTTAAGAAACATTTATTTAGAAAATCATTTTCCAATTTTCCCATAAATAAAGATGCATACGAAGGTGCCATAGGACTACCCATTGCTGTTCCCATTTTTTGGAGATAGTTTGTTCCATATATATATATATATATATATATATATATATATATATATATATATATATATATATATACGTGTGTGTGTGTTTGTTTGTTTGTGGGTGTTTTCGACAGATTACCCTCCACCCTCGACGCATTCAACGTCTTTGATTCGCCCACGTTTATTAGGAGAATATAAACCTTTCTCCATTTAGATCAGAATTGTGTAGATATTCTTGCGTAGCAAACTTGGACGACGTTTACGAACTATTAATATGAACTATGACAAATCCATAACATAAGCCAAATTAGTCAAAATGCAGACAGCTCATGCTCCACGGGAGACCCAAAAGCTGAATGATGTACTTGAACTTTGTACCTCTAATGACTGAATCATATTACGAAAGCTGAAAGTGGTGTAAAATAAAATGATTTTTTTGTTGACAATATACGTTTTACTCTCCTATGTATGTATGTATGTATGTATGTATGTATGTATGTATGTATGTATGTATGTATGTATGTATGTATGTATGTATGTATGTATGTTCTGATTGTTTGAATATCAATCAATATATTGATTTTGTCTTTTATGTAGGAGCTCATTTCTGACATATCTATCTTAGTAGCTAGTTGATTCACTAGGTTTCTGTCTCATACATTTATCAAAGGGCTGTACAATGTTGGCATTGTCCGTGTGAGAAACGTACTTTGTCCCATGGTGGGGTTTTCCGGGTATGAGACAAGTGTCGGATTAAAAGCTGTGGAGGCCCTAAGGCAGTCGAAATCTTGATCCACCCACCCACCTCGCAAATTATCTTCTATCAATTTTATTTTGATCCGTTGTCGCATGACCCCTAAAAGGCGTGGGCCCATAGGTCGGTGCCTCCTCTACCTGTTTGGTAATCCGTCACTGTTCGCGACAAACTTATGTACTGCCTATTCTGAGTGTGATATGTAAGTAAATCAAGTATACTATCTACGTGACATGTAGGGTGAATACCACACAAAGAAAAATATTTATCTGCATGGTGTATTCGAACAGCCAGTATAACTAAGACCGAGAACCGGCAGTAAATAAATCTTCCTTATCGACAACGTCTAAAAGATAACCACATAAAACCAAACCCAGAAGTTATTTAATGACATGCACATTGAGGGAATCTTTGTGCAATTTTATACTCTATTGCTTTCCTCCTTGCAAGAATGAATGGTTAAATCACGTGTACTTGATAAGGGAAATTTTTGTGTAGTTTGTGTGCTTTGACCCTTTTCTTTCAAGATGAACTTATCATCCTGCATGCAATGCGAAGTTTTCGCAAAATATGATTATAACTTTACATTTCATATGATTGGGCATGTAGTCAAAATACTTCCTACATTTTATAAGTTTGCATTGACTTTGGCAGCTTGCTAATACATAATTTAACCCTGCCAGGTCATGGATTAAACATTGATTGTGAATATAACCTTTGTTCCCATTCATATACATTGTCAGGTTGTTTCCCGTGTCAAACATCATTTGGGATGACGTTGATCTATCTATAGCGAAGAACAGAGACACCCCATTCCCCGGGATCCTAATTTTGGGCAGAAAATCGGCAAAGATTCTTACCTCGAGTAGAATTTTTCTATTCACCAGCGGTTATAAAACTATTTTCTATTATCCATTTGTTCGGACCCACGCTAATGTCATTCAATATTATTTTTTTAAAAAAAAAACACAGCTTTTGTAATTGAACCCTATGTATGTCGCGTTGTAACAAAAACTTATGTATGTCGCGTTGTAACAAAACCTTATGTATGTCGCGTTGTAACAAAACCTCATGTATGTCGCGTTGTAACAAAACCTTATGTATGTCGCGTTGTAACAAAACCTCATGTATGTCGCGTTGTAATTAAACTATGTACGTTAATGTATGGTACGTTATAGCTGAACCCATTGCATGGGAATTTAAACAATTGATTCCTCCTTCTCCTCCTCCTCCTCATCATCATCATCACTCTTTTGACCTAGTGTGGTCGCTGAGGCGCTGTGCTGCTGAACATCTCTGACCAGTTTCCTCCACTTGTCTCGATTATGTGCCAATGCATGTGCCTCCGCCAAACATTTCCTGGTCCATTCTGTGATGTTTTAAGTCCACTTTTTTCTCTGTCTACCTCTCCTTCTGCCACCCTGGACACTGCCTTGCAGTACTGTTGTGGATAGACTGTTGGCTCTAGTGACATAGCCGTACCATTTCAGCTTTCTCTTTGTGACAGTGGTGAGGTCTTCATAATGGCCTACTTTGTGCCTCATGGTGTTATGCACTTCTTCATTTGTGATGCTGTTAATGTAAGAGATGCCAAGGTTGATTCTGTAGCATCTCATTTCAAGTGCCTGGATTCTTCGTTGTGATTCTGCTGTTATGATCCAGGCCGCACATCAATAAAAAAACGATTGAGATGAATAGTGCTCTCAATAACCTGAATTTAGTTTGCAGACAGATGTTCTTGTCTCTCCAGCTTTGACATAGCTGCCGTTATTTGTGCTGTTCGTGGTAATATTTCTGCTCTTGATCCCTCTTCGGTGATTACGGAACCAAGATATTTGAACTGGCCCACTGTTTCCAGTTCCTGTCCTCTGACTTTAATCTTGGCTGAGATTTATTTGCCACTATTTGTCAGTAGCGTTGTCTTCCCGGCGCTTATCTCCATGTCAAATCTGGAAGATGTTTCATCCAGGTTCTTCACTAAGGTGCCAAGCTCGTCTTCACTGCCTGCCAGCCCATCAATGTCGTCTTCAAAGCGTAAGTTGGTGATGTTACGCCTTCCAATGCTGACTGTCTCACAGTGGTGTTCCAGGGCTTCGCTCATGATGAGCTCTAAGTAGATATTGAAAAGTGTGGGTGACAGGAGACAACATTGACGTATTCCAACTGTTGCCTAGAACCAGTCCCACACAGAAAACTGAGCAAATCAGCGATTATTTCTTCTGCATGTGGTTTCAGTCTGTTCAAGATGATCTTCAGCATCACCTTACTAGCATGGGTGATCAAACTGATAGTTCTGTATTTTTGGCACAGCTGGAGATTGCCTTTTTGGGGGAGTTTTATAACCAGTGACTGGGTCCACTGTGCTGGCCATTCACCTGTCTGCCAGATCTTGTTGCAGATTGTTGTTAGTAGCTCTATCACTGATCACCCTCACCCCCAACCCCATTCTTGATAAGTTCAGCTGGGATATCGTCTACTCCAGTCTTGACACAGCATGAGAGCTGAAATGGCTTGATCCGATTCGAGCCCTCACCATTTTGGCTATGTGTTCGGCACGCTGAATAATGAGTCACCACGGCTCCCAGTTGCACACATAACGGTTTTAAAGTAACCTATTTTAATAGAATTGTAGAAGGAAGTTATGGACGCACATTTTATCGTGGATTTTAGGTAGGTAGGTAGGTAGGTAGGTAGGTAGGTAGGTAGGTAGGTAGATAGATAGATAGATAGATAGATAGATAGATAGATAGATAGATAGATAGATAGATAGATAGATAGATTTAAAACTATTTAATATTTTTGGAATCTTGATAAGTCTCTAAATGAGAGAGAGAGAGAGAGAGAGAGAGAGAGAGAGAGAGAGAGAGATTGTTATAAATAGGGATATAACAAGGGTAGGTGCTTATACCGCAAGTCTTGATTTGATCACTTGACCATTAGAGTACGTACTCGATATGGAAAAGTTATAATTATACTAAAAGTCAAAAATAGAACTTCCTGAATGTAGCATTCCTTTTTTCGAATCGCGAATATCAGGACACAGACTAAAATGCACCGAAATATACCTACCGGGTCACTTCCTGATTGAAGATACTAACCTGCTTTATTACTTGTTACTCAAATATACGTTCTCACATCCTGATTCTGTCAAAAAGGGTTGAACCGATGCAAGCTTTACTTCAACTCATCCCTGGGGCCAACAAGTCGCTAGCGGGGGCCAAATTATCAATTACTTTTGCGTCTACTTGATGTCCAGAACCAGTCACAAATGAAGCTGACTTTTTTTTAACATAGTATTAATAAAATGGACCAAATAATAAAATTATTATATCGAGAGATAAGACAGCAGCTTAATATACATTCTAATACATGGCTCCTTATCTAACTATATGGTTTGTATTCTAGTTTAAAATTAAGCCTTTGAAATTTAAATGGTATTAGCGTTTTGAGTAACACTCTTGGGTAACATTTACTTTTATTTTTACCGCCCTATCACACATCTTTACTGATTAGACATGTAATATGCCAAGAATCAAAGAATGCGCGTGTGCGAGTATGTATTTAAAGAGAGCAAGTATGCATGCAAAATACATACGTTCTTTTGTCTGTCAGTACATTTACGTTTTAAAATGCTTGCCGTTTATTGACCACTCCGGGTGCCTAATGGTTAGAGCGTACGCTTTAGATGCAGAAAGTCGCGGGTTCGAACCCTGACAGTTATACCAAAGACTTATAAAATGGAACTAACAGCTGCCTCGCTCGGCGTTCAGCAATAAAAGGTTAGTGTTAGGAGTGATATGCCTGGTGTCAGGATAAAATGACTGGGTGGTACATCGTGCCACATGTCTGCATCATAATGCCTCAGTGCTAGACATGACTATAAACTGCCCCGCTGAAGACATTGTAGCGTTATAACTGAAAAATTGTTAATATTACTTTTAAATCCAAGCGCGCGCGCACACACACACACACACACACACACGCTTGTCGTTTATTTAAATTAAACTCTTTATTTTTTAAAATTACATTTATAGTTTAAATCATGGAAGAGGAATATCATTTGTTTTTATTTAAATCTGAGAAAGAAAAAAAAGAACGTTTAGATGTCAGTGAACTTATATAAATGTACATCCCTTTTTTTATTGACTCTAAACAACTTATTTGGTCACAGAATTCATGATAATCATATACAGAAATACAATTAGGACATTTTAAATAATCATGCCACTGCCAATGAATGTATTTATTCAGCTAAAATCTAGCAGGTAACTAATCTTGCAGATGGGGAATATTTATGGCCGAATACCTTGACCAATACCTGCGTTCGAGCAGGACTAGGATTAATCAGAATCATTTTTAGTGTAGTGTGCATTGCAATTTAGCGCGATTTGAAGAATTTGATTGCTAACGGATTAATTGTCTGTCAATATGTGAAAAATTAACGTCATTTTTCGCCTCCATAATGTCTAAATTAAATAACTATTATTACTATTTTTAATAAATAATAAATATCGTGTATATATTGGCACAAACTGGTAAATTGCCAGATGTTTCAACGCTTATTATTTGTGTTGATTTAAATACTCGGACTCGGTACACAACCGTTACATTGTATTGATTTTTCCTTCTCTGACTACTGATTCAAAGTTCTTCTTTGGTATAATTCACATCAGTTTTAACGAAAATTTGATCACTCAAAATACTTATTATGATCGTTCGTTCGTGCATGGTACAATTTTAAGAATTACGTAACCGTATTAGCTTTTTCTTTCTTCTACTTCTCAGAGCTTCTATTTATCTGATAAAACAAAGGAATATAAAATTAACGTACTTAAATATTCGTACTTATAATAAGTAAATTGAATAATTATCCACAAATTGGTAATTTAACCAGCGAATCAATTGTTTTGCGTTATTTTGAAGAAATAGTCTGCTATTGCGAGCTCAAGTAACAATGTGTGATCGGTTTTTAAAAGCCTACAGAAATAACGATTATAATGACATACTAAACTCATTGGCTAGGTCAGGATCCCAAACTTTAACATGAAGGGCCGGATAAGACTGTAGGGATGCCGAGCGCGGGCCGGACGCATGTTTGTTCAATAGATTTAGTACAGAATACTCTAAATGTAAACAAAATACAATGTCATTCATCTAATCAATTTATTATCACATAAAAGTTAGTGCACAAAATAACAAAAATCAATGAACAATACTTATATTGTACCAAAATATCTCCAACTTAGACTGTTTAGCTGACATAGTAGGCTGCACAAACGTTAATGAGATGTGTGAAATTGGTGTTTCATTTTCAAAATATCATCAATATTTGCTTTATGATTGCTGCATCCAACCATAAGAATTGCTTTTAAATGTTCATCAGAGAGCATTGTTCGATACATTGACTTGACATAGTTCATCCTTGAAAAAGTTTGTTCACAAACGTAAGTTGTTCCGAAAACTGATGCCATGCCTGCAGCAAACTTCTTCAATTTTGAAAAGTCGTCATCAGGTAAGCAGCGATAAAATTCAATGAGTTTTCCTTCTCTATGCTTCTCTTTCAAAAAAGTATTAGCTTGCAAGTCAATGAGCTCAAGTTGTAACTCAGTTGGTGTGTTTTCAAGATTACAGCCAAATGGATTCTCAAACAGACGAATGTCATTCTCAATTTGGTCAAGATCAGAAAATCTTTCTGAAAAATGCATCTGTAAGTCCTGAATAATCTTTTTCTGAAACTCGAGATTGGCGTCACGTCCAGCATTTTCAGTGCAAAACTCCTGGAAACACTGAAAATGAGAAAAGTTTCCTCCTTCTAGTTGTGCTTCAAACAATGATAGCTTTCTCCGAAATGCTGTAATGTTTCTGTAGAGTTCACAAATGAGGTTTTCCTTTCCTTGCAATTTCAAGTTCAGTTCATTCATATGAGAAGTGATGTCAACCAGAAATGACAACTTTGACAACCATGAAGGATCTGAGAACAGTGGTTCTGCTCTATTTTGCTCAGTGAGAAAAAGATCTATTTCTCTTCGGAGATTATAAAAACGAAGCAGGACTTTACCACAACTCAGCCATCTCACTGCAGTGTAATATGGCAAATCACAGAAATCAGAATCGATTTCTTCAAGGAAAGCTTGGAACAGGCGGTGATTGAGCCCATGATTCCGAATAAAGTTCATCACACTTGTGACTGGTTTCAATACACAAGAAATATCTTAAGTGTTTTCCACAGAGTGATTGCTGGTGTATGATGTAGCGTATTGAGAGCGCTCTTGGGAGTAGAAGATCCCCCAACTTAGCTTGGATCTGCCCTATCAAACCTTTTACTTTCCTGCCATGTTTTTTCCCCCATCAACAGTTACACACCGAAGCTGATTCCACTGAAGGTGATAACTTTGCAAAGTTTTCTGCACCTCCATGAAAATATCTTCTCCAGTTGTTCTTTCATGCATGCTGCAAATTGATGCCAATTCTTCTGTAATTTCAAAATTGCAAGTAACACCACGGATGAAGACAAGAAGTTGTGACGTACTCGATAAATCGGTAGACTCATCCATAGCAAGAGAATAACACAAAAAGTCCTTAGCTTTTTCATGTATCTGAGACTGTATGTTCTCTCCAAGTTCTTCCGTTCTCCGCACAACTGTACTTGCTGAAAGGCTGATGTTTTCAAATAAGCTAGCTTTCTCAGGACATAAGTCATTTACTGCTTCTATAATGCACTCTTTTATGAATTTTCCGTCAGTAAATGGTTTTCCTCGCTCTACCATCCTATTCACTATTTTGTAACTTGCCTGAGTGATAGATTCATTTTCAGCAATTATTTTCGTAAAAAGATTCCTCTGAGATTCCAAACCATGTTTCATAGACTCAAATTTCTCAATACGCAGCTTTCCAACATATTTTGAGTGTGTTGAGAGATGTTTTGTTTCATAGTGACGACGTATATTGTACTCTTTCATGACAGCAACAGTTTCATGACATATTATGCAACTGGCCCTCTGACCGTTTACTTCCACAAAGAAATACTTTTCTCCCTATTCTTTGTTGAAAATGCGACATTCCTTATCCACCTTTCTTTTCTTAGTAGCCATACTGATGGGTGAAGATTATGGAAGACAAAGGCTAGTAGCACAATCTGGCGAAACACGTGGAACAGTATATTGAGTAAAAAGCAAATAATACAAGTCCCATTAGATACACTTCATACATGAAACAATCAATATTCAGAAAATGCGCACCACCCCGTACTCCATTATCGCCCATCGAAAATCCTACACAATTCTCCTGAACACTAAAAACCACGTGAAGACATTTCATTTCCGCCCACTACTCTATTCGCCAGATGACACTTCACCTATCCTCGTGATTAACGAGATGGCGCTCACGACAGTCCCAAAATCATACCGAACCTAAATTTACAAATATCATAATGCGCCCAAAAACGAAACATCCACAACATACTGTATTTTTGTAGCTGTGTGATGTGTGTAGCCGCTGTTCCTGGCTCAATATACTTCTTTATGCGACATGCTTAGTACGTTGTACGTGCTGTCTGTTATATGGGTCATCAAACTCTGGCCAAACTACGGGCAGTTTTAACAATCCACAGGCAGAGTAGTTTGGGTTAAAAGTAGGATTATTTTTTTATTTTTGGGGGTTATTCTGGGGGCCGGACAAACTGTAGTTTGTAGGGTCGTAGTTTGGTGACCCCTGGGCTAGGTCTTGACCAAAACAAAAGAAGTGGTACAATTGCCAGGAGGTACTTTACACGTTGTCTGAATATTAAAATAATAACTTATACATGAAACCAAAATAAATTTACTATTAGTTTCGTTGGCAATATATAACTGCATATATGGCACAATATACGTAGATAAAAGATTGGATGAAATAAATATTGTGCTTTTATAATTAAAAAAATAACTATAATTTACGAAGAACGGAACCTTACTTAAGGAGGAAAATATAATAGTTTCTAACCATATTCTGACGACATTTTGCATGGAAAACCTAGCTAACTTCCTACGCTCTCACTTACCAATATGCACATGTGTATAGCTTATATCAACTTACCTGTGTATTGCTATAACAATCTCCCAAAATGTGAATTTGCAATAAGATCCGAATCGTTCTGTTAACTTGTATATTTATCTATATATTTATTTCTCTATCTCTAATATACTTGCTCGCAGTCGCTCTCTGAATCCTGGAGAAAAAGAGACGGAAACAATAAGGGAAAGGAAGTCACATGCAAATCAGTCACATGAAGAAAGAAAAACTCTGACAAAATAAACAGGAATAAAGCTATGATTATTGGGAATATAATTAAACTGACATTCCTTGACACAAGTAAATTAAAATGAATGTGTTCACAAATTAGAGTATCATTATAATATAAAGAAGTTGTTTTGTAAACAATAAACCCAAATTAAAAGTTTATTTCATCATTAATCAACAATTTATATAATAAATTTCAATAAAAACACATATAACAAAAAAATGTGGTATGGGCTGGACAAATTCAAAATTACGACGCTCATGCCAAATTTAGGGATGGACAAAACACGACGCCAGTGCTAAGTTTAGGGCCGGACTAATTTACAATCACGACGTCTAGGCCAGGTCAAGTTTGCATGGTATGGCAAGATTTAATTTTTTTACTCCATCAGCAATGACTAGCTAAAAGTGAATTTGATAATGATAGTTAAATATTGGATAAGAGGTATAAATGGCTATTACCGTACAATTTTTGTATGGCATGTATAAGTTGTTATAGTGTATTGATCTGTACATTTGAAATGTGTCAATAGATGAAATAACACAATTAATTTAAGTCATATTCAGTTATATTTTATCCTATCCAAACTTTATTCCGACTTTATTACTGTGAATTTTTTATTCGGACCTTTTCCCTTGTAAATGTGATATTTTCCGTGCATCCCCACCCCCCGTGACACTTTCTTACTTGTGACTTTCTTTCCATTTCCCCGATCTGTCTGTCTTATTTTTAAGACAGCAAAGAGAAAAAATGAGAATACAGTGGAAAAAATAATACTGGCCCATACAAAATTCAACTGGCCCCTAATAAAATTCCATTCAGTAGGTTACTGGCCCATGATACAGTTCAACTCAGTAGGCCACTGGCCCATGATACAATTATACTCAGTAGGTTACTGGAGCATGATGCAATTTTAATGGCCCATGATAAAATTATACTCAGGAGGTCACTGGCCCATAATAAGACAATTATAGTAGTACACCACTGGCCCATTATAAATTCAAATGGCCCATAATACGATTATATTGACCGTGATACAATTATATTTAGCAGGTTGATGTCCCATGATACAATTCTACTTAGTACGCCACTGACCCATAATACGATTATACTGGCCCATGATACAATTATATTTGGTAGGTCACCGGCCCATGAAACAATTCAACTCAATGGCAATAGCAGATATCCACGACGGTGAATATAATGTAATAGTTCATTATATTTTCCATTACTTTTTACTGATGCACATAGAAGTAACAAAAATATGCTCTTATTTATTTCCGATGCATATATATGTACAATTTAAAAATGTTTAACTACAAACATATTATATATATATATATATTCACAGAGAAGTTTTAATTTTTACTTCATAAACAATTTCGAGAATTTCCACAGACCATATTTTCGTGTTAGTTTCTCCGTTTGTCAGGTGGTGCATTCGTTTAAAGGCGATGTACAATCCGTATTATGTAATCATCTTGGACACTATATATTTTTTTCCATTACAAGACATGATTCATAGAATGATGCAATCAATACTACCTGTTTTACACGGCGTTGTAATCATTGCTGAATCGCAAGTTTTGGTTTAATTGTGGCGCACTGAACCTGGGACGTCCCTGAGTTCCAAAAGAAATATATATATTTATACTACTATAGTTATAACGGTGGCGGCACTGCAAGGTAGAGCGTTTAGATCTGAATTGTTCTAATCGATAAATAGCCTTTTAACCTATAGCTTTGTGACAATCATAAATAATATATTTTATTCTTTTTTTTAAAATATAATTTGAATGAACTGAGGTTGGTGATTTTGACATCATGTTAAGTACGTTTGAATATCCTTTATCATCGTTCGTCTAATGAATGATATGCCATCTCAAAAGCAAAAGAAGTAAAGATGTCTGTTTTCACCATGTCCGTAATATACTATGTTGAACACGTAAACACACTATGTCATTACTGTTTATTTGGAACACACTATGCCACTAATATTTTATTTGGAACACACATGCTCTGAAAGTTTGCAGAGATACTGAATTTACTGTGACCATAATCTGCACAAGAATATTAAATTTCCTTGACTAAAATGAATCTGTTTATATTAAAAATTACTGAACTTGCCACGCTCTTTTGTGGCCTGTTAAAAGGTCTTTCTAAAAGGGTCATTTTTTTCCCCATACAAATCGTCATTAATTCTTTTTCCACGACAAATGTAGCAATGTAATGAACACAATGTGCGTTGGGAATTTAATGGCCATTAGGGATCTAGTAACCATTATTTGTTTTCTTCCTCTGACTTTAACTTAAACTGTAATACATGATCTCATTAATTCAATTAGCAATGTCACCATTCATTTTTTAAATTAGTATAAAGTTTAAATAAAGGAATGTACAAACAAATGTACCAATAGACGTAGTAGCTGGGTAAGAAACACACAAGAAAGCATTAAGTAATGAATAAACTAATGAAAAAGAAAATGTACCAATTGGAGAAGTACTAAAGATATGAATAAACATGCAAATGAAAATACACAGACATTTCTATTACAAGATTGTACGATCAAATGGAAGACTACTTACTCGTTTTGACTCACAAAGTAAGCTTGTCTTCGCATGTTGACATTTTAACTATAGTAAAATCAAGAAGTGTCATAGAGTTGTTAAAATAATGATGGATATTACTTTTAAATAAGATTTAAGTGCTTTCACTACATAGTAATTATACATTTCTCTTGTGTGCATATTATCCACAGTGATGCACAGCAAACTTGAAACACGAATAGCAAGCCACCAGTCTCCACTATATAGAACCGGATTATAGACAGTAAAATAAGTCTTCGTTTTATTGAATCTTCAGCATCTGGTGTTTTCTTTAATCAACCACTTCTGGTGTTTTATTTTATCAACCACATCTGGTGTGAATTTATAATCAAGCACATCTGACGTTTTATTTAACGCACCACGTATGTTCTTTATTTATAATCAATCACAGCTAGTGTTTTATTCTTTCAACCACGTCTGGAGCTTCATTGAACGAACCCTATCTAGTGTTTTATCGAAGCAGACACATTTGGCGTTTGATTAAATCAGTCACGACTGGTGTTTTATTTATAATCAATCACATATTTTTTTCTTGTATCTTTCAGTTGTAAACAATGCAGTTTAAATTACCGATAGGCATGAAAGGGGGTTCGCCACCCCACTCCATGTTGGTTATAATAATAATAATAATAATAATAATAATAATAACAATAACAACAACAACAACAACACTTCTACTACTCTTACTACTACTAATAATAATATTACTACTACTACTACTACTACTACTACTACTAATAATAATAATAATAATAAAAACGCTACTACTACTACTACTACTACTACTACTACTACTACTACTAATAATAATAATAATAATAATAATAATGAGGACTTTGTATAGCGCCTAATTTTTAGAAGCTATAACCGCTTTACAACATCTATAATGATATGACTATAAAACAAAACAGAACAAAACAAACAATAAAAAAAAAACATAAAACATACAAAATGCTGGAAATATGTATGGTAGGAAACATTATTAGGTTATTAAGTTTATTTTTGCAGTCAAGAAAGGTGAGTTTTAAGACCACTCTTGAAACGGATCACTGGGTCTTTGTGTCTAATTTAAACAGCAAGTTCGTTACACGTTGATGGGCTCTGGTATGCAAAAGAACGTTGTCCATATGACTTCGTTTTCATAGTGGGAATAGTGAGTATACGATTGTCAGAAGAGGCCCGTAAGTATCTTGCTGGTGTGTACGCATGGGTGAGGCCATATAGGTATGTTGGACTGAAGTCCATGAGTGAAACGTAACACAGAGAAAGAAAATTGTGTTTGACTCTGGATCGATTGAATAGCCAGTGTAGGGTACAGATCAGTGGGGAGGTGTGCTCTGATGAAGGTACTCTGAGGAAGGTCCGCGCAACTGTGTTTTGAACGTTTTGAAGTTTTTGGAGAAAATATTGAGACGAACCAGACATAATTGAATTACAATAGTCCAGTCTTGAAAGTACTAATGAAGACACAAGTGTTTTAGTGGCATCAGCTGAAAGATATTTGCGAATGGAGCTGATGCGTCTCAGCTCAAGATATGCAACATTTCATATGTTCATGACATGTTGGTGCAACGTGAGAGTACTGTCTAGAGTAACGCCTATGTTTCGTACTGACTGTGTGAATTTAATGTTGATGTTGCTGATATGTATTGTTTGAGGCAGAGGATGCGAATGAGAAAGTCTCAGTTTTATCATCATTCATCTGCAGCTTGGTTCATGTCATCCATAATTTCACATCAGAAATGCACCTCTCTACTACTTGTATGGTAGCATCAACTTCAGTGGAGTGGCTAGATTTCTATATTTGGGCGTATTCAGCGTACAGTTGGTGAGACACTGGATGATGATATATGACGCTTGAGAGAGCCTCAGTGTATATAACGAAGAGAACCGGCCCAAGAACAGAGCCCTGTGGAACACCACACCATAGATCAACTGGGCTGGAGTGTATTCCATTTGCAGATACAATTTGTGTCTTGTTGACTAAGTATGACTTGAACCACAGCCAGGCTGTATTGTGAACAAAACAAAATAGCTTTCAAATAACAAAAAATATTAAATAAAACAAGCATACTTGTAAAAGAATTTTTTTTATATATAACGTAACGCGATTGGTCAAAACTTCACCTAGAACGACCTTTGGTTTGTTGTATAAACGTGTTTCCATATTAATTTAATACACTAATTTGATTAATGAACTTAACCTTACTTCCTAAACTTTGACCATACTTGACGCTTAAAATACAAGCAACCCATCAGACGACATTCCACTTACGATGTCACGCGAGAACGTATGGTGCAATGTTGGGATCCCATACAAGGAATAGCTGGCAGGGACGTGTTTTTGAGGAGGGTGGGGGGAGGCATATGCTGCACAATTGTCGTAATCTGTATATGAAAATTAACAAGCCCGTCAAGTTTTGCACCCACCCACTCCCAAAATATTGAAACGACGTCCCTGATAGTTGGCGCAAAGATATGGAAGGCGAATATTACTGGAAGGAGATCATGCCTGTGTCAAATAAATGATGGTGTATTAACATGTTCTAATTTCCTAACAGTGACGTCGCCACCTACGAAAGCTAACCACACGACTCTGTTGGCTATAGTCTATAAATACAGGAAAGACAGTCACAGAAAAAGTAAGAGAATAAAAGTAACATAAAACATTAACATAGAAAAGGTCACAATTATTTAGTTTTTCTTTTCTATCGGTAGGTTAATTTAAAATTTTAAAAATGTTCGTATATAATTCAGTAGCATTCTTATGAAACAGTCATTTCAAATACTATAAAGGAATTGAAAACTTAAATTTATATCATTAAATATAATTTAAACAAATCAAAGAAAAAGTGTTTATTAACTAACTATGGAGTATTTTTTGATCAGTTAAAAATCATTACATAATTATTGTCTTTGTGTTAATATAAACTGTTAAACAAAAATGTCTGTAAAACACCCAAAAGTCTGCCCTATACTACTAAACAAAGGGAACCGCTCCGGTGGCCTAGTGGTTAGAGCGTCCGCCGCGGAAGCGGGAGGTCGTGGGTTCGATCCCCGACCGAGTCATACCAAAAGACTTAAAAAAATGGTACTAACAGCTGCCTCGCTTGACGCTCAGCAATAAGAGGTTAGTGTTATGACTGGTCGGCCTGGTGTCAGGATAATGTGATTGGGTGGGACATCATGCTACATGTCTGCGGTATGATGCCTCAGTGCTAGACATCACTATAAACTGCCTCACAGCAGACATCGTAGCGATATGACTGAAAAATTGTTAAAGCCATGATATATATGGCGTGCTATCTGTTTGCTTAACTGTAAAGTTTAATGTCTTCTTTTACTCCCGCTAGCTACTGAATGTGTACAATCCCTGCTGGTATTTTGCTTTTTTAAATAAAAAAAAATTATTTAGTAAATATAAAAGTTATTTCATACGATTAGCTGAAGAGAGCTAACGTTGTATTGGTTTGAATATTTCTCTTCAGGACATATTTGAAGAGTATTTACGTGGTATTGCTTGGAATATTTGAAATATTCCTCTTTGTAATACAGTTGAAGAGTATTTACGTGGTATTGCTTGGAATATTTGAAATGTTCCTCTTTGTGACACAGTCGAAGGATTGGTTGGAATATTTCTCTTTGTCTTTAGCAGTCGGTATAACATTGGCAGTTGATGTGACAAACATTTATACATTTGGTTGACAAACATTTAGACATTTTGGTGTGACAAATATTTAGACATTTGATTTCACAAGCATTCATACATTTTGGTGTGACAAACATTTAGACATGTAATGTGACAATCATTTATACATTTGGTGTGACAAACATTTAGACATGTAATGTGACAATCATTTATACATTTGGTTTGTTTGTTTGTTTGTTTGATTAGGATTTTTAACATAGCTTTAACAATTTTTCAGTCATATATCTACGATTATATATTTAGTGTGACAAACATTTAAATATTTTGGTGTGACAAATATTTAGACATTCGATATGACAAGCATTTATACATTTTGGTGTGACAAGCATTTAGACATGTAATGTGACAATCATTTATACATTTGGTGTGACAAACATTTAGATATTTTGGTGTAACAAACATTAAGACATGTAATGTGACAAGCATTTATACATTTTGGTGTGACACATTTAGACATGTAATGTGACAATCATTTATACATTTGGTGTGACAAACATTTAGATATTTTGGTGTGACAAACATTAAGACATGTAATGTGACAAGCATTAATACATTTGGTGTGACAAACATTTAGATATTTGATGTGACAATTTGATGAATCAAATATTCAAAACGTTGCATTAAAATATAAATTGCAAGTATGCAATACTGTAATTATGTTACGAAATGCATCGTAAGTTATGTTAAACAGCATTTTTACTTTCTTTTTATACAGTTGATACAATTATATTACTTTAGGTCAAGTATGGTTTTTATTCTCTATGATTCAAACTTCAATGTGACTTTTTCCTGTCAATATTTTTCTTTTGATCTATTTTACTGTTGCTTTGTTTCCAGGCAAAAGTCTGACTTTTATCCCTTTCACTTTCTTTCCGTTTCTTTGTGGCTCGCCTTTATAGTTCACTGACATCTCACAACAGTAAGCGTGGATTCTAGCTTGGCCATCTTTGGTATGTGAGAAAGCTTGCCAATAGCTTTCCATCTATCGGCGATTCTACCCGGGGATTTCCCGGTTTCTTCCTCACCAAATATACTGACCAAGATGCATAACCTTCAAATGGCATTAAACCCACAAAACCACAAAACTTTTCAGTTCCTGGCTAAGCAGTGTAAAAGCTGCCGGTAGAAGTAACCTTCCCCGGCAATGTACGACGGGAAGGTACCCTAATCAGCTGAGGCGTTACAAAATATAAAAATAAATGAAGAAAAAAAAAACAGTAAATTATTTGTGTTAACAGAATGCAAGTCAAATTTAAGTTCAAATAACATTTATTTTTATTACCAAATTATACAAATTGGCTGTTCAAAGTACAGCTTAACGTAAAGTCTTACACAAGGTACTTAACCAACAAATAATACCAACACTGATTGAATACTTATCATTTAAAATCGATAACTCGGTTATTAAAAGAACGTTTCTTTCTAATAAGTTCCCAATACTATAACGTTTGTACAGAAAACGTGCAAACACCACCGCCTACGCTAAATGAAAAATGTGCTCGTCTTCATTGAATGACACATCTTTCTTCTAAAGTCCACGCTAATGTAGACCTCTATAATTATCGATAAGAAAACATGCATTGTCAACCTGGTTTTTGGGCGGGGGAGGGGAGGGTATGGGAGGGGAGGAAAAGGGCATCCCTCATACAATGCTATTCTTTACCACCAACATTAAGCAACGAGTTGAAAACTAGGACCATTACGAAGCAAAATCTACACCTTCACACGAATACTTGACAACACCCACCTGTAGTTTTAAAATAAAACTTTTAATTCATACAAATTATTATCTTATGATTCGTAATAGTTAGAATAACTGAGGTGAAATGTAATATAACCTGTATTGCCACATAATTTCATTTTTAAAAAGACAGATACATGCATGCATGCATACATACATACATACATACATACATACATACATACATACATACATACATACATACATACATACATACAAAGGATAGGTACATGTACATACACAGACATTGATACACGTTAAAGGACAAGTACTTGCGTGTACATTAATACATGTAATATGACAAGTTCAAAACAACAACATCATCATCAACAACAACAACAACGATAATAATAATAAACTTGATAATAGTAAAAATGTTTCACTTAAAAGAAGATAATAAACTTAGAATTTGAAGGTAATGTACTGATAGATAGATAGATAGATAGATAGATAGATAGATAGATAGATAGATAGATAGATAGATAGATAGATAGATAGATAGATTTCCATCGATATTTCTATCAATACATCTAGCTAGCTAGCCAGCTAGCTATCCAAGCGTATCTATATGTACATCAGTCTATTGTTTTATTCTTGGAACCAAGAGGCAGATTGTTTGGTACAACTTCGTGTGCGAGAAAGTATGTTTGAAGTACAGATATAGACGGTAGAACAGAGAGACTTATGAAAATCACATAATTTTAATCAAACAGTATGGTAAAGAATAGATCGAGCCATGTATATTTAACTTTTTTGTATTAACTGTAAGCAATATGCATATTCCATACCCAATGAGGTTATAACTTTGAATTTTATCTTTCTCAACACTGTGATCATTCACAAAGGTGACACTTTTTAGTGGAATACAATAATATAACCTCCAACAAAAAGAAAGAAAACAAAAGGTCATGATCAAGATGAATCTACCATACTTGCTTTATTATCCCCACCCCATCGCCGTCCCAAGGCAAAAATAATTTGAATGGTTGACTCGTTCTGACAATACCGCGTGTATTACAGTTGTCAATTCACCCAAACTAAATTCAAAGTAAATACTATGAGAGTGTCAGCAGTTGCTGTACTAACCGACCAGTACCACTCCCGTGGCCTAGTGGTTTGAGTGTCCGCTTGGCGCTCAGCATTAAAAGGTTAGTGTTAGGACTGGTCGGTCTGGTGTCAGGATAATGTGACTGGGTGGGACATCATAGAACATGTTTGCGGCATGATGCCCCAGTGCTTGAGATCACTATAAACTACCTCACTGCGGACATCGTTGAAATACGACTGAAAAATTGTTAAAGCTACGTTACAAATCCTAATAAAACAAACAAACAAAGTAACCGACCAAAAATGTATTATCGTTATTCTATTATTGTATGATCGACAACTATTTACATAAATTATACGCCACATACTACAAAATGATTGTATTAACTTGAAAAAACATATACCCAAAGAGCACGTGCAACTCAGATTTTAACATCTTTCAGTTACTGAGGAATGCAGTCTCTCTTCTTTGATTTCACTCTATTAAAACTTCTGTTTCACGGATTAATGAAGTTTACAATCGGGTATCCTCACTGTACCTAATTCAAAAGGGTTCCCATCTTAATGTTGTCAACACACAATAATGTTAAAATAAACTGATCCCAGAATTAAAAGTTCTTTTACTTATTCGAAATAACATAGGTTTTTCGGATTTGCATTAATGTTAGCTCTTTGTGACAAGTAGGAAATAAATATACAATAAATGTTTGTTGTGTTTGAATATAGGATCAAATACATACTGGAACAGACATCAGTCAAAAATCTTCCGTATCGAGTACTATATTACTAACAGTGAATGGGTAATTAATTGAATCATGTGCTTGTTTCAATAGGGATTTTTGTGAAATATTATCCTGTGTAACCTACATTTCGACAGGACCGGTACACGGCATGTGCGCGAATTGATTTCCTAAATGTCCTCATTTTTTTAGATACACAGTCAGGCTACAGCAATCCAGTCAGATTAAATCATAAAAAATATCTACGACACAATTTTCACTTCAGTTGCAAGTATTGAAAATAAAGATGAAACATTTTTTGTCTGACGTTAGAACTAACTTACTAATACATGTATTTTGTTTCAGCGTAAAACACTAAAATGCCCAATAAATCACATGAGGATCACAGAGTTTGTATATTTGGATTATATACACCCTCTATGAAGGAACCACAGAGGATCACAATGCTTGTCTCTTTGCATTAGATACGCTCTCTATGAAGGAACCACAGAGGATCACATTGCTTGTCTATTTGTATTAGATACACCCTCAACGAGTAAATTAAAATGAATGTTTTCACAAATTAGAGTATCATTATTATAAACAAGTTGTGCTGTAAACAATAAACCCAAATTAAAAGTTTGTTTCATCATTTATCAACATGCTTAAATATATATAATAAATTTCAATAAAAACACATATAACAAAAAAAATGTGGTATGGGCTGGACAAATTCAAAATTACGACGCCCATCCCAAATTTAGAGATGAACAAAACACGACGCCAGTGCCGAGTTTAGGGCCGGACTAATTTACAATCACGACGTCTAGGCCAGGTCAAGTTTGCATGGCATGGCAAGATTGATTTTTTTTTCTCCATCAGCAATGACTAGCTAAAAGTGAATTTGATAATGATAGTTAAATATTGAATAAGAGGTATACATGGCTGTTACCGTACAATTTTTGTATGGCATGTATAAGTTGTTATAGTGTATTGATCTGTACATTTGAAATGTGCCAATAGATGAAATAACACAATTAATTTAAGTCATATTCGGTTATATTTTATCCTATCCAAACTTGATTCTGACTTTATTACTGTGAATTTTTTATTCGGACTTTTTCCCTTGTAAAAGGTATATTTTCCATGCATTCCCCACCCACCCCCGTGACACTTTCTTACTTGTGACTTTCTTTCCATTTCCCCGACCTGTCTGTCTTATTTTTACAGTGGAGAAAATAATACTGGCCCATACAAAATTCAACTGGCACCTAATAAAATTCCATTCAGTAGGTTACTGGCCCATGATATAGTTCAACTCATCAACTGGCCTCTAATAAAATTCTATTCAGTAGGTTACTGGCCCATGATACAGTTCAACTCAGTAGGCCACTGGCCCATGATACAATTCTACTCATTAGATTACTGGACCATGATGCAATTTTAATGGCCCATGATAAAATTATACTCAGGAGGTCACTGGCCCATAATAACACATTTATATTAGTACACCACTGGCCTATTATACAATTCAAATGGCCCATAATACGATTATATTGACCATGATACAATTATATTTGGTAGGTCACCGGCCCATGAAACAATTCAACTCAATGGCAATAGCAGATATGCACGACGGTGAACAAACTGCAAATAGTTCATTATATTTTCCATTACTTTTTACTGATGTACATAGAATTAACAAAAATATGCTCTTATTTATTTCTGATGCATATATATGTACAATTTAAAAATGTTTAACCACAAACACACACACACACACACACACACACATATATATATATATATATATATATATATATATATATATATATATATATATATATATATATATATATATATATATATATATATATATATATATATTCACAGAGAAGTTTTAATTTTTACTTCATAAACAATTTCGAGGATTTCCACAGACCATATTTTCGTGTTAGTTTCTCCGTTTGTCAGGTGGTGCATTCGTTTAAAGGCGATGTACAATCCGTATTATGTAATCATCTTGGACACTAAGTATATATTTTTTTCCATTACAAGACATGATTCATAGAATGATGCAATCAATACTACCTGTTTTACACGGCGTTGTAATCATTGCTGAATCGCAAGTTTTGGTTTAATTGTGGCGCACTGAACCTGGGACGTCCCTGAGTTCCAAAAGAAATATATATATTTATACTACTATAGTTATAACGGTGGCGGCACTGCAAGGTAGAGCGTTTAGATCTGAATTGTTCTAATCGATAAATAGCCTTTTAACCTATAACTTTGTGACAATCATAAATAATATATTTTATTCTTTTTTTTAAAATATAATTTGAATGAACTGAGGTTGGTGATTTTGACATCATGTTAAGTACGTTTGAATATCCTTTATCATCGCTCGTCTAATGAACGATGTGCCATCTCAAAAGCAAAAGAAGTAAAGATGGCTGTTTTCACCATGTCCGTAATATACTATGTTGAACACGTAAACACACTATGTCATTACTGTTTATTTGGAACACACTATGCCACTAATATTTTATTTGGAGATACTGAATTTACTGTGACCATAATCTGCACAAGAATATTAAAATTCCTTGACTAAAATGAATCTGTTTATATTAAAAATTACTGAA
The DNA here is from genome assembly GCA_029339505.1 of Unio delphinus. Lineage (NCBI taxonomy): Eukaryota > Metazoa > Mollusca > Bivalvia > Unionida > Unionidae > Unio > Unio delphinus. The sequence continues at coordinate 8,736,741 of JAQISU010000057.1, read as the reverse complement.
CTTGCCACGCTCTTTTGTGGCCTGTTAAAAGGTCTTTCTAAAAGGGTCATTTTTTTTCCCCCACAAATCGTCATTAATTCTTTTTCCACGACAAATGTAGCAATGTAATGAACACAATGTGCGTTGGGAATTTAATGGCCATTAGGGATTTAGTAACCATTATTTGTTTTCTTCCTCTGACTTTAACTTAAACTGTAATACATGATCTCATTAATTCAATTAGCAATTTCATCATTCATTTTTTAAATTAGAATAAAGTATAAAAAAGGAATGTACAAACAAATGTACCAATAGACGTAGTAGCTGGGTAAGAAACACACAAGAAAGCATTAATTAATGAATAAACTAATGAAAAAGAAACTGTACCAATAGGAGAAGCACTAAAGATATGAATAAACATACAAATGAAAATACACAGACATTTCTATTACAATATTGTACGATCAAATGGAAGACTACTTACTCGTTTTCACTCACAAAGTACCCTTGTCTTCGCATGTTGACATTTTAACTGTAGTAATACCAAGAAGTGTCATAGAATTGTTAAAGGAATGATGGATATTACTTTTAAATAAGATTTTTAAGTGTTTTCACTACATAGTAATACATGTATTACATTTCTCTTGCGAGCATATTATCCACAGTGATGCACAGCAAACTTGAAACACGAATAGCAAGCCACCAGTCTCCACTATATAGAACCGGATTATAGACAATAAAATAAGTCTTCATTTTATTGAATCTTCAGCATCTGGTGTTTTCTTTAATCAACCACTTCTGCTGTTTGTTTTTTTTAATCAACCACTTCTGGTGTTTTATTTTATCAACCACATCTGGTGTGAATTTATAATCAAGCACATCTGACGTTTTATTTAACGCACCACGTATGTTCTTTATTTATAATCAATCACAGCTAGTGTTTTATTCTTTCAACCACGTCTGGAGCTTCATTGAACGAACCCTATCTAGTGTTTTATCGACGCAGCCACATTTGGTGTTTGATTAAATCCGCCACGACTGGTGTTTTATTTATAATCAATCACATATTTTATTCTTGTATCTTTCAGTTGTAAACAATGAAGTTTAAATTACCGATAGGCATGAAAGGGGGTTCGCCACCCCACACCATGTTGGTTATAATAATAATAATAATAATAATAATAATAATAATAATAATAATAACAACAACGACACTACTACTACTACTCTTACCACTACCAATAATAATATTACTAATAAAAATAAAATAATAACAACAACAACAATAATAATAATAATAATAATAATAATAATAATAATAATAATAATAATAATAATGAGGACTTTGTATAGCGCCTAATCTTTAGAAGCTGTAAACGCGTTAAAACATCTATAATGATATGACTACAAAACAAAACAGAACAAAACAAACAATAAAAAAAAAAAAAAACATACAAAATGCTGGAAATATGTATGGTAGGAAACATTATTAGGTTTTTAAGTTTATTTTTGCAGTCGAGAAAGGTGAGTTTTAAGACCACTCTTGAAAGGGATCACTGGGTCTTTGTGTCTAATTTCAACAGCAAATTCGTTACACGTTGATGGGCTCTGGTATGGGAATAGTGAATATACGATTGTCATAAGAGGATCGTAAGTATCTTGCTGGTGTGTACACATGGGTGAGGCCAGATACCATGTTGGACTGAAGTCCATGAGTGAAACGTAGCACAGAGAAAGAAAATTGTGTTTGACTCTGGATCTAATGAATAGCCAGTGTAGGGTACAGATCAGTGGGGAGGTGTGCTCTGATCAAGGTACTCTGAGGAAGGTCCGCGCAACTGTGTTTTGAACGTTTTGAAGTTTTTGGAGAAAATATTGAGACGAACCAGACATAATTGAATTACAATAGTCCAGTCTTGAAAGTACTAATGAAGACACAAGTGTTTTAGTGGCATCAGCTGAAAGATGAAAGATATTTGCAAATGGAGCTGATGCGTCTCAGCTCAAGATATGCAACATTTCATTTGTTAATGACATGTTGGTGCAACGTGAGAGTACTGTCTAGAGTAACGCCTATGTTTCGTACTGACTGTGAATTTAATGTTGATGTTGCTGACATGTATTGTTTGAGGTAGAGGATGCGAATGAGAAAGTCTCAGTTTTATCATCATTCATCTGCAGCTTGGTTCATGTCAACGTTGATTTCACATCAGAAATGCACCTCTCTACTCCTTGTATGGTAGCATCAACTTCAGTGGAGTGGCTAGATTTCTATATTTGGGTTTATTCAGCGTACAATTGGTTAGACACTGGATGATGATATATGACGCTTGAGAGAGCTTCAGTGTATATAACGAAGAGAACCGGTCCAAGAACAGAGCCCTGTGGAACACCACAACATAGATCAACTGGGCTGGAGTGTATTTCATTTGCAGATACAATTTGTGTCTTGTTGACTAAGTATGACTTGAACCACAGTCAGGCTGTATTGTGAACAAAACAAAATAGTTTTCAAATAACGAAAAATATTAAATAAAACAAGCATACTTGTAAAAGAATTTTTTTTATATATAACGTAAGGCGATTGGTCAAAACTTCACCTAGAACGACCTTTAGTTTGTTGTATAAACGTGTTTCCATATTAATTTAATACACTAATTTGATTAATGAACTTAACCTTACTTCCTAAACTTTGACCATACTTGACGCTTAAAATACAAGCAACCCATCAGACGACATTCCACTTACGATGTCACGCGAGAACGTATGGTGCAATGTTGGGATCCCATACAAGGAATAGCTGGCAGGGACGTGTTTTTTGAGGGGGGTGGGGGAGGCATATGCTGCTCAATTGTCGTAATCTGTATATGAAAATTAACAAACCCGTCAAGTTTTGCACCCACCCACTCCCAAAATATTGAAACGACGTCCCTGATAGTTGGCGCAAAGATATGGAAGGCGAATATTACTGGTACGAGATCATGCCTGTGTCAAATAAATGATGGTGTATTAACATGTTCTAATTTCCTAACAGTGACGTCGCCACCTATGAAAGCTAACCACACGACTATGTTGGCTACAGTCTATAAATATAGAAAAGACAGTCACAGAAAAAGTAAGAGAATAAAAGTAACATAAGACATTAACATAGAAAAGGTCACAATTATTTAGTTTTTCTTTTCTATCGGTAAGTTAATTTAAAATTTTAAAAATGTTCGTATATAATTCAGTAGCATTCTTTTGAAACAGTCATTTCAAATACTATAAAGGAATTGAAAACTTAAATTTATATCATTAAATATAATTTAAACAAATCAAAGAAAAAGTGTTTATTAACTAACTATGGAGTATTTTTTGATCAGTTAAAAATCATTACATAATTATTGTCTTTGTGTTAATATAAACTGTTAAACAAAAATGTCTGTAAAACACCCAAAAGTCTGCCCTATACTACTAAACAACGGGAACCGCTCCAGTGGCCTAGTGGTTAGAGTGTCCGCCGCGGAAGCGGGAGGTCGTGGGTTCGATCCCCGACCGAGTCATACCAAAAAACTTACAAAAATGGTACTAGCAGCTGCCTCGCTTGACGCTCAGCATTAAGAGGTTAGTGTTAGGACTGGTCGGCCTGGTTTCAGGATAATGTGACTGGATGGGACATCATGCTACATATCTACGGCATGATGCTTCAGTGCTAGACATCACTATAAACTGCCTCACAGCAGACATCGTAGCGATATGACTGAAAAATTGTTAAAGCCATGATATATATGGCGTGCTATCTGTTTGCTTAACTGTAAAGTTTAATGTCTTCTTTTACTCCCGCTAGCTACTGAATGTGTACAATCCCTGCTGGTATTTTGCTTTTTTAAATAAAAAAAAATTATTTAGTAAATATAAAAGTTATTTCATACGACACAGCTGAAGAGAGCTAACGTTGTATTGGTTTGAATATTTCTCTTTAGGACATATTTGAAGAGTATTTACGTGGTATTGCTTGGAATATTTGAAATATTCCTCTTTGTGATACAGTTGAAGAGTATTTACGTAAAATGTTCCTCTTTGTGACACAGTCGAAGGATTGGTTGGAATATTTTTCTTTGTCTTCAGCAGTGGGTATAACATTGGCAGTTGATGTGACAAACATTTATACATCTGATTGACAAACATTTAGACATTTTGGTGTGACAAATATTTAGACATTTGATTTCACAAGCATTCATACATTTTGGTGTAATAAACATTTAGACATGTAATGTGACAATCATTTATACATTTGGTTTGTTTGTTTGTTTGTTTGTTTGATTAGGATTTTTAACGTCGCTTTAACAAATTTTCAGTCATATCTCTACAATTATATATTTGGTGTGACAAATATTTAGATATTTTGGTGTGACAATTATTTAGACATTCGATATGGCAAGCATTTATACATTTTGGTGTGACAAACATTTAGACATGTAATGTGACAATCATTTATACATTTGGTGTGACAAATATTTAGATATTTTGGTGTAACAAACATTAAGACATGTAATGTTACAAGCATTTTATACATTTTGGTGTGACAATTTAGACATGTAATGTGACAATCATTTATACATTTGGTGTGACAAACATTTAGATATTTTGGTGTGACAAACATTAAGACATGTAATGTGACAAGCATTAATACATTTGGTGTGACAAACATTTAAATATTTGATGTGACAATTTGATGTATCAAATATTCAAAACGTTGCATTAACAAATAAATTGCAAGTATGCAATACTGTAATTATGTTACGAAATGCATTGTAAGTTATGTTAAACAGCATTTTTACTTTCTTTTTATACAGTTGATACAAATATATTACTTTAGGTCAAGTATGGTTTTTATTCTATATGATTCAAGCTTCAATGTGACTTTTTTCCTGACAATATTTTTCTTTTGATTTATTTTACTGTTGCTTTGGTTCCATGCAAAAGTCTGACTTTTATCCCTTTCACTTTCTTTCCGTTTCTTTGTGGCTCGCCTTTATAGTTCACTGACATCTCACAACAGTCAGCGTGGATTCTAGCTTGGCCATCTTGGGTATGTGAGAAAGCTTGCCAATAGCTTTCCATCTATCGGCGATTCTACCCGGGGATTTCCCGGTTTCTTCCTCGCCAAATATACTGACCAACATGCATAACCTTCAATTGCTGAAAAATGGCATTAAACCCACAAAACCACAAAACTTTTCAGTTCCTGGCTAAGCAGTGTAAAAGCTGCCGGTAGAAGTAACCTTCCCCGGCAATGTACGACGGGAAGGTACCCTAATCAGCTGAGGCGTTACAAAATATAAAAATAAATGAAAAAAAACCCAGTAAATTATTTGTGTTAACAGAATGCAAGTCAAATTTAATTTCAAATAACATTTATTTTTATTACCAAATTATACAAATTGGCTGTTCAAAGTACAGCTTAACGTAAATTTATATTACCAAATTATACAAATTGGCTGTTCAAAGTACAGCTTAACGTAAAGTCTTACACAAGGTACTTAACCAACAAATAATACCAACACTGATTGAATACTTATCATTTAAAATCGATAACTCGGTTCTTAAAAGAACGTTTCTTTCTAATAAGTTCCCATTTTTTGCCCCACCGCCTACGCTAAATGAAAATGAGAGCGTCTTCATTGAATGAAACGTCTTTCTTCTTAAGTCCACGCAAATGTAATCTTCTATAATTATCGATAAGAAAACATGCATTGTCAACCTGTTTTTTTGCGGGGGAGGGTATGGGAGGGGAGGAAAAGAGCATCCCTCATACAATGCTATTCTTTACCACCAACATTAAGCAACGAGTTGAAAACTAGGACCATTACGAAGCAAAATCTACACCTTCACACGAATACTTGACAACACCCACCTGTAGCTTTAAAAATAACTGCTAATTCATACAAAATATTCTGTTATGATTCGTTATAGTTAGAATAACAGAGGTGAAATGTAATTAATAACCTGTATTGCAACATAATTTTATTAAAAAAGACATACATGCATGCATACATACATACATACATACATACATACATACATACATACATACATATAAAAAGGACGGGTACATACATAGACATTGATATACGTTAAAGGACAAGTACTTGTATGCACATTAACACATGTAATATGACAAGTTCAAAACAACAACATCATCATCAACAACAACAACGCTAATAATAATAATAAACTTGATAATAGTAAAAATGTTTCACTTAAAAGAGGATAATAAACTTAGAATTTGAAGGTAATGTACTGCTATCTATCTATCTATCTATCTATCTATCTATCTATCTATCTATCTATCTATCGATATTTCCATCGATATTTCTATCAATATATCTAGCTAGCTAGCTAGCTAGTTATCCAAGCGTATCTAATTGTACATCAGTCTATTGTTTTATCCTTGGAACCAAGAGGCAGATTGTTTGGTACAACTTCGTGTGCGAGAAAGTATGTTAGAAGTACAGATATAGAGGGAAGAACAGAAAAACTGATGAAAATCACATAATGTTAATCAAACAGTATGGTAAAGAATAGATCGAGCCATGTATATTTAACTTTTTTATATTAACTGTAAGCAATATGCATATTCCATACCCAATGAGGTTATAACTTTGAATTTTATCTTTCTCAACACTGTGATCATTCACAAAGGTGACACTTTTTAGTGGAATACAATAATATAACCTCCAACAAAAAGAAAGAAAACAAAAGGTCATGATCAAGATGAATCTACCATACTTGCTTTATTATCCCCACCCCATCCCCGTCCCAAGGCAAAAATAATTTGAATGGTTGACTTGTTCTGACAATACCGCGTGTATTACAGTTGTCAATTCACCCAAACTAAATTCAAAGTAAATACTATGAGAGTGTTAGCAGTTGCTGTACTAACCGACCAGTACCGCTCCCGTGGCCTAGTGTTTGAGTGTCCGCTTGGCGCTCAGCATTAAAAGGTTAGTGTTAGGACTGGTCTGCCAGGTGTCAGGATAATGTGACTGGGTGGGACATTATACAACATGTCTGCGGCATGATGCCCCAGTGCTTGAGATCACTATAAACTACCTCACTGCGGACATCGTAGAAATATGACTGAAAAATTGTTAAAGCTACGTTAAAAATCCTAATAAAACAAACAAACAAAGTAACATACCAAAAATGTATTATCTTTATTCTATTATTGTATGATCAACAACTATTTACATAAATTATACGCCAAATACTAAAAAATGATTGTATTAACTTGAAAAAAACATATACCCAAAGAGCACGTGCAACTCAGATCTTAACATCTTTCAATTACAGAGGAATGCAATCTCTCTGCTTTGATTTCACTCTATTAAAACTTCTGTTGCACGGATTAAATGAAGTTTACAATCGGGTATCCTCACTGTACCTAATTCAAAAGGGTTCCCATCTTAATGTTGTAAATCAAAATAACACGTATCCTGTATTTCAAAATGTTAAAATAAACTGATCCCAGAATTAAAAGTTCTTTTACTTATTCGAAATAACATAGGTTTTTCGGATTTGCATTAATGTTAGCTCTTTGTGACAAGTAGGAAATAAATATACAATAAATGTTTGTTGTGTTTGAATAGAGGATCAAACACAGACTGGAGCAGACATCAGTCAAATATCTTCCGTATCGAGTACTATATTAATAACAGTGAATGGGTAATTAATTGAATCATGTGCTTGTTTCAATTGGGATTTTGTGAAATATTATCCTGTGTAACCTACATTTCGACAGGACCGGTACACGGCATGTGCGCGAATTGATTTCCTAAATGTCCTCATTTTTGTTTTAGATACACAGTCAGGCTACAGCAATCCAGTCAGATTAAATCATAAAAAATATCTACGACACAATTTTCACTTCAGTTGCAAGTATTGAAAATAAAGATGTAACATTTTTTGTCTGACGTTAGAACTAACTTACTAATACATGTATTTTGTTTCAGCGTAAAACACTAAAATGCCCAATAAATCACATGAGGATCACAGAGTTTGTATATTTGGATTATATACACCCTCTATGAAGGAACCACAGAGGATCACAATGCTTGTCTCTTTGCATTAGATACGCCCTCTATGAAGGAACCACAGACGAATACAGTGCTTGTCTATTTGTATTAGATACACCCTTTATGACGGAACCACAGAGGATCACATTGCTTGTCTATTTGTATTAGATACATCCTCAACGAAGGAACCACAGAGGATAACAGTGCTAGTCTATTTGTATTAGATACACCCTCTATAAAGCCTTAAACTAAGGAACGAAAGAAATCTTAATTTGCATAAAACACATATGCATTCATACAATAACATGTTAGCTACCTATCTTGATATAAGTCAGTTATAATTTACATACATACATACATACATACATACATACATACATACATACATACATACATAGGATGTGTAAATAGTTATGCGGAAATATTTTGTCCTTGTGACATGGAAACAAAATGTTTCCACTTCGTGTTCAAAATATTTCCTTACATGTGCTAAAAATGTAGATTTTCTTTTCATTATATTTGACTATTTCTGACCGGGATAATTTTGACTATTTCTGACGGGGATAATTTTGACTATTTCTGACAGGGATAATTTTGACTATTTCTGACGGAGATAATTTTGACTATTTCTGACAGGGATAATTTCGACTATTTCTGACGGGGATAATTTAGACTATTTCTGACGAAGATAATTTTGACTATTTCTGAAGGGGATAATTTAGATTATTTCTGACAGGGATAATTTTGACTATTTCTGACGGATATAATTTTTACTATTTCTGACGAAGATAATTTTGACTATTTCTGACCGGGATAATTTCGACTATTTCTGACGCAGATAATTTTGACTATTTCTGACGGGGATAATTTAGACTATTTCTGACAGGGATAATTTTGACTATTTCTGACGGAGATAATTTTGACTATTTCTGACGAAGTAAATTTTGACTATTTCTGAAGGGGATAATTTAGACTATTTCTGACAGGGATAATTTTGACTTTTTCTGACGGGGATAATTTTGATTATTTTTGACATCGATCTAATTCTACTAAACTGTTGTAAAGTGGTTGTAAGGTAGTTTCCCATTGGGAGAGTGTTTTGTGACCTTATGTGTTCACAAGAGTTTATGCGACAAAGGTAACTTGAATTACTTTCTTAATTGAAAATAAGTACCACTGTGGTAATTAAGTTTCTTACTAATATGGAGGCTCACCCAATATAACGTCAGACTGGTTATTCAATGGTCACTCATCCGGACCAGTCGGGGTCAGATGCCTCGTTGCATCCTTAGGGGGGAAAAAAACCCACTTAGCTATCATCTGCTCTCTATGATACAGCCAGTAACGTTCTAAATGTGATGTTAAAATCAAACAACTAACCACCCGTCATATTTACATATCATACAAAAAATGTATATGGGAAACTTTTATTTTAGTGTGTTGTAAAGTCAAAAAACATCGAACTAGAAAACCAAAGAGTTCATATAATTTTTCTGAGAAGTCAGAATGATTGTCCATGCACATGAGTGTCATATCTACACAACTTACTGGAGATCAACGCTTTTTAGACCCATTTCTAACCAATCTCCATTCATACTTTTGTTCAACGCTTTTAAAACCAATTTTTGACCAGTCTCCATAAATCCTTTGTTCAACTCTTTCTAGACCCATTTCTAACCAATCTCCATAAATCCAAAGGAAATAATGGAAAGAACCACTTTTTCAGTACAAGTTAATCATGTCTTTTTGCGAATTTTAATAAGTGTAAAAATGATGGTATGTAAAGGATACATATATATTTTTGACTGAAAATAATTATCCAGCATTACTGTCCAAATCTCAAGCATTATTGTCCAATTTACAGCATTTTTATTAGGCTCATCTTTATGCGTGCATTCAAATTAGCCTATTGACCGACCTACACAAGCAAATGCGTGTGTTTTCCGATAGGTCCAAACGTATATGCCACAACCTGCAAAAATAGAGCCATTGTCTAAATTGCCAAAATTACAGAGTATGAAAATTGAGTCACTGGATCAAATGTACGCAACACTTGAGATAAAAGCTATGTAATTTGCAAATAGCGGCATGCAGTGCATAAGTAGCTCTGTATGGGGGGGGGGGGGGGGGGGAAATCGATTCTCAGCTTCTCACATCATCAAAATGCGAGTTGCGAGTTGCAACACTGATTGAAATATTTGATAAAATAACAGCTGCAAACGCAAGAAAACCAGCAGATGAAAATATCTTTCACTACTGCCTGCCTACCTCCCGACGGCCCAAGTCCCCTGACACTAATAAAGAAAACAAATAAGCTGAAAACAACCAGAACATTTCCTAGAATACGTTTTCATTTACAGTTAGACAGTTAATATTATATCCTGGAAACGTTTCTAATGCCGCAGCTTCGACTTCACCCACTACGATCCCATTAGGGTTTCTATCTCACAAACTCCTTGTCTACCAGTTTACACCCCCACACCCACGACATTTCTGTTTACACCCCCACACCCACGACATTTCTGTTTACACCCCCACCCCACGACATTTCTGTTGCGCCTCTGAGAGCTATTTGTAGATGGTTGGAGCGATGAGTGGTGGTAGGGAAGAAGAGGGACAAGTTCAATCCCAATTATTTTCATCAAGCATGTCACCATTTAAATAAGCCACGAATCCAGATTTATTAAAGAAGCACATCAGTCACAAAAGGTTCTAAATCTCAAACTACGAATTTTGTAATGAAATGTCATAAATGGGTTTATGCAATACATCCAAACTATATCCGAATGTTGGACGACATTTGATGAAACTATAAAAGAACCAGAACTCTCAGAATTAGACAAGTAAGAAAAATCTGGCTGGGAATACATTAATGTATGTACGTTGTAAAACAAAAGCACAGAGGCGTAGCTAAAGTGTTTGGAGCCCGGGAACAAGATTCATTTTTGCGCCCCCCACTCCCCCAGCCAACCTCAACTTTGAAACCAACTATTTTCATCTATAAAATCACCATCACCCAATGTAACGCCAACGGCTATTAACGAGAAGAAAAAAAAAACTAATGCATAGTTGCATATTTGCAGCATAAATTCCACATACAACATATTTCAAGGCCCATTTTGGCGCCCCCACTAGTCTGACGCCCGGGGGCATCTGTCCCCCCTCTCCTCAGCTACGCCTCTGCAAACACAATAAATATCCACATATGATGGAAGCAGCAGATATCTGGAGAAGCCTACCTTCTACCTATTTATCTACTGCTCATTCTGAATACTCACTTGCATTGTATGCATGAACAAATTATACATATATTGATATCTATATGTGTATATGTATTGTGTTTCTTAAAAGCATCAACATGCTTTCCATCGCTTTAATGAGAAATTACAATAAAACAATCGGTCTTGTATTTTTGGCAAACAGAGAGAGAGAGAGAGAGAGAGAGAGAGAGAGAGAGAGAGAGATTGAGAGAGAGAGAGTCGATTGTGTAACAATACAGAGATTTCTCTAAGTAGCAATTAAAGATTGAGGATTAGGGACAGATACTTCTAGATGGCATATGACACAACTACCTGCTACAAGTTCTTCGAACACCAATGAAACCTGTAGAAAAGTCTCAAAATTCTATGACGAATCCAGTGTAATATGTGATCATATTTATAGATGGCTTGGCTAACTGACTGAGGGTAAAAATGAATAGAATCTAGTTTTCTTTTATGTGTATGGGTTTCCATAACAGTCAAAGTTAAAGTTGAAATCTCCAAGAATATCGAAACTGACTCCTATCAAATAATCTTATTCCAGATGGCTAGGAAACTGCTCTAAAAAGAGATTAAATCAGTTTTTTATTTCGACTAGGAGGAGGTCGGTAAAGGCAGAAGAAATGAGCTGTCCTTTATTCCATTGTGCAGGTTCAAATGATTTATTGCCGAAATTTAAAGTGCCATACCAGTGCAGATAACGTAAATCAAATTCAGTATTATTTGAATAGAAAATAACGTCTGGAAGCGGTATAAACAAACACGATGGACAAATTCTCTATAACAAGTGAGAAATACGCTCAGGTGTGTTTTCGAAAATATTACACATCGGGCCGATTGTATTGCTCGGTAATTTCCGGAGTGCATAGATCGTCTGACGTCACATTATGAACAAACGCCTTACTTCCGTTTCTTTCGAAACATAAACAAAGCACGTTTTCCGTTCCATATTAGTTATTTTTTCATCCCAATAATGCCAAAAGCACATCATGGAGGTACATGCAAGGGCAGCGGGATCAGGTGTGTTGCAGCAAATTGTGAGTATACAAATGCTGATGGGTTTTCCATGAGCAGCAGAGAGGGTGAATCAGACAACATTTTTAGACAAGTTTTCACTGAAATCACGCTTAAAATCAATGAAACCAATGACATCAGACCCAAAAGTCAATGACATCAGGTCCCAAATATGTGTGTGAATCATGGATTAGGTCCAAAAAAAAATTATGAAAAAATCAATGAAATTAATGAAATCAAAAACTTTTCAACTATTACATTTTTTGGGAAAAAGGGACTACAACATCGTTGTCACTCACCCTCTCTGCTGCTATGGGTTAACCGAATATTTGATCCAGTCCGATACGATATCGTGTTCGAGGGTCATGTAAATTTATTGTTACAAATCCGTGTGGGGCAGACTGAGCATGACTAAAGAAATTTCTAAATTGATTGAAGTCCATATCAGAACACCATGTCTGCCAAATATTTCGTAGCGTATGTGTATCAACGCCGTTGAATACAGCAAGCATATTACAGTTATCTCTAATCACTTTTGGAATCTGAGTGTAGCGTTGAGTGACATAAATCACATCAGTGTTTTTATGCCTTCCTCGGGAAAATATTCTAGCAGGATTTTTTTGATTATCTAACATGACATCGTCGTATACAACTAAATTGCTGATACTTCCATCGAGGTCATTCACGGATGGCGCCTCGTCAATATCGGTTATAAATTCAATAACATCCTCGCCGGCAATCTCTGAAGCGTTTTCATTAAAATCTTTTAGCACTTCATAGCATCGATGATCATCTACGCTAGGGGCAATTAAATACAACTTATCCCACTTCATCCATCTCATTATTAAATTGAGCAACAATTGCGTTTTACCGGATCCAGATGGCCCGATTATAATTGCGCGGATAGAGTTTGGTAGCGCTGCATGATGCTTCACTGGTTCTCTTGTTTTAGTCGCTGAAAAATCAATTATATTCATATCTCTATACATAAATTATGGATCTATATTGCGTGAAGTGTAAGGCGCGTACTGGTACAGATGACTTGACGACGATTACAACTAAAAATAACCGATCAGCTCTTTCTGGTAAATGCGTACAGTGTAGTACAAAGAAATTTAGATTTGTTTCTAAACCCAAGGAACCCAAGGAACCTTTAAAAAAAAACGAGGAGGTGATATCGCTGCCAAATTAGCAAAACTCCCTGGAACCCCATGGGCAAAATACCCCGGAGAAAAACACCTTCCAGGGTATAGTTATTGTGGACCGGGAACAAGACTTGATATCAGACTCAATGATCAAAATCAGCCCCGACCCGGTGAGGAACCAATAAACGCTATTGATAAGGCCTGTCACCTTCATGATGTTGCTTATAAAAGCAGCAATTTGCAACACAGGCATCTAGCAGATGTGAAATTAATTCATGCGTTGAATTCTATCACTGATAAATCCTTCAAAGAAAAATTGGCTTCATTTTTGATAAAATCGGCAATGAAAAGTAAATTGATGTTAGGTGCTGGTAATTAATAGCAGCATGGAGTCTATTTATTATTCCCCAAGAGGATACTGGAAGGGTAACGCTGCAATCAGTAAACTCGCTAGCGCCGCAAAAGTGAGAAAAACCACTGCGGCTCATTGGTTATCCTAACAGGCACTATGGCAAATTTATCTACCACCGCCTAAACAAATTCAATTCTCGCATTTTGATGTAACCGGACCCAATGAAGTTCATCAGGCTGATCTATTATTTCTGCCACATGATCGTGGTTACAAATATGCGTTAACTGTAGTTGATATTGCAAGTCGATACAAAGAAGCAGAACCGTTAAAAACAAAATCGGCCACTGAAGTCGCTTCTGCATTTGAAAGGATTTATAGACGAGGTCCTCTGCACTGGCCAAATCTGTTACAAGTTGACCCGGGCAAGGAATTTCAGGGTGCAGTGTTATCTACAATGAAATATCACAATGTCGCTATCAGACGAGGGCATACTGCACTGCATCGTGATCAGGCCATTGTAGAACGATTTAATAAAACCCTTGCTGAGCGGTTATTTGGATATCAATATGCAAAAGAATTCATCCAAGAAAAAAGATCCCGTGAATGGGTTAAGAGATTACCAGGTGTAGTTACCGCACTGAATAACGAGATTACTAGAACCATCAACATGAAACCTATCAACGCGATTAAAAAGAAGTCGATACCTGAAAAACCACAAAAAGATTTCAAAGAACCAATTCTTGGTAGTAATGTCATTGTGAGGTACTTATACGAACCAGGAGAGCTTGAAGGAGATAGAAAAAGGGCTACTGATCCTATTTGGAGCGTCACTACGCATAAGATATCTAGTATAACACGATCTACGGGTAGACTTCCAATCTATAAACTGGATTCAACTGCCCCTCAACGGGGTTTTACTAGACAACAATTACAAGTGATACCTGAGGATACTCAATTACCACCGCATGGGCTTAACTAGCACCCTTGCGTCTATTGCACTCAAGACAAGTCAACATCACATTATTTCTGACATGACCGAGATTGTTATTTTTTCTGTCAACGGTGAATTGGCGAGGATCCTTATCCGAATACTGCCAACGCATTATACAATTGCAACTCGCGCAGTGATTATTCTGTTGTTGCTTCAGAGTAATTATTAATTCAGCATCAATATCAAATTCTCGTTGTTTTTTTTTGTCCTGTTGTTTGTAACCGGAGAGTTTTTTATCAATAATATCATTATCATCACCAATGATTTCATCATCGCCAATGATTTCATCATCGCCTGACTCTGTCAGGACAATTCTTCGAAGTTGATTTATTTTTCGTACTCTAGACACTGCGAGATAGACTAAATTCGACCATTCTATGCGATTATCTACCATCCAAAGAGTTGTATCCGATATAGTCAATCCCTGTGAAGAGTGTATTGTTGCTGCATAACCTAGCGTCCACGGGGATTTATTAGCACGCAATGCATCTTCAACAACATTGATATCAACCAGCACAATATCATTTAATACTAAATTCTGTTTTTGACTTTGTCCTGGAATATCAATTTCAATATTCTGTTTTCGCGTATCCGATGGCCTATAACAAAGGGGCACTGGAAGTGTTGCAAATTTTTGTTTATGCAATTCAAATAACTTCATCTGAAGTGTGTCCCTGGCTATTTTTCTACTTGCAATGATTAAATCGTTTGGTCTCCACATTTCCCAAAACTCATTCATGGGAGTTTCCGAAATTATTTCACGGGTTATTTCACACTGGATTCTATCCGGTTGTAATCTAATTAGTTTCTTCAATTCTTTTAATTCATTATCAAGTGATCTATGATCAGTATCAATTTCTTCATAATAGTCTACAAAACCCTTTAGCCATTCATGGGGAGATGCACCGACAAATGGTGGAGGTTGGCCGTGATCACCGCACATGACGACTTTTGTATTCTTCAATAACAACCACTCAAGAAATATTTTTAAGACATCTTCGGACACTGTGTCTATTTCATCCCAAATGATAATTTCAGGAATAAATTTCTCTCCCATGCGCTCAGGAGTCCATTTATCTCCCTTCCATCGGAAAAAGCTGTGATAAGTGCAAGCATTTACCCCTCTCTGTATCATCTCTCTGGCGAGTCTATGAGTCGGTGTTAGCACAATCATGTTAGAAACGCTAGCGTTTCCACGACGGAATAACTCAATTACCCGGGTTGTTTTTCCTGACCCGCCACAACCGTTTAAATAAACTGTTTTATACAGGCATATTGGATCAGAAATCGGTGGTGCACTAGAAAATTCTGAACACTGATTGCTTTCTAAGTAATTATTTTCAATGGTAACATCTGCTGATGGAATATAATCATGAATCATTTCTTTCTTAATTCTCCATGATCCCCATTTCTCGTTGCCAGTAGCCTTAAAATCAGCCATTTTGCTATTTATGTAAAATGAGTCAGTAGCAACTCTAACTGCGGTGGTAGGAAATCTATTGATCATTGAAAATAAATTAATAGAAGCATAACCAAGCATAGAAGCTCTCAAATGTGTGTACTGCGGATGGTATCCATCAGTGTAAGTAACAATTGTACCCAATTTGGTTCCATCGGACATAAATGCGTCCTTACGATTGACATATAGGCCCTTATTCGTTAAATCCGCCATTACAAAATCGTATTCAGCGTTGTCTATAATCAATCGTGAAGAATATTTCGTATTATCATCTTTGCCACCTTGGGTAAATTTACCGATTATTCTTCGTCCAAGATTTTTTGCTTCATTGTTTCTGATTTCAAATAACTGTCTGGACCAATCCATGATTTGTTGTTCATTAAAATCAGGAAACAGTTTTCGTTCTTCGCTAATTATTTTTTCTAGATCAGGTTGTGGTAACCAGACTGATTTCTGTGCTCGATAGGATATAATTGCTTCACTGACAATTAATGATTTTAACATCTTACAATCAAGCATATACCGTAATAACACTATTGGCATCCAGTGTTTTTCAGACATGTGTTTACCAATCCAAAGATAACTACACGGATGAAGTCCTTCAGCCATTTCAAATGATACCACACAAGCGAATCCGGTTAAATCAAAATCAGGAAGTGGTCCATTAATAGCAACACGGGTCATTTCGTGTGTAGGGTGTCCAAATCGTTTGAAATATTTCTCGCATTCTCCATACCCAAGAAAACTTCCTGGATAACACGCAATCATATCAACTGAAATAACGGAATCAGAGGTGTATTTTCTGTTCCATAATCCGCCGTGGCCGTATTCAAGACAGGACAATTTGACATCTGATAAAAACTCACTTCGTGTTGGTTTCCACGCGTTTTTCTTTCTAGCAAAATGTGCTGCAATGGATGGTACTGTGAAACAGTTTGCTAATAATTGATCGTCTTCTTCTCCGTCCTCAGAAAACTCACTAGCTAGTTGTTTCATTTGATTCTGCAGTTCTTCAGTACGGTATAATTCTCCGTTAGGCCTTACAAACTGATCAAATCTGCATTCCTCGTCTGAATTACTATGAAATAGCCACGCTGACACAGGATCGTTTTTACTCAAATGGTAAATAGCATCAAATAATTTCTGCTCGGTAAAACATTCTTCAGGTCCCAACCCTGCTGGGGATAGATATTTTACGGTTCTATCCCGTGGAAATATTGTTACTGCAGATGACCACGCGTGTTCGTTATGATCAATAATTTCAATGGGAACCCCCTGTGATTTATATTTCGATTCGTATAATACTTCTCCGGTGATTGTTCTTACCGATATTGGAAATCTTAATGATTTTTCTAATTTAGTTATATCCTGAATTGTTGCTCCATGCTCTTTTACCGTGAACTCCCACTCGGTTATTTTTTTTCGTCTTAGATCAGTGAGTTTATTTCCCCGGGATGCATTTGTGAAGTGTTATATTATTCGTTCTGCTACACAATTGAGCCCTGTCGAATATTTCATGGGTGCTAGTTTTGAAATATCAGGTTTTTCATTGAGCGGATAGATCCCGTAAACAACTGCTGTGACAGGATAAGATCTTTCGTAGTAGGGTTTATCAATTCCAGTCAAAATTCCCGGTTTGGAATCCTGATTCACGGTGACAGTTTTTTTGCCCTTGAGAATGGGTTCAAATTTATCCTTAATAATCCATTTGCCATTCTCACGGATAATGAATTTGATTCGGAAAAAATGACTTTTTTCCCCAACACGTGAAATGATCACTGCTGCCTTTTCATCATTCATGGTAGCGTCAACAACACCATCAATTCGAAATGTTGACCAACAATAAGATGCTCCATCACGCTTGAATTCATTAAAACAGTCTCTGATGGGTTTATCAAGAATTTTATTCTTGGGTGTATTAGAAACTATATCAAGATTGAATTGAGCATCCTTCCATGGTGATCTCATGTTTCCGTCTTTTGGACGTTTGTTACGTTTTTTGGGTCTATCGCGATTAAATCTAGGATTGATTTTCAATAATCTCTTAAACTCTTTCATGTTTCCGTCTATTGTGCGTTTGTTACGCTTTTTGGGTCTATCGAGATTAAATCTAGGATTGATTTTCAATAATCTCTTAAACTCTTTCATGTTCCCGTCTCTTGGACGTTTGTTACGTTTGTTTCCGTCTATTGGACGTTTTTTGGGTCTATCGAGATTAAATCTAGGATTGATTTTTAATAATCTCTTAAACTCTTTCATGTTTCCGTCTATTGGACGTTTTTGACGTTTTTTTGGTCTATCGAGATTAAATCTAGGATTGATTTTCAATAATCTCTTGAACTCTCTATCAGCATTGAATTTAGCATTTGTCGAAGTCAATCTCTTGAACTCCTTCATGCTATATAAAAAACAAACATTTAAATGAAAGTTTTATGTATAATGAATCACTGCAAATGGCTCATGATGGGAAATGTAACCCCGTGTAACAAATCATGCAGAAAAAAATGAATACTGTAGGTATCATATGCAAAGTTTTCGACGTGGAAGTCTTGGTCCGTTACCCTGTATTCGATGTGGGGTTGGGGTCAAGGGAAGATCACAATTGTGTAGTGATTGTGGTGGTAAGCGATATAGGGAATTGAAGCGTTATTATGATAAAAGAATAAAAAATGGACAATCTATCAGAAATTATGACCCTGAAAAGGCCCTTGACCCTGACAACATCAAGGATAAAATCATAAGAACCCCGCAAGACTATATCGAAAGATTTTCCAGTGATGTAATTATTGAACCAAACACTGAATTAGACAAACAATAGAATAGTATATATGGACCAAGAATTCAGACCACATCCAGTGATTACAAAATATGAAGCATCCAGTGATGGTGTTGTAAGACACTGTAGAATGAAGAAACCGGTCGGTTTTGTGAGTAATCAAGGGTATTTGAGGTTTACTGTTGGAAAGAAAACTTATCACAATCATCGTTTCGTATTTGAATGTTTTAATGGATTGATCAAAGATGGTTTTGTTATTTATCACAAGGATTCTAATCCAAAGAATAATTCTGTATCAAATCTGCAGGCTATCACACTGAGTGAGAATTCCAAACAAGGAAAGACTGGCACTTGCAAAACGGTTGGGAAGAGACCTGTGACATCTTTGAATACAACAACTGATGAAGAAATGATTTTTCAATCAATGAATGAAGCCGGAAAATATTTCAATATCTGTCCGACTTCTGTACAAAAAGTTGCAGGGGGGATTTATCGATCGGCTATTTCAAAAAAGACGGGGCAAAAAGTTCAATTTAGTTATGTCTAATGCGTCATAATTTCCAATTAGAGATATGTCATACTTATAGAATAATGAATTCTGAAAACATGAATAGCATCATAGTTGAAATAGCAAAATTGAAAAATCAGGATATCAAACTATCAGATGGGTTAAATCCTGATCAAATTGTGTCTGATTTTCAGGATATAGAATACGGGGTTAGCACTAACAAATATATGCTACCCAAGAAATATGCACTCATCAAAAAAATTCAGAATTCTATTAAAGACTCTCTTTCATTTTCCAGTGACATCAGTGTGTTCGTCCCGTTGTATGCTATCGTAGAGGGAATACGAAAAGAATTGGGGTACGAATACGAATTGAAAAAAGAAGTCAACTCTAAAATTAGAAACCTACGAGCATTAATTCAAGAAAATGAACAATTTTGATTGCCCGACCATTGATTGCCCGACCATTTATCATTCCGACCATTTATCATTCCGACCCTCATTTTTTTTAGCCGACCCTCAAGGGGGATGTCAAAAATCGATGGACGATGTGTCAGATTGATCAATGGAAAAGTGAGGAAACTGTGGTATTAATTATTTTATATACAATTTCCACACTTTCCTCATCATTGATAGAAGCTGTTATAGGATGAAATAACACTTCCATGACCGTATCAAAAATCATCCGACATGTCACTGATGTCAAAAAAGGAGTTGCACGATGGTGTTAGGTCGGGATTGAAAAATTGTTTTGCAATTGAAAAATAGTTTGCGATTTCAAATAATGGTCAATGAAGCATTAACAACCCGATTGGCTCGTGAACGACTGGATGCAATCAGGAGATTTGTACCAATTCGTGACTCTGTAAGAAATAAACTGCAACAACGACAGAGTTTACAAACTGATTTTGCTCTGGGGTCTGAAGAGTTGTTTAAACCAGTAACCACAGCAACGAAAGGAGTAGAGCGTGCTTTACTGGGAGATAGTCCCGAGACGGGAAAATCTGTTATTGGTGAACTTGAAAAAATAGCAGCGAAAACTGAACAAACAAAACAAATAGAATCAAAGAGAACAGTAGATGATTTACGCATGAGATTTAACGAAGAAGGGTTAGCAGCAATTGATGAGACTGATCCAACAGAAATTCCTACGCTTGTTGTTACTTCTTATGAAAACAGAAAAAAAATGTTGAAACCAGAACATCATAAATATGTTAAGAATTTAACTCACTGGGCTGATATATTCTACAAAATCAAAACTGGAAAAAGTCAAAAAAAGACGGATAGTGCATCATACATTGAATATATCAGGATGGTGGATCACGTGTATAATCAATATGAAGAACTAAAACAACAACAAAAACCGCCAAAATTGCAAAGAAAGCGAGAGCAACCTGCAAAGAAAATATCTTTTTCACCTAAAAAACAACAACTACCACCTGATGATGATGATGATGATGATACTCTTGATTATTTACAAACCACGGATACAGACAAACTAGATGAAGCAGCTGGTTATAGCGGAAGTGGATTAGGAAATCCAAGGATTGGAAACATTTGTCCTGATAGTGTTATCAATGATATATCACGATTAGATGTTCTCATCGGAGGAAAACGAGCTGGAAATAATTCACCGGAAATAATTAATGAAGCAGCTGATATCTGTAGACGGTTATTTGCCGGCGGTATCATGGATATCAAAACCTATCGAGATTTCATTGACGAGTTAGCAAATGGGTATCATAGTGATTAAATAACAATTGAAAACACTATTGTTTTTATAATAATGATCATCCATTACAATCATGATAAACCAAACCCCGTCTATATAGTTAATTCACGGTTTCCAGTTTATAGAGCATACTACGGAGATGGCCTCGGCAATACCATTTTAGGATTCTTTTCAAGAATGGCCCCAAAAGTGATGCCGTTAGCTAAACAGTTATCAATGAAAGCCATTGATGTTATTCGTGATAAGGGTATTAGTACTGTTGGAGATCTTGCCGGGAAAGCGTTTTCAACTGCGAAGGATAAAATAACATCATTAGTGGGGCGAAAAAAGAAACCGTTACCGTCTACAGAAGAAATGCCTGCAAGTGTTAGTAAAATAATAAATAACGCAGTAGATGAAAAACTAGCGTCGATGGTAAATCAAGGGGACCAAAGTAATATTGCAAACATGATAGCGGGAAGTGGCCTTAAAAAACTACGTCGATGAAAATGGAAAAATCGTTTACGATTTCACTATTTAGACTCTGATAAATAGAATAAAATGTTCAAAAAGTCACATGATCCAGCGTTTGATATAGACGCCCCAGTTGGCAAGGATGATTCTGTACGCGATTATCAATATTACGCCTATCATGCCATAGACTCAAATAGTCGAGCAAGAATTGATCTTCAAGTCCATGATACCAGTAAATACTTTTTGCCCTGTGAAGCATTTATTGAAGTAGAAGGAGAAATTGTAACAGCTGCTGATACTCGTGCTGCACCAGCACCGTATCCAGCTGGTACTCAAGTCGGTTTTGTCAATAATGGTCTTATGGCGCTATTTGAGAGTGCTAGATATCTCATTGATGGAAAAGAAATTGAGTCCATAGATCGTGATGTTGATGTGGCCACAACAATAATCGGGTTAGCGAGATATTCTGATGATTATACAAGATCAGCGGGTCCATCTATGATGTTTGCAAAAGATGGTAAGAATACCGCTGGTGGAAATCCATTTGTTGTAAGACGACCAAAGAATAATGCTGGTGCTGCTAATGCTGATGTCGAGGATATGATTATAAACAACGATCCTAATTTCAATCTAGGAGCTGCAACACGAAACGCAATGTTGCAAGGAGAGCGTAAATCATTTTCATGCGCGATTCCACTGCATCACATATTTGGATTCTGTAGAAACGTCAGAAAAGTTATCTACGGGGCGAAGCATACAGTATCGCTTGTACGAAAGGGTGATGATAACGACGCAATTTGGAGGATTGCAGCAGATGCTGCAGCCCCCAATGCTGATGCTGGTAAAGTCATTTTAACAAAAATATCATTGTGGATGCCAGTGTTGACTCCAGCAATCACCGCAGAACAACGACTACTATCATTTATGGACCAAGGAGGAAAGTCGTTGTTGAGTTGGCTAACCGTGAGTACAGATGTGAAACAATCAAATATCAACGGGTTATTCACTTGGAACCTAGCATCAAAACAAGGCGTTTCTGCGCCACGTCATATATTTATTGCGTTACAGGATAACACACGAGTTGGCAATCAAATCTTCAGTCATATGATATTTGATCAATTAGGTGTGAAAGACGTCTCACTGAGAATAAACGGCCAGCAGGAACCATCTGAGGATATACAACTTAATTACACAGAAAATCATATTGCACGAGTTTATCATCGTCTGTTGTCATTTATGGCACGCGATCAAAATGTCGATACTGGTTTGCAAATATCACAATTTGATTTTAAGAATCTGTATCCGATCTACTACTTCTCACTGGAACATCTCGATTTGACAAGACAGTCAGTTGTTGATATACACTTTAGAGCTAATGTGACTCATGGTGCTATTTCTAATTATAGAGCGGTTGCTGTCATTCTCAGTGATAAATCAATGCTACTCGAAGGTGTTGGTGGAAGAATGAGAGTGGTAGATGCCCCAGTAGAAAATCTTTGAACGATTTTTCATTGAATTAGAATCAATCAATTATATATAATGTCATATAGTGTTATTAGTGTTACGCTAACTCCTGGTCAAATCAAAAAATTGCAATCAGAATCGGCTAAAAAATGTGGAACCACAATCACGTTGAAACCTAATCAAATGACTGGTGGTGAAAATAAATTATCGCTGACAACTCGTCAGGTGAAACATTTCAATGATGCTTTCAAGGATAAAAAGGGAGTTCAGATTACTCTCTCTGCGGCTGCTATTAAAAATATGATGAAAACAGGCGGTATATTTCCATTGTTAGCTGCAATACCAGCATTGATTGCAGCAGCAGCCCCAGCGGTGGCTAAAGCAGCAGCGTTAGGAGCCGTTGGTACTGCAGCAGGAATGGCGTTGAAAAAGGCAGCTGGACAAGGATATAAAAAAAAAGAGACGATTCGTTCAAGGATTGGGTCTAAGACTACCAGGAACCCCGTATTCATGGTACAGCGGAAAAGGTCTAAGACTACCAGGAACCCCGTATTCATGGTACAGCGGGAGATCCGTTCACGGATCAGGCCTGAGACTACCAGGAACGGTTTATTAATTGAGGAACCTATGGTTCCCATGTCCAATTTTGATTTAATGGATGCTGCTAAAAAACTAGCGATTAAACATTTCAGAGGTGTTTTTATGAAAGATCAATTACCACATCAACCAAACAAAACTGAAACAGGTATTATTAATCTCGATAACATCACCGGACCTGGAACTCACTGGGTTGCATACGCTATTGATCCACGTGGGATTGTCTATTTTGATTCATATGGATTAGCCCCACCAAAAGAGTTTATGCGGTATATAAAAACCCTTCCAATGAAGACTTGGTATTCTACGCTACCAACACAACAAATCAATGACCCACCAATATGTGGCAGTGAAGTATTAAATGTCCTTGACGCTATTTCTAACTCCTTGGGTAACCCAAGGGGAAAACCACCTCATATTGTCGTTAATGACTACACTAGTAATCGCTTTTTAGAGAGAGAAAGAGTTTTACAATAACATGATTGATATTTGGGGAAGACCTTTGAAACCCAAACCCGATGACACTGCAACCCCTGATTCTATCAAGGATATAACAAAAAAAATTAAAGATGAAATAGCTGAGACGTTGAATTTAGAAAGTGTTGAACCCAATGAAATAGTTGTATTTCAAGATCGCCAGGGTAAATTGAAATCTAGTAATATTTCTCTGGATGATATTTTAGTTAAACAACAAAACGCAATCGAGAACACAGTTGCGTTATTTTCCGATCAGGGTAAATTGAAAACCAGTAATATCTCTCTGGATGATATTTTAGTTAAACAACAAAATGCAATCGAGAACACAGTTGCGTTATTTTCCGATCAGGGTAAACTCAAACCGGGTGTACTCGTTTCGACGATTACAGATCGATTAAAAATTCTCAACGATGAGTTAAACAATTCTGTGGTTGTACTAGCAACACTTGAATCTAGAATTGAAGAACACATAAAACAGTTTATATCATTTCGTAGAAATATCATTGATAAATTTATTGGAACCCCGTTAGATAAAATTGAACTAAAACTCCCTGATATTAAAAAATCCATCGATGAGACGAAAACTTTCATCGAAGACATCAAGGGGGATGCAACGAGGATGATAACAGCCATTGAAAAAACAAAAATTCCTCATGAGAAAACCAACAACTTAGTATACACGATCCAACACGGATCATTTGAGTGGACACCTACAAACAACACATTAGATATCACTGCAACCGTTAAGGGTATTTATCGATTAACACTGGTGACAACGGATCAATTTAATATATCATCGTCGAGTTCATCCGGGTTCAATAATACGATTTCAACGATCATCGACAAGAATACAACTGAACAATTCACGTTAATAGCTACTGATAAAAATTTGGTTAGGGTTACAACAACGTGGTATGTGGAATTCGTAGCGGATTTAAGTAAATCGTAATTGAAAACGATAGCATATTTAAAATAAAAATGATTTCATCATCGCAATATCGCTATGATCAGGTCAGAGAGTATCAAACTAGACTCAAAACCCTGTCTGAGGAGTATGAATTGAAAATTAAAAAATATCGCAGGAGAATTACCGCAATTGATGTTACTGTGTACGCTGTGAGTGGTGTAATCACCGGAGCTGGTATTATACTGTCTTCAGTGACAATGATGGCCCCGATAGCTGTTCCAATTTGCATTTCTGCGGCAACAACAATCGCTGGAATTATTTCAATAATCACAAAAAAAATATCCTCATGCAGCCAACGGAAACTACAAGACTACATAATTCAATTTCATGTTGTGTCTACTGCATACTCGCAATTATCCTCATTGATATCGTCATCGCTCGATGATACAATTATATCAGAGAGTGAGTTTTCAGCGATGGTAGATATATATGATTCTGCGATGTCAAAATTAGAAATACATCATGAATATAATAACAATGACAACACAGATGGAATTACTTCAACAAATAGTGGAGAACACAAATCCAGTACAAACAAGCATGATCTCAATAACCTCAACGAATCCAGAATTCAGTGTGAATTTCCCCTCTCCGGTCCCAGTGAAGGAGATAGCGCTAGCAAAATTACGAGTATACCACAGTTGGCCAAATATTAGGTCAAAATCATTTGGTGGTCAACAACCGAATAATTCCCTGGTATTTGCAAATAAGAATAAACCCGACGGTACCCCAGACTGGAATGTTGTTTCCATACCAACCGGATCATATCAAATTGAACAAATCAATAATGAATTCGCGCGTAGAATAAAATCGATTACTGGAGTAGAGTCAAAAATCGCTATAACAGTTCATGAACCAACACTATCATCTGCCATTGAAATAAACTCAGAAGAATACGTCGTAGATATCTATCAAAGCTCAATAAGAACCGTACTAGGATGGCCTGAATTACCACCAAGGGAGGAAACCGTTGATTTACCAGAACCTCAAAAAACCGATTATATCACAGACAGGATAAAATCTGATAATCCAGTAAAGAGTTATAGAGATTACAGTATTGCTAGCATCTTTTTTGCTCTTGGCACTATAGATAAGGGAGGGAAATATCTTTTTGTTAACGAACTTAAAATCGCTGAAAATTTCACAGCAATGAATAATGATTTTTCACTGTTGTTAATACCCCTTAAATCCGGCTCTCTTACCCGAGATGAATTTATCAGTGTCGTAAAAACATGTAACAAAATCATCAATGACATGGAAACATTTAATTCACAAATTATTCAAGAGATATTAGGTGACAGTAATCCTACAACAAGAACAATTTTTGCAGGAGGCAAGGGCATCCCCGTCAAGGATATACCCACAGTCAAACTACCAGGATATAACGTACCAGAACTGCAAAAATCTCTCAGTGATGCCATCGATATTGGTTTTTAAATAATTCATGATGCGTGGAAAAAAGCAACATCACCGGAAATAAAAATCCTGACCCATAATAATGACCCAGATGGTGGTGGCAGGCATATTGCTCCGTTCAATGTGAATATTTCAACGGTGATTGCGCTCAATTTAGTATGTGATGTGATCGAAGGAAGCTATCAAATAAATTTAGAACGATCAAATCAAGCTCAGCAAGGATATATTTTGTATTCATTTGCACCAACAGCTCCTCCAGGGTTTTTAATAATTGAGTCCCCGGTGAATCCAGTCTATATGCGATGTCATAATAATTCATTAACCAAAATTAATTTCAAACTCACAGATCAGTCTAATAATCTGATTGATTTACAAGAGGAGGTTTTACAAATTAGTCTGTTTGTGAAATCGTAGTGATTTTCGTCGTAGTGATTTACATGACCCTCGAACACGATATCGTATCGGACTGGATCAAATATTCGGTTAACCCATAGCAGCAGAGAGGGTGAGTGACAACGATGTTGTAGTCCCTTTTTCCCAAAAAATGTAATAGTTGAAAAGTTTTTGATTTCATTAATTTCATTGATTTTTTCATAATTTTTTTTTGGACCTAATCCATGATTCACACACATATTTGGGACCTGATGTCATTGACTTTTGGGTCTGATGTCATTGGTTTCATTGATTTTAAGCGTGATTTCAGTGAAAACTTGTCTAAAAATGTTGTCTGATTCACCCTCTCTGCTGCTCCATGCATTCCTTCCCGAAGCGGCGAAGGACCAATCACTTCGTCGTAGATGGACAGACTTTGCAAAAATCAAAAGAGCAAACTGGGATAGTCCGACTGAGTTTTCTGCCCTCTGCTCCTTTCATTTCACACCCGAATGCTTCCTTTTACGTATAGATTTGAGGTTGAGCATGTGGGTAGGGCACCAAAGAAAGTCAAACTCAATGATGATGATGTCCCGTCTACCCACTGTGTGGACGAAACTGACAACCAAACCAAGGTAAACAAAGGTATCATAACCTTCAACACCAAAGCATCAGCTGTGTAGATTCAAATGTTGTCATCATCAGAAGAACTTACTTGTCAAGTGTCACCACCAAAGAAAAAAAGAAGGGGCTATTCAAAGAGAGAAGCAGCAATGGTGAGTTTTTAATGACAAGTACCATATTATTATATCTATGATATTCAACAAATCAGTTACTACATCATTTCCATGTGTACCCTGTAGAACGTTTTCATAATTTCTAAAATAATGCAGTAAACATCCAATCAATCAAGAATTGAGATATAAACATTTGATAAATATAATATAAACATTTGATAAATATTCTCACAATTTTCATGATGCCTTCAACTTTGACCATTTGAATAGAGAAATCTTTCTGCTGGTTGATTTAGAAGGCCTACATATTTATTTCTTTGTCAGACTAATGTGTGCATCAGATTAAATATAGATATTTACAAACATGATGAGGTTTATTCCCATCCCCAATTAATACAAATCTACAAAACAAAATGGAATGTCGGTGGTTCTTCCCAGGGTTTTCCAGGGTTCTTCCTCCAACAGTTATACTGGCTGCCATGTATCGCCTATATTGTGCTGGAAAATGGCGTTAAACACTAGAACAACAACAACAACAACCAGATTGAGTAGAAATTTTACAATATGGTATACCTCAAAATTATTTTTGTAATGGAAATGCAATATTTAAACTACCAATGTAGATGACAGTACATTTTTAAAAAAAAACAACATGATATTTGGTATGCAAAAGCACATTGGGGTCTTATGGAGTACATATCATATAGGCATGTGACTCACTAACTTTATTGGTCTAGTAATTTACTGAATTTAGATATATTTTTATTAGTGCACATTTTAATTTTCATGTAAGATAGCAAAAAACCAAGCAAAAATGAATATATTTTATAACTTATAGGATCTAAAGTATTTTAAAAGCTTGAAGAGATTGTGACCAGCAGGCAAATGAGAAAAGTTGTGCCAATGCTGTCATCTGGACAAGAAACTTCAGCACTGGAGGGATACCAAACTGTAATCAATCATTTTGCACCAAAGATGATTGGTTTCTCTTATCATGGAGTGCTTTCAAGGTAAATCTTATATTACTGCACACTCAAAAATACTGTTTCAGGTTTTGCAGTGTTTTATATATAGTCCAATATATTCATCTTCAAATTAAATCAGATATAAAGATCTGATTTTTTATATCCTTCAATGTAACATTGTATAACAGTTTTTAGTGTTTTGGAATGTTTGCAAAAAAAGTATTTGGTTTTTGATGGAATTATGTATTGTATTTTGCATCTTCATTACATTTTTTTTTAATTTACAGATTATGTTGAAAGACTGATGAAAACAGCATTCAGAATTGGACAGGTAAATGATGAAGGAGTCAAACTTTGGGTAGATGTATGTGTAGTCTGTATGAGAAGCCTGATAAGGATATTGCTACTCAAAATCTTTTTAGAAGGTTTAATCGCTGTCAATCTCATGAAAGCATGTGTAGTTTAGGTTTTGATCAGGAAAGGCAGTGCGGATCCTCTGAACAGCACATGATGGAATGACGACCCTCACTTCCTTGCCCAAGAAGTGTCAACATCACCGAACAAATTGTATATATGCTGTATACAGATGTCTTATGAAATAATAATTTTGAAAACTAAGTTGAGATAAATTATGCTTTGTGCATTAGATCAAATTAGGCAATCAAAAGTATCAGTAGATATTGTTATTGGTCCAGTGTGATTTATTGTTATTTTTTATACCAATAAAGCTATATGATTCCAAAATAATCTGTGCATATATATATAACCATTTTTTTTCTGACACAAAAACTGAAATAAAACAATATTTGAACATGTATATGTGGTTGTCTTTTTTTTTCGGGGGGGGGGGGGGGGGCATGACTTACCAGTATCAATGTGGTATAAAGGATAGATGGTGTAGGCCTCAAAAAGAAGGTTTCAATCAATGAAGGTGGCATAAAATGACTGAAAAAAGTGGTTTATTTATTTTCTGTATTAATAATCCCAATACTATGCTGTCATGCATAGATCACGAAAACAAAAGAACATGAAAAATTACTCAGACATTTTACTTACTCATTTCCTTGTTCTGGACGTTCTCCAAATTGTTGTCTATACTGGTAGTATACAGCTATTAAAGCATGGATGTCAAGACAAACTGGACTGAACAATGGATGGTGTGTTATACATTGTATGCCTGGTATTCATTGCAGACACTTTTGACCTTCTCTATGTCACAACAATATACACATTCCCTTGCTGTGGGCATTACCAAACAATGTCCACAATTACACCTAAAATAAGAGTTTTCTTTAATGCATTGTGCTGTGCTTATCAAATTTATTCCTATATTTATGAACACATCAACATCACAGTACAATGACGCAAACTGACTAATGTCAGGAACAGGTAAAACATTTAGTACAGCCCTGTAAAATTAAATTAGAGATGAAAGAAAATAAAAGTTGCAAGTAGATGACTACCACATAAAAAAGGGTTTATTTCATAGTTTATAACATACACTATTTGCATACATAAAAGAAATTATAAATTTTAACTTATAATACAGTGTACAAAATATGAATTCAATTTTGCTATCATGTATCAGTAAATATCATACCTATTTCAACAGTTGTGCAAAAGAGGACGTCCTCTCCTAGGAATCTTAAGTACTTCTAAATCGTATCAATTTTTTCACAGGTTTTCGAAGCTTACAACTGTTATCCAATGTACCTTTTACTTATCAACGTATAAATACGTCTCTACCCATGAAATGCAATACACTTTTACATCCTTTATTACAGGTGAGAAACATTCATTTGTAAACGAATATGATACTGTGAACACTACTGCAAATATCGTCGGATACATATATTTATCGTAACTTAGGGCGTAGACATATTCAGAAAACAATTTCCATGAACTGTACGTCTATCTATCTCGTTTTTCTTCTTCGTAATCTTCATCTGCAGCTTCGGATTCGTCGGTATTGGAAACATAGGGTTCAAACTGGTTCGGATTAATTTGGGTGCCGGCAGCCGCTTGTACACCATTATCATAATATTCTGAGCTTATTAAATCACCATTTTCGAATGGCTAAGACCCGCAGGACAGTGACAATTCACGTCCTTCAAAATCGTAACTTTCGTGTTGAGTTTCTGAAGACTATTTCATAATGTGACGATACCGACTCAGCCATTGTTTACAAGTGTTCATAATGTGACGTCACGCTTTGTTTTCACTAAATACCGGAAGTGGTCGGCAGTTGCGTTAGGTTATTATCGTAAACAGGTGCAAATACGATATTAGATCGGCTCAGAGGCGTAGCTTGGGGGGGGGGGGGGGGCCAGGGGGGTACATATGTCCCCGGGCGCCAAAGTACAGGGGCGCCAAAATGAGGCTTGCAACGTTACATTATAATAAGAAAACAAGGGTAATAAATCTGTCACAAGATCGCTGGGGCGACAATTTTATAGTTCGTCCCCGGGCGCAAAATATCATCGCTACGCCTCTGGATCGGCTCCCATGCAGTTATTACTTAAAATTTTTCAATCGGATTTTTTACATTCGTATTTTGAATATATATTCTCATTCACCAAGAAATAAACTGAATAAATATGGATACACTAATATGGCACTTTAAGGTTGCACTGTATTCACGACGGTTGAATATGGAGGTTTTTTTTTGTGACGCATATATTCACTTACAAGGGAGTAACGAGGAAAAGACCTTATGGGATAACGTGGGGTGGATGTGGGTGGCAAATCCACGCACTATGGTTCATCGCTTGATATGTGTAGCCTATACAATGTCCCGAATTTCATTATATCTGGACACGAAAGTTTAGGCGATAAACACCAAAAAAGTTAAAATCCAAAGCATGATGAAGATAAATAGAGTTAACAGTATTAGCTAAATTAGCGAAAAGAATTTACGATACCCAGGTGGTGTACAGAACCATACACATGTATTATATGAGCTATAAGAACGAATAAAAATATCTATCTCTAATATTCATTTATCAGGGCGTAATTTTGATTAGCAAAGGTTCGTCCATTCAAAGAATGAAAGATAGTTTTTTTATTACTGATAAACTAAACGAAATGAACACAAATTACAGGATTATAGATATGAGAAAATAACAGTCATCTTAAATGTAAAAAAGTCAACAATGACACACTAACAAAACAAAGCACTATAAAAAGCATTCAACATGTATAGTACACCAACTCTTTCTCAGCGCTGTATAGTAAGGTTTTAAAAATAGTTCATTTTGTTTTTCTCACATTGAACGACCCAGCCCTTAAATGGTCGTATGACCAAAGTGCGGAATTACTAATTAGTGTAATTTATGAATGTATTTTCTATTTTACACCGATTAATCAAATCAAGCTTTAGTCAGCTGTATTTATTTTTAAGGCAACATGACACTACAAAATGTACACAGATCGACGTAATTCACCCACACCGTTTACTATTTCCTTCACCCAATCAGTATCAAGCGTGGTCCATTGAGAAGACGACAGTAAAAGTATTTACGCGTAGTGAGAACTGAAGCGTGCACACCTTGACCTACCTGATATTGTTGACGCAGGTCTGTGTATTGAAGATGTAAGCTCAAACACACACCTGCATATAATACACAAAGCCACCATCGTCACAATGATGTAAACTCTTTGCGGTCCACTAAAAATTTAAAGTAAATAACCGATAGTGCTTCCGACCTCACGTAATGAATATTGTGTCATCTCATATGCCGCACAATTCAATGAAGGGACTGACCATTAATTGTTTAAGGTGGGTGGGGGTATTTTCTTTCCAACTACTACTTTCAATACTAATATAATAGATATAATTAATGCTTCTTTTTCATTAAATCATAGCTAGACTATTTATTTCAATATAACCGGGACCGGATTTTTTTGGAGAAAATCCACAGCCAACCTCCAACTCCTACCACCTTAAAATTAGAATGGTTTCACCCCTTATGTAGCCGGCGTTAAGACGTTCACTTTCCAAAACTAAATACATCTTAACGATGAAGTCGCATACTGTATCTTACCTAATAACGTGATATCAATGATATGAAGAAAAGCGTTTCATTTTAATGAACAAGTGACGGATCTATTTGGTAAAACGTATGCAAGCTGTGAAGTAAAAACGTCTCCATGGCAATATAAATCAATTTAAAAAAAAACACAAAACATTTCTGACATATTTTGTATTCAACGAATGAAAAGAAAAGTATGTAGCACTCAACTGCAAGTACATGGAAGGGCAAACTAAGAAGGTGGTGAACAAAACTGAATTGACACCGGAAATTTGTTATGCATCATGATCATTATTTTACCTTTATGTTTAGCCCAGTCTTGTCAATGTGCTTTCCAAAAGTATGCTGTATTACACATTAATTGTTTTTAATACACATTTATTGGGAACGGATTGTCATGGTGAAACGAATCGATTGCAGTTGATGAGTTTTTTCTCCTGGTTTGACTGTACGAGAGTATTATGAAATAACCGTATTTTAAGGTTTCACTTGACAGTTGTTTTTTTTTTTGGGGGGGGGGGGGGGCAAATTTTCATCCGACAATGACCTATGGCAGAAAAATGATAATACTATTAAATTAAAGA
This sequence comes from Unio delphinus, assembly GCA_029339505.1. Lineage (NCBI taxonomy): Eukaryota > Metazoa > Mollusca > Bivalvia > Unionida > Unionidae > Unio > Unio delphinus. Next base: position 8,703,406 of record JAQISU010000057.1, on the reverse strand, counting down.
TACAAATAAAAAATAACTAATGATTTTTGTTGAAAGGATGCTCGTAAGATTCTGACTGCAGTATTAAAGTTAATTTCTTACGCAACTAGTGGCTTTTATACTGAACCAATATTGCCACCAACCCCTCTTTTTTACATTCATTTTTGACAGGAAAGAACTATTTTGAATATTTTCCTGTGACTAGACAGCTGAAAGAATCGGTGTGTGTCTTATGCCGGAAGAAAAGTTCACTAGAACTTTAACAAATAAGCATGCTTTTCATCATCCCTCAACGATCTAGATTTTTATATATATATTTACATCTGTAGCAGACATATGTAAATACTTAAGCCAAATCGGCTGCTCATTTGCAGCCCAAGTTACGGATTTGATCTCCAATGCTAGTCTAACTGTGACAAGCAGACTCCAACAAGTCAACCCATTTCTAAGCCAACTCAAAGTAAATCTAAACAACATTACTGATTTAGTTTATGTGTAAAATGAAAAATGCTAGGATTGTGATAAATAGGCTTGTCTTCTACCTGAAAAATTAGGCCAGTTAGACCTAAGGCACATATACCGTGTAGGTGGAGTAATGGGTCAGGCGTGGCCAGACTTGGTGCACAATGAGTAACAAAGGAAGAGGATTGAAACATGAATAATAATCTAGTGAAGCAATATTGGTCTAGGTATGCTTGTGTAATAATAATAATAATAATAATAATAATAATAATAATAATAATACACATAATAATATACATAATAAATAAAATAATAATAATAAATGATATACTAATACAATAATGTTAATAATAATATAAATAATAAATAAAGTAATAATAATAAATGATATAATAATACTAATAATAATAATAATAATAATAATAATAATAATAATAATCTAGTGAATCAATATTGGTCTAGGTATGCTTGTGTAAAAACAAAAGAAATACAACTACTACTACTGCTATTACTACTACTACTACTACTACTAATAATAATAATAATAATAATCTAGTGAAACAATATTGGTCTAGGTATGCTTGTACAAAAACAAAAGAAATAATAATCATCATCATCATCATCATCATCATGTAATATTTTTTTATTGATATGAACATGAATACAAGGAAGAAGAATAGTTTTAAAAAAATATTTAGACAAGTTTTGATCATAAGATCGATGTATATAGTATAGAATATGGAGGGAAGAATTTCAAAAAGCCATCTAGTGTAGTCAGATATTGATTTGTTCAAATATATTCAAAAATAAAAGTGAGATCACTTTAAAATAAGTCAAAACCCATTTGGTCTCTTTTTCTATCATTATGGACTGTGACATTAAAAAAAGTTAAAATTTCAGTCAAGAGCTGATTTTATTCTGAGTAAACAAGGGTGTGGTGCACTCACTGACCCTGATTTCCTTATGTTAGAACATTTTTCCCGCATTTCACAGCAAACAATTAATAAGCTTGCAGTTAAAAAGAATTTAAAAATGTAAATGAAATAAGTACCATGATAAGACAGGGGAGAGAAACCTCAGGCAAAGAAAGAAGAACAGAAAGAACAAACTTAAAGAAACAGTTATTCCTGGAGGTGTGTCTAAGCAATGAGCATGTATGTGGGGATAGCTATATGTGCAGGGTATTAAATAGCATACCATTAGTGTTCTAACAAAATAAACCTTACAAATGGCTCAGCCACTAAAGCAGTTTTAACCACTAAAGCAGGCTTTCTTCTTCTGCTGTATTAATTACAATTGAAAAAGACTACAAATTGTGTGACGGATTCATCGAAAACGAAAAGTAGTGGTTGTGAATTTCTTGTTTGTGTCTGGTATGTCCAAATTAGTGCGTAACAACCAGTGTGTGTGTGTGTGTGTGTGTGTGTTCCAACATGATGCGTAACATAAGATTGGGCGTTGGAACATATAATTGATGAAACTACATGTCATGAATGAAATCTTTAAATATAGGAAGTATATAAAGAACTTGGTACACTGATTGATGTTTTAAAACACAAATACCGACAAAGATGGCATGGCCCACTTGATATTTAAACTGAAATCTAATGACGACGCTCCTATTTGCCTGATAATCGTACCAGTTACTTACATCTACATTATAATAGTTCCAAATACTTAAACCTATAATCGTGCCACTTCTTAACAAGAAAGACTGGCGCTTCTATCATTTTTTCTCTCAAAAAGACTATTGACAATAATTAAAAAAACTCAAACATAAAAAAAAAATCCTGCGCCATTTTTAGGATAATACAAATCCTTCAGTACCGAAGATAATTTATTGTGCTGAGTACGCTGTACATTGGGTACATGGGAGTTAGCAGTTCAGATTGCATATAATATTTGTAGTTTTCAGTCGGACCAGCCTTAAACGCACGTAAAGACTGTACTTTTAGTGTATACAACGTCATGTTCTGTGATATAGTTACAGATAGTGAGTTATAATAGTCATAAACGTAATCAATATCTCACAAAATATTTCAAGTGGCTATATATATATATATATATATATATATATATATATATATATATATATATATATATATATATGCATTGATAAAGTCAGCTTTGAAAAAAAGTCAAGTGACAGATCTAAAAATAGTTTATGGTACTGTACATGTCTCTGCCTTCATTATGTTTATAAGTTAAAAACTACAAATTATACTTCACTAATTTGAAATATAATGCAATTATGTTACTTCACTGATATTAATTACGACGTGTATGGTAAATTAATTAGTTACGACGACAAAATAATTAAGATCTACGAGAAAGATATGTTACAGATTTACCTCCCTTCCTTCTGTTCATTCACATTAAGAAAAGAGTAGTATATAAAAGGGAATTAGGAGCTCATTTCTATAACGAAGGTATCAGAGTAATAGTTGTATCATAATTAATTAATTACTGCATGATGACAAGAAATAAAGCAATTCAATTAAATAGTGTAGCAATATCAGCAGCATACCTACTTAATACTTCTGCCATTAGCTTAGCTTCACATTTATCTCTAACAATACTGGCCAATAATCTTTTGTTATATTTGTTAGAGAGAGCAGATTTGGTTATATATTCTGCGACATAATGTACCGCACGCGGGTTGATAATAAAATGTCTACCAGCTGCGGTCATTGATAGAAATATTATTTCTTCGCTAGTATTTACATTTTTAAATACAACTGATCTTGTAATTTTTGAATTATTGCCAGTCGCACCACATGCGGAATTCAGGCTTTGTTTTATGGCTCGAAAATTGGATATTTATTATTGATTTTTATACGGTTGTTGTGATCGATCAGAAGACCGTCTTTGATCAACCCATTGAAACACTCGAATGTGAACATAAGACAGAGATGTTTTTTTTCCCACGATATTAAATATGAAATAACCATGATTATTAACACGACCGACTGTTATTTTAGTCAGCAGTGTCTAATTACACCATCAAAAGATGCTTCGAAGTTCTTGATGATAGGATATTTGACAAATTCATTTTGCGCCATTTATAAAATAAAATTATTTGTTGAATCGACTTTTTGTCGAAATAATTGTTTTAAAAATCTTGTTATATAATCTTCTTTGGTTCTTATAAGTTTGTCACTGTCATTACTTTTTAATCATACTATCTTTTCAGCTCTCTGTATTTTTTACCATCACATTGCACACACAATTGTGTTTTTTACCATCACATTGCACACACAATTGTGTTTCTCCTCTAACTCCAACGTCAGACATGATTTGGGTCCTAGACTTACATTACGAACGCTTTGCATGTGTATTCCGCAGAATTCGTTTACGCTGGTTTTGTTACAAGGAGTCATAGAGCCTATCATTAATCACTTGCAGTTGTTCTTTGTTTGAATCATTATAATATTTTCATTTAAAAATATATTCGCCTTAATTATAATATGGAGGAGTTTGAGAGATTATCCAAAATTAAGCCTTCTAAGTACAAATTTAATATTGACAGAATATCCCCTGATTTACCGATACAAGATCTGGTTCATCCGAAGAATAAAATGTAATGAATACAATTAGTGACGTCAAGGACTAATTTAAGAAAGATGGCGGATCTCATGTGTGGTGAACGTGTAAATTCATACGCGACACTGAAGATATCGATGCTATGATGAACGACAAACGAGCAGCAACTATCATTAATTATCTTGACAGTCGAAAATATCTTTTTCAAGTAAAAATTTGTTTTATTGGCAGAAATAGATGATTGGATTATCCATGACAAACATGACCCTGTACTTCATCGTGAAAAATTGCCATACTGAGTAGAAATTCAAACCAGGAATGTTGACTGATATTGACAAACCGTATTATGAAAGAGCTATCCTGTAACCGCAGTTATTTACATAATTTATCCGACAAATGAAAGACTCATCGTTGATAACCTAAAACCGATGAAATTTTCAAGACTAAATTTTGTAGCATAACGAGTAACGGAACATTTTACCGCTTCGATTGGTGGAAACGGTCTAACAGATAAAAGATGTAAAGGAAGAAACAAGTAGAGAGAAATAGTTAAGGATACTGGAGCGTCTATCAAAGATGTTGCTGAGCTAGGAAAGAAACTAAAATTCCCAATGACAGTAAAAATTATAACCGGAGATATTTTATACAAATTAAAATATAAATAAAACGAGCTTCAATTGAACTTATTGATCATAATGCGCATGCATGGACTACTGCAGTAATAAAATTTCCACGAATTCTAGTTGTAAAATGTTATAACTATGATATATTCTATTTTGCAATCTAATAACTAAGAAACGATCCTGTGTCCGTGTGGTTATTTCAGAGTTCTGAAAAGGACGATGAATTAGACCAGATGGAAATACAGTTTCGTCAGTTGCTGATAAATTTGCTAGAGAGAAATTCGTGGAAACCAACTGGATTGGAATTTCTCGATGATATAATATCTAGTTGTGTCTAATACGGACAGGGTGGATTGTGAAATACGAAATATTATCATAACGACGTTATCTCTGTTGATTTTGTTTCATGCTATCTAGGAATTTTTCTCGGGATCGGAGATTGTTCTGTATATTTTAAACGAGTCGGATATCCAACTCATGACCAAAGAATCGATAAACGGCCCATTACCAGATTTTGACCTGACTGGATTTCGCATGGATTGAATCATTTGAGTTTGCCGAAAATCTTCACCGAATTTGTTATGTTTAGGATGGTATTCACTTTTCAGAAAGGCATTGGGTACCGACTGTATTGTCACGATATATGCTCGATATAAACATATTGATATTTGACAGTAAGTGAAGCCACTATATCACATCATCCGCAAAAGTAAGTTTGGTTGCCACCAGCAGACAGGTTTGATATAAAAAAAAAATATCAAAATACAATTTTCTGATCTGGACGAAGAGAAAATTACTGAAATTTTAATAATATATCTAAGATCAGAAGAGAAAGTGAAGATAAAATTGCGAAGGACCTTGATAGAACAAATATTGGTATATTTACTCAAAGGGGATCACATGATCATAAACGGTAATCTACACGATTAATTATAGACGATGTTGAATTCGATTTTATAATTGCTGATACAACGGAAAAATACGTTATAAGTCGAAGCAATGTTAATTAACAAACTGAACTAAATTAGGTACAATTATAAATTTCATTGATGGCGAATCACCGCAATTTTAACATTTAAGAGCTTCAATGTTAGCGTACGTTTCAGTAAATTTATTGTCATTCATAAATAAAGTTTCTGAGTCTGCTGTCAGAGTCGCAACTGATTCATTTTATGTTGATAAAAAATATTCCGGATTGACCGATCCAATCATAGAAACAGCAGATTGGTATAAATAGATTATGTTTGTATTTTCGAAAACATTAATGTCAAACAAAATGGCCGATTTTTCTGTAAATTACATCGCCGGCATAGATCTGAGGTATAGTTTTGTCTCGCAGAGATAACCAAGGTGGTCCCAATGAGAGACGAATCAATCAAGCCATGAAATTTATGTGCATTATTTGGATAATTGCCGAGCGATGATCCGATTTGAAGAGCTTGACATTATTCCATTCTGAGCCATATCCGCTAAATAAGCGGTTTTTGAAAACACCAGAACTTGTCTTTTGTTTTTCTTTTCTCATTTTACAATATGCAAAAAATCGTTACCATGAAGGTTTGACAGTAGAGTTCTCCAATCAGCAAGATCCAGTTTATATTTTTTCAAAAGACACCTCAATGTATGTTTCGAAAACAGTTACATATTTTAAATTACGATCAAGACATAGATTGAGTTTAAGCAAGTAATCACATCAAAATGAGTTATGGGTAGCCAAACAAGTTGGTATCCGTTTTTTTTTTTCCGGACATTGCTGGTAGCGGAAATCAACTGGGACGGACCGTATATCAAACCTAAGCTTTTACCCTCCAATCATTTCTGACTATCTTCTTCTACCCATTGCATCCTTCAGAGTACAACTTTTGTCAACAGTAATCCCAGTCAGAATAGAACACATGTTTGTATACAAACAAACACAAATATCAGTGTTCTGAGTTACAAAAGCCGTCCATATGCCATGTATCCCTTTGACAACTTCCACCGCCATATTGCTCCATATTTCTCCTTAAAAACAAAAGTAGTTCATTCAGGTGGCAGGATACAGATTCGTAAATTGGAAAATTTGTTAACTTAAGGCTGTGATGTGACTTTTTGAGCTATTATTGTTTAATGATCAAAGATATGAATATATTTGTGAATTTGGTATTTCCAGCTTGTGTTGTTCTTAAAAATGATGGGAGGCATTATACGTCATGTAGTCACTGCACAGTATGTAGCCACTGAATGGGCTTGTGTTTGCAAGGTGATCATCACGTGTTCTCAACAATGGCTTTCGGGCATGAAAAATCCATATTGGCTGAATCCTGGATTCGATCCCACGCAGACAGGTGAGATGGCAGTGATCCGTAACGGACAGCGCTTTAGACCATTCGGCCACTCGGGGACTCTATAACTGGAGAGAAGTCGCCAGATTGCTGATACTCAGAGGCGAGTGTGCAGAGTGGAGGCATCTCAGAACTATTATTTGCCATTTCTGCCACAAAATATTTTGTGACATCCACCTGAGGCAAATCACCAAACCTATTAAACATATGATGCATTCATACAATAACACCCAAAGTTTTCTCTCAAAAGAACGAAAATGGCCGAGATGTGTCCCGATTAATTGTCATTGGCTACGATAGCACAGTATCATAATCAAGAGTAAAGGAGTTATCTGAAGGTCTTAAGTGTGATCCTCAACATGGCAACTATTTTCAAGCAAAAATGTGTCTTTCATAATATGATGGATTTTGCAACATTTTCAACACACGAAACAGGTCTATATTATTATATGGGATGATTTGTGATAGATAAAAGGGTTTGTATTCAACTTTTTTCCAAAGCTGTGACGTTCTCAACTTTCAAACAAGAAGGTCCCATCCACCACAAAATCTGCCGAGTCCGGTGCCTCACAATTCTATCAACTGACTTTATACGACATAGACAGAAGAATCATTTAAAAAGGGTGCCACAAATTTCAATTGAATTTGGACTGGAAGATCATATTTGCATTTAATGGGTTCCGGACATTGTATGTAAGAACTTTATCTCAAAATGTCCTAAGCGTGATAACGCGTGAACACCTGGCCTACCATTTATCTATTTACATGTATCTCTGTGTGATATTGATAACTGATCTTGAATGGGTTCACTATTACCTATTTAAGGAAAACGCCATTCTTCTGGTTTGCACCTAAGCCTGAAGAAATAACACACACACACACACACACACACATATATATTGCTATGGTTGCAGCTCTAAGCAACAATACCTCGTTCTTCCCACTCTCTATCATACGATAAAAGGTAATGCAGATACTTCCAACATTTCACACCGAACACGATTATAACGGAACCTGTTGCAATTTAATTAGATGACCTGATTCATGTGTCTAATTCAGCCAAGAATGAATTTCGCTGACAATTTAAAATTCGGTATTGGATAGGTCTCGATGTTATAGGAATATGGATCGAACTCCAAGAGACAATACGTCTCTTTCATATGTTTGTACACACCTGTATGAACACGTTAAATGTGAGCCTAATTTGGAAACCGAAACTAAAAATTGCTTACCGACACAGGTACAAAACATACCGAGGTCGAGCTCAAATGGCCGGGTTTCTACTTTCGATACCCACTCCGATTTTATATCGGGACTTATTGGGACATGTTTAAAAAAAAACAACAAAGACAAAGTGACTCTCTCTCTCTCTCTCTCTCTCTCTCTCTCTCTCTCTCTCTCTCTCTCTCTCTCTCTCTCAAGTTACAAGAGAACTGCCAAATATACAAAATTTCACTGATTAATGTACATAGCTTACAACTAACATACATGAATGGATGCACTAATAAAGAGACAATACAGTATAACAGAATGCGACTTGACCTAGTACACTGACACGGATGTAACACTGATAAATAATACTTATCATTGCGGGTAGGGAGGGGTGGGGTATGAAAGGTAGATTTATCGTCATGATGAAATTAACCCATATTTCCCATTTGATACCTTTTATATAATCAATGCTCATGTGTATGATCCAACGATTTAAAGCAGAAAGTAATTTTTGAAATGCGCCAAGATTGCCTGATTATCCGGACACCGGCCTAAAACAGAAATAGATTCAACGCCAAGATGTAGTAATTTGTAACTACTTTTTAAAATTTATTTTTTCTAAACTAGAACAAAAATTATATTTGTTATTCCAGGTACGCGAGGCATCTGTACTAAACAAAAAGTTGATTCATCCCGTATAGAGAGTAATGAAATGTCGAATTTGTTACTTCCATTTTCGTTAGCTTAAAGTAACCTATGCATGTTGAGTTTTAAGTGTAATAAAGACCGTAATAAACAAAGAAAACAGACGTCGAACTCCAAAAGCCGGGTTTCTACTCTACCCTTAAGTTATAATCGAGACTTATTGGAACAAAGTTTTTTTTTAAAGAATATCTCTCGACATCTAGAATTATGGATGCTGATAGAAAGATAGAATATAAACATGTAACTTTTGTATCATCTTAACTTGATCCTAAACGAATTAAAATACTAGCATTTGCACCGATGCAACACTTTGCTGATAAACAATAATTATCATTGGGCTTGGGGTGGGGAGGGTGGAGATTTCGAAATCGAAGATTGACTTTTTTTCGTGATGAAAATGAATCTGTATCACCTAATTGATACCCTGTAAATAATCTAAGTTTGTGTGCATGTTCCATTGATTTAAAGAAGAAAGGAGTTTTTGAAACGCCCATTCGCCCCCCCCCCCCCCCCCGCATTACTGGAGCATCTGCACGAAACAGAAAGTAGACTATCCACCAAAATGTACAAATTTGATCCTGCTTATTAAAATTTGTATTTTGTAAACAAAACCGGAAATTTTATATATTTGCTATTCTCCTTACAAGTGATATCTGTGCTAAAGAGAAAGTTGGTTCATATCTTCCCCATCTAGTGAGTAAGGAAACGTCTAACTTTCTCGTTTTGTTTTCACAGAGACGGAAGTTATTTAATAGTATCCAAATTGTCCAAGTCCACTTTTAAATGTTGAGAAATACTGTAATAAGAGTCGTAGATCTGGAAATAAAATCTGTTTTCCACGAAATCGTATGCTGGAAACTTAATTTCTCAATAAAAATATAAGTTGTAAGTGTATGAAGATATCATTCAGTTTCAAGAAGGAAAGTAAAATACATTTTAACGTTAGATTTTCACGGGATCCAACCTTACTGTAGCTGAATTTTCCCAAATACTCTGTGAGTGTGTGTGTGTGTGTGTGTGTGTGTGTGTGTCAGGACGGAGAGAGGAAATGAGGTGTATCCGCATATTTAAAAATGTTGGAGACAAACGACGCTATTGTGATGGGTCGGAAATATTCATTCAGTAGGTTTCTTTTCAACTAATTGTGTTACGTTCTTTGCATTTTAGTATTTTCATTGCTTCATCATAAGTGAACATTTCGTTTGAAATGTATACAGCTAAAAGAGAAAATATTTTGAACACCTCCTTAAAGAGAAAGTCAGTCAGTATTGAGGTTAATTTTGCATTCCTTAATAATTCAACAATAAGAAGAGTCCTGCCAGAAATCTGCAAAATCAATAACAGCATTGAAATTAAGAGGAAAAACACCCCAGTGACTATAAACAGATTTGTGCAACTATCCAACAAGGATTACATTCAAACAGAATTAAGTGATCCGCTTCATATTCAAATAATAACTTTATACCGAATGTGTTCCACATTACATTGGGATATCTGGAATTGTACAAAGATACCATAAAGACCGTCATGAAAAAAACCCGTGCGTCTTTAGAATGTACAAGTGCTTTTTTCGACATAGCTCTTAATTTTCACTAGTTATCGACATAGCTCTTAATTTTCACTAGTTATCAAGAACATTCTTTTTAAGAAAAGATCTATTGACTCTTCTAAGATCACGATATGCATTCGTAATTAATTGCTTGCTTCAAATACTCAGCAATTTAACTGAATATAAAATTACAAAAATATGTTATAACGCTAAATAGACAAGAACAAAATCTAATGGTATTTGACAATTTTGGGGTTTCTGAGATTTTCTTAAGAATAAACGGACAACAAGAACCATCTGAAGATGTAGTAATGAATTTCGATCAAAATTAGGTACTTTTTGACATTTATAGGACGTGATCAAATTATAGATACTGGTTTGCAAATATCACAACTAGATTGTACAATACTGTATCCGATCGATTACCTTTCAATAGAACACCTGGTTTTAGTTAGACAATGTGTTGATATACATTTACCTGCGTAAGTCCAAGTGGGGCTAATTACGGAGCAGTCGTTGTTATACTCAGTGATAAAGCAATGTTACATGAAGGTGCCGGTGTACGAATGAGAGTCACTGATGCTCCAGTAGAGAACGTGTAATTAAATCGCTCATGAAATTACAATGTCAAATAGTTAATATCACCTTGACTTCAGGTCAGGTAATAAAATTACAACCAAAATTTGCATGTAAATGCGGAGGTAACATAACATTAAAGAAAAATCTAATTATCATTAGGCAACTCTCATCTTAAAACTTTTAATAGGGCTTTATAATAAAAGATCGGAGTTCAACGTCATATTTCTTCGAGTTCCATTAAAGATTCAATAATAACAAATGGTATATTTCCATTTCTTGCAGCTTTACCAACGTTAATAGCTGCTGCAGTCCCAACCATTTCAAAATCAGCTGCTTTGGCCTTTTTGGCTGTACTGCCAAAAACGTTGGTAGTATGCTTGTTGATAAAAAACAAGAAATGGATTTAGAAAAAGAGGAAAAGAACTAAGATTACCAGGACTTCGTCGATCTGGAAAAAGGCTCAGACTTCCACGGACACTTCTAATGTCTAATATATATTTAAGTAATGCTGCTGCAAAATTAAAAGTTTAAAACTTTAGAGGTGTTTTATGCGTGATCAATCACCAAAACAACGAAATATTGTTGAAACCGGTATCATTAGTCTTTACAAAAGTTCTGGTCCACATACTCATTGGGTCGCTTACGCAATTGATCCATGAGGAATTGTTTATTTTGATTCGTATCGACTGGCGCCACCAAAAGATTTTTTAAAATACGAAGGCGGATTTCAAACGATGACGCTGCAACGAACAAATACGTCGATGATGGAGACTTCCCAATGATGAACTGGTTAACGACAATCAATATTGAAGTAATCAATCTCAGATCTGATTATACTACCCACATAAACACGTTCTAGAGTTTTCGAAGACACGTAAACAGAAACATTAACGAGTTTTTTGGAAGTTTAGCGGTTATCGACATTAAACTCGTTGACACAAACAGATTACCGACAACGTAATATCTATGGTAGAGTCTCAATCAGTATTGTGGAAAACGACGAAGTAACATTTGAAGTGGAACCTAAAGAAAAAAGATTCTGCTTACTTTACTATTGGTGTCTTGAATTAGTCGCTAAAATACCACCTGCTTAAATAATAAGCTGTCCAATGAACGTGCAACAGTACATATACGATCAGGTGCGTGAATGGCAAAATAAACTAAAAATATAGTTGATGTGCATACATCAAAAGTCAAAGAATACCGCAGACGTCTAGTTGTCGTTGACATATTTGTATATTCGGCGTCTGATGTTACCGCTGAAACTGGAGATTTGCTATCGGCAATAACATCGCTAGCGATGGCACCAGTAGTTGTAACAATTTGTTTTTCAGCTGAAACAACAATTGCTGATGTTCTTCAAATCATTGCAATAAAATATATACATGTAGCGAAAATAAATTACATGAGTATATAATAAAGCTGCATAGAGCGACTTCAGCAAATTCCATATGTATATATATATATATATATATATATATATACATATATATATATATATATATATATATATATATATATATATATATATATATATATATATATATATACATATATTTGCCTTGATAAAGTCAGCTTTGAAAATTAGACGACAGATCTAAAAATAGTTTTATGGTACTGTACACGTCTCTGCCTTCATTAGGTTTATAAGTTAAAACTACAAATTATACTTCACTAATTTGAAATATAATGCAATTATGTTACTTCACTCATATTAATTACGACGTGTAAAGTAAATTAATTAGTTACGACGACAAAATAATTAAGATCTACGAGAAAGATATGTTACAGATTTACCTCCCTTCCTTCTGTTCATTCACATTAAGAAAAAAGTAGTATATAAAAGGGAATTAGGAGCTCATTTCTATAACGAAGGTATCAGAGTAATAGTTGTATCATAATTAATTAATTACTGCATGATGACAAGAAATAAAGCAATTCAATTAAATAGTGTAGCAATATCAGCAGCATACCTACTTAATACTTCTGCCATTAGCTTAGCTTCACATTTATCTCTAACAATACTGGCCAATAATCTTCTGTTTATATTTGTTAGAGAGAGCAGATTTGGTTATATTTTCTGCGACATAATGTACCGCACGCTGGTTGATAATAAAATGTCTATCAGCTGCGATCATTGAGAGAAACATTATTTCCTCGCTAGTATTTACATTTTTAAATAAAACTGATCTTGTAATTTTTTTAATCATTGCCAGTCGCACCACATGCGGAATTCAGGCTTTGTTTTATGGCTCGAAAATTGGATATTTATTATTGATTTTTTTATACGGTTCTTGTGATCGATCAGAAGACCGTCTTTGATCAACCCATTAAAACACTCGAATGTGAACATATGACAAAAATGTTTTTTTCCCCCACGATATTAAATATGAAATAACCATGATTATTAACACGACCGACTGTTATTTTAGTCGGCAGTGTCTAATTACACCATCAAAAGATGCTTCGAAGTTCTTGATGATAGGATAATTGACAAATTCATTTTACTATGTATAAAATAAAATTATTTGTTGAATCGACTTTTTGTCGAAATAATTGTTTTAAAAATCTTGTTATATAATCTTCTTTGGTTCTTATAAGTTTGTGTCACTGTCATTATTTTTTAATCATACTAACTTTTCAGCTCTCTGTATTTTTTACCATCACATTGCACACACAATTGTGTTTCTCCTCTAACTCCAACGTCAGACATGATTTGGGTCCTAGACTTACATTACGAACGCTTTGCATGTGTATTCCGCAGAATTCGTTTACGCTGGTTTTGTTACAAGGAGTCATAGAGCCTATCATTAATCACTTGCAGTTGTTCTTTGTTTGAATCATTATAATATTTTCATTTAAAAATATATTCGCCTTAATTATAATATGGAGGAGTTTGAGAGATTATCCAAAATTAAGCCTTCTAAGTACAAATTTAATATTGACAGAATATCCCCTGATTTACCGATACAAGATCTGGTTCATCCGAAGAATAAAATGTAATGAATACAATTAGTGACGTCAAGGACTAATTTAAGAAAGATGGCGGATCTCATGTGTGGTGAACGTGTAAATTCATACGCGACACTGAAGATATCGATGCTATGATGAACGACAAACGAGCAGCAACTATCATTAATTATCTTGACAGTCGAAAATATCTTTTTCAAGTAAAAATTTGTTTTATTGGCAGAAATAGATGATTGGATTATCCATGACAAACATGACCCTGTACTTCATCGTGAAAAATTGCCATACTGAGTAGAAATTCAAACCAGGAATGTTGACTGATATTGACAAACCGTATTATGAAAGAGCTATCCTGTAACCGCAGTTATTTACATAATTTATCCGACAAATGAAAGACTCATCGTTGATAACCTAAAACCGATGAAATTTTCAAGACTAAATTGTGTGGCATAACGAGTAACGGAACATTGTACCGCTTCGATTGGTGGAAACGGTCTAACAGATAAAAGATGTAAAGGAAGAAACAATTGGGGAGAAATAGTTAAGGATACTGGAGCGTCTATCAAAAGATGTTGCTGAGCTAGGAAAAAAACTAAAATTCCCAATGACAGTAAAATTTATAACCGGAGATATTTTATACAAATTAAAATATAAATAAAACGAGCTTCAATTGAACTTATTGATCATAATGCGCATGCATGGACTAATGCAGTAATAAAATTTCCACGAATTCTAGTTGTAAAATGTTATAACTATGATATATTCTATTTTGCAATCTAATAACTAAGAAATGATCCTGTGTCCGTGTGGTTATTTCAGAGTTCTGAAAAGGACGATGAATAAGACCAGATGGAAATACAGTTTCGTCAGTTGCTGATAAATTTGCTAGAGAGAAATTCGTGGAAACCAACTGGATTGGAATTTCTCGATGATATAATATCTAGTTGTGTCTAATACGGACAGGGTGGATTGTGAAATACGAAATATTATCATAACGATGTTATCTCGGTTGATTTTGTTGCATGCTATCTAGGAATTTTTCTTGGGATAGGATATTGTTCTGTATATTTTAAAATATTTGGACATCCAACACAGGACCAGAGAATTTTTTTTTTTTTTTTTTTTTTTTTTTTTTTTTTATGGTTTAACGCCATTTTTCAGCACAATATATAGGCTATACATGGCGGCCAGTATTAGTGGTGGAGGAAGAAACCAGAAAAACCCGGAAAGAACCACCGACCCACGAGAAGCTACTGGCAAGCTTTCTCACTTAACTACATTAGCCGAATCTTAGACTCGAACCCACGCAGACAGAGGTGAGATGGCAGTGGTCCGTAACGGACAGCGCTTTAGACCACTCGGCCACTCGGGGCCCCCAGGACCAGAGAATCGATAAACGGCCATTACCAGATTTCGACCTGACTGGATTCGCTTGGATTGAATCATTTGAGTTTGCCGAAAATCTTCACCCAATTTGTTATGTCTAGTTTGGTATTCACTTTTCAGAAAGGCATTGGGTACCGATTGCATTGTCACGATATATGCTCGATATAAACATATTGATATTTGACAGTAAGTGAAGCCACTATATCATATCGTCCGCAAAAATAAGCTTGGTTGCCACCCGCAGACAGGTTTGATATAAAACAAAATATCAAAATACAGTTTTCTGATCTGGACGAAGAAGAAATTACTGAAATTTTAATAATATATCTAAGATCAGAAGAGAAAGTGAAAATAAAATTGCGAAGGACCTTGATAGAACAAATATTGGTATATTTACTCAAAGGGGATCACATGATCATAAACGGTAATCTACACGATTAATTATAGACGATGTTGAATTCGATTGTATAATTGCTGATACAACGGAAAAATACGTAATAAGTCGAAGCAATGTTAATTTATCAAATTGAACTAAATTAGGTACAATTATAAATTTCATTGATGGCGAATCACCGAAATTTTCACATTTAAGAGCTTCAATGTTATCGTACGTTTCAGTAAATGTATTGCCATTGAAAAATAAAGTTTCTGAGTCTGCTTCAAGAGTCGCAACTGATTCATTTTATGTTGATACAAAATATTCCGGATTGACCGATCCAATCATAGAAATAGCAGATTGGTATAAATAGATTATATTTGTATTTTCGAAAACATTAATGTCAAACAAATCGGACGATTTTTCTGTAAATTACATCGCCGGCATAGATCTGAGGTATAGTTTTGTCTCGCAGAGATAGCCAAGGTGGTCGCAATGAGAGACGAATCAATCAAGCCATGAAATTTATGTGCATTATTTGGATAATTGCCGAGCGATGATCCGATTTGAAGAGCTTGACATTATTCCATTCTGAGCCATATCCGCTAAATAAGCGGTTTTCAAAAACACCAGAACTTGTCTTTTGTTTTTCTTTTCTCATTTTACAATATGCGAAAAAATCGTTACCATGAAGGTTTGACAGTAGAGTTCTCCAATCAGCAAGATCCAGTTTATATTTTTTCAAAAGACACCTCAATGTATGTTTCGAAAACAGTTACATATTTTAAATTACGATCAAGACATAGATTGAGTTTAAGCAAGTAATCACATCAAAATGAGTTATGGGTAGCCAAACAAGCTGGCATCCGCTTTTTTCCGGACATTGCTGGTAGCGGAAATCAACTGGGACGGACCGTATATCAAACCTAAGCTTTTACCCTCCAATCATTTCTGACTATCTTCTTCTACCCATTGCATCCTTCAGAGTACAACTTTTGTCAACAGTAATCCCAGTCAGAATAGAACACATGTTTGTATAAAAACAAACACAAATATCAGTGTTCTGAGTTACAAAAGCCGTCCATATGCCATGTATCCCTTTGACAACTTCCACCGCCATACTGCTCCATATTTCTCCTTAAAAACAAAAGTAGTTCATTCAGGTGGCAGGATACAGATTCGTAAATTGGAAAATTTGTTAACTTAAGGCTGTGATGTGACTTTTTGAGCTATTATTGTTTAATGATCAAAGATATGCATATATTTGTGAATTTGGTATTTCTAGCTTGTGTTGTTTTTGAAAATGGTGGGAGGCATGTATACGTCATGTAGTCACTGCACAGTATAAAGCCACTGAATGGGCTTGTGTTTGCAAGGTAATCATCACGTGTTCTCAACAATGGCTTTCGGGCATGAAAAATCCATATATAAATTTGGGGTTGGGGTTCATCAAATTTTTTTCTCTGAATTTCCACTGGTTTACGCTTTATTATCCGTCGGCATCCGTCCGTCTTCGAGAGACGATGGTGTAGCTTCCGATTTGGGTGTCCTATCTGCACCTTCGCGAGCGGCTGAAGAGTCCGACCCTTGAGTGACAGTCTCTGTTGCACTTGCTGCAGGTGTATGCTGATGCTTGCTGAGGATGTTTTTGGTTCGCTTCCTCCTGGCTCTCTTTGTAGCGAGGTTTGTGTTTCTCATCTCCTCAGCTTTCCGAGTGCCCTGTCTGACAGCAAGCCGCCACGTGGAGCGGTCGTCAGCACAGCTCTCCCAATTGTTTATGTTGATGCTGGCTGTCTTCATGTCCTTTTTGCAGACATCTTTGTAGCGCAGTCGTGGCCTTCCAGTCGTTCGTACACTTTCTACTAGCTCGCCGTACAGCAGGTCCTTGGGTATGCGGCCTGCGTCTATTCTCCTAGCATGGCCTAGCCATCTAAGGCGCCTCTCGCTGAGAATGGAGAACATGCTGTTCATGCCGGTGCATTTCAGAACCTCTGTGTTGGGAACTTTGTCCTGCCACTGGATACGCAGAATGCTCCGCAAGCATCTCAGGTGGAAGCTGTTGAGTTTCCTCACGTGACTCGCGTAGGTGGTCCATGCCTCGCTGCTGTAAAGGAGTGTGCTGAGCACGCATGCCTGGTAGACGCGCAGTTTGGTCTTCTCGGTGAGGTTGTGATTGTCCCAGACCCTCTGGTTCAGTCTCGCCATAACTGCTGATGCCTTGGCAATCCGGCCATTTACATCAGTATCAACGGAGAGCGAGTTGGAGATGGTGGACCCAAGGTATGTGTAGTCCTCAACAATTTCCAGGTTGTACCCATCAATGGCGATGGTGGGAGAGGAGTCTGCGTCCTGCACCATTACATTTGTCTTCTTGAGACTGATGGTCAGTCCGAACTCCTTGCAGGCGTGGGAGAGGCGGCATACTAGCTGCTACAGTCCATCTTCCGTAAGTGATGTCAAGGCTGCATCGTCGGCGAAGAGCAATTCACGGATAAGAACCTTTGTAACGTTAGTCTTTGCACGGAGACGGGCGATGTTAAACAGCTTTCCGTCAGTCCTGGTATGTATATACACACCCTCGCTGCAGTCCTTGAAGGCGTACTGGAGGAGAATGGAAAAGAAGATGGCAAAGAGAGTTGGTGCAAGGACACAGCCTTGCTTCACTCCGCTGCTGACTGGGTAGGCCTCTGATGTTGCACCATTGAAGCACACTGTGCTGTGCATGTTCTTATGGAAAGATGTTATGATAGCGAGCAGTCGTGGGAGGGCAGCCTATCTTCTTAAGGATCCTGAAGAGTCCGCTCCGGCTGACCAGGTCAAATGCCTTGGTCAGGTCTATGAAGGCAATGTAGAGGGGCATCTGCTGCTCACAACACTTCTCCTGCAGCTGTCGTAGTGAGAAGATCATGTCTATAGTTGACCTGCCTGCTCGGAAGCCACACTGGGACTCGGGGTAGACTCGGGATGCTAGGGTCTGCAAGCGCGGCAGGACGACACGGGCGAACGCCTTTCCAACAATACTGAGAAGAGAGATGCCCCGGTAGTTGTTGCAGTCACTGCGGTCTCCTTTGTTCTTGTATAGAGTGACAATGTTTGCATCTCGCATGTCCTGGGGGATGTGTCCTTGTTCCCAGCAGAAGCAGAGGAGTTCGTGCAGAGGCTGGATTAGGGCTGGTTTCCCTATCTTTAGGACTTCAGGCGGAATGCCGTCACCCCCAGAGGCCTTCCCACAAGCGAGGCATTCGTTAGCTTTGTTAAGCTCTTCCAGGGTGGGTGGTGTGTCTAGTTCCTCCAAGACTGGCAGGCCTGGGATGGCATCTAGGGCGATGTCCGTGACGACGTTTTGGATTGCATACAGCTCAAGATAGTGCTCAACCCGGCGCTGCAGCTGTTTGCCCTGGTCTTTGATGACTTCGCCAGTCTTGAACTTGAGTGGGGCGATCTTGGAGGTTTTACGCTTTATTATACCTATCCAAAATATGCACAATTTCGACATCACCAGTGTGTTTTTATAATAATTAATTTTTATATTATGCAGGTGTTTGCAACATCAGCTCTGTGCATACAAACTGCTCTTTTCTCGGCTTGACGGAAGAAGCAGATGGTATTCCCACTGTGCCAAACTAGTTAGAGTAGAGATAATATCTATAATTGGAGAGTTGTTGTTGTTTTGGGGTTTAAAGCCATTTTTCAGCACACGATAGGCTATACATTGCGGCCAGTATTAATGGTGGAGCAAGAACCCGGAAAAACCCGGAAAGAACCACCGACCCACAAGAAGCTACTAGCAAGCTTTCTCACATACCCACATTGGCTGAATCCTGGATTCGAACCCACGCAGACAGGTGAGATGGCAGTAATCCGTAACGGACAGCGCTTTAGACCATTCGGCCACTCGGGGCCTCTATAACTGGAGAGAAGTCGCCAGATTGCTGATACTCAGAGGCGAGTGCGCAGAACGGAGGCAACTCAGAACTATTATTTGCCATTTCCGCCACAACATATTTTGCGACATCCACCTGAGGCAAATCACCAAACCTATTAAACATATGATGCATTCATACAATAACACCCAAAGTTTTCTCTCAAAAGAACGAAAATGGCCGAGATGTGTCCAGATTAATTGTCGTTGGCAACGATAGCACAGTAGGTAGCGCATCAGTATCGTAATCAAGAGTAAAGGAGTTATCTGAAGGTCTTAAGTGTGATCCTCAACATGGCAACTATTTTCAAGCAAAAATGTGTCTTTCATAATATGATGGATTTTGCAACATTTTCAACACACGAAACAGGTCTATATTATTATATGGGATGATTTGTGATAGATAAAAGGATTTGTATTCAACCTTTTTCCAAAGCTGTGACGTTCTCAACTTTCAAACAAGAAGGTCCCATCCACCACAAAATCTGCCGAGTCCGGTGCCTCACAATTCTATCAACTGACTTTATACGACATAGACAAAAGAATCATTTAAAAAGGGTGCCCCAAATTTCAATTGAATTTTGACTGGAAGATCATATTTGCATTTAATGGGTTCCGGACATTGTATGTAAGAGCTTTATCTCAAAATGTCCTAAGCGTGATAACGCGTGAACACCTGGCCTACCATTTATCTATTTACATGTATCTTTGCGTGATATTGATAGCTGATCCTGAATGGGTTCACTATTACCTATTTAAGGAAAACGCCATTCTTCTGGTTTGCACCTTAGCCTGAATAAACACACACACACACACACACACACACACACACACATATATATATATATATATATATATATATATATATATATATATATATATATATATATATATGTATATATATATATATATATATATATATATATATATATATATATATATATATATTGCTAGGGTTGCAGCTCTAAGCAACAATACCTCGTTCTTCCCACTCTCTATCATACGATAAAAGGTAATGCAGATACTTCCAACATTTCACACCGAACACGATTATAAAGGAATCTGTTGCAATTTAATTAGATGACCTGATTCATGTGTCTAATTCGGCCAAGAATGAATTTCGCTGACAATTTAAAATTCGGTATTGGATAGGCCTCGATGTTAAAGGAATATGGATCAGAACTCCAAGAGACAATACGTCTCTTTCATATGTTTGTACACATCTCTGTGAACACGTTAAATGTGGGCCTAATTTGGAAACCGAAACTAAAAATTGCTTACCGACACAGGTACAAAACATACCGAGGTCGAGCTCAAATGGCCGGGTTTCTACTTTCGATACCCACTCCGATTTTATATCGGGACTTATTGGGACATGTTTAAAAAAACAACAAAACAACAAAGACAAAGTGACTCTCTCTCTCTCTCTCTCTCTCTCTCTCTCTCTCTCTCTCTCTCTCTCTCTCTCTCTCTTACAAGAGAAATGCCGAATGGATGCACTAATACAGAGACAATACAGTATAAACAGAATGCGACTTGACCTAGTACACTGACACGGATGTAACACTGATAAATAATACTTATCATTGCGGGCAGGGAGGGGTGGGATATAAAAGGTAGATTTATCGTCATGATGAAATTAACCCATATCTCCCATTTGATACCTTGTATATAATCAATGCTCATCTGTATGATCCAACGATTTAAAGCAGAAAGTAAGTTTTGAAATGCGCCAAGATTGCCCGATTACCCGGACACCGGCCTAAAACAGAAATAGACTAAACGCCAAGATGTAGTAATTTGTAACTGCTTTTTAAAATTTATTTTTCTAAACTAGAACAAAAAATATATTTGCTATTCCAGGTACGCGAGGCATCTGTACTAAACAAAAAGTTGGTTCATTCCATATAGGGAGTAATGAAATGTCGAATTTGTTACTTTTATTTTCGTTAGCTTAAAGTAACCTATGCATGTTCACTTTTAAGTGTAATAAAGACCGTAATAAACAAAGCAAACAGACGTCGAACTCAAATAGTCGGGTTTCTACTCTACCCTTAAGCTATAATCGAGACTTATTGGAACAAAGTTTTCTTTTGAAGAAACCTCTCGACATCTAGAATTATGGATGCTGATAGAAAGATAGAATATAAACATGTAACTTTTGTATCATCTTAACTTGATCCCAAATGAATTAAAATTCTTGCATTTACACCGATGTAACACTTTGCTGATAAACAATAATTATCATTGAGCTTGGGGTGGGGAGGGTGGAGATTTCGAAAGGGAAGATTGACTTATTTTCGTGATGAAAATGAATCTGTATCACCTAATTGATACCCTGTAAATAATCTAAGTTTGTGTGCATGTTCCAATGATTTAAAGCAGAAAGGAGTTTTTGAAACGCCCATTCGCCCTTCACCCCCCCCCCCATAACTGGAGCATCTGCACGAAACAGAAAGTAGACTATCCACCAAAATGTACAAATTTGAACTTGCTTATTAAAATTTGTATTTTATAAACAAAACCGGAAATTTTATATATTTGCTATTCTCCTTACAAGTGATATCTGTGCTAAAGAAAAAGTTCGTTCATATCTTCCCCATCTAGTGAGTAAGGAAACGTCCAACATTCTCGCTTTGTTTTCACAGAGACGGAAGTTATTTAATAGTATGTCCAAGTCCACTTTTAAATGTAGAGAAATACTGTAATAAGAGTCGTAGATCTGGAAATAAAATCTGTTTTCCACGAAATCGTATGCTGGAAACTTAATTTCTCAATAAAAATGTAAGTCGTAAGTGTATGAAGATATCATTCAGTTTCAAGAAGGAAAGTAAAATACATTTTAACGTTAGATTTTCACGGGATCCAACCTTACTGTAGCTGAATTTTCCCAAATACTCTATGTGTGTGTGTGTGTGTGTGTGTGTGTGTGTGTGTGTGTGTGTCAGGACGGAGAGAGGAAATGAGGTGTATCCGCATATTTAAAAATGTTGGAGACAAACGACGCTATTGTGATGGGTCGGAAATATTCATTCAGTAGGTTTCTTTTCAACTAATTGTGTTACGTTCTTTGCATTTTAGTATTTTCATTGCTTCATCATAAATGAACATTTCGTTTGAAATGTATACAGCTAAAAGAAAAAATATTTTGAACACCTCCTTAAAGAGAAAGTCAGTCAGTATTGAGGTTAATTTTGCATTCCTTAATAATTCAACAATAAGAAGAGTCCTGCCAGAAATCTGCAAAATCAATTACAGCATTGAAATTAAGAGGAAAAACACCCCAGTGACTATAAACAGATTTGTGCAACTATCCAACAACGATTACATTCAAACAGAATTAAGTGATCCGCTTCATATTCCAATAATAACTTTATACCGAATTTATTCCACAGTACATTGGGATATCTGGAATTGTACAAAGATACCATAAAGACCGTCATGAAAAAAATCCGTGCGTCTTTAGAATGTTCAAGTGCTTTTTTCGACATAGCTCTTAATTTTCACTAGTTATCAAGAACATTCTTTTTAAGAAAAGATCTATTGACTTTTCTATGATCACGATACGCATTCGTAATTAATTGCTTGCTTCAAATACTCAGCAATTTAACTGAATATAAAAGTAAAAAAAATATGTTATAACGCTAAATAGACAAGAACAAAATCTAATGGTATTTGATATTTTTGGGGTTTCTGAGATTTTCTTAAGAATAAACGGACATCAAGAACCATCTGAAGATGTAGTAATGAATTTTGATCAAAATTAGGTACTTTTTGACATTTATAGGACGTGATCAAATTATAGATACTGGTTTGCAAATATCATAACTAGATTGTACAATACTGTATCCGATCGATTACCTTTCAATAGAATACCTGGTTTTAGTTAGACAATGTGTTGATATACATTTACCTGCGTAAGTCCAAGTGGGGCTAATTACAGAGCAATCGCTGTTATACTCGGTGATAAAGCAATGTTACATGAAGGTGCCGGTGTACGAATGAGAGTCACTGATGCTCCAGTAGAGAACGTGTAATTAAATCGCTCATGAAATTATAATGTCATATAGTTAATATCACCTTGACTTCAGGTCAGGTAATAAAATTACAACCAAAACTTGCAAGTAAATCCGGAGCTAAAATAACATTGAAGAAAGATCAAAGTTCTAGTGGTGGTCCAAATAAGTTATCATTAACCAAAACTCTCATCTTAAAACTTTTAATAGGGCTTTATAATAAAAGATCGGAGTTCAACGTCATATTTCTTCGAGTTCCATTAAAGATTCAATAATAACAAATGGTATATTTCCATTTCTTGCAGCTTTACCAACGTTAATAGCTGCTGCAGTCCCAACCACTTCAAAATCAGCTGCTTTGGCCTTTTTGGCTGTACTGCCAAAAAGGTTGGTAGTATGCTTGTTGATAAAAAACAAGAAATGGATTTAGAAAAAGAGGAAAAGAACTAAGATTACCAGGACTTCGTCGATCTGGAAAAAGGCTCAGACTTCCACGGACACTTCCAATGTCTAATATATATTTAAGTAATGCTGCTGCAAAATTAAAAGTTTAAAACTTTAGAGGTGTTTTATGCGTGATCAATCACCAAAACAACGAAATATTGTTGAAACCGGTATCATTAGTCTTTAAAAAAGTTCTGGTACAGATACTCATTGGGTCGCTTACGCAACTGATCCATGAGGAATTGTTTATTTTGATTCGTATCGACTGGCGCCACCAAAAGATTTTTTAAAATACGAAGGCGGATTTCAAACGATGACGCTGCAACGAACAAATACGTCGATGATGGAGACTTTCCAATGATGAACTGGTTAACGACAATCAATATTGAAGTAATCAATCTCAGATCTGATTATACTACCCACATAAACACGTTCTAGAGTTTTC
This sequence comes from Unio delphinus, assembly GCA_029339505.1. Taxonomy (NCBI): domain Eukaryota; kingdom Metazoa; phylum Mollusca; class Bivalvia; order Unionida; family Unionidae; genus Unio; species Unio delphinus. Next base: position 8,678,871 of record JAQISU010000057.1, on the reverse strand, counting down.
GAAGACACGTAAACAGAAACATTAACGAGTTTTTTGGAAGTTTAGCGGTTATCGACATTAAACTCGTTGACACAAACAGATTACCGACAACGTAATATCTATGGTAGAGTCTCAATCAGTATTGTGGTCACCGCCTAATAAATTTATTACACATCGCACTGAGGTTACCGGTATATACAGGTTGTGAGTACTAGGAGTATTTACAGTATCTCCTACAATGTGACGGTGTTATCCACTAACAAAATCTTCTGGATCTATGTTAGTATTACTAGATCAAAACGACGAAGCAACATTTGAAATGGAACCTAAAGAAAATAGATTCTGCTTGTTTTACTATTGGTGTCTTGAATTAGTCGCTAAAATACCACCTGCTTAAATAATAAGCTGTCCAATGAACGTGCAACAGTACATATACGATCAGGTGCGTGAATGGCAAAATAAACTAAAAATATAGTTGATGTGCATACAGCAAAAGTCAAAGAATACCGCAGACGTCTAGTTGTCGTTGACATATTTGTATATTCGGCATCTGATGTTATCGATGAAACTGGAGATTTGCTATCGGCAATAACATCGCTAGCGATGGCACCAGTAGTTATAACAATTTGTTTTTCAGCTGCAACAACAATTGCTGATGTTCTTCAAATCATTGCAATAAAATATATACACGTAGCGAAAATAAATTACATGAGTATATAATAAAGCTGCATAGAGCGACACCAGCATATTCCAAATTGTCTGCGTTGATATAATCATGTCGTAGTGAAGGAGAAATATCGGATATTGAGTTTACAGAAATGATCAAGATTTACGACGAGGTAATGACTACGTCTGATTTAGAAAATAATAATAATAATAATAATAATAATAATAATAATAATAATAATAATGTCGTCCTCGCAAGAAATACTGCAACAGATCGTCGTTAATAAAACTCCGTCAAAGACTACAATGATATCAGCAAGTTCGCCCTATCCTGAATTTAGTGTCAACTTTCCAAATGAATTTCCCGTAACAGAAATTGCGCTTGCACAATTACGAGTATATCATAGCTGGCCAAATATTAGATCAAAATCATGTGGTGGATTACATGCAAATAATACTTTGGTATTTGAAAATAAAAGCAAACCAGATGGAAACCTCGATTGGCAGATTGTTTCTATTCCAAATACTAGTTATCAAATTGAACTCATCAACGATGAATTTCATCGCAGAATTAAATCTATTAGAAGAGGGGAATCAAATATAGCTATTACAGTACACTAATCTACATCAGCGATTGAAATACATTCAATGTATTATGTTGTAGATATTTATCAATCATCGATAAGATCAATTTTAGGATGGCGTGAAATCCCGCCATAATATCAAGGATCACTGGAACCATAGTTGGATTAATTCTTTACAGATGTGAAAATATATATAAAAACTCCAAGTATCGATAAACTGTTCCATGGTCGTATAGTTCACTTGGCACGGCCAGAGATATAAATTATGCTCAATTCATTACATTTTATGTTAAATTTCTTTTTGATTCATTCCATTCATTATTGCTGGTGGTGGTAAACCCCTCATTCATCGAGGAAGACAAAATTAAATCATGTTAAAAAGCGATTTCAGCTGAATACATTCAAACAATTGCTAGATCAACATATTTAACTTGAAGTATTATAGAACATTACAGCGATGATATAAAACAAGATCATTGAAACGATACAAAATCTAAATCAGATTATATCAGATCTCAAAAGTGTTAATAAATTCATCACTGAAGGAGCAAATGATGAATTATCTCAACAATTTTTACCTCACGACATAACTCCATATAAGGATTTTTTTTAAAAGCACTATAAAATAGCAAAATAACAATTATTAACAATTATACTGCCTGGATTTAAAACCGATAAACCAAAGAAATCAGTAAGTGATCTTATTAATGAGAACGTTCATGAAATCGTTGTTTTATGGAGAAAAAATAGCCCAGAAAGCAGATATTCTCAAACATAGCATCGATCAATGCAGTGGAAGTCGTCATATTTCACCGCGAATTGTAAATATAACATCAACGATTGCAGTCAATCTTGTATGTGATGTACCTGATGACAGCTTTCGAGAAAATCATGAACAATCAAATCAAGCTCAGCAAGAATATATGATATATACATGTACTCCACAAGTACCTCCTGGATATTTGATTGTACAAGAACATATTAATTCAGTTTATTTACGATGTAATAATCATTATTATCAAAAATACATTTCAAATCAACTGACCAGGCCAGATACTTTATTGATTTTAGTATGCAATTTATCAATAAATTTCTACATAAGATCTTAATGATTTTTAATTAAGTTGGCGTTTTACAAAATAATCAAAGGGATATATTATATAATGTATCAACACGTGAGGGTATATATATTACAAGAAGGTACTTGAAAATGCATCAGAACAATATTTACACTACCGCTTGTCGGGGCAGAACAATTAATGTTGACAAAATTATTGATGATTGTGGAAATAAAGATTTTTGTTGTTGACAAAGGAACAGTTAAATGAAGTGCGCAGAGAGCATATTATGATTATGTGTGATAGAGAGCAGATTCCGAATTATGCGCATTCCTGTACTCATTTTGATCGGATTAAAAACATCTTATCTAAATCTTCAGATTGATACTCAAAATAATAATTTCGTACACACACACACACACACACACACACACACACACACATATATATATATATATATATATATATATATATATATATATATATATATATATATATATATTGTAACATCATTTACATCATTCTTTTCTGCTGATTTTTCGCTAATTTGTTGGGTAAATACAAAGTAACGAAAATTATTCAGATTTTATGATTTTCGTAGGATCAAACCTCAATCGAATTTCTAATTGATTTTGATGATTTTCGATAAATTATCGCTGAACACAATATAAAATGATGTTTTTCAAATCCAATTTGGATTGATTTTCAGCTGATTCATGAGCAAATATGAGAACAATATCAAAACATCAACAAAAACAATTAGAGAATCGCTTGAGGTTTGATTCTATGAAAATGTGCAAAGTTTCTATGAATATATTGACTAAAATCAGTATTTAAATAAAACACGAGTTTATTAGAAAATTAATCGCATATGGTTTATGAGACAATATATTTCATTTAAAAAATGTAAAAATAAAATCCTTGACAAATTCAAGACAGATTTTTTTTTTACTAAAACAAATGTGCATTATTCAGAAATATTTTTCTAAGACTCAGGGCTGGTGGAACACTTGCTACTTTCACTTTCTGAAGTAATCTTTTTCAGTTGTCTCACATGCGTGTTGATAGTTTTATTTTTTTGTTTCGTTTTCGTAAGATAATTTTGAACTAATTTTGTCGATCGCTAGTGAAAAATGATATGAATTTTTCCACGTCCGTATCTTTAATCATTGCCAAAAATTGTAACATAACTTGTTGGATAACCTTAATTAATCGATATTCTGAAGGTAATGTATATCCAACTTCAGTTTTCCTTTGCTGTAAGGATTCAAGATTGCAAAGATTTTCAGGATCAATTTGAATTAATTAATTTTTTAATTGCAGAAATAATGTTAGTATTTTCGTAGTTCATTTGTAATATTTGCATCTAATATCATATATATTCAAATTTAATTTAAAAAATATGACGGTACAACATATATTTAGCTATTTAGAGCATTACATTTTAAGGACGGCACAACAGATATTAAGCGTTTTATAAATATTTTTGAAGTGTATTTGCAGTGTTATATAATCTTAATTCTTAGGACACATTTCAAGTGAGAAGAGCCAAAATGATATTTTTTTTAGTGAGAATGTCCAGATTGATATTTTTCTAGTGAGATTAGCCAAATTGAGATTTGGCTAGTGAAAAAAGCCAACACAAGGTTTGCCAAATGAGAAAAGCTAAAGTGACGTTTGTCTAATCTTAACCGTACGGACGGCAAAACCTCTATGTGAACCACTAGCTTATCAAAAAACGATATTCTAGCAGGCTTGTAAGGTGATTTGAATCAATATGATCAATTACATGACCCTTCTCGACTACTCCATTATAACATTCGAAAACAAATGTATGCAAGCAATACTATTTCTTCCCTTGAACACCAAACATGATATAACCATAAGTATTATTAATATAACCTACTAGGGTTTTTAATCGACACTTTCTGATGATACCGTCACAAGATGCTCTGTAATTCCTGATGATTGGATGTCTTACCAACTCGTTTTACTCCATTTATATAATAATATCATTTGTTTAAATTATTATTTGTCTAACTCGTTATTTGAAATCTTGCTATATAGTCTTCAGTACATTGTATAACCTTATCATGATCCGTGTTATTTTGTTAGTTAGGCATCAGAGGCGCAGACAATAAAGGTGTTATGGACACCCTGGTAGCAATCAGGTTAGAAATTATAAATCAATGAATGAACTGAATAAGATTTATTGACTTTTTATCTTGTTCATGCTTTTGTTACTGAAATCGGCAGGGGAGTACAAACAAATGGGGATGTAGACACAGACTATAGTCAGTTTTATATGAAAGGGACATAACTCCATTTAGGAGTCACCAGTTCCAACTAAAGCACTTGATTACATAAAGCAGTGTCTTGCTTTCTCAAAAACTCCTGTAATCTAAAAAGTAGAAGAAAGTGATAGAATAACAGATAACAATTCCTATATGAATATAGAACAAGTTCTTTGATAACATGTTTGGGAATTTTATTGTCACTTTAAATTCAGACAGTAGCAGTTCCTGTACTATAATATGTATAATCCTTAAATACAGAATAAATCACTTAACATTGGACCAAAATCATTTACCACTGTTAACAGATGACAAGTGTTGAGGCCATTCCTGATAAGCTGAACAATAAAAATTACCACTGAATAAAAGACAAAAAAGTAACTACTCCAAAATATCATCAAAAATGTTATTACTTAGATTGAAATATATGTGTTGGTCAGCACAAAGTTAAATGCAAAATTGCTTTTATATTAACATCTTAAAAAAGTAGTAGTAGTAGTAGTAGTAGTAGTAGTAGTAGTAGTACAATTCATTTCAGGACAAGAAAATTACTTTGTGGTGTACAAAAGAGGAATGGTAAACTTTAGCACTAGAAACAATTCAAGAGGGTTTATCGAGTTTATATGTTATCAACAGCAAAGTTCCTATATACATGGTATGTAATTATTATGATGTACGAGTGCAAATGATAACTCAACTTGATAATTACTGAAAAACATGAGGATCTGACCATTTGTCTGATGATAGAACCAATTCATGCTTCAGCAAAAGAATGTGAAAAAATTATAAGTACTATATTTTTTACACTGACAATTTTTAAAACTTTACTGTTTGTTTTTTCTTATATTTTTTAATGGCATTTTTAACACATTATTGGCTATACCATGCCAAGGAAAGGAAAGCTAAAAGTTTTTCCCAAGTATATACTGAGGCAGATGACCCTGGTATGTACTAAACCCACAATCCTTGGACTATCTGTTTGATGATGAAAAGACCGAGTTACCATGACTTCCCTATGAAGAGTGAAACAAGACTGAGTTACCATGACTCCCCTTTGAAGAGTGAAACAAAACTGAGTTATCATGACTCCCCTTTGAAGAGTGAAACAAGACTGAGCTACCATGACTCCCATTTGAAGAGTGAAACAAGACTGAGTTACCATGACTCCCCTCTGAAGAGTGAAACAAGACTGAGTTACATGACTCCCCTCTGAAGAGTGAAACAAAACTGAGTTATCATGACTCCCCTTTGAAGAGTGAAACAAGACTGAGCTACCATGACTCCCATTTGAAGAGTGAAACAAGACTGAGTTACCATGACTCCTCTCTGAAGAGTGAAACAAGACTGAGTTACATGATTCCCCTCTGAAGAGTAAAACAAGACTGAGTTATCATGACTATCCTTTGAAGAGTGAAACAAGACTGAGTTACCATGACTCCCCTTTGAAGAGTGAAACAAAACTGAGTTATCATGACTCCCCTCTGAAGAGTGAAACAAGACTGAGTTACATGATTCCCCTCTGAAGAGTGAAACAAGACTGAGTTACCATGACTCCCTTTTGAAGAGTGAAACAAGACTGAGTTACCATGACTCCCCTTTAAAGAGTCAAACTGTTGGTAATATACCCAAGATTATCTTCAGTAGCAAAGGGTCATCTACCTGTTATTTGTAACAAATGGTCAGCCACCTGTTACTTGCAACAAAGAGTCAATCATCTGTTACTTGTAATAAAAGTTCATTCATTTGTTACTTGTAAGAAAGGGTCATCCATCCGTTACTTGCAACAAAGTGTCAACCATCTCTTACTTGCCTGACAGAAGTGGACAAAAGCTGATTCAGCTATCCCTGGCTATTGATGGTATGTTTTTCAAATAACTCACAGCAGTCAGTGCAGAATATAGTCTTAATAGTGATTCTCCTTAGGCCAGTGCTTGGAGTAATATGACATTACTCCCTTCTAAAAAAAAAACCTTAACTAGGCAGTGCCAAGCTCTCTTGGAACAAATAATGCATATATCTAAGTATTTGAGTGTCTGCACATTCTAGTACCGTATATGAACAGTTGCCAAAACATCATTTATTGGTGATGTGGTGGCAGCCATGGTAGTATGGGCACGGGATTGTGCAGGCAGGTGATAGTTGTCTTATCTCACATAACGAGGTCCTAGGTTCAATACCAAGCAGAAACCCAGTATGGAGTAAATATTGAAATTGCTTGTTTAGTGCTAGGGTGTCAATATTTGTATTAATCAAGATCCCTGTTTTCGCCAACCATAGGGATTTTAATGTACATCCTCATATATATATATATATATATATATATATATATATATATATATAAAGTCTTAAAGAATTTTTCTTAGGCCAGTACTTGGAGTCATGTTACATCACTCCCTTAATTAAATAAAACATAATCCATCTTTATTTCCAAAATGGCAACCACACGTAAAGTAATGACAGCACACTTAGCTAACAGTGTTGGTTTCTGTCCCTTGTTTGAATCCATATTGATGGCTCTTAAATGTTGAGCCCTTTTTTGTTTATTTTTCATTTCATACACATGCAAGTTATTGCTTACTTAATATATCTTTTTTCAAAATATGTGAACTTTACTGACCAGAGATAAATAAAGTTCACTGAACTGAAATTGTAAATCTATGGCATTTGCTGGAGTCTCCAGCATTCTTGACCTATTTTTGATCTGTCTCCAAGAACTCCTGCATGGGGAACTTGATCATGAGTATTATTATTGGTCAGCAATTTATTTCGTGGGGAATTCCCCCATATATTTTTATTCAATCTTTCGATCTTATAATATGTAAGAGAAGGTACTTGATTTAATATGTATGGTTTTATGGCCACAATTGCGCATGCAACAATGACAAATAAATACCACCATCAACCTGCTTTGCAAAAGCAGCAAAGTGAAGAATAAAAACAAGCGGCACAATGAATTTTGAATAAACCATAACCTTATGTATGCATGTATCATTTTACAGAACCTCAGCTCAACAGTGGCTATTTGTGGTCAACTAAAGGTACAGTTTGAAATGTAACCATCAGCTTCATAATATATTATTGAGATTTACATCAATTTTGGGAATAATTTTTTCTTTCTTATTTAATATCCTCAGCAATATCATCCCTTTCAATCTCATGCAACTTTTCAGCTAGCACTCTCTTTGTGGCATTTCTTGCTTCTCGCTGGACCCATTTATTCAGGATCTGATACATGACCTCATAGATGCCAGAGATATTGTAATCCATATGTATCTGATCAAGGACGCCATCTGTTAGGTTAAATGCACGCCCCAGCCTTCTCCAATCCTTTCCAATCGCAGCACTAACAATGTCAAGGTCATCGGGTGTAACAGAGCTTGTTGAATCTGACAAAACAAATGAGAAAATTGAAACCCATCAGTAGTGACAAGAGTCTGGCTGCCTAGGACAAGTTGTCTGGCTGCCTAGGACAAGTCTGGCTACCTAGGACAAGTTGTCTGGCTGCCTAGGACATGTTGTCTGGCTGCCTAGGACAAGAGTCTGGCTGCCTAGGACAAGTTGTCTGGCTGCCTAGGACAAGTTGTCTGGCTACCAAGGACAAAGTAAACATTTTTTTTTACTGGGTAAGTAAAGGAGCCTGTTAGTTGCCTAGAACATTTTAGAGAATAAAAAGGAATTTTCAAGACTCTTTGAAACTGTAATGAAATTTTGATCCTGAATAAACAAAATAGTCCTGATACAGCCACAATTGATGCTTGAATTTCCCTTAACATGTTACTGCATACAGATACTGGAACTTCCCTTATACCTCTACTGTGCAACGCCACTAAAATTTCCTTTAACACCCTATACTGCACAGTGATACTTGAATTTCCCTAAACCCTCTACTTTGCAATATTTGAATTTCCATTAAACCTCTGCTTTGCAATGATAATTGAATTTCCCTTTACCTCTACTACACAATGATACTTGAATTTCCCTAAACCCTCTACTGCACAATGATACTTGAATTTCCATTAAACCTCTACTTTGCAATACTTAAATTTTCATTCACCCTCTACTTGCAACAATACTTGAATTTATTTACCCTCTACTTGCAACAATACTTGAATTTAGTTACCCTCTACTTGCAACAATACTTGAATTTAGTTACCCTCTACTTGCAACAATACTTGAATTTCCATGTTTTCACACTGCAGTCATTTGAAAATTTTAATATTACAACTGACAGATTTTTTATAATGGAAAATGCCATTCTTTAAGCCAGTTCAGCAAAACAAAGGCAAATTAAAACTTCAAACTCCAGAACAACACTATGAGCTAAAATTACCTTACTGGTCTGTGCTTACAGAGGCCTGTTATATCCATTATTACAGCAGAAGATGTCATCCAGAAAAACAGATTTATCCAAAAAATCTGTCTGTTATTTTGAGAAATATGTACTTGCTAATTTTAATACTAAGCAGCATGAAAATACACAATAAAGTCCTTGAATATTTGTCAATTTTGAAAATGAGGGAAAACCATTAGTCACATGCCATGGCAAATTTCTGCTGGACTCCACTAGTCAATAGTTTTACTGCCAGAATTTGAGAAACATGCCTGAATACTTTAAATCTATATTGAACATCGTATGTGATTACTGAATCATCGCATGTGATTACTGAATCATTGCATGTGATTACTGAATCATCGCATGTGATTACTGAATCATTATATTTGTTGAATTTTACAAGTTGATGCATGACTCTGAGTACGTCAGCAAGTAAATCAAGCACATCACATTTTGAAAACTATTAAATCATTACATATACTAGAGACTGCAGATCAATACTGTTTCCATGTTTGGAGTTTTTTTTATTCTCAGGTTTCAATTTTCTGCTAAAACCGTTTTTTAATCAGTAGCCATTTTTAATTACTAATCCTAAGAACAAAGTCCAAGTTGGATTCTGCATTGAGAATGAGAGGTTAGGATTCCCAAGAACACATTCCAAGTTGGATTCTGCATTGATAATGAGAGGTAGGATTCCCAAGAACACATTCCAAAGTGGATTCTGCATTGAGAATGAGAGGGTAGGATTCCCAAGAACACATTCCAAGTTGGATTCTGCATTGATAATGAGAGGTAGGATTCCCAAGAACACATTCCAAGTTGGATTCTGCATTGATAATGAGATGGTAGGATTCCCAAGAACACATTCCAAAGTGGATTCTGCATTGATAATGAGAGGGTAGGATTCCCAAGAACACATTCCAAGTTGGATTCTGCATTGAGAATGAGAGGGTAGGATTCCCAAGAACACATTCCAAGTTGGATTCTGCATTGAGAATGAGAGGTAGGATTCCCAAGAACACATTCCAAGTTGGATTCTGCAATGATAATGAGTGGGTAGGATTCCCAAGAACACATTTCAAGTTGGATTCTGCATTGAGAATGAGAGGGTAGGATTCCCAAGAACACATTCCAAGTTGGATTCTGCATTGAGAATGAGAGGGTAGGATTCCCAAGAACACATTCCAAGTCAGATTCTGCATTGAGAATGAGAGGGTAGGATTCCCAAGAACACATTCCAAAGTGGATTCTGCAATGATAATGAGTGGGTAGGATTCCCAAGAACACATTCCAAGTTGGATTCTGCATTGAGAATGAGAGGGTAGGATTCCCATGAACACATTCCAAGTTGGATTCTGCATTGAGAATGAGAGGGTAAGATTCCCAAGAACACATTCCAAGTTGGATTCTGCATTAAGAATGAGAGGGTAGGATTCCAAGAACACATTTCAAGTTGGATTCTGCATTGAGAATGAGAGGGTAGGATTCCCAAGAACACATTCCAAGTTGGATTCTGCATTGAGAATGAGAGGGTAGGATTCCCAAGAACACATTCCAAGTTGGATTCTGCATTAAGAATGAGAGGGTAGGATTCCCAAGAACACATTCCAAGTTGGATTCTGCATTGAGAATGAGAGGGTAGGATTCCCAAGAACACATTCCAAGTTGGATTCTGCATTAAGAATGAGAGGGTAGGATTCCCAAGAACACATTCCAAGTTGGATTCTGCATTAAGAATGAGAGGGTAGGATTCCCCAGAACACATTCAAAGTTAGATTCTGCATTGAGAATGAGAGGGTAGGATTCCCAAGAACACATTCCAAGTTGGATTCTGCATTAATAATGAGAGGGTAGGATTCCCAAGAACATATTTCAATTTGGATTCTGCATTGATAATGTGTAGTTAAGATTTCAAAAGACACATTCCATGTCAGATTCTACACTGGTGATGAGCGGCTAAGATTTCCAATAACACATCCCACTTTTGATTCTGCACTGATAATAAGAGCACAAGATCCCAAAAATACAATCCAAGATAAATTCTGCACTGATAATGAGAAGATAAGAAAGTGATAAATTACACGATTGAAAATGTGACAACCTTTTCTGACACTGATAGTTCACAAAAGTAAAAATCTGTGCTATATTATCTGAAGCATTTTATATACATTTTAACACAAAACTTGTAATTTACATGCCTGTATGTGCAGCTAATTATTAGTATCAATGACAGGATTTTAGAACTTGCCAATTGTTACACCCGTGTAACTTGTTAATTACTATTATTGAAGCCAGGATTTTAGAACTTGCTAATTGTTACACCCGTGTAACTTGTTAATTACTATTATTGATGCCAGGATTTTAGAACTTGCCAATTGTTACACCCATGTAACTTGTTAATTACTATTATTGATGCCAGGATTTTAGAACTTGCCAATTCTTACACCCGTGTAACTTGTTAATTACTATTATTGATGCCAGGATTTTAGAACTTGTCAATTTATACATCTATATGTGCTGCTAATTATTAGCATTGATACTGGATTTTAGAACTTGTGTGAATTTATATGCCTGTAAGTTCTATTAATTACTTGTATTAATGACAGAATATTAAAACCTTAGAATTTATATGCCTGTATGCTCTATTAATTATAGTATTACTAATATTAATGACAGGATTTTATAACTTGTTAATTTATACATCTATATGTGCTACTAATTACTAGTATTAATGACAGATTAGAACTTGTGAATTTATACATCTATATGTTTTGTTAATTACTAGCATTGACGCCTGGATTTTAGAACTTGGCAATTGATACGCCTGTATGATTTGTTAATTACTATTAATGAAGACAGACTTTTATAATTTGCTGTGTACTACTTTCTAGCACCATTACTACTTTTGTATTTAAATGGTTTATACAAATAATGTTTAGTTACAGCAGTGAAATCTTGTCAAATACTAAATATAAAAAGATCATATTTAAAATATGCTGGGTTATGGAGTGAAATCTTGTAAAATACTATTGATAGAAAGATCCAAAATAAAATATGTTGGGTTACAGAGTGCAATCATATCAAATACTAAATATAACAAGATACAACATAAAATATGCTGGGTTATGGGTTACGAAGTGCAATCATATCAAATACTAAATATAAAAAATCCAACTTGAAATATGTTGGGTTACGGAGCGCAATTTTGTCAAATACTACATATAAAAAGATACAACTCAAAATGTGCTGGTTTAATTAGCACAGTTTTTTGACAGAGTCGATGGCATCATGTACAACATGTCAACAGTATTTGAAGAAAATAAGTTTCAAAGATATTTAGATTTTGATCACTGCTGAAGTTAAATGCTTTGTTGGTAAACTTCAGGCATCTACCATGTATATTTCCATGTCATGAGAAAATAAATCCATGATTACATACAATAATACAAAGTTACTTAAAGCTTGCAACAACTGGAAAATCTTGTAAGCTGATCTTGGATTTTCTTGATAAAATTTTCTTTTTGTAGGTTACAAGAGCTTGGTTCATTGTCAATGTTCATCGTAGTCTAATTCTTGTGTATACTTCAAAATAATGCAGTACCTAAGTACATGACTATGTATATATGCAAATAATTAGTCTTAAGATTGATTACATATTTCACTTCATGCCTTTTATGAATTGTTTGACATTCTTAATCTTTTTTTCAACTTCTTTTAAACCTGAACATAAGTATTTATGTCAACACTATGGAATGTTCTGTATTTTGGAGATATAAAATAAAATCAGCTATAATACCTTAATATTATTACTGCAATTAAACTGTTACCTGTTACCATAGTAACCAAGACATTTGGTATAAATTTCAAAAGATTTATTGCTAGAATAATTATTTTGGTATTTTAAATGCTTAGAGCTATATATATATATATATATATATATATATATATATATATATATATATATATATATATATATATATATATATGCACAGAATATACAGCAAAATCTTTATTGACTGAGTATCAAATCTGGAAACCTCACTGAAAACAAAGGAACTGTTATGTCTACCAGATTATCTCAAACAAATTGCTTAGACCCAGTTCTGCAGGCACATTATGTTATGGCAGATCTGGGTTGGTGCAGTATGAAATTTTCTCAACTTATAAGCATGTATATAAATGTGTAAAAGATAGAACTTGGACAATCTAAGCCAAATAATTAGAAAATCTTTGTTTTTAACATTTTAATTAAGAAAATTCAAAGCAGGACTGATTTTGCTCACTGTAAAGAAAACTAAAAAAGAAATAATTTTTTCCAGTAAATTATGTTTCTAAAAGAATACATACCCAACCACAATAACATTTGAGATGTAAGCCTACTATTTCCTAAAAATTTAGCTCAGTTCCATCTAGTGTACATCATATAGACAAAGGGCAATAACTCCTTCCAGTTACCTGCCCTTGCTGCCAACAAGTGTACCGGTAACTACTTTTTAAGCTGAGTGAATACCAACAAGTATGCTTTAGCGAAACAATTTAATGGAAAACTGGCATTCTCCTTCAAATCCATTCTTTGATAACATCAGTAGAATAGATAATAAGAGGAATGAATGATGAGATTATACCTGTACCTCCAGTATCCTTCTAAGGAATATAAAGGCTGACTTCCCCTATGTGAAGAATAACCCACTCTCCTAGCTTCAAAACAACACAGCATATGGTCACATGATCTGGGACCCCTATATCCAGTTAAGATTATGATTATAGAATTCTTCTTACCATCAAAATTACACTAATGAATTCAATGAAACTAAGAGGTTGCATCAGCTTTGACTAGTCTGGTGATTATCTAAGCTGACATCCCAGGACCCTCCAGAGTCTGAGCATGTCTCTGTGAAGCTAAATTCCCTAGTTAAAAACTCAAAACGGTTGACTCTACCTGCCAGCCAACAGCTTCCATTATGTTTCAGATCAAAACTTTATGTTCAAACATGAGGCTCTCTAACTTGGATCTAACTGTATGCGCTGAAACTCTGATTTCTTGAGAATTTAGAGTACTTCAATAATATAAACCACTTTATCCACGAATATAGCACTTGATGGTGATGTCTTGCTTCTTGATCTTTACTGGGAAATAGGGGAGATTGCATGTGCAATGACTTGTCTCTGTGCACTTTGAGTAGAGCCTGAAGGCGTAGACAAACGTCTTGTGTGACTTCTGTTCTCAATGTGACTATCAAAGAGAGGGAGTGGAGTGTATGACGATTCTGACTGCCAACTGACAGCAACCTATTTTCGACCGCAAAGCCTGGATGCATCATGCCGACCACTAAATCATCCAATCCTAATTGAAGATAGCATGGGTCTACAGAAAGGATATGTGACTCACCTGGGATACCATAGCCAAAGCTGCTAGGAAACATGTTTCGCATGATAGCAGCTTCAGTGAGTTTTTGGATAAATGCTTGAATTTATTTAAATTGAGCCATACTAAAACCCAGCACTGATTCCATTTGGGAACAGGGTGAGGAAATTTTGGTCAATCCAATTCAAACTGGTTAGTAGGCCTGATATATCCTTATCATGCCCAATATCACTTTGCCATGATGCCTAATGTGTCAGATACTATGGAGTGGCAGCCTTTGATGATAATTAGAACCTACATTTTCTCCTTGTAGAACCTAAGAAAAAGACTAGTCGAGGGATCAAGAACTTAAAGGGACAATGTTATTGACTTGGCACAGGTCTATGAAAACATGCCACTTTCCCAAATAAGCCTTCACATGGAGAACCTTCTTGCTTGTGATATTCTATTCAGAATGTAAGGTCTAAATTCTTTCTTTTGCAAGGTTGCCCTGATAAGAGCCACGCATAAATCTTCATGTGCAGCTGTATCACTGGATCATGTAGATCACTGACCCAGGACTTGTCCCATCTGAGAGAAATTATCAGAATCAGTTTGTGTGATGATCCTGAGATTTTGACTAAGAGGCATGGAAAATGAGGACCTTTGAGCCATAAAGGTCATTTATAAGAGGCCCATAAAATGACAGGCAGAAAGATCTTGAGGCTGTTGTTCATGATTATCTTCACACACATTGCATTTAGTATTTGAGTGAGGCTGTTGTTCATGAGTATCTTCACACTCAATGTGTTTAGTATTTGAGTGAGGCTGTTGTTCATGATTATCTTCACACTCATTGTGTTTAGTATTTGAGTGAGGCTGTTGTTCATGATTATCTTCACACTCATTGTGTTTAGTATTTGAGTGAGGCTGTTGTTCATGATTATCTTCATACTCACTGTGTTTAGTATCTGAGTGAGGCTGTTGTTCATGAGTATCTTCACACTGTTTAGTATCCTATTCAGGTTTTGCCTTCATATCTGGATAAACCATATTTTGTGGCTTAGAGGACATAAAGCTGTCATCTTTATAGGTCACGGTAACTTTTCTACAGGTATTCCATGACAAATTGGTCATACCATTATGGGAGGTTCATTTGCTGGTAATAAGGTGCAAAATCTCCCTGGAATTTATTAACTTCTGAACCACATCTGTAATTCAATGGATGGTGTAGATCGTTGTGACTGCAAACTTCATTGTTTTGTTCACCCGTTTCCAGAGAAGTAATAGTAGCTGTTATATATACTGGGTGAGGGAACCCTAACAACATCACCTACAATGTAACAAATTTCCCACTATAAAGAGAGTTATTACTCAACAAGAAGTAAACTTAATGGATAAATCCTGTCAGTGCAACTTTCAAACTGATAAGCACTAAAGGGTTATCTCAGGGGCAATGGAGAAAAGTGCTCAAATGTTGATGAATGTCTCAACTCTTTAGAATAAAGTTTCCATGTAGTCAGTTTTTTTATATCTAAAAAGAGATTTTGCATTCTTTCCACTAACTCTTCCTAACCAAATACTAGCATTGTCTGAAATAACACAAGCAACAATTTAAAATCTCAACTTAAGGAGAAATAGGGTAAATTTTAGTGAAATCTGAGCCTGGAAATCATAAAACAATGAACATGAATTTTGGACCGAGTTCCCACTATTAACCAATCATAAACAATCTCCACTATTAGCCAGTTATAAACAATCTTTTGAAAGTTACATCATAATGTGATTGGCTGACTCCCAAAATCTGATAAAATGTTTTCAGATTGCAGTCATATGATGTCTTGTGGATTTATGACTGGGTCCCACACACTTTCCTAAAACATAAAATTCATGCAAATGTCCAAATGTAATGCAAAACTAAATGTTCACACAATATCAAAAGATAGGTTGGCATGAAAAATGTGTGTGTGTGTGTGTGTGTGCAAGTGATATCAGAATCAAAATAAAACACTCACCAGTCAATTTCACCTTCTTTATAGAAGCTTTTGGCTTTGGTTTAGATTCAACATCATTGGCATAACCATGGTTGTTGACCACCATGACATTGCGTGACCCTACTTGTAAATTAGGTGTCTCCGTTCCTGCACCAAATTTAATCCTGGTCACTTCACCACTACCTGAAATATTGAAGATAATTTTTGGTCTGTTTTCTATCCATTATAAAGTAAATTTGGTATCTCACCAGTAAAAGCAATCATTTAGCAACACTAGAAGATCTTTGTCACAATGCAAAAATTACAATATATTATTATTGTTTACAAGTCAAATCCAACTGAAAGACCCAGATTTACTGCCACATGCTACATAATGCAATC
This sequence comes from Unio delphinus, assembly GCA_029339505.1. Lineage (NCBI taxonomy): Eukaryota > Metazoa > Mollusca > Bivalvia > Unionida > Unionidae > Unio > Unio delphinus. Next base: position 8,662,238 of record JAQISU010000057.1, on the reverse strand, counting down.
ATAAATTTGGGTCTATGCAGTTTGTTAGGTGTAAACAGTAGAACAAAAACACACCCACCCTGATCTGTCAACATTTTATGGGACAGCATATCAGAATTTATGTTGTTAGAAGTTGGACTTGACTTATAAGTAAGTATGCAGTCATTATGACCCTAACAAGTTATACAAAGCAATTCCTCAATCTCATCTGGGGGACCCATGATGGCTGAGTGGTCTAAAGTTCTCACTTGTACCAATCACTGCCATCTCACCTCTGTCCACATGGGTTCGAGTCTCAGACTTGAACAATGCAGGTATATGTAATGCAGGTATATGTAAGGTTTGCCAGTAGCTTACTGTGGGTTGGTGGTTTTTACTGGGGGTTTTCCCAGGACCTTCCTCCATCAGTTATGCTTGTTGCCATGTATAGCCTGTCATGTGCTGAAAAAAAACATTCAACAAAAAACAACATCAAATCTCATTTATTTTTACATGGAAGATAATAGTTATAGTGACTGACCCCTAAATGAGCCCATGGGATTTATACATGACTCCTTCATTATAAGTGAGGCTGCCCTATGATTAGGTGGGTTTTAGGTAAGGCTGTGTTAAAACTGGGTATACAGTATGCAAAGTATATGTTACTTTTATGTGATGCATGCTGAACATGTTAATTCAGGTCTCTGTATGGGAATAGGTTGTTTGGGTTCTTCCATTCAGCTTTGGCTTCTTTATTTAGTTTCCTCAGTACCCTTAATACTGATGGGACTTGTACAGCATAATTTCCAAACAATGTTTTACTATAAGACCAGAGATGCCATCCAATGAGCACATCATGTTTCTCTATAAGACCTGAGATGCCATCCAATGAGCACAACATATTTCTCTATAAGACCAGAGATGCCATCCAATGAGCACAACATATTTCTCTATAAGACCAGAGATGCCATCCAATGAGCACAACATATTTCTCTATAAGACCAGAGATGCCATCCAATGAGCACAACATATTTCTCTATAAGACCAGAGATGCCATGAGCACATCATATTTCTCTATAAGACCAGAGATGCCATGAGCACATCATATTTCTCTGTAAGACCAGAGATGCCATGAGCACATCATATTTCTCTGTAAGACCAGAGATGCCATGAGCACATCATATTTCTCTATAAGACCAGAGGTGCCATGAGCACATCATATTTCTCTATAAGACCAGAGGTGCCATGAGCACATCATATTTCTCTATAAGACCAGAGATGCCATGAGCACATCATATTTCTCTATAAGACCAGAGATGCCATGAGCACATCATATTTCTCTATAAGACCAGAGATGCCATGAGCACATCATATTTCTCTATAAGACCAGAGATGCCATGAGCACATCATATTTCTCTATAAGACCAGAGATGCCATGAGCACATCATATTTCTCTATAAGACCAGAGATGCCATGAACACATCATGATTTTTGAAAGACTAGAGATGCCAACCAATAAGCACATGTTTTTATGTAAGACTGAAGAAAAGAACATGATAGATACAATTCTTTTCACTGAAGAAAATGTCAATATATTATCGATGAGATTGTTACTCACTGTGATGATGAATAAGTGACCTTATGGGTGCTGAAGAGGATGTTTTCAATCCAGATGGCGCTGCTTGGGTCTGAGTGCCTGCTCCTCCAACAGCATCAGTTTCCAAATTGTGTTCCTATAAATAAATAAAAAAAACTCAGTAAATGTTCAATACTTGTCTTGTTTTAGCTGCAAACTAACTAATTATATTTTTAATTCTTTTTTGTTGGTGTCAATAGGGATGATGGGGGTTCAGAGGTATTCACAGACGGTTCATTTTTCATAAGTCTTTAAATTCATAGTTTGCAGTTGGCACAAAATTAACAAACAATTTATCTTAATAAATATTAGTGAATTCACAGTATAACAAACTTTTGAACACAAAACTGTCTGATATGACTAATCTAACTGAGCTAATGAACACAAAACTGTCTGATATGACTAATCTAACTGAGTTAATGAACACAAAACTGTCTAATATGACTAATCTAACTGAGCTAATGAACACAAAACTGTCTGACATGACTAATCTAACTGAGCTAATGAACACAAAACTGTCTGACATGACTAATCTAACTGAGCTAATGAACACAAAACTGTCTGATATGACTAATCTAACTGAGCTAATGAACACAAAACTGTCTGACATGACTAATCTAACTGAGCTAATGAACACAAAACTGTCTGATATGCCTAATCTAACTGAGCTAATGAACACAAAACTGTCTGATATGACAAATCTAACTGAGCTAATGAACACAAAACTGTCTGATATGACTAATCTAACTGAGTTAATGAACACAAAACTGTCTGACATGACTAATCTAACTGAGCTAATGAACACAAAACTGTCTGATATGCCTAATCTAACTGAGCTAATGAACACAAAACTGTCTGATATGACAAATCTAACTGAGCTAATGAACACAAAACTGTCTGATATGACTAATCTAACTGAGTTAATGAACACAAAACTGTCTGATATGACTAATCTAACTGAGCTAATGAACACAAAACTGTCTGACATGACTAATCTAACTGAGCTAATGAACACAAAACTGTCTGACATGACTAATCTAACTGAGCTAATGAACACAAAACTGTCTGATATGACTAATCTAACTGAGCTAATGAACACAAAACTGTCTGACATGACTAATCTAACTGAGCTAATGAACACAAAACTGTCTGACATGACTAATCTAACTGAGCTAATGAACACAAAACTGTCTGATATGCCTAATCTAACTGAGCTAATGAACACAAAACTGTCTGATATGACTAATCTAACTGAGCTAATGAACACAAAACTGTCTGATATGACAAATCTAACTGAGCTAATGAACACAAAACTGTCTGATATGACTAATCTAACTGAGCTAATGAACACAAAACTGTCTGATATGACTAATCTAACTGAGCTAATGAACACAAAACTGTCTGATATGACTAATCTAACTGAGCTAATGAACACAAAACTGTCTGATATGACTAATCTAACTGAGCTAATGAACACAAAACTGTCTGATATGACTAATCTAACTGAGCTAATCAACCACTATTGAATCCTTTCATAATGTTCATTAAATTAATTTTAAAAATTTCTTCTGATTTTTCGTAAGCTTTTCTAACCAATAAAGGATATTACTTTATTTAAAATGCCTAAACAGAAAATAAAAGTTATCTTGGCAGGCTGAAAACAATTTACCAATGTGATTTAGCCCATTTCAGAAAAGTCATTTGCACTAAATATTCTGGCCATTCTATTCAAATATTCCAGAAAATGGGGCATAACCCTATAATGAGTCTGTTATATGTCCAACTTATTGCTTAACAAAAATAGTATAAGATCAGTGTGAGCTTGTCGAAAACTAATATACATAAACTCATAGACAATAATCAAAATACAGTAATACCTAGCACAGCCCAACAAAGGATGTCTATATCCCAGCATTGGTTGACATAAATGACAACAATTTGTGATGAATTCTTACAATCAAGAGAGTGTAATATCTATCATAGCTAGAAATATGATCTACCATATTTTCCAGCCTATAAGTTGATACTTTTTTACTTGAAAGTCAGGTCTTTGTCTTCTACTCCAAATCAACTTATATATGGATTGTGTCATTGAAAGTTTATATAAGTTACGTTCATAACTACAGGTAATAAAATGAACTACAACATGGATGTGCTTTCAATTATAATAAAATAAACATGGACTGTTCATTCAGATGTGTCAATTAATAAAAGAAAATAGCAGTGATTTGTTCAGAAGTAAAATCACAAGCATGTTACCACCGGTAATGCAATTTCACGAATGCCAGTAATATGGAATATCATACAACGATACCATTAAAAGTGTAAAATACAAAGCCAAGATATTGAACTGGCCTCGTCTTATACTCCAAATTGACTTATATATGGACGAAGGATGGAAAATTTACAAAATTGGTGAATTCGACTTCTACTCCAAATCAACTTGTATGCCAGAAAATACAGTATATCCGACTACTGACTGGCACAAATCAGACATAAGTCAGTAATGAATTATTAAATTATATTACTATCAGTTCTGCAGAAAAGTAAAATCTGTAATTTCATCTGGATTGACTTTGCATATTATACAGAGAGCAGTTTGAAAATTTTCATTTAAAACATTGGAGCTAACAATGTTCGATCAATTAAGCTAATAATGAAAAAGATTTTTCAAAATCATTTGATCAACTCTTTATCATAGTCTTGTCTTTAACTGCAAAAAGCTTTACTGGATAAGGACTTGGATGTAAATGTAGCCACATTGGTGGCCATATTGGAGGTTAGTCATTCTCATTCAGAACCATGTAGATACCATTTGAATTCTTCTGATGAAAACCTCTTGTCAAAATGTCTTTCCCTGTAAAAGTCTAAAACAAAATTTTTAACATGACTGCTTTGGTGGCTGTACTGGATGCTGATATGACCAGCCATTAAAGAATAGTAGATTTTCAAAATGGCTACTGTGGTGGCCATATTGGACAACAGATCAGTACTACTTTCATTCATGACCAACTTGACATCATACAAAGCCTTTTCGTTAAAACCTCATGCTGACATGACCATCAATTCACAAGGGGTAGAAATAACAAGATTTTCAATATGTCACTGTGGATGATACAAAACAGATTATTGTTATTATTTCATTTATTTTCTGTACCTGACTTTTGTCATGATTGTAATTGAGGGCCACAAATGGAGTTAATGCCTAGCTTACTTTTGTCATGATTTTTAAACATTATGTTTTACCCTTATTTAAGTTCAAGGGTTAGTGGAATTTTCCATTGAAATGGAAATGATTAGTTTTACAGACTATTCTATTTCACCTTAGGCCAAGTGGGGAAGTATATAATGGGAATTTGGTAAACAGCTATTCATTCCTGTTTGATATCAGTATTTGGGAACCTATGATCAGAGTTTATGGCTGTAGTCAGATACAAACTGAGAAGAATTGTTTATTCAAATTGTTCACTGGAATCACATTTACTTTTTTGAACTAAAGCATTACAATAGGATTATTGAGAACTCTTATAAAGACATTCTGGTCTGCATCATTGTCGCACATCAGAACATTCAAAACAATTGGAATTCATACATTCAGAACATTCTATATTGTTGGACATGTGATAGAACATTGAGTATTATTTGGGATTTTATTCATAATATTGAAAGTGTCTTTTGAATTTTCACTTTGTATTCTAGGGAAATAATTGTTTGTTGAATTCTACTTAATACATTGTTGGTTTCCTTTTTGTTTCTTATTTTAGGACTAATCCAATTAGCTCTTCTGAGCAGTAAATCAAAATTTATGAGTCATTAGCTAAAACCCCTGAAAAGAACTAGTTATGTATACAGTCAACAGGATGGTATGCTCTTACAATATTTGTAACCACTGGTTAAAATAAAGATCTGTTATTGATTTCTTGATATCTGTTTTAAAAAATGTTGCCATATGTAATCATAAAAACTGAGCTTCATATGTTTTTTAAACAGTTTTAATGAAGTCATAAAGCATAAAAATCAACTCATTCATGCCAAGTGTAACTGATGAATGGTTATTTGTCCATCTATCTATTTTCCTTGCAATCTGAAGTCTGATTACACTTACTGAGGAAAGATGATCATATCTGGCATGATGTTTCACATGAATGAGTACAAAAATAAGGTTTCAGATTCTGGAAGTAGCGTATTAGGGAGAAAGGGATGGGAGTCAAAGGTTCCATTTTCATAAATAATATAGACTATTCCTGCATTCTATCAACAAGGACTGAAGAAAAAAGCACACATCTGGAAAGCTGCTTTAATGGAATGAGTGAATGACATCAAAGGTTTTCCAACATGAAGATGGCGCATATGGGCTCTTCTTGCAACATCAATACCATCTAGACTGATTTAGGGTGGATAATCATATCTGATGACAATGATGATAATTTCTTATCCTGGATGCATCCACATGGACTTTTCTTCTTCTGATTTTTGCATGAAAATATTAGTGTAATCCCTAGACAAAGTTTTGCCCCTTGTCACCAGCCATTTAAGAAGAGTATAACAATTCTAAATCAGTAACATAAAATGAAGAAAAATGGCACAACATTTACCAAAGATTGCTGTCCATTATTATCCACTGTAGTAGCAAGCCTTGACTGTGAAGCTGTCGATGCTGATGTCTTTACTGCATTTGCTGATGCAGATGATGTACTTGATGCTTGGGAAGATGATTTTGGTATATTCGGGATTTGCTGGTTGGTGCTGCCATTTGGCAGAGTAGATGCATTGGCAGCTGATGCCGATGATCCAGGGTTAGAAGCTGCTTTCTGATATATGGAACTATGCAACGTAGTGTTTGATGATGTGCTGTTACCTGCAGAAGATGCTGAGAACTGACTCATGGGTCTGGGGGCTGGAAAATAAAAAAAACACAAATTAAGATCATTTTAAAAACTGCAAATCCTATAGATATGGTATGATTTTACCAACTGATAGAATTTCCATAATAATACATGTTAAAAATGGACTCAGCTCTATTCACTGGTGTTAAGTGATGAATGCATGCAGCATCCTAACACCATGCATATAAGACAAACAAAACTGAAGAAATAACAAAAAAGTTTCCTCCAATACAATCCAGTTGAGGTCATCAGATTAAACAGCACACAACAGATTTTATAGATGACTTGTATGCCCATGATCTCAATTTCACCGACACAAGTGTCAAGTCCAGACCTGGTAAATTTGTAATAATACTGTAGATACAATTTAGCCAATCAGGTCCGGATTTCACTAAACTGGAATTAAATTTATACCAGGAATCTAGTGATCTGATTGACTGAAATTTCAGTTTTACATAAAATTGACCAATCAAATCTCTTTTATGCCAACAGAATTTTAAGACTTATGTTGGTGAAAATGGGGACCAGATCAATGGATTCTAAACTTACAGTTCAGTCGAGCAAACCATTGCCATTATAAAGGACAGATAACCAACTGGATGATAGTAAGTGAGGTAATAAGAGACAACTTACAAAACAGTCAAGTTTGTCTGGACCTATTAGCTCTGTGATATGTGCACTTGACCGATTCTATTCAAGTAAAGACCGATTCTATTTAAGTACCTCTGGAATAAAATTGGGTAAGAATAATTACATCACACTTTATGGTTTTGAGAAAATGAAACAAGAATACTGTATTTATCCAAGTAACACTCACGTTCAGGCATGGCATCTACAAATAAATCCTCTTCATCATCAATGGACATTCTTTGCTCAATGCTGAAAATGAATAAATTCTTCTTAATTTTAATTTCCCTTGTCAAGGCAAATGCACTACGAGTACCGTCTCATTACTGTGCCCTTCGTTATCACATATTTCCTGTTATAAGGCGGGTCTGATTATGGTTCACATTTTATTAGCCAATGCTAAAATAATATGAATAACATACTGTATTGATAAGCCATTCCCATTGTATGCATCGTATAATCCATGGACAATCTTATAAGTCAGTGCTATATATAATGTTTTTTTTCTGGTACTTTATCAGTAGCTTTATATATATATATATATATATATATATATATATATATATATATATAGTAATTATATTTTTCTTTAATGTCCACCTTTAGAAAACAGGTTGACATAATAGTAAAGTAAAGCCATACTGGAGACAAAAGAAATTGCAAGTTTGTAATTCTGGGTCATGTTACATTTTGCAAGAAATATTTAGACAAGAAACCACATTAACTTTCTAAGCCTAAATGTACTGAAGGAAAATTGGAAAATAGCCTAGTATTCTTTATATTTTTTATACATCTTTTACAAATGTTAATGGCACTGAGATTGGTGGAGATTAGCAAATTAGTTGCACTTGATATGTACTCCAAAGTATGGATCAATAAATACCTTCTAGTTTTATGACTGTTTACACTACATACAGTGTACAATGTCCATGCATAGTCTAATCATATGGCTATTTGCATTACATACCGTGTACAATGTCCATGCATAGTCTAGTCTTATGGCTATTTGCACTACATACAGTGTACAATGTCCATGCAGAGTCAAATCTTATGTATGCTTGCACTATATGCAGTGTATAATGTCCATGCATGGTCTAATTTTATGGCTATTTGCATTACATACAGTGTACAGTGTCTATGCATAGTCTAATCTTATGGCTATTTGCATTACATTCAGTGTACAATGTCCATGCATAGTCTAATCGTAAGACTATTTGTACTACATTTGACATACCATGTCCCTGCAGAGTCTAGTTTTATGACTATTTACACTACATATAGTATAAAATGTCCAAGCATAGTCTCTCATTTACTAACCATTGGTTACTAACTGTATCTTTATAAAAATATTCTTTCAAAGAATAGTTGAGATGTTTCATCAGATCCCTCACATTCCATGTTTTCTTCAAATTAAAATGGACAAATTATATTTTATACATGTGTCTCTAAAAGAAACACTCAATACACTATTCTCTCAATGAATCTAATACTGATAACTGGCTAACCCACTTATAACATGGGATCAGGCTTGGATCCCATTCTTTATATTATAAAATACTAAAACAACTGCCCTCTTTTTGTTGACTGTGAAGAAAATCACGATTAAAGATGGCAAATGAAACCATCTTCATTATTCATTTTAGTGTGTGTTTAATACATAGAAATCTGAATTAGTGTGTGTTTAACACACATAAATCTGAATCAATCTCATGAAATTCTCAACTTTACATTTTCTGTCCAAGCAATTTCTCAGTACACTGTGAATAACAGTATTTAATGGAATTTTATCAATAAAAATGTCACTAACGCCTAATGGTGGTAATATTTTAATTTATAAATACCATTTGTTAAATAAAGTTTTATCAAGCAAAATTCAGGTTTTAGTTCTATTTTTTCATTTAGTTTTATTGTAATCATTACAAATGTAATGTTACCTTCTTGTATTCAATCATGAAACAATGTAATTCTTTTGTCACAGCTATTTCCATAAGCAATTATGTGAGAACCTAATAAAGTGCCAATCATGTGTAAGTTTTTGTTGCATTTTTACACTCAATCTGAAGCAGACCAACTCTGTATTATCATGTTAATTATATCAATACAGAGAATAGAATAAAATGCCTTGGTCAAGTATACATCTAAGCCATCTAGTGCCAAGGCAATTAAAGTGAAGTGCCTTGGTCAAGTATACATCTAAGCATCTAGTGCCAAGGCAATTAAAGTGAAGTGCCTTGGTCAAGTATACATCTAAGCCATCTAGTGCCAAGGCAATAAAGTGAAGTGCCTTGGTCAAGTATACATCTAAGCATCTAGTGCCAAGGCAATTAAAGTGAAGTGCCTTGGTCAAGTATACATCTAAGCCATCTAGTGCCAAGGCAATAAAGTGAAGTGTCTTGGTCAAGTATACATCTAAGCATTTAGTGCCAAGGCAATTAAAGTGAAGTGCCTTGGTCAAGTATACATCTAAGCCATCTAGTGCCAAGGCAATTAAAGTGAAGTGCCTTGGTCAAGTATACATCTAAGCATCTAGTGCCAAGGCAATTAAAGTGAAGTGCCTTGGTCAAGTATACATCCAAGCATCTAGTGCCAAGGCAATTAAAGTGAAGTGCCTCGGTCAAGTATACATCCAAGCATCTAATGCCAAGGCAATTAAAGTGAAGTGCCTTGGTCAAGTATACATCCAAGCATCTAGTGCCAAGGCAATTAAAGTGAAGTGCCTCGGTCAAGTATACATCCAAGCATCTAATGCCAAGGCAATTAAAGTGAAGTGCCTTGGTCAAGTATACATCTAAGCATCTAGTGCCAAGGCAATTAAAGTGAAGTGCCTTGGTCAAGTATACATCTAAGCATCTAGTGCCAAGGCAATTAAAGTGAAGTGCCTTGGTCAAGTATACATCCAAGCATCTAATGCCAAGGCAATTAAAGTGAAGTGCCTTGGTCAAGTAAACCTGCATTACTTTGCTTGCAAGATTGACTGATAGAACTCTAACTCAATCTTAATCAAGAAACACAATGGGCTCTTATCTCATGTACAACACTGTCTTTGTATTTCCTTATTATTAAAATCTTTTAATTGAAAACTTCCATAATACATAGAGTTCATCCATTTCATTGATATTTAGATGCAAAAAAATGCTTCAGACTTTATAAAAATCAAAATGTCAGCTGAGTCAATAAACAGATAAATATAACAGTAGAGTAACATTTTTACAAACTATTGCTCATAAAGTTTTATTAGGTCCTTTGTCATAGCACAATATTACACTTATTCTGTAAAAGAGATATATCTTATATTTTAACGACACCATTTCTGATGTTCAACTAATCTGGAAGAATTGACATTTACAGATTTGTTTTCAAATAATTATCATTTTATACATTTGGGTAATATTTTAAAGCACTGATTTGCATTTTGTCTAAAAGTATTTTTAGAAAGTTAATATTTCATAGGAACCAAATGATCCATTTTGAGAGATATTTGGAAAATGTGAACCATCAATTTTTAAAAGGTCTGATGGCCCTAGGCCTCGATTAGAAACAGTTGGGTAAATTTTATTATCTTATTACCAGAAATCAAAGCCTAATTTAAATAGGCAAAGCCATCCATATAATTTTACCAGAACTGCAGTAAAGAACTAACTTTTGGAGTCAATGAATGTTTTTATATTTGACGAAAATAATTTCTGTATCATTTTTTTAAAACACCTATACAAATCAATTATGTATACATACTCTAAACAATGTCTTTTAATATGATTGTAGTTAATTACTTTTAAAAAGACCACATTATACCATTACCTTAGCGGTTGAGAGAGCATTTGTAAACAATGTAAAAATTGCCTGTGCAATTGAAGACAAATTAAGAAAGTTTCAATGCAAACTTAATCAGTTTAAAGATAAAATTATTAATAATTTTTATACTTTTAATAATGGCCTTAAAATTTAGAAACTGGTATGTATCATTCAAAGTAAACTCTTACTTTGGTATAGTTGGACTCTTCGGAGACTCTGAACTTCCCCAAAATACAGCTTTCACAGCTCCTAAAATTCCATGTCTTTCCTTATCTTTCTTCTCTTCTTTTTTCTCTTCTTTTTTTTTCTTTTCCTCCTTCTTGTCTTCCTTTTTCCTTCTGGCGTCTTCTTCCTTTTTTCTTTTTTCCATTTCATCTGTTCTTTTCTTTCGTTTTTCCTCCTCCTCTTTTCTTAGCCTCTCTTGATTCCTTTTTCTCTCTTCCTCCATTCTTGACTTCATAAGACTTGACATGTATTGCGGTTCTGAGGCTCTCATCTGTATAGACAGCATTCATTAAAATTCTGATAATGCTAATGACACCTCCGATCAGGAACATGCAACAACAATTATGAAATGAACCCGCATGTGTAAAACTTTGGCGTAACTAATTTCTTTACAACAGAGTCATCAGCTGTACAAATGTCTTGCATGTTTAATGATGATGAAATCTACATAATAACCAAGATAATAATTAAATAATTGCAAGTAGATAACACTATGAACATTTGTATATATAAAAAAACAAAGTGAGAACTTTATTAGAGGAAAACATCACCATTTGATGCTTGATAAAACTCGTGTATCTAAACAAAAAAAATGGTATACTTAAATTACGAGAAAAAAGAACTTAGTCATTTATCACATTTTTAAACATTACAAATATTTTTGTTCTTGTTCTTCAGATAAATATGTAAAATAATGAAAACAAGTTTTTACCAAATATCAATTTGTTTATTTTGCCTGTATGTTTATTGATATTTCTGGTAACTTCAGTATGCTAGGCAAACTAGTGTGCTTGCAAATAAAAGAGACTCACATAAAAATGTGTAAGTGTTGCCATCCCCCCTTCTTTTAAGCTGTACTGGTCACATTGTTTATGGGATAGTCTATCATCCATCTATTAGCTCAAGTCAGCTATCACTATCTATCCTAAATTACTTATAAGATTCTCATCAAATTTTACATAAACATTTATCCCCAGGTCTAGTTGGTCCTAAATGAAAAGTGCTGCCTGGATACTGTATATGGTCATCACAGTGCTCACATGGAAAAGCTTCTTAAATGAACAGTCACATCAACTTGGGGTTTAACTAACAGACTTCATATGGCAACTATATTGGATGTGTGAGTGGCACCATTTTCATTGGGACCAACCAGACATCGTAAATGGTCATTTGGTCAAAATGTGACTTTCCATTCAAAAACAGTAGCAATAACAAACTGTTAAGATGTTTGTGGTGGTGGCCATAGCAGAAATTAGATCAGTACCATTTTAAATTAGGACCAATTAGACATCATAATGTCATTTGATGAAAACCCCATGTCAATATGACTTTCTGTTGAGGAACAGTAGTGTCATGGTTTTCAAGATGCTGATAGGGTGGCCATATTTGGCATAAGATTGATACTATTTGCATGTAAATATCATTTACTAGATATCATAAGAAATCTTCTGAAGAATGTTGATATGACCATCCAGTCAGGAGAAGTAGTGATAAAAGTTTCAAAATGGCTGCTGTGGTGGCCGTTTTGGCTCTATGATCAGCATCCAATCCTTATCCTTTAAGACCAACTATACCATGGGATGAGTGTGTGTATAAGGTTTCAAGGCAATCGTCCATGTTAAACAAACAGCAGGCTATATATTTATCTCAAGTTTAAATCGGTGTCTCACACCTGTCTCCATGCTATATGCAAGGTTCAAAAGTCATCAGGACATGCTAAATTCAGAGAGTGGTGCATGTTACAACTGAAGCTGGCCTCACTGAAATAACAAACCAAGGCCAAATATTAAAAGTATCAGCCCAATGATTGACAGGTCTTTCTAGCTCAAAAACTTGTGATGCCATTCAAGTTATGTAAGCTTGCATATAAGAGGTCCTCACTTTCATGTCAAACATAAATCTGGCTTTTAAAAAGTTTGAACCAACAGAAAATATTCAACAGACCACTGGATATTTCTGGAGGAATGCTGGTCCATTAACTCTTGGATTTAGAAATGGAGCAATAAATATCATGCTGGTCCATCAATGCTTGGATTAAGAATCTGAGCAATGAATATCATGTTAGTCCATCAACACTTGGATTTTGAAAAGGAGCAGTGAATATCATGTTGGTCCATCAAATTTTGGATTAAGAAACGTAGCAATGAATAATATGTTGGTCCATCAACTCTTGGATTTTGAAATGGAGCAGTGAATATCATGTTGGTCCATCAACTCTTGGATTAAGAAATGGAACAGTGAATATCTTGTTGGTCCATCAACTCTTGGATTATGAAATGGAGCAGTGAATATTATGTTGATCCATCAATGCTTGGATTAAGAATCTGAGTAATGAATATCATGTTAGTCCATCAACTCTTGGATTTTGAAATGGAGCAGTGAATATCATGCTGGTCCATCAACTCTTGGATTAAGAAATGTAGCAATGAATAACATGTTGGTCCATCAACTCTTGGATTATGAAATAGAGTAGTGAATATCTTGTCGGTCCATTTAGTCTCGGATTAAGAAATGGAGCAGTGAATATCATGTTGGTCAACTCTTGGATTATGAAATGGTCCAGAGAATATCATGTTTGTCCATCAACTCTTGCATTATGAAATGGAGCAGTGAATATCATGTTTGTCCATCAACTCTTGGATTATGAAATGGAGCAGTGAATATTATGTTGATCCATCAATGCTTGGATTAAGAATATGAGTAATGAATATCATGTTAGTCCATCAACTCTTGGATTATGAAATGGAGCAGTGAATATAATGTTGGTCCATCAACTCTTGGATTAAGAAATGGAGCAGTGAATATCATGTTGGTACATCAACACTTGGATTAAGAAATGGAGCAGTGAATATCATGTTGGTCCATCAACACTTGGATTAAGAAATGGAGCAGTGAATATCATGTTGGTCCATCAACTCTTGGATTAAGAAATGGAGCAGTGAATATCATGTTGGTCCATCAACACTTGGATTAAGAAATGGAGCAGTGAATATCATGTTGGTCCATCAACACTTGGATTAAGAAATGGAGCAGTGAATATGTTGTTGGTCCATCAACACTTGGATTAAGAAATGGAGCAGTGAATATCTTGCTGGTCCATTTACCCTGGGATTAAAAAATGGAGTAGTGAATATCACGTTGTTCACTCTTGGATTATGAAATGGAGCAGTGACTATCATGTTGGTCAATCAACACTTGGATTAGGAAATGGAGCAGTGAATATGTTGTTGGTCTATCAACACTTGGATTAAGAAATGGAGCAGTGAATATCATGTTGGTCCATCAACACTTGGATTAAGAAATGGAGCAGTGAATATCACGTTGTTCACTCTTGGATTATGAAATGGAGCAGTGAATATCACGTTGTTCACTCTTGGATTATGAAATGGAGCAGTGAATATCACGTTGTTCACTCTTGGATTATGAAATGGAGCAGTGAATATCATGTTAGTCAATCAACTCTTCGATGAAAATTCCCAGCTTAAGCTTAAGATTAAATGTCTGTGGACAACTGCAGATAAACTGGAAATTTAATGATGATCCAGTATGTACAATTATAACTACTGGATATGTAATGAATATGTGGTATATACCATTATAACTGGATATGTAATGAACATGTGGTATATACCAATATACCTTGATATGTAATGAATATGTGGTATATACCATTATAACTGGATATGTAATGAACATGTGGTATATACCATTATAACTGGATATGTAATGAACATGTGGTATATACCATTATAACTGGATATGTAATGAACATGTGGTATATACCAATATAACTTTATATGTAATGAATATGTGGTATATACCATTATAACTGGATATGTAATGAACATGTGGTATATACCATTATAACTGGATATGTAATGAACATGTGGTATATACCAATATAACTTGATATGTAATGAATATGTGGTATATACCATTATAACTGGATATGTAATGAACATGTGGTATATACCATTATAACTTGATATGTAATGAACATGTGGTATATACCATTATAACTTGATATGTAATGAACATGTGGTATATACCAATATAACTTGATATGTAATGAATATGTGGTATATACCATTATAACTGGATATGTAATGAACATGTGGTATATACCATTATAACTGGATATGTAATGAATATGTGGTATATACCAATATAACTGGATATGTAATGAACATGTGGTATATACCAATATAACTTGATATGTAATGAACATGTGGTATATACCATTATAACTGGATATGTAATGAATATGTGGTATATACCAATATAACTGGATATGTAATGAACATGTGGTATATACCATTATAACTGGATATGTAATGAACATGTGGTATATACCAATATAACTTGATATGTAATGAATATGTGGTATATACCATTATAACTGGATATGTAATGAATATGTGGTATATACCATTATAACTGGATATGTAATGAATGTGGTATATACCATTATAACTGGAGATGTAATGAATGTGGTAAATATCATTATAACTGGATATGTAATGAACATGTGGTATATACCAATATAACTTGATATGTAATGAATATGTGGTATATACCATTATAACTGGATATGTAATGAATGTGGTATATACCATTATAACTGGATATGTAATGAATATGTGGTATATACCATTATAACTGGATATGTAATGAATATGTTGTATAAACTATTATAACTGGATATGTAATGAATATGTGGTATATACCAACATAACTGGATATGTAATGAATATATGGTATATACCAATATAACTGGATATGTAATGAATATGTGGTATATACCATTATAACTGGATATGTAATGAATATGTGGTATATACCATTATAACTGGATATGTAATGAATGTGGTATATACCATTATAACTGGATATGTAATGAACATGTGGTATATACCATTAAAATGGTATTTAATGAATAGCTGGTTTGTTTGTTTGATTAGGATTTTTAACATAGCTTTGACAATTATTCATTCATATAGCTACGATGTCTGCAGTGAGGCAGTTTATGGTGATGTACATATGATAAGATTATTGTTTTATAATATGGTGAATGGATTTCTTTAATTTCATTCCAACCTGAATTTATTTCATGTAAACTTTGAAGAAAAAACACGTAAATACTTTTTAAAAAATATCTTCTACCATTTGAAAATTATTAATAGTATTTTTTTTTAATATTGTGTTTAGAAAATGGATTTAGACATATATGTTCAGTGTAAAACCTATATCATATATTCTGTATCAGTATATATCAAGTGAAAAGTATTAAGTAGGATTAATAAAGCCCTATAAATTTACTATTACCACACATACCTGTACAATATTAAGTAGAATTAATAAAGCCCAATAAATTTACTATTACCACACATACCTGTACAATATTAAGTAGAATTAATAAAGCCCAATAAATCTACTATTACCACACATACCTGTACAATATTAAGTAGGATTAATAAAGCCCAATAAATTTACTATTACCACACATACCTGTACAATATTAAGTAGGATTAATAAAGCCCAATAAATTTACTATTACCACACATACCTGTACAATATTAAGTAGAATTAATAAAGCCCAATAAATCTACTATTACCACACATACCTGTACAATATTAAGTAGGATTAATAAAGCCATATAAATTTACTATTACCACACATACCTGTACAATATTAAGTAGGATTAATAAAGCCCAATAAATCTACTATTACCACACATACCTGTACAATATTAAGTAGGATTAATAAAGCTCTATAAATTCACTATTACCACACATACCTGTACAATATTAAGTAGGATTAATAAAGCCCAATAAATTTACTATTACCACACATACCTGTACAATATTAAGTAGAATTAATAAAGCCCAATAAATTTACTATTACCACACATACCTGTACAATATTAAGTAGAATTAATAAAGCCATATAAATTTACTATTACCACACATACCTGTACAATATTAAGTAGGATTAATAAAGCCATATAAATTTACGATTACCACACATACCTGTACAATATTAAGTAGAATTAATAAAGCCCAATAAATCTACTATTACCACACATACCTGTACAATATTAAGTAGGTTTAATAAAGCCCAATAAATTTACTATTACCACACATACCTGTACAAGTCCAATCCAAACTGCACAGATTGATCTAGTAAATCGATGTGCAGTCCATTAGGACTCATCAGTAAAAGAAACAACACAGACACTGACCTACTGACACATTATGCCTTAGCAGACCAGGGTCTTTGTTGTTTACAGCTGGGTCTGACTTACATGAGAGTACATATAGTATTTCTTGGGTATCAAAGATAATAAATTTGTGCTTGTTACAGACTATGAATTATGACTCCATCAACTTCTGTGCTAATTGGAAACAAGAGAGAGAGAGAGAGAGAGAGAGAGACAGAGAGAGAGAGACATATGACAGAGACAGAGAGATAGACAAAGAGAAAGGGAGAGAGATAGTTACCCTATCTCTTCGCCCCATCATTTCTGGAAAAGAAAGGAAAAAACTGAAAATATAAATTGTCCACTCTAAATAAGGAAGAAATGACGATGTCCTTTTAATAATTGTCTGAAGATGTGACCTTGAACACATCCATATCTACCTCACTGTAAATATCTCATGTAAAGCTAACTTCAGTGATTTCTAAATTTTACTTGTTCTTGCTTGTGCCCATGTACTAAGTACGAATGTATTTGATTTCATACAGCCTTACAAAATATAATTTAAACAACTGTAAATACTTCAGGCTCTGACTTCTCATAAAAGCAATCCCTCACTATAAAGTCCATAAGTATAACAGTTCTTTTAATAAGGCATGTATCATGACAACACTGAATTTGTTATGCAGTTAAATTCTATGTATAGTGTCTTTCATTATTAGGCAGTTTCACTATACAGCAGATTACTCCGTCAATCCACTCAATTGCATTATAATGAGTACTGTACCATGTACATCAGAGTAGTTCATGACTCCAATGAATTGCATTATAATGAGTGAGTACTGAGTGAGTACTGTACAATGTACATCAATTAGTCCATGACTTCCAATGAATTGCATTATAATGAGTGAGTACTGTACCATGTACATCCAAATACTCCATCACTTCCATGGACTGCATTCTAATGAGTGAGTACTGTACCATGTACATCCAATTACTCCATCACTTCCATGGACTGCATTCTAATGAGTGAGTACTGTACCATGTACATCCAAATACTCCATCACTTCCATGGACTGCATTATAATGAGTGAGTACTGTACCATGTACATCCAAATACTCCATCACTTCCATGGACTGCATTCTAATGAGTGAGTACTGTACCATGTACATCAGATTACTCCATCACTTCCATGGACTGCATTATAATGAGTAGTTACTGTTTCATGTACTTCATTATAAGGTGGTCTTACTGAAAGATGGCACAATACATGTACATAGCTCCCATGAAGTGCTATAATAAGGGAGTACTAAATATGTATAAAATGCACTTCATTATAAGACAGTCTCACTAAATGGTGGTATAATCTAATGTTTCCATCAGTAACAGAGAGTAGTTTGTAAATATCATGAATTTTGACATTATAAGGCAATCTTACTATAAGGTTGTATAATCTATGACTCCATGGTCAGTGACCCAATAAGGGAATACTGTATGTGTATCATGTACTTTATTATAATGAGGGAGTACTGTACATGTATCATGTACTTTATTATAATGAGGGAGTACTGTACATGTATCATGTACTTTATTATAATGAGGGAGTACTGTACATGTATCATGTACTTTATTATAATGAGGGAGTACTGTATGTGTATCATGTACTTTATTATAATGAGGGAGTACTGTACATGTATCATGTACTTTATTATAATGAGGGAGTACTGTATGTGTATCATGTACTTTATTATAAAGCTATCTCACTATAAGATAGTATGCTGTATGGCTCCCATGGACAGCATTATAGGGGCCTCAAGTGGTCTAAAGCGCTCGCTGTATGGACCACTGCCATCCCACCTCTGTCTGCATGGGCTCGGCCAATGTGGTTACATGAGAAAGCTTGCCAGCAGCTTCTTGTGGGTCAGTGTTTTTTGGGGTTCTTCCTCCACCACGGATACTGGCCACCATGCATAGCCAATTCTGTGCTGAAAAATGGCATTAAACCCTACAACAACAACAGCATTATAATGAGGGAGTACTGCATATGTAGTCTGTACTTCATTATAAGGTGGTCTCACTATAAGATGGTATACTCTATGGCTCCCTACAGTTCTATAATGAAGGAGTGCTTTCTCTACAGTGGCATGGCACAAGAAGTGTAGATATGCAAAGAATTTTTTTATTTTTCAGACCCTTTACATTCTTGAATAAATGCAAACAAGTTAAGAAATCTAATTTTTATATAAACCTCAAAGTACACAATGGTTGAGCAACATAACATACTGCATCTAACCAACTAGCGTTAGCCAAGGACTTTCTTTTGTATAATCAAAATAAAAATTAAAAAAGCTAAGCTATATATCAATAAATTTTAATCTTTTTATCTGACATCAAACACTGACTAATATACTTAATAATAAGTTTAATGAGAAACAATACCAAGTGAACTTATTCTTTTCATCACAGAAACATTACCTTTTATAAAGTGATACATGAACCCTCTGCACTATTAAATTAATGTATCTAATGATCCAATAATCTTAAAACTTTCTTGTGAAAAGGCTTCAAAGTCTTGAACATAAATCTATGTCAGGTCCTGATTTATGACATCTAATTGGTTAATTTTAAGACTGACTTTAACCAATCATATTGCTAGATTAAAAGGATATCAATTTAAATCCAGACATAACTTTTCTGGTGAAATTCTGATCAAATGAATTTATTAATAATGTATGTCCCTTCAAAGCTTTCCAGCCTTACTTTCAATTTCTATATGCAGTGTCTGAATTACCCAGGGGTTACATGCTTACTTTGATTCTCTGTAGCATCAGGTTTAATGCCTTGACTATGTTAAGTGTAACCACTCATATAAGAAACCACTAGGCTGAGAAGTTTATTACACATCTTATGTAACAACTTTACCAAAGTGTTTGTGCAATAAACTTGAAAAGAAAAAAGGTTTAAAATTTAAATTTTTATTAACATTGGCAAAAATTACTATACCTGGATGTTTCAATTTTTCCAGTATCATCCTTACATGTTCTGGCATATCATCATCAATGTCATCATCGTGCATTGAACGATGCATCCTGTGTCTCACATCCATATCAAACATTCGTCTTAAATCAGGATCGCCCATTTCAAACATTGAACGTTCATTACCCCGATGCATCCGGTGAAAACTATACATAAATACAACAACAAAAAAAAGATTTAATAATGAAAATAAATAAAAATATAAATAACAGCCATAAGGCATTTCATGACAGTACCAGTATAAATGACAGCCATAAGGCATTTCATGACAAAGTACAGGTATAAATAACAGCCATAAGGTATTTCATGACACAGTACCAGTATAAATGACAGCCATAAGACATTTCATGACAAAGTACAGGTATTAATAACAGCCATAAGGTATTTCATGACACAGTACCAGTATAAATGACAGCCATAAGGTATTTCATGACATAGTACCAATATAAATGACAGCCATATGGCATTTCATGACATAGTAACAGAATAAATGACAGCTATAAGGCATTTCATGATCTAGTACCAGTATAAATGATAGCCATAAGGCATTTCATGACATAGTACCAGTATAAATGACAGCCATAAGATATTTCATGACACAGTACCAGTATAAATGACAGCCATAAGGTATTTCATGACATAGTACCAGTATAAATGACAGTCATAAGGCATTTCATGACACAGTACCAGTATAAATAACAGCTATTTGGCATTTCATGACCTAGTACCTGTATAATGACATGCATAAGGCATTTCATGACATAGTACTGGTATAAATAACAGCCATAAGGTATCTCATGACACAGTACCAGTATAAATGACAGCCATAAGGGCAAACCGTTATACACAATACCCATGACTTAATTTCCCTTCAACTTGTATACTGTGTTACACACAATACCCATGACACAAAGACAGTGGTCCCTTTCAACAGTGCTCTTAAAACTCACCTTTTTTGACTGCAAGAACAAACTTAAAGATCTAATAATGTTTCCTATCTTAAATATGAAATGTTTGATCCCTTTCAAGCCTGTTGTAAATCTGAGTCATGGACAAACAAACTTCCCAGAAAGTTCACACTGCAATCTTCTCAAACTTTAATCTCTTCACCAGAGATGATGACTGTCAAGCCATGTGAAATGTACAAAGTATACTCCACCAGAAAATAGGTTAATTCAGCCCATCAGAACTAATGCCTCCACATTTCCAAATACATCCTTAATCAACTTCATTCTAACTAGGATAATGCCATTTATAGATGGTAATCAGAGTAAACCATGATCATGAAGGAATCAAGACCAACACTAAAATAACATTCCCCTCAAATTTCCCACTGTTTTTCATATTTGGATATTTATGCTGGGTTGAGCCATTGCTTGTGGTATCTCCCAGATATTATTAACACATGTATAATGATTGGCAGGGATAAGACACTCACAGAAGTCATTATCCCAGTCCAGATTTGTATGGTACCACATACAGACAGATGTTCCATTTGATCAAAACAAATGAGGTCCCCATATGAAGAACTGCATGACATTGTCATTGTCCCAGTCCATATTTTAATGGTACCAAATACAGATAGATGTTCCATTTGATCATAACAAATGAGGTCCCCATATAAAGAACTTCGTGATGTTGTCCATAATTATAAGACTCCTGCAAGTTTGACATATAAACCATGCTAGCATGAAGATTTGTCAATATGTGAATCTTTAGACAATGACTAAAAGCAAGTTTCACAGGAAGCTATAAAAACTGCATTTGCATGATAATGTCATACCCAATATTAGGCTTTAAAAAAACCCAGCAACATCTCTAACAAAAAATTGCACAAACAGTTATTTTATTTTACATGACCATAATAAATACCAAGTTTCACTTTTGTGATCCAATATAAACTGTAGCAGTCATATTACCAATATTCTTTCAAACACTGTATTAATGGGGAGTAATTCTAAGACACAATGTGAAGAGCTCAGTAATTTGTTTCTGTACACTTCCTTGGATAATGACAAAAACATGTGCAATGTTTCATAAGCAGTTACTGAAAACTGTGAGACTAGTTGTGTTCACAAAATTCTATCATACACTACACCAGGCTCCAAGTTAAAAAGGGCAATAACTCTAACAAAAATATCTAACAACAATTTTATTTCCTAAATAGCATTATCATTTGAAATGCAGAAGTACAGAAGTATTAATCATACTTCAAATCATCAATTAGTCAATTCACATTTCTTGTTTCTCATGATAATCTGGATCGAATTCCAGAAAGTGATCCAGTTTTCCTTTCTCGTCTTC
Source organism: Unio delphinus (assembly GCA_029339505.1). NCBI lineage: Eukaryota > Metazoa > Mollusca > Bivalvia > Unionida > Unionidae > Unio > Unio delphinus. The sequence continues at coordinate 8,639,576 of JAQISU010000057.1, read as the reverse complement.
CAACTGCACTCAGGGTCCATATGGGGTTTGTTATGGTCTCCTTACCTGTCTCCCTAACATATTACAGTGCAGTGGTTATCGCCTTCAGGATCCCATCAGCATCTGCCTTCTCTACACTATCAATTTCTAGGAATGACGATTTGACCTCTCCTCCTTTGCAAATTCTTATATATACAATTTCCACCTCCTAAAATGAACTGTCAGCACAACCATCACACACTACTGCAAGAAACCTTACTTCATTCACACCTTTAACAAATTTCTGCCTTTCCCTTTCAGCCATGTAGTGAGTAAACGTAACAACCTGTTTATCATTCCTGTAAGTCTCTCCATCAACTACTTTTATCTCATCCAGCTGATGCATCCATACAAAATCAGTGAAGAGTCTTCTGTTCTTTATGATAGCATATGCATTTCTAAACCAATTAATGTACTGGTCAAAACACATTCCAATTTAAACTTTCCAAGATCTTAGCAGTCAATTCCTCTGACTGTATCTGCATAGCTGCTTTTCTCTCAAACCTGTTTTTCATTGCCCACAGCTTTCACATACATTTACCAATTCAGTTTTAATGTTTAAGCAACCCACAACAAAACATTCTTTTCCTCATCATAATTCAGACATTCCCAGATTCGGTCAATATGAGTATGTCGAAAAGCTTGCCAGTAGCTTCTCATGGGTGCGTGGTTCTTTCCGGGGATTTCACCCCAGGTTCTTCCTCCACCATTAATACTGGCTGCCATGTATAGCCTATTGTGTGCTGAAAAATGGTGTTAAACCTAACAAAAAAAAAACAATGGTCACTGCTTTGATTTTACAGAACATCTGGTGAAGTCTTTACTAGGGAATGGCATTATATGTTGACTTTTGATAACCAAAACTTACTAGCCCATCAGACAATTAACATTATGAAAGTTACTAGTCTGACAGGAAATCTACTAGCCTTGAGCAGATGGAATACTGCTAATTTTGAGCCCTGCATTATCATCAGCTTTCCTTAACATAGGTCTTCCATACCTGGAATATGATTCAACATGCTTAACACAGCCTCAACCCACTAGAATGTTATATTGGGCTTTTGACTCTACATTTGTTGTCCCTAAATGCTGATTTTGAAATAAATGCAGAAAGGTTATTGCTGTGGATTTCATCTTCTCTACATTTTCCATCTATGGTCATTAACCATGTTCTCTTCACAGGGGACCAAGCTAATCAAAATAAGTAACATGTTTCTGTCAGCACATCGGTTAACTGCACAATCCGGATAACTGCACGTAATCATGCCGATCCAGATTTTTCCCAATGCTTAAAAATGTACTGTACCGTACTCTGATTAACTGCACACTCCGGTTAACTGCATGGTCTCGTGATGGGCCCAAGGGTGTGCAGTTAACCGGAGTCGACTGTATTTTGCATGGAGTCTTTTATGTGCCCAAGAGGCAACAGAAAAACCTTTCTTGCCCCATGGATTGAAAATAAAGACCAACAGGGCACTGCCTACTAATTAACATTGTACAAAGTAAATATTGATAATAAAAAACAGAGAAAAATATACATATATACACTAACTGTATATCCTTATTATTAACATAAATATATAAATAAATAAATAAATACATCAGATGTCATACAATTGGGGCTGGACAAAACTATTGGTCTACAGAACAGGTTTTTCAGGAAACACAATTATGAAACAATCTGACTAAATGGTGTAAATGAATGATGATTTTAAGTTAATGCATTCCAATATACAAAGCAACCTACAACATAAAAAGAGTCCATCATTGGTCAGTCCCAAAAAATGATGAGCTTTGACATTGGTTAATGATTAAACATAAACTGAGATAAACTCTAAAGCTACTTTGAACATTTGGAAGATATAGTTTCAACTCTCAAGTTTAACAAAACCTTTATGGGCATAAAACTTACTCATGCATGCTTATCCGACGTCTGCCATAATCCGTTTTGTTGTTGGCTATCATCTTCATCAATAGGTCTGCCTTAGACCTGCATTAAGTAACATAAATTTAGAAATATTCAGCAAAAGCACGTTTCTTCAAAGGTTATAAAATATATATTCACTCTTACCATCTGCCACACTTCTTTAACCCTAACTTAAAATGTGGTTAAGGTTTTCAAGGTCCTACCCATGGTTAACATAAAAAAATGCCACTAGATGGCTTTTAAATGTTTATCTTTCACTGGTTTATTCTAAATAATACTTGTATTATATGTATTTACAGATGTATATGTGAGAGTTGGGATGGGTGGGTTATATAATATAACTTTATTTGTATTTTAAAATGACACAATATGCTAGTGCAATGCTTAAGCTATTTTTTCTATGCTGTATATAGTGTTGATAATAAATATTATCATCATCATCATCATTATCGTAAATTATCTCTCTAACATTTCTAGATTTACCAGTATCCCAAGTATTTTCTTGATAATGATTTAAACCAACAGTCCCTCAAAGGCATGCTCAACTTTGTGAAAAGAATTTCCAAAAATCCAAAATTAACTGTTTCTTCTGACTGTTGGAATTATATCCGATATTCTTGAACCATAACAAGATTTTCAACTGCCTTGTCATATTAGCTGTCCTGTCAGTACCAAAATCTTTAGGACCAATTTTACTGAGAACCAATTAAACATCATTAAAAGTCTTTGGTGAAAACTACATATATGTATAACCATCCATTTAGGATGAGTATAACAAGATTTCCATAATGGCAGCCATTTTGGATTGACACCTTTGCATACCGCTTTACAATTTGATATTTTGCATAGGATTCAATTTTAAAGAAAAAAAATTTCCAACTGCTTTCCTCACTAGCTATACTGGCCATTTAAAAAATACCTTGTATATCTTATGTAGTATTAAAAAAAACGTTTAATTTCCTTTATTTTGGTGCATGATTGAAATGTGTAATATTGGTTCGAGTAAACAGCTTAATCTTAATTCAGATGTGCACCTTTAAAAAATATTTTAATTCTTGGACTATTGAGGTAAATTGTTTTTAAAAAAAAGCCAATAATGTTTTTACATTTTAAACACTTGATAATTCACAACTTCAAAAAATAGTATAGACTAATTCAGGCTGATTTTTTTTAACATATGGAAACAGTCATTTTAGTGAGCTGTGCTTTAGATCATGTACAATTTCCACAAGTACAATATCAAAAGAAATTTTAGCTATAGAACATGAAAGTAACAAAGATTTTTACACCAATATTTTCTCTGCTGTACACACTGCAAATGCAAAAAGCTTCACTTTACACTCATCACACTCTCAGACTGAAGTACATAATATCTGTAAGGGTGTCATTCAGGACCAAATAGATATCATATTAAGTTTTGTTGTGTGAAAACTCCATATTGACATTGACATTCATTTTAAAGATGTAGTATTTCAAAATGAATTCCATGGTGGCCATATTTAATATCAAATTGGTATTATTTTCATTCAGAACCAGTCAGACACCATAAGTCATTAATTTGACTCTGTTTAGTAGTGGTAAAAAGATGTTCAAGATGGATGCCATGTTGTCAGACTGGTACCAGTTTCATTTAAGAACAACTAATCTTTGGGAGAAAAAAACCATTGTCAATATGACCATCAATCAAGATGGATGCCATGTTGTCAGACTGGTACCAGTTTCATTTAGGAACAACTAATCTTTGGGAGAAAAAAAACATTGCCAATATGACCATCAATCAAGATGGATGCCATGTTGTCAGACTGGTACCAGTTTCATTCAAGAACAACTAATCTTTTGGAAAAAAAATCCCATGCCAATATGACCACCAATCAAGTTGGATTAATGACACCACAATATTTCTCATGATTGTTGGATGGTTAGAACAACACTATTAACAAATCACTGACTATATATGCCATAGAAATGGAAGTAAAGTGCCTTTCCCAAGGACTATTTTAATATATGATGATGGGAGCCATATTGTAAATCAGATTTCATTTAAAAGCAATGTAACATCATAAGAAGTGTTTTATTGAAAACCTCATATGTATATGACTATCAAATCAGAAGGAACAGTAATAACTAGACTTTCAAGATGGCTGTAGTGGTGGCCATATGAGTGGAACGATTTTCTTTTAGGATCAATCAGACCTTGGATGAATATCAGTGCAAACATTCCTGGTAATCTTCCAAATAGCTCAGATGAAGTATCTATAACAAACTTGTGTCAATGGACAGATAGACAATAATGATAGACAACAGGCCATGAAATAAGCTCTTCTGGTACAAAGCTAAAAATGTAATGACTGTACTATAATCATTCTTAAAGTTACAATTTCCAGTTCATTCTAAGGTCAGGGATGCAAAGGAAATAGAGGCTACATAATTCTCATTACCCCATAAGTCTATCCAGAAGATAAGGTTCTTCAGCAAAAACAATTTGCAGTGCAATAGGATCTTGAGCTGCCTCAATCACCTTCAGATCAATTGTATCAAATTTTTCACCGCCTTGCTCTCCTCCTCTCGGTTTTTCAAAAGCCTCTCGAAGACCTGAACTATCAAGAGCCTTGATGAGCCTCTGTACCATTCCATCCTGCCGAAGCTTGGATGCATAACTCCCATGTCGCATGGAGGATTTAGCCTTCTCCAGTCGTTTTCGCCTTTCCTCAATTCGTTGCCCTTGAACCTTGGTCATGTCAAGGATAAATGGGGTGTCATACTCTTCATACAAGAATTTTTGGGCATCACTCCTATTAGGATCAAGCTGATTGTACTCAACTCTTGCACTGTTTTCGTACACAGCCTGGTGGTTTTTATCTTTGAAAACAGGAGCATTGTAATTACTATACACTCGATGATTACATCTTTCTAACTCATACTTCAGTTCTATATCATTGTCAATAAATTTCTGTAAACTTTGTGGATCAGCAAGGATTTTCCTTGCTTCATTGCTCAAAGGAAGGTCTTTACCTGCAGATGAATGTATCAACTGCATTGCAGTAGGGTCCCTCAGGATCTTAATAATTTGTTTGGCATGGAAATCATGGTCTCTCTTAAATCTTAATTCTTCTTGCATTTCAACTGGTACATTAGCCTCTGGACCAGTTGGATCAGTTTCCATAGCAACATACTCCCCCCTTTCGCTCTGGTTATTTGCCAGATTATTAAGACGGGGTTCTGATTGGCCAATTTGAATCAGAGCTTCCTCATCATTGGATGCTGTGAGAGGCTGAGAAAATGGACTATCTACTGGTTCTGGCTCTGGGGTGATTGGTACTTCAATGTCATCCAAATGGCTTGTCTCAATATACTCAGGGTCATTTGCATTCTGAAATATTGAATTTAATAATGAGAAGACAAGACACAGATTTGAACATTGAAACCTGTTTTAGTGGACACCTATTAATAAAGAACAGCAATAACCCTTTTGATTTCCTTAACTTAAATACAGACCACCTGTCCATTTTGGACAAATTGTATGGTCCATTTAATAACCTTAATAGACAAGTTTAACTGACCTTTAAAGACAGGTTTTACTGTGTTTAAACAATTAATAATGACACATCACTGAGAGAATCAGTCACATCGTTATGTGTCTTGTGCTATAACCAACAAACAAAGAGTAACAAATAGTGTGCAGAGATTGTATATGCCAAGTACCTGTACTCTGATTTACATTCCACTGAATAATTCTATTGATTTGATGCCCATGTTTCCCATTTTTAAGAGATTGAAATGTCTTTTAAATGACTATTACTACATCATTCACATTTAATGTGAAGCTTAACCACCCATCTGAACTATTAAGCTTAAGGTTGTTTTTTTAAACATTCTTTTTTATTTCACAAGCATTCAAAATACCAAATACAGCCAAAAATGTTTTACTAATATATGACCATAAACAGCCAAAATGATTCTACCCATCTATGACCGTTAAAGATAGCACATACATTCAATGATATTCCATTTCCCCTGTTATGACCACAGAATACCAAAGAATATGTAATAGTGTGTTGGAGAAACACAAGTTAGTCAATTTATAATTTATTTTTATGACTTCATAGTTTGATGGATTTGACAGAAAGCTGAATTAACCAGTAATATGCATGGATGTCACCATATAACCTATATTACACCCATCAATCAAGCAACAAAATAAAGAGAAGTTAAAAGTTATTTTAATACCTACAATATGAAATGTCCTTTATTAATAGCTAGGATAACCTGGGGAATTGTTTACCTTTAAAAATGAATCCCTGTGCTATGCATGAAAGTGTGGATTGGAACCATACATTTATCTGCCCTTTAGTCAAGTGAACTATAAACAAAAACTTTGTCCCTCAAAAAAAAGCAACCAGGAATTGAGGTAGCAAAAAGATAGGAGTTATTTTGTCACAGATCTACAAAAAAAGTGATTTTTCTATTTCTTACATATCCATCACAAATTTGCCTTCTGATGTCTTTAATATTACTGGGTATTTCCAGCTCTCTAGCCTGGTACAATGGCTCTACCTCTGCCTTCATTTCTGAAAAAAAAATGGAGTATGCATCAGCACATGAGAGATTCATTCAAAATGTAAGTAGCCACTTTCACTGTCAAAAATATGAGAAAATTTTAATATATTACAGATTCAATGACCTAATATTTTTTCAAAATTTTAAGAAGAAATATTATTACTGCATTTTTCTAACATATAAATAATATACTGAAATTGTGAGTTCAAGAATTGACATACATCATAAAGATTAAACTCTTCTTTCTAAGAAATGAAAACTTACACTTTACTTGGACCTTGTCCTTTGCCCTGTATTTTAATTTTCATCCTCAGTAAGTCAGATGAATTAGAAACATATTTAAGAATGGAAATTGTGTTTGCAAATCACAAGTATAATGACTATAATAACACAAATTTCTTGTTTTTTTTCTTCTAATAAATGGATTAATGGATGTCTTGGCCTAATGGATGTTTTGGATTACACTTTTACAAAAGGCAAATACTAATCTGTAATGGTTTTATCATAAAAATATATACAAGTATTACTATGAGTGTTGTAAAAAGATGTCCAATGAGCTAGAAACTTTAAGGTTCTGGACTTTGATCTCTTTTCATCCAAATCATCAAGTGAAATGCAATCATATCACAAAACTAGCACAATGTATATTTTAGTGCATATAAATTATTTACTAATTGCCTGATATTACACTGTAGAATCTAAGATAAGAACTTGTTTGACAGGCTGTTTGAAATTGAGGTTAATGTCATATGAGAGTGATAAAAGTAAATGAAGTGCACTGTATTATGAAACCTGTAAACTGTGAATTGTGTATACTTTAAAAGAAAAGGTACACACTTGTGAATGAAGGTCTCAGTGTGGGCTGTTGAATCCAACATCTGGTCATCATAGCAATCAACTGGACTGGGGAGTCAGGGGGGAGGACTGACATATCTGGTCGCTGTCCAGCTATCACTGCTGCCCGAATCATATCATCTGAGGCATCTAAAACAAAAGGCAATATATTTAAATTAAATTCCACTTTATTGGTTTCAAACTTTATTTTAGAACAATGTCTGGTAACATAAGTAGACCTAATGGGTCAGAAATTGGAATAGGGTAAACCGTTTAATGAGGCAAAGTAAACTAAATACCCCAGAGAAAACAACCAACATCAGAGAAGAGCCAGCTAACATTGCACATACCAAAATTAAATATAAAACACAAGAGGTATAAATCTAGCATGTTACCATTACAATATTTACATGCAAGTTCCTGAAATGGGTTCTACTGCAAAATAAATGCCAAACCAAATGTCAATGAGACTAGAAAAATTGGGGACTTTAAGGATGTTTGATTTTGCAAGTTTTAATTACATTTTTATATTTTATAATTGATATAATTATCTGCGCAGGTAAGTTATCCTATTTTCAAGAATTTCATTACAGTTCTTTTCTTTGCCATGACGCCATAAGCCCATCACCTAGCCCTTGACGGGAACAAATTAAGAGACATAACATCAAAACTGTGTCAAGCTCCTCAAGACTGTCAAGAATATATGAAAGACTACAAAAATATAGAGGGGCCTCGAGTGGCTGAGTGATCTAAAGGGCTTTCCATTACGGATCACTGCAGTCTCACTTCTGTCTGTGTGGGTTCGAGTCTAAGATTCGGCTAATGTAGTTATGTGAGAAAGCTTGCCAGTAGCTTCTCGTGGGTCGGTGGTTCTTTCCGGGGGTTTTCCTAGGATCTTCCTCCACCGATAATACTGGCCGCCATGTATAGCCTATCGTGTGCTGAAAAATGGCATCAAACCCTAAAAAATAAACAAACAAAACAGAAATATGGTCAATGTAAAGATTTCTCAAAGGGGTAAATTAACAACTGCATTACACTTCAATAGTCTGCTGCTAAAAGACATGCTTAACAGGAGTAAACAGGCCAATGAACATGTACACGCTACTATGCCAGTTATATTTCAATTAGAGCAATGCTTTAAAAATCAACATGAAAACATGGCTTTTGATTTTAAAAGTACTGACTGATGAAGTTTCAGTTAGTTGCAATGATAGTGAAAAAACACTGTCATAGTACTTACTTCCATACGGAATCTGACCAGATAGAATTTCCCACACCACAATACCAAAACTGTATACATCATAACTCTTATCAGATGGTGTATTGATGTTGACCCAGACCTCTGGAGGTACATGGGTGACCGTGCAACGTCGACCCCCTCCTGTCTTCCGTGTCACTGTCTGCGTCACAGACTTAAACTCTGCCAAACCAAAGTCACATATCTGAAATGAAAAATTTGCAATGAACTTGATTCAAAGTTGAAGTGTGGTTTTAGAAAACAAAAGTCCCCACTAAACTGCCTAAGAAAACAACATTACCCAACACACTTGCTATGGATTTAATGGACCACTATACTGCCCAAGTGCCACAGAAACTGCCCATGACATTACCCTGGGTGGTGGTGGTGTTTTTGTTGTAGGTTTAGCACCATTTTTACAGCACAAGATAGGCTATACATGGTGGTCAGTATAAATGATGGAGGTAGAACCTGGGAAAACCCTGGAAAGAACCAGCAACCCATGAGAAGCTACTGGCATGACTACAATGGGTGTGATAAATCACTACAATGCCCAAGGCAAAAGTGTGATGGACCACTACAATGCCCAAGACACTGGCAAAAGTGTGATGGACCAAGAATAGTATGGTTGGATAGAAAAGAGAAACCCTCATGTATGTGCTTCCCATACAGTATTCATGACACCATACTCATGACACCATACCCTTCATGACATCATACCCTTGCTCCAAATAAAAAACATAAACTGTACGGCAACTTCATCTTGAAGAAATTATATTCTTACATTGCTTGAAGAACTTCTAATTAAGTTAACCCTTTCCCCAGCAAGCTATTATTTGCTATCGATGCCGGATTTCAACAGGTTATTAAGTGATCAGGACATACCAACTTGTTTTTCAAAATTTAAAACATCAATAGGTAAATACCAATGTAAATGGGGGACCCCCCAAGTGGTTTAAAGCACTCTCCGTTATGGATCATTGCCATCTCACCTCTGTCTGCATGGGTTCGAGTATATTAATCTGCCAACGTGGTTATGTGAGAAAGCTTGCCAGTAGCTTCTCAGGGGTCGGTGGTTCTTTCCGGGTTCTTCTGCCACCATTAATACTGGCTGCCATGTATAGCCTATCTTGTGCTGAAAAATAGTGTTAAACCCTACAACAACCAATGTGAATTTTATCAGCAGTCAGTGAAACCACTTTTACTATATCTGCTGTTATTTTCTTCATAATATCAGTTCAAAGCCATAAGTGAAGTTGTCAAAGGGTAAAAGGATAATAATGGCAGACATCATGATTTCAAGGCATGTACCTTATGAAAAATATAAAATTCAAAGAAAGGAAATTCTAAATATTATGTGACTGAAGATTTAGCTAACAAAATTATTTATGTCAGAAATGTATGGGACAATATGAAGTTGGGGAATTCAAGATGCACTATAATGACAAGACTGTTTTCTTACATTACGGCTTTTTTGTGAAAATACAAGAAAAATGATAAAATAAATAATATCCAACCAACAGATAACTATTAAAAGTAGCTACACAAATAAATATTAAAAAATAAATTTGAAACCCTATCCATGAATGGTTGTAACAAAATTGAAATTTTTTGGCTAGGCATATGGTAAATCTCTTTATGCATGTGACTAATGAAAATCAAAGAATATCTTACCAAATGATGTTTTCATTTCATTGCAGAACTCATCTTGACTACAAATATTCTAACATCTGATAAATCCACTGCTCTCAGACTTTTGTGTTCAGCAAAGAACGATAAAAATGAAGAAAGAAAAAACTATTTTCAATCATCTTGGAGTATATCCTAGTTATTCCTCTTGAATGATCATGTTCTGTTGAACACATGAAATTATATGCCATAGAGATGGACAATGCAAATGACAGCCAAATCTGTATTTCTTTTTCTCTTTTCTCAGTGCTTTGTGCAAATGACAGCCTAATCTGTATTCCTTTCTTTTTTTTTCTCATTGCTTTGTGCAGTATTTGCGGGTTGATTTTATAAGAGACATGACTTGCAAAATATATCCTGCTTTATGGCCTTGTCAAAGAGAATTTCATTTTCAAACACAATAAAGTGGGTAGGGTCAATTTTATAGACAACTATATCAGTAACGAAAAGTTAACTTGTTTTATATTACAAAAAGGTAAGCACTGAATTTCAAAGTACTGAGACAGGATAGGGTGAGTTATGTAGGTAAAGGGTATCATGTGTGTATGTGTGTGTGTGTGTGTGTGTGTGTGTGTTTCTTCCTCCTATGGTCTTTACATGTGAGTGTGTCTGCTTTTTGCAATTTACTTTAGGAAGGAAATACATATTTATAAATGTGTGAATATATAAATCTTCATTAATGGTTTGATGTTGTTGAGGTTTGTACGTCTCTCAATGTAGTTTCAAGCCTGTGCCTTGCAGGGTTATTCTAATTGATTCACAAATGACTGACTAAATCATATATTTTGCACTTGTACAATTATTTTTCAAATGCATCTATGTTGTTGTTGTCATGACAAAAATGTGAATCCATTTACAACAGTTATTGAGTTCCAAATAGTTTTTTGTTATTAAATATTTTTTTCATTAAGAATGCCTAAAAGTTAAACTATTAGCATGTGGATGCCCACAAAATGTTCGGAAATTAAGAAGGGGTCCTCGTACTTAAAAAAGTTAGGAACAATTAGATGAAGGTACTGGAGTAATTTTTCAACCCTCTGCATGCCATTACATCTTTAATTCCTTCTTCTGAATAAAACTTTCATTTGACCAATAAAAATTATAGTCAACAGCCTGCATCAAGCTGTCAATGGCCAACATGCCAAGAAAGGCAGACAGCTCAGATACACTGTCCAGTCTGAATCACCAGTTCCATGATATTCTTGTTGTTCAGCTGTACCGGTAAATTTGTTTGCTTCCATTAAAATCCTTTCAAAAAGTCCAACTGGAAAATATAAATGGAAATAGTCTGGATTTGTTTCCAGTAAATTATATAATTGTCATGACTGTTGAATAAGTGGACTTGTGACATTCTCTTGCATGTCTGCAAACCAATTTAGAGGATCATCAACAACATCACTTGAGATTAAGACACTTTAATGTCGATATCTGATGACAGAATGTGTGATGTTTTTTCATGCATGACAGTATTGTGTTATTAATTAAATGTTGTACTTTGTCAGAACTGATTCCAGAAAATTCATTTTCACTTCCACAAAATCACTGTAATTAAACAATGAGTACAAAATTGCCATGAAGAAATCAGGGAATTACTTACAGAAATCCAAATTTTCACTTTGAGTATGGTCTGCTGCCTAGTTTAATAGAAACTTTGCATACTGAAAAATCTAGATAAAATTCACAACACAAATATTCTTAATTTGTTATTTTATTTTATATGCCACATGATTCTGACTGATTTCATGTTTTAAAAACCTTACAAAACCATTATACATAACAATGTATTGATTTAGACATGTACCAATTATATCTGTGATATAGGAGAGGTCACTTTCACTGATATGACGAATATCAAGCAACACATTTTCCATGATACACTTGTGATTTAAAATGAAGCAATTGCTGCAATGTCACTAGAAGCAAACCATTTTTATTTTCACACTAGTTATGAATAAAAGCAATTGCATGACAAGATCATAAATTATCCACACGATGAAATTAGACCATCAAATGTTTGGATTGATTCACTTGGAACAAGTTCTGAACCATTTGATGTTATTATGATGAAAGTAACAGTAATTTAGTCAATTCTTTACATCTTCCCCAGAAAATCAACTTGATAACTAAGCTAAGCACTAGAAACATGCTATCCATTGTTGACTAATGATGAGGCTGTCTGAGAATCAAAGCAAGACCATGGGAAATGCTAAGCTTCTGAAGATTCAGCTTAGAGAATTACAAATACATAGGTGTTGAATGTTTTCTCAGTCCTAACCTTTTCTGAGTTTTTGTATTACACACACACACACACACACACACAAGTTTCTATCATTCTTCTTAAGACGTACAAACAACATTTTTACACACTTCTCTGAACATGATTTTGACCCTCCAATTTCATATACAGGATGACACTACTGAGCCTTGCAATTTCAAGACCACAGAAAAAATTACTCAGTAAGAAAAATAATTGTGGACATTTTGTTGCTACCCATCATAAAACTGGTTGCTAATGAGAATAAATGACATTGCTGGACAGTTGATGCTACCCATCATAAAACTGGTTGCTAATGAGAATAAATGACATTGCTGGACAGTTGATGCTACCCATCATAAAACTGGTTGCTAATGAGAATAAATGACATTGCTGGACAGTTGATGCTACCCATCATAAAACTGGTTGCTAATGAGAATAAATGACATTGCTGGACAGTTGATGCTACCCATCATAAAACTGGTTGCTAATGAGAATAAATGACATTGCTGGACAGTTGATGCTACCCATCATAAAACTGGTTGCTAATGAGAATAAATGACATTGCTGGACAGTTGATGCTACCCATCATAAAACTGGTTGCTAATGAGAATAAATGACATTGCTGGACAGTTGATGCTACCCATCATAAAACTGGTTGCTAATGAGAATAAATGACATTGCTGGACAGTTGATGCTACCCATCATAAAACTGGTTGCTAATGAGAATAAATGACATTGCTGGACAGTTGATGCTACCCATCATAAAACTGGGTGCTAATGATAATAAATGACATTGCTGGACAGTTGATGCTACCCATCATAAAACTGGTTGCTAATGAGAATAAATGACATTGCTGGACAGTTGATGCTACCCATCATAAAACTGGATGCTAATGAGAATAAATGACATTGCTGGACAGTTGATGCTACCCATCATAAAACTGGTTGCTAATGAGAATAAATGACATTGCTGGACAGTTGATGCTACCCATCATAAAACTGGTTGCTAATGAGAATAAATGACATTGCTGGACAGTTGATGCTACCCATCATAAAACTGGTTGCTAATGAGAATAAATGACATTGCTGGACAGTTGATGCTACCCATCATAAAACTGGTTGCTAATGAGAATAAATGACATTGCTGGACAGTTGATGCTACCCATCATAAAACTGGGTGCTAATGATAATAAATGACATTGCTGGACAGTTGATGCTACCCATCATAAAACTGGTTGCTAATGATAATAAATGACATTGCTGGACAGTTGATGCTACCCATCATAAAACTGGTTGCTAATGAGAATAAATGACATTGCTGGACAGTTGATGCTACCCATCATAAAACTGGTTGCTAATGAGAATAAATGACATTGCTGGACAGTTGATGCTACCCATCATAAAACTGGTTGCTAATGAGAATAAATGACATTGCTGGACAGTTGATGCTACCCATCATAAAACTGGTTGCTAATGAGAATAAATGACATTGCTGGACAGTTGATGCTACCCATCATAAAACTGGTTGCTAATGAGAATAAATGACATTGCTGGACAGTTGATGCTACCCATCATAAAACTGGGTGCTAATGATAATAAATGACATTGCTGGACAGTTGATGCTACCCATCATAAAACTGGTTGCTAATGATAATAAATGACATTGCTGGACAGTTGATGCTACCCATCATAAAACTGGTTGCTAATGAGAATAAATGACATTGCTGGACAGTTGATGCTACCCATCATAAAACTGGTTGCTAATGAGAATAAATGACATTGCTGGACAGTTGATGCTACCCATCATAAAACTGGTTGCTAATGAGAATTAATGACATTGCTGGACAGTTGATGCTACCCATCATAAAACTGGTTGCTAATGAGAATAAATGACATTGCTGGACAGTTGATGCTACCCATCATAAAACTGGTCGCTAATGAGAATAAATGACATTGCTGGACAGTTGATGCTACCCATCATAAAACTGGTTGCTAATGAGAATAAATGACATTGCTGGACAGTTGATGCTACCCATCATAAAACTGGTTGCTAATGATAATAAATGACATTGCTGGACAGTTGATGCTACCCATTATAAAACTGGTTGCGAATGATAATAAATGACATTGCTGGACAGTTGATGCTACCCATCATAAAACTGGTTGCTAATGAGAATAAATGACATTGCTGGACAGTTGATGCTACCCATCATAAAACTGGTTGCTAATGAGAATAAATGACATTTGCTGTGTAGCTATTTACCTCCTACACTTGTGTATAGCACATCCAACTTCAAACTGCAGTGACCCAGATCTACACATCACATTAATGCAACAGCAGATTTTGGACTATGCAGTTTATTAGGCCTATTCTAACACATTATGAGCTGACAGATCTGGGTCTACATTGTTTGTGGTTACACCTGACGTATTTACTGTATGTCATAGGATGTCTTAATATGACAAACTCGCTCAGCTCAAAATTAAAAATTATTGTTTTTGCTATTAACCAACACAACAATCTAAAATTTGTTGAAGTAATGCAATAATGTGTTATGTGCTGGTCTAAAATGGCTGAAATAATGTAATAATGATATTATATGATGGTCTAAAATGGGTCAAAGTAATGTAATAATCTTATGTAATGGTCATAAATGGATCCAAGTAATGTAATAATGATATTATGGGATGGTCTAAATAAGTCAAAGTAACATGATAATGATATTATGGGATGGTCTAAAATAGGTTAAAGTAATGTAATAATATTATGTAATGGTCATAAATGGGTCAAATTAATATAATAATGATATTATGTGATGGTCTAAAATGAGTCAAAGTAATATAATAATGATATTATGTGATGGTCTAAATAAGTCAGAGTAATGTAATAATGATGTTATGTTACATGATAGTTTAAAATGGGTTAAGGTAATGAAATCAAGATATTATGTGATGGTCTAAAATGGGTTAAAGTAATGTAATAATATTATGTAATGGTCATAAATGGGTCAAATCAATAAAATAATGATGTTATGTGATGGTCCAAAATGGGTCAAAGTAATGAAATCATGATATTATGTGGTCTAAAATGGGTCAAAGTAATATAAAAATATTCTGTAATGGTCAAAAATGGGTCAAAGTAATGTAATAATGATATTATGGGATGGTCTAAATAAGTCAAAGTAATGTAATAATAGTATGTAAAGGTCATAAATGGGTCAAATTAATATAATAATATTATGTGATGGTCTAAAATGAGTCAAAGTAATGTAATAATGATATTATGTGATGGTCTAAATAAGTCAGAGTAATGTAATAATGATATTATATGATGGTCTAAAATGGGTTAAAGGAATGTAATAATATTATGTAATGATCATAAATGGGTCAAATCAATATAATAATGATGTTATGTGATGGTCCAAAATGGGTCAAAGTAATGAAATAATGATATTATGTGATGGTCCAAAATGGGTAAAAGTAATGTAATAATATTCTGTGATGGTCAAACATGGGTCAGATTAATATAATAATGATGTTATGTGATGGTCTCAAATTTGTCAAAGTAATTTAATAATGATGTTATGTTACATGATAGTCTAAAATGGGTTAAAGTAATGAAATCATGATATTATGTGATGGTCTAAAATGGATCAAAGTAATGTAATAATATTCTGTAATGGTCAAAAATGGGTCAAAGTAATGTAATAATGATATTATGGGATGGTCTAAATAAGTCAAAGTAATATAATAATGATATTATGGGATGGTCTAAATAGGTCAAAGTAATGTAATAATTATATTATGTGATGGGTTAAAGTAATGTAATATTATGTAATGGTCATAAATGGGTCAAATTAATTATAATAATGATATTATGTGATGGTCTAAAATGGGTCAAAGTAATGTAACAATGATATTATGGGATGTAGGGCTGTCAAAAACCACGGAAAACTTACCCGGGTACCCGTTGCGCCATTTAACGGGTACCCGGGTACTCGTTAGAGCATGGAAGATATGTACAACCCTTGCACAACAAATTTTTCACCACTAAATTACGCATTACACATAAACGTATCTGGGTTACGCTTTTTTGGTATATCCACCTTCCTGAAATCTAGTTTATATTGATTAACATTTCATTAATCCCACAGACCGTATTTTAGAAAAGACCGCTTTACGTAACTGCAATATATGAGTACATGTACTCTTGTCCATGGACTTGTACTTTCCTAAAGTAACATGTTCTATTTATAGCAAACCTTGTTCTACTTTCCCCATGAATTCTATTTATAGCATCTGTATGGCTTAGTGGGGAGAGAACTGACTATATTTATGTGGCTACTATATAATATGTCCAACAACGTTTTTAAATTTGCTTATTGTCGATATCACGTGACTGTATGACCTAGGTTGCGAGATTTGTGTAGTCATGTGACTAGAAATGCAAATATTAAGATCCAGGATAAATTTCAGCAATGATGTACTTTCTTCTCGTCTGTCAGCAGATTAAAGGCATAACAAATGCTATGCTCACGATTTATGAGAAAATAAATCATATTCCTATCGATTTCATGCTGGTATATCTCGATGAAAGATCGTTCAAGTTTGCTGGGCGGCATGTAAGCTGCTACCCATGCCGACATCAAATGGTGTTGGCGAATTCCAACTTTTTGATAGGATATGCGCTCTGACCCTACACCCCAACAAGAATGTCCAAATATCAAAAATGGGGTGGCAAGGGTCAGAGGAAACTCGGACTACTCAGAACAGTGTGCTGCTGCTGATATATGATATTTTGATAGTGTTGTCAACAAATTTTTTTGTGAACGGGTATTCGTCATTAATTTTCAATACCCGGGTCTTTCGCTACGGTCGGGTACCCGAGTACCCAGGTATCCGTTGACAGCCCTAATGAGATGGTTTAAATAAGTCAAAGTAATGTAATAATGATATTATGGGATGGTCTAAATAAGTCAAAGTAATGTAATAATTATATTATGTGATGGGTTAAAGTAATGTAATATTATGTAATGGTCATAAATGGGTCAAATTAATTATAATAATGATATTATGTGATGGTCTAAAATGGGTTAAAGTAATGTAACAATGATATTATGGGATGGTTTAAATAAGTCAAAGTAATGTAATAATGATATTATGGGATGGTCTAAATAAGTCAAAGTAATGTAATATTGATATTATGTGATGGTCTAAAGAAGTCAAAGTAATGTAATGATATTATGTGATGGTTTATAAAGTGGCAACTTTCATACTTCACCTTAGCATTTATATTCTTGTTGATTAAAATGTTATCAGCTTTCATATCCAAGTGAAGGACAGCTGGGTTCTGGCTATGAAGAAAGTCCATCCCATGTATCACATCTCGGACAATTCGAATCATGAGTGGAAATCCTGGTTTGAACGTTTTTCTAAAGTCTATGACACTGCCCAAACACATATATTCTAACACTAAGGAGTAGTTGTTTCGCTCCATGATTAAACCCAGTAAGGTTACAATGGAGGGGTGGTGGCAAAATTCTCGCAATTTCTTTCCCTCAGACTCCAGTATTCTTAAATGTCTGAAAAAAGTTAATATAACAATTATTGAGCAATGACATACAAAGAAAATCACGTCAGGTTTTTGGCAAAAATAACGTTTATGATCTTAGTATGCAATAATCACAAACCAATTAGGAACGTGTTTCTGGTTTCAGTTCATGTTTAGTCAATCAACCTCTGCACAGACAGAATGGAACAGCAGCTATAATACATTTTTGTTTCCAAACCAGCCAGTAATTTCATGCTTATATTGCATTTATTGTAGAAGTTTCTCACAACTTTGGACATTAGGAACTTCTGATTGATCTTTACACTCCAATTTGGGAAAATATGGAACTCCTAATTGATCTTTACACCACGCTGTGAGACATCAGAAACTCCTGATTCATTTTTACATTCCAATTTGGGACATTATGAACTCCTGACTGATCTCTGGGACCTTAGGAACTCCTGACTGACCTTTACACTCCAATTTGGGACATTAGGGATAACTGACTTATCTTAACATCCCAATTTTGGGTATTAGGAACTGATTGATCTTTAAACTCCAATTTTGGACATTAGAAACTGATTGATCTTTACACTCCAATTTTGGACATTAGAAACTGATTGATCTTGACACCCCAATTTTGGACATTAGAAACTGATTGATCTTTACACTCCAATTTTGGACATTAGGAATTGATTGTTCTTTACTCCCCAATTTGGGGCATCAGGAACTGATTGATTTTTACACCCCAATTTTGGACATTAGGAACTGATTGATCTTTACACTCCAATTTGGGACATTAGGAACTGATTGAGTTTTACACCCCAATTTTGGACATTAGGAACTGATTGATCTTTACTCCCCAATTTGGGGCATCAGGAACTGATTGATTTTTATACCCCAATTTTGGACATTAGGAACTGATTGATTTTTACACTCCAATTTGGGGCATTAGGAACTGATTGATTTTTACACTCCAATTTTGGACATTAGGAACTGATTGATCTTTACACTCCAATTTGGGACATTTTTACACCCAATTTGAGAGATTACAAACTCCTGACTGATCTTTACAATGCACAAGATTCAAGATTACGTATGTCAAAATACATTTAATAATATGCACTCAATTTTTCTTTCCTGCTTTTAATGCATAACACTGGATATTTTTAATGAAAAAATAAAATACAGTACTTAAAGATGTTATTTTGTTCTCAATTACACAAGAGAAGGTAACATGATATCGAGAGATATAGTTTGAAAGGAAATCTGAATTAGTTGATACAGATAAATTACTAAAAATCATAGAGTGTACACATCTTATTTTGTTTAATTGAACAAGAAGGAAAAGTAATCAGTGCAAAGTGTTGATACCTTTTTGGTAAGACACCCTCTTCTATTAATGTTTTAACTGCCACTAAGCCATATTCTGCATGTTGGGCACGATATACAGTCCCAAATCCACCACGGCCAATTGGTTCATCCTTATCTATCTCAATATCTGACATGGTGATTATAGGTATGTTATTTTCTTGTGAATTGGATGCCATTATGATGCTGATAATCTGGAAATAAAGACAAAATGCTGGAGTATTTGGTTACTGAAAGATTTTTCATGTAATATAACAAAGCACATTCAACACATTACAAGATGACAGACATATAGATGAACATTTGACAAGATGACAGACATATAGATGAACATTTGACAAGATGACAGAAACAAACAATATACCAGAAGATAATAAAATATAGAAAAACATATAACAAGATGAGACACATACAAGAACATGACAGACATATACACAAACATACACAACACACATTTCAAAGTTCTTGACAGGACAGTACATGTATATAATTAACATCAGTTGTCTCTGACTAATTTTCACAGTGAAATCACCATAACTAATGAAAAAACGAAAATTGCCTTCAAGAGAGCACATTTAATAATTTACTACTTAAGTTACTAATTTTCTAATTTACATTCATTAATGCAATAGTTATACAGAAAATTGCTTTGCAATCTGCCCAAAATGCTTTGTTGTTGGTCTTGTTGTTTGGGGTTTAATGCCATTTTCCTGTGCATTATAGGCTATACATGGTAGACAGATGAAGAACCTTGGAAAACCCTGGAAAAACCCACCAACCCATGAGAAGCTACTAAGAAGCTTTCTCAAATACCGACACTAGCTAAGCCCAAGATTCAGGTGAGATGGCAGTGATAAATAACGGCAAGTGTTTTTCTTTCCACTCAGCCAACCCACCTGCCAATCTTTAAGTCTCAATGGTATAATTACATGTACATATAATATGGTAGCACCAAGCAAGCAGTTCTGCAAATTGCTTGCAAATGTACTACTAATCTCTTAGAAATTACATCACTGTTAGACATAGTAGAAGACAAATAGTATCAACAATTATATAATAACTACGTAAGCTTCAAATTGGCTTTCTTCCTGTACTAAGGACTTCATCAGCAGACTGGTCTATTTTCTATTGACAATCTGTTAACATCACAGAAGAATAGTGAGTGATGTTAAGAGATTGTCACAGACATGCCTGAGTTTATGACTCTGAACAAGGACATTATAACCTGCTGCATATCTGGGACACGCTTGCTCTTCAGTGTCAAGGTCACAGACTTATAAGCTTGGTATTAAGCTTTTGGTTTTACTTTCGTTATTCATTTGCTTGTACTTTCTTAACCTCCTGGTGGATTCTGCTTATACTTGGCTGATTTATTACAATGCAGAGACAGTCAGCCTTGGAGGGCGTAACATCACCAACCTCCGCTTTGAAGATGACATTGATGGGCTGGCAGGCAGTGAAGATGAGCTTGCCACCTTGGTGAAGAACCTGGATGAAATATCTTCCAGATTTGACATGGAGATAAGTTTTGAGAAGACAAAGCTGATGACAAATAGTGGCAAACAAATCTCAACCAAGATTAAAGGCACAGGACAGGAACTGGAAACAGTGGGTCAGTTCAAATATCTTGGTTTCATAATCACTTAAGTGAGATCAAGAGCTGAAGTTTTGTCACAAGCAGCACAAACAATGGCAGCTATGTTAAAGCTAAGACCAATCTGGAGAAACAAGAATATCTATCTGAAAACTAAAATCAGACTATTGAGAGCACTAGTCATTTCAATCTTTCTGTATTCATGTGAGGCCTTGACCCTGACAGCAGAATATTACAATGAAGAATCCAGGCACTTGAAATGAGATGCTACAGAACCATCCTTGGCATCTCTTACATGGACCACATCACAAATGAAGTAATGCAAAACACCACCAGTAAGCCATTATGAAGGCCTTCTCACCACTCAATAAGAAAAAGCTGAAATAGCATGGCCATATCACTAGAGCCAACAGTCTATCCACAACCGTAATGCAGGGTAGTGTCCAAGATGGTAGAAGGAGAGGTAAGACGGAAAAAAAAGTGGAGTGACAACATCACATAATAGACCAGGAAAAGTTTTGCGGAGACACAAGCATTGGTACATGATCAAGACAAGTGGAGGGAACTGGTCAGATGTTCAGCAGCACAGTGCCTCAACAACCACACTAGGTCAAGAGACTGATGATGAGAGACAATTCATTCTCTGACACACTATATCCATGGACCTTGCTGTTTGAAAATATAAGACATGAAAAGGGTTAAATGAACAGGCACTGGTCGTGTTAAATGAAACATGAATTTGTTGATCAAAGACAAGATTGATCAAAACAATTTGGGACTTGACCTCTGCAAGGGATGTATCCCAATTAATAAGCATGGATAGGACTTGGTTGTCATTTGTGTGATAAATTGGATAAAACATGGTTGTCATCATTGTGTTGTTGTTATTGTAGGGTTTAATGCCATTTTTCAGCACACGATACATGGCGACCTGTATTAATAGTGGAGAAAGAACCTGGGAAAACCCTGGAAAGAACCATCAACCTACAAGAAGCTACCGGCAAGCTTTCTCACATACCCACATTGGTTGAATCTGAGACTCGAACCCACACAGACAGAGGTGAGATGACAGTCATCCATAACGGAGAGCGCTTTAGACCACTCGGTCACTCTGGGCTCTTCATCATTGTATGATATGCATGGATACAACATGGTTGTGATCACCGTCATGGGTGTTTTACTTCCAATAAATTAGTGTTCTATTCAAAACATATGTTGCAAGTATCTAAATGTAGTTGTTTCCAAAGTTTACAGTAACTTCATGAACTTTCCTAAACCCAATGATGCCAGTTTGTATGTACAATGCTAGCTGATGTTAATTAGGCCTACAACTTCCTTTCTGATTTTCCTGTCACTGGATAGTTTTCTGCATCAATTTTATCCCCCAAAATTACTATTTTTGTACTGATCAGATGTTATACCATAAATATTGGTCAAGATCTTGTAATTTCCAGTATGAAAATTTCCAATGCTGAAAATGATGGGTAAACAAAGTGATTGTGAAAGTAAATCCTGGGGTTTACAAATTCAATAAGAATCAGCATTCCCATGAAATTGAGTTTGCCCAATGAAACATAAGATCACACAAAAAAAATTTAAAATAGGGTAAAATAAAAAATGGGATATGGAAATTGTATGTTTAATTTACAACTAAAGAACTTTTTCTTCTTGCTATCTTTGATTGCACCTCCAAACCATATGCAGATAATAGTTATCAAAAAAAATATTTGGAAATATTATATGTACATGTAAATAAATTTGTATATGAAGATACAAAGAATAATGTGAATATATGTAGAAGGGCTAAGAAAGTCACACACACATATATTGTTGTTATAGGGTTTAATGTCATTTTTCAGCACAAGATAGGCTATACACATAAATGGTTTTGAAAGTATCAAAGCTTTTAAGAGAGAAATATTAAGAACAGCAATGTTTTAACTTAATTTTAATCATGTTTTAATACATAATAAAATTTATCTTTAATTTTATGTTTCTTTGATCATTCAGGTTTTTCTTTCCAATTACTTTAACAATACCAAGACCAAATGTAATGACTATTTAACACTCACAAATGAATGATTTTTCAAAACATGAAAATATCAGCAAGGGACAGTGATCTACATCAAAACAATCATTGGCAAACCAACTATTGAGAAATACTTTAGACTACTTTATTTTATGAATGTACATGTATTAATTTTTGCTATAATAAGTAACAGTAATTTATAAACAATAGAAAATAAAAACTGCTGATTGGTGTTGGAATTTCAATACAACAACGACACTTTTAAAGAAATCCAAGTGTATTTTGAAACATAAAAGTCGATGAAATTACACAAGTTTTATTATTAACCACTACTATCTAGTCACTTTTAAACTGGCAGTCCTTTTTACAATATAATTACGCTGATAAAGATTTAATTATTAATTAGCCACACTGGCCTGTTTACTTAAGTCAAGCCATTAGCTTTTGTGCAGATTGGCCATGGCTGACCCAATTATGAAAAGGGAGAGTGTGAGGAAAAACAATGCAAGTCACAGACTCGCATGCAGCACAGTGAGAAATGGCACATCCTTCAAGATGTGTATGCATATTTGACTTAGAAGCTCAGGTAACTGAAAGCCCTGTATTTCTCACTTGTAAATAAAAAGCACACACACACACACACAATGAAAGTACGGTATAAAGATATTTAAAAGATACAAATAGTTTATACATTTTATTATGTATTTTTATAATATTGAGAAAGCAGTTTTGAAATCTTATTCTTAACAGATCACCAAGTTATAAATTGATAATGTTTACAAATTGCACATTTTTCATCTGACCCAAGTCTGCTTAGAGTTGCACTTTATTAATAACATTTATGGACAATAATGTACTTCATAAGGACTTGTGCATTATGTCCACTCATATTCAATTTATCTGAGACTGTTCAATATCAAACATGCTATATAAGACAATCTGACCAATTGTATTAACAGACTCAGCTGAGCTAAAAGTGTCTAGTATATACTACTGATTTGAAGTCCAGCCCAGTAAGCTTCTAAACCCCATCTTATAAATGTATGATTGTTATTATACTTCTTATTATTATTATTAATGCATATTATTATAGTCCCAGTAAAAGTCATGAATTACTTTCATAATTAATATACATATTTTACATTTATATATATGATTTATTACATATTTTATTTATTTTACACTGGAAAAACAACTAAAGGCATTAATGATTTTATGAACAATCACAAATGCCAACATACACATTCAAGAGAACATTGGTTTCTTTGGAGTCATCACATCCAAGAAGGACTGTTTTTTTGGGTGATATTTATTCCTGCTTACCAAAGCTAGCCATTAGCTAATACTGGCCATTAATATAAATTGAAGAGTATCACTGGATTGAAGCACAAGACTTTGATCCATTACATTGAAAAAGGTTCTCTGAGCAGGGATTGTTCTGGCTTCAAAAAAGCTGTTAACAAAATCACCAATCACAAAATATTTTGTTGCCAATTCTAAAAAAAACATTCATCAAACACATCACTAAACAGTTCCCTAAAACATTTATCATGTCCATAACATGTGACTGTATAGTTGTTTACAAATTACATGCTACATTTACATTTACTCAGATTGGCCTGGCTTTTGGTCAACTGGAGACAGCTATCATCTTAAAGGAGATCATCTTACCAAGGAGATATGACTATTTAAAGTAAATGAAAACATGTGAGAAAATTAAAATATATAACAAACATCTCTGTGAGATGTCCCACTGTCAGTTAACCTGACAACCATGATATCTATGGTTTCCAAAAAAATTGAAATTTAGTCAGAATGTTTTTGTAAGCCTCAACATTTTTCTTTTTCTTTCACTGCACAATAATAGTGTTACTATTACTTTGAGGGGCCCAGAGTTGCAGTGTGGTCTAAAGCACTGTCTGTTACAGATCACTGCCATCTTAACTCTGTGTGGGTTCGAGTCTCAGATTCAGCCAATGTGAGTATGTGAGAAAGCTTCTTGTGGGTCGATGGTTCTTTCCAGGGTTTTCCGTGTTCTTCCTCCACCATTAATACTGGTTGCCATGTATAGCCTTTATTGTGCTGAAAAATGGCGTTAAACCATATAAAAACAAACAAATTCTTTGGAAAATACAACATTTGATCAGATTTCATTGCTTTTATTTAAGTTTGGTGCTTCCTTCCTTGAAAGGTGCTTTGTTTTTATTGAATATTGTAGTAGGTTTGCTTTTATGAAAGGGTACATGTATTGTTAAAGTCACCACTAAAGCCAGGTTTGTTTTTGTGGGGGTAATGTCAAATAACTGTTGAACATTAATTGAGACCAACTTTTTTCAATTGCTTAGTGTTAACACAGAACAATCAGTATTTCAAAGGTAATCAGTTTTCTTGAATTTTTAGCAAGACTTTTTTCTGGGTACATTTTTTGTAAAATAAAACATCCTTTGGTTGATTATAGCCAGTCCTGTTCACACCTTTGCAAAATTGGTCAAATGCAGCCGGTCACTGTATCACAGCAGAAGTAAATTATAATGTAACAATTTACTCTTACAATGGCTTTGTTGATTTGAACATATGATTTGTTCACATTTAACAATACATAGATTTCAGTGCATTTTACATCCAAGTTTATATCTTTCATGGTGCCTTTAAGTTTCTTCAATCCTAACCACGCATTGTGTATAAAAAGTTTAAACAGCCAAACTATGTTATCACAGCCCAATAAATCACCAGATGGTATATTTTGTCGCCAATAAGAGGGAAAAAATTGCAATTTGCAACATTGATGAAGCCCCAGATGATCCCTGACTGAGAATTACATGCGTATTTGATGTGGAAGCTTGGGTTCTCTATAACTTTAAAGCATAAAACAAATTAAAAATAACACATTATATAATATGCAAATAGGGGTCAAAGAATTATTCAAAATTTTGATGAATCAAAACTTCTCCATATCAATACAAGATGTGAAGAATAAACACAAAGTGATGCATACTTTAATCCTCACCAGTCATGAATAATATTAGTTTGCCTTTTTGTTCTTTAAATTAGAAATTCATTTGAGACAGCTGCAACAGGAACATCCAATCATTTCTGTTAGTAAAAAAGAAAAACTATTGACATCTATAAATTAACAAACACCAGACGCCTATGTCTAATTCGCATAGCTTGAAATATGCCCTCATGTTCTAACTGATAATTACCGCTATATGTAGTCAACATGCCGCTGACAACATATTTAACAGGGGTCAAGCTACCAGGCGAAGTCACCTGATAAGTGTAAACTTCACCTTCTCCTGCTAGGAAAGCGAAAACGACTTTGCCTTCTGATTTTTCAGACGTAAAATTACTACCTGTAGCTTATGACTTTTGATATCCCCCCACCCCACTCGCTCTAGTCCTACATGTAAGACCTCGACGCTGATATTAATGTTGTGGTCGTCACAAAAACAAAAATAACATGTGATATGTCTTACATTGTAGGACTAAGTTGGTCAACGAGTCTATTCATACAAGCTAGCCTACTGCACGCATTATACAAAAATATAATCCCTTATTCGATTTTGACTCATGATTATGATTGTGTTGGAATTTTATTCTTCGCCATTTTTTAACGAGGGCTGACAGTTTTAAGGTAAATAATACAAATCTAGTTAAAAATAGTCCATGTGCCACAATCCAGTAATATCCAAACAAGAAAATTGTAAAATGTCGTATACCAACAGGCAACAGACTTAAGGTTTATATCCGATGTGTTATATCTTCTAGAATCCAAAAGAATCAACCACTTTCCTATAAAATCAACATAAAAGCTAAACAAGCAAGACTTAGCTTTAGATGCTAAAAATACTCCCAAAGCTAATCTTAGCAACAATTGGGAATTTTGGCCATAGCCTTTGGAATTCCCCTACATGGTTACTTAAAACTGATACGTTAAATTATACACCAATGAATTTTATATTTGAAAACGAGTTTTCTAAATTGTGCCATATTAAGGACTCTAAAATGTTACCATTAAATTGCTTTAATTGAAAAGATTTGATTTAAATTTAAAGTGAACAAGACTTTATACCTTTTAAGTTGAAAAATTCCATATATTTCGTACAAAATATATATAATCAATAAGTACTTTTTAAGCACAACCGGATGTTAGGTCGGTAGACATGGCCGAATTAAATGATTTGAAAGTTCGTCGGGACCTTCTTGATCCGCATTTTGATGGTTACAAGCTTACTCTGGATAAACTTCCATTGTATAATTGCCGCGTTGAAAGTGGTTAGTTTATTAATATTGTTGAAATTAAGATTGGAATGATAAATACAATTTTCTGAAATATCTCACACACATGTAATCCCGTATCTGCGCTTTTCCGGTGTATAGAAACACCGAAACGCCGGAACACAATGAAAACACTGAAACGCAATATTGTATATACCATAGCTGAAAATTGTGAAATTTGCGACATTTTTGAAAGAACAGCTGTCATAAAAGGAAAAATGCGTGTACTATTTTATTCTTCTTAATACTATCATTGAACAATCGATATGGAAAATGTAGCTACTCTGAATCACGGGTCAAATAATTTTTTTGTGATGTAAATTACAAAATCAATATGGAAATGATTCGCATGCCATTTTTGCATTTATCTTTCTATTTAGATCATTTAAATAATTGTCCCACATAAATCTTAATAGTTACACTTCTACTGTATCGCTGTTTAAATTGCTGATTTTCACGAAGTTCATTCATCCTGGTGTTGTTAATAAATCCTTACTAATATGTATTTATTAGAAATATATTAAAATTATGTAACAAATGTATTAGACACTATTAATAGTAAATGAGAAAGTAAACATTAAGATGCTGACCATATCCGCTTAATGGGAATGTCATATCAAATAGTTTTGTTTAACTCTTTGCCTTCTGCTGATACATACATGTGACCATAAGAATAGCCTTATAACCCTGCAGACTCATATACAAGCTGCTAATACTCTGTCCCGACCAGGGTTGGGAAACCACAGAAATGCACATGCACATTTCAAATTAAAGCTTTGTTGTGGATGAATCTACAAACTTCTGTTTCTTTTTTTTAAATATTTAGTTAATGCAAATAGTCCTTTTATAAAATGATGAAAGTATTATATTAGTAGTTTTACAGCATATAAGCAGAAAATCCGATTGAAAATAAGGTCAATTGTGAAAGTAAAATAAAGTGGCAAATGCCATTGATTTCAAGATGAAGGATCACACATTAGTATAAGTCATGTTTCGACACCTGCCATTTCAGATTTATCTGAATCTGGGAATGAAATGCAAGATGACCAAAATGGGTCAGAACCAGGAGACTGGTAAATGTGGATGACTTTACAGCATTTTCAGAGTCAAACTTTTTTTGACAAGAAAATGTAAGGTAAATTTACAGTTCTTTTAACTGAAGAAATAGTCCAGTTACTGGTATATGAAACAAACAGATATGCCAGAAAACAAATTGGCAAGAAGCCTGATCCCATGTGGTCACCTACATCAGCTGCAGAATTATAAAAAAAATTGCCAAATCTACAATAAAATAGTGGACACATTGTTGTGGAAAATAGTGGTAAGAAAAGTAGTCTAATCTACATTATAAAAACAAGATATCTTGATGTATTTTTTTTAAATTATGAATATGTGAATATAAACATAGATTCCTGTGGATTATATGTACTTGTTGGTGGGAATGAGTGGCAAAGATCATTGGTAAATTACATAGTTCGCATGGGACAAGATTGATATAGAAAGTGTAGACAGCATGTGCATAACTCCAGAAGCTCTCACTCAGGCAACCATTATGATGCTCTGGGGTTCAGCCTACAAACAGCTGCTAGAAGGCAGGCTGCTTATCAGGCTTAGTAGGCAGGGCAACAAGTACTTGCGGAGGGTAAAGAGTTAATAAAAGGAAGTTGGTATGTGTCGTATTTCTCAGATTCGTCAAGCTGTCAGAATCTGACAGAAGTAATAATTATCTTGGGGATAAATTAGGAATGGCTGATTATGATTGATCAGTTTAACTTAAGGTAAACACCCAGGAAGAAATGTTAAATTTAAAGTAATGACTTTGGGTGAATTTCTGCAGTCCAAGATTTTCCTGCAAAAGGAGCCAGACTTGTTTGACTTTGTGGAAGACTAAATGATAGTTAGGGGACCAAGTGGCTGTCTTGTAGACAAAGACAGGCCCTTAGTGCTAGGTTGTTGTTGTTGTAGGGTATAATGCCATTTTTCAGCACATGATACGCTATACATGGCGGCCAGTATTATTGGTGAAGGAAGAACCTGGAAAGAACCACCGACCCACAAGGAGCTCCTGGAAAGATTTCTCACATAACTACATTAGCCGAATCTTAAACTCAAACCCACGCAGACAGAGGTGAGATGGCAGTGATCCGTAACAGAAAACGCTTTAGACCACTTGGCCAATCGGGGTCCCCAGTGCTAGGTTGCACATTTTCTTGGAGAGAACAGCATTAAGGAAAACGGCTCTCTGGAGCAGTTTGGGACAGTCCAAAAGATGGAAGTCCAGATAAGAGATCAAGTAGTTGAGATAGAAGGATCAAGAAAGATCAAACGTTTACACATGAATGTGGGAAGACATGGGATACAAAGGAGACAAAGACTGAAAGTGGTGATAGGTGATGCAGATCAGGTGTGGACATTGTGCTCATTTCACCACTCGTTATGGTGATGAAAAAAATCAATAATAGAACACTGCTATTGAAATTCTGAAACATAAATTTGTTAGAATTGAACCTGACACTATTAGTTTTTGATTAAATTATTATTTTCTTGTCTAAAGGGGCTTGTAATGTTTTATTTCTTCTCAGTAGTTATGCTCAGTTCTCAGTTGATGTTCTGGCTAGCCATTTACACCTGGCAATAAAATCAAGGGAAGTTATCCTCTAGATAATGATAGCCAAAGCTAATTAACCACCACTCTTTACCAGGAGGGAACATTGTTTCAGCCATCTAATGTGATTTGACTGATACATGAATTTCACTAACATGTGACAGAATACTCTAATTTATGGAATTTTCATATGCATGTATATTATTTAACACATTGTGGAGTTTACTACACAAATGTACGTTGTCAATATAGAAGTGTATTGCAGACTAGTTGTCTTCATTTTATCAAATTTTTTTTCTCTGTGTAAATCCTAGTCACTGATGACAGGTCACCTCTGAATAATTTCACTTAGATGATAAATTTCTATTTATTTTAAGCTCTGTCCCCCTTAATTATATAAAGATCTGCTTATGTCCCAAGGATGTTGAGATAAATTGATAGTACTGTGTTATGAAAATGGTGACATTTTATGAAAATTGGTGACAAAATATTGAGGTTGGTGATTTTTGGGGTGACAACTTTTTTTTTAAGACAAAGCCATCCCTGCATATGGGCTGCCAAGATATTCCTGAAAATTTGACTTTTCGTTCCAATGTTAGTTGACCTTGAAATGCAGTAGACACTGCTGTTATTGAGGCAGTAAGACAGCAACCTCAAAAATACAAATATATGGGGAGGCTTCTTATACTGTTAGACTAGAGTTTCCTCTGAATCATACCACCCCATTTTTTATATTTGGACATTTATGTTTGTAGGTAGTGTCAGAGCCAGTTGCCTTTTTCAAAAAGTTGTTATATACCGACAACTAATCCTGTGAAGTCTGTAGTGTGTTCCAAGGTTGACTAACATTGGAAGGAGAAGTCAAATTTTCAGGAATATCTTACTTGTAGCCCAAATTAACGCTTTTACCTTTGGTATTGTGAATTAAATCCCATACTGTCCTAAAAGTCAAGTTTGAACTGAATTCTAGTGGTGTTCCAAATAAAATCCAATCTTGAATGTATGGATTTGTCTGTAGATTTAATTTTGCTGATCTGTCAATGGCCTGGAATGTGGTGATTCTTAACAGTCTTTCAATGTATCACAATAATATAATCCAAAATGTCCTTTACTGAACTCAGTCTTATTTCAAATTAATGGTTTAGTCCAAGAATATTATTGAGCAACTGTAATTCCAGTGAATAATTAAAATAAATAAATCAGTCCAAATTAAAAACTGAAGTTGAACACAGAAGTGAGACCGATTCCCCATTAGATGCTATGGCAAGAATGAGTAATGTTTAAGTTTTGAAGTTTACTTATGCCTTCACTTAATATAGGTTGCAGCTACTAATTTGCTGTAAACACTATTTCAACCTAATAGAAAATTTCTTTTCTGGAACTTTCTGAGGTCAGAATCAAGACTTTATCATTAACTAAATCTGAAGTAAACATGTTTATAATTAATAATGATCTGAATTTTCAATCTATAATTATTGAGAAAAATTAGCTATGTATAATGTTGTTTATAGTATAAATGTCAATGGTAAGATAAACCATGATTTTGGACAAATGTCAACTGCAGAATACAGATTTACTTAACAGATAGCCAGGGAGTAATTTTCATTCTCTCCAAAAAAAGTGTTTAACAGTATGTGTGTATATGGCTTGGACTTTTAACATAGCCTGACAGATGAGCAGTATTCCTATCATAGTTTATATCTAATTACAGGTGTAGCTACAATGAGCCTAACAGATGAGCAGTACTCTTATCATATTTTTTAAATCTAATTACAGGTGTAGCTACAACAAGCCTGACAGATGAACAGTATTCCTATCATCATGCTAAGATATTTGGTGTCCACAATCACTTGATTGCTGACCTATGGAAGAGTAATGACTGTTATTACATTGACAACAGCTGGAATGTCCGGAGTCTAATAACCACAGTATGGTTGTCAATTTATTCATTAAACTGTTGCCTTGAAGAATTTTGGTTTTAACAAACAGCTGGAATGTCAGGAAACTCATAGCCACAGTATGGTCCTCAATTTATTCATTAAGCTGTTGCCTTGAGGAGTTTCAGTTTTAACAAATGGCTGGCTTGCAACCAAACTGCATGTGTGTTAATGTTTGACGTATTTTTTTATAAAGATTACCTTGTCATAATGAAAAAAACTCTTTGACCTGTAAGAGACTGTTGTATACACAGGGGATACTGATTCCTATTACTCTATTCAGATTTCTCTACTTTTGTTGAGTCGAAAATACCCTTTTAAACCATAATCTTCAGGATGTATGATTGCAAGAATCTTCACTAAATTTAATACTTCCATCCTTAAAAATTCACAAGCACTTAAAACTCACACATAGTTCATTTACTGTGAGCATAACAAAACTTCTAAAATTCAACTACCTGTGACCCCACTCTGGTATAGAACTTGCGAGAGTAGCAATTTTTGGATGACATGTTTTTATGATTTTCTTCGCATTGACTTTGTATGTCAGTTAGTCAAAACCATTGGTCAAAGTGTTTGAAAACATTAAAGCTGCTCAAATAAGAATACCAATTGAGATTAAAAATATTGCTAGTTTAGTGTCTTTGGCACTGCATCATTTTTCCAGGAACATTACTTGTAGCAAAAATATAGGCAAAAACATACCTCAAAAAGAATTTTGTTAAGAAGGCAACATTCCATTTATTCTGTAATTTTCTTACGAGCAATGTTTTGTGAAAACAATGTAGTGCACAAAAGACTCTGAACTTGTAGCTGTTTATCATAGATTGTTTTCTTGTTATTTCAACCAATGATTGCAGTTGGCTGGCACATGAAGCCTCACCAATAAACCACAATTAATGTGGTATGATCATAAATTTAAAACCCAATGAAAAATAAGCCACATATGACAAAGAAGCCCCCGCCCCTTTTTAATACTGTTTTTCCTTGCTAGAGATCAGCAAAGCTATTTGATAATCAATGTCATTTCTGTAATCTGATTTAAAATATTATGTTTTACATATTAGTATGGTTTGAACCCATTAAAAAAACAAGAATTATAGAGTATTTGAATTGTTTTACATATTTATTCAGTATCTGGTTGCTGTAATTTCCATTCACTGACTTAAATCAGTGTATAGTGACCATTGTATCCCTTAGGGTATCCCTTAGGGGTCCAAGACTGAGAAGCAAAAGTCTCCTTGGTGTCAAATCTGGGGGTCAGACTGAGTAAAAAATCAAATGTTGGTATCAAAACTGGGGGTCAAATTAAAAATTTGGGGATCTCTGAAGAGCAAATGAGGGTAAAGGGAAACACTGAGTGACACTAATAAGGATAGAAAGAAAAGACATTAAGGTATTCAAATGCTAATA
This sequence comes from Unio delphinus, assembly GCA_029339505.1. Classification (NCBI taxonomy): domain Eukaryota; kingdom Metazoa; phylum Mollusca; class Bivalvia; order Unionida; family Unionidae; genus Unio; species Unio delphinus. The sequence continues at coordinate 8,606,276 of JAQISU010000057.1, read as the reverse complement.
TTACTGAAAATGAAAGAAAGAAGATTTAATACTGCACCAGATCAGGGTTTTTTTTAAAGTGAAAAACTGTTGTCAAGAAAATTTAAACCCTTTTGGAAGCATATTTCATTTTTATCAATGCATCCAAACAATGTGTGTTTTAAATACTAGACCTACTGATTGAAGCACAGTTACTGATAAAACAGGATGTATTAACACTAATTACTACTGAAACACTTTTTATATAGACTAATTATTAATGAAACACTCTAAATATACTAATCACTAATTAAACGCTTTATGTATTCACTAATTATTTATGAACACTTTTTATATACACTAATTACTAATGAAATACTGTAAATATACTAATCACTAATTAAACACTATGTATTCACTAATTATTCATGAACACTTTTTATATACACTAATTACTAATGAAATACTAAGTATATTGACTAATTACTAATGAACACTGTGTATAACACTTATTAATAAATCACTATGTAAATATACTAATCCCTAATTAAACACCTTATGTATTTCATTAATTACTAATGAAACACTATGTATAAACACTAATTACTAATGAAACACTTTTTGTAGACACTAATTTCTAGCAAAAAACTATGTATATTGACTAATTACTAACGAAACACTTTGTGTATACACTTACTACTAATGAAACACTATGCATATACACTATTTATTGTTCATACTCACACTTTTCAACAAAAAGTCTCGAATCAAGATAATTGCATTCAATTCTGCTGGTACATGCAAATGTTACAAGCACTAAGTGAGTCCAACCTGCCAAATACACAGGCATACAGTACTGGTACAAACACTAAGTGAGTCCAACCCTGCCATATACACAGGTGTAACAGTACTGATACAGTCACAAAGTCCAACCATGTCTTATACACAGGCTTAACAGTATTGAGTCAAACCTTCCATATACACAGGTGTAACAGTATTTGTACCTGCACTAAGTGAATCCAACCTGCCATATACACAGGTGTAACAGTATTTGTACCTGCACTAAGTGAGATAGACATCCTATATACACAGGCTTATAATTAAAGTCACATGGGTCATGTATCTGCATTTACTGATATTAAATTAAAAATAAATTGTTCTTTTAAAATGTAACCCTAATTTTCTATCACTAAAGTCTATTCAGTCCTGATTATTAAATGTCCTGCACAGTAACTGTCATCAAGAAACTTCCAGACAAAATCTATCAGTCTCAGCAGTCTTTTACAATGGTGACCAATTACTAAACTTTGGTCAAGAAAAGAACACATTGAGTGGAATAGTCACAATATTTGATAGTATGAATTTTTTTCTCAATATGCAATGCTTTTGACATCACAGTGCATAACATTCAATCCAGACTGTACTGTATCACATTTAATTTCATTTCGTCCACAAATGTCTACAAATTTAAAATTGATTTTTCCATATGCACCTCTTGAGGCTTGTAAATAATTACCTTCCAAAGTAATATGGATGTAAAATGAATCCAACGGAAGCGAATACTTGCATTTAAAGGTATGTTGAATCAAATTCTAAAAATTGCCACCAGTTACTAAAATGGTGTTGAATGCCTACATGACCTGTGTGACTTTTACTAGTACTGGTACCACCCATAAATGTGAACAATAAATCTTGATGCACTTTGTTACCAAAAGAAGCTAAGAAAGATCCAAAAGAAACCAAACAGTCCAAAAACTGATTAAAAATGCCAAGATTGAGAAATGGTCATTGTCTATGGAATTATTCCTGGAAAAACAATGCTATAAAATGATTGCTTTCTGTTGAGAGATTATTTTTAGGGTGCCTACGGTGTTTAAAGCAATAATTGTGAGAAATATGTGTGTACTGTTGTCACAGTGAATTCAATCAAGTTTTGAATATTTATGATGAAAAGTCACCATCTGATAAAACATACCTGAGAAGTAGTACAGTTATATATACTTCATTACGGTTTTATTGCTTCCTCGCTTGCTTTCACTTTGATGTGCATTTGATTTCTGTAAACCAAAGATATGTGTACAGAATCCTCACCATATTTTATATATTTCGTACATAAAGAATGTGCATTTTATTGTAAAAAAACGTGACAAGGACTTTATGACAATTTAGACGTTTTCATTACAGATCATATTAGGAGCACATTTATATGCATTACAAACTGCATTAGGATTTATTGATTGAAGTACATGCATTGCAAATTGCATTGGAATTTACTCATTGGAGCACATGCATTACAAACTACATTAGGATTTACTCATTGGAATACATGCATTACAAATTGGATTGGGATTTACTCATTGGAATACATGCATTACAAACTGCATTAGGATTTACTCATTGGAGTACATGCATTACATATTGCATTGGGATTTACTCATTGGAGTACATGCATTACAAATTGGATTGGGATTTACTCATTGGAATACATGCATTACAAATTGGATTGGGATTTACTCATTGGAGTACATGCATTACAAATTGCATTGGGATTTACTCATTGGAATACATGCATTACAAATTGGATTGGGATTTACTCATTGGAATACATGCATTACATATTGCATTGGGATTTACTCATTGGAGTACATGCATTACAAATTGCATTGGGATTTACTCATTGGAGTACATGCATTACAAATTGCATTGGGATTTACTCATTGGAGTACATGCATTACAAATTGCAATAGGATTTACTCATTACAATACATGCATTACAAATTGCATTACAAATTGCATTAGGATTTACTCATTGGGATACATGCATTACAAACTGCATTGGCATTTACTCACTGGAATACATGCATTACAAATTGCATTGAGATTTACTTATTGGAGTATATGCATTACAAACTACAGTAGGATTTACTTGCTGGAATGCATGCATTACAAATTGCAATAGGATTTACTCATTGGAATACATGCTATACAAATTGCTTTGGGATTTACTCATTGGAATACATGCATTAGTAATGATTACAAACTGCATTAGGATTTACTCATTGGAATACATGCATTACAAACTGCATTAGAAAAATGTCACAAACATAGTCCATTTAGCCAAGTTATCCCACTACAGTACTATGATCATGAAGAGTTCCAGATGGAAAGAGCTCTTCGAGATAACTATAGTTTGAGTCTATATTCCCGTTTGTTTGTACCCCTCTGCCAATTTTAGTAACGAAAAGTAGAAACAAGATAAAAAGTCAATAAATATTACTCAGTTCATTCATTAATTTATAATTTCTAATCCGATATGCAAGCTAGTGTATGCCTCTTGTGAATAAAATATATTCATTACATACCATAACGTACAGACGCAAGCGGTGCAACACGGTGTCAACTTCGAATTGTTTATTTTCTACTTAAAGATTTGAATAAACCTCATTTATACTGTATGTGTATGAAATAAATCTTTTATTAATTGTCACTGGTTTATTAGGATGGTTTGCTCGAAATTCATTGATGCGCTTTTAGCTGTTAAAATAAAGATGGGATAACGCGCTTACGCGCTGATTGTAAATATGGTACATGTGTTACAAATTGCACTTGGATTTATTGATTGGAGTAGATACATTACAAATTGCACTAGGATTTATTGATTGGAGTAGATGCATTACAAATTGCATTAGGTTTATTGATTGGAGTAGATGCATTACAAATTGCATTGGGTTTATTGATCGGAATGCATACATTACAAAATGCTTATGGATTTATTGAGCAAATTAGTAATTAGTAAAATATAAAATATTTTCAGCATAAATATGTTTATTTTTTATTTTTGGGAACAGTGTTCATATACATGTAGATCTTCCAATTTTATCTTTATGAAAAAAAGGAAAGATGCAAAAAAAGATGCAAAAAAAACCTTCATAAAAGTATTACTATATATATATATATATACATGTACGTGTGTGTGTGTGTGTGTGTGTGTGTGTGTGTGTGTGTGTTTATTGTAAGCTTAGCCTACTAAATACATGTGATACATTCTGTCTTTTATGATGTAGGATACATCTGTTAGTGTTGGCCAAGAACTTTTCACCATACCAGACTTCAGCATACAGCGACAGGTAAAAGGGCATTATAGTGCCAGTCTGCAATTTGTTGCCATTGATCTAGCAGTGTTGGCTGATGGGGCAGGAAAGGTCTATCTAATATATACTGGTGACAGGACAAAAACAGCATCCAAGTGGAAAGTGAGTATAATTTAGTTCGGTTTTATGAGGTTTTAACACCATAATTTAGTATATGATAGACTATATATGTCATCCAGTGTATGTAGTTTAGGTAGAGCCTGGTAAGACCAAATGAAGAACCAGCGACCCATGGGAAGTTACTGGCAAGCTTTCTCATGTACCAACATTAGCTTAGCTATGGCTTAAGCTCATTATGCCAGAGGTGAGACATGTATGAGATATTTAAAGGTATGTGCTTGGACCATTTGGTCACCTGTGACCCTGGATAAATATAGTAACTCCCTATAAATATGTGATGGTTTTTGCTTAAACATTTTATTTTTACTCTTCCTGACAACCACAAAGCTGTTGTTATGAAATTATACTGCAAAATTTGTAAAAAAAAAAAAAAAAAAAAAAATTGCGTCTAAAAATATTATCTTGACTCAAGATGGAGCATGAACTGCTTCCCCCTGATACATTTGCAGAATGGATCCTACATTGGAATGATGAACTCGCTTTTTGAGTCTAAGGAATTTACAAATGGTAATGTAATTACTTAATCTTTATTTTATTTTCTTTCCTATTTGTTTTTTCCAATCTCTAAGATTGTGTGAGAGTACATAGGTTTCTTTTGTTGCCATATATTATGCAAATGATTTTTAGCAGTTTATAGGACCCCCAAGTGGCTGAGTGGTCTAAACCGCTCTCCGTTATGGATCACTGCCATCTCACCTGTGGCTGCGTGGGTTCAAGTCTAAGATTCGACTAATGTAATTATGTGAGAAAGCTTGCCAGTAGCTTCTTGTGGGTCATTGGTTCTTTCCGGGGGTTTTCCTGGGTTCTTCCTCCACCAATAATACTGGCCGTCATATGGTGTTAAACCCTACAACAACAACAATTTAACAGTTTATATGAATTTCTATTGATCTGACTGCATGTAACATGGTTGGAGTCAAATTGACAATGTACAACCACAGTCCTTGATTATAACTTTCCATATGGCCATAATTTAACAAGTTGATTCATATTTTCTGTATCTCCGTTTTAGATCAAGAAAGTTGAAAGAACTTTATTTTGCTTCGATAATGATTTGAGACCACACATGTAGCTTTTTGATGTGTCATTTCTATTTGAAATGACAATTCCTTGCTTCCAGTATTACAAGTGGCCCTGGGTGGCACTTGTCTTTACCAATCACTAACATATCACATGTCCACATTTTGTTCAAGTCTTGGGCTTAGCCAGAGTGGGTATGTGAGAAAGTTTGCCTGTACCTTCACATTCATTGGTGATTCTTACCGGGGTTATCCTTTGTTCTTCCTCTACCAGTTGTACTGGCCACATGTATAGCCTACTACTTTACAGAAAATGGGGTTAAACCCACAAGAACATCGACAATGTTAACTTGTAGATGCAGATATGACTGCTCTCATTAATTCATTGGAGTACATAGTCAACTTGTAGATGCAGATATGACTGCTCTCAGTAATTCATTGGAGTACAGAGTTAACTTGTAGATGCAGACATGACTGCTTTCAGTAATTCATTGGAGTAGAGTTAACTTGTAGATGCATAACTGTCAACTTTTCAAAGGCCAAGTAAGAAAATTGAATGAAAAAATAGGAAGACCATAACCTAAAATCAAGATGTTTCTTATGGTATTTTTTAGGTCGCATTTTGACTATTTTGATCCAATATACATGAAATTCTCAAAGTAGATGCCATTTCTCCCTGTGACATGCCTTATTTCTCCCAGGACCTGTCCACTTTTCATATTCTGGTCAGCTGTGGCCAAACTGCACAATAGCCAAATGTTAGTCAAAAGTAACCAAGCAAGAAAACCAGCATGACTAATTAACTCTCACTGCAATAAAATTGTGAAAATGACTGTCCTTCAGACATACTTCAAAGAAACCATGTTGTACAGTGCATGGTATATAAGCACCAGCAATTGATTGTCAAATAAACAATGCCCTGTTTTGTTGAAATTATTGGTACATAACTATGCAGACTCAAGCTACATGTACCATACGTGTGGCAACTTATTTTCCCATGTTTTATATCCCTTTTTTATTTTTAACTCGAAAGGCATTTAACATTGTTCACTAAATATTATTTATTCTGAATAACTTTTTGAGGGTACATAAGCTGCTTGGTATGTTTCTCCATTCCTTCTTTTAGTTTAATGTTCTGTTAATTTAATGATGATAATTAGCGTTTGTATATTAGGTACAGTAATGCCAGGTGTTCGCTCTGTAAGTTTCTTTGTGTGGGTATGGAGATTCTATAGCATTACAGTAATCATTCATGGGATTGAAACTTATTGCTGACAATTTTATTGTTGCTGTTTATTTTCTGACTTTGTTGTTGTTGTAAGATTAGAAACATTCATAAATTGACTTGAATATTATTAAACTGAACATTCTATTTATTGAGGAAAAAAATATATTAATTGGAAGTTCGCTGCAAAAAATGGGAGATAATAGGAAATTGGGAGGTAGGCGTGGAACAATGCCAAACATTGGGACTTTTTTCTCCCACTGGGAAAGTTGACATGTATGTAGAACTGATGTAGTCTTGAGTGCTGTCAGTAATTTATTGGAGTATAGTGTGAACTTGTAGATGAATGGTACTGTATGGTCCAAAAGACTGGATGATTCTGTATGCTTCAAAAGACTGGATGGCACTGTGTGCTCCAAAAGACTGGATGGTACTGTATGGTTCAAACAACTGGATGGTAATGTTTGGTTCAAGAAGTCTAGATACTTTGGTTCAAAAGACTGGATATTATGTGTGGTTCAGAAGACTGCATGATACTATGTGGTTCAAAATACTAGATGACACTGGATGGTTTAATAGGACTGGATTTTACTGTGTGGATAAAGAAAAAGACGATGGTAATGTATGGTTCAAAAGACTAAATGGTACTGTATGGTTCAAAAGACTAAATGGTGACTGAATGGTACTGTATGGTCCAAAAGACTAAATGGTACTGTATGGTGACTGAATGGTACTGTATGGTCCAAAAGACTAAATGGTGACTAAATGGTACTGTATGGTCCAAAAGACTAAATGGTACTGTATGGTGGCTGAATGGTACTGTATGGTCCAAAAGACTAAATGGTGACTAAATGGTACTGTATGGTTCAAAAGACTAAATGGTACTGTATGGTTCAAAAGACAATCGTACTTTATGGTTCAAAAGACTAAATGGTACTTATGGTTCAAAAGACAATGGTACTGTATGGTTCAAAAGACCAGATGGTGCTGTGTGGTAAAAAAAAAAAGACTAGATGGTACTGTGGTTAAATAAAGCAATGGTACGGTGGTTTCAAAGGACTGAGCAGTACTGTAGTGTGTGGTATTAAAAGACTGGTACTGTGTGGTTCAAAATAATAAATGGTACTTTGTGATTAATAAAAAGTAGAATGGATGGTAATGTCTGGTTGAAAGACTAGGGAACTATGTAGTTCAAAAAGACTGAAAGTTTATTTCATTAGAGCAACTTAAGTGGTGGAGATGTAAATCCACATGCTTACTGAATGCATTTTACATGCTTACTGAATGCATTTTATGTTTACTGAATGCATTTTACATGCTTACTGAATGCATTTTACATGCTTACTGAATGCATTTTACATGCCTACTGAAATTTACATGCCTACTGAATGCATTTTACATGCTTACTGAATGCATTTTACATGCTTACTGAATGCATTTTATATGCCTACTGAATGCATTTTACATGCTGTCTGAATGCATTTTACATGCTTACTGAATGCATTTTATGTTTACTGAATGCATTTTACATGCTTATGCATGCTTACTGAATGCATTTTACATGCCTACTTAAATTTACATGCCTACTGAATGCATTTTACATGCTTACTGAATGCATTTTACATGGTAAAGCCAGTGTGTCATTAAGATATTTAATTTGTCAGAAAAACACTTAAGAATCTGTATTGTGACCAACATTAAATCATTGAACTTAACGCAAATTCGGATTGGGTTTAGTATTGTATCTATATTCCCTTTTTAAAACATCTGACAAAATTAAATTCACAAAATACATATAGCATGCAGTCACAAAATATATTTCTTCTGCATAAACTAAATTTATTGCTATACATTTGATTTGCTTTTTGTTTATTCTTCCCCCGCCATCACCACAACGCATGCATGCATTCATCAGATTCTGAATCGTTGTTGCTAGACCATAACACCATACATTCATAACACTCTTACATATAACATAGCTTGCAGTTTTAAACCCCAACAACTACCACACATAATGAGGGAGAATGATCATTGAACATTTCATTTTTGGGAGTAAATCGAGCATGTCCCAGTATAAAATTTGTGTGATTTGTAACAATATGCTTAATATATTTGTCAACTAATAATATCAGTCACATATAAGTAAATACTCTGCTCTTTACATTATAGGTTCTTTCGTCACAGTCTGTATTTGAGGAGGATAAACCATGTATGCTGGTTGATGCCGTTGAACATGTTATTAATGAAAGCCACAGAGTAGAAACTTTGCTGGTCCATGTAAAGGAAGCCACTTTTGTCGAAAAGGAAAAATATCATTCTGAGTTTCTCACTGTATTGGAATGGCTTACATTTGTATCAGGTATGATAATATCACATGCCATTACATATTCCCATGCATCTTAACTACGACATCCCAATATTTTACCCAGGGTCAAGTGTCCTCTACCCCATGTAACATCACCTAGAATCATTGTATATATATATCGAGTATAGGTGAAACAATATACCCCTTCTGCATATCAATACAGTTCATGATACACAGGGGGCCCTGAGTGGTCTAAAGCGCTGTCCGTTACGGATCACTGCCATCTCAACTGTCTGCATGGGTTCAAGTCTCGGATTCAGCCAATGTGGGTATGTGAGAAAGCTTGCCAGTAGCTTCTCGTGGGTCGCTGGTTCTTTCCGGGGTTTTCCAGGTTCTTCCTCCACCATTAATACCGGCCGCCATGTATAGCCTATTTTGTGCTGAAAAATGGCTTTAAACCATAAAATAGAAAAACTATTTAAAAAAACTTGATACACAGCCTGCGATATGATACATATGAATCCATATATAAAGTAGATGGTTTTTCCATCTTTTAAAGGTAGATGGTGCCCCTCTATGTATGTTGACACACTGATTGTATTCCCCAGTATGAAGATTACATATAGAGATACAGCTAGCATGTATTTATATGCAATTATCATCGATGACAAGGAAACAGAAGTACTTTCAAACAGACTACCTGTTGAATGACGGTGAATTTTATTCAGCATTTTTGGCCATTTAATGCACAAGAACAATGTGCTGTATAGATAACTGCCTTCTCGTTGGACAGCTGAAAATAAGTTATAAACAAGTTATAAATAAATACAGGACATCATTTTCTTTTAACAAATCATCAGAGGATATTATTCCATTCAGAGGGTTTTCACTTGCATGTTAAATGGGCATGAGCATGTCAAGCAGTAGCATGGGATAATGATCTGGGATTCCTTTGAGGTATGATAGTAAGTAAAATGTTGGATACAAAGTCAAATGACTGATCTAAATATCGGTACTAAATTTATAACACTACATGAAATGTAGCTTAAATATCGGCATTGATTCTTAAATTTGTCACGTGAGAATGGAGAGAATTAAATTTGTCACGTGAGAATAGAGAGAAATTTCCTCCCAAGTATTATATTATATGATATTATATTATATTATATTAGATTATATTATATTATATTTATAACTTATATGTATGACTACAGTTAAACTGTAAGGAATGATTCTAGCCCCAGTGCTTTGTTTATGTACTTCATGATAATGACTTTTGCGTGAAGTTTCTGTGTTGCTCTGCTAATACTTCCAATTTGGCATATAAGGAATCAGCTTAATTCCTGACTTTTGTTATTATTTATCCTGGATGGTTACAAGCAATAAGCACCAATAAGTGTTCAATGTAATGCATTTCGCCCTGTGACACACCAGCAGTGTAGCTTTCAAATCATCCAAAGTAAATGAGGTAAAATTCAACATAAAAACTTTAAATCAGGAGTAAAGTACATGTACTTCATTATGCATGTAAAGCACATTTAGAATGTATCCTTTAACATGATGCTGGGTTAAGATGATTAACATGGAATAAAGGGGGTGGGGGTGGGGGCAGATTATGAATTATGTTGTTTGTTTTAATTCTTAAAGTTTTGAGAATCAAATCCAAAAATTAATCCACAAATTAAATTACAAAAGTCATAGTAATGAAATGTTCAAATGAATTAAAATCCTGATGGAAAATCCAAACGGTAGATGATGACATAAGCTGAAATTCGTACTGTGATTATCTACAGTCCTTTGTAAAAATACATTATTTGGAAATCCAAATAAAATTTTGATAAACTGCATTGATCCTAGAATACTGTATGAGCACATCAGATATTTCCAGATTTGGTGTGACTTTGAGACAGGTTACACCCAAGTCCTAAGACTCAATGAGGATGCTCATTTACTTTTAATAGATCACAGGAGGGAAAACATTTCCCTTTCAAAGACATTCTCCAACATATGGGATCAATTCTCAAGTTGGGTTATCTAGAACTGCCTCACACATCACATTTAATAGATCACAGGAGGGAAAACATTTCCCTTTCAAAGACATTCTCCAACATATGGGATCAATTCTCAGGTTGGGTTATCTAGAACTGCCTCACACATCACAAGGTACTCGAGATGGACTCTTCAAGCCATCTTACTTACCTGGTCTTCTAATGAATAACTTTTAGCTTTTTAGCTAAGTGTTTTCTCTGGGAGGGCTGGATTTGCAATGTAGTAATAGTTCACCTAAGATAATATGGTAAGGTCAGTATAATAATTGGAGAAACATTTTACTAAAAGCAAATTGGTATTAAGTATGTCACACTTGATGCTGTAGTAAATAAGGGAACAAAATAAAATAAAATTATGCTGGAAATTTATTGTATTTTCTTGTTATAATATTATCAACATCATTTATGACAAGTATCTTTATCTCTCTCTCTCTCTCTCTCTCTCTCTCTCTCTCTCTCTCTATATATATATATATATATATATATATATATATATATATATATATATACACACACACACACAGATACACACACAATTATATTAACTTATATTATTTGCTTAAAAATGTATCCTGCCAGTTAAATACTCAAAGAAAAATAGCTGATGCTATTTTAATTCTAATTATTTGCTTCAATTAAATTGCTAGGCAGCAGAGAGACATGGAGCCTTGAAAGAACCCGTCAGCTGGTCAGCAGACGCCCATATCATTATGCATCCTTGGATCGAATGGTCCCATCACTTGTTGTTGCTAGTGAGGCAGATATGGAGTTTGTGTATGACTCTCTAAAACCTGTCACAAAGGAGGAGGAGAAAGAAGAAACAACTCAAAATGGTAATTGGACATTCTTGATCTTACTGTGACAAGTGATATAGAGTCTTATGTTCCAGTCTCAAAAGTAGCAAATATAAATGTAACGATCATGAGTGATCAGGTTTACCCTTCCCAAGATGAAAAAAAAATTGTGATAGTTTATAATACAGGTATACCTCGCTAATACGGCAGGTTCAGTTCCAGACCACCGCCGCAATGTGAATATAGCCGTAATGCGAGTCACATTCGCTTTCACTCGGTAGCATATATAAAAGCTTTAAAATCTGTTTCCTACATCATATATTGATTGCACAATAGCACTAGACTGAAAGAAAATACTATATAAAGGTAATCGTCGACTTGTGACTACGTTCGGTTCCCGCTAACCAGTCTTTGTAAAGCGAGTATGACGGACCACAGGAGTCTGAATAGTAAAAAAATTGCATTCGACAGATTGCTTTGTAGAAACATACAAAGTAAACATATATTTTCTGTCTCATTCTTCTCTCAACTCAAGAATATAATTACAATAAAAATAAAAGTACTCTAAAGATTTTTGTTATAGAGAACGAGAGAGAGAGAGAGAGAGAGAGAGAGAGAGAGAGAGAGAGAGAGAGAGAGAGAGTAGGGGGGCGTGGATTATGTCTCAGTGTGCATTTAGTGCATAGGTAGCTGTTATGTTGTGTCATGTTGGCAAAATGATTAAGATGGTTTGAACATGTATTAGCTATGGGCATTATTTATTGGTAAATTGTACACAACAATATGAGACCACATTTTAAAGAATTTAAGTGCAACTTGTATATTTACAGCAACAATAATCTCAATGTCAAATTGCAATGAAAAAAATCATGTTTCAGTTTATGCTTACGTGTGTGCGCAAAAGTGTAAGAGTACGAGAGAGATGAAAAACAAATATCTCCGTGTACAAGACCATATTTACTCGGGCTGTTTTTTATTTGTAGCTTTTGCAACGAGAAAAAGAAAGCTACAAGACTATTGTGATAATTCTCATGTATTATGACCCTACTGTATTCCGATATCAATAATTCTGCTAAATCAGCAATTCTTGTTTTAATTATGATGTACATTTTCACAACAATCACGTAGCTATGCAGTGTTATTTACACAGTAAAAAAATATGCTTAGCACATGGTTATTCCAACTGAAACCAGATTGAACGTAAGAATCAACAGAAGAAGTCAAATCAGCGAGGCTGCCAGTAGGAAAATGAAGTTCTCTTTAGGGAATTGAAAATCTGGCAATGTGCTATTGAAGCCATTGTCCATTCAGCAGATGCTATAAGAATAAGCTATCATATGCATCACTGTTTGTGTATAAGCACTAACATGCCAATAAAGATAATAGTGGGATATATCGTAGAATAGATTTGCAATAAAATGTTAATTATATCTAAGTCAAAACAGCCTAAGCACTCAAAAGGTAGTATATGTATATATATATGAATCGATTTAACGATAGAAAATAACTTTTATATTTTATGTTTGTATGACAATAATGAAACAGTAAGACTACTTGACCAATCATCTGTGGTCTTCACTTTAGCATGTACTGAGATGTAATTTTTGATGGATAAGAAGGCATCAGTTGTCTTCTAAACTCATTTTTAAAATGCATATGGTGTTTTGTTACAGTGATGGACGTAATAAGGAGAACTAATTAACAATAATATTTAATCTGTGAAGTCTTTTGTAGATCTGTCAATAAACACCAGTAGATATTTTAATGACAATATGATAGCTTATGCACATGGGCACCCACAGAATTTTGTGCAGGGGGAGGAAGCGGTCAGTTGTGGCCAGGAAAGGTAGTATAGTAAGCAGTCTGAAACTAAAGCAAATATTTACTAAGTGTTTTGAACGGAATCTTGTGACATATTTTCAGCTTCATTTGCATGATTAAACTTGTTGGAGTGTATATATATATATATATATATATATATATATCTTTGCAGTATGATTTCGGGGGGGGTGGGGGGGGCTCATAATCCCCTTGATAATGCTTATGCATCAATCATTGTATGTTCTCACCAAAAAATAATTATGAAATTTTGTAAAATCAAAATGGCAATACGCTATTTTCGATCTTATTTATCATAGTAGAAATTTTATGTCCGATAATTTAAGGGATTTTATTTTATACATTTAAATAATTAATATTTTGATAACTGGATTGTGTACAAAAAATTAAAGTGTATGAAAATTTACATGCAGTATGGTAGTACCCCTTGAATGAAAATTGCTTTTACAGTATTTAATCTTTTGCTGTCATACCCTAATAAAATTGGTGGTTTCATTGTGTAAAATATGATAATCCTTTTGCTTGCTAAGTACAAAGCAATTATGGTGTATGGATCAATTAATGACTTTTGTCTGTCCATCAGGCCATCTGGCTTCAACGTATGAGTCATAGTTTGTGATTAGGTCATTACTCATCAGCTTACATAAGTTTGGTGCTTCAGTGTTTTATATGGAGTCTGACCAAAATATCATGGTTAATGATTTTCCTTGATTTCTGCACTTAGTTCATTTACTTTAGCATAGTTACCTAATTATGGAGTCTCATAACTTGTGTGCAATATAAGGAGTACTACAGACATCAGTGAATGAGGTCATTATAACTTGTATTTCTGGTTTAGTTATTTGTACTTTTGTACTGGATACATGAGTGAATGAGGTCATTATGACTTGCATTTCTGGTTTAGTTATTTGTACTTTCTTTTGCACTGCAGACATCAGTGAAACCAGATGATTGTGACTTGTATTTGATGGTTTAGTGATTTGTTATCCTTTGCTTTGAGCTTAGTTTCTCAGGGTTAGAATTTGTATTGAGGTCATAGAGTGAGAAACGTTGGAATTTAGATGCATCATATAAGGTACTATACCTTTCAGTAAAAACTAGGTCACTATGACTTGTATTTCACAGTCCAGTGGTTCTGCCTTTGCATTTAGCTCATTTTTTTATGCTTTGTTGACTATGAGTTGACAAGGAGTACAAGAATTATTAGTGAAAACTAGGTCACTGACATATGGATCATGGTTGAGTGGTTCATGCTTGCATTCAACTCATTTTCTCTTGGGTTTGAATTTAGGTCATGTTTGTCACTGTTGATAATTGAATCCAGTAAGTACTACACCTTTCAGTGAAAACTAATTGACTGTTACTCATATTTCATGGTCCATAACTTTTGATTATTCTTTCTGTTTAGCTCCTTTCCTTATGCAGTATTTCCTTTCCTCATGCACTTAATTTGGTATATAATTTGCCAAAATTAGTACCACATCAAACTAAGTTCTCATGAGATGAATATTTCATGGTTAATTGGTTTGTACTTTGGGTTCAGGTTTGTGTTTAGGTCATTTCCAATACCATGTTGCTTGTAGAGTGACTTGAGTTGTTGTTTAGAGAGAGAAAAAAACAAATCTACAAAGATTAATACTTCTGATTAAATATGAATTTAAAGTATTTGCAGATTACAATCCATTCATAAGGCAATATGCATGTTTTTAATTTGGTTTTATTGGTATGTTTATACTTGTGTAAATGATGTCTTAGAAAGTTTCCTTCAGCACAAGGTACATAACATATATGATTGGAATGTTGAATTTCAAATTCTTTTTTGTTCCATAGCAGCAGAGTCATTTACTTTGAAGGTAACAACTAATAAAGATGAAAATGCAGAGAAACATAATGACTTTTTCCTGTGTATGCATACGACAAAAATAAACATTGTTCACCTTTTTTTCACTGCTCTGGTGACCTAAGTGGTTAGAGCTTCAGGCTCGGATGCTGGAGGTCATGAGTTTGAACCATGGCCTAGTCATACCAAATATTTTTAAAAATGTACGAGCAGCTGCCTCAATTGGCATTTAGCATTAAGAGTTTAGTGTTATAACTGGTTGACCTTATCAGGATAATGTGATTGGGTGGGACATCATGCTACATGTAAACTGTATGATGCCACAATAATAGACATCACTATAAACTGCAACACTGCAGATATTGTAGCGATATGACTGAATTTTTAAAAAAAGCTATGTTGAAAATCAAAATTACACATAATCTCCTTTGTTTTCATTATCAGATCTGCCTGACTATACATGGAATCAGACCACTGAGGATATAAGGGTACAGTTTACTGTTCCTAAAGATGTTACAAAAGCGAATATCTATCTTTCCCTCACATCAGAGCTTATAGAGTTTGGAATAAAGAATTCAACAGTACTTTTAAAGGGACACCTGCATAGTAAAGTTGACCCAGAAGGCAGCACGTGGACCATCAGTTCACCAAGGTAAAATGTTTCAAAAATTATAGGGATTGTAATTTCTGTTAGCATTTCCATTGTCTTGTATATATGGAATATTATGCTTTATTAAAAATATGTATTTCTCTTGTCATGTGTTTACTCATGCTCATTGTCAGAGAAAAGAATAGCAAGCTGGCAATTAAAAAAAAAAAAGACAAATACTAATTAATGTGGAACAAATGAGACAGTACCTAATATACACCTGTGCAAACATACCTTTGTCTCTGCCTCCTCCCCCTTCCAACAGTGGAGGGAGAAATATTAGTTTTGTTCCATCCACCCATCACACTTACCATCTAAGAATGTTATCTCTTAAGACATTCAGAGTCAGAACTTGAGTGGGTCACCTTATTATGTTTCTATTTTATACCTGTACTTGTCAAAGATCAGAACAGGTTATGGAATTCTATGTTGTCTGTCATCTGTTTATTAGCACAGGTTTTTTATTGCTACTCCTTCTGAACTGCTTTTAGGATTACCTTAAAACTTGACACAGTTAACCAAAGGTCAAGTTGAACATAAATGAAATGACACATTCAAATGAAGTTCGCATTAAGGTTTTGATTAGATGAAAATAATTTCTTTATATTTTGTAAACTCCATAATGAATTTTCTTTATAATAAAATCGAATCATCACGAAGTTAAGGCAATTCATATTGGGACATGCTTCTTGTCCCCAATTAACCTCGATTAAGATCGCATTTTAACAGCAGTTTTTCATTTTTTTAAGGATGAAGGGAGCAAAAAAAAGAATTTGTATTTGCCCTTGTACCATCCTGCCATACATATAACATTTTATGAAAGTTTAACATTGCTTGATTGTCTTGAATCTGTAAATATATATTACCATATTTATCCAACAGTAAGAGCACTCCTTTTTTACAAAATTGTTTTCCCATACTTTTGAGAAAATCTATAAAGTTTGCCCCCTAGGTCTTGTCATTGGAGAAAAACTAATGTAAGATGTTTCTTAGTTTTGTATTCATACAGTAAACACATTTTTAAAATTAATTTTGTAACTTTAATTTGTTTTTGTCTTATAGGGTTGAGTTATATTTGAGCAAAGAAGACCAGAGCATGTGGCCTGAGATTGTAAAAGGTGACACCAGAGGTGAGCTGGTAATGGATCCAGACCAAGTAACGAAGATCCATGAAAGACTGGCAAATCTGACTTCAGAGCAATGGGTATGTGGGGGTCGAAACAACAATTTTCCTATATGTAGAAAAAGAATTTGTCTTGCCTGCATTGGAGAAAAAGGGGTAGACATAAATATAACTTGTCTGGCAGATACAGAGTGTCTTCCTCAATGTTTAGATTTGAATTTTGCATGGAAATAGAATTTTTTAAAGTTATATACCCTGCATTGGTACTTTGGCCAGAGATAAGGTATATTTCAGTAGATATTCTGCTTATTTCTTATACACTTTGGGAAATCCTTTGTCATTCCTGAGGTACTGTGCAGGATTAACAAACATAAGGATGTGGATTCAAATTCTACTTGGACCTGGAATGATTTGCTGCTCTGGGGTGTGTTCCTGGGCAAGATAAATTACTATTATTACCATGGCAAGATAAATTACTATTATTACTATGGCAAGATAACTTTTTATTATTACCATGGCATGAACTAATTTCTTCTATTTTGATGTGCTGTTTAACCTCCAACAAATTCTTGCCAATTATATCTCAGAAACCATTTTCATTTTCTGGAAACACAAGGTTGAATATCCACTCCCATACTATTTTGTTGTTTTCTATTTCTGGAGGTAACAAATTTTTTATTTTTTTATCATTTTCTATTTTAGGATATTTGTATTTGTATGGAATAAAGCACATCTGTATGGACATTGATCTGAAAATACGACTTAAGGTTACTTTTATTATTTTTGTTTTTTTAAAAAATAACTTTTAATTGTTTTTATTCCATTTAATTTCATTGTATCAGTCCGCATTTGCAGTCTGCATAACATCACTGATTTTAACAATCTATACATCTGGTTGTTTAAACAAAGAAACTGTCGCTTACAAGAAAGTTTCAGCATGAAACTGATGATGAAAATGGAAAGTCTAAACATAGAAAGCAGCATTTTCTACCAGTCTTTAGTACTCTGGCCATGTCTTAAACCATCATCTAAAGGAGAACATTTTGTGCTCTGTACTGTTTGCAACTTTTTAGATTGCTGTTTCTACCAAGGAACCTGATCTCGTCTTTGTGTAATGTCATGCTGAACTTACCATGCCTCATAGCAGTGATGCTTGTAAACACATTTTCAGCTGTGTTAGGAAAAATGTTACAGATCAGAGATCCTCACTTATTGATCCTCAAGTCAAAACCAAAGAATATTACCAAAGAATGGACAGATAACCAGCTTGATAGGATAAAGAGTGCCTATTATCTCACCATTAAAAAACACATAGACTAAGTCTTCATTAAGACATTAATGTGTGTGTGTGTGTGATTTGGATTTTTAACAAAGCTTTTTAAAAAATTCAATCATATTGCTACGATGACTGCAGTGTGACAGTTTATAGTGATGTTAGACATTAATTCCAAGTGGATCAGTTTGATATCGTTGAAAAACTTTGTACAAAATAATATATGCCATTCATTTCTATTCTTGTAAATGTTGACAAATCTGATACTAGATTTTGCCTTCACCTATCTAGATGAAGTTATTATGTTTTGAGTGGATAACAATGTCTGTTTTGCATCAAGTCTTAATTAACCATGTATGATGTACATAAATGGTGCTATTTAAAATGTTATGGATATGTGTGAAGCTGCGAAAACAGATTTTCTAGTGAAAATAATAGAAGTAAATCACATAATAAATTTGGGTGTATGGAGGTTTTCTTTTGTAGTTTATATCACTATAAAAAAAACTAGATCTTTAAGTCAGTGGTGGTCAGTTTCTGCAGATTTTGCTTTGAAACACAGAATTGTCTGAATACCAGCATCGTTACGAACTAAGACTTATTTACAGAATAGTGTATAGTCAGTATGTTGTGCAATAAATAATGGTAATTAAAGTGTATTGATAGTGTCTACTATTTGTACACTGTTTCACAGGTGATGTGTGCTGTGTTACAATGTTAGAAACACTAGATGAAAATACTGACTGCCTTCTAAAAATACTGACTGACACGGCTTAAAATACTGACAAGAAAATGTGTGGGTAAACAGGTCTGTTTGTGGAATGTTTTTGTGGATTTTTCAGTTCGATGAAAAATTAATTTAAGGTGATGCTTGATTTATGCCTTAAATGTGTCAGTGAGGTTATGGTGTCAAAATTGTCATAAATCAAAAGTAATTTTTCCCATAGGATACAAGTAAATTAAGTAATTTGTTGGGCAAATTATAGTCGTAAGTTTTAAAGTAATGGTTATTTATGCATTACTTTCTCGATGAGTGTATGCATGTAAGCAAGCATTAAACGAGTCACAGGACATGGCTCTAGCGATGACACTAAAACAAGCACAGTGGTGCAAATTAAATGTTATTTCTAAATTAAGAATGGTGTTAAAATGAAAGTGCATAAATCAAATTTGGCATATGCATTGAACATGGTAATCATCATATTGTTTTCTCTTCTTTTAGAATCCTAATCCACTTGATGATCAGAAGGCACCCTACAATGCCCAGCAACTTGAAGAATGTGACATGTACCCGGATGATAACTTTGTTCTGGAAAGGTTAAATGGAGATCTCCATAAAATCACTCATAAGGTTAGTCAGACTCCAAATAGTCAAACTGAACACTGCAGTGGTAGCACACTTACTTTTCATATTTCCTGTACTGGGTTTAATCCTCAGCTGATAAGTACAAGAATTGGTGGCTGTCCATCAATTGCAGTTTCCAGCTGTCCATCATATAACTTTACTTAAATTGAAATCTTCCATGTAAACATTCTGACCAATCATAGGTCTAGTAAACATTCTGACCAGTCATAGGTTTAGTAAATATTCTGACCAATGATAGGTCTAGTAAACATTCTGACCAGTCATAGGTCTAGTAAACATTCTGACCAATCATAGGTAACATTCTGACCAATCATAGGTCTCTGACCAATCATAGGTCTCGTAAACATTCTGACCAATCATAGATCTAGTGAACATTCTGATCAATCATAGGTCTAGTAAACATTCTGACCAATCATAGGTCTAGTGAACATTCTGACCAATCATAGGTCTAGTGAACATTCTGACCAATCATATGTCTCGTAAACATTCTGATCAATCATAGGTCTAGTAAACATTCTGACCAATCATAGGTCTAGTGAACATTCTGACCAATCATAGGTCTAGTGAACATTCTGACCAATCATAGGTCTAGGTTTATTGATATTTTAGTAAGAGTTTTAGTTCACATGTACAATGTAGATCAAATGGCTGGTTTGGTACAGTTGAATAATCCTAATGAACCCTCTTGCATGTCATGAGAGGTGAGTATGAGATGCAACCATTCTGCATCCCATGATGATGTTCCAGTTGACAATGGTTTGAACATTTTAAGAGTTTGGTTTACACTAAGCAAAATTTGACTTTATATTTTGAAAATTTTGCTTTCTTACCTTGATCTTTACTTTGTATGCACTCTTTGGATATGCCTAAACTGGTTTGTTACCATAGCCTGGATAGTGCTGATGTACATTAAACCCTGCTGCTCTGACGGCCTAGTGGTTAGAGTGTCCGCCATGGAAGTGGGAGGTCGTGGGTTCGATCCCCGGCCGTGTTGTACCAAATACTTACAAAAAGGGTACTAACAGCTGCCTCACTTGACGCTCAGCATTAAGAGGTTAGTGTTAGGACTGGTCGGCCTGGTGTCAGGATAATGTGACTAGGTGGGACATCATGCTACATGTCTGTGGCATGATGCCCAGTGCTGGACATCACTATAAACTGCTTCACTGCAGACATTGTAGTGATATGACTGAAAAATTGTTAAAGCTATGTTAAAAATCCTAACCAAACAAACAGGCAAACAAACCATTAAACCCTACACATATATACTGTAATAGTTCTGCGGCTCAATAGCTTAAAAAAGATGAATATGGAGTGTGGTTATTCCATGTCTTAAATTAAATTAATTATGTTGCTAATATCAACAATTAAATACTGCTGATATACTAAATTGGAATATTTTAATGTGATTGGAAATGTAGAGATCATGACTTACCCTGATATTTTGATAGACTTGTTCATGTTATGTGTTGTGTGATTGTTAATCATGTAGGTAGCAACTGCAATGTCATCAAATTTGATCTTGCACATCGTTAAATATTCATAAAAACTTATAGAATCTTACTTCTTATAAATTTATTGCACCAAGAAATATGTTAATAACACCTGCATTCCCTTTAAAATCTGTATTTGCATAGCACTAAGTTTGATGGCTTCGTGAGCTGATGTTACAAAATATGTATTCAGTGTTGGATAACATTACTGGAGATGGCATACGTGTAAAAACATATACATATGAGGCATATTGGAAAGAAAACATTATTCTACAACCAGTTGGCCAAAAACATACATTTTATAGTTGAAATTGTACATACCACTTTTGACAATAAAATCATTTTTTAATATTCAGTTTCTGGATCTGGACTTTCTGCCATATTTAACACAAAGAACACTTGGATGTTAGCTGGTATTTTGGCATCATTCATGATCTCCAGTAATTATGTGTAAATATTGAATGCTGTTGATGTTACCATGACAACACTTTGAAAATGGACTTAACTTCAATCCTGGGGAATATTCTGTGCTAATTTTTTTAGTTGTAATGTTTTAAAAATGGTTCAGTTCAGGACCTTTTTAGTTTTTACTGTAATTATGATTACTGCTTGCCTTCAAATTTCACTCCTATATATTCTTGTTTGGAATAAAGTCATGTAACATAATTTTGACCAATCACTGCTTGTCCAGCATATTGAACAGCTGGATTTTTCCAAACGAACAGTGACACAAAAACTGTTTCATTATTATTAGTTGTCTATTTACTCAATTAGTCTGTCTAACATCAAAGCCATTTTAGTCATAACCAAAGTCACTAATCATGGTTGAAGAGTAAGCACGTACCAGCGAATGCTGACAACATTGAAAATACATTGACTAGCATAAACATGAAAAAATTCAATATTAAAAATTCAAAACATATTCATACTTTATAACAAAAGGCCAGCTTTATAATGAAAGTGAAATTTAAAATAAAAAATGTGAAATTGGCCAAATTTAGCGTGTGTAACATACATGCCAACCATTACGCTTTTGGCGTAATCATTACGCTTTTTCCCACTAAATTCCGCGTTACGCGTTAACGTTTATAGATTACGCTTTTTCGATATATCCATCTTGCGAAAAAAAAAAAAAAATTTCGTTTTTATTAGCATTACTTTATTTTTTACATACTGTTTTATTTTTAATTAAAAAATACCCCGCTTCTACATAACTACGATATACGAGTATACTTGTCCGTGGACTTTCCTAATATTCATGTTCTATTTATAGCAACTATCATGTTACTAAGATACTTTCAAACTTTCGACCTCATATTCTATTTATAGCGGCTTAGTGAGGAGAGAACGGACTGGTTTCTATTTTGTTTAAATCATTATGCACATACTCTTTGTTCTAATTTTGTATAGTGCAGAACCAGTCTAAAAGTTTTTTTTGCGCTAAAAAGTATTACAAAATTCTCAATGCGTTTATGAGTGCAAAAAATATCTCTTAAATAATTTCACAGATGGGTTAGAAAAAGTCAATAATAAACAAAGCAAAATGTAATCAATCCTCCAAACACGACGAGGGCATCATCACGTGACGTCTAATCGTTGGCGCTAAATGGCTTCAGATGTTAAGATGGATTCTAGTCTTTGTGTATGTTAGAGCACATTTTTTCCCCAAAAAATTTCGCAGATGGATCAGAAAAAAAGCAAAACAACGAGTCCTCCAAAGATTCAAAGATAAATATATGAATGGCATAATACAGCGTTCCATTCTAGGACAGCATCATGCTCATTGCAGACTGCGGAAACGATTTTAGCATTGGTCATGGTGGTAAATTTGATGTGGAAAAACACGTGAAAACAAGGAAATACATCGAATTAGCTCGCCTTACGAACTCTAATACTAAGGTAACTTCTTATTTACCGAGGTTTTAATAGAACACGGACTACACTTGGCGGTAGCAGACCACGTTGGTCCCTTGTTCAAGCGGATGTTTCCTGATTCGAAAATTGCGGAAAAATATGCTTGTGCAAGAACAAAATCATCTCACATTGTTCGGTGCCTAGCAGAAGATACTTCACTTAAAATTGCAGAAGCAATGAAAATTGGGCCGTTTAGTATTGCCACAGACGGGAGTCGTGATTATGATGTTAAAAAGTTGTACCCAGTATGTGTTAGATACTTTGACAGTGAAAAAGGCAAAGTCATGAGTGTTCTTTCTTTACCAGAATTAACAGTAGATTCCACTGGACAAAACATTTTTGATTTGCTTGACAATATTTTGAAGAAACATGACATAAGTTGGCAGAACTGTATGGGGTTTGCAGCTGATAATGCATCAGTGATGACTGGAATTCATAAAGGAGTTGCATCCTATATTTTGAAAATGTCTCCATCAGTGTTCATAACAGGTTGCCCCTGTCATTTGATGCACCTTGCTGCTGGTAAGGCTGCTGATAAATTAGAAGTAGATATTCAATCAATCAATCAATCCTCTCTGCGCCGTCTGGTGCTTGAGGCAACAGCAAGGGAGCACCATTTCCGTCTGTCGGCAGCTATTGCAGGGGCGGTCTGATAGGTGAGGCCTCTGGTCTTAAGGTCTCTCTCCACTGTTCGTCGCCAGGTCTCTTTGGGTCTGCCACGGTTCCTTTTACCCTGTGGGATCCATCTCAGTGCCACCCTTGGTAGTGAGTCAGGAGGCATTCTGCAGACATGGCCGAGCCATCTCCATCGCCGAGTTGAAATGATCTCAGAGATGGTGCTTGCACCCGCTCTGTGCCGAAGTTCCTCATTTGAGATCATGTTTGGCCAGAAAATCCTCATGATGCGTCGCAGGCATTTGGTTTGAAACACTTCGAGCTTGTGTTCTATGTTCGCAGTGGACTTCCAACACTCTGAGCCGTACAAAAGGACGCTCAACACGTTGCTCTTGAAGATACGGATCTTTGTGTGGACACTGAGGTTTCTTGTCCTCCATATGGGCTTCAGCATTGCGAAGGTCTGGTTGGCCTTGCCGATTCTTGTGACGACTTCCCTTGTGCTATCTCCATCCGTGGCGACCTTGCTACCCAGGTAAGTGAAATTGTCTAGTTTTTGCAGAGGCTGGTCATTGATGGTGATTGGGTTGCCCACTCTAGTATTCTTCCTCAAGACTTTTGTCTTCCCTATGTTGACTCGAAGACCTATGGTATTTGCTGTCTGTAGAAGTAGATATTGGCCATTTATTAATAGATATCTACTATTATTTGGAGAAAAATAGTAAAAGGAAACAGGCTCTAAAGTTGTTACAAGATCAGTTTGATCTTGAAGACTATAAAGTTATAAAGCATGTGTGTACAAGATGGTTATCCCTTGGCAAATGTGTTAGCCGTTTACTTGAGCTTTGGGATGCATTACAAGCATTCTTTCAAACTGAAAGTGAATCTGCACAGAGAAAACATGGTGGAAAAGTGAAGAAGAGTGGTACAAAAGCAGAATCTGTTATTGCAAGTCAGAAGAGAACAAGAGATGAAAGTATAGACAGACATACTAACAATAAAGAGATTGGTGTAGCAGAAAGAAAAAAATTTAAATCCATGGAATTTTTATTTGAGAGGCCTCTATCTATCCAGCTAGAGGGCCTCCAGGCTCAGACCATGACTGTGAAAGATAAATCTTTTGACATAAAATTTCATCAGCCATCTGGATCAGGTTCTTCAGAGTATGAATCTGTTAAAAAGCATACTGGATCTTCTCATACTTCAAAGGGCAAAACTAGCATGTGAGATGGTTTACAAAAAGCTTAATGATCCAGTTACAAAACTGTACTGCTTGTTTATGAAGAGTGCCATTCCATTGTTTGATGCAGCAAATGTCTTGCAGAAAGAAGAACCATGCATTCATATTATGCACAAGATTCTGTCAAACCAGTTGTCAGATTTGCTAATAAGGTTTATTAAGCCAGAAATCATAGCATCAGCCAAACTTTTAACTGATATTGACTTTCATGACCATGCAAACCAGAAAGATAATGAAGATCTAGCTATTGGTGCAGAAGCAAGAGAATTCATAGAACACAATTCTACCCTTCCTGTGAAGATGTTCTATGATAATGTTAGAGATTATTATGCTACAGCCTGTGATTACATGCTCCATAAATTCCCATATGGAGATGAACTGCTTTTAAATGCTTCAGTTGCTTATGTAAATGAGAGACAGTCAAAAAGCTTCAAAAGTGTTAGATTCTTTGTCAAGAGATATCCCTTTCTATTGCCACCCTTGTCTAACTTGGATCATCTGGAAGAAGAATTCCTGAAGTATCAAGTTGGGATTCTACCTGACAATATACTTAATGCAGATAGAGTTGATGTGCAATGGCACCTTATTTCCCAGCTAAAAGACTCTATCACTGGAAGAAATAAATTTCCTCTTCTTTGTCAGGTTATGAAAGGAATATTGGTTCTTTACCATTCTAATGCTGACTGTGAGAGATTGTTCAGTGTTGTTAACAAAAATAAAACTGAATTCAGGTCCAGGCTAAGTAACCCAGTAATGAGTGCTCTACTGGTATGCAAAACATTCATGGCCTCAGCTGGTACAAAATTTTTTGAAATGCAACATGACAATCTGTTGCTTTCTAAAGCTAAAAGTGCTACATATGAACACTTGAACCATTAATGAATGATAAAAGACGAGAAAAGCAAATAAATCATTGTTAATTGTAATTGTAGTATGTTATATGTGGATTACTCTTTTTCTGCTTGGATTCCTCTTTTTGACCACTTGGATTACACTTTTTCCTCGTCAGGGGTTGGCATGTATGGTGTAACTGTTCAATCATGTGATTTAGTGTCTACCATCATGACTGCATAGTATTACACCGATATTGCAAATTTTATACTTCATGTTTGTTGAAAATTTATGCTTAAAATGTATTTCTTTGATTTTTCTATACATGTTCAAATCTTGAAACTTGCCGGTTGGATGCATATGTGTAAACACTAAACTATTAAATCCAACGAAGGTCACTGTGCAACATTGGTTAAGTATTTGTGTTTAGCTCAGGTCCACGTATTTTCTTCTATGCTGTATGCATCCTAGCCTGCACAGAAACCACTTTCTGACCAGTGCAGTTGACTGTTGGAATAAATATATTTGTTCAATGCTAAACTTTCTATATTTCAAGATTATACATCGTATATTGTGAAATCTGGCTTCTGGGGATGGACAGTAATAACTACTGAAGAAAACTTTATTAATTTTTTTTATTTTAAAAAAAAGGAAGAATGCAGTTATTCTCTTGTTTTTATCTCATCATAATACCTCTAATTTTTATTTATAGAAGAAGAAACAAATTGTCTTTTATGTCCAGTTACACTGTGTATGCATGTACGACATATTTAATGATATATCAACATAATATTTTCTGTATTGTAATGAGTTAAATTAAGATGTACAAAAGTAAAGTGGGGGTATGGCACATCAACACAAGTAAAAACTAAAATATTGCAGAACATATTTGTTATGGGAAGGGCCAACATTCAGAATCTCAGTGCCAAGATTACTTCAGTCTGAATTTATTTTTGGCATTCTATTTAATGTTTCAAATGTTTCCTGGAGAAAACTAAAAGCTTTGTAAAGTGATCTGCATATTTGTAGCTTGCACTCTGTTTCATAGAGGTGATATGCATAATTGTAGACTGTTCTCTTGTTAAACCATTTCTTACATGAAACGTTGAGTAAGTTTATATGTTGGAGGATCATGAACTGTCAGTATTTTTTTAATATGAGAACATGAATATATAGTTAAGTTTTTGGGCATGTTAGTTTGTATTCAACCCCCAAGTGTTGATGCGCTGAAAACTAAAAATGTATTACCATATTTTTACATTCCTATTTTACTAACAGATCCTTGCAATCCTTGAGGACAAAAAATAAAATAAATAATATATTAAAATATTACCCAGCAGTAATAAAACATAGGTGGAAAATACTTATTTGCCTAGCTGATTTTTTTTTTATATATGAAACAACTAATACTGCAGGTGTAAATTTTATTGGAAATTCTATCATTATTTTTAGAAATTCTATAAATAAGTTGCAGATAACACATTTTCATGTGAAGAAAATAAATATCAGGTCCAGTTTGTGGTCATTAAAATAGACATTGACATCCATTAGAGCAATTAAATTTTGAGAAGAATTATATTTGAAATATTTTTTTGTTCCTTATTTATTTTTTTGTAATAAAATCGACACAGGATGTGATTAGCCCAGAAAATTACATACAAATTATTTTTAGTGAGCTGCTATAGAAATATTTATATTTTGATACTCCAACAGTTATAGGGATTTTTTTGGGGGGTGGGGTGGATTTTTTCCTCTTCATTTTTTAATCATTCCAACCTTGATTTACCTTTGAGAACCAGGTAAATATGTCATATGATAATAATGACTCCAAGCTACATGAATGATATTTTCAAGAAAATGACAATTCGGTTCATTTTTAACAAGGCATGTATCTTTTAGATTATCACCCCTTGTTATATCCCCATTTTGAACAGAAAGTAGCATAAAACATTCGCTATGTCCATGCAACTGACCATCCAAACTAGGCTATTACTCTTTTGTTTTTTAGCCTACATTATTGACACCAAACTTGGATCGTAGGGAGAATATATGGTGCACACGAAATCGGGGCATTGTCACCTACTTGTGATGGTTAATTCCATTGCTCATTGGGGATTTGAATAATTCTTAGTTTATAAGAATACACTTGCTATGGATTTAAACAAGTCTTCTTTCAGACAATTCTGGGCATTGTGGCCTACTTTCCAGGGTTCATTCCATCACTCATTATAAAAATTAATTCTTTTTCAGACAAATCTGGGCAGTCATCAATGGTTGTTCAATGCCATTCTTGACCACAATAAAATGCCATGTTTTTGTCTACGACATGATGTAGATGGATTGTTATGGCAACCAGCAAATGATCCAAAAGAAGGGGAACTACCATGGCAACACGAGTCAACATTCAATGCATTTGGTTATGTCCAAGCTTCAAAACAGCAAAAAAAGTTCACTTCTTGCCCACCTAACTGTTCTTATACAGCTATCAGTGACTGTGTCCGCCATTCTTACATCTATTGGCAGCCATCACCAATAAGTTCACAGCTTCGGAACAGAAAGACTGGAAAGGAAGTCCCCACAGTTGCCAAGCAGCAAGTGGTTTCATTGGATTCAGCAGAAGACATCATTGGAATTCAAGCTTTTAATGAAAAATTCTTTGTACTGACTGGCAGTGTAGTGTATATGATAAAAGTGAATGAATAAAAAGCTTCAAATATGGACATTAAGACAAACATAGAGAATGAATTAACAACTTCCAGTACATGAGATAAAAAGGCAATGAAAACAATTCCTTACACTGATTTAAGTTTTAATTTGTGGAAACAGGAGTTTGCAGAATGTTGACTGACCTCTCAGGATATTGTATAAATTGTTTACTGACATCATGACACCATAGTGTTTTCAGAACTGTCATGTACACTGCAAAAAATAGGGATTTTCTTTGGCTTGTTATCTTGTTTGTGGTTTGTCTTTAATTATCCATTAGTTTTACACCTAAAATAATTATTTTCTTTATAACTGTATTAGCTTGAAAATAAATATTCAATATTGCATAATTAGTTGAAGATGAAAAATGTTAAGATCATCTAATAGATTTAATAGAAAAAGTTAAGATCATCTAATAGATTTAATAGACATCTTTGATTGTTATACATAACTCAACTCTGTTCTGATTTCACAATGTTACAAACATCATGTCGATGAAGATTTTTCAAAGTGTATATGTTTCAGTCTGGATATGTAATGTGTTGTCATCAGAAATGTCATCATGAAATTAACATAGCATTTGTTGTAAGTGAATTATAACTGAAGACAAGGCTGAGAAATAATAGGTCTTGTTTTAGTAGCAGATTTTTTAAAAACATAACTGAACAGTACACAGGAATAAATATATGTTTCTTTTAAATTCAATATTGTTAGTTGAATTCATTCATTTTTCATTACTCCAGTGGCCTATTAGTTAGAGCAGGACTGGTTGGCCTGTTGTCAGGATAATGTGACTGGGTTGGACATTATGCAACATGATTGCAGGATTTTGCCCCAATGCTAGACATCACTATAAACTGTTACACTGCAGATATCGTAGCAGTATGACTGAAAATTGTTAAAGCTATGTTAAAAATCCAAAAATCATACTTGCGCACACACTAATTTTTCAAGATTTAAATTAATGCTTAGTTGCATTTTAGTTCACAATACATTATGCCGTCTGCTTGTTTATACTCCACATTACAGATACAGTATTCTTCCATTGCCGTGGATGTATGTATGTTTGTTTTATCACCAGACACCTTTAGGTAAATTATAACACTAGTACTTCTATAAATAACCTACATGTTCCCATTGAACAGGTGCTCCATGGAGAAAGCAAAGGGATCTACAAAACAACAAAGTTAATATACAGGCATAAATTTTTCAATGGTAATGACAGTGGCAGTGTTTTAAATTGTGCGCCCAAGTTTGATGTTCAAGCTTTTGCAAACCAGATTGATGGAGGATACATGGATGTCACCCATGCAACATAAAAAATCTTGTGAAACTGCAATCCTTACATATCTTGTCCTGGGTTTCTTATTTTACACATTTTCCTGAGATATATGTGCTAACAGGTTTCAGCAACCTGCTGTATATGTAATTGAAAACTTTTCCTTTCAAAGCCCAATGTACAAGAGCTTGATAACATCACTTTTATGATTGCAAGTCAACAAGTTTGAGCACTTCTAATGTAATTTAAAGAATATTTTATAAAATAAAATTACAAGCAAATGGACAGTAAAATAATGTGTAGAAGTTGGCACAAAGACAATGTATCCCCAGTTTTTAAGTTACCCACTAGTCTTTTGTTTTGCAGATCATGAAGAAGAAAAAAAACACATAAAAAACCTCAATTGTAATTCGTGGTCTCTGTGTGAACCCTAAAAAGATTCTGTTATGCTTAATCAGGTTTCGGTGGATCTTGAAAAGGTGTGAAAATACAAAATCAGAGGTAGGAAAGTACCAAATTGTATAAGTAAGCGCATAAAACAAATGAAGACGGTCCTCATACTTTGCAACATAGTTTTAAAGATAAATTAAAAACAAACAGGTAGTGTCACATTCTTCAGTAATTTTTTTTTAACTTGAGAAAATCTGCTTTTGAGTAACTTGCTTTGTTTGGTTGTTTGATTAGGATTTTTAACATAGCTTTAACAATTTTTCAGTCATATCGCTACGATGTCTGCAGTGAGACAGTTTATAGTGATGTCTACCACTGGGGCATCATGCCGCAGACATGTAGCATGATGTCCCACCCAGTCACATTATCCTGACACCAGGCCAACCAGTCCTAACACTAACCTCTTAATGCTGAACGTCAAGCGAGGCAGCTGTTAGTACCATTTTTGTAAGTCTTTGGTATGACTCGGCCGGGGATCGAACCCACGACCTCCCGCTTCCGCGGCAGATGCTCTAACCACTAGGCCATCGGAGCGGTTTGAGTAACTTGCAGTTTTGTTTGCTGTCCAAATATTGGTCATTCAGAACTTAACCCCTTGATTATAGCTCCCCACCCCCAGAGGAAACTCTCACAAATGCCCATAACTTTCAACGTCCCTGCTGTAATGAAATTTAAAATTGTCAACAAGGCCAGGTATGGTGAACAATTATCTGGTTAATGCAGTCAAGACACGGCAATGACACAACATGTCAGGTAAGATATCTTGAAAAGGACATTACAATGGACAGTTCCAATGTCTTGTGAAAAAAATTTGTTCATTCTTTTTAGGAAATAATTTTGTTTGGTTCTTTTTAGGGAAAAACTTGACTGGTACTTTTAACATATTGTTGGAGAGTTCTCTTCATCATACCCAATTTAATATCAGGCCCTCTTCGATTGACAGTAAGTGATAGGAAGGTGAGAGTGAGTTCAATCCGCCTTTTAGGATGTGTCATCCCTAGCAATGTTGATATTGTTTCACATCAGTGGAGACACAGAAAGAGAGGTATGGGTTTAACTGCAAGAAAGGTGAACTCTTATCATGAAGTCTAATGGAAAGAACTTTTGAAATCATAATAAATCACATTCCAAATATAGAAATACATAAACTAAAGTTTTACATTTGAGAAATTAAAATGAAATAAAATATATTCTTTTAACATTACCAGCTTCATACAATTCTGTAATTTCTGCATTTTTGGAATGTAATGTGAATAATACAAGAATTTTATAATACACTTATGATATGCAAATGATGTTTACAATTCTTACATAGGAACTAGTCTTTATTGAAATAAATCTTATTTGAAATACAAGTATAACAAATTGTTTTTTTTTATACAATTCCCTTTTTTTTAAAATTCAGTGATGACAAATGTTAACCAAGTAAGTAGGCTAATCAAACTGATATTTTAAAGAAATTGCCATTTAAATTTTCAAAAGGAATGTGAGCAATATGTTTTATATAGCTTGCATTCACTAATGAGCACATACTAGTTAGTTTGTGCTAGAAGCATCATCTACTGCGATAAAGCCCTACTTTCCAACATTAACAACACAGGTACATTCATCGTTTCTTGCATCAACCAACCCTAAGAACAAATTTCAAAATGTACCTATATCTACCTGTGCCTTTTTATATAATAACTATACCTGTATATCGGACACCAAATTCTCAACAAAAATCCAGTCTGCTCAGTAACGTAATTTTCATTGCCATGGATATCTGTTCCCACAATAATACATGTTATACGACAAGGGCATACAAGCTTGCAAGGAAGCACGGAACAGTCATCCATACCCTACCTTTGCCCATCCACTCCACAAATTACATTTACAAACTCCTAACCAAATATTGAATGTAACAGTTTTGGCTTCAATGACCATAATATCGTTAATAAGTTAATGATAAAGCTATTGATACCAAAATGGTATTCATTTATGTCGTCAACATGTTTGAGGATGTATAGTTATAAACAAAGCAACCCACAAATGCCATAGCTTGACGTGCAGATTTATTGTTGATGTGATGAGCAAACGAGTCGTGGGAACAAACTTCTACAATTCTCAGGATTTACCAGCAACTTCCATCCCATCAAAAATTTACATTGGTTTCAGTGGTCAAATTTTAAAGATACATTTTTGCATTGGTGGAAACAAAAACTGACTAGTATTTCAAACAGACTTGCATCAAAAGACCACTGCCAGCTGCAAACCTAAACCTGTAATTAAAAACCTTCCTGGTATCGATATAAAACCTTCTGACTGGTCTGTGTCAATACAAAACCTTCCATTCAGTCTGTGTGTCTATAAAAACTTCTACTAGCGTAGGTGTCGATATAAAACCTTCTGTTCGGACTGTGTCTATAAAACCTTCGGTCTTGGTGTTGATATAAAAAATATCTGCTCAAATGAAGAAATGTTATTAAACTTTAGACTTTCTTGTTTTAAAGGGCAGTTATATAATTTTTAAAAAGGGATACTGGAACTAGTTATTATTTATATATATATATATATATATATATATATATATAAAACTAGGCCATAGACTTAAACAGTTTCCACTTACATGGAGATAAGACTGCATCCCATGGGCGAAGTGTCTGAAGACACTGGCATATTATTTAACTCTTCTGCACGTCTCAAAGAAAAATTGGAAGACCAGCTTGTGCATAGCAGACTGAAATGAAACTATGGTAAGGAATACGGAGCATGGAGATAGACGATGTAAATCATGTGCCAAGGGAAATTTAAAGTGCATAAATAGGAAGCACTTAGAATATTGGGATACTATATGAAAAAGGACTTGTCAGTAAAAACTTCATTTACATTCTGATTAGTTCTATGCGATACGTTTACGAAACAACAGACTTGGGGGGGGGGGGGGGATAAATAATCACAATGCAACACCATAAACATGTTTAGCACAAAACTTGCTAGCATATCAGCTCTGTCCAGTCCCTCTGACAAATTCCCATAAATGGAATGACTGATCGTGCCACAAAATCGTCAATTACAAAAGCATTATCAGAGAATCAAGGCAAACATTAAACTCTGCAAACATTTCAACTCAGATGGAAAATTTGCCCGATTTCTGCAATGGGTAGTTTATAGCGAGGTCTAGCATAGGAGCATAATGCCCAAACCAGTTGTTGTAGGGTTTAACGCCATTTTTCAGCACACGATAGGCTATACATGGAATCACATCACAATTAATACTTCCAGTTCAGTACCCACGAATGTAGTTCTAGTCTATTTTTAGAACATTTTTTCCTCTCTCCATTTGGTGGTGATAGAAGAGTTATATTGATGCATCTTTGGTATGGATTTAAAGTTAATTGTTTATTCTTGAGAATAGGAACTCTGAGAGTGGCTGTCTGTATGTGTTTTGGCGACAGTGCACACTGTAATTAGGCCTTAGTGATGATCCGGAAGTGAAATCAGTGTTCTGTGTACATGCTGCTCTGTTTACAGTGCAGCCACTCAAAAAAATGCCGGTCAACCCTTGACAAGAATTTCACTGTGAAGTTATCTTTGGAGGTATTTTAGATTTTCATATGATTTGTATTGATTGTCACACTGTGGAAAGGTCAGTGCTGAGAAATATATGTAGAGAACATATAGTAAAATTAATTGTGGTGTATGGCCTGTACAGGCAGTTATTATTAAACTTTAAAGTGCTATAAAAATTTTATTATTGATGACAAACACATGAAATTTGAAGGTGTTATACATATTAACATTTACATTAGGAAAATGACATTAGAATTTAAAAATGATTTTATTTTTTAAAATTTTAATAATTTTTTTTTTAAAATTAAAAAATTAAAATTTGCCCCTTAAAATGCACATAGATAATATTTTTGGAAATTATTTCAAGTGATATCAGCATGTTTATACTCCTACACCATATACAAGCTACAATGATGGATATTTGTCAAATTTTCTCAGAGAAAATATCTTTGTAAGTCAAAATGAGACATACATTTAAAATGTATGAAAGACAGATTCTATTTTGTATTGATCATTCAAACTGTTTATTAGGGGTCCAATCAGTTAATTTATGTGTTTATGATGGGGTGACTTCCTGAGTAACACATATCTGCTTATATAGCCTTTAGTAAGTGTTAACAAATATAGTTACAGGGTGTTTAGTGAGAGGACAGTGATGAAAACTTTATACTTGAACCTACTCAAGTTCTCTACTAAATCAGTTTAAAATTTCTGAGAATGAAATGCAGGCTGAAGGGATAAAATATACTTTCCACATGTATATTTACCCTTGAATGTAAGAAAACAGCAAAATGATGTAAGTTGAACACAAAATGCATTCAATTTTATTGTTCAATTTGGTTAAGATATTGATTAGTGAAGTGCGGCATTGTGGCCTGTATGATGTTATGTGAATTCTAATGATCCATCTTAATTTATGCATTGTTAATTACTAATAATATTTGTTAACTGACACTCTAAAGATTGCATAAGATATATTCAAACATATTTTGAGTTTAACTGTGTACAACTGATCTTAGCATGGTTACATATCCCACATGAACAAATATTCACATATTTTAGAATGTTTGGGATCCAAAGTTCACATTCAGTATATCATATAGGCTGACATTGTACCTACAGTGAATCTGTAAGACACATTTCTAGCTGTGTGCACTAAATGTATCCCAAAATGTTATTTTCCTCATTAATATGCCCATGTATGGTAACATATTTCAATTCAGTACTTGGACAGAGTGCAGTATTGTAGTATCAGCTGATATCTGATTCTATTGAACCATTGAGGTTAATAATCGGTATCAAACACCCTTAAAAATACACTTTAAATGTTCAAACAGATCATTGGAATTATTTTTGCACATTTGATCATAGCAATTACATTGTATATGTCCCACATAT
Source organism: Unio delphinus (assembly GCA_029339505.1). NCBI lineage: Eukaryota > Metazoa > Mollusca > Bivalvia > Unionida > Unionidae > Unio > Unio delphinus. The sequence continues at coordinate 8,571,088 of JAQISU010000057.1, read as the reverse complement.
GCAAATTTCCATTCTTGTTTACAAGTTTTGGGGATCAGAATTTCACATTTAGTTAATGATATAGGATGTATTGGTACCTGTAGGTGATATGTGTGGCCACGTTTGGCTGTATTCTCTTGCAATATCCAGAATTATTATTTCCCTCATGAATAAGATTGCTTATAGTAATATATTCTTTTTTACTACATTGTCGCTTGACTTTCCTTTATACTGGCATGTACTAATGTTTCCACCAATGATCAAACCTCACCGTCCCCGCAGTTCCTTAAAGTTTGTGATGCATAGTCTACCTGATTAGTTATTTAACCTGTAAATGACCAGATATGCTTATAGAAACTTCATGTACTTTTAGGATGAATTTATTACTTTAATACATGACTATTACATCACATTTCTGAGTGTCACTCTGTCAAGTTTAATATTTATTTCCTATGCTTGCAGCCTGAATGTTATTTGGAAATCACTATATCTAACACATTTTAACTTCATTTGCATACATCTTACTGTTTTCTAGATATAAGTGAAACATTTTATATCTTTTCAGGTCAAGGCTGGTATCTGGAACAAAGTGTTAGTGGTGGGTCAGCTTGGAAGCTCTCCAGTAGTCTGGTGGTGATAGCAAGGTTTCATAAGGACATATGCAGTGTACTGTCATAAGTGGTCATGATATCACCACACTAATATACAGCACCTCAAGGACATGGCTTAGATCTTCATGAGATAGATTAACATCATTGTTCAGTAAGGTAAAGCCTGCCTAAAAACTGTATTATCCTATCTTATTGTCGCTTTTTGTAGTTATCGCCACTGAAATGTAATGCAATTTTCCTATAAAACATGGAAGTGGTCCCATCAGATGTTTAAATATGAGTGCACTATTAGTTAAACAAATAACTGCCTAAGTACCTGACACAATAAATATGGAACATAACACCTGTTGTTGCTTCTTTGGTGTATACACCTATATGCACCTTGACAGGCATATTGTGGTTTGTGGCCAAAATCACTATGAGTCATGCTACTTCACTACCCCTGGGAAAAATGTTCTCAGTTACACAGACCCAAACTACCATTTATTTTAAAGACCATTGATTGATCAACTTTTCTGTCTAAACTTTGACAAAATCTGTTTTCAAACTTTTATGAAAATTTAATTTTTCAATAAAATTTAGTTTATAAATTTAAATGTTTATTTAAATTTCCATTAAAATTTTAATTGATCAAAATGTATAAACTTTAAACATATTTTCAGACAGGCCTTATCTTGTAGTACAATTAGATTTTTACAGCATTGAAAAAGTCCTATAATTAAGGAAGATGTAGCAAATTTAGTTTTAGTTTCTAAAAAGTACATGAACCAGCACATGCACCCTGTGGAACACCAGCACTACACACTTTCCAGCAGGTGTCACATGTCTTGTATGCAAGGAAATTCAAAAAGACTTCATGTATAAAGTTCAAATAGGTGTGGCATTCAAATATAAAAGTTTTACTAAAATTTGCCCCAAAAAGCTGGGCCTGTACAGGCAGTTATTATTAAACTTTAAAGTGCTATAAAAATTTTATTATTGATGACAAACACATGAAATTTGAAGGTGTTATACATATTAACATTTACATTAGGAAAATGACATTAGAATTTAAAAATGATTTTATTTTTTAAAATTTTAATAATTTTTTTTTTAAAATTAAAAAATTAAAATTTGCCCCTTAAAATGCACATAGATAATATTTTTGGAAATTATTTCAAGTGATATCAGCATGTTTATACTCCTACACCATATACAAGCTACAATGATGGATATTTGTCAAATTTTCTCAGAGAAAATATCTTTGTAAGTCAAAATGAGACATACATTTAAAATGTATGAAAGACAGATTCTATTTTGTATTGATCATTCAAACTGTTTATTAGGGGTCCAATCAGTTAATTTATGTGTTTATGATGGGGTGACTTCCTGAGTAACACATATCTGCTTATATAGCCTTTAGTAAGTGTTAACAAATATAGTTACAGGGTGTTTAGTGAGAGGACAGTGATGAAAACTTTATACTTGAACCTACTCAAGTTCTCTACTAAATCAGTTTAAAATTTCTGAGAATGAAATGCAGGCTAAAGGGATAAAATATACTTTCCACATGTATATTTACCCTTGAATGTAAGAAAACAGCAAAATGATGTAAGTTGAACACAAAATGCATTCAATTTTATTGTTCAATTTGGTTAAGATATTGATTAGTGAAGTGCGGCATTGTGGCCTGTATGATGTTATGTGAATTCTAATGATCCATCTTAATTTATGCATTGTTAATTACTAATAATATTTGTTAACTGACACTCTAAAGATTGCATAAGATATATTCAAACAGATATTTTGAGTTTAACTGTGTACAACTGATCTTAGCATGGTTACATATCCCACATGAACAAATATTCACATATTTTAGAATGTTTGGGATCCAAAGTTCACATTCAGTATATCATATACCGGTCGGCTGACATTGTACCTACAGTGAATCTGTAAGACACATTTCTGGCTGTGTGCACTAAATGTATCCCAAAATGTTATTTCCTCATTATTATGCCCATGTATGGTAACATATTTCAATTCAGTACTTGGATAGAGGGCAGTATTGTAATATCAGCTGATATCTGATTCTATTGAACCATTGAGGTTAATAATTGGTATCAAACACCCTTAAAAATACACTGTAAATGTTCAAACAGATCATTGGAATTATTTTTGCACATTTGATCATAGCAATTACATTGTATATGTCCCACATATGCAAATTTCCATTCTTGTTTACAAGTTTTGGGGATCAGAATTTCACATTTAGTTAATGATATAGGATGTATTGGTACCTGTAGGTGATATGTGTGGCCACGTTTGGCTGTATTCTCTTGCAATATCCAGAATTATTATTTCCCTCATGAATAAGATTGCTTATAGTAATATATTCTTTTTTACTACATTGTCGCTTGACTTTCCTTTATACTGGCATGTACTAATGTTTCCACCAATGATCAAACCTCACCGTCCCCGCAGTTCCTTAAAGTTTGTGATGCATAGTCTACCTGATTAGTTATTTAACCTGTAAATGACCAGATATGCTTATAGAAACTTCATGTACTTTTAGGATGAATTTATTACTTTAATACATGACTATTACATCACATTTCTGAGTGTCACTCTGTCAAGTTTAATATTTATTTCCTATGCTTGCAGCCTGAATGTTATTTGGAAATCACTATATCTAACACATTTTAACTTCATTTGCATACATCTTACTGTTTTCTAGATATAAGTGAAACATTTTATATCTTTTCAGGTCAAGGCTGGTATCTGGAACAAAGTGTTAGTGGTGGGTCAGCTTGGAAGCTCTCCAGTAGTCTGGTGGTGATAGCAAGGTTTCATAAGGACATATGCAGTGTACTGTCATAAGTGGTCATGATATCACCACACTAATATACAGCACCTCAAGGACATGGCTTAGATCTTCATGAGAGAGATTAACACCATTGTTCAGTAAGGTAAAGCCTGCCTAAAAACTGTATTATCCTATCTTATTGTCGCTTTTTGTAGTTATCGCCACTGAAATGTAATGCAATTTTCCTATAAAACATGGAAGTGGTCCCATCAGATGTTTAAATATGAGTGCACTATTAGTTATACAAATAACTGCCTAAGTACCTGACACAATAAATATGGAACATAGCACCTGTTGTTGCTTCTTTGGTGTATACACCTATATGCACCTTGACAGGCATATTGTGGTTTGTGGCCAAAATCACTATGAGTCATGCTACTTCACTACCCCAGGGAAAAATGTTCTCAGTTACACAGACCCAAACTACCATTTATTTTAAAGACCATTGATTGATCAACTTTTCTGTCTAAACTTTGACAAAATCTGTTTTCAAACTTTTATGAAAATTTAATTTTTCAAAAAAATTTAGTTTATAAATTTAAATGTTTATTTAAATTTCCATTAAAATTTTAATTGATCAAAATGTATAAACTTTAAACATATTTTCAGACAGGCCTTATCTTGTAGTACAATTAGATTTTTACAGCATTGAAAAAGTCCTATAATTAAGGAAGATATAGCAAATTTAGTTTTGGTTTCTAAAAAGCACATGAATCAGCACATGCACCCTGTGGAACACCAGCACTACACACTTTCCAGCAGGTGTCACATGTCTTGTATGCAAGGAAATTCAAAAAGACTTCATGTATAAAGTTCAAATAGGTGTGGCATTCAAATATAAAAGTTTTACTAAAATTTGCCCCAAAAAGCTGGGCCTGTCAGGAATCACATCACAATTAATACTTCCAGTTCAGTACCCATGAATGTAGTTCTAGTCTATTTTTAGAACATTTTTTCCTCTCTCCTTTTCGTGGTGATAGAAGAGTTATATTGATGCATCTTTGGTAATTGTTTATTCTTGAGAATAGGAGCTCTGAGAGTGGCTGTCTGTATGTATTTTGGCGACAGTGCACACTGTGTAATTAGGCCTTAGTGATGATCCGGAAGTGAAATCAGTGTTCTGTGTACATGCTGCTCTGTTTACAGTGCAGCCACTCAAAAAAATGCCGGTCAACCCTTGACAAGAATTTCACTGTGAAGTTATCTTTGGGGGTATTTTAGATTTTCATATGATTTGTATTGATTGTCACACTGTGGAAAGGTCAGTGCTGAGAAATATATGTAGAGAACATATAGTAAAATTAATTGTGGTGTATGGCCACATGGCGGCCAGTAGTAATGGTGGAGGAAGAACCCGGAAAGAACCACCGACCCGCGAGAAGCTACTTGGCAAGCTTTCTCACATACAGACATTCACCGAATCTTATACTCACATACCCACATTCGCCGAATATTATACTCGAACCCACGCAGACAGGTGAGATAGCAGTGATCCGTAACGTAGAGCACTTTAGGCCACTCGGGGCCCCGCCTAATCCAATCACATTATCCTGACACCATACCGATCAATACTAATACATACCTCTTAATACTGAGCACCAAGTATCAATCTTATGTATACTTAATTTGTATTGTTTGTTATTTTTCTCCATGATTATGATCTGTATGATAGTATTTTGGACTTGACCTTGTCCAGTATCAAAGTTCATGTAGCACCTGACCAGTAGCTTTTGTTTTCATAAACAAATAATACATGGCTAATGTTTTCTTTATTTTCTGTGGGTTAAATATTAGGATCATTACCAGTACAAATAACAGGGTGTTAGTATTGCCAATGGAATAATAATAATAATAATAATAATAATAATAATAATAATAATAATAATGAGGACTTTGTATAGCGCCTAATCTTACGAAGCTCTAAGTGCTTTACACCATCAATAATGATATGAATACACTACAGAACAACAAATGACAAAAACAATGAAATTGGAAAACATAAAAACATGCTGAAAACATATCAGATACGATACATGATTAGGTCGCTAAGTTTGCCCCTGCAGTCGAAACAGGTGAGTCTTAAGAGCAATCTTAAAAGGGACCACTGTGTCTTTGTGTCTAATTTCAATGGGCAATTCGTTCCACGTCGCCGGGCCCTGGTGTGCAAACGAACGTTGTCAATATGACGTTGTTTTCACCTTGGGAACAATAAGTATACGATTATCAGAAAAAGAGCGTAAGGATCTAGCTGGTGTATACACATGGGTGAGGCTGGATAGGCATGTTGGACTGGAGTCTGTCATTGAAACACAGCACAGAGAACACATTTTGTGTTTGATTCTGTATCGAATTAATAGCCAATGTAGGGTACAGAGCAGTGGTGAGGTGTGCTCTGATCGAGGTACTCTAAAGACGATCCGTGCAGCTGTGTTTTGAACTTTTTGAAGTTTCTGAAGTAAATATTGTGACGAACCAGACAGAATTGAGTTGCAATAGTCCAGTCTTGAAAGTACTAATGAACACACAAGTGTTATAGTGGCATCAACTGAATGATATTTACAAATGGAACTGATGTGTCTCAATTCAAGATATGCAGCCTTGCATATGTTCATGACATGTTGGTGCAATGTGAGAGTACTGTCTAGAGTAACGCCTAGGTTCCGTACTGACTGTGAGAATTTAATGTTGGTGTTGCTGATATTTATTGTCTGAGGTAAAATCTTTATGATTTGATCAGAATAGCCTCAGTTTTATCATCATTCTTCTGCAGCTTGTTACATGTCATCCATGATTTCATATCAGAAATGCACTTCTCTACTCCATGGATGGTAGCATCAACTTCAGTTGGGTGGCTAGACTTGTATATTTGGGTGTCATCAGCATACAATTGGTGCGACACTGGGTGATGATCTATGACACTAGAGAGCGGCTGAGTATACAGAATGAAGAGAACAGGTCCAAGAACAGATCCCTGTGGAACACCACAACAAACGTCAACTGGGCTGGAGTGTATTCCATTTGCAGATATAATTTGTATCCTGTTAACTAAGCAGGATTTGAACCACTGTAAGGCTATATTCTGAATGCCAAATACATGCTGGAGACGGTGAAGTAATATATCATGGTCTATTGTATCAAATGCTGCAGATAAATCCAGGAGAGTGAGGACTGTAATCTTTACACTATCCAAAGCAGAGAGAATGTCACTAAATACTTTCAGAAGAGTAGTTTCCGTACTGTGGCAAGGGCGATATGCAGACTGTGCATTGCTATAAACACTGTTTGAATTCAAATGAGATACAAGTTGAGTTAGAACAACATTTTCTAAGAATTTTTATATGAATGGGAGATTAGAATTAGTTCTTTAAATCGGTGTGGTCAAGTCTTGTGTTTCTTCAGCAGTGGCTTTACGATGGCAGTTTTGAAAAATGATGGGAATTCCCCTGATGAGAGAGAGAGAGATATTAATAACATCAGTTAGTGAAGGCAATATTGGGTCTTAGCACTCAAGCAGCAGTGATGTCGGAATTGGATCAAGTTCACAAGACTTTGGTCCACTTTTCATCACGATTGTCCGTACTAAATCAATAGAAACAGGTTCAAATGCTCCTAACGGTTGTCGCTGAAATTCTGCATCATAACTGTATGGTGACGAATCAGTTGAAATTGTGCTGTCAAGCGAATCTCTAATGGTTTGTACTTTGTCATCGAAGAAATTTGTAAATTGGTCTGGTAGGTGGTGTACATTTGTTCCTTGACATTAGTTTGTTAGTTATCTCGAAGAGCTCTTTGCAGCTGGAACTCTCCGTGATCTTAGTACTGTAGAGGGATGATTTGGCGAAATGTACTATGTTTGTGACGTTCTTCTTAGCGGCTTAGTAGATTTGTTTATGAATGGTGAGTCTGGTGGAAAGCCAAAGCCTCTCTGCTTTTCGGCGATGTCTTTTAGCAGTTCGAAGCTGGTCCCTAACACTGCTATACCATGGAGAACACTTTTTTTTTTATTGATACTCCACATTTGGTGGCTGGGGCATGTTTTTCAAGCAATGAAGGCAGGCAGTTATCAAGTTGTTCCGCTGTTTGATATAAGAAAGTTGTTAGGTTTTCTTGGATGTCATGCATGAATTTGGTTCTATTTATCATACGGAGGTTTCTCTTAGTAGCAAATAGAGGTGGAGGGTTAGGTACTGATACGTCGAGATGGCATACAATGCAGAGGTGATCCGATGCAAGTTCGTGGGATAGAAGGGTGGATTGCAGAATATTATCGTCAGGTCTATAAAGAAACCAGTCTAAAATGTGACCACGTTTATGGGTAGGTTGGTTAACTGACTGTTTAAGATTGAAAACATGAATGGAATCTAAAAGTTTTGACATGTATGGTTGACCAGGACAGTCAAAGTGAAAGTTGAAATCTCCAAGAATAATTAGGTTGCCACCTATCGAATTTCCATGCTCTAGAAGATTTGGAAACTGCTCCAAAAAGAGAGATTCAGTCAGCTTGTTTTTTTCTACTAGAAGGAGGACGGTAGAGACAGAAAAAATTGACTGACCTTTGTTCCAGTGTGAGCGTTGTTTGGACTAGTTCAAACGATGTGTGGCAGAAATTGAAGGTTGTGTTGTACTTAAGGCATTTGATCATGGAATTCTTTGTAATTACAGCAATTCCACCTCCGCGAGAGTTGCGGGGGAACGACTTGATGGAGTAATCGCTGGGTGTTAAATCCGCACACTTACATTCATCACCTGCGGAATGTAACCAAGTTTCTGTCAGGAAGAAGACGTCAATATTCTGGTCGTTGATAAAATTAACAATTTAAGTGCGCTTTTCCGGTGATCCTACTGATTGAGCGTTGAATAATGCAATACGTAGTGGTATCCCTGGGACAGTTGACACAACGGTTGACAATTTAAGAGGAATTTGAACCAGGTTATTAAAATTAACGGCAGAATTTTTAAGTTGTTTATCCGTTACGGGCGAAAGGGAGATAACTGGAATTCTTCTTCCTGTTCTACGCCGGCCAGCTTTGAAAGAACATTTATTTTTTCGCTTCCGTTTACATTTAAGAAATGATGAATGTATTCCCAGTTCGTTTAGTCTTGTGCACAATGTAGTATCTAGAACCAAGGTGTGGTCATTTAATCCAATTAATGAGGGTCCGTCGTATTGTAAGCGGTCACATGACGGCGGTTTATTAAAAAACAAATGACGTCTTAACATTGAGACAAAACAGCTGAGAAAAATTCTAATTGTTCTCGTTTCCAAAACAAGGAGATGAATTAACACATGCGAACGGAACAGCCAATGCATGATGAAACACAGTAATGTAGACGATGATAGAGAACAAGCACAACTATTATAAATATAGCACAAGATTGGAAGAGCCTATCTCGAGCAGTTAAGCGATGGCGGCCATCTTTCCAGAAGTCCGGAATGGCCTATTGTACCTGATGTTTACCACACCACATTCTTTATTATAATTTTAGTAACAGATTTTATCTTTTTAACAACCCAGAATGTTCTAGAATGGAAAATTCCGCTAAATACATTTCGTATTTTGCAAAAAACGCCTAAGGTCACATAGACGGGTTTATAATCATATTTACTTTAGAAATTATGCATTCAAGCAATGACATAAGAAACAGAAATCGTTTGTATTTGTGTGTGCAGGGGGTGGGTGGGTAAATATTTATTCAAAGTGTTCATCTATATGTTGGTTTGTTTGATTTTTAACGGCAAACCAGCACACTTAGGCTATTTAGCGCCATACAATAGGTTGTATTTATACCTGTTTAAAATACTAAAAGGTTTTATAACGACCAGCGACATAGAAAACAAAATAGTTCAAAGTAAAATGGTAAGATGATGGTAACAGTAAAATATAAGCTTCTCAATCAACGGGAGATGTAAATGGAGTATGTTGATGAAAAGATGTTGAAAATAAGAGGCCGTATTTGCATTATATAAAAATATTTTAGGTGATGTCATACAAGTTATAGTTTAAAATAAAGATTTACTTCCTTCAGGAAATCTAAATCACAAGTGATTTGTTTACAGTAGTATCAAAAAGTTCCTTCATGTCATGTACATTATAGTATTTATCACGCGTAGGTTGCAGGTCGTAACACTCGGTCATAAAGTGCTTAACAGTGAATGGTTCATTGCAAGAAATGCACTCTGGTGGATCTTCACCATAGCTGCCAACTGTCCCGTTTTTTCCGTATTTGTCCAGTATTTTGGACCTGAATACGGGTGTACGTTTTTTTGGCAAAAAATACGTTTTTTAATTTAAATAAAAAATAATAAAATTTCTTTGGAATTATCAGTTTAGAACGCGCTGTCGGTTCTATTTTGACAGAGTATATCACATGTATATACAAATGCAGTTCTAAAATACGATTGGTTCATTCGAAATCAAGACTACCATGCCTGTCGTTTTCCGCCATATTGGATTTCGCAATAGTTACCGCAGTTGCTGTATCTAGTCTTCGTAATATTCGGCTTCTAATCATGATAAATTGGAAGGCATAATATTCAGAATTTTCCCCAGGAGAAATAGGAGACAACTGGAAGGATATTTGTGCCGTCTTGTATAGCTTTGTGAAACCATATAGTAAAGGAGAAAAATTGACGTTTTCTAAATTGTGTAACGTGATTTCGCTATTGGGCACGGAGGTGCCTATGAAATGCAAGAGCACGAAAAAGCTAATAAACATCAGCTTCCTGCTTCATCACACACAACTCAACCTGAACTTACGACGAAGACAAATGACAGAGAGAACCTTAGTGTACATCAATCGAAATTTGATTTTTAAATTTCTTTTAGAAATAAATCTTCATTATTCAGTTACTAGTGTTCTTGGCGATTTATTTTGCAGAAGTTTTTCAGACATTAAAGTCGCAAAAGATAATTCTTATGCTTGAACGAAAACATTTCAATAAGAAAATCTCAGAACTGAGATAATCAATGAAAGTTGGTACATTTGAATCAATGATTAAAAAAGAAATGCGTGGAAAGGGCTCTTATAAATAGCTTGTGTTTGAGTGTGTTGCACTCGTGCACCTTCTGAATGGGCACCCATATGGAACATGGTGCAACTCCAGAAGGTACAAATGTGCATCTTTGACATTAAATAGTTATGTAAGGCACTGTCCAACTTTACTGATGGTTGTAAATAGATACATATGCATTGAAATTTAGAAATCAGTATTTGTTCCTGAAAATCAGTATTTTTATAACAAGTAATCAGTATTTTTGCACTCGGGGGTTGGCAGCTATGCTTCACCTTTCAGTATGTGGGAGTGGGTAATGTATGTGTGACCGATTCTGATTCTTGCAATGACAACCTCCTCCCTACGGATAGTTCTGTAGGAAGGAGTCCATTCTCCCAGGGTTGGTTTGATGGCATGAAGTTTGTTATTGACTGCATCATCCCATGACACCTGCCACGTCTGACGTAGGTACTTTTTGATACAAGGTTTAATATCATATAAAATCTATAATATTCTTGGACGGAAACATGAACTTGAACCGCTCCAGTGGCCTAGTGGTTAGGGCGTCCGCCGCGGAAGCAGGAGGTCGCGGTGTTCGATGCTAGGCCGAGTCATTCCAAAGTTTTACAAAATAGGTACTAACAGCTGCCTCGCTTGGCGCTCAGCATTAAGAGGTTAGTGTTAGGACTGGTCGGCCTGGTGTCAGGATAATGTGACTGGGTCGGACATCATGCTACATGTCTACGGCATATAGTCCAGTGCTAGACATCAATATAAACTGCCTCACTGCAGACATCGTAGCGATATGACTGAAAAATTGTTAAAGCTATGTTAAAAATCCTAATCAAACAAACAAACATTAACTCTGAATTAGAGTAAATTCAGACAATGATATGTTGGATTATGATATTTTGATTCAATAAATAATGTTGTCACATCTCCACGTCACAGGCTACTAAAAAGACGCATCAACACATTCTGTGTTGGGTCTTATTGCGAACACCAATGTAATTTAATTAAAAGTTTATTCATTATGACTAGTAATATAACCTTTATGCTATTTGGGATTTAATCCGCAATACTGGATTTTTTTTAAAAATCGACACTTGCATTTCAAGTATTTAAATTATTTGATCAATTATACAAAACTTGTTGGACTTTTCTCTTTTCTATTACTTAGTTTAAAACCATTGAATCGTAATACCATTTATGTATATGGTATGATTCGGCCGGGTTTCGAACCCTCGATATCCCGCATCCGAGGTGGACACTCTAACAACTTAGGCCACCAGAGCGGTTTGTACCTATACATATTGCAGTAAAAGGTGACCCGCATTCTTCATATTGAAATCCAGTAAACTAGAGACTGAAGTCACAACGTTGGAAATATAAGTTCGTTCTGTGGTTTAAAATGTGCCATGGCTTGCTCCAAAATATTTACAAGATGGAATTAAAGCCCTTTATTGTTGGGAACGAATCCTACATCACTACATCATCATCGCGGTCGTCATCATCATCATCATCATCGTCGTCGTCGTCGTCATCATCATCACCACCACCACCTTTGTGTAAAACAACCTTGTATCAAAGTTATGATTTGCCTTTTACAATTCAAATGTGGAATACTTTTATTTTTAAGACACTGTGTTCTTTTCACATTGCCATATCGATTTTCAATTAAGACAGTGAGATTAGTCGATTACATGAACTCATATTTGGCAGTGGAAACATTACCATTATCGGAACGATTTTTACTGTAATTCATAGATCACAAATGTGTGGGTGGATATATATATATATATATATATATATATATATATATATATATATATATATATATATATATATATATATATATATATATATATATAAGGCCAGTCCGAGACTTGTATACATCTGTACGCTACCAAAAAGGGGAGCAGACAGAGAAAAAATTGGCAGACAAATTTATCTGACTTAACAAAACATAGCAAAAGGAAGTTCTCGCGTCAAGCTGGAACGACGTTGGATATCTCTTAAATCTTGGGTAATTGTTATATTCTTGTTTTCCATTGCAATCGTTGGATCGTTGAGTGCGAATTGTTATAGATTCAGAGAATTTTTCTTTTCGAATCGCTAAATGCGAAACAAACTTTTGGAGATTCAGCTGCCTGCTCAGGTTGAATTGTATTTTGTTCATTTATGATCAAGTACGCACCCCAAGTGCATCCCGGGCACCTTAAAATGAACGCCCTTTCGGGCTCATGGAGGGCCAGATAAGATACACATAGTTAGTTTGTTTTTACAAGTATATCTCGTATTTTTCGATGCATTGTTAGTTGTTGTTTTTTTACAAGTATATCTCGTCTGTTTTCGATGCATACATAACCGTTAATATAATATTGGTAATTTTTTTAGTTTTACATTATCGGGAGCATATGTTGTCTCAAAATATCGCTTGAGTGATCTATATTTGTTTCCTCCATACGCTTCACATATTTGAGTGATCCCCCTTAACTCTGATTCCACAAACCAAGCAGGGTCTCGGACAAGTGTTTCCTCGTCGAATACTGTATGCATGAATTCAACAATATTTACTAGGGCAGGACTTGTCACATGACGTTGCTGATCCAACCTTCAACCAGTTACAAGTGTTGTTTTTTTTTAAAAAAAATATTTATTTGAGACATAAATAACATCAGAGGCATCGTTAGGAGTACGCGGGGCCTTGGGCCGACCATAACCACGCGGGGCCAGAGGATCGGTATCTTGATTGGTATGCTACTGCAAACACTGATTAGATCTAGACTAGATCAACTTTCGCGATTTGGCGCACGAATTTAGTTTTTATTTAATTTACTCATCAAATTGATTCCTGTTTGTAAACAACGTGTTTTGTTTTTTTAACTCCAATTTTCCAATATACCGGAGAATATAGCTTAATAAACTATTAAAGACAATTTACCGGAGAATATAGCTTAATAAACTCATAAAGCAATTTTACCGGAGAATATAGCTTAATAAACTATTAAAGACAATTTACCGGAGAATATAGCTTAATAAACTCATAAAGACGACCTTATGCCTGAAGTGCAGAAGTCCCTCAAGACCGGGTACTTCGGGCGGTCGCCACACCTGCCACCCCCAAACTTCGTTCATGGATAACATCAAATATTGTTTAATTAATTTATTTTTTTTAAAACTGATTTAAAGGATTTGTAATTGTAAAGCAGGGGTCAGTTGGACGAAGCTAGATTACTACAACAGCAACATCAGGATCTCACTGAAAACAAATTCTTAAGTTGTATGCTATGGTTACAACAACCCTGGCCATATTCTCAAGACTGCAGGAAACGTCGTTCCACGATAAATGCAGTTACCTCAGGTGCTAGTAGAAGGTGTAAATCATCAGTATAATGGTCGAATACAACAGCAGCTACGGTAAATTGAGAGAAGGCTACAATGCTCTGTGACATGGGTTGTAGTTCCCGGCCTTGATGGATTGCAAATTTGTCAAACCTGTTGATTACACAAGTGAGACAGTCCAGTTTGCTAATAAGACTAACGATTCTCTTCCGATTGTCTACATCGACCTTGATTCGCTGTATGTGATATGGCGAATTCAAGCAACTTGCTTATCAAGATTGTTGCACGACGTAATTTTAGGGCGTTGGTATGTGTTGCCAAAGCCTAATCCAATGATGTGTGCAAATGGACACATTGCGTCCGTAGAGATGATGTCTATGAAGCGAAGGTCAGGTTCGAAACCGCTGAACACCTCGACTTAGCCTATAGACAATATGCTATCTGATGAATTAAAGATACTTCAAGAGGAAAATTCTACCCTTAACAAGATATGCGGGTATGGAAACGAGAGGTTCGTGTGGGACTTGTCAGACGGAGAGGTAGATTAGCGCTGAAGTGAGGTATCTTGTATCGATAGGTTTTGTCTGTCGTGTGACAAGTAACAGCAGGTGCCACATAAGACCTCACATCGCCCATTGCCACTAGGAACCACACCTCTGATCAATGAACCTATCTCGAGTGATGCGATTAACTTGATAGGTTTGATAAAACCTGCGTCATAGAGTGGTAATTGTTATGTGCTTACGATTGTTGATTACGCTACCTGGAAGCCGTTGCGTTGAAAAACATTGATTCTTTTACCAGAGGCGTAGCTAGGGGAGGGCAGGTGGGTACATATGTCCCCGGGCGCCAAGGTACAGGGGCGCCAAAATGAGGCTTGCAACGTTACATTATAATAAGTAAACAAGGGTAATAAATCGGTCACAAGATCGCTGGGGCGCCAATTTTATAGTTCGTCCCCGGGCGCAAAATATCATCGCTACGCCTCTGTCGTTTACTGTTGCTGAGGCTTTGTTAGGAGTTGGGTCAAGACTCGGTATTCCTGAAGAGATACTAACTGACCAAGGGAAGCAGTTTGTTTGCCAGGAAGAAGTGAACTGGTTACTTTCCATTAGGCACCTGACTACTACCCCATATCACCCGTTGTGCAATGATCTAGTAGAGCGTTTCAATGGAACTTTGGCACAATCTCTGAAAAAGTTGTGCAAAGGTCGACCTGGCTGGGATCGATGCCTTTCCGCGATACGTTTCGCGTACCGCGAAGTACCACAAGCTAGTCTAGTATTTTCACCTTTAGTACTAGTTTATAGTTTATGGGAGGACGGTGAGAAGACCCATGACTGTAATGGAACAGTTATGGACGGATGAAAAGAATCCGATGATGTACGAACAACATATTAGTATGTTGTTGATCTCCGTATAAAGCTGGAGGAAGTCTGCAACTTGGCCAGGAAAAATCTCCGTGACGCTCGGGGAAGTAAAACTACGTAATACGACATGATGGAGAAAACACGTAAGTTTGAATTGGGTGACATTGTGCTGTTGTTGTTATCATTGGAGCACAACAAACTCCAGTATCCTGGAGTGGACCGTTAGTTGTAACGGAAATGAAGGGTGGACAGAACTAACGTATCCAGGTAAGAGATAAGGAGAACTTGTATCACGTAAACCTTCTTAAACGCTATATCGTGAAAGGGAGACACCCAATGAGTTCTTGGTTGCTACAGTCTTAACTGAAGAACCCGACGACAAAAGGATGAGTGGCGGAAGTACTTCCTAGTTGTTGTTTCACGATGGACGAGACCTACGTCGACGGCGTCCTTGACGTGATGTTAACGTCAGAATAACGTGAAAAGCTTGAGTAGATACTCCACGACTACTCAAGTGTCTTGACAGAAAAAATCATGTATGACAAAGTTCAGTTTATAGTTGCTGGGTGAAACGCATGTGAAACTAAAACCCCATCCAGTGTAGCAGCAGATTGTCCGAGTAGACTGATTGGTTCTGATGTGAAGGGGTCACCTAAGAATATGTAGACAATAACTTGGATGCAGCTTCAAAATTCGGTGTGCAAAATTCGAGAATTTTCTCTTTAAAAAGAGCATATGTGAAGTATCGAAAATTTGAATGCACCGATCATTAAAATTTTATCACATTTAGACCAGTGGAGTGTGTGGGAAGGGTCATTTCGTCCTTTATTCTTAATTTCTTTCATATCAGTGTTAAAACTTCAAAGGGGCCAGTGTTCCGATTCAATGAAATTGACCGGATATCATAAAACGGGTTTGAGAAAGAGATAGCTGAACTTCCTATCCGTGAAGGAATTGTATGTGCATATAGAAAGTGATACATAAAGCGATTTAGGGATAATTTTGTCCTTTAAGGAAACAGTTTCCCGAGGGAGAGGAGACTCGACAGTCCGAAGACGGAGTCCAGAAGAAAAAAAAAAGAGAAGCGACGAGTGAAGTTATGAAAAAGGTAGAAGTGATGAGTGAAGTCCGAAAGAGTAAAGTGACGAGTTCATCATAAAATCTATGAAGTCAAAGAAGAACGATGCAGTCGGAAAAGGAAGACCCGAGGAAATATGAAACGTTTGAACACGGTCGAGAAAAAGATGATGTGACCAGTCGTGGATATTGCGCTCTTTTCACCACTCGTTATGATGATAAAATAAATCCAAAGTAGACACTGCTATTAAATCCTGTTGATATCGTTTAAGTTGAAATTCACACTATTAATTTTTTTAATTATTTTTTTTTCTTGTCTAAGAGGACTGGTTTTGCAGGTAATTCCTTAGATAACGTAGCTGCATCCAATTAACTACCCATCGTACTTAGAAGGAGACGTTACAGTTTAGTTTGCTTTAATGCATAGTTGCATTGTGCTGATATTTTTGTGTCTTGACATTATTAACTTATATTTTAAACAAGATAAAATTATGATAAAATCACAAATGAAGATGTTTATATAGGAGGGGGTAAATGCTACAACAGCCTGAGCTGTAAGTTGCCTTAAAAACTTTAAAAGTATTTTTAGAAAATTATTGGGGAGGGTGGGGGTCTTTACTCTACATCTGACATACTTGATCTGTGTGACAAGCGTCGAGAGCTAAAGAAGAAGAAGTCAGAAGTAGAAGGTGCAAAACAATACAGGGAAATCAACCAGGTTATCAAGAAAAGCATGAGAAAGGCAAAGGAGACATGGATTGAAGACCAGTGTAAAGATATAGAAAACAATCTAAAGAAAAATAATAGTAAAAAAGCATACCAACTGGTGAAAGACCTGACCAGTGTAAAACAAGGACGCTCCTCCATCATTCAAGATAAGGGAGGGAAATGTCTTACAGAAGAACAAGACATTCTTAAGAGATGGACAGAATACTGCTCAGACCTGTACAACTACATACATACAGGGGACCCAGACATACTCAACACCCCATCAGTGACCAACACTGACAACTACCCCATCCTCCAACAAAAAGTAGAGGCTGCAGTGAAAGCATTGAAAAAAGGGAAGGCAGCAGGAGTAGACAACATTCCTGCAGAACTAGTCCAAGAAGAGGATGAAGCCATGATAAGCGTCCTACTAACAATCTGCAACAAGATCTGGCAAACAGGGGAATGGCCAACACCATGGACTCAGTCACTCATAGTAACTCTCCCGAGAAAAGGCAATTTGCAGCAATGTCAGAACTATCGTACGATCAGTCTTGTATGCCACCCAAGCAAAGTCATGCTAAAAATCATATTAAACAGACTGAAGCCGCGGGCAGAGGAAATCAGAGCTGAAGAACAGACAGGCTTCAGACCAGGGCGAAGCACAACTGAACAGATTTTCAACCTGAGAATACTATATGAGAAATACCTCCAGCACCAACAAGACCTTTATCATGTCTTTATAGATTTCAAGAAGGCGTTTGACAGGGTATGGCATGCAGCCCTTTGGTCCACCATGAAGCTGTACAACATCAACGCTAACCTGATCAAAGTCATAGAAAGCCTTTACAGCAAGGCCACCAGCGCAGTATGCTTCAACGGTCAAATAGGAGATTGGTTTAGGACAACTGTGGGAGTTAGACAGGGCTGCTTGCTTTCACCTACTCTCTTCAACATCTTCCTTGAATGAATCATGACAGATGCACTGGAAGGTCATGAAGGAACTGTCAGTATTGGAGGCAGAATAATAACGAATCTGAGCTTTGCTGATGACATCGATGGCCTTGCAGGAAATGAGGAGGAGCTAGCTCAGTTGGTGGAAAAACTGGATAGGACAGCTACTGCTTTTGGTATGGAAATCAGTGCAGAGAAGACCAAATTGATGACCACCAACACCAGTGGCATCAGCACTGACATCATGATTAGAGGCCAAAAACTGGAAACAGTTAATAGATTCAAGTACTTAGGAGCCATCGTGGCAGACGAGGGATCGAAACCAGAAATATTGTCCAGGATTGCGCTGACAATAACAGCAATGGCAAGGCTGAAGACAGTTTGGAAAGACAGAAACACCTCAGTCAGCTCAAAAATCAGACTGATGCGCTCCTTGGTTGCATCTGTATTCCTATATGCATGTGAGTCATGGACCCTCACAGCGGATCTCGAAAGGAGGATACAAGCTGTTGAAATGAGATGCTTTCGAAGGTTGCTTGGCATTACATATAGAGATCATGTCACGAATGAGGAAGTGGGAAACAGAATTAAGCAAGCCCTATGAAGAGCTATTGATTATTGTGAAAAAGCGCAAAATGAAATGGTATGGACATGTCACACGATCAACAGGGCTTGCTAAGACAATCATGCAAGGTACTGTGCAGGGAGGGCGAAGGAGAGGAAGACAAAGGAAAAGATGGGAGGATAACATCTCAGAGTGGACAGGACTGAAGTTGAGTGACACAGTGAGAGTATCAGAGAACAGATTGGAATGGAGGAAGCTGGTTGTCAGGTCATCAGTGGTGCCCCAACGGTCAGCAAGACTAAGGGATATATATATATATATATATATATATATATATATATATATATATATATATATATATATATATATATATATATATATACATACATACATACATACATACATACATACATACATACATACCGTAAAAATTAATTTCACGGAGATGAGAGAATAAAATGTCCAAATCAAACTTCAGTCGTCAGCGGAATGATCAGATTGTGTAAAAAATCTAATTGTATACAATTTGATAAATTTAATTTGTTTTGTGCTTCTTGCATGCAGCTGCTTTTGGAAGTGTAAATACTCCGACAAATCAACTGAATCTTATGCGGGAATATAATTCGAATTAAATTTTAAATAAGACACCTCTAACATGTCGTAAAGTGGTATAATATAAGCTCATGTTGTTAGGGTCAGGGGAGTAATCGGATTGTAAGAACTTTACGTGTCACAGCGCCATCTATTGTCATAAAGGAGGTATTATTTTATGATAACTTCGTGACATGCAACGTGCTTGATGCTACGCTATAATCATGATTTTCATAATGTTCTACACAGCATTCTGAAATCAATGCTAGACATAGTGAAATATCAGTTACCATTAACCCCTCAACAGCAGAGAGTGGAAGAAGAGTCTGCATCAAAACAAATTTGAGAAACCCTCTAAGTTTCAAAACCCTTCAGTTTCTAATGAATGCAAGGATTCATAGGTGACATGTCGCAGACTCTGAGGCAGAATATTTACTACAGAAAAATGGGTGACATGTAGAAGTGGAAACATACATGTGAGTGGATATAACACACCCAGAAGAACATTTCAGAGTCAAATCATTAACAGTTCAATTTTGTGATTATTCTAGTGATGGACTTATTTTTATATTGTTTTCTTCCTAGATGTAACTGAATAAACATTTGAATTTTAACTGGAAAGATAAAGAATAGCATTAGGTATGAAAACACGATTACAGTTAAATTAATGCATATCTCTCTCTCTCTCTCTCTCTCTCTCTCTCTCTCTCTCTCTCTCTCTCTCTCTCTCTCTCTCTCTCTCTCTCTCTCTCTCTCTCACACACACACACACACACACACACACACACACAAACACACACACACACACACACAATCTAGCTATTTCAAAACCAGTTCCTACCTGATAATTTTGGGGGCAAGCTATATCTTACTCTGAGGAGACGGAAACAGGTAGGAAACAATAAATTCAGCAAGGACTTAGTTTTAGAAAAACTTGCTGACCGTACATGTAATCTTAAAAATGGTTGGTTATTACAGTACTGTTATACAATGCCGACATTCTTTATTCATTTATATCAGGTGCACTGTATATTTGTATATAATGTTGTTATCTCTCATGTATGTTTACATCATTGATCAGTTAAAATTACATGGAATAATAGAAAGATTTAAAATTGAAATGATATGAAAGAATACGCTATTGTCTCAAGACAACACGGTGATACTGAGCAATCATTTAAGATATATTTGTTTAAGGATATGTTGTGTTGACATACCCCACCCCCACTCCACCCACCCCCACCCCTCGCTCGCCAGTTTAACTGTAGTATAAAGGAATCGTTTGAATATTTTAAAAACAATAACACCCATTTCAGTTAATCAGGGCAGTACCGATTAAGTAGTTTCCTTTATCGATATATTGTACAAATTGTACCGATATTGAACTTGATTCCTTACTAATATGTAACAAGAGTTGAACCGATAACGCAATACCCTACCTTGCCGATGCGTAATAACAATCTTAGCGATAATGTAATACATGTACATATGTTACCCAAATATAAATAACGTAATACATTAACATGTAGCTTCGCAAAAGCTGTAAACGTTACATTGCTTGCAAATCTTGCTTGACAGTCACCGTGATTCTGAAAGCTGTGTTGCCATTCGATTCAGTAATTTATTGTTGTGGGATTTACTATGGATCTACATAGCTTTATAGAAATCGTATATCACACAGCATGAATCTATTAAACACGTTAAAAGGTAACTGTGCGTTTCATTCTTTCCAGGATATATTTGCATTGGGATATGAAATTCGCATTATCAATTAATATAGAGTCTAGCGACTCTTTAGTAATACAGTACCATTGTTAATAGGATCCTCATGTCCGACACTTTCAATGTTGAAGTTAAAATGTGGAACTATAATAATGATAATTAAAAAATGATTGTAAAACATATACACAAATTATCGTTTGAAATGAAGTAAATTCATTATGCTAGTAGTTACGAAATTTTGCTGGCAACATTAATTGTTGATCGTTTCTGTAATAATCAGAATTTACTTTTGTATTTTGATAAATTTTCTATGTCTTATACAGGACTATTGTGATTGCTTTGGTACTTTTGTGTTACAAATTTAGTTGCGTTCTCAAGGCATGATATTAATTGAGAAATTAATAAAGGCTGACCCTTATATTCGGCACATGGGTAGATGGTGGAGCCAGACGCCCTCCCCCATCCCACGGGAGCTTTCTAGAAGTATTCATCGCCATCATATGAATAAAAGTATGACCTGGAAATACTTAAACTGCAGGAGCTCTTGGACCCCAATATAAGTTCCACACCGCAGATCCCTTGCCTATTCGTTTACGCCTTCCCCATCTCCCAAAATTTCATTGAGCCATCTATGCTGTAAATCCGCAATCTCCAACAAAATAAAAGGATGGTTTTAATTACATTATGGATATCTAGGTCGTGTATTCGACACTCGAGATCACGTATTCCAATTTCGACAACGCTAATTGGCTTCGATAATGCGATCTGGATAGGCATCATATATATATATATATATATTTTAAACCAATCCTTCCCTGACTGGATTTTTTGAGATCATGTATTCCAGCTTCCAGAACGCGCATTTGTAAACTTTAATACGTAATCGTATTTTACAAACAGCGTTTTCACTGGAATCTCTCGAGCTTACTTATTCGAGCTTCGAATACACGCCGTCTAGCTTCGAAAAAAAAGAAGAAAATGTTTTCATGGTTTACCATGTAGTTCATTTAGGTGAAGTGCAAGATTGAATTTCGTGTATTGGAGTTGTCGACTACGTCTATGAGAGCTCGATTTCGAGATATACAGAGAACTTGTGAATGAAAGTACGTTCCAATTCCTAGAGATTTCACCTGTATCTATATCTGGCTATAGACGCTTCCGTTAACTTGGTAATCTCTATCTCGTATCTTGTATTTACACCATCTGGTAGGTAATTACGCCGCTAGACAAGAAGATAACTGCTATCGTTTCTAATGAATCCGACTTTACCAAGTGTTTTGCATTTAGTTATTATAACCAGGACACAGTGCTGAGGGATTTATAACACCTCGCACAATATCCAATTACTAGGACAGTATAAATACATATGTAAACAGCGATGTAATAAAGAAAATCTCTCTCTCTCTCTCTCTCTCTCTCTCTCTCTCTCTCTCTCTCTCTCTCTCTCTCTCTCTCTCTCACACACACACACACACACACACACACACACACACATACATACATACATACATACATACATACATACATACACACACATACATACATGCATACATGTATACATACATACATACACACACACATACATACATGCATACATGTATACATACATACATACATACACACACACACACATACACACACACACACACACACACACATACATACATACATACATACATACATACATACATACATACATACATACATACATACATACATACATACATACATACATACATACATACACACACATACACACACATACATACATGCATACATACATGTATATGTATATGTGTGTATGTATATTTTTTTAAACGGATTAATTTAATTAAGGCTGACTGACAGAAGGATTTGTCCTTCAGATTTATGGTAGACGTGTTCTACATAACATAGAAGATAATCAGGAATGAAAGTTCATTACTGACTTACTCTTAAATAAAATTCTACTATCAACATTCAATTTAACTTTATCTCGTTTTTTTTATACATTTGTGTTGTTGTTGTCGCCATTTTTTTATTTTGAAAGTATGTTCTTCCTATAATAATAATAATAATAATAATAATAATAATAATAATAATAATAATAATAATGAGGACTTTGTATAGCGCCTAATCTGTAAAAGCTCTAAGCACTTTACAGCATCAATAATGATTATGACTACACTACAGAACAACAAATGACAAAAACACTGAAATTGAAAAACATAAAAACATGCTGAAAATATATAAGATACAAAACATGATTAGGTCGCTAAGTTTGTCCCTGAAAACGAAACAGGTGAGTCTTGAGAGCACTCTTAAAAGGAACCACTGTATCTTTGTGTCTAATTTTCAATGGGCAATTCGTTCCACGTCGCCGGGCCCTGGTATGTTAACGAACGTTGTCCATATGACTTTGTTTTCACCTTGGGAACAATGAGTATACGATTATCAAAAGAAGAGCGTAAGGATCTAGCTGGTGTATACACATGGGTGAGGCTGGATAGGTATGTTGGACTGGAGTCTGTCATTGAAATATAGCACAGAGAACAAATTTTGTGTTTGATTCTGTATCGAATTGATAGCCAGTGTAGGGTACAGAGCTGTGGTAAGGTGTACTCTGATCGAGGTACTCTAAAGATGATCCGTGCAGGTGTGTTTTGAACTTTTTGAAGTTTCTGGAGTAAATATTGTAATGAACCAGACAGAATTGAGTTACAATAGTCCAGTTTTGAAAGTACTAATGAACACACAAGTGTTTTCGTGGCATCAACAGAAAGATATTTACGAATTGAACTGATGCGTCTCAATTCAAGATATGCAGCCCTGCAGATGTTCATGACATGTTGGTGCAGTGTGAGAGTACTGTCTAGAGTAACACCTAGATTCCGTACTGACTGTGAGAATTTAATGTTGGTGTTGCTGATATTTTCAAAGTTCAAACCATTAGAGATTCGCTTGACAGCACAATTTCAACTGATTCGTCACCATACAGTTATGATGCAGAATTTCAGCGACAACCGTTAGGAGCATTTGAACCTGTTTCTATAGATTTAGTACGGACAATCGTGATGAAAAGTGCACCAAAGTCTTGTGAACTTGATCCAATTCCGACATCACTGCTGCTTGAGAGCTTAGAACCAATATTGCCTTCACTAAC
This sequence comes from Unio delphinus, assembly GCA_029339505.1. Classification (NCBI taxonomy): domain Eukaryota; kingdom Metazoa; phylum Mollusca; class Bivalvia; order Unionida; family Unionidae; genus Unio; species Unio delphinus. The sequence goes on along the minus strand of JAQISU010000057.1, from coordinate 8,547,188 downwards.
TGATGTTATTAATATCTCTCTCTCTCTCATCAGGGGAATTCCCATCATTTTTCAAAACTGCCATCGTAAAGCCACTGCTGAAGAAACCAACACTGGACCATAACGATTTAAAGAACTACCGCCCAGTTTCTAATTTCCCTTTCATATAAAAAATCTTAGAAAAGGTTGTTCTAACTCAACTTGTATCTCATTTGAATTCAAACAGACTTTTTAGCAATGTACAGTCTGCATATCGCCCTTGCCACAGTACGGAAACTACTCTTCTGGAAGTATTTAGTGACATTCTCTCTGCTTTGGATAGTGGAAAGAATACAGTCCTCACTCTCCTGGATTTATCTGCAGCATTTGACACAATAGACCATGATATATTACTTCACCGTCTCCAGCATGTATTTGTCATTCAGAATATAGCATTACAGTGGTTCAAGTCCTACTTAGTCAGCAGGACACAAATTATATCTACAAATGGAATACACTCCAGCCCAGTTGACGTATGTTATGGTGTTCCACAGGGATCTGTTCTTGGACCTGTTCTCTTCATTCTGTACACTCAGCCGCTCTCAAGTGTCATAGATCATCACCCAGTGTCGCACCAATTGTACGCTGATGACACCCAAATATACAAGTCTAGCCTCCCAACTGAAGTTGATGCTACCATCCATAGAGTAGAGAAGTGCATTTCTGATGTGAAATCATGGATGACATGTAACAAGCTGCAGATGAATGATGATAAAACTGAGGCTATTCTGATCACAACACCAAGACTTTCTCATTCACATCCTTTACCTCAGACAATAAATATCAGCAACACCAACATTAAATATTTGTTTTGGTAAAATTTTATTTACAAGTATCTGCACAGGTTACACGCATACTCACTGCTATATGATTCTTTCCATTGTGCCTAACAAATTATACGTTAATAATTTTATCGCGCATTTAATAAGGGCTCTTAATTAAACAATTTGCCCATGGCGATAAATATGATGTTCACTTCGTCCTATGATGCAGTCGGTGAATGTGGACAAGCTGCGCTACCTACCGGAAAGTCTTCTAGCGCAAACTCGATACACTCAGAGTTTGGAAAGAAAGGGCATATAATGCGGTTACGCTCGCGTTGTATTCGGTTATGGTTTAGCAAGTGCAAAAGCGAGATTTTAATTTGTTTAAATTACTTTTTAGTTAAAAGTTGTTCAAACAACTGAAATTTGTTTTATGGAACGAATGCTAAACGCGTTCGAACGAAAGTTAACTTTTTTTAACGAGGTTTAAACTCTGTTTAACAAGTTAAGTCGTTCAATCGAGATTACACATCATTCAAATAATTTAACTACTTTTTCAGTAAGTTATACACTCGTTGAAACTAGTTTAAAACGTCGTATAGTCCATTCCAGAGCAGTTCAGAAGACAACAAAACTTGCTGGAACTAGTTCATGTTTAATAGGTCATTCGAATAAGATTTTGAATCTTTCCAGCAACTTTAACATTTGTTTGAACTATTTGGAAAAGGACTTTTGTACTGTGGTTGCTGGCGGTTTGATCTGTTGCAAGTTGTACGCCTAATCTCGAAGAATACTTTTGTTCTGAAAACTTTTTTTTAAAGTGTTGGTTGATTTCGTTGCGATGACGCAATGACTATTTGTACGTATCATATTTATCTGTAGGCATATACTTCTGAAAATATGAAACATATCCAAACGAGAAACATATCCAATCGTGAAACATATCCAAGGGTGAAACATATCCAAACGTGAAACATATCTAAACGTGAAACATATCCAAAGGTGAAACATATCCAAGTGTGAAACATATCCAAGGGTGAAACATGTCCAAACGTGAAACATATCCAATCTTGAAACATATTCAAGGGTGAAACATATCCAATCGTGAAACATATCCAATCGTGAAACATATCCAAGCGTGAAACATATCTAAAGTAAAGAACCAAACATGAGTCATTGTCGTTTAAAGTTTTTCAGTGTATTTATTAGGGACAATATTTTATTTTTAAAATCCGTATTTAAAAAATAGTATCATAGAACACGTTTCCTACCAGTAATAAAATACTTCTGTGATACGATGGACATTTCTTGTTCTTCTAGAATTTTACATTTTCACAGATTCATCATGAAACAATTCATTATTAACATAATCCTTATCCGACGAAGGATTTTAGGTTATTGTCTGTCCTCTATCCCGTTTATTTTTCAATCTATCCGTCATGCTTTTTCGTCCTACACCATAGAACAGAATGACGCTTGAGTAGAAAGATGTGGCGCAAAAATTATTCTATTCAACATTAGTCCCGAAATGAAACCAATAATAAAGTGGTAGGGGTTGGGATTAAATTGAAAACTATTAATTATATTAAACAAATTATATAGGTTTGCATCAGTATTGCTTTTCTTTCCGAATTCGATGTTTGAAAATAAGAAGTGTATGTTAAGTGAAAGGTTTTGGAATATATAACCTTCATCGGTATGATCCTTTGATATTTTGTCAGGGATGAAGGCTAACTAAGTAGATAGTGTACAGATCGAACCCACTCATGGTCAGTATCATAAACACCACATTTCAGATGCACGTTTCGTTCTTAATAGTCTTCTATAATGACAGCTGACATTTGTATGCATAAACAACTTTTTATTATTATTTGCATACAGTAACATTTGACCTACCGACCCCAAATCTACAGACTTCTTTTTTGCCATAAGTACAATCCATCACAGGTGTGTGATATAGTACGAATATAGTTATGCAGAAAACATTTTTCTGCTTTCAGTCATAGTGACTTTTAACCCAAAATTAATCAACTTCGTCCCTAAACAAACTCCAATCCATCCACAAAGTTTGATCCAGGTCTGTAATGTATAACCAATGCTATTATGCAGAAACCATTTTTATTATTTCAGTTTTAGTGATTGTGACTTTTTACTTAATGACTCCAGCATCAAAAAAATTACATGTATTCCCTTTCTCAAGTGCAATCCATCCACACGTTTGTTAATCGTATATACGCAACTGCAGTTATTGTGCAGAGACAATATTTATTCTTACAATCAATTACGTTGCCCTTTGACCTTTCTACTCCAAAATTAACAGGTGCTTTATTATCCAAGGTGCAAGACATCCGCAAGGTATGGTATTATTGTTCTTGCAGTCACGTTGGCGTCTTTTGAGATAATAGACAACAGGTTATAATGCGGAAAACGATAGTAGTAAAACCAGAGGGAAGGACATCATCATCATCATCATCATCATCATCATCATCATCATCATAATAATAATAATAATAATAATAATAATAATAATAATAATGAGGACTTTGTACTGTGCCTAATCTTTAGAAACTCTAAGCGCTGTCGATCACGTGATGGCGGTTTATTCAAGAACAAACGACGTTGTAGAAGTGGACCAAGACAGCTGAAATTATTAGAATTGTTATAGTTTCAAAAACAAGGAGACGAAACAACACATACAAACTGAACAGCCAATGAATGATTAAACACAATAATGTAGACGAAGATAGACAACAAGCACATATATAATGAAAAGTAGCATAAAAACGGAAGAGCTGCTTCAAGCCGGTTAAGCGATAGCGGTCATCATTCTGGAATATCATAAAAATATTTATGGCGAGCATATAAAGTTTGCGTTGATAACATGAAAGTGTTTGCCCTGCAGGTGAAAATGGTGAAAAAAAGATGAAAATTTACGACTGCGTTCAAAAATGTTATTGTTTTTTTTTTCATTTTTAAATTTTATTGTCACTACTTATGTTCATAACAGTGGTTAACAAACGTATACATTTTATTCCAAAAACGTTTCGTCCATTATAGTTTTTGAAATAATCATTAAATACGTCCATGGGAAATTAAAAACATCAACTTTATGTGATTCTGATTGTTCCAGATAAGCCAATGAAATTATTGTACAGTATTCTCTTTACTGATTGACTGGGATAGTTGAAAAACGTTTTTAACCCCGCCTTCTGGAATGTTTGGTTTAAATGAACATTTATGGCGGCCATTTTTTTAAAACTCGACTCGCGAAACGAAATTGAGGAAAGATTATCTTGGTTGTCGGAATATGCATATGTTACCCCCCCCCCCCCCAACACACACACACACACACACACACACACACACAGAGGGTTTTGTTATGTTTGTAAAAATGGCGTCTAGATTCAATACATGTTAAAAACGAAAGGACAAAATAAGACTCTTAAGATTTTATTAGGACACAGTGATCCAAGGAATCAGGAAGCAGTTAACGACATTTCCGGCAGTCCGACATAATTACATGTACTGCCATGACATTAAAGGGGGTTGATATAGGCGTGATTGAGGGCATTTATAATTGGGTGGGGGATATAAGTATCCCATCTACCAGAAAGACTATGATACTTGAAGAGGGGGAAATAGAAATCAAAGGACTCTGTGTGGGGGTGTCAAGGGCACCACCTATAACAAGAAAGATTGAGTCAAAGACTATAAAGATCTTTGTTTCTTGGCTCCCTCTTGATGGAAGTTTTAATAGAGAAGATGCTACATAAGGTTAAGGTGAACATCAAGGGACAAAACAAGGCAACGGTATATTGATAACAGCCTAAAATACAGGTGTTAGGATTATAACCGTTGCAAAGAAGGATACAACCAATATCCCCACTTTCTTTTCTGTACTGGGATTTTTAGTAAAATCCTGGTACAAAAATTTTGAAAAAGAAAGGACCTGCACCCGTTTAAGAAATGTGGCACATGCACCAGGAGAAATCCCTATGTCCGAAAACATGCAAAATCTGCAGCGGTAACGGGAGCAATAACAGAAGGAGAAATGACAAATGATCTAGAAATCCTAAACCAGATTACAGAGCCAACCCTGGGGACAAACTCAGATCAATACACCATCAATAATTGATACAACAGCGATTAATAGCACCCATGTGCATCAAAACGACTTTACCGTAAAGTAAATATAACTGGAAGATAAGCTTCGGGGTGAGTGGTGTTTTATTCCTCTATCACTTTTTTTCTAGCCCCAAATAATTTAGAATAATATAGGAATACAGGGACCTGCTTGTTGGAAAAGTAAGATACACAGACATCACAGGGCTATCTTACCAGGTGCTACACAAAATTACTAGGTCAGCGAAAGAGCCTAAGAAAATCCAGCATGCAGGAAATGGACAAACATAACACACAAATGATGAATATGGAATAAGAAAAAGACACACAGGGGTATCCACTGAAATGAAAAGGGGCTTCTTGTTCAACATATCCATATAGCTTCAAAATTTCAATCCGAGGAAAAAGATAATCGTCATACTACAATTACATACACAGCAACAATAGGATTTCATTTTACACTATATAAGACACCAATTCTCTTTAGAACTCATTGACTTCAAAACCATGATTCAAAATATATATATTAAAAAAAAAATTTCAAACAAAAATTCTCTTTCTTTAAACATATTGAAAATAGAACAGAAAATAAAAACTTGAGGGATGATTTGTCAAATGTGTTGTCCTAACAGATATATATCTATAGCATGCATACAATATAGTATAAAAAATACATATAGCACACAGAACATAGGGGATACCTCGGCAAAGGTCACTGCTACACAACAAAAGAAACTTCCACTAGGGACAAACACTAGATCGGAAGAACAGCCCACTAGAAACCACTAAGGAAATAATACCCCATCAAAAATTTGCGAATAAATTTTCATAAAAATTCTTTTATATAATAGAAAACACACACACACACACACACACACACACACACCTTCGGGGGACACACAAACATAGCAAAACATTATTTTTTGGGGGGGATGGGGATCTGTCTAGTGTCAAACACCACACCCCCACACCCCAAAAAAGAAAGAATATGGCTTCGTTACCCCTCACAGTGGGTTGTTATGTCATGTATGACAATATCATAATGGAAAAAAAATGGCGTAAAACTACAAGACAAGAACAACAATAAGAAGTAAGACTTAGGTTATTGTTTATTTGATGACGAGGGGAGGGCAGTATATCTGTAACATAGATATATAATACATCGTATATACAAGCGTGGTTCAAATGTTAAATTACAGAAATAAATAAACTTGCGTATGTTTACATAAGAATTTGGACATACATAAGTTTCCTGACAGAACATTTTCCAACCACAGCATCTTTACATAGTATATATATGGGATGCAAATCTGATTCAAAAGAAATTTGTTTACGTCTTCTGTACGATCTATTGCTACAGTAAAATATTGCAAAAATCCGGTCACAACTGCATTGCAGTAAATATGGGAATATTTGCATCTAGTAATCCTATTTCACATGAAAATCGCAACGATGTAATGTTTAGTTCTGCAAGTGACATTTTAGGGGAAACATGTACTCCAGGCATGCACGGTATCAAACAATATGACATCACATCGCATTCATCATGCTGTTTTGAAAAATGATTTTATCGTTATAAAATGTTCTGTTTATTAGGATGGAAACTTTTTCATTGATTTATAGTTTGTAAAAAGGTACAATCTACTTTTACAAGTATAACTTTGTTTGGGACTATATTTTATGCACAACAACTAAAAGGTGCGTCGTCTGTCGGACTGAACCAAATTATTCTTTCTTCTTCTTTCTATCTAAATAATTTCCACAGAAATAATAAGAAGAATCTCAGATGGGTAACGATTTAATGTTAACTCATTACCCATTTGAGATCCTCTATATCTTTGATGGCCGTTATCGGGCCGATACTGGCTCATATACTTGTCTTTTCGAAATAGATGATAACCATCTGAATTATTTGTTTTTTTAAATTGTTATTGGAACAGATTTACTGGACTATGCCGGACACTTATTTGGTTTGAAATCGTGAGGAATCTAGTTTTAACAATCCAAGGAAACTATTTTTTGTGTGTGGATAAAGCAAAGTGACGGAAAAATGGATATTTTAAATGACCAGTAATAAATAATCTATTTTGATTCAAGTCTGAGATTTGGGGTGGGGGTGGAGGTAGAGGGTGGGCAGGGGACCGAATGTTATGAGGAATATCCTTTAAATTCCTGTACAATCTACGTTCACGTGCATTAGAGGTTCCATTAATGCCAATGTGCGAGAAAGCTGTCCTCGTGGTCTCTTCTTCCGCTGAATATATATGCCGCAATGAATGGGTTATCGTGTACAAAAGATGTCGCTAACCGCCCCCGACCTGCCCCCACTGCAAAAATTAAGTCTGACTCTTGGGTTAAATATTGTGAGATTTTACTTGGCTTATAAATCCAAAACAGAATGGCTATTATCGTATTCCTAGCCCTATTTCCTAATCGCATTCGTTGTACTCATTACACGTGGTATTTAAGGCAAATGTAGAACAAAATGTGGTCATTAAACTCTCATTCTGCGGAGAATTTGTAGATTTCGTGTCAAGCTGAGAAAAGAACTTTAAAAACTGTTTCATCGGGGATTCGTGTGAAATATGACAAGGCTTGCTTTACAACCTGTTTTATTGTGGATTTTTGTGAAAACCGGAAAGGTTAGCATTTAACCTATTTCATTTGGGATTCATGTGAAATATTTGCTTTCAAATCTATTTATGTGGTGATTCATATGAAATATTTGCTTTCAAATCTATTTATGTGCTGATTCATATGAAATATTTGCTTTCAAATCTATTTATTTGGTGATTCATATGAAATATTTGCTTTCAAATCTATTTATGTGGTGATTCATATGAAATATTTGCTTTCAAATCTATTTATGTGCTGATTCATATGAAATACTTGCTTTCAAATCTATTTATGTGCTGATTCATATGAAATATTTGCTTTCAAATCTATTTATGTGCTGATTCATATGAAATATTTGCTTTCAAATCTATTTATGTGCTGATTCATATGAAATATTTGCTTTCAAATCTATTTATGTGCTGATTCATATGAAATATTTGCTTTCAAATCTATTTATTTGGTGATTCATATGAAATATTTGCTTTCAAATCTATTTATGTGCTGATTCATATGAAATACTTGCTTTCAAATCTATTTATGTGCTGATTCATATGAAATACTTGCTTTCAAATCTATTTATGTGCTGATTCATATGAAATACTTGCTTTCAAATCTATTTATGTGCTGATTCATATGAAATATTTGCTTTCAAATCTATTTATGTGCTGATTCATATGAAATATTTGCTTTCAAATCTATTTATGTGCTGAATCATATGAAATACTTGCTTTCAAATCTATTTATGTGCTGATTCATATGAAATATTTGCTTTCAAATCTATTTACCGGTATGTGCTGATTCATATGAAATACTTGCTTTCAAATCTATTTATGTGCTGATTCATATGAAAAACTTGCTTTCAAATCTATTTATGTGCTGATTCATATGAAATATTTGCTTTCAAATCTATTTATGTGCTGATTCATATGAAATACTTGCTTTCAAATCTATTTATGTGCTGATTCATATGAAATACTTGCTTTCAAATCTATTTATGTGCTGATTCATATGAAATATTTGCTTTCAAATCTATTTATGTGCTGATTCATATGAAATATTTGCTTTCAAATCTATTTATGTGCTGATTCATATGAAATATTTGCTTTCAAATCTATTTATTTGGTGATTCATATGAAATATTTGCTTTCAAATCTATTTATGTGGTGATTCATATGAAATACTTGCTTTCAAATCTATTTATGTGGTGATTCATATGAAATACTTGCTTTCAAATCTATTTATGTGCTGATTCATATGAAATACTTGCTTTCAAATCTATTTATTTGCTGATTCATATGAAATATTTGCTTTCAAATCTATTTATGTGCTGATTCATATGAAATATTTGCTTTCAAATCTATTTATGTGCTGAATCATATGAAATACTTGCTTTCAAATCTATTTATGTGCTGATTCATATGAAATATTTGCTTTCAAATCTATTTATGTGCTGATTCATATGAAATACTTGCTTTCAAATCTATTTATGTGCTGATTCATATGAAATACTTGCTTTCAAATCTATTTATGTGGTGATTCATATGAAATACTTGCTTTCAAATCTATTTATGTGGTGATTCATATGAAATACTTGCTTTCAAATCTATTTATGTGCTGATTCATATGAAATACTTGCTTTCAAATCTATTTATTTGCTGATTCATATGAAATATGGTAAAGTTAGCTTTAAATCCCCTACGGCGCCGTTACGTGCAACAAAAAAAATCGTGTATGCCAAATCACCCGAATAATACTAAATCTTGAAAAATATTGAATCTAAACATCGCTGAGTTCCATTACAACCAGATAATATAGAGGTTTCATCACATTATGAGCCATGTAACATCATCCTCGAAATGGCGACATTGATTGGCGACATCCGTTGGTGACGTCACCGTTGCAAATATGAGAAGCTAACATCACGCCGTCAAATTGTGTTGAGACCAAGTCTGCCTTTCAAAGCATTTAAGTACCCAAAACGATAGCCAATATTCCTGCGAGTCTTATATTTTTTATTTAAAAATCTAATACACGCTTTTATTCTCAGTTTAGATTTTAAAAATGTGGGCCTGCCTTTCCTCATTCCCTCTCTAATCAATTTTTACGCCGCATGCGAATGTTGTTGTTATTAGAATAGTCATAATCGGAATTTGTCGAATGTATCACATCACTACTTTTGGAGCATCCCCGAAATAGAACGAAACTGTAAGAGCAGCAGAGGGGGTGAATCCGACAACTTTGTAGAGGCGTCAATTTGGCAAACCGAGGCTTCCTCCAAAATCGTAAAAAAAAGCATCCATTCGGCTATCTCGGTGACTGAATTTAGAGGTGTCACCTCATAATTTTAAACTGAATAACGTCCTTTAAACCCTACATTTTGATTAATTAGAAGAACGGTTTATGTCTAGTTACATTGGGAAAATGGTAAAATATATTATAAAAGCGGCATTTGGACTTAAATGGAGCAATGTCGGTAGTTTTGTGCATTTTTGTCAACAGCATTGACCATTACACTGCTTTAATATAGAACTTTATAAGTTGAAATAATGCATACAAACACGTGGTTTATTCAGATTCATTTAAGAAACTGCTAAAAGTAAGAGAACATGCATTCGTCGCATGAGCCGCTTTAATTTAAACTGGAAGGTCACGAACGGTGACGGAAAGTTCACTTGATCACATAAGCAGAAGCGTCGTTTATGTATAGTAGAAAGGCTAAAAGTTACGTGGTAATAATTTTTAATAATTACAACAACGCAAAAAAAAAACACCCCACAACAAAAACAAATATCTATTGTACAATTTTCCTAACGAAATGTCTCCGAACAGGAACTTCTGGCTGACATCTTAGCAATATTATCTACATCACGACTTTCTGTGTGGGAGGGCTGTGATGTAATCATCTGAATAATATCTTGTCCGGAAACAAACAAAAAGGCGTTTTGAAAACATCGATTTGACGAGGTTAGTGTGTGTGTGTGTCTGTGTGTGTGTGTGTGTGTGTGTGTGTGTGTGTGTGTGTGTGTGTGTGTGTGTGTGTGAGAGAGAGAGAGAGAGAGAGAGAGAGAGAGAGAGAGAGAGATTTAACGTAGCTTTAACAATATTTTAGTCATATCGCTACCATGTCTGTAGCGTGCCAGTTTATAGAGCACTGGCGCATCATGCCGCATACATGTAGCATGATGTCCCACCCAGTCACATTATTCTGACACCAGGCCGACCAGTCTTAACACTAATCTCTTAATGCTGAGCGCCTATTTCAGTACGGATTCACGTGAACTATGAAAAGGGTAGCTTTTAAACTTATTTCATTGGGTATTAATGTGAAGTATGGAAATGTTCGCTTTAAAACCTGTTTTGTTGTGAATTCATGTGAAGTATGGAAATGTTCGCTTTAAAACCTGTTTTGTTGTGAATTCATGTGAAGTATGGAAATGTTCGCTTTAAAACCTGTTTTGTTGTGGATTCATGTGAAGTATGGAAATGTTAACTTTGAAACATATTTCATCGCGGACTAGAGTAAAAGAATTAAATGTTTGCTTTAAGACCTGTTTCATTGCGAATTCGATGGAACGATTTAAACATGAGAAAATTACTCTCAAACATATTTCATTTTTGATTCGTGTGAAATATGGAAAGGATCCATTTAAAACCTGATTCATTGTGAATTTGTGTGAAATATGGAAATGATCGCTTTAAAACATATTTCATTGGGGATTTGCGTGAAATATAGAAAGGTTTGCATCAAAAGCGAATTAATTGGAGGAATGAATAATGAAAACAAGATAGTGGTAAGACCATTGGTATTAGTAATTCCAGTGTGTTAATACAATGTTTTAATTAGCAATAACTGGGATTGGGGGTGGGGAGATTCAGATCTGGTGGTTAGACTGAAATACTGATAGCATGTAGTAGTAACGTAACTCTGATTAAATCAATTCTCCCAAATAAGTAAGCAAGAACATTAGTTACCTACCCCTAACAAGGGGAACCGCGATTACTCAGCTGATATAGTGTAGTTCTCGTAATCGGAGTGTTGCGGATTCAACATCCGCCTAGGTCTAGCTAGCTCGACTGACTCATTGCGAAAGGCTGTTAACTTACATTTCTTGACGCGATTTGTTCAAAATAAGTATCCAAAGTGCTTGGCATAGGCTTATGGTTTTGTATTTAATGCTCTTAACTAATAGAGGGTCGTTGTCAAGTCACTTAATATGCATGATCTTTAGCACCAATTGGTTCGATACATAGCTGGTAGATGCAAGGGTCAGTGACCATCCATTCACGGATGTTGTTTGTCTTTTCACAACATCATCTGAACTCTTGAACAGTCGTACATGTATATACACGTGGGCGGAAGACAATGGTGTTTTAGATGAAGCACATGTTGGCGTAAGGAAAAGATACTCCGCATGCGACAATGTCTTTATTGTTTAGGCTTTGGCTCAGAAATATATAGCCAAAAGAAAAGGTAGATTTTTAATTGACCTTCTGTCAATTTTAACAACGCTTTTGATAAAGTACAGCATGCTAAATTACGGACGTCAATAATACGCAAGGGTATGAATGGTCAAACAATAAACATTTTAATAGATGTGGATAGAAATCTGAAAAGCTGTGTTTGAGCATCCACCGGTTTAACTAGTTATTTCGAATGTACACTAGGCACAAAGCAAGGTTGTGTTTTAAGCCCTATCTTGTTTTCCCTTTTTATTAAAAGTTGGTTTGGATGAAAGGAAAGCACACACACACACACACACACACACACACACACACACACATCAGCAGCTCTGGCAATGACAACATTAAAAATATATTCGGTAATAAAATCAATTGCTTATTATAGGTCAGAAATTTGGTACTGTGAATTTAGCCGAGATATTGAAATTGTGCAATACAACTTTTGCAAACAGTTTTTAGGTGTTTCTATATCAACTAATAATGCCATCATGTTAGGGGAGTGCAAACATTTTTATTGTCCTACTGTCGATTTTAACAACGCATTTGATAAAGTACAGCATGTTATATTACGGTCGTCAAAAATACCTCGTTTATACTGTCTGTACCTTGTATATTTTTTTTGTACGATGCATTTAATACTATGTTGAAAAGATTAGACGAAGCTTACCTTGTCACCTGGGCTTAAAAAAGTTAAAGACATGTTATTTCGCTTCAGGTTTTGTTATGTTTGGCTACATCAAGACTATCAACTATGGCCGAAAAATGTTCATTTGATAGAAGATTATTTCCACTTCTTTTGTGTTTTTCTAGCTTACAACCATATAAGAAAGAAATGCTTCAATGAAGTTTATTATCTCTTTCCTTCTGAATAAAATTTGTATCCCTAATTAGTTATAGCAATATGTTAATTATTTTTAAAAAAATCGTTCTTACAACATCAATCAATGTTCAATAACTCAACCAATGGTCAATAATATGCTTAAAGGTAGTAACATCTTTATAAAATAATGCACCGATAATTGGAAATTATGTATCTGTACTCATGATGAACACCCCAATGAAAATCTAGTAGCGTAGATCGGCGATGTGACTGCATTGGCAGTATTTACGGCAGGAAACCGTGAAATTACACAATGCGACCAATAAGAAAGGATTTAGCTGCCACCGTTTATGTCTCCATGGTGGCAAATGTGATGCAGTTGTACTGGCGAAATGTGCCTGGAAACCGTGGATTGACTGGCATAAGGTGTCATAATTAAAATAGCTCCCTGTGTTATGGGATAGTTATATAGTTTCTACAGCGTAAACTGCAGACGGTACGGAGAGCCCATGAATAGAAACCATGCAGATTTGCGGTCGATGTATAATTGGCAAGTTGTGAGATTTGTGGTCTTGCACTGATTAGTGTAAAATTTATGTATAGAACGGAAAGTCGCATTTTTAAATGTACAACTGAAGTTGTATAAATGTCTTTGGAAATTTGGGGTAAACTTGTAACTTATAGCGGAATATCGTTGTGGTTTGCCATCGCTCGGTCAAGCAATTACTCCTGGCTTATAACAGTAGTATGGACCGGTCGCTTAAATTATTGAATACAGTATATTATTATTATTATTATTATTATTATTATTATTATTATTATTATTATTATTGTTGTTGTTGTTGTTGTTGTTGAGCTATGTGTGTTGAGATAGATAGATAGATAGATAGATAGATAGATAGATAGATAGATAGATAGATAGATAGATAGATAGATAGAATGGTTATACAATCCATGTTATTGACTGTGCTTAAACAGTTTGGGGCAATGCAAGCAGTACAGAAATTGATCAGGCTTCCTGGCTACAAATGAGAGCAGCACGTTTGTGTTATCTTTCACAATAGGAACAGTTATTGAAAGAAATTGAGAGGCTCAAATTAAAAAATAGAATCACCTACCATAAATTAAGTTTAATTTATTCTTAACTTCTCTCCTGAATACTCGAATAAACACTTAAAATTGTTTACTGCCACCACTTCATATAATACTGGAAACAAAAACGTTTTTCTCCAAAACCCAAACGGAATTATTCAACACAATTTCAGTTTTCGTGAATCTTTTTATGGAATCGGTTACTGTCTATTTTATAAGTTGGAAGCACTATATACGGGTTTAAGACTGGTTGTAACAAGTACCTTCTTGAGCAACAATTTCCTTGAGGTGACTTTAAGTATGTAAATATTTTTCATGTGTGTGTGTGTGTGTGTGTGTGTGTGTGTGTGTGTGAGAGAGAGAGAGAGAGAGAGAGAGAGAGAGAGAGAGAGAGAGAGAGAGAGAGAGAGAGAGAGAGAGAGAGAGAGAGAGAGAGAGTCACAAATTTGTGAAATGTGAACAAATTTTGACAACGTTTAGCCGTTTCGATTGTACAACTATATGCTTCCATCTGGAAATTATTATTATTATTATTATTATTATTATTATTATTATTATTAGTAGTAGTAGTAGTAGTAGTAGTAGTAGTAGTAGAATGCAAGGTGTAAGAACCAATACTTTCGACTAACTCCTGATAAGTAATAAAAAGCGATATCATCTGTAACCTTTTCTTTCATTATACAATTTTTGGGTCAGTTTACACAGAAAATTTTACTTTAACGGATATAATTCATAAAGATTCAATAATCTAGTGGCCTGTCTAGAAATTTCATTTTGGATTTGCTTGATGATACCTTGCCCCAGAGGATACGTCATGCAGTTCTCATGCTCTGTTATAACCTCATTCAAGAAATTGTTTGTTTACCAGCTAGAATGATATATTAAAGCCTTCCAATAAGTGTGTTTGACTTCTGACATGCTCATATGTGTATATTTGCGTATAGCATATTGTACGTGTGTGTGTGTGTGTGTGTGTGTGTGTGTGATGAATGCAAGTACTGCAACTTCAAAGGGAAAGCCAAAACGGCTGCAAAATACTTCAAGGACAGTATATTAACACTTATGATAGTCTTTGGGTTTTGGCGCTCAAGGCGAACAATGCCTTTGCTTACCCCGTCGAGAAAAAAAGTTAAATAAAAATAAAATGATTATATATTTTTTTAAAAACAAAATCTGTCAAATATGGCTCCTCTTTAAGCATGGGGCCACAGACGCCTGCCAAGTTCGCCCCGATCCTGGTGTGAGGTTTATTTGAACAATGCGTGCTCCATTTGCTTTCGGAGAGTGGCACACCTTAAGTAGTTTGTCACAGAGACATCTGCCAAGAAATCCCCCGTTTTCTTTTCTTTGTTTTTTCTCTCGTTCAGTTCTCGTTTTTCTTGAGCTTAATGTTCCCATGACATATTGACTTTTTCTCTGGGACAAAGAAACCAGTCGGATCATTGTTTAACCCTTTACCAACAGCGACATACGGTATCCAGTATTCCTTTTTCTCCACTTACTTCATACTACGTCATATGCGTCTCGGCGAAGTATGAATATTCATTACTCCACCGACCGGACAGGAAGTATTGAGACTTGAAACAGAGAAGGTCGAAACATAAATTGTGGACATTTAGACAATTTTGAGAGAATTGTTCGTGTTCAGTCGGTAAGTACGATTTAAAGTGTTTTCAATAACGTTATGTATTGTGGAATTGGACATGTTTTCATTGCGCTACGGCCTTATTTGGTCGTGGCTTCTGTACGTGGGCAACTGTGTGTTTGCCAACAACATGGCTTCGCTGAACATTCTTTCGTTTCGAGGTCATGGTTCAAGCACTATTGGTAATTATGTTTCCATTCATATCAGCTTTATTTTGAGAAAATATTTGTAGCAGCAAACGAATTTGTTTTTCTAGAAGCATCAAGTATAACTTTTAAAAGGACAAAAGCCATTGATTAATACAGCGCAGCGGCCTCGTCATGGCGGTTGTTCAATGGCTTAGCGTGGCAGCTGCAGCAAATTGGAATGCGTTTGTCGGCCAGTAATAAAAACAACCTATTATTCAGTTGGAAAACTTGAGAATTGTTGATCTAAAGTGCATTGTGTTCAATGCACTTATTTTCCATTTATTATTATCACTAGGCTGCAGGCAAAGCAGATTAGGACGTTTCAACTGCTTCGGAGAATTTGTGCATTCAGTAACCATTGGCAGCAGTCTCTCCAGGTCCCCCCTCTCTCTCTCTCTCTCTCTCTCTCTCTCTCTCTCTCTCTCTCTGTGATGCGTGACATTTTCTTTCAGTTTGTAATCTGTTATTATTATCTTGCAGTTTAATATTTTCTAAAATAGTCGTTTTAAGTACATGTAGAGTAATTAGATGAAAGTTTGTAACAGTTGTATTGAGTGTTTACAGTAATAATGATTCACCTCTGTTAACAGTTCTTGGTGTGTACATGTTCCATTGATGAATGTTTTTTCTTTTCTTTACTTTTCAAAATGCATTATTGTTGTGTATTAGTATTGAAATGACACAACCTTAATTACTGTACATATTGTTGGTGAGCCATCATTATCAGCAAATACTAAGTTGAACATATAACCATAAATTGACTAGTAAACTGATTTATATACATACGCATGATTAACCCAAATGAATCTAGGTGTCTGCAGAACTATTAATTTCATATATCCTGAGGAATAGGTAACCTTTTTGAATATGTCATCTGATAATGACGAGCACAACATACAGACATGTTTTGTAAAATAAGAGTTATGAACTTGGAGTCTAATTCAATCCTCATGTCAGTCAAGGATATGACATTGTAGCTAACATGATCATTGACAAGTACTGCATTGTTTGGAGTTAAAAAGAATTGGAAAATGATCTGGTGGAAAAATTGTAAAATTCGATATTTATCCAGCAGACATTTCTTACTGCCTGGTAAATTTTTGATTGCTGTAATGAAAATTGTTTAAATTTTTTCGGTATGTATGTATAGATACCTTGCTTGTAACTCATCATCAGTCTTGCCAGTGAAAGTTTCACAGAACTTTACACCCTAATTCAATTAATTGAAGATCGCCAAATAAAGGATAATTGAGCAACTTCCATTTTGTATGCTTCATTTTTCTCCATTCCTTTATATTCCATACTGTTTATTCATTTATACCATTAACAGACATGTGCAGCAACAGTTGTTAGGTTTTATTCTTTAAAGGTAGACCTGAATGCTATATACTACTTTCAATAATCTTATTTTAATCGGCATTTCAAGTACATTGCAAAGAGAGGACATGCATTCATTTACTGGATTGAGAGATGTGACCCTTTTAATATCACCAAAATGTGACTTCTACAGAACAACTGAGCGACTTTATATAAACAACCCCATACACACACGCGAGGTTGTGATGCCACAAGAGGAACCTGCAGTTGGCTAGCAACACGTTTACTTGTTGTGACAGTGTGAGTGAATATGATTATGATCTTCGTTTGATTAAGGTCACTGACAACCAACAAAAAATTCCAAAATGGAAATCCATTTTTAGTACACCACCAACCAGCCCAAATAAGGCCAAAAAAAATGGCAAAATGAATGAAAAAAATAAAAAATCACCAATCCATTCAGGAAGAAATGAAACAAACCAACCAACTGGACAAACAACAACAACAATGAATATTTATATATACAGAGTCATAGATCTTTTTATTTTAAACATCTTACATTAAAAAAATAGAGAAAAAACCCTCAGCATCAATATATCTGCAATAAATACAAATGGATTAGATATTACTAAAGTAAACCAAATCATCAAAATATACACCATCTACCAACAGACTAAGTTCCATAGATGATACAAACTTTTTTTTAATTTTTATTTTACCTCGAAAAATGATTTTTTTTTTACATTTTTTATTTTTTGCATTTTTTTATATTTGGTACTTCCAGTTTTTTATATCATCGGCCATACAGGCGGTCCTCTGTCATGCTCTAGATAACAAATATCAATCAATAATGAATCAATGATTCTAGCCTATGATACTTTATCTAAACATCCTACAACATAGTGCTGATATCTGAAACTTTAAAACTGGTATGTAGCGTGTAAAACACTAGACTGTTAGAAGATCTACATCACAACCATAGTAGCAGGTTGCGCCTATGCGAACTAGACGAAGAATACACATGACAGACCTTCCTTCTCTATTAATGAAGTTTATTACAGCTGCGGTAATATATCCACTGCTGCAGCTTCGAAGGAAAAATATCAACTCAATAACCAAAGAAAACTAATATGACCGATGAAAGTAGAATGGTGGGGCGCAATGATGAAAGTCAATATTTGACATCTTAAAAAGACTAAATAGAACTAACTTGCCTCTCATTCTCATAACCAATTAACAAACAAGCTTGTCAATATGAATTTTTTTTAAATAACCATACTAATTAATACAATTGGTGGAAATCTCCACTTACAATATATATTCTGTTAATAACTTTAACAGAGAAACACATTAGAAATTTCTAAAACATATGATGAATGAAGAGACGCTTCACGCTTGACAACGATACAACAATGGTTCCTTGCAATGTCGGTTTCCTCTTGTGACGTCACACTGCCTGAGATCATGGAAACTGTCGAAGTTGTACTTTATTTACGGAGAATATTCATGACATGTACATTTAAAATAAATATCTCGATATCCGTTGATCGCATAGGGTAGAAATTTTCAGATATTACATAAATCATGATATTTAATAATTTAGAGTTAAGTGATGTGGAGGTCTCAGGTGTACCTTTAAACTTGACACAGCATTGGTTGCTAAATGGTTCAAGATCTACCCTCAGATATGGTACTTTGCAAGTTAGAAACCTGGCAGAGTCATACCAATGATTTTTCTTAAATGGTACATGCGACTGGCTTGCTTGGTATTTAGCATTAGGAGTTTAATTATAATTGGTTGTCCAGGTGTCATGATGCTACATGTCTTGGGCAAGATGCCTCAGTGCTGGACATCACTATATTATAAACCGCTCCGGTTACCTAGTGGTTAGAGCATCCTCTGCGGAAGCAGGAGGTCGTGGGTTCAATCCCCGGCCGATCATACTAAAGACTTACAAAAATGGTACTTACAGCTGCCTCGCTTGGTGCTCAGCATTCAGAGGTTAGTGTTAGGACTGATTGGCCTGGTGTCAGGATAATGTGACTGTGTGGGACATAATGCTACATGTCTGCGGCATGATGCCCCAGTGCTAGGCATCACTGTAAACTGTCTTACTGCAGACATCATAGTGATATGACTGAAAAATTGTTAAAGCTACGTCAAAAATCCTAATCAAGCAAACAAACACCATATTATACACTGCCATACTGCAGACAATGGGCCTCCAAGTGGCAGAGTGGTCTAAAGAACTCGTTACGGATCACTGCCATCTCACTACTGTCTGCATGGGTTTGAGTCTCGGGCTCAGCCAATGTGGGTATCTGAGAAAGCTTGCCGGTAGCTTCTCGTGGGTCTTTGGTTCTTCAATGGGTTTTGCTGGCTCTTCCTTCACCAGTTATTCTGGCCGCCATCTTGTGTTGAAAATTGGCATAAAACACAACAACTGCATACATTGTAGTGATATGAGGAAGATTGTTAAAGCTATGTTAAAAGTTGAATTTACACAGACAACTCTTTCTTCAAGATAGATTGAGTTAACATTGTTGCTCTTTATATTGATACAAATGGTGTTGAAATCCTTTGTGTGTGAAACGAATTAAGTAACTTTACTTATAAAAGGCCTGCATGAAAATTTAACAAGTTAGTCTTGGATATCACTTGCAGTGTTGAGCTAAATGAATTGTAACAACTTTTGTGGTCTAAGGCAGCATCATGTTTCCATATTCTAAGTAAATTCGGTAACTCAACTCTAAATTTGGTTAATAGTATTGTATTCTTTCTGTTATTATTTTTTTAATCATTTTTTGCTTCTGGTGGTATCCAGGCATCCAATACCTTGGCATGTTGTCACTAGGATTCAGAAGTAGCACGTGTCTTCAGACATCACATTGATGCAGAAGAGTTTTTATTTAGAGTTACAAGCATCTAGTGAATGCAGATTGAACAAGTTATTTATCTTGCATCACCCAGATTCCCAAGTTGTCATCAGAAACATTGCACCTTTATTTGCACCAGATACACACTATAAAATGAATGCCGGTTTAGTGCATATGCTGCCTAATTGCATATCATAGCATCGATCCCAGGGTCATGCATATAAGTGGAGCCGACTGTATATATTTCATATTTTCAGACATTTTTATGATTGAACAGCAGAGACTTTGATATATATGTGTAACCTTTCATTTTTGAATTTTTTAAACATTATATATACTTACTGCAAATCATTACCTTTCCCGACCACAGACACTTTTGAACAGCACTGTTATTCACATTCATCAATTGACAAATTTTACATGTGGGAAAAACCATGCATTGTGTAGATTCATGATGAGTACAGTGCAAGACAAGTGTAGCAGACTGGTTTCCTCAAATAATATAGTATGGATATAAAACATGTTTTTTTGTCCAATTGGAAAAAGGAGTGCTGTTTATTGGTAAAACATGTTTGGCTGTCCAATTGGAAAAAGGAGTACTGTTTATTGGTAAAACATGACATAGTGTAGGTGCCATCAGAAAGTTTATTTGAACAGTGACAGTTGAAGTCACAAAATTGGATTAGGCATTCATTAGATGATTTTATGTCAGATTCATTGGTCTCACATAGACCCTGATCTTGTGGTCTACAGACTGGGACAATGTCATCATTGAAATGACTTGGTCCTGAATTCAAAGTCTGCTTTCAGCTGAAAATAACAGGTGGATATTTCTCCATCCATATAAAAAAGGTGATATTTTCTGAAGATATGGATACTCTTTTGTGCAATCGATCTAATAGCAAAAATTGCATTAAAAGAAATTGTAAAGATTCATATTATCTGCCTTTGAAAGGAGCAGTATGTTTATACTGATGTCAGTTTTCTAGGTCATAGTTTTAAATTAACCATCTTCATTTCTCTTCTGCTCTTTAACTTGAAAGCCACTTGAAATTTGGTGATGAAACTTTTTATTGTTACAAGAATGTATCTTTGCATTTGCATACCACATCTTCACTAAGCTATATTTAGCATTAAACTTAGTAAGTTTTAACTTACCCATCCACTTATTTTTTTTCATTGTTTAACACCATTTTTCAGCACACAATAGGCTATACATTTTGGCCAGTATTAAGGTGGAGGAAGAACACTGGACCACCCCCGCTCCCCGAAAGAAACACTGACCCGCAAGCTTTTTCACTGCCCACATTGGCCGAATCCGAGACTTGAAGCCATGCAGAGATCAGATGGCAGTGATCCGTAACAGTGAGTGCTTAAGACCACTCTGGCCCCTTTTGTTGATGTTAATTCACCCATAAGAGATTTGATCCGATTTCAGTCACTTCTTTTAAGACTGGTGTCTTGTCCAGACAAAAAAATTTTCACTGATCCACTTCAGAGAAGCAGAACTGCAATCCATTTTTAAAAACTTCCTGTTCCCCCTCCAAATATAACATTCTGGTAAAAGTATCAGCTCATAAAGAACTTAATCAGCTTTCATTTAAATAGAAATGAAAATAAAATAAATGAATCTTTTATACAATGCATATTGTGAGATGTGAAGCAAATGTCCACCAAGGAAGATTATATGTTTGTGGGTGTGTTTTTCTTGCAGTGTCATGTCAAATAGCAGATTGAGATTAAGGCCCTAGTACATTATCATTAGGAGGCATATCTTGTACCACATGACAGACCTGCCAACCCCTTAAAATTTTGCCCAAGTCTTTTGGAAAGGACCCATGAAATACATACTTCTGGATTTAAATCACACATTTATGATTGTTTGCCTTCAATCCGGATGCTAACTTGTGTTATTTGCTTCATATCCAGGTTTTATATTTGATGGATCCGAGTAGACTTGGACAGGGGATCAGTTTAACTTTACTGGACTACCCCAGATGCTTTAGATTGTGCATATTTTGTGTTGAAAGATAAAGTTTATGCTTTTTTTTTTAAAAAAAAAATGGCATCCAACAAACAACAACAGAATGAAAGGGACAATACATTTATAAAAAGGCTTTAGTAGTGCAGAAGCATAGAAAGGAATATTCAGATACTTTGGAGATAAGCACTAAGGGCAACAATCCGATTTAAATGCATTTGTTCCATCTTGACAATAGCACTGTTTCCACTTGAAGAAAAATGACTGCCTTACTAAGGTCTTGTTACAGTTGGCAGGTCTGACACGGGTAGGTGTGTGATAATGTATCTTCAAAGTCAATGTTATAGATCAATATTTTTGGTTTTCATTACACTCCCATTATCCCAATAATTTGAAAGCAGTTTGAGATTCCCATTATCCCAATAATTTGAAAGCAGTTTGAGATTCCCATTTTCCCCATAATTTGAAAGCAGTTTGAGATTGCAATTTTCCCCATAATTTGAAAGCATTTTTGAGATTTTGGTATGAAATGATGTATACTTGTATATCATTGCTACATTGTGCATCTTGTACTGCATTGGGGGTGCTACCTTCAAGGTCATGACTCAGTATTTTATCTTTTGCATCACATGTTTCTTTCTGCCTAATAACTTAAAAGTGGTTTGAGATTTATGATGTTAAATTCTTGCACATGAAGGTGTCACATACTACATTTGGGGTTGTTGTGTTGTATTTTTTGTATTGATTTCAGGGTTTATGTTCATGGTCAAAGTCACTAATAATTGCTTGTCCTCTTTTCTGCCTTTTTCTAAGTATTCCTTAAAAGTGTGTTGCAAGGAAACTTGCTTATTATGTACAAGCATTATCAGCAAGTCACAAAAATTCAAATTTGATGTCCGATTTTAGGATGAAGATTAACAGAGAGCATTTCTTTTCGCAGGCTGAGATGAGTTTGAGGTCATCCCGATCTGTTCTACAAGATTTTACACTCACGGTTACCGTAGCTCGCAGAGTACTTGATGCCTTAGTAGCACACTAGCTAAGTGGCTTGGATATCATTTCATCTAGATTTGTTTTCCGGTTAGCTCAAAATGGTTAAGAAGAAGTCAGTTCTACCCCTTAACACGTGTGACCTTTGCAGTTTTTCCACCAGGAATGCTTACATCTTTAAGAGGCACAGGGTTCGATGTAAGCGTGAAAAAGAACAAGGCATCATCGGTAAAGTCAAGATCCAGAAGGCAGGGTGTGCAGCTCCAATCGGCCAAGACAGTTTCACAGAGGAGGACAGCTCTCTGCAGAGTGACCTAAACATCACAAATGGTATGTTACAAAAATCGGAGAAAGTTATCACACTAAGCATTTGGATTAAAATCACGATCTGTATTGCAACAAATTTGTTGAGTACTACTTTGAGGTCATGTTCTGTTGACCTTTCATATCAATTTGCGGTATTCATATTATTAAAAGTGAAAAATAATTCTTGTAATAAATATCAGTAACAAGAAAAAATGCTTTATTTTAATACTCACTAGAAATAGGTGGACCAATTCATTGCAAAGGTTGCTATAACATGAACCATGGTCTGGTGCCTATCTTATCTACACCTTATAAATAGATCTTTATTTTGGTTTAATGAAAAACCTCTTGTTTAAAATTTTTACTTTTGTAGCTCAGAATTTTTAGTTCGCAGCTGTTCGGTTTTAGCTCAAGTCCGAACTTTTAAAAAATGTCCGTCTGTAGTGAATTGTTTTTGAAGGAATGAATTCAGTATTCATTGCTGGTTTTTTGTTTTGTTTGTAGATTTATTGTAAAAACTAATTGGTAATTGACAGTGCTTTAGTTTTCTGTTCAATTGATTACTTGTTTAAATCCCCTTTTATCTGCTGTGCCTTAGTTTTTATGTGTGGTTGATTTGTCAAACTATTTTGAGGCCGTCACATATTGCAGAGATGTTGCCAGTACATGCAGTATGCATTGATGTACAAGAAATCTTGCAAGTTAGTTAAAGTTTCATATACCATATATATAATACACTGCATAATATCCTGTTTTGAAAGCAGTGTATCCTTGCTTGCCATGATACAAATTGTTCTACTGTTCGAGGTCTTGTAATTGCTTGTCTTGAAAAGTTTTACAAATGTTTGTTTAAAATACTGGCTACCTAGAAAGGTGGCTGATGTTGCAGATGGTTCATCTAAGATATCAAGCAGTTATTGGCTGATAATAGTGATGATGACAATAATTTTGGAAAGTTTTAAGTATATTATTATTGGAGCTGGGAAAGTCTTATTGCTAATATGTGTAGCAAGGAGTGATTTTGAGCTTGACAATGACTTTGAATATGAAAAAAAACCAGATGATTTACATTTGAAGTTAAATAGAGATATGGAGAATACCAAGTGATCCTAAAATACAGGGCAGTTTCAAAGTAGAACGCTATTTTCATTTTCATTTCATTTCTGTTCTCAAAAAATATTCAGCACTGACGGGCTTTGTACCTCAAAACTTTTAAGCTGTCCAAGCCATGTGTTCATATGCACTCTAAGTCAAGAGAAGACAATTCACACACAGAAGAAACACAGATTAAACACAAGAAAAAATTATTATTGTTTATACAATTAGATTGGACATCCTTTGAGAATTTTGATCTTTTTAGAACCTTGACTGAGTGTAACAGGAAAAAAGAGATGGATATTGATGCATCAGAACAAGACAAATCAATATTTCTTTAGAAATTTTGAAAGATGAATTTGACATTGATGTAATATGTTATTCAGAATTTGTGGGCAAGACTAGTTAAAGTAAATGTTGTTAAACATGATTTATAATTTTGTTTTGTGTATGTATTCTCATACTAATCCATATGGATTCTGCTGATTTGTGACAAGAATTTTAACAAACTGCCGATAGATTTCTCATTTAATGCTCTGTAATTGTGTCATGTAATATATAGATTTCTCATTTTATATTCTGTAATTGTGTCATGTAATATATTGATTTCTCATTTTATACTAAAATTATTCTTTCCTGCCATTATAGTTTTCATTTAATACTCAAATTATTCTTTCCTGCCAGTATAGATTTCTCAATTATAATACTCAATTTAATCTTTCCTGCCATTATAAAGTTTTTATTTTATACTCAAATTATTCTTTTATGCCATTATAGGCTTCTCGTTTTATTCTCAAATTAATCTTTCCTGCCATTATAGGTTTCTCATTTGATACTCAAATTATTCTTTCCTGCCATTATAAATTTTTCATTTAATACTTAAATTATTCTTTCCTGTCATTATAAATTTCTAATTTAATATTCAGATTACTTACATTAGTAATAAGTATGCTTATACACTAGAACAAGTCTTGAAAGACCATCCTTTCTGCCATAAAATTATTGTGTCTCAAGATAGGTGGTCTTTCATAACCGGTCACAATGCTATATAATCCATAAATTTGTGCATTGAGAATATGTTCTCTCAAGACAAGCGGTCTCACATAGCAGTGGTCTTTCAAGACAGGTTTCACTGTACCTCTGCGAGAGGTTGGCATATATGAACTTGCAACTTCGCAGTCAGGTTCGCATTATAGTTTCACTTTGATATAATAACCTGTCAGCTGATCATTAGGATCAATACGTACCTCATTTACCGATTTTAACATTTTGACAGCTTTAACTTTAGTATTGTCTTTTATCAAAGTATTAGACTTTAAAAATTACCCTTAAACTTTGTCATTTGTTTTTAAAATTGGGAAAATTCCTCAAAAAATAGAAATCATGTTGATGGAGGAACTCTGGAAAGATAACTCTTTTTATAGAAATGTAGTCAGTTTATAATAATACTGATAACTAGTTGTTGTTGTTGTTATTGTTATTATTATTATTATTATTATTATTATTATTATTGTTGACTGCTCTGGTTGTCTAGTGGTTAGAGTGTCCACCTCGAATGCTGGAGATTGTGAGGTCAGACCCCATTCAAGTCATATCAGAGACTTACAAAAATGGTACTAACAGCTGCCTCGCTTGACACTTAGCATTAAGAGGTTAGTGTTGGGACTGGTCGGCCTGGTATCAGATTAATGTGACTGGGTGTGACATCATGCTACAAGTCTGCGACATGATGCCCCAGTGCTAGACATTACTATTAATTGCCACACTGCAGACATTGTAGCACTGGTGACAATAGAAATTATATCAAGCCAATAAGTGACTGCTTTTGTAGGCGAGTCACAAAGATTATTTTGCACCTCCAAAAAGATAAGTTAGAAAAAAAAGCTTAGTCGGATATGTTTTTTTTTTTTGTGTGGGTATAATGCTTTTTTCAGCACAAGATAGGATATAAATGGCATCCTGTGTATTTTGATGGTAAAGAACCCAAGAAGAACCACTGACACATGGGAAGCTACTGACAAGCTTTATCACATATCAGTGTTGGCCGAGCCAAGACATGAATCCACATGGATTATGAGGGATTATGTGAGATGTGAATGATTCGTAAAGTCGAGTGCCTTAGACCACTTTCCCACACACATACCTGCCATATTCCTAGTGTGTTGTGAAGCCTTGGAGACTCAAACAAACATTTTAAAGGCTGCAATGGGTTCAGTGCATATGACCAAAAAAGCAATGTCGAACTTAATGAACTATCTTTTCATTTAAGCTAATAGAAAAAGATTGGAAGTTCAAATCTGAATTTTAAAATTTAGTTTTTTTTCAAAGCATTTTAATACACTTACAAAGAAATAATTGGTGTACCTAATATAATCAATATCAGTGCCTTATACATACACATGTGCAATACTTTCATAAGCGTTAAATACAACCAGACATCAAATTTTTTCTTTAAAATCTGTTAGATGGCCAAAATGTATGCCTACATGTATGTAGTCTTCGTTGCTCTCAATAGTTGGAGGTTTGAAGGTAATGCATCTGTCATTAATATTCATCTTTGCGTTCGCTAGAGACGTGGTGGTATAGTATTCAAACTTGCAAAGTCAGATTCTCTGAGTGAATCATGGTTAGAATTGAGTTCTTTATGATGACCATAAGGTTAGCATTGGCAAGACTGCATTCAAATGTGTTTATACACACACTCACACACACACACACACAGACAGACAGACACACACACACACACACACACACAGAGTCAGTTCCGCTTACATGCATGGCCTCTGTACCAATGCTATGATATGCAATTAACCCGTCGTTCAAGTTGTGGCGTGTATCTGGTGCAGCATACTGATACCCATTATTTCTCTGAAGCAAACCCCCATTTAAATAGATTCAGGTTAAACTGGGCATTTAAAAAAATAGACTGTATGTATTAATACATACGCAGTGACATCGACAACAAACCCTTTCATCATAAACATATGTAATTATTATTTATCCTTTTATCATTTTGTTGAACACAATATAGTTCTACATAATCCATTTTAATCCATTTGTTTACATGTGTGAAAGTTCAAAGTTTGCTACATGGGATAATCCATTATGGAGGTCAGTTTTGTCATTAACTGAATTGCATCATTAGATTGAGGAGCAGACTTGTGGTCAGCACTCCAGTCTTAATCTATCAAATTTAATGACCAGACTGGATTTGATTCTTAAAGAGGGCAATGCGAGTTTGTCGAACTGGAAGACCACCCACAGGTGCAGGGAATTAAATAAACAATAAAGTCTTAGAAAATGTTCAGTTAATATGCTTGTCTTGTGACCCCTGGTGATCAACGAAGAGTGTTAAAGCTGTCGACCATGCTTGGTTAATTATTTTGGTTGTCTACTATCGCGCCTTCTGGTGATCAACAGAAAGAGAGCTAATGCCATCTTGTTAATATTTATGGTTATCTACTATAGCGCCTCCTGGTGACCAACAGAGATCTAATAGTTGTGATGTTGATATTAACAGACCTCATTAATTAACCTTGACTGCCAATGTTTGGAATCGGTTTTCATTTCAAAAGGAACAATTTTGAATAATGCAGTTATCCGAAGCAACTTAACACATAATAATGCATGTTCAGACCAGAAAAATTCATGCAATAATGCGAAATATGCATATAGATGATATGCAATTATCCATTTAAAACAATGATAATAAATCAGGACCGTCACAAAGCTATGCAGTAAGGCAGAATATGCAGTTATACGATATGCATATATCTTTGGGGAAGTGGAATATAATTTTGAGTTTGGTAATACAGCAGAAACAGTTGTTTCTCTCCAGTTCCAGTTCAGGGGTTAATGTTAGATCAGCATAAATCAGCTGTGAAAACACAAGCATGTATTTATTATAGGCTTTCAATCAATTCATTTCATGGCTAAAGATGTCCCCAAAAGCATTGATATTATTTTAACAAGTTTAAGATGATGAATAATAGTAATGAGAACTAATCTGATTCTTATTCACGGAAGAGGTGACTAATAACTACTGTTCTTCTGCAGTTCTTTCTGAATTCAGATGAATTGGGTGGTTTTATTTGTGTACTTGATCTGTGCAAGGTAGCTAAATGGATTTTCCTAGAGCAGATTTGGACACCATTACTCTAGCTATTGTCTGCTAATAAAGTAATTTCAAAAGGTATTAATCTCAAACTGCCTAACCTTTGAGTGGCCTATATATTAGTTGTATGCCCCAAGGTAATGTTTAAGCTGAGCCTTGTGCAGAACTGCTCATGCAAACTACAGATTACATGTACTGGGTATATATTGTAGTGGTCAAGAAATATAGGGGGCTTTTT
Organism: Unio delphinus; assembly: GCA_029339505.1. Lineage (NCBI taxonomy): Eukaryota > Metazoa > Mollusca > Bivalvia > Unionida > Unionidae > Unio > Unio delphinus. Next base: position 8,518,544 of record JAQISU010000057.1, on the reverse strand, counting down.
TTGTTTTTGTTGAAAAACATTGGGGCTAGGATTCCTGAAAATGTTAAAAATGGCACCCAAGGAACTCCAACATTGCTAATCCTTGATAAATCCTGATTTAAAAAAACCCCCACATTATTATGTCCATTATTAATTATTTGAAAGAAAATTGCATCTCATTCAATTGTAGTACTCTATGGTAGATGCATTTACAGTGTGTGTGCTGATTGTTAATCTGGGTTGTCGTCTAAAAACTGGAACTAAAGTGAGATCATTAAGCTGACAAAATAGCTAATATCCTGTAAAAGATCTTTTGTCGGCTTTCAAGAGCTTGTTGCTATTCAAGCTCTTCAGTTTGCTAGCTACACTGTTGATGTATTATATCAAGGAGACTTTGTGAGGCTGACACCTAGATATTTATTAGAGAGGGCCAGTAAACATAAACAAATGAGAAAATATTTAGTGAACAAGAGAAATTATATAAAATTCTAACAGAAAGCAAATGCTATCCTGAAAATCTTAGGATCATTCTTGGTCTTAAACAGGAATACGTTTACATAAGACATGGACATAGGCTACTAAATACAGCATAGCTCATGCGATTTTTAGGAACCCCCACTTGTCAGGGTGGAATAAGAAAAACAATTCATTGCCATCTCTTAATGTGTTGATGGAGTTTGCAGCAGTGGCTTAATGAGAATTGCTCTGCACACCACGCTTTCTCACAGTTGCCATGGATGATCACCAAGGAGTTGACATGGGCATGGTTTACTGTGCCTGATCTCCCTGCTTGCAAGTCCTAGTGAGTGAGTGAGTGTGAGAGAGAGAGAGAGAGAGAGAGAGAGAGAGAGAGAGAGAGAGAGAGAGAGAGAGAGAGAGATGTACATTGTTAGCAGTTGATCATGAAAATTTCCTGGTTTTAATGAAGATAATTTAATTGATATAATTGCAAGTCAAATTTGAGAAAATATTGCCATAGTAACAAACTTACTGACTTGCCAAGACCTTACTTATTGAGTTTATTTTGAGCGGTGTTTATTCTGCTGTTTAACCCTTTAGCTACTACATCTGTTTTGCAGTTTCACTACTGCTCAGTGCTATCTTATCAGTTAATCAGACTACCGAGGCTGATTGCTAGGCTGAATACTAGAGCATCATCATGGCTGACTACAAAAATTGACAATAAAAACGGTTACATTTATATTCTTTATTTTATTAGTTTTGCTGGATTTCAGTGAAATAGAAAAACAGCTTACCTTTTATCATTATTATTATTATTATTATTATTATTATTATTATGATTGTGTTATATATTTCCACTTTATATACTTCTACGTCCCATCATACAAGAAATCCCAATCATGTAAACTGTTTTGAATCCCATACAAAATGCAATATTTACATATGTACATATAAAAACATAAATGAAATCTACACTCTAATTACAATGCTGAGAGTGGTACTTCTCTCAAAACAGTCACTATTCACATCTCCGGTGATGCTAATTTCATTTCTTGCTTTTGGTCCCCTATTTTCTTGGCAAAATTGTTTGTTTCTTTTTCACAAGTTTTTCCACCAGACATGTAGGAGAAAACTTGAGAAAAAATTTCATTGCTTAGTGGTCCAAGCCCGATTGGTGAATGAACATGAGAATCAAAATTATTGATCTCGAACACGGCGAGGTCATCACTCCATTGTGCAAATTGGACTGCGTTGACCTTGTCATCTGATGTTGAAATGGGACTAACGTCAATATCTGATACATTTTTTAAGAATGATCCATTAAACTCTTCCATATCGCTTGCCTTTTAAAGTCACTCATATCTGAAGTGGAATCCATCTTTGTTTATCTTGAAAACACGTGTTTTGTAACACATAGAAAATCCACCATTACAGTGTCTAAATTTAACTTCTCAGCTTTCAAACATGTATCAAAACCTCTCATTGATTATTATAATCAAAACTATGTACACTTCCATTCTTTCAACCAATCAACATTTAGTTAACATATCAGTATTGTGCACACATAAGCGACACTGGTGTTTCGAGTACTTGCCACTGAGCTACTGTCACTCAAGGATCATTGAAGGGGTTGTCATGGGGTGGGTGACAAAGTAACAGATTAAGGTCAATCATTTTCTGGGAGAGTCAGAATTCTAACTGGCACTGAACAAGTACACATTAAATTAACTCAGTCAAGAGGATTGTCAACTTGAAAACTAAAGTGATTGCTTTCTTTACAAACCATTGAGGGGCCCTGAGTGGTTGATTGGTCAGCATTAGGGATCACTGCCATATCACCTCTGTGTGGGTTTGAGTCTTGGGTTTGGCTAATGTGGGTATGTGAGAAAACTTGCCAGTAGCTTCTTATGGGTAGGTGGTTCTTTCCAGGGGTTTCCCGGGTTCTTCCTCCACCATTTTTACTGTATGCCATGTATAGCATATCTTGTGCTGAATTATGGTATTAAAACCTACACTACCACCAACAACAAACCAAGGGCTTATGGGGTGATGTGCACTGATAGAAATTTTGTATATTGTAAACGGGTACCTGATGTTTCATTTTATTACTTGGATTATTATCATTGGGCAGATGTACCAGGTTACCCATTCACATATTTATTGACAGGTGTCTTAATCTCCATGTCTCCTAAGATCAAACGTATGCTAATCCCTAATCCCATTTAACACCTAATCCCATTTAACAGATTCAGCTTAATTTAATTATTTGCATACTAGCAGATCGATGGCCACTTTGTAGAAATCGATAAAGTTAAAGAGCATTTGGTCGGCAAAAAACTTGGCAAGGACTGAGTTGTTGGAAAATTTATGTGTCCAAAACTGAAAAGGTATGCATACTTTTACACGGATTTGATCATAACGGAGAACCCTGTATTTGTTACTTCATTGACAAGTATACGAGTTTAGTATGCCTCATTTATCAACTGGGTTTTTATTACAGGGTGGTTACCTTAGTACCAGATATCTGCTGGCATCTTTAGTTGTTACCCTTTCTATAGCAGAATGCAAATGAAGGTTAAGTCTTGTGAACTTTATCAAAAGTAAAAGGAACTGCCCTTTTATACACAAGAATTCGTTTGTACCAAAATAGGTTAAAAGAAAAGATGGAGCTTTGTTGGGCTTGTAGATTTTTCAAACAACTTGCCCTGGGCCTTTGTCTAAAACAAAATACTTTGAGTGCTAGTAGTTTTTTGTATGGGTTAGCCTAAGTACCTGAACCTCAGTTAGGAAAAAATGTCAGATTTTTGAATTTGGAAATAACTGCATGCTGTATTTCATCTCTAAACCCTGTGTGTACACTCATGTTGAGTCATTTTGACATTTTATGCAGTATTAAAAGGATCAAAGGGGTAACTGTCTTACAAGGATACCTTTGAAACACAAACTCAGGCCATAACAAGTGGGTAGCCCTTGTTACAGGGGGCTGGTCAGGATGGGGCCCACTTTATGTTTTACATTCACAAGTCTAGTTATTAACTAAACCTTGTTAGGAAAATTAGGCAAAAAGCCTTTCAAATAGACAGAATATATTTGTTGCTGTTATTTGTATGTATCTATAACCTGTTCTATAAGCAATTTTTTTAAAATGTATAACAATGCATGTGCTGAAAATTGTCATTAAACTCCACAAAATGAAACCAAACATTACTGTAGTAGTACCATATTTGATTTGGATGATGGGCCTAACTGTAAAGAGCATGAAGTGTGCCAATTTGTATTCAGTGTCTAATCCCATGGTACTCTGATCTTGCAGTCTTTATTTATTCTTTCTGTCATAGTGTAATAATATTGTGGATGGTGTCTCCTTTGTCCTAAATGAAATTGATGTCCATCTTGCATCCGACTGGTACACCTGCCAGTTTGAAAATCTTATCAAGAATGGCAGTAATTGTTTCAACATTCAGAAATTTGTATAAGAAGGAACTGTCATATATTTATTCCTGGATTTTTTTGGCGGATAATAGATCATGTAATTTTGAGGGACTAATGTTTGAATGGGTCCACTTTTTGACCTGTTAGGCATCATTGGGGTGTACTTTTTCAGTAATGAACACTGCAGCATGTCTTAGTGCAATCCCATACAAATCTATGAAACCAGTTTGATGCAAAAGATTTCACAACATAAATAAATCTTTATGTATGCAATTTATATCCATCTTGGTCTTGCAAAATCTTTGCTTTCTGCAATCCCTTGATCTTCCCAAGTTCAAAACTTATGAATACTCTTCAAGTCTAGCTTCTGTCTCATGTCCTCTAAGAAAAATGTGGTTGGCAATAAAGAGAACAGAAATTAAATGCTGTTTCTGCATTGTTGTTAACATATTTTTGAAATTACAATGTACCTTGAAAATTGAATGTAATAAAAGAAAGCATAATTACATTTATCAAATTTTTATAACAATGAAACATTTGCACATCAACTTGATTAACTATGAATGTAACAATTTCAGTTTGTTTATACCCATGCCTGGAGTAAGCTTGACCATCTGTCTCTTCATGACATTTGCTATGACCTGGACCTTTCAAGTTATCTTCATGACATTTGCTATGACCTGGACCTTTTTAATTATCTTCATGACCTTTGCTATGACCTGGATCTTTGAGTTATCTTCATGGCATTTGCTATGACTTGGACCTTTTAAGTTATCTTCATGACATTTGCTATGACTTGGACCTTTTGAGTTATCTTTATGAGAGTTGCTATCACCTGAAACTTTTGAGTTATTTTCATGACATTTGCTATGCCATGTACCTTTTGAGTTATCTTCATGACATTTGCTATGACCTGGACCTTTTGATTTATATTCATGACATTTGCTATGACCTGGACCTTTTGAGTTATCTTCATGACATTTGCTGTGACCTGGACCTTTGAGTTATCTTCATGACATTTGTAATCACCTGAACTTTTTGAGTTATCTTAATGACATTTGCAATCACCTGAACCTTTGAGTTATCTTCATGACATTTTCCATCACCTGAACCTTTTGAGTTATCTTCATGACATTTGCTATCAGCTTAACCTTTAAAGTTATCTTCATGACATTTGCAATCACCTGGATCTTTTAAGTTATCTTCATGACATTTGCTATGACCTGGATCTTTTAAGTTATCTTCATGACATTAGCTATGCCTTTTACCTTTTAAGTTATCTTCATGACATTTGCAATCACCTGGATCTTTTAAGTTATCTTCATGACATTAGCTATGTCCTTTACCTTTTGAGTTATCTTCATGACATTTGCTATGACCTGGATCTTTTAAGTTATCTTCATGACATTTGCAATCACCTGAACTTTTTGAGTTATCTTCATAACATTTGCAATCACCTGAACCTTTTGAGTTATCTTCATGACATTTGCTATAACCTGGACCTTTTGAGTTTTCTTCACGACATTTGCTATAACCTGAACCTTTTGAGTTATCTTCATGACATTTGCTATAACCTGGACCTTTTGAGTTATCTTCATGATATTTTCTATCACCTTAACCTTTTGATTTATTTTCACGACATTTTCTGTCATCTTAACCTTTTAAGTTATCTTCATGACATTTGCTAATCACCTGAACCTTTTGAGTTTTTTTCATGACATTAGGAGCATTCTTGCTTAGCTCTGCCTTGCATTTTTCTCTACTTTATAGCTCCTGAAGACTTGGACTTATTTTTATGAAATTTGTTGGTTTCATTTTTTTAAAATCCAGTGTACATATTATCTTTTAAAAGCATATGTCTGATGACAGAGTTGCCAAAGTTATATTGGCTCACAGACCAATAGAGTTTATGGGATTGTCCATTGTCAGTTATCCTTCTGTTTATTGGCACATGATATTGGTACTTCTAAACTTGGAAGATTGCAATGAAACTTTATGCAAATACATTCATGCAATGGACTAGTTGGTCCTAAATAAAAATTGTGCAGTTCTGAGCACCAATATAGCTGCCCAGTGGTCATCTTAAAAATCTTGTCACAACTCCTCCAAAATGGCTGTTCATGTCAGCATGGGGTTTTCACAGAAAGACTCGCTTATGATGTCTACTTAGACCTTAATGAAAATGGTGCCAATCTGATGCTCAATTTGGCTGGTTATGCAGCCATTTTGAGAATCATGACACACTTCTAACTGGAACGTAATATACGGATATCAGGTTTTCACTAGAAGTCTTATGTCTAGTTGGTTTTAATGAAAAGGTGCCATGTGCTTATCTTGTATGACCACAGCAGTGACCATCATGAAAATCCTTTTATCACTATTACCCCTGAATGAATGGTTTTATCAGCATGTTTTTTTTTTAGCGCTAGTGGTCATAGACCAGAAGTGCTTATGAGATGGTCATTTGTCTGTTATTGCTACAACTCCTGACTTAATGGTCATATCAACAATGGGTTTTCACAAAAAGACGTTTTATGATGTCTCCATTGGTCTTAAATGAAAATTGGGCCAATCTGATGTCCACTATAGCTGCCGTAGTGGTCATCTTAAAAGTCTTATGTTTGCTTCCAATCCTGAATTGTTAAATTCTTAAAGCTACATTAAAAATCCTAATCAAACAAACAAACCAATCCTGAAAGGAAAGTCCTATTGGCATGGGCTTTTTACCAGAAGACTTAATGTGATGTCTAATTTGGGCCTTAATGAAAATTTGACAATATGACTTCTAATATAACTGCCACATCGGTCATCTTGAAAATGTTTTATCAATAATTGTACATAGCAGGTCATATTGACATTGATTGTGATGTCTTATTGGTATTAAATAGATGTGGTGTCAAGATGATATTGGATATGGTCACTATAACATGATAAGCATCCATTTTGTAAATCTTGATAATAATACTTCTCTATAAAAAAACAACAACATAGGGTCTCCAAGAAGATATTTTAATGTAACCTAAATAAAACTTGTGTAGAATTGACATCCAGTATGTCTAGCACAGCAGCTAATTTTTTTAATCTTGTAAAGAATATCAAAGCAATGTTGAACATTCTGCAGTTAAAAGGAAGAAATGGTCTTTTCTTGAATTCAGGGAAATTCTTTTTAGCCAGTAGAGCATCATTTGCTTCGATGGACTCTTGTTTATTGCTTGTCCTTCATACTCATGGAAAATATTTCCAGAACCTTTTTTTTCTTCATGATACTGGTAATCATATACAAGTCAGCTGTCTGATTAGTAGATTAGAGTTAGCTCCCATTTGTTGAAAATTGTACATGTACGCCTTTTATCATGTGGTGTTCGATGAACACTCATACAGACAGATCTAGTCTGATCCTGGCGGTTTATTGTCCTTACTGTACTGCCAGTCTGAGAAGAATGATCCAGTACTTTTATTATCTGATGCAATGTGCATAAAGCTTTCTTGGATGGTTTGTCATGTGAGATGCTCTCATGGTAGAATTGTGAAGCTGGCACAATAAAGCCCTTTCCTTTGTCAGTATAATTGTAATTAGTCATATAGGTCTTAATCTATGTAGTCTTATATTTGTTGCTTTGATACAAGTTAAATGTACATTGTAATTTTATTGGTGTTTTCCTATTTTTATTTTCAGACGAAAGCATCCAAGACAACACCTTACATGAAATGTCAGTGGAAGAGGAAGCCAGCAATTCTTTTGAATCCGGTCCATCTAGTGCAAAAGAAACATCAGAAGGAATTTTTAAACAGGACGAACCAAACACTGCCACTCCAACCACTGGTGGCAAAGCACGAGGACCAGTGCGAAGAAACTATCAATGTGAGCGCTGTGAATATACAACCAACAAGTCGCGAGAGTTTCTTTATCATCAGGTGGAGGTTCATAGTGCCAATTATAGCATCCACTCTTGTCAACATTGCGAATACTGCTCTCGCTACAAGCACAAACTCTTGAGGCACATGAAGCTAGCACATCGACTTGCTGAAGGTTTTGACAAGGTTGAGACTGAACTCCACAGCACTAAGAATTCTCCCAAAAAGGTCAAAAACATCTTCAAACGAAAGAAAATGATAAGCAAGAGTGTTCCAGGAAAGAAATTGACAATTAAATTTGTTCGACAGTCACCCAAGAAGAATGGCAATTCGTCTGCTAATAGCAAAACATACAAGTCCAACTCGTTTGCAGCTCTAGTCATTGAAGAAACTGGAGAGGATGGAAAAAACACCTTTCGATGCAAAGAATGCAGTTTTTTCAGTGATGAAAAGCAGAAGGTGATAAGACATGGATTGTCATGGCATGTTGACACAAAAACATTTACATGTTCATCATGCAACTTTACGACGATGAATAGATCAGAGTTTACTACTCATCGCTTAACCCATCGCTCGGAACATCACTACAAATGCAAGGAATGTAACTATTCCACCAACTTTAAACCCAACTTTGATCGCCACATGAACAACCACATCAATAATTATCCATACAAGTGCAAGTACTGCACCTACAGTGCAACTATTGAGGGACCTATAAAACGGCACATGGCCACTGGTCATGACTTTCCACCTGAAGAGACTCCTGCAAATATTGATGATGGCAATGAGAAGGAATCATCAGAGCCAGGCACAGAAATGGAACAAGGTTCCGAGATATCTGAAGACTCATTGTTGGATTTCACAGATGATAGTTTGCTTGATGGTTCTCCAGCTAAGAAACATTTGCAAAAGTTAATCCGACAGCCAAATGGCCAAATGCTTTGTTTAATTTGTGGTCTGAAATACAAGAGGTCATCGGACTTGAATCGTCACATGAAACGAAAGCATTATATTAAGCTGCGACATTACTTGGATAAAGTAGTATCAGGAGAAATAGCACCTACCATGGGAAATGTGGAATTTGATCTGGAGGAGGATAGGAAGGATTTTGAGAATAATGAAGAAGAAGAGTCCATGGAGATGGAGGAAGCTCCTTTGGACTTGTCTATAAAATCTAACAAAATGCAAAAAGCTAGTGTTAAAGGGAAGGTAAAGTGTGCTCATTGTAACTATATAGCAAAGTGGCCTAGTGACTATAGACGACATCTTCATGCTCATTCTCTCGAAAAGCGTTACAAATGTCCAGATTGTCCAAAGAAGTACAAATACATTGGGGACTTAAATGTGCATGTTAGACGAGAACATAAAAAAGAGCCCAAGAACATTAAAATCCTAAAAGTTTCTACAATTCCGGTGAAAAAGAGCTCACCAGCAATTTTCAGATGCCCAGGTTGCCCATACACTTCTTGCTGGAAGTCTGAAGTGGATCGCCACTCTAGGACACATACTGAAGAAAAACCATACCACTGCAAGCACTGTGAATATCAAACATACTGGAAAGGAGATATTCGCCGGCACATGTACAAACATCATCCTGAAGTGATGAGCAGTGGTTTGGCTTTGGATGATGTGATCATTGTACAACCAGACAAAATTCCAAATATCAGCGAACAGTATTCAGAGATGTATTCTGAATCAGAACAGGATGACACAAAATCAACTGATGATAGTGTTGATGTGAAGTCAGCTGTTGCTGATATTAATTCATTTAGTTCTGAGAGTAGCATTAATTCTATAGAAATGTCTCCATCCTTGACACCAGTAAAACAACCATCCAGCTTAGTTGAACAAACCTTCTCTCCAAGCAAGGATCCAAATGCAGTTGCTTGGTACAGATGTGAATATTGTGATTTTCAGGCCAATGCCCCATCCAAAATGAATGCTCACATTGCTACTCATGTGAACTTGAAACCATATATGTGCCCAGTGTGTGGGCGAAGAGCCAATTGGAAATGGGACATTTCGAAACACATTAAGAAGGACCATCCCAACACAACAGGTCAGGTTCTTACACTTTCAAAACAAGAGGCACAGGCTACAATTAAAGAATACATGGAAACCAATCCAGTTGTGAGACGTGACCATCATTTAAATGTAACACTAGAGAAACCACTCAGGGGATGTGAGCTTTTCAAATGCTCAGCATGTGATTTTTCCTCTGAGAAGAGAATTTCAGTTAGTCGACATATCAGATATATGCACTCAAATGAGACAGCAAATATCGTTATCTTGAAGGACCGTTCTAGATCCAGATCTCTAGAGCCTGCACCAGAGGCACAAAACCATGACAGTCTTGATAAAGGAGCAGTTAAAGAAGAGCCTGTGTCCCAGCCTACAAATATTTCAATAGTGTCTACGGAGAAAGAGAAGCCAGGAGACAGTGAAAAGCCATACATGTGTGCTGAATGTGGTAAGAGATCTGTGGGCAAAGGAGACATAAAGAAACATTATCATTATCGACACCCAGCACAAGAAATCCGAATCATCTACCTTGGAGATAGATCACAAAATCCAATTGCATCATCTGAGAGTCGGGTAACTGTTGGTCCATCAATGGCAACTGCATCACCAGTTCTATCCACTCCATCTGCACCACCACCATCAGACATTCAAGACACCAAAGAACAAATTGTCAGTACTCTAGCAGATGCAAAGACCCCAGATAATGACTCCATGAGTAAACTGAAAAACCCCAGGAAGGTTGGGTACATCAGGCCTTTCCAGTGCTCTGTTTGTGGCCATAGGTCTAACTGGAAGTGGGATATGAACAAACACATTCGGGATAAGCACCGACGTTCCAAGGGGTACGTCATTGTTTTGACAGAAGACGAAGCTCGAGCCACTGTCAGGGATTACATGGCTAAGGCTTTCTCCAAGTCTGCAAAAGAAGAGAGCAAGAAGGATGGAACTAACACATCAGATAAAAAAGAGTCTTGTGCCAACAGCAAGGGAGTTTTCAAGCAGTTTAAGTGTTCTGTCTGTCCGTACAGGTCCAATTACAGGAGTGATCTTGGTCGTCATATTATTCGCAAGCATGGAATGAACAGAGGAAGAATCATAGTTCTTGACAGAAAAACTGCTCAAGAAACACTGGCCGATTACCATTATGACAGGTTCAAGCACCGGAACCCATCCGATGCCAGGAAGTTGCAGACATTGTCACAGCCAAATGATTCTCTGGCAGCAAAGACAGAGGAACAGAATGTCTCATCGGTGAAGAAGCTTTGGAAATGTTGCATATGTTCTTTCATAAATGAAGATAAATTTACAGTTTTGAACCATCTATCAACTCACAATCTGAAAGCATATAGATGCACAGCTTGTAATTTTACCTCAGAATTGAAAAATCATGTTCACCGCCACATAAACCACAAGCACAACTTTGATCATTCTCTGTGCAAACTGAGTATCAAAGTTGTCCGTGAAGGTCCTGGTGCAACTCAGGAAACCGAGCTGGAGCAGTCTTCAAATCTTGAAGTGACGTACTATTGTGCATTATGTGAATTTCATTCTTCATGGCGGTCCTGTGTATGCCGACATTTAAGAACAAAACACGATACCAAGAACTATACCCAAATCCGCAAGACAAAATATAGATCTGACAATGATTCTAATGCACCAAAGGACGCTGGGAAAGATAATGTGTTCACTTCACCATTATCAGTTTGGAAGGAAAGTTCTGAGGTTACATCACAGTCACAAAGTCTGACAATGTTGGATAAACGGCGGCATCATTGCAAAATTTGTCCATATAGAACTACTAAATCCAAGATGCTAAAGTTTCATATGAGTTGTCACAAACCACAACAAGGAGTAAAACAGAGCAAATGCAAGTATTGCCCATATTATGTCTGTGCAGTCAGATTAATGAAACAGCACATTCGGCTTCATTTGCATGAAATAAAGGTAAAGAATCCGAGTGTTTCAGCTGACTTTGAGATGCTATCAGACAATATCTCTCCCACTAAGCGCAAAGAGTTTAACAAGCGTCATCAATGTGAAAAGTGTCCATACACTACAAATAGTAAAAATGATTATCTTTACCACAAGCAATTTCATCGCCCTAAACCTACAGCAGACTTTAAGTGTGACCATTGCGACTACTGGGTAACACACAAACGGTTGCTGCGGCAACACTTGAAAGTCCATGGAATTAGCACACTTAACGATTCATTAAGTGAAGGATCAGTATATTCTTCACCTGCAAAGTCTGATTTATCCGAGACATCATCACTTACGTCGGACACTGTTCAGATTGCCGAAATTAAGCAGAGAATCATTGCTTCCAAGATTACATCAAGTATCTCACAGAGTCCTGTTGTCTCTCCAATGAAGCTGGCCTCGAGATGCTCAATAGGCAACAAGCCTGGTTTTGTCCTCAAGGATGGAGTTTACAGAAGGATCCACAAGTGTAGATTCTGCCCATATATGAATATTCGCTCGAGAAATCTTCGATTACATGAGCTGATGCATAAACCAAGGCATTCTCAGAATCCTTTGATGAGATGTCCTCACTGTTCCTATTCGGTTGGCTCCAAGGGTCTGCTTGCTCACCATTTAAAAGTTCACCAATCAAACTACACGTTAGAAGGACTTGGAGGAGGAGGAGTAGGAGGGCATACAGAGCCTGATGTGGAAGAAGACCAAGATGAGAAAGCTTCTGATATTGTGGAGATACCCTATGAAAACAAAGTAGACACACTGTTGGAGATAGCCAGATTTAAGAAGTATAGCTGTGAGAAGTGTCCTTATGCAAGTGCAAAGAGAGCACATTTTGAGAGACATGTTGAACTCCATGGAAGTCGCCAGAGGTGTACCTGTGATTTTTGTGATTACAGTGTTCCATCTCAGAATCTACTTGTTCAGCATCGGAAACTTCATTTCATGCCAAACCAGAATCTTTTGGCTGCCCAGTCAATTATGAATCTGCAGCATCTGCCAGAGGTGCCTGCTGATGTTGCACTTTCAAGTATGCTGCCAATGGATGATTCCACTGAACCAGTCAGTGTGACACATGATCACTTTGACTTATATGAGAACACAGAAAACGAAAATGAGCCGAAAAAATTATATCGCTGTGATAGATGTCCCTATGCAAATGTTCGACGTGACCATCTGCTTGCACATCTAAAATGTCATATGATTAAAAGTGATATTTCCTGTCCATATTGTGACTACAGTGTTGCAAAAGTGCATGTCCTAATTCAGCACATACGGGTTCATTTCTCGCCACTACCTGAGCTTTCTGATTGGTTGGCTCAGAATGGACAAATTGATAGAGTAAAGCAGTCCAAAGAGACAGATATACGTGAAGCTATAGAGATAGCCCAGCTTATTCAGAATGAAAAGAAAGCCAATGAAAAGGTAGATAAAAACAAAGATCTTCCTAATGACACCAGCTCCATTAAAGACGAATGCAGTAAAGCTAAGGAAGAAAATAGGGAAAAGGACAAAACACAGAATGGACATGGCTTGGAAAAGATATCTTCAGTGATGAAGATTAGTGAGAGTGACCATGATGATGGCAGAGATGGTGATAAAGATGTCAAGAATGAGGATGAAAAAACAAAGCCAGTGATTAGTATCAAAGATCAAGAGATTGGAACAAATGCTAATAGTCCGGTTACACAAGGCACTGTTGATGCATACATCTGCCAGTACTGTGACAGGGAATTCCGAGCCTCGGAACAGCTTGTTCACCATGAAATGCAACACTTGATTGGCAATAACTTTGAGGTAAGTAGAACAATCCTTCTTTGTGGCAGTTTGCCAAATATAACTTGTAGTGACTTCATTTATTATTATTGTTATTTTATTACAGAGTAAATATAGGATATTGTCTTTTCCAATGTTAATACAGTGGGACCCCGCTATAACACGGTAGTTGGGAGCCATAGAATCTGATCGGGCTATGAACCGAACCGTGTTATAAGCAACCATGTACAATACCAACACATTTTTGGATTTATTTAGGGGGGGGGTTACATAAAGACGGGTACGAAAATGCATGGCACAATTACCATTTTTGATCAATATATATTAAATGAGAAAAACATTTGCTGTGGTAACAGAAATTGCAGATATAATATATTACTTTATTCAGAGAACCATGCATTGGTACATACACGTGTCTAATTTATGTATACATGTATAATCTATTGCATGAAAAGAGTATCAACACCGTGTACTCACCAGCGAATCTTGTAACATACATTGAATCCATAATACAAATATTTCCATCGAAAATATCCACACACGGATGTAAAATATTCAATAATTTTGTCAGAGATCATTATGTGACTGAATTCAATGAAAAGAAAAAAACAAAATTACGTAACGGGTGTACATAATGAATGATGAAATAGTACAGGTCCATAGATTAAATAATGGAAGCTAAAGTGTATTCTTATAATAACTACATGTACATCTCAGGATCTTTCTGTCTCTGAATTCAGTCATTGTAAATTTCAGCACAATTTCCCACCCAAGCTGCTAGTCAAAGTCCTTTGAACTTGCCGCCCAGTTATTGCGTCATGTTCTTTTGATGTACTCTAATAAATACAGCAGACAGAACTGGCTGTATGTATTTTAACCATTGAATTATGTCACTGTTTAGCTCAGCAGTTCACTTTGATGATAAACAATGTACTTAAATTAATTGATACATTCTGGTGAGAATCTTTTATCAACCGCCGCATTGGCTGTTGCTTAGTTGTGAATGAAATTAAGAGAACATATATCGGAGATTATTTGAGCAACGATTGTATTCGGAATGCATTCAAGACAAACACAAAGTAGACACGATGGCTGCATTACTCAGGAATCAGTAATTATAATATTGACACTTATGAGCTGTAATTTTTCAACAATAAACAAAGATCAAAGTTCTCAGTAGGCCCAGCAATTGGTTCGTATTTCCGACGTTTATTTTGGCACAAAAATAGAAGAAATTTGATAATACATGTTCTACACGTTCTTTTTCGCACTGTTTAGACGAATATGAGAATGATAATTAAACTCTTAATTTTTTTTTCATACTTAATTTTTTTTTTTTGGTCTTTGAGAAAAATACCTGTAATAAATTACCCGAAATTTCGGGAGCCATGCCACGACCGGGTTATATCCGAATTCGGGTTATAGCGGGGTCCCACTGTACCAGATATATTTGTGTGGTAAAAAAATTGCAATATTTTAATGTGAGGTGAAAGCACAAGTTAAATGGTGGTAAAGCAACACATTAATGAGTGGTAATGCCACAAGTTAAAATAGTTTGTTTCTTCCTCAGAATAAAGTAAATCTGGTTAATGCATTGGAAAAGACAAAGTTATTTTTAATATATATGTATTTTGCTCCTGAATCAAGTACATGTATTGTAAGATTAAACTCATTTTTCAGCAAAGAACCTCACTCTCCACCCCCTTTTAAAATAATATAATAATAAAGACATCATTTTCAGAGGTGCTTCAAATAGTTAAAAAGGAGATAATAATCTACTTTGAGGCCATCTATTATGTATATATAAGGTACAAGCCAATAGTACCTTCACACACACATAAATAAGCAAATACATGTACACAGTATATAAACAACTATTCACATATGCTACATTGCTGCAGAACTAAGTGAAGCACAGGATGTGGGTGATGTAACATGTACTTAAATCATTACACCATTTTTCTATGATTTCATCCATCTAATACACTTATTGAGGAAGGAAGAGATGCTTGGAACTGATTTAATTTCATGTGGAATGTTATTCCAAGCAAGCACACCTGAAAAATGAAAGCTGTGTTTGAATAACTACATATTTGGTTTGACCATATCGCTTTTAACCCTATTCAATGACTGATCATTCAATTTCACCGGCTTGAGACACCGGCTTGAGACACGGGTTTTGATTGGTATGTCTCAATATGATGCAGTAAATTATATTATCGATATTTGATAAACTATTTGACCCTCTCTGACCACAAAGCAACTGAGATTCAGCAATGCATCCGTACAGACTTATCAATGTTGTCAAGATATCTGAACACAAAACAATAATATGGAGAAATAACCTCATCGATACATGGATGACATCATGTCATATCCCTTAAAATAATTTCAAAGTGTGTAAGATAATGCAGTTTCCATTCACTGTTTTTTTTTTTTTGCAGCATATTTCAGTTTTCTAGGCACTCAACAGTCATTGCACAATTCCACACTGAAAATATATAGATATATTTGCATATGTGAAAAGATATTAATGAAAAAATGTGAAAATTAGTTTGCCATTAAATGTTTGTAATATACACTTAAATTTATTTTATTATTAAGCTTATCATTGTAAAACACAAAACATATGCCAAAGTGGTAGGTACATGTATATAATGATGTTTAGAATTATGTCAAGATCTTTGTATTTACTGTACTGCATGTAATGTAGTTTCAGTGCACATGGAGATATAAATTTTTTAAAGTCAAATATGGGAGTCACGACATTCAATCAATGGAGGCTTATGGGATATTGTTTATAGGTGAAATAAAAGAACTTTATTTTGAGGAAAAATATTTTTTTTACAAAAAAGGAAGCATTTATAATTGGAGCTGTTAATCGTAACAGCATATATCCCCATTTTAGTGACTGGTTATAAAAAGAACCCTCAATCCAAGAACAATATGGGAAACACTTATTTTCATGAGAGTACTTGTATATAAATTTCAGTTTCAGTTTAATTTTAGACTTGTATGTGTATGAATATATTAAATTTGTACAATTTGTGTTCTTGAATAATAAAATGCATATATTTTTTTCTTCTTCAGGATTTCATTTTGAAGGTGAGTACTTTTAAAATAGATAGACCCTTAGGTGGTTGTGGTTGTGAGATTTTAGTATTTGATTTATTTTCTTGTCCTGCTCATTATTCCATGGCCTAAAGCAACTTAGAGTTAAATACTTGTGGTTTAAGCTAGGATTTGAGGATATGAGACTAGCGGCTCCATACATTTTTTTAAAGACTAATATAGAATGTCATGAACATATACACTGTAGTATTAATGGTGATGTAAAAAATTAGTAATGATTTTGGATTTTTAAATTTGAAGTAATTGCACAAGATAGTAATGGATATTGGTATATTGTGGTAAGACTACTGATAAAAACAATTACGGTTATTGCATTATTAAATTGTTGTTATCAGTATCACATAATATTGATGTTATTTTCATAAATTGTATATTTGCAACGTTTGCCCACCTGACACTTTGGACAAGAAAGAGAGAAGTTGAGTAAATCTATCATCAAATTTATTCACAAAACAAAATAGCAACATGTACAGCACAAATCATTATAGTTTTTTTTTTAAATTTTCAAATACTTATAAAAACTATTGGAGGTTTCCACTATTGTATTTACTTTGTAACATTTATGTAAAATAATCTACCTCCAAATAAAAAATATATTTTTTAGAAATCTTTACCTAAATCTTTATTAATCTAAATTGTCTTTATACTATTTTCTAAGTCGTATATGCACATTAATTTCTTTTGAAGTTCACCCATTTTTTAAATTACTTCTGCCTGATCAAGGCTTTTGTGAAATGGACCATGCTTCATAGGATGCCTCAAGAGGTAGTTTACATACATTATAGCAAATTCCATCAATTGGTAGACACTTTATTTCGTCTTAGCAGTGACACCATGTCACTTTGCAGAGATCGTAAGTTCCAAGACCTATATTTAAAAAAGTTTGCCTTTTTTCCCTCAAGTTCCTGTTGCAACTTTTCCATATTTATGGAGGAATTAATAATTGATTGAATTATTTCACTCTTGGAATGGATTGCATTATTCAGACTAGAATCTTTCCAAAACTGTGGATAGATTAACAATATCAGGGATTCCCACATCTGTTTTGTCATTGAACATTAATAAAAAGAGTAAACACTTTTATCACCTTCATTTTTTCCTCCCCCAGAACAGTGGCAATGGCTTCCTGAAATTCATTAACATGCATTTGTGGCTTGTGTACTAAAATCTAGTTACAGTGAGCTTTAGACCCAAGCTGTCCAACATTCAAAATATTGCAGTTTTCTTCTGGCTAAAATATTTGCCACTTCTAGATTCTTGGACAGTTGGTTTTACACTACTTGCTTAAAGCGTTTGTTTCTCCAAGGGCCAATTTCTCCACCATTGTGACATGATTAGCAGCTGAGAAGTAACAGAAAAAAAGAATTAATGTTTACATAACTGATGGAATTAACATTATTTAATGACATCTCAAATTTCACGTTAAAAGTGTATCCGATAAGACTGATTATGAGAGCAACAAAATGAATGACAATACATTACTATCTCCTGTTTAAACAATCAAACTATTTGAAAATATCACCCAAGCATTGCATCTGCATGCACTAAAGCAAACATTTGCACATAATTAATAATAATTAATAATTAATTAATTAATAATAATTACACTTAAACTGGCATGAAGTGGTTGCTTTTAAGTAAGTCTGCAATGTAGATGCTGTATAAACTTTCATCATCAGAAAAGATAGAAAGACATTTACTGTTGGATACAAAAATGGAGTATTCACTTTGAGATTGGCATATATATTTACTGTTGGATACAAAAATGGAGTATTCACTTTGAGATTGGCATATATATTAACTGTTGGATACAAAAATGGAGTGTTCACTTTGAGATTGACATATATATTTACTGTTGGATACAAAAATGGAGTATTCACTTTGAGATTAGCATATATATTTACTGTTGGATACAAAAATGGAGCATTCACTTTGAGATTGGCATATATATTTACTGTTGGATACAAAAATGGAGTATTCACTTTGAGATTAGCATATATATTTACTGTTGGATACAAAAATGGAGCATTCACTTTGAGATTGGCATATATATTTACTGTTGGATACAAAAATGGAGTATTCACTTTGAGATTGGCTGATTATGTAGCAACACTATGGGCAGAAGCCATGATAATGATTTTTAGCTGATAATCATTGTGCTGACATGCTCTTTTGTGCTTTTATTCTCTCTATCACTAATGCTGTCCAGGTGTAGCCATTTATAAAGTTCTTTCTTAACAAAAGTTGCCTTGTTTTTCTAATTTTCTTTATGCTTGTTAATATATTTGTTTTATAAATTTGATCATTTTTCCACTATAACTTGCTTCTATCTGTAAGTTTTACTTGTACACATTCAGGGCTTGAATTTGACACAAATTTCTTGATAGCCAGAAGGACTAGTGTACTGATAAATTTACTAGTCCTGCCAAACATTTACTAGTCCTGTCCACAAAACTATGGTCACACACTTGTATTGAGATTAACAACAATTTTATTTCATAAATAGCATTATCATATGAAATGCAGAGGAACAGAAGTTTAAATCCTACTTCAAATCATCAATCAGTCAATTCACATTTCTTGTTTCTCAGGATAATCTGGATCCAATTCCAGAAAGGGATCCAAATGTCATTTTTTGTCCTCCATCTGCCCTCTGGGTCCAAATGGGGTTTGTTCTGGTCTTCTTACCCGTCCCTTTGAAACATTCCACAAATGTATTGCTGACGACAGATCATTTGTTGGAAGATTATAAAGAGTAGGTCGGACAGAATCCACGGTCTCAATCAAGATCTCCAGTCACTCTTCACCATTTTTATATCTGATTCAAATTTAAAGTTTGAACAACCAGCAAAAAAACTGGATGTTTTCTCAGTGTTTGTTTTCGCATATTCCATACACCAGTTACACTGCATAACGTTCTTGTTCTCATCATAATTCAGCCATTCCCTGTCTTTTGTCCATGTCTTCTGAAACGTCCGATTACGCTCTTCTCTATCATAAGAACTATCCCTCTTTTATTTCATTTTCATTAAAGTTTTGCTTTTTCCGGAGGCTGAACACCTTATTTAAAACGCCACATTTTGCCTGTCTTATATAGCATAGCAGGAATTGTGCCTCTTTTTGGAATACGAGATGTTACAGTATAGCTAATGCGAATTATTTAAAGTAAGAAAAGGAATGGCAGTGTCCTTTATATAAGAAAGTCCGAGCAAGACACGTGTTTCAAAACACGTGCCTTCCCACCCCCACTCCCCAGTAAATGGTCTCTCCCTAATAAGGTCGTGACTTCTGCAGGATCAAAGCAGTGGCTATTGTAAACACTGTTATAAAATATTAACATCAAAAGATAATGTTAGTTTCACCTTGGAAAATGTGTGTTCCCATCAAACGAAGCCATCTGAGTCGGCGCGTTGCATTCAACAGCGCCAATTACGGTCTCATCATCAATAGCGTAAGTTTAGTAGGTGCTCCTAATTAATCGGACCTCAATGTATTGTTGAAATTAATAATAAGCAAAAAATTTTCAAATCTTAGATGCCCATGCTGAGAGATTTTAATTCCCAACAAATATACGGCATTCTGCTTGGATATCTCCACGTGTACTCAATTATTTGTCCAGTCTTTTATGGGAAAAAATATTGTTTAAAAAGGTTTTATTGACATAGAAAAAGTAGTTGTATGGAAATGATGTGTCAGTAATGTGATCATAATAAATTGATCAAATTCTTATAATCATTTCGATGCAAACGTAAATTATGCAGTTTCCCATTTGTGACTGTTAGCGCGTTTGGCTAGCAAGCTTTAAAAACAAAAGGAAACAAACAATCGAGCGTGCAAACTAATTTATTTCAATAGTTGATACCATGTGTTCTAATTTTGTAGTTTGTTAATGTGGTCGCGTGAATAAAGTTTGAAATTTTTCATTTTATTTGCTGTCAGATTAATTAGGATATAAATTACCAAACTTCCGTTGTTTGTTGCTTGACCTGATTAATTTCAGTAATTTTTTTAACTTCATTTATGTAAGCAACTATTACTAACTTCATTATTCTCTGTGTGTATGAGCTTATTATCAGGATTACTATTCAGGCAAACAAGAAGGACTAAATGTGTTGATTATGGTCAGGGTTTTGGAGATTCCTAAGTGAATTTTATAGACTGTTGTGTTGTAAATAATCAACGCTCATTAGATCATTCTAGAAGGTTATTTTCCATTAGGTAATGGTTGTTTTAGAAAATGCTAATTGTGACCTGAGGTCAAGCAGAGAACTATATTATCTTGTAAAGGAGGATTTTACCATCATGCTTTAGCATCTAGCACTTTTTTCTATGGAAGTGCTCTGATAAAATTCTTGGTTAAAGACATTCATTGGAATTCATACTGAATTAAATCCTTGTATAATATTTACTTGATTCACCAAGAGACTGTTGACACATCAGCACTTGACAGACACTTCATTACCTTTTAATTTGGATCTCTGACACTTGAATTGAGGTTTATTAAGAACTTTTTATTACTAGGGCAAATGATATCACAGCAGTTTCAGGTTTTGTTGGGTATTTCGTTAAATGCTGCCATTGTTCTTTACATAAATAACGCTCAGTTTTCTACCTCAAATTGTGTACCATGTAAGTAAATTGGACATTTTATAAAATTCACATATCACACTAGTAAGAATGAACCAGCATTTTGATTTAAGATTGCAGATTTGTTTGTGTTTTTATTTGTATATATTTTGTTAATAATCAGTAGAACAAACAACATAGACCCTGATCTGCAGGCACATTTTGCTACATCAGATAAGGATCATTATTGTTTGCAGTTTGACTCTACTTAAGAGCAAGTATATATGGTAATTAGATCACATAAAAACAGTCAACACAGTCATAACCAATTTGACTAACGTGAATACCATATCAAATCATGTACAGAGAGTTATCATCAGGTAATCATGGAAACATGTTGAACTTTTTTTTTTTAAGCTTGGGCAAAATGAAAACCAGTCAGCTATTGAAGATGAATCAATTAAGGGAGGAGAAAATGGAAATCATTCTGAGATGGAAATTGATAAGTTGGCGGCATTGAATGAACCACAGCCAGGACCAAGTAATGAACAGAACCATGTCATTGCTGAGGAAGGGAAGACTACTCCAAACACCAATTTCCAATTGCTTGAAAAGGATAAAAACGTACCCATGGAAACAGACTGAGTTGCTTTGATCAAGAGTGTTTTGATACAATTGGTACATTAAAATTATCAATAATGTGTTATGGATGAAGGAAGCAATTGCAAGCTGTAACTTTCTTACTGAGTGATGGCATGGAAGTGTTTCATTGCAACAGATGGCGTGAGAGCATTCTTGTCTGTAAAAAGGAACTGTTACAACCCAATAAAAACCCTATTTTAAGAATCTTCGAGTGGCTGAGCCAGTTTTGAAAAAGTTTCACAACAGATAGTGAATTAACTTTGTATAAAGTATTTAGTTAAATCAGGATTATCATGCACATATTTATTGATTATATACAGGGTTCCCATGCTACCGAGAAATAGGGGGAAAAGTCTGAAGAAATGATAATGTTTTCCTGACTGAAATGTACTAGAATTTCTCAAATATTGATAAAAGTCTGGGAAAACTCGGGAATTTTCTGCCTTGACTTGACCCTGAAAGCAACCATATAATTGAGTCATAACTAAATTGATTATGAGTTACATTTATCGAGTTCTAACCAAAATATTTGGAGGGTACAGTATGGATCATTTGGGTGCTTGCAATAAACATATATTCTAAGTCAGTTCAAACATTTAGTGGATTAGATTCATCTAGTGACTTTTATTTTCAAAGTCCGTTTGATATCTATATCTTTAAAGGCATTGAATGTATGAAAACCAGTCTAGCATCACAAATGGCAACATTGTGGTGGCAAAGCATAGTTGCTTACCAGATGGTCTAGCAAACTTCAGACCCTGTTAGATTACATCATACATGCATGAAATGGATATGAAAATTACTTGATGAAATGTGACCTGGTACTTGCAATTTGCATTGCTGGTCGCACAAGTACACAAATCTAACAACCCACATTTATAAATGTACGTAGAAAGTTGAAATAAATATCAAATGAAAGTCATATACTGCTTGTAATAAAAATACAAATATGAAAGAACAAGGCATTTTCCATATTTATATGTTGCATTAAGGGACTACCACTTTGACATGCGCTATCTGCTTGAGAAATCAGACAGGCCAGAATGGTTTTTACCAAAAAATATCTGACTTACATTTAATATTATTGAATTTCTCTACAACAAAATTAAAATAGAGTTTGTTGTTGATATCATTTGACTAATGGACTTCTGATGTCATAGTTTGAGATTCGTAAATTGACCACTAATGCAAATGGCGAGTGCCGGATCAGGTTTCATCAGCACCATTGTATTTTTGTCTAGTCTGTCAGCTGATTAGACATAAAGATATAGCACTTGGCATCTCAGAAAATATGTTGAACCTTAATGCCCAAATATGAAAAATAGGGTGGTAATCTTCGGAGTAAACCCAAATTAGAAAAAGGACCGATATTCATTTAAACAAAAATATGTAGTCCAAATTGTTGAATTGTATATCCGGGCTGAAATGAGAAATTGTTCTAACTTGAGCTATATTAAAAAACGATTTGAGCCCCTGTATCAATACAGGTTTGGGCAGTTTGTTTAATGAATTAAGAAAATACAAGTTTATTTTACAGAAAATTCAGTCCTTGTTTATACACCAGTATAAAATTTTAAAGGTCTGTTTGACAAAATTTAAATCAGACATTTTACAAATGTTTTTAAATGATGGATTTTTAACCAGATCATTGTTTGAAAAATCTTGTTTGGGATTTTATTGGCACAGATAAATTCAGCGTTAAAGTCTTTTTGTTACAAGACTAGATTCTAATTACTTGCACTTTTTGTAGTATATATACATATATTGCTATTGAATTCTTTTGAATTAAATGTGTGATTGGAAACAAATCTAATTTATGTTCATTTTGTTGTTCCCGTTTGGCAACAAAATGCAAGTCGACAAAATATAAAGGTAGAATTTTTATTTGTACATCGAAATGACTTTAGATGCTGATTTATAGGAATATAATCAAACTTGTTTCATGTGATACATGTGATGTTGTACTTGATCATCTTTTCTGACTTTGATGTTTTGGAGAGTCTTGAAAGACAACCATCTTACATTTTGAAATGCATGTTTTATAATCTAAAATAATCTTTAATTCCCTTCATTAATGGTCATAAATGATTCTTGAATAGCTTGATCTCATCCTAGAAATAACCTGGAAATTTAATTTTTTGAAAAGTATGGGAACTATGTATATAGTGTGATGACCTGTTATGAATGACCACCTGCCTTGAGAAACCAAATTTTGAAAAAAAGGATGATCTTTCAAGATTCTAATGTATTACCCATATGGTGAAAGGATTTCTTGTTGAAACAAGTCTAGGTTGCATAGTTGTTATTGCATAATTGAAAAAGACTATTGGAAAATGACACATGCTGATGGCAGTTTTCGTTCCTTACTTTAAAGCTGGAAAAATATTTGCTATGCCCCACACTGGAGATTCATGCACTGTACCCTTGTGCAGAGTCCCTGCCTTAAGTGTGGTGTTGTAGTGTAAAGAGAAAATTAAAAATTATTGCTTTGTCAAGGGAAGAAAAAATTCTCTTTTGCATTACATGGGTAAAATGTTCTATGGGTCAGGGTTGGTTTTGATAGTAAAATTTCCTCAGGTCTACAGATCGGGGTAGACGTGTTGGTCAAATTTCCTCAGGTCTACAGATCGGGGTAGATGTATTGGTCAAATTTTCTCAGGTCTACAGATCGGGGTAGACGTGTTGGTCAAATTTCCTAAGGCCTACAGATCGAGTTAGACTTGTCAATAAAAATATTCAGTTCTAGAAAGTGCAATAAGCAAGCAGTTCATTCAGATATGTGGAAAATGTTTGTTTTGTTGTACAAGAATGTATCATAAAATCGTATTCTGTTTTATAGTTATCAGTACTTTGGCATGTTTAAAGATTTAAATAAAATACAGATTTTAAAACATCTGTTTTATCAAATGAATAGAAATTTGTAAGAATATATTAAAGTGTAATGTATTTCCTTTTCTATAAGACCAAGTCTCTCCTCTCTACAGCTATTTTCTCTTTTTTTTAATTCATGCAAGGCATTTGAAGTATTTTACAGGTTATATTTTGTAGAATAATGTGTAATCATATCTTTGTGTAAATAATTGAGCAATAATAATTAAAGAGTATTTAAATATGCATGTCTTTGTCTTAACTTCAGGTTGTCCAATTTTTTTCTTGTTTTATTTGACTAGAGATTGTTTTTTTGAAATTATCTGTAATGTTGAGTAATGTACAGGCATATTTATATAATTTACAAATATGTATATATATATATACATTTTTAACTGCTGATTAAATCAGTTCATTATAAAATTTAATTTGTTGATGCTGCAACTGGTAAGTATAATTATGCACCACAGTAAATAGTGTGGACTCCACGTGTAAGCTTAGTGTTAGATGCATCGGATGGTTTTGTGTTAGCCTTACTTGAATTTGACACACAGAATATTGCAGACACAATGATTGCTTTCTCAACAAGTGTAGATTCATTCATTTATTGAAGCTTTAGGGTTATGTTATATATGTTGGCCTGGAAATATAAGTAAAATTTATAAAATAAACATTTGGAAGACATGAGCATTTTGCTTATATGATTCTGATTTCTTATTATAAGTGAAGATGTGGACATAAATTTTTTGGTTTGCTGTGGAATGAAAGCATGCTTGTTATTTTATTTTGTATTTTGCTGTATGTGTAGTGGATAAAATTTAGGAACAGTAAAACCATATGCGGTTACAATGATCAAGGAAATGACTGGCATCATAGTTGTCTCCCCTTCATACACAGATAACAAGACATGGAATTTAGGAACTGTAAAACCATATGCAGTTACAGTGATCAAGGAAATTACTGGCATCATAGTTGTCTCCCCTTCATACATAGATAACAAGACATGTTATCACTCTCTTTCTTAAAGGCCTTTATCAGCAATGTTAATACTTTTTGTTGAAGAGTTTTGTTTTTATTAGAGGTGTGCGGTAAACTGGTTTACTGCAGCATTTTTTCTAATGGTATGTACCACTGTACTTTTTCATCGTACCGGTACTTAAGTAGCTTCCATCGGTAAGGAATGTCCAAATATTTCCAAGTAAGCTTGCTATAGAGTTATTACGTATCTTCATGATTTTACAAGATAATTAAATTCATCTCTAATTAATTTTGACTATGTATTTATGAACCATGACATGTATGCCATCATCCTGGCTGATCGGGACGTTGCACAAGATATTCAGGCCAAATCTAACTTGTAGAAAAGTTTTAGATTAAAAAATGGAATAAAAGCATTTTTCCTTAATTATTTATTAGCATATGTTAATGGAGTAAGCACATGTATTCCTGTATAAAAATGCGAATCAAGCTGAGATTTTCAGAAGATTGGTTTTCAATTAGAATTTTTATGTAATTTCTCTAATCCACTAATTTTCTTTTCATTTATTGTGTTACTGGCCTTCTTTGATAAATGTCTTAACTAGGTGTTGACATCCCATTAGTTTTCCATTTATTAGATCAATAGTGTATTTTACTTAATTATTGGCTTCATTGTCGATACATCCTGTGTGATCAGCAAGCCCTCTGATGTCAATATCTTTTACAGGATGTTGGTTATCAAATAAGCTCAATCGTCCCACACTAATTGCAGTTTTTAGATGAAACTTGTACAACAGTTAAAATCAACAAAGTAAACATGAGTCTGCTATAGGGTTGTTGTTGTAGGGCTTAACATCATTTTTCAGCACATGATAGGCTATACATGGCAGACAGTATTATTGGTGGAGGAAGAACCCGGGAAAACCCCCGGAAAGAACCACTGACCCACAAGAAGCTACAGTCAAGCTTTCTCGCATAACTACATTAACCGAATCTTAGACTCTATCACACGCAGACAGGTGAGATGGCAGTGATCGGTAATGGAGAGCGCTTTAGGCCACTCGGGGGCCCCTCTACTATAGGGCACTGATGATTTATTCTTGGCCAGGGGCTGCAATTTTAGTTTTGAGTCCAGATATTTTCTGTTTTCACAATTTTAGTTTTCTTCAGATAATCCATATAAATCAAAACACTATATTTCAATAATTTAATAGTTGGATCTTTTAAATATTTTTTTATTTTTAAAAAGCCCCTGCAAAATTAATATTTGGTCACTAAATATAATTGTCATATATGGTGTTACCTGTACGTTATGTTTTGAAACACATATATACATACTTTTTTATGGTACCTAGTTACAAATCTTGCAAAGTCTTATTTAGTGATAGCACCTGATAGTGCACTTGGCTAAGAGGACATGTTTCCACAGAATTCCTTTTATTTAATTTTTAAAAAAAAGTCTGGTGTAATATATTACGTCTTTTTTTGGCCTTGTTTCAGAAACATCTGGCATTTGTTATTTGCTCCAGTATCAAGTACATGTATTTGCAAAGAGTATATATCCATGCGTGTTGGACTGTTGGTGATATAAAACCTCCATGTTCCGGCACTGTACAGTTTTAATTGAACAGCATAGACCCAAATCTTTCAAGGGTTTTTGTACAGTACTTCTAGAGGTCTACAGAGTTTATAATGGGAGTATTATTTATTAATGAATTATAGTAGTGTACATGCTTATATATATATATATATATATATATATATATATATATATATATATATATATATATATATATATATGCATCCATTATAATTTTTGACCACTTTCTGCTTGGAATGTTTTTACTGTTGAAATCATTTTATTGACATGGAAACAAGAATAAAGTAAATTGTTGCAAAATTTTGATGATTGTTTGAATTTACTTATCCTTGTTCTAAACTGTTTATATTATGAAATTGCATGGACATTAAAGCCCTGCAGTTATGTCAGATCGGAATGATACCGCAAAGCCTAAATACATGTAGTAAAACTTCCTGTTGTAATCACAGTACATTGTGTCAGGCTTCAACACAAGATGGGTGAGTTGTCATCACATGTTATTTGTGAATTTCATTTATGCTTTCTTCTCAACTGTGAAAGTATGTGATAAGATTCAATTGTTTCTCATAAATATGCATTAGCAAAAATTTCCATCCTTTCAGTTGATACAAGACTGCATTTGGAAGACATTTGATTGGCTTAATCGGCGTGAAAAGTCATGTTGGATCATACTTCCAAGGAAAGGTTTATGCATGTTGGCTTGACAGTAATTTATTAAGCATGTTTATGCATGTTTACTTCACAATGATTCATTTAGCAGGTTTATGCATGTTTATGAGAAACATTGGTATCTTAATGCAGGCAATCATGATTAAAATAAGAGCATAATTTTATTTTCAACTCTGGTTTGAGACAATACTGTGAAATTTGAAAAGCTTCATTGATGTCAAATTATGCATCTATCAATGAAGTTATGTTTGTGCCCCTATAATAAAATCTGTGATTATTTTTTTTATGCATATATACTCATTTATTAAAATTTGTATAGCATGTATATGGAAACTTAATTTTCTAATCCTGTAAAATATATTTATACCTTGGTCAATAAATCGTGATTTATAAGGCTGTTTTTGTTCAGTTTTTATGCATGGCGAATACAATTTAGATTATATAAAATTGAGCTATTTATAATTTATCAGTGATCCTGGTGAACCGCTAACCAGTTAGCATAGGCTAAAAATAGATTTTGTACATTAACACACACACACAAATTAACCTTGAACAAAAATACCAGACAAAGACCAAAAAATCACGTGACACATTTATCACTTCCTTTATGATGGCATTTCATCCACTTGACAAAGGTTTCATCTGCGTAATTAAATCACATTAGCGGCATCTAAATAAATCATTATCAAACATTAATGTGTCTTCACGTAAATGGAGACATATTATTTTAGAAGAAAGTCTGTTATTCAACTCTGACATCTTGTAAAATGAGGAGGTTGGACTTCCTGAACAATTTTATGTAGAAAAGCCTCTAATAAAACATCTTTTGCTGATAGGACTAATAAACAACGAGATAACCAATAAGGAGGTTATTCAGCAGTAGGGGGAAAATGGAGCAAATGGAAAGAAAATTATATATGTACCAAGATTTAAATGACGTTTTTGAATGGTTTTGAAATGTGCATAACAACAATACCTGCTCGTATATCAAGTTTACCCCAAGAACAAGAACTATTAATGTATATTGACTTGAAATAAGTCTATTATTATTATAACAAAAACATTTTAATAATTAATGTTACTTTTAAGCGAAGATATTATATGCTCTGAAGTATGTAGTTTTCTGACTATGTACATCAGATGTACATTTAACAAAAAAATTAGTCCCCCTCTGGAAAGGCCACCTGTTTTATAAGGTCACATTCCCAGTGCAGAAGGGGTGGCTGTATAAGAGGAGGACTACTGTAATTATCAAAGTTATCCAATGAAAATGTCAAGGGAACTTAAAGTATTATGAATTCAATCCAAAATAATCCCAAAAGTTTTGTTCAAGGCCAAAAATAATGTTCTGAATAAATCTACAAATATATTGGACTGCTACCAGTTCTGACGTATCAAAATAGCATTGCCCAAAACTCCTTCAAATAAATCCATAATAGTCCCAAATTAATTTCTTTAGTTCAATGAGTGCTTTGTAATTCCAAACATTTCCTCTCAATAAACAGCATTAAGTATATCTTCAGGCTGATGTTATAACAAATACATAAGAAAAAAGACTGGCCAAGTTATCCAGCTCTATGTACTTGTTGTATACAAGCAGAAGTGGTGAAAACAATTTCCTGCTACTGCTATGACTTGAAAATTTTCATCATCATAAAAGAACCCACTTGACCTAACCATCCAATGGAGAAAAAAAAAACTTAATGCATGTACTTCTAAGAACCCACCTGACCCCACTAATCAATGAGAAATTTCCCAAAGTTTTCAACTGATGATATTTTTATATTAATGATTATAACACCTACATCAACAACTATTTATAGATTGTATGCAATCTACTCTTAGATATCTTAAAATGGAAGTTTATACATGTGTACAAAAATCAACTAAGGACTTGATTATAGATGATCATTGGGGCCCCGAGTGGTCTAAAGCGCTCTCCATTACAGATAACTGCCATCTCACCTCTGTCTGCGTGGGTTTGAGTCTAAGATTCGGCTAATGTAGTTATGTGAGAAAGCTTGCCAGTAGCCTCTCGTGGGTCGGTGATTCTTTCTGGGGTTTTTCCCTGGTTCTTCCTCCACCAATAATACTGACTGCCATGTATAGCCTATCGTTTGCTGAAAAATGGCGTTAAACCCTACAACAACAACAAAAACAATAGATGATCATTACAAGTAGCAGTCATGAAAAATAATTACACAGAATAGATACAGTTACCAAAAATATATATTTATAGATGATGCATTTTTTGTGGATATTGGTTATTGCTTATAATCATAATAAAGTTCTATGATATCAAAATCTCATAGCTTATGATCGTCTCATTGATCCTGTTTAATGTAAAATTGCTTCAGCCTCCATGCCATCTGTGTAATAAGTAATCAAAGACATCTTATACGTACAAATTCATGTTATTGCCAGTATTCTTTTCCATTATTAAGACATTGTATAACTTTACCACTTGATATGCATTGTAACAGTGGCCAGGGTCTGTATCTTTAATTCATTATGATCAATTACTTGTGCACAATTAGATGTAAATAGTATGGGAATTTATTGACTATAGATAATTTTTGTTTTGCAATTACTCGAATGGAAGTTCTCGTTACAGTTTAAGTTCTTTTTTGTTTGATAGATCGCCTCCATTTATATTTGTGTTTAGATTAAGCTCAATATAATTTTCAGTTACCACTGGTTGAACCTAAAAAGATTTAAAACTTGTTTTACCTCAATTTTCATGGCTGGCTTGTCAGACTCAGTGGAAAACAGTTATATGGTATTGCCACATACTGTATGCAAATGTTATGTATTAGGCTATTTATTTTTCAAACTTCTCGGTCTATTACAGTCTAAATAAGCAAATACTGGAAATGTGAAACATAGTAGTCTTTTGGTTCAGGTTTTTCATTTTTAGCTATACTAGTCATAGACTAGAAGAGCTTATGCGATGGTCTTTTTATTGTCATCTATCTTCATGGTCTCATTCCGACCGTTATCATAAATTATCACTGTTCCGTGGAAACTGTTGTTAGGATTGCCAGGAAACTTAAAGCACATTTATTCCATGGTCTAACCTTGATAAAAATTGCACATTTTGAAAACCTTTGTGCTACTGCTCCTGAAAAAAAATTCACTGCATCATCAAGTTGCATTATCATGAAGTCTTCAATGAAAGATATTTAGTTAGTCCTAGATGAAAATGGTGCCACTGGAATATCCAAAATGGCTGTCAGTGGCCATTATTACTGCTTCAAAATGGATGGATGGATGGTCATGTCAGTATAGTGCTTTCATTGAAAGACTTCTAATGATGTCTTCTAATGAATGAAAATGGTGCATAACTGATATTGAATAGAGCAATGATCTTGTCATCGTTACTCCTGAATGAAAACTCATTTCAATATGAGGTTTATAACAATATGACTCAGGGTCTTAAAATAACACACAATATGGCTATACATGGTGTCCAGTATAAATGATGGAGGAAGAACCCAGGAAAACCCCAGAAAGAACGATAACCCACAAGAAGCTACTAGCAATCTTTCTCATATACAGACATTGGCTGAACCCAAGACTCGAACCTATGCAGACAAAGAGGTGAGATGCAATGATCTGTAATTGTGAGCGATATCTCCAAACTTTTGTCTTAAATGAAAGAATCAGGAAGTTAAATTATTAAAGACATTTTTATGTGATTCATTTTATTGTAATTATAAGTATTTTTACCAAATTTTGAATTTAAAGCCCTTATTTAACTTTAGCTGTGCATTTTACTAACAGATTAAACTTTATCCAGTGTTGTCATGATATCGTTTGAGCAAAAGAACATCAGCAAATTAAAGTTAAAAAAATAATACAATTACTTTGAATCAGGTTGATATAAGAATTTAACCCTAAACAAATTATCTTTTGGTTTACAACCTGGGTAAGTTTTGTTTTCTAGGGTTGATAGGTCTTCATACCTCACTCATTAGAAGTCACTATAGTCATGTCTTATATTCTACAACTTTATGGATTATTGGTGGGTGGAGACTGGAGTACCTCAGAGGACATCAATATTGAATTGGAGACCTCTTTCCATTGTGAAGTGTGTGTGTGTGTGTGTGTGTGTGTGTGTGTGTGTTATTTACAAAGGGCTCTTCATCTTGTTATGAAGTATGCCAGACATTGTTTCAACACTCTGCAATTTACAGAAGAAAATGGTTTTACCATGCTTTCGTATAAATTCATTTTGCTGAGTAGAACTTAAGTCCCTTTGTTTTTGGGCAAAACTTTGCACATGCATTCAAATAGGAAACGTAATAAATGAATTGTGCCTATGTACTGGGTTGTGGTACTGGTGGGGGTTACAAAATTCATGGGGATTCATATGGAAGTAGCTCTAGGTTTAGTTTCCATTAAATTATATTAAGACTTTATGGTGACTTTTACCCATGGGATATAGACCACTTCATTAGTTGATTGCCAGAGCATTAGTTTTAGACCATTTTATTTAGTTGATTGCCAGAGCATTAGTCTTAGACCACTTTATTTAGTTGATTGCCAGAGCATTACTCTTAGACCACTTCATTTAGTTGATTGCCAGAGCATTACTCTTGGACCACTTCATTTAGTTGATTGCCAGAACATTATCCATGGGATACAGACCACTTCATTTAGTTGATTGCCAGAGCATTACCCTGAGATATAGACCACTTCATTTAGTTGATTGCCAGAGCATTACCCTGAGATATAGACCACTTCATTTAGTTGATTGCCAGTGCATTACCCTGAGATATAGACCACTTCATTTAGTTGATTGCCAGAGCATTACCCTGAGATATAGACCACTTCATTTAGTTGATTGCCAGAGCATTACCCTGAGATATAGACCACTTCATTTAGTTGATTGCCAGAGCATTACCTTGAGATATAGACCACTTTATTTAGTTGATTGCCAGAGCATTACCCTGAGATATAGACCACTTCATTAGTTGATTGCCAGAGCATTACTCTTTGACCACTTCATTTAGTTGATTGCCAGAACATTATCCATGGGATATATACCACTTCATTTAGTTGATTGCCAGAGCATTACCCTGAGATATAGACCACTTCATTTAGTTGATTGCCAGAGCAATATTAATGGCTTTGCCTTCCCATTTACTTCAAGATTAAAGATTTTTTCAAAATCAGTTCCATCCTAATTTGTGGCAGAATAATTCTTTTTTTTATATCCACATATCACACCTTTATAATCACTTTTATCAGACTAACGTTTTGGTTGTTTAAAATTTATATAAGTGAATTGTGACTTAAATACTGTATTTTAGATCAATGACATCCTTGTAATGTCTGATTGTTCTTTTGTAAAACCCATCCAATTGCCACAGCACTAAATAATCAATATTTGTTCCTTTGCTGACAACAGCAAGTCAACAAAAACAACATAGCATATCTTAATGTTTGTATTACAAAATCAGTTCAGTTAGGGAAATTTTAGCCTTTTCTCTTGGTGATGCTACACTTGAAAAGCAGGTGAAGGTGGACCAGTCAGATATGCCATCAGTATACCAGCCTGATTCACCTGAATTTAAGATGCTGAAAGAAATGGTGTATGAGGATTATAAATATATATAAATTATATATGCTACAGAAATTCCTAACAGAGTATGAAAGCAGTCAACACTGGATGAATACCAGTTCATTCCAGAGCTTCCTTGATAAACTTGTTATATGCACGAAAGATGGCAGTAGAAAGCATATTTTCATCAAAGAACACTTTGAATCCACGAGCTTTCATGCTTACAAAATGCTGTTTGATGAAAATTGGAAATATTCTTATTTTTATGCTAAGATTCCTATTTTTAAGCTTTCGTTCCTATTTCACATCCAGAAGGATTGGCATGTGTAAGAATCTTGCATAGACAGTGTAATGAAATCTCAGTCTATATACTGCATAGACAGTGTAATGAAATCTCAGTCTAAATGCTGCATAGAGTGCAATGCAATCTCAGTGCATATGCAACATAGTGCAATGAAATCACAGTCTATATGCTGCATAGACAGTGTGATGAAATCTCAATGTATATGCTACCAAATTTGCTTCAGAACTGGGGGTAGGGGTGCACTGAGAAATTTTAAAGTTGTTATTGTTTCCATTGGTATTTGAACATGGACAAATATCTATCAGAAGTGGCCCTACAAGTTTCAAGTCTTGTTGCTTTACATAAGCACTCCCACCTAGCCATTGATAGATCTTGTCAGCAAGCCATTGATAGATCTTGTCAGTAAGCCATTGATGTCTTGTCAGCAAGTCATGGAAAGGTCTTGTCAGCAAGCCATTGATAGGTCTTGTCAGCAAGCCATTGACAGGTCTTGTCAGCAAGCCATTGACAGGTCTTGTCAGCAAGCCATTGATAGGTCTTGTCAGCAAGCCATTGACAGGTCTTGTCAGCAAGCCATGGATAGGGCCTGTCAGCAATCCATTGATATGTCATGTCAGCAAGCCATTTTTTTAGGGCCTGTCAGCAAGTCACAGATTGGGCCCGTCAGCAAGCCATTTTATTTAGGGCCTGTCAGCAAGCCATGGATAGGGTCTGGCAGTAAGCCATTATTAGGGGCTATCAGCAATACATTTATAGGGCCTGTCAGCAAGCCAGCGTTAGGGCCTGTCAGCATGCTATGGATAGAGCCTGTCAGCAAGCCACTGATAGCACCTGTGAGCAAGCCAGTGATAAGGCCTGTCAGCAAGCCATGGATAGGGCCTGTCAGCAAGCCATTGTAAGTTGTAATGT
The DNA here is from genome assembly GCA_029339505.1 of Unio delphinus. Classification (NCBI taxonomy): domain Eukaryota; kingdom Metazoa; phylum Mollusca; class Bivalvia; order Unionida; family Unionidae; genus Unio; species Unio delphinus. The sequence continues at coordinate 8,483,807 of JAQISU010000057.1, read as the reverse complement.
CCAGATTTGACTGATATGGGTTATAGTGGACAATTTGTCAAATGAATGGCTTAAAGTACAAGAAGAAAATACAAATGACAAAAATAACAATAAGCATTTTATTTAGGCTTTGGTACAAAACAGATTTAGTTCTCTATGTACAAATGAATCACATTTAAGTAAAAAATATTAATTCTTTTTTATTAATGGACAAATGTCTAACATTTAACAGCAATGAAATTTTACTGAAAATGATTCATGTTCTCCATTGCACAAATTGTTTGCTAGTGTGATTTTGAAAATACTCCAAACCGCATAACAACACAGGTTTTGATTTAAAACATTGCAACAACAGTGAATTCAGGGCATGTAGTCTAAATAAAAATGAAGAACAATTTTTTACCATATATTCTTGTGTATAAGTCGAGTCAAACTGCAAACATCAAAGATTCAGATCTACCATAGCAAATTATGCCTGCAGATCAGGGTCTATGTTTGTTTTGCTGATTACTCCAAAGAAACTACACAGACTTAGACATGTTAGTGCATTATGCAATACTGTATCTTGGTCTGTGCAGTTTTCAGTTGGGTTTGACTTATAACCAAGTATAGACGGTACTAATTGCATATTTTCCATATTACTGTTGCTTGGGTGAAATGTGATGATATAAATAAGAAACAAATCCCAAATATGGAACTAATGTTTCCAAATTTGTAAAATTTCAGTGTTCATAAATAAATTCTTCTTCTAGAGCCTTCATACAGATTTAAAAATGAAAGAAATTACATGTTATGGTTGCAATTATAGCTTTATAGTGTATGAGACCTGTCCTTGATTAAGCAAATAATGAGCTAAAATTGCCTCATATGCAGTCAAACCAATTAAGATTTAAATTTTTGGTACCAAAAAATAATGTTGGAGTAATGAGGACTTTGTTCTAGCTTGTAAATGTTACTGAAAGAAGGGAAAACTTTAGCTCCAAGGGGATTTTTGTTGATCAGGGTTGAGTCTTCAAAGGTTACACTAAAGTGCCTTCATACATTAGTCCATTAAAGTAAAAAACTTGGTTCCTAGGAGTGGTTTCACACCTATTCAAGATCAACCAGGAGACCAGGCTTACTGATTTTTCTCTAAAAATGGGGTGCTTTTGTTAATGCTACAAGATTTTCCTGATAGATATTTGTCAAAATTTTTAAGATATAGAAAATAACTTATGCTTTTGTATAGTGCTTCTAATGGGATAAATATGGTACCTTAACAATGGATTGGTTTTTCCCCAAGAAATCTCACAGATCTAATTCCATGGTATGTTGTAATGATTGTAATTCTGATGTAAAGTTTGACAGTCTTGGTTGTAAACTTGTGAAGTAGCATCAAAAATAAATTTCTACTTAGAGGGAATCAGGATCTTCAGACAATTTTTTGCTTACTATATGTTTCCTTTTAGGCATGTGAAAGAAATTTTTGTATCTTTATAAAAATTATTATCTGTACATTATTTTTCCATATGTGGTCTTTATTTTAGTTTTATCGGAGACCCTTTGTGGATTGTAACCCCTTCTAGATCTGACTAAACAAAGCATAATATAATGACTACATAAAAGCATGATATAAAAACCAAATAAAAGCACAATCTTGCTTATTATTTAGTTCATTTAAATATTTTTTAATTCTCAAACCAATCTTCCATGAATGAATGCTATCACTAATGTATTCTTAATCAGTCAAAGAAAGATGCTTGGTATTGTTAACCATGTGCCATTTCAGATGAACCTGACATTCCCTACTTCTTGGTGATCATGACTAGCTTCATTGATAAACATTATGGGGTGCTGGATGAGTCTATATTTGAGGAAGGGTGCATGCACTGGAAAAGACAATTGGTTACACAAACGATTAAGAACCTATTCCGAGGTGGCAACAGCTCATTAATGCTTGCACAAGCTGATTCACCCTCTGAAACAGAAATGCGAGGGATCTCCTACATCAACAAACATCCAAGTCACTAGGATTTTTGGCAGCAGAGGATTAACATTGCAAAGGTCCCACCACTTAAAAACATATACATCAGCACTGGCATTGAGATAGAGATCATTAGTTTGAATATTTAAACAAATTAAAAGAATCACTTAATTTTTTCCAATTTAAAGAAATATTGTACTTTTATTTAGTCAGATCTAGATGGGATATAAGGGTGAAGTCAAAACTATCAACATTTATACATGACACAGAATACAGTCAACAAAAAAGTGAAACCATAAAAAATCTTTCTTATATTATATAACTCATTTTGTATCTTCGACAGAGCACTAGAAAGGAAGAATATCTGCATATTTTATGCAAAACATGTTGACTAACAAATTTGCAATGCCTTTGAATCGCAAAGACCAATTTGATTTTAAGTATTTAGTTAAATCAGTATTTTGATCCATCCACGAGCACCGACTATGTTTTATGGTGGCACGTTGAATCAGTACAAGCTGTTGCTATCAGGACAAGTTCTGGTCCTACTGTCCACACCAGAAATGCTAGTACTTCAAACAGAACCATATAATCAAACACATCTTAAATAAATCTTGGTCACTAAGCTGCTTGACACATTCAAAAATTTGTGATTAACATCCTGATCATTATGATTTGGTCTGGTACGATGCAAATCTTGTGTTTTGCAATATTCACAAAATTTAACAAAATGCAATTAGTTCCAAAACAAAGTGTAACTTACCCAAATTATTATTTTTGTATCGAGAACTCTGATGTGATATTTTAAGTGTGAAATATAGCTAATTAAATGTTTACATAACACAGTTGAAAAATTACAACTAATCACGGCACACATTGAAATCTGATTGACCTGAACTCATGTAAATAATTTACAAATGTAAAAAAAAAATCTATTCTCCATATTTGTTATGTAAAATATATATGTAAAATTAAACATACTCAATTTATTTAATGATCCAAGTTCCAATGAGCTATATTGTCATTTTTAACTAAATTTTGAGCAAATTTGACTTAGTTTTTTGAGAACTGTATGAAAACAAGCAGCAAATTTGATAACATTTAATTTTGAATGTTTAATATTACGTAAAACTAAAATGTTTTGACAAGATTTAGCACTTTTTGAGTTTTGCAATTTTTTAAAAATCATTCATTAAATGATTTTATTTTACAAGATAACTAGTGAATTACCCCACCCCACATGCTGTCAACAATATACATTTAATTGGTACATGATCATTTTAAACAGTTTTGGGATAATTTGAATTTGGAAAAGTAGTAACTTTTCATTCTTATTCATGACAAGTAAAACGTTTCATTCTTTCTCAAGTATAACTTTTCATTCTTATTCATGACAAAGATAACTTTTCATACTCTAGAAAGAGTAAATGTTTTGCTTGCATAGATAAATTCTTAATGTTTGTTTTTACATGAACTGTATAACAAAAACGTGGATCTTTAAGATAAATACTTTACAATGTTGCTTAAGAACTGATCAAGTGTAAGTTTTTAAAATGTTCAGAATGACTAAAAATGATGCATATGATATGAAACTGATTGGAATGTAAACAAATATGTGACATAAATCCAGAAATTAAGTAAACATAAAGACTAAAGTGTTTAAATCACTTTGAGCAATCTGTTTGGTTAGGAAAAGGAAGTTTGATTAAACTTTAATTTGTTTCTTGCTCATTATGCTCATCTTTTTTGTGTAATAAAGGACATGAACAGCACTTGAATACTAATTTGTCAGATACCTTGGGATAAAACAACATTTTCAGTCAAAATGTACTCAATTAATTATTCAACAAAACTTGAAAGATTTTGTTTCAAGATGGATTGTAAATGCTGTGAAAAACTGACATGTACAGGTTTGTTAAATTTATATTTGTCCCTATTTTTTTGCTAATCATTGACTTTCTGACAGCATACATTTATTTGTGTACTAAAAACAACCAAGAACAGATGCTTAGTCAATCAAATTGAAGATCATGTCAGAGGAAACTTGGTTATTTTACATTCTTGTTTTTGTTTTGTTCCATTCTTTGTGGATTCTGAAGCTGCTACATACCTGGAATTTAAAGATATCTGAAAACATCAGACCTCCTTATCCAATCTATAAATATCAAAAACCTTGCATTAAAGGTGTCTGAAAATGACAGAATGTCTTCCCAATCAACAAAATTTATATATGTCTGAAAACACCAGTCCATGAATTTAAAGACATATGAAAACAATAGGATTCCAAACACAGTCCATAAATTTAAAAACATCAAATTTAAAGATATATAAAAATAATAGGACTCCTAACCTGGTAAATTTAAAAATCTTGAATTTAAAGATGTATGAAAACAACGGGATTTCTTCCCCAGTCCAAACATTTTAGTATTAGCAAACATTTTTTTCTAAAATCAAGAACATTGGTACCCTTATGTATCTGTTTGGTTTCTAATAGCAGCTTTAAAAACATCAAATTTAAAGACATATAAAAACAAGAGGACTCCTTACCTGGTCCATAAATTTAAAAACCTTGCATGGCAATGCACAGGAGATGGGAACTACATGCTTTTCTCAAGGACATGCCAAGGGAAACAAATCATGCCAGCTTGGGCAGGAATCAAACTTGTGATGCTTGGATTAGGAGTCAGATACTCGATCAACAATGTACAATGAGTGTACATGTCACTGTGTTGAGTGCACATGAGTTGAATAATGTCATTGTGTTGAGTGTGCATGGCATTGTGCTGAGTGCTTGTGACATAGTGCTGAGTGCACATATCATTGTGTTGAATGCATGTGTTGAGTGCACATGGCATTGTGTTGAGTGCACATGTCTGAGCACATGTGACATTGTGTTGCGTGCACATATCAGTGTGCTGAATGCATGTGTTGAGTACACATGGTATTTTGTTGAGTGCATATAACCTTGTGTTATGTGAACATATGTTGAGTGTGCATGGCATTGTGTTGAGTGTATGGCATTGTGTTGAGTGTGCATGGCATTGTGTTGAGTGTGCATGGCATTGTGTTGAGTGTGCATGGCTGAGTGTGCATGGCATTGTGTTGAGGGCACATTGCATTGTGTTGAGTACATATTATATTTGAATAAAGGGGTAATGAAAAATTAAAAAGTGGTCTGCAAAATTGATACCAGAAATATCACTTGACAGTACTTCCAAATAAATGCTTCTTTCAGTTAAAACGTGTTTTAACACTGAATTTTTTTTCAGTAGTAAACACACTGTAATCACAGAATAGGATTCTTACAAATTGTGAGCTTAAAACAATTTTAGCACAAAGTAACACTTATCATCACTCAATGAAAAGACTTTGCCCATGAAAAATATTAAACAGTTCTTCAACCATTCTCATTTAGTATATTATATATGTACCAAAACTTCCAGAGAAGAAAGAAAAGTCTATAAAAAATTAAATTATAAAAATGTATTTACAAGGAACGAATATGGGCATCCATTAATCCATTAAGACAATCATTTTATGTAACATCATTATCATGTTTTTAAATGATCAACAATACTTTTGTCAATCATCATCTCTCTCTCCCACACAAAAAAGTAATACAATAATGAAAATTTAAATTATGTTAAAAATTTCTTGAAAATCATCAGCTATTTTTCTCTTTACAATAATCAATATAAAATATAATCATGTACTTTAAAGCAACTCTGAATAGCAGAAAGATAGTTTTCTTCCATTACAACCAAAGATACTTCAACAAATGTAAGGTGATGATCATTTGCAAATTGATGCTGAGTGGTGCCATGTGCCTTGCCATGTGTCATTGTCAACTTCTGTGTATGTTCTGTGGGTGACGGACATCGACTTTCCCATTGCCGGAAGTGGTTTTATTCTAGTCACTTAATACAGTTTTGGGAATGAAAAACAGCAACTCTTCAAGGACAGAAGTGACTTTTCCTAGTAATTTGACTGTTGTTTGGAAATGACAGACACCAACTTTTCCAAGGAGAAGAGTGACTTTCTTGTAGCAATTTGACCACTGTTGTAGGAATAAAACAAGTCTAACAACTTGACTGCTGCTCAGATTGTACATTGTTCTGGCAAATATTTACACTATAAAAAGGGTCAGAGGAATTATGTTGCTTAAAGACAACACCTTCCATGTCAGAATGACCACCACCATCATCAAAAGATCTTTGGTTGCCATTGACTATCACTCACTTTCCTTTTGCCATTCAGTACTGACTTTGTTTAATCATCAGGTACAAATTATTCATCAAAATAAAAACTGTAAATATTGTTTAAGGAAAAATGTCAATGATTTTAGAAAAGCACTATCATTTTAAAATAAGACCATTATGTAGAAAAAAAAGTAATCTTTGTCTTCATCATTTTATCAAAAGTTCATTATTTACAATATTTTGATTATTGTGCATGGAAGAAAAAGTAAATTTAATATCTTGATCGATATAAAAGATCATGATTAAGTGAAAAGTAGGTCATTTTTGAAAATTTGTATTATCATGGTGGGTAGGGGATTTCAGATATTTTCATTTAATTTTTACCATCATTTTCAAATAAGACCATCATGATGTTAGATTGTACCCCCCCCCAATAATGGTAGCCCTTACACAAACTTATCACAATAGATGTCAAATCTGTTAAGATATATATATATATATATATATATATATATATATATATATATATCCTGATAAATCTTTCTTATTAATCAGTAAAATTCTGATGAATTAATATTATTTATATATGCCTTTTAACAGTATGAAGAAGAAAAAGTTGGGGGTTTTCTTTGGTGGGTTAGACATATAGACTGATATACAGAAAATGTAAAACAACTGGATCATATTCCACTCACTTTGTCTGTGCCTCTCCTCTTTTTGAATGAGAGTAACAGTCCATTGTTATAATATTGTTTTACTAACAAAACAAACATGTCCATAATCTTGCAGCAAAGTAAAGTTACACTTGCAGTAACAAGGACAATTTCAATTTTTAAGTCAAAGGTATTTTGCAAGTTAGGTTCAGAACATTAACAAACTGTAATCCTTTTTTATACAACAGTCATATAAACAGGCACTGATTGGAAAAGGATATTTCTTCAATTACAATTACAGAACTTGTATTTTTAAAGAAACTGTTACTTTTTCATTAGCCAGAACTTATTTCTTTTAGGAAACTTGTTTCTTAACAGTAGATATTACTTGTCCATTAGGAACTGTCTTTTTTATACCTATATCATAAGTATTTGAAATCTGGAACCAGATAAAAGTATCACCATATTTTGTTAATGGACACCATGATGTGATATATGTACATACAGACCAAGAGGATGCATGACTATAGTCCAGTAACACTGGAAATATCCATTGTCCAATGAAACAATGAACTATAAACTATTCTGGTCCTACAAAATTCTTGTTTTAAATAAAATTATGGAAATGCATCAAATGTAGAATAGTTATGAACATGGAATAAAAATGAATTAAAATTCAATGATACTTCAGGACATATGGCATGGTTGATGACAGTACACTGTGCAAAAATACAAATCCTTGAATCAAGAATTTAATTTCTCTCCAATGACAAATGTCAAGAATAAATTATCACAGACAAAAATAAAAATGTTAAAAAGTGATGAAATAAATGTAACTAAATTTGTACAGTTCCCAACACTCTCACTTCCCGTTACGGTGCATGGGTCTGTGCCATCTTATGGAAAATGAGACAATATGTCCGCAATAAAATCTCCACTTGTCTTGAATCTGAACACTTATATCCTATTGTTCACCTCAGGTAACTCCAAAGCATACTTTGAAGCAGCTTGATGCTAATCCCAAAACAATTTTCTGCCCCTTCATGAGGTATACTGGGTTTGTTTACATGCATGCAAGTAGGTCACATTATAGTTAAAACCTTGACTTGATCATGTGACATATATGATCATAGAAAATTGGAGGTAGTTACACTGCTCATCAGTCATAAATGTTTCCTATATAGCTTCTGCGTGCCTCACTTCTCACTGAAATTAATTGCACTTTCAAAGAAGGCATTCTCATTTCATGTGATAAATCCCTTCCGGCCTGTGTTGTAAAGTTTTCAACCAAAACATGATTTGCAACAATTTTCTCCATAGAATTTCTTCCCACAAAAATTGTGTTGTGGCACAAGAGAACACCAACTGAATTTGTCTCCACATTCCACTTTCAAAGCTGTAAAGAAATTTGAAGAACAAATTTATTAAGGAGAAGAGTGAAATTCATCAAGAAATTTAAATTGTTATATTTCGCAAAGTTTTAATTTCATTTTAATTATCACATTTTTAATATGTATGTGCTGCAAGTATGCTGATAAAATTTGCATATGCTGCAAGTTTGTGAACACAATATATGCTGCAAGTATGCTGACACAATATGCATATGCTGCAAGTATATGGACACAATATATGCTGAAAGTATGATGACACAATATGCATATACTTCATGTATGCTGACACAATATGCATATGCTGCAAGTATATGGACACAATATATGCTACAAGTATATGGACACAATATATGCTGAAAGTATGCTGACACAATATATTTTGACACATTCACATATAATCAATATAATGTATTAGGGACATTTCTGCATTATTCCAAAGTTGTTGGCATCAATTGTTGGACAATGTGCCCCTGCCTATAACCTCCAGCGACAGATTCAAAACCTGCTTCTTTGTGCATATACTTTGTGACAAATATAACAAATTATTTATCTTGTGTTTAAATAATAAGGACATGTAATATGATTTTCAAATTCAAACATAATATATATTGTAAATATAAACTCTTTGGGCTATTTCTGTAAAATATAAATGGGACTCAAGAAAGACACTTTTAATGTGGAGTAATCACATTAAGAATTGTGTATCATTTTCATATAAATAGTATCCTAGCGTATACATTTTAAAAAAATGCCTTCCCTGGGCACGATGTATGCTCAAATAGAACAGCCTTCCCAAGGTACCATCTGTATTTAAATGGAACAACCTTTACATAAGATGATTTTGTTTTTGTTGTTTTTTTGGGTTTAACACTTTTTTCAGCACACGATAGGCTTTACATGGCAGCCAGGATTATTGGTGGAGGAAGAACCCAGAAAGAACCACTGACCCACAAGAAGCTACTGGCAAGCTTTCTCACATAACTACATTGGCCAAATCTTAGACTCAAACCCACGCAGACAGAGGGGAGATGGCAGTGATCCATAAAAGAAAGATCTTTAGACCACTCGGAGCCCCTAAAGATGATTTTGTTCTTGCAGATGCATATTTTCTGCAATCAGGAAACATCTGTTTGAACAAAGAACGATGGAGTCTTCTACTACTAGGGATAGTTCAAGTTCTATTATAAACTTGGTAAATAATGCATCTGCCTTTATTAGTTCTGCTTTAAAAAAGATGGTACAAGTTGCCTAAGTATTAAAGTTAGTAAAGTGAGCTGATTCAAGGTATCTTTGTTTTAGGAGTCTGATGTTTTATCAATAAAGCACTGGTAGATTCTAGAAGTAAGGGTTTGTGACCGTATTGGTGAAAATAAAGGTTAATTTGCTGGATTGGATTTACGCGATGGTCATCTGAGAGTTATGCATTGGTACGTTACTGTCTTTTAAATGTCTGTGTGTAGGTTTTCAATCTTCTTGCAATTCTGAAGCGAAAAATGACGTGTGAGGAAAGTCGAATTGAGCAGAGGGTTGTGGTCTTGCTTGCACTGCTTGTTTTTATTTATATTGCCGATATGTTCATTTCATGTTGTCAGAGATTTTGATGTACTTTATTGATAAAACATCAGACTCCTGTGGTTTTACCATCATGACCAATATTAAAACATAAAACATATTCCAATCAGCCTGCAGTGGGCATGAGGCTGCTCCAAAATGGAATGCTGTATTGTGTAATTCATGTATTCATTGTTGGGTTGGTTTTTCATCTTTACATCTGTGAAATTATTTGAAAAACAATTTTGCTCTAACATGCATCTACTAGAATAAATCTGACTTGACTTTTAGCACCAAATACTGATAGACTGATTATTTGTCAGATATTAATTAGAAAAAATAATCTGCAAGCAAAGATTAAAAGTTAGAAAACCAGTCTGTTCTCTCCTAAGCATTACAGCTGCTATAAATAGAAATTGAGGTCAAAAGTTTGAAAGTAAAACCAGCCTGTTTCTTGGAAATAGGGATAGTTGCTATAAATAGAACATAATACTGTTAGGAAAGTGCATGCAAGAATGCAGACAAGCATACTCTTATGTTGTAGTTATGTAGAAGCCGCCTTTTCTAGAATACAGTCTGAAAGATTAGTGGGATGTTAATAAAAATAAAGAAAACAAATTATTAATTTTTTTGGGAGGGGGACATATCAAAAAGGTGTAATCCGAATATGTTTACATGTAAGGCATAGTGTGTAATGATTACGCCAAAAGCGTAATGGTTGGCATGTATGCATTGGATGAAATGTACTCGTATTGATATGTACTGTATTCGTGTACATTAATGGATATCCAAGCACATTTGATGAGGTGTACTGACCATGAGAGTATTTCAATGGATGTGGGTGTACATTAATGAGATGTACTGAATATGGGGGTACATTAAAGGATGTTTAAAAGGATACATTTTCATGTTTATGTGTAACAATAATGCAGTGGTACTGGAATTATGCACAGAATATTGTACCTTGGGTACATTTTATAACAGCTAGACAATAAGTCCAGTTTTACCTTCTGGAGTTGGTAAACATTCCCCAGTAATGCATGGCTGTGAGATAGCAGGTCTTACATCCTCCTTGCAACCTGTAGTTGTCTCCCCTTGACTGTTGACGCAAGACACCACCCTAGTTTGAGTACCATTCCCACAACTTGTGGAACACTTAAAAGAAAATAGACGTCTGTAATGATACATTTGTAAACTGTAAGTCAGAAACTGGAAGTACTCATGTATTGACTGTAGATTTTAATACTGGTTTTATTATTTTTTAGGGTGTATGGTAGAAATATTATTTATATTGTTCTTAAGTGTCCATGTTTTTCATGTTTTCAAAAGAATGTTAGCTGTGCAGAGAAGGAGATGACATTAAATAATAAATTATGAGATTCTGGACTGATGGTGTAAGCATTTAATTATTCTGGACTGACGGTGTAAACAATTAATTATTCTGGACTGACGGTGTAAACAATTAATTATTCTGGACTGACAGTGTAAACAATTAATTATGAGATTCTGGACTGATGGTGTAAACAATTAATTATGACATTCTGGACTGACAGTGTAAACAATTAATTATGACATTCTGGACTGACAGTGTAAACAATTAATTATGACATTCTGGACTGACAGTGTAAACAATTAGTTATGAGATTCTGGACTGACAGAGTAAACAATTAATTATGAGATTCTGGACTGATGGTGTAAACAATTAAGAGTACTGAAACAATGGTTGGTCATTCATTTTAGTTTTGAACACTTTTTTGCCTATTACAAAAGTGGTCGCCAGTTGCATTCTGCAGGTGGTACCTCATGACAGTTAGTTTATACAATCAACTGTTATTATTATTATTATTATTATTATTATTATTATTATTATTATTATTATTATTATTATTAATTTTAGACAATTAAAATATGAATTGTTGTGAACAATAAAATGGCCTTTACCAGATATGGGAGATTAATTTTGCTAATGAAGTTGACAAACTGTCTTGACACATGTAACTCTACACAGCTGATGGATTTCACTGATGGTACATTCGTTGTGATTAATATGCCTTTATTTGATGGGATTTCTGCATGATGCCATTCTTGCCATCATAACAAAATTTAAATTAAACAATACAGGAAGAGCAGAGTACATGTCTATGTCCCTTTTGAACCTGATTGCAACAACAGAAATTCCATTTAACATCCATTAATGAATTTCAGTGATATTTTGGTTGCTTGAATTTTGGTGTTTTGTTATTGGAAGATAATCCTGTCCAAATTACTTTTGATTATACATAGTATAGACTTTAATCCATTCAACAACTTTAAGCACTGAGTAAGAACGTACCTCACAGAATCAAAGTAAGGTGTATTGTTCTGTGCCAATTGAGCTCTTTAGTAACCAAACCATAATCAAACGGCATCTTTAATCCATTCAAAATTATGTCTACTCATAATATAATCCACCTCAACAAACTTAAAGAATGAAGATAGTCGACCCTGCCAACAGGTCATGGATCAAAGGGTGAAACTGGCAACTAAATTGTCTTGCCCTGCAGTTGTCAGTTCCCAGTCATGGGATCACTGGTTGAATAACTATAAATATTCTACCATGGAAACAAAATATCGGGAAAATAAAAATTTTAGATAATAATTTTGTGTACATTTGAATACATGGGCGATTTCATTGAGTGACAGGAGGGACAGGAGATGACCATAATCATGGAAGAAAAACCCTTCCATGTGGGAGTTTTATATGTATGGTTTTAATACCTCAGAACAATGATTAAGTGAAAGTATGACATTAGGGTCAACAATTAAGTACCGGTAGACAAGGGGAGAGTAATTTACTTCTTAGCTGAAATATAACTGATTTAATAAGAACCATACCTATATATCATTTGCTTAATTTCTGATAATCACAATTTATTCTTGTTTTGATAAAAATAAGAACTTTACCTGGATAATACAATTGTTTATTGCTATAATGGTATTCAGGGGAGGCATGCAAGTGTATTGTGACACAGGCACACCTGCTAATTTGGGACAATTTAACCCTCTTAAGTTAATTTACCTCAGCATAAAGAAAACCTGTTCATTAACAACAGCTTAGATTAACCATCTAATTTATCTCAGTATAAGGATAGATCTATATTAAGAACAACTTTATGATTCCTTTAAGTGCTTTTTATAGAATGGTTATAAAATCAATAAAATGAACCTTGTAGAAGTCTTAAAAGAACTTAAACATTTCCAATCCAGAATGACAAGAAACAGAGTAATAATGACAATTAAGTATATGCATAAATTCACAGGTGAATGAAAAAGCACATGGCAGGCATGCTCTTGATTAGCTTTAAAATACAGATGGAATGAATGGTATACTCATTGACATAAATGAATGGTATACTCATTGACATAAATGAATGGTATACTCATTGACATAAATGAATGGTATACTCATTGACATAAATGAATGGTATACTCATTGACATAAATGAATGGTATACTCATTGATATGAATGAAAATCGTGCACTCGTTGATATGAATGAATGGTGTAATGAGTACACCATCAATGAGTGATATGAATGAATGCTGTAATCATTGATATGAATGAATGGTGTAATCATTGATAATTGAACCAAAATATGACTAGTCAACCACACTCTATCCTCCATTTTTTTAAACTCTGCATAATTACACAGTAACAAGCATATGTATTTAAAATGATTTTTAGAACTGCTTTGTATCCTTGTCATACTTTTCTTCCTGGATCCAATACTATATTCACATGCTGATTCCAGTTTCTGCAGATCAACAAGACTTGACATAAGGTAACAGTTTAACGGAGTTATGTCCCATGCTTGTATTAACATGGCATCGTACTCATGTTTTGTGCAAATTTAGATGGAGCTTAGGCTGTCTGTGACCTAAAAAGTTGCTAGTCTTTTAACAGCTACAGTGTCACAGTAGTTGGGACACATTTTGTACCAACATAAATCATGTTTCAAACTAAAATGTCAACAACAAACTGCTTGAAACTTAAATTCAAAGAGCTAATGTTCTGGTTTTATTGTTTTCTTATTGCTAATATTAGATATAATGAGTGTTCAGTGATGTTTTTTTTTTTTATTAGGATAAGCACTCATTGAGTGATTGTGGTATGTTTCTATTACTGATGATGGATAATATATTTAAAACAGCTAATACAAGTACAGTACTCCCTCATTATAACACTGTCCATGGGAATCAGAGTATACCTCCTTGTAGTGATACTGTCTTATAATGAAATACATTATAAGTGATACCTCATGATAACACCATCCATAGGCATCATAAAGTATAATGCCATATAGTGAAATGCATTATAAGTATTCCCTCATGATAACACCATCCATAGGCATCATAAAGTATAATGCCATATAGTGAAATGCATTATAAGTATTCCCTCATGATAACACCATCCATAGGCATCATAAAGTATAATGCCATATAGTGAAATGCATTATAAGTATTCCCTCATGATAACACCATCTATGGAAACCATATACTATACCTCATTGTAGTGATACTGTCAAATAATGAAATACATGATACATTGATCCCTCATTATAACACTGTCTATGGAAACCATATTCTATACCTCCTTGTAGTGATACTGTCAAATAATTAAATACATGATACAGTGATCCCCCATTACTGTCCCCAGAAACCATAAAGTATACCCCATAGTGATACTACTTTATGATGAAGTACATAATACATGTACATTATTTCCTCATTATAATAAAGTACATGATACATATACAGTACTCCCTCATTATAATGAAGTAATTGATACATGTACAGTACTCCCTCATTATAATGAAGTGCATGATACATATACATTATTCCTCATTATAACACTATCAATGGCAGCCATAGAGAATACAACCTGGTAATGATATACAAGATATATATCATTTTTACTACAACTTAATAAAATGGGATACACACCATACTTTACAAAGTGAACTGTGTTATATTTAGTGATTTTATAACAAGGATTGTTTAAGTGTTATATTTAGTGATTTTATAACAAGGATTGTTTAAGTGTTATAATTAGTGATTTTATAACAAGGATTGTTTAAGTGTTATAATTAATGATCTTATAACAAGGATTGTTTAAGTGTTATAATTAATGATCTTATAACAAGGATTGTTTAAGTGTTATAATTAATGATTTTATAACAAGGATTGTTTAAGTGTTATAATTAATGATCTTATAACAAGGATTGTTTAAGTGTTATAATTATTGATCTTATAACAAGGATTGTTTAAGTGTTATATTTAGTGATTTTATAACAAGGATTGTTTAAGTGTTATAATTAGTGATCTTATAACAAGGATTGTTTAAGTGTTATATTTAGTGATCTTATAACAAGGATTGTTTAAGTGTTATAATTAGTGATCTTATAACAAGGATTGTTTAAGTGTTATAATTAGTGATCTTATAACAAGGATTGTTTAAGTGTTATAATTAGTGATCTTATAACAAGGATTGTTTAAGTGTTATAATTAGTGATCTTATAGTGAGGGGAGTGCTGTATTTAGCAGAATCAGTTGTGTAAGCTTAGTTAATACTTTTCTATCTATCTGTTAAGCAGTCTCACCTGTGACCAAGCACTGGCATGCCACTCAGACAATGTTATGACTCGAGTCACGGGACATTGCAATATCATGCATGTCTCATGCAAATGTGCATTAGGCCGTGGTATATGTAGGCAGAAATGGTCCTGAACTGGGCGGTGTGGCTTCCCAAAGGCATCAATTTGGTAACATTTAATGGTCCGAGAGCTGTATCCTTCATCACACGTTTTGGAGCACTAAGCAGCAGAAAGCCAGTAAGCAAAGTCAGTAAGAGAAGCATTACAAGAAAACCCGAGAGAAAAATAAAGGACATGACCGAGTACACTAAAATCAAATGATGGGCCAATCTTTCTATATCTATATTATTTTTTTCTTCATGAGAATTTATTGCAGCATGGATTATATTTGTCTGGGCCAACTGATGGATTAGCATCTACAATACTAAAGCACATTAAGGGCTTTGAAGTCATTTTTTAGGTCATATTTTCATAGCACATTTTACCATAAAAACCATGAATACCAGTACTGTTAATTCATTTGTTTTTGTGGGTATAAATTTGTGTGTTCTTTAGAACAATAACATATCTTTCTGTACTTAATTCTGAGAACTGGGAAGGTGTCCTATTGTTTCCATGGAATGATAATTGTTTTGTGTTTTTAACTTCATTGTTATTAGCAACCATGGAAATTTATGCCCTATGAAAATCACTGTCCTGTTAAAACTGATATTTTTATATAAGGAAACACTTTTTCTTGATTTATAGTATGTTTTGACAATTTTGAGAATTCTAAAGAAAATATTAGGTATATTAGGTAAAATACATGACCCATAAATGTTAGGTGAAAGACATGATCCGTAATACATCAATTATTACATTTGGAATAACCTAGTCAACAGAGTACATTATATATTTTCATACTGTTTTTTTGTAAAGGGAGATAATTTGGACAGATTAATGCAGTGATTCATTTCAAGATATTTGCAACTTAGAATCTATAAAATGGAATTTTGCTTTCTTTAAAATAAATTCATGCTGCAATAGTAACCTTTATTTCTCAAGGAAAATATGGTACTCATGTCTATAAGCATGTAAGACAGATTTAACTAAGCCATGTTCTTTATTTCTCAAGGAGAAAATGGTACTTATGACTATAATCTATAAGCATGTAAGACAGATTTAACTAAGCCATGTTCTTTATTTCTCAAGGAGAAAATAGTACTTATGACTATAATCTATAAGCATGTAAGACAGATTTAACTAAGCCATGTTCTTTATTTCTCAAGGAGAAAATGGAACTCATGACTATAAGCATGTATGGCAGATTTAAAGCTAGCGGCGTTTGCACAAGTACAATCCTTCATAAACATAATTTGAGATTGTAATTTCCTCAGGGATGGCAAAACACACAAAACAGATCAAAAGTAGATTTTGTACTTTGTATGTGTTATTTCTAATCTCCAAAGCAATGACGGCTTGTCATCTAAATCTAATACAAAACTTGCTTAATAACAGATAATTTAAAATGTTAATCTCATATTCTGCTTCAACATTTTGATAATATGCAAAGAAGCTTTAAATTATGTTTAAGTGCAATAGTAATTAATTCATACATTTTGTACACATTGATAAGGTGCATCATAAAAGCCTGATGTCAGCTAAATGCATCTATAATATTACAACTGTATTATTACTATATAAAATACTTTATTCCATATCTGTTTAAGCATGAGTACATTGTGCGTTGTGCAGACTGTTCTTCTGTACTTTTTTCGGATTATACTTAATCTGATAATTATTGTGATCATTCTACTCATAATCATAGTGATGCTTACCGGTCCCCATGGAGACAGGAGCCAGTCATATTTGTTTATTTCTGGGCATGAATTCATGTCACATGACCTGATGATGTCAGGTTTGGGATCATGGCACATACTGTCTGGGAAAATCTTGAGACCCTTGATCCCCTTCCGTCTGCAGGTGACATGTCTCTTTTGCTCACCTTGTCCACATGTCACTGAACACTGCAAAAGAAATCTCAATTATATCTCATGTCACTGAACACTGGAAGAGAAACATCAATTACATCTCATGTCATATGTCAGTGAACGCTGGTAGAGAAAGCTCAATAACATCTCATGTCATGTTATTGCACACTGCAAGTGAAGTCTCAATTACATCTCATGTCACATGTCATTAAACACTGCAAGAAATCTCAATTACATTTCATGCCACATGTCACTGAACACTACAAGAGACATGTTAATTACATCTCATGTCAGATGTCACTGAACACTGCAAGAGAAATCTCAATAACACCTCATGTCACATTGATTTAGAATGATTAAGCATTATTATATCTAATAATCATGTTTTTGCGCATTTATAGTTGCTACAAAGAGGAGTTTTAATAGCCATTGATAGCAAATGGAAAGCAATTGAGATATCAAATAGCACTCTAATAGATGGCAATACTGAAGTCATGGGGAAGTAGAAAATCTTCCTAACTGTGTTACCTATTTCTTTATAACTGACTTTAATTTCTTGGATAATATAATGTTGATTAATGTAGGGCTCTTAAGATAAGTGGCAACCTGTTCATGATAATTGGAGAAGAAATTCTGAGCTTGCAAAAGATTCCAAATGCTTGACAAATCCAACTAAACTCCCATCCACATACTCGTCCAATCCAACTAAACTCCCATCTAAATGCTTGACCAATCCAACTAAACTCCCATCCACATACTCGTCCAATCCAACTAAACTCCCATCCACATACTCGTCCAATCCAACTAAACTCCCATCTAAATGCTTGACCAATCCAACTAAACTCCCATCCACATACTCGTCCAATCCAACTAAACTCCCATCCACATACTCGTCCAATCCAACTAAACTCCCATCTAAATGCTTGACCAATCCAACTAAACTCCCATCCACATACTCGTCCAATCCAACTAAACTCCCATCTAAATGCTTGACCAATCCAACTAAACTCCCATCCACATACTCGTCCAATCCAACTAAACTCCCATCTAAATGCTTGACCAATCCAACTAAACTCCCATCCACATACTCGTCCAATCCAACTAAACTCCCATCCACATACTCGTCCAATCCAACTAAACTCCCATCTAAATGCTTGACCAATCCAACTAAACTCCCATCTAAATGCTTGACCAATCCAACTAAACTCCCATCTAAATGTTTGACCAATCCAACTAAATTCCCATCCATATGCTTGACCAATCCAATCAAACTCTCAGCCAAATGCTTGACCAATCCAACTAAACTCCCATCCAAATGCTTGATAAATCCAAATGGCCAATATAACTAAACTCCTATCCAATGCTTGACCAATCCAACCAAACTCTCATCCAAATGCTTGATCAATCCAACTAAACTCCCATCCAAATGCTTGACCAATCTAACTAAACTTCAATTCAAATGCATGACCAATCCAACTAAACTCCAATTCAAATGCTTGACCAATCCAACTAAACTTCAATTAAAATGCTTGACCATCAAACTAAACTCCCATCAAAATGCTTGACCAATCCAACTAAACTCCCATCCAAATGCTTGACCAATCTTACTAAACTCCAATTCAAATGCTTGACCAATCCAACTAAACTTCCAACCAAATGCTTGACCAATCTAACTAAACTCATATCCCAAAAATTGGCCAATACAACCAATCTTAACAGATATCTGACTAGGATCCCATCCAAATGATTGACCAATCCAAACAGATGTCCAAATGGGCTCCTATTGAAATACATGTACATGATGAATCTAAATGTCCTACAGAGCTTCCATTCAAGTTATTGATCATCCCAAGCAGATTTCCCACTGGAATTTTATGAAAATTATTGATCAGTGCAAATAGATGTCCAACTGTGATCTCATTCAAGTACTTGATCAATCCAAATTTTTTGAATCCATATGCGATCAAGTAAACATATCTTGATTGGTCAGTGGACCACTGAAATATCTGTCATAAGATGTAGTTGACTGAGGTCTAGTTACTGCATTCAGTGAGTCCGTGACCCATGTTGCTCTATTGGTTATAAACACATTGAATTCTATTCCTACATCAATTTCTGTGCTTAGCACTTGTACATTTTGTATCCTAGAATTAAAGCATGACTAGAACATGTAATTTGCATGAATATCCTGGTCTGTTTATTCAAAACACACAGTCCGTACAGAAATGTACTTTCAAATGAGGACTCCAAAATTAGGATTTTTAATGACTTTATCTGGGGGACACAAAGTGCTAGGTACTTCTGCATATATTTTAAATATGAATAAATTTTCAAGTTTTCACAATTTTGCCAAATTTCTGAGTCGGAAAATAATTTGCATGTTTAAATTTCATGATATTATTATTTCCATTGATTTGATTTTATTATGTGAGGTTACATTTGAATGATTTGAAACCAGTAAAAAACATTATGAAAATGTAACTCTATGAAAATTTCTCCATGTATAGGTTGATTTTTTTTAGGATTTGTCTACTTCAGATACAATGTATGTGTAAATGGAACAGCCCTAACCCTTCCATATTCCTTTAAACTCAGAACTAACATTTATGATTCTTTTCTGTGAACACTGACCTTTGACCATTTGCCTGCATGCCAAGCTGGAGGGCACTCATGCTGGTTACAGCTCTGCAGGCGTAGAGGCTTAGATAAATGTTTACAAAACTTTTTCTTCAATTTCTTGTCCTGGGTTGCAGACATTTTCTGGCGACAGTGGAGCTTTCTTTGTTGTTTCCCTCCACCACATTTCTTACTGCATGGTTTCCAGTCTTCTGGTACCCATCTACAGTAAGATTATGATACTATAATGTAATAAATCAAACTGTTAACAGCAGAACTCTCTCACTATAATGTCCTTCATTATATAAAAAAAATCCCATTATAGGTCAAGTATTACCATGGATCTCACTTTCTTAAATGATATTGAAATTATACACCACTTCCTTGATAACTCGCACCCTGATAACTTGTGAACCCGCTTATAGTGTGGGGTCAGGCATGGATCACATTTTTAAAACCCGAAAATACAAAAAATTATCCCTACTGCTTAAAACGTGAAGAAAATCACGATCAAAATTGGTAACTGAAAACGTTGATATATTGTTCGTTTTATAGAAAATGGTAGATAGGACCTCAAAATTTTAATCATCATTTTGAAATTATCAAGTCATATAAGTGGTTACATTTTCTTTCCAAACGACATTCTTAGTACACCGTAATTAAAGATATTCAAGTTAATTTCTATCAATGAAGATGTCACTTCCGCCATGTGTAGGCAATACATTAATACTTAAATACCAATTAAATAATTCTTGTTAAGTTAAATTTGTGTTTTAATTCTTTAGTTCCTCTTAAGTGTAATCAGCATAAATGCAATGAGTTTTTAAATGTGAAATGTGTCAATCTACCATACCAGCCATGTTCGCAGGCATTTCTCTGAGAACCTAATTAAGTGCCGACCGTGTTTTGATAACTGACTTGGAAGTATTTGTTGTCTTCTTGCACTGAATTAAAAGCTGGCCTCCTTTGTATCATGTTAATAATGTCTTCTGAATTAAATAAAGGCAGTTGATTAAATGAAAAGTTAAAAGCTTTTGGTTTTTCCAATGCATATTTTTACTACCATGTACCTTTCAATGTTAATGAGACCTTAAATTAGATGGATTTCCAGCACTTCACATCGTCATAATGAAGAGTTATTGCCCCTGCATGAAATTCTCCTAACTCTCATTTCCCAATACAAGTTCTTTTGTTTAAGACCCAATTTAGTAACTGCATAAAGTGGGATCATTTCCAATGCACATATTGCTAAAAGCTTGAGTTTGATTTATGTCTGAATTACATGAAATTTGTGTCACTTTTAAAACTAAACTGTTTTCACAGTGCACAGACCTGGGTTCGCATGGATGCTCATTGCAACGAAGTACACCAGTCTCTGGCTTCTCGATCCCAGAACAATAGGAAGGATCAACTTCCTCCTGGAAATTCTTGTGACATATAGCACTGATTGTCTTCTCTCCTGCAAAGTTAATCAAATATTGCAGTTATTTACATTATCCACTGTAGTAATTCATTTACAAAATGTAAAACTGGGCTTTTTAGTTAGTAATATGCAATTAAAATAGCTTGACACAGAATGAAAGCATGACTTTAATCAGAATGAGCTACAAATGTAATTTTTATAGAAAGTTTGGATAGTGCAGTAGTAATAAAGAGAATGATCACGAAGGAAAAAACAAAGTTTATTCTTTCCTTTCATCAAGGTTCTTGAATGTGATTTGCCTTAAAATCAGCCCATGATGCACCTGACTTGGCCATTCAGATAATCAGTTTAAGTGATACAAAAATTTCTGAATTGGAAATAATCATATTAGAGAATGACACGTGTCTATTTTATACTGTCTTAAGTACTAACGTGTTGTATTATCATGCATCATACAGTGTTACAAAATAAGCCCTTAGAAGGAGTTTAAACTCTTAAGGGCCTTGAGTTCTCAAACAGCCCTTAGAAGGAGTTTAGACTCCAAAGGGCCTTGAGTTCTCAAACAGCCCTTAGAATGAGATTAGACTCCAAAGAGTTTCAGGTTCTCAGACAGCCCTTAGAAGGAGTTTAGACTTCATAGGGTATCCAGGTCTCAGACAACCCTTATAAGAAGTAAAATTTCAAAAGGGTCTTATGTTAGCAGAAAACGTTTTGCTTCAACTCCAAAGGTTCTTATGTTATCAGACATAGACCAATGTCAATTTTGAAATATTAATGGGGATACAAGTTTGCAATATGAATGTAAAGAAATGATACTGTGAGGTTAAATAGTTGTACTTATTTTTAGAAATTGGATGTCAGTAGTGTTCTGGGTGAGAATTATTGATATTTGAGAGTTTGAATTGGAAGTCCCAATCCCCAACTCCATTTTACAGATCCATATATCATCTGAGATAAACAAAATAACATCACATAAATAAAATAAAGATAAAATCAAATCAACAGATAGATCAAAAGCTTGATCAAAGAAGGAAAAACGTTTGTGATGAAAATAGTTTTGTTTGTGTACATATGTATCACACACACACACACACACACACACACACACACACACACACACACACACACACACACACACACACACACACACATGCAGACACTCACACAAACACACACATGCACACTGTGAGAGAACAGTTGAAAAATCATAACAGTAAAAACCAAATGCAGCCTTTGACCATAGTCATACATGGCATGTTTATTATCATGACTTACCATCATGGACCTAAGCTGGATGTATATTATGTAGATTATGTTCCATATTGTTAGAACTTGTTGTCTAATGAACTGACATAAATAGACAAATCAATTTAACAACTTGTTGTCTAATGAACTGATATAAATAGACAAATCAATTTAACAACTTGTTGTCTAATGAACTGATATAAATAGACAAATCAATTTAACATCTACCTCCAGCACATGGTTCACTACAGGACGACACAGATGCACTCCATGAATAGTTGTCCATGCTTGTTGTTGTCTCCAAATCAATTTTAGGAAGGGTATACTCATAATATATACCAGGATTACGATCCTGTACCAACATCTGAAACAATACATGACTTATTGTAATTATTAATATGTATAAATCTGTGTGATATGAGGGTAAACATGTATTTTATTTAAATATGTATAATGAGATGGTAATTATGTACATGTATTAATATGTATAAATCTATGTGATGCGAGAGTAAACATGTATTGCTTTGTATAAATCTATGTGATATGATTGTAACCATGTATTGTTTTGTATAAATCTATGTGATATGATTGTAACCATGTATTGTTTTGTATAAATCTATGTGATATGATTGTAACCATGTATTGTTTTGTATAAATCTATGTGATATGATTGTAACCATGTATTTTTTAAATATGTGTGAAATTAGACACAAAGACACAGTGGTCCCTTTTAAGAGTGCTCTCAAGGCTCACCTGTTTTGACTGCAGGGACAAACTTAGCGACCTAATCATGTTTTGTATCTTATATGTTTTCAGCATGTTTTTATGTTTTTCAATTTCATTGTTTTTGTCATTTGTTGTTCTATAGTGTAGTCATATCATTATTGATGGTGTAAAGTGCTTAGAGCTTTGAAAGATTAGGCGCTATACAAAGTCCTCATTATTATTATTATTATTATTATTATTATTATTATTATTATTATTATTATTATATGAGGGTGTGTGATATGAGGGTAACCATGTATTATTATATTTAAATCTGTGTGATATGAGGGTAACAATGTACTAATATATTTAAATCTGTGTGATATTAGCACATATAACAATTATATTCAGCTTGGCAAATATTCACAGTCACTTGTTGGGTCACCAGAGTCATGTCTTAAAATACTTTCAAATGTACCTTTTGTACAACTTTAAAGAGATGTCATCCCATAAATTCCCCCAAAATTAGTATTGACAAAGATATTAGGTACAATTTCTAATAAATCTTAAATCAATTTGCAAACTAAATGGTAATGAATATAGTCTATAACAGTATACATTTGACTGATCATCAATTTGTGAAATATAACGATATGAATGTACTGTATTTACTAAATGCATACATTCCATGATGTCAAAAATATTATAATAATATTTACATGTTTAAATATTTTTAAATATTTAAATTATAATAATTTACTGTAAATTTTACCTCCAACACAAGCTCTTCCTCTAAAGGCCCATTGGCTTCTAATGTCTCGGGTTCACTATAAGGACGGCGGTATATGAATTTTGCACCACCTAACTTGTATATACCAGGCCAGGCAACTCTCTGTTGTCCATTCAGGTAGTAGCGACCAAATATATTTCTAATGGCAAGGTAATTGGATGAAAGTGATTCTTCTCGAATTTTAATGGAACGAGCTGCCTTTGGAATAATAGTGATGGGAAAATAGGCTGAAATATAAAATGACTGAACATGTAATGTCTGGGGAAAAAACACATGCAAAAAAAAACCAACTGATCGCATTGTTATGGATTTTTGCTCAATATTATCTCTGTTCCCTGTTTAACTGCAGATGTATTAAGTAGCTACAACTATACTGCATTGTGTTCATGCTGAAAAAAGTGTGTAATATAATTAATTTAAGAAAAAAAAACCAATTCAAATCTTTTAAGGTGCAGTTGTGAAAATGTGCATCATTAATGAACAAAATCACATCCCAATTACAGGCATGAAGCCTGAATTGTTTACCATTGGGTTTAATATCGGGAGGGGGGATGTTTCTGAAATTGACAAAGTTCACTTTTTTAAATACCACTAACAATTTAACTGGAAAGCATATTTCAGGTTCCATGAATAGATTTAATTTGAAAACAGGAGTTCCGAGTTCCTGAATCTACTTCATTGGAAAACAGGAGTTCAGACTCCATAAACCCACTTGACTGGAAACAAAATTTCAGAGTCTCTTAATCCTCTTTACTTGAAAACAAGCATTCATCAGTAAAAATACAGTCATGTGTGGAGGCCAAATTTCTGATCATACCACTTCTTTTCCATTTACTGGGAATAAGCACTAATTATAAAATTATGTACAGTCTAAAGCATGCATTTAAAATAATAAAAGTTTGTACACAATCTGAAATAGTATGTACACAATCTGAAGGATGGATTTAAAATAATACATAGATGTACAGTTTAAAGCATGCATTTAAAATAATGAAAGTATGTACGGTATAAAGCATGCATTTAAAATATTAAAAGTATGTATACAGTCTGATGCATATTTTAAAAATTATAAAAAAGTAGGTAAAATAATTTTTCTCAAGATATTATGAATCATTTTTGTGGATCTAAAGAAAATGATGGTAATATTGCATAAATGTATCTTTAGTACCCTAAATATAGAGATATGTTTATATATTTAGTACTTTAAATTGAAATAAAATTGTTTTGCATTGGTGAATTGGTTCAAATTTGTTCGACTTTGTCTTACAGTTATTTACTGATTCCCAGCATAATATCTGAATTTGTCAAAAATCACTTCATCACTAGATTTCTTATCAATCTTATAACAGAGCAAAGACTATTTACTGTTAAGTTTTGGATGTTCCTTGTACTCCCCATGAATCAGACGACAAGTTGAATTGTCTCCCTTGCAAATTCCACACATGTCTTCAAATGCATCTGATTCTATGATCCAGTCACACCCCACTCGCTGAAAATAAATGAAAAATTAAATTAGGTGATTATTTTAAATAAAACTTCTATTGTTAAATATATTAAATAAAATTTCTTTGGCACAAATATCAGTATGATGTAATGGTAGTATATCCTTGAAAAACTAAGACATAAAACTGAGCATTGTGTAGTCACTGCTGCTGTTAATTAGTCATGGTAAATTGGTACCATCTAGCTCATATTTAAATTGGTACCATCTAGAAACATTACATAATGCACTGGCAGGTTAAGATCTACATTCTTTATTGTACTCATAAAAACTGCACCAACACATACCTGCCAGTGCATTATGTGACAGCAGATAAGGATCTGTACAATTTTTGCAGTTGGACTGGAATACTATCACTTGAAACAGATATGACAAAGATTACCCTGCAAGCTCCCTCTACACAGACTTGTCTGTCCTCATCGCCACATTTCATGCCATCAGTGGAGGTATGCTTGATTGTAAAAACATAGCTTGATGTCTCTGCCACACAGTGTAGCTTGCAGGGTTCATTGGCTGAAAATTGTAGAGACACTGTATTAAAAACACAATCTTATTGTCAGCATTGCACTGAAACTCAATTATTATGAGCCTGTCATCCAGATTTGTATATTCTGGTTTGTTATGTCATAGAACATGTAGTACATGTGGCAAACGTAACACAACACATCTCATTTAGAACATGTACTACATGTGGCAAAAGTAAAACAACACAGATCTGTTCAGAACATTTACTACAAATAGCAAAATTGAACATAAAAAAAATTCAGAACATGTAATAAATTTCTGACATAAACAAACAATTTCTATTTGTAAACATACTAAAGGTGAATTAAATTCATGATTTTTTTTTTATAACATGTACTGCAAGTGTAAAAAAAATTTACACACACACACACACACATATGAATGAAGTGACAGATATCTGACACCATCTCTTTCCAAACATGTACTATAGGTAACAAAAATAAAACATCAAAAAATGACTTTGATTTAACAAATCTATAACATGAAACTGATTAAGATCCAAAATATTTGTAACAAATTTTTTTATTTTTATCACCACTTTTCTTTAACTATCTGTATAGCTGTTATGTACTGATTCATCTTTATTGTCTTTACCTTTAAAAATACAATATTTCCCCCAAGAAAAGCCAGGGGGAACAGCTAACTACATTTTATTCCAGAGGAACAGCTAACTACATGTACATTTTTTTCTAGAGTTACAGAGGAGTTTTATACAGAAATATATTTTAATAAATCATTGCCAACATTCTGTAAAATCATGGAACAGATTTACCTTTATCATCAAGCATGGGGTTGTAATAAGAAAATAATGTCATAATTAACAATTACCTTCATTGAGCTTTTTCTGGGGTTTCCACTGTAGATACAACCCTTGGAATGGCTGTTTATCATAAATAGAGCATTGCTCGGCATGGAAATCTTCTTCTCCTGCATGACAATCCTAGATTTATAAAAAAAAAACAATCAACATTCCATCACTTGCACTTTCTGAAAGAGCAAATGTAAAAAATCCAAGGCATGCTGTTGGAAACACTAAATTAATTGTTATATTGTTACTTTCCAGTAGTGTAGCACCAGAGACAAATATATTTATTTTGCTTATAAATTTTGACCAAAGTTTTCAAAATGTATTAGACTCAAATCTTGTGTTTGAGAATCTGGTGGTTTTCTTATATTAAGTATCTGGCTAACTCATTAATGCCTGGTGCTGCATTTACATGTCAGGAGGTAGTAGCCCAAGTCTGAGCTGTGTAACATCAAGGTCTTGTAAGATACACTAAAGTGAGTGGTATAATAAAAAGCTAGACAGATGTAGCTCTACAATGATACCAAATAATCTGGACATTTTAGTTGCACTACAAAATACAGAGGGAAAAACCAAAATTTTTAGGACCTAATTTGTTTCTACCCAAATTTTACCAGTAGTCAAAATCTGAATTTGTGTCTGGATTTTAGACTTTTGGCCTCAGATCTGAGGCAGATCAGTCTGAAGTGCACACAGACAGGTGAACGTTTGCAAAATGTAAGGCAAAATGGGCATGTAGTATAAAGAGTGGTCTCCATACAAAAATGATGGGTTCGTTGAGCAATGAAAAAATTTATAAACAGAACTCCAACTTTTCCCCTCTACTTATGCACAAGCAAAATAGCCAATGGAAACGAATGTTTCTAACACAAGTAGGCATTAGGTTAACCAGAAATTTCCTGGAAGTTGATGTATTAGGATGTAAACAGAAATAGCCCCCAAAATGTGTTTGCTACTCGCACTTCAGGCAAAAAAGACGAAAACCTCCAAAGGTTAATGAGGTAACTAGTTTGGCAGATGTGATACAGGTAAACATCAGTAGTTTACTGGTTTATAAGGTGTGATACAGGTAAACATCAGTAGTTTACTGGTTTATAAGGTGTGATACAGGTAAACATCACTAGTTTACTGGCTTGCAAGGTGTGATACTGGTAAATGTCAGTAGTTTACTGGCTTATAAGGTGTGATACTGGTAAATGTCAGTAGTTTACTGGCTTATAAGGTGTTATTCTGGTAAATGTCAGTAGTTTACTGGCTCATAAGGTGTGATTCTGGTAAACATCAGTAGTTTACTGGCTTATAAGATGTGATTCTGGTAAATATTTGTTTAACAGGTGTCACAGCAAAACCAATATTATTGTCTTCAGATTCTCAAATACAAAACTGTTTTCCCATAGATGTATTCATCTAAAGAAAACATAAAGAATTTTAAAAAATGAAATTCTTCTACATGTAAATTTAGATGTTTTAATATTAAACTAGTGCAAACCTTACATTGATACATGCTACAGTATACATTGTCCTGATGTAAAACAAGTCTATAGTGATTAAGGTTTTCAGATCTGTCACTAATTCTGAATCTAATTTCTAAAATGTTTCTATTCATGGATACAAGTAATGTATATACAAAAGGAAGAAAATACATGTTAAGTTAATTATCAATTCAGGTACCTAATCTGCAATTCCAAATTGATTGTTTTTGTCCTTATGGATGCCTCACCTACCTGAACATTGCACATTTTGAAAATTTTCTCATCTCCAGGACAAACTTTGCCACCATACTGTGGTCTAAAATTAAAAAAGAAAAGAACTGTACTCCCTCACTCTAAGGTACAGTAAGACAGACACAAATGGTCATGGTCATATAATACCTCAATATAAAGTAATGTTATGTATATAATACCGCAATATAAAGTAATGTTATGTATTTAATACCTCAATGGAAAGTAATGTTATGTATTTAATACCTCAATAGAAACTAATGTTATGTATTTAATACCGCAATATAAAGTAATGTTATGTATTTAATACCGCAATATAAAGTAATGTTATGTATTTATTACTGCAATATAAAGTAATGTTATGTATTTAATACTGCAATATAAAGTAATGTTATGTATTTAATACTGCAATATAAAGTAAAGTTATGTATTTAATACCGCAATATAAAGTAACGTTATGTATTTAATACCGCAATATAAAGTAATGTTATGTATTTAATACTGCAATATAAAGTAATGTTATGTATTCAATACTGCAATATAAAGTAATGTTATGTATTTAATACCGCAATATAATGCAATGTTATGTATTTAATACCGCAATATAAAGTAATGTTATGCATTTAATACCTCAATAGAAGGCAATGTTATGTATTTAATACCTCAATATAAAGTAATGTTATGTATTTAATACCTCAATAGAAAGTAATTCTATGCATTGAATACCTCAATAGAAAGTAATGTTATGCATTTAATACCTCAATAGAAGGCAATGTTATGTATTTAATACCTCAATATAAAGTAATGTTATGTATTTAATACCTCAATAGAAAGTAATTCTATGCATTGAATACCTCAATATAAATTAATGTGATGTATGTGATACCTCAGTATAAGTAACGTTATGTATTTAATACCTCAATATAAAGTAATGTTATATATTTAATACCTCAATAGAAAGTAATGTTATGTATTTAATACCTCAATATAAATTAATGTTAATGTATTTAATACCTCAATATAAAGTAATGCTATGCATTTAATACCTCAATAGAAGGCAATGTTATGTATTTAATACCTCAATATAAATTAATGTTATGCTTTTAATACCTCAATAGAAAGTAATGTTATGTATTTAATACCTCAATAGAAAGTAGTGTTATGTATGTGATACCTCAATATAAAATGACTTCACTTATAAGGTAGTTCACTTGTGTGACTCCGTGAAGTGTTATTGTGAGGGAATTCTCTATTGAAACATTTCATTCATTTTAATTAAATTAGTTTTATTGGATTCAGTATTTTGATATCTAAGATAAAATTATTGAAGCTCTACTGAAAATAAAAATAAAAAATATAGAATGTCTTCATTTAAAAAAAAAACAACAAATTCTTTCTCCAAGAGAAAGAAAAGGTTATCACATAGTGAATAAGCAAATATCCTATTTCCTGGTGGATTTGTATAAGGACATGGAAAGGATAAATATCTCAATTTCTGAACTGGATAGATGGTCTAAACAGGGCAGACAGCATATGCTAAACATGGGATATGACAATTAGATGGATGGATTAAAAAGGGAGGGCAACATATGCTAAACATGGGATATGACAATTAGATGGATGGATTAAAAAGGGAGGGCAACATATGCTAAAAATGGGATATGACAATTAGATGGATGGATTAAAAAGGGAGGGCAACATATGCTAAGCATGGGATATGACAATTAGATGGATGGATTAAAAAGGGAGGGCAGCATATGTTACACATGACAATTAAAAGGGCAGGAAACATTACATTCAGTATTCAAGATGATTGAACACTTAACATAAACTACTCACAATGAGGAAACCTTAACTGTAATTACCTATACAGTGTAATAGTAATTCCAGTGAATAGGGATATTGCAGCTTATACTTACAGAGGACGTGAACATTCTCGTTCTCGATGCATGACTCCACCCCCACAGCTACGTGAGCAGTCTGACCACTCACTCCAGTCTGACCAACCACCATCTACTGGCTTGGGTCCATCATTACCAAAGTTTACACACTGACCTTTACGACACCACTGCAGGTAATAAAAAAATGAACATTATTTTGACTTGTAAATTGTTAAGTTTCTGTGTAAAACTCACTTTAAGTACGACTCTCTAGTTAAATAATAAAAAACTAGCTTGAAAGTCATTGTTTCTCTTGCTTAATGGCATGGCATCATAATCAGTGTGTGTATGTGTGATCTGGATTTTTGATGTAGCTTTAACAATTTTTCAGTCATATTGCTATGATGTCTGCAGTATGGCAGTTTATAGTTATGTCTAGCACTGGGGCATCATGCCACTGACATGTAGCATGACGTCCCACCCAGTCACATTATCCTGACACCAGGCCTAGCATTAACCACTTAATGCTGGCAGCTGTTAGTACCATTTTTTTAAAATAAGTCTTTAGTATGACTCAGCCAGGGTTCAAACCCATGACCTTTTGCATCCGAGGTGAATGCTCTAATCATTAGGCCACTGGAGTGGCTCATCATAATCAGTCATTTTACTCATGCCTAATGGCTTGATATCATAATCATAGTCATTGTTTCTCTTGCCTAATGGCATGGAATTATAATCAGTCATTTTACTCATGCCTAATGGCATGATAACATAATCATAGTCATTGTTTCTCTTGCCTAATGGCATGGAATTATAATCAGTCATTTTACTCTTGCCTAATGGCTTGATATCATAATCATAGTCATTGTTTCTCTTGCCTAATGGCATGGAATTATAATCAGTCATTTTACTCTTGCCTAATGGCATGGTATCATAATCATAGTCATTGTTTCTCTTGCCTAATGGCATGGAATTATAATCATTTTACTCATGCCTAATGGCTTGATATCATAATCATAGTCATTGTTTCTCTTGCCTAATGGCATGGAATTATAATCAGTCATTTTACTCTTGCCTAATGGCTTGATATCATAATCATAGTCATTGTTTCTCTTGCCTAATGGCATGGAATTATAATCATTTTACTCATGCCTAATGGCTTGATATCATAATCATTATCATTGTTTCTCAGGCCTTTTGAAATGTCATTGGAATTACCTTTCTGACAGTGGCAATGATAACAAAATCATCAATAACAATTACTAATATGGTGTTGTATAGTTATTGTATATCTTTTACATCAGTTGCTGTGTTCAACTAAATATTTGTGCCCAGTTACACTCAGAGGTCCAATGATAAGCAGACAACTCATAAAAACACCATTTACAGGGGAGACAACCATATTCCACAGACCACTTGTAAAGTATATTACTCATTAAATGAAAGGGTGAATTATGGTTGCAGATGGACCTTATAAGTTTTATTCAAAGTTAAAATTGCATATAATAATATTCAAATAGACATGGCTGCATTAACTAATGTAGTATATATAACTGCCAGTGAAGAAATTCCAATGCAAATGAATCAAAATCATTAGATAAGTGGATATGTTTCAAATTAAGTGTGGTGTCACAGCCTACCTACCATACCAGTACCACATGATGTCCCTTCTGCTGCTGGCAAAAACTTTGTCTCACACCGCTTGTTGCCACGGTAGCACCATAAAGCTTTGCAAATATCCTATAAGAAAAAGATCATTCAGAAAATAAAGTAATATGATGCTGAAGGCACAATATACTGCTTTGTCTGAGATTTTTTTCTGGCTCTGATAATCAACCCTACATCCAACAAAATCAAATCAGCTTTTAGCCTCTAAAACAGTCACTACCAAAAATGTTAAATTCTTATTAATATTCTGTAAACATCTATATTTAATTGTCAGTTGAAAACTATTTTTAATTTTGTAAACATATAATTATTTGTAAGCTTTTTAAAAAAACAAGCAAATGTAAATTTTTTTCACCATTCTACAAAGGTGAGGTTACAAATGTTTACAATAATGAAATCTAATGTGAGTGAAGACACATGGAGTTGGAAAGGTGTGTGTGTGTGTGTGTGTGTGTGTGTGTGTGTGTGTGTGTGCATGCATGTATGCATGTATGTATGTGGTGGGTATGATGTCACCAAATTGTACAGATCTATCTCAAAGGACATTAGTGTAAAAGTGCAGAAAAGGGGTAAGGACCTAGACCTTTAAGACAAAACCATCACCGTGACACATGAGTTCATTTAACTCAAATAGCTCAGAAACAAGAGAAACTTTACAATACTGACTTGTGACCTTGAGCTTGGCCTTGAACATAGGACCCATAATTGAGGATGCAATACGTCTTATGACAATATATGCATTTACCAAGTTTCAGACAGTTATGCTAAAGAGCCTTTAAGTTTGAGCAGAAGGAAAAATGGCACTATGGCGGAAACCTAAAATATTGACCTTCGGCCTTGACCTTGAAGGTATGACCCCAATAATGTACAGTACATGCTCTGTGGTGATGATATGGAGCTATACCAAGGTTGATCCTACACTTTTAAAAGGGCTTCACAATTATAGTAAGGTTGGGAAAGTATAATGGTAATATTGGACATATTATACTACAGTTAAACCTGTCTTGAAAGACCACTTCTATGAAAGACCACCTGTATTGAGAGACCACCCTCAAAGCACAGACTGATTGATTATATAGTATTATCACATGTAATGAGAGACCACCTGTCTTCAGAGACCATATTAGGGGGGGGGCAGATGGGGTGGTCTTTCAAGACAGGTTCTACTGCATAACTAAAATCTGTAACCTATTAACACCCATCTAATTAACACACTGTAACCACTAGACAAATATCTACCTAGCATACTGTAACCTCTGGACACCTATCTAGTTTTTCTTCTCATACCATATCACATTAGACAACTAATAAATTGAAGGTGTATATTATTAACTTTACCTTTCCAAAATCATAGGTACAGAGTCGGGCTCGGCTGCCAAACTGCCATTTACACTGAATATCAGCATTGTACAGTTCTCCAGGAAGTCGATCAGGAAACTTCAACTCAGCAACATGTTTTGGTGCGTTGTCTAGACAATCAGACTGAGGGGTGCTGGATAAGTCACAAGAAAACAATGATAAAAGTCTTGAAAACAAATTGTAAATTTAATTAAATTAATATGGTATAGATGGAAAGGATAATTTTCAGGCAATATATACACTGTCAATTAG
The DNA here is from genome assembly GCA_029339505.1 of Unio delphinus. Taxonomy (NCBI): domain Eukaryota; kingdom Metazoa; phylum Mollusca; class Bivalvia; order Unionida; family Unionidae; genus Unio; species Unio delphinus. The sequence goes on along the minus strand of JAQISU010000057.1, from coordinate 8,449,980 downwards.
TATATTGCAAACATTATATGTGTCAATATTCTGAATCTTAACAATGCAAATTTAATATATGGTAATATATAACTTTGCAGTAACATTTATCTATTGCAACAGGAATAAAATGTCACATAAATTAGATATATACAAATTTTATTCCAAGCCTCTATAATATGTAAGTAGTTATATATATAAAATGGATTAACCAGGAAAAAGAAAAGTAAATTATTTGACATTTTTTAAATTGATCATCACATTTTTGATAAATCTAATTTATTTCTGGATTCTGAGAGTTTGATGACACCATCATTTTAAAAACTATCAAGCTTCTGTAACTTACTTGAGGAACCGCATAAGGTAGGCCTTGCTACAGACTGACCAGTGAAACTGACCATCTTTCCCCATCAGTGTAGGAGACATTAACTTCCCAGCTGACTGAGTGCAGAAGTTTCCCTCTCCATCATGGAACATGCCAAAACTGTAATAAATAGGTAAACAAATTTTTATTTAAAAAACACCTACATTAGGTAAATATCTCAGTTCCTTTCCTTCTCATTTTCTCAGCCTCTGTTTCCATGTGCTGTGTACAAGGTACCAACTATTTCGGGTCCCGAGTTTGTATTAAGGCCTCAATTCACATCAGAACATGGTAGCTTTCCTCTTATTTTATAGTACCATAAATAATTTGGTTATGTTCCATTTTGAGTCATAAAACTCACTGCTTGTTACACTCAATAAAATTCTGTTATCTACCTTAGTTTAACTTGATTGAGATTATCAGCAAAATGGAAGACAAAGACTTAATTGGACAAACTGTTATTTTAATTCTCATCTTTAACAAACACAAAACAAACAAAACAACTCAGTACACATTGGGTAAAACAAACTGTGGGAACCACAAATAATCGATTGCTGTTTCCCCCAATGATTTTTAGAAGTTGCATGCCCAACAATATTTGTTTTTGTGAACCTGTAATCCCATGGCCTGGAAGCACCATATCATTGTGGTCATGTGTTCAAGCCATGATGGTCACTGATGTTAATAACCTCAACTTTACAACGACATATTTGAATGGTTAATCAACACCAAATGTAAAACTTTTGGAAACTAAACTTATTAAACTACTTCTTGTGGTGGAAGATGAATAACTATTTCTATCTATTTGTAATAGGATTTCTTGTTATTTAGAATTAATTACAATGTTTACTTTTTACTGTGCTCATTTGAAGTCATATATAAAAAAAATACATGGTGTAATGACCAAAACAGGGGACATAACCCTTAGAGATTATCCTTGTGATACGTACTTATGTCCTACTTCATGTGCAATGGTGAAGGCTGTAGACAATCCAGTATCTTCATTAACTGTACAGCTGCGTAAACGATTGCACATCCCCTCTATTGGTGCAAACCCTGTAAAACATTATTAACAGTACGGTATACAACAGGCATATGCAACTTCCTCCATGTGTGTGTGTGTGTGTGTGTGTGTGTGTTGTGTGTGTGTGTGTGTGTGTGTGTGTGTGTGTGTGTGTGTGTGTGTGTGTGTCAAAATGCAACTGCAAACACCTATACCATTATCTGGCATTGCATAATGCACCAGCAGGTCTGGGTCTCCTGGAACTGCATAGACACAGATCTGCCACCACATCATGTGAGGATAAATCAGGGTCTATATCATTTACTGTTGGATCCAATGTACACACGAGTATGTATGGTAACTTGAAGTGAGATATTGTTAAAAATATTTACCAACATGCTCCACTGATATGATGAAATGTATATTTTATGAAATACATCATGAAATTCTACAGTGGTACATCATTAGAGTACTTCCTCATTTTAAAACAGTCAAATGGAAGTCATACAAAGGATGTTACATTGATGTGCTTCCACGTTATTATACTACAACAAAGCACTAATAATTTTAACACCTAGAACCTTAATAACAATAGACAAACCTATAACTAAAGAGCGACAAATTTTAAGGCTGGAGAAAATAATTATTGTGACTTAAAGAATTGGAAAAGAGCAGACCACTTGCATAAAAGTGGTAAAACAAATTTAGGTTGTTATAAAGGAAAATGAGTAATTCAGAAATGATTTCATATGCTTAAATATGTGATCATCAATGTACATGTGATTTCATGTTTAACGATAGAAGTATATCTTTATTGCTAGATAATTTTGTTTTTAGATGAATGCATACAATATTTTAACAAGAACCATTAATAAAGAATAGACTATATGTACAAAAATTGTGGTTATTTTTCTTGAAATTGTTCTGAAACTGGACTTTGAAACTGGTCTTTTTTTTTTACAAACCTGTTATTAGAAACCATCCGTTTTGAGAGACCGCTTTTTTTTGGCAGAAGGGGTGGTCTCTCATAACAGGTTTTACTGAATACTAGGGGGCTTTACATTAAGGGATATCAGTATACACAGGATCTTTACAATAATAGATAGCAGTATACACAGGGGCTTTACATTAAGGGATAGCAGTATACTAAGGAGATTTATAACAGAGATCACATTATACTAAGGGGTTTTAAAAAGAGTGATAGCAGTATACCAAGGGACTTTTAAAAAAGTGATAGCAGTATACTAAGGGGCATTAAAAAAAGGGATAGCAGTATACTAAGGAGCTTTATAAAAGGATAGCAGTATACCAAGGGGCTTTACATTAATGGATAGTAGTAGACTAAGGGGCTTTTAAAAAGGGATATCAGTATACTAAGGGGCTTTAAAAAAGGATATCAGTATACTAAGGAGCTTTATAAAAGGATATCAGTATACTAAGGAGCTTTAAGAAAGGATAGCAGTATACCAAGGGGCTTTAAAAAAAGGTATAGCAGCATACTAAGGGGTTTTACATTAAGAGATAGTAGTAGACTAAGGGGCTTTTAAAAAGGGATATCAGTATACTAAGGAGCTTTATAAAAGGATAGCAGTATACCAAGGGGCTTTACATTAATGGATAGTAGTAGACTAAGGGGCTTTTAAAAAGGGATATCAGTATACTAAGGGGCTTTAAAAAAGGATATCAGTATACTAAGGAGCTTTATAAAAGGATATCAGTATACTAAGGAGCTTTAAGAAAGGATAGCAGTATACCAAGGGGCTTTAAAAAAAGGTATAGCAGCATACTAAGGGGTTTTACATTAAGAGATAGTAGTATACTAAGGGCTTGCTATATTCAGTCATCCTATTTATTTCTTCAGAATTTGCCAAACAAAATCTTGACAATCTTGAGTTATCTCTAGCTAAAATGGAACAAAAATCTAAACACTATACCCAGTGTGTCACAGGGGGAATTTTTGTAAGAACAGAGGTCCAGTCCTGTCAACAAGATGGCATGATCATGTTGTCTCCCATTGGATCCCACGAGGACTGATTGCCAGGAACAGAAACTGTTTAAAGTGTCATCCGCATTGTAGTCAATGTTTAAACCTCTCTGAAAGGGTAAGAAAATTTTAATGTAACTCCAAACATTATGTCCTAGAAAACTGTTTCTACTACCTATGTACTTACTGTTGTGTTGAGTACAGTGTGATATTCTTAAATCTGTCATAATACAAATACTGATCCTATCTGATGTGTACATGGACCCAATACATGATCCCAGTCATTCAAAAAATAATAACTGCATACTAAATATGACATTAAAATTTACACAGTAACTAAATGCTATTAAGAAAAGTTGTTAAGCTTTATTATTAAAAGAATAAAAAAGAATTCCATCTTACCTCATCCCCTTCTAGCAGAATCAGACCAACCAGCACTACGTTGATCATATTTCCCAGGCTACTGTCTTGAAATAACTGGGATACCTTCAATTAACAGGAATTTAGCTATTTAGACAAAAACAATTACAACAAATCTTGATTTGTAAAGTCTTATATTTTCTCTCTTTCTCTCTCTCTCCATCCATCACATCCATCCATCCATCCATCCTTCCTTTGATGCATCTGTATGCAAATGCATTTCATAAATAACCTGTATAATGATGACATCATTGCTTTCTGTATGGAAGTTGCAGACCATTATCCCTATGTCCTTAGAAAAGGCACCAAGTTCCAAATTCCTTGGCATGATACACCCAATAATAAGTGCCAAAAAACCAAGAAGAAACAAAGTACATGTAAATACTTTTGTACACACTGCATCAAGGATGGGTCTATAATGAAAGATGTAGGTTGGATTATGTTTATTTATAATTTTAATTTATTCCACTTTTATATTTTGGTATTTTTATAGTTTTGCTACGGGAGTTTAATTAGAACATATGCATTTACCATTAAGTTACTACATATACAAAATTCTGGATAACAAGCAAAATTAAGACATTTTGTCCATTTCTGAAACATGTTTCAGATATTATAATTATTGCCATGAAGGGGTGGGGGTGTATGGATTTTACTGTTGCATATTGGTTTATATCTATGCAGTCAAATATTTCAACTTAGCTATAATTTATGGTAACCAATTTGACATTCCTGAGTTCTGTTTTGAAATGTGCTTCAGTAACGATCACTTACCACAATACTCATTATTAATGATTCCTAATGATTTTGTGTCCTACATTGTACTTACAATGACTAATTCCTGCCTTACTTTTAGTTTTTAACTACATGTGTTCTGGAGGTATCGAGAGCGATTTTTGTTAAATCTTCTTTTCTGGATGAATACATGCGCATGTAGATGGTCACCTTGACTTTGTACTTGTTTATTGCATAATATGACAAAGCTGATAATATATTTCTATCTTAAATCGAAGATAAATAAATCGCGATAGCAAACATCATTGGTTGGACAGATTTATTTTGATGTTTTTCAGATTTTCTGAAACATACCTCTCAACTGCTTAAGCGTTACCTAAAACATAGTATTGTTTTTGTAGGTATATATGGATTTCCAATACGATTTAAAATTCATTAGTGAAATTTCCGACAAACAGAACTATGAAAATTCTTTACTTATCCACTTTACTATTATACAAAGGTCTGTCAGGCGAGGATGTACGAATCACTGTACTATATAGCAAAATGGGGAACAGTAAGAAATGACTGAACATACAATATAGTGAATACGGGTTTCAAGGGACATATATGGTTGACAATGAAAAGGAAAATTTTAACAAACACAATCTTATGACAGTTTATCCAGATTGGAGAATGTTCTAACAATGCAATTTCAGTCCTTTTTTTTTACAGACTTAATTTTGACCACTCAATACTATAGGAAACATCCCTTCTTTTAGGTGAAGAATAGGAAATGTATTTCTCATATCTGATAAATATGTAAATAAAATCAAATTGCTGCAATTCATGTGGTTTTCTCAACACAGAAGCTTACATCAAAGGATAAGTTTATACTTGGTGATAGAGGCATGTTTATGAGTACATGTATTTCAAAACGTAGTTTTCAAGTTTTGATATCATGGTGGAGTTACCTCCCTTAGACCAGAAATTGAAACTTTGGGAGTACCTGTTTATTCGCGAATTGTTAATTAGCACATGTATTGTCAAGAGTATAAAACTGATGTGTCATACATGATGCTTTTTAATTTCAACCAGTACAATATTTATTTCACACTCATTTAATGGTATACACTTCATATGGCTATTGTAATTCCATACCACACACCCAGATTTGAACAGCATACATAGCTGCCTTCTTGTATGTCTGTATGAAGATATATTTTAATGCAGCAATTCCAACTTTTTAAATCTTGGTTCATTTTGAATTTCATCCACATAGTTAAGCTCAACAAATTTATAAATAATTAAAAGGTTTTATGTAATAAATACAAACTTGCATTCATATTTTGTAGTGAGTTAAAGGAAAGAGCCAGATGGCCTCAATATATCAGTGTGCCATATGAAACATGTTGTTTTCTGCAAACTCAGAACTAAATAAGTATGCAGTTTTATGTGCTTCTCTTTATCCAAAACTGAAAATTTCTCAGCAAACAAATTACCATGTTAAATAGAGTAAGGGTGTATGTGGTGATGTTGGCATCACCATGTTTATGATACATGTCCTTGTCAACCACCACCAATGTCTCCACTGTTTTTTCTCGCTGGAGGTTGCTGAGAAAGTCAAACTTTGTGCGTGCTCTTTTAACCCTCTCCTTTTCAGTCCCTTCTTGAATGACAAGATCACTGCCAAGGGGCTGCTCAACTGTCACACTTTCCTGACCTAACAAAACACAGAACTCTGCGATAATACCATGTGCACAAAACATATTGACATGCATGCATATATGTGAACACACGTTTCTTATAACGTCACTGGGCTTGGGGGTGATATAAATAAAAATTTCTAGATGCTATTGAAAAGCTACAAGATAACATTAATAATGTTTTAAAATATTACGTTCCAATCTTGAATAATGTAAGAAATGATGTGAAGCATTGTGTATGAACACATGCATGCTTGAGCAGAATCACAGAATTCCTCAAATTTCTTCTAAAAGATTTGACAGTTAGTTCAAAGAAAAAAATACATGGAATTATATTAATGTACTACCTGCAGCTGTAGAGTAAATAAGGTAAAGGAAACTTAGGCGAGAATTAAGTATTAAAAGGTGTACCATTGAAAACAACAATAAAATAAACAATTTTTATCACAAAAATATATTTTTTTCTATTAAGAATATCACTTTGTACAATAAAATACATAAATGTCCCAGAAAGTCTGTTCATATGCAAAGTTAATTCATGGACTTCCCTTTTTCAAGTCTAACGCCAAACTTAGATGGAATTTCTGGTAAAAGAATTCCATTTTTGCTTTATGGCATCCAAAATCATTCATGTAAGAGTGCTCAATGATTGTATTATGGCACTCAAACACATCCAGGTAAGATTATTCCATAATTGGGTTTATGGCATTCAAACACATCCAGGTAAGATTATTCCATAATTGGGTTTATGGTATTCAAAACACATTAATTTATTAAAATCTTAACATAGATAGCAATACACAATCAAACTTCTCTGATGACTTCTTTTTGTAAAGTAGTTTAATCTTGTAACCTATTGTCTTTGTTTTAACCATTGGTTTAGGGACTGACCATTTTATTTTTTGGGAGGGGGAACTGGGGTAATTTTTTAGCTGGATACTTTTCTTTTCTCTTACCTCGAAATAATTTTTTTCTTTACAAAAATCTAATGGATATAAAAGTTTTTTGAAAGTTTATTCTTGATTTAAACCGGAGCAAGAATATTTTTTAAAAACTATCTGAAAGCTGGAATTTTTTTTCTAAAGAATCCCAGGTCACATCCTCCTGGAAAATTAAATGGTCAAGTCCATTACTGTTTGTAGGATATTGTTGATTATATTGTTGCATAAAACCACTAAGGAAAACTTACTATTAAGCAAACTTGATAGTATATATTGTTTAGCTTTATATAAGTATCGTACACATACCCGTTCTTTGTCCTTCAAAATATCGTTGCTGGCGGGCCACGTAAAGCGTGGAACGTTTGTACAACTTGTGCGGCTGTCCAACAAAACTTTCAGGACCATGGAGTTGTCTCTCCCGTAGGGGCTCTATGATGTAGTCATCTGTTGCTGACCGGATAATACCGTTCTGAAAAGAATATAAAAAAGCTGCATTGTGGCACACCATCACATAAAATGATACTGTGGCTACTTAGGATTATGGCGGACTTTTTCCAGACACGCAACTGGCTCTCTGATAATAACATCCACTTAAAATCGGACGTATAGACGAAGGCCTTTTACAGAATCCTTTCCAACGGGCCTAAAGAGTATGTTTCACAGTTGTATGAAAGCGATCCAAGATTCTAGATGAAGATGATGCTGATGGTTATTATTACGGGAATAGAACACAACATATATGGTTCACACACACACACACACACACACACACACACACACGTACGCACGCACGCACACGAGTATTCAATGACTGTCCGTGTTTAAAAATACATTTGTAATGTACAGTTTTCTTTCCAAACAACGCCCACCCTCCCACCTGCCTCCATTCATTGCGGTCTACGCTTAATATGATTAAAGTCAGATCTCCGCTGTCCTGCGTGAAGTAACAGTGTAGATTTGATTTTAATCAGACTGGATCTACGCCTTTACAGATATATCACTCACACATCTCACTTCTATCAGCGTGTCCTCGAGTCTTACCCTGACCAGTGTCGGGATGTGAGAAGAGCATGCGACTAGCTTTCCGTGGATCGGTGGTGCTTACCAGATTCTTTCTTCACAAAATATACTGGCCGTCATGTGCAGCTTATCATGTGCTGAAAAATGTCATTAAAACCCTGCCAAACCAATCCTCCTCCTCACGAGCTGTCAAAATATTTTTAAACAAAAAGACAAAACGTCAGTAATTGGACACCGACTACATTACATTTAGAAGGAAACTGAAGTATTTGTTTGTATATTGAAAGGAAATCATTAGTGCTGGAGTATAAACACTTCTTAGATGTCTGCTACAAATCCAAAATATTAAATGATCCTTTTCCCATCCAAATTCAACCAATCAGCATCTAGATCACCACCAAGAGACCAATAATTATTATTCCCCAAAAGGTCTTTCAGCAACTTTGAGGGTTCCCTGCTTATGTCATCCTGTTTAGAATTCGTAACGAAACGCTGTATCGACAAAGTTTGAGGAGTAAACATTGTACTGCTGCTCCAAAAAAGTAACGTTGTTTTCAATACCAGTTGGAAAGAAACTAGCAAAACAAGTATGGCATGATCTTATTATGGGCGAACATGCTAATTTATAGCGAAGAGGCGCTTCACACAAGTGAAACACACTTTATAAAGTTGTATCGCTGAAATGGCTATAGCAAGAACCATGGAAAATGTCATAAAGACCTGCATTGATTGGCAAACACATTAAGACTTGTATGAGTAGTAGGGTGTGGATGTATGAGACAACTTGCAATTTAAAGTAGTCTCACAGTGTTTACGTACCTCTACACGAAATAGCAATAAATATATAACAGCATGTTGTACAACCAATACACTACTACATACATGACAATCGTGCATCCAAGGAAGGCTAAAGACTTGGAGTAATGGGTTCTGTTGAGGTATATCCATATTATGATCTCTCTCTCTCTCTCTCTCTCTCTCTCTCTCTCTCTCTCTCTCTCTCTCTCTCTCTCTCTCTCTCTCTCTCATATATATAATAAAATGGAATACTATATAAAATTACCATAACTTGTATTTTATTTTTTTTTACACAGTTTTACTGAAGACGAGGCAACCTATTTTCGCGAAGATATGTTTTTTTTACTTATTCGAATACAGAATTTTCGATTGCAGGCAGTGGACTGTGCAAAGTTTTAAAATATCATCTTGCGTTAATAATCTCCATAATATTGAGTTCACGTCTAATTATCCCAGCATATTAATGTGAAAATATTTGTATTGTAAAATATGATCGATTACTGCATTCCACTCCTGTCCTACTGAACGAATAAATATTTTACAAGATCGGTATAGTCTTCCTGTCTTGACAGTGATTTTCGGTAGCGCCCACGAGTCCTACTTGGAAGCGGCAGTTTGTATGCCTACAGATGAAGGGCTGATGTTTGTTTTCAATATAAAACAGCTACAAACTAATTAGCCGAGACATCCCTACAACACAAAACTAATTAACAACAACATCCATACCTAACAAAAGATCAAAAAGTGTCTGACGAGGTTCCTTCTAGATAGCACCTCGGTATTAAGCTTGCTTTGCACGCTTGCGGTCACGGGTTTGTTTCCCAACAGTGTTTGGTAAACCTTGAGCAATAGAGTGAAATGGGTAGCTGGGGCAATTGGGTTTATTGGACACTTTCGATATTTTCAAGAACAAAAAAAGAAAATAAATATATGCTAAAATCAGGAAATATTTTGGCTCCATCTTGCCAAATTATTATTGTTTCGTTATGTAAAAAAAAAACATGATATAAAAAATAATTATACTACATTATGTGGGGAATATCAAAGAGACAGATACAAATATGAAAGATTACCTGAACCATTTTGACCTGAATCGACAGTTGCTCCACTTTGTTCCATGTAAGTTTCGCACCAAGCATTTTTGTCAAATAGGGCACTAATTAAACTATAAGTCGTTTTCTCCACCTGCGTTGTTATCCACTCTGATTTATAATAGAGGACAACAATACGATGAAATAGGCTGAGCCATTTATACATGATGCCACGTTAAGTCTATGTGAAAAGAGCGGCCATTAACAGCTCTGCGTCTATATCAGAAAGGTGTCAAACTTCAACGTGTGAATACAATTGCTTCATAAATATAACTACGGTATTATTCGCATAAAATTATGCCAAAAGAATTACTGCAACGATCGTTACTCCGTTTCGACTTAAATAAAGGAATTACAAAACATTATTATTAACCGCATGACAGCAAATTTATATGATGTCATGAAACAATTGCTTGTCATAAAGTCGTAGGCGAATTGTTTTCGTTAGAACGTATAACATTCATTAACAGATTTAAATATTGTTTTGGTCTTTTTCCAACAAAAGATATTCTTTTGCACTTCAATAAGGAACTGAACGTATCGGCCCAGCAATATTATAAAATGATCACGTGTCCCATTCATTACCCCCTCCTCTACCCCAACGTGTTCGGGTTAGTGTGAAGATGAGGTTACGATCATATCTACGTACATCAAACTGTACATGCTTGAATACCAGTGTGCGTTGGTGTTATACAAAACCACACGACTTTGGTGATACTTTTGAAAGAGAATAAAGCACTACTATTTAGATTTAACGGTAGTTTTTAGATTCAGTGATCCATATTTTAGGGTGGGTAAAGACTGACGAGTGTGTGTGTGTGTGTGTGTGTGTGTGTGTGAGAGAGAGAGAGAGAGAGAGAGAGAGAGTTTTAAAAAAAAAACAAATGGTCGCAACTGTTGAATCTTATCCATATTTTGACTGTTTATTTTAATTAAAGCTCAGTTGAATAATAAGATATTGATTCGCGACAATCAACATGTAGGTCATCCGTACCGGTGGAATATGTAATGGGATACCTAAGTCACTATTTAAAAAAAAAAAAAAACTTGGGGGTTGGGTGATTTTACTGGAATAAAAATGTTAAAAAGACTTCTTCACCATAACAGTAAAAAAAGAAAGAAATACTTAAATACAATGTACAGAGTAGAATTAAATGAAAAACTCAAAGAACTCTAATGAGATAAAGGTGATGGGGTCTTTGGCTTGTGGCCAGTAAGCCGATGTTCCCTAAGAGGTAGAATAAATAAATAAAACCTAAATTTCAGACAATCCCCACCCCACTCCGGTTTGTGTCGTTTCAAAAGTCCCTTCATAAATGGTGAAATCTAATTAACGACAACATATCACATATTTGACGATCTTATTGGAAGAAATTTTGTTCAGGGCAGAAAGCTATAGGGAACTACAAGGGCTAAATATTCAGACACGTACAAATTTACAAGCTGTGAAAATTTCAGTAAGAGGTTTCACACTGTCAAGTTGATGGGGTTTCAATTTTATAACCAGTTTATGGCTTTAGCGATATCTCTGTTGGGTTTTAAGACCTTTCGGGCAAGTTCAGAACTCAGTTGGATGGGGAAACAGTAGATGTAGATTTGTATGGAGGAACAATTAATACATTTACCTTTTTATGACACCTATAATTTCTCAGACGAATGTGAAAACAGAATTTCAATTTTGTATGCAAGAACAATTAAAACATTCACCTTTTGTACGATACCTACATATTCGCAGGTGAATGGGGGACAGAAAATTGAACCTTGTACGGATGAACAATTAATACATTCATCTTTTTTATGATACCTAAAAGTTACAGTTAGTATAACCTATTGTAGTACAGACGTGCGCTCATACACCTGTGTGTTGTCTGATTTCACTCAGGTATGCAATAAGATGTCAAAAACGATACCTTCTCACACGATCGCAAGCGTGATAACGTTAAAAATCACCCTTTGATCTACATATTTAATGCCCAATTTATCTTTGCGATGGTACTTATTGTTTGATAGGAAATTATTTTCTTAACTCTTCTTTGTAGTTAGTGTTTCTAATATTTTCTCATTTATCAAAAACTGATGCATATTTCCCCTGACTCATCTTTGAGGTTTTACAGATGCTCTCAAGTGCGAAATATGGAAAATATATCCACTCAGAGTTTCAGGCCCAAATTAAATACAAAATGATGCATCGTTCAAACACTATTGAGTTGAGTGTGCTTGCTGTGTTCAAGAATAAAAGTAACGCCATCAATCTACAGGCAAAATTAAGAAGGGAAAAAATAACAACCCAACAATCTATCCAAGGGTGCGCCGAGTGGCCGAGTGGTCTAATGCGCTCTACGTTACGGATCACTGCCATCTCACCTCTGTCTGCGTGGTGTTCGAGTCTCAGCTTCGGCCAATGTGGGTATGTAAGAAAGCTTACCACTAGCTTTTCGTGGGTGGGTGGTTTTTTTCAGGGGTTTTTCTCGGGTTCTTCCTCTACCAATAATACTGGTCGCCATGTATAACCTATCGTGTGCTGAAAAATGGCGTTAAACACTACAACAACAATCTATCCAAAAATGACCACAACAAAAGGATACAACAGTTCTTGGAGAACATTGTCATACACGGTGTCCATAACTAGATTTAACAGAGTTTAACAAGAATCATCGTGATATGGCATATCACTCCGCACCCCCCCCACCCCCCGCCAAAGTACACAAACCCACCCCCCACCCAGCTTCTGTAAACATTTTTACTGAAAGTACTTTATTGTCCAGAGCACTATATGTTAACAGGCGGATATATAGACTTTTTCTACACGTCGTTTCCATGGTAACATACAAATAGTGATCGCAATTTTTTTAAGTACCTCTACGCAAAATGCTTGAGAGTTATGGTCTGGAAAATACAATTGTTATGGACAGACAAACAGATGGACACCGCAATAGTTATACTCCCAACCACTACCCCGGCATTACGTACTCGAAAAAAAGAAATGGAACTAATCGATTCGTGCAAATAAAAATCAAATTGACCAGCATAATCATTAAAACTGTATTTTTAAAAAAATGTATACATTTATTATATCACCTGTGTCCAGGTCAATCCATGAGAATAATTCGAAACACTTCTTTCACTGTAGGCGAGACACACACACACACACACACACACACACACACACACACACACACAACAACAACAACAACAACAACAACAACAACAACTGAATAACAAGATGGTTAGGCGACTAAGAAATCTTCGTACAAAATAATTAATACTTGTTGAAATTTAGTTGTCTGTTTTATATTTTGAGGTTAGTAAATGGTGTGTACTATATGTAACTCCATTCTTTGAGTCTGAACCCTCCCCTTGCCGTATATAAATTGCATTAACAGAGATTCTATGATTACCCGCTTCTTGCCATACGTAAACTGTATTAACAGCGATTAGATATCCGTATGCTTGTGCTTGGCTTTTTATTCAGGTCTTCTGAGCATGAACTTTGTTGCATCGAAATTTTACCAAAAGATTTCTCTCAGCAAGTCTTTTTATATGGGAAAAGGGTATAATGGAAAAACCAGCAAGCAGGTTAGATAATTCACACGCAGGTTGCTATAGATAATAGAGATTTTTACTCATAGAACCCAACGGAAAGTCAAAGGTCTCGTGCTTGCAAAAGACGAGTATGTCTATCTGACCTGCTTGCTGGTTTTTCCATTTTGCATTTTTCCCATATAAAAAGACTTGCTATGAGAAATATTTTTGTAAAATTTCGATGCAACGACTTTCATGCTCAGACAACCTTAATAAAAAAAGCCAAGCATACTGATATATAATCTCAATTAATGCAGTTTATGTGAGGCAAGAAGCGGGTTATCATCGAATCTATGTTAGTGCAATTTGAATATGGCAAGGGAAGGATTCTGACTGAAAGAATGGAAACACATAAAGTAACACACCATTTACTAACCTCAAAATATAAAACAAACAACTAAATTTCAACAAGTATTAATTATTTTTGTACGAAGAATTCTTAGTCGTCTCACCATCTGGTTATTCAGTTTTGTGTTTCTATAGGCATATACATGTACTGCTGAACTGTGCCAGTGATTTTAGATAAAACGTTTCATTTTCTTCAAGTTGTAGCTACTGAAATATACAGACGAAATTAAATTTAAACAACAACAACAACAACAACAACAAAACAATACAACCACAACAACAAGAAAATCCCAAACAACAAAATAGAGATCAGATATAAAGTCGTTTGAATTTTAGATTTATCGTATGGTTCACTAACTCCTATGTAGGTCTATAAAAAAAATTGGAAGCATATGTGTCTAACAGAATTTGAGACATGAATTGTTAGACAAAAACACAGAATACAAATCTTAACTTTCATAGCGACTCTGAAATAGTTAATGCTGACTTTCTCAAGTGGGGTGCGTTCTTCCGTGTAAGACGTACGTAAACATTTCTACCTTGATATGTCTTATTTCATACAGGTAAGGAGAAATATAAAGACGATGACGTGTCCTGACAATTTCTACAATTAGACGCCCACCTTATCTTAATGTCAGCAACTTACTAAATGTTTTGCAGACAAAAAATGGTGTTTCTTTGAAAGATTAAAAATAAAATGAAACAACGCGTTCGATGTTTCAAAATTAGAAAAACAGCAGCTAAGTGTAAATGACGCGAGTTGTCCGACATTATTACGTTAGTTTGCTTTGTGCATTCATTCATCCGTTAATTATTTGCTGTCTTTCTCTTTCTTTAAATATTAATTTTCTGACTTCTCTTCTTTTTGAAATTTTTTTCAGGGTGTGCTTAATCAGTAGCAAAATGGCAGTGTGCTAACAATGGTTGGAAAAAAGAAAGAAAGAAAACGCTGAACCAGTTTACGTTTATTTATTTTACCTTATGTCCGCAGACACGGACAGTATATACCTTAATATTCGATTCCTCAATGACTGATGACCAATCTATTATTTATTTATTAAATTAAATATGTAACCTATTGAATATTATCAACACAGTGTCATTGTAGATCAAATGAACAGGTTTTAATTTTCAATTAAATGAACAAAGATTTTATTAATATTTTAATTTATGGGGCGATCCATTTTGGTCTTAGATACCTTGTAATTTGCAGACTTTATGACCTCCAATAGTTATTTAATATTCGCGGAAATTTCTGACGATGACGATGCTTCAGTTTCATTCTAGATTAACTTAATGTCCCCGGATATAACGGACAGAGCGGACATTATGACTTCTTACGCTACGGTAACTCCTAAGCCACAAGATGTTCTGATTGCTTTTAACAAAGGAAATAAACACTAATTATTAAAACAGGTAGAAGTGGGAACTGCAATATTAAATATTTTTATAAATCCTTCACAGGTGTGAAAGCCTAGGGGCATGTCTGACAGGTGTGAAAGCGTAGGGGCATGTCTGGAGAAAAATAGAATCAAATCGAACTTGACAGATGTACTTATTACATTTTATGTAATTTCCATTTAGAAAAATCAGATTTCATGTTTCATTTTCTTCAAGTTAATTAGCTTGCCTTTATACCTTTACAGGTGCATACCATATTTATGATTTATGAAGGTATTCATTTGCTTTGGAATAATATAAAGTGCAAAGGAAAAAGATAAAGAAAAAGAGAGAGATCACAGGTAGCATGTAAGTTCGAATAATTGAAGCAGTTACTACTCTAAAATATATTGAACGAATTAAGTATCAAAGAAGTTTACATCAAAATACGATTTTTAAAATCCATCTATCTTAACTTCATGTGGCAATTTTAAGATTTAGGATAACGCTGTTCAAACTCATGTATGTATGTATGTATGTATGTATGTATGTATGTATGTATGTATGTATGTATGTATGTATGTATGTATGTATGTATGTATGTGTGTGTGTGTGTGTGTGTGTGTGTGTGTGTGTGTGTGTGTGTGTGTGTGTGTGTGTGGATGGATGGATGTAGCGATAACGTTTGTAATTTGTAGGACTTTTTATTTAAGTAAAATAAAACTTCCAAACTTAGTGTGAACACTTATTAAATCTAAAACCTTTGTTGTTGGTTGTTGTTGTGATTTTACGGCAATTTTAATACGTTATTTCCTATATCATGCCGAGAAATGGGAACCAAGTTCACTTCCCAACGACACACTAAGACTGCCATTCGGTTTGGCCTAGTCAGGTACTAAATCCGCGACCTTTTGATTAGGAATCGAATGCTCTACCAATTCATTGTTTTCTAACTGTTACTCAGGTAAACAATGGAATGTCTTTGATGCCTTTATTATTAAAGGCGTGACTTCGTATTTGCTGCAATATATCATTAGTATAAATATATTAACTAGATGAGAGATTACAAATAAATGTTTATTAGAAATTATACTGAAAAAGCGATGTTGGTAATATCGTGAAAAAATTCCATGAATCAAAAGCTACAAACAAATTTATAAGAAAGTCTTTGATTTATTAGGCACCGCAAACGCGGACTCGTGTGAAAACTGGATGAAAGAAAAACGTGAAGTCATTGTGAACAAATGAATGAATGTTGTAAATTATTGATTTGTACCGCAGTCACTCAAATAAAGCCACAACGTAGAAAGAAAATAAGAAAATAGACACGCTGAAATATTAGCGGAAAACAATTTGTACTCTTTTGTATTTGAAGCGAGCAAGACATCTTTGATTCTTATCTGTTTATGCTCATCATACATTCCATTTTTACGTATAAATGTCACTGACATGAATTCGAATTGATATATTAAAATTAAAATAAATATAATGTCACATGGTAATTATTGGGGCCGTATGTTATTGATCACAGCATGGATGACGTTTACAAAATCAGTATTTGATCCTATGTCAAAGAACTGGTTTCAACCGTAACCTGCGCACCAATGACTTTTCACTGCTGTTGGAATATCGTTCAACCACTTCTGTCACGTCAACAACAGCAAAAACAAACACAGCAACAACAGTATCAGGATGTAGTTGTAGGAGTACACATAAATCTGATGGGTCTGGTGATTCGCCTGCAGCGGAGTGCACTACATACTTTGCAACAGAAAAGGCTGAATGAATTCTGATTGTGAATTTGTCTCATGAAGACGTCATATTGTGCGATGTGAATAAAAGCAGAATATATTCCTCAATGGCTGTGAATTACACCGAGGATTCTTTCACGACGTGCCGCAAAAGGCAGATCATATTCCAACTGGATTTCACGGGTCGCCATACTAATGTAACACTGATTTCGTGTATCAGCTTATATTTACATTTAAGCCATAATATCGCTGTAAATATCGTCTATAGCAGGACGAAGACGTGTGTGCTTGGATGTTTGTGTCCGCGTGTTTGTTTATCTGGTGTCGGTTAAGTTTTATATAAACGATGTGTATGCCCCTAGAGATGATACTTTTATCAGACCTGACTCATTCTCGAGCCAGAACAATAAGGTGGGAATATTAATGAGTTTACCAGGTATTCTTTTCTATTCACATTTATGATTCTATATCACAAACTTTGATGAATATTTTTACTGGCGATGTAACAGCGTGTTCCTTATCTACTAATTACATCTAAATAAGAATTTTATTATGTTTCACCAATTGGGGGCTTTAAATCACTCGTCAATCTATCGAAACTTAACGTTTAATAAACCTCACACCGTGCTCGAGTCTACCCCAGCATTGATCGGCTGGGGTATCGAATCAATAACATTCATTCGTTTCAAATCATGTAACTAAAACTACAATCTATATATGTATAAAGCAAAGCAGACCACACGGAAAGAGATTAAAGAAATCTGATATGTACAAATGAAACTAATCATTTAGGAGACTAATTACTTCCAAATCGCCATTTCACTGTAGGAAATAATTAGTCGGTTATCTGGTAAACGTATCGGGTCTTATGCACATCGGATGTTTGAATTTGATCCACAATAAAGTGAGGTGATGATTTGTTCGTAAAATGATCTTCTCTGCATGGGGTTACAAGAACCAGTCTAATACGGACGTGTTTTTACTTAAGTGGGTCTTTTTTCTCTTTTTTTTTTTTTGGGGTGGGGGGGGGGGGGTGGGGGTTAATTTCGGATAAGTCCAGTCAATAAACCCGTCACCGCTTGATTTTTTTTTAAAAAAACATCTATCAGTTGGTGTGGGTTCTTACTTAATAAATATAACACTTTAAAGTCTAAAACTGAAAAAAGATTGGAAAACTTAAACATTTACAAGATCTAATATCGAGAACCGATCGTAAACCTAAAACATCTCTAAAGCTCTTCTAGAGATTTATACTTATTTGATGTAAACAATTGTATACTGTGTCCGCCATTATATTTCTGAATTTTTTTTTCTCTGAATTACAAGCTGATGCTTGAATGCAAGTATTAAATGTGAAAGCAAACTGTTTATCGAATACTCAGATTTGAGCTCAAAGGATATTAGGGATTTAGGTCTGGTCTCATTTAAAAAAAAAGGTTTATATGAAGTTAGGCATGGTCGCATTTAAAAGAAAAAGGGTCTCATGGATTTAGGCCTGGTCTCTTTTCAAAGAAGGGTATTATGAACTTAGGCCTGGTCTTATGTCAAAAAAGGGTATTATGAACTTAGGTCTGGTCTCACTTCAAAAAAGGGTATTATGAACTTAGGCCTGGTCTTATTTCAAAGAAGGGTATTATGAACTTAGGCCTGGTCTTATTTCAAAAAAGGGTATTATGAACTTAGGCCTGGTCTCATTTCAAAGAAGGGTATTATGAACTTAGGCCTGGTCTCATTTCAAAAGAAGAAATGCGTAATAATCAGAGATTGATTTTCAGCTATGCATTAAATCTACGCGGCATAGATCTATATCTTGTATGCAGTTTTGCTTACACACTAATGACGGTATTTTTTCAATCATACTGGCTTATTGAAATCAATTAATCAATGAGTCATTTTTCTCATTAATGTATTACGTGAGAATGGTCTAATAAAATGTTTGGGTTTTTTTCTCTCAAGGGAAGCAACGCTTAAATGTTTTGACGTCCATAATATTGTGCAAAAGTGTCACTGCGCCGCAGATCAACGAAGAATAACTGAAACTCCAATACATTTGAAAAATCTGATATGACCTCCCTTTAACTACGTAGATCCTGTTCCATAGCGATGATTGATAGACTTCATTAAAATTTCATCAGATGGTATATTATTGTAGATGCCATCACATATCTTGCTGTTGTAATGCCATCTCAAGTCGTGTTACTATAAATGCCGTCATATGCCATGCTACTATAAATGCCACCGTGATATCATGTTATTGTTAATGTCATCATACAGAACACTATTGGGTCGGGGCCCCGAGTGGCTGAGTGGTCATAAAGCGCTCTCCGTTACGGATCACTACCATCTCACCTGTCTGCGTGGGTTCGAGTCTCAGATTCAGCCAATGTGGGTATGTGATAAGGCTTGCCAGAATAACTGGTCGTGGGTCGGTGGTTCTATCTGGGGATTGTCCCGGGTTCTTCATCACCATTAAAACTGGCCGCCATCTATCGCGTGCTGAAAATGGCGTTAAGCTCTACAACAAGAACAACAACAGAACGCTATTGCACATTACATTATATGTCATGTAATTGTAAGTGCCATCATATTACTATTGTCATATGGCATACTATTGTAAATGCCAATATAGGGCATGCTTTTGTAAATGCTATCATAAGGCAAGCTATTATAAATGCAATCGTAGGGCACGCTATTGTAAATGCAGTTCTATGTCATATTACTGTAAATGCTATCATACCGCATGCTATTGTAAATGCCATTACTTGGCATGCTATTGTAAATGCCATCATAGGGCATGCATTGTAAATGCCATCATATGGCACTCTATTGTAAAAAGCGATAATAAGGAATGCTTTTGTAAATGCCATCAGACTTTCTCTTCAATCACCAGTATGGTTAAATACGCATGATACATACACTTCCTGGCATTTCCTATATTAGAATCATGAGAGTTGACATTAAGAATCAAAACCGGTCATTGTTCATTTCTGTTTTATTATTATAATCAACCACACACACACACACACACGCACGCACGCTCTCTCTCTCTCTCTCTCTCTCTCTCTCTCTCTCTCTCTCTCTCTCTCTCTCTCTCTCTCTCTCTCTCTCTCTCGTGGGTCGGTGGTTCATACCGGGGTTTCCCGGGTTCTTTCTCCACCATAAATACTGGCCGCCATGTATAGCCTATCTTGTGCTGAAAAATGGCGTTAAACCCTACCACAAAACAACATTTTTTGGTCGACTGGAAGAATACAGCACACCAAACGGTAATTGGCCAAGCAACATAGACAAGAAGATGTCCGGGTTATGCAGGTATTTGATCTACGGATTAGTCACGACGTAACATAAATATGACATGCAATCCAGGTCATACAGCTATTTGATTTACGGATCACTCACGGCGTATCACAGGGATGGCATGGTGTTGACGTATACAACTTAACACAAGTCTTCTTGTCACGTCTGGTTGAGGTCGTGTTGCTGTCACAGAGGCTCGTATCGTTGCTTATAATTGACCTGTCATACATGTACTATTAAATGACTACATTGAAGGACACTTTTCTCCTCTCTTGCGACCCATTATATAGAATGAACGCTGTTATTTCAAAGTGCATTTCGCGTAGCGTAATACATTTCGTACCAATGTTTAGCTTAGACATTCGACTCTGAACGCGTATGCAAAATTTGGCGTAGTATCATACCTTGAAGGAATGCCTGACCATTTTCTGACATGGCCGTGATCGCGTCCGCGTAATATGCAAGCGATTCCGCTGAATGAAATACTGTCCTCTCATTGGTTAAAATAAACTGACGTCCTGCATTATGTATAACCTATATTTAGTATGTCATTGTGAAGATAGTATTCCATTCAGCGCGTTGTTCTTGCATATTAAGCGGACGCGATCACGGTCATGTCGAGCAGAATGAGAAAATGGTCTGGAATTCTTTATAGGTATGATAGTAAGCGAAACTTTGGATACGTGTACAAAAATCCTAACTCCATCGATCACACTTAAATCCTAACTCCATAGATCACACTTAAATCCTAACTCCGTAGATCACACTTAAATTCTAATCCTAACTCCATAGATCACACGTAAATCTTAATTCCATAGATCACACTTAAATCCTAACTCCATAGATAATACTTAAATCCTCACTCCATAGATCACACATAAATCCTAACTCCATAGATCATACTTAAATCCTAACTCCATAGATCACATTTAAATTCTAATCATAACTCCATAGATAATACTTAAATCCGAACTCCATCGATCACACTTAAATCCTAACTCCATAGATCACACTTAAATCTTAACTCCATAGATCACACTTAAATTCTAACTCCATAGACCACACTTAAATCCGAACTCCATAGATCACATTTAAATTCTAATCCTAACTCCATAGATCACACTTAAATCTTGACTCCATAGATCATACTTAAATCCGAACTCCATAGATCACACTTAAATCCTAACTCCATAGATCACACTGAAATCCTAACTCCATAGATCATACTTAAATCATAACTCCATAGATCACATTTAAATTCTAATCCTAACTCCAAAGATCACACTTAAATCCGAACGCCATCGATCACACTTAAATCCTAACTCCATAGATCACACTTAAATCTTAACTCCATATATCACAATTAAATCCTAACTCCATAGATCACACTTAAATTCGAACTCCATAGATCACACTTAAATCCTAACTCCATAGATCACATTTAAATCCTAACTCCATAGATCACACGTAAATCATAATTCCATAGATCATACTTACATCCTAACTCCATAGATCACACTTAAATCCTAACTCCATAGATCATACTTAAATCTTAACTCCATCGATCACACTTAAATCCTAACTCTATAGATCACACTTAAATCTTACCTCCATAGATCACACTTAAATCCTAACTCCAAAGATCACTCTTAAAAAAAGGAAGGGTATCAAGAAAGTTTTTTTTTTTTTGGGGGGGGGAAGGGAGTGAGATGCATCATGCCACTTGGAATGTCTGTTTAACATATTACCGAGTGGCCGAGTGGTCTAAAGCGCTCTCCGTTACGGATCACCGCCATCTCACCTCTGTCTGCGTGGGTTCGAGTCTAACATTCAGCTAAGGTAGGTATGTTAGAAAGCTTGCCAGTAACTTCTCGTGGGTCGGTGGTTCTTTCCGGTGGTTTTCCCGGGTTCTTCCTCCAACAGTACTACTGGCCGCCATGTATCGCCTATTGTGTGCTGAAAAATGGCGTTAAGCCCTACAACAACAACACCATTCCGTAGTTATGACAATGAATTTGGTTCAGTCTAACCTGCTCTCGGTCGCAGTTCCACACACTGCAAACTCCTACAGGGTTACTTTACTTGATTCATACCATATACACCCTCATATAAATATTATCTAACTACAAAAAACATAGACCCTGATCCGACGTCAATTAATACGACAGCATGTTAGGAATTGCAATGTCTTTTCTACTGATTAGTCCTAATATATTGTACGCACCCGGATCTGCCAGTACAGTATAATACAGCAGATTAATGTCTATGTGATTTGCTGTTGGATCTGAGTTACTCGATTATATACGGTATATGTTTTAAGATAGTTTAAGTTGGACCGAGTAGGTAAGAATAATTCAGTTTTCTCCATCAATCATTCATGAAACGGCTATTTTTCTAGTTTTTGTGACTCATCCAAAGAGGGAAAATAAATTTAAAACAAGAAACAATTTCGTTCATAAACTTTGTACAGCCATCCCCAAAGACGACATTTAGGGTGACCTTGAAGTGACACGGTCATGGTTTACAAGTTGGCACCTGTTGAGTACAAGAACAATAGGATGTTACCAGTCTGTGACAGCCATGCTGGCTTCGCTGCAATGTTCTGTAATGACATACCACCACAGTCATATAACATACACTGCCACACACGAAGCATTTATGGGCGAAAAACATAAACTGAAATCATACTGCACAATGCATGAGGCATGCCATGAACCTAACCTTGTGTCTCCATGCCGTAGGAACATCCTTTATGAGTAATAACCCTAATAATGTCATCATCATCATCATCGTCATCATCATCGTCGTCATATATTTTTTTTACTGTTATCGTCGTAGTTTTTATTATTATTATTATTATTATTATTATTATTATTATTATTATTATTATTACACCCCAAAAACAAAAAGAAAACAAACAAACAAACAATCACAATAGATGAACTTGTGTGTACGAAATGTTTTTCATCTAAAATAGAGCAACACAATAGTATGATGAGAAATTAATTTTTTTTTGTTGCATTGTCGCATGGAAGAAAATAATCTGACGCGTTATTTTGGTGTTTTATCGATGGAGGAAATTAACAGTACATGTTATTTTTTGTTTTGTCCCGTGAAAGAAATAGGACAAGTTATTTTGTTCCATTTTATCGTGGAGGAAAGTAATACAAGTTGTTTTTTTATTGTTCGGTGGAAGAAAACGCTAATTAGGTTGATACAATATGTTATTATTCTGTAAGTGTCTCACGTCTTATGTCCTTTACCACTATTATCGATCTGATCCTCGTACGATTTATGATTAGTCTCCATAGCTACGATTTATAATTGGTCTCCAACGCTACGCTTTATGATCGGTCTCCATATCTCTTTAGGTACAGACCACTTCTGCCGAGATTTTAATTGTTTTGCTTTATCCTGGATGTTACTAATAGTGTTTTAAACCCATTGCATATGGTTGACAAAGACCATTTACGATTCCTTCAAATCTGTAACACTTTTTTGTTTCGCTGATATGGTAATACCGCTGCCTTCTTTTGTTTTTGTTTTCAATGATCTCGTCAACAGTAATGGCTTACGAAGAACTTAAGTTTGTCTGGACACTATTTTGCACCGACACAATGATATAAATACTTATCGTGTAGAAAAATTATCGCCAAATCACCGATACAATGATATAAATACTTATCGTGTAGAAAAATTATCGCCAAATCACCGACACAATTATATAAATACTTATCGTGTAGAAAAATTATCGCCAAATCACCGACACAATGATATAAATACTTATCGCGTAGAAA
This sequence comes from Unio delphinus, assembly GCA_029339505.1. Taxonomy (NCBI): domain Eukaryota; kingdom Metazoa; phylum Mollusca; class Bivalvia; order Unionida; family Unionidae; genus Unio; species Unio delphinus. Next base: position 8,425,805 of record JAQISU010000057.1, on the reverse strand, counting down.
ATTTATCGCCAAATCACCGACACAATGATATAAATACTTATCGCGTAGAAAAATTATCGCCAAATCACCGACACAATGATATAAATATTTATCGCGTAGAAAAATTATCGCCAAATCACCGAAAAACAAGGGGTCAGACAAGCTGCTGTTTACTGTTTATCTTCTGCAATACAGTAAACTCGTTTATACCAAATTGAGATATAACGAAATACTGGACTTTGGACAGTACACCGCAAGGGCCCATTTTGCTATTTTATATAATATACTTACCTGGATATAGCGATATTTGGATTTAAAGGACATCGTTACACACAAAGTTACCAGACTGAACCAGACTAATTCGCTGTTATTTTTTTTTTTTTTTTTTTTTTTTTTTATGGTTTAACGCCATTTTTCAGCACAATATATAGGCTATACATGGCGGCCAGTATTAGTGGTGGAGGAAGAAACCAGAAAAACCCGGAAAGAACCACCGACCCACGAGAAGCTACTGGCAAGCTTTCTCACTTAACTACATTAGCCGAATCTTAGACTCGAACCCACGCAGACAGAGGTGAGATGGCAGTGGTCCGTAACGGACAGCGCTTTAGACCACTCGGCCACTCGGGGCCCCCGCTGTTATTTATAATGTCTATTATTGACAGAGTCTGTTATTGAGAGTGCATGTTCCACATTCTATGAGATGACTAATAAGTTTCGTTCAATAGCCCCAAAAATTTTACCCAAAATTATAGGAGCAATTTTCAAATAAAAGAACTATTATCAATAATTAAAAGATATTATATAACCCTTCAGTTATTTACCATGTGCATAGGAAGCGAGGCACAATTTATTAACGAAATCGAATATTAACCCAAATTAATTTTTCTTACAGTAATTTGAAACTTTTTTCCTAATTAAGCGGTTTTTTTTAAAACTAAATCCATGAATGCTTACAAAATTGACACGAATAAATTTGTCTGTAATTGTGTTTTCTTTTTTTCTTCTTGCGATCAATTCTGGTTTTGAGAAACAAAATTATAATTCTGAATCAAAGTCAGAAAAGAATTAGGAAGATCAGCTTGGCATTGAGACATAAAACGGTTCCATACGTAAAGCAAATCTCAACTGATGCGTTCGTCTTCAAAACTTGTGGGACAGCTAGTATTTAGCTTGTGATTTACGAGCACAAGTGCCACATTATACGATTTAAGATTTTCTGCTACGGTAACTAGTTGAGCAGTACAAAAAGGTTACAAATTACGTAATAGATAACGTATTTGAATGTTAATGTAGGGATTGTTATGTGTCCTGTCGAGATTCCCTCTTCTATCAGAATAGATGAACCAATCAATGCAGTCTACCTGATACACTTTCTATATGAATATGCACTGGAAAATGTCAAGTATATAATCTTATACAACAAAAATTTCATCATGAGAATTTATAAAGCACTTTATAATTATGATGATCGGATGAATATAAAAAAGGATAAATCGTTTTTAAGTAGAAACAATGAAACGTGTCACGAATAAAACGGAAATATTTTACAAATTGTTTCCAATTCAAGAGTGAAATATTTTATTATATCTATTAAAATAAACGAAGATTTTCTTTATAATGTTTTATATTGATTACTTTGTCAAATTACTCACCGAGTTCACACGAAAATGAAGATATTTCAATTTTGGTTAACACATTTCTTGCGCAGATTATAAAGTGAACATTGCAGGGTTATGGTAAACTGTAAAAGCATGACAGATCTGTCGTATCCGACAAACCTCACTTGTGAGTTTATTTGTAATGATTTAGGTCCTATATTACTTATTTATGCATCCAAACATGATGTTTTGTGTGGCCTTGTCAAGCTTCTAGTTCATAAAAAAACACGCTGCACACAAATTTCGATTGTCATTCAATTTCGGTATGCAGTCAACACTCGTCAATGCCCATTTTCTCCATCGTTTATAACATGATTAGGACTGTGAGGAGATAAAATGTGTGCTTACACAAATTTGGGACTATATTTAATCGAGCATTTGAAAGAAAATGTGTAACGGTTGTCGTTGATCGTAACATGTATTTGATACTGTATGGATGACACAGTATATCGAATAGCAGCCTGTTATGCAAATTTAGTCAGTGACAATTCGCATGAATCACATGACATAAAGTCTTGACACACTTTAAAATCTATTGATCGAGGACGCGGGGGATGGGGTGGGGGTGGGGGTGGAGGGGATAAAATTGAAATGTGTATATAGATGGAAATGCAGGTTTGACTGCCATATATAAGCGCAGAAATATGTCCTAAATGACAAAGAAAATAGTTCTAAACGTGATATTGTCATCACTGTAAAACCCGCTGTACTTTTTTCAGTTGGCTGCGCGTTATACATGAATAGAAAATGTTGCCTCACGCTGGGATGACCGGAATGAAATTTCAGTATCGTACCTATGTGATCGTGCTTTCTTCTAAACAAGGAGGTAAATCTTATTAACACTTCTATACAGACATCCACACAGCCCAAACATTATCAAACTATTGTTACCTTGTTCTACAGACATCCACACAGCCCAAACCTTATCAAACTATTGTTACCTTGTTCTACAGACATCCACACAGCCCAAACATTATCAAACTATTGTTACCTTGTTCTACAGACATCCACACGGCCCAAACCTTATCAAACTATTGTTACCTTGTTCTACAGATATCCACACAGCCCAAACCTTATCAAACTATTGTTACCTTGTTCTACAGACATCCACACGGCCCAAACATTATCAAACTATTGTTACCTTGTTCTACAGATATGCACACAGCCCAAACATTATCAAACTATTGTTACCTTGTTCTACAGATATGCACACAGCCCAAACATTATCAAACTATTGTTACCTTGTTCTACAGACATCCACACAGCCCAAACATTATCAAACTATTGTTACCTTGTTCTACAGATATGCACACAGCCCAAACATTATCAAACTGTTGTTACCTTGTTCTACAGACATCCACACAGCCCAAACCTTATCCAACTATTGTTACCTTGTTCTACAGACATCCACACAGCCCAAACCTTAGGGGGCAGGGTCCAGTTTTTATGTACAAATTTAATGTCGCATGCACCTGCCTAATATAAAAATTCATTAAAAATATAATACGCGAGTGAGGTCAAAAAGGTACATATTTCTGGATAGGTATTATGTAGTGCAACATAATCATATCACACACATGACCTGACAAGTCTACTGAAGTTCTTAGAATAAAATATTTATGTACCCCAACCCCTATTTTATACATGCATTTTTCACATCCGAAGACCATTTTTGACAGCATGTGGTGCTCACAGTGCAAACGCAAGGCCTTTTCCTAGATGAAAATTTTGAAAAATATTGTCTACTAAATAGCTTGATGCAATTCATAATAGTTGTCATCCATGCCGTTTTTGATATATTCTACTTGCCTTGAACCCACGTGTCTACTGCTATGGGAGGCTAGCTCTTCTTCCTAGCCGACTATTGGTATTTCACAATCAACATACTGCAGAGTAACTATGGAAAGTGTACATGTCTGACATCAATTTCAAGAACAACACAAGCCTGAAACACCTAGTTCACAAATTTTTCCATATCTTTAATTATTACACAATAGTAGCTCAAAAACTCACACCATACCCTTAAGTTAAGAAATTTGCCAGGGGCCAATTTACGAAACTGGACCCTGCCACCTTATCAAACTATTGTTACCTTGTTCTACAGACATCCACACGGCCCAAACATTATCAAACTATTGTTACCTTGTTCTACAGATATGCACACAGCCCAAACATTATCAAACTATTGTTACCTTGTTCTACAGATATGCACACAGCCCAAACATTATCAAACTATTGTTACCTTGTTCTACAGACATCCACACAGCCCAAACATTATCAAACTATTGTTACCTTGTTCTACAGATATGCACACAGCCCAAACATTATCAAACTGTTGTTACCTTGTTCTACAGACATCCACACAGCCCAAACATTATCAAACTATTGTTACCTTGTTCTACAGATATGCACACAGCCCAAACATTATCAAACTGTTGTTACCTTTTCCTACAGACATAAACGCAGACCAAAACTTTAGCAAACTGTTGTTGCCCGTTTATAAAGACATCCACGCAGCTCAATAATTAGGAAACTGGTGTTATCATTTTATAGACATCCGCGTAGCACAAACTTTATCAAACTATTGTTACCGTTTAATATAGACCCGTTTAATAAAGACAAATACGAAGCCAAAACGTTATCGTTTTATATAGACATTAACACAATCCAGACTTTATGAAACTGATGTTTTCTCATGCTTCGACAGAGAGTATAAATACCTATGGAAATTAATGACAACGATGGAAAAATGAAAGCATGCACCCAGTCAAAATATACAAAGTTGCTTTACAAACAATCCCCTGAAAACTAGGTCCAATCCATTTCCTTGTCGTTCCACTTCTGTCTGTAATTAGCACGTGACACGTACCATGTTCCTGTATTTTCAACTGTCATTTTCGACAGATAATGATAATTTTTATTTGAAGCCTTTAAACAAGTTATCTTAATTAACCTCGTTGTAAATTTCCAATGAATAATCTTATATATGTCTTTGATTATAACCGTGACTAAATATGCGAATAAAGACAATAAGAGATGGCATGACACCCTGACCTTGTTCACATTGTTGGATCTTACACAGACGTATATATTGATGATATTAATCTGTCACACCTATCTCCACTTGCATAAATCATTCATGATCTTGAGGAAAACTTGCTCTTTCGGAGATTATAAAAAGGATCTCCGAACAAAGGACTGTCAGTGTTGTAATGTGCAATTTTGACATCAAGGATGAGTGGATTAAAGAGGAGACCCGTATTAAAATCCGATGAGCATGCTGTTCATGCATTATAACATTCATCTGCAACATGTTCAAATACTACTCATGCATTACAACATTAATTTGCAACATGTTCAAATACTACTCATGCATTACAACATTAATTTGCAACATGTTCAAATACTACTCATGCATTACAACATTAATTTGCAACATGTTCAAATACTACTCATGCATTACAACAGTAATTTGCAATATGTTCAAATGTGTGGTAGAAATTATATGCCCAATGCTTCCTTGTGAAGCAAAAGAAGATGAAATTATTTTTATTTGTTTCAGAATTATGCATCTAGCTAAAAATGTGTTTCAATGATTTGTTGTTTTTATGTACCTAAAGAACCATTTTTTTTCAATATGTATATTAAACAACAACAACCAAAGGCATCATTTAACTCCAGATTGTTCATTTTGTACATGTACTCGGTGAAAAGATTCACATTTTCATTTTTATACGTATGTCAACTCTGTACCTGGAGACCCGTAACACGTATCATGCGTAAATGAACAATGTGGAAAAAGTGCGTATTGATACGCATCATTTCACTATAAACTAACGAAACCTCAAAAAATATTATCTCACAGTCACGTCTCTAAAACTGTATTTTCCTCACTGATTGTGGTAGTGTGGTAGACAGATTACGCATTTTAGGTCTGCTCTGGTTATAATTATGTCCTGCGAACGATACGCTCACACTGGATAATGACCAATGTATGCACGATATGCTTGTATTGCACAATAGCCAATTACGCATAATACACTCATACTGAATAATAGCCATTTACGCACGATACGCTCACACTGCATAATGGCCATTTACACCCGATATACGCTTGTATTGCATAGTGGCCATTCACGCACTATACCATCGTAGTGCATAATGGTCAATTACGACTGATTTACACTTGTATTGCATGATGACAATTTATGCATGATATTCTATTACTGCAAAATGGTCGTGTATGCATGATACACTCGTATTGCATATTGGTCATGCATGCACGATACGCTCGTATTGCATATTGGTCATGTATGCATGATACGCTCGTACTACATATTGGTCATGTATACATGATACGCTCGTTTTTGCATAATGGTCATTACGCATGATGCGCTCGTATAGTGGCCATTTATGTACGATACACTTGTATTGTGTAATGGTAATTTACGCACGATATGCTCGTGCTGAATAATGACGGATTACGCATGATACGCTTGTATTGAATAATGACCATTTGGGCATGATACGCTAGACTGGTTTTAAAAATACCTTCCAATTATGGAGTCTGCATGCATGCTTAAGAAACAAAATAAAACTTATTGACAACCAAATGTACAATAATTATATATTTCTTATAGTTAGTTATATAAGAAATATTCACCTTTCAAATAAAAACACTCAGGAAACACTCAGTTATCTGAAGGAAAGGAAAATCGTACAATGGTTTACCGTACAAGCAAATTCAATGTTAAACATATCGTTAAGTCAGCGGGCTATAACATCCTCAATTCCATCACACGCTTGACTTTAATGAAGTAATGTATCGTATAAACTGTAGTTATATTTAAGTACCGCAAGTTGTAGGTGAGCAAGCGAAATTCGGAGCCTGGAACTTCATTCAGTTTGGTGCAAGGCAGTAAAATCAACGATGGTTTGACGAATATACAATTATACCCGGAGTAAAACACGCTATATCTAATGACCGACTGCCATGATGGACGGGAACAGCACCATGAGATCTAGGGTCAGGTGTGAAACAAAATATTTGAAAGTTACTTATCTTGTCTCTTTTATAATGATAGACAGGGTCAGAACGGGCCTTAGGAGTAATCTGAGGTATTTTTGTCACTTTATGATTCTTCTTTATTCAGGTTATTATTTATTTCAACAGTAAGATCACGTCAGCTACCTGTGAACCAAACGTGTCTTTATGCAAAGCATTTATGTCCGAGGATTTACACAATTTGCACATGCCTGTCCATTAAATAAGGAATAGTACAAGCAACGTGGTATGATATGCATGAATACAGATAATCCACGAGCCATCCCATCAAATTATTGTTACACATAAAAATAAACTAAAAACAAGCAATACAACACCCATCAAATAACTTTTGACCTGCAGAATAACTATTAATATTGCAGGGGACCATCTGTAAATTTTGAATACGGACCGAAATATCCGAGCTATCAACATTGCAGGAGTCCATCGGTAAGTTTTGCATAGCGGTCTAAATAGCCCAGCCACGTCAATGAATTGGTCAAGGACTTACTACTCATCCATAGTCCGAGAATATGTGATTGTTTGTTAATCTTAGAGAACATTTTTACGTTAGATGTGAAAAATAACTTACCACACCATTGCAGAGGGAAATAGACGCAGGTCTCTCTGGGAAATCCGTCACGTGACCAGTGAAATGGCACGCTCCAGTCTGATCCTCCAGTCCTTGAACCTGTTCATCTAAGAATTCTTCATTGGCAGACGAGTTTAGGGACTTTCTGCGGTAGATTTTGAATCCTGGAGCAAGTAGTTTGTCATTTTCCCATAATTGTAACCGGAAATGTTCCCCATTTCCAGCTAACATCAGCTGCAGAGGTTTGTCATCAGTAGCCTCTCTTTTGCTCCTTGTGGAATGTCCATGCATATTTTTATATATTTTATAGCTGCCATCGTCAATAATACTGGGAATGACAATCTCAAAGTCGTCTGAAAATAGAAGATACACGTCGCAATTCAAATACTGCGATTTACGACAAAGTCGTCTGAATATAGTATAAGATGTCTGAATATAGTATAAGATGTCTGAATATAGTATAAGATGTCTGAATATAGTATAAGATAAATGTTGTAATTATGATTCTATAAAATACGACATGATCGTCTGAATAAAGTATGTAACAACGGATGTAGTTCAGATTCTGAAGAATATGATAGCTCGTCACAAAAAGGTAAATTTCGTTACATCGCTGCTTTTATGTCTGTTTACTCTCAGACATCACGTAGGCGAAAACACAAATCTACTCAAAATGAACGAGGCAAGTAGTTTGAACTCGAGACATAATATATCAAAGGGCAAAAGCTTAAATCAAAGCTCGAAAAGATCCCCCCCCCCTCCCTCTCTGTCTCAATGTCTACCTTTTTTCTTTTGGGATCATGCTGCAGGTAACTTTAACAGTTTTTATCATGGGTACGAAACTGTTGTCTAATGATTGCCTGCTTTTCATGGACCCAGTATGACAATTCATGATTTGCAGTATAGATTATTATTTCAATGAATCCGTCGTAATATATGCTATTGCCTTGACATGCGCAGTGATAAAAAGTCTGACACAATTTACAAAATCCTGATTACTTTAGCCCTGCCGTCATTATCGATAGAGATGAAATACTATCTAACGTACACTGTACTAACCCTGCCGTAAATAGTGATATAAATGTGATCAAATCGAATGTACACTGTACTAATCCTGCCAACAATATTGAAAGACATATACATGTAATAGAATCGTATGTTTTCTGTATTAACCTTGATGTCAATATCGATAAAATGTGATACCATCGAATGTACACTGTACTAAATCTGCCGTCAATATCGATAGAGATGTGATACAATCGAACGTACACTGTACTATCCCTGCCATCATTATTGATAGAGATCTGATACCATCAAATGTACAATGTACTAACCCTGTAGTCAATATTGATATAGATGTGATACCGAGGAAGGTACACCGAACTATCCCAGTTGTCTTTATTGATAGATATGTGATACTATCGAATGTACACTGTACTAACCCTACCACCATTACTGATAGAGATGACTCTGCCGGGGATCGAACCCACGGCCTCCCGCATCCCAGGCGGACGCTCTAACCGCTAGGCCACCGGAGCGATCATAAAATAATGACTTCCTAAACTATCCTTTCACTGACATTATTAGCCCACAGTAGCAACCATGTTTTGAAATAATTATATTTGGAATGGGAAGGAAAGTAGATAGATAAAGTTCATGTTACTCTGAGGAGTATACATTTCTTATATTCATAGACAAAACGGTTCAGAATTTGGAACATAGCAACGTAAAGCTGAAAAATGTATGGAATGCATTTACTTCCATGTTATAAGATATTAAGAGGGTTATTTGTCCTACTCACGCGATACGATTGAAATCAAATTAGCGGTCACAATTAATTTCATACTTTGGATAAATATATGATCATTCAATTCCTGTTTAATACCCCTATGAACTAAGTGTACGGTACTGGGTGAGGTAAAACAATACTACCAGTATTGTCCAATAGCAATGGCAAGGCGACATGTATCCGACTGCAAAAACTTGAACCTTTTCATGGATATAGAGTAGTACACTTTCTATCATAAGAAACGCATACCGCATATTTTTTTTATACACAGGAAAAAAGGAAAAATGACGAGAAGACGGTGACAAATAGACGATATAATACAGAAATCTATTTTAAAGACAATTCTAATTATAAGGAATATTTTGACAATGACGAAGATAATTATGATAAAAATAAGAGAAAGGCTATTTCTAGATTATAATATGATATCGCACATAAATGTGGATTGTTTCGCTGCAATGGATTTGCAAGAACATCTTTCACCATAAAAAATCGGTTCTTTTCACTATTCTCAAAAGTGTGACTATTCCCAAACGCGTGACTATTCCCAAAAGTGTGACTATTCCCGAACGTGTGAATATTCTCAAGTGTGACTATTCCCAAACGTGTGAATATTCCCAGACATGTGACTATTTCCAAACGTGGAACTCTTATCAAAAGTCATAGTATTACCAAACTTGACTATTACAAACGTGAGACTTCGAAGGTAGTAATTTATTCAAAATGCCTCATTAAATATTTATTTACCTTTTTAAACCAATGTTTCCTTCTTTTAGGGAAATGCTAGTTTAATAAGTGTAAAAAAAAAAGTCTTGTCGCCTAGCATTTTCAATATTCTTGGCAACGCTGAACAAAAAAATACAAGATACTCATAATTTCCAAATTAAGTGTGCGATCGGTTAATTTATCAAATTGTTTCTTTCTCCCGTTCATTAAAGTAACATAATTAATGCATATCCAAGTTACGATGTTGTCTGTACATATATTCCATCAAACGGCCATTAGTTTCCACAACACGAGTTCAAATTTTCATTTTGAGCATATCAATTTCAAGAAATATAAGATACCACAAATCGATTAGCAATTTTACCTTAAGCAAGCAGTAAGTTGTAATAAATGTTATACAAAAGATTTGCGTGTTATTGTTCTGAGTACCAAATGACACGGGAAGTCATCAATGAAGTTGGCAACAAGCTGTCATCTCTCGCATCAAAGATGTAGATCTTTAACCCGCTTCATTTAGCTAACGATACTCCCGACAATAGATTCAACCTGTTTTATGAATGATTTGTAAGATCTCGATATGCAATCTATACACTAAAGATTTTACCACAAACGCTGTGAAATTTAATCTTTCTGCAATCCGCCACCTTCTGCGTAGCAAACGGTAAACCTTACAAGAATCCTTGCAATGCACGGTCCAACTTGGTTAGCGTGCTTAGGCTACCAGACATAGTGTTAGTTTAATAACTGTGCACAGACCAAGCAAGATAGGCTACCGTCCATGGACCATGGTAGAAATCTAGCAAGGTTCTCGACTCCAACTGCCTTGCAATCTTTCAAGTGCCAATGTGCGGTACACCTCAATCAACCAACAAAAACATAATCGTTTTACGAAGGGCAATAAAATATATCTAAACCAAACATGGCTTTATTGACTTTGGATTCTATCCCTTGTTTAAGTCAAGTATTGTAAAGATTTCCTATTTCAGTACCATTAGTTCTTCACCATTTAAAGACACCAAAACTGCGAATTATCGACTTCAAACAGCGCCCTCTTTCGATGACAAACGAATCGACACGGAAAGTGAGTGAATCATATCTAGCTTAGAACTTCACGTGTACTCAAGGAACTGAAATCGCCACCAAAACAGAAATTTGATATTCACAATGTTTTGGAGGCACTCGTGTTGACTGACGTACTGGCTAGCGCGCGCACACACACACACACACACACACACACACACACACTATATATATATATATATATATATATATATATATATATATATATATATATAGTTTATATTTTGTCGATCACTGCATGAGTGATTTAATCATTTGCTGCCATTACGATGATGTTCATCAATCATAATGTCGTGCCCTTTTGCATCTGGCATATGAAAGGTACACTTTTGACATGGAAATTAAAGGTTTTAATGATCAACAACATTTTCGCATTTGTATGACTGTCGTGCGTATATCTTTGAAGTGCTAATAAATCTTTTCAAATTCTGATGAGGGAGAAAATTACTTTCAGCAAAGGTGATGAAGCAAGCTGTGAAAACATAAACGTATACATCAAATATATTTCGCTTGAGCCGTCTCTCTGTCTCTCTCTCTCTCTCTCTCTCTCTCTCTCTCTGATGTTGATCTATGATCTAAACAAACATCAACTTGTCTCCCACACAGTATGTATTTGAATAAGATTGTTGAAATAAGAACTGGATTGGTTTTAAAATAAAGTGAAATCCGAATTCCAACATAAAATAGTATGCAAAAAATGACTGAAGGAAAGTAAGTACACTAATAAACCGGAAGTGTTTCTTATCCGGCCCAATACATGCCACATTCTACCAAAAAAAAAATAATATTGGAAATCAGGATTGAATGTCCATACTGAGTTTGAGCACATCAAGGATGCCGGATTTATGTGATAAGGCATTGATAAGGCATAATAGTGGCAAAAAGCACATCAGTCCAAATCAAAAGTTGTCAAATCGAATTGATTTTTTTTTACTGCCACTGGCCCATTAATTTACAGCCACTGGAATGGTAAAGCATTTCCTATGATGACTGTTTTCTTATGGTTTTGAATGTGAATTTAAACAATGAACAGTCGCTAGGATCATTTAAGATTATATATGACCAAATCCAATAGAGGGTAAGACACTGAAATCCTTTATTCTGATGTACATGTGTGCAGAAGAACCCATCCACTTTTCATCGTGTGAGTTCCTTTCGGTGACTTTCTTCTTTGAACGTTGATCGTCATAATGTAAAACCACAATATGCAGTATACACAAAAAGAAAAAAGACAAGTTCTCACGCTGCAGGGGATTTATTAACCGAGGTGTGGAATGATTAGTTTTTCCTGTAATGGTTACTTCAAATATTGAAGTTCTCCGATTGATCCCTCTATTGTCCGGAATGAAATTCTCTTGCATAATTTTATCTGATAAAATCCAATATGCTCTTTAATGGAGCAAACAAGCAAAGTGATAAACATACGGGAAATACGAACGGTGAGATAAATGAGTTCTTCTTCTATTATTCAATTTTGTCTAAATACCGTCTCTTTATTCAACACACGAACCATGCCAGAGTTTCCAAAGGGATGAAATATCAAATTGCGTGTTGTTGTTTTTAAAAAAAGAGAAACTTTAGAAGCGATATCTCCATATTTGTATACGTCTTAAAATTGTTTGAATTTAACCATGTCATACCCGCCAGTAATTGAGTGCCAAACTGCATCGTTTTGAAAGAATTAAACCTCAACTTAAAATGGTATTACATGCTTTCCTGCTATGTTTAGCAAAAATATTTGACGTACTGCCTTTAGATGTGTTTTTTTTTTAAAACATAGTATTTGTCTCCAGTACTTCCTTGAGACGTGTCTTGTGACATTTTAATAATGGCGCTATGTGTTACGTGTTTAGACTCTTAACAAACATAACAAGAACAAAGTGAGGACAAAAGCTTTGTAAAATTTAACAAATATATTATTTCCCTTAAAAAAAACATAAGAAGGAAAAAATTAGAAAAAGAAACTTATGGTTTTACGAATCAAGTCCAAAATTAATCCAAAAATTGAAAAATTGAAGTCATAGTAATACAAAGTCCTAAATTAAATTGAGTTCGAATCCCGATGATCTCCAAAATGGAAGACAATGACGTCTATTCTAACCTGTGAAGTGCTGAAGTGTCAACAGTCTCTTTTCGAATCACAAAAATATTATTCCAGTTTTTTAAAGTCTGTATAAAATTCGATAAATGTCTTTGCCCAGGAATTAATTTAGACCACTAGTATTTCTGGTAAAAGAATCACTTTTCTTACAAATAATTTTAGGAAAATAAAATATTTAGCTGGTCACAACAAAATACAACTTGACTTCGCAAGTGTTAAGACACTACTGATACTTCTTTTTCAAAACATTAGTAATATATCTAACTACAGCGCAAAAAAGGTTACTGGATGGAGGTCAAGGGTTCATCCTTCTGGGAAAACCAAACGTTTGTAACAACAAACACATGTCTCGTACGCCTGATATGTCATTTATTCCACATTATGGATCTTACTCTGAGGAAGAATATTTTTTTTAATAAATAAAATTGTTTACTAAAACTTTTATTGGTTCTGAATCAAGGTCAGGAACTAGATCAGCATTATATACACAGTTTCTATTATTAGTTGTTTACTTTGAAAAGAAAACAAAATCAATCAGAGCTTAACTCTCATCCGGTAAATAAAGTTACATTACAATAGCATGTAATGGAATAAAAAATAAAATAAAACTAACAAGCAAACAATTAAATTAAATCAAACATGCATAACACTATGCAAATATGTATAAGAAGGGAAGGCAATAAAAACATTCTTGAAAATCTGCGACTCAACTTAATTTATGACTTTCGAATAACTTTAATACATGATTGCCGCGAAACAGCTTAGAGTCATAATTTCCCAAAACGGTCTTTACTTTTAAATTTTCCTTTTGATTCATAATAATCCATGTATCTTAGAGAATATATGAAGAAAAAAAAAACAGCCTGAATTGCCTGCTGGAATACACTGTAGTAAAGTACAGCCTGAATTGCCTGCTGGAATACACTGTAGTAAAGTACAGCCTGAATTGCATGTTTGAATACATTGTAGGTTTAATGTGATCGAGCTTCAGTTTCATAGCAATTTTTGTGCATATCAAGGCAATACAATTTACGGCATTTGCTTTCTGACTACAGTTAAACATGGTCTCTAATGCCAAGTTGTCTTAGGCACCCTTTGCACTTTAACTAAAATGTAAGCATGATCCCTAGAGTCAATCTGTCTGAATCACCTTTACGACATTCGTTTTCTGACTACAGATAAATATGATCCCTAAAGTCAATCTGTCTGATACACCCTTACGACATTCACTTTCTGACTACAGATAAACATGATTCCTAGAATCAGTCTGTCTGAATCATCCTTACGACATACGCTTTCTGACAACAGATAAACATGGTTCCTAGAATCAGGGTCTCTGAGGCACTCTTATCGTCGTTTGTTTTGTGACTAAGATAAACGTTGTTCATCGAGTCAGAATGTCTTAGGCACCCTTACGGTATATACTCTCAGACTACAATTTAAGCATTACCCATTAAGTACAGTTTTCTGAGGCGCCCTTACGGCATTTGCTTCCTTTAGTAGAGTTGTCTAAGTCACTCTTAAGCCATGGATAATTCATATATCGCCATAATAATTTTAATCACACTTGTGCACTCAGCGCGAATACATAAAAACAAGCAGTGCTTGAAATGGAATAAAATGCAGTGATCGATAACAGATTTAGTTGAACTATCAAGGTTCGATTAATAATCGATTATTCTTCCATACAATGGAAAACCCGGAATGTTTTTTAAACAAACTACCATGATAATAAGGTCCATGACACAAATGAATATAATTTAGACGAAATCAATCACAAAAGTCCTAATGAATTAATTTTGCTGAAAGTGACCAATGACTGACCAAGTCGATTAATCAAAGCAACACAGTCAGACGGTGTGCGATAGTAATTCTGCAAATCAGACCAGTGTTATATATCGATTTCTTGCATAATTAGGTTCAAGTATTCAAGCAATGAACATCAAAGTTGTTATATACAGCGGTTAAGGTAGCAAGTCTATCCTCTCAGTTGAAGTTTATGAATGAACCACAGCATGACTTAGCAAACGAGATTATTGCAATGGGAATATAAACCACCGAGTATACTCGTGTACACGATGTACAAAGCTCAGACCATTATATGCCTAGATCCGGTATCAGACAATTTGCACAATGGCCAAACATATTATAGTTTTTCCAAGAACAGAAACAAAACAAAAATAAAAATGAAAAACAGCTACAGTATAGATCATGACGTGTAAGCGTCATACAGTGTTTAAGGGATGGACGATGCCTATTCCTGTCGTTCGGTTATGGGAATGTACATGGTACATTGTACTAAATGACTCACAAGGAAAGATTTATTTTTTTAAATGATCAGCGTTCTTGTAGTTTGCTAAGGCAAATATCAATAGAAGTGATCTTTATTAGGACACCACGACGGCTGAATTTTAAATCAAGACTTGAGAAAAAAGTAAGTCAGAAAATATAAAAGCTGACTCATCTTTCTCTCGGCACCCGAAACTATCTAGTGTAATGTTGGATCGCAGTGAAGTTTCATGGGTTCTTCCTAAGCACCGCAATAGTTTTAACAGTAAAACAAACATGAATTTATGACGATCTCAGAAACACCATTACAGTTGTGTGTAAAGGACATGATATCACTTTTCAAGAAAAGATTGTACCATAACCTCGACATTCTAACACCAAAGATATTCATACACAGACACAAGCTTATATCTAATAAAAACAAATTATATTATCTTTAAATACGCTTGATTAAACATCTCTGTCTGCTGTCCGACACGAAGTTGGAAACGGGTAAATAATTATTTTTCTTTATGCCCTACATTTTATTAAGTCAAATACTATTCTAAAAGAAACGTTGATAAACATGTCTGCATTCGAGTTACATAGGTATAATAGATAAACATGTCTGCATTCGAGTTACATAGGTATAATAGATAAACATGTTGCCATTCTTGTTCAGTTACATGTTTACATTTCAAACCAAGCTTTAACGTGACCTCACCCATGTCAAAACTTTAAACTACGGCCGCGATGACTCTTTGCATGTATCGGTATTATAATAAGTATATTGTTTGTCAAGTAAAGGAAATAATTCATATATCTTAATATAATAATGACTTTATTCGAATATAAGATTATTAAAATCGTACCAAAAGATTTCTGTAAACAATAAACTGTTGTCATACAAATCCAGGGTCTACAGTAATTTGTTTTGTTTCAAAATCAAAGTGACCATATCATATGGACGAGTTCCAGTACTTTGGGCGAGTTATAACCAGTGAATTCATCACATATTTTTTCGGTTATTCTATAATTATTTATGTTAATAGCAGACCCCATTCCCACGGGAGAAAATTTATCAAACAGTGGCTTAACTATTGTTATTACGTTAGCTCAGCACAGATGACCTAAACATCGCCTGTTACTTGAAACACACTTTACTTATTTTTATTTTTAAATTACGAATATAAAGGCGTCTCTTTATCAGATCATTGAAGCGCAGTATTTTGATTTTTTGATTAAACCTGACAGCCAATCTTCAATGGATTGCATCGTAGCTGAATTAAAAATATTGACAACGTGCTTCATTCAGTTAAAGTTCATTGATAAAACAACTAGACTAGAGTGTGTATACCAAAGAACTAACCGTAATATCGACATATCTCACATCTAACATACCCTCAAGGCCTACAAATCAGCCGAGTTTGGTATCAACAATGAATGTCGTAAACGTAAGGCACAAAGAACTTACTTATTCGTTTTTGGTTCTCGATAATTTAAATTAAATTCATATTATCTGCTATTATTATTCTCGCTGTACTTTTATACTAACCACCAGGTTTCATTGGCCTTTACTGGTTCTAATGGCCGTTCATTTAAAATGAAAATGTAGACAAGACTGAATCGCTGACTTTTGGACACCGTTTTCAAATTCTTTATGCTTCAAACATTATTCAAATCTATATGTTTCTTTTCCAGTTAAATGCTTTGAAAATTAGAAGCAAAATGTACTTTCTAATCCTTTCACGGATTCCATTCAACATATAATTTTGGAAAATAATTGGAAGGTACACGTAAATCACGAAGAAACCGAATAATCTCAGTCTGCTCCTCCCACCCGCATACCTTTCTATAATTTTTGAAAATGGTGTTATTTAATTAATTAAATTTTAATTAATTTAATTTAATTAATTTTAATGAGATTGGATTGGTAGAGTCACATGGACTACGAAGATTAAAGATATGTCCAATCAATATGGCGTATGTCTAACACAAGATATTGGAGATGGAAAAAAAAGATTATTTCAGAGTTAAAACAGAGTTAAAACAAAGGATTAGAGACACTGCATGTCAATAGTGATAAGAATGGTTATTAAATCCTCAAAATGTTATTACTAGTCAGTATAAATCCCTCCTCCAACGTAAGAAATAATTCTCTTGCAATATTTTTTTTAATTTATGAAAATATTTAGTACAACTAAAGTGTTCCAGCCATAAACTAATGATTGAAACAGGAAGAAGGAATTAAATGGATATCACATTCAGATTTTGTGAACTGTGCAGGGAAGAAATATTTATATAATATAGGGAGAATTCTATTTTGCTTGTGTTTGCCCAGAATATACTAATATTAGAAGACAGTATTTAAGAAATGTATATAATTAACAGATAAGCATCGAAAAATTTGTCTCGCTTATGGCTAGCAGTGATGTAGTGACGCTGTATAATTAGACACATTTTTCTCGCTTATGGATAGCAGTGTTGTAGCGACGCTTTATAATTTATTTATCACACATCTTGTACAGATCGTTTGCTGGAAGAGATTGTCCTTTATTTATATCAGAAAATGTTTAATAATTACAGAAATAACTGTACAAATAAATCAAGAATTTGCTGTTTAACCTGTACTAAAGAAAATGCGGTGTTCTAATTGTGCATATCTAAAATAAATTTTGTAATATATGCCGGATTCCGTTTTACATTGAAATAAAAAAGATTTGTAAAAATTAAACTTTTATATAATTATAAATATACTTAGAAACATTTTGAGGGTAATATGTTAATATAAAATGGCATTTAAAATCAGAATAGACAATATATTTGCAAGTGCACTTTATTCTATTTAAGTGCATTGGGGGTTTCCACACATGGATGTCGATACAAATTTATAATTTTTGCGCTGGAAGGAGGTCTCTCGGGATGACACGTGAGCTAACGCACTGGTTGACAGCAACCATAACGATGCCACTGTTCTAGAATACTTCATTGTTTGTTTAAGTCCGCCACATTATTCAAGTAAACTTTAAACGATTGTTCCAGATGAATACCATTCATGACATTGGATACATTTAGATGTGTGTTTGATTTCGATTTTTAACGTAACGTAACTTAAACAATTTTTCAGTCATATCGCTACGATGTCTGCAGTGTGATAGTTTATAGTGATGTCAAGCATTGGGGCATCATGCCGCAGATATGCAGGATGATGTCTCACCCAGTTACATCATCCTGACACCAGTTCGACCAGTCCTAACACTAACCTTTTAAAGCTGAGCACCAAGCGAGGCAGCTAGTCTTTGGTATGACTCGGCCGGGGATCGAACCCACGACCTCCCGCATCCGAGGCGGAGGCTCTAACCACCAGGCCACCGGCTTAGGTATCAAATTAGTCGACTTTGTGAATGGTAATTTTGTTTAAAAATAACCACATGCTGCAGACTGCAGTTCCTGTATAGGACTACGTACCAGATTCCATTTTAGGTCGTCTGATCCCAATAGCGACAAAACCGACCAAATTTGTACACAGCAATGACATTGTTTTTGTTAAAACAAATTAATGTTCGATATTCTTTTTAATGACATATACCTGTGCGATTAGGTCACATGCTCCATTCCAATTTTAATAAGATGTTTTCTTATCTTATTTTGAGTTCACCCTTGGAAATAGCAATATAGGTAATATATATTTGACAGCGTACGAATTTATTCTTGTGACAATTATGGACAGTATGTAATGTATGTATATCGACACCCTTTTGTACTACTTTACATATTATTTCTTACCAACGGCAACGAATACAAAGATGATTCTATACTGAAACGAGGAAGATCAATATTTGGGTCAAGCTTGAAAGTGTTATGTTAACGGTGTATACTGTAGTTGTGTCAAAGTTATTGACAGTACGTTTCATTCATCTTAATTTCATTGACAAAATAAATGGACTAGTGTTATGTAATATAGAACCATCTCAAGTAAAATGTTACCAATATAATGTTACCTACAACACGTATGCTATTAAACTCTCTCTCTCTCTCTCTCTCTCTCTCTCTCTCTCTCTCTCTCTCTCTCTCTCTCTCTCTCTCTCTCTCTCTCTCTCTCTGTGTTATATTACTAGTTACCATCTTTCAGTCGAGACAATTTCAATGAAAACTAACTGTTAGATACAAGTTGTCGCTCCGTAACTTTACCCTATACCTTATACACCACTTTTCCTGGTATTCTTATCCCTATCTTAGCTAATATAAAAGTCAGATTAATGCATTAAATTTCCAATTTTCGATACAATTGTATTAAAGATTTGATACAATGAACTTGACATTTTTTTTGCTTTAAGAGTTAAGCATTATTAAAGTATAGTTAAAAAACAAGAAACTTTGTGTTGCAAACCCACTTTCTACCCTGATTTCTGAGCTTTACTTTAGAACCGAGACATATGTCAGGTATATAATTAATCAAATCCTTTTATTTATGCCTTTAGTTTTACAATTAGATCACCTTTGTTATCTTCAAGTCTTGAGGCCAATGTACATTAACTCTAGAATAAGTTCCTAGTGTGACATACATATATATATATATATATATATATATATATATATATATATATATATATATATATATATATATATATATATATATATATATATATATATATATATATATATATATATTCTTTTTACTGTCATATGTTATTTATACCTAAAAATTAGGGAGACAAAAATATAAACGATCGCACACAGGAACTAGTTTGAAGATACAAGAAAGAGAAATACATCCTCGTGTATAGCCAAGTTTTCACTTTCGCCACCACAACATGGAAAACCATATTCAAACCAGTGTCTGCAAAAACCAGTGTCTGCAAAAGCGTCTGGTCGAACATCAGAATTCACAGCAGTACAATGCACGACAAATTGTCTCAAGTTATAAAAGAGATAAACCAAACGATAATAAAGTATATACCCGGATATAAGTCAAGTAAACCGCGCTTATTTCATGCCAAGAAAGGAGAAGTACATTTTAAAATATCCAGTCTTTTTATAGCTTGTAATCTAATGAGAATACCTTGAGCTGCAGCCGTTCTGAACTCGGAAGGCTGCTTCAAAGAAGTATGGGTCAACATTATAGCGTGATTGCAGATTACGGATGCAATTTTCTCATATTTAAATTACTGGCTTGACATGAAAATTACACCTTCTGGCTCTACTATGTACGCAAATCATCAACGTACCGATGGGGAGGGAATAAACTGTCGAAGCATTTTTGCTTTAGAATTGTTCATTGTTTTGACTTTTGATCATTGTTTTTCTTCATGCTTAAAAAATTAAGTCACTCGGTCTTGTTGACATGAACTCATCTAGCTGCAAGACTAAAGGACGAGACTGTACATGCATTATTATGTAGAGATATATTGTATTTAAGCAACAGCTGACAGAGCACAAAACCAAATAAAGGGCAATAGCTAAACAATTTAAGCTGGAACAGAAATTTGTATAATTCTTTTTATAAGAGAGGATACGGCACCGTAGTGGTTGGAGCGTCCACCTCTGATGCGTTAAGTTGTGGGTTTGAGCCCTAGCTGATTCATACCAATGACTTATACAAATGGTACTATCAGCTGCCTCGCGAGAAGCTCAGCATTAAAAGTTTAAAGTTGAGAGTTAGGACTGATCGGCCAGGTTTAAAGAACACGTGACTGGGTGGAAGGAGATGCAGCAGCATGTCTATGGCATGATGCCCCAGTCACAATAAACTGGCACACTGCAGTCATAGTAAGCGATATGACACTTTTCTTTAGAGCTACGTTAAAATATAAATCTCTCTCTCTCTCTCTCTCTCTCTCTCTCTCTCTCTCTCTCTCTCACACACACACACACACACGCACACACACACACACACACACACACACACACACACACACACACACAGAGCATCTGGAAAAGAATAACAAGGTAACGTTGGTATAAGTGTTCTGGTTCTGTTGTAAAGCCTTATGGGATTCGTACCATGGTACTGATGTTAGATAATGATCATCGATAATGACCTTTTATTTTCAGATTAGGATAATGAAATTATTTATGTCATTTTGTCTTTAATTTGCAAAGCCGCTGATGCAAAACTAATACGCCATAGCTGAAGCTGAAATGTCATTATATCAAAGTAGTGGTTCGCACTGCATTATATTTCAGAATAAGCATTTAGGCTATAATTAGTGCAGTTTGCTGAAGGTCTGATGTAGGGTAGAACTATTATTTCCGAGAAGCCAATCTGATAATTTTGTTTTAAGTATAGTATACCTTTAATACCGAAGAGTAAGTATTGCTGGAATAAACAGGAAGTGTCATATTACTAACGTAATTAACTTTCACTCACCTATAACAAGATGTATTTTGCTTAATCAGCGAAAATGAATTACCGTCGTTATTTGAAGTAGAGGAAAAAACACCTGTTCACGGAAAGTTATACCTGGTACTTGACTGAAGAATCAAGCTTTCATCTCCCTTTGAAGTGATCATCTGTCACATAGGTTAGATGATCGGTCTTGACACCTGTACCATTAAGCAAGCTCCACTTGAACTCCGCGGAAAAAGGAATTGTGACAGGCATACGTTCGCTATGCCATCAATGTTACTAAAAATCAAATGATAGAGTTATCATCTTTCTAAGAACCATATCAGTTTGTTAATACTATATTGCATGAGACGTCATCTGGACATGTTGATGAGCGTATTTATAAGAAACCGTATCAATTTGTTCATGTTCCATTTCATCAAATCGTTGCGCATATTCTGATGACCAAATTATAAGAAACGGGTAGAAATCTGCTCACGTCCCATGTCATCTGCGCATACTAACAATTATATTTATACGGAACCGTATACATTTTTGATGCCCCATGTCATCAGATGCCATTTGTACATATTGAAGTTAATTTTTTTATTACGACCCATATATAGTTCTTCATGTTCCATATCATCCGATGTCATTGGTTTATATTAATTATAACTATAAGGAACCCTATATATTTATTCATGCCCCATTTCATCAAATACCATTTATGCATAGTGATGATTAGATTTGTAAGGAACCGTAAACTTACGTGATG
Source organism: Unio delphinus (assembly GCA_029339505.1). Classification (NCBI taxonomy): domain Eukaryota; kingdom Metazoa; phylum Mollusca; class Bivalvia; order Unionida; family Unionidae; genus Unio; species Unio delphinus. The sequence continues at coordinate 8,403,462 of JAQISU010000057.1, read as the reverse complement.
TCCCAATTCCTCAAATGTTGTCTGCACATACTGATGGTCAAATTTGGCTGCAAAATGTTTTTCATCTAAAAAATGATTTACCATTTCCAAAAGTACAACGCAAACTTTTAAACAATGAATACAGAACAAACTGTGTAGCCCTCTTTAAAAAAAATTGTTATCTTTTAAAACTAATGAATAAGGTATAATAAATTACCTTACTGGATCTTGATTGAGAGAAACCAAAGGAATATGTTCTGTGGAATGCCCCCTTTAAGTTATAAGTAATGCAAAACAAATAATACGCAAAATAAAGTTTTGGATAGTTATCAAAGAAATAAAAGGGCTGTTTCAAAAAATCATTGGATTCTAAGATTTCACGCAAGACTGCACGAGGTCGGAGAAAGCTGAAAGTATTCACCCATCATAAACATTGATTTTACACATGTAGTAAAATTATGGGTTAGACTGCCACCATGGTGATAAAAAGTGATCCTAACCGGTTTCTCTGTTGATCACTTTTGATCATTGAGGACGACTTAACTATATATATGTGTGTGTGTGTGTGTGTGTGTGTGTGCTTTCAAAGTTGGAATTTTAAAGTCTGGCATACGCTTTCTTTAGCAAAAGAAGTGAGTGCTGTAGTAGCGCATAAATGACAGCTATTACATTGTTTTAACTTCTGATGGGCGTATTTAATGGAGGCCCATTGTGATTGGAAATCACGGGGTACAGGAGGGGGCATGTTTATTATTAATATGGTGTAAGGCGTTTGCAACGATTAAGCTTCACATAAAATGACCTGGAAACGGGCAAGCAAAAGTAGACCGCAGGATTTTCCAATGTATAGAAAATTTCCATATCAGTATCACGTGACCGTTTATATCCTGTCAGATTGTTGGAAACTGTCAGTTCATTACAATATTCTCTGAAAATGGACTTCACTTGCTTACTATTTGCCCATCATTACATATCATTAACGCCTACGCGTTCTAACGGTTACATTACAGTCATATAAAGGTCACACACTGATAAAACAAAAAAGCTCATTTGAAATTCTAAAGTCTAATCAAGTGTCTGGCACTAATGACGGTAGTCACTCATTATCAGTTCCAAAGATTTCTGAACTTGATATAAAGTCCGGGCTCAAAAGCTGAATCAGGAATTTAATGCGGCCTCAGACTGCCATAACATTAACTGCTGATTTTGTATGAACATTTCGACGGTTAGATGGCAACTGTGCACCCTCATAACAAAATAAGAAAACATTTGAATGATGTAGAAATACGAGAAACAATCCGAATGATACTGGTTATAAAAGAATGGACGACAGGGCCGACAAGGGAGGGGGCAACTGAGAATAAATTCCCAGGACCCGAGCCGAACAACACTTTTTCATTTTATATAAGACAAATTTTTTTTGAACAAAAACTAGAAACCCGGGTGTTTCTTACCCAAGGGCTCGTGAACGCTCTCTATATAGACATATATACCTGTAGCACATCTTTTTTATTGTTATAAAATTAGTTAAAGAGACAGTGTAGCTGGAGCAAATAAAATAACTTACTGAGATTTTCTCACGGTCGATGTCCCTAATTTTCATGTAAGCACATGATAGATTTTGTGCAAAATAATGTATTTTATTATAACATCATAATAAAAAAATATGTATGTAAATAACAAACACCAGCGATGCAAGTAAAGGTAAATTTCCACTCTCAGCAAATTAAAGTTCGACTTTTTCAAAAGTAAAATCGCCTCTCACTGGTTGGCACGGTGTTACTTGTGCGCATGATAAAGCCGTTGGCTTGGGCATGTACACGTAAATGAGATTTAGTAAATGTAAATAATGTTTCTTGGTGTTACTTGCATCTAATCCCGGCTGTGAGAAATCAGATCATATTAGAACCATGTAACGGCAGTTGAAATTATTTTTTTCCCATGAGAATTCTGAACTGCTGACCAGTGTCAACAGAAACTAACACCTTTTCAAACCAATATATGTTCTTCTTTGTATCAACATCCGCGGTTATAAAGACATTTTCTTTGTCAAAGTATTGAAGTTAAGCTTGACAGGCCTTTAATAGAATGCTCAATAGATGTATTAAAGTGATTGACAGTGTGTTTCATCCACTTAAAGTTCATTTGCAAAATAACCCAGACGGTACGGTGATCTCCGAAGTGTAACCTATATCGGTTGTATAAACCAGACTTCCCCCATATCTGTATTGAGCTGCCATATCTAAACAACAGATCGGCAGACGAATACGTTTGTGTAGGGAGGGGGAGGGGTCACGTTATAAAGACTCTAATAAAATGTTCGATTATTTCACTTTGAAACAATTTACATGTTGATTTTCTTGAATTCTACTTTCAATAGTTATTCCAAACTCCGTCTGCTCTTTCCTCGCACGTTAAGATATACGGGCATTTGTGTTGGGCAGGGGAGGTAAAATGGCTTACACACTCAAAAAACAGAACAGAAACATGCTGTGACAAAACATGATATTCGATTTACACAGGAGCTGGAAAATTTAAACAACCTAAAATCGATAAGTTGTGAATTTAACTCCTCATTAATAGCAATTAAAACAGATTCATCTCATCAAGTCAACATAGGAACTTAAATTAGTTTAAAACCTGGCCCATGAAGAAGCCATATTTTACACGTCTTGTTAATGATGTGATTAAGCAATCTGTATCACAGATAATCTGAATCTAAATACTGGACAATATGTCTGAATGTTAAAGTAACAAATTATATTTTATTTTGTATTGAATTAGAATTTAAATAATCGACGTATCGATTTCGTGGAAATGGGATTTGATCGCCCATGCCAAACTATGACAGACTATGGGCAAAGCGACCACAATGATGCTACCGCGTGATTTCGGCAAATTCCACGTCAAGGGATCTCTACCAAGATCAAATCATAGTTTGAACTAATCATGCGGACATAATGCTATCAGAAAGTTTCAAAAGCAATTTCAGTTTTTCACTCAATGTGATCGAATTTAAAGGAATGAACTTAAAACCACCCCACAATGTCAACAAAACTTCAAAAGTCATCACGAAACCAATGTTTAAAACTTATATGAAACATTTTTTACAATTTCAATCTTACGTTTCTTTTTTACATTTGTATACCCAACTCCCCCGCATGAATGTTTGAGTGTTTTGGTAAAAGTGGTGTTTTTTTTTTTTGCTGTGTAATAATTAGTATCTTACTTTTCATGCGATTTACTACTACCACTATCGTTATAAATACTCCATACGTAACGAAGTCTGTGTTAACACATAAACTCCCGTACCGTAAACTGCACTGTGAAATATGCACATTCTGCAGTCGTTATACCATGGGCGAATTCACTCAGATTCGAATTACTAACAATATTAAAACAAATATGGTTTTTATTCCAGACGTGAGTCGTCAAATTGATTTCACATCTAACCATGACGTGCCTGCAGTAAGGCAGATCAAACCGTTGGCAGAGTCCTATCATATTTTGTCACCTCGTGGACTTTAGCCTCAACAATCAGCGTCCAAAATAAAAGATCAATAGTCTAATTATAGCCCTAAGTGCAGAGTGATGCGCAAGTTGTACGGGAAACGTGTTATCTTGGAGACTTTATAGAACAGTCACAAAACTGCATCTTCCTTTTAGCATGTCATGGTCCAGAACTACCATTTTATATGACAAGTTGATGTATGTATAGGACGTAATAATATTTTTTTCGTATTCAAATTCAAAATCACCATTATCAGGTCTGTGAGGGGGTATTGCCATGAAATTAGCTAAACGTTTGATGTTAGGTTTTCTTAGCTTTGGAAAAAGTCTGTTTTGTTTTGGTCTTTGTTCATCACAGAACATTCTCCTGGTGGGAGATATGCAAGGGTTCTGCAAATAGGTGGAGAGAAAATTGACTGATATTATTAATGCCTTCAATTGCATAGATGCAATTTCCATAATCAGTGAAAGCACACTAAACCGTTCTATTCAAGGTAGATAAAAACACCTCTTCTCACTGACAATTACATATAGACTGTATCAAAGAGTAAAAGCTTTCAATTCCCTTTGATGTTTTCTCTTCAGTAAACGAAGTTCGATAATCATTCTCGACACCCGTAGGATCAGCATGCCCCTTCATGACCTCGGAACAAAGTCTTTGAAATGACTGGATAAAAAAAAATATCTCTACATCATCAATGTCATTTATTATCCCAGGATAAATAATGTAATTAATGCATATCTTATTCATAAAAGGTCGTATACATTTTCGTTGGTCTAGGGGTCTGAAATAGTGTCCATTACATTTTGAGGATCTGAGTTTGGAACAAACCGATTTCACATTACAAAGTATTTAAACTATTAAAGAGAACAAAATATAATTTTCCTTCACAGTATCCATATCGACATCGCGTATATTTTGCTTGCGAACGCCAATGCAAATCGACTTTTGATACTGGGCTTGGGGCCGGATTCGGCGCAAGGAACAATTTAATCGACATCTTAATATATCGTTTGATTAGGATTTTCAACGTAGCTTTAAAATATGTCCAGTCATATCGCTACGATGTCTGCAGTGAGGCAGTTTATAGTGATGTTTGCAATGGGGCATCATGCCGCAGACATGTAGCATGATGTCCCACCCAGTCACATTATCTGACACCAGGCCGACCAGTCCTAACAATACCATCTTAATGCTGAGCGGCAAGAGACGCTCTAACCACTAGGCCATATATATATATATATATATATATATATATATATATATATATATATATATATATATATATATATATATATATATATATATATATATATATATATATATATATATATATATATATATATATATATATATATATATATATGTGTATGTATGTATGTATGTATGTATGTATGTATGTATGTATGTGTGTGTGTGTGTGTGTGTGTGTGTGTGTGTGTGTGTGTGTGTGTCATGTAGAATATAATACATGTATGACGTCTATGTTAATGATAACTGGAGTGTCTACGTATATATATATATATTGCTGCCGCTGATAAACGACATCTGCATGGGAACATAACGTCCTGGTTCGTTTATGATTACAATGAAGGGGGACCATTCACATGCCAATCTGCATCATGGGTTATCTTTATACAAACAATTACTGCAGCTAAATTCAGAAGCAGATGTGGATACATGTTGCTGCCCAAGGAGGCGTGGCATTGCCAATATTACGGTCAATCACAGTCGATGCTATAGTAAGTAGTACAAGGTCTGCTAAAAGTGTGAGTAAAGAGGAATAGATGGGTCAAGTACTGACAATATTATGCTATATTAACAAAGATTTCGGGCTAATAATCTCTTGTGATCTTAATGTACAATATCAATAGTTGAACCACATATATAACAGTCCCGGGTCAAAAAGTGGGACAAAAACAGGCAAAGAAAGCAAAAGAATATGGACCTGGTACGAATAATATCTAGAGATTGTTCCTATTTTTCTCACATGCTCATTTCATAGCGTGGTGGCATGTGCTCTCTTTATCAAAGGGAAAATTTCATGACATTCTAAATTAAAGCTTAAATCCTTGCATTTTGGATCCAATTTATTTTTTCAAGAGGACAAATTAATTCCAACGCAGGTTCATCTGCAATCAAATAAACTAAAGCATTCATCTCTCTCAGACTCAACAACCTTTTCAAGCACTTTCTCACATTGCTGTCACCCACCCGTGGTGCTTATAAATCCATTTGATCGCTTTAATCACACTTTGCATTTTGACCACATGTGATTTCTTAATGGAAATATTCGTGTACCTAACGAAGATTGTCGTGTACGTACAGTATAATATGATTGCTTTTAATAGAACTGCTCTATTTATTACAACATAAGAGTTGTCTTATTGACAGGTACAACGATCTGCAAGGTGTCATTTGAGGCGGGTCGCTAGGACTGCATAATGATATACATCAAGTGGTCTTTCTATGCAAGTTTTAAAACTGACACAATGATATTCTGAGACAAATAAAATTTCACAAATACTGACCAACGACCGTTTCCAGAGTAAAGACACCTGATTACCTAAATGTAGGTTTGACATTAATTACCTAAACTTAAGCTTTACTTTGATTGCTTTTTCTTAAGCTAGACATTAATTATCTAAACGTAAGCTAGACATTGATTACCTAAACCTAATCTAGACATTAATTACCTAAACGTAAGCGAGACATTAATTATCACATAAACTTAGGCTTTACTTTGATTAGTAAACTTTAGCTGGACATAAACGTAAGCTAAACTTTGATTACCTAAACGTAAGCTAGACATTGATTGCTAAACTAATCTAGACATTGATTGCCTAAACTTAAGTTTTACTTTCAGTACTTATACTTAAGCTAGACTTTGATTACCTAAACTTAAGCTAGACAATTTTTACTAAACTTAAGCTAGATATTCATTACTAAACTAACTAAAGTTAGACTTCATTACCTAAACTTAAGCTAGACGTTGATTATTTAAACTTAAGCTAGACTTCATTACTAAACTTAAGCTAGACTTTGATTAACTAAACTTAAGCTAGACTTCATTACTAAACTTAAGCTAGACTTTGATTAACTAAACTTAAGCTAGACTTTGATTATCTAAACTTAAGCTAGACGTATATTACTAAACTTAAACTAGACATTAATTATCACCTAAACTTAAGCTTTACTTTGATTAACTAAACTTAAGCTTTACATTGATTACCTAAACGTAAGTTAGACATTGATTACCTAAACTTGACAAAGGCAGTATATTAATTACCACCTAAACATAAGCTTTACTTTGGTTACTAAACTTAAGCTAGACTTTGATAACCTAAACGTAAGCTAGACATTGATTACTAAACTTAAGCTAGACATTGATTACTAAATTTATGGCAGCATAGGGTAGCAGGTAAAGCAGACTTAAATGACTTTGTGTCACTTTGCCCTGTGCGCTATTGCGTAAGTCAGGGGAACAAAGAAATGGTTTGAAGCTATGTATATATGTTAGACACCGCGGCTATATTTGGTCCTCTTTGCAAAAGTACGAGAACCCAGTGTGACGAGTCGCACGTGGACGTGGTAAGCTTTATACAAGAAGAAAGGACCCTTATATGCATAGTAAATCTCGACAAGGTGACAGACGGCCCTGGGCCATTGTCTACTATGTTGAATATAACATGATAGAATCGACATCCAATCGGAATCGTTCCAGTGGCCTAGTGGTTTGAGCGTCCTCGTCGGATGCAGGAGGTCGTGAGTTTGAACATTGGCTGAGTCACACCAAAGACTTACAAAAATGGTATTAACAGCTGCCTCGCTTGGCGTTCAGCATCAAGAGGTTAGTGTTAGTACTGGTCGGCCTGGTGTCAGGAAAATGTGAATGGGTGGGACATCATGCTACGTATCTGCGGCATGATGCCTCAGTGCTGGACATCACTGTAAAGTGCCACACTGCGATTTGACTGAAAGCTACGATATTTACCTAATCACACACACACACACACACACACACACACACACACACACGCACGCACGCACGCACGCACACACACACACACACACATCCAATTCGAATTGAGAGAAGGTGTGGTCAATATTTCAATCCGAGCTTAATTCAGCATTTTTGAGATAGGGACTTAGTAATTGCCCAAACATCGTGCATGATGGTTAAAGTAATACTCCGAGAGCCACTCGTAATATGGCGGTGAATATTAGGACATTTTGAGAAAGACAAAGCTTCGTAAAGGTCAGTAAGTTATTTGCTAAATTGTTGCAGAATATTATGGCATTGTAATTGTAATTATGTGCAGGATGTAAGAATCGGTAGTACGCATAATTACCATTGCAGTGTTTAATTTACATGCGTCTTTGAGAAACGAGCTATCATTATGTAAAGAATTAAGTAGATTGCTGGCTCGTGGTCAGAATTAATATTGTAATTCGTTATTTAGTTATTTTGTAGTAAACCTGTGCATTTATTAATGTGATATTTTAGATTTTGCAACTGTCAAATTGAATTGTAACTTTTGAAAATGGTTGCAATGTGTAAAATAGTTAATATGGATGTAAGGATATATCTGAGCATGGATATTTTAATAATAGTGAACACTTTGTAGTAGTGTAATGTACAGAAATGCGTCTGCCTGATGTGACGCAATTTATCGATGTCTCAGTAATAAGTAGTTGTTGTCGTGCTTTTATTATGACGTTTTTTTTTACCATACAAGAATGTATGGGTATTTACATGTGCACGAATGCGTGAACGAAACATGTAACAGCCTTTATCTGATGATTGATTATTGGTTAGTGTGAGACGAGATGGATAAGGAAATATGCTAACGTCCTTGTGTTTTCACATGAAGTTTTTAGGGGACAGATTTCCGTTTTAGTTTAGTCCCTAGTCTTTAGGAGGGAGACGGAAGAGCGTAGCAGTTGATTGTTAACCGAACGCCAGTTGGAAAGGAACCGATGAGGAGAAATTGGCAAAGGAGCAGTCAAGGAGTAGTAGGAATCAGGAGGAAAATCGGGATGAGAGAAGGAATTGGCGGTATAGGATAGATACAGAATGAGTAGAAAACAAGGGCAGGTGGAAAAGCTATCTCACTATAAATCAAATGATGCAACAGTCTATAAATTGGTCGAGAGGAAAAAGAGAAATTGGGGGAACTATTATCATTTGACTATTGAATTGTATTAAATTGGTATTCATTTGACTTCACCTTTTGTGTACTCAATAATTTAACTGTCGGCATTGCTGACTGGGGGCTCTGACCATTGCCTCTCTCAATCACTAATATCACTAATTACAAAATCGAGCCTGTGTGGGACTTCTATAGTAATTTAAATAAAATATTGGGAACACACCACCCCAACAAAATACACATACCATAGTGGCGGCATACCAAACCCCGCACACGTCACACCTTTTATAAAGCCATACCTACATAAAATCCATAGGACAATGATTTATTTTCTCAGAAATTATGAGTATAATATTCGTTATGTCTTGAATTTGTTACAGACGAAATGAAACGACAGCGTTGGTTAAATTGGATGTAGTACTCTCCCTTTTCATTGTTAGTCACATGACTAGCCAAATCTCGCAACCAACATATCCATAGCATCAGATGTTCAATATTCACGAGATATCAACACTACAGCATTTTCCAGTGTTGTTCTAAAATAAAATGAGAATATATGAAATGAAAGTCGTGTAATGTTCCGAAAGAAACGAAATGACACACTATTTTCAACCTCTATTACTAAAACAACGACCAAACATATCTAGCTGTCGGAGCAACCGGATTCATCAAGCAGAGAGTACATGCCAACACGGTAGTCACGAGATATTAGCAAAAAAACATCGTTGACACGTCGTGCTCTATCTATGCTTGATGAGTCTAGATTTCTACAGTTGGCTGCCAGATAGGTTTCTGGTCGTCGTTCTCGGAACGCATATGTTGTTCTGCTCGTTCTTAGCCTGTAGTAAGCGACTACCATATGCCACCACTGACCGCTGGAGGCGAATTCCAACTTTTCGACAGACAATTAATTCTGACCCTACACCTCAACAAAGATGTCCAAATATTTCAGATTTAGTGGGAAGGGTCCGAAAAAAACTGACTACCGTTGCCTCAGCACTAAATAGTCTTTATGTGATGGTGTGCCAGTAAACACCTGTTAACCATATTAAAGTTACTTTATAGTTCCTGAGAGCTATCCTATTCAGTTTGTCGAGACTAAATCGTGATTAATGACTTATTTATGGCGAATCTTCATTTTTTTAAATGATAGCTGCTGGACAGGATAGGAACCCGACACATGTACGGGCATTCGGATCACGTACATGAGACCTGAATCGCACCATTGTGTTGATCTGATCCAGCTGGTATTCAAGCCTCTACCACAAAGTGAGAAGATTTAACAGCGATAATGCGTATTTCGTCTCTTCACAACACTCAACTTTGTGAAAATTTAAAAGTTTACTTTCAGATTTATATTTTCAGTCTCATAATTTTATTTGTACAGAGCAACAACAGGAGAGTAAAAATATTTTCACCATGCTTATCCGAGCGCAAAGTAAGTTTGTTTGATAAGGTATTCAGTGCTCTACGAGAATTGTCGTATTTATTAGATTCGTGACCGTGTTCGACTCCAAGTGCATACTGCACAGACACAGAACTGTTGTCGCAGAATGCCCCAGAATATTGTCCCTACAGTTTATTAGTAAAACAAACAAACACACGAGTCTGCATAATGCGACAGAAAATCAGGGTCTTGTTAGTTTTCATTTGGAGCTGAGTTTCAAGTGAGTATATACGGTAGCAATAAGCGGCTCCATGGTACAATAAAAACAACTGAGTTCTGTAACTTAGAGAAAACACAGCTGTTACCTAAAAACACACACGGGTAATCGTTGTTTTGTGTATACCGCTCGAGTTCTGTCGATGTATGTTCAAGCTAACAACACTGGCAATCTCAATTTATAAAATTCAAATATATTCCATGAAGTTCAGGTATGGGTGATACCAGAAACTAATTTCATAGAACCAAAAAAACAGAATATTGCTTACCCAAAGAATACTGTTTTCTCAAGCCAGAGTCATCTTTTGATCTTTGGTCGGTAGGGGTCGCTGAAGAGACTAGTATCAAAATCTAAAATAAAATAAAAACATACACAACTTTAGTCATACTAAATAACTTGAAACTTGCTAGAGAAGAAAAAAAAAATCAGTGCATGGAGTATTTAAGCGAGGAAAAGTACATAATTAAAAACGTATCTCCGTAGACGAGTCAGTTTGACCTTTAATCATTTGATTCCTTTACTTCTTTATTAAATGCTGTATTTGCGCATGTATATAATACACCTAATTAAGACCAGCGTACATCCAGATTTGCCGTCCAATAGTGCGCATTGACATCAGTCTACACTGTTCAATGGAAATCCCAGGTAAAAACAAAAAAAAAATTACATCTAGATCTGCCGGCACATTTTGCGACCGCATATTAGGGTTTATGCAGTTGGCTGGAAATCTTGTGTACAACGAGCAAGGCAGACCCAGATTGGCAGTCACATTACTGATGGAAGTGGGCTCATGTTGTTAGCAACTGTACGTGTATTATAAACAATTATTCACAATGTGTACGGTATAGAACAGTGCTTACGCTATTAAGAGTTGTGTGACATTGTTGATCTTTAATGTATTAATGTTTCAAACCAAAAAATATATAATGCAGACAATAAAGTATATACTTTATATAACTGGATGTTTATATAGTCCATGAGTATTTTTATTGCGGTATGGCGACTTTTATGTCAGTTTATCGGCAAGAAGTGTGTCAGGATGTTATCATTTAGCTACCTGTCTTCAAAATAGACAACATTGACATCGAAAATTAAATATATACCTCAAGAAGCAAAGTCTAAGAGCTGAGTAAATTTATTCAAAAAGTAATAAGGAGATAACTGCCAACTTTACAAAATTGGTTTGTTGAGGTTTTCTCTATTTGGGGTACTACGTACTGCATGCTGGTTAAATAAACTCAATGATGATTACCTACATATTTTCTGTTTACATGTTCATTAGGATGGATCATATACTGTTTCGAAAATAAAAACTGTTCTTTGACCGTGTCTGATTTTAATTTTTGTTTCACGTCCAGTCAAATTTTCAAACCACATTATCTCATTGCTTTTTAATATGTTTTTTTTTTAATTATATATATTCCAAATTGTATAAACGACCTGAAGATTCTCGACGTCGTCATAACCGGTAAATCGAGACTAACCTTCGTGCGGTTTTCATCACTGACCTTAGATGGTTCCTGCTTGAAGCAAGAAATAATACTCTTAAACTTTGACCTATCCACACTTAATCCCGGAAGGACACGCAGCTGTAGTGGTAGCAATGGATTGGGCGTTCGCGATGCACATGCATTCTAACAACTGTGAGAAGGTCTGGTCCTCCAGTTGTAAAACATAATTCTGCAAGATGTGTTCGTTGTCCCATTTTTCAGTCGTCTTCCCGATTCAACATGTTTAGCTTAAAATATTAAAAACATTCATAATGGAACCACTGTCTCCGATTGACAAGCGTTTGACTGATTGCGACCTTTCTTTTCTAATACTAAAATACAAAACCGATGCGATTACAAGCATCAAAATTCCGGAAAATCACGAAAGTTACCTTGTGTGTGTTTCTTTTTATGGTAGATCACTTCAAAACCTACCGTACGATGATTTAAAACAGAAATACGAACAGAAGTGGCCTTAACAGGAATTACTGCCTTTTTGAATAGAACGTATCGTTTGTCTATTTCGTATCGACAGAAAACAACACCTTTCTACAGCAGCGATATATATCACTGATATATCCTAATATATTTCGAAAACTAAATAAAACATAATAGAGATACCTCCTATTTCAGGATTTTTTTTCAATTATAAATCGTATTTTCTAAAGACAGGCTCGTATAACCTACTCTGGTCACATGTGTGTAACAAGATTAGCTTTCTCTTTAAAACGCACGATACTAAACAAGAGACCGGCAAATAGTTGTCACTTTCATTTCAGACAAAGGCAGCTACACTCAATCTGAAACGATTGTAGATAAGACATCGTAAAAGCTGTCTTTCATTGACATATTTGCCTCTCTTTCGCTGAAGCAAACACTCATTGTACCCTCAGACTGATCAAAGCAAACCAATTCATAACCAGAGTCACATTGCCAAACTAACAAACAATCGGACACGATACTAGTATCTGTACAATTTACAGATGATCATTCCGAATGACATATGATTAGGTACACTGTGCTCTTCTAAGTTTGAAACATTCACGTGACTTGAAATTTGAGGTGATATTAAAGTCACCTAATAAAAGTTGGTATATGCCACACTTTTCATCCTTTACAAGTGACATCCTTGTCAAGAAGCGATTCTGAAATTATCGTGGTCAAAAGTGCTTAATAAATATCGAACTGACGTCATCGATGGCATTTAACCAATCAAACACCGCTATCTGACTCATTCGAGAAGGTCATTGACTTTGTTTTTATGTTTTAAGATCTTTGCGAGGAAAATCCCTCAAGCATGATGTTTGGAGAAATTATATGATACCGAAATTAGACTGGTAAGGCAAGATGAAGGGCATGAGTAAGACCTGTGTAAACCAAATATTTTCAATTATCGGATACGGGTGTCAAGTCTGGTGTAGTCCGTATGTAAAAATTATCAATACCTCAAATGAAAGTAAAGTTTATCACACACTTGGAGGCTTTAGCCAGAGTAAAAGACAAACAAACAAACAAAAGCAACAAAGAAACCGATATTTGGGAAGCTACTGGCATGTCTCTGAGTGATCATAGCTGTTAGCGCTTTAGACCACTCGACCAATCGGATCCCTTTATGGCTTTGAGCTATTTAAAATGAGATTATTATGATAAAGAGATCCTGTAACTTTAAACCTTTAGGTCTCAGGAAGTTTCGTATTTTGACATATCCCTTATTTTTAACGTAGAACGTATGAGCCCAATTATCACACTCCTAACATTTATAAATTCACATATAATCTAAATCTGTAATGTGGTTTACATTTACTTAAGCTTGGAAATAGGTTGACTTGTTGATGACTGCCTATTACAGTTAGACCAGCGTTGTGGATCAAATGCGTAACTTGGACTGCAAATGATCAGCCGATTTGGCTTACGTATTTACGGTACCTGTGTCTGCTACAAAGGTAAATATATAAAATCTAGATGGTTGAGGGGTGATTAAAAATATGCTAATTTGTTACAGTACTAGTGAACTTTATTCATGCAAAAGGCACATGCTGATTCGTTTAGCTGTCTTGTCAGATGAAAAATATTAAAAATAGCTATATCCTGTCAAAAATGAATGCAAAAAAGAGGGGTTGGTCGCCTCAGTCAGAATCTTACAAGCATCCTTTCAAAAAAGTATGTTATTTTTTATTTGTATCTTTAATGTAATAAAAATAATAATAATAATAATAATAATAATAATAATAATAATAATAATAATAATAGTATTATTATTATTATTATTATTATTACTGCTACTACTACTACTACTACTACTACTACTACTACTACTACTACTACTACTATTCAGCAATAGGTCATCGTCGGTTGAAAATTTGGCAAAAATCTGTCCTGTGAGACCTTAGTATAATTTCTCTGAGTAGCAAAAGTATTCCAAATGACTTGGAGGTTTTGACATACTGAATTCTCCGAGTCCTTAGCCGATAGTAGACAAATGATATATACGCAATTTGGTCAATGAACTCGTAGTCAATCCCAAGATGTGACCCAAACGGTAGTTTATATTTTAACGTATTTTTTAAAATGACACTGTTTACGGTAATTATGGATCAGTGAACTGAAGTCTAATTGAATGAATTAATAATTTTCGATTTTTTTGTTTACTTTGATTCCAAATATATTAGTCATATCTTAGCAATGAACATACTCGTGCTATCAAACTTGCTTAAATGTCAACTTGAAGTTTAGTTTTGTTTCGTTTTTAAACTAATAGGGATCAAATAACACAGTTGAAATTCGTACGGGACTAAAACATTTATTGAGTATGGAGTAAATTCCTTGTAAAATGGTTAATCCTTAAATAAAGTCCAAGATAATTATTGACCACCAACAGAAACAGACTGCTCAATTTAACAGGTATGTGATGTATATTGAAACCAATATAGCCAGTTTTATTAGAAGCGAACAGGTAATTATAGTTCTTTGAGAAGCACGCATAAATGCCCCTTTTATAAAAGAGAGGAAGACAACACATGAATTTGCAAGGATAGAGGGATCTATGGTTGACGTATCCAATCTCATTTTTGATGTTATCGAGTCGGACTGCTACAGGGTTGTTAATAGTGTGCTGATAACCATGGCCGATGTGTCCAGTTTAATGTTGATGCGACTGACTCGGACGGCTAAAGGGTCGATAATAGTGTGCGGATGCTTTAGTTTTTGTATCGCCTGCCAAGCACAGGCCAGAAATAGGGTTCACTTTTCAGACCGCACTGTTGCCGTTTGTGTTGTTAGCGTAGACGTGAACGTTGTGTTGCTGGCGTAGACGTGAACGTTGTGTTTTTGCATTTAGCTCTGATACTATTGTCTTGATGGGTGTGTAAATCTTGAAGGATACTAGTGATTACAGGCCAAATTAAACACAGTGACCTACTATTTAAGCTCAGTTGATATGACCTACTATTTAAGCTCAGTTGATATGACCTACTGTTTAAGCTCAGTTGATATGACCTACTGTTTAAGCTCAGTTGATATGACCTACTGTTTAAGCTCAGTTGATATGACCTACTGTTTAAGCTCAGTTGATATGACCTACTGTTTAAGCTCAGTTGATAATGTTAAGATTTTGCGTTTGTTTTAGTTTGTTCTTTCTTTACTATTATATCAACAGTGGTTCTATTTGATGTATCGCATTGGTGGGTATTACTATATACGAGGAAAAACTCGGTGGTTAGTTTGTCAGACTCGCAGCCGAAAGGAAGGGTGCGAGCTAGAATTCTATCATCAGATCATCGCTATCGTGCTGTGCCCATGTGCAGTGCACTTTACTCCAGTAGCCCCATCACTAAATAATCTACTTGTGTTACCCAAAACACATACACGGGCAGAAGTAGGCTACAGTGACGAGAGATATAACAGTCCGCAGAATTCTTGTCTCCGTAGAACTTGACTAAATTAATGTACCTGTTTACTTGACATTGTGTAATATCGAGGTTAATACTGTAGTTGAGACTATCGATGGTAGTGGTGAGGAAGACGTAGTGTAGTCGATGAAATATTACACCTCTGCTTTATTCTCAACTATCATTAGTTAGTTTTCGGACAGATCTGCATGTTTGATGTCTAAACATATCATGCAGTTTTCAAGTTGTTTGAGTATTTTTCTAAATCTATTAAAGGAAAACAATTTAGGTCAAGATGATCTGTGTAGCGGAAAATTTCTAAACAGGCTTTCTTAATTTTCCGCCATGGGCTTCTGTGGGTAAATAAAACACTCGAGTTTGTTACACACTGTTATATCCAGATATTTTTGAAGAGACGCATTTTCTTCAGGTTGCGTAATATACTTAATCTTTTGTGAAGAAAAACATTAACACTATATATTTGTGTTACGAAGCGAATTAGGTAAAAAATTAAAGGCACTGAAATGAGGGAATCAGCGATCAAGTTCAGGCTTCTTGATATCTGTGAGCTTATGTATGTGATCTGATATCTTTCTATAAACGAATTTTGTACAAAATAAAAAAGTAACCTGTGATCCTGGAAGATAATTACATGGTATCGGTGATCATAAATTGCCAGAAAGGCGACAGAATACATTCCCTTGTTTGACATAAAAATTAATTAGAGTAACAGAGATAGAAACACATTGAGGGATTAAACAAAGCTTGGGCAGTAATCGGAGAAGGAGTTGCATTACTCAGTATCAACATAATTATTCACATCAGACTTAAGGCTGGACAATGACTTCGGAGTGAAAAAGATACCTATTTTATACGAAACTTATTTACTATATATCTACCCACCTACCTAGCTTTGTACCTACCCCGGATGAAATTTATCAACAGATGGAAAAGTTTTTCACACTTTTAAACCACGATGAAGCATGGCAGCAAAAAAGAGACGTTATCAAATATACAGGAACGTAATATAATACCTAACCCCTGTATTTAAAAAGAGCACGGTTAACCAGTCTCTGATACATGAATGGTATAAAGAACTATCAAATGCCGTCTGCTCGAAACTGTGTTCCTAAAAAGACATATTGTTGAAGACGATTTATGGAATGCTCTCCCGTTTCAATTGTGCTCTATTTCGGGTGTAACATGTTATTCTTTGTTATACATTTAAGAAAAGTATTGACTACACACATTTAATGTAGAAGTCACTGTGCGCAGACAGAAAAAGAAACGAAAGAAGAAATTTTATTGAGCATTAGTAATATATCCATCCATATCTTTATTTAGCATTTAACGTAAAGAAATTTTCGTGACCCCTTTAAAGAATGCAAAAGATACACACGTCAATAATAATAATAATAATAATAATAATAATAATAATAATAATAATAATAATAATAATAATTTAACCAGGATAACACATTTGGTCATAAAAGACCCATCTGCCACATGGTCCTCAATTTTTTAAATATATTTTTACATATAAAAGAAGTCACTTAGACACACTCAAGTATGCTCGCAAACGTACTCACACATACTCTAAACAAGTTAATAATGTGTAGCTATAATCGGCAACATATTCATATATGAACAATATACGATACACAGGTACATACATTTTCAGCATGTCAGAAATTGTATATAAATCATGAAATAAACTTTAAAAAAAATAAAACGCGCATTTTATTTCTGGACACAATGATACATTTCACTTTAGGAAGACCTTAATATGTAATTCCAGCTGGTTCAGAAAAAAAGTCTTTTATGAAGTTTCAAACGGACCAAAGGAATTTGATTACGTATCATCAGGGGTAAATAATTCCAAAAGGTAGGTGCTGCAATAATAAAGGAGTTTGAAAAGATTGTTATTTGGCCACGAAATTTGGAGTTTGTTGTACGTTATTTTTATCTGAGATTACACCGAGTATTTGATGATAATAATTAAATAATCTGAAGAAATATCGTTTAAAGACTTATATGCCACGATTCCTTAAAAATAACAACAATACGTTTTCACAAAGGTAGCCATTGTAGAAGCGGAAGCGAATCATTCGTGGGAAGTCGTAATAGGAAGTTTCAGAAATATACGGGCGGCCTTTTTCTGGAGTTTGTCACTTCGGGATAAGTAGTAGGTTTAGTTTCAAGAAAGGTGAATATTAAATTTGTGAAATTACGACGATATATTTCAAAGGAGGCCATATAAACGCAATTTTTGCTGCACATTCGCAAACCAAGGACAGTTCGGCAATTTGCTGAAAGATTTGCGATTTGTTTCAGTCATTTCATGATGAAATATGACCTACAAAACTTTTAAAGGAGATTAAAAAGATGACGTTTAAAGTCATGTTAGAGAGATATCAATTAACCCAAAATAGCCCACTCTATCTCGAGAGCCGTGATAAAGAGACAATACCATTATCTAGGTTTTACATAACTCTCGGGTGACTTCAAGAGATAGATGTATGCCTTTCTCTAAATCACGCGAGAGTCTAATTGAACATCACCGATCAGTTTTGTGGGTTAAACGCTTATCTGAGTTCTGTACAAATGCATTCTGTTAGTTCCTTGTTTCCTTCAATTATTTTTGACTGGCACTCAATTAACACGCAAGTATGGGCTATGAATTCTGAAGTAAATTGATACACAAAAAGATATTTCAAGTCCAAGATTTGACACGTGTAAATATCGGGTTAATCTATATTATGAATAAAGACCTAGGACAATGTATTGGGTTCGTTACAGTGCAGGTTTCATTCATCAGTTACAAAGAAAAAGAAAAACCCAAGCCAAAGCAAAAAGAGACCTGACGACTTTGGCCATAAAGTTTATAATTTCTTGCAATAATAGAAGAGAAGCTGTGATTTTGACAGACAATTATCGCGACAACCAGTGTGTATAACCATGATCCATTATTATAAACAGAAACATGGGGGTTACACCTGCATCGAACAAAAGCAAAAATATAGTCAACCTGTCCTAAACAGTAGGGCAAGTACTTTTCAGGGCAAATAACTTTCTCAAACAGTAGGGTAAAACACTATACTTTAAACATAACACATTGCCACATAAAATGAACTGAAGTGAAGAGTATCGCGTCAGAACTATTATTGGATAATCATTTCAACAGGAAGTTGAACAGCCTTTCGTCTTAAGTTCTAATCATACGATCATTTTTGCAAATAATTGTTTTTGGTAAATTATCTCTAAGAAGATACACAAGCCATTTTGTACATCTATCATACCTTTGATATGCAGCATATCTTTCAAGCAAACTTCGCAAGCCAAGAAAAGAGGGCGTCGCGAATTTTTGCCCGGTGCTTGTGACGACAACGTTTAGAAGCACTTCAAAGCAAACCTTCAGTGACTGATCCATATGGGATTTTGAACCACTCCAGGTTTAGATAAAATGGATTTCTTTCAGTTGAATGTTTCACGGTACACCATGATAAAATGGAACACCTTTCAATGAAAAGCAAAGAAAACTGAGCTACTTCCAGCAAAACAAACCACCCTAAAATCGAACCCACTCGAAGTATATTTTCAGGAAAACAAACCACATTAAACCTCGAACCTACTCAAAGTACATTTTCGTACATCAGGGAAGGGACTGTGGCTGCTCACTTGTAGACTGCTGCAGTCGCGTCATGAATGGTGCGACTTCAGATCCGACCATCGGATTCGCCCAGAAGGGCTACCACGGTATGCACATTACTTTATTTGTCTTTGCACCTAAATAACCCAACTGTGTTGCTTTATCCGTAAAACAGCAACCCTAAATAACCATACCTCAGGATTCATTGCCACCCACCACGCCTTCAGGTCGAAATACTTTTCGCTTGGTAAGCAAAAACAGCTATAAAAAAGCACCCATCTCCTATGTCTTTCCAAAAAAATTTAGAACAAAAGAAATATTAGTAGTGTTTCTTGGGGACCATGTTTTGGTGTATTGCAATAGTATTACCAGTGTTTCTTGGGGGCCTACTAGCAGTGACGTGAGGCTACAAACCGGAGTCACCTGCAGTCGTATTGATATCGCGTGAAACAGGTACATGCTTTAAAACTGACTTTAAATTAGCATTAAATTTCATCGATTTGTCGGCCCATATCATAATACACGATAAAATGACAAACAATGACATCGCTTTTATCAGAACTGTTTACGCATGACGTAGTTGCCCATAATTATACTCTTACGACCAGGTATTTAAGATAGTGAATATGAGGTAAACACCAATAAGTATCAACGTGGGGTTAACCAAGAGCACAGTGTCAGTGATAGCATTTGATAGTGTAGTATATCATTGATTAGGTTTGTTTAGGTACAGTATATCATTACTTTGATTTGTTTGAGAGTTTAGATTGAGGTGTTTGTGTACGATAGTACTAAAGGTAGACCGAACGAGTGGACCACTCTAAGTTACTTCAAAACTTGAACGTGTTAAATGTACGATAAGTAGACTGCTAAGTGTTTCAAAGGATTTTTTAAATACAATTTTAGTCCCAGGTGTTTCAAACTCTCATACACGACTAAATTTATTTGAAATTCATATCAGGATATATTTTTTTAACCAACATTGAAGAAGAATAGGAAAGGAAGGAACAGGATATGAGGAAGGAAGGTGAAAAAAAATTATGTTGGTGTTGAAGGTTGATGGGTAGAAGGGGATAATATAAAAACCGAAGTACAGGAAGAGATGGAGAAGGAAAAGGAGGACAGAATGACGAAAGAAGGAAAAGAACAGAGGATGTAGAATAAAACAGCATAAAAAGTGGAAAATAAGAAAGAAAAGGAGGATGAGGAGCAGAGGAAAGAAGCAAAGGATAAGATGTGGAAGAATAAAACCACACTTATCTATAAATGTGTTAGATACACACTAACTGTCTGCGTTTCTAATCATGTCAAGTTAATTCGTGACACACTTAACTCTTCCATGTTTACTGTTCACGTGATTAAATTCCTATAAATGATACAAGTGTTGGTTTAATGACCATAATGGATAATAATACAACCTTCCATTGAACCTCTTAATCACAACGTATGCATCTCTTTATAATACACTGTATATTACTTGTATAACTTTATGGATCTCACATCTTATTCTGTATATTATTGGTATAACCTTATTTATCTCACATCATATTCTATATATTATTGGTATAACCTTATCTATCTCACATCTTATTCTATATATTATTGGTATAACCTTATTTATCTCACATCATATTCTATATATTATTGGTATAACCTTATCTATCTCACATCTTATTCTATATATTATTGGTATAACCTTATTTATCTCACATCATATTCTATATATTATTGGTATAACCTTATTTATCTCACATCATATTCTATATATTATTGGTATAACCTTATTTATCTCACATCATATTCTATATATTATTGGTATAACCTTATTTATCACACATCTTATTCTATATATTATTGGTATAACCTTATTTATCTCACATCTTACAGTTTTCATATATGATACCTGTATAATCTTGTTTATCTCACATCTTATCCTATATAGACCTATTATTTGTATAAACTTTATTAACTTTCGTCCTTTTTAAGTAGATTGTAACCTAATTTGTAAGAACTGAAACGGTGTGATCTCTTCGTTTCAGATATTGTCATGACGCAGATGAAACACAGTAACCCACAATAAACCATCGACCTCGGTTGGAAGATCACACACGCTTGCACGTGTCGGGACTGGAGATTGAACCCAAGCCCATAATGATGCAAATGTGAACGCGTTATTCTGTGTTATCTAGAATCACTGTATTGTATATAAAACCAGCATGTTGCTAAACACTGGTATGAAAGTGCATGCGCATACGGAAATCTGACTTCACGTCAATGTATGCATTGCCTGGTTAATGTAGCGTAAACATGATTGATATCGAGGACTTTAGGCTTGTCATACAATGAAGAGCCTTTTCAGAAGTAACAATATGTATATAAAAAAAGAAACTTTACATAAAGATTATCGTTAATAAACTCAACGAAATGATCTAGCAAAGAATGGTATCCGCTGGCAACCTCGTCAGTTCAAACTCTGTTTGTTCCAAAGCACATTTATCAAATGATTTGCTAAGTCAGAAATAATGACAATGCTGCTACATTTTTGAAAGTACACATATATTGTATCATGGGAACAACAACGTATTTAATATGTCAGTGTACTCTCAGTGCATCTTTCTATACATGCTACTTACAATGTATACATGACATTATATATATATATATATATATATATATATATATATATATATATATATATATATATATATATATATATATATATATATATATATATATATATATATACACACACACACACACGACTTTAACTTTCAACAAAGTAGTTTTGCAATAATATGGGTATATTAACTTCCTTCATGAATTAAGCAAGTACACAAAAGATTATGAATGAAGCATAATGATTCACCCATACCATATATATTCACAAAGGAACGCTTTCAAGAGAAACGTAAAGATTTCATATGAGTGCACATCGAAATAGACCGATTACTATATGTAGGACAAGACAGTATGAGACAAAACAACACAGATTACTGTCTGTATTAATAGACTGCATGAGACTGAAAAGCACAGATTACTGTCTGTATTAATAGACTGCATGAGACTGAAAAGCACAGATTACTGTCTGTATTAATAGACTGCATGAGACTGAAAAGCACAGATTACTGTCTATATTACTAGACAACAAGAGTTTGATACTACATCACGAATCTGAAAAACACAGTAACTGGTTCATGCACAACTTCAGATGACTGTAGGAACATGAAGTTACGAAATCATGTTACTCTTATCGTAATGAAAGCAAACTGTGTACAATATACATCTTAACGGGGGACATTTATATATCGTATATAATCATCATGAATTTCACTATACCTGTCTGGAAACTAAAATATTGTCGAATGATTTGTTCCGTTAATATCGAACCAATGTGCATAATACATGCGTGTGAGTATAACATGCATATTAAATGCAAATGTTTTGGAAAAGATCTGTAATAGCGAAATACTCCCGTAACGTAACTGTACTAGCGGCTTTAAAAATGCAGCAGGTCCTAAACATATGTTAGCATGTGACAAGAAGATTAACTGAGAACAGTTCCTGCTGAATATCATCAAGACACGAATTTCACGGCAAAACAAATGTCTCATCTTACAACATGCAGGAGAGTGCAGAGTCTATTCTATAAACCTGGCAAGACGATCGATGTAACAAACACAATCAACGAACTGTAGAAGGAAATATGATATATTCTAACTACATTGCCTATTTATCAAGTCACTTCAGCAATGTTTGAAGTAATTAATAAAGAGTGAGATTTTGAAAAAAAAGTGATAAGACAGAGATCGAAAACGTTTAATTGATGCTTTTTGGCAAATAAGCGATAAAATAGTATCACTTTAGTTTATGATAAAGATATAATTAACATCATTATATATATATATATATATATATATATATATATATATATATATATATATATATATATATATATATATATATATATATATATATATATATATATACATATATATACATATGTGTGTGTGTGTGTGTGTGTGTGTGTGTGTGGTGTGTATAATTATAGGAACATTATACCCTGACTGGATATAAGAGATTTTTTTTATGCTTAATTGAAGTGACAGTTATTGTTGGTTGTACTGTATTGTACATTTTCTACGTATACGGTAAATTATGGTTACACAGAATCGGCACGTCGCTGCGCTTTATTAAACTATACATAACATAGGGCAATCCAGTCTGGCTGAAATCGAGATCTATTTATAATAAGCAGATCTGACAGGCACCGATAAAGTTTCATATTCTGCTGACATTTGGACTTTCTGATTCACTTAGTAACCTATCGGATAAAGAGTTACAGTTCGTGATTGGGAAAGTTATCGATAAAAATGATATGTTCAGAATTAGTATTTTCATGATTTAAAACCTGTATTGATTGGTAGATCTAGCATTAAACAACAAATCACCTCGTATTTGGTGTTCGTTATATCCCTGTTATGTTGGATATACCAAATGAATGCGTTTAAAGCACACGTATTGTCTTAAGAGTGTGTGTTGACCAGTAGCGTCACTAGGGTTAGTGTCACTCAGTGAAGCAATTCATGGTGTCACCCCCATGGACATCCTTCCTTCATAAAATTTTGTGTGTAGATCTAATTATCTCTTCCTTTCCTCCACGAACAGCGCCGAGAAACGTATATCAAACGTCTCATAATTAGTTGGCATATCTGGTAATACAGTTGACCCCAATGTTATAGACGAATTCATGCGATTAAACTGGCAAAATATGATGTATTTCGTTCGTGATAATCCCTCGTTTGATCACTGAAGCACGTCATAAGTTGACTTATAAAGTCGTTAACAGAAGAAATGGCAGAACCCTATCAAATGGATGAAAACTGTTTCATTATGGAACGAAAAGGGTTTTGAGTACGTTCGAGATCTCAGCTGTGGGAAATGTCAATCCTATTTTTCAGAAATGTCTATGATCTCTATTATTGGATCAATATTAACTGACCACGTAATTTCTTACCCGGAGTGGACATCTGTATGAATATGGTCAGAAAATTAAAACGACTACACAGCGGAAAATAATATTCTTTTCATGCACACCTCAAATATGAATGGACATTCGCTAGTAACGTCTTAACAGATCGGTTACTATAGTCAATGAAGATCACTCGCATAACAGTGACGCCGTTCTAAAAAGACATTTGGAAACTTCCAGCTGAATATTAACGATTTGATGTAAGCGTGAAATAATAGTATAATAATAGTATAATAATAGTATAATACCTAAACGTAGGCCTATTTTCTACATTGTTCAAAGATGACGGCTGTTAGTCTCCAAACATGGAAGTGTGAGGCTTGTTTGTTTGTTTGTTTGATTAGGACGTTTAACGTAGTTTTAAATTTTTTGTCAGTCATATCGCTACGATGTTTGGAGTGAGGCAGTTTATAGTGATGTATAGCACTGGGGCATCATGCCGCAGACATGTGGCATGATGTCCCACACAGTCACATTATCCTTACACCAGGCCGACCAGTCCTAACACTAACCTCTTAATGTTGAGCGCCAAGCGAGGCAGCTGTTAGTGCCATTTTAGTAGGTCTTTGGTAAGTCTCGGCCGGGGATCGAACCCACAACCTCCCGCTTCGGCGGTGGACGCTCGAACCACTAGGCCATCGGAGCGGTTGACGAGTGAGGCAGTATAAACTAAACATTTTCGGTAGCATTGTGGTAGGGTTGTGGACGTCCATAAAGTCGAGAGGCATACTGAAAAATCCTCAAGTTGTTTATAACGACGAAAATATAGAAAAGTACTAATTTTATCGAAAAAAGAACTGTTATAGAATAATTAAATGTTCCCTTTGTCAGTCGAGTGCTAGAACCTACAGAACGTATATAAACCAGTCTTTGAATATAGCCCTGCTATATGCTGCTTAATACAGACTTTACCACGTTCCTTGATTAGATATGTTTCCTACGTTTAAAAAGACGTGTAATTTTAATTTTTCAACAAAGCTTTTTACGATTAATGCAAGTAGTGTAGAAAATGTCCATAAATAAAATAATACGCGTTTTCTTGGAGAACTGGTAAAGCATTTTCATGCACGAGTACACTCGTCAGTTTAAACGAAGTATACCTTATCTTGAAGATTGGTTTTATTACATACAATTTCTCTATTAAGACAAATAAAATTTGCCTGCGTTATTTATGGCAGTCTTTTCAACCGCTTACCTCCATTTAGGAAGCAAAATATTACATAAGTAAACATCCTGATTATCCATCTTCAGTAAGAGACAACTGTTTCCAATTCAAGTCGACTTGTGAGTTTCCAATAGTTTACAAATCTCACACTCCCCCTTTCTTCATTCATACTTAGCCTATTTTATCAGGCACTAATACAGCCGTTTCTTTGGGTTTGAGAGTATACATCGTTTGTAAGCCACATGAGACAATCCGACTTACTATCCTTATCACCAGTACAAAGATTTACTCTTTTACATGAATATGCATAAACCTAATTAACCAATCACTGTGAGCGCAAATAAAATATTCTCAACAATGTGACCTATCACAAGGCCTTTCACTCTGAATGAATAAGAGAGTCAAAATATCTCTGTCTAACAGGATCGATGAAAAGGACATTTTTGTTTTTGCGTTGGAGACTGCTACACGGTTTGTTGATGACATATTTTTGTTTCTGGGAACTCACGAAAAGTAAATCTCCTCACAGGCAGTCACTGGTGATAATGATTAGTTGTGGATTATCTATCAGGGCTTGCGACGATGGAAATGAAACTGCGCAGTAATTTCAAACTAATATAGTCTTTTTATTGATAATTTTCCCCGACGTTATGCTTCTAACCTATCCCACAATGCATACGCGTTTCATGCCTTGCAATATCTCGTCTATTGTACGTACCATAGTGAATTAAAGTCTCGTTGACAAGTAAAGGGCACCGTTTTGATATTGAAAATGTTACTTTTGTTTAATAAGCAAAAGTCAAGGAAACTGTACATGTTTATTGATTTATGCTTCTTAAAAAAGAAAAACGGAATATGTTAGTTTGGAAATTCTTCAAAGTAGGTCAAAACCAGCTTAAAATAAACAAATAAAAAATATACTACAACAACCGTATACCATACTATGGCGTGTTGAGTAAATTCACAAATTTGGCGAACTATTTTTATTTCTTTTTCTCAGCAAACCTAAAGGATGTTCCTACTCGACCTTTGTGAGACGGAGTTTAGACGGGCACTATGATATTAATATTAGTGATCAATATGTAACAGAGCTGCTAATGATTCCTCTAATATTCTACACAAAAGGCACGACCAGTTGATCCACTTCACTAAAATGAATAAAACCCCAACAACACTTCCTTCACAAATGCTTAAAGCAGATCTCTTTTCGACAGTTTGGCCTCTCCAACCTATCATATAGCAAGATCCCACATTTTAGAATAGTCATTAGCCAATTAGTCTACCGATCAGGTAAGATTAAGCATTTAGTATTAATATTTTCAGTGACTTTCTTTCATCGCTATCTAAACAATAAGTGAGTAAATAAATAAATAAATACATAAACAAATACATAAATAAATAAATCTTAGATCCTTACAACACTGAAAGTATTCATTATTTGGCGAACCTGATGTAAACTATAACCTCCAGCAGAAAGTGTCAATGAAATTTTCGCCCTTAGAAAGGCACTAACACGGAGTCAGTACAATACGGACAAGTGCTTCATTAAAACTAAGAACACTTGTACAAAAGTGTTACTTACATACTTATCAGTTACCTTGATTTCACAACAAGTTTACTGTATTGACACTTCCTAGAATCAATATACAAAAACGATAAAAACTGTTCGTTCTTCAAGTATTCATTCTTGAATTATGGTGTAACCGCTAAAGACAAACCAACAATAGGATGCACTCAGAATGGTACCACATAAAATTAAAATGTGATAATGGTCTTATATTCTTATATATAATATATATATATATATATATATATATATATATATATATATATATATATATATATATATATATATATATATATATATATATATATATATATATATATATATATATATATATATATATATATATATATATATCTGCTATACGTGATCTTGAACTCACTAATATCTAAAGTTGCTTATCTTTGGAACATTCATTTCAAACCTGCAGGGATATATAATGGCGGATCGAAAAAGATCAATGTTTGCCATATTGATTTGTAATTACACCATATCTAAATTTTGCTTGTAATCAGATCACCGAACCAAGTCTGCAGTCATTAACATTTGTTAAACGAGAATCAGTGTTTAGACTAGCTTTTAATATGCACGCGATTATCCCTTTAAAATAACATTCATTTAAAAGCAGGCCTTATTGTCGTTTGTAACATTATAAATACTTCATGAAATCGTATCGAGTTCAGACTCTTGGGCTAGAGCTAATCACAAATCAAGAATCAACAGGTAAAGGTCAAGATTTAAACAACATTTAGAGCAGACTGGTCGTCATTTGCCGATATACCGACCACCAACTGATTAAATGTGATCCCAACAATCCGGTCAGAGACACATATATTTGGCCCCGTATTCACGCACAATCAACAGCCCTCTCCTCAGAACGGTAGTTTGCATTCCTATGCTACTTGTAACAGTGTAAAGATTCTCCTTAGAGTAAAAATAGCAGAAATATATGCCATTAGAAACCCAGCTTGCAGTATATGTAATTTTATTCCAAATATACAATTTCAAATGTGAGGACAATTCCTGAACGTAATAGACTAAAGGAGTACAAGATCAAATTGATTCGTTTTATCCAATGGTTTTAACCGCAGACTCAAGAACTGACGCTGCAACTCGGGTAGTATGGTCTCGGGCTCCATATCCACTCAAGTCAGCCTGGGTCGGGCTGCCTTGGTGTGTCTTTGGAAGAGGTACTTCGTTTCCGTTTCCTCGGCACTGGTGCCGTTAAAATAACAAAGCAAACAAAACAAAAAACACCCGCCCCAACCCCCTTCAACAAACAAAACAAACAAAAAACAAAAGAAAACAACAAAACATTTACACTCGAGAAGTGCGGAACAAGAATACCTGGCCACAGTAGAATTTAGCCAGACGTACGTTATTAACACACAAGTCTAACTCTAAAACGCCCTTTCCACATTTATGGCGGTGCATAGACAATAGTTGCGATCATAAACGCTTTTAATGTCTTTCAAATGAACTGAAGTTTTCCTTAATGAAGAGGAAGCAATATTTCACGACAATAGTTTGTTATTGTACTTTTTATTCAAGGCCGATGTTGCTTCTTTGATACATATATGCTTGGCACGTAATCAAGGACTGATATGCATATCTGTGTTCAAATATATTTATATCCTTGGAAAATCCAATGGCCTTAAACGTCTCGTGGCGAAATCAAACCATATATTATTGTCGTATTATTTTGTTTTCTTCCGTAATGTTGGAGGATAATCTGGAATTACAAAATAGTCTTCACGATATACCTTTCTTTCATGTAAAAGCCGATCCAGTTTTTAGACGGACGTCCGTAAATAACGTTTAGTCTATGTCAACAGATAAGATGCTACATCACTATGAAGACTAAACCGCCTACAAACAAAAGACAAGTCGATAGTTTGGTTAACATCGTTGTTCGTATCGATCGCACAAACGATCTTAAAGCAGGCAGTACTTTTTACGCCTGTAAAATAAGGTGGAAATAAATTGTTGCGAGGGCAGAAAGATCGATTGGTTAATTTCTGTTTAATGGCACATCAGTTATACTTACAATTACCAATCCCACATCCTAACTCCAGGCTTAACTTTAAGATACACCGACTAATATGGGGCCAAGTTTGTTTAGTCCCTTTTGCCAAGTAAAATAACAAAATTCAGAGTCGGATAAGGTTAGGGTCTCTCCCGCCCCCCCCCCCTTAATAAAAACAAAAACAACAAAGAAAAAAAACTTGCGCATATATACATACCCAAACATACAGTCCTTTGTCACTTAAAATTTGACCATAGTTTTTATTTCTTCAGCACGTTTATTGGGCATTATACATAGTTTGAGTAAACAGACACATATTTGTATCTTTGGTGCCTTTTCGAAAAATGGTCAGGGCCATTTTGAAAATTTTGACACCATTCCCCCTAAGACTTGATTCTGATCCAGACCTTACTTTTATCCTCAGAATGAGTACAAGTTACATGTTTTGAGCACAATTTCCAGTCTAAAGGGTGGTCTTAATTATTAGATAAAATCACATTTTTGTGTCTGGGAGGAGGTTTTAATTGGGAGGTATTACTGTCGTATCCCTCCCCATCCAACGTTCCTTCTAAGCTGCGGGCGCGCAGCTGCTCTGGCATCCCCGTGCAGCTGAATTGTCAATCCAACGTTAAATTTGCTCAATTCAATGTTAAATTTTGCTCGTCTCCGTAATGCTAGCGCAATGCAGCGATCACTGCTCGCACATCTACCATTCACTTAGAGGGAACGTTGTCCCCAACACCCTTTCTAAAATCATTATGCAGCGAACACAATGTTCCATTAACTCGCAAAATGAATGATAATATTTTGCAGCCTATTCGATTCGGTTCTGTTTTAAATAGGTCATCAGCTTACAGGTAACAAGTGTATGGTACTCTTTTTTATAGGTCAATAGCAAAGGTAAATAGAAAATCTTAGAGTAAACACTAAAAAGCATACAAGCTGACAGCTTTAGAGGCACCGTACATTTCAATATGCAACTCTAAGTAAATGCGTATCTCGAGTACACTGATTTGTGAATGGGAGATTGTAGATAGATAGATGATTTTGCATCAGAATATAAACAGATAAAGACGCAAAAGCACAAAACAGACGATCAAACATGGCCACGAGTGAAGCCTTCTTTTGTTCCTAATGAGAAGCTGCTCTACAGTCGTGTAAGTACGGCAGCCTTTTCAAATATCGGACTTAAAAGTTGTCATTTTCAGCACTCAACTGTCAACAGGTAAAATTTGTATGTTTCTGACACTCAGGCCGTCGATAATACAGGTGAGATTTGCATAATGCCTTTTCTACTACGTTTGAGGTTGTATATGTCAAATTAGACATGACGTCATTCTACGCACTAGAAAATTGATTTTGAAAAAAAACGCTACAGCTATGTTGAAAGTAATAACTGGAGCAATCTGAGTCATCGGTTACCTGAACTGATGAGAGCAAGGACATAAAATTCAGACATAAATATGCGGATATGGTGGCAGATTTTCAAAGGAGACGAGTTGGAGGAAAGGGGACTTCACTTCTATTAATACTATTTTGCGCTGAGATATTCCCTTACTCGTCTTTCATCCATTGCATTGGGATGTATGTCAGAGTAAAAATTAATTTGATCGAATTAGGGATACCAAACCTTGTTGTAGGATACTTTGTAATTAGGGATACCAAACCTTGTTGTAGGATACTTTGTAATTAGGGATACAAGGCTATTTTTTTCTTGAACATTATTTTAAATAGTGATACAAAAACTTTCTTTTTATGATACTTTGTAATTAGGGGTATCAAAGCTATTTCAATTTAGGAAACTTTGTAATTCATTGTATGCCACCAGGAGTTTTGTTGTATTTGTTAATTTCATCTGCGGAAGTGGGGTTTGTCCACAATCAACAGATTCATTCGTGTCCAAATTAGCTCTTGTCAGTGGACAAGGCACTTTGCATTCATTGCCTCGGCACTAAATGGTCCAACATGTACTGATACATTCTTAAACACCAACCAGCTCATCAACACCTCCACATGTGTTTTGAGCCATCCTGTTGTCATGACAGTCCCGTGTGGAATGACCTTAACGCCATATGTGTATCATACATCTCTTTATTGGAATGGCCTTAACTCCATCTGTGTATCATACATTTCTATAAGAAATGGCCTTAATCCCTTCACAGTCCTTTGCTGGCCTTAACCACATCTCAGTGTCGTCGGTTACTCTCCAACATTACTCAAATTATATGATAGTTATATTTCCATGATTTAACGCTGTGAGTGTGGGTGGTATTACAAGATGACAGTTGTTTCTTAAAGTGTCCATTGTCATAAATGAGATCATAAAAGTCTGCGTTAGCTCATTGTAATGTATCATCCTTGATAAACTTAAAAGAAATTAAGAACAACTTTTATCCATACTTAAACGCTGTCTAGAATTTTTAGCTATGATTGATGATATGACTTTCTGTGTCGTCATAATATTCCACTGAGAAAAACATATTAAACTGGTTTGTAGGATTTACTGATATGACTCATTTTTCTCATAAACTCTAGAGCCGTGGATTACAGGGATGAGATATCTATATCTATCTTTGAAATTATTACCTGATATTAACATTTAGTTTCGAATGTTATTGATCCTATATATATATATATATATATATATATATATATATATATATATATATATATATATATAACTTCCTAAAATTGGGACAAATAATGTTTCCTATCAGAATGCAAAAATACGGGCCTGCTAGATAACGACCAAGTTTATTTTGGAGTCTGTTGTTTCGGATATTCGATTAAGTGCGAATGACATCTCTGCACTTGCGTGAACATGCCCGCTATCAAAACGGAAACGATGTATGATAATGGAGACGTTTACAATTCTGCATTTCAACAATAGCAGCCCTGATCATCTACATAAATGACCATGGTCACAGTCATGAAGTATTACTTTACTCGTTCGATTATAACTCTTGTTAAACGAACATTAACTCGAAATCCAATTATCATTCAAGTGATGCCGGCCACTTGATTGTTTGTAACGATAAAATTCACGATGCACATGGAAACAGTGTTGTTCCCTCAATGTCATTTCAAATTCCATATGGACTGACTGAACGACTGAAATTTTTAAATATTATAAGAAAAAGCAAGACGATATTTAATTAAATCATTGCCTCATATTTGCGAACTTGCTCGAAACTATAGTTTTCTGAAGACTTGTGTGGTTAGAGTGGTCAATTGTCGATGTTTTGGTTACAGTGGCTACGGACTATATTTGATTTCCTTGTATTTTTCTTCGGTGTATATTAACTTTTCAGAGCTTGACCGAATCATAGTTTGATATAAAGGTGTACAAAAGAATGTAAAACAAGAGTTTATAGTCTGTTTAATTGTTAGGTATATGAATTGGTGATATTCCATATTTCTTTCCACCTGGCTCCATTCCTTCCTACATCAATTTCAATTGTATTTAAATATACTTGCATTATATTCAGATACACTGCACACGTTTTGTCATGAACACGTCGCCATATACCAAACGATGAGCAAAACGTGTGCAAATATAAATGCACACGACTATTAAGATGCGATAGTCTACCGGATACTAATTCAATCGTCTAAATTACATCTTTCCATACCTATTATACCGCGGATTGACGGCAACTCTTTTGAAATATAATCTTCAAAGAACTATCTTTTTTTCCAAATCCTTTTTTCTTTTTATTTCTTAAGTTAAAATGCAATAAGTAATCACTAAAAAGGGGATTGTTTTTTTATCATTCATCTGAATAGCATCAAGCTTATTCACGTGTCACCTGATCTATACTTTTCGAGTGGTTACAAACTGTGTATTTTGGTGCACGAGAAACGGTTGTCTTTTATTATACGTTAAGCATTATAAACTATGTACACATACACCCATGTTACATAACTGATCTCGAAGCAGCTCAAGATTTGAAATGTGATTCCGTGCACTTTTCACCGTTAATATAAAATGCTTTTTCAATGTAATTTTCGTTTCTCAACATGTTACACACCCGGAATGCGAATTTCCGAAATTATCAAGGAATCATACATTTCCTAAATGGACAGGTACAGCAAGAATTGTCAATTGAGATGTCAGAAGAAAATACCTACATTATGCATATCAATTCTTATAACAATGAATATTGCTGTTTATTACTGCTGACATGACATATTAAAAACGCCGCCGTCTGTTTATCAAATCCTTTCTTTTCTCGTCTATAACGTTTAAGTTGCAATAATCCATTTCCGAAGAATTATTCCATGTATATCGTTCACTCGAAAATTATCAAGTACTTATTCACCTGTCATCGGGAAATTTACGTGTAAATGAATACGACATGCATAAAGCAGTACCTGGGGGCGGGCCGAAATTGATTTTGAACCAAGCAAATATAAAATGCATACATAAGAATCCAAACTGGCCTGCGTGCACCATGTCTCCTGTTCAATATACTGCATTATTTTTTGGAAAAAAAAACAAACACAAACAAGATGCTGTTGCATGTTATTGCTTCGTATGTTGTCCTCATTTGCCATTTATATCCCGTTGCGAGTCGAGTAAAACTATAAACAACAAAGAGTTTGATCTGCCGAGATACAATGCGCTTGCAGAATAGGGTCTTTGTGTTTATTATTATTCTGATTTCCTAACAAACTGCTGCGCGGAGCCATATTTGTCTGCGCCTTTTGCGCCTGCAGATCTGGGTCTCTGCAGTTAGCAGTTGGAGTCGTCTTATAAGAGAGTAAAACAGTAATATATATGAGGAAAATGTAAGAATCCCGGTTTTTAATATACATTTGAACAGAGAGCTCGGAAACCAGACAGTGAATCGCATATGAAAATCTACATATGTCCAAGGCGAGGGCTTCAGAACCGCGCAGTGAATCATATTAAACGAAGAATAAATAAATATTAAACCTTAGGAGGCACCCAGAAGACAGGCGAGCCCAAGACACAATTACGTGACCAAATATAATAAATATAGTAATCATCCAGTCGCTTACACATATTAAACATCACTACCCATGTTTATGCATTAATAGCGAAGGTAAACTAATACCACAAAAATAGTAATAAGGTGGGAATCAATAAACAGACAAGAAGTGTATCGTTTTGATACTTTGGATAAAATGAGTTTCGGATTTCTGTCGTAAATGTTATAAGTCACTTTCAGTACTGTTCTTGTTCAATCATTGGGTATATTACGACCCTAATAGTCAACAACTGAAACATTGTACGATATGGTGAATTGTTGGATATGGTGATATGCTTACCTATTCGATCGATTTAAATCGATTGAGATATAGTAAGTAATACAATATGACATGTATTATATGCCATGTACTGATTGACCACTGTGGTCTTCTTCGGGGTGCTCTGAAATGGGTAGTACCTGGGGGGGGGGGAGGGAGGGAAGGGCACATCGTGCTCCTTCTGGAGTAGCAAGCAGCTCGTGCACCTTTGGTCCCCGCCCGGTTTCACGCTCTCACTTGTGGATCCAAACATATGTAGCATGAGCAGCGGCCACACACACCACGCGGAACGGCTTCGACTAGCCGGCTAAACCAGGTTGGTGGTAGCTGACTAGCCTCAAACCCTCATTGAGTTAGAAGCGTGTCTAACCTTGCATGCCAAGCCAGTTTTGACAGACTGGGAAGAAGTGCTTTCAAGACTGGACTATTGTAACTCAATTCCGTCTTGTTCGTCACATAATTTACTCCAGAAACTTTAAAAAGTTCAAAACACAGCTGCACTGATCATCTTTAGAGTACCTCGATCAGAGCACACCTCACCACTGCTCTGTACCCTACATTAGCTATCAATTCGATACAGAATAAAACATAAAATTTGTTCTCTGTGCTATGTTTCAATAACAGACTCCAGTCCAACATACCTATCCAGCCTCACCCATGTGCATACAACAGCTAGATCCTTACGCTCTTCTTCTGATAATCGTATACTCATTGTTCCCAAGGTGAAAACAAAGTCATACGGACAATGTTCGTTTGAACACCAGGGCCTGGCGTCGAGGAACGAATTGCCCATTGAAATTAGACACAAAGACACAGTGGTCTCTTTTAAGAGTGCTCTTAAGACTCACCTGTTTCGACTGCAGGGACAAACTTAGTGACCTGATCATGTTTTGTATCTTATATGTTTTCAGCATGTTTTTTTTTGTTTTGTTTTCCAATTTCATTGTTTTTGTCATTTGTTGTTCTGTAGTGTAGTCATATCATTATTGATGGTGTAAAGCGCTTAGAGCTTCGAAAGATTAGGCGCTGTACAAAGTCCTCATTATTATTATTATTATTATTATTATTATTATTATTATTATTATTATTATTATTATTATTACCTGTCAGCCACAAACGCCACGTAACCATCAGCGGGCTCAGCGGAAACCATAGAGCAGTTCTATGCGGAAATCAGATCATAGTAATGGGAGACTTCAATGTCCGTGTTGGCTGAAATTCGATAGAATGGTGTGCTTGGCAAGCACGGTGTCGGCAAGATGAATAACAACAGCCTCCGTTTACTTAGCAAATGCTCAGAACTTAACCTACTCATCACAAACTCAATATTTGGAATGGCGAACAAATATAAGAGCATCTGGATGCACCCAAGATCTCACCAGTGGCGTTTAACAGACAATGTAATAGTCCGTCACCGCAATGCTTATCGTGTCCTAATCCCCACGGCCATGAGAGGACCGGAATGCAGGACAGTCAACAGACTTGTCCGAAATACATTGAAGCTGCGCATTTCCCCCACATCACCCAAAGGCGTCAGATGCTTGTGCGTACAGCCTTCAACATTGTCAAACACCAGGAACCTTCCACCAGTCTCAATTTACAGAAGAGCTAAATGACAAGCTGTCCAAGAACGGACTTATACGTGGAGATTCCTCCGAGAAATGGAACCAGGTCAGGGAAAAAATAAATAGAAATGGAACCAGGTCAGGGAAAAAATAAATAGATATGGTGACTCTGGTTCCCAAGAAGCAAACCTAACATGACTGGTTCGACGAGAACAACGGTGTCATTGAATATCTGCTTTACAGAAGAGTGACTTGATGGCGTTGTAGAACTCTTTGGAGTTGTTAGCATTGACATAGCGTTGAACTTCACCAGCTTTCCTTTCCCACCATTGGTCATGCATCTTGACAGAAAAGTATGCTTATGCCCTCTTGCGCTTGCTGCAGATGGGAGTACACTAATAAAGGACAAGGCTGACGTTAAAGACAGATGGAAAGTACGCTTTCTTCAGCTCCTAAACCTGCCGTCATCGGTTAGCCAATCTGTTCCTGACCAATACCCCAACAGCCAAAGCACGACCAATTGGAAGATTCGCCATCGTTAGAGCGGTTGAGGACGGCCATTAAACAAATGAACTGTGGCAGGGCACCTGAAAAGGATGGTATCCCAGCGGAGGTGTACACGTTTCTCAGTGAACAGACTCTGGAGGCATTTCAGGATGTTCCATCATCTGGACGGAAGATGAGTCGCCAGACTATCTCCGCGACGCATCAATTGTGACCCTATATAAGACAAAGGCACACGTGCAAACTGCAGTAACTACAGAGAGATCTCCGTGCTCTCCATTGCTGACAGAATGCTTTCAAGCAACATTATCAACAGGCTTTTTGCGGCAGTGTCAGAAGAAAACCTTCCTGAGTCTCATTATGGTTTTCGCCCAGACCACAGCACCGCTGACACGATCTTCGAGGTGAGACAAGTCCAAAAGAAGTGCCTTGAGTAGAACACGACTCTATATTCTGTCTTCGTAGACCTAAAACAAACCGCTTTCGTTAGAGTCAACAAAGACGTATTGTGGGTAGTACTCAAAAAGCTTGGTTGTCCTCATCTAGCTCTCTCACGATGACAGGACTGGCGAGATTCTCAGACAGTGAAACCTCTGAGAAATTCCACAAATCCAACGGTGTCAAACGTAGCTGTGTACTCGCTTCAGTACACTTAAACCTCTTCTTCACACTGGTACTTCTCCATGCATCCGTGACCTTGACCTTGTTATCTACATTAGATATCGCCTGGATGGTTCAGTGTAAGATCTCCGTCGCCATGCTGAAAAAACCAAGACGCTAGAAAGACTCATCACTGAAGCACTCTTTGCAGATAACTGTGTCATTGTGGCCAATGAAGAGACCCACCTAAAGGTAACCGTGGATAGGCTCTCTGAAGCCTCCAATCTATTTGGACTCACAATTAGCACGGAGAGACAAAACTCCTCTTCCAGACCGCCCTAAGCACTGTCCCCTCACAACCCTGAATCACAATTAGCGGCACGCAAGTGACGAATGTGGCCAGTTTCATAGGCAGCACAAAATCCAATGATGGCTCCCTGGACAAAGAGATTACTACGATGATCGAAAAGAGCAGTCAAGCACTCGTACGGCTCTGTTCCATGGTCTTGCAGCTTAAGGACATATGCCTGTCAACAAAGATCAAGGCGTCCAGTGCAGTTGTCCTCATGTATATCTTGTAGCTGTGAAACGTGGACTGTTTACCAAACGGATACCAGTCCGTTGGAACAATTGCACACGCACTCTCTGAGATCCATCATGCAGATCAAGTGGCAGGACCGAATCACCAACCAGGAAGTCCTTGATAGAGCCAACACAACAAGCATCAAAACCAAAATAATCCAGGCCTAGCTTCGTTGCATTGGCCATGTCACCCGCATGGATCAAAACAGAATCCCAATGCAGCTGTTCTTTGGCAAGCTAGCCCAGGTCAACCGAAACCAAGTCTGTCCTCGCAAGAGGTACAAATACAATCTCAAGACTCACATCAACCCCACCAGCTCGAGCTCACTTCCTCAGACAGAAGTCACTGGCCAGCCCTGACCAGAATTTGCAAGTTTCACCTTCGAGGATGACCGTCGTCAGCGTCTCCCATGCCCCACCTGCAACCGCCTGTGTGCGTCGAAATTTGTACTCCAGAGACACATGCACATATATCGTCGATGAGATCGCACAACTTGTCTTCAGTGGCTCGAGAGACTACCAATATTTGACTACTACTCATTGTATAGGTCAATGGGTCATGTGGAATTTTCTTTTAGATTATTATTTGTTTAAATTATACAATGTGGTAACAGAGAAACGAATGAGTTAACCGAATCAGGAGCACAGCAACATACGATTCATACATCAACACTGGTACCGAATTCTTGTCTGCACCAGAATGCATGTGACTGATGCTACCACTTAACCTCACTACTATCAAATCTTAGTTAAATAGTATATTTTTCGTTGTAACAGAGAGAGAGAGAGAGAGAGAGAGAGAGAGAGAGAGAGAGAGAGAGAGAGAGAGAGAGAGAGAGAGAGAGAGAGAGAGAGAGAGAGAGAGAGAAAGAGAGAGAGAAGGGGGACATTAAGTCACATCCGATTATCGACGATACATTGGTCTTTCGTATCTGCCTGGCATCCGTTGTAGGTACCTACCAAGGTTTTATCTATACCTTGATATGGAGCAGGATGGAGCAGTTTCAGCGGAAGGCAGTAAACGGGAAAAGTAACTATTCTTGCGTCTAACGCTCG
This sequence comes from Unio delphinus, assembly GCA_029339505.1. NCBI lineage: Eukaryota > Metazoa > Mollusca > Bivalvia > Unionida > Unionidae > Unio > Unio delphinus. Next base: position 8,364,764 of record JAQISU010000057.1, on the reverse strand, counting down.
GTTTATGAAGGCATATCAAGGAGATTACAGTGTCAGTTTTCCCGATACAAAGCCTAGATATGTGGACTGAGTGGGTGGGAAGGATTAAGGATTTCACGAGAACAATATCTGTTAGGGGCCGTCCATAAATGACGTCACGCACCTATGGGGGGAGGGGGTCACACATTTGTGAAGATGTGTGACGAGGGGGAGGGAGGGGTGTTTAAGAAATGTGACGTCACATAAAAAATAAAAGTTCCACCTAATGTTTTTTTATTGCTTACAATTTATTTAATGACGTTTTAAGTAGCTTCACGCTACTTGTGTCGTACATTACCTCAAATTAAGATGGACTCGTCTTCGAACTAGTAACATCGCTACTAGCCCCAATAGTGGCTTTTCCAAATAGCATTCTTCCATTTCCAGTCCGCTGGTGTCGACAAAGCGAGGTTGGAATGATCTTTTCTCGCCAAACTAATTTAATTTTAAACTTTTTTTGTGCTATAAAATTAAATTTGAAAAGTTTGATAGAAAGGTATATAAGTTATAAGTTTGATAGAAAAGTAAATAATTTATAAAGGTTGATATTTTTTCAGATTTCTATTATAAAAGATTCTACATTTAAGAAATATAATAATATAATAATTAAACTTTATATATATTCTGTGTTCTACTACAAAGTTTCAAAGTATTTTTTTGTTATAATTACTTTCTTTATTCGATAATTATAGGAGAATTTGAATACAATATTCTGAACATCAACAGTTTTAGCTAGACGACAAATATTTTCAAAAGAATTTTATACCAATTTCAGCTTTCGATTGCCTCCTGTTTTCTCCTACAATATCAGAGTGCAGCGCCACACTAAATACATACTACAATGACAATAAAGTGATTTGAAACATGTTAATTTTCAAATAGAAAATACAGCTTATTCGGGGGAAGGGAGGAGCAGAGCTTTGTGACGTCATATTTGAGGGGGTCTGACTTGTGACGACGTGTGACGAGGATAAGGGAGGGGGGGCAAAATCGGCCAAAATTGCGTGACGTCATTTATGGATGTCCCCTTTTGCCTTTTCAAATGGGCATGTTTGCACCAAATATATTATCACTTACAGACCACCGAAAACAATTATATCGTGAGAGGTTATTTTGCAAAAGTGTACAAAATCATTACGATGGTGTACAAAATCAGCACGATAAATTTTGCTGACACGGCACTTTACAGACGATATCTAGAAGAAGATAAGGTTCGTTTGTTTATACATGTTAAGATCTGCAACCATAGATAAGGCAATGTTCAGTGTGGAATGACTGCTACATAAATCCAAATAACGTAAGTTTAAAATCTGAAGTGTTTAATGTGCCCAATCACGATCGACATGCTTAATAAACTGAGCAATCTGCACAAAAGTTTACTTTCAAAGGACTAAACAGAATACAATGTTTTCCTTGTGACTTGGCCGAAACGAACTGCATAAAATACCCCTACCCCCCCCCCCCCCCAACTTCCCCAGAAAAATTCCCAAAGTATAGTCACGTTCAACCATTGCCTTTGAACGTGTGTGGCAATCGAGTTGACGTTTATGAACATTTTGCTGAATGACGTCACCAATATAATCGTCACACCCTGATTTATGCTCAGTGGACACTATATACTTCCTGTATATTTTCATCCGCCCTCTTTTGATTCCAACTGAGCAACAAAAGTGATTTGAAACATGTTAATTTTCAAATCGAAAATACGTTTTTTTCGGGGGAAGGGGGTAGCAGAGCTTTGTGACGTCATATTTGAGGGGGTCTGACTTCTTGTGACGACGTGTGACGAGGATAGGGGAGGGGGGGGTCAAAATCGGCCAAAATTGCGTGACGTCATTTATGGATGTCCCCTTTTGCCTTTTCAAATGGACATGTTTGTACCAAATATATTATCACTTACAGACCACCGAAAACAATTATATCGTGAGAGGTTATTTTGCAAAAGTGTACAAAATCATTACGATAGTGTACAAAATCAGCACGATAAATTTTGCTGACACGGCACTTTACAGACGATATCTAGAGGAGGATAAGGTTCGTTTGTTTATACATGTTAAGATCTGCAACCATAGATAAGGCAATGTTCAGTGTGGAATGACTGCTACATAAATCCAAATAACGTAAGTTTCAAATCTGAAGTGCTTAATGTGCCCAATCACAATCGACATGCTTAACAAACTGAGCAATCTGCACAAAAGTTTACTTTCAAAGGACTAAACAGAATACAATATTTTCCTTGTGACTTGGCCGAAACGAACTGCATAAAATACCCCCCCCCCAACTTCCCCAGAAAAATCCCCAAAGTATATTCATGTTCAACCATTGCCTTTGAACGTGTGTGGCAATCGAGTTGACGTTTATGAACATTTTGCTGAATGACGTCACCAATATAATCGCCACACCCTGATTTATGCTCAGTGGACACTATATACTTCCAGTATATTTTCATCCGCCCTCTTTTGATTCCAACTGAGCAACAAAAGATACAAATACATGTAAACCAGCAGCACATAAATTCAACAGTTAATTGTGCTAATGCTTTGTCAATTTTTTTTAATTCAAAGCAAAGATTGATAAAAGTACTTCAAACATAATATTTTTTACATCAAGCCGGAACTCTTTCATACTTCTTTGATTACATGTGATGTCCCATCAGTGTAAGCCAATGTAAGGAATTAAACTGTATAATAAAATGTACCGGTATTATATGCAGACTAGACACAAACATAATCTGGATATTGGAACAGAATCATGACATACAAATTACAACCAATCGATCAAACAAGGGGTGAGATTAGTACGAAAGTAATTCGAATTTGCTTCAACCCCAAAACAAACTCTTGCTTGGAATCAATTATAATATTATGTTATGGACACTCGAAGGAAAAACCACAAAATCCAATGTGTGTAAAAGCTAATCGGTCCAGGGCTGAGCCTTATATATATATATATATATATATATATATATATATATATATATATATATATATATATATATATATATATATATATATATATATATATATATATATATATAGTGTGTGTGTGTGTGTTTGTGTGTGTGTGTGTGTGTGTGTGTGTGTGTGTGTATGAGAGAGACAGTATATCTGAAGTACTGAAGTTTGTTAAATATTAACAGAAGGTTTCCAGTTTGAATAGTCATTTGAGAAGGTCCTAAAACGAGATTGTCCACTCCAAAGATGATTTTTACGTTATTACATTTTTATTTTAAAATGACGTTGAATGCACCTGAAAATCGATGCTTTGGAAAGAAAACACTTTCTTTACAACATTCTGACTGTTGACATTTATATATTGTCATAAGATACTGAAAAAGTTGGTCTCACTACGATTACGAAATAATTTGTTGTCTGGTATTTCATGTTACCAATACGAATTATTTTTTTGTCTGCTAGCCTCTCAACGAAAATAATTTACATGATATATAAGGGTTTAAGTTCATCTTACTATCACGTATACGTTGTCCTTCAGGTACCGTGTTTATCTTTACCTTCATAATATATGAAGGCCCTGTAACTAGAATAGTACCTGAGATAATTCGTCCGATACATCGACAAAACCTCAGGTAACTAGGCTGTTCTAGTACATAATTATACTTCAAAATAACGATACTGAAATGAAAATGGTCATTTACAAGCTTTTGTCTAATGTTCAGATAGATATAATATACATGCAGAAGACATAAGAGGCAAATAATTATTCGCATGCTAACGAAAACTTTAGCTGTACCTGTGTATAAAGGTAAAATAATAGTGCATATAAGAAATGGAAAATTAAACCAATCGACATAAAAAAAACAATAATGGTAAGACGATCATAACATTAAGCATAATCCGTTTTCAGTAGAATAAAGGTAGAACATTGAACGCAAATGTATACTTAGTATTTGTGTATTGACATATCGTTTCTACCATGTCGATAGATTGGTAAGCATGTAGGAAGGTATCGGCTAAAGTTACTCTAGCGGAACTGAAAAATTTGTAATAGTGTGAACCATACTTACAGTCAGGACTAGCCAGTACAGTTCCGAAGAAACTAGTAACCGCATCTCCCAAGTGGATTGCACAGGATGAAGCATCATCAATTTCTTACAGTCAAACTCCATTTATGAAAGTGCTAAACAGGTGCTAATTTTCATTTTTTTTGCAATGGATTACACAATGATGTACATAGATACAAAACAGGTTCATTTCACGCACAAAAAAATCGCCTATATTATATTTGGACAGAGGTTACAGGTAGCATCCGTTGATAGGTGTGTACTCTTCGGTGTGTTGGTAGAATGCAATTCCCAAAACGTCCAGGTACGTCGCAGTTTGTTTTTGATGTATTTATTTTGTTTGCAATATCTGAATAAAACTGTATTTAAAACTTGTCTGCATGCAGCACAACACACGATGTAAGAAATAACACTTCTTAAGACGTTCTACGTTAAGTATCTTATGGTCAAGACCTTATAAACACAGGTAAGTAAGGGTAGAGGCAGGTAGCATGCAAAAACGGCCAGGTATAATCTCAGCTAGATATATGAAAGAGGCACCGGCAACAACTTATCCAGGTAGATACAAAGACAGATGAGTGTTGAGCCCCAGTGAAAGCACATGGTTTTATGCCGTGTATGTATATATATATACAGAGGCCTGTCAATTGTATATATAGATCGTCGACTAAGCATTGTCATGTGATCTGTTTTTGTGTGAATGGGACTTTTATCCGACCAATCAGAAGCTTTCTTAGAACAGACAATTGTTCATTCATGTCATTCATTCATAGCGGTCTTAAGGGGGCTCTGCTGCTATTGGAAAAGAACCGTGTCCTTTTCGAATTCACAGACGTCAGTAAGCAGTGTAACGCGCGTATCTTATAGTAAATGCATCCATAACAGATTTGGCATCCTTCAATGTTTTTCAAGAAGAAAAGTAACAGAAGACGTTCGGCGTGGGAATTAAAGTCAGCCAGACCAGGGACGGTAAATAGTACTGTTATTTTGGTCACATGCCCGAGGTTGTTAATTAATGAATCCTTACCATCAGTAGTACAAAATAGAATCTTTGAATAACTTTTATATTTAAAATGCTGCAAATACTATAGTCACTCCCCCGCATTCTCTTGCGACATTTTGATGCTAGAAATACCACTAATCAAATATTACTGTATCATTATGCATTCTAGGATTCTGGTAAAACAAAAAATTGACTCGCACTTCTAATACCACAGTGAGATCAAATAAAAATTCACTAGCCTGACATCTATTTCCTTTCATTCGTCCTTCCGCTGTTATTCTTGAGGGGTCGATCACAAAATCGGGGTGGGGTGGGGGTGGCGGTAGGCAGGCTGGGAATTGGTTAGTTTTTAATTCCGAAAATGACTTGAAAATATAATCTTTCTCTGATTATAAGGTAAATAAAAAAGTAATCATGTAGGTAAAAAAATATATTACTTTGAGATAAAAGTAAACAATATTAATCTTGGTTGGAACGAAAATCACAGGCTTCTGATTCCTCTTAGGTTTCAGTTGATGGCGGTAGGGACTGACGACGGTGGTGGGGGTAGTGACCACCCACCTGCCCCTCCCCACTATACACCTATCTTCTCAACATCACAATCTCGGTGCATGCAATCGAACAGTAATATATCGCTCTATGTGGTAACCAATATTAGCCCCATGCGGTTTACCTGTATTTGTCCGAGTCCATACCTAAAAGTGTGGTGTACTGATACACACCGCTATTAAAGGCGCATGTAAACAGACCGATGCTTTCTTCATACCTGCACAAGTGCAGTACACTTAATATATGTGCAGACTTGTTACATGTTCTTCGGTCACAAGCGTAAAAGAAAATACACCAGGGATAGGATTATTCGGTTTTGATTGTTTATTTCGTATATGCTTTCATTGTTTTGTTTTGTGCACTTTACATGGAGATACAGCTTGCATGTTGATAGCAGTTAACAGTTCATTATATTTATTGCTTTGTTGCTGTAAGTTAGTTTTTGTTTGTTGGTTTGAATAGGATTTTAAGTAGCTTTAACAATGTTTCAATCATATCGCTACGATGTCTGCAGTGAGGCCGTTTATAGTGTTGTCTAGCACTGGGGCATCATGCCGCAGACATATAACATGATGTCCCACCCAGTCACATTATCCTGACACCAGGCCCACCAGTCCTAACACTAATCTCTTAATGCTGAGTGCCAAGCGAGGCAGCTGTTAGTACCATTTTTGTAAGTCTTTGGTATGACTCGGCCGGGACACAGGCTGTAACTTAGTACTGAGGCAAACCAGCAAAACAAGCATGTAAGTACATGTGATTATTAATGATAATCGGAACATCACTCAACGATTTCTGTACGCTCGAGAAATAGCCTCCAATACATTTCTAAGAATACACGTACATTTGATTTCTTGTGACTCTATGGTCTGAAACAAAGTAGCAGAAAGAAAAAAAAAACAAACAAAACGGAACAAGTTTAGTAAATTCCACAAATAATTTATTTTTCTAAAATTAAAGTGAAAATTTCAAATGAAGTTATAGTTTGGGGTGAAACGAGTCATCGATATATCGATGCATCAATCATTTTACCATTACCGATAAACTCACTTATCGATATAAGAGGGTAGTCCAACAATGTAAACTCTCAACCCTGTTATGTATGTTTTGGCCTAAATAACGGCGTTTTGTAGCGTGATTTGATATCGACTAACATCTTAAGTAAAATCAAATTTTCGGGAATATCTCACACCCTTGGCAGCCCAAAACGAAGCTTTTCAACAAATTGAAGTCATAATGTTTAAGTCAGACTTTACTTACTCTGATGTCTTTATTTCTAATCGTTCTGATATGGGCTGCCAGGTGTATGAGATATTCCTGAAAATTTACTTTCTGTTCAGATGTTATCAGCATAGGAACACGCTACACAGCGCCGTTAGTTTGGGCAGTAAGACCTCTACGTCCAAAACAAATATCAAGATCGAGGGCTTAAGCTGTATGAATATAGAGAGGGAGGATTTATATAAACCGATATTCATCCTATATCCGGTACTTTAATATTCAACAGTTTTACGACTCGATGGTCTTAAACTAAATAACAGAAAAGAGCGAAAACCAACATGTTTTGTAAAATAAAACAAATACTTTCTTATAATACAAAATAAAAATTGAAAAACAACTTACAGCATTGTGTGTTAAATCTCAAAAAGTAATAAACGTTCTATCTCAAGTGCAAAAGTATAGAGTATTTGGAATGAATTCTAGCGGTGTTCCAACTGAATTTTAATTTTAAACGAATTAGTATAAAAGGACTAAAACTGAATGATTATTGAGTCCCTAAAATCAAACATTAAATTAACACTCTAGTCCCAATCCTTTCCGGTATGACTTCCGGTATGACTTCCGGTATGACATCATTATGACAGATGCATTGTCTTCAGAGTGGGATGAAATCATTATAAAGGCCATTGACTGTCAGGGTTATAGGGAGAATACCTAAACTATTGGATGCTGTATTTATACACAGCTTGCTGGAAAATTCTAGATAAAAACTTTGACCGTTAATCCGATTGGACAGATTTGGGAATGTCAAAGTGTGTAAAAACTTATCAAAACGTTTATTTAGTTTATTTATAGGTTTAATATTCATCAACGTAATTGCCTCTGCCAATCTTTTTGGACATTATGGTCAACAAGTATTGGGTTTTTCTACCATTTGATAAGTTTGACAAGATCTACAATATTTAGAAACATCACTTGTAATCGTCCGCCAATACAAATGATTAAAGATTTTGTGATACGTTTAATGATTCATAAATGACCAGCCGAAATAATTTCATGGGATTGATTGAGACGTTCCTGACGATATGACATAGGAACAACAATTTGATAGTTCACTGACCGCTGGTCAGCAGCGGGTATCTCAGGTGGGTCTCCAGTTTCTCAATAAGGACCCCATTCTCCACAAAAGAATACACAGGCATTTGTTTGCTTCAGTTTCGCTAGTAACCTTCTGAAACAAGTAGGAGATCTAAGAATCTTGTTCCTGTTCGAAAATGAGTGATTGTCTTTTGTCACCCTGAGCAGAACTAAGAGAATGGGTGATACTACGAGAATCACATTGGTCGTTACTTCTTGTTTGATCAATACGAGGAGCAAACGTGACCTCATTGAAAGACTGACCAATAAATACATCAACTAAAGTAATAACTTTCTGATCAACATCATTCTCAAAAGATCTTTTTCCACAGATCTAGCAAATCCAAGTCAGGAATGTCTTTTTCAATTACTGCGCTAAAATGATCTTAAAATAAGTATTATAAAAGAGTGAGAGGCAACAAGCTTTGTAAAATTCAACAAATAACTAATTTCCATAGAAAAAAAAGTGTAAATGTAAAAAGGAACTGAAGGTGTTTCGAATTAAATCCCACATAATCGAAGAATTACTTACACAAGTAGTTATAAATAAAGTTCTGAATAATCTTTTATGGCATTTCTAAAAAAGTTTCAGCGCTGTAGATGTCGAGTGCCTATAGTGGCCTGTAGTCTCTAATGTACTAACTAATTACCTGAATCTTGTTTGCATGCCAATAGTGTTATGTCGATTCACAGTACTATAAGCCAAGATTGCATTGTTTGAATAAACTATGTTTCCCAGTTAATATCTCTTCCCAAGAATATTACTGAGCACTTTGTATTTCCGGAGAATAACAAATAATTTCACCCAAATCGAAACATAATTACAACAATATAAACGAATTCTGCCCAGATGTTATATCAAGTATATTTTACCCCCGGTAAACACGATTATTAAAAGAAAACGATTAAATAATACGATTAATAATAAACGATTAATAAAAAAACTAAGACAAATAAAGAGCCAGGAATAGGACAAAAGGTTTATTTCTTGAACTTGCTGAGAATTAAATAAAGTATCTTACTAAAATTATAATAGAGAGCACAATGAACACAACGTTCTTGACTCAAAGATAACTATTCTATTTCTATTGATAATGATCATATTATTAAACCCACCCTTATAAAGAAAATATTAGCAAAGTATTAGTTGTTTATAGAATATATATTTAACAAAAATCAATGCATTTTGGCCGGTAGACAATAAGTTAGATTTTTGATTAAGTCAGCCTCAAGATACAAATGTACATTTCTCACAGAATGAAAAAAAAAAATAAACCAAATATACATAAAAAGTAGGATAGTCTGTTTGGATCCGAAAAGGCATATGTGTTTTTAGTGGAATAACAACTACATTATCTCCAGTGAGTCCTTGCTTATTAATAAATTAATTTCTTGGATGGGAAAAGAAGCACTCTTCCGTCTGTCACGGGTCCTGAGATTAGAACTGATGGCAAATTTACGCAATGGAGAGAAACATTAACATGGGGGTGATAACATGAGTTACCGCACATAACTGTCTATAAAATGTTTGAATGTTTGTGCAGGAAGGGTGGCGGGCATGGAGGCAACACTCTGAGTTACCGCACATGACTGTCTTAAAAATGTTTGAATTTTTGTGCAGGAAGGAGGTTCATGGGGTGACACCATGAGTTACCGTACTGGGTGATACCAACCCTAATGACCTTTTCCCGCATCCGTTGCTTTTTTTCTGAAAAGTACTGGGGATTAGGATATAACCCAGGCATTAACTTCAAACGCTTCAACTTGACCGTGTCCATCAATGTGTCCTAACATTGTAAAACAGGCTCGGCAAAACGTACTTATAAGTAAATTAATAATCCGATTTACTTCACGAAGTCGATCAAAGAATTTCCGATTGGTTCCCAAATGATGTTTCCACTTGATGTTTCTTGACGATGACGTCATCGAAGTACGCGTCAGAATTGTCCTGAGTAGATGTTATGATGTTGACTAAACACTAGTGTGGATAATTGTTTAAAAGACCAAACGACATAATTTTATTTAATGTAGTTGCAAATGTTGAAATTTCGTAAGATCTTAACACTCCCCCCCCCTTTACCTCTAAACATGTATTGGTCAACATTCGTAAAACGTAATAGCTGACCACTACATGTTTTTCTCCTTCTGCCCTGAATACAATTCTGTGGGGGCCTCGGAATCACACCATCTCTATTACTTACGACACAAGGATCGATAGAGAAGTTTCCAATTCATCAAACTGTTTTTGAGTTCGTCGCTTATCTTTATAAATGGCATCGGTGATCCGACTAATCGCGGTTTCTATTTTGCAAAGAAATGTCTGGCGAGCATAATGTAATATTTTTGTTTTCCGAATTTTTTTTTCTTCTTCGGATTTCTTCTCTAGACTGTCGAGTCCCCTTTCCCTCGGAACACGATTTCCTTAAAGCTTTAGAACTTGCGCATCTGGTACTAAACCTTGTCTTTATCGCAAGGCAGACGCCTGTCCCCTCCATTGTTACTTCATCTGAAACCAACTACTCTCTCTCTCTCTCTCTCTCTCTCTCTCTCTCTCTCTCTCTCTCTCTCTCTCTCTCTCTCTCTCTCTCTCTCTCTCTCTCTCTCTCTCTCCACAGATGAACATCTCGATTTTTATGAGACTGATATCAGTAAGTCCATAAATGATAAATCATAAGAAACTACGGACAAAAACCGCTAATCTCTCTCTCACGTTTCCCGTTGCTGCCTGCAATAAGATTTCCTTGTTTCTCCTGCTTAAATACGAGAGAAAACAATTCTCGCAATATTGACCCGACTTGACATTTCATGTTGTTCGAATGAGCCAATCACGGTCTCCTAGCGTTCAATACAAAGGTCTATCAATAATATGTAGGTGATTGTTGCATTGTGTTGTTGAAAATATATCGTTGTTATGCGCATCCATGAAAAACGAGCGACATCTTGTCGAATGCAATCATAGTTTAAAATGGAGAGAAGCAGGTTGTCGCCTGCGACGGTGCAAATTGCTATTTTGCGATTCAATAACCATTTATAGAATATGCTGAAAGTTTTCACGGCATATTATGCTTACTGACTTACATTTATAATTTGACAGAACTCGGATATATAGTCAAGTCAGACTAGATGCATTCAGTTTCACTGTTATCACAAGGGGAATAGCCGCTATGGTTGATGATTATGACTTTTTTTGGAACTGTTAAAACTAAGAAATGATGATGATAATGATGACGACCATGACAATAAAGCAATATACTGACGACTTTAGAAGAATGAGCAAAAGTTCTACCTTTGTCAATCAAATTAAAATTGACATATTTAGTCAAAATCATAGTGAACGTGCTTTGTATTAATGCATCATTATATAAATCCATCTCTGAATTGAAGTCTCAGTGAGTGCAATATTCATTATGAAGACAAGTCTCAGTGAGTGCAATAATCATTACGAAGACAAGTTTCAGTGAGTGCAATAATCATTACGAAGACAAGTCTCAGTGAGTGCAATAATCATTATGAAGACAAGTCTCAGTGAGTACAATAATCATTACGAAAACAAGTCTCAGTGAGTGCAATAATTATTATGAAGACAAGTCTCAGTGAGTGCAATAATCATTATGAAGACAAGTCTCAGTGAGTACAATAATCATTACGAAGACAAGTCTCAGTGAGTGCAAAAATCATTACGAAAACAATAACACTGCCGATATCATTACTACTACTTCGTTTTATCTAGCAAGATGTGTGAATCCACTTTCATCAACTCTTAGGTAACAAAGATGCTTCTACTACTACTACTACTACTACTACTACTACTACTACTACTACGGTGACGATGGTATTAACGGAGACACTCGCACTACGACTGTTGTGATGATGAGATACATTGTAAAAAGCTATCGTGACCAGATGAAATCGCACTTGGAATGTTATCGTGAGGATATAAAACAACGCTACGACTGTCCTTGTGACGAGATGAAATCGCACTATAACTGTTGTCGTGAGGATATAAAATCATACTACGACTGTTCTCGTGACAGGATAAAATAGCACTACGACTGTTATCGAGACGAGATGAAATCGTAATATGGCTGTTATCCTGACGAGATGGAATAGCACTACGACGCACTACAGCTGTTTTCATGACTAGATGGAATCGCAATACGACTGATCTCGTGACGAGATGAAACGGCACTACAACTGCTGTCGTGACGAGATGATTAAAATGGTCATTATTATATTTCGTCTTTATTTTGTTGTGCAAGTGAAACAGACGAAAAGTATTATTCCAAAGATTTGTTCATAGTACGGTACTTGTGAACATTTACTAAGGTTTATTACTTTTGTGCAAAGAGCACATTTGAGTTATTAACGAAATTACTTCTGTGTAAACTGTACATTTTAGTTACTAAGGAAATTAATGCCGTGTAAAGTGCACATTGAGTTACTAAGAAACTGACTTCTGTGTAAAGTGAATATTTTAGTTACTAGGAAAATTACTGTCGTGTTAAGTGCGTATTGGGTTACTAGATACTTTTTGCGAGAAAAGTGCACATTTCAGTTGTTTCGATTTACATATCAAAATAATGTTTTTTGGGAGGTTATTTAGGGGCTATAAAATATTGTCTTTAAAATAAGCAAACCATCGCACTACATATTAAATTAAATTTAATTAAAATAAAATAAAGCAAATTTACATGAAATCGTCCAGCTGTAAACATATTTGGATTGTTACTGTTCTATTATTAGAACAGAATAGCTAGTATTTATCACACGACGGAACCACAGACCTGACTGGAAGGAAAATGAGAGCAACTTTGCGATAATAAAAAGTGAAAACATGTGCTTCTGTCTGTAGTTCATGACAGCGGGTTTGTTTACACTTATCAGGTTGGCTGATCACGTAAATCATTAATTACTTTCTGCTCTGTGTTCCAGTCCAGCTAAAGGTCTATCTATTCATTGTTTAATAATGCATTTCACACCTTCAAGCAAGGTACTGTAAAACTTAGTATTCGATACTCATTTGGTATCTAATTTAAAACCTATTTGCACATGTTTTAACGCATGCAAGTCAGTTGAGCACGAGAAATAATATAATTCGAGAAAAAGCTTTCGCCATATCGAATCAATGGTACTGAAACACAGAAGAGTACGTATCAGCAGTTTTTGTTCAGCTAAACCAGGCTATTTCATATATTTTTGTGATGACTGATTTGTAATAGTAAAAATCGTCATAGGACATCGGGTAATGAAGTAAGAGCAGGTATCCTCATAATTTATTGTGTTGTCCCTCCATTTGTTTTTTAAATACTTGGTGTTCTAAACCTTGAAACAATGGCGACAGACGTTTTTGATTGAATCTGTTCTCAGGCTAACTTAACAGATCATACTCGTTCCTAAAAATCAGGTATTTTTGAAAATGTTTTGCTTGATTCCGAAAACACTGTGTCGGGAGAAGACTTCATGAAGTTTTTCAAGTTAACGCTAATTGAAATTTTCAGTTCCAATTCTTGGTGCGGTCTGATTTTCTTTTGATAAAAATATATGCTGTAGTCTTCTTTACCTTTATATTGTTGTTGTACAGTTTAACGCCATTTTTCAGCACACGATAGGCTATACATGGCGGCCAGTATTATTGGTGGAGGAAGAACCCAGGAAAACCCCCGGAAAGAACCACCGACCCACGAAAAGCTACTGGCAAGCTTTCTCACATAACTACATTAGTCGAATCTTAGACTCGAACCCACGCAGACAGAGGTGAGATGGCAGTGATCCGTAACGGAATGCACTTTAGACCAGTCGGTCACTCGGGTCCCCTTTACTTTTATGTAAAGTAATGTATTCCAGTTGTAAAGTATCGTTTCATATCTTTGTCTATCGCGCATAACTAATGCTTGTTTGTTGTTTTTTTTTCTTTCCTTTGGGGGCGGGTGGGGGAGTATTCCTCTTTCATTTACCATTTCATTCGAGATCACACTTCACAACTGCTGCTCTTTAATGCGTTTATTAAAATTTTTAAAACTTTAGCACTTATCACAAATCAAAATATAAAGTAACTTTCTGTTTCTTTCAAAATTTAGACTCCAAAAGTACAAACCTTTCCCTTTCTGCCTTGACGTGTCCTAGATTTGGATCTTCCTTCACAGTGATACTGTTAGGGGTTGAGAAAATGATTGATATAAACAGCCATTTACAACATTCGTAACCATGTGTCGGTTGATCTAATTAGGTATAAGTACACAACTTATCTTAAATTTATGTATTCCTTGTCTTTCTATTTTAATTATATACATTCCATTACCAATTTAGAATTACTCGCCATATGTAAGGCGTTCAATTATATATTTTTTATGTCCAGACAAAAACTTTCTTTATTGGTTCATTTTCATTTAGAGGCAAACGAACTGCTTATGACAACCCACATTTATTTCTCTTGTATTGGATAATGGCTTCTTTTTCGTATACAGGTGGCAGGGGATAGTTTCGTAAATTTCTTAACTTAAGGTAAAGGTGTGACTTTTTCAGCTCTTATTCATTACTTTACTTGACTAATTAAAGATATGGATATATCTATAAACTTGGTGTCTCAGGCTGGTGTTCTTCTTGACATTAATGTCAAGCATGTACACCTTCCTCAGTTACTTTGCAGTATGTAGATAGTGAAATACCAATAGTCGGTAAGGAAGAAGAGCTAGCCTCACAATAACAGCAAACTATTTTTTAATTGCATCAGCCTGTTTAGTACACACAATGTTTTACAGAATTATAACCTATGAAATGGGGTTGTGTTTGCATTGTCAACGTCACAATGTGTCAAAAATGACCTTCGGAGATGAACATTGCAGGTATAAATTTGGGATTTGGGTGCATAAACTTCTTCTGCTATGAACTGCCTGCCATTGGTCAAGTGGATAATATTCTTATGCTTTGTTTTCATATAGGTATCCAAAAATATGGACAGGTTTGACCTCACTTGTTGATTTTTTAGAATTGATTTTTTTATACTAGGCCGGTGCTTGCAGCATTAAGTTTGTACATAAAACCTGTTCCCTGATACCTAGTCGACGTTCCCAACGCATAAGTCGCCATATTTGTAAGCTCTTCATCTGTGCAAACAGTAATAGTCTGTACCGTGACGTCATGCTTAGTTCATTTTGTTAGGTGTCAAGCTGCAAGTCCGTTTAAAATGACTTGTAGGTTTGGTACATATTTGTAAGGTTGGAGATGCTTTGGATTTAATTTTAGATCGCATTGAATAGAACATATTTTAGCAGCATCACTTGGTATGTCTTCACAGAATTTCGAGTTTACGTAATGGATAAATAATAATTATATCATCATAAAAGTGGCAGGTTTGCGGAACAGGCTTTACACGTTTGGCAATCATCTGTATTCATCTTCGTTGTTTATTACATAGTTTAAAATTGCCGTTCTTTATGCATTTGGTCAACATAAGTTCCCAAATAAGCATTATAGCAACAGCGAATCGGTAGACCAATGTATCGTCGATAATCGGATGTGACTTAATGTCCCCCTTCTCTCTCTCTTTCTCTCTCTCTCTCTCTCTCTCTCTCTCTCTCTCTCTCTCTCTCTCTCTCTCTCTCTCTATATATATATATATATATATATATATATATATATATATATATATATATATATATATATATATATATATATATATATATATATATATATATATATATAAAGAAAGTTTTTAAATCTGCGTTCGTTTTTCTTAAACTTAACACTGATAAAATGTCATTAGTTTTAATTAAAACTGCGATATATATTTATCTAAAAATTAAACGTTGTAACATTTACTTTCATTCGCACATGTATTTACAATTTGAAAGTTTATATTATTTTTCTTCAGTCAACATCTTTTAATTTGCTTTAGTTGTAACAATTTGAATTAAATTCAAACATGTTTGTGGAGATTTTACATCGCGGAATTTATCAGTCATGGCTAAAATTGGTCCGATAAATCGGGTTCGAGCTATCAGTGTTGATGCTGATGGACGATTATTGGGGATTATATCATCTAATTAATAAATGGCATCATTAATGCAGACAAATGTGTCCGTAATAAATCAGTGTGTAATGTATACATTTACCCGTATTTCTCGTTGCCCTTGAGTTACGGTCGGCTGAAGAATCGTTTACGCGATGAGAACAGAAAATTTCAGGAATATTACAACCCTACCCGCTGTGGCTATTTAGAACAATTCCCGCTCTTTTTAAAGTTTTCATTGCCTCTGGCGTGTGACTGAACTTAAGCTTTTTTGGGATTTTGCCAACGGACACTTTTTAATGAGCCTATGAGCTCTATCATCAGACCCTAAACCGTCCAACAGTATCAGCTCAGGGTAGGGCGGGGGGGGGGGGGGGGGGGGCTGATTTTTCGGAGTAAGTAAAAGTGTATTTGTTTATTGAACAATGCTTTGAACCAAAATCCTTTACGATTAATAGCCATTTTATATTGCAGGACGTTAGCGTCAAGCGCGAGAATAACGTGAAACACATGGTTAGTCTCTCCGTTACTAAACCTTATGAACCTTGCAAGAAACATATTGTTTCAGTCTAAATGAATTCACAGTAATTCCAATGCAGTAATATATCGATATGTCTTGAATGAATTCACAGTAATTCCGTAATCCTATTAATCCAAATAGTCTTTTAATGAATGTTTAGAGCACTGTAATTCCAAGACCAATAGTACCACCGAGAATGCCTTATTCCGCGTGATACTTCACGTAAATAGAAATATAATAAGTAATAGCGAACGTTGCAATACGAACGAATAGTTCTTGGTATTTCGAGATATTGCATCAGTAAACAAATCTGCTCTTCTAAAACCGACAAGTAAGTCAGTTTGGCATCTCATATTAAGCAGCAGAGAGGGTGTATCGGACAACATTTTTAGACAAGTATTCACTGAAATCACGCTTAAAATCAATGAAACCAATGACATCAGACCCAAAAGTCAATGACATCAGGTCCCAAATATGTGTGTGTTTCATGGATTAGGTCCAAAAAAAAAAATATGAAAAAATCAATGAAATTAATGAAATCAAAAACTTTTCAACTATTACATTTTTTGGGAAAAGGGACTACAACATCGTTGTCACTCACCCTCTCTGCTGCTATGGGTTAACCGAATATTTGATCCAGTCCGATACGATATCGTGTTCGAGGGTCATGTAAATTTATTGTTACAAATCCGTGGGGGGCAGACTGAGCATGACTAAAGAAATTTCTAAATTGATTGAAGTCCATATCAGAACACCATGTCTGCCAAATATTTCGTAGCGTATGTGTATCAACGCCGTTGAATACAGCAAGCATATTACAGTTATCTCTAATCACTTTTGGAATCTGAGTGTATCGTTGAGTGACATAAATCACATCTGTGTTTTTATGCCTGCCTCGGGAAAATATTCTAGCAGGATTTTTTTGTTTATCTAACATGACATCGTCGTATACAACTAAATTGTTGATACTTCCATCGAGGTCATTCACGGATGGCGCCTCGTCAATATCGGTTATAAATTCAATAACATCCTCGCCGGCAATCTCTGAAGCGTTTTCATTAAAATCTTTTAGCACTTCATAGCATCGTTGGTCGTCTACGCTAGGGGCAATTAAATACAACTTATCCCACTTCATCCATCTCATTATTAAATTGAGCAACAATTGCGTTTTACCGGATCCAGATGGCCCGATTATAATTGCGCGGATAGAGTTTGGTAGCGCTGCATGATGCTTCACTGGTTCTCTTGTTTTAGTCGCTGAAAAATCAATTATATTCATATCTCTATACATAAATTATGGATCTATATTGCGTGAAGTGTAAGGCGCGTACTGGTACAGATGACTTGACGACGATTACAACTAAAAATAACCGATCAGCGCTTTCTGGTAAATGCGTACAGTGTAGTACAAAGAAATTTAGATTTGTTTCTAAACCCAAGGAACCCAAGGAACCTTTAAAAAAAAACGAGGAGGTGATATCGCTGCCAAATTAGCAAAACTCCCTGGAACCCCATGGGCAAAATACCCCGGAGAAAAACACCTTCCAGGGTATAGTTATTGTGGACCGGGAACAAGACTTGATATCAGACTCAATGATCAAAATCAGCCCCGACCCGGTGAGGAACCAATAAACGCTATTGATAAGGCCTGTCACCTTCATGATGTTGCTTATAAAAGCAGCAATTTGCAACACAGGCATCTAGCAGATGTGAAATTAATTCATGCGTTGAATTCTATCACTGATCAATCCTTCAAAGAAAAATTGGCTTCATTTTTGATAAAATCGGCTATGAAAAGTAAATTGATGTTAGGTGCTGGTAATTAATAGCAACATGGAATCTATTTATTATTCCCCAAGAGGATACTGGAGGGGTAACGCTGCAATCAGTAAACTCGCTAGCGCCGCAAAAGTGAAAAAAACCACTGCGGCTCATTGGTTATCCAAACAGGCACTATGGCAAATTTATCTACCACCGCCTAAACAAATTCAATTCTCGCATTTTGATGTAACCGGACCCAATGAAGTTCATCAGGCTGATCTATTATTTCTGCCACATGATCGTGGTTACAAATATGCGTTAACTGTAGTTGATATTGCAAGTCGATACAAAGAAGCAGAACCGTTAAAAACAAAATCGGCCACTGAAGTCGCTTCTGCATTTGAAAGAATTTATCGACGAGGTCCTTTGCACTGGCCAAATCTGTTACAAGTTGACCCGGGCAAGGAATTTCAGGGTGCAGTGTTATCTACAATGAAATATCACAATGTCGCTATCAGACGAGGGCATACTGCACTGCATCGTGATCAGGCCATTGTAGAACGGTTTAATAAAACCCTTGCTGAGCGGTTATTTGGATATCAATATGCAAAAGAATTCATCCAAGAAAAAAGATCCCGTGAATGGGTTAAGAGATTACCAGGTGTAGTTACCGCACTGAATAACGAGATTACTAGAACCATCAACATGAAACCTATCAACGCGATTAAAAAGAAGTCGATACCTGAAAAACCACAAAAAGATTTCAAAGAACCAATTCTTGGTAGTAATGTCATTGTGAGGTACTTATACGAACCAGGAGAGCTTGAGGGTGGTACAAAAAGGGCTACTGATCCTATTTGGAGCGTCACTACGCATAAGATATCTAGTATAACACGATCTACGGGTAGACCTCCAATCTATAAACTGGATTCAACTGCCCCTCAACGGGGTTTTACTAGACAACAATTACAAGTGATACCCGAGGATACTCAATTGCCACCCCATGGGCTTAACTAGCACCCTTGCGTCTATTGCACTCAAGACAAGTCAACATCACATTATTTCTGACATGACCGAGATTGTTATTTTTTCTGTCCACGGTGAATTGGCGAGGATCCTTATCCGAATACTGCCAACGCATTATACAATTGCAACTCGCGCAGTGATTATTCTGTTGTTTCTTCAAAGTGATTATTAATTCAGCATCAATATCAAATTCTCGTTGTTTTTTTTTGTCCTGTTGTTTGTAACCGGAGAGTTTTTTATCAATAATATCATCTATTGTGGTGTCATTATCATCACCAATGATTTCATCATCTCCACTGGCTTCGCCAACGACAATTCTTCGAAGTTGATTTATTTTTCGTACTCTAGACACTGCGAGATAGACTAAATTCGACCATTCTATGCGATTATCTACCATCCAAAGAGTTGTATCCGATATAGTCAATCCCTGTGAAGAGTGTATTGTTGCTGCATAACCTAGCGTCCACGGGGATTTATTAGCACGCAATGCATCTTCAACAACATTGATATCAACCAGCACAATATCATTTAATACTAAATTCTGTTTTTCACTTTGTCCTGGAATATCAACTTCGATGTTCTGTTTTCGCGTATCCGATGGCCTATAACAAAGAGGCACTGGAAGTGTTGCAAATTTTTGTTTATGCAATTCAAATAACTTCATCTGAAGTGTGTCCCTGACTATTTTTCTACTTGCAATGATTAAATCGTTTGGTCTCCACGCTTCCCAAAACTCATTCATGGGAGTTTCCGAAATTATTTCACGGGTTATTTCACACTGGATTCTATCCGGTTGCAATCTAATTAGTTTCTTCAATTCTTTTAATTCATTATCAAGTGATCTATGATCAGTATCAATTTCTTCATAATAGTCTACAAAACCCTTTAGCCATTCATGGGGAGATGCACCGACAAATGGTGGAGGTTGGCCGTGATCACCGCACATAACGATTTTTGTATTCTTCAATAACAACCACTCAAGAAATATTTTTAAGACATCTTCTGACACTGTGTCTATTTCATCCCAAATGATTATTTCAGGAATAAATTTCTCTCCCATGCGCTCAGGAGTCCATTTATCTCCCTTCCATCGGAAAAAGCTGTGATAAGTGCAAGCATTTACCCCTCTCTGTATCATTTCTCTTGCAAGTCTATGAGTTGGTGTTAGCACAATCATGTTAGAAACGCTAGCGTTTCCACGACGGAATAACTCAATTACCCGGGTTGTTTTTCCTGACCCGCCACAACCGTTTAAATAAACTGTTTTATACAGGCATATTGGATCAGAAATCGGTGGTGCACTAGAAAATTCTGAACACTGATTGCTTTCTAAGTAATTATTTTCAATGGTAACATCTGCTGATTGAATATAATCATGAATCATTTCTTTCTTAATTCTCCATGATCCCCATTTCTCGTTGACAGTAGCCTTAAAATCAGCCATTTTGCTATTTATGTAAAATGAGTCAGTAGCAACTCTAACTGCGGTGGTAGGAAATCTATTGATCATTGAAAACAGATTGATAGAAGCATAACCGAGCATAGAAGCTCTTAAGTGTGTGTACTGCGGATGGTATCCATCATTGTAGGTAACAATTGTACCCAATTTGGTTCCATCGGACATAAATGCGTCCTTACGATTGACATATAAGCCCTTATTCGTTAAATCCGCCATTACAAAATCGTATTCAGCGTTGTCTATAATCAATCGTGAAGAATATTTCGTATTATCATCTTTGCCACCTTGGGTAAATTTACCGATTATTCTTCGTCCAAGATTTTTTGCTTCATTGTTTCTGATTTCAAATAACTGTCTGGACCAATCCATGATTTGTTGTTCATTAAAATCAGGAAACAGTTTTCGCTCTTCGCTAATTATTTTTTCTAGATCAGGTTGTGGTAACCAGACTGATTTCTGTGCCCGATAGGATATAATTGCTTCACTGACAATTAATGATTTTAACATTTTACAATCAAGCATATACCGTAACAACACTATTGGCATCCAGTGTTTTTCAGACATGTGTTTACCAATCCAAAGATAACTACACGGATGAAGTCCTTCAGCCATTTCAAATGATACCACACAAGCGAATCCGGTTAAATCAAAATCAGGAAGTGGTCCATTAATAGCAACACGGGTCATTTCGTGTGTAGGGTGTCCAAATCGTTTGAAATATTTCTCGCATTCTCCATACCCAAGAAAACTTCCTGGATAACACGCAATCATATCAACTGAAATAACGGAATCAGAGGTGTATTTTGTGTTCCATAATCCGCCGTGGCTGTATTCAAGACAGGACAATTTGACATCTGATAAAAACTCACTTCGTGTTGGTTTCCACGCGTTTTTCTTTCTAGCAAAATGTGCTGCAATGGATGTTACTGTAAAACAGTTTGCTAATAATTGATCGTCTTCTTCTCCGTCCTCAGAAAACTCACTAGCTAGTTGTTTCATTTGATTCTGCAGTTCTTCAGTACGGTACAATTCTCCGTTGGGCCTTACAAACTGATCAAATCTGCATTCTTCGTCTGAATTACTATGAAATAGCCACGCTGACACAGGATCGTTTTTACTCAAATGGTAAATAGCATCAAATAATTTCTGCTCGGTAAAACATTCTTCAGGTCCCAACCCTGCTGGGGATAGATATTTTACGGTTCTATCCCGTGGAAATATTGTTACTGCAGATGACCACGCGTGCGCGTTATGATCAATAATTTCAATGGGGGTTCCTTTTGATTGATATTTCGATTCGTATAATACTTCACCGGTGATTGTTCTTACCGATATTGGAAATCTCAATGATGTTTCTAATTTGGCTATATCCTGAATTGTTGCTCCATGCTCTTTTACCGTTAATTCCCACTCGGTTATTTTTTTTCGTCTTAGATCAGTTAGTTTATTCCCCCGGGATGCATTTGTGAAGTGTTCTATTATTCGTTCTGCTACACAATTGAGCCCTGTCGAATATTTCATGGGTGCTAGTTTTGAAATATCAGGTTTTTCATTGAGCGGATAGATCCCGTAAACAACTGCTGTGACAGGATAAGATCTTTCGTAGTAGGGTTTATCAATTCCGGTCAAAATTCCCGGTTTGGAATCCTGATTCACGGTGATAGTTTTTTTGCCCTTGAGAATGGGTTCAAATTTATCCTTAATAATCCATTTGCCATTCTCACGGATAACGAATTTGATTCGGAAAAAATGACTTTTTTCCCCAACACGTGAAATGATCGCTGCTGCCTTTTCATCATTCATGGTAGCGTCAACAACACCATCAATTCGAAATGTTGACCAACAATAAGATGCTCCATCACGCTTGAATTCATTAAAACAGTCTCTGATGGGTTTATCAAGAATTTTATTCTTGGGTGTATTAGAAACTATATCAAGATTGAATTGAGCATCCTTCCATGATGATCTCATGTTTCCGTCTCTTGGACGTTTGTTACGTTTTTTGGGTCTATCGCGATTAAATCTAGGATTGATTTTTAATAATCTCTTAAACTCTTTCATGTTTCCGTCTATTGTGCGTTTGTTACGCTTTTTGGGTCTATCGATATTAAATTTAGGATTGATTTTCAATAATCTCTTAAACTCTTTCATGTTTCCGTCTCTTGGACGTTTGTTACGTTTGTTTCCGTCTATTGGACGTTTTTTTGGTCGATCGAGATTAAATCTAGGATTGATTTTCAATAATCTCTTGAATTCTTTCATGTTTCCGTCTCTTGGACGTTTTTGACGTTTATTTGGTCTATCGAGATTAAATCTAGGATTGATTTTCAATAATCTCTTGAACTCTCTATCAGCATTGAATTTAGCATTTGTCGAAGTCAATCTCTTGAACTCCTTCATGCTATATACAAAACAAACATTTAAATGAAAGTTTTATGTATAATGAATCACTGCAAATGGCTCATGATGGGAAATGTAACCCCGTGTAACAAATCATGCAGAAAAAATGAGTACTGTAGGTATCATATGCAAAGTTTTCGACGTGGAAGTCTTGGTCCGTTACCCTGTATTCGATGTGGGGTTGGGGTTAAGGGAAGATCACAATTGTGTAGTGATTGTGGTGGTAAGCGATATAGGGAATTGAAGCGTTATTATGATAAAAGAATAAAAAATGGACAATCTATCAGAAATTATGACCCTGAAAAGGCCCTTGACCCTGACAAAATCAAGGATAAAATCATAAGAACCCCGCAAGACTATATCGAAAGATTTTCCAGTGATGTAATTATTGAACCAAACACTGAATTAGACAAACAATAGAATAGTATATATGGACCAAGAATTCAGACCACATCCAGTGATTACAAAATATGAAGCATCCAGTGATGGTACTGTCAGAAACCGTAGACTGAAAAAATCAGTTGGTTTTGTGACTAATCAAGGGTATTTGAGGTTTACTGTTGGCGGAGGAAAAGAAACGAAAAATTATCTCATTCATCGTTTCGTATTTGAATGTTTTAATGGATTGATCAAAGATGGTTTTGTTATTTATCACAAGGATTCTAATCCAAAGAATAATTCTGTATCCAATCTGCAGGCTATCACACTGAGTGAGAATTCCAAACAAGGAAAGACTGGCACTTGCAAAACGGTTGGGAAGAGACCTGTGACATCTTTGAATACAATAACTAATGAAGAAAAAATATTTTCATCTATGAATGAAGCCGGAAAATATTTCAATATCTGTCCGACTTCTGTACGATTCGTTGCAGAGGGGATTTATCGATCGGCTATTTCAAAAAAGACGGGACAAAAAGTTCAATTTAGTTATGTCTAATGCGTCATAATTTCCAATTAGAGATATGTCATACTTATAGAATAATGAATTCTGAAAACATGAATAGCATCATAGTTGAAATAGCAAAATTGAAAAATCAGGATATCAAACTATCAGATGGATTAAATCCTGACCAAATTGTGTCTGATTTTCAGGATATAGAATACGGGGTTAACAACAATAAATATATGCTACCCAAGAAATATGCACTCATCAAAAAAATTCAGAATTCTATTAAAGACTCTCTTTCATTTTCCAGTGACATCAGTGTGTTCGTTCCGTTGTATACTATCGTAGAGGGAATACGAAAAGAATTAGGTAACGAATACGAATTGAAAAAAGAAGTCAACTCTAAAATTAGAAACCTACGAGCATTAATTCAAGAAAATGAACAGTTTTGATTGCCCGACCATATCATTTTTTGATTACCCGACCATATCATTTTTTTTAGCCGACCCTCAAAGGGTGTCAAAATCGATGGACGATGTGTCAGATTGGTCAAAACTAGAATGTTGAAACTATCAGTATTATTTTATTTATATACAATTTTGATACTTTCAACATCACTGATAGAAGGTGTCTCACGATGAAATAACACTTCCATGACCATATAAAAAATCATCCGACATGTAACAAAAGTGAGGAAACTGTCAGTATTATTTATTTTATATACAATTATGTGACTTTCCCCATCATTGATAGAAGCTGTTATAGGATGAAATAACTCTTCCATGACTGCGTTAAAAAATCATCTGACATGTCAAAAAAGTGGAGAAAGTGTTTTACAATTGAAAAATAGTTTGCGATTTCAAATAATGGTCAATGAAGCATTAACAACCCGATTGGCTCGTGAACGACTGGATGCAATCAGGAGATTTGTACCAATTCGTGACTCTGTAAGAAATAAACTGCAACAACGACAGGGTTTACAAACTGATTTTGCTCTGGGGTCTGAAGAGTTGTTTAAACCAGTAACCACAGCAACGAAAGGGGTAGAGCGTGCTTTACTGGGAGATGGTCCCGAGACGGGGAAATCTGTTATTGGTGAGCTTGAAAAACTAGCAGCGAAAACTGAACAAACTGAAAAAACTGATCCGAAAAAAACGACTGTTTCTCTGTTGAATAAATTTACTGATCATGCTAAAATATTAATAAAAAAACCTAGTTTATTGAAATCAAAGGATTATCAAGCCTTTGGTAATTTTGCTGCTCAAAGCTATAATTCAAAAAAAGATTTTTTAAAGGACGAGTATAAGAATGATAGAATATCAAGTAATGATTGGTTTGATAATTTGTATAAACTAAATAAAGGGATTGGTCGTTTGAATAAGGATGAGATAGGATACAAGGAATTTAAAAAGGGAATTAGTTATTATAAAAGAGAACAAATAGAAGAGCGACAACGAGAAATAGAAGAACGGCAAGAACTAAAACGTCAAACACCAACACGTAGACAAACAAGAAGACAAAAAAAACAACAACTACCACCTGATGATGATGATGATGATGATTATTTACAAACTACGGATTTAGAAAAACTAGATGAAGCAGCTGGTTATAGCGGAAGTGGATTAGGAAATCCAAGGATTGGAAACATTTGTCCTGATAGTGTTATCAATGATATATCACGATTAGATGTTCTCATCGGAGGAAAACGAGCTGGAAATAACTCTCCAGAAATAATTAATGAAGCAGCTGATATCTGTAGACGGTTATTTGCCGGCGGTATCATGGATATCAAAACCTATCGAGATTTCATTGACGAGTTAGCAAATGGGTATCATAGCGATTAAATAACAATTGAAAACACTATTGTTTTTATAATAATGATCATCCATTACAATCATGATAAACCAACCCCAGTCTATGTAGTTAATTCACGGTTTCCAGTTTATAGAGCATACTACGGAGATGGCCTCGGCAATACCATTTTAGGATTCTTTTCAAGAATGGCCCCAAAAGTGATGCCGTTAGCTAAACAGTTATCAATGAAAGCCATTGATGTTATTCGTGATAAGGGTATTAGTACTGTTGGAAATCTTGCCGGGAAAGCGTTTTCAACTGCGAAGGATAAAATAACATCATTAGTGAGTCGAAAAAAGAAACCGTTACCGTCTACAGAAGAAATGCCTGCAAGTGTTAGTAAAATAATAAATAACGCAGTAGATGAAAAACTAGCGTCGATGGTAAATCAAGGGGACCAAAGCAATATTGCAAACATGATAGCGGGGAGTGGTCTTAAAAAACTACGTCGATGAAAATGGAAAAATCGTTTACGATTTCACTATTTAGACTCTGATAAATAGAATAAAATGTTCAAAAAATCATCTGATCCAGCATTTGATATAGACGCCCCAGTTGGTAAGGATGATTCTGTACGCGATTATCAATATTACGCCTATCATGCCATAGACTCAAATAGTCGAGCAAGAATTGATCTTCAAGTCCATGATACCAGTAAATACTTTTTGCCCTGTGAAGCATTTATTGAAGTAGAAGGAGAGATTATACGAACAAATGATACAGAGTATCCAGTTGGTACTCAAGTCGGTTTTGTCAATAATGGTATTATGGCGCTATTTGAGAGTGCTAGATATCTCATTGATGGAAAAGAAATTGAGTCCATAGATCGTGATGTTGATGTGGCTACAACAATCATCGGGTTAGCGAGATATTCTGATGATTATACAAGATCAGCAGGACCCTCTATGATGTTTGCAAAAGATGGTAAGAATACCGCTGGTGGAAATCCATTTATTATAAGACGACCAAAAAAACGTGATAATAGTGATTCTGATGTCGAGAATATGATTATAAACAACGATACTAATTTCAATCTAGGAGCTGCAACACGAAACGCAATGTTGCAAGGAGATCGTAAATCATTTTCATGCGCGATTCCACTGCATCACATATTTGGATTCTGTAGAAACGTCAGAAAAGTTATCTACGGGGCGAAGCATACAGTATCGCTTGTACGAAAGGGTGATGATAACGACGCAATTTGGAGGATTCCAGCAGATGCTGCAAATCCCAATGCTGATGCCGGTAAAGTCAAATTAACAAAAATATCATTGTGGATGCCAGTGTTGACTCCAGCAATCACCGCAGAACAACGATTACTATCATTTATGGACCAAGGAGGAAAGTCGTTGTTGAGTTGGCTAACCGTGAGTACAGATGTTAAACAATCAACTATCAACGGGTTATTCACTTGGAACCTAGCATCAAAACAAGGCGTTTCTGCGCCACGTCATATATTTATTGCGTTCCAAGATAACACACGAGTTGGCAATCAACTCTCCAGTCATATGATATTTGATCAATTAGGTGTGAAAGACGTCTCACTGAGAATAAACGGCCAGCAGGAACCATCTGAGGATATACAACTTAATTACACAGAAAATCATATTGCACGAGTTTATCATCGTCTGTTGTCATTTATGGCACGCGATCAAAATGTCGATACTGGTTTGCAAATATCACAATTTGATTTTAAAAATCTGTATCCGATCTATTACTTCTCACTGGAACATCTCGATTTGACAAGACAGTCAGTTGTTGATATACACTTTAGAGCTAATGTGAATCGTCCTGTTGCTGGTGCTGGTGCTATTGCTGATTATAGAGCGGTTGCTGTCATTCTCAGTGATAAATCAATGCTACTTGAAGGTGTTGGTGGACGAATGAGAGTGGTAGATGCCCCAGTAGAAAATCTTTGAATGATTTTTCATTGAATTAGAATCAATCAATTATATATAATGTCATATAGTGTTATTAGTGTTACGTTAACTCCTGGTCAAATCAAAAAATTGCAATCAGAATCGGCTAAAAAATGTGGAACCACAATCACGTTGAAACCTAATCAAATGACTGGTGGTGAAAATAAATTATCGCTGACAACTCGTCAAGTGAAACATTTCAATGATGCTTTCAAGGATAAAAAGGGAGTTCAGATTACTCTCTCTGCGGCTGCTATTAAAAATATGATGAAAACGGGTGGTATATTTCCATTGTTTGCTGCGTTACCAGCATTGATTGCAGCAGCAGCCCCAGCGGTGGCTAAAGCAGCGGCGTTAGGAGCCGTTGGTACTGCTGCAGGAATGGCGTTGAAAAAGGCAACTGGACAAGGATATAAAAAAAAGAGACGATCCGTTCAAGGATTGGGTCTAAGACTACCAGGAACCCCGTATTCATGGTACAGCGGGAGATCCGTTCACGGATCAGGCCTGAGACTACCAGGAACGGTTTATTAATTCAGAAATCTATGGTTCCAATGTCCAATTTTGATTTAATGGATGCGGCTAAACAACTAGTGATTAAAAATTTCAGAGGTGTTTTTATGAAAGATCAATTACCACATCAACCAAACAAAACTGAAACAGGTATTATTAATCTCGATAACAGCACCGGACCTGGAACTCACTGGGTTGCATACGCTATTGATCCACGTGGGATTGTCTATTTTGATTCATATGGATTAGCCCCACCAAAAGAGTTTATGCGTTATATAAAAACCCTTCCAATGAAGACTTGGTATTCTACGCTACCAACACAACAAATCAATGACCCACCAATATGCGGCAGTGAAGTATTAAATGTCCTTGACGCTATTTCTAACTCCTTGGGTAACCCAAGGGGAAAACCACCACACATTGTCGTAAATGACTACACTAGTAATCGCTTTTTAGAGAGAGATATATAAAATATCATGATTGATATTTGGGGGAGACCTCTGAAACCCAAACCCGATGACACTGCAACCTCTGATTCTATCAAGGATATACAAAAAAAAATTAAAGATGAAATCGCTGAGACGTTGAACTTAACAAGTGTTGACCCGAATGAAATAGTTGTATTTCAAGATCGCCAGGGTAAATTGAAATCCAGTAATATTTCTCTGGATGATATTTTGGTTAAACAACAAAACGCAATCGAGAACACTGTTGCGCTATTTTCCGATCAGGGTAAACTCAAACCGGGTGTACTTTTTTCGACGATTACAGATCGATTTACAAACCACGATAAGGAATTTGAAGATCATTTAAGAAACTACAATAGTTTCCGTAGAAATGTCGTTCATAAGTTCTTTGGATCCCCAATTGTAGTTACACCATCTATCGCTGAAATTAAAACGTTTGTTGATGATCAAAAGGTTATCAACGAAGCAACAAAAACAACAACCGACGCCATTGATAAATTTATTGGAACCCCGTTAGATAAAATTGAACTAAAACTCCCTGATATTAAAAAATCCATCGATGAGACGAAAACTTTCATCGAAGACATCAAAGGGGATGCAACGAGGATGATAACAGTCATTGAAAAAACAAAAATTCCTCATGAGAAAACCAACAACTTAGTATACACAATCCAACACGGAACATTTGCGTGGACACTTGAAAGCAACACATTAGATATCACTGCAACCGTTAAGGGTATTTATCGATTAACACTAGTAACACCATTAACTCAATTTAAGATTTCATCGTCCAGTTCATCCGGGGTCAATACGATTTCAACGATCATCGACAAGGGTACAACTGAAAAGTTCACTATAACAACTACTGATAAAACTTTGTTTATGGTTTCAACAACGTGGTATGTGGAATTCGTAGCGGATTTAAGTTGAAAATTGAAAGGATTTCACAATTGAAAACGCTAGCGTTGTTAAAATAAAAAATGATTTCATCATCGCAATATCGCTATGATCAGGTCAGAGAGTATCAAACTAGACTCAAAACCCTGTCTGAGGAGTATGAATTGAAAATTAAAAAATATCGCAGGAGAATTACCGCAATTGATGTTACTGTGTACGCTGTGAGTGGTGTAATCACCGGAGCTGGTATTATACTGTCTTCAGTGACAATGATGGCCCCGATAGCTGTTCCAATTTGCATTTCTGCGGCAACAACAATCGCTGGAATAATTTCAATAATCACAAAAAAAATATCCTCATGCAGCCAACGGAAACTACAAGACTACATAATTCAATTTCATGTTGTGTCCACTGCATACTCGCAATTATCCTCATTGATATCGTCATCTCTCGATGATACAATTATATCAGAGAGTGAGTTTTCAACGATGGTAGATATATATGATTCTGCGATGTCAAAATTAGAAGTACAACATGAGTATAATAACAATGACAACACAGATGGAATTACTTCAACAAATAGTGGAGAACACAAATCCAGTACAAACAAGCATGATCTCAATAACCTCAACGAATCCAGAATTCAGTGTGAATTTCCCCTCTCCGGTCCCAGTGAAGGAGATAGCGCTAGCAAAATTACGAGTATACCACAGCTGGCCAAATATTAGGTCAAAACCATTTGGTGGTCAACAACCGAATAATTCACTGGTATTTGCAAATAAGAATAAACCCGACGGTACCCCAGACTGGAACGTTGTTTCCATACCAACCGGATCATATCAAATTGAACAAATCAATGATGAATTCGCGCGTAGAATAAAATCGATTACTGGAAAAGAATCAAAAATAGCTATAACAGTTCATGTGCCGACACTATCATCTGCCATTGAAATAAGCACAGAGGGTTATGTCGTAGATATCTATCAAAGCTCAATAAGAACAGTACTAGGATGGCCTGAATTACCACCCGGAGGAAAAACCGTTAAATTACCAGAACCACAAAAAACTGATTATATCACCGACAGGACAAAATCTGATAATCCATTAAAGAGTTATAGAGATTATGACAAATTGAATTTTTTCATTAGAGTAGAAGATGAGAAAGGCCAAATTGTTTATCATTCTGCTAACTGGGATAAAATCACTGAAAATTTCACAGCTTTCAATAACGATATTTCACTGTTGTTATTATCCCTTAAATCCGGTACTCTCACCCGAGATGAATTTATCAGCGTCATAGAAACATGTAACAAAATCATCAATGACATGGAAACATTTCATTCACAAATTATTCAAGAAGTATTAGGTGACAATATCCCCCTATCGAGAACAGCATTTGCATCGAACTTAAATATCCCGGTCAAGGATATTCCAACAGTCAAACTTCCAGGATATAATATCTCAGAACTACAAAAATCTCTCGATGATGCCATCGATGAAGGTTTCAAAAAAATCCATGATACGTGGAAAAAAACACCATCACAACCACAAACAACTATCCTCAAACATAATAATGACCCAGATGGTGGTGGCAGGCATATTGCTCCGTTCAATGTGAATATTTCAACGGTGATTGCGCTCAATTTAGTATGTGATGTGATCGAAGGAAGCTATCAAATTAATCTAGAACGATCAAATCAAGCTCAGCAAGGATATATTTTGTATTCATTTGCACCAACAGCTCCTCCAGGGTTTTTAATAATTGAGTCTCCGGTGAATCCAGTCTATATGCGATGTCATAATAATTCATTAACCAGAATTAATTTCAAACTCACAGATCAGTCTAATAATCTGATTGATTTACAAGAGGAGGTTTTACAAATTAGTCTATTTGTGAAATCCTAAGAGGATTTTCGTCGTAGTGATTTTCGTCCCCAAGTCTGGAACACGATATCGTATCGGACTGGATCAAATATTCGGTTAACCCATAGCAGCAGAGAGGGTGAGTGACAACGACGTTGTAGTCCCTTTTTCCCAAAAAATGTAATAGTTGAAAAGTTTTTGATTTCATTAATTTCATTGATTTTTTCATATTTTTTTTTTTGACCTAATCCATGAAACACACACATATTTGGGACCTGATGTCATTGACTTTTGGGTCTGATGTCATTGGTTTCATTGATTTTAAGCGTGATTTCAGTGAATACTTGTCTAAAAATGTTGTCCGATACACCCTCTCTGCTGCTTATTAGAACCCATGCCCTCGTAAGATGCTTACTTGCAGTAAGAGTATGACTCGACCTTTGTACCCATGAATGTAACGATTTACACACTACACATGACACATCATTAAAGCACAGACCACACTCATAGGAGGTATGCATTAAAATGTCATTAAACAAATGACCAGTACAAAAACTATTATTATGAAAATGAAATGCACACAATATGTATACATAATAATAATGGCCATATACTCACCATTTTAATTAAGGATGAGGGTGGGGGCTTCATTCGTCAGCTGTCAGAGAGAGAGAGAGAGAGAGAGAGAGAGAGAGAGAGAGAGAGAGAGAGAGAGAGAGAGAGAGAGAGAGAGAGAGAGAGAGAGAGACTGATGGACTTGGTCTGGTTGTCGTGAAACTGGC
Organism: Unio delphinus; assembly: GCA_029339505.1. NCBI lineage: Eukaryota > Metazoa > Mollusca > Bivalvia > Unionida > Unionidae > Unio > Unio delphinus. Next base: position 8,332,460 of record JAQISU010000057.1, on the reverse strand, counting down.
TTTGGTTAATCTTTTATTTGGACTGATGGACTTAGTCTGGTTGTCGTGAAACTGGCCTTGGTTAATATTTTAGTTGGACTGATTGACTTTTGGTTGTCTCGAAACTGGCGTTGGTTAATGTTTTATTTGGACTGATGGACTTTGGTTGTCGTGAAACTGGCCTTGGTTAATATTTTATTTGGACTGATGGATTTAGTCTGGTTACTCGTGAATTTGGGCTTGCATGTCTCCAACAGTATTCAAGTACGAACGTTGTGTTATTTGTTATTTTAAGTAATCTTACTGGATAACAAGTGGGTTTGACTTAAAGCAAACGAATCAATTATTTTAACTCGGACTTAAAAATATTAAAGTTTTCCTGAAATTGGAACTTTGTCATATATTGTTTGCGAAGAGGAAGCGCAAATGAGAGTGAATTAAAACAAAATTTCACAGGAGTTGAATACGTTATGGCGTCTGAAAGGACTTGCATGCTAATACTTTACGGAAGTCAGGCACAGATGACACTGTTATCTCATTAGCTGCATAACAATACAGAAAACAATCAACCGGATTTGACATCAAGATTGTCAAATTCAGTTGTTTAATTTATATTATTAAAACAAATCAAAAGTAGAAACAACGAAATAATACCAAGTACTAGCCCATACATTCATCAATAAACTATTTTTTAAAAATGATATAATTTCCAAAATAATTAGACTAGAGGTCTTTTTAAGACAGATTTTTGAAAGAATCGATAAAGTAAACATTCAGACAAGCTATCGGGGTAAGGAGCAATCGATTAAACCTGTTTTAGTGTAAACGCGTGGACGGGTCCTCGGGCCGTTTCTTGAAGCCTTAACATTGTTAAGTTAAAGAGAATTGCGCAGAAAGATGTCTTGTCGTTTTCGCTGCTACATGATTGGTCTCTAAGTCAATAAGAACAGGTCAGAGTGACTTAGTTTTAAGGGCAAGAATATGCAACCTTTAAATGAATAGACTTGTCAAGCTTGATGCCTGTACATATGGCACTGTCATAGTAATAGACCTTTACAATACACAGACTAAAGATATTCAAAGAGCGTACAGTGATGGATACTGTAACCTACTTCTGTAAGAGTAAGAAGTATCTCATAAGATGAACAGACTGATCACGTTTCATTACTTTAAAAGGTATACTTTAGGGAATTTAAGCTAAATAACAAGCTTAATCTTGATGCCTACTGCCACATCATTGATACCAAATGACACAGAAAACACCACCGTAGAAAAAACGGTACGTACTTTCTGCGTATTCTTCTCAGGTGAGATAACTGATTTATGTATATTGTATTTTCGTTGGCTTTTTCCAAATGATTATATGTTATACATTTGTATTTTGTACTTATTTCAAAATCAAATTCATTGTGTACATGACATAGACATCGATTCGTAAATTGCATAATACAAGCTAGTATTGTTCTAAGAGTGGGTTAAATATTCAGATCACTATCAACATCAGTAGATATGTTTATCGTGCTTTGAGTCTAAGACATTGGTATTACCCATGGATAAACCTGTTGTACATGATATTTACTATGTTCTTTATTATAATTTTTTTTATTTATATATTTGTTTTCTAGCTGATAACTAAGAAATTTCTGGAAAATAAAGTTTGACCCTCATCCTAGATCTGCTATTTTTTTAGTTTTTAAAACAAAAAACAAAAAGCAAAAACAAAAAAAAAATACAGTAAAATGTTGTGTACTTGAGAAATTACTCATTTTGGTATTAACATTTTTAGCAGTCGGGAGTTAGTCTTATTGTTGCATTCAAATTATTATAAACTAGAAATACAGAGTGTTCAACATTAATATTCTTGGACAGAAACATTAATTTGGAATTATAGTGAATACAGACGAGAACATCTTTGGATGTTAATATTCTGATAATCAAAATACTCTTAGCACATTACCACAATCCAGGGTACTTGTACATTAGTATTTGGAATACCACTGGAATGTAGTTGGAACTTTATACATTTGGACATGTGATAAACTTTATGACTATTTTGGATTTAGTTCACAATACTGAAGTTCTAAATTTTCACTTTATATATTAGAGAATAAATTATCTGTTCAAATTTACCGAACTTGTTTGTCTTCACACTTTTATGTGATATATTTTAAGACCGTAGAGTCGTAAACATTACTACAACTACAATGCCACTTTGATATCTGGTATCAGTAAACCCAAGTAATTTTTAATTTACACGTTTACCTGGTTTACAATTTTAATTTACATGTTTACCTGATTTAAAAACCAAAATAACATCCTATGAATCATGCCAGTTTATTACGTCTCGACCTCTTTGTCATATGTAACACTAGGATGAACAGACGGGGCACGATGACTCATCTAATGGCATCCAACTGAGGGGTCGGGGATAATTAATCGGCCGTTGGGTCATGAGTAAGACTGTCTGGTACTAGAGGCAAGTCAACTGGAACAGTATGACTGTCAAAGTGAATATTCATTTAATACAAGCGTGCGACAGTACGGGCTCTTTTGCACCAGGTGTGAAGATTTGTAAATATAGCTCAATTTTGTGATCAGTGAATTTTGTAAGCATTCACGTAATTTTAGTTCATAGTTGTATGTTTGTACAAATTGAGTGAATGCATCCCTTTGTATCTACAGCTGACGTATCTATACATATTTATGTCTTAACCTCGGTCTGTTTTTTGTATTTGTCTGTCTGTCTGGCCGCTGGCATTTATCTATCTAAAGCTTTGTCCATTGATCCAGCACATACAAAAGTATCAGTGTCTCTGATTTAAGGAACAGACAACTTTTAATTCTCTGTAAATTGTTTAAAATATACGGAATGAACTTTGACAACGAATCACTTACGTTTTGGTACCTAAGGTATAGCTACTAAAAACAACTTTCTGTAACTCGCCCAGACATATCATTATATGCTACTGCAATCATCAGCAACATGGATTCAATAACCAGTAGGTCAGTGTGCCGAGGACGGGCCTGATAAATAACTGCGGTATTACCATATATATTCTCTTTAAAGACCCATCACAAACCTATATTGAGTCCCAGTATGGATGTAGTCCAATTTAGATATCAAATTAAATCCATCATATGACATGTTTTGAAAAGATATAAACATTTACGACCTGAGAAAAATTTGTCTTGATGAAGTTCTACCCAGAGGACTAATGTAGTGAATAGTTTAGAACCAGCCCAAACAACCTTTGGCTGGTATTCAAACAACATTTGGCTCGTTTCGGTTCGTTTCTTAAAGTGGAGACACGTTTCACAAAACGTATGTCATTTCTTAGTATTGGATACTGGTTGACCCCGGTAAGGGTCCCTCTGTTTGTGTTGAATAACTGTCGTCCATACCGGGTGACACCATCAGGAACACTCCTTTATTTAAGCTTTTCAATGTCTTCCATACAATATGACGCCATGAAGGCCCCTCTGTTTGATTACTACAATTGCCTCGAACCTTTTTATTGTAAGAAATACATTTCTTTTTACAAGTCAGTTTCAACTAGATAACATGTTTGTCCCAGAAGTCTTTGCATGTACACATGGATTCGTATCCACCTTGGTTTGCCTTACGTTTCGTTAAAAAAAGCTTGGGTTAAAGACATTAATTGTAATAAGTTCCACTCAACAGTTTTGTAAATACGTTTTTTTTTTGTAAAGCAAAATAATTTTTCATGTTTTCCTCATTGCCTATGCTATTTATTTACAGACAAGCATTCGTATCTTAGGTATTGTTAATTCCCTTTATTTTCTGATTGGTGGGTGTACATTGTTATAGAGTATGCAGCTTGGCCTTACTTCAGATGAGCACCTTTCAAAAGACTGCTAGCACAGGCTGGTCATTTTCACTTCCTGGACTTCAAAGATAAACTGGGTACCCATGAGCCGATCAATATTATTTTATAATACATAATGGTGCAAACGTTTGTACAGATTATCGCAGCACATTATGTCTTGGTCACGTAACCATTAAGATTGACTTTGTGGCAAGACAGGCAATACATTGGTAGCTTGCGATGGTTAATATATATATATATATATATATATATATATATATATATATATATATATATATATATATATATATATATATCTTGTTTAAGGGCGTGATTGGATTTTGAACAGGACCCATTGGAAAACGGTCCGACATATAACATAGGGACAAGTAGAGGAAGGGACAAAATTGTGACATGCCAGAAACAATCTTGTGCCATTTGAGAGAGGTTTTGTAAAATTATATTTTCCATAACAGCTTTTATTAGGTGCGGACTCGGGAGAGTTAATCTGACTTTGATGGGAGTATTAAAATCTTGACGGTTAGTCCTAATTGGCTAAGCTAAACGAGGGGACGTGTTTCCTGACAAAATTCAAGGTTTCAAGTAATTTCCTTAATTCGTTTGTCCAAGTGTTTGTGTAGAACGTGGGGATGGCTGGCCCGCTCTGAAATCAGTCAAATGTACTTTTCTCGTTAAAAATATCCAAAAAACACGGAAAGAGAGATTCGGCATCATATTCAAGGAAGCGAGTCTCGGAAAAACACGAGGTATTGTCTCAATCACATACAATATGCTCATTGGTGTAAGTTTGTAATTATTTGTTGACCTGTTAAATTTGTACTTCAATTTTCCTTGTGTTCAGGAATTAATCGTGCATCTCTTTTCTTGAATATTATACGATTTATGCATTATAAGAATTGTCAAACAAATTTCACTGCTATAATTGTGTGCGGATTTAGTGGTTTGTATGTACATGTACTAAACAATCGTATATTGCAGTAATTTCATGCATTACTCTGATACTAAGTTTGAGAATTAATTTATCTTTTAAAATGATATATATTATGTATGCTAAGAACTGATTTTGTTATGTCCATGTTAATAAATAGCTAATTTAAAAATAATGCAGTTAACACAACACGCGAAGTCCATTAATTGATTTGTGTGATTAAGTTCTGACATCCCGTAGCTATGGAAAATTCGGCGTATGTCGTCCGCCATCGTTCAGCATGTAATTTCCAGCACATAGAGGTGCAGTGCTGTTAACTAAGAGGTTTAGTTATGTCATGTTGCAATTAGCGAAGCGGTCAGCAGCTAGGGAAAACACATTATGTTCATTTTAATATCATCGTGTATCCGTGTCAGGCTGCAAACTGGCACATTCACTTAGTTATGCCGAATTACAATAAGACACTACATGACTTAAAAATAGTGAGATTACTGTTCGATCCAACGAGAATATAACCTGACTAATATATGGGTTGCGTGTTATTTGAAGGAATAAATATCTCCAAATCTGTGCAGTGGGGAAAAGTACAGATTACACCAAGTTACTGTTGATGACCTGAAGAGAGAGAGAGAGAGAGAGAGAGAGAGAGAGAGAGAGAGAGAGAGAGAGAGAGAGAGAGAGAGTATCAGGTTGATCTGTAACCAACAGTGAATTGGAAAGGGACGGAAACAACCAGGTTATCCAGATATGTCGGCAATTTGAGTTAAATTATTCACTCGATTATATGATAACATTTGTTTTTATCGATAAAACAGAATGGATAATTGCACATGCATACATTTTACAATTATATTATAAGACAAAGTGTACTATTCAAATGTAATGTTGAGTTTCATTTTGTTAATGTAATCAATTAAATTACTATACAGCACTATGAGCTGTAGCTGAATGTATCCGAAAACTCTTTAGAGAATCTTCAAAAAGAACATCAGAAACCCATGCGCACTTTGATAAGTCACGTGGATACGTTTAATAAGCGGATCAATATGACCGACACTGTATTATCGTGTGAGGGTAGAAGCGAAGGGATATTGAAACAGCAGGTTGTAACTTGTAAGTACATATAGGAAAGATTTAATCGTGTTCTTAGAAGAATGTTAGTTTTCGACCTAGGAAAATTTGATGGCCGGTCGTTATGAGGATGCGCAACCACCTGGGATAAAAGTAACCAGCCCGCTTCAGCGAACCTCTTTAGGTCACAGAGGAGGCACCCAAAGACGGAACGGTCCAGAACGGCGGGAGACCAAGGGCCATTAATCTTAATCCCAGCCGTGATCATTTTCGTGGGACAGGAATATACAGGTGGCAGATAAGGGTACCCTCGGGCGACAAAGATATCTCCTATGCTACAGCTGCAGCAAAACAGGCCATGCCTTTATGGATTATAGAGAGTATCTTCCAACACTGATTAATGTATTAACTCCACTGTTAAGAAGCTGAATACAGTAGAGATCAGAAACACGACGGTAGCTATGGTACATGGTAAGTTGGCAACGTTTCTGAATGATACCGGCTGTAGATATCCGGCCTTGGTAGATTGTAAATATATCAAGCCTGGAGATTACACAGGCGATAGGGGGAAGTCCAGTTTACTGACAGGGTTAAAGTTTCGCTCTGTTTGTAAAGTTTGTAAACATTGACCTAGATCGCCGTATGCGAAATATGAATCTAAACAGTATGTGTATCGTGGTTGTTTCACGACGTGATCCTAAGGTGTACATATGTGTTGTTACAGTCTAACCATGTCACTTGCACACCTGTGGTCTGTTGAGATGAGGTATATGAAGCGAATGTTAGAATCAAAGCCATTTTGATCCACGACTTCGCAAAGAGAAAAATTGCTACCTGGTGAGTTTGGAAAACTTCAAGAGAAAAACTTTGTCTCTCAAAAAGGTACGGCAAAGACGGGTTCATACGGAAATTGTCAGACGGAGAATTGAAGTTCGTGCTTTCTACCGGCACGTCAGGAAAGGTATAGCTAAGTTTAAATAGGTTTTTGTGGCTAGGGATAAGCGTTTAGGGCCTACTGGAAACCACATAGGCGTCGTAATGACCAGAGATAGGATAGTGAGGGTCTTTTACTGCTCAGGAGTGTATGGGGATGTGCGGAGTTTTCGTTTGTCGTTTGACTAGTGTGAGCGGGTGGCACCTAAGACCTCACATAGCCCACCGATATTAGGAACGACCCGACTGATTGATGACCGTTTCTCGACGGGGTGGAGGTGGGTGATGGATCTGATTGGTCCGATAAAGCCTGCGTCGGAGACTCGAAATCGCTAAGCATTAACGATAGTTGATTACGCCAGTTAGAAGCTGTCCGAAGTGACATTCTAGCTGATCGACTCGGGGAGTCATACAACAAGCTGAATCTGCGTATATCTCTCCATTTTTTTGGTTCAGAAAATGGACATTACTCACCGAAAATGGGTCGATGATAGGAAATTAAACAGAATAATTACATAAATTCAGGGGGAATGTAACAGGATCCGGAATCCATATTTGCCGGAGTACCGGAGTGATCAACTCGAAATATTTTTCGAAAATGTATCTGTCAAAACGTTATTGACAAATTCCAGTCTGAAGTGAAGATAGAGCAAGATTTGTCTGTACAAATCCAGATGGAACGTATCAATGGGTGATCATGCCATTCAATGTTCAGAATGAGTCGTCTTCACCCGTATGACGAGAAGATCACTCGATTTCAAGCTGATGCGGTTCAACACGCGGTAGAAAACGTATAAAAGACCCATGGTAAAGTGTCTTGCACGCGCCGCTACAGGGTAGTGTCTGCTACGTCTAATATAACCATGTGAAACATGAAACGGTGTGGGAAAGGTCAGAATAAACTCGGTAATTTGTAGAGCACCTATTTTGACCGCCTATGTGTTTAACTTTCTCTGTCCCTGCAGAAAGCGAGATTGTGTGCAAATTAATAGAATGTTTTTGGATTTTGTAAGGTCAGACAAAACAATATTTTATTTGAACGCGAGAAAGTCTCTCATCTAACGTGCGACGACTGCAATTACAAGACGACTCGAAAATGAATCTTCATGCAATGACTTCAGCGCTATACGCAGTAATAGTAAAAGCTCCAATTGTAACATCAAAGATTTTGGACTCTGCTAGTATATTGGATCAGGTCTTTACTTTCATTACTCATCATTGGCAGGTACAGTAGCTAATAAATAGCATATATATTAAGGTGGGTCAACTCAAATATTTTTCGTGTCCGTAGTAGGATGATTGTTGGCGGTTTGGCCCACTGGCTCCAAAGGGTCGCTGCCAAGTTGGTAACTACTGTACATCATCTTGTGGATCATGAACACAGAGAAGACTCACTTGGCTGGTCTTGCAATAAAAACCAAACAAGAACCTGACGGTAGTATAACACTTATGCAGGAGTTTACATTTAGACGGTTGGCGAACCTGGTGGGGGATTTTCATCTTCACAACTGGTCCAAAGAGCTGATGGACGAGGCTACCACAATCAGTCCCCATCTTGCTTCATGAGACTACATTGATGCAGATACTTTGGTCGCTCTGGTCTGCGACTTCTGCAATAAATTGGCAGAAAGATGTGGAATTGTGGTAGTATTTGTTTTGTCTGCTATAATGTACAACACCAGCATGAAGTGTTGCATTAGAGCAAAAAACACAACACAAACATCCAACCCCATACAAAAACCCGCAACAAAAACACCAAAGCAGACAATAGTTTTGGTTGATCTGTAGACTAACAATAATATAACAGTTGATTTGTCCTGGAGATCTGCAATGGCCGCTACCAATTTTTGCATTTGTTCAATCCAATTACCTTGCTTACCCATCATCGCGTATGCCCATGGCGTTGTGGAGAAAACATATTAGACTTCAGCTGCTTTAGAAAGTTTTAAAAAATTTCTCGAATAATGGTCCGCGTGTTTGTCTACGACACACTCCGCGCGATCCAGAACAGGGACTGTTTGAGTCCCATTGCAAGACACGTTTGCCCAGCACTGGCTGCTTCGTATTTGAAATGGCAAGAGTGCATAGATCATATCTATAATGTAAAAGCGGGTGGATGTACATCGCGGAATATTTGCACGCCTCTTGGACATACCTAGCCTTCATCTTCGAAGGTGTTGTGCAATCGATTGATTGTGTGCCGTCCAGTACAACCAGTCGATCTTTTCGTTCGATCTTTGTGGTTTGAATATCGCCTATCTTTAAGTAAATTGGGACCAACTATTTTTTTTAGATCTCCCGAATCGAGCCACTTAATGCTCGAAAAGATAATCCAATGGTTTGATACTCTTCGTCTCCATTTCGGTTTCCAGTGCTGTCGCATTGTTGCAGGCAGGTTTGTTTGTTTCCCCTCTACAAAGACTCGGAAAATCTCGTGTATATATATTTCTTTGGCTTCATGTCCAGCGTTTTGTTTTGCACCACATCCACACCTTGTGTCTTGGGTTTGGAAAAATCATTTGATTTTACTACTCTGTCAGTCCTAGTGGATGAAGTGAGCTTGGCCTTGTCAATCATCCTAGTGGATAAAATGAACATGGGTTTGTATAAGACGTCCCAGTAGACGAAATGAGCTTGGCCTTCTGTGTCATCTCCGTGGATGAAATAAACTTGGTATTTAAAGTCATTCCAGTAGATGAAATGAGCTTTGCCTCCTGAGGGGTTGAAATGAACCTGCCCTTTGCAGTCATCTCAGTGGATGAAATTAACGTGGCCTTTTCATTTCTTTCAGTGGATGAAATTAGCTTGGTCTTCTCAGTCATTTCACTGGATAAAATGAACATGACATTCTTAATCATCGTAGTGGATGAAATGAGCTTGACCTTATCAGTCATCTCAGTGCATAAAATGAACGTGGCATTTTAAGTTGTTCCAGTGGATGAAATGAGCTTTGCCTTCTCAGTCCTCCTAATGGTTGAAATGAGAATGACCATCGCAGTCATCTCAGTGGATAAAATGAACGTGGCTTTCTTAGTCATCGTAGTGGATGATATGAGGATGGCTAGAATTAATCAAAATACTATGACATTCGTAGCTATCAAAGCGGATGAAATGATTGTGATCTACTCAGGTATCCATGTGAATGAATGAAAGGCTTTGCTTATAAAAAAATAAAATGATACATTTTGAAAATTATTAAATCAATCATATGTCAATATATACATAACATGATGTCGACATTATGGGGAAAGTTTGGGTTAACCTCTTAAACACATGATATATACTTTGATATGGGATAAATGTCACGAGCATAAGATGTTAAATAATGTTTTAGACCAATGTAAAACTGACAAAAGTACGAATTCTGTAACTTTGTGGCTGTAAAGTAAATGTTAATTATGAATCAGTAAATTACGTTGGCTCTATTACCACTTTGCATACTATGAATTGCCCTCCCCGTTAAATTTTAATAACAAACATTTGTTTCCTCATTTGTTTCGAGGATTCGAGTCTCGGGCTCGGCCATTATCAGTATATGAGAAAGCTTTCCAGTAGCTTCCCGTGGGTCGGTGATTCTTGTTTTCCCGGCTTCTTTCTTGAACAGTTATGTATAGCAAGCATATCGAGTGCTGAAAAATAGCATTAAACGCACAACAACAACTGTACTTTATACTGAGGCCACCTTTTATTACCGGTAAGAGGTACCCTCACGTGTGTCGTTTGACGTCACGTCACCTATCTATTACTTGTTGTAACTATATATACACCTATCAATGAAGTTGAAATCGTCTGTATTACCTAGAATCCACTTTCTTCGTTTCTTCTAAGTTTTCTTTATTGTGCAAAAGCATTACCACCTTTCTCTCAAACTGGATGGAGAGAATAACCTGAATGAAGAATATGCATGGTGACTTTGATATGCATGCCTTATAACGATCCATAATTATAATATATGTGACTTTCGGCCAAACAGATAGTGCGTATATAGGTAAATTATATCGTTACAGATAGTAAAATGTGCTAATTAAGAGATACTGCTTCTCGTCTGAGGCGATAAGTCTGGCGTGAAGTCAGTTGCGACCTAACTAAATGTTGGAGATTTTATGTTTGCTTTAAATTCGGTCGGCTTCATGATAGACACACATATCACTGGTATTGCTTTTTATTTATTTATTGTTTAAATAAATCACTGCTAAAAGTATACATTATAACTGTATTTAGACACGTTAATATACTTTTTGAATGAATATTCACTATTGTATCCCAAACAGGTGGGCGAGCAATTTTAATCATCGCCATAGACGTCACATACTGGTCTGCAGTGTAGGAATTGCATGTGTACTGCTGAAAATAAAACAGAATGCTGTAGCAATAGCGAGGGGGATGATCACGTGTTCGTGGACACTGCATACAAGCATAAAAAGAACTGAGCTACATAAGTCAAAATTTCGTCGTATGTAATTTACCATTTGTGATTTTATTATATTAATTATACTGTACTTTCTGTTAGGTCATGTGACCTGGCGCATTTAACAATTTATGTATAAAGGCGCTGGAAATTCTCTCACATCTCTTATTATACTCACTCAGAAAAGGAGCGTTGAAATAAAGTTTCAGCATTGTAGATTGGTTTTATTTCTATGTACAATTGTATTTCAGTATAAAGTGTGTAACATATGAAAACAAAGCGTTTTAACTGTCCTGCAGTGATAGATGTACGACCAACTACGCCAATGAATGTTTGCTTGAAATCAGAAAATTGAAATTAAACAAACTTGAATAGTAGAGCCGGGGCCTGATCAACAGCGCCCCCCACCCGTCGTTTCCCCCGCCAAACAAATATTTTCCATGACTTCTTCATGAACTATCCACTGTAGAAAGGTACAGAAATAAGGGTATGCAGCTGTCAACTGCATGCACATTGTGTTCTCACATTAAAATGTAAAGTGCCAACGGATGAATGTACCATTGCAAAATAACAAGACCAGCGTTTCAGCGTGGACCTACTTTTAGGAATGGAGAAAATATTTTAAAGTTAAGAAAAGTTGAAAATGTGTAACTTAACTTGGCCCGACTATATGCAATTATTTACAGCACGCATATGTAATGGAGAATGAGACCGACGTGTATTTATTACAGTACATTATATAAATTTTTACTGTATGTTCATGATTTGGACATACGAGTACTTAATATCATTACAATACAGTATAACCGTTCCGATGGCCTAGTGGTTAGAGCGACCGAGTCATACCAAAGTCTTACAAAAAAAATATGGTAGTAACAGCTGCCTCGATAGGCGCTCATCATTAAGAGGTTAGTGCTAGTACTGGTCGGCCCGGTGTCATGATAATGTGACTGGGTGGGCCATCATGCTACATGTCAGCGTTTATCAATATAAACTACCATACATCAGATATCGTAGCGATATAACTGAGAAATTGTTAAAGCTACATTAAAAATCCTAATCACATACCTGCATACACCCTCACTACATTATCATTAAAATATATGTCATTACAATATAATATCATTACATACACAAAAAATTATCATTACAATATAATGTCACTGGAATATAATATCATTACAAAGAACAAAATCGAATTTTTAATTGAATAACACAAGCAGGCGAGGGTTTTTAAGACAGTTACTACATTTAACGAACATGTCATGTAGTCTATGAAGTTTTGAAACATTTATCCTCTTTTCTGCCTATATTCATGCGCAGAGAGAGAGAGAGAGAGAGAGAGAGAGAGAGAGAGAGAGAGAGAGAGAGAGAGAGAGAGAGAGAGAGAGAGAGAGATGGGCTATGGTGATGGTGGTGGGTGGGGGGAATTTAATCAAATAGGAAGCTCTAAAAAATCAACTACTACATGGTTGACTGGTATATTTTAGCGACAGATCGGCTAAGATTATGAACAAAGATTTTTTTAAACATATCAGTATCATCAAACATTTGAAGCGTTACAATCAAAATATTCTTTGATAGTCTTACTTTGAAACCTCTGAACAGTTGATGTCTGTGTCAAAATTACAGCGCACTAATGATCATACAGGAAAGCCTGTTAAATTGCCACATAAAGCAAGTACTGTCACCAGTTTTGAAACATACTACCTTTTATTGTCTATGTGACACGTATCGTTCTTTTTACTTTACTTACTTGACTTATTACCAAGAGATTATCCCTGATATAAAAGCTTAACCGGATATGTGATAATTCAGTGATTTTTTTTAGCTTACCGGAATCAAGGTTAACTGACTTTCGAAAAGTGAATATTTCAGGTAAAATAAAACCGTGCAAGGCGGGTAAATGCACGTTTATTGATTGCATATAATGGAAGAGGATGTGTAAACCAGGTACTAATACCAAACACGGCCTCTGTGTGAAAAAATGTGTACTTTTGATGTCGAACGTATTTGAACTTTGCGATATCAGTTAGTTGAATCTGGTGTTTGTAAAGGTTCCAGATATGACTCAATACAAAATATATAATGACCAGAATGCATCTTTATTGAATTATTTTCTCTCAGTGGCGCACGATATATTCTCTCACTCATTCTGCCTTCACAAAAAGTTGTTAACGTATCCAAACTATTCGCTTTGTGGCTCGCGTAAGATGAAACGGCATCCCGTCTCGCTCTGCGAGATTTCCTTCGCGACATATCTACTGATTTATAGTTAGTCTAAATATTAAAAACCTGAAACCCTGACGTGTGACAGTAAATAAAATGAGCAAGTGAAGATGAACTTTTATTTTCGTCTTAGTACACGCACCTGATAAAATTCAACCCGTATTTTTTAAATGGACGCCCCATTGAAACTTTCTTTTCTTTTGGTAATTACTTTTCAAAGAGCACACATCGTTCTCCATGTCAATTGTATAAGAACGAGTAAAACAATAGCAAGGAGGAAATCGCCAACCGCTTTTGTACATTGCTGCACAGCAAAACAAATTCTAACTCGTGTAGCGCAATCCTTTTTCAGCACTAAAATCATTCTCTTGTGCAATATAACATGGACTACATTTTTCAAGGTACTGTAAGGAAACATCATGCAGATGAAGGATCGATATCTCAACAGTCTAAAAATTACCCATGGCCATTGATACAAAACTGTTGATGCTTCATTGTTACCCATACCATCTCAGCAACAACGCAAATATCTCGCAACAAAGAACACATGTGGCGGACTCCGCTTCAATGTGCATGTAACCACTACTGGTTGGTTATAAGATCAATCACGGACTAAAAGTAATGAAGGTCAGTAAAGATTTTGTGACAAAAACACATCTGCAGTCCAGTCTGTGAATCTGGTAAATCATTATACTCTTTATACATGTATTAAAGTCTGCGGGTTTCACAACAGTTAAAATCTCCTTAATTTTAGAATATATACAAATACGATGAAACTCGTTTTGTAGAAACCGAAATGGGTAAATTAGATATGGAAAACAAGAGGATATTGAATCTGCATTTCAAATCAGAGAAATTGCAACGCTGATCAAGCGGAACCATTGTGTTCATCAAAAACAAAAATATGCAGAACATTTCGAATATTCCTTGTATTATTCCCATTGGGACAGCTGTCTTACTCTTCTTCTTTGTTCTAACATTCAGATGACCCGAAACAAGTATTAATTTTGATTTCGTTCTATATCATATTATTGTTTATATCATATGAACAACAAAACAGGGACTAATGTACCTTTCCCGAATACGCACAGAGGCAAGTTACCTGCGTAGGCCTGGGCTGGTCGCATACCAGCGACTAAATATGCAAACTGAGCAACCGAAGTTCCCTTTCAATTTCGAAGTGCTGGTAAGAATAACTTTCTTTTTAATTCTCGATTTGCAAATTTTTAATTGAATTATAAACTTTGTATAATGGTTGCAGTGTGCAACATTAGTTCATAGGGATTTGCCTATTTGTGTATACTTTGTAGGAGTATCATGTGTAAGGATATATCAGCGCATGGATATGTGGAAATCTGTGTACACTTTGTAGAAGTGCAATGTACAAAAATGCGCCTGATTATATGATATTGTTTTGTATAATAAGATTGAGAACACACACACACACACACACACCGTGTACACATATCAGAGAGAATGTGTATTTCGATGGGCACGAATGCGTGACCAAAAACGGTAATGGCTTATCGGATGATATTAATGTTTTGTGTGCGTTTACATAGCTAGGGGAATATGCTATGCTAATGCCCTTGTGTGTTAATACAGGAAGCTTTTAGGGACCACTGGGAATTACCTGTATCTGTTGGTTCGAGTCCCAAAAGAGAAGGAAGAACGGAGGCAGAATGTTAAAAGGTCTGGAGGGAATTAGATTATCAGTCCAGAAAGATCATACAGATAAGTAGGAACACAGGACAGGAGGAAAATCTATCACACTAAGTCAGATGATGAAGTAGGCCGTCACTTGGTCAAGTGAAAGACGAGTGATAGGGTTTTAATTTGAATTTTATTTGAGAGATGACTGTTATTGAATTATATTAAATTGTTGTTGTCTGAATTTAACATTTGGTGTATTCATTAATTTAACTGTCGGCAACGCTGTCTGGGGGCTCGGGGCTTTGTACCTCTCTATCACTAATTCAGTTTCTGACAAAAACGAGCTAGGGTGGGTCTTCTATAATAATTTAAAACAATATTGAGAGTACCACACCCGACCTAAAAAAGGGAAACCTCTACAATAAGCAAATCTATAAAGTTGCTAAGAAGAACGTCACATTGTCAATGCAGCGAAATCAGTCCACTACAGTACTAAGATCACGGAAAGTTTCAGTTGCAAAAGCTCTTCGAGATTGCTAACGCGCTAATGTCAAGGAACAAATGTATACCACTTCCAACTACCTTCTCTCCAGTAGACCTTTCGTTCCAGTTTGTAAATTTCTTCCGTGACAAAGTTCACACCATTAGAGATAAGCTTGAAACAAAATTTCAATTACTTATCGTCACCATATAGTTGCAATTCAGAATTTTAGCGGCAACCCTTAGCAGCATTTAAACCAGTCTCTATGGATTTAGTACATACAATCGTGAAGAAGTGTGCACTAAAGTCATGTGAAATTGATCCAATTCCGACACCACTGCTGCTTGAATGCTTAGATCACTAAATGATGTTATTCACGATTCTCTCTCTCACCCGGGAAATTCCCATCATTTTTAAAAACTGCCTGTGTAAAAGACTCTGTTGAAGAAACCAACACTCGACCATATCAATTTAAAGAACTACCACCCAGTTTCTAATCCCCCATTCATATAAAAATCTTCGAAAATGTTGTTCTAACACAATTTATATTTCATCTGAATTCAAACAGTCTTTTTAGCAATGTACAGTCTGCATATCACCCTTGCCACATAACTGAAACTACTCTTCTAAAAGTAGTTAATGACATTCTCTCTATTTTGGATAGCGGAAAGATTACAGTCCTCACCCTTCTTGATTTGTCTGCAGCATTTGACCGTCTTCATCATGTATTTGTCATTCATGATACAGCCTTACTGTGGTTTAACAGGTCACACATTGTGTCCGCAAATGGGATACACTCGATTTCATCTATGTTGTGGTGTTCTGCAGGGCAGGGGTCTATTCTTGGACCTGTTCACTTCATTCTCTACACTCAGCCGCTCTCAAGTATAATCGATTATCACCCAGTGCCTCACCATCTGTACGCTGATGACACCCTACTGAAGTTGATTCTACCATTAAAGGGCTAGAGAAATTCATTTCTGATGTGAAATCATCGATGACATGTAATAAGCTGCAGATGAATGATGATAAAACTGTGGCAATTCTGATCACAACACAGAGACTTTCTCATTCACATCCTTTACTTCAAACAATAAATATCAGCAACACCAACATTAAATTCACACAGTAGTAGGAAACCTATATGTTACTCTACACAGTACTCTCACATTGCACCAACATGTCATGAACGTATACAAGGCTGCATATTTTAAGTTGAGACGCTCCATTCACAAATATATTTCAGTTGATGCCACTAAAACACTTGTGTGTTCATTAGTAATGTCACGAGACTGGATTATTGGAACTCAATACGGGTTGGTTTGTAGAAATATCTACTCCAGAAACTTAAAAAGGTTCAAAACACAGCTGTTTGGATAATCCTTAGAGAACCACAATAAGATCACGACTCTCCGCTGCTCATCCTAACACTGGCTATCCATTCGATCCAGAATCAAGCACAAAGTTTGTTCTCTGCGCTACGCTTAACTGACTGATTCTAGCCCAACATATATATTTTGCCTCACCCAGGTGTACACACCAGCAAGATACTTACGCTCCTCTTCGGACAATCGTACACTCATTATTACCTCTATGAAAAACAAAGTCATATGGACAACTTTCTTTTGCATACCATGGCTCAGCAAGGTGGAACGAATTGCCCACTGAACTTAAACACAATGACGCAGTGATTCCATTCAAGAGTGCTCTTAAAACTCATCTATTTCTACTGCAAAAGCAAACTCAAAGATCTAATAATGTTTCCTACCTTAAATATTTTCAGGATGTGATATGTTTTCTAATTCATGGTGTTGTTGTTGTTTCGTAATCATATCATTATGTCTTTTATGTTACATGTGTTTTCTAATGCAAAGTTTCTAGAGATTATGAGATATACAAAGTCTTCATTATCAGTATTATTATAATTGAAATTGAGAGATTTCATATTTTTCACACATTATGATTCCAAACATTCGATTAGAGAACTGAAATCCACAAGAAGATGAATCAAGACGCCTCCCTGGCTGCTCATATCGGGTGTACATTATACACATATAAATCCCGTCCATAATCATGAAATTAAGTAGAATTTGTGAGACAATCCTCGCTCTTTTTGAAACACCACCATATTACGTGTAGCAACAAAACTTGTATATTTAGTATATCTTTTAAAATGGGACCACATGCAAAATGCTAGGGAATCAGTTTAGTCTTTAATATTAGAATTAAATACAGATTTATTTCCAATCTTTCCGACTTTAGACCACACTTGGATCTAGAACAGTTCACTAAATCCGAAGGAAATGTGATGACATGCACAACGTTGTGATGACAAACGTGACGTCATCAGGTGAAACTAGAGATTAAAGATAATGAATATTTTATGAAACGATATATTGACAACTACATGATTCATTCGTGAGAGACTTTTGGATTTGCTGACACGATATAATATGACTTACGATAAATTACCATATGACCTCTTTACATTTATTTTATGGTGTAATGCCAATCAAATGACATTTGTACTATTCTGAAGGAAGTTACATTTTAAAATGTATATATAAATCAAGTAATAACACGATTATAGACCATTGTTTGGGTGAATGTAAAGTTTTATGAACCAGTTAGGCATTAGGCCTCCGCGTCGCGTCAACAGTAGGAGGTTGACTGGTTAATTAAAGTTTGTATACATGCAAACAAAGCAGATAAATGTGTAATATATACGTTAACTTGCTCTCACTCATTTTACAACAGCAAATGTATGACTTTTGGTCTGTGTTAGATTGATGATCCAACCCCTCACGTCTTCCCCGAGTACTGTGACTCACCGTTTCTTCTTTTCTTCTTCTAAAGTTAAAAAAAAGATCTAAATATGATGGATTCTCTAATGTTGAAAAAATAAACTTCACAGAAGTGGGTAAAACTAGACTATGATTTTGCTCATTAATGCAGAACATATGTTCCCCCCTCCTCAAACAATATTTTTGCTTCACTCTGTCAAATAACCGCTAAGTAGCCTCCTATTATATGAAGAGGGGAAAATATATTTATAAAGATTACTTCGCTGTTGTTTACATGAATGTTGTACCTTAAAATCACAATAACAATAATACATTACTGTCTAGTTTTGTCCGACCCAGAATAGTATAGAAACATGTATAATCAAAGTATTGTTAAACATGACCGCAGGCTAACACTATCCCTTACGTAAGTTTGCCGTGGTGGGAATCCCGACCAAGGCCGTCAGAAGCGCAATTATCACTTTGGTGTGAAAGCGCTTGTGCAGATCATAAAAGTTGTCCGAAGGAGTGGACGTGCCTTATCTTCTTGTTTCGCAGACTGACAGCCAGGTTGAATTGGTCGCTTAGTCGATTGGACAGGACCACAGCGCTACCCAATCAAAATCCAGATAGGGACGGGACCCTAATTTGGCTAAGTATGATATCCTTAAACCTGCCAGCAAGATTTAGTTCGCTATAGTTCGTTAGAAAGATTGCCAGAAGATAGCAACTCCGATCAGCCATGCGTTATTGGCGGAGAAACATCTTAGGACAGGATTCTAATTGCAGCTTCTAAAGGTCAGTGAGCTAGTTGTTCAATCTTTGCTGAATGTGACTGCATTTAATTGAAGATCGTAGATATACTTATTATTATTACTAGAATCGTAGTAGGAATAATTATTTTGTGATGTTAATATGTTTGTATATTTTGAAGAATGAATTGATATTTGTAAAGAATCATATTGCTTGCTAGCCGTCATAAGAGTTAATATTATTATAACTCGCTATGTGGTTATTTTATAGTAGACTAGCACATTTGTTCATGAGATTATAGATTTTGCCATTGCTGAATTGAATGATAACTTGTAAATAGTTGCAGTGTGTAAAATTAGAAATATGAATATTTGTGTACGCTTGTGGGAGTGTAGTGTACAGACATGCGTCTGGTTGTTGTAATATTGTAAGTACAATGAGATTATATATATATATATATATATATATATATATATATATATATATATATATATATATATATATATATATATATATATATATATATATATATATTGGATATACTGATGTGACACAATGTATTGATGTATGTATGATACCGTGTTATTACGCCATTGTTTTCCCCGTAAGAGTGTGTGGGAATTTCGATGTGTACATATGCGTGACCTAAACAGTAATAGCCTTATCTGATGGTTAATTTATGATTTAGAGTGAGTGAGATTCGATAAACCATATGTTAACGCCTTGTGGTTTTCACAGGAAGCTTCGAGGGACAGACCAGTGACAGTGGACCCAGTGTCTCCGATAGAGAGGCGGAAGAAAAGAGAAGGAAGGAGAGAAGTCGGGAAAGGTGAAGTCCAGGAGGAGCGGGAGGAACGAAATAAAGAGATGAGTAGATCCAAAGGCCAGAGGAAAATCGAACTCACACTGAAAATCACGAGATGAAGTAGGCTGTCACTTGAAAGACGAGTGATTGAGTTTATCGTTTAAAATTATCAATTATAAATTGTTATTATTTTGAATTTCATCTTCCTGTTCTATATAATTTAACCGTTGGCAGTGCTGACTGGGGGCTCAGAGCTGTACATCTATTTCGTCAGTAATTTAATTTGATAACTTCACGAGCCAGGGTGGAACTTCCATAAGTTTTGAAATAATATATTGGAAGTACCCCACCCCAACCCTTGCAATCGCTACAATTACCGACACCATTCTTCTCAAATTTACCTGACGCAAGGTCTAAGACAGCATTCAAGTACGCTTCGTCGGTATTGGATCAATAATAGAATGGAACCCATGCGAGATACAACCTGTCAATATACTAAGTACCTCGGAGTGTGCGCACATTAACAATCACGGTGTATGGATGACGACCTGTTGATGCCAGCAAGACAAAGGCCAGCATTATTTATAAGAGCTGGAAAGAATATTGAGTTCCGTCTATCTTATTTATGAAATGAACACCCAGTACTAAGTCATAAATAAGAGAACGATGTTTTTTAATTCATCTCCAGGAGTTAATGTAATGAACATGCTACACCTTACAGATTACATCTGATCTGTTGTAACATGCACGGATTTATCTACCAAGGAGCAACTTATTGCTGCAGTCTGCACAAAGTACAGGAAATCAGCATTTGTACACTGCAGAAAAAAGATATATCTTACATTGCAATTCTACGTAACAAATTTCAGCTCCTTATTATAGAATACATAAGAATCTAAATATGTTGAGAGCAAAATGTGAAACAAACCTAACCAAATCCGAAATTAGGAGTACTTGAAAATATGCAATGTAAATCCAACAAAGAAAATCATATTTGTACCTTGCATTTAGACTGTTCAAATACTTCTGAACTTAACAAACTTTACCATAGTTATTATTGACATATTCATTTCGCTTGTCTTTATTACGGCATGGCAACATATGAGGGCTTTTGAGTGCCGGATAATTTGAATGATTTATCATCCCTTAAAAAAAGACCCCCCCCCCCCACAACAAACAAACCGCGCAGACCATATTTGATGCAAAGGTATGATTCGAAACAGCACACTTCTAGTCTGGTAGGCTAACCGCTACGACACGGCGGTACATCTTTATGTACAAGCTGAGATGTGTATAAAAAGTAGAGATCAAACAAGCATTAGAAAGTTCAAATGAAATGTACCGGATAATGATACTCAATAAGCAACATATAGTTCGTAAATATAATGTTGATAGATGTTCACAATTACGGACACACACACACACACACACACACACACACACACACGTGCGCGCACATGCACACACATATTCCAAAATCTGTTTTGGCATGCAGGTATTTAGATCTTTAATACTAAAAGTCGCTATGGTCTGCGCATAACGCATGAAAACCACTACAAGTGAACAAGTGGAGGCGTAATAATTTGTGGATTTAAACTGTACATACGTAGATATTTATATTCAAGACATGTTTGCGCAATGCACAAAAATCATAATAGGTTCACAACAGAAAACGTGACATATATTACAAATTCGAAATTAAGACTTTTCTCCAGAAAACAGGTTTGACTTTACAGGTCTCCCAAACTTATCCAAATATGACATGTATTACTCACAAACAATTTCGGGTTGGGAGTGTATTGTTCAAGACATGATATTTTTACCTTTCACCTTAAGATAATTTGTATTCATTGGTTTTAGAACTAATATACTAGATATAATATGTTATTTGTTTCTTTAAATCAGAGCAAGAATGTTTTTGTCAAGCTGACTGAGGGTTGTAATTATTTTTTTTTCTTTCAAAAATATCCCAAGCACCTCCTCCTGTCCTGTCACGAAAATTAAATTGTGGACTCCTTATATACAATAATTTGAAAGTGAGATTAGTAAACCAGTAGAAACGGCATAAAATACAGTTTTATTTTGTAATTTATACGGCAAATGTCCAACATATAGATATAAATCGTACATAACTTGAAGGTGTAATAGCATGTGTAATTGTCATCACTATCAATGACGTAGTTTTTGATTATCAGCTGAGACCTCTTCCTGAATTTAATTTCCCTTCGATTTATTTATTATTTTTGTTTCATGCTGAATATAAATTTTAGTTAATTTGAAGTCAACATGAACAATAAAGATAAAATGTCACAAATGAACATAAAAGTTGGAGGTGTGTTTCCATTTTTAAAAATATTTCAGCCTAAAGGAAGCAAACTAATGGGATAACCTCTGACTTCTGTTTTAAGGGAAAATTGCGAGGATGCGATTTACGTATTTTTAGAAACTTCTGTGAGTCATGCACAATTGAGGGAATGTTGGCATACCTCAAAAGTTCACCTGAAAAGTCCAGACAGTGAAAATGACCAAGCGAAGCTAGCAGTTTTATTTAATAAGTGCACATTTGAGGTAACGCCAAGTGGTCTATTCTATAACCCATCTTACACATATCAATCATACAACACAAAAGTAAGGTAATTTAATGTTCTTTACGCAATTACTGAAATGTGCAAGGTATATTTAAACAGCCAGTATATCAAGCTAGGAAAGCCGGGAAAATTCTTTTTATAAAAATCTAACTCCGTGCAAATAAGAAACTATAGAGCGAAAATTAAGGAATCTGTGATGGATGTGTTTGTATGCTAGGATTGACGCAGTGAATATTATGAGCCACAATTCAATATCCTCCTTTAAAGAGATCGTGGAATAAGGAGTACATTTGTAATAGGTTCGAACAGACGAGACTGACGTTGAGTACGAACGTGCAATTTGAGTACACTAGTAACAAAGCTGACGAATCAATTATGGCGGACTCCCGACATACACGTCTTTTATGAATTTATTACTATTCTCCAATTAGTAACACAATACACTTTTAGGTCATTTCAACAATAAAAGGGTTCCATAGTTACACGAAAGAAACAGCTTAGATTTCATCTCTAGTTCAGAATAAATATTTAAATAGTGAAAGGATGCTAAATATTTGCTCAAACTAGCCTGTTTAAAACTCTCACCATTGGATCCATGAGTATACATTTGATGCCAATGGATCTATTAGTATACATTTGACACCAATTGATCCGTGAGTACATTTCTGACGTGTGTGGTTATAGATGTTCATTATCAGGCATTCGACTAGTCACACACGTCACACGGAATAAATCGGTTGCCTGACAGCATCAGCTATTCGCTCTCAAACGTGAGAAATGTTTTTTCTTCGAGGAGAAAAATAACCATTGATGTTATTTTCCCCTACAACACAAATCAATTAACCTTACATGATGAATTGCAAAAATAATAAGGGCACATAACGATAGAACAAGAAAACAATAACGCATTTGAAAACATGAGAAACAAAAACGCACTCAACCCCACGTATACTATGATGCATTTCTAGATTTGTTTGTAACTCATGGTACATGATTTTGTTCAATTTTTGTAACATTTATTTGTGACTGTGAATTGTAGTGATTATCTTTAGTTAATTATGACTACTTGACTAGGGTCTGTGTGAGGAATAATTGGGAGAGTAAAAATTGCACACACACACACACACACACACACACACACACACACACACACACACACACATATATATATATATATATATATATATATATATATATATATATATATATATATATGCTTACGCATGTGTTGACAATAACTACTTTAAAATCTTAATGATAAGACGTCTTGACGACTGTGGGTTAATTTCTCTTTGGCTTGTAGGGTCTGGAAAGTTCTAGAAAAATTAAGTAATTTACCATTGGTTGGGCTGGGTCACATGATTACGTGTTTCGAAATATATATTGAGTAATATTATCTGTCACGAATGTAGTGAACTATTGTCATAATATCAGGTGTATATAAGGAGGGAACTAAGCAATCAGTTTCATTCTTATTTGGGAGTCATTCCTATTTTATCTGTTCCTGTTGCAACATCAAGACTCCAGAAGGCGTTTTGTACCTGGATATTATTTGAGATGAAGTACATTGGCTGTCATGGACTGTTCAGTGGAAAAAGAAAGTGCTTAGCAAGACTATACTATTTTTTTAAAAAAACTGTTGTGAATTATTCAACGGAGTGTGGGACAACACCATTTTGATAACGCCACTATTCTTGGCAGACCAGTACATATCCGGTTCTGAGGTTTATACGGAACTTTTCATTCCTTTGACTTTGATATAATTCTATCAGGATTATTTCGGATCCACTCCATAATACAACAAGTTTATCTCACAGTTTCATTTATAGTATTGATAGATAAAATAAAAATATTTGTTAACTTTGACAAAACTTGATGTTTTTGCTTCTTTCTGTTACTTAGTTTATCAACAAAATGTCGTAAGAATACACACAAGCCAAAAAATTGGAATGCCATTTTCTTATGTAGAAAGCGATGTACATGGCGTGAAAAAAAGATAAAGCATAACATTTAAAAGCTCTCTTGGCCTTTTCGTTCCTTCCTGCTTATTGAAGCGTTGTATCCTAAATTCAAATCCTCTAGTACCGATCATTGAAACACGTAATTGTGTGCTATCCGTTTCAAAGTATAGAATACCGATATAAATAATATTTAACAGCCGACCATCACAATACACGATTTCCAATGACATTTGAGTATACCACAGTACATGTATACAACACGATAAGACTAACAACAAAATGTTGTCTTTATTACTGATCAACCCCTGTTCCTCTTTCAAGCCCAGGTCAACGTCAACAATGTCAAAGACGTATCAATATCGAAGCTGAATTCATGTTGGTTACACTCCATTCATAAATCAGCTTTTTTCTAGTGTGTTAACATTATTGTCAATCCACTCACAGGGTAAGATGTTAACTTTGAATGCGAGCACGTCAAAAGGTATCAATGCTGAAAAAAAATTAAACAAATATTGTACCTTATTCTATCTTATCCGACTTACAATTGAGCGGTGAGAAGGCACAAATAACACTCATTCGTTTCCCAAGAGGTAATACAGTCTTATTAAACCGTTAACAGTATAAACGTTTCAAAATCCAATCTGTTGTCAATTAAGAATCATTGTCGAGGTGATCTTTATTGTCCTAATCGTGATATTATGTTCCAGCAGTCATCTGTTACAGTGTTCTGTTTTACATAGACATATTCGTAGTTTTGTTTCGTAAACATTCACATCTAATATTGATGATGGAGGCATTACAATGAAATGAAAAACATGCATTTGGCAAAAATGATGACGGCGGCTTTTCAATGACAAGAATACACGCATTTGGCAATATTGATGATGGAGGCATTGCAATGACAAGAAAATACGCATTTGGCAATATTGATGGCGGCATTGCACTGACAAGAATACACTCATTTGGCAATATTGATGATGGAGGCATTGCAATGACAAGAATACACGCATTTGGCAATATTGATGATGGAGGCATTGCAATGACAAGAATACACGTATTTGGCAATATTGACGATGGAGGCATTGCAATGACAAGAATACACGTATTTGGCAATATTGATGATGGAGGCATTGCAATGACAAGAATACACGCATTTGGCAATATTGATGATGGCGGCATTGCACTGACAAGAATACACGTATTTGGCAATATTGATGATGGAGGCATTGCAATGACAAGAATACACGCATTTGGCAATATTGATGATGGCGGCATTGCACTGACAAGAATACACGCATTTGGCAATATTGATGATGGAGGCATTGCAATGACAAGAATACACGTATTTGGCAATATTGATGATGGAGGCATTGCAATGACAAGAATACACGCATTTGGCAATATTGATGATGGAGGCATTGCAATGACAAGAATACACGTATTTGGCAATATTGACGATGGAGGCATTGCAATGACAAGAATACACACATTTGGCAATATTGATGATGGAGGCATTGCAAATACAAGAAAATACGCATTTGGCATTATTGATGATGGAGGCATTGCAATGACAAGAATATACGCATTTGGCAATATTGATGTTTGAGGCATTGCAATGACAAGAAGACACGCATTTAGCAATACATGGTTAAAGAACTTATAAGAGACTTCCACAAAGATTTCAATAAAGAAAAACATATTTGTGTAGAATTTGTCCTTTCAATTTAAGAATATCCTAAAGAATGTTAAGGGAAGTAAAGCTAAACAAATAGAAATAAATCCTAATGCACATTATTATAACATGAACATCTGTGGAAATCGTCGGTAAACGATCACATGTTTACAAAGTATGTACTGCATACAAAGAGATAAATCTAACCATTGAAATTCCAGTTATTGAAGAATACATACATACATACATACATACATACATACATACATACATACATACATACATACATACATACATACATACATACATACATACATACATACATACATCTTATTTTTAGATGTGTACGTTTCTGGCACAATTAGTATAAGCATGAAAACATCTAGGTCTGTTGGAAGTACTATTTTCTTTTTTTTTCTATTTTTTGAAACAAAGTTATCAATAATGCCATTTCTGTAATACAAGATTTTACCTGTCTAGTTGGAACTAGATGATACACTATTTTATCTGTTTAGTTGGAACTAGCTTATCGATATTTTATCTCTCTAGTTGGAACAACATGATACGATATTTTTATCTAGCTGGAACTAACCGAGAAACCAAGCACTGTCCACATCCAATTACATTGAAAATTTCAGGGTTAGAGTGGACGTTTTCTTATGCAGTGAGAATCTTGTGCCTTGCATTAGTTATATTGTAAAGCATTCATGCAATAAATGAATGATGGATTATGCTGTATAGTAAACTGTTTAGAGGGGTTTTCAGCTTTATAATTTTCTGATATTGAATGACTCTCTTTATGACACGAATGTAATGAGTGATTTTGATCAAGAATCTAATAACTCGCTTTTTTGTCATAAACAAACAATAGGATATTCAGTCTTAAACATTTGTCATTTCAGCAGGTAAAATGCTTTTATTGTGTGAAACTGTTCACTTGTATCGTAAAATTATAAGAAAGTTGTGTACACTTTAGAATATTTTCATTAAGATCGACCCTATTTCTTCCATTTCATACATACCTGCAAACGGGAATATGTCCGAAATTGGGACAGTTAGCATTCTAATCGATGGTTGGATATCTATCAATCGATCACAATAGAAAAATAGATACAATATTTAGATAAAGGGAGAATTAGAGAATTATAGATCCATGCAAATATACGAAAGCAAAGATAAGAGATACAAAGGTCGCTAGATGATTTACAGGGTACTCAAAACACATTTTTAAACCATGAATAATGTATTTTAACGAAAAAACCGTAATGATGATAACAAGTGACAACGACAGCGATGAACGACGTAAGAAGCGGTTATATACTGATCACTACCATCTCACCTCTGTCCTCGTGGGTTCGAGTCTTGGGCGCAGCCAATGGGGGTATGTGAGAACACTTGCCAGTTGCATCCTGTGGTCGGTGGTTGTTACTGGGTTTTCCTGTTTTCTTCCATTCCACTATCAATTATTTTGTCCGCCATGTGTAGCCTATCATGTGATGAGAAATGGTGTCCCACCATCAGTCACAGCGGAAACTGATAAAGTAAAGATATGAACAATTCAAACGGATAACAATGTCCGTACTATTTTGAAATGACTATTAATAGATACCATTAATCAAATTCAGAACCTTAATAATTATATATTAATTAGGAGAAAAATTGCTAAAAATTAAAATACATCAATCTTTTAATATATCAATCTTTTAGCCCCAGTTCTTTTCTTACTTTAAGTATTTCATGACAACTAGTTAACTAAGGTTTAGATCCTTTCAGAACATCGAGTCAAACTTAAGGCATTTTACAAACTTTAGTCATTATATTTTTGTTTTTATACTTGCATCGGCTGCCTTCGCCACACATGCCGTTTACAACTTGCATGTTATTTAAGAAATATTAGCATGCTCCATGTTTCTGCAGTCACAGCTCTATCATTTGAGTAGCGTCGTGTTATAATGTCAACATAAATTAAAGTTGTAATATAAGGTAATGTCCGAATATCTGAAATTTATTGCAAAGCCATTAATTGTATAAAATGAAATAATACAGAAAAAGATATATCAACGCATTAATATGCTTTACTGCGCATGTCTGAACATCACATTGATATTAAATCATAGCACTGTGACTGCAATAAAAATGCTTTTGCGGCAAGGTTTTCTAGATCCTAGTTTTTCCGACAGGACGTTCTTGACAATGTTTTTTTCCCGACAAGACTTAGCTGACACCAGTTTTTCCGACAGAATATAGGTATATTTCATCACTATTTTTTTCATTATCAAACTGTCATTCATATATGTTACAACTTATTCCTAAATTACGTACCGGAGCATGGGAATCGCGTCATTAGTGCATTCACATAATACAGTTGATGACGTATTAATATGAATATGCCAAAAAGCAAGTGATATCTAAGTAGTTTTGAAAATAATATTGTTCTTTATTTCATTATATTCATGGGAAGGTCACATGGTGCTAAGGATAGATAGACCGAACTCAATTCATCCTGCTATATGATGTGACAGTAATGTGAGTTTTACTCCGTGACCAGTAAACATGATTAGTTCTAACACGCACGTATTTTCTTCTCGAATATCAGCTTATATTATTCAAGTTCGTGCTTAATGTCACAAACTCGAATCACATTTGCAACAAAAACAAAAGGACTACATCAAGACAAAACTCAGTCATTAAGAGGCGTTTATCAAAACAGGCACCGTTACACGCCAGAAAAGCTTCTACTCGAATGTATCACGGCTTGTTTGGAACCAGTGTAACACCATCGCAGATACAACTACATTGAGTTTCAAGGTTAGGGTAGACATCGTATTGTAAAGTCAATTTCAATCCATTTTAAAGTTAGGGTGAACATGATGTGACATAAACACATAAAGTGAGTAAGAAGGTTAAAGTGGACATACACATTTAGCGTGAACTTCAACTGTTACGAATCTACTGTCTTAAATTATGTAACAGAAAAATACAATAACATTCCAAATTAAAGAAATAATTTAATCCAATAGAATACAAAGTGAAAATTTAAAGGAGCTCTTGTAAATTTATCCCAAAGGTACTATCAAGAGTCCAAAAGTAGCTAGCACTCCAGATCAATTCCAATATTGAATATACCAATCGTCTCAAATAAGCTGATGTGCAAACAAGATTGATGTATCACACTGATATAATACAAAATGCCCTTGAAGGAATTCACAGTAATCCAAAAAAGTGATATAGTTAAAAATGGCAATGATCATTTTGTAATTCCAACGAATGATTAAAAAAAAAACGATTCCGCACAAATTATATCTGAACACAACAAAGAATGATTTTAGAACTGAACTTATAATTGTAGAGCTTATTTTAGAGCTGAAGTATGAATGAAATAATTTTGTTTATTTCACACTTTTATACAGACTGGCACCTGACTTATGACACAACACCAATGCTATATACCTAGGTCACTTACAATGGAAATCTCCATCACATTGATAAACATGTTCGGGTCTATTTACTTAAGATTTGCTACACTACCTGACAAACATCAGGTAGACAATAGCTTTTCCATGGAAATCCCTCAAGAATGTCCTGAACGTAAATCCAAATGAACATGTTCTTTATAAATGTTCATTACTTAAATTACCATCTACAATCATGGACAAATGTTAGCTATGTTGCATGGCGTTTAAACATTCTCCTTACAATCTACAATACTGGACGAAAGCTTTTCGCGACACGTTGGGAGAAACATTGTTTTAAGAACAACTACAATGGGTCCGAGTGTTGGAATTGATATTGTTACTGATACATTTGATACATTTGCAGCGAGTTTCTCTGTGTTGTAGATACAACTACAAGAAGTTTCAAAGTCGGAGTGGACATGGTGTTACAGTTACAACTACCGTGAGTTTAATGGTTGGGATGGACATTGTAGTGCAGGTATATGTAACGCGAGTTTTTAGGTTGGGGTGGACATTGTGTTGTGGATACAATTGCAGCGTGTTTCAAACTTGGGGTGGAAACTGTGTTGTAGATACAAGTAATATAAGTTTTAAGGTTGGGATGACATCGTGTCGTTGATACAACTCCATTGAGTATCAAGTTGGGATGACATTATGTTGCTGATACAGTGAATTTTGACGTCGGGTTGATTATTGTGTTGCAGATACAACTACAGTAAATTAAAATACTGGAGTGGACATTGTCTTGTAGATACAAATAAGGTGTTTCGCGGTTGGGGTGAACATTGTGTTGTAGATACTAATACGGCGAGTTTCTTGGTTGGGGAGATCATTGCGTCACGCGCTTGGGAAACATAAAACGTGCACTTTGTATTAAAATGTCATCAATAGCGGGGCACACGGAATGACGTCCGCCGTGAAGCACGCAGAAAGACTCGGTGAAACAGATATACATCCTCAGTAAAGCACACATAAAGATATCCTCAGTAAAGCACACATAAAGACATCCTCAGTAAAGCACACATAAAGACATCCTCAGTAAAGCACACATAAAGATATCCTCAGTAAAGCACACGTAAAGACATCCTCAGTAAAGCACACATAAAGACATCCTCAGTAAAGCACACATAAAGACATCCTCGGTGAAGCGCAAATAAAGACATCCTCGGTGAAACATACAGAAATACAACTTCAATGGAGCAAACAGAAAGACACCATATGATTAATGTACTATAATGAAGGCAACACAAGGATTAATGGTTAATCTAGCTTTATTCCTTTTCAGTGTCTTGATCATGAAGTTGTGAACAGTCTCTACTTTTTTGGGTTATCTTTAGATACCATAGAAAAATGCAATGGGAAGGGAGTTTCACATTAAAATTGGTTGTTATGTATGTATGTATGTATGTATGTATGTATGTATGTATGTATGTATGTATGTATGTATGTATGTATGTATGTATGTGTGTGTGTGTGTGTGTGTGTGTGTGTGTGTGTTAGTGTTATGTCTACATATAGCGTTTCTTGTGTACTATTTCTTCAATATTGCATATGATTCTGAACAGATAAAATAAGCGATGAGTTATTTTTGAGAATATATCAACCTAAATAAAAAAACCTACCTACCCGCTATATAACCCGCTGTGTGTGTATATATAAATATACACACCTAAATAAAATGCCACCTTACCACCAACGTTCCCTCTAAGCGAATGGTAGATGTGCGCAGCGGCGTCGCCAGGATTGGTGTCACCCAGTGCGGTAAACTCATGGTGTCACCCCTCCAGACTTCCACTATGGATTTCTTCTTCTTAAAATAAGTCCACAGTATAAAAATGACAAGAACAAAAACAAATTAGTTGAAGGTCAGAAGGTAAAAGTATTTAAGAACTGTAACAACGTTAAGTTCTAGTTATTTTTACATTAAACTTACTTTATTTAAAATTTTCCTTTTGGTGTCACCCCTCTGAGATGGTGTCACCCGGTGTGGTCCGCACCCCCCGCACCCCCCTAGCGACGCCACTGGATGTGCGCGCAATGCTCGCTGAATTGTGCAAGCATTATGGAGACGTGCACATTTGAATGTTATATTGACAATTCAGCTGCGCAGGGATGTCTAAGCAGCTGCGCGAGCGCGCACGCGCGCAGCTTAGAGGGAACATTGCTTACCAACTATATAGCTATATATCTATCAAATGGCACTATATAAAAATGAAGAGTTCACATATTTTGACTTGGATTCAGTGTGTGTTTTTAAATCGACTAAACTTGGACATGTGTTTTACAGGTGTGTAATAATGAGGGGGAGGGTAGGGGAGCTTGCCCCGGGAGTCAGATGTCTTATGGCGCCAAAACCTCTTTGCCCCATGATCTTCGCCCCGTGCGTCATTTACCGTTACTACGCTACTGTTTTACATAAGTAAAGACCCACGCGAACATGACATGTTGAAACTGTAAAAAAAAAAGCAACGAAAAAAAATTACCTGAACCTAAAATGTTTCTCTGGCATGCAATCAGTGTGTTTTATGAAACAGAATAGTATACGATGAAATATTATATGAATATATTTACCTCTGTGTGTAGGTGTAGACAGTACAAAAACACGGTGTCTGCATAATTTATCTATGATTCAGTCATAACGTGCCGTCTTTTATTACAAATCCACGCATTTTAAATACATTATTTTCTAATATACATTATTCACTATGAAAGAACAAAAGTCCATTAGCAGGACTCACAATGGCCAAAAATTAAGTTTGAATTAAATCAAACTTTAATAAATTATATTTTACCTGCAGAAGGAAAAAAAAACCCGTTTAGCATGATTAAAGTAATTCTATTCAAATATTAGAGGATATCTAAACGTGGTATAACAACAACCCTTTTGTCATATTTAAAATCATGGTACAACAACAATCCTTTTCACATATTTGAATACATAACCTTTTTTGATTTCGCAAAATCCTAAGTACAATTTATCAAGTGAATTCATTAATATGCCGTTACACAAACCCATTTCATTTTTAAATGATGCCGTGGCCTGATGATACTATTCTACGGTCCACCCTTGTATCCCACAAACTTGCATCAGATCACCTCTGCTTTATATGCCATCAGGACGTATCCGTCCCCATGCCATCCAACATTATTTGCTACTAAGAGAAACATCCGTATGATAAATATAATCAAACTAATGCATGGCATCCAAGCAAACCCAACAACGTGCTTACCTACTACAGCAGAACAACTCGATAACTGCCTGTGTTCATTTCTTGCAAAACATGCCCCAGCCATCAAGTGCAGAGTATCAATTAAAAAGTGTTCTCCGTGGTATAGCAGTGTTAGTGACAGGCTTCGCACCACTAAAAAAGACCGCCGTATCGCGGAAAGTCTTTGGCTTTCACCAGACTCACTATTCATAAACAAATCTATGAAGCCGCTAAGAAGAACGTCACAAACATAGTAAAGTTAACCAAATTATCCCACTACAGTACTAATATCAAAGAGATTCATCATTACACAACACCATTATTAATGCGCACACAACTTCGTCCAGGTAAATTTGAACATAGTCGCGTGCTAGACAGAACTTTTGAAAGAAAATGGCGTTTTGCTTTGGTCTACTTAAAATTGAAATTTCGAGTCATATTGTAAATTAATGCGCATTGCAAAAACATTTCCATTTGATCAGGAATGAATATATTTTGGTATTTTTGTAGATTCTATGAAATTTCGTGATTATGGACCGGAATTTTCTGTACTAATTGTACATGAAGTATATCGGATTTCAGCAGCGTGTTTACATCTGTGTGTTTCTGTTCTGTTTTTGAATGTTTGAAATCTCAATGCCAAAAATATGAAGTTTTCCAATTGCAATTATCAAAGAGACGCTTTGAAATATAATGTTTATTTCGATTCCAGTGCAGTAAGGATTGTAATCAAGCTTGAGAACCATTGACATGGCTCATGTAATTCGGATTTGCAGAATTAAGAAAAGTACATTTTGAGGAAATTCAGGATGTAAAACTGTAAGTATGGTATTTTCATTTTTATAACCAGCTAAAGAAGACATTTTATGCCTTGTCACTTGCAAACTATTTTTAAGGACCCTCTCTGACGTCTATTGATAGCCTCAATCCTCAACATTGTATGTAAAAAGTTAACACATAATGAGGCAAAGCAGCTGGTGTGTGTCACTCCACGAAACATATGCTTTAATTCACTCAGAAGCAAATTTAATCAATCAAAACGTAAAGCGTTTACCATGTGAGTGTACACGATTTGCTTACAAAGTAGTTGCAAATACATCATTGGGCACCTGTGAGTGCAATATGAAGTAAACGGGAGTGAAATATCGTAAAATACTGAAGTTTTCTGACGATGTAAAGTTAACAGAGAAATGTTTGTTTGATTTGGTATTTTAACGTACCTTTAACAATTTTTCAGTCATATCGCTACGATGTCTTTAGTGTGGCAGAATATAGTGATATCTAGCAGGGAGGCATCATGCCGCAGACATGTAGCATGATGTCCTACCCATTCAGATTATCTTGACACCAGGCCGACCAGTGCTAACACTAACCTCTTAATGCTGAGCGCCGAGCCAGGCAGCTGTTAGTACCATTTTTGTAAGTCTTTGGTATGACTCGGCCGGGGGTCAAACCCACGACCTTACGATTCCACGGCGGACGCTTTAACCACTAGGCCACCAGAGCGGTTAAGCGGATAAATAATAGAGCATATAATAAGATGTCGTTCCAGATACCCATTTTATATTTAAATAACGCCTGGAAGTTAGTAAGATGCCATTCCAGATACCCGTTTCATATTTAAATAACGCCTGAACGTTAGTAAGATGCCATTCCAGATACCCGTTTCATATTTAAATAACGCCGTTCGTCTAAGGTATTTTAAATTTAAGATTCAATCCTTCTCATTTAAGCACGTAATAAGTACACTATATTTACCTCAAAGATAATGCTACATATTTTTTATTAATGTGTGTCTACCTTTTTGTTTTATAAAGCAGTGTCTTTGATAGGCATACCTTACTTGAAATTATACCGTTCAGAACCATTATCATGGGATCATACATACTGTCTGTTTCCTAGCGCGATTTAACTGAAATAAGGAAGATCACAGACTATCCATGCGGTAAGAAGCACATTAGCACTAACACAGACAATCCATGAAATACAAAGCAAATGAGCATTAACACACTGTGTATGCAGTAAGAGGCAAATGAGCACTAACACAGACTGTCCATGCGGTAAGAGACAAATGAGCACTAACAGAGACTGTCCATGTGGTATGAGGCAAATGAGTACTAACAGACTGTCCATGCGGTAAGAGGCAAATGAGCACTAACAGAGACAGTCCATGTCGTAAGAGGCAAATAAGTAGCTACAGACTATCCATGCGGTAAGAGGCAAATGAGCACTAACAGATTGTCTATGCGGTAAGAGACAAATGAGCACATAGACATACAGTCCATGCATTACGAAGCAAATTAGCACTAGCACACTGTCCATGCGGTAAGAGGCAAATGAGCACTAACAAACTGTACATGTGGTAACTTGTAAGAGGTAATGAGCACTAACAGACTGTCCATGAGGTAAGAGGCAAATGAGCAATAACAGACTGTCCATGCTGTAAGAGACAAATGAGCACTAAGACAGACAGTCCATGCAATACGAAGCAAACGAGACTAACACACTGTCCATGCAATACGAAGCAAATGAGACTAACACACTGTCCATGCAATACGAAGCAAATGAGACTAACACAGACAATCCATGCAACACGAAGCAAATGAGACTAACACAGACAATCCATGCAATACGAAGCAAATGAGACTAACACAGACAATTCATGCAACACGAAGCAAATGAGCACTGTCCATGCAATACGAAGCAAATTAGCACTAACACAGACAATCCATGCGGTAAAAAGCACAGGATCACTAACACAGACAATCCATGCGGTAAAAAGCACAGGATCACTAACACAGACAATCCATGCAATACGATGCAAATGAACATTAACAGGCTGACCATGGGGTAAGAGGTAAATGAGAAGGAGCCAAGACTTTCCATGCGCGAGAGGCGAATTTATGTGCTATTTAGTTAGGTTATCTCTGAACTCATGGATTACTTCATCAAATTGTAAAGAAAAGTCTTGTCGAAACTATGGGAAGTGAGAGTCATTGCTCATTTATAATAGTGTTTAGTGACTACACCCCTTATATTTTGCTCAGCAAAGAATGACCTTTTGATCAAGCTAACATCGACATGCCTACGTTTTAAATATCCCTGACCATTTCTGTTAACAAAAGACGGCAATGATATCGTCCTTCAAGTATTTATATCTGTCTTTCCATCCGTCCAGACGTTAATACTGTTTTCTTCATGCATGGTTAAAGTCAGTGACTGGACACCGCTGCATTCGATATTGAGGGTTGTCTATAGATGTTTACAACGACTTCAAAATGTTTTGGACACGACCCCTTGGGGCAGAGCTAGGGAGTTGGGAACTGTATTTGAAAATTCTTCAACAATTGCATGATTTTTTAAGGTGGAGCTCTAAAAGATGAGGCTTGTCACCAGCATGGACGGTACTATTCTGCATTAGTATTTAGTATTACATCGTCGGATCTTGTCCCATATGTGGGGAATACTGCTTCTATGTTGTAACTTGAACACTACTCAGATGTCCACCCTGTGGCTATACATGTTTGAAGGACACGAGAAGACAATGTCAGGCATCTATTCAATACTGACTCTGACATAGGTGACTTATACCCTGGTCATATTCTGGAAGCTATAAATATCTTTTGCCTACAAATCTGCAAAGTATATTGGGCATGAGGAAATCAATATGTGCATCCAAGGTCAAGAGGCTTGTTTTGGTGATATCAGTTTGAAATGGGAAATTAAATGTACCAACATACAGTTTGTAAACAGACTTTGTACGGAAAGAAATGTATATAATAATAATAATAATAATAATAATAATAACAATAACAATAATAATAATAGCAACAAGAACAATAATAATAACAATAATAATAATAACAACAATAACAACAATAATAATAATAATAATAATAATAATAATAATAATAATAATAATAATAATAATAATAATAATAATAGTAAGTACTTTTTATAGCGCCTAATCTTTAAAAGCTCTAAGCGCTTTACAACATCTATAATGATATGACTACACTATACCATAAGAGTCCCAATGTCAGACGGACACCGACCATCGTACTGGTGTCAATCCATGTTCAAATTATGCCCATACTGGGGAGGTAATATTTGAAAATCTAACTAGAACAATCTGATACAAAGGGATACACGTGATGAGTCAAATCGAAAGTTCAAGTAAATAAAAAAAAAATATACTAATAAATGACTGTTGATCTGAGTCAGAAGGCAATAAACCGCTAAAAAGAACCCGAGCAAGCAAAAGAAGAAAAAAGACACCCACCAAACAAAATAACAGCAAAAAACAAAGGCGTCATCTGCTATTGTGCCAACAAAGATTTTAAGAAATGCATGACAGAAATTTCAACAACAACAAAAATAGTGGTTAGTCATTCAAGACGTGACAAGGTCTTTTAGAAGTAATACCGTTATATGCAGACAATTATAGCTACAAGGCAAATATCTCACCTAATTTAGAATGTCTCACCTTGTTCAGAAAACACGCATGTTCTGACATCTGAATTAGACACTGCGTGAACGACCTTAACTGAAAGTGACTCGAGTGTCACAAGAAAAAATGATGTGCAATAATAATAATAATAATAATAATAATAATAATAATAACAATAATAATAATAATAAAATTGTTACCATAATTAAGTAGCCATAAATTAATCTTCACTTACTCAATTTTATAATTTTATTCATAAAACTCATAATTTAAAACTGGGGAAATTAGCGACTTTCTTGAGTATGAAGATGTTACAAAGTGAGTTTTGTCACTGATACTGTTTTTGTTATATATTGAACATATGGAAAGATTTTTAGCGGATGGATCTATATGGCGTTTGACCAGTCGTCTTTATATGCTGTTTGCTGATGATTGTGTTTAAATTCCACAAATATAGAAAGTCTAATAACGAAGCAAACCTTTGGATTAATTACACGAGTTAAAAGAATCTAATAATTAACGTCAAATATTGATCTAACTGTAATAATTAACGTCAATTATTCATCTAACTGTAATAATTAACGTCAATTATTGATTTAACTGGAGATAAGTATTCTGAAAGCACAAATATGGATAAAAACGCTTCTACTAACTTGCGAAAAACGATTCCATCAAATCCTCGGATAGAATATCACAAATAATATCAGGGATAGTACCATTATGAACCAAAATAGGAAAAGTTCCATTTTGTTTCTCAGATATTACAGACATACAGACATGCTTATATCTTTCAGCTACAGTGAAACAATTACAGACATACTCAGATCTTTCAACTACATTAAAGCAATAACAGACATACATCAAATCGTTCAACTACATTGAATCAATTACAGACATACTCAAGTCTTTTAAGTACATAATAGCAATTACAGACATGTTGAAATCTTTCAACTACATAATAGCAATTACAGACATACTCGCATCTTTCAACTACATAATAGCAATTATAGACATACTCAAATCTTTCAACTATGTCGAATCAATTACAGACATAATCAAATCTTTTAACTACATTGAATCAATTACAGACATACTTAAAAATCTTTCAACTACGTTGACTCAATTACAGACATACTCAAATCGTTCAAAGATATCGAATCAATTACATACATCCTCAAATCTTCAACTACATTGAAACAATTACAGACAAACTCAGATCTTTCAGCTATATTGAAGCAATTACAGACATGTTAAAATCTTTCAACTACATTAAAGCAATTATAGACATATTCAAATCGTTTAACAACATTAAAGCAATTACAGACATACTCAAATCTTTCAACTATGTCGAATCAATTACAGACATACTCAGAGATCTTTCAACTGCATTGATTCAATTACAGACATACTCAAATGCTTCAACTACAATGCAATAATTACATACATAATAAAATCTTTCAACACATTAAAGCAATTACAGACATACTCAAATCTTTCAACTACATAATATCAATTATAGACATACTCAAATCTTTCAACTATATCGAATCAATTACAGACATAATCAAATCTTTTAACTAAATTGAATCAATTACAAACATACTAAAAAAATCTTCAACTACGTTGAATCAATTACAGACATACTCAAATCTGTCAACTACGTTCAATCAATTACATACATACTCAAATCTTTCAACTACGTTCAATCAGTTACAGACATACTAAAACTTTTCAACTATAATGAACCCTCTCAAAAACAAATTTCATAATCTCTTTTGGTACTATGTCTGCACGGTAAACATTGCAAAACATTAAACATCACGACAGTTTGTATACCGAATTTTACAAAATCACAGGATTCCCTAAAAAAAACTGGGAAATGGTAATCTATTCAGTAGTCAACCTAATCATGGTCGTTTTAAAGAGAAAGAAAAAGTGCAGATGAAGCAGTCAAAGCTATGCTATAGTCGCTCGGGTTTTAATGGGAAGATTATATGTAGAGACCTCAATCATTCTGTAAATCGCTTTGTTCAATATGTTTAGAAAACAATATGCTGATACCAGACGCCACATAACTTCGGAAAATATCATTGGGGCATCTCTCATACAGAAGACATCACCGAGATGACATAGTACTAAGGATATGTGTATCATACAATTCGATTCTATGTAAACGGTCACGTGATACTGATATGAAATGTTTTTTACATACATTTTACGGACTACTTTTGTTTCTCGGCTTCCATGTCATTTAATGCGAGTTGTATCTAATACAAATACCTTACAACTTAATAACAGCAACAAGACCCCGTCCGCCCACTCCTGCGAGTTCCGATCAAAAAGTACAAACCCCAGATGAAAATCAACCATTAGAAGTTAAAATAATGTAATTGTACAGACCTTCCTGCACTCCAACACTTACCCTTTTGCCGAAGAAGGCATAAGGCAGACAATAAAAGAAAATAACCGTAAATTATCACATTTTGCCTTGATAACAGTTTCCAGAAGCTGTTATTAAAGATCAGGGCCATACAAGCAAGGGATCTCCACACAGGGATCTCTTATATCTATTTAAGAGAATAAACGCACCATTTGTGCAGTTCTCCAGTATTTTAGTTATGTATGAGCCGCTGAGAAAAAGTAGTGATCTTTTAAAAATACTTTCCTTGGATTAGCAGATTAGAAAATCTTTAATTTAAATAGTTAGTAACTATTGAATTATGTGAAAATATTCAAGGACTTGAATATTTAAATAATTCTACTGGATTATGTCAAACTTTCAATGACCTCAGTGATATTATATGTCTACGGGATTACCTTGAAGTGAAAACATGATTTATTAGTTCTGCTTGCACGGTAGCGCATAAACATATTAGCATCTTCATTCGGATTACCTTTGGACAGTTTTTCGGATTTGTGTGAAGTTGATTGTACAATTTAAGATAATATTTTGAGTTTTTTTCACTTGGTTTGAATTTATGTTTTATTCAAATAAATTAATTATGTGGGGAAATTGAATGCTTCTAGGGTTTATCTTTTCTTGTTACGAAGGTTTACGCCCCTAGACGTAATAGACGGAAATGCGTCCATCGCGTATATGACTAGTGCATATTATGGCAGTGTCCTCTGACTTCATTCATACTGAATGCATTGACTTTCACAATGTGAGACAGAAGGGTTTTAGAAATGTAAACTGAATTAAGGAACATATGATGAAGATCTTGCGCACTATTAAGAAATATTGTCTATCTAAAACAATTTTGGCCATATATTTTACGAAATTGATACGTAATGCCTTTATCATTCATTTCATAAACATTTTAAAGTTTCACCGTCTTTACTTTTTAGTTTATTTATTGTACTATACGTTTACGTCTATTTGAAAAGTTTTATCTTCGTAAAGTATCATTACGTGGTTACAACTTATCTTTTAATCGGCAACATAAGTCAAATATTATGCTGATGATGCCGGTAAATAATATACGTTCATACACTTTTACATTAGTCGGATAATTTATACACTGACGTCACACATAGCAGTAAATAGAGTCAAGGTAAGTAATGCAGCATATAGCTTTGGGGAATCGAACTCTTCATTAATTTCAGCTGTTGAATTCGAAATACAGGGTGGAATAAATTGTACATAGGACAATATTGTTTGATTCAAACGCACTATTCTACAAAATGTTTAGACTCTCTTCATATTGGACTTGCCGTGTGTTTTCGGTGAATTATTGAATTTGCTGAAAGCTGATTTCTCCTATTTCCGCAGTACTTATTGTTACACTGTAACTTACACAAAATGTGCAAGTTCATTTAAGAAGATATTTCGAATATATATTTATAATAGTCTGAAAAACAAAACAGAGATATCGTTTCCTAGCTAATAGGTTCCAAATCCATAGAAAACACAAGTATCTGATTGACATTATGTCTTCTTTAAAATAGGAGAACCAGTCCAATTTTGGAGGTATGTACTATATTCAACACAACGAACCAGATGTTGACATTTTTGCTAAGTTTAGTAAAGTAAACAATCCATAATAATGAGAGAATGGTTAAATCGATAGGACATTTCTTTGATTAAACATAAATTAGATAATACACATTTCAACTGTAAATGAATTAAATCACTGTCAAATAAATGGCATTTCCTTAAAAGTGTTTCTCAGTTTAAACAAAAATCTTTGACTCAGCATTATCTTCACCTTGACAGTTAATGGTTCTAGTTATTATTATTCCTTTAATTTATACCAGATAAATGTTGTGTGAGATTGTTCCTGTCATCTCCTGGCGTATCTTCGCTATTTAATGTGGTCGTTCCCACCTTCTCTAATTCTTGATATACTTTTGTAATATCATCACAGAGTTTTGCATATCAGTTACTGATACAGGTCAAAGCATTCTATACCCATTGATTTCACCTTTAAGTCAAACATAAATGTCATTAACACTCGTGAATCCCTTATTAGCCTTCCTATGTAGTGAGCCCATGCATACCTATGTTATGTGTTAATTTGCATGACTCTAGACTGAAAGGCTAATTTATTCAATATCATATTAAATGAAAATAGTCTTATAGTTTTAAGTTTGTAATGTAGGATGAGGTAATTGTTGTAAATACCTTCATAGTGTCAATGATAGTAAGATTTACTTTTATTGAAGTAAACATGTTTCTGAGTCCAGTATGGGTCACGTGATTACCCCAAGTGAAATCAAGCTGATATAGTGTATGATGGTCTAGCTTCTAAAGTAATTGACATTGTTTACATTTAATGTGATTTTGAAATGTTCTAGATGAGTCTCGTTCTGCTTTCAGAATCGCGTCTTAATTTTGATTAAGTATGATTTATTGGTTTTGGTTATTCCTTGGATTACCATTAGTCTCACAATAGACAAACAGTTTTGATCATTTGAGTGAATTTATTTCCTTTGTCCAATAATTCGTTGGAATTACAAAGTGGCCAGACTCTTCGGATTTAGTAGTTATATTGGGCTGATGTGAATTCATTTAAAGATATATTGGATTAAATCACTGTGATTCATCAAGAATATTGGTATATCTGTAAAATAGGGTAAACATAATTAGGACTACCACTAGAACCAATCTAGATTATTGGATACTATTGGAGTTTTGCTAGAACATTTACTATTTTTGGATTTAATTCACTATACTGTAAGTTATTTGTAACTTTCAGTTTTCCATTATAGGGAAATACATTTTTAGTCAGTGGCGATGTCGTTTGGTATCTGTGCACGAAATCGCCCATAGTCTCCATTTCCACCATTTGTGAATTCAGCCATGCTAATCATTCTGTCATCGATAGCAACTGACTAGAGTTTATTAATTAATTTGTGCTGTTGAAAGAAATTCTGAATAGACGCGTATTCGCGAATGTAATTGTATGAAAATTATTTTACCAGGGCCATTTCAGCCACATCTAGATCAACAGCGATTTGTTAACTTTACTTTATCATTATATAAACTATTCTGGAGTATTTTTTATGTATGGCTGTGTTTCGCGACCGCTTGTTTTCAAGTGCCAGCAATATAATCTGGCCTCCAGTTGGTAGTGGTATAGCGGGGATTCCAGCGATTTATTTCTATCTTACCATCACTTAAGTTATATTGAAGCGCATCCGAAAGTCTGCTCACACCATTCCGAAGATTGAAGATCAGTAAATGTCATTAGGCATTTTTGATACTAATAAACATACCGTCTCTTTGATAAGGCAAAATCTATCATAGTTTACGCATCTGGTACTGAGGAATTATTCCTTCCTGCGATTGCTTCAGTGTTTGAACAATATGACCGCATATGACACCGACCAAACACTTTGCAGCATCAGCTATGAATATAATAGTAGTTGTCTTCTATTACGCGAGATTAAAAATATAACGATTTCAAGTGGCGATGAACGTCAGTGTGAGTCAAAATGCAAATTATGTTATGGCGTGCCATGTATGCTACCCATCGCATTCCAGTTCCAATTGTTAAATCCAGGCTGTTAATGCCAGTTTTTTCGCGTGCGAAGAATCAATGATGCAGCTTC
The DNA here is from genome assembly GCA_029339505.1 of Unio delphinus. NCBI lineage: Eukaryota > Metazoa > Mollusca > Bivalvia > Unionida > Unionidae > Unio > Unio delphinus. Next base: position 8,289,200 of record JAQISU010000057.1, on the reverse strand, counting down.
ACATCGCATGAAACCCCGGAAATGCTTGACTGCTCTCATCATGTCAAGTAAACCATAATTAGTGATTGCAGACATCAACGGCAAGGCCACAACCGAAGATCAATTCCGCTGGGGAACATTTGACTCCAACGCTTGGATATTTGAAGACATTTATCTTGTGATGTGTCCCCAGCTGACGTTTCCAGAGCTATCCCGAAAGCAGTTATAACCGTCCTAACACGGCCACTTTTGAAACTACAGGAGCCGCTGATGCAAACAAGGCAGTAATGACTACAAGGAATGGAAATATTCCACCATTTGAGTTTGTCCATTTTGACGATTTTAATATCAACGAGGTATTCTTTTCTTTGGTTGCATTAAACTGATTAAGCTGCATTTGGGTCACTCAGACGAGTACAAATCCAGTTAACTTTGTCATAGAAAGTCTCATTATAACACCACAATTATTTATCTGGGGCCCCGAGTGGCCGAGTGGTCTAAAGCGCTGTCCGTTACGGACCACTGCCATCTCACCTCTGTCTGCGTGTGTTCGAGTCTAAGATTCGGCAAATGTAGTTATGTGAGAAAGCTTGCCAGTAGCTTCTCGTGGGTCGGTGGTTCTTTCCGGGGTTTGTCCGGTTTCTTCCTCCACCATTAATACTGGCCGCCATGTATAGCCTATATTGTGCTGAAAAAATGGCGTTAAACCATAAAAAACAAACAAAACAATTATTTATCGTGGACATTTTTGCTGGGTTATCTACAACAAGATTTTACAGCAACCACTGCATGAAGTATCCATGGTAACTGTTGTTATCGTACTCATGTACATGTTTATGAGTGTGCTCGGAATCATAAGTTCAAACCCACAGACATGCAACGGCCACATCACTTGGACAGTATGGTCATATCAATCTCTGTGTGGGTTGTCAAACCGAGCATATCGATGATTTACCAATGATATACTGCTACGGAGTACATGCTTAACAAACAGATGTTGGTCCGAATCAGCAAGTAATTCGAGTTCTACTCTGGCCTTGACAGCAATGCATCTCAAGACATTACAATGAACGAAAAATAGCTTGCGCGGCTGAGGTTGTATTCACGTAAGCAAAAACACATCCATAAATAACAAATCGGTGCGTAAATACATATCAAGACAGACAGCAGGACTCTGACAACCAAACGCATACCATACATTGGTGACATGTAAATATTCGTTGGCATAAATACCTTCACGAGCCAATAATGACTGAAATGCCTCAATCCATGGTAAATGAGATTAAGCAAACTCGTTTTAACTGCTGATGTACTAGTATGCATATATTCCATTGCGGGGTGAGTAAATCACCGTATCAACTAGATATTAAGAATCGTTCATTACTATTCACAGCTGAATTTTCCATTATTTGGAATGACACTTATTGCTGCATTTGACTATGTTGTTACTGATTTATTAAGTGGCCATCATACCGGCGAATGTTATAAATCACTATGAGAATTCGTGTTTTGTCTGGATAGATTCTCAGGTGTAGGTTACATGCGCACTTTGCAGTTCCTTGGTTCTCAACAGCGATGTTACAGTGGAAACAAATTTGGAACTTTTATTCCATCGCTATGAATCAAAAAGGAACATCACAGATCCAGGAATGAAAGGCTCTGAAAGACCCACTTATGTTAATGGTCATACAATTGTCTTGTGTCTCTGTCGTGGTACAACATTAGTGATTAAATTTTCCCGTCGCGACTACAGCGTATCAAAATCCGCATGAGACTTGTTCTTTAAATTGGGCTGTATTTGACGACTTCTGATTGTCTATTGGAATGTTAAGACATTCCAAATCTGCGCAAATTACTTATGGAGTTTTCATTTGTTGTTGCTAAGTAATTTCAAAAGGTTTATGCCGGATTCTGGCATTATTACCAGCTGTGGGTTCTGTCTATAAAGGTTTTTCGCTTGTGTAAGTTGTACTAGAATAACATTCGTGAAAAATACTTTATCTACACATAATGAGTCATGACCTCTAAAACATTTATTGGGCTAAATAATTACAAATCAATATATGTGTCAAGCGTTTTTCACCGCTGATAATCGAATTGGTTGCATGCATTTATTCCAAACAAATACCTTGATGGCAATGTGAAGATTGAGTCGTTCAAGCCTACTATTGTCAGTAAACTGCACAGACAGATGATGTCGCAAGACTTAAGTTCGTCCAGGTATTGTTTGTAATTTCGAGGATGATCTGTATTATTACTCATGGAATACAACGCAGACACAAGCGACCATCGTCTATAATACTAATCGCAGCATAATACACGATGGCATTTAAATGTAACTCGGTGAGCCAACATTTTATTATGCGAATATGAAGCTGAACTTGCAAGCCTTTGGATAGCATCCATCACGAACGCCATCTGGAGCATGCTGCAAACGTTTCAGTGATCTTAGCATAATCCGTGTGAATTTCAACATTAATAATCTTTGGTTTTCCATAGCTTAAGATTACAGGTCACCCCCTATGAAACTATAGCTATGATGTTAAAAAATCGCGTTGAGCCATCTTTGTTTACATGGTCAGCCTATACAGTTTTAAATCTCTTTTAGGCTTTATATGTGCTTGGGATAATTAACCGATGAAATCTTGAAGATTCGTGAGAGTTTTTATACAAGTTAAATTATTGATCTTTTTCGTGATAAACATAGTCAACTGCCTCAGCAGTAATAGTGGCTGCAATACGTCGATGGTTGTGTCCATCCTCGACTATACGTGAAACTTATGCACATTTGTTCCCTGTGTGATGTTTACTGTTTAATCGTGCTGCATTTTAAAGCAGTTGTCTTAATCCGATGCGGTTCAGCTGTAAGAACTAATAACGCATGTACTTTATCATTTCTTTGGCCATTTTAAATATTTCTTTCAGTTTTTGTACTGATAGTGTTGTTATTTTAACTGGTTGTTGTTGATCCTGGGGAAGATGTTTCACAACTGCCCGTGGTTCATTTACGGGTTATAATTCCTAAAGTATATCAGCTTTTCCATACGGCTGAAATTTGTATCCCACGCTGTCGCGTCAACTGCCATAACTGATAATCCCTAGGAATATTGATGTAAAAGAGATTGCAAATTCCGTCAATACATTTAAAGGTCGATAATTGTTATTGTATCAAGATTTCTTTTATTGACATCTGTATCTTTTTGCTCGATGTTGTCGGGTGCATCTGCAATCCGGAGCTTGGTGACATTTTGACTGTGTCGACGATAATACTCGCGAACAGACCGGCATGGTTTGCAAAGCTGATTACCAGACTTTATCAAACGGATATTACTAAAATTGAAAGCCATAATCTCTGCAATCCTTTTCCACCTAGCAAAATGATTTTTGCTGTAACATCAGTCTTATAAACAAAAGGGATCATCTGTCCGATCCTAACTGAAAAGCAAAGTCCCGCTCAGATAAATTTTCATTCAGACGTAAGCAAGGTTGAAGTACATCTCATCTTTTAAGACAGCTTACACCACCTAGCATAAGACTCTATTAATATCAAACATTTTTTTGCAACTTATGCATGTAGTCGATGCTGCTTATTCTATCTCATTGAAAATAACTGTTCTGACAAGTCTCATTGTACTCACGATAGTATCAAATCCATGAGTCAATCGGATAACAAACAAATACATCATTTGCTTTGAATACTAAATTTCTACTCAGATCACTTGAATTATCAAAACCTTAGATCGCCTACCAATGGTAGAATTATTTGTTGGATGTTGACGTAGCTATTACGTTGCAGAGGGAGTGTCTCATATTCTTTTAATAGCTATGTAGCAGAAGCCCTCGACAAGAATTCATACGCTTCAACAAGGCTCTAATACTGATAGAAAATATTATTTTAAAAAATATTATTTGCTGTCTGATTCTGCAAGTGACACTTTATACTACCATGAACACCGAAAATACATTAAACTCTTATGTATCCGGCTTGCTTAACGTGCAGGTACATATCATTTCATGGAACGTCATTTTGTCAATTGATAGCCATTTCATTTATGGACACGTTTAAAGAACGAAAATGTTATAACTAAATACCAAGTTTTATCATTTATAGGCCTTGTGCTATTTAGTCTGTCACGTTGCCCTGCCCGCGATTGCGTACGTCAGGGGAACAAATAAAATGGTTAGATACCATGTGTATATGTTAGACACGGCGGCTATAGCGGGTCTTCTTCGCAAGAGTACGAGAACCCGGATTTGTGGAGTCTGAAAAGTCGCATGTGGACGTTGAAAGTTTTGTTCAAGAACAAAGTACCCTTATACGCGTCGTAGATTTCACCACGTATAGAGATGACATGGGGACATTGTCTGCTCGGTTGAATAGAACAGGGTAGAATCAACATCCAATCGGAATTGAAATAGGGCGTGGTCACCATTTCAATCCGAATTTAAGTTAGTATTTTCCAGCTAGGAACAGTATCTACCGGCACATTTAGCTAGAAGTTTAAAGCCACTCGTAATTTGGCGGTGAAACCTAGGAAACTCTAAGAAAGACACAACTTCGTAAAGGCCGGTCAGTTTCTTTGCTCGATTGTTCCAGACTATTAAAATATTTTAATTGTAATTATGTGCAGTATGTATACTTCATCAATATAATGGTTAGTACGTAGAACTGCCTTTTTAGTGTTTAATTAACATGCGTATTCGAGAAATGAGCTATGATTATGCAAAGCATTGCGAACTCATGGTCAGAATTAATATTGTAATTCGTCATGTGGTTACTTTGTAGTAAATTAGTGCATTTATTAATGTGGTATTCTAGATTTTGTAACTGTTGCGATTGTTGAATTGAATTGTAATTTTGGAAAATGGATGTAGTGTGTAAAATTAGTTTTTATGGATGTCAGGATATATGAGAGCCTGGATTTGTGAATATTTGTGTACATTTTGCACGAATGTAATGTACAGAAATGCGTCTGATTGTTGTGTTATTGTCCAGTATAATGAGATTCTGAATAATTGAAGGCTTGTCGCAAAAGGAGTCGAATATGAGCAATTGGAGAAGGAGCAGTCAAGGAGGAGGAATTAGGAGGGAACTTGGAAGGAGAGAAGGAATTGGAGGAATAGGCGAGATACAGTTGAGTAGGAAATAAGGACAGGTGGAAAAGCTATCTCACACTATAAATCAAATGGTGAAATAGGCTGTCACTTGGTCGAGAGGAAGAAGAGTGATTAGAAAATTATTATAATTTGACTTTTGAACTGTATTAAATTGTTATTCATTTGAATTTCATCTGCTGATTGGAGGCTCGGAGCTTTACGTCTCTCTATTACTAATTTCACCTCATACCAAATAGAGCCTGGGTGGGACTTCTATAATAACTTAAGTAAAATATTGGTAGCACCCCACCCCAACCATAGTAACACACCTACCACAGTAGCGGCATAACAAACCCCACCACATGCCAACAGACTTTTGTCATTTCTATGCCTTGTCCTATATCAGTCTGGAGTTTCGTCATTTCTCGGCCTTGTCTAATTCCGCCTGGATATTGAGTTTTGTCATTTCCAGGCCTTGTCTCTTCGGTTTTGGACACTGAATTTTGTCATCTTAGGCCTTTATGCTATGCGGCCTTTATACTGAGTGGAAAACGGGACGTGATAGTGGAATCCATTTGTTTGTTTAGAAATATGTACGAGTATATATTAATACCACAAATTGAAGGAAATACTTGAAGCATTGTTGAGTTCTTCCACGCTGAAAAGTGTAAAAATATCAGTGAGCTAAAGTAGTGATCAGAGATGATATTATTTATGCAGGTTACGGCACGTTTCATGAGAGGATCGGGGTGGGGTCGGTGGAGAGAGCTGGGGCTAGAAGGTTTCCTAGGGAAAGTTTTCCTTACAGTTAAATGGCTGAATTATTCCCAGCGAAAACGCTTACAATGCAGGGGCATCCGATCCTTCGCCCACATGGCCCCGATCAGGAGTTTCATCACACGGATCCCTTGCCTTCTCGTTTACACCACATACTCTCAAAAACAAACAATACAGACAAAATAACGACATTCCTTGATTTGATGATGAAGTCTCGTGTAAGTTTTGTTTTTGTGTATTTAACATGCATTATTATGAGGAAAGGTGTTTACCTTGGCTTAAACCTGATGCAGTTTAGATCTGACATTTCTAACACAAGAAAGCACATACAGAGTGATACCACTCTGGCTACGGTTCTCTGATCATATCAAGAACAAGGATCTGGGTTACACACTACCAAAGTCGGCAGTTTTAGTAGGTAATGATTGACGGATATAAAAGGATACCGGTTTTAATCCATGGAAAACTTGTAAAGAAAAGAACAAGAAAATTCTAAATGAATTTACCATAACAATATGCCTACGTATCTATCTTTCTTTACAAAGTACCCCATTGAATTTTGGGGGAAATTTTGGGATTTTCATATTTGTTACATGCGTAAGAGTTATATGCGAAGAACTGGGATTTTCATATTTGCTACATGCGTACGAATTGTATGCGAAGGACTGGGATTTTCATATTTGTTACATGCGTACGAATTGTATGTGAAGGACTGGGATTTTCATATTTGTTACATGCGTAAGAGTTATATGCGAAGAACTGGGATTTTCATATTTGCTACATGCGTACGAATTGTATGCGAAGGACTGGGATTTTCATATTTGTTACATGCGTACGAATTGTATGCGAAGGACTGGGATTTTCATATTTGCTACATGCGTACGAATTGTATGCGAAGGACTGGGATTTGCATATTTGTTACATGCGTACGAATTGTATGTGAAGGACTGGGATTTTCATATTTGTTACATGCGTACGAATTGTATGTGAAGGATTGGGATTTTCATATTTGTTACATGCGTACGAATTGTATGCGAAGGACTGGGATTTTCATATTTGTTACATGCGTACGAATTGTATGTGAAGGACTGGGATTTTCATATTTGTTACATGCGTACGAATTGTATGTGAAGGACTGGGATTTTCATATTTGTTACATGCGTACGAATTGTATGCGAAAGACTGGTATTTTCATATTTGTTACATGCGTACGAATTGTATGTGAAGGACTGGGATTTTCATATTTGTTATATGCGTACGAATTGTATGTGAAGGACTGGGATTTTCATATTTGTTATATGCGTACGAATTGTATGCGAAGGACTGGGATTTTCATATTTGTTACATGCCTTTAGTTCAAGGGAATGCGCTGAAAGCTTGGTGACGCGAGTATTAATTTTCAACAAACAATTTAAAGAAATAATAAAAGTTAATTAAAAGACATTGTGATTTACTAAATTATGTTAAATATTAAGCATGACATGATACAAACTACAAAGCCAAAATTCCCTCCCTCCCCCACCAAACAAATAACCCAAACAAAATAAAACAAAAAAACACTCATTTACCATAGACTTTCGTTCTTGTGATGCTCATCGGATTATGGGTGGGAAGTCGTTTTGTATGTATGTATGTATGTATGTATGTATGTATGTATGTATGTATGTATGTATGTATGTATGTATGTATGTATGTATGTATGTATGTATGTATGTATGTATGTATGTATGTATGTATGTATGTATGTATTTATGTATGTACACACATGGATAGGTACGTCTGTAACGATTAAAGTAATCGTGACTTGTGGTGCTTCTTCTCCGCGTCAATTAGAGCGATAATGATATGTGTACCAATGATTGATATATGTTTGATGATTTACAATAGGCCTAACATAATTAGTATGATTTACACAAGGCGTTAAGCCCTTCAACCCCAGAAGTTCATGACTGATACAATCTGTATTTGACCTAGAAAGACTTAAGGTAGGGTGTGTCCAGATCACTACAGGTGTAATTTAATAAAACTTTTAGCATTAAGTACTTGCCTGCCATTCAGGAAATCATTGATTGTCCCTTTGATACAGAATCAAGCTGTCCTTGTCTACCGCCTTGTTGGATATATTTGGCATGTAAAAGTACATAAGTTCCGAGGAAAATATGTGTACTATATATAGTGGATAATGAGATGAATGATTTAGTATCTGAAAAGAAAATTTCGACTACTGAAACGAAAAAATGTTTCTTGTCTTTTCTGTTTATCGTAACTTTATTGGTTCTTCCATCATTAGTTAGCTGTTGAAACCAAAGCTATATACCATGTTTCAACAGGTGTATGAAACAGCAAAAACGTGAGCAAGGCAAATGTTGTCTCTTTGTTAAATTAAATATTACTATTTGTATCTTACTAGTACGATGCCAGCTTGCAGATAGACTAATAAACCGTTGAAGTGTCTTTCATGAGTTTATACATCGGTGGCGTGCTCACGAAGAATGGCAGGTGATATATTGTGATGGCATAACTACTAGAATGTTAACTGAAAGGGAATCTCATATAACTTCACAATAAGGGAGGCTTATAAAGATTATTAAGTCAGAAATTTGGTCTTAATTGTACTAGCAAGCTCATCAAATCCAATTACGTCGTTAATGTTCGTGGATCTCGCTTATTATCTAACGTATCCAATATCTTGATGATGTAAACCCATATTTCAAGATTGATGAATTTCGAACTCCGACGTATGGCTGCTTCAAAGGTTATGGTAAAAACGCAGACAATTAAATGCAAGATAACCTCATTAACATGCGCACATCTCGCTTATTATCGAATTTATACAAGATATTGACGATATAAACATACATTCCAAAGTTTGATCGAAATACGGTCTCCATAGATGTCATAAAAATCATTGTATTCAGATCACTTCATTAATATACGTCTGTCTCGTTCATTATCAAACTTTTCATGTGTCTATCAGATGTGAGACTGTTGATTATGTTTGGCCAATATCATCCTGTACCTGCTCAGGTAGAGATTATCCGGTACATATTAAGTGTGAGAATGCTAATTGAGGCAGCCCAAGATCAGCCTGCTTCTATCCAGTGCGGGACTTGATTGAGGCAGGCAACGTTTATCTTTCTTCAGTCTGGCCAGAGAATTGTCGATTGGGGCGGGCCAAGCTCATCCTGTGCCGATTAGGTGTGAGACTGTTGACTCGGACTGTTTTAGATTTAGATACATTTATCTCTAACAAGATGCCGCCAAGCACTCCCTTTTTGTTGTTCAGAAAGTTTGCGCTAATTTGATTCAAGAATTCAAGAAGTTTACAGTCGGTGTATTGAGCCATCTAGTGCTCAAGATTTTTAGTTTGTAAAACGTTGTCAGCTGAGAATAAAGCAATTGTCTTAGTAGTAACGAACGAGTTTTGGGACCTTTGAGACATCTTCATCATAAATAAGGTTTTTTTTAGTTTGAACTATGTGTCGGTGAATCGTGTTTTAGGTAGACTTGACACTCTTTTTAATCTAGTTATCGCTCTTTGTTCGTGCGCGCTCGGGACACTCGAAAAATGAAACCTTTTACTCGGTTACATTTGTGAATAAATTTCCGTTTCTGGCTGTCTTCCCCCAACCCCACCCCAGTGCACGCGGAAAGTGTCATATATACGTACCCTACACTATATAAACAAGCCTCCCATCGTGTACGCGCACAAAAGTACGTGAAAAAATATAGAAAAAAATAGTTCTGAATCACTTATAGTAACTCTTAACTGCTATGTTAATGGTTATCTCAGGCGCTCCTTAGCTTAACTATTCTATTGTGTCCATACTTCGCGGCTAACAGCTCCACGACCTTCTTCTACGCAGCCGTTACAAAATAGTTTTGTTTCTTAAAAATGAATATTTAATATGTATTTTTCAGCATTATGGTATGAAATATCCATATTTGTGGTTGAATTAATAGATGCAGTATTTAGGTGTAATACTAGGGAAAGTTGTGAAGGTAATTTTTTATAACTAAAAAATACTTCTAAAAGTAAAAAGAAATTGGGATCTCTATGTGCAAATCAGTTTAGCAAATCCTTTCTTTAAATGGGTAGTCGTTTTCGGTACTGTTAAATCATAAATAGTTCTTAGAAATGTTATGTCTGCTAAACTTAGGCATGTACAGATTAAGGCACAAGCAAAAATGTTTTTTGGGATGTGAAGACAAAGTGTGTGAAAACTATGAATACGAGATGTGAAGACAAAGTGTGTGAAAACTATGAATACGAGATGTGAAGACAAAGTGTGTGAAAACTATGAATACGAGATGTGAAGACAAAGTGTGTGAAAACTATGAATAAAATATGTGAAGACAAAGTGTGTGAAAACTATGAATACAAGATGTGAAGACAAAGTGTGTGAAAACTATGAATACGAGATGTGAAGACAAAGTGTGTGAAAACTATGAATACAAGATGTGAAGACAAAGTGTGTGAAAACTATGAATACAAGATGTGAAGACAAAGTGTGTGAAAACTATGAATACAAGATGTGAAGACAAAGTGTGTGAAAACTATGAATACAAGATGTGAAGACAAAGTGTGTGAAAACTATGAATACAAGATGTGAAGACAAAGTGTGTGAAAACTATGAATACAAGATGTGAAGACAAAGTGTGTGAAAACTATGAATACGAGATGTGAAGACAAAGTGTGTGAAAACTATGAATACAAGATGTGAAGACAAAGTGTATGAAAACTATGAATACAAGATGTGAAGACAAAGTGTGTGAAAAATATGAATACAAGATGTGAAGACAAAGTGTGTGAAAACTATGAATACAAGATGTGAAGACAAAGTGTGTGAAAACTATGAATACGAGATGTGAAGACAAAGTGTGTGAAAACTATGAATACGAGATGTGAAGACAAAGTGTGTGAAAACTATGAATAAAATATGTGAAGACAAAGTGTGTGAAAACTATGAATACGAGATGTGAAGACAAAGTGTGTGAAAACTATGAATACGAGATGTGAAGACAAAGTGTGTGAAAACTATGAATACAAGATGTGAAGACAAAGTGTGTGAAAACTATGAATACAAGATGTGAAGACAAAGTGTGTGAAAACTATGAATACAAGATGTGAAGACAAAGTGTGTGAAAACTATGAATACAAGATGTGAAGACAAAGTGTGTGAAAACTATGAATACAAGATGTGAAGACAAAGTGTGTGAAAACTATGAATACAAGATGTGAAGACAAAGTGTGTGAAAACTATGAATACGAGATGTGAAGACAAAGTGTGTGAAAACTATGAATACAAGATGTGAAGACAAAGTGTATGAAAACTATGAATACAAGATGTGAAGACAAAGTGTGTGAAAAATATGAATACAAGATGTGAAGACAAAGTGTGTGAAAACTATGAATACAAGATGTGAAGACAAAGTGTGTGAAAACTATGAATACGAGATGTGAAGACAAAGTGTGTGAAAACTATGAATACGAGAACAAGATGTGAAGACAAAGTGTGTGAAAACTATGAATACAAGATGTGAAGACAAAGTGTGTGAAAACTATGAATACAAGATGTGAAGACAAAGTGTGTGAAAACTATGAATACGAGATGTGAAGACAAAGTGTGTGAAAACTATGAATAAAATATGTGAAGACAAAGTGTGTGAAAACTATGAATACAAGATGTGAAGACAAAGTGTGTGAAAACTATGAATACGAGATGTGAAGACAAAGTGTGTGAAAACTATGAATACGAGATGTGAAGACAAAGTGTGTGAAAACTATGAATAAAATATGTGAAGACAAAGTGTGTGAAAACTATGAATACAAGATGTGAAGACAAAGTGTGTGAAAACTATGAATACGAGATGTGAAGACAAAGTGTGTGAAAACTATGAATACAAGATGTGAAGACAAAGTGTGCGAAAACTATGAATACAAGATGTGAAGACAAAGTGTGTGAAAACTATGAATACAAGATGTGAAGACAAAGTGTGTGAAAACTATGAATACAAGATGTGAAGACAAAGTGTGTGAAAACTATGAATACGAGATGTGAAGACAAAGTGTGTGAAAACTATGAATACGAGATGTGAAGACAAAGTGTGTGAAAACTATGAATACGAGATGTGAAGACAAAGTGTGTGAAAACTATGAATACAAGATGTGAAGACAAAGTGTGTGAAAACTATGAATACAAGATGTGAAGACAAAGTGTGTGAAAACTATGAATACAAGATGTGAAGACAAAGTGTGTGAAAACTATGAATACAAGATGTGAAGACAAAGTGTGTGAAAACTATGAATACGAGATGTGAAGACAAAGTGTGTGAAAACTATGAATACGAGAACAAGATATGAAGACAAAGTGTGTGAAAACTATGAATACAAGATGTGAAGACAAAGTGTGTGAAAACTATGAATACAAGATGTGAAGACAAAGTGTGTGAAAACTATGAATACGAGATGTGAAGACAAAGTGTGTGAAAACTATGAATACGAGATGTGATGACAAAGTGTGTGAAAACTATGAATACGAGATGTGAAGACAAAGTGTGTGAAAACTATGAATACGAGATGTGAAGACAAAGTGTGTGAAAACTATGAATACGAGATATTCCAGAACTTTCCAGTTTAATTTTTTCATTTGATAATAAACAGCTATCGCCATCCTGGTCCTTCTCGTTGTCGTCATCGTCATCATAAAACTAATCATCATGAGTAACAACAATAGCAATACAATAACAAACAAATCTTTTGATGTCATATGGAACAAAGTGTCTATCTCACCGAAAATACTAAATTTTAACTTGGTACGATAGTTATGAGAAGGTGTGTAAAAACTAGGAATCCAAGATATTCAAAAAACTTAAAGTTAAATTTTGTTCTAAATTTTATTGGTAATAAGCAGCTGTCACACGTAACATTTTTCCAATTACTGTATCAAGGCTTTAAGTTAACTTAGATCGCACACGCTCTTTATCAGTGAAAACAATGAGAGTCTCTTCCCTAATTTGACGAATGCGAATTGTTAAGTTATAAACTAAAAAACGAAAGAGAAGCAAAACGAAAAAGTTTTGTAAAAGTTAACTAATAATTTAATTATCAAATTTATAAATGAAAAAGTGAAAGGAACTTACAGTATTATGAATTGAATCCAAATAACCATAAACAAGTTCTATCATAGTACAAAAGAATGAAACGCTCCCTATAAATTTCAGAACTGGAAATCTACTGGTCCGCCAAGAACCGTGACCTTGTCAAAATGGCGTTGTCCGGAACTTCTCTTAATAATTCACAATAATTTAAAAATAATATTATAATCTCCTACCCCATCCCCAAAACGAACACTTTCTATTTCCACTGAACATTCCAAACAAATCTTTCTTTTTTCAAATAATATCCAAGTAAAGAACGTCTGCAGACTTGATATTACAACAGGAATACAATAAATAAGAATGACTTCAAAATAGGAATACAGTTTGACTGTTCAGTTCTCTCCTTATATACACCTTCTATTACGACTATATTTTACAACAAAACCCCAGGTAACAGATCATACTACTCAATAAATATTTCAAAATTCCTAAAACTTTGACCTAGCCCAGCCACTGGGAAATTAACTTTATCTTCAAGAACCGTCCGAATCACACCAACCAATGACAAATTAACACAAAGTCGTCAACAAGTCTTATTATTAAGATTATTTTTAGTAACTGTCAAAATACATAAGTATATATTTTTATATATCTTATATCATTTTACGCTCTTCCTATTCCTAATACAGACCCTAGTCACGCAGGCAAAATCTAACAAAATATAATCACTATAATTTGAAACCATGAAAAATATTACAAAAAGTTAGATGAAGTCATGTAAAAAGAGATACAAAAATATAGATATGCATAACAAAGCAGTAAGAATAATGTATATTTCGCACAACTACAAACATTCACAGCCAGAAAACTAACGACTTTCTTAAAAGCACAACCTAATAGATATCCCTGCCTTTCATGAAACAAAAGTTATTGAATGCACACACTACAGTGTGGGTTACAGTAAGGATTCGGTCTTTTTTAAAACTGTCCATCGGACCGAAAAATGAACAAAACACTTTTCGATTGAACTTGCGTTAGGATACTTTGACATAATGACACATCTATAGCACACTAAGATGCTTTGATTAAGCATTTAAATGCTATTTATCGAATGAAAAACTGACTGACAATTCTAGTTGTATGATGCTTTGCTCGAACGCCAAGGAGTACATAGTGATTAAGTCCGTTAGTATTAATTTTACACCCATTGCACCGAGAGACTAAAACTCAATAATGTTTTTTCACACCTTTTTTAAATAAGGTCTTTGAGTTCAAATTGAAATTGAAATTGGAGTTCTTATATTGAGCGACAAACTGATCTCGCCAGAACGCAAGTATGAAAAGAGGAACAAACCAAAGTGAGAATGTACTGTGCAAAACTTCATAAACTTCTAAAGAGATAAGTGTCGTTCACAATGCCACTTGTTACTATGCACATATGACACTATATATATAGACTTAGGCCCATTACGTTATTGACAATTCAAAATATCTACCTAGAATACAAGACCGGGATTTGTCAGTATGACGACAGTAGGGTGACAGGGCTAACATTACGTATTATGACGTCATTAGGGCAGCAAAGTATATATCCTGCATATCGGATTAACAAGTAATTAATTACATTTTTCAGAAGTTCATGCCCTCCATCTTTGCAATTAAAATTATAAATATTAACTCCAGCGAAATGACACTAAAATCATACCTTGAAAGAAATGTCACATAAAAAAAAATTACAATGAATTTTATATTGTAAAATTTTCGGAAACTACAGCCGTCCAGAATTTTTAAAAAGCTAGGGAGAATATGCCAACATAAGTAATTTATTGGGCTTCTGGATTATGCTATATGTAACATAATACAATGATACAATGGGTACTTTATCATTAAAGTGATTAAAGTTTTAACAAAGGTTTTACCTGACACCACTATCTACACCTGTATCATCTGAGATGTAACCAAATAAATGGTAATTGTTTTCTTGTAAAGATAAATGGAAAGTACACATAGGTCTATCATCACCAATCCCATACCAACGACTGCATATCGTCCTTGAATTGAACAGTTTTGGACTAGAAAGCCGAGTTAACAGATTTATTTACTGAACGGAGAATCCTGTTGAAAGACGTGCTTGAATTCTATCATAAATACGCGTATCAATTTCAAGAACAAATAATAAACACATGCATTTTGTATTTAGTATTTTTCCCAGTAAGAAACACCGTGAAAACTTTACGTGAAATTGCCATCATTCGTAGGACATGTATGCCCGCAGCTGAACGGTTCATTTTGTTAATTACGGTTACATTTGAGTCCAGTCCTTGGCTCGTCAGTCATAAAAAAAATGTTGTCGACTCAAACTCTTAATGTAAAATATTATGACAGTTTAATGACAGAGGAGACTGATCGGTTTACTTAGAATGTATTCATAGGCCAGGTCTTCGCCCATCTTCATCTATTTGCAATATATTCAAAACGTTTTGAAAGTTGTTTTTACGTTTAATATAAAATATGCCCTAATATATTTTATTTCACATCTCTCCACAAAACAAAGCACCGCTATGTAAGGGCTGCGTTTATTACTGAATTTAAAAGGATCTCTGGGGACTAAAATGGATTAAATAACAGCTTCAATAAACTGAAAAACTTTTTTAAAATTTATTTTACCATCGATGCTAATATACACCGTATATGTCTTTGCATTGCGCTTTTCTATCGTTTCACGTGTAAAAGATATAGTAAAGGTCTTGTTTTATTTACGATTGATTGGATGATTCTTAGTTATAATTTGATTGGCTAATTCTCAGTTATAATGTATTTGCTTGATTCTAAGCTATAATTAGATTTTATGATTCTTAGTTATAAATCTTTTTCCGAAGTGCCTTTCGTGATCAGACTTGGTCTCTTACGGGGTTTGTCGTTATTCTGTTACAGATTTGGAGCAAATAGAGTCCTTCATATGTATTGACAAGGCTTAATACCCGGGTGAGATTTTCTTATCAAAAGATAACTCACAATGAAGAATTATTGTCGCAATATATGTTTAAATGAACCACTTTAGGTAGCATTTTCCATTCGTGATGAAAACCAGGGATTACTATTGCACTACGACTGCTTTGGAGGGCATTGAGCTGTACATCACGTGATGTACAATGGAGATTATCAATCGTTAATTCTTCACTGGAAAACAAGATCACATACACTCTGGAATGTAAGATTAAAATACAACGAATCACAACAAAATACAACCAATTTTGCAATCTAATTCTGATGAAAAGTAATCAATGTTGTTCTTTGTCAAGATAATAATTTCAGATATGCGCAAATACGGAGCTATAAACTGTTCTTTAATGAAAAATATCAGAGGGCATTTGCAGTAGATTTACCTTCGAAACGGGCTTTTGAGGTCATTGTGCGTGTGTGTGTGTGTGATTTGGATGTTTAACGTAGTTTTAACAATATTTCAGACATATCGCTACGATATCTGCTGTGTTTATAGTTATATCCAGCACTGGGGCGTCATGCCGCAGACATGTAGCATGATATCCCACCCATTCACATTATCCTGACACCATGCCAACCAGTCCTAACATTAACCTCTTAATGCTGAGCGTCAAGCGAGCAGCTGTTAGTACCATTTTAATACGTCGTTGGTATGACGATGATGGGGATCGAACACACGACCTCTCGCATCCGAGATGGACGCTCTAACCACTTAGGCCACTGGAGCAGTGCGGTAATTGTTACCAGTTGCGTCACTAGGGGGTGTGGGTTGTAGTGGTACGGACCGTAGTGACACCATCAGAAGGGGTGACACCAAAATGACTATAAAAGTTAAAAATTTGTGTTACAAAATTTGTGTTACAAAAGGTGGTACATGGGGATGACACTGAGTTACCGCACTCATTGATACCAACCCTAGTGACGCCACTGATTATTGCCACCATGTATTCAATAGAAACTAACTTGTCATTTCTTTTTTATTACTGGAATAGAGGGCAATGTTAGGTAAGAAAGCATGAAGCTCTTTCAATGAATTACGACAAGTCTCCTCTTTTAAATATGCATGTCCTTATTTACTTCAAATATATACCTTGACATAAACGAGTGTGTGTGTGTGTGAGAGAGAGAGAGAGAGAGAGAGAGAGAGAGAGAGAGAGAGAGAGAGAGAGAGAGAGAGAGACTTGGATAATAAACGTAACTTGAAACCTTTTTCAGCAACATCTATACGATGTCCTCACTGCCAGTGTGATTTAGTCTTTGCTATTACACGGCCGAAGTTCGAACGCGCGACCTACCACATCCTAGGTGGACGTTCTAACCACTTTGCCACTGAAAGGTTTGCGTGAAATAAATGAATAAAATAATTTACTTAATCATCATTTGACACATACAATAATGTGACGTTACGAATCATGTTTTATTTCATACAATTATCATGGCGATGCAACATTGCAGCGAACATGTTTAAAATGTTGAAGATATGTTAGAAACTGAAACGCCATTGACCTTTATTAACAAATTTGCCTACTTCGGTAAATATCGCAAAATTTGGATATGCCTCATAAACTTATGTTTAGCTGTAGCTTTCACAAGGCTGCATTAAGAAGGTAAGGCTTTTCCATTTAGGACGAACTCCCCTTTTGGTTTTCAATGGTAGTAAAATATACTATTCAATTTTATGAATGAAACCCTCTGATCACAGCGACGTCATATTTAATGATTTTGTGTGACTTAAATCTATGTGCTGTCTGGTCAAGCAGTAAATCTTCAAAGCGTTGACAATATTATTGCATAATACAAGGCACAGTGGGGCTTTGTGGCCTGGGAAAATGCCTTACTTTTGCCTTTTGTGTGAAGAATAAGTCTGAATAAATTACAACCATTTCATTCATGAAAGTCATTGATATATACCTTTGTGTACAAAAGACGAAGCAAGACTCCACATGCATGGTTCGTTGCTTATGAATTTTGAATATATAGTGTTGAATGAATAATTGAAAATGAAAATAAACTGATCAACCCTTCACGTGCCCAGATCCGGTACATTGGAGCCATATTGGTGCAATCGAGTCTATTATCGAGCTGCCACAATTAAATCTTAAAACGCATTTATTGTGTGTTTGACTTTGAGTCACTTAATAACCCAACCTCAACTACCCCGAAAAAAGAGTGAACGGAATTAATGAAAATCAATTATCAATGTATACCTGGTTTACATGCATGTATATTCCGTTTGGCTTATGTTCCTTACATGGTATAACAGTTGTACATTTCAAGCTCTGTGTTTCTATGTCTGCCTTGTTGTAATGCTTAACATGATCATTAATGTCCGATTGCTGATTGGTCAGCCAACAACAGTTTGTAAAATTTGTTTAACTGAAACTTACATTTTGAATTTACAATGTAAAACATATGAGTAACAGGTGGTTTATTTTACCCCGAATTTGCGCAATACAAAGTAGAGATTAATTTAAACAGCAAAGTTTTTATAAAGTTTACTTTACCGTGTTTACGAAATGGAACCTTATTTAATGAAATCAAATGTGCAATACTAGAGGCGGCGTTAGTAGTTCGCGGGGCGTAGGGCCGACCATGAATGCGCGGGGCCTGAGGCGGTCATGACAAACTCATACGGACGACAATAGGCCTGAAGCGCACCACTTGCCACCCTTAAACGCCGTTCATATGCAAAACAACTTCCAGAAGGGTTTTGTAATCCATAACTAGCATCTTACACATGGTGCAACTGGATTTACACAGCAAAGTATAAATTGCTTGTTATTACCGTATGTAATCCGGTTGAAACAGCTTAATACACACGGTTTAACTTTATTTTCACAGCAAGCTGTATCATGCTTGCTATACCATGTGTAGAGGTCGTGTGTTCTAGCCAATTTCACATGGCACAACTTGATTTATACAGCAAGGAGTGTCAGGCTTTCTTTGCCGTCTGAACAGGCCAAGCTTATTTCGAAGGTCATATTTAACATTGGGATTTGGATGATCCATATAGTTATGGCACTGAGGCCGCATTCATTTCTTGATTTACGACAATGTACACATTTGCATTATGCAGGAAATATTCGGAAAAGTATTTTGATGTTTTAAATTTAAAAAAAAATAGAAATCTCATAATTGTCTATGGCAGGGGTGGACAATCCCTGGCCCGCGAACATTTTCTGTCCGGCCATCAGGGTCAATAAAAAAAACAAACAATAATACTTGAATCTTACGTATCAGTGAAAATTTGAAATAAACCCTTGAACAGTAATTATATTCAAGAAATTAGCGAGTGTGGCCCTCGAGTTGTCTTAGAAAATGCAATCTGGCCCTTGGAGAAAAAAGTTGTGCACCACAGGTATAGGGACACATTTCGTAGAATGTGGTCTTCTGAAAATGGATTTGAGGTACAATATTTAAAATTCAGAGATTTAAGTAAACAAAGCGACCCATAATTCTACATCGAGAAAATGTTGAACTTTAAATGAAGATATACGGATGGGTGACTGAATGTTTAAGGATGTTTGTACCTATATGATTTAGTGATAATGTCAGTCGATCATTTCAATGTTTAAAATCATTCTATTTCAAGAGGCAAAATTGGTTTCGATAATGTTGTCATGATTATTATTACTCTCTTTCCCTACTTAGGATGAACACTAAATTTTAAAGTAGTTATAAAAATTATGAGTATTTTTTGCAGTATTGCGGACAGACATACAATTCGGTTTCAATAGAATTTTGTAATGGGGACACAGAAGCACACACAGAGGCATACACACATCATAAACACATTCACATACGAATAATATCGCGGTGTGCATTTGTTTCTTACAGTTTTTATACGTACATTTTGTAAATAGTCACTACTGTAGGTAACTGATTTTGAAGGAAACATAAAAGCAACACATTGGGATACTAGTAATAAACCAATGGAAAAAATGCTTTCTTTATTTTGTGATCCAGATAAAATGTTTTTAAGATGTCATAAAAACACTTTAATGTGATATAATAGGTAAGTCTTTTGATAGTTCATTTCCAGTTTTCATTGATACGTAATATTCTAGCATTATACGAGGAGGGAGGGATGGAGAGAGGGGGCAAACGTGCTGGATTAATTTAAATCAGAAAGAAGTGCAATTATTTTCATAATGATGCATCATATTTGAGCTTGTACACCCTTTCCCAAATTAGGCCATAGCTAATAAATGAGTTGTTACCCGTTCATAAGCACCGTAGCTTTTGATAATTCTTATTGAAAAAAAAAATAAGGCGGTTCTCTGTGCCAAGTACAACGTAAGGGCAAAGGTAATCAGCACCGTATAAAATCTGTATGACAAGGCGACTAGCACAGATCTCGGCAATATAGCAGACTGGTTCATAACCACAGTCGGATACACATAGTTGCGTATCGTTACGCCCGCTCTCCTCAACATCTACCTGGAATGGATCGTATCCGTTTGCCTTGGAAGACCATGAGGGGAGTGTCAATGTTGGAGGCAGAACAATCACCAATCTACGTTTCGCTGATGATATCGATGGTTTAGCTGGAGATTAATAAGAACTGGCAACCTTCCTGAACCGTCTCAACTAATGCCCCCCCCCCCCCTCGGAGTGGCATCCTAAAGGAAAAAAAGACAATGAATAGAAGCTGGGTACTGTGACAAGCTTCAAGTACTCATGTGCCTTTGTCTTAAGTCCAAGATGAAGTATCTGCACTTCCGCGTCAAGCCCATATTCCGGTATGGATGTGAGGCATGAACCCTGACAGCATAGCTAGGGAGAAGATTCCATGCTTTAGATATGATATGTTATCGAATGATCTTGAACATCTCATACCTTGACCATGATTCTATCGAAGAGATGAGATGTTATCGAAGCATCCTTAACATCTCATACCTATACCATGATTCTAATGAAGAGATGAGATGTTATTGAAGGATCCGGAACAGATCATATCTAGACCATGATTCTAAAGAAGAGTTGAGCACTGGAACTTAAAGTGCCGTTGGATTATATATAGATTTTCTATAAGAAAAAGAAACTAATATAATATGGCCATGTCTCACAGTTATCTGCCCTATGAGAGACAATCCTACAGGACACACTGATAGGAGAGAGAAAGCGAGGCAGACAGATAAAGAGTTTCATTTAAATCATCTAAATAGTTTTGGAGAAGAAGCGACAATGATCTAATTCACAAATACTCCATTTTCACGAGTTTGAAAGAAACGTTCCGAACATGGACCAAAGGAACAAAGTCAAATTCCATTACACTCCACACCAATACCCTATACAGTCTAAAAGGTTTAAGAAAATCATATCATCAGTGTATAGAGAGAATATTTGATGGAACTGAATTTTTCCAATTTTTCAATAAACTTCCTCACGTAGAGAAACCTTTCCCTAACATGTAATGCACACATACGCCATGGCCATATCTAGACAACAAAGATTCAGTATAATGCTTCAATCGATATGGGAGTAGACGCGATACTATATCATATTCACAAAGTACTCCCTTTTGCATATTTTTTTAGATTTCTAAAAATGAGGATGAGATGAAAAACGTTTAGTTCTTACTGCCCATTTATAGCGTCAACATCTCAGTCAGACATGGTCTGAATACAATCCCCCATCCAATGTATATAACGAATGAACTACATTCCCAAAATGTGCCTTTCTCAAGACATTTTCAAGAAATTAAAAAAAAAAATTCGGGCTAGAGACCCCTCCGTCCCCATGTTTTTACAATTATTACAGAGATTTCCGTACTAAAATGGGACAGATGACAAAAGTAGAGTATTATAGGATAATTGCGCATATGCACCAATCACATAACCACTAGCGTGGAAGGAGCGCAATGACTAACTTCGTCATTTGACGGACGAACAAACTAGACTGACTGACTGACCCTCAGTGACTGAAATGTGGAGATAAATACATGTACTTTACCTTCATAATAAGATACAAGCTGACGTCAAAATGGCTGTAATGCTGAACTCTAACTTTTAAAAGAAATACCTTTTCCTTGTAATAGGTCAACATAAACAGTTGTTAATCATTTAAACATAGGCCATGTAAACAATACTCATCTGCGTAGTAACATAAAATCTGGGTTGGTTTAGGATTATCAGCTGTACATTTTAAGTTACAGAGTCAAGGATCAACTATGTATAGAAATGTACTGGATTTCCGACTCCACCTTTCCAAATTTGGAAGCAAGGTGTTGTGTGGGAGTTGTACTTTAAAGAACGATAAGCAAGTAACAAAACAATTGTTATTAAAGGTTTATACGTCCAACTTAATGGTGAACCGAGGTTCAGAACCAGAAATCAGAGACCTAGTCATCGAAAGCAGCTTGCAGACATGATGGAAACGATATAGCTCATTAATGGCTATTGTGTATGATGATGATCGCGTATTCTGGTTGAAATGACATGCACACTTAGTTGGTATCCGTGTTAAACATAAATGCCTAACGGAGTCAAAATAAAGAAGTGTTGCAATTAAATAACATCCATTAAAAGGGTGTTCAAACGGCGTTTGGCCAGTATTGCGTCTGAACTTCGTTTTCGAACATCTGGTGGATAATAATAATAATAATAATAATAATAATAATAATAATAATAATAATAATAATAATAATAATAATGAGGCTTTCGTATAGCGCCTAATCTTTAGAAGATCTAAGCGCTTTTTAATATATATAATATATAATGATATGACTACTAAAAACAAAACAAGCACCGTGAATTTAGAAAACATAACAAATAATGAAAATATTTAAGGTAGGAAACATTATTAGGTCTTTAACTATGTTCCTGCAGTCGACAATGGTGTTTTAAGAGCACTCTTGGGATCACTGGGTATTTGTGTCTAATTTCAATGGTTAATTCGTTCCACGATGCTGGCCCTGGTATGCAAAAGAACGTTGTCCCTATGACTTCGTTTTCATAGTGAGAATAATGAGCATACGATTGTCCGAAAAGGAGCGAAGGTAACATCTTGCTGGTGTGTATACATGGCTGAGGCCAGATAGTATATTGAACTGGAGTCCGTCAGTAAAACGTAGCACAGAGAACACATTTTGTGTTTGATCCTGGATCGAATGGGTAGACAGTGCAGGGTACAGAGCAGTGGAGAGGTTTGTTCTGATCGTCGTACTCTAAGGATGATCCGAGTAGCTGTGTTTGTAACTTTTAGAAGTTTCTGGAGTAGATATTGAGACGAACAAGACAGACTTGAGTTACAATAGCCCAGTCTTGAAAGCACTAATGCACATGCAGCCATGCATATGTTCATGACATGTTGGTGCAATGGGAGAGTACCGTCTAGAGTAACACTTAGGTTTTGTACTGACTGTGTTAATTTAATGTTAGTTTTTCTGATATTTATTGTTTGAAGTAAAGGATGTGAATGAGAAAATCTTTGTGTTGTGATCTGAATGGCGTTAGAGTTATCACCATTCCTCTACAGTTTGTTACATGTCATCAATGATTTCACATAATAAATACACGTGTGTACACTGGCCTCTACTTCTTGGACGATAGCATCAGCCTCAGTTGGGTGGCTAGACTTGTATATTTGGGTGTAATCGGAATACAATTGGTGAGACACTGGATGATGATGTATGACACTTGTGAGCGGCTGAGTGTAACGAATGAACCGAACAGTTCAAAGAACAGACCCCTGTCGAACACCACATAATATATCGATTGGGCTGGAGTGCATTCCATTTGCAGATACATCTTGTACCCTGTTGGCTAAGTATGACTTGAACCACAGTGAGGCTGTATAGTGAATGACAAATACATGCTGGAGATGGTGAATTAATATATCATGTTCTATTGTGTCAAATGCTGCAGACATATCAAGGAGGGTGAGGACTGTAATCTTTCCTCTAACCAAAGCAGAAAGAATATCATTAACTTCTTTCAGAAGAGTAGTTTCAGTAATGTGGTATGGACAATATGCAGACTGTACATTGCTAAAAAAGACTAACTTTTGTCTAAGATTTTTTATACGAACCGATATTAGAAACTGGGTAGTAGTTCCTTTAATTCTTATGGTCGAGTACAGAGGCTTTACAATGGCAGTTTTGAAACATGATGGAACTTTCCAGAGAGAGAGAGAGAGAGAGAGAGAGAGAGAGAGAGAGAGAGAGAGAGAGAGAGAGAGAGAGAGAGAGAGAGAGAGAGAGAGGTAATAATAACATCAGTTAGTGATGGCAATATTGGATCTAAGCACTCAAGCAGCAGTGATGTTGAAATTGGATCAAGTTCACTTGACTTTGGTGCACTTTTCATCACAATTGTCTGTACTAAATCCATAGAGACAAGTTCAAATGCTGCTAACGGTTGTCGCTGAAATTCTGTATCGTAAATGTATGGTGACGACGAGTCAATTTAAATGGTGTTGTCAGGCCTATCTCTAATGATGTGTACCTTATCATGGAAGAAATTTGGAAACAGGTCCAGAAGGTTTACTGGAGAGAACGTATTTGGAAGTGATTTACATTTGTTCCTTGATATTAGTTTGTTAATTGTCTCGAAGAGCTCTTTGCAGTTGGAACTTTCCGTGATCTTAGTACTGTAGTTAAATAATGTGGCTAAATGGACTGTGTTTGTGGCGTTCTTCTTAGCGGCTTCATAGATTTGTTTAGGAATAGTGAGTCTGGTGGAAAGCCAAAACATCTTTGCTTTGCGACGGTGTATTTTAGCAGTGCGAAGCTGGTCCCTAACACTCTTATTCCACGTAGAATACTTTGGAATTGATATTCTGCACTTAGTGACTGTGGCATGTTTATCAAGCAATGAACGCAGGCAGCTATTGAGTTGTTCTGCTGTAGGATGTCAGCAATTTGTCAGGTTTGCTTGATGTCATGCATTAGTTTGGTTATATCTATCATACGGAGGTTTCTCTTAGTAAGAAATAAAGGTGGAGGGTTAGGGACTGATACGTCAAGATGGCATATAATGCACGGTTGATCTGATGCAGGTTCGTGGGATACAAGGGTGGACGTTGAATATTTTCATCATTTATATGAAGAATCCAGTCTAAAACATGACCAAGTTTATATGGGGTTAATTCACTGTTTAAGTTTGACTGTCAAATGTTCGTCCTTAGGGACATTATGACGGCGTCAATGATTATTCACACAATTTCAACTTTGGTTACGAAGTAGTGAAAAAGTAGAGATTACATGGCAAACGTTTCTGAGAGACTCCAAACGTAGGGATTACATATCAAAAGTTTAATCAAAGACATCAAAGTAGGAATTACAAGTTAAAAGTTACCTGAAAGGCATCAAAAGTAGAGATCACATATTACACGTTTCTTGAAAGACACCAGAGTATAGGAGCCCCGAGTGGCCGAGTGGTCTAAAGCTCTCTCCGTTACGGATCACTGCGATCTCACCTCTGTCTGCGTGGGTTCGAATCTCAGATTCGGCCAATGTGGGTATGTGAGAAAGCTTGCCAGTAGCTTCTCCTGAGTGGGTGGTTCTTTCCGGGGTTTTCCAAATTTCTTCCTCCACCATTAATACTGGCCGCCATGTATAGCTTATCGTGTGCTGAAAAATGGCGTTAAACCCTACAACTACAACAACATCAACAACGAGGTATCCAAGTGTTTTACTAGTTGTGGCCACCTTGCACCATATCGATAAAGCACAACATACCGGTCACCATTTGATTGTAATCACATTTTTGAAAGCCATAACAAAACTTTTCCCCCACGTAGACACATACAAGACTGTCATAATTGTTTAGTATTTCTGTATGACGTGGTAGAAACGAGATGGAGACACTTTACAAAAAATATAAAGGGCAATATTTTAATTTGTGTTTCTTACAGTTTACACATACATATCTAGGTCAGCGGATTGAAATGCCTTTAAGCAAGAAAGTATCGCATTCAAATGGAACTATAAGCAAACGCTTGCACGTCTTCGGGTAGTGACGTTTCTGTTTATATGAATGATTTAACTGTTGACATGCTTCAAACGTTTTAGAAAGGTTATGATCTCTTCAAGATAAATAGAGTAACAGTTTGTAAACCTGTTTCAATTCAAAATGCTTACAATGAAACATATACATATAACATATTCGCTCTACTGAGTGATACAGTTTGCTGGATTAAAGGAGAGTCGAGGACGATTTAAAGGGGAGATACCTAACCTAGTCATAAACAAACTCCATAATTAACATATACTCCCCACCCATATACAACATAAAAAACCTTGTTTAAACGGTACAGACCACTTACAAGAATTTAGTCAAGACATCATACTACTATGTATTCACAGATGAAATAGATAAACTAAAACGGCTAGCAAATGGGACAGGGGCTTCTTACCCCACATACGTTATTTCATGCAGAAAAATGGACTAACAGATTTCTATAGACAGCTACACCCAATGCAAGCCCTTATATACAGGCATCAAAGGTACACACTACGCCTCAAGAAAAGACAAATTCTATACTAACCCAGGGCAGTGGCAGATGCTTTATCTGCTCGGGAATAGGACGCACTCGCCCATACACGAGTCTCCTGCTGCCTTGCAGGTCGGCTTTGGTTAGCCAGAGGCTAAGGAAGTAATCACTAAAAGAAAATCCGGAGTGGAGACCCTAAGGCAGTTGGACGATGTACTACATCCCCTTCTGGCAACTACTTGGTCTGGACAGGGATGGGCTCCGCCAAACGACTTTTGCCCAAGACACACTTATAATGCTGAACAAATGTTAAGTTACCTTACCGGATCGGCCGTCACCCGGATCAACAAGGACCGCGCCTGCCATTGTCCACCAGGAAGGAGGTGACATATGTGTTACTGGTACTTTGCATAAAATCAAAGCGATAGACAATGTTGCCATCGCAACCTGGAACATTAGAACTCTGGCGCAAATTGGAAGACTCCAAGAGTTGAAACATGAGATGGAACACTACACATGCCACATTCTGGGACTCTGTAAAGTCAGACGGAAAGCCCTAGGAGAATACTAAACTGAAGATGGGCACATATTCTACTGTAGTGGAGAATTGGACACGTCCATAAATGGAATAGGGGTCTGTGCTTGAATGTCGCCCCATATCTAGCAGAATCATCTCCATTCTTCTGAGAGCATCTCCCATTAACATTATCCAACCAAGTCTATGCTCCAACTACTGATCATGATGATGACGAAGTAGAGGAGTTCTTCAACAAACTCCAGAGTATTCTAAACATGGTAAGTAGTTAAGACATCCTCATCATCCAAGTTGACTGGAATGCCACAGTTGGCAAATATGCTCTAAAAGACTGGGATAATCATTGTGGACCTTCGTGCATAAGGCATACCAATGAAAGAGGGAGACGGCTGCTCGAGTTCGCAAGCTACAACAACTTGGTACTAGCCAATACACTAAGCCAACATAAAGCTTCACGATGCTGGACTTGGCACGCACCAAATGGAACCCATAATAACCAGATAGACTACATGCTGGTTCAAAACCGTTACCGATCTGGCATCAATAGAGTTGAACGACGATGACAGACACTTTTAACAGCTGCCAATGACATCACTGACCTCCATCGGGTTTCATACGTTTTTCTGAATCTGTGTGATGCCGATGTCTGAATCTGAATCTGTGTGATGCCTAAACACCACCAGATACACGACAGAAGCAATGGAGTACCGTTTAATAAACAAGAATATCAGAAATAGCTTGAAGAAAGCAAAAGAAAATTGGAATGGACAAAAGTGTACAGAAATAGAGAGCAGTCTGATAAAGAATAACAGACAAGAATATCTGTCTGCAAATTAAAATCAGACTATTGAGAGCACTAGTCATCTCAATCATTTTGTATTCATGTGAGGAATGGATCCTGACAGCAAAATTACAACAAAGAATCCAGGCACTTGAAATGAGATGCTACAGAACCATCCTTGGCATCTCGTACATGGACCACGTCACAAATGAAGAAGTGCGTAACACCATCATGAACAATATATGAAGACCTCCTCACTACTGTTAAAAAAGAGAAAGCTGAAATGGTATGGCCATGTCACTAGAGCCAACATTCTATCCACAACAGTACTGCAGGGTAGCGTCCAGGGTGGGAGACGGAGAGGTAGACAGAGAAAAAAGTGGACTGACATCATCACAGAATGAACTAGGAAAAGGTTTGCGGAGACACAGGCATTGGCACATGATTGAGACAAGTGGAGGGAACTGGTCAGGTGCACAGCAGCACAGTGCCTCAATGACCACATTTGGTGAAGAGACGGATGATGATGAAAATGACGATGCTGCTGCTGCTGCTGATAAAGCTGCTGACTAATCAAAACTATAACAAAATCATAAAAAGCTGTGATATCTTAGACAAACAACTAGCTGATCACATTGCAATAACAATAGCTTACACGATAAGAAATCCAAGTAAATTGGCAACGGAAGCTGAATAAGGAACTACTACATCTGCCAAATATCTAACTGAAATAACTAATCTCCTTGACAAGGTTATGCCAGCTATAAATATAGTTTTTTCCATTGGGAGAAAACCAAACCAAAATAGCACCAATATCACAGAAATATTCAAGTTTTAGAATGGAGAATGTAAAGGCTATATGACAAGAGTGTTATATTATGCTAGTACCACATTGACTTATGTTAGAATCACATTGACTATGATAGTATCACATTGACTATGATAGTACCACATTAACTTTCCTAGTACCACAGTAATTATGCAAGTATACTATGAAATATTATCAAAAGTAGAGATTTCACAAAATAAGGTGCTTATGTTCAATGAATCAGACATACATTCATTGAAATTTTTATCAAGGAGAACTGCATGTATGCAAATTCTTTTGTTTATACATTATATAGCAAAGAGTGAAACAGAGAGTTTAAACTGTCTTAAAATAAGTCACCATTACCCTTTAGCGCTCATAAGACTTCATATTTTTAAGTAGCAAAGTGTAAGTGCCCATATGACATGGTCATTTTATTCTGAGGGTCCTTTTAATTGGTCGAGTCCTTGCGGAACGAATAAAGGTTCATCAAATCTGAGTCAACCCATTCATGTAGCAATGAATGATTCTTAGAATCCACATTTACCTGTCACGATGGGAATTGCGATTAATTTTCAATATTCACCTGCATAAACTGTTGTCGACTCTATGGAATTGAATTAGATTGAACAAAAAGTGAATTAAATGGAACTATTTTATTTTTCATGTTTCGAAATCGGTTACATGAGAAATCGATCACAGTTAAGCTCTCAACTAAATAATTCACTCCAAGTCTTTAATTTAAAAAAGTCTCAACTCCGCCAGTTTCGTAATATGCAAGTGTCAGAACGAACTGAGAAAGATCTCGACTCCGCCAGTTTCAAAATATACTAGTGTCTGGACGAAATCAGAAAAATCTCAACTCATCCAGTTTCAAAAATATACTAGTATCAGTACGAAATGAGAAAAATAGGAAGGATCTACTATGCTGCAGTTTTCATGCCCAGCTCGTTACACATCTATATCGCTGCTGTAAATGAAATGGCTGTCTCATGTGTTTTGAGACGAAGGCTGTCATTGTCAATACAGCTCTCCAGGGGTGTAGAATGGAAAAATACTTGCCAACTCAAAATAATCTCTCCCACAGCGTTGCAAGGAAATTAACAATAGATGCAATTCTCATGCTGAATCATTCTATCTTTTGTTTTGTTAAACACAAATCTGTATCAATTGCAATCAATTATTCGCATTATCTTACCATAGTTTATCTTTTTACTAAAAGCAATTTTCAAAGGCTCGTATTACTCAAGAAAAGATAATACATTTGAATGTTGAAGACAAACTATTTTATTAATTCATTGTGAGACAGAAAACTAATAACTTCAATCACCCCAAGTTTGCAATGTTTGCGAACTCTTTACGGAACTTCTTTGTCACGTCAGTGGGCGCGATGGCTCCTTTCTCCAACCCCCTGGGGACTCCATTACTTCGCCTGCGCTTGAGAAGCATCGACGTTCATGCCGGCAAATCGTAAGTGTATTCTAGGCCAGGCAAAACTTCACGCTTTTTAGCAATGAAGAAACATTTTAAAGCTGTTTAATCTGAATAAATGTTCATAATGTCGAAAATTTACATTATCGTTTCCCGTAGTGTTATGTACGGCACAAGGGAATCCATGGAAATAGCATTGCCTTCAAATTCTTAAGCTTACGCTCGGGCTAGTCTCGTTCAAGCAGACTCTCATTTGCCTCTGTGAGATCTGGTAGAAGTTGTATTGATCTCTGCTATCGATAGATGGCGCTTCAATCAACACTTGCAGATGCGGAACAACAGACATCTATCGCTTATTCGAAAATTAGTCTATACTTATTTTAAAAATCATTCAAGAAAACATTATTTAGTAAGATTTAAACGTCATCGTTCTGCATAAATTTACATATGCCTTGACAAGAGGCATTTCTCAATGTCATGAAGTATGACGTTTTTTTTTAAAATCACAATTGCGTTTTACGTCGTTGCGTCACATTATCTAAGATGCCAATCAAACTAGTTGTCCATATTATGAGAGAGTCTAGTTCTGGCGTCACATGAAAAACATGTTATTTGTTGTTGTTGTTGTTGTTGTTTGTTATTGCTAGCAGATCCCCATCTCGCTGAGCAACGCAATGGACAAAATAGACTAATCTTCATGCATAATAATGTTCTCTTTCAGAGTGTTTCAGCAACGTTTGCAATTAACTGTGACGTACGTGATGGACAGATATTTTTTATTGATTATTGCTAATGATTTTTCGCTCATTGTGCTACAGAGGCGCCCAGTCTACCGCACTGTTAACGTAAAACCGTATAATAAATCATAAATGTTCCGATTGCATTTATTCTAATAGATCCATTACTGCTACCTTAAAGACAAAGCTTATCTGTCGAAAACTTGGTCTGTTTTCAGTAGCTGCATTGGTAACGAAAACGAAAGCCGGCTTTCCTTTGCTAATGTCAAAAGACAAAACAGTATTGTAAAGATCGTATATCTTGTGCAATGCTCGTCGCGGTGTGTTGCCATGTTAACCTTCTTCAGATCCTTTTCTTATACACGACTTGCACATCATTCTCCGCATTTATGTCAGTCATTAAACCGGAACGGACTCTTTGCACAAAAAGCATGCATGGCCAAGCACATGAGAAACATACCTTTAGTCCAATTCAATTTTTTGTAACATCTATTTTCTTTTCTTTATAGTTATATCTAAAATAAAGTGCATCGGTTTTTTTAAAAGAAATATTATTCTACGGCTGCTATGATAGTTTATTCAAATTTTCATTCAACGAAATCCCAAAATATGCAGTTGTGTTGAGAGACATATCTTCAGCAATCAAGCCATTTTTGTGTATTTTCATCTACAATTGTGCCAAGAGACGCCAACAATGATAGTACATGCATTTTCAACATTGCATCTTAATCCGTTAAGCGCTTAAAACACAATGTTTATTCTGCTTGGCCTTTCATATTGAAGAACCTAGTTCAAACACTTGACTTCAGCCTAAAGCATTGTGCTATTTAAATATTGTCATCTACCGCAAAGATCTGGTTGTAAACGCAATCACAAAAATAACGAATTAGTCGTTTCAATTCGCCTCCCAGGGGTCTTTTGGAAGTCTATGAACTATCCTCAATACACATCTGGACGGCTGAGAACTAATAATAATTAAATAATGCATTATGAGAGAGGAGTATCGCTTCACACTCAATGCCGACCATTGCTTTCAAATCTGTAGACACTACTGTGCGGCGTTATGCTATGTAGTACACCTAACAGCATAATCAATTTTTTATATGTAGTGTTAACCTCCAGTTGAGCCATTGTGTTAGAAATTATTGATTAATAGAGATCAATAGGGCTTAAAAAGAAAATGGGACTATACATTTATGCTTCGAGTCTTACTGGAATCATTGCTTGTTCAAAGGTCAAACTTGTACCCATGACAAGTAGAGGGTAGAAGAAGCCTTGGCGTACATGCTTTAAGCGGTCATATCATGTATATTACATCTAATGAATTATCAGAAGATGAGTATAACCCTAATTAAAACTAATTTCATTTTTCTGGCTTTGTTAAGAAATTATACAATTTTATGTATTCTCAGTCAGTGTTTACAATCTATGTAGCAGTAAAATGTAAATCACATTAGGACACTAGGTGTTGGACAGTGGGGGTGCGAGGTGGTTGAGGGTGGGGATTTAGGTAGTTTGCAACGAATGTAAAAAACTGTTCTCAAAAATAAATATATGTGACGTAAGTAGGCAAAACGTATATCACGCATATAATATATGTGACGTGAGTAGGCGAAACGTATATCTCAAATATAAATGCATCTAACGTGAGTAGGCGAAACGTATCATGTTTCAAAAAGCATTTGATTATAACTTTGCAATAAAGTATTTTTTAAAAGATCTAAATATAATTTCAGAAATCATTCTTGGAAACCTGAAACTGCATCACTGCTGAAGGAATCATATTGTCTCACGGAATTGTATAAATCCTTTTTTTTTGTTAAATGCATGTACTCGGTTTTCATTTTTGAGTAAAACATATATATATATATATATATATATATATATATATATATATATATATATATATATATATATATATATATATATATATATATATATATATATATATATATATATCGAAAGAGTGGGTTCGGTTCATCCTATGCCGCAATGTGAGGTGCTTTGGAATGAAAGAACTGAATGCTTCCAGTGCACATACGATATCTGTATATTAATGCCTCACCGTATGTAAACATCTTTACATTACGAAACGTCTTGTCAGTGAGCTGTGTACTTTAAGGACTTACACATTGTCAGAAGACGGAGGTACCAACACAGGCCTCGTACAGGTAAACAAACAATTTAATCAATTACATAAAACAACTATGTGAAGGAATATCTCTGCTTTTAGAAAACAAAACTTTCTCTAATTACAAAGGAAACCACAAATGGATTCAAATAAAATAGTTGATCTGTTTAATGATAAATTTAGTTCATTATTTGATTGAGTGAACAATCGAAATCAACGTTTTGTACGATTGCATAACCTGTTTCTTAGGGTCGCTCTACTTCCACTGTACCTGTTCAGACACCTGGATCTCAGGATGCTACTTTGAAATATCCGTCTCATGATACTCTCAGAATACCTCTCCGAATTGATACATCGCAGGATTACGTAACATGGTTGCACGTCTCAGGATTACACAGAAAAGCTTAGACTGATTAAAATTTTCGATGACTCGATATTAAAACCTAGGAAATATCGTGTGGGAAACATGCCCCTTAATTAACGTAACTAATCAGTTGTATCTCTCTGCCGGGGACCCGAGTGGCCGTGTGGTCTTAGGCGCTCTTTGTTACGGATCACTGCCATCTCACCTCTGCGTCGGTTCTAGTATAAGATTCGGCTAATGTAGTTATGTGAGAAAGCTTGCCAGTAGCTTCTCGTGGGTTGGTGGTTCTTTCCAGGGGTTTCCCCGGTTTTTTCCTCCACCAATAATACTGGCCAGCATGTATGGCCTATCGTGTGCTGGAAAATGCCTCCTTTCTTAGTTACGCCAAGCCGGCGTCAGCTTGATCTGGTAATTTTGATATTTACAGAGTTTCTGCGATTTTTCAATTGTGACAGCTTTACCATGCAAATAAAGTTTACCGTGTCCTTAATAGTCCGTCTTGCTGCTGTCGAAACAGATGCTTAATTAAGAATAACATTCTTCCCTCGAAAGGACATTCCGAACATGGCGGTATGGCGATTGAAACGCCCCTGTTCTCCAGAAATCTAATTAATGGTTCTCTGGTCTCGACTAATGTATTCTTGTTAGATCGTCATAAAATTTTGACCTTCACACACATCTTCAGCTGTAGAGGTATGTGAGTTATTAATTTCTTGTGTATACGTTTTAGCTATTGTACTACCACGTTTATCTTTGTATATTTTCTTTGTAGATTCTTTCTACATGATATAATTGACATATTGTCTATTCTTGTTTGTCACTTATCAAGAGATTTATATTGGCAATACAAATTTGCATTTTTAAGAAATGTTTACTATCGTAGGATTCATATCTGGCAAGATTAGGTTCACTCTGAATTGTGCATTGTTTTGTAGTTATTGTGCCGATAATGTAATCTGTATAGCTTATCGTAAATACCATCATTACGTTTAATCGCATTTGCCCTTGTCATGCATAAATACACAGCTTTAGATATATTTTCAGGTGACCAGAGTGACTGGTGTGATATCTGACCGGTGCCAAAAAGCTGTAGAGCTGACCAGAGTGAACAGAATGATCGGAGTCGACGTGGTATCAGCTGCAGAGCTAACCATAGACGTCGATTGTATTAGCTGTGAAGCAGAACTATAGCAGCCGTAGAGCTGAATAGTGTTGCTGGTTGAGTAGCAGGTCATCGGGCGTTGCTGACGCAGATTAGTGGGCGCTGATTGCTTGATTGACAAACCTGGAATACTGACGGCTTGATTGGCCAGTGTGACTGGTAGCCGAATGCATTGGTGACGGAGTGTACAACTCCATACATGTAATCTTTTAGCCGTGGTTTAATTGTTGGGGTTCGTAATAGCCAACGTGTTTTTGAACTGTATACATAATTTGTATATCTTCCTTTTTATGTAAAACATTTCACTATTTTGGTTAATGCATTTTACTATATGAGAAAAATACATTTTTTTACTTTTTCAGTAAAACGGATCATTCTCTTCGTAGTGAAGTCGCTGTGAATCATTCACCCCTTGTATTTGTATTGTTTAAGGTCATTCATTTGTATTTCCATTATTAAGTCGGTGCATTTCATGTTAATTGATGCAATATTTTGATCATATTCACGCAGTTATTAATTTATAATTTCACATTGAAATCATTCGTCATTAAACATTTTATTTGTAACACCATCAATTTATTGTGTTGTAAATCCGAAATCCAACATGTTATCTTGTTACAAATGCGTGCGAGTTGAAATGCTTGAATATTGTCAAATTTTATTTTCACAAGACTTAAGAAATAGGGTTCAAATGTTATAGACAAACATTGTATTAGTAAATTTGACGTAACGTAAATAAAATGTAAAGGCAGAACTGTTCGAACTATGGTCACTGTAATTGAAAGGATGTGAAACTAGAATAGAGGGGATATATGGCTGGTAAAGAATTGAAGCTTTTGGATAATGTTCATGCTGAAGTATTGCTATAAAAAAATCTGATGCAACCTGTAATACACTAATGAAATACATTTGATATAATAAATGGCTCATGGTTTTTAATCGTGTTCCACAAATTTCGACAAAGTACCAGTACAGTTACGAATAGACTTCCTGATATATCAGAAAGAAAATATCAATGAAGGAAGGGATGATGCTGACATTCCTTCAATTATAATATTATTAACACCCAAACAAATATTTAAATACAATAAGTTATTAGGTTTATATTGAAATGAAACAGCTAGTGAAAAATCAGTGTGTTTATTTACTATAGCTTCCCCGCATCTTGATCCATTCGAGCATATTTTAAACTATAGGATGGATTTTAAATCTATATGAAGTAGACTCCTAAAGATTTGGATATATGTACTTATATACATGAAAGAATGTCACATTCTCGGAGGTAAATTTTGCAGAGACGATATTTCACTTGTCTAAAGTTTAATTAGAAATCGGAGAATTAGAACTATTCTAAATTTTGATTGACGTCACACAACTTTCATTATATTGCCTACAGAAATGTTGTATTCAACAAGACGAAAACTCTATTGCAATACAGAACAGTAAAAGCCTTTAAATATGGTTAAATATTAATCAAATTAGGCTAATTAATTAATTAGTAACGTAAGATCATTATATATCGAAATGATATATGTATCTGGTGGCGTAGAATGATTAATGAGGATAATAATATATTCGCAATATATTACTCGTAATATACCTTTGTTGTTCTGGCCATTTCGATTGAAAACTCTCTCAGCAATTTCCGTCATTAGTTGCAGGAATACATATACATTTAATCGGTTTGGTTAGCCACTTTCAACGAAGTGAACCACATGTTGCAATAGAAACGGTAGACGATGCTCTAACTGTGGTTTCTTCTCCTTTCAGCTCCCCCTCCCCCCAAAAAAAGCAACAAACTTGGCCGTGTAAAGAAAGAAGTCCCAAATTTAGTTCTCAATGACTGCGAATTACATCGAAAGCTTATTTCTCGACTTCACGGAAACGGCTGAGGATGTTCCAATTGTGGCCATATGAGAATAGTTTCACATCCAATAAATTAAGCAGTTTCCGAAACTACCCGGATGAGCAGAACGTTTAATGAATGATATTGAAGAGAGATTGATTACTCACTGTGCATGTCATACAGGATATATACAGACATCGTGAGTCAAAGCCCATCGTCCATTAACACCAAAATCACTTCGCTTTTATAAACGATTCCAATGTAGAGTCTGGTGCTAGTCTATATTGAACGTGCATCCCGATTTTCTTTATCTGGTGTTGTTATGATCCATTTATCGTCAGTTTATTTTCAAATGAAAATCTGAAAAATTAAAATACTTACCATTAAGATTGTTAAAACCATTGTTTGAAGACAAGCTTAAATCTAATGTCTGAGTTTTCATACACAGATTGAAATTATTTATTACACGTTAAAACTTCAGACAAAAAAATGGCAGTTATATATCTTTTCTATAGTATTAGCAAGGTATTGTTAAATACCTCTATCAAACATAACTTGGACTGCACATTAATAAAATCTGGTTCTTTAATATTTCTTCCAGATCTGGGACAATTGGAAATGAAACGTCGATGGGCTAAAATCTGAAATATAACTGTTTACGCTGTTTTCGATATGACTGTTTAAAAGTACACTACATACACTTCTACTGGTTTGTGGAATGGTCACAATCAAACTACGAAAGTCAGTCCAATGTGTACACGGAGTGATTAGTCATACCTAACAGACTCAACATTAAAGCCTATTTCAAAAGCAAAACAAACACGCTTGTCTTTCTGGACATAGGACGTTAGTACGCAAAACATTCAAACTAATTTGTTGTCGCCCGTAATAACACAAGGTCTCCCACTAACAGATCTTTGCTTGATACCATATTTTACTAAAAACTATTCTGAAGAATCAAAAGACTGCTTTTTATGCAGTTCGAGCAAGTTTCTCGAATACTGTTTATTACACGAACTATTAAGGAGATCTTATAATGGTTGAGCAAGGTAACATACTCTCTAACACGAAACTCAAGCTTAATCCCACCCACCCCAATCCAGCTTGATATTTATACATAGAATGCACCTACGTCATCACAATATGGCAATACACTACAGGAACAAAATATTAGAAAACAAAACCTACCTAATACACTACAGGAACAAAATATTAGAAAACAAAACCTACCTAATATTTATACTTAGAATACATACACCGTCATCAAAATCTGGCAATAGAGTAGGGGGATTCCAACTTAAGAAAACTCGGAAACTTCAGTGATGCTGAGTTTCAATGTTTAAGAGACTGAATTTGGATTGAGCTTCTGCTCAAAACGTGTCTAGAATACCGGAACAAAGAGATACAGTTCGTACTCGTTTTTTTTTCTGTGATCGTTTAAGCAGATTGTATGGCATACATATCAAATGAAAGAAGAAAAAGATTATTGATATGATATTTATAAACACGAATACATTCGCTGATTCTCCATTTAAAATAGGCTCCGGTAGCTGTTTGATTGTACACTGTTGTGTTTGTTCAGTCCAAAAAGAGTTTTATATAAGATATGCGTTTCTATTTAAAAATTCATAAGGCTTCATAAATGTGCAGTTTTACAATTGCAATCATAGCTAAATTTGTATGACGTCATGAATACTCCAATAATGTATATATTGTCCGTAGTTTTACATTTTACATAATTTTCATTTGTTGTACAGCAAAATAAAAATGTTAAATTAATCCTGAGATTATAATTGTGTGAAAGCATTAGGTTTGGCACAGATTAACATGATTAAATATGCAAAGTTAGCGGTATATTTAAACGGAAAAGATAGTGAACCCAACTTGTGATTTTCGAAGCGTGGGCGACTGCTTTATGGATAATTATATAATTTGGAAACTGAGATTAACGTTTTTTCTTGTTACCGTACGTGTTTTGCTAATTTAGTTAGGGGTTATACAAGTATAGAATGCTCAATATCGGTTTATATTTATTCATCACTATCACATTTATTTCGAATTATAAATTGTTGACCCCCAAAGTCGTCAAAATGTAATAGTGCATTAAAGATCATGCCCAACGTTATACGTTTTCGCCACCGTTTAAAATGTTGTAGAATATGACTCGATAGAAGTAATAGCTGAGTTAACAAAAACCGGGACAAGTCATCAAATTGTAAAAGTCTAAATCAGGATACTAGTTTCTTTGATTGTAACAGTAAAAACATTGATAAAATCTCTTTAAATTATAAGGATATCAGCCCACACTTTGCATACTGAATCAGAAATAGAGTTCAATCTATTACACTAAATCAAATGACATATGTTTGTGTGCAGCATGGTGGAAGATGAGTGTAGCTTTATATTAGACTACCAATTTCCCCTCGCTAAAGAATAAGCCCAAGTATGTTTAATTCTTTAAATTACTACATCCCACGAATTCTACAGAAGTTAGAAATCTGGGAAATGTAAAACAATATAGCACGAATTCAGCGTGCGCTTACGCTAATAGCAACTGCCATATCACTTCTTTTTCATAATTTAATAAATGCGTTGCCATTCATCACATTGCATGGATACTGTTCTTATGATACAACCATATATACTGTTCCTTTGATACAACCATGTATAGTGTTCCTTTGATACCATGTATAGTGTTTCTTTGTCACAATGTATAGTGTTCATTTGATACAACTATGTACAGTGTTCCTTTGATACAACTATGCACAGTGTTCCTTTGATACAACCATGCATAGTGTTCTTTTGATACAATGTATAGTGTTTCTTTGATACAACGTATAGTGTTCATTTGATACAACTATGTACAGTATTACTTTGATACAACTATGCAGTGTTCCTTTGATACAACCATGTATAGTGTTCCTTTGATACAATGTATAGTGTTTCTTTGATACAACGTATAGTGTTCATTTGATACAACTATGTACAGTGTTACTTTGATACAACTATGCACAGTGTTCCTTTGATACAACCATGTATAGTGTTCTTTTGATACGAACCATGTATAGTGTTCCTTTGTTACAACCATGTATAGTGTTCCTTTGATACCCCATGTATAGTGTTCTGATGATAAAACAATCACCAATGTTATTATGCTACCACGTATATTCGGATGATACAGCAATGTGCAATGTTCATATTATACAACCATGTATAATGTTCTTATGATACAATAATATTAATAATAATGAGGACTTTGTATAGCGCCTAAACTTTAGAAGCTCTAAGCGCTTTACAACGTCTATAATGATATGAATACTACACAGGAAAACAAATAACAAAAACCATGCAATTGGAAAACATAAAAACATGTGGAAAACATATAAGATACAAAACATTATTAGGTCCCCAAGTTTGTTCCTGCAGTCGAAAAAGGTGAGTTTTAAGAGCACTCGTAAAAGGGACCACTGTGTCTTTGTGTCTGATTTCAATAGGCAATTCCTTCAACATCACCGGGCCCTGGTATGCAAAAGAATGTTGTCCATATGACTTCGTTTTCATAGTGGGAATAATGAGTATACGATTGTCTGAAGAGGAGCGTAAGTATCTTGCTGGTGTATACACATGGGTGAGGCTGGATAGGTATGTTGGACTGGAGTCTGTCAGTGAAACATATAACAAAGAACAAATTTTGTGTTTGATTCTG
The DNA here is from genome assembly GCA_029339505.1 of Unio delphinus. NCBI lineage: Eukaryota > Metazoa > Mollusca > Bivalvia > Unionida > Unionidae > Unio > Unio delphinus. The sequence continues at coordinate 8,249,305 of JAQISU010000057.1, read as the reverse complement.
TATCGAATTGATAGCCAGTGTAGGGTACAGAGCAGTGGTGAAGTGTGCTCTGATCGAGGTACTCTAAAGATGATCCTAGCAGATGTGTTTTGAACTTTTTGATGAACAATTGGTGAGACACTGGGTGATGGTTTATGACACTTGAGAGCGGCTGAGTGCATAGAATGAAGGTAACGGGTCCAAGAACAGACCCCTGTGGAACACCTCAACATAGATCAACTGGGCTGGAATGTATTCCATTTGCAGATTCAATTTGTGTCCTGTTGACTAAGTAGGATTTTGAAACACTGTAAGGCTATATTATGAATGCCAAATACATGATGGAGACGGTGAAGTAATATAACGTGGAGCATTGTGTCAAATGCTGCAGACAAATCAAGGAGGTGAGGGCTGTGATCTTTCCACTATCCAAGGCAGAGAGAATGTCATTAAATACTTTAAGAAGAGTAGTTTCAGTACTGTGGCAAGGGCGATATGCAGACTGTACATTGCTAAAAAGACTGTTTGAATTCAAATGAGATGCGAGTTGGGTTAGAACAACTTTTTCTAAGATTTTCTTTATATGAATGGGAGATTAGAAACTGGGCGGTAGTTCTTTAAATCGTTATGGTCAAGTGTTGGTTTCTTGAGCAGAGGCCTTACGATAGCAGTTTTGAAAAATGATGGGAATTCCCCGGATGGAAGAGAGAGATATTAATGACATCAGTTAGTGAAGGCAATATTGGGTCTATGCACTCAAGCAGCAGTGATGTCGGAATTAGATCAAGTTTACAGGACTTTGGTGCACTCTTCATCACGATTGTCTGTACTAAATCAATATATACAGATTTTTAAATGCTCCTACTGGTTGTCGCTCAAATTCTGTATGGTGACGAGTCAATTGAAATTGTGTTGTCAAGCGAATCTCTAATGGTTTGTACTTTGTCACGGAAAAAAATTGCAAATATGTCCGGAAGGTCTACTGGTGAGAAGTTAGTTGGAAATGGTGTACATTTGTTCCTTGACATTAGTTTGTTAGTTATCTCGAAGAGCTCTTCGCAGGTGGAACTCTTCGTGATCTTAGTACTGTAGTGAGATAATTTGGCTAAAAGGACTATGTTTGTGGCGTTCTTCTTAGCGGCTTCATATATTTGTTTATGAATAGCGAGTCTGGTGGAAAGCCAAAGCCTCTCTGCTTTCCGGCGATGTCTTTTAGCAGTGCGAAGCTTGTCCCTAACACTGTATACCATGGAGAACACTTTGTTATTGATACTCTGCACTTAGTAGCTAGGGCATGTTTTTCAAGCGATGAACACAGGCAGTTATCGAGTTGTTCTGCTGTAGGATGTAAGAAAGTTGTTAGGTTTTTTTGGATGTCATGCATGAATTTGGTTCTATTTATCATACGAAGGTTTCTCTTAGTAGCAAATAAAGGTGGAGGGTTAGGGACTGATACGTCGAGATGGCATACAATGTAGAGGTGACCTGATGCAAGTTCATGGGATACAAGGGTGGATTGCAGAATATCATCATCAGGTCTATAAAGAAACCAGTCTAAAGTGTGACCATGTTTATGGGTGGGTTGGTTAACTGATTGTTTAAGATTGAAAACATGAATAGAATCTAGGAGTTTTGACGTGTATGAGTTTCTAGGACAGTCAAAGTGAAAGTTTAAATCTCCAAGAATAATTAGTATGCCGCCTATCAAATTTTCATACTCCAGAAGATTGGGAAACTACTCCAAAAAGAGAGATTCAGTCAGCTTGTTTTCTCTACTAGGAGGAGGGCAGTAGAACAGAAAAAATGGACTGACCTTAGTTCCAGTGTGAGTGTTGTTTGGACTATTTCAAACGATGTGTGGCAGAAATTGAAGGTTGTGTTGTACTGAAGGCATGTTATCATGGAATTCTTTGTGATGACAGCAATTCAACCTCCGCGAAAGTTGCCGGGGAACGACTTGATAGAGTAATCGGTGGGTGTTAAGTCTGCACACATGGGTTCATTCCCTGATCTTTTTAGTCAAGTTTCTGTCAGGAAGAAGACGTCGATATTCTGGTCGTTGATAAAATTAACTATTCCTGTGCACTTTTCCAGTGATCATACTGATTGAGAGTTGAATAATGCAATATGTAGTGGGACAGTTGACACAACGGATGCCGCTTTAAGATGAACTAGAACCAGGTTATCAAAATTAACGGCCGGATTTTTAAATTGTTTATCTGTTACGGACGGAAGGGAGATAATTGGAATTCTTCTTCCTGTTCTACGCCGGCCAGCTTTGAAACAACGTTTCTTTGTTCGCTTTCGTTTACATTTAAGTAATGATGAATGTAGTCCCAGTTCGTTTAGTCTTGAGTACAATGTAGTATCAAGAGCCAAGGTGTTGGGTCATTTAATGAAATTAATGAGGGTCCATCATAGCGTAAGCGTGTTGAGTGGCGATCACTTGATGGCGGTTTATTCATAAACAAATGACGTCGTAACAGTGGAACAAAACAGCTGAGAAAAATTCTAATTGTTCTCGTTTCCAAAACAAGGAGATGAAGAAACATACGAACTAAACAGCAAATGCCTGATGAAACACAATAATGTAGACGAAGATAGACAACAAGCACATATATCATGAAAAAATAGCACAAAAACGAAAGAGCCTTCGTCAAGCAGTTAAGCGATGGTGGCCATCTTTCCGTATCCTATATATACAACCATGTGTTATGTTTTTATGATACAACCATGTATAATGTTCGTATGATGTAACAATGTATAAGTTTATTTTGATAAATTACAATGTTCATACTATACTAACACGTCTAATGTTATTATGATACAACAATGCACAATGTTATATGATACTATCATGCATAATATTATAATACAACCATGAGTATTACTCTTAATCATACAATCATTATCGTATCCTATAATACGATCATGCACAACGTTCATTTCATACTCATGTAATGTTCTTATGATAATACTATGAATGATGTTTATAAAATACAACCATCCATGAAGTTGAAATGATACTACCATGCAATCTTTATATTACCATGTATAACGTCCATATCATACTACCACGCAATGTTTATATTACCATGTATAACGTCCATATCATACTACCATGCAATGTTTATATTACCATGTATAACGTCCATATCATACTACCATGCAATGTTTATATTACCATGTATAACGTCCATATCATACTACCATGCAATGTTTATATTACCATGTATAACGTCCAAATCATACTACCATGCATAACGTTGAAATGATACTCACATGTATACTGTTTTTATGATGCAGCCATACATAATGTTCTTATGATACTACCAAGCATAAATTGTGATCTTATGATACACTGTAATGTTCTATGATTCTACCATATATATATATATATATATATATATATATATATATATATATATATATATATATATATATATATAGAGAGAGAGAGAGAGAGAGAGAGAGAGAGAGAGAGAGAGAGAGAGAGAGAGAGAGAGAGAGAGTACTGAATTAGTATTCATGAACGAGTTTTTCGGAGAAAGTTTTCATGATCTTGGGAGCATGGTATTGCTACGAATAAGCGAGTTAATATTTCCCATACCACTGCAGTGACCTTTTTCATTTGCTCAGTTTGGTTTCTACCTAGGGCTTAATAATAAATAATAATAAATAAATAATAAAAGAAACACACTACAATAAACAAAGTAATTGAATATATAGTGTATTCCAAATAAATATACGACCGTTGATTTATCAATACACAGTAATAATTATTAATGCGTACATAGTACCGTCTACCAATGTTTGAACTTAGTAGCGTTCGTCATTACTTTCAAAATATTCTCATTTACTTACTTACAGTTGAAATTTAGAGTCATATTGTGAATGAATATGCATTGAGGTAAACTTTCCAGTTCGTCTGGAATGGGTGTGTGAAGTGTCGAATTTTGAATAAACATTGAACCTTAACGTTGAATGCATTGAGCATTAATATTGTATCACATTTAAACCGGAAAAGTCTTTGTAAAGGGTCATTGCGACCTTTCTGCTTCATCTTTGCCATGATAGCATGATAGTGCTTTCTTCATCAATCAAGAAAAGCGACAAGGTGTAGGTCTTTTGAGAAAAGACAGGGTTTAGTACTAGGACCCACACTTTCTAAAGATAACATCAGTAAGAAACGCAATTTTATTTTTACTTAATATTCTATTTTTTGATTGTTTGTTTGATGAAAATGTGTTTGATATGACTAGGTTCAATATTATATATCGTTTTTTTTTTTCTTCAATTTCATGTAAATGTGTTGATGCTAGAGTTGTTATGCAATTGATCTTTTTAGTTTTACAGTTATTAGTTCATTGATAGAACTGATTGCATACGATCCAACTTTTCATTTGTGTAGGAATTCATACGGTTATATTGCAATAAATATGCATTAATTTCCTTTGTCTTTTAGGACGATACTGATTATCGTGAGTTAATGATAAATTACCTGTTATATTTACTTTTGTTATGTTTAAATAGTCTTGTAGGTTAAGGATCTTGTGAAGTGTACGCAATGGTAATCGAACATGTAGAATCATACGGTCATTTGCGATAGACCGCTCACGTTATAATTAATTATTTGTCGCTGTAAAGTGAGGGTAATGAACTACCGTACGGTCAGAATTTACGCACTGTCTGGATAGCTAAGATGCTTCTGAGAGTAACGTAAGTGAGGAGTTTTATATACATTTAGAAAGTGGTACATAGATAAATTTAGGGATAATTTTGTCCTTTCGAGGAAACAGCTATGCGAGAGAGAGAGAGAGAGAGAGAGAGAGAGAGAGAGAGAGAGAGAGAGAGAGAGAGAGAGAGAGAGAGAGAGAGAGAGAGAGAGAGAGAGAGAGAGAGACAGTCTGCAGACCGAAGTCCGGGAAAAGGAGAAGTGCCGAATGACGTCCGGAAAAAAGAAGTGACGAGTTCAGAATAAAGGATTAGGAAGCCCAGAAAGAAATGAAGCGTTCCGAATAGAAAGACTGGAGGAAATAGGAAATGTTGGAATACGGTCGAGAGGAAGGTGATGCAGTCAGTCGTGGACATTGCGCTCTTTTCACCACTTGTTATGATGATGAAATAAATTCACGTTATACACTGCTATCAAATTATGTTGACATAACTTAAGTTGAGTTTAATTAATAATATTAATTTGTTGGATTAAATTTGTTATTTTTCTTATCTAAGTGGTCTCGTTTTGGATTATTTCTTCCCAACAATCGTGTCCATTTCTCTGTCTATATTCTATATATTCACTCAAGCCGTGATCTTAGTACTGTAGTGGGATAATTTGACTAAATGGACTATGTGACGTTATTCTTAGTGCCTTCATAGATTGGTTTATGAATAGCTAGTCTGGTGGGAAGGCACTGCTATACCACGGAGAACACGTTTGAGTTGACACTATGCATTTAGTCGCTATGGCATATTTTTCACGCATTGAACGGGGGCAGTTATCGAGTTATTCTGCTGCAGGAGGTAAGCTAGTTGTTCGGTTTGCATGGATGTCATGCATAAGTTTGATTATATTTATCATACGAAGGTTTCTCTTAGTAGTAAATAAAGGTGGAGGGTTAGGAAATGATACGTCCAGATGGCATATAATGCAGAGGTGATCTGCTGCAAGTTCGTGGGATACAAGGTTGGACTGTAGACTATTATCATAAGGTCTATGAAAAATCCAGTCTAAAATGGGACCATGTTTATGTGTGGGTTGGTTACCTGACTGTTTAAGGTTGAAAACATGAATGTAATATAGGAAGTTTGGTTTGTAAGGGTTTACAGGACAAAGTGAAAGTTTAAATCTCCAAGAATTATCAGGCTGCCACTTATCAAAGTCCCATACTCCAGGAGATTTGGAAACTGCTCCAAAAAGAGAGATTGTCAGCTTATTTGTTTCTACTAGAAGGAGGGCGGTAGAGGCAGATAAAATGGACTGACCTTTGTTCCAATGTGAGTGTTGCTTGGACTTGTACAAACGATGTGTGGCAGAAACTGAAGGTTGTGTTGTGTTTAAGACATTTTAAGACATTTATCACGGAATTATTTGCGATGACGGGAATTCCACCTCCGCGAGATTGGACGGGGAACAACTTGATGGAGTAACCGGTGGATGTTAGATCCGCCCACTTAGGCTCGTCGCCTGATGTTTTAGCCACGTTTCTCTCAGGAAGAACACGTCGATATTCTGATCGTTTATAAAATTAACTATTTGTGTGTGCTTTTCTGGTGGTCCTACTGATTAGGCGTTGAATAATGCAATACGCATTGGTATCTCTGGGATAGTTGACACAAAGGTTGGCGATTTAATTGCGATTTTCCGCAGGTTATTTAAATTCACTCCCGAATTTTTAAATTGTTTAGCCGGAAAAAGAAAATGGGAGATAACTGGAATTCGACTTCCTGTTCTACGCCGGCCAGCTTTGAAACAACCTTTCTTTTACATTTAAGTAATGATGAATATAGTCCCAGTTCGTTTAGTCGTGAACGTAATGTAGTGTGCAGAGCCAAGGAGTGGTAATTTAAAGCAATTAATGAGGGTCCTTCATAGAATAAACGGGTTTATAGGCGATCACGTGATGGCGATTTATTAAAAAAACTAAGGACGCTGTATTAGTTCAACAAGACAGCTGGGAAAAAATTATAATTGTTCTCGTTTCGCATAGTACTGGTACGAAAACGATTTGCAATACTATGGTATTTATTTATTTGATGAGACCTTTCGTGTCTTCCCCGGAAAGGGCTTGAACAGAAGCTCACTCACGTGCTTCATCAAACATTCTGATGTGCTTCATAGGTTACTCCTTAGCTTGTTCAGTATTTATGCTGTATATTATATTTCCAATTAGATGCATGTTGGTATATATGTATATGTGCACGTGTGTCGTTATAGGTGTATACGTGTGTGTGTGTGTGTGTGTGTGTGTGTGTGTGAGAGAGAGAGAGAGAGAGAGAGAGAGAGAGAGAGAGAGAGAGAGAGAGAGAGAGAGAGAGTATGTATATGTACATGTATATGTAACTACATATAGCTTTTATTTTTATTTACCTGAATGTTGGAAGATGCAATGGATGTGTTTAACTGTATGTATCAAATGTCTGTATCAGACTCACATATATACATGTATATACTTCTTAATGATTAATCGGCTTCTTGCAAACAGAAATCATTACAGGTTATAATGCTCTGATTTCTTTGTCGATTCACTGAATTGCCCACAAATTTGCCCCATTACCCCTTTGATGATATCATAATTTTGACAGAACATAATGCTAAATGTCCTTTCGTGTTTAAAAAAATCGTTAAAGAATAGTAATAAATAAATGTACGAAACTAGCAATAAAATCATATGCATAAAACCATATTTACAACGAAATAGCATGCTTATCAGACAGTATTTAAAGAACAAAGATATGACAACAATGTTTATGAAGTTATAATCTGTCCAAACTGACAAAAATTAAGATACTTTTATGAAGACCATATTTATTCCACTGATATAACGATTAGCTACTGTACACCCAAGTTATTCCACTGATACAGCGATTAGGTATTGTAAACCCAAGTTATTTCACTGATAATGCGATTCGTTAGTGTAGATCAAAGTTATTCCACTGATAATGCGATTAGCTATTGTAGACCGAAGTTATTCCGCTGATATAGCGATTAGCTATTGTAGACCCAAGTTAATCCACTGATAATGCGATTAGCTATTGTAGACAAACGTATTCCACTGATTTAGCGACTAGTTATTATAGACCGAAGTTATAACAATACAACGACTAGCTGTTGTAAGCCAAAGTTAGTCCACTGATATAGCGACAAGTTATTGCAAACCCAAGTTATTCCATTGGCATAGCGACTAGCGAAGTTATAACATTAATGCAGCAAATTGTTATTACAGATACTTCGTTCTGTTTCAAAATTTATATATAAATTCTTATCAAGGAGTCGTTGAACACCTAATACACTTTGGCATTTTGGTTTTATCAGCTAGAATATTAAACTTTATCAACTTTGACATTATGGTTATACAACTAGAATATTAAATTTTATGAACTTTGACATTATGGTTATACCGCGATCATTTTACACTTTATACATTTAGAGCTATACTCGGCATGCAAGCATTGCAAACTTTCCGAGTTTGTACTACTTATTTCTTTAAAGACAAATTATACTTATTCTCTAACACGCACAGTGCCAGACCGGACGGTGAAAAGATAAGTAGAAAGACATCGGGAATGCTGGATCTAGTGGCAAAGGATATTGATGTCAATGATAAAAATGACTTTTCTCAAATACATATTAGGACTCGTTGCAGAATTAATTAAACTATTCACAAGATGGATGTAAGCGCAGTCTAGACTGAAAACTGAAACGTCGGAGATTGCATGCAAATTCGGAAAATATTTATGTGCATAAAATAGGAACAGTTTGCACATTTTAAACTGCTAAGTAGCTTTCTTTCACAAATAATTACAATGTGAGATAACTCATGTCACTATTCATTTAGAAATAGTCATTATACAATTATTATTATTATTATTATTATTATTATTATTATTATTATTATTATTATTATTATTAATTTTATTATTATTAGTATTATTATTATTAATAGTAGTAGTAGTATTTATATTACGAGATTTTATAGCTACGAGAGAGAGAGAGAGAGAGAGAGAGAGAGAGAGAGAGAGAGAGAGAGAGAGAGAGAGAGAGAGAGAGACTTTAGTTTACCTTTACTAAATGCTTAGCATCCAGAAAATCCTTGTCCAATATATGATTTTAGTAAGGTAAGATGTTTCCGGTTAGATATAAATACTACTGGTTGGAAAACTGCTATTCGTCTAAAGAATAGTGTCTCAATGATATCAACCCCAAGTGTGATAACCAAATGTAAAGCACGCAACAGTCTTCATTTATCCATCCAAGACACTTACTGCTTAAACATGGGCTTCTATTTCAACCATTTAAAAACAATATTGGACTAAAATCCGCGTTAAAAGATTTGTTTTTGACCCAGTTGACATTAACACTGTAGCCTTACGCAGGCGATCACAATTTTTAAAAAAAAATCCAAAATGCGACTGAATATACTTTTCTGGGTCAAACTCATTTCACTAGTGCTATTCTAAATTAATGCCATTCTATGCACTAGATGAATTCTTACATACGGAACACAGTTGAGCCCACAATTAGTTTACCATTCACATTTCCTTTCTTTCGAAGGCACTGATACATTTATCCGTAATTTCCAAAATAATGGTAGCTTGTTGGGATTTGAGACAGAATCGGCGCGTGTTGCTGATTTGTCAGGAAATGTGTCTAATTCAACGTTTCACTAATGTTTGAAGTACGCATGCATGCATGTATGGGCAAGTAGAAGGTGTGTTCTAATTCGACGTTGTAACTATCGTTTGAAGCAGACTTTCATGTAATTATGGACAAGTAGAAGGTGTGTTCTTATTCGATGTTGTAACTATCGTTTGAAGCACGTATGCATGCATTTATGGACAAGTCTTGTGTGTGTTCTAATTCGACGTTGTAACTATCGTTTGAAGCAGACTGTCGTGTTTTTATGGACAAGTCGTGTGTGTGTTCTAATTCGACGTTGTAACTATTGCTTCTAGTAAGCATTCGTGTTTTAATACAGACGTCAAGTGCAAATGTGTCTTATTAAAAGTCGTTCTATTTATTTTTTTAAAGTAGAGACCACTACACTTGTATCACCATATAAATGTGTCTGATTCAAAGTTGGACTCTTGTATGAAGTAGGCATACATTCTTTTATTACAAGTTGAGTGTGTCTTCTTCGACGTTGTCCTATTGCTTGAAGTAAGTATACAAGTTTTTTTTAAAAATAATAATAATAATTAAAATAATAATAATAATAATAATAATAATAATAATAATAATAATAATAATAATAATAATAAATTGTAAAGCTTCTGTTGAAGAAACCGTCGCTTGACTATAACGATTTAAATCGATTACCGCTTGTTTCTAACCTCCAACTCATGTAAAATAAATCTTCGAAAAAGATGTTTTATCTATCATCCTCGCTATAGTAGTGAAGCTGCCCTTCTGTGAGTAGTTAACGACATTCAGTATACTTTGGATATCGTAAAGTTTATTATACTCATCCTCCTTGACATGTCTGGGCATTTGACAGAATCGACCTTGGTATATTACTACCGTCTCTAGCAACGATTTGGTATTCACGATGCAGCCTTACTATGGTTTAAGTCCTCTGTAGTCGACAAGACACAAATTGTCTCAGTAAATAAGAAACATTTCAGCCCAATTGATCTATATTTTGGCGTTCCACAAAGATACCTTCTCGGACCTGTTCCCTTCATTCTATATATTCAGCCGCTCACAATTGTCATAGATCGAGATCTGGTGTCTAACCAATTGTACACTGACGACGCTTAAATATGCAAATCAGCTGTAGCCCATGATATCATCCAGGGCTTAGAGAGGTGCATTTTAAAAATGAAGTGAATGGCATATAAGCAGTCTGCAGTTAAATTATTATGACTTTATGATCTTAACACAGGTAATAGAAAATATAGAGGCAGCAAAGCTTTGTAAAGTTCAATACAAATTTATTTCCCTTGACTACAAAGTTAAAATGTAAAAATGAACTTACGGTAATGTGAATAATATCGCAGATAATCATATACTAACAAACACAAGTCGGGGCTCCGAGTGGCCGAGTGGTCTAAAGCGTTTTCCATTACGGATCACTGCGATCTCACCTCTATCTGGGTTGGTTCGAGTCTCAGATTCGACCAATGTGGGTATGTGAGAAGCTTGCCAGTAGCTTCTCGTGGGTCCGTGGTTCTTTCCATGGTTTTCCCGGGGTCCTCCTCCACCATTATACTATCTATCTATCTATCTATCTATCTATCTATCTATCTATCTATCTATCTATCTATCTATCTATCTATCTATCTATCTATCTATCTATCTATCTATCTATCTATCTATCTGTCTGTCTGTCTGTCTGTCTGTCTGTCTGTCTGTCTATCTATCTATTGTAAACCATGCTATTAGTATATTAGCGCGTTTGAGACTACAGGCCATTACAGGCACATCAACACCTCCAGCTTTGGAAATTATTTGGACTACCAATAATGCTTATTCAGAACTTTATACATTATTCCATGCATTATTAATTCCAGAATTGTGTGGGATTTAATTCACAACACAGTAAGTTCTTTTTATATTTTCACTTTTGTATTTAAGGGACATAACTAATTTGTTGAATTCTACAATGCTTGATGCTTTTTACCCATTGTAATTTTTTATATTACTAATTTTAAAACTACAGAGTCGTCCAAGGGATACTAGTTTCTCTAACAATTTTCAGAAAACATGGCTTGTAATTTCACCTTACATTAACTTATAAATAATATTCGCTTATATTTGAAAGGAACTAGTCAACGGGCCATTCAACACAATTGTGTGAAGGAAACAAGATGCATGAAAATTTTATTTTGAACGCCGGCGTCTAGGTAGAATGTAAACACTATAACGCTGTGTGAGATATTCTACCGACAAAACATATTCGTTAGTGAAGGTTCTGATGCGTTAAACCTATCTACACCTTGGTGGATCGGACAGATATTTCAGAGCCTTGTCCTTGTGACATCTATTGGATTTCATGTGTTGTTTCCCTAAGTCTGTAAAATGCCAACTATCCAATAGCATTTACCAGTCGCGTATCCTACATGGGTCGAAAATGGTGGAGGCAATTAACTTCAAACAATACACTTTGCAAATTTAAAATCAAAGGTATTACCATATACAGTAGAAAAGTGTTTACTTGGGATTCCATTCCAGTTGCTTGCCCCTCCCCCCCACCTCCTATTAGAGCAACTTGATTTTGGTTGAATGACGTTCACAGTGTCGAAGCACCGAAATAGCTGAAAGATCCGCCATGGTCCAGATAGGCTTAACACATCGTAAATTTGGCTAATGAAGATGCACAAATGCGGTCATATTCTGTCTCCTATTGCTTTATGTTATGCATGCTGTTTTACCCTGTGATCTCGCCAGAAGACGTATAGCAACACCATAATTTAGATTCTATGTGATGTGCATTCTTCTTAGGAAAATCTGACTACAGCTTCTTTGATCTATTGTATGAGTCATTTGGATCTTGCCGTCAATGGACAGGCCAGTCTTCCATTTTCTCATGCAGAAAACGTGATAATAAGAATACTTGCTATTTAGTTTCGACAAATAAAACAAAATAAAGAATATATATATATATTCTCATTTAAATTGTATTACAAATATTTGTACGATAACGGATTCACCATCTTTCAGGCTCTCCGTGAGCCTCCGGCAGATGTCGGGCAGTTTCTCAGATTTTCAAAGATTGTTTTGATGCAAATATTCGTTTTTATTGCGAGTGAAACTACCAGTAAAAGATTTCGTTCAAAGCCTGATTATATGGCGTTTATGATACGTTGTTTACGTAATAATTACAGGAGACGAGATACAAACTGTCTGGTTAGCAATTACATAGACGAAGTCAGTTTCTCGGATGTTTTGATCAACGTCGTTGATTTGATGATGATAATTGTTGAATGCCGATAAATGGGTAAAATGTGTGCACCAATGTTCGAGCTGTGAATATAAATTAATCCTTATAAACAGTTTTGCTCTCTCTCTCTCTCTCTCTCTCTCTCTCTCTCTCTCTCTCTCTCTCTCTCTCTCTCTCTCTCTCTCTCTCTCTCTCTCTCTCTCTCTGTCAGATGTAGGTATTTGCAAAATCATTTCTATATATCCCTGTCTACATACATCTGCATATCTGCTTTTACTATTCCAACTAAATCCGCATTTGAGCTCTTTCAAATCTACATATCTATCTATCCATGTGAATTATTTACATCTATATCTTAAATTAGAGTGTCTTTCGGCATGTGGTTGTAATGTGCCATATAAAGCACGTTTGAATTTGATTGCGAAACTATACGCCTAAACTTAATGTATTTTGCAGATTTCTTGCAAAATGAGAACTCAAAGTGACACATTGAAAAGATAAGACTTGCGTGAACGTAATACTACTACTACTACTAATAATTATGAGAGAGAGCGAGAGAGAGAGAGAGAGAGAGAGAGAGAGAGAGAGAGAGAGAGAGAGAGAGAGAGAGAGAGAGAGAGAGAGAGAGAGAGAGAGAGAGAGAGAGAGAGAGAGAGAGAGAGAGAAGAGGTTCAAGTTGACCATTAGCAATCATTTGGAAACAAACTGTTTTATTTAAAATGTAAGAAATAAAAATATTACACTTCAATCGGCAGTGTGCATATAAGCGTGTTTGGGCAGTTTCCGCATTCACGTATACAGGAAGGCTTGATTGGGATAGTTGCTGTACTGTCAAGTGCCAAATTTTTCGTCAGTGGAATCCATTAATTAATTCTTAGTCTAGCCGACAATTAACTGTTATCTTGTGATAGAGTTTGCACGGAGTAATGTTTTCCTAACTCAGGTCACTCTGGTACTATGTTTATAGTAAAAACGAACTAGGTGTATGACAGGTTAGAAAAGGCGAAATTCACACGTAAAGCTGTCAAAAGTGATTTGAGACAAATGACAGGGTGTTATTACAACCCCAGGTGGCATTTTTGGCACATTGTTAAACAGTTTTCCAAATGTCTGTAGGAATAGCGTTTATTCCGATTGGTCACATGTGGAATCAGGGGTGGGTCGATCCCTGAACCTGAGGGGAAATATATATTCCGACCCAATGAATTTTAGTCAGTCTGGGAAGGACCTCTGAAAGAGAGGACATTATTATTAATTCCGACCATAGGAGAGACTCCGGACGTACTTTAAGGAAAGACGTCCGTAAAATCGTGGTTCCAGGGAAAATCTATAATCCAGGAACGATTGTAAGACGCCATAAACACAAGGTATTTAACTCAAATTCAAATTTATCATGATGTAATTTATATGATGTTTCTTCGTTACAGATGCATGATCTGTTGATTTTGTAGGAATCGTTCACATTTATCATGATGTAATTTATATGATGTTTCGTCGTTACAGATGCATGACGTGTTGATTTTGTATGGATAGTTCGGTTATTACATTGATTTAGTAATGTACTTTTGAATTCTGAATTAGAATTTTCACCTTATATACGTAGGTAGGTTAATGGGTGTTGTAGAAAACCCGCCGTGTACATTTATGATTGGAAAGTGCTACATTAATTTGAATTTATCATGTTAGTGAATATTGATTGTGGGCTATGGTATATTGCCTCACTTTACGTAATGATTTACGGGAATATATGTGATTTCCCCAAATTCTGATGTCGATAATTAGCGGTATAGCTGTATTGATCGGAAGACTTGTGTAGTATTTGCTAGACGTATAAAAGGTATCACTGATTGTAAGATCTGATTGTTCGAACCAGAAAGACGGACGGACAATCTCAACTCTCAAAACCTAACGAGATACTTAGGGCGTTTTACACTTTTCTTTTCAAAGGAAAAAAGCTTGTTTGGAGGGAGAGAAATAACGAGGAGGTCGAGATCCAAAGGAGGGAAAAGAATTTAGAAGTCAGTGCTGTGAATTTACCAAGCGGTCAAATGTTAATGAACACTCGATTTCGTGATGAAATTCGCTATCAGCCATTAACGGCTAGATTTGTCTATTTTATTAGTGTTTTGAATTTTAATTAATGTATCAATTATTTTAAAACTTCGGTTTTAGAGTGCTTTTGAACTAAGAGTATTCAGAAGGAAAGGAAATTGTAATTAAATGTGTCTTTCTTCTTTTGATTTTATTTTGATTAAATTCTTTATTTATCTTTAGGGGGGCTCGTGTGTTGTCTTTGTTCGGGATACCGACTCAGATTACCATATCCATTCTATAACCGGGCAAATCACACCGTAGAGGTCATTCCTTTGATAACGAGTATTAGTGGGAGGCGGTTTCTGGTGTTGTTTTTTCCAAGTTGCTCAATACCTCTGACCAGTGGGCTTGTGCAATATTGTACCAATAGCGCTTGATACCGAAAACCCCGTTACATGTATACATGTTTACAGAACAGATAAGGGTAATTTTTGCATTCATGAATACAGGAAAGTCTAATTCGGATATCTCCTTTATACATGTTTACAAAACAGGTTGGAGTAATATTTGCATTCATGAATAGAGAAAAGTCTGATTGGGATAATTCCTTTATACATGTTTACAGACAAGCGTAATTCTTGCATAAATGTATATAACACATATTAGTTAAAGACGAAGAATAAATTAAACTTAACCTACTTTGCCATACTTGAAAACAAAAAGAGCATATAATAGAGAGAAACATGGCGTACTATGTTATTTAGTTCATGATTTGAACAGATAATAAAGGGAATCATAGCGTATTAAGTTATTTCCTTCCCGATTTGAAGGGTGTTGAAAAACAGATAATAAATGGAATCGTACTCTACCAAGTAATTTCCTTTTTCATGTGAAGGTTGATTGATTTCTGGATGAAAACAGATTGGTCCGAAATAGACAAGAAACAGATATTAGATTGAAATATTAATGGATACTGTGAAAAATGTCAATTATCAGAATATTTACAGGTCAAATATCCATGCTCACATAATTACAGGATGAGAAGGTCTGAAGGACACCCACTTGAAGGATCACGTAATCAAAAGTACAAAAGCGTTATGCCAGAGGAGATCGTGTAAGCATGTGACTGAATTTGTTTATCAGCGAACTAAACAACGGTCTCCAGACGAATTCTTGAAAAGAAAAGACTCGAAATGAAGGAAAATCCTCAATATTTCAATCAGAATGAATTCCTTAGACAATTCAGAACGGCTCTATTAAATTGTGACCGTAACCACGGAGATGATGACAATATGACAATAACATATACTATTTATGGGTTACAGCATCTATATGGGAAAATAGGAACGAGTTTTTCAGATGGATATACTGCAATATACTGCAATTCCTAGTGAGTGGAATATATCCATCCAACAAATACAGTAACAATTTTAGTATATGCACATATTCTTGCTGTACCTTAACGTTTAATTATATAAACAAAACTACACTACAGGAAACAAAGTAACTGAATTTATGTCATATTCCAAACTAAATACACAAGCGCAGATTAATCATTAACAACAACAGTATTGATGCACACATACTACTACTACTACTGCTGCTGCTACTACTAATAATAATGAGGACTTTCTATAGCGCCTAATCTTTAGAAGTTCTAAGCGCTTTACAACATCTAAAATGATATGACAACACCCACCCACCCCCAAACCCCCACCCAAACAAACACCACAACAACAAACAAACAAACACCATGAATTTGAAAAACAAACAATGATGAAAATATTTAAGGTAGGTAACATTATTAGGTCTTTAAGTTTCTTCTTGCATTCGAAACAGGTGAGTTTTAAGAGCACTCTTGAAAGGGATCACTGTCTTTGTGTCTAATTTCAATGGGCAATTTGTTCCACGTTGCTTGGCCCTGGTGTGCAAAAGAACGTTGTCCATATGATTTCGTTTTCATAGTGGGATTAATGAGTATACGATTGTCAGTAGAGGAGCGTAAGTATCTTGCTGGTGTATACTCATGGGTGAGGCCAGATAGGCATGTCCGTCATTGAAACGTAGCACAGAGAACATGCTTGTGTTTGATTCTGGATCAAATGGACAGCCAGTGTAGGGTATTGAGCAGCGGGGAGGTGTGCTCTTAACATGGTACTAAGAAACATTATCCGACCAGCTGTGGTTTTAATTTTTAAAGTTTCTGGAGTATATATTGGGATGAACTAAACAGAACTGAATTTTAATAGTCCAGTCTTGAAAGTACTAATGAACACATAACTCCGTCTGGAACTTAGTCGCGCCCTAGAAAGCATTTTCACAAGAAAATGGCGTTTTTGGCTACTTAAAATTTAAATTCACAGTCATATTGAACGTAAATGCGTATTGCAACAAATTTTCCATTTGGTCTGGAATGAATGGATTTTGATAATTTTTGTCGATTCTACGAAATTGTTTGATTATTAACTAGATTTATCTCTGACAATTCTACATGAAATAAATCTGCTTTCCATAGCCATTGAGCAGCTGTTGACATTAGCAAGTTTGTTTCTGTTCTGATATTAAATTAAATTTTCGGGATAATAATGTGGAAAAAATATGAAATCTTTTAATTGCAATTATCAAAAAGTCACTATGGAATATAATCTGCGATCCATTTTGAGTACAGTAAGGGGTATGTAATTGCACTTGGAATGTCGTCGAACATACATTACAATTTCGAAATGTGTAGTCAAGTTTTAGAACCCATGACATGGTTCACGTAATTCGGATTTGCATAACTAAGAAAATACATTGTGAGGAAATTCAAGATGTAGAACTAAGTATATTGTTTGCTATTGTTGTTACCAGCTAACGATGATACGTTTATGCTTTGTCACTTGCATGTAATTTGTAGGGACCCAGACCTATCTGGCGTCTATCTCTAACCTAAATCCAAAACATTGTATCAAACAAGTTAACGCAGAATGTGGCAAAGCAGCTGGTATGTGGCAGTCCACGAAATATCTGCTTTAGTTCATTCAGAAACTAATTTAATCAACCACAACGTAAAGCGTGAGTGTATATGATTCGTTTACAAAGTAGTTCCTAATACACTATTGGGAACACGTTAGTGCATAATACTGCACGATTCTGAAAATGTAAAGTTAACGGAGAAAAAATGAGCATATAATATAATATAATATAATATAATATAATATAATATAATATAATATAATATAATATAATATAATATAATATAATATAATATACGGTATTTGTACTGACGTCTCTAATTAAGCCGTTGCTAGATTTATTTGATTATCTATTTCATATTGATGATTCGGTGTTGGGAGGATGTTTCTCAAACCAAGTAATCAGCAAATTTAGAGGAGCAGACGTCATAATGTACATTATTCATGAGGCTTTAAGGTAGCATTTAAATAATTCTTTATATTATGTATTTTGTTCCTAGTTTTGTGATACATGAAGCAAAGTAATAATTTTCGGATACGAGAGGTTCCTCATGAATTATACAAATGTAAAGCAAAGAAAACTATTCAAACTTGAGTTTCCTGATGGGCGGTAATAATAATAATAATAATAATAATAATAATAATAATAATAATAATAATAATAATAAGGACTTTGTATATCGCCCAATCTTTCGAAGCTCTAAGCGCTTTACACCATTAATAATGATATGACTACACTACAGAACAACAAATGAAAAAAACAATGAAATAGAAAAACATATCAAATATGCTGAAAACATATAAGATACAAAACATGCTTAGGTCGCTAAGTTTGTCCCTGCAGTCGAAACAGGCGAGTCTTAAGAGCAATCTTAAAAGCGACCACTGTGTCTTTGTGTCTAATTTCAATGAGCAATTCGTTCCACGTCGCCGGGCCCTGGTGTGCAAACGAACGTTGTCCATATGACTTTGTTTTCACCTTGGGAACAATGAGAATACGATTATCAGAGAAAGAGCGTAAGTATCTAGCTGGTGTATACACATGGGTGAGGCTGGATAGGTATGTTGGACTGGAGTCTGTCATTGAAACATAGCACAGAGAACAAATTTTGTGTTTGATTCTGTATCGAATTGATAGCCAATGTAGGGTACAGAGCAGTGGTGAGGTGTGCTCTGATCGAGGTACTCTAAAGATGATCCGTGCAGCTGTGTTTTGAACTTTTTGATAATTTCTGGAGTAAATATTGTGACGAACCAGACAGAATTGAGTTACAATAGTCCAGTCTTGAAAGTACTAATGTACACACAAGTGTTTTAGTGGCATCAACTGAAAGATATTTACGAATGGAACTGATGCGTCTCAATTCAAGATATGCAGCCTTGCATATGTTCATGACATGTTGGTGCAATGTGAGAGTACTGTCTAGAGCAACGCCTAGGTTCCGTACTGACTGTATGAATTTAATGTTGGTGTTGCCGATATTTATTGTCTGAGGTAAAGGATGTGAATGAGAAAGTCTTTGTGATGTGATCAGAATTTGCCTCAGTTTTATCATCATTCATCTGCAGCTTGTCACATGTCATCCATAATTTC
Source organism: Unio delphinus (assembly GCA_029339505.1). Taxonomy (NCBI): domain Eukaryota; kingdom Metazoa; phylum Mollusca; class Bivalvia; order Unionida; family Unionidae; genus Unio; species Unio delphinus. Next base: position 8,230,142 of record JAQISU010000057.1, on the reverse strand, counting down.
ACATCAGAAATGCACTTCTCTACTCCATGGATGGTAGCTTCAACTTCAGTTGGGTGGCTAGACTTTGTATATTTGGGTTTCATCAGCATACAATTGGTGCGACACTGGGTGATGATCTATGACACTTGAGAGCGGCTTATTAGGTGATTATAGAAAATACTTGATAATATTTGCATCTTAAGAACCCTTAAGTTCACAACGACTGTTGTCTTGGCGTCCTTGGAAACAGGGAAAACCACGAACCTTAAATGAGGCTCATGAAAGTTTATGTGTATTTACTCGGTTGATAAACCCTTTGCATGTAACAGGAAATTATTTCTGCTGGTTGTGGTGCGATTTTGAATAGTTTGTAATATTTATGTTTCCAGTTATATTTTCTTCATCTTTCTTAAAACCAAAGTCAGGCTTTTTGATATGGAAACTGGAAAGAAAGCGCGGACTCTAGGAAGTTATTTAGGCTTCCCTGTAAACCAATTTTCACTAAGTAAAAGTGTGAGCAACGGTTGTGTACCTGTGGCTGCTGAATGGTTCAGGACGACCAAGCGCTCGCAAATCGACGAAATCGACGAAAGTCGCAGTGATTATTCAGATAGCTTATTGCACTACGGTTGGTATAAATTTGTAATGTTATTTGATTATGATATTCTTATATGAAGGAAGATGACGCTTTGCGTAAAATGCTTGGGATTATTCAGGCGCAGTACTAACTTCCAAGAGCAATGTTTAGAAGTCGTTTAATTTGCTGCTTTAAGCAATATTTATTTAAACTCGAATTTTTTTTATGAAGTTTTAAAAGGCCAACTTTACTTTGTGACTTTTTGGATGCTAATGAACGTTTTTTGTTGTTGTTGCTGTGTGTTATAGTGATATAGATGTGAGGTTGCAGTGTCCGCTAGCAATGTCTGATGGTGTGTTATGATTGCATTGTATTGTGGACACGCCGTGTTCGCTAGCATTGTCTATTGCTGTGTAATGATGGCGACAAATAATTTGGCGCTGTTTATTGGATAGCCCGGGGTCTTGGGCGACTTTTGGGTTTTGGTAGATAAGCGTTCTCTTGTAGTAAGCACAGTCTCTCAAGCTGAGATTGCGTCGTGGTTGGCAGCGAGAGGTTGTTGTTTTGTTTTGAGGTTGAAGACCTCATGTTGAGAAGTTTTTCCTTCAATGTATTTTGAAAACTGTTGGGTACCATCGTATAATAGATAATCATAAATCATGTTGCTGATCGACTCTAGGGAGTAATCAACTGTGATTCATTTCCACACATTTCACGTTTGTGATCATTCGGGTCGAATGATTTTTGAAGGCTTAGGTAATGTAAAAGCCTAGGGTATATGGTATTGGTGTTGACGTCTACGTTATTAGCTTTGCTAGATTTTAGTGATTATTTGTTGATTGTGGGTAGTCGGTGTTGAGAAGATACTTCTGAAGCCAAATAATTGGTCACTTTATATGCCGTAATGTATAGTATTTACGAGACTTAAGGGTAGCATGTATAGTGAGGGAAAATGAACTCTTTCTAATTTCTTCTCACAACGAATTCTCAGGATATTCTGATATATGAATAAGTCTTTGTAATACGTATTTGGGTCATGTTCGGTGGTGCGTGGAATAAAGTAACAATCTTCGGCTTAGAAAGACTAGCTGATGAATCATACAACCATGAAATTAGAGTTTCATGATACGTGGTGATTAGAAAAAATTATTATAGTATTTCTCACTTATCCACGTTGGATAAGACACGACTCGAAGTCACGCGAACATAGAAGAGATATATGCGTGATCAATAAATGCGAACGCGTTAAAAACGTTCGCCCACCTGGGGCCTCTCTATTTATTGTACCTAACGTCATGTCAGTAAGTATGCGTGGGGACTGCTAGCCGTCATCCAATTTATCCTGAAAGTTTATTAAATAATTTTAAAAAAGTAAAATATCGGGGTCAATGCTGTTTATTAGGAGTAATCAGTAAAACAAACTGCACAGACTCTGATCTGTTTACGCATTATACAACATTTCAAGGTCTATGGTGTTTCCAATTGGACCTGACTCGTCAGCTGATATATATGGTGCATCTAGTTAACAAAACTGTCCTATGTCTAGTTCTTTCCTTGAGTTCAGTGTGAAGAAATGTTATGAACTATCTATTGGAATATAATTATTGGCACGAGCTCCCCTACCCTTAATCGAAAACGTAAGATATGAGAGATTGAATATTTGGGACAGGCGACAGTCACTCAAGAGACGAAGCCAAACAACGAAAAATACACGAATAATATTAAATTTCTTGACATTTAACACTAATAATGCACACTCACACATTCCCACTAATACTAGCACTCTTGATGATAAATGAAATAAAATAAATATAAACTGATTCAATTCCTGCTATTGGAATATCTGTTGTGACGAGAACGACAGGATCACCCTTCGCTATCATTAGTATTCGACTAAAGAGTAGTGGAGTTCGTGACAATTACAACTCAAACAAACTGTAACAGATACAATTTACAAAATGTCGAAAGTTATTTCTGATCGATCATATTTCGGAGTCAGTGACATGGTAACGAAAAGGGTCATACTATGGTGTATATTGTTAACAAAGAAGGTATATTATATATGTCTAAAATATATGCAAATGACAAGGACAATTGTGCCATGGAGAGAGAGAGAGAGAGAGAGAGAGAGAGAGAGAGAGAGAGAGAGAGAGAGAGAGAGAGAGAGAGAGAGAGAGTAACATATTATCAACCCCATTACCTTGGTGCAAAAAGTTTATACACGAAGTAACAACGACATCATGCCCCATCATCTATTCTATTATAGTGTTAGACCTTATCATTGAAAAAAATCATATGCTGCATAAATTACCATACTATTGTATATAGTTCTGCTCTGGCAGGACACATCTTTGACTAGATGAGTGACTTGCAAATTTCATTCCTGGATCCATGCCTATGATAAACATGGACAAATAAGTCACGGTATGTCACTGGATTATGGCATTGGTTTTCAAATTTACCCTACCGAGATGTCTACAGGCAACAAAAGGGCCAAGTTCAAACAGAGTAAATTCAGTTTTAGGACAATATAGTTGCCTTCATACATAAATAAGAGCAGTTCCCTACCGCTGTGTCAATCAGCGTTTAAAGATTGACATACTTTCAGAACAGACAAGATACTAATATCAAATAAATATTAAAATTTTTGCATTTAAATATAATCAGGAAATCGTATTTTCATCTTGATTTCCAACATAAGAGCTGATATGCTAACCGACATCAAAACTATTGGATTACTAAAATTAAATATGTAAAAGGCAAAATTAATTATAAATAAATTTGTTATTTCATACACTAGCGACAAATAACATTTCCGATTTCGCCACAGCTTTTAGGAAGAAACTTTTAATATCTTTTGAATAAATGTTTCTTTAGGGGATTTATTCGTAAGTTATTTATCATGCATTAGATAAATGACCTTTTAAAACCGGACCTCAAATGTGGCATATATACAACTACAAATCGAGGTATAGACAGATTAAACAGAACATACAACGTACTCACGAATAGTGTAGGTGTGTAGGTGTTTGTTTTATATCATTGACAATGATATTCCACAACACTGCTAGTGAATATGTAAAAGATGTTTAGAAATAAAAGACCAGATAACGAAATAGACAAATATTGTGGAACATGATACTGGAAGTTGGAGTTAGACCATTAATATATCGTGAAGCCTCATTATATAAAGATTTACATGTCAGAATAACTTTAATTCAACGAATAAACGTAAGGACATAACTAGTTTTCGTTTAATAATATTATCGGCATTTTTTTATAGCTTAATTATCGGCTGCGGTATTTAGAATGCCTCGTCTTGCATGTCGTACGAGGCAAAATGTGTGGAAACAACCTGATTGCTACTAGCTGGAGGAAAGGATAGTGGTAGCTGAATAGAGGAGAGGCTGAGTATTGTTTCTACGTGGAAATACTATATCTTGGCATCAACTTCATCGTTGTCAGTAATATCACGCCAGTCTTCAGTGGCTATGTTAAAAATAGACTCAGTTTCACTAGTCTCCATACTTGCATAGGTCACTATTGAAATTAACGAAACCTGTTGCACTTAACCTTATAAAGGACAAGTCTTATTATGACGGGGACAAGGGTCAGTTTACAACCAAGTAAGCCTTCTATTTCGTGTAGATAAATCTGCTTGACTTGGACATGAAGAACGCGTTGTTTATTCCAAGACGTGTGAGGATCACATGTGACCAATCAAAATTATTCAGTTAATGGGAAATCAACAAGACCAAACACGAATAATGTAAGACATGGTCTCAAAAGGACATTGAATAATTGATTGTGTAACGCTTGGTCTGAGGAAGAACAACAAAAAAGTAATAGTGTGTGTAATGTAATGTTTGATCTCAAATGGACCAGAAATAATTCAAAGTGCAAGGTGTGGTCTCAAAAGGCCTAGGCATAATTCATAGCATAAGGCTTGTGCTCAAAGGAATCCGTAATATTTCATCCAGTGACGCCTTTATCCCTATTAATTTGCTGTGCTTTAGCTGTCAAATCTATAACCTCAGGTGACCAGTTTTCAAAAGGTATAGCAAAAGGATGATTGTGGATAGTTCTGCGAAGTGAAGAACTCACTCTTGTGAGAATTGTCAGGGCAACCAAATCTCTTTTTCGAGAGAATGTCCAAAGCGGAAGCAAGAGAAGGAAATACAACATGAAATGCACCAGAACACCCATGCTTAGTGTGTCGCGGAACTGTAAAAATCCCTTTATTTATTAAACTCATATACTCGAGGTTCGCTTCTTGTGTACAATGATACCTAATGGTGATTTATGTATTTTGTATAATATTTCGAAACAGTGTGTTCGTTTCATCCTATGCCGCACGTGCGAAGTGCTTTCTATTCGAAAACCCGATTCATCAAGCGCACAGATGATGTGGGGCTACATTGTTTGTGTATAAATGCCACACCGTAGGACGAAATCTTTACGGAACGTCTTTATAGTGAGTAATGGACGCAGCTATTTTCTATTCTTGTATTTTACTTAATAGGAGATCTAAATTAGCAATAAATTTGCATTTTAATTTGAAACGTCAAGTACCATATGATTCTTATCGGACACGGGTAGGTTCGCCTATGAACTTGTCTATTGCTTTGCGATATTGTAATTCGTATGGCTTACCATATATAACGTCATTACGTGTTATCTTATATGCCCATGTCATTATTACACGGTGTTAGATTTAATTTCAGTTGATCCATAGTCGACGAGGTTTCAGCTGTAGAGCTGACTATATAAGTTGATCATAGCAGCTGTAAAGCTGACCATACCAGCCTGAATGAACAGTGTGTTGCTGGTTGAGTAGCAGGTGATAGGGCGTTGCTGATCGATTGGTGGGTGCTGACTGCTTGATCGAACAAGCAATTGAATGGTGGTCGGCTTGATTGATCAGTGTGACTGGTAGCAAAGTATGCTTGTAACGGAGTATAATGTGTAACTCCATAATGTAATTTTTTAGCCGTGGACCAATTTTAGGGTTTGCTATACCCTGTTTTTTGGGAGTGTTAGTATATCTTGTATGATATCTGTCCCATCGTTTCCTCAATTTTTCACTAATTCAGTGAATTCACAATTTTACCATGTGAAATAAAGAAAACCCACATCATTCTTTTCGTCGTTTGAAATTACCGTGAATCACGTATACTATTTGAGTAAAACACATCCTTCGTTCCTTTGTCGTGTGAAAAATACGGTGAATCATTAACCTTTGTCTTTTTACTGTGTAAGGTTATTTACTTGTATTCACATTTATATTACATCATTAGTTTCGTGTGGTTTGTGTTCATTTTGTCCAATATTTGTATCTTCAACACGCACGTATTAATCACAATTCTTTCTCAATTTGAGCCAGTCATCAATAAACATTGCATTTGTATTACCATCAAATGTGTTCTTTTATAAATCCGAAATCCAACCCGGTCATCTTGGTACATACTGGCGACAGAAAGAGCATACTACAATTCGGTTTGGACATCTCCAAAACCTCTTCCAGCAAACAGCCAAATAGTGAGTGAGGCAGAAAAGGCAAATTGACGCACCCAACGGTATGACCAATAAGAACGCAGCCTTTTAAATCTAGTCCACAAAAAGAGTAGCAATCCAAAGACAACAGTTGTCATAGTAACCATGTGATGTATAAGAAATCATACTTAGCTAGTGAAAAAAAATAGATAAATCCAGCCCAGGAAAGGAAACGCAGACCACATGCGCGAGTGTAAATGGTTCCTCAAAACCAACTTGAGAAAGAATTAAAGAATCCACTATGAATATTAAATTAATGGATGGAATTACGAAGATATGAGCTGAGAAATATAATAGAACAACACGATCCCCCGTAAGAAAAATGTCTCTTCATAATTCAGCAGAACTTAGCTACAATCAGTTCGCATCCTGATACTAATATTAATTCACAAACAACTGAACGCGAAGTTATGTATTTTCTAGATGCCCCTTGCATTCTTACTGGAGGATCACCGCCATCTCACCTCTGTCCGCGTGGGTTCGAGTCTAAGATTCGGCTAATGTAGTTATGCGAGAAAACTTGCCAGTAGCTTCTCGTGGGTCGGTGGTTCTTTCTGGGGTTTACCCCGGGTTCTTCCTCCACCAGTAATACTGGCCGCCATGTATAGCTTATCGTGTGCTGAAAAATGGTGTTAAACCCTACAACAACAACAACAACAACATTCCTACTGGAATTGTGACATAATTAGACCTCTTAAATAAACAATTACACCCTGTTGTCGGGTGTAAATTACTAGCTGAGTATGTCACCTGGCGCACGTTCCTAATGCTAATACCATCGATTCGCTTTTGCACTAATTCACAATTTAGTAACACAAACGAAGTAATGGACTTGACTTCTTCTCTCAAATACGTTCTTTGCTAATTAACGATTGTATTGACATACATTTATAGACATTGAAAAGCATGTTATAATTCATTTAAAACAGATAATTTACTCTACACATATTTGTATCTCATGAAATGCAAGAGCGCTTTAGGATAAATGATTCCCATAACATTCAAGATAAATAAATTCATTCTCACAAATCGTATCAGAGAAATAAATACTATTACACACTACATCATTGAGTTTTACATTCAAGAAAAATGAATGTAGGATTATTTTCTGAACGCAAGGAAAAGTGAAGTATAAAGTTCAAACGAATAAATTCAAGAACTAATTACAAACTTATATATGCATATTATATGTGATTGAGACAATGCCCCAGTGTCTTTTCCGAGACTCTTGCTCTCTTTTCTGTGAAGTCGAATCTGTCTGTCTTTGATAATGGTTCTCTCTCTCTCTCTCTCTCTCTCTCTCTCTCTCTCTCTCTCTCTCTCTCTCTCTCTCTCTCTCTCTCTCTCTCTCATGTTTATATAATGAACAGTTTTTAAATACTGATATAAGTATTTAAGTGATGTCTGCCAAACGAATAATACGACGGCAAGACTTTTAAGAAACATCAAAAACTAACCTAATTTAAACTCTATCATTAGCACTATATACTTTAATATGTAGTTGAGGACAGACTGTGCACGGGGCAGGTTAAAAACAAAAAAGTATCAATCAATTCTTTCGTAACATTTTCTACAGATCTATGCATTCCTAAACATACGCGCTTTAAAGCCCAGCAACATAAATATTAGAAAATGTTTTTCTTTTCTTCTCGTTAAATCCCCTTACAATGCTGGTGCGTCGTACACCACAATCAATCAGTAAAGTTTGAAGTATATAACAACTGATCGCTCCGGTGGCCTAGTGGTTAGAGCATCCGCCGCGGAAGACCGATCCCCGACAGTCGTACCAAAGACTTTCAAAAATGGTACTAACAACTCTCTCGCTTGGCGCTTAGCAGTAAGAGGTTACTGTTAGGACTGGTCGGCCTGGTGTCAGGATGATGTGACTGGGTGAGACATCATGCTACATGTCTCAGGCATGATGCCCCAGTGCTAGACATTACTATAAACTGTCTCACTGCAGACATCGTAGCGATATGACTGAAGACTTCTTAAAGCTATGTTAAAAATCCTAATTACACACACATACAACAAAGGTATCTGTCACTCACTTACTAAAAGATTCGTTATCATACCGATTAATATGTATATATGTGTCATTGAATTTTAAATGTATTATGTGCATAACTAAATAATTAATGAGAAAATCATCAAGAGTTTGACATTTTACTTACCTTTCAAAACGAGTGCTAAAACAAATTTCTGAAGCAAAAGCAAACTACACGAGTCCATGTCCCCGAGCCGTGTATTGTATTGTATTGTATTGTATTGTATTGTATTGTATTGTACTGCATTGCATTGTTGGGGGGGGGGGGGATTTTCTGCAAAAATGTACTATATTTGTTTTCCAGTTTGGATGATGTTGATACACGGTTGTACAGATGTCATCAGCAGAGTTCCCATCCCTCTCCGTGTGTTTCTCCAGTCATCTCGGTACGTTCTCTAGATGATAGGAGGAAAATTTTGATCAGATAGTATCATTTGTGTTGACTACCACGTCTTTCAACACCTTTCAGCCAGATTCAAAATGGACGATCTTTCTGATGCCCTGCTTATTGTCCCCACTGATGTATATAACCTGTTCTTTCTCTGATTCCTAGTGCACTTGGCATCCTCCAGGTCTGCTGTGCAGGAAACGCCATGTCTACTTTCGCCGGGAGGATGAAAGTCTTCTTTCCTTTTTCTCCACAACTTTCTACCAGTCCCTGGTTCTTCTTTATTTCCTTTCATATATGCCTCTTCCGTTCGTTCTTCCTATGGAATGCTGAGTTCCACCAAGATACTCTTCATTACAATCTCAAATTATTTGATAAAAAGTAGACAAAGTGACATCTGCAACAACTTCGGGAACATGAATCTTTCCATCATTCTAGCATTGTTAGTTGTTGCTGGTTTCTTTTGACCGTCTTAAAGAAACTGATGTGGCAAATGTGCATATTGACGCGCATGAATCATATTTTAAGATATTTAAATTTTAATATTTTCTGAATTTACCTTGTTTTCTCCCAGCAAAGGTGGTGCATAAAAAAACTCGGAGTAGTCTTAACATTGATGTAGAAAATGTCAAGTAGATTGTTGTAATAGAGACCAAAACGTTATATTCTAAAACGCATCCACACCGTATGTTTCGAAGTCAGATAAACACTTCTTTGGTTAAGAGATTAATTTGTGAACATGTTTTATTCTGAAGTCGTTTAGCAACCCAATATTCAGATTTAACAAACTGAATAAAATACATGAACATTAAATATCATAGTGATGATAAATTATGAAGTTTTCAAAGGAATTAGAGACTATGTGTGTAATTTACTGATTGCACCATGGAAGAATAGCGTCAGTAGTATCAGGAAACAACGTAGAATCAACATTTGCTTTTATTTCAATTAATGTATGCAATCGGCACAATAAATTATGCAATCAATATTAAATGAGAGAAGATTTTCACAGTTTGTTGTATGCCATGTTATTTAAAGGAAGAGGACAGAGGTTATAAAACAGATCCAATTTTTTAAAATTCTGTTAGTAATACTATAATGCAAAAATGTAATGTTCACATATTTAAATCTTACGACACATGATATTCACTTCTTTTTCGTTTTAACATATAACTGAGTAAACTCCAAGTCTCTAGAGTTTTTCTTTGCTAATGACCTTGATCTCTCAGTAAGGGATTCAACGTTTGTACGCCAATTTACTGACCATATTAACATTTCACCGAATTATCTGGGGGTGGGTGGGTGGGTGGGTATGAGGGAATGTGACAGTCTGGAATAGGAAAAAACACCTAAACTTGAATTTTGTCTTGTTGTCACATTGACATTCAGACAGAGTGTATGACTGGGAATACATCAGACATTCTCAAGTCAATATATATGAAAAGCTACTGTTTCATTAAATACATTCATCAGCTTACAATATATTCTCGTATATGGTCATGGTCGACTGATTTACATATTTCCTTGCTGTGACCTTTATCCTAAGGCGGGAGGTGGGATGGGGTGCGTGGCTATGATATGCTACACATTGCCTGATCATGATATATAACCTGTTAAGTTTGATAGAAATATCTTCAGTGTTTCAAAATTTATATTCAAGGCAAGGATACAAGTCGTGCACTTGTATTTACTGTTGGCATGACCTTCACCTTGAGGTAGATGGCCTTGCTGTGACTTGCTACACGCTACATACATGTTATATTTTTAGTGACCTCAGTTTATTTATAGTATCTTTAGTGGTTTTTATGACCTATTCAATATCTGGTCAAAGATATGTGAGACTGAATTACATTGCTCTCTCGTTCGACTATTGTGCGAGACAAACCGTATAGTCCCGATGTACTAGAGCACTTTGAGACCTTTTCAACCTCACAAAGTTGTGGGTAAGTAAATGTTAACGGGCTCATACACGGACCGACAGATGAACCATATCATAGCATAACGTGCTGGACTTAAGACGGGTGCTTTAAAACATGCGTAACATTGTATTTTGGTATTAGGTTTTGGTACCTGCAAGATTGTTTCAGTTCTTTTGGCAGCTGCCTCATAAAACTTTACTTAATATTTCAAGCAAGACTCATCACTCTAGACTTCAAAAACCATACTATGAAACCTGGAATAAGAGTCTAGCTTTATGAAAGAGAGATCTGAGATACCTGTGTTGCTCGGGACACTTTATTTTAAACGATGTGATCAATCTGTGATCCTGTCATGAGAACAAACAGCGCTTAGAACCTGCCATAAGCACGATATGTGTTATAATTACAATGTGTCCGTACATACCCACTGCTATTATAAATACGATTTGTCCGTGCATACTAAGCACCTATTATCAACACGATGTGTCCGTACATAACCAGCATCTGTTACAGCCGCGATATGTTCGTACATAATCAGCGCCTATTATATAAATCACGATATGTCCGTACCTACTCAGCACCTTTTATAGCACGATATAATCGTACCTAATCAGCACCTATTATAATCACAATATGTCCGTACCTACTCAGCACCTATTATAATCACAATATGTTCGTACCTACTCAGTACCTATTATAATCACAATATGTCAGTACCTACTCAGCACCTTTTATAAGCACGATATGTCCGTACCTACACAGCATCTGTTACAAGCAGGATTTATCCGTACATACTCAACACCTGCTACAAACACAATATATCTGTATATATTGTAACTGAACATTACCACCCAAACTATGTACAACTTAGGCCATTTTAAATAATGGCATTAATGTCCGCCATTTAGAATTCCTAACATCGAGAAATTGATAACTTGAGTGAGTGATTATATTAATGTGCAATAATGTAAATTTAGTTCTTTATATTAAATAAGGAAACATATATCTGATTGATCAGTCAGTGATGTATATGAAATCTGTGCATGCTTACGAGAATGACCCGTCCATTTGACTTTTAGTTCGCAATGAATTTTATCCACCTGTGAATAATCTACGCAATCAATAAACTTGCTGGATGTGAACAAAATAAAATCTTTCAAGGATTAATGAACTGTAATACGTATTAATGAAATGCACTACGGTCTTTTGAGCACTCACCTGAAAGGTTAAAAGGTCAGTTGGCTCATTTCGGCATATTACTAATTGGTACTCTGATAACATTAGTCCTTATTGTCTTTGATAACTTTATTGAACCTTTGAATTCAAGTATGTGTCAAAGTAAAGATCAAACGAATTCTAAAGACACATCCAACTTGAAGTTTACAAACAAAAGTGAAGATGCAGCATATATTTGATGTGACAGTCGATGCCACGTGCCTTTCATTCCATTGGCGTTGTTCAGGAAAGTTAACTTAAGAAAGATCACGCGGTTTATCCCTTTGATCACCTAAAGAAAGTATGTGAGGAAGGTGACAAATTCTTTCACTGACAGGGAAAACGTATTTGTTAATTCTTTCACGCAAGCATAACCTGTCAAATTAAACTTTTACTTCAACTATTAAGGTATAATTAAGTCATGATAATGTCATGATTTTTAATTGGTTTTGCATAGGACTCAAAGATTTTCATTTACGAAAATGCTATTGTTTTGGGTTTAACACCATTTTTCAGCACATGATTGGCTTTATAGGGCATCCATTATAACTGGTGGAGCAAGAACTAGGAAAATTCATGGAAACAACTACTGACCCACGGGTAACTAGTGGCAAGCATTCTCACATATCCAATTCTGACCGAGCTCAAGACACGAACCCAAACGGACACAGGTGATATGGCAATGATCTGATAAGGAGACTACTCTGCCACACCCGGAAGCAAACAAATTGGAGTATATATACACATCACATGTTTGAAACCTTGAATTATAAGCGTTGAATGTAACAGGTTCAAATCTACATGTAGCGTGTTTCGATCGTTGTATTATAAGCGTTGGAAGTTAATAAGTTAAGAGTCTATAGGCCTGTATCACACATTTTTTCGTGCTCTTAGAGGGACGATACATAGAACATTATAATGTTTCTTTGAGTCATATCGCATAAATTGATTAACGTGTCAACAAAGGCGACATCTTACACTAATATGTCTTAAATTAAGTCAAAAACTGCATTGATCACCGCGAACTGACCAAATAATCAACATTTGTTGCCTGGTAATTTAAGGTAAAATTAATTAACAATTGTTGTCTGGTACTTTAAATGTTAAAATATCAAGTTAAGATCCACAGAGTATATTCATTCAAAATTAACCAATTCTTCATCTACACCTACGATAGCGCATTAGCCTTGAACCGAACAGCTATTGACAACTACAATGTTGAACGGTCATGTTAAATGAATGGAGAATCCCTGTTGAAACATGAGCTTGTATTCGTGGCGACTTACTGGTGCCCATTTCACAGTATAATAATAATAATGACGATAATACTTCATACCGTATATACCCCTACAAATTTGGATTCAACCGTAAACGACATATAATCGGTGCTATCATTGCGTAGTATGCAGTAAGCTCAAGATGTATGCTGTTTTCCTCCCACAAAATAGTTACCAGACCAAAATATATCGCTACATTAAGCGATGGGTCATATAACCAAGAACATATCTGTAAATGTATGAATCAGCTATCCCCAAAAATGGTTTATGGACCTCGAATTTCTGTAAGCCATGCATGAACTGTAGACGATCACCTGTAACCTGACACAAGGTAATGATATGCAGCAACTGTCGACAAAGACGATTCATCGTACGCCAGCAAATATGAAGCACAAATTGACACAAACTGTTAGATGATTCCGCTATAAAAAATATATTTAATGAATAATCACATATAAAATGAAGTTAGAGTGATGCAGTGCAATTCCCTAAAATTATTATAAACAGAAGTTTTACAATCCCCAAAACAAGTCCCGTTTACTACAGACAATAATACCTAATGTAGGAGCAAGTGATAATATCTTTAAACATTTCGCAAGTTAAGAAACACTTACAATATACTTTGGAAAACCAAGTTTGTATGTTTTAAAATATCTCAAGCATTGTTAAAGAAACGTTTGTAATTTCCATTTTTGTAGTGAATACTTGTTTTATCTTGTTTGGTTATTGTGTGTATAGCTTGGCCTTACTTCAAAAGTGCGTGTACGAAAAAAAAATGCTAGCTCCACGTCATCATTTTCCCTTTTGGCGATATGTGCAGACTATTTCCGGATAAGATCATATGCTTGATACAACCCGATCTCCTGTGGTTGTTTTTGAGGTATGTGGCTACTACATACGACTATAACCAAATAACTGTAAGTGACTTAAATGTACACTGGTGTGTTCTGGACAGATTTCTATGCAACTAAATTGGAAATTCTAATGAACATATGACATTACACTCACAAATCGTCCATCGTATGAATGTAGGTTTAGGTATATTAATTTATCGGACTAGAACAGCAGTGGCGTAGTGCGGGATTCGCAATCGAAAGTGTGACAATTCGAATATTGATATCAGATCAGTTTAGTAATTCATCATAACTAGACACAAAAAAGTGGGCAATTGCGTGGAACTATTTCGTTGAGCTCGTAACATATTACCGCTTTTAGTCAAATGGCTGCGGTGGTTGTCTTATAAAAGAATTGTACAGCTAATTGCCAGATATGACGAAGTGTTCGTCAGGTGGTGTGTTATTCAGATTGGCCCCCACAATCAACTTTCTCTTGTTCCAGTAAAACAGAATAATGCTTCTAGTTACAATCAATGCCAATGTGCAGCGTCTTGTACGAGTGATTTTATGCAGTGGCCTTATTATAGTATAATTATGCAGCGCCCTTATTGGAGCTCTCCCTTATGCAACGCCTTTATTAATGTGCTCTTATGCAGCGCCCTTATTGGAGCTCTCCCTTATGCAACGCTTTTATTAATGTGCTCTTATGCAGCGCCCTTATTGGAGCTCTCCCTTATGCAACGCCTTTATTAATGTGCCCTTATGCAGCGCCCTTATTGGAGCTCTCCCTTATGCAACGCCTTTATTAATGTGCTCTTACGCAGCGCCCTTATTGGAGCTCTCCCTTATGCAACGCCTTTATTAATGTGCTCTTATGCAGCGCCCTTATTGGAGCTCTCCCTTATGCAACGCCTTTATTAGAGTGCACGTATTTCATCGTTTCAGTTCGAGATACCTTGATATGTTAACGTATGTCCAAAAAAGAGTGAAGCTTTTATTAATTAAAAATTTTATACTAATTTGTGCCGAACATGTCCACCAATCATGTATCATAATATAAAAAACAAGCGTAGAGAGCAGAGATAATGCCATGGTTTCCAATGTTGCCCATTGTTGAAACTCTTGAAGTAAGCACTTCATAGTATATATCCCCTTCTTAATTTTGCGCCATGCTTATATCTGCATTAAACAGAAACCTGAAAGTATTTCATATTTCCGCTTCCGTTGCTGTAGTAGTCACGTGATTATGAAAACATTTACATGCCATTTCTTTTGACTGCAGATGAATTCGTATCCAGAGCTGATTATTAAGAACAAATACATACAAGATGTAAAGATTTTTAATTTATTGGTATAGTCAAAATACAAAAACAACAACATATACCCATAATCTACGGCGTTATTTCGTGTCTCTGTACATCAAAAATACTACATTGACATTTGAGGCAATGTTAACAATAACCAATTGGTCATCAAAGTGGGTTAGACTTTAATTATATTTGTTATACCATCGTAAGGAACATTTTTAGCATCCAGTGAATATAAATAATTCCAATCCAGCTTTATTTATTTATTTATTTTTAATTTTTTTTAAACATAATATTGATTATGTTGGAATATGCCTCTGAATCTACCATGAAAGTTTGACATTTTGGAACTATTTTACTTATATATTTAAAATTATTAATACTTAAAATTATATTCCACTAACATCATTATCATTATCATCATCATCAGTCTCTTGACCTAGTGTGGTCATCGAGGCGCTGTGCTGCTGAACATCTGACCAGTTCCCTCTACTTGTCTCTATCATGTGTCAATGCCTTTGTCTCCGCAAAGCATTTACTGGTCAATTACGTGATGTTGTCAGTCCACTTTTTTCTCTGTCTACCTCTCCTTCTGTCACCCTGGACGCTGCCCTGCAGTACTGTTGTGGATAGACTGTTGGCTCTAGTGACATGGCCGTACCATTTCATCTTCTCTTTTTGACGGTGATGAGGAGGTCTTCTTCCTTTGTACCCAATGGTCTTACGTAGTTCTTCATTTGTGGCCCATGTAAGAGAGGTCAAGGATGGTTCTGTAGCATCTCAGTTCCTGGATTCTTCTCTGTAATTCTGCTGCCAGGGTCCACGCCTCATATGAATACAAAAATAGTGAGATGACTAGTGCTCTCAATGGCATGATTTTAGTTTTCAGACAGATGTTCTTGTCTCTCCAGATGGGTCTTAGCTGAGCTGCCGTTGTTTGTGGTACTCGTGACACAATTTGCGCTCTTGATCCCTCTTCGTTGATTATGGAAAAAACAAGATATTTAAACTAGCTCACTGTTTCCAGTTCCCGTCCTCTGACTTTTGACTCTGGCTGAGATTTGTTTGCTACTATTTGTCATCAGCTTTGTCTTCTTAGCGCTAAACTCCATGTCAAATCTGGAATATGTTTCACTCAGGTTCTTCGCTAAGGTGGCAAGCTCTTCTTCACTGCCTGCCAGTCCATCAATGTCGCCTGCAAAGCGGAGGTTGGTGATGTTATGCTCTCCAATGCTGACTGTCCCATTGTGGTTTTCCAAGGCTTTGCTCATTATGCACTCTAAGCAGATCGTGAAAAGCGTGGGTGACAGGAGATAGCCTCGACGTACTTCGTCTGTTGTCTGGAACCAGCCCCCACAGAACGTTGAGCAATTACTGCACTGGTAGACATGGCGTACAGCTGTCTGATGGTATTGGTCAACTTTTGACCCATATTTTACTTCTTCAATGTGGTCCACAATGTCTCATGTTACACTGTCAAAGGCCTTTTTGAAACCTGTGATCACATGATAGATGTTTTGTTGATGTTGCGAGTCCTTTCACACAGAACCCTGAGATTGAATAATTTGTTATGTTGTGCTTCATCCACTCATGAACTCTGCCTGTTCTTCAGCGAGTATTTGTTCTGCTTGTGGTTTCAGCTCAGCAACACCTTGCTAGCATGGCTGATCAAACTGATAGTTCTGTAATTTTGGCACAGCTGGAGACTGCCATTTTGGGGAAGTGTTATAATCAGTCCATTGTGTTGGCCATTCACTTGTCTGCCAGATGTTGTTGCAGATACTTTTCTGTATGATGTCATGCATATCCATGTGTATGTGAACATTAACAAAGCACACAGGTTTATAAAGTTACAAAATTAAAAGTTAAGGAGACAAGCTAAGAAATTATTCCGCATTTATTTCTAAGTAACCTGTTTTCATTATCGTTTAAGAGACAAATCTTTACGGCAATGGCGAAACAGGTGTTTGAATATAATTGTCTTTCTTTTTTCACCTCTTTTGCACAGATTATATTCATTTCGCTCATATTAGTTAATGACTGTTTAACTAATATAATTTAAGAACTCTTCCTTATTACAGGTACGTGTGAACGGTAATTATGAGGTATAATTTGTTTGCTTATTTCTGCCTTTCGTTCAAGTGCCAGGACGAAAGTATTGAACGAAAATTTAGAATATCATCATACACGATTTTTAAGGAATATTGAGGACTGTGAGGATGGACATAAATTATTAATGGAAACTGAAGACTGAGAGTAGACAAAAACTAATAATATATATTGAATACTGCGAGAATAGACAAAACTATTAATGGAAGTTGAAGACTGTGAGAATAGATAAAAACTATTAATGGAAACTGAAGAATGAGAATAGACAAAAACTAATAATAGATATTGAAGACTGCGAGAATAGACACAACTATTAATGGAAGTTGAAGACTGTGAGAATAGATAAAAACAATTTATGGAAACTGAAGAAACGAGTTCATAGGTAAGACGAAAATATGCGACGGAAATTGAGAGTGTTAGGATAGGTAACAATTCTCGACGGAAGTTGACACGTATCAGGATAGACGAAAACTATTAACGGAATCTGAAGAGTACCAATGTGACAACAATCGCATATGCTATTAACTTAGACACGTTACTATGATTATCATACTGCTTTTAGCAAAGCTATTTTTCGAATCCAGCCATGTATACCCAATTATTGAGGACGATATGTTAAGTATGATTCTTTTCTATTATGTGTTTATTAATGAATAGAAAAATGTAACACATCAGAGTGAAAAAAGAGCTGCAATAATTTATATTTTGTTGTACTTTATTACAAGTATAACTCGGTCAGTATTTATTGTATTTCTCGTGTACTATTTCAGCCTGTTGTGTTGTCTCAGTATTTATAGCATTTCACGTGTGCTAAGGACCGCTTCGGTGGCTTAAATGTTTAGAAATTCCGCAATAGCAGCTGCCTCGTTTGGTGCATGGCATTAAGGGAGCAGCAGAGAGGGTGAACAGACCTTATAATAGAAGCGATACATAGAAGCGTCCATTTGCTAAAAACTAAGGCTTACTACAAAAACGAAAAAAAAAATATAAAAGAAAGTCAATAACAAGAAACCGAAGTCTCTAACTAACCGAGAGAGTAATTCTTGGGTTAGTTAATTTTCTTATTGCTTTTCGTTGTGGTGTGTTTTATTTTAATTATGCGCGCGATGTTTACTCGTTGACATCTTATCAAGGTCACACCCTCTCTGCTGCTATCCAAACATTTTATCAAGATCGACTCGGTATCTTAATCTAGGATCATGTGAATTTAATGTTATAAATCCGTGTGGGGTTGACTAAGCATGACTAAATAAATTTCTAAACTTAATTATATCCATATCTCCGCTGCACCAAGTTTGATGAATATTTCGTGGAGTATGCGTATCACCTCCATTAAAAACAGCTAAACTATTACAGTTATTCCTGATCACCGCTAAGTAACACAAATCACATCAGTAAGATTTTATGTCTACATCGGAAAAATATTCTCGCCAGATTTGATTATTTATCCAGCATTACAGCCTCGTACACAACTAAATTATTCATAAATCCATCAAGGTCATCCACGGAAGGTGCTTCATCAAAGTCAGTAATAAAACTAATAACATCATCACCGTCTTCATTTATCGTCTTTACAATTTCATTAAATTCTTTTTAACACTTAGTAACATCGCTTATCACCCACAGGCCGATCAACTAAATACAGCTTATCGCATTTCAACCATCGCATTATTAAATTAAGTTGCAGTTAATTGCGTTTTAACAATTACAGATGGAGGTATGATAATGATTCTGATAGAATTTGGTAGCGCTGCATGATGTTTTATTGTCGTTGAAAAATCATTTACATACATATTATATAAATATAATAAATAATATGGATCTATATTGTGTTAAATGCATGGCACGTACTCATCCAGATACACCAACAACTATTACAACACACAAACATATCAGCACTTACAGGTTAGTGTGAACAATGTGGTAGAAAGAATTTTAAATGTTTTCCCCTTGCTAATTTAAGGAATATAAAAAAACGAGGAGGTATTAATGCAGCAAAATTAGGAATGTTACCGGGAACTCCATGGGCTAAGTAACCATGATAAAAACCTTCCAGTATATAATTATTGTGGGCCTGGAACCAGACCTGATATTCGACTTGATAATCAGTCTCAATAATTTAATAACACGTGTTGTTTACCGAAACCACCAGGTCCATTTAGATAAACAGTCTTATGTCTGGATACTGGATCGGATATAGATGGCACAGACAATAACCCTGATATCTGATTATTTTTGCCTGATTTTAGTAGGTAAATATTCTTGATTTCAACATCTGCGAATTCAGAATAATTATATAACATTTCTCGTTTTATTCTCCACGAACACTACGGTGCACCAGTACTTGTAAAAGAGTAACTAATTCTGTATACTTTTATCGATATAAAATGAATCCGTTTCAACTCTGACTGCAGTGGTGGGGAATGTATTTATCATCGATAGCAAGTTTATAGAAACATAAGCGAGCAGAGACGATCTTAGATTATGTGCTGAGGCGATGTATCATCGATATAGCCAACAATTGTACCTAACCGAGTTCTTTTAGACAAGTAGGCATTTTCTAGACTTACAAATATATTTCTATCTGCTGCATCTGCGTTTATAAAATCATAATCAGCATCATCTAGAATTAGTCGTGCATAATATCGCTTATGATCATATGCACCACCTGGAGCAAATTTATCGATTATTCTTCTAACGGGATCTTTTGCGGTTTTCTCATCATCGTGTGGTAACCAAACTTCGCTCTGCTTCCGATATGACATAATTGCCTCATTTTACAATCAGCAATATCAGCCATTTACAATCAATCGTATATCATAATAAAATTTTGGTGCCCTGTAATTTTCAGAGAAATGCCTATCAAACCAACTATAACAAATCGGATCGTGTCCCTGACCAAATTCGAATGATACAATACGAGCAAATCCGGTTAGATCAAAATCAGTAGCGGTCCATTTATCGATACTCGTCATTTCGTGACGGGGGTGTCCAAATCTTTTAAAATATCCAGAACATTCTCTGTGACTAAGAAAACTTCCGGGATAACACGCAACCATATCCACGTAAATAACGTCGTTGTAATTATACTTGGTTTTCCACTATCCACCGTGTCCGTATTCACAGCAACTGAATTGTACGTCTTCGAGAAGTTCAACCTGTGCTGGCTTCCACGATTTGTTTTCTCTTGCAAAGTGAGCTGCAACTGACGGAACTGTAAGTGAATTTTATAGTAATTGCTTCATATTCTCTGTTGAAAATTTCTGAGCAAGATTTTTCATGAAGAGATTCTTACAAATTCATCAAACTTACATTTTTCTTTGATACAAATACTTCTATCTTGGCTAATAAGTTAATCGTCGGTTTCAGAACTCTGAAATAGCCATACTAACACAGGATCGTGTTTATTTATTATGTCAATAAAATCAAACCGATTTCTTACAGAGTCTTTCTCTGGGGAACAATCTTATGGTTTGGTCCCGTGTAAATATTGGTACTGCATTAGTCAACGCGTTGGCATTATGATCAATAATTTAAATCGAAGCTCTTTTTTGATGTATATCTTGATTCGTATAAAATATCTCAGGTTATCGTTTCTTCTAATATTGGGAATTTTAGTTCTTTTTCCCTAGCTCAGCAACATCTTTGATAGGCGCCCAGGTATCTGTAACTATTTCTCCCCAGTAATTTATGATTTTACGTCTATTGTCACTTAGACCGTTTCCACGTATCGCGTTTGTAAAATGTTCCATTACTAGTTCGGCTACACAATTTGTTTTGAAAATTTCATCGGTTTCAGATTATCAAAACTGGGTTTTTCATTTATCGGATAAATTCCATAAATAAGCGCGGTTACAGGATACTTTCTTTCATAACAAGGTTGTTTAATACCTGTCAACATTCCTGGTTTGGAATGTTTAATCAGTATGAATTTTGTTTTCGTTTTGAAGGACAGGATCATATTGGTCACGAATAATCTAATTATCTGTTTCTGCTAGTACAATAGATTTTACTCTGAAACAATATGTTTGAGTATCGAGATAATTATTGAAATTTGTCGCTCGTTAATCGTTCATCGTTGCATCGAAACCATCAGTGATTTTGAATGGTGACCATACATTGAGATGTGCCATCTTTGCTAAATTCCTTCTTGACATCGTGAATTTCATAAATCATATTTGTATTCTTCGGATCAACCAGAGTTTTTATTGGTAAGTCAGGAGATATTTTATCAAGATTAAATTTTAATTTATAGAGCTTGATTTTAGATAATCTCTCAACTCCTCCATATTATATTTTAAACAAATATTTAAATTAAAGATATTGCATATATAATGACTCAAACAAAGAATCAGTACAGGTGGTTGATGATAATATGTTCAACATCTTGCAATAAATCCTGTATAAATGAATTCTGCGGACGTCATTTGCAAAGTGTACGGCGAGGAGCTTTAGGACCTAAACCGTGTTGACAAAGTGGTGTTGGAGTTAAAAAAAAGACGATCACAAGTCTGTTTGCAACGTGGCGGTAAAAGATATAGAGAACGCGAAAGATTATGATAAAAGTAATATAGACAGTGACAAGGCTATACAAATGTGTACGATTATTTCTCTAGATTCTCAAATAATAATTTAGACAAATACTGATTTAAACAAATACTATTATTTAAAATGAAGCAAGAATTTGTATGGCATCCCATCATCAAGAATTATGAAGCATCTCGTGATGGTGTAATCAGAACCTGTCGATTGAAAAGGTCAGTTTGTCATGTCAGTAATAATGGTTATCTAATGTTTACTGTTAATGTCGATAATTTTCATGGGGTAATCAAAGACGGTCTTGTAATTGACCATATTGACTCAGATCCTAAAAATAACTCCTTAAATAACCTTCAGGCTATCACACAAGGTGAGAATACTGCACGTGGTGGGAGTGATAAATGTAAAACAGTGGGAAGGACACCTCAACTCTATAGGTAAAACTAACTAGTGAATTTTTAAAAAAAGTCTGTGAATGAAGCCGACAAATATTTTGATATCTTCATATCTTAGGTGCAAAGTGTAGCAGAAAATGTGTACAAATCCACTTTTTCGAAAACATTTCAGAAACAAATTCGGTTTGAACACATAACTGAAGAAATAACTGTCTCTGTCAAAAATTCTCATTTTACATACTACTCTCTCTTTCCCTTTGAGTAAAGGGAAATAATTATATGGTACTGTTTATCCAGAAATTGCAATTGCTTTTGTCATCATAATTAATCAATTAACCAACTGTGCGATAATTAATCATTAAATAAATAATGGCAATGTAGAAAGATATGTATAGTTTCTAATTTTCATACAAAAACCAATTTTAGAAAAGATGCAAATTTATTCCCACCTTGTGTAATAATAAATTTGATAATCGCGTATAGATTCATCCCTGACAACTGGTGAGTCTATGTCGATTGCTGGGTCAGACACACGTTTAAACATTTTATATATTCCTAGATCTAAATCAAATCGCCTACGAAGTCCATCTCCGGTAAAGCTAGTATTTATACTTTGTTCTTCTTCTTGATTCATCAAGGCTGCTAGTTGTTGATCCGTGGTTTGGTTTATTATTTTACTGACATTCGCGGGCATAATTTCAGTAGATAGTAATTTTACTGACGGCGGTTTTCGTCGTAATAATTGTGCTAGTCTATCCTTGGCTGCAGAAAAAGCCTCTCCGGCAATATTACCAATAGCACCAGTAGATGTTTCACTAATACCACTAATAGCTTACATTGATAATTGTTTTGCGATTATAGTTATTTTGGGAGCTATTCTTGCAATTAGCCCTTGAATAACATCATTAAAAGGGCCATCGCCGTAAGTTGCTTTATAGACTGGTAATTGTGAATTTGTTACTGTGACCATTACAGGCCCACGGTGTCGTTGATGTATGATCATCTTATTTGTTATTCATTTATCTAATCACACAACTAGTCACTGATAGTTTTTAACGAGTTCGTCGAAATGTTTCCGATAAATGCTAATATCCATGATATCATCTTGAAACAATATGCTCTCGAAGTTCTTGCTTTCTTGATCAACGTAGATCCCTACTTCTTCTAATTTCTTCAAATTGCGATTCTTCCTCTTCCTCATTCGGGGTTATATAAACAACGATTTTATATATATCCCATTCGTATTCTTGGGTGTTCTAAAGCTCTGGCTTTAGATGCCGTAGTTGATATCCCGCCACGGTAACCTTAACAGAATAATCCATAACTTTTATATAGCCATGCTGAGTAAAATATCTAGTTTTTAATCCTGGTTTAGATATATCCATTACACTATTTTATTCGTCGTGAATTTCAGCATGTGTTTCGTCGGCTGACTCCATAGCTTTCTTAATTTGTTTGGGTAATGCTCCAATAACCTGCTGTGATGCTGTTGTATCCTCGGCTATCGTTTTGGTTTGTTTGACAATTGTTTTAAATTAATTAAGATATATATGACAATTATTTAATTTACAGTAGCAGAGAGGGTGTGACCTGTGACCTCGATAAGGTGACAAGGGGTAAACATCGCGCTCACAATAAAAAAAAAAACCAAAAATACACAACGACAATAAACAGTAGCAAATTTAACTAACATAAAAGTGACTCGCGGTTAGTTAGAGGCTTCCTTTTATTGTTCTTATTGTTATTTTTTTTTTTTCGTTTTTGTAAGAATCCTTAATTCAGCAAAATGGACGCTTCTATTGTGAACAATGTTCCCTCTAATGTTTGATGATGCTGTGCTTAAATATAAAGGCGTGCGCGGAAAAACATGATGCAAAATTTTAGTGAACGGCATTTGTGAAAGTCGTACATTTACAAATGTTTAAAACTCTATTACACAACAGTCTTCTATATGATAAATTAGACATTTCGCACAGGCATATACATTGTTCAAATATGTTAATAAAAATATTGTTCTACTTACTTTATATTAATGATGTCGATAAAGTGCTACACATATATGTCATATTTAATTATAAAAACTACAAATAAAATAAATGTAGTTCGAAATTTAGAGCAAAACAGTTACTTTATTCATTTATTGCCGAATTTTCACGTCTGTCTTTGTGTGTGGTCCAATGCTTGTAAACCGCATCTAGATCAATAGTGCTTCCTGATGAAAGATAGAATTTTATGCGCATCAAATTATCCAAATGATTTACTTGTAGCCTGTTTCTAGATTTTGTTTTAATTGAGTTCATTAGGCTAAAACCGCGTTCGCAGTCTGCACTTGATGCTTGAAATGTCCCACAAATGTCCAGCAGAATTGACAGCTCTTTCATGTCTTCATTCTTTATGACACAGCTTACGACGTCAGTGAAAGTCTGAATTGATCCAGTCTTCACTTTCTCTGCAATCAAAAATTTGAAGTTATCATATTGTTCACCGATCTTTGAGATTACACTCTCTTGACAGTTTGGTATAATTCTTGAAAACCTTCTTATCAGTTTGTTCAAACTGTCTTTGCCAAATTCAAAACTTGAATTCTTTGCAATGATGAAGTGGTCAAATGCTTGCCAATCCATTAATTCATCATCCGGAAATCTCTTCTCAAGGTGATTACATAATAGTTCAACAAATCTAAGAATTACACCCTTGTCGACATCACGGTCAATTGAATTAAGAACTTCCTTCACTGCATCACTCCAATGAACTGTTTCTCCGAGATACTGCGATCTTATTTTACATATTTTGACCTTTACAAACTGAAACGCTTCAATAGTTGTCAGAATACTTCTTTGAAAATATTTGCTTATTGATACCAGTTCTCCCAAAACATCGTTAAGTACTGTCAAAACAGTCGAAACTGTGGATTTAGAAGTCTCTTCAGACAGAACTTATTGATTGGATCATTGCTCATGTTTACTTGTTCAGTGCAATAGTCAATCGAAACGTTGTAGTTTCGCACAAAAGTGGCAACTGCTAAATGCCTAGACAACCACCTTACCTCATGCAAAGGCCGAAATGCCACGGAATCACTTTCTGCGGCATTGGCCAATTCCTGGAATTTCTCAATTTTAAGTAATGACCTGCTTAACATTGTATAAACTGTCCGAAGTAATGTTTCAATATCGTGAATTAATAAAACTTGCTTCCAAGCATCTTCAACAGCTAAGTCTTCGCGATGAGCAACACAATGTTGTTCACACAAATGATGTATCTCACGTCTCAGAATTGCAGCCACACCATCATTTTTCCCTAGCATGACAGATGCGCCGTCTGATGTAAACATCACCATCTTCTGCTGATCAAGGTGATTTTCACAATAGAATTGTTTTATTGCTGTCACAATAGAGACGCTGTCGCATGAGGACAACTTCACGATGCCACCGAATATTGTTTTGCAAACAATTTCTGCAGCAGGTAATTTTCCCTCTCACATATTTGCTGCGCGGCAACTTAAAACTGCTGCGCGGCAACTGAGTAAGAGCTGCGCGGACGCGCAGCTTAGAGGGAACATTGATTATGAGGTCTGTTCACCCTCTTTGCTGCTAAGAGGTTAGTACTAGGACTGATGGGCCTGGTATCAAGATAGCGTAACCTGTAAGACATGGTGCTAAATCTATGCGGCACGAAGTGTCAGTGTTAAACATCACTATATACTGCCACACTGCAGACATTGTAGCGATATGACTGAAAATTGTTAAAGGTACCTTGAAAATTACCCACAGACACACATAAAAAAACACACACACACACACACACACACACACACACACACACACACACACACACACGTGTACTGTATCGGTCTGTTGTGTTGTCGCGGTATTGACAGCCGTCATGAGAAATTTCCTCCTGGGCATGGGCCTAAAAAGTAATTTATATAGCTACACTCAAAGATGTAAATTAATGGATAAAACAATTTAAAAAGCGATATCTGAAATTCGTAAATAGTAAACAAGACTCTGTTATTCTATATCAATCAAGCTTTTTAACCTTCAATAACAAACTTAATATTTAGTGACCGAATTTAAAAAAAACAATATCTTTAGTCTTTTTACTAATAGTATCAGTCCTTTGCAGCAGGGTCTAACCAATATGCATCTTATAAACAGATGCAAGGGGTGGGGGAAGAGGCTTTTGTGGAGGGGTAGGAAGCTTCTATGCAATCACAATCTGATATAAAACAACTTTTGTGTTGTGTATTGAGATTTGTCAATCATGCTTGAAGCGATTGCTACTTACTGATGTTGTTGTATTAGGATTTAACGCCATTTTTCAGCACAAGATAGGCTATACAAGGCGGTCAGTATTATTGGTGGAGGAAGAACCCGGGAAAACCACGGAAAGAACCACTGACCCACGAGAAGCTACTGGCAAGCTTTCGCACATACCCACATTTGCTGAATCCGAGACTCGAACCCACGCAGACAGAGTTGAGATGGCAGTGATCCGTAACGAAGAGATTTTTAGACAATTCGGCCACTAGGAGCCCCCTGCTACTTACTGAAGCTTCCAAAAATGACGTTTGTGTCTATAACAGATGGGTCGATAAGTTTGTATGTATTGAGAGCTGTCGTATTTTGATGTATTAAATGTTTGACTTTTATCATCATAAATTTCAGTACTTATGTAAAAGCGTTATTAGACTTAAACAAGAGCCGCTTATATCAGATGGTTTAAATAAAAAATTAAGAAACGTCATTTTGTCCACACCATTTATTGATGCTCAGAAATATACTATTGTTTTGTCTTTTTGGGGCTAAGCTATAAGTTTGTTCATATCTAATGGCATGTCTGAGTTCTCAAATCAACGATACATCAGATTTTCAACATCTTGACGTAAACAGTTATTCATTTACAGTGCAACACATTTTTTAGCGGTAGGCCAAATCAATGCTCCATGAAATCTCATATTTAAATTCAGAAGCTTAAAATGAGCTGAAACAAGTGTCAACAGCAATACCGCTTCGACATTGATGAGACTGTAGATAAGAACTAAAGATTTTGTTTTTTAACACGTGTAGAAGTTATAAAGGTATCATTCATTGTTATATGTAGATGTTATACGAAATGGGGTAGCAACTGAGCGTTTAATACCGAGTTAAACTTGGCTGGTTTTGGGGAGCAATATTCACCCTGCTTTAAAGAAATATGTTGGAAAAGTTGAAACTATAATATTTGTAATGCAAGTGAAAACGAGAAAAAACAGTCCATACAATTCCATATTTTTCTCTGTCTCTTTGTCTGTGTCTGTCGATGACTGCCACAGCATTTCATGGTGAAAGTATGATATTCGCGTGGTGCAGAGAGAGAGAGAGAGAGAGAGAGAGAGAGAGAGAGAGAGAGAGAGAGAGAGAGAGAGAGAGAGATTTTTTAAGGTATGTTTAGAAAACAAGCTTCAAAATACTTATTACCTTTGGCATCTTTCATTGCATTAAAAATAGGGCCAATGATGCGATTGTACAGCAAAGAAGTGCATCTAAAAGTTAATTGTTACCTATTAACTATAGTAACTATGGTAGCTAAGGCAAATGTATTAATTACTCACAGCATGATGTCAGCATTCATGGAGGTTACTTACTTGTACATACTATTTGTATATTTTTAATTGATATACATTTAACATGTTACCATGGCATGTTTTTGTCACTTTCCAGAGCTTGATTGTATACATGTTCAAAATTATATAACGGTAAAAAGTAATGTTCACAACCAAGGTAAAATGGTCAGGTTTTCAGTCATCGCATATTATTTTGAACATAAAAATCAGCAGAACAATACCTTGGATAGCTTTTAAACACATACGTTTCATAATGATACATGTCTGAATAAATCTTTAGACAGCATTTGCAGAAATTAAACATGTCGTGATAAATCCTTAGACACGGAGTATCATAATCAGACATGTGTTGATAGAACGTTAGCATTCTTGGAATCAGACATGCCTTGATATATCTTTATAAAACGAACCTTGAAATATTATCTGATCTATTTCAGATACTTGTTTTCTGAATAACACCAGTGTCAGTTTCAATCGTGTTAATAAAAATGTTGAACTTAACAAGAGTGACTATTTCTATTGTGTTAATAACAATGTTAAATGAAACACGCGTATATATTGCAATTATGTTAATAACATATGTTATGTTATGTAAATGTAGAACTGAACAAGAGTGTTTATTGCATTTGTGCTAAGAAAAATGTAGATCTCAACACGAGTGTATCTTTCATTTGTGTTAATAAAAATGTAGATCTCAACACGAGTGTATATTTCAATTGTCTTAATGAAAATGTTGAACTCAGAACGACATATAGGAAGAATAATACTCAGAATTAATAAATTAAACAGATGAATAAGGGATAACTTCATGTTTAGCATTCTGCATGACGCTAAACAAAATAACCTGGTGACTGTAGAAATATTTAAAAAAAAGATGTGTGAATATATGATACAAATTTGCTAACATGGCACATAATGTTCTTTAAAAAAAATATTTGTTACGGTAAATTAAAGCGTATTATACACCGAAAAGTTACATTTTTACATTTCAAGAGCCTACACTGCGCTATCATAATAACATATTTTTATTTGAAAGACCTATGCTTTAATAATACGCATCGGAATCTTTAAATAAATTTAGGAGGGTGCAAATTTCTGTCAATCTATAAAGAGCAGTTTAGTTTGGGCCAGAGAACAATTTATGAGATTTATGGGGACATGTGCTTGTTAAATCGCTATGCTGCAATGATTTCGAAGGTCTGTGTCGGGAGAGGAAGTTATTTTAATTAAGCCTTCATTTATTCAACTTCTCAGACAAGTCTAGGGAATAGCTAACTTTGAATTTCGGTATCGAAAGTGTCAAAATTGATATTCAACATAACCCATTATTGGGCAATCTAGAGGTCAGGCTGATTGCAAATTTCGCCTAGTTATAAAAGGCGGTAAATATACTTATTTCTGAATCGTTACGCTAAATAAGGGGTGTGTTTCCCACACGTTAATATATCTGCTCAGATCTCTATTTATTCCACTTGTAAATTCCACAATTTCTATTAATATTACTCCACCCGGGCAATAACGCCGCTGTTGTACTATTGATCACATTTCCGCACAGAGACTCGACTCGAGGTTGTAGGGGCATTTTTATCAAGCACTGAAAGGAGGCAAATGTGGAGCTGTTGAGCAGTGGAATTTTGGTCATGTTGTTGTAAGGTTTAACGCCATTTTTCAGCACACGATAGGCTATACATGGCGGCCAGTATTAATGGTGGAGAAGAACCCGGGAACCCCCCCCCCCCCCCCGGAAAGAACCACCGACCTACGAGAAGCTACTGCCAAGCTTTCTCACATACCCACATTGGCCGAATCCGAGACTCGAACCCACGCAGACAGAGGTGAGATGGCAGTGATCCATAACGAAGAGCGCTTAAGACCACTAGGCGACTCGGGGGCCCTCATGTACATTTGACAGGTATAAACTAATGCCGTGGATTAGTTGAGTTCTGTTAATGTAGCTGATGTTACATTTTGAAGAGTACACAGGCGGTGGTACAGTGACATACAGGACAAGGTAACACATGATGCATAGGTGGTCTGATTCAAGCTCATGAAAGACATTATTGGATAACAAAATAACATTGTCATGTTTATAAACAATTCAATCTAATATGTGGCCACATCACTGGGTACGTGTGCCAACTTGAAAATGTGAATATATTCTAAGAATTTTGACACATGTGAATTTGTAGCACAGTACAAAATGATAGATAAAATCTCGGAATAATAATAATAATAATAATAATAATAATAATAATAATAATAATAATAATAATAATAATAATTTCATGGTAGGAAACATTATTAGGTCTTTATTTTTGTTTTTGCAAACGAAAAAGTTGCGTTGTAAGAGCACTCTTGAAAAGGTGAAAGAATCGTCAAACTGTTGCTGTGGCATTGCAAAATTCAAGACGGGCATGGGAATTGTTTCAAAACAAGAGAATGAGTTAATGTATTTTCCAGCTAGGTCATTAATGATGGAGACAACCAAAAATGGACTTAAATACATTTGTTGCAGTGCTCGACTTGCTTGAGGGAGTTTAAAAGATGCATGTTCGAAACTGAAGCTGGATGTTAGCATTGTTAGTAATGATAACATTACATCCTCCTGTGAGGGACGTGGAAATGACTTGTTCATAGTCGGGTGTCAAATCAAAACAATTTCCCTCATCTCCCGATTTATCAAGCCAGCTCTCAGCCCACATTAAGATCTTACTGTTATGGTCGATGCTAAAATTGCAGATTTCTGTCTGCTTTTCTGGTTTTCTAGCTGATCGGGCATTATTTGATGCAATGCATAGTATTTTCGTGAACTTGGAAGAATATGGTTAAAGCGATAGTTGTATCACATTCTTCTTGTTAACATAATATGATTCAGAGATGCTGAAATTACTTTTAAAAGGCAGCCTGGACAGTAATAGCGGTGAAGTGGCTACTACATTTTAAAAACGTTTATTGTACCGATGTGCAATAATTTGAAACTTTAAAGACTTTATGATACCATTTCTATTTTTTTTAAGCATATTGTATTCTTTTTTTTATAACTTTTATATTATAATCATGTAATATATTGTATAATGGGATGTTTAAACCATTATTAAGAATTTATTTTTACTTGTAATCGTCGTATTGACTTATTGCAAAAAGTATTTTGCATCCAGCTTCATGCTAAAAATAATTATAATTAATTTAGAAATAAAATATCATTAAAATTAAAATTATTTCGGTATCTATGGTCAGACATTCAATAATTTGCACTTACTAAGACCGATTTTAGTATTAGAGTGAATATTTGATTCTGAAGCGTTTTGGCTATCATTAACGCATTCGATATTTAACAATTTATATTATATTCTTAAAGAGAATAGTTCCCTAATAGTGTAAAATTGGTAAGCTTTGAAAAATGTGGTGACCTTTACAATATTTCTATATGTACAATTATTACTTATGCCTGTAATGTTTTTCAATCTAGTGTTTTGTGATCTCAATATGAAAGCTGCATATCGAACCCAGTACCTCTCCTAACACCAGCAATGTAACCATCGACATCGCAAGGAGTGACATCTCTGTAAATTAGGCCAGAAACTATGTTACTCTTCCTTTTGACCGGAGAGCTGTCCTACCGACATATTGGGGCGTAATGTTGCAGAGAACCGTACATAAATAAACCTATGTGGTAAAACGTACAAAAAGACCCTATAATAGCAATATGTGTGTATTGCACATGATATGATATGGTACTTAACATTATGAAAATATATATGAGAAAAGTTCTTAATACCTTTGCATAGCAACGTATTGAGTACATATTGTTACGACATAATGTTGCTAAAGTAACATAAAAGATCGAAAACCAGAAAACAAACAGGTTTTGTAAATTTCAATAAATATTTTAATTTTTTAGAATACGAAGTGAAAATTAAGATTCCTTTTTACAACATTGTAACTTGGATCCCAAACAGTCCCAGCAACTTTATCACAAATCCAAATGATAGTCCCAATGAATGTCATTGGTACTCCCAATAAGTTCCAATATTGAATATTTTGATATGCTTGTACTCTTGAACGTATCAATGTACCTATCGCCTAAATTGTGATGATGTGCTAACAGCCTTTTGATGTATCACATAAAAATATAATTTAAAAATGTTCTTGTCTGAATTCACTATAATCCTAAATTAGTTTTTCTGTCCAAGAATATTCTTGATAAGCATTGTGTAATTCCAGTGAATAATAATTTGAAATTCCCCCCAACCCCAGACAAATGAAAAACTAAACGCAACAGTAAGACTGAATCTACTTCAAAATGTTAAGGCAAGAATGAATAATTTCTCCAGTAATCAAAGTTAAAAAAAAAATAACCGACCCAGGATGAGGGTCAAAAATTGATTGCAGAAAATTCTAAATTGTCAACAAGACTAGGTATATTACTAAAATTATAATAAAGAACATGGCAAACATCATATGCAACATGTTTTATATGAGAGAATAACAATTTTCTAGACTCCGATTAAGTTCAATGTGTTTTTCATAATTGATAATGATCCAAATGTTTAATATACACTCACAGAAAAATATTAGCTATATATTATGTTGTTACAAATCAATATACTCAGTACGCTGCAGTGTGAACCTAATTTTGGACTAAGGTCAATTACAAAATAAAATTATATAACATAATAATCACGAAGAAAAAAGTAAATAAAGAATGAAGATTGAATATATTTTACAATATTCATAGTCATAACAGTTACGGGAATATTATTAAATATATTTCCAATGAACGGAAGTATACGCGAAACAGAACTAATATTTACCCCTGTTGCAGAATAGAAACCGAGTGGGTTTTTGGATTAAATGGATAACACAAACACAATGTGTGAAAGATACAAATTTATGAAATGAATTAATAAAGTAAAATATATGGTGTATAAATACAATGATTCTCACACGCTCTCAACATACGATTGGTCCAATCACACTACACAAACATTCACACACTGAATATAAACCAACAATATGAATTAAGTATGAAATTTAGATTCAAGAAACCACAGGGACTGCAGACACCTTTCAAATAATAGTATTCACTGTAGGAGAGATTCACGTAATCTCACGTATGGACTACGATTAAGATTCAAATAATGACAAGGTATTCAAATGTGTTTCAAATAATGTTATGTACTGTAAGTGAGATTTACATAATCTCCTGGAATACAACTAAAGTTCAAAATAATCTCATGTAAATGAATATTTACCCAAAAAAAACAAAAATTGGAACAGACATATGCTTCTTGACCCTTGTACAGTCATGCGATTCATAAACTGATGAACCGCACAGTTTTACCGAGTCCTTGGGTTGGCCCACACTTTTATCGGCCGCTCGCACCTTTCACAAATCCACCACATGTACAGTCATACGTGTACACACGTACAGACAGCAATCATCACCTTTGAATTAGCTACGTCTACATTCGTGGCTCCACCACATGTACAGATATACGTACTACAGACAGCTTTAGAGAGCTCTAGTCAGCTACAACAAAAACCAAACTGGTCATAATAATGGGTTCTGAAAGAACTATAGATATATACTAATACATTAAATTCTAATAGCAACTTGTAATTCAAAGTTCACAACGTTTCAAATCTGCATTTTAACAAACGCATCATTCCACGATATGACATTACAAACTGAATAAGTTTCGCATATCAAATGAAATATAAAATTAACACGCACCCCTATGGCTGGAGAACACAATGGAGAGCTTACACTCCTTGACAAGATCCAACACGACCAGTGTATCGGTTATACATTAATCTCCCTTAAATCCATCGGAGAGTGAGCAATAGTCAGGGTAAAATACCCGTGCATATCATGCTCTTAATGTCTTTCGTCGCAAGTAATTTCCGGCGAGATACATGTTAGCACCGTCGCTTACCTGGAAAAACACGTATTCACCCTAGATAACGTTGTATTCATGTACAACGAAATATAGTAAATAGTTCAAAGGCATAACCAAGTTACTTTTTACCTAATTCTGTGACAACCCCTACGGCAACAAAAACCTTTACTAACCCCTACGGCTACAACAAAACACTCTAATGTAGAAGTAATATATATGTCTCGCATATTCACAAACAAGCGGATGATTTATCATACTTTAATAATCGGCTCTTTTTATTATGTAAAGGTCAGCCTTAATTACATCGATCGGAAACTGGCTGATGATCTAAAGATTTAAAATTAAACATAACCCGGATGAGACGTTATATAGCTGTTTAGTACGTAAGGAGTTTAGCTTCAACTGGCCGTATTTTATATGCATTAAACATGTATACATTGTGTGTGATTAGGATTTTTAACGTAGCTTTAACAAAATTCAGTCATTTCGCAGTTTATATTGATGTCTAGCACTAGGGCATCATGCCAAGAAAATGCAACATGATGTCCCACCAAGTCACAATATATTGACATCAGGTCGACCAGTCCTAACACTAACCTCTTAATGCTGAGCACCAAGCAAGGCAGCTGTAAGTACCATTTTTGTACGTCTTTGGTATGACTCGGCCGGGGATCGAACTCACTAACTTACACTTTCGCGGCGGACGCTCTAACCACTAAGCCGCCTGAGCGGTCAACATACACAGTGTGTTTTTCTTCTAATACTTGCCTGGCTAAAGCATATATAAGGACATTACTAATATATCGTGCTGTTGAAGAAGACGCTATAATATTAGTTTGATAACTACACTCGATTAACTTGAGTGTCAATTACAATGTCATCTTATTTCACGCTTTCTGTCATTACGCTTATCATTCAAGGTCTTGCCAAATAATTGGTATTTGTTTTATTTTGTACTTACAAAGAGAAAACCCTCATGGAAGATCATCTACAAGCCAATTTGTGCATTTACGATACAATCTAAGCCTTGAATTAAAAGTGTATTGATAATGGGCACGTGAAACGAAAATGTTTAATGAATGGATAGATATCACAAGGTGAATTTTGATTCATTTCGACCTATGGATTTCGATCTATTGAAGAGAATAATATATACCAACTAAACTATCTGTCTTGAGTAACTGAATTAGAAAAATGATGGAGAAAAAAATATTAAAATTAATGATTCATTGTCAACACACTACGTCATAATCGGGAGATGTCAGGAATCATATATTACTTGAATGATGGATCTACCACCATCATTAAGCTACTAGATCTTAATGGTATTGTTTCGTTGGTGTTGTCCCCTCACCCTCCCTTGACTCATCTTATAGGTCTAATCCATCTAATACTTAGGTTAATATAGCTATAACAATCAACACATATAAAAGGACATATTCAGGGAGTGTTTGTAGATTAAACCGCACATGCAAGAAAGCGTGGTTGAAAAGTATGGCCACTTCAGGATGGCTCTGATATGCCATTTATTCTGTTATCAATCTGGGAATGGCGTAAAAATTGTTCCTTTTGCACGGTTACGTCGTGCTTGTTCTCCATCAAATCTAGAGAATACGAAGTGCGGCGTAAAATTGTCCCTTTGCACGGTTCAATCGTGCTTGTCCTCCATCAAATCTATTAGAGAATACGAAGTGCGGACAGTGACCAATGTGGTAATCCCCTACAATAGACGTTTTCTTAATTCGCTTGAATGTGTAGAGTCTGTGAATCAGTTTTAGTTGTCAGTTTTCCAAATTAGTGCGTACCTATATTGTAATGATACGTTTGCTATAATATTCTAAAAGTACCCAATTAATTAAATAATTAGACCAACCAATGGTTATTGAGAAACGACTTTGGTTAATGGCGAAAATAAAGTGGGTTGAGAGAGAGAGAGAGAGAGAGAGAGAGAGAGAGAGAGAGAGAGAGAGAGAGAGAGAGAGAGAGATTTTTTTAAGGTATGTTTATTTTAACTTTATGAATGAAACGTTTCAACCTACGTCACCATGTTTAATCATATAAATGAAACCTTTGTACTACAGGTGGAATATTGGTCAAGTGTTATATTTCCATATCTGTGACAATACTACAGGTAACAGTAGGGTTTTGTGATCTGTAAGAGTGCTTTACAATTCCATTTTGTTTGTTAAGGATAGGTCAGAACAAATTATAACCGTGTCATTCATAAAAGACGTTGACTGATCATTGTATGATAAATGAATGAGTACATACAGCGAGACTCGTCTTATCGTATAATTAGCTCGTCCTCAATGAATTCTGGAACCATTAGCCTCGGATTCGTATAACGGATCCGAATAATACTCGTAAGTTAATCACGCTGTGTCTTTATGTTAAACTGAATGCCGTTGATATATTCTGGTTAAAAGAAAACAGACAAAAAAGTCCCAACTTTTTCAGGATTAGTAGCTTTTTAAAATCCTTGAACACTTGGCATACACTATGAATGGGCAATTCATTGTTCCTTTTGTAAAAAAAAAAAGTAAAACCGGTTTAATGACGCCTAGGGGACTGACTCATTCTGTCCTTAATGACAAGGTGCCAATATAATTAAGACTAATTATAATCATAATATGATACTTTGAAAATTCTTTATACGTAGGACATTGTCTGCCCAAACTAGATGTCTGTTAGTGTAGGCTTTCTATATTTCGTTGAAAATCCACAAATCTTTGGGACACTGAGATGCTCTAAAAGTGGAGAGTGCAGTTCTGCTTTATGCTAAGGCATAATTAAGTACAATAAATATTCAGTAACCTATATTCATCATTAAATAATGGCTGAACACAGGTTTTATGTGTAGTTTAAATTCAAATCAACATTATAAACAGACGAATTTAAAATACTGTCTCCAAAGTAGGTAAAAAGTATTTTTAACAAAAGTTAAAACGCTATTTTAAAGTATACATTCAAGGCGTTAAAAAATTTGAGCGTAATACATACGCTTCTTAAAACAATGGTCCAGAAGTGTGTTGGAGCGAGAATTGGATGCTGGTGTTGTCCTGCTTTCTTTACTGACGTTAGAAACATGGCATAAAAAGTCTTTGGAGTAACCTGGTGTTGAGAATTCTACAGTAAATGGGCATGATACGAACACAAAAAAAAAACAGAATTGCATAACATTGGAAGAAACTAACTGGTAAAAGCGAAATGATTACCACTGAAGCTCCAGAAACATAATTTTGTTGTATCTATGAGTAATGGGACGCAATTCTGTTCTGCCTTGACACCCATCATACTTAATTGCCGGTTCTCCTGCATAAGCGATCTCGGATCTAAACAAGAGGCCATCAATCCGAATGCTTTGAAGTTGAAAACAACAATTATCATAGTCAACATCAGTTTGTTAACTTGTCGGCTTTGAACTATTTGTAACCAACCCAATCCTTTTTTTTTATACTTCGTCTCGTATATAGCAGCAGAGAGGGTGAACAGACCACGATTTCAAGCAAAAATAAGGCTTCCAGATAACGTTTCCGAACAAAAAATGGCCTACACACTACGTTTTCAGACAAAAAATAAGACTTCCAACAAAATCTCATTTAACCAAAAAAAAAGTCTCCATTTTTGCAAAAACGGATATTTTACGATTTTTTAATCAATTTTGCTCGCAACGATGTGGTCATCCACCCTCTCTGCTGCTAGTGATGAAATCACTAGTGATTTCAG
The DNA here is from genome assembly GCA_029339505.1 of Unio delphinus. NCBI lineage: Eukaryota > Metazoa > Mollusca > Bivalvia > Unionida > Unionidae > Unio > Unio delphinus. The sequence goes on along the minus strand of JAQISU010000057.1, from coordinate 8,192,767 downwards.
TTCTGGGTTAACAAAAAATAATAAATAATTTGATCGAGTCTTTAGGACGAAAATCATTTGAAATTGCTTTGCAATTTAGGATTTCACAAACAGACTAATCGCTAACACCTCTTCTTGTAAATCAATCAGATTATTTGACTGGTCGGTGAGTTTGAAATTAATTCTGGTTAATGAATTATTATGGCATCGCATATAGACAGGATTAATTGGGTTTTCAATAATTAGGAATCCTGGAGGAGCTGTTGGTGCAAATGAATAAAGAATATATCCCTGCTGAGCTTGATTTGATTGCTCTAGATTAATTTGATAGCTTCCTTCGATAACATCACACACTAAATTAAGCGCAATCACCGATGAAATATTCACGTTGAACGGAGCGATATGCCTACCACCACCGTCTGGGTCATTATTATGTTTGAGGATTTTTATTTCCGGTGATGTTGTTTTTTTCCATGCGTCATGAATTATTTTAAAACCAACATCGATAGCATCGTTGAGAGATTTTTTTAGTTCTGGTACGTTATATCCTGGTAGTTTGACTGTTGGAATATCCTTGACGGGGATGCCCCTGCTTTCTGCAAAAAATGTTCTTGTTTCAGGATTACTGTCATCCAATATCTCTTGAATAATTTGTGAATTAAGTTTTTCCATATCGTCGATAATTTTGTTACATGTTTCTACGACGCTGATAAATTCATCTCGGGTAAGAGAGCCGGATTTAAGGGGTATTAACAACAGTGAAAAATCATTATTCATTGCTGTGAAATTTTTATTGATTTTAAGTTCGCTAACAACAAGATATTTCCCTCCCTTATTAAAAAAATCTCTAGCAACCCTGTAATCGCTATAGCTTTTTACTGGATTATCAGGTTTTATCCTATCTGTGATATAATCAGATTTTTTTGGTTCTGGTAAATCAACAATTTCTCCCCGGGGTGGTAATTCAGGCCATCCTAGTACGGTTCTTATTGAGCTTTGATAGATATCTACGACATATTCTTCTGAGTTTATTTCAATGGCGGATGATAGCGTCGGTTCATGAACTGTTATAGCGATTTTTGACTCTACTCCAGTAATCGATTTTATTCTACGCGCGAATTCATTATTGATTTGTTCTATTTGGTATGACCCTGTTGGTATCGAAACAACATTCCAGTCTGGGGTACCGTCGTCTTTATTCTTATTTGCAAACACTAAAGAGTTATTCGGTTGTTGACCACCAAATGCTACCGATCTGATATTAGGCCAACTGTGATACATTCGTAGTTTTGCTAGCGCGATTTCGCTCACAGGAACCGGAGAGGGGAAATTCACACTAAACTCGGGTTTCGTAGATGTTATTGATATCATACTCGTTTGTACTGGGTTCGTGTTCTCCACTACTCGTTGAAGTAATTCCATCTGTGTCGTCATTATACTCATGATTTATTTCTAATTTTGGTATCGAGGAATCATAAATACTGACCATCACTGAGAACTCACAATCTGGTAATGTTGATATTATTGAGATCATTTTGTTTTTTGGGTTCGTGTTTTCTGATTCCATCGGTGTTGTCATTGTTATTATACTCATGTTGTCGCTCTAATTTCGATATCGCGGAATCAAAAATACTGACCATCGCTGAGAATTCAATATCTGATATAATCGTATTGTCGAGTGACGACGATATCATCAATGATAATTGCGAATATGCGGTTGATGCAATATGAAATTGAAGTAAGTAATTCTGCAGTTTACTCTGGCTGCATGATGATATCTTTTTTGCTATCCCGGTTAATATACCCCCGATTGTAGCCACCGCAGAAATGCAAATTGGAACTACGACCGGGGCAATCATTGTAACCGATGCAAGTATTATTCCGGCACCAGTGAGAACGCTTGACACCGAGTACATAATAACATCAATTGCGGTGATTTTTCGTCGGTATTTTTTTATTTTTATTTGATATTCCTCAGTGAGGGTTTTGAGTCTATTTTGAAATTCTCTGACCTGATCATAGCGACATTGCGTCGATGACAAAGTCATTGTTGTTTATTTTAAAAACACTAGCGTTTTCAATTGTGAAATCCTTTCAATTTAGTTATTTACTTAAATCCGCTACGAATTCCACATACCACGTTATTGAAACCCTAATCAAACTTTTATCAGTATATGTTATAGTGAACTTTTCAGTTTTATCCTTGTCGATGATCGTTGAAATCGTATTGTTGACCCCGGATGAACTCGACGATGATATATTAAATTGAGTTAATGGTGTTACTAGTGTTAATCGATAAATACCCTTAACGGTTGCAGTGATATCTAATTTGTTGTTTGTAGGTGTCCACTCAAATGATCCGTGTTGGATTGTATATACTACGTTATTGGTTTTCTCATGAGGAATTTTTGTTTTTTCAATGATTGTTATCATCCTCGAAAAATCACCTTTGACGGCTTCGATGAAGTTTTTCGTCTCATCGATGGATTTTTTAATATCAGGGAGTTTTATTTCAATTTTATCCAACGTGGTTCCAATAAATTTATCAATGATATTTCTACGAAAAGCATTATAACCTCGTATATGATCATCCAGCTCACGGCTGTGGGTGGTAATCTTGTTGTCGTTGTCGGCAATCATGCGGTTGTTGGTGATAATCATCTTGTTGTGGGTGGCAATCGCGTCTGTGATCGTAGACACAAGTGCGCCTGGTTTAAGTCGTCCGTCGTTGGAATACAGTGCAATAGAGTTTTCAGCGGCGTCGCGCTGCCGTATCAAAATATCATCCAGAGAAATATTACTAGATTTCAATTTACCCTGTTTGTCTTGAAATACAACTATTTCATTAGGATCAACACTTGTTAAATTTAACGTCTCAGCTATTTCATCTTCAATTATTTTTTTTACATCCTTGATAGAATCAGGGGGTGCAGTGCCATCGGGTTTGGGTTTCAAAGATCTCCCCCAAATATCAATCATGTTATTGTAAAACTCTTTCTCTCTCTAAAATCGTTTTTGACGACTTCGTCGTTGCCAGCGATTGCTGGTGTAGTCATTTACGACAATATGAGGTGGTTTTCTAGATGCTGAAATAGCGTCAAGGACATTTAATACTTCACTGCCGCATATTGGTGGGTCATTGATTTGTTGTGTTGGTAGCGTAGAATACCAAGTCTTCATTGGAAGGGTTTTTATATACCGCATAAACTCTTTTGGTGGGGCTAATCCATATGAATCGAAATAAACAATCCCACGTGGATCAATAGCGTATGCAACCCAGTGAGTTCCAGGTCCGGTGCTGTTATCGAGATTAATGATTCCGGTTTCAGTTTTGTTTGGTTGATGTGGTAATTGATCTTTCATAAAGACACCTCTGAAGTTTTTAATCGCGAGTTTTTTAGCCGCATCCATTAAATCAAAATTGGACATGGGAATCTTCGATATGGGAATCATAGGTTCGGAAATCGAAGATTTCTGAATTAATAAATCGTTCCTGGTAGTCTTAGACCCTTTCCGCTGTACCACGAATACGGGGTTCCTGGTAGTCTTAGACCCAATCCGTGAACGGATCGTCCCTTTTTTTTATATCCTTTCCCAGTTGCCTTCTTTAGTGCCATTCCTGCTGCAGTACCAACGGCTCCTAACGCTGCCGCTTTAGCCACCGCTGGGGCTGCTGCTGCAATTAGCGCTGGAATCGCAGCTAACAACGGAAATATACCGCCTGTTTTAATCATATTTTTGATAGCAGCCGCAGAAAGAGTAATCTGAACACCTTTTTTGGCAGCAAGTGCATCATTGAAATGTTTCACCTGACGAGTTGTCAGCGATAATTTATTTGCACCACCAGTCATTTGGTTGGGTTTCAACGTGATTGTGGTTCCACATCGCTTAACCGATTCTGATTGCAATTTTTTTAATTGACCGGGAGTTAACGTAACACTAATAACACTATATGACATTATACATAATAGATTGATTCTAATTCAATGAAAAATCAATCAAAGATTTTCCACTGGGGCATCTACCACTCTCATTCTTCCACCAACACCTTCGAGTAGCATTGATTTATCACTGAGAATGACAGCAATCGCTCTATAATTAAAATCATCAGTAGGCTTGGTTACATTAGCTCTAAAGTGTATATCAACGACGGATTGTCTTGTTAAATCAAGATGTTCCAATGAAAAGTAATAAATCGGATACAGATTTTTAAAATCATATTGTGATATTTGCAAACCAGTATCCACATTTTGATCGCGTGCCATAAATGACAACAGACGATGATAAACTCGTGCAATATGGTTGTTAGTGTAATCAAGTTGTATATCCTCGGATGGTTCCTGTTGGCCGTTTATTCTCAGTGAGACGTCTTTCACACCTACTTGATCAAATATCATATGACTGTAGGTTTGATTGCCAATTCGCTTATTATCTTGTAACGCTACGAATATATGACGTGGCGCAGTAACACCTTGTTTTGATGCTAGATTCCACGTGAATAACCCGTTCAGATTTGTTTGTTTAACATCTGTACTTACTGATAACCAACTCAACAACGATTTTCCTCCTTGGTCCATAAATGATAGTAATCGTTCTTCTGCAGTGATTGCTGGAGTCAACACTGGCATCCACAATGATATTTTTGTTAAAATGACTTTACCGGCATCATCATTTACATGATCTGCAGCTGGGTTTGCTGGAATCCTCCAAATTGCGTCATTATCATCACCCTTTCGTACAAGCGATACTGTATGCTTCGCCCCATAAATAACTTTTCGGACGTTTCTACAGAATCCAAATATATGATGTAGTGGAATCGCGCATGAAAATGATCTACGCGCTCCTTGCAACATTGCGTTTCGTGTTGCAGCTCCTAGATTGAAATTAGCATCGTTGTTTATAATCATATCCTCGATCTCAGAATCACTATTATCACGTTTTTTTGGTTTTCTTACAATAAATTGTTTTCCTCCAGCGTTATTTGTAACATCTTTTGCAAACATCATAGAAGGTCCTGCTGATCTTGTATAATCATCGGAATATCTCGCTAACCCGATTATTGTTGTAGCTACATCAACATCGCGATCTATGGACTCAATTTCTTTTCCATCAATGATATATCTAGCACTCTCAAATAGCGCCATAATACCATTATTGACAAAACCGACTTGAGTACCAACTGGATACGGTGCTGGTACAGCAGTAGTATCAGCAGCTGTTACAAGTTCTCCTTCTACTTCAATAAACGCTTCACAAGGCAAAAAATATTTACTGGTATCATGGACTTGAAGTTCAATTCGCGATCGACTATTTGCGTCTATTGCATGATAAGCGTAATATTGATAATCGCGTACAGAATCATCCTTGCCAACTGGGGCGTCTATATCAAACGCTGGATCATGTGATTTTTTGAACATTTTATTCTATTTATCAGAGTCTAAATCGTAAAAATCCGTAGGATTTTCAACGCTAGCGTTTTCTACTTAATTTTTTAAAGCCGCTTCCTGCTATCATATTTGCAATATTGCTTTGGTCCCCTTGATTTATCATCGACGCTAATTTTTCGTCTACTGCGTTATTTATAATTTTACTAACACTTGCAGGCATTTCCGCTGTAGACGGTAACGGTTTTGAAAATCCTTTGGATTTCATCCGTGATTTCACTAATGATGTTAATTTATTCTTCGCGGCTGAAAACGCTTTTCCAGTAAAATCTCCAACAGCACCAATACCCTTATCACGAATAACTTCAATTGCTTTCATTCCTAGTTGTTTAGCCAACGGCATCACTTTTGGAGCCATTCTCGCAAATAACCCCGCAATGGTATTGCCTAAACCATCTCCGTAGTATGCTCTATAAACTGGAAACCGTGAATTAACTACGTAGACGGGGGTTGGTTTATCATGATTGTAGTGTATGATCATTATTTGAAATCAGAAACCATTTTTCAATTGTGAAATCCTTCGGATTTCCACGCTAGCGTTTTTATTTAATCACTGTGATACCCACTTTCCACTAACTCGTCAATGAAATCTCGATATGTTTTGATATCCATGATACCGCCGGCAAATAACCGTCTACAGATATCAGCTGCTTCATTAATTATTTCCGGTGAGTTATTTACAGCTCGGAAACCTCCTACAAGAACTTCTAATCGTGATATATCATTGATAACACTACCAGGGCATGAAACACTGGAATCTCTTAATCCACTTCCGCTATAACCAGTTGCTTCATCCAATTTTTTTTCTTCATCCTGTTTTTCTAAATCGGCTTCTTGTAATAAATAATCAAGAAGATTATCATCAGGTGGTAGTTGTTTTTTAGGTGAAAAAGATATTTTCTTTGCAGGTTGCTGTCGCCTTCCTCGCAATTTTTGCGGTTTTTGTTGTTGTTTAAACTCTTCGTATTGATTATACACTTCGCCCACCTCATTGATATATCCAATGTATGATGCGTTACCCTTCTTCTTAATTCTACCTGTTTTTTCAGTTTTGATTTTGTAGAATATATCAGCCCAGTGAGTTATATCTCTAACAAAGTTATGATGTTCTGGTTTCAACAAATTTTTCCTGTTTTCATAAGTCGTAACAACAAGCGCAGGAATTTTCGCTAGTTTAGTCTCAATGATTGCTGCTAAACCCGCCTCGTTAAATATCACGCGTAAATCATCTACTATTTCTTTTGATTCTATTTGTTTTGTTTGTTCAGTTTTCGCTGCTATTTTTTCGAGTTCACCGATAACAGATTTTCCCGTCTCGGGAACATCTCCCAGTATAGCACGCTCTATCCCTTTCGTTGCTGTGGTTACTGGTTTAAACAATTCTTCGGATCCCATAGCAAAATCAGTCTGAAGACTCTGTCGTTGTTGTAGTTTATTCCGTACAGAGTCACGAATTGGTACAAATCTCCTGATTGCATCCAGTCGTTCACGAGCCAATCGGGTTGTTAATGCTTCATTGACCATTATTTGAAATCAGAAACAATTTTTCAATTGCAAAACAATTTTTCAATCCAACCTAACACCATCGGATGGTCATGGAAGTGTTATTTCACTGTGAGACAGCTTCGTTCATCGATGTTGAAAGTAGCAAAATTGTATATAAAAATAATAATACTGCTAGTTTCAACATTCTATTTTTGATCAATCCGAACCAGCCATCAATTTTTCATTCACTGATTTTGACATTTTTAATCAAAAAATGCTAAAAAAAAATTAAAATCTCTATGAGGGACGGTCACAATCAAATAATGATAAATGGTTGGTCAATCAAAATTGTTCATTTTCTTGAATTAACGCCCGTAGGTTTCTAACTTTAGAATTAACCTCCTTTTTCAATTCGTATTCGTACCCCAATTCTTTTCGTATTCGTTCTACGATGGTATACAACGGAGCGAACACACTTACGTCACTGGAAAATGCGAGAGAGTCCTTAATAGAATTCTGAATTCTTTTGATGAGCGCATACTTCTTTGGTAGCATATACTTGTTAGTGCTAACTCCGTATTCTATATCCTGAAAATCAGACATGATTTGATCAGGATTTAACCCATCTGATAGTTCAATATCCCAACCTTTCAATTTTGAAATCTCGGATAAAATGCTATTCATGTTTTCAGAATTCATTATTCTATAACAATGATATATTTCTAAATGAAAAATATGACGTATTAGACATAACTAAATTGAATTTTCTGTCCGCTCTTTTTTGAAATAGCCGATCGACAAACCCCTTCTGCAACATATCGTACTGAGGGTCTACAAATATTGAAATACTTGCCGGCTTCATATATTGATTTAAATACTTTTTCTTCGTTAGTTATTGTATTCAAAGATTTCACAGGTCTCGCTTTTTTCGAGTATTTCCCAGTCCTTCCTCGTTTGGTATTCTCACTATGTGTGATTGCTTGAAGATTTGATAAGGAATTGTTCTTCGGATTAGAATCAATATGATCAATAACAAAACCATCTTTGATCAATCCATGGAAACATTCATACACGAAACGATGATTGTAATATTTCTTCTTTCCAACAGTAAAGAACAAATACCCCATACCATTATCCCACCCAACTGGGTTCTTTAGTCTACGGTTTCTTACAACACCATCACTGGATGCTTCATAATTTGTACTCACTGGGTGTGGTCTGAATTCCTGGTTCATTCGTATACTATACTATTTGTCTAATTCATTGACTGATCCATTTGCAGTGATTCATTATATAAAAATCTTTCATTTAGACACTTGTTTTTAGTATAGCATGATGGAGTTCAAGAGATTGACTTCGAGAAATGCTAAATTTAATGCTGATAGAGAGTTTAAGAGATTATTGAAAATCAGTCCTAGATTTAATCTCGATAGACCCAAAAAACGTAACAAACGTCCAAGAGACGGAAACATGAAAGAGTTTAAGAGATTATTGAAAATCAGTCCTAGATTTAATCTCGATAAACCCAAAAAACGTAACAAACGTCCAAGAGACGGAAACATGAAAGAGTTTAAGAGATTATTGAAAATCAGTCCTAGATTTAATCTCGATAAACCCAAAAGACGTAACAAACGTCCAAGAGACGGAAACATGAAAGAGTTTAAGAGATTATTGAAAATCAGTCCTAGATTTAATCTCGATAAACCCAAAATCCTTCGGATTTCAAAAACGTCCAAGAGAGATTACCCCTGGAAAGATGCTCAATTCAATCTCGATATAGCTTCTAATACACCAAAGAATACAATTCTTGATAAAGCCATGATTAGTAAAATCAGAGACTGTTTTAATGAATTTAAGCGTGATGGAGCATCCTATTGCTGGTCAACATTTCGAATTGATGGTGTTGTTGATGCTACCATGACTGATGAAAAAGCAGCAGTGATAATTTCACGTGTTGGGGAAAAACGGCATTTTTTCCGAATCAAATTCATTATCGAAGTCGATGGCAAATGGATTATTAAGGATAAATTTGAACCAATCCTCAAGAATAAAAAAGCTGTCATTGTGAGTAGAGATTCCAAACCAGGGATTCTAACCGGCATTGATAAACCATACTACGAAAGATCTTATCCCGTAACAGCAATGGTTTATGGGATATATCCGTTAAATGATAAACCCGATATCGCAAAACTAGCTCCTATGAAATATTCGTCAGGGCTTAATTGTGTAGCAACACGGGTAATGGAGCACTTCACAAATGCATCCCGAGGAAATAAACTAACTGATCTGCGACGTAGGAAAATAACCGAGTGGGAACTGACAGTGAAACAGCATGGTGCAAAGATTTCTGATATAGCTAAATTAGAAGCATCATTAAAATTCCCAATATCAGTAACAACAATAACCGGAGAAGTATTATACGAACCGAAATATCAATCGCGAGGAGCCCCAATACAGATTATTGATCATAACAAACACGCGTGGACACCTGCGGTAACAATATTTCCACGAGAACGAACCGTGAAATATATCCCTAAGGAGTTCGTCGGGGATGTTTTCTATGAAGAGAGATTATTTGATGCTATTCATGCGTTGTGTAAGGATGATCCTGTGTCAGTGTGGTTACTTAGAAGTGATGAAGAATTCGATCAATTTGTAAAACCAAATGGTGAATTATATCGCATTGAAGAATTAGATAACAGAATGAGAAAAATCGCTAGTGATTTTTCACCGCAGAATTCCCATGAAAAACTACTCACGGATAGTTTTACTATTCCATCAGTGGTAGCTCACTTCGCAAGAGAAAAAAACTCATGGCGTCCAACACGAAATGATTTTCTCGAGGATGTTAAATTGAGTTGCGTCGAATTTGGTCATGGAGGACTGTGGAATACGAAATACTCACGTGATGGTATGATTTCAATTGATATAGCCGCGTGTTATCCCGGAAGTTTTCTCGGGTATGGGGAATGCGCTGAGTACTTCAAACGATTTGGACACCCCACGCATGAAATGACTCGTGTTGCGATTAATGGACCATTGCCTGATTTTGATATAACCGGATTCGCTCGTGTGATATCATTTGAATTAGCTACAGGGTTACATCCGTGTAGTTATGTTTGGCTCGGTAGACACCTATCTGAAAAACACTGGATGCCAATAGTGCTATTGAGATATATGATTGATTGTGGTATGCTAATATCGTTGATTGTTTCCGAGGCTATTATATGCTATCGAGCTCAGAAAGAAGTTTGGCTACCACAACCCAATCTAGATAGAATAATCAACGAACTACGAAAACAGTTTCCAGATTTCAATGAAGAAGAAATCATAAATTGGTCTAAGAAGTTATTTGAAATTAAAAAAGAACAAGCAAAAGATCTCGGAAGAAGAATAATCGGTAAATTTACCCAGGGTGGACGATACGATAACGCAAAATACTCTTCGCGGTTGATCATAGATGTCGCTGAATACGATTTTATTGTAGCGGATTTAATGAAACAGGGAAAACTTGTATCCCGTAAGGATGCTTTTCTATCCAATGGTGAGAAATTAGGTACGGTTGTTACCTACTGTGATGGATATAATTCCCAGTACACACATTTGAGAAGTTCAATGTTAGCCTATGCTTCTATTAATCTATTTTCGATGATAAATAGATTTCCTAATACCGCGGTTAGAGTAGCCACTGATTCGATGTATATACATAATAAGTACAAATCAACTGTAGCGGCATTCACAGATCCCGAAGAAAATTGGGGGCGTTGGCGATTTAAAAAGGAGATGCTACATGAGTATTGTGAATCCGCAGACGTTGCCATGGATGATAAATATATTTGTTGTAACCGTATTGAAATTGGAAACACTAGTGTTTCTACAGAATTTTCTAATGCACCACCGGTATCTGATCCAATCTGTAGATACAAGACAGTTTATTTAAACGGCTGTGGTGGGTCAGGAAAGACAACTCGTGCAATTGAATTATTTCGTGGTGGTGGAAATACTTGTATTTCTACTAACATGATTGTGCTAACACCGACTCATAGACTCGCCAGAGAGATGATACAACGAGGGGTAAATGCTTGCACTTATCACAGCTTCTTTCGATGGAAGGGTGACAAATGGACTCCTGATCGAATGGGTGATAAATTCATTCCTGAAATCATAATTTGGGATGAAATATGCACAGTGTCATTAGATGTATTAAAAACATTTCTTGAGTGGTTGTTAACCAAAAACACAAAAGTCGTCATGTGCGGGGATCAAGGCCAACCACCACCATTTGTCGGTGCATCTCCACATGAATGGCTAAAGGGTTTTGTAGACTACTATGAAGAAATCACCACTGATTATAGATCACTTGATGAACGATTACGCGAGTTCAAGGCGCTAATTAGATTACAACCGGATAGAATCCAATGCGAAATAGCGCGTGAAGTGATTTCAGAAACCCCAATGAATGATTTCTGGGAAGCGTGGAGACCAAACGATTTGATCATTGCAAGTAGAAAAATAGTCAGGGACACACTTCAGATGAAGTTATTTGAATTGCATAAAGAAAAATTTGCAACGCTTCCAGTACCCCTTTGTTATAGGCCATCGGATACACGAAAACAGAATATTGAAGTTGATATTCCAGGACAGAATGAAAAACAAATTTTGGTATTAAATGATATTGTGCTGGTTGATATCAATGTCGTTGAAGATGCATTGCGTGCTAATAAATCCCCGTGGACGCTAGGATACGCAGCAACAATACACTCTTCACAGGGATTGACTATATCGGATACAATTGTTTGGATGGTAGATAATCGCATCGAATGGTCAAATTTAGTCTATCTCGCAGTATCCAGAGTACGAAACATAAATCAACTTCGAAGAATTGTCCTCGATGATGAAATCATTGGTGATGATAATGACACAACAATAAGTGATATTGATGTTAGCATCATTAATAAAAAACTCTCCGGTTACAAACAACAGGACAAAAAAAAACAACGAGAATTTGATATTGATGCTAAATTAATAATCACTTTGAAGAAACAACAGAATAATCACTGCGCGAGTTGCAATTGTATAATGCGTTGGCAGTATTCGGATAAGGATCCTCGCCAATTCACCGTAGACAGAAAAAATAACAATCTCGGTCATGTCAGAAATAATGTGATGTTGACTTGTCTTGAGTGCAATAGACGCAACGGTGCTAGTTAAGCCCATGGGGTGGCAATTGAGTATCCTCAGGTATCACTTGTAATTGTTGTCGAGTAAAACCCCGTTGAGGGGCAGTTGAATCCAGTTTATAGACTGGAGGTCTACCAGTTGATCGTGTTATACTAGATATCTTATGCGTAGTGACGCTCCAAATAGGATCAGTAGCCCTTTTTCTACCCCCTTCAAGCTCTCCTGGTTCGTATAAGTACCTCACAATGACATTACTACCAAGAATTGGTTGGGAAACGCTAGCGTTTCTAGGGAAATCTTTTTGTGATTGTACGGGTATTGACTTCTTTTTAATCGCGTTGATAGGTTTCATGTTGATTGTTCTAGTAATCTCGTTATTCAGTGCAGTAATCACAGATGGTAATCTTTTAACCCATTCACTGGATCGCTTTTCTTGAATGAATTCTTTTGCGTATTGATATCCAAATAACCGCTCAGCAATCGTCCGATTAAATCGTTCTACAATGGCCTGGTCGCGATGTAGCGCAGTATGCCCTCGTCGTATGGTGACATTATGATGTTTCATTGTAGATAACACTACACCCTGAAATTCCTTGCCAGGATCAACCTGCAATAGATTTGTCCAGTGCAGAGGACCTCGTCGATAAATCCTTTCAAATGCAGAAGCGACTTCAGTGGCTGATTTTGTTTTTAACGGTTCTGCTTCTTTGTATCGACTCGCAACATAAACTACGGTTAACGCATATTTGTAACCACGATCATGTGGCAGAAATAATATATCAGCCTGATGAACTTCATTAGGAGAGGTCACATCAAAATGCGAGAATTGAATTTGTTTAGGCGGTGGTAGGTAAATTTGCCATAGTGCCTGTTTGGATAACCAATTAGCCGCAGTGGTTTTTTTCACTTTTGCAGCTCTAGCGAGTTTATTGATTGCAGCGTTACCCCTCCAGTATCCCCTCGGAGAATAATAAATTGATTCCATATTATTAATTACCAGCACCTAACATCAATTTACTTTTCATAGCCGATTTTATCAAAAATGAAGACAATTTTTCTTTGAAGGATTTATCAGGAATAGCATTTAACGCATGAATTAATTTCACATCTGCTAGATGCCTGTGTTGCAGATTGCTGCTTTTATAAGCAACATCATGAAGGTGACAGGCATTATCAATGGCGTTTATTGGTTCTTCACCGGGGTTGGGTTGATTTTGATTATTGAGTCTGATATCAAGTCTGGTTCCCGGTCCACAGTAGCTATATCCTGGAAGGTGCTTTTCTCCGGGGTATTTTGCCCATGGGGTTCCAGGGAGTTTTGCTAATTTGGCTGCGATATCACCTCCTCGTTTTTTTTTAAAGATTCCTTGGGTTTAGAAACAAATCTAAATTTCTTTGTACCACATTGCACGCATTTACCAGAAAGCGCTGATCGGTTATTTTTAGTTGTAATCGTCGTCAAGTCATCTGTGCCAGTACGCGTTTTACACTTCACACAATATAGATCCATAATTTATGTATAGAAATATGGATATAATTGATTTTTCAGCGACTAAAACAAGAGAACCAATTAAGCATCATGCAGCGCTACCAAACTCTATCCGGATGATTATAATCGGGCCATCTGGATCCGGTAAAACGCAATTGTTGCTCAATTTAATAATGAGATGGATGAAGTGGGATAAGTTGTATTTAATTGCCCCTAGCGTAGATGATCAACGATGTTATGAAGTGTTAAAGGATTTTAACGAGAATGCATCAGAAATTAAGGGTGAGAACGCCATTGATTTTATAACCGATATCGATGAAGCACCGAGTATTGATGATATTGATGGAGATATTAACAATTTGGTCGTATACGACGATATAATGTTGGATAAACAAAAAAATCCTGCTAGAATATTTTCCCGTGGGCGTCACAAAAACACTGACGTGATATATGTCACTCAACGCTACACTCAGGTTCCAAAAGTCATCAGAGATAACTGTAATTTATTGTCTGTATTCAACGGAGTTGATACTCATACGCTACGAAATATTTGGCAGACATGGTGTTCTGATATGGACTTCAATCAATTTCGAGATTTCTTTAGTCATGCTCAGTCGACTCCGCACGGATTCGCAACAATAAATCTACATGATCCTCGGACACGATATCGTATCGGACTTGATCAAATATTCGGTTAAAATCGTAAAAGAATTATTAACCCAGAACTGAAATCACTAGTGATTTCATCACTAGCAGCAGAGAGGGTGGATGACCACATCGTTGCGAGCAAAATTGATTAAAAAATCGTAAAATATCCGTTTTTGCAAAAATGGAGACTTTTTTTTTGGTTAAATGAGATTTTGTTGGAAGTCTTATTTTTTGTCTGAAAACGTAGTGTGTAGGCCATTTTTTGTTCGGAAACGTTATCTGGAAGCCTTATTTTTGCTTGAAATCGTGGTCTGTTCACCCTCTCTGCTGCTTATATAAATATAATGGTCTAAGCATACATGCGAAATGTCAACACTAGTGTCGAAAAGAGTCAAGGTTAAAGTTACAAACTTGTTTTGAAATACATGTTGATTTCTTCCGGAAGCAATCCATCTGTGTTAAAAGTTTAGTTTCTGTTATAAGAAATGGAGATTTTATTGTAAAACATTGTCAAACATTTGCCTCAGGTACGATATGTTTACCTTTGAGACCTGCCCTTTTGTAAAGAAATATGTGGTAGATGAGAAACTTGAGTACTTGTGTGACATAGGACTACCGATTCCCTAGTCTTTCTCAATCTGCATTGTATGTCTCGGTGTTGCAACTACTCACGATGAACGAAAATTTAAGGGTCATTATGATTTGGATGTTTGTAAATTATTGTCACGAAATTGTTTAGATGTATCGTTTATTTTTTATTTTGATTATATACATGTATTCTGGTTTCTTTTCTGTGTACAGCGTTAACCGAGTGTGGTGTATGTATTTCGTATATTATTTCGAAATGGTGAGTTTGGTTCATCACATGCTACACTAGCAAAGAGCTTACGACGGGAAAACCGATATACCTTGAACACACAAACAATGTATGGCTACATGGCTTGTGTATAAAGTGTATAAATGACTTCATCGTAGAGTAAAACATCATATTACGAGAACGCTTATCGGTGAGCTTTATGGCGCACGAGCTCCAGCTGTAGAGGCATGTGAGTTAAATATTATTTTCCTATTTGTATTATGAATACAGTTGTTATACTATCACATTTGTCTTGTATTTTAGGTAATTCCGACTTATGTCGTGGAATGCATCGTTATATTCTGTTTCCTTGTTTACCTGTACATAACTTAACAGAACGATTATATTCGCACTAATGTTGTATAATGTAAGGAAGACAATGTCCTGGAAACCCATACACGTCAAAACTCCTAGATTTCATTCATGTTTTCAACCTTAAACAGTCAGTTAACCAACCCACCCATAAACAAAGTCACATTTTAGACTGGATTTTTCATAGACCTGATGATATTCTGCGATCCACCTTTGTATCCCACGAACTTGCATCAGATCACCTCTGCATTATATGTCATCTGGACGTATTAGTCCTTAACCCTCCAACTTTATTTGCTACTAAGAGAAACCAACGTATGATAAATAGCACCAAACTAATGCATGACATCCAATAAAACCTAATAACGTTCATACCTCCTACAGCAGAACAACTCGATAACTACCTGCGTTCATTACTTGAAAAACATGCCCCAGCCACCAGATGCAGAATATCAATTACAAAGTGTTCTCCGGAGTGTAGCAGTGTTATGTACCAGCTTCAAACTGCTAAAATACACCGCCGTAATGCAGAGAGGCTTTGGCTTTCCACCAGACTCATTATTCATAAAAAAATCTATGAAGCCGCTAAGAAGAACGTCACAAGCATAGTCCATTTAGCCAAATTATCTCACTACAGCACTAAGATCACGGAGAGTTTCAGCAGCAAAGAGCTCTTCCACATACCTAACAAACTAATATCAAGGACCAAATGTACACAACTTCCAACTACCTTCCTTCCAGTAGACCCTCTGGACCTATTCCAAATTTCTTCCGTGAAAAAGTACAAACCATTAAAGATATGCTTTACTACACAATTTCAATTAACTGGTAGTCACCATACAGTTACGATACAGAATTTAAGCGACAACCATTATGATCATTTGAACCTGTCTCTATGGTTTTAATACGGAAAATCGTGATGAAGAATGCACCGACGTTATGTGAGCTTGATACAATTCCAACATCACTGCTACGTGAATGCTTTGACCCAATATTGCCTTCACTAACTGATGTCATTAATATATCTCTCTCATCGGGGCAATTCACATCAATTTTCAAAGCTGCCATCGTGCAACCTCTGCTGAAGAAATCAACATTTGACCATAACGATTTAAAGAACTACCGCCCAATTTCTAATCTCCCATTCATATAAAAGATCTAAGAAAAAGTTGTTCTAACCCAACTTGTATCGCATTTGAATTCAAACAGTCGTTTTAACAATGTACAGTCTGCATATCGCCCTTGCCACATTACTGGAACTACTCTTCTGAAAGTATTTAATGACATTCTCTCTGTTTTGGATAGCGGAATGATTACAGTCTTCACCCTCCTTGATTTGTCTGCGGAATATGACACACTAGACCATACTATTTTACTTCACCGTCTCCAGCATGTATTTGGCATTCACAATACAGCTTTACAGTGGCTCAAGTCCTATTTAGTCAACAGGACACACATTGTATCTGCAAATAGAATACACTCAAGCCCAGTTGATCTAAGTTGTGATTTTTCACTGGAGTCTGTTCAAGGACCTGTTCTTTTTATTCTGTACACTCAGACCTTCTCAAGTGTCATAGATCATCACCCAGTGTCTCACCAATTGTACGCTGATGACACAAACTATGCAAGTCTAGCCACCCAACAGAAGTTGATGCTACATACCAAGGAGTAGAGAGGTGCATTCTGATGTGAAATCATGGATGATATGTAACAAGCTGCATATTACTGATGATAAAACTGAACCAATTCTGATCAAAATACAAAGAATTTCGCATTCACATCCTTTACATCAAACAATCAATATCAGCAACACCAACATTAAATTCACACAGTCAGTACGAAACCTAGGTTTTACTCTAGACATGACTTTCACATTGCACCGACATGTTCTGAACATATGGAAGGCTGAATATCCTGAGCTGAGACTCATCAGCTCCATTCGAAAATATCTTTCAGTTGATGCCACTGAAACACTTGTGTGTTCATTAGTACCTTCAAGACTGGACCATTGTAACTTAATTTTGTCTGGTTCGTCTCAATATCTACTCCAGAAACTTAAAAAAGTTCAAAACACAGCTGCTCGGATCATCTTTAGTGTACCACGATCAGAGCACACCTCTCCACTTCTCTGTACCCTACACTGGCTGTTCTCTGCACTATGTTTCACTGTTGGACTCCAGTCCAGCATACCTTTCCGGCCTCACCCATGTGTACACACCAGCAAGATACTTACGCTCCTCTTCTGACAATCGAATACTCATTGTTCCCACTATGATAACGAAGTCATATTGACAACGTTCTTTCGCACACAAGGACCCAGCAACGTGGAATGAATTGCCCATTGAAATTAGACACAAAGACACATTGATCCCTTTCACAAGTGGTCTTAAAACTCACTCTTTTCGACTGCAAGAACAAACTTACAGACCTAAAAATGTGTCCTGCCTTAAATAGTTTCAGCATTTTTTGTTTTCCAATTACATGGTGTTTTTTGTTTTTGTTTTGTTTTGTTTTTCTGTTGATATCATTATAGATGTTATAAGGCGCTTGGAGATTCTAAAGATCATGCGCTTTACAAAGTCTTCATTTTATTATTATTATTATTATTATTATTGTTTGATTTGATAGCCGGTGTCTGGTGACTGAGGAGTATAGTGCTGAAGGAGGGAAGTAATGATATCCATGATGTGTCTACGTATATGCACCGTATTGTAGTTGTTGTTTAGACGTGGTGCTAATTTGGGTTGCTATACCCAGTATGCTGCTGTCGCGGGTAACGTTAGTCCTGAAGAAGTTAAAGGTCATCACGAGGTGAAGAACCAAGGAGTATTGGGGAGTATTCAGACTCATAGATCGGCAGAAAAGAAAAGATTATACGAATCTTTAGGCAGATCAGGAAGGGTAGACCGTTTGTGGTGGCTCCTCAACCATTCAACAGAGCATTGGGGCTGAGACGATTCGTGTTCGACTCCGCAAACTATATGTCCTACTGTTTCATATCAAATTTAACTATTTGAGTGAAAACTCATTACATATCATTAGCTGAGTGAAATATATCATACATCACTATTTGAGCGAACTATGTCATGTTTTGCTATTTATGTAGAAATTGTCGATGTTTGCGTGAATCATGTTTTCCATTGTAAGTGTGGAATCACCTTGAATCGATAATCATCGTATCTTTGTACTATTTAAGGGTTTTTTTCTTCTTGCATATCAGTTTAAATTTCATTTAAATAGAAATACAGTATCAGGTTCGTGGATATTTTGTTAAATATCCATATTTTGATTTTTTGGCTGCACGAATCAAATAGTCTTTTTCATTGAATCTTTCATCAATAAACATTTAATTTTTTTTCACCATTAAAAGTGTTCCTTGTTATAATCGGACCCCAACCTGGTTATCTTGTTACAATTATAAGCGTTTGATTAACGTGTTTATGATAATACGACGTATTATAACAAAAATTATTTTCCATAATACACATGTATACCAAATAGCTTGAAACAATGTTATATAGTTCACGATGATGAGTCATTTTCCTCTGTCCTTGATCCTATATGCAAAATTTGCAGGGAAGTGTTATTTTTTGTCAAGATTAATCGAGACATTTGACAAAGTAGAAGTTGAAATCAGAACTTTTTATATGTATGACATCATATGGGATGACAAAAGTTATAGATTCAAATAATACGTGTTGAAAATAACTATTTTACGCGTTCTGCGACAATTTCTCTTTTCAACTGAGATGTATATATGCCGTTCAGGATGATTGAGACTGATACAAAGCTATGTTGTGTCATTGGAGGATGTGATACTTTAGTTACCGTGTAAAGAAGAAGAAATGGACTACGATAATGCAATTCATGTGGTGTCTAAATAGACTCTTTTCGTACGATATCATATTTCATCCTATATTCATGGAAATGCACAAATCTAAAAGCACGAAATCGTAGAGCTTAATTACTAAATATACACAGAGGAAGAAGACTGCATCCCCTTCATCTAGAAACCGTAAGACTTTAGCAAACGAGGAAGAAGCGGGCCAGGTCTTATGCTTATTGGACCGAGTTTGGCCCAGTCGGGCTCCGCGCTAATAGGGGCTCCGGGCTTTAGTAATTTTTGAAAATATATCTATAGAAAGTAATTTTAGAGCAATAGAAGAATATTTTAAGTTCAGTATCATATAAGACTTGTTTAAAAGGTTATTTCCAAATGCAGTGCTCACAAGGGGACCCGCGCGGAAATATAGGGGCCTCGGCAAAATGATCCAATTCGGATTCCGCGTTGGCTAAGACCGGTGTTGAGAAGAATGCGCGGCGAGTCCCCATATGAACACTGTAAAACTTAATCAGACCAAGATGAAGAAGACTGCCCCTCTCCCCCAATACCGTAAGACGTTCTCATACCACTCTGCTTAGTCGTTCATTTCAGGTTAGGAGACAAATCCTTTTAGTAATTTTCATTGTTGTATTTGTTAGTACGACTTTCTATATATTTTGGATTTTTACACAAGTTGCTTTATTATAGCTGCTACAAATAATTCATTTCAGTCTGGCTGACTCGCTCGCAAGGGGTGTTGTGTACTTGTTATAATTACGGAAAAAGTAAGCGTGAGTTTCTTCAAGGCACCCACTTAGAACAGTATTTATTATGCATACCGTACTGCACCATATCGTACCATAAAACGTTTTCCAAATTAAAAAAAGATGAAAGATATTAATTTTCTTATCTCAATTTCATATGATATATATCGTATAATGCTATGTTTCTATTTTCTCATGCGTAAAAATTATGTTATTAGGGCCGACAGATTACTCCATTGCCCTCATTAATATATTCGTCTTAATGCGCAGTATATATATGTTTCGAAACACCAACGGCTCAAGACGCTCATTGCACAATACCTCTAATGCATAACATTTATAACTTTTTCTTGATCTTTCTTCACTTTTCTAAGAGCGTCATATATAACTAGATTCTAATTAGATACTATTTTCATAAAAGAGCACAAAACCTGATGACCTTTATATAGAGTGAGAAGCAATACTAGTACCAGATGAATACTGTGTTTGGAATATGCTAAATTCCAAGGGTGCATAGTTATTTAACTTAATTAGAAAAATTGGGTGAGAACAATTATCTATATCGGTGTTTTTACCAATACAAGGAAATCCCAGTAGCCGAGTTACATTATTTGGGGAAACAAATGATATAACCCCTTGACTGGGATATTCTTGTCTCGGTCCAAACCCCCAACATACATTCTATTAATATTGTGTAAGTTTTATATATGAATGTACTTACAAAGTTTGATTACTTCACCCTGACGCATAAGCAGAGAAATGAAACCGATATGTAGAAAAAAAGTACCGGAAGTCGAAAAGGCAAGAGACACTTTCATGTTTTAGCAGTGATAAGTAGGCGTTTTAAACATAATAACTATGCCTATTCTTGGTAAGCGAGTTACTAATAATTCAATGTATCTGACATTACTATTTATCATATCTCAATCGAAGTCCATACATTTTGTGGAACGGTGTAACACACAGAAATGATTTTTTTTAAGGGTTTAACGCCATTTTTCAGCACACGATAGGCTATACATGGCGGCCAGTATTATTGGCGGAGGAAGAACCCGGGAAAATCCCCGGAAAGACCGACCCACGAGAAGCTACTGGCAAGCTTTCTCACATAACTACATTAGCCGTATCTTGGACTCGAACCCACGCAGACAGAGGTGAGACGGCAGTGATCCATAAAGGACAGCGCTTAAGACCACTCGGCCACTCGGGGCGACTTACAGAAATAATAGATACCCTCAAGCATCAGGTTGGACGTATTCAGCATAGAGGATCTTTGACATGTTTAGAATAGTAGTATTCAGCATAGAGGATCTTTGATATGTTTAGAATAGTAGTATTCAGCATAGAGGATCTTTGACATGTTTAGAATAGTAGTATTGAGCATAGGAATCCTTTGACATGTCTTAGCAACGCAGTATTGAACATAAGGGGTCTTTTAACAAGAATAAATGACCAGCATCCTTGTCGTCAAGATAGGGGTCATTTGATTAGCATGATTATCTAGCATCACTGTATTCATCCTACTAGTCCTTTAACATGTCTAGCATCACCTTAAAGAGATCCATTTATTAGCATAAATGCCTAGCTTCAATGTATTCAGCAAATGGTCTTTGAATAGGATGACTGTCAAGTATCACCCTATTTAACACAGGTCCCTGTAACTAGCATAAATATGTACATTATTTTGAAAAGAGGAGGGAACCTATGGCATGTCTGGCATAACTGTATTCAGTATAGGATATTTTAGAATCACCATATTTAGCAAAGAAGACTGTTGGCATGTCTAGCTTACCTATATTCAACATGGATATTTAGTAGCATAAAGGTCTATCATCACCTTATTCAGCATAGGGACCTTTGACATGACTAGGATAACTATTCATCATAAGGGAACTTTCACATGTCTAGCATGTCTAGCATCACCATATTCAGTATGCGCTTTTTACTAACGTAAATGTCGAGCATATTCATAAGTAGTAGAAAATAGGAGTTCTGGATTTACCCATTCCACTGCGTGGTCTAGGTCTTTGTGAACCCTCTTTCAACTCCTTTACTGTATTATGAGGGTTCTTGTTCACCTGTGGCCTAAGGGGAGTACTACTCACTTTTCATCGACGGTGTTTTCTGGCTTGCTGTATTTGAGTAGGGTTTGTAGCATGGTGAAATGTCTCTTCCGTGTTGTCCAAAAAGCGTAGGCAAGCTGTGTTTTAGTGTGAAGAGCACAGAGCCACAGCGGAAATTAACCTAGTAAGTATTTCATGAGTGGTTGGTAGCGTACGCGAATAAGAACATGAGTAATGTGCCTGAGACGATTTATTGTGAAGAGAGTGAAGAGGAAGAAGAGGAGAAGTGGGCGAAGCGTAGTCAAAATTAGTTTCCAGAGGTACATTCAGCAGTATTGTATCAGGAATAAATTGCCGTGTTTTCCTTTGTCAGAGCCCCAGCGAAATTAGTTTTATTATTGGCTGAAGGGGATTCGATTGCAGTTGGTGGATCATGCGAAATTCATAAAATTGGAGTATGTGTGTAAGCGTATCTTTGAGAAGATAGATCATGAAGAGCAAAATATAATACCGTCTCTGGGAAGAGCTTGATATAGGAGGATGATAAGGTTATTGTGGACGGGGTGGAAATCCACAATTTGAATTGTTCAGTATAACCGGACCACTTGACGATTTATGTTTTCCCTTTGGTAAAGATTATCTTTGCAATCCTGAATATGTCCTTTTTTAATTCCTGGTGGATAAAAGAACATTGGATGGGTTATTTTGAAGAATCTTTGAGTGTAGGTTTATGGAATGGTTTTTGAATGGTATCCACGAAGAAGACTTCTTTCGCCAGTTGGTGGTGTATCCTTTCTCGAAGATGTACCTTTGTTTGATGATTCTGTCGTTAACCCCTACTTCGAATTTCGATATAAAAATAGATCTATTCGACCTGTTGCTTTTGCATTTTGGAGGAGGTTTCTGCGGGAGTCATTTGAATGCTTCGATGCCAGGTATGATTGTAGTGGTCAACGAGGTCTGAGAAGAAATCTAAGTATTGGTTAGTATTATCGCTAATATGTAATTTGTGACAGTTCTGTTAAACCGTTTGTCGACACAGGTGTTGAGAAGATTATATGTGCTGTACAAGGTGATGATATTTATTTGAAGCCAGTCTGAGACGGTTTTGTTATAGAGTTTGCTTTCGTCATCTGCCCAGAGTTTATGTGGATTCGTGTACCTGTGATTGTATCCAGTGTTTCTATAATAGAAGTTCCATTTTGTTTTTGAGAGAAATGACCCAAGCATAGTTACTGAAGCTATCGATGACTGCCAAGAGATAATGGAAACGATCATTGTACGCGCTATAATCATTCATATCAACGAGACCATCTGACAATACTTCCTCTACGTGTACGGCGACGACTCTTCGTGCAGGTTTATGCTGTTCCTCAGCGAGATATTTTGCTGTTTAGGGCCAATGATTCCTCTGACATGAATTCGGTCTACAGGTTCTCTGAAAATTGTATGCTTGAGTTCTTTTAAGTCTTTAAGCATACATCCTGCTTTATATTCGGGATGTTCTCTCTAATAGATATCGTATGCATCGTTATGGATTCGACATCGTTGTAGGGTTCTAGACCTTTCGTTCTCATCCAGGTTGTGTTCTAGGGATTCAATGTCCATCCACCACGAGGTCTAGGAAGTTTTTAAATGAGAGCATGGACATCCATGGATCCGCCGAGAATTTGTCGATGTTCATATACTTTATAATCAGATTTCCTTTCATCGCTATAGTCCTCGACACTCCTATCGAGCCCACAGTGTCTGCAATGGTGCATGTTGTATACATGTTTGCCCGTCACGATGTGCATTATTAGTAACCAAACACAGCACACCTCGGCTTGATCAATTGTCGATTATGTTTCGTGACCATTTCGATGGGATCAACACTCTCCGTTTTGGCCTTACACTTGAGACAATATGAGATCATGAGTGACATGATGAGTGAATATTGTTTTGAAAGTTGTAAAACAACTTCAACAAAGATTGTTCCACCGGCTTTTTTGGATGTAGTACACAGGTGATATCATCCATATCCGGTAGTAGTAAGGATTTGTAGACCGCTTCTTTATGTGCAATATGGAGATAGCGCAAGCCATCATCGGATTGAAGTAATCCAAACGAATCAAAATACTCGACATCGTTGGAGTTATGATCATTGCCGATGGAGACCCAGTATGTGTCCGTCATAATAATTTTGTGATTATCGACACAGCTCTTGTCAGGCATGATCTGTTCAGAAGTTGAATTTAGGAAAAGACCCCTGGAAAGGTGAGGGAGGCTAAGACATGTTCCATATCAATGCTGCTTAAGAACTTTTATCTCATACTGTTTCCTCTCGTAGTGCCTGGAAGTTGGAGCCTTTTATCAATACTGAAAGATCGTGGTATTAAGATTCCGGCGGTACCTGTGAGCAGATGAGCGATAAATCCTTGTTTAGACAGTTGAGAGACGATAAATTCAGAACGAAGCCTTTCCGAGCTTTCTAATGTTTAGCGAAGGAGGTGGCTTGACTATCGGTCAGCAAGATCCAATTGGGTCCGAGGTGACAGGTATTTTGTAAGTGTGAGTGATATGTTTTTTTCTGATGTGGAAATAGCGTGACTTCGACTGGACTGTAAGACGACACGATGACGTTATATGTAATGCTATTATTTGTTTCAACTTATTCTGCACTCTGTTGATGAGGTAACTCATCTTCAACTTGTGCTGCTGCCCGTGCTTTTTGGGTAGCTCCGGTGATGGCTAAAGCCAGTCCTAAGGGTGCCAGGATGTTAGTGAATAACTTGGGTACCCTGGTTTTGATGAAGGTAACGATGGCGGTGGAAATGGAGCCTTCGTCTAGTCGTTTTTCTTGCTGAAATGTCTTTTTCCTTGGCGTGTCGTTACAAGGATTTTTCATTGTTCTACTGAGGACATCAAGCGTCATCAATCGATCTGAGGTGACCAGGGGGTAGCAACGTAATCAGTACAGATATCTCAAATATTCCATCGGAGTGCGATGTAAGCAGGATAGTCTTTAAGACATTCAGTATATTTGGAGTAAAAGATTAGATATAAGTTATCAAAATCTTTGAACGATCTGTATTGCTGTATCTACTGTTACGGCTATTGGATTTAATTTTATTTATTTTTAATTATTAAGTCCAAAATTGTCATTTAGGATTTATTATTCATTAAATGGGAAATTTTTCTAGAAAATTCAGTTGACCTGGACTTTACTGTAAACAAGTTTTGACCTTGGCTTACAGTGGTCTAGTTCCTGACCTTGCTTTGAACATTGTCAACAGGTCTTCAATTGTATTGGTTAATTTCAAGGACAACATTTTATCAGTGGCTGATTTATTCTTCTAGTTCATTCTTTAAGCATGTGACTTGGTGAAGGTAGCTCTTTCCATGACCTTCCAGACTCACATGATTCCTCTTGTTTACTTCAAAAAAACAATATATATAGCTGTGTTTTAGAAGCTAACTTTAGTAGAATATAATTTGGGCTTATTTTAAAGAAGTTGTGTATTTTCTGTTAGAGTTTAATATCTTGTTCTGGACTGTGTCAATTCGTTGGAAAAGAAGAATTATTCTATTTATCTGGAAAAGGACATATGTTTCATAATTTCATCTGGATGATTTAAAAACAAGAACTGCATCACGTGACATTGTCAGCCATTTTGGATTATTACATCGTCAAGATTCGAACCTGGAACTATTAGAACATTTATTTATCAGGACTTGAAATTCCATTAGTGGATTATTGTGTGAATTCTATATTCGTTGGATTTGATTCTCTAAAACCGTAAGTTTAATTATTTTATGAAAATAATTGTACTTAATAAAATCATTGTTAAAGTTTTACAAGCTTGTTAGTTTTCACTCTTTCTGTGTTGCTGCTTATTCGAGCCTAAGCACGTAACATAGAATTGCTGGCTAGGGTCCGGGATTGAGATTGAGATTGAGATTGAGATTTAAATAAATTTGAATTTAAATTTGAATTTCCCCTAGTTTTTGAAAATTTCTAATCTTTAGTGAGGCTAACACGCTTGTATCAAAATGACATCTAAGGTAGAGATATTTCTTTCTAATCCTACCCAGGAGCAATTAGATCTTTTCAAAAAAGACGAGTCGGTTCAACTTGCCAGAAAATACGATCTTTCTGAAGTCAAGGTTTCTTTAACGAAACAAGATATCAAAAAGATTTTGGTCCAGTATTTGGTAGTACAGGATGTTTTGGAACAAAGTGCTTTGATTCCAGTCAGTAAGTCTACACCAGACTCTGACATTAAACTGAAGGAATTAGAATTAAAATTCAAGATGGAGTTAGAGTTGAAGAAGCTGGAATTTCAGAGAGAGAGAGAGTGAATTAGAGTTAAAGAAGCTGGAGTTTCAGGAAAGGGAGAAAGAGAAACAAATTGAATTACAAAAAGAGCAAATGCGGATTGATAGAGAGAGAGAGGAGAAAGAGAAACAATTACAATCTGAAAAAGAGGAGAAAGAGAGACAATTACAATCTGAAAAAGAGGAGAGAGAGACAAGAGAGGGATAAAGAAAGACAATTACAATCTGAATTAGAGTTTAAGAAGCTGGAATTTCATGAAAGAGAGAAAGAAAGACAATTACATTTTGAAAAAGAGGAGAGAGAGAGACAGGAAAGGTTACAAGAAAAACAAATTGAACGAGAGAGAGAGAGAGAAGGAAGAAAGGGAATATTAGTGTAAAATGAAAGAATTAGAGCTGGCAAGTGAGAATCACCATCATACTTCAAATCAAAATTTTGATTTAGCAAGGAATATTAGATTAGTGCCCCCTTTCAAAGAAAAAAAGTAGACAAATATTTTATTCTTTTTGAAAAAGTTGCAGAAAATTTAAAGTGGCCAAGAGAGAATTGGACTCAGTTACTACAATGTGTAATTACTGGTAAGGCTAGTGAGATTTACACTTCACTGTCTGTTCAGCAAAGTGGTGATTATGACGTAGTTAAAGAATGCATTTTAAGAGGTTATGAGTTAGTTCCTGAAGCTTATAGGCAAAAATTTAGAAATTACAGAAAAGAAGCTGGACAAACTCATGTCGAATTTGCTACACAAAAAGAGCAGTTGTTTGATAGATGGTGTTTAGCCAAGAAAGTCGAGCAAGATTATCAAACTCTCAAGCAAATTATATTAATTGAAGAGTTCAAAAACTGTGTCCATAATGATGTTAAAACTTATCTTGATGAGCATCAGATTGAAACCTTAGAAAATGCTGCTCGAGCTGCTGACGAATATTCTTTGACACATAAAGTTCCTTTTGTTAACAAGACTTGTACTCAACAATTTAATGGCAGAAAAGTATTTCCGCCTAATTCAAGCCCTTCTAAAACTCAAACTAACACAACTTTCAAAGATCAGACTTCAGAGAAGTTTGATTCTAGATCCTTGTCTCTTCCGACGTGTAACTTTTGCAAGAAAAAAGGACACGTTATTTCTGATTGCTACAAATTGAAAAATAGGCAACAGAATCAAGATAGACCTGTTCCAAATGCTCTTATTTACAAGAGGTCAAGGTCACAGTCATGTATTGAAAGTAATACATTTGTTGGGTCTAATAAATCCCAGTCTGATTGTGATATGGAGAATTATGAACCATTCATATCGAAGGGTTCTGTATCACTCTTGGGTGATTCGGCCAATCCCACCCCTATTAAAATTTTAAGGGACACAGGAGCCTCTCAGAGTCTTTTATTATCAGGTACTTTGCCTTTATCTGAGAAGTCTTCTTCTAATGAAAGTGTTCTTATTCAGGGGTTAGAGTGCTGCTTTGTTAATGTTCCTCTCCATTGTGTAAATTTGTCATCACACTTAGTGTCAGGACCTGTGACAATCGGAACAGTCTCGGTTTTGCCCGTAGAGGGAATAGATTTATTGCTAGGCAACGACTTAGCTGGAGACAAGGTTGTGGTTAATCCACTTGTAACTGACAAGCCTAATTTGGATCAGAAAGTTGATCCAATTGAGAAAGAAATCCCTGATATACTTCAAGCTTGTACGGTTACTAGAGCTATGGTAAAGAAAGCTCTTGAGAATGAAGTTGAAAAGGGCAGTATTCCCTTATCTGACACTAGTATAGGTCAGGCTTTTGATGAGGTCACTTTTACTCTTGGTTTGGATCAATCAGAAGGTATTGATCATAGAGATCCTCTTTTGACAACTCATTCTCTTTATTCTAATCAAGGTGATGATTTTGAGAGTGATGTTACAGAAGGCAGCATTCCTTCAACTGGCATTTGTATAGGTCAGGTTTTTAATGAGATCACTTTTACTCTTGGTTTAGATCAATCAGAAGGTATTGATCATAGTGATCCTTTTTTAATAACTCATTCTCTTAATCAGGGTGATAAACGACAGTCACTTGTCGTTGAACAGGAAAAAGATCCTGAGATCTCCTGTTTGTTTCAAAGGGTCATAAATGAGACTGAAGTTATTGAAGTTCCTGTCTGTTATTTCATTAAAAATGGAATTCTTATGAGAAAATGGAGACCTCCCGAGGTACCTATTGATGATGAATGGTCAGTGAACTATCAAATAGTAGTTCCAAAAACTTACAGACAGGAAATACTTAATCTGGCCCATGAAACTCCTTTGGCTGGTCATTTAGGGATTAATAAAATGTATCACAAGATCTTGACTCATTTCTATTGGCCAGAAATCAAAAGTGATGTTGTCAAATATTGTAGATCTTGTCATGCTTGTCAAATGGTAGGAAAACCCAATCAGAAGATACGTAAGGCTCATCTGCAACCTATTCCTACGTTTGATGAAACATTCAGTGGAATTATGGTAGATTGTGTGGATTCCCAACCCAAGACTAAGTCGAGTAATCAATTAAAGTTAAAAATGAAACTAAGGTTTGATAGAACTAAAAGGGAGAGAACTTTTGAGTCTGATAATGGAGTTGTGTTACTCTTGTTCATTCTTCTTACTTTTCTTCAAATTAGATATTACGGCCCTTACAAAGTTAAGAAGAAAATGAATTAGTTAAGTTATAGTATTAGTGCTCCTGGGATATAAATTAATTATAGGAGTACCAGTGTATTGAAAGAGATAGCCATGTTAAATATGTAATTAATTTAATTGTACCAGTCCTATTTAGTGAAGGAATATCGTCGGATTCTGCTGACATTGGAGCGACGAATTGTTGGAATTCAGAAATTATAAACAAATCTAGACCAGAAACTTTCACAGTTGCAAGTGCAAGAAAGAAATGAACTGAAAGTTATTATTATATGAGCACTTATGTCCAGATATTCTTACAAGGACAAACAAAATTTTCATGACGTTGAGATTGAGAATTCCATGCAGGACGAGTCCACTCAAACAGGATTATTTGAAAAAGGAAATTCAGTATTTGCTGGAGAATGATTTTATCAAGCCCAGTAAAAGTGATTGGAGTTCACTATGCATATTTGTTCCTAAACCAGATAAAACTCTCCGTATGTGTACTGATTATAGGAAGATGAACAGAGTGACAAAAGCAGATTCATTCCCATTAACAAGAAGTGACTATTCTATTGATAAAATTGGGAATGCCAAGTACGTCACCAAATTCTGACCTTCTGAAAGGATTTTGGCAGATTCCACTACGGAAAGAGCAAAGGAAAACTCAATATTGCGACTCCAAAAGGACTCTACCAATATAAAGAAAGTCCATTTCAACGTCTCATAAAAATGTTTATCTCTGGTCTAGAGATTTGTGACGTCATCATCTACAACGACACCTAGAGAGTACATCTAGCAACAATTCGATAATTCTTTAACAGACTCACTAATGTATGTTTGACAATTAATTTGTCTAAAAGTGAGTTCTGCTGTGCTATTGTGCCTTTCCTAGGATATTTTGTGGGACATGGACAAGTTAAAAATTTGAGGCTATTTCTTGATAATATAATTGTAGACACTCTTTCCATTGTATAATTTATTATACTGTGTAATTTTTAATTTCAGATGTAAATTGGTTTGTGATAAAAAGAAAGTTTTATCATATAAACCTTTCTTTTTATTTTATGGGGGAAGGTGTTACGGCTATTGGATTTAATTTTATTTATTTTTAATTATTAAGTCCAAAATTGTCATTTAGGATTTATTATTCATTAAATGGGAAATTTTTCTAGAAAATTCAGTTGACCTGGACTTTACTGTAAACAAGTTTTGACCTTGGCTTACAGTGGTCTAGTTCCTGACCTTGCTTTGAACATTGTCAACAGGTCTTCAATTGTATTGGTTAATTTCAAGGACAACATTTTATCAGTGGCTGATTTATTCTTCTAGTTCATTCTTTAAGCATGTGACTTGGTGAAGGTAGCTCTTTCCATGACCTTCCAGACTCACATGATTCCTCTTGTTTACTTCAGAAAAACAATATATATAGCTGTGTTTTAGAAGCTAACTTTAGTAGAATATAATTTGGGCTTATTTTAAAGAAGTTGTGTATTTTCTGTTAGAGTTTAATATCTTGTTCTGGACTGTGTCAATTCGTTGGAAAAGAAGAATCATTCTATTTATCTGGAAAAGGACATATGTTTCATAATTTCATCTGGATGATTTAAAAACAAGAACTGCATCACGTGACATTGTCAGCCATTTTGGATTATTACATCGTCAAGATTCGAACCTGGAACTATTAGAACATTTATTTATCAGGACTTGAAATTCCATTAGTGGATTATTTTGTGAATTCTATATTTGTTGGATTTGATTCTCTAAAACCGTAAGTTTAATTATTTTATGAAAATAATTGTACTTAATAAAATCATTTTTAAAGTTTTACAAGCTTGTTAGTTTTCACTCTTTCTGTGTTGCTGCTTATTCGAGCCTAAGCACGTAACACTACGTCTTGATAAGTCTACATGGCCTCCATCAGAATCATGTAGTCTCAATAATAATTTCGTATCCCTGCAGTGAAGTTGCTGAGAGATGACGCTTTGGATATTGTCTGGAGTTGATATGGACGTTAATTTAAGACAGATGAAAATATTTGAAGTTGTGCTTGTTTTCTGATTGATCTATGTGCTGGTTTGCCTACTAAAAGGTGACGAAGACGTGGTTCGGAAGCTCGCTGTCTGGATTGGAGGTGACTCTCCATGAGGTTGTCACTTGCAGATTTGACATAACTGCTGATTGTAGATACGGTGCTGATTGAAGTACTGATTTTCGGTGAATCGTTCTAACGTTGTTTGCACTTTGAACATGGGTGCGGTGGAGCGTGTGGTTTTAGGCATCCACCCGACAAATACGTAGTGGTGAATTGTTCATCCCTGCCCTTGCTGTTGTGTATATGTATTAAGCGGGCGAGTCTCGTTCCGGTAGCAGCGTATGTTTCACACCTCGGAGGATGGTACAGATATCTCGATACACACCAATGATGCTGATGTGAGAAAGAAACATGCAGATCTCGTGTCCACTATTAGTCTGAGCGCATCAAGCGGTGAATCCAACGTTTTAGACTGTATTAGCTGTGTTGAGAGGGAGAGAAATGGGCCTGCCACCATGTTTGATCCTCTTGCGTTGGCCGTCGACTCGTGTGAAGTGTACCTATCGGTTCCTGCACCAAATGGTTTGTATTTAATAGCGTTTGCGGTTTCTGTGTTCGTCGACACAGCTGGATAGGCTGCAACTGCACCAGTATGAAAATACTAGCCAACCGTCCCTCTAAACCACCACATGGTGGTCTCGCACGATCGCATATATTTATCGTTACATGCTCAAGTTTATGATGGTGCTATCATGAGGTAAGTAGCCATTAATTTATTTAACTGTTTTTGATCGTCCACCTGATTTTGAGCCGATCTGAGCAATGACCATTCTTTAATTTTGAGCGTTATTTGTGCATTTACGAGAGCCTCTCCTCCTGCTGTATTTTTTTTATCTTGTTCTCTGGACTTCCAGAAAGGCCTTATGGGGAAGCAGGTACACATCTTTATCGATCGTCTTTATATTGTTATGGGTCCTCGCGGTGAGATTGGTGATGTTTCTATCCTGATACTCCACGTACTCGTAATCGGTTATGGAGTCATCCACGGAAGCATCATTGTTCAGAAGCAGGTAATCAGGAGTGAATGTCGAATACATGATGTCATGCTGTAATAGTGTGATAAAAAATTACCATAATCCTTTTAAGCCAGACCCTGACATGATCTCTCCTACAGAGTGCGTACTCTGTGCTGACGTGCTGACCTTTCTATCCAGGTCCTGTAAAATTCTTTCCAATCTCTAGCTTATGACCCTAACCATTTTAGGAGAACATGTTTAACCGCTATGGATACGGGTATCGCCGCCACTGGCGCTAGTAGGATGTGGTTATCGGAGTTCGCTGGGGAACTGACTAATGTGTGTCCTACGGCTGTTCTTGCTGCAGAGGATGATCCGGTGGCTCCCGCTTCGGCAGCCTTGAGATCGATGGGTTGGCTTTGGCAGCAATAGCGGGAAGGGCTGCTCGCACAGAAGAAAAACAGGTGGATAAATTAAACCGACGATTTTACTTTGATGTATGCGTGAAAGTCTTATCGCATCGTTATTTAATTAGCAAACATTTGTTTGTGACGTACATGAAGATACTATGCGATTATTCTGCTGTTATCAACGACAACATTTTCACAATGATCAGTCAACTACATGGTAAGTTCTGGGATCGCGTACGTTTTCGTGATGCGATTGTAAATGAAAGGATTAGGATGAAGTTGCACGTTAATCGAGGCAGAATAAATAACGTTGAAAGCTGAGACTACGAAAGACTAGGAACCCTGTGCAATCGAGAAGTTCATGACGACGCTGTTGACATCGATGATATTGACGGGGTGATCTTCGTACGCTCCATTTTGTGTTAGAGACGTCACAAGCTAAACCCTAGGAGAGATTTGATGAAGTTAACAATGTCATACCATGTAATTTCTAGAGAGAATGATGCAAGTGATCAGCGTCGTGTATTTTGGCTCGATTTTAATATTGGTCGAGACCCCTCCTTTGGCGGTGATAAATCTTAAGATTTCCAGGGTGATGTCGGTGATGTTGAACCCGCCTGGAGATATCTTCATTTTTTTTAATGAAACGTGACTACGTATCGAAAACCGATTGTTGCTGGTAGTGATGTTAAAGAAGCTGTTCCAGATGTCGGTGGAAATGAGGTCGATTTCGTACGACGATTGTTGTTCATCGAACGCGTCCAAACATACCTAAATGCGACGCTAAGAAACAACGCTTCTCGCTAATTTTGTCAACCAGTAGAAGGCGATCATAGAGACATACCACTCAGCAGTATCTGAAGCAACCATAACGCAATAAGATCGAGTGTCTTCCATTCTCTAGATATGTTGAAAAACGTACGGAGAGGCTCACAACAGATTAATTTGGGATGATTCTCATATTCTATAGCGAGAAGTAGACCTAACACTCCTGCATTGCAATCTACATCCTACAGGCCAAGCAGAAATGCGCACGCATACATCTATCAACCTCGGTGTCGCTCTCAACGTTCATCTGATTATGGAACACAAAGGCATCGACATGTCGATCATAGCAAACTCTCGCATCGTAGTAATATTTAATTTTCATTGTTGACATCGCCTGACCATTTATCCAACGTCGTATCGTACGTTGGATCCTTGCAGAAGTAAATTCTATTTCGTTTCAAATTTCTAAATTCACACCGTTACGTAGAATCAAGTATGTACTACTACCCAAGCAATGTCGATTTTAGTACACTCAGCATAAGAATCATGAGTATTTCTGCTATCGATGCTTGCAGTGTTTTCCTCTATCGCATGATCAGGTCTGGTCGAGTAACTGTCGAGAATTACACCCATTCAGATGCCACGCGAGGCATCATTCCATTTCGAACACCACTTCAAAAAATACGCACGAAAGTTTTACATGGCCTTTGACTCAGAAGCGATCCTGGAAAAGGTACAATGACCTTCTTTTGATCCCATCCATTCTTTGATTTAAGTAAAAGTAAGCAGTTTCATGTGCTATCGGCTCTGCCGATGAACGTTTGTCGTCGTCGTATCAACAACAACGAGGAGAGGACTGCGTTGTTTGGTTCTTTGAGCAACTCGTCACGGAGCTAAAACACATCAGCGAACACCGAAAGATACCAACATTCCTCACATCCCACACTTCCTCACAACTCAAACAGCACAAGACAGCACAACAATGCCACGTCTGGGAAGAGTACTTTCATCCTCATAATAAAAAAATCAGAAATCACTCATGTCCGTGCTCATTACAGAGGAGCAGCTCACGTGGATAATCCAATCTACATGGATACGATGGATACTTCATCATCGCAGCACTCAGTCATCTACGAGTCAAGGCAATTCTCACTTAAGCAGAAAGAAACATCAAATGCATCCCCAAAAATATCGAAAAATACATGTCGTTTTAGATTGGTCCCTTTAGATTTATTGGTTCCTTACAGTTTATAAAGTCATCGCTAGAAGAACTCGCTCAAACCTGTCCTTGTTAATGTATCCCAAAAACAAAATTGGAAATCGTTCTCCTGTACTGCAAAGAAAAGGAGTTGACCCATTCGAATACATCGATTGCGTGGCCCAGATGCGATGAAACCTCAGTACCAGCTCTGGAGACCTTTTATTCGCACTTACATCTTTCGAAGACCTCGGAGGAAGAATATCAGTATGTGAATAGAATATGGAACGAGCTTCGATGTCACACTCGGTGCTTATCACGACCTGTGCATGAATAAAACCCTTTTTCTACTAATGGATGTCTTCGAAAATTTCAGGCATATCTGTCGATATCATTATTAACTCGATCTCCTCCAGTATTTCACATAACCAGGTATCCACTGGGATGCCATTCTCAAGACGAGTCTAGTGTAACTTTAATCTTCCAATATCCAGACATATTCATGTTTACCGAGAACATGATTCGAGAAGGCAACTGCACCATCAGCCAAAATCAGGCAATAGCCAATATCAAATACATGTCCAGGTATTCATCCCACTCAACCATCCACATTCGTTCTCTACCTCGACCCCAATAATCTCTGTGTGTTGGCCAAGTCGCAATCTCTTCATGCATGTGATTTTCATTGGACCACTGGAGATCACAATTCCTTATGAAAGACAAGGAGGATATCAGGGTGACTCAAGGGGCTATTTCGCCGAAGTCAGTCTTGAGTATCCACCATATCTCCACGACGTTCATACTTATTATCCCTTCTGCGCTGAACCACTCCTCATCACACCCTCGATGCTTTCTCCTTAACAACTCCACCAAAACACAATTCGGAATCGGAGATGCCAAGATAAAACACTCCTACCCAATATCCATCATAAAAGATACTACAAAATACATTATGGACTACTCTTTAACATGGAATCGTTCTTAAACAGGTTCAACGAACTTTCAAGTTTTAGCAATCTCCATGGATGAAATCCTACGTCGACATTAATACCCAAGAGCGAGTTAAAGCCAATACGGACTTAGGTAATAATTTCTTTCAATTCATCAACGACAGCTTATTTAGAAAAAAACATGGAAAGCATCAGACGCAGAAAGAAAATCGAAATCGTCAATATCCGTTGACGACGGGATAGCCAGTCATGTCTTCGTCAGCATTAAAACCTTTGACGAAAAACTCGTCGCCTTCGAATCCAGAAAAGCACAGCTCATACTCGATAAACCTATATATGTCGGTCAATCCGTTTTCGGTCTCTCCTAAATCCCTAATCTGTAGTTTCATTACGATTTAATACAAATACACTACGGAGATAAGGGCAGACTACTCATGACCGATACCGACCCGCTCGATTATGAAATTGACACAGATGATGTCTACGCACGACATGAATGCTCCACCCTAATCAGCAAAAAAGAAAAGACTATGCACCTTCTACAATAAACCATACTCCACAGATGGTATTTGCACTCACCCGTGGACATCATCGCACGCAGTGCAAAAAGTGAGCCAGAACTTCCTCCTTTCGATGAATAGTGAACTATATCCCCCTCCCCCTTCGATGACAGGTGAACCAGAACCCTCATAACACTATAGTAGAGTTTTATGAGGATTCTCACTCACCTAGACCACGCAGTGGGAAATTTGAGCCAGAACCCCCATGTTTCTCCACTACTATCGTATCTATCAAACTCGACCTTTGAAATGTCTAGCTTCATCGCATTCAGCAAAGAGAACCATTGACATGTCTAGCATATGTGTATTCAGCATAGGATTTTTACTAGCATAAATGTCTAGCGTCATGGTATTCAGCATAGGGCCTTTGAGTACCATAAATGTCTGGTACCACCGTAGTCGAGATGGGAATCCTTTAACTACCATAAATATCCTCACCGTATTCAATGGATACGGTCCTTTATCTAGCATATGTCTTGAATCACCATATTCAATCCGTAAGATCCTTTAACTAGTATAAATATCTAGCTTCACCGTATTCAATTGATATGGTCCTTTAACTAGAATAAATGTCTTGCATCACCGTATTCAATCGATCGTGTCCTTTAATAAGCATACAAGTCTAGCTTCACCGTATTCAATCGATAGGGTTATTTAATTAGAATAAATGTCTTGCATCACCGTATTCAATCCATCGGGTCCTTTCCAAAGCATAAGTGTCTTGCATCACCGTACTCAATCGATACGGTCTTTTATCAAGCATAACTATCTAGCTTCAAAGTATTCAGTCGATAGGGTCTTTAACTAGAATTAATGTCTTGCATCACCGTATTCAATCGATCGAGTCCTTTAACTGGCATATGTGTCTTGTTTCGCCGTATTCAATCAATACACTCTTTTAATTGGCATAAATATCTAGCTTCACCGAATTCAATCGATATTGTCATTTACTTAGAATAAATGTACCGCATCACCGTATTCAGTCGACAGGGTCCTTTAACTAGCAAAATTGTCTTGCATCACCGTATTCAATCGATAAGGTCCTTTAACTAGAATTAATATCTTGCATCACCGTATTCAATCGATTGGGTCCTTTAGCTGGCATATATGTCTTGCATCACGGTATTCAATCGATACACTCTTTTAACTAACTAGCATAAATATCTAGCTTCACCGTATTTAATCGGTTGGGTCCCTTAACTAGAATTAATGTCTTGCATCACCGTATTCAATCGACAGGGTCCTTTAATTAGAATAAATGTCTTGCCTCAACGTATTCAATCGACAGGGTCGTTTAACTAGCATAAATGTCTTGCATCACCGTATTCAATAGATAGGGTCATTTAACTAGCATAAATGTCTTGCATCACCGTATTCAATATATAAGGTCATTTAACTAGAATTAATGTCTTGCATCACCGTATTCAATATATAAGGTCATTTAACTAGAATTAATGTCTTGCATCACCGTATTCAATCGCTAGGGTCCTTTAGCTGGCATATATGTCTTGCATTACCATATTCAATCGATAGGGTCCTTTAGCTGGCATATGTATCTTGCATCACCATATTCAATCGACAGGGTCCTTTAACTAGAATAAATGTCTTGCATCACCGTATTCAGTCGACAGTCTCGTTCGACTAGAAATAATGTCTTGCATCACCGTATTCAGTCGACAGTCTCGTTCGACTAGAAATAATGTCTTGCATCACCGTAATCAATCGTCAGGGTCTTTAACTAGCATAAATGTCTTGCATCACCGTATTCAATCGACAGGGTCCTTTAACTGGAATAGTTTTGCATCACAGTATTCAATCGTCAGGGTCCTTTAACTAGCATAAATGCCTTGCATCACCGTAATCAACATAGTAGTTACATTTAATATCATAAATTATGTTGTACCACGGGATTTGTGTTGGGAATGTGTCAAAACACACCAACAACACATATTTCATTACGTCATACTTGGCTACAAGCCGGAGCATATTTGAAGATGTAACACATGTATCACGAGGAACATATTTGAAGATGTAACACATTTATCACGAGGAACATATTTGAAGATGTAACACATTTATCACGAGGAACATATTTGAAGATCGAACACATTATCACGAGGAACATAGTTGAAGATGTAACACATTTATCACGAGGTTAATATGACAATTGAATATAAAAAGTATAACTCCCATATTCCCATAAAGTGTTAATGCGAACAATATCACTTGATTTATTTCTGTTCAAAATAAAGTTTCTTGAATAGCATCACTCAGTTTACTTGAGTGTCTCATATAACGTTATTTTGAATAGAATCACTCAATTTACTTGAGTATCTCATATAACGTTATTTTGAATAGAATCACTCAATTTACTTGAGTGTCTCATATAACGTTATTTTGAATAGAATCACTCAATTTACTTGAGTATCTCATATAACGTTATTTTGAATAGAATCACTCAATTTACTCGAGTATCTCATATAACGTTATTTTGAATAGAATCACTCAATTTACTTGAGTGTCTCATATAACGTTATTTTGAATAGAATCACTCAATTTACTTGAGTATCTCATATAACGTTATTTTGAATAGAATCACTCAGTTTACTTGAGTGTCTCATATAACGTTATTTTGAATAGAATCACTCAATTTACTTGAGTATCTCATATAACGTTATTTTGAATAGAATCACTCAATTTACTCGAGTATCTCATATAACGTTATTTTGAATAGAATCACTCAATTTACTTGAGTATCTCATATAACGTTATTTTGAATAGAATCACTCAATTTACTCGAGTATCTCATATAATGTTACTTTTAGCAATATGGCTCAGCTTAGTATCACCCATTTGGTATGAATGTATGCTACAGCGTCATTTGGATCCACATCACGTCATCTGAGGTGTCAACTAAATGGCAATGGCATCCTTGTACTTTGAGGTAAAGGCAGACGGAAACAAATCTTCTAAGAAGACAAATTTAACAACCATTACAAATTTTTATTCAACTCTACAATTACCTATTTGATCTTGAATCTAAGAGCTACTGAACATAGACATCGATTTACCAAAATTACGAATACACACCTATTTACTATGTTCGTATATGATTGATTTAGTAAGAATAGGAAATATCTCAAATTAGCGAGCAAAACAAATGAAATGTATGTCCTGATTTGCAATGGCGAAATGTGCCTGGAAACCGCGGATTGACTGGCATAAGGTGTCATAATTAAAATAGCTCCCTGTGTTATGGGATAGTTATATAGTTTCTACGGCGTAAACTGCAGACGGTACGGAGAACCCATGAAGAGAAACCATGCAGATATGCAGTCGATGTTGATTTGACAAGACGTGAGATTTGTGGTCATGCATTGATTAGAGTAGAATTTATGTATAGAACGAACTGATTGAGCTTTCTAATTTACAATTGATGTTGTATAGAAGTCTTTGGAAATATGGGGTAAAAAACTTGTGACTTCTAGTGGGAATCGCGCCAGTGTTTGCCACCGCACGGTCAAGCAAATACCCTTGGCATATAACAGTATCTTCAAACTCGGGCTCGCGACTTTAATACGTCACGTTTTTCGACCTTTATGGGTAAATTAGTATTGTAATTTCTTTGAAAATGACATGTCATACGGAATTATGTTTCATTTTTATACGTTATTGACTGACTCTAGAAACTAAAAGCACTACTTGTGTTGTTGTGCTTTATATCCGAACCTAAACCAAACCCAGAAAACAAAAAAAAGTGTCCAATATATGAAATAGTTGACCGGATCATAAAATATTTTCAGTTCTCGTGTACAAGCAAAATTAGAGCATTGGAAAAGGAACATCATTGTGTTAAATACAATGAATAATGACATGTTTGTCTTTAAACACTGTATGACATATAAACTGCTTACGAAATTACTATTGTACGCAAAACAATCATGTTACATCATCTCATATGTCAAATTTGTCATCCACAACAAATGAGCAGATTTCGTGACTATTAACACATAGATGAAAGGGAAGGTTTAAGTTAACAACTAATGAATTTGTTTAAATATACATGTTATACTGTTACAAAGCAGTTTATCATTGTCAAATGTTTGTTATTTGATACAGAATATAAATTGAGGACATCTGCATGAATCAACATACAGAAATTATACTAATACAAGGAAATCAATACTCGTGTTACCTTCGGCGTAGATATGTATAAAAAACACATAAAATAAGTTATTTGGAAGGAATAATTAAATCAAGAAATAGGCATAATAGTATTCAAAGTATTGTATTTCAATTGTTGTCGTTAATAATCCCATTATCGTTGTGGGTTAGTAGTAGTAATAGTAGTCGTAGTAATACTACTAATACTACTACTAAAAATGTTATTATTTATTATTATTATTATTATTATTATTATTATTATTATTATTATTATTATTATTATTATTATTATACCTTTGTAAACATTTTGCAGTGGGAGACGCTCTTGATTTGGACGAAATAAGAAACTGTTAAAAATAAATAAATTGAAGCCTGTTTTAACATTAACGCAGAGTAGATTAAAAATATTCAAATAGCAAAAGCTATGAATTGGAAGCAAACGTGACTGGAGTCGGATTAGGCCTTTCTTAGTGGCAGATCTAAGTCTTTCTTAGCGGTTGATCTAATCCTTGCTTTATGGCAGATCTAATCCTGGATTAGTGCCAGATAGAATCCTTGCTTAGCGACATGGTTGCTTAGTGTTGATTTCTAAGTCTTTCTTAGAGGCAGATTTAATAGTGCCAGATCTAAGCCTTTCTTAATGGCAGATCTAAGCCTTTCTTAATGGCAGATCTAAGCCTTTCTTAATGGCAGATCTAAGACTTTCTTAATGGCAGATCTAAACCTTTTCTAATGGCAGATCTAAACCTTTCTTAATGCCAGATCTAAACCTTTTCTAATGGCAGATCTAAGCCCTCCTTAATGGCAGATCTAAGCCTTTCTTAATGGCAGATCTAAGCCTTTCTTAATGGCAGATCTAAACATTTTCTAATGGCAGATCTAAGCCTTTCTTAATGGCAGATCTAAGCCTTTCTTAATGGCAGATCTAAGCCTTTCTTAATGACAGATCTAAACCTTTTCTAATGGCAGATCTAAGTCTTGCATCTAATATTTGCTTAGTATCAGATCGAATCTTTGCTTAGTGGCAAGGTTGTTAGTGGCATATCTAAGTCTTTGGACTGGCGGATATAATCTTTGATTAGTCGCAGATCTAATCCTTGCTTAGTGGCAAGGTTGCCTAGTGGAGGATTTAAACATGGATAAGTGCCAGAACGAATCCGTGCTTGGTGCCAGATCAAACCTTGCTTAGTGGCAAGGCTGCCTAGTGGCAGATCTAAGCCTTGTTTAGTGCCAGAACGAATCCGTGCTTAGTGCCAGATCAAATCTTGCTTAATGTAAGGTTGTTTGGTGCCCGATCTAAGCCTGTCTTAGTGGCATATTTAATACTTGCTTAGCGCCAGATATAATCCTTGCTAGTGGTAGATCAAAGCGTAGCTTAGTGCAATATATAATCCTTGCTTAGTGACAGATTGAATCCTTGCTTAGTACCATATTGAATATTTGCTTATTGGCAAGGTTTCTTAGTGCCAGATCGAATTCTTGCTTAGTGGTAGGTCTTAGCGTGGCTTAGCGTGGCTTAGTGCAAGATCTAATCCTTGATTAGTCGCAGATCAAATCCTTGCTTAGTGCCAGATCGAATCCTCGGTTAGTGATATATTGAATTCTTGATTAGTGTTACGGTTGCTTTGGAGCATATCTAATTCTTGCTTAGTGCCAGATCTATTCTTTGCTTAGTGACATATCTGAGCCTTGCTTAGTGGCATATATAATCCTTGCTTAGTGGCATATATCATAATGTTTTAGTGCCAGATCTATTCTTTGCTTAGTGGCATATTGGAGCCTTGCTTAGTG
The DNA here is from genome assembly GCA_029339505.1 of Unio delphinus. NCBI lineage: Eukaryota > Metazoa > Mollusca > Bivalvia > Unionida > Unionidae > Unio > Unio delphinus. The sequence continues at coordinate 8,150,878 of JAQISU010000057.1, read as the reverse complement.
GCATATCTAATCCTTGTTTAGTGGTATATATCATAATGTCTTAGTGCCAGATCCAAGCATTGCTTAGTGTCATATCGAATAATTGCTTAGTGGTAGATCTAAGCATTGCTCAATGACAAATCTAATCCTTGCTTTTCAGTGGCATGATTGAAGGAGACTATTGAAAATATTTTGAAGAACAGTAACATGACAACTTGGATTGAAAGAAACATTTTCTTTGCATAATATAAGAATCTGCGCTAAAAGAAACAAAGAAACAGTTTCAGTGAAGGTTTTGATTTGAAATATACATGATAATTATCAAATTGGATTTAAGAAAATGTTCCCTCTTTGTCTTTAATTCAGGTGCAAGTCTGGCTCAATACAATGTATTACGATGGAATTGAAAGCGTGACCCCAAAATGTTCTTATTATTATACTAAATACTATATAATACGACAAAACTGAAGCGTATAAATTTTGGATATATTTGTCCTCACGAAAGAAAAGTTTGATATCACTATAATAGTAATGTCACAAAAAAAGAGAATATTTGTTAAATCACTGTCTCAGAATTGGCGAGGATACCAGGTCATTACGTTATTTAACGCATCTGTAAATTTGCATTCGTTAGAGTTTTATGTGTGCATGGATTGCTAAGCCACGTTTAAAATCTTAATTGTTCCGTATTGTCAGAAATTCACGATTGCATAAAATAAATACGAATGAATGAATGAACAATACGAAGATGTATCTGTTTTTTTCCTATACTCTGCTGAATTAATTAACAAAATCAATCTTGTAACTTGACGAAAGGAAAACCATGTATAAGGTATGATTTGTTGTAACTGCGTACAACTGACAAATTCCAAGGAACACACTGTGTGGAAGAAGAACACAAACTAAATGTATTACAGTTTATTTATCACTTATTTCTGCTACCGCCATTCTTCTTCCCTCTTTTGTATTGTAATATTTGGGTTTCATTAGTACCTTCATGTCCTCATTCGACTTAAGATTATTTATTAGAATTATGTGGGACTTGAAAGTTCCCAGGAACTTGGTTTTTCTACTCATTTGTGTGTTTAAAACGACCCTGAAAAACATATTTAAATTGAGTGCAAAAATTGCTTCCTGGTATTATTTTCCTAATTGTTGTGTATGAATATGAGAGAGGAAAACAATCAGCAAATGCAGTATTTTGTTTTAAAAGGATACTAATGTATCCGATACGATTTTTGTTGCTATTATTGCTGTATCCGGTACGAGTTTGCTCTATTACTAATGTATCGGGTACGACTTATTTAATATTACCAATGTATGAAATAATATAAATACTATCTACTTGATAGTTATAACAATATAGGTAGCATCTCTTCACCTGTAAATTTCTAGCGAGAGGGTCAACAATGAACTATCATAGAATGTCCTAGGTAACATCCTATCACGTATACAAATCTAGCTACAGGGTCAACAGTGAACTATCACAGAATGTTCTGAATTTCCTCACACAAACTTACAATGCTTCTTTCTGATCATTCATTGTTTTCATTTGTCTGACGCGATGGAGATATTCTTTCAGTTCTTCTTTCTTACCAGACATCGTTTTCATTTGTCTGACGCGATGACACATATTTACAACGCTTATTTCTTATCATACATCGTTTTCACTTGTCTGACGTGATGGACACAAAGTCTGATTGCACAGGTCAGGTTTATCTCCAACGTTATAAGAAATCGCCATTCAGCTAAATGAACTGGTATCAAATGTATTGTTCATTCATTCACGGTGAAACCGTGGTAAACAGCAAGAAAAAAAATTAGTCTACGTAGTCAAAAGAAATATATGGGTCATGGATTATCAGTTGTAGACATTCCGATAAAGGTTCAAAAGTTAACCATTTAAAGAGTTCCCTCAAGTTGTACACAGAACGTTCTGATGCTTTGATATCCTAATTAATGGTTCCTTAGAGTCAGGTGCAAGAGAAGGCTACACTAGACAAGGCAAACGATCTTTTCAGAATATTCTTTCAAAGCTAATATTTATTCTTATGAACGAGCTAAGATAAATATAATTTGCAAATCACAATTCGCTAGACGAACAGAAAGAGAAGTTACTCGTAGATGTAACCAAGGTCAAACGATCTTGATTAAGATGTAAATCATACGGTAAAAGGTAAAAGCTCAATAGACTTTTCGCAAGGAAAAATATCATCAAAAACTGCGTTCGAGACTGGCAAGAAGCGGAGCGAGTTGAATCCAAAAAACATACTTGTGCCTATGTTTCTTGCAGTGTGACCCGACTTCTTTTATTTTGTCAGACTGCAAAGGAGGATAGAAATGAAAAGGAGTCATTAAATGTCTCATGCAGTTACCGTAAAACAATATCAGAGGAAATTGACGTAACAAAATATTAACTCTGTAGATCTTAATTATTTTTATCTCTTCTCAATGGTTGTCATTTTATCAATGTCTTAGCGAAACTTAAACAAAAGCATTGTTAGCTAGTGTTCTAAAACTGAAGGAGATTATTTCAGTTTCTCAATAATCCATTAGTGGCAGCAAAGCAACCGGAATCCATTAATTTAATATGTTCGTGGATTTGAAGTGCTTGATTCATATTTTACTTATTTTCTAAGTACAATAACTTTGATTGAAGATATAATCCCCTAATAATGCAAAATTTGATATTTAGTTGCTGCTTCTAATGGCGAATTGTTGCGTAAAAAATAGCATATAAACGTCATTTCTGGTTTTACCTAACCTAAGCTATAAAATATTTTATTATTATGCAATTTTAGACTAAATTTATGATAAGCCATAATAAGCAATAAGACCAAAGTAAACTAAAATGTATGTAATACCTCAAACTCGTCTCTAGTTTACATTGATAATTACTTATTTTAGTTTAACACGATTTCGATGCAGACTCTTTCAGGCATGTACTTTATTTTCTAATAATAATTTGCATCTCAGGAAAAGAACAAAGTAAAATGAATGCCCGGAAATTTCTTGCATTCTACTACGAACATGCAGAAGACAAATGATCGGTATGTCACCTTGTTCAAGTTACTTTGATAGCATTTAGATCACACCGGGGCGGCTTTTGAAGCTGAATACAAACATGAACATTCAGTGTTAATGTTGTCTATCCCAAAACAAAGTAAAATCTGCATTCAAACGATGTTTCGAATGGAATTTTAATTGAATGAGCACAAACATTCCAGTACAAAACAGACGAGCATCATGCCACAGACATGTAGCATTATGTCCCAAATAGTTACACTATTCTGACACCACCAAATGAGACAGCTGCTAGTACCAATTTTATGTCTTTGGCATGACTCAGCCGTTATTCGAACCCGCGACCTCCGGCGTCCGAGGTGAACGTTACCACTTAGGCCACAGGAGCTGTCCAACTGAATCTTAGATGCGCGTTTCTCACTCAGTTGTCCTCTTCGCTAACAGTGACATTCCACATTTCGCGCAAGCAAACATTAGCCAAAACAAATGACGATTAATAGAACAGTCGCCATCAGTCCTCAAATTTGGATGGTCTCCGCATTGGAATAGAAGCATTGTTTGATGCCTAATATCATATGTATTTCAAGAAAAATGCACTTGATCCGATCTGAATACAAATTAACGATTATATCTTGGCTAGCATAAACAAAAAAGAGGCAATAATGCAACGGTCTCTCAGAAACTTAAAACTCGGACAATTTAGTTGCCTTTTGGTGTCTGACTTTTTTCTGCCAGACTGTGAGAAGATTATCGAAAGCTATATGTCAGTAGCTAGAAACAAAAATAATACAAAGGACAAAATTGTAAAGTGGTATAAAAACATACATAAACGTTTTAGATGTTTATGTATGTCATTTTAGAGACATCGTAAATAATAATGTCGGATGGCAATAGAGACTTATAAATATCAAAATAAAATGAGCCTTGGCAATATTTTCACTGTCACCATCTACAGTGCTTTCTTTAATTAAGAGACAATAAGGACAACCGTAATTATTTAATGAAAAGCAACATTAGGCAGCGCCGGATTAAGCACCGTGGAGGCCCATAGGCAGTCAAACTTTTGGGGCCCCAGACCCACGGTCACGGTTTCATGGGGGCCCCTGATGGGGCCCATACAAGTCGCGGGGCCCATAGGCAGTTGCCTACTCTGCCTAATGGGTAATCCGGGACTGACATTAGGTATTTTTGGTTATTATATTTCGTAATTAGTTTCTGCTTGATTTCACTTATCTTAGTCCTATACACATGTTAAGCTTAACTAATCCTATACACATGTTAAGCTTATCTGATCCTATACACATGTTAAGCTTAACTAATCCTATACACATGTTAAGCTTAACTAATCCTATACACATGTTAAGCTTAACTAATCCTATACACATGTTAAGCTTAACTACCGTAATCCTATACACATGTTAAGCTTAACTGATCCTATACAGTATATGAATGCTATTTGTATCGGTCCTTCCACCTCCATCCTTAAATATTTCAGATTAGCGATAAAGTTCTGTGGCTCTTGACCACACCTCAAAATCTACGTCAGCTTAAATATTATTGGGATAATAAGGTTAAAAGAAAATGATTTAAATTGTATCATTAATACTCCTGAGAGTCGGAAACAAAACAACTCGACCATGTAAATATGTTTAAAAAAATTATATGTTAGTCATTCAGTCTATTTAGTTGTGCCTGTCCCACAGTGTGCATATCTAAATGTTCATGTGCTACCGGATTGTAGTGACGTTTGTTTCACCAGTCGTCGAAATTCGGAAATATTAAAGAGTCTAAAAGTATAGCAGCTATTATGTAACTATGACCAATTGTTTCAAAATGTTCCAACCCGAACAATCTACCATGATGTTAAAATTATATTTTACCATGATGTTAAAATTATAATCTACCATGATGTTAAAATTATATTCTACACCTGTAAACAGTATCATTGCATAACGAATCCTCTCAAGCAGAAATTTTTGATAAAAGAAAAATGAATTTTTTTTTGTATAGAAATGCTTTTATTAAACCAAAGAAAACTTTGGAATTCACCGTGTATTCTAGTGATGAAACTAGTATTACGACTCTATCGTCTTAAATACAGTAATAGAAAAGAGCAAAAACAATCACGTTTTGTAAAATTCAACAAATACATTGTTTCCCAACAAAGTAAAGTAAAAATTTGAAAAGAACTTACAGTATTAATAGTTCAAACGCTATATCACCAGTTTTAATTAACCTCCAGTGGTGTTCAAAATAAGATCCAGTGCTGAAGGTGTTGATGTGCACGTAGTCTTCAACGTACTAATGTACCAGTAGCCTGAAATGTGATGATGTACTAACCAATTAATTACAATAATATAGTCCATGGTGTCCTTGTTTGAATTCACTATAATTCCATGTTAATGTTTCTGTCAAAGAATATTATTTAAGGGTTCTTTGTATTTCCAATGAATAAAACAAAATACTAAATAAATTCCAACCAAATGAAATACTGAGTATAACAATCTAATTTCTGCTTCGGATGTTATTAAAATAATAATAAAATTCTCAAGCTAAGAAGATTAAATATTTTAAAAACAATCTAAGACAGAAAAAAAAACCAGGATGTGGGATAATTGTTTATTTCCAGACGAATCTAAGATATAATTAGTCAAGGTCCTTGATTCAGATTAAGAAAATTATCCCTATATTTAACCCAATGTAGCAAGATAACCGGGTGGGATATCCGGATTTACAACAGAACACTTTTTACGATGATATAAATACAATTTTTAATAATGAATGACGTGAATGAGCAATTAATTATGAATACGTGCTTGTATATGTAATCCAAATATTGGATTAATTAACATAAGATAATTAAAAAATACAAACAAGTTACTCTACAAGATACAAACACAAGCGGTGAACGATTCAAATTGACTAAACAAAGAAAAGATGGATATATTTTACTCAGCTAGCAAACAATGTAGAATTTTATTCACGCAGTAAAATGAATTCACTCATAGTGAAATTATGCATACGAAAAAGAACAGTTATATAACTTACCTTTACAGTTGCGAAAGATACAATGGGTTTTACGAATCCCAAAATAGCCGTTGGCTACAATATTATATGTAAAGAGATACACTCCGTCGTCAGAACACTTTATTCAGCTCCACGGCTGATAACATTCAGCTTCACAGCCGCTACTAATAATTCCTCTGGTTGGTTTTATAGCTTGCACCAGGTAGACCTCGATCACTCCGATAACATGGAACGCTCGAGTCACTCTAGCCACTCTGGATACTCCATACAGTTCTACACTTTCCGTATGCTTCGGACACTAGACTCTGGACAACACAAGGCAACACTGGGCACTCCAGATACGGGACAGCTGAAAACATCCAATACCGTGTACTATATATGACACGGGCATAAAAACGTAATAACGTTATACACGGTAAGTTATACAGATTACATTACCGGCACAATAATTACAAAACAACAAGTTCAGAAATAAACATAACAATGCTCGATACAAATCTTACTGTACTAAACATTTCTTTAAAATGTAGCCTTATATTACTAATATACATTTATCGCTAAGTCGTAAATAAGAATATAAATGTGTCCATTATACTTCGCAAACCAAAGCTACAAAAAAAAAACCATACAAACAATTGACGTGGTAGTACAATAGTGATATCGTATAAGCAAGAAATCAATACACCTACATACCTCTACAGCTGGTGATGTGCAATCTTTATAGTAGACCACTGAGAGCTTTACATGTGGTGAGGTATTAATCCATAGATATTGTCTGTGCACTGAAGACATTCGGTTCTTTCCATCGAAAGCTATTCGCACATTCGGCATATGTTGGACGAACTCACTATTTTGAAATACGACACAACATACATTAATCACCCTCGGGTATCGTTGTACGCCAAAAACGTAACTCGAGTACACGAATTTAATAAATAACTAAAAGGGTTTATACATTTCCGTGACACCCAAACTCCTTGAAAAATATTAACTATGTATTATTTGTTTACAAAATAAAAACAGCATCGCTGTCAATATCCAACCAAATTTCAGGCACACTACATGAAAGTAATATTAAGGCATATCAGTAATCTCTCAATTGTGATTGTTGTAAACAACTTCACCTTACACCTGTATATCGCCCCTTTGTGCATTTGCTAGTCCAAGTGTTGCTGAATGCAGTGTTCGACATCGTTCTGTGAATGCAACTTCCTTTGCGTTTTTTGATGGCTGTGAAATTTGGTAGATACTGTGGTGATACTCGAGTGATTCACACGTTTAGAAATCTTTGTGCTCACGCATTGTTTGTTCTAGTCACTGTCGTTTAAAGATCTGTAGCTCGATGTACCATATAACTCGGACAGATTTCGTTATATAGCTGCAAAGATAGGACATATATTGGTTATCATCCAAATATATACATGTTGACCGCTCACTGTTCTCAGATTATTTCAGAAATATTTTTTACCTTTTGAGTTTTGTCTGCAGGCACATCAAGATCATCTCAGACTTGAGGCAAGAGGTGGTATGCACTAAACGTGCTATATTCGTATATCTGATTATCTGATTATATATATATATATATATATATATATATATATATATATATATATATATATATATATATATACACATAACTCTATATATATATATATATATATATATATATATATATATATATATATATATACATACATAACTATATATATATATATATATATATATATATATATATATATATATATATATATATATATATATATATATATATATACACAAAGCTTGTTGTTTTCACTCTCTTCTTGTTAACGTTTTTTACAGCCTGAGTACCATTCATTCCACTTTCGAGGTTAATAGTAATGAGAGAGAGAGAGAGAGAGAGAGAGAGAGAGAGAGAGAGAGAGAGAGAGAGAGAGAGAGAGAGAGAGAGAGAGAGAGAGAGAGAGAGAGAGAGAGAGAGAGAGAGAGAGAGAGAGAGAGAGAGAGATATTATATAAATATCAATGCGAATAAATCCGGGTAGAAACAACATAGGAGAGAAACAAAACTACTTAATATTCCTTACAACGGATTACTTTCAAGGAGAGAGGGTGGCCTCTGCTTATCTTCTCTTTCAGGAGGTCATCAATTTGTTAGCTAAAAGCAAATTAAAATTTTACCTAACAGTAAAGAGTCGGAGGGTCTGGATCTCAATTACTAATGCTTCCTGCATATTTCAAATGTCGGAATTGTGAAATAGCAGTATATCTAATGAACTGTGTGTGTGTGTGTGTGTGTGTGTGTGTGTGTGTGTGTGTGTGTGTGTGTGTGTGTGTTAGTAGAAATGATATTTGTCCGAATCGATGAATGGATACGCTTGTGGTAGTAGATTGTGTGTGTGTGAGAGAGAGAGAGAGAGAGAGAGAGAGAGAGAGAGAGAGAGAGAGAGAGAGAGAGAGAGAGAGAGAGAGAGAGAGAGAGAGAGAGAGAGAGAGAGAGAAAGATATTTTCCAAAGAAACGCTTGGTAAGTTTTTTCATAAAACACCCTTTCTTTCACGTCAGATTCATAATACTATACTATTTATGTTTTTATTCTTCATTTTATCAAATTTATATCTGAAATCCATCGTGTTAGGCTCAGACGCACCATGACTATCTTACTCATATTAAACCCTAACTTGGGCACCTAGACCATTTGACTTATGCGAGACACTAACCTGGACACCTAAAAAATCTGACTTATGTGAGACATTAACTTGGACACCTAAAATATCTGACTTATGTGAGACATTAACTTGGACACCTAGAGTATCTGACTTATGTGAGACACTAACTTTGACACCTAGAATATCTTATTATGTTTGGTAGTAACATGGATGCAACATACCCTTTAATTAGCATCGGCCATGTTTCACGCTCTGGAAATAGCAACACTTAAATTAAATGATTGGAAGTTTTGGTGTCGAAACACAACCGTTGGCATTGTCATCCTCCGCCAAAATCAAAACGTTCAACTCAATGAACTTGATATTTTCTGCTTATGATGAACGGATGATTAATATATAATGCAAGCATAATTCTTCATCACATAGAAAATATGTAAAAGAATAATCAAGGGAAAAATAACATTGATTTTCATATAGATTACAATAGGATCCAATAACAGTTGATTAGTTCAATTAGTGAAACCTAATGTCAGTAATGTATATCATAGAGAAAAGGACACCAGCAATTAAACATACTCTTGTATATTTAATTAAAATATCCAGTCACTACGAATTCTAAACATAAAAATAAAAATCTTTCATCCCGGATCAGTTAACACAATGAGCTCCAATGCAAACATGATTCAAATAAACATTTGTTCCCCTCATTTTTCAAAGGTGTTTTGTGTGCTGTTTGTTTTCATTACACACTGTGGATTGTTGCTAATCAATGGAATTACCAGTGTTGGCCAACTGTAATTAACGCCATAGCAAAGAAAATTCAGGCTTTTGTGAGAATCATTAATTGGTTTGAAACCTAGTCTGATAGGAGATCAACTGGACCACCACAACATCGAGGTTTATTTGCAGCAATCAATTATGTTAGGTTAGAGTAGAAAGAACAAATATTATTATTCAAACTAACTCTATTATTTAAAAAACAAACAAACAAAACCACGTTGGCAGAGAAGATGAAAACAAATTTTCTTTTTTTTATTCCAACAAAATGTTGAAAGATTACTTGTGACTTCTTCGAAAAGTTAGGAAACATATTTAAAAGAAATCAAAATCATGCAATATAGAAGGAAACGTAATTCGATTTCCCTTGCTTCTTATGGAAGGAAACGAGATTATGTGGAGAAAATGTATTTTGTTATTCAGATTTTGTTTCAATGATTCTCGAGTCTTTCTTCAAAAATCTTTAAATTAGGTAGATCAAACTTTATATTTCTCTCGGCAAGAGGACAAAAATTAATTAATCATTATTTGGAGGAAGAATAGAGGAACATTTATTCATTCAACAAATAGATTTGCATGGGTGTAAATATATCTTCTTCCAATTTTAAAATAGTTCGTGTTAGCTATATGTACATCTGTATAAGAAGCTTAGATCAGACGAGACTTCTGGTAGTAACGCCTAAACCGACTGTTCCAGAACTTCGGATCTTTAGGCCCTATCACATATTGCTGCGTGCACGCTTCAAGTATGTCACTGAGAAGGGATATTCTTGATTTTCACGGAAGGACATTTTTTACGTTGCTGGCAACCTTATACAATCATCCAGTCTTAGAAAATCACCCAACCTGATAAACTCACACTTTTCGTAACACCATTTTTATTCACATTAAAAGGGTGAAATATGATTTAAAATGCAAATTCTATCTTTACTGTGGTGCTCCTCTCATTCATCTCGTGAAATGAACTGATCGTGTTTTCCTCATTAAACTGTAGTCTTTTAATTTCTCCGTTTTTTTTTTGTCTAGACATTGTAGCCGTTTGAATCTTTAGTAACTAGCTCAGCCCCCCCACCCCCTCTTCCCCCGGATTTAAATCTATTAAATGCAAGGTGAAAGGTGAACACAATTTTAGGCTAAAAGTATTCGTCAGTCGATTTTAAATGATTCTAAGTACATAGATAAATAAATAAATAAATAAATAAATAAATAAATAAATAAATAAATAAATAAATAAATGAAGAAAAAAATAAATGAAGAAAAAGGTAAATAAACAAATAAATAAATAAATACATAAATAAATAAATATGAAGTTTTCAAGGGAAGCATCTATCTAGAATTTATACGGTAAATGAAGTGACACACATATCTTGATATAACAAAATAAAAGGTGAATTGGCAGCCTGACTTTTTTTTTACCTTGTGGATCAAATTATTTTATACACAAATAAAATGAACATCATGTTAGGATATCCAGACTATCAAACACATCTCTTATACATACAAAGCTATATTCTTATATCCTACGCTGTGGATGGTGCTAATTGTTCCCCAGCCGTAAGCATTCTACAAACTTATATAATTTTTGCGGGCAAATCCTTACTAAACGCAGTAATGCTTTTTGACCACGCTTGACTGTGCAAAGATTATTAAGATATTTCTGGTTTGAAATAGTATCTTATGCTCTATTCTTTAAATAGAATAATAACTGCAAATACCAGAATGGGTTACAAGATGCAACTTCTTTCAGGTGGGTTCTGACATAGATCGAGTATGGTTATAAATACAAGAAAATAAAATGGTTTTGAATTTCAGAAATAGACGTTAATTTACAGGCACTTCTGCCTTCCAGTCAAATGATTTTAAAAGGCGCCTACAAGTTCTGTTGACAAATAGATGGTGAGCTACATTTTAAAAATTTCGTCATTATTTGCAAAGAAAGCGCACTCCGATTTAATGTTTCGCCAAATCGAATAAAATTCCAATTTTCCCATTTGCACACAATAAAATCGGTGATTACAGCAAACACATAAAAAAGAATTAGAAATGTAGTTACAGCAGCAGTATGTGATGAGTGGCGGGATTGGTTATGCTGCCACTGTGGTCGGTGTGTTATTATGGTTGGGGTGGGGTGATCCCAATATTTTATTTAAATTATTATAGAAGTACCACCTAGGCTCAGTTCTGTAGTAAATGAAATTAGTGATAGAGAGAAATAAAGCTCTGAGCCCCCAATCAGCAATGCCGACAGTTAAATTATTGAGTACACAAAAGGTGAAATTCAAATGAATAACAATTTAATACAATTCAATAGTCAAATGATAATAGTTCTCCAATCACTCTTCTTCATCTTGACCAAGTGATAGACTGTTGCATCATTTGATTTATAGTGTGAGAAAGCTTCTCTACCTGTCCTTATGTCTTACTCATCTGTATCTCTCCTATCCAGCCACTTTATTCTCCTTCCGTCTAACACCTTCTCCTCCTTGACTACTGCTCAAATGTCTCCTCCTCAACTCATTTTCCGACTAGCCTTCGATTCGCCATCGACTTCTCCACTAGTCTTTATTCCGTGTCTCTCCTAGAGGAGACTCGGGACTAAAGTATACCGGAAGTCTGTCCCCTAAAATCTTCCTGTGGAAACACAAGGACCTTATGATATTTCCTTTGCCATTTCCTTAGTTTTTGTTTGGCTTTAAACTAATCGATAATCAATCATCAGATAAGACTATTCGGTCACGCAATCGTGCACATATATATATATATATATATATATATATATATTCTTAATTTTATTATACTGAATAATATCACAACAATCAGACGCATTTCTGTACATTACACTCCTACAAAGTATACACAAATATTAAAATATCCATGCTCTGATATATTCTTATATCCATCTTAACTAATTTTACAAACTGCACCCATTTTCCAAAGTTACAATTCAATTCAACAGTTGCAGAATCTAGAATATGACACGAATAAATGCACTAGTTTACTGCGAAGTAACCAAATAACGAATTATAATATTAATTCTGACCACGAGCTAGCAATCTTCATAATTCTTTACATTAATATAGCTAATTTCTTAAATAAGCATGTAACGTAAACACTACAAAAGTAATTCTACCTGCTAACGATTTTAGTATTGATGTAGACATACTGCACATTATTACAATTACAATTCCGTAATGTTCTGCAACAATCGAGCAAATAACTCACTGACCTTTATGAAACTTTGTCTTTCTTATTATTTCCTATGTTTCACCGCCAAAGTACGAGTAGCTATACAGGAGTATTGCTTTTTACCTTCCAGCACGATATTTGGGCAGATACTAAGTTCCTAGCTCGAAAATAGAAAATTTAAATCGGATTGAAATGGTGACCACACCCTCTCTCAATTCTGATTGAATGCCGATTCTATACTATTGTATTCATCTTAGCAGACGATGCCCTCGGACCGTCTGTCCACGTTGTGAGATTTATGACGCCTTTAAGGACCCTTTGTTCTTGAACAAAGCTTCGACGTACACGTGCGAATTTTTACTCCCAACAAAGATGTGTTCTTGTACCCTTGCAAAGAAAACCCGCTACAACCGCGGTGTCTAACATATACACATGGTTTCTAACCATTTTACTGTTCCCCTGACTTACGCAATCACGGGTAGGGCAACCTGACATAGTCACGTGACATTTGTAGATACCAATGTGTACCAATGTAATTTACAGTTAAATACATTAATATATGCAGGACTTCCTCATTGCGAGAAACAAATTCAGATAGATTCCGTAATAGGTGTTTTGAGCAGTTTACATAGATTTACAATATCTTGATCAGTGACGGTTATACTAAATACTGGATAATATAAATTTAATTATGTATGTCTATTTGTATTCGTAGGACTATACATATCATCTGACATTGTTGGTCAGCTTTGTTTTTTATGTTCTTGTTTGTAAGGGCGCCATCGTTTGGTTACATCGTTTGGAAAAGAACAATACGAGCCCCGGTATGTACAACATAAATATCTAATCAACTACATACACAACATGAACTCAAACAAGACATTCTGAAAGAAGACACATTACTTAGAAAACAGAATAACAAAATTTATGAGAAAGGCAATTAGACATTATGTAATACCAAAAAAACGAATTGCGTCATAGAATCAAATGAATGATCAAACTCATTGCTCCGTATGCCGGCATAACTTGTTTCCTTCCAGTCTGCTCAAATTCAATGTCGGTGACAGGTTCCTTTCCCCGTCAGTATATCTCTCCAGTCTTCTCCTTATATCTAGATGCAAGCTGTATTCTTATCTGGAACCATGACATAACCAGACCTCTCCAATAAACTCTTACGTCCGGCAGTGGACTCTAAACCACTCGCTGAACGATATCGATCGACAGGCGTTCCTACTTCAAACACCCTCGAGTCTCGAATAAAAACTTAATTACAGAAATGAATAAATGGACTTCATTCCATGTTAATTAAAATATTTGTTACATATTACAACACGTGCTGGTTTTGCTTCTTTCTGTGACTTAGTTTATGACCATAAAATTGTAACACTCGTTCATGAAAGAAAAAGTCATTAGTATTTAAAATGGTAAAACTCACATGTACGTCAGTACGAATATATATTTCCAGGATCAACTATACTCAACATTACAAAAAAACGACCCCTCCCTACAACTCACTTGTAAGTTTGTCCTTATATATGTTTCAAAGACCACCGATACTCCAGCTTTACAAATTCCTCATTTGTACGTCTCTCTCTCTCTCTCTCTCTCTCTCTCTCTCTCTCTCTCTCTCTCTCTCTCTCTCTCTCTCTCTCTCTTTCTCTCTGTATATATATATATACTGTTGGCATCCATTAATCATTAATCTCGAGAGACAATGGAAGTGCGCCCATTACAGATGTCCTTGATGTTGGTTGTGCAGCATCTGTAGTGGCTATGTAGCCCAACACTTGAGTGGCAGTCCTGGCTGGAAAGTTGTCTGGTTTGTGTTCTAACTGCTTCTTCCGCCGATATAACGTTTCATCAGCTAGCAAACGTAGCTTGTCCTCGCAGGCTTTCAAACCAATGATCACAATTTTGCCTCTCTAGAACAAGCTCTTCGCAGGTGTTGACATCGATGTCAACGGCCTTCATGTCGCGCTTGCAGACATCCTGAAGCGGAAATATGGTCGTATGAGGCAAGTTCTGAGTAAAGAAGGTTTTTGGGGATCCGTCCGTTATCCATCTGACGTCTATGTCCCAGCCATCTCAGTTTAACCATGATGGAAATCATGGCACGTTCAAGCATCTCTTTGTTTGTTATTCATTCACTTCAAGTAACCTCGAATATGTGTCGGAGACCTCGCATATGAAAGGCTCTCAGTCTTTTATCTTGTTAGGCGTACTGAGTCTATGTTTTACTGGCATACAGTGCACGGAGATCTTAGTGTTCAGAGTTCGCATACTGTTGTTCCACACTCTTTGCAACAACCTAGAGAGAATTGTTGATGCCTTTCCAATCCGCTTGTTGATCACAGCATCGAGCGATATGTTGTTGTTGGTGGTAGAGCCGCTTTTCGTGAACTGATTGACGACCGCAAGCTCATAGTTGTTGATGATAATGCTTCGGGTTTCGCGTTCGGAGTCATCATGTTTGTGTTCTTTAGGCCGATAGCCTAAACTCACTGCATGCTTTAGCAAAGTGGTCCATCACGTGCTGTAACTCAGCTTCTGTGTGAGTGTCTAGGGCAGTATCGTCTGCGAAGCGTATGTTCCTGGTGGTTGCTTCACGCACTTTGCTCTTTTCCTTTAGTCGTGCCAGGTTGAACAGTTTGACGTCTGATCGCGTGTACAGGTAGCCCAATTATGTGGACGTGCCAAAGGCGTGCTTGGCAAGACAGTTAAGAAGACGCCGAAAAGAGTGGTGGCTTGGACCCATCCCTATTTCACTCCGCTGCTGTTGTTGAATAGGTTGGACGTTGAGCCATTGTACTGCCCTGTCCATTTCATGTTGTCGTGGAAGGACTGGATCATGCTTATAAGCTTTGCTGTTCATCCACTGTTCTCCAGGTCTGTGAAGAGTCCATCTCTCATAACCAGATCGATTGGTGAGGTATATAAAGGCCAGAAAGAGGAGTTTAAGTTGTTCTCTGTGTTTTTCTGCAGTTGCCTGATGGATAGGATCGTGTCGATTGTGGGCCTCTATGCGTGGAAGCCGCAATGCGAATCTGGATACATTCTGTCAGCAAGCGTCTGGTGTCGTTTCAGGATGACGTGTGCAAAGACGTTTCCCACGATGGTGAAAAGGGATATGCCCTTGTAGTGCTGCAGTGACTTCTGTCGCTTTTGTTCTTTTACAGGGTCACAATGTTGACGTCTATCATGTTGTGAGGCACTGCACCTTCATCCCAGCACTGGCAGAGGAGGTCATGCAGGTATATGTGCAGAACACTGCATAGGCACCTGATGACATCTGCTGTGATGCCATCCTACCCTGAGGCATTAACTAAGGACAGTTTCTCTAAGGTCTTCTTTAGTTCTGCCACAGTAAGTTTCGAGTCCAGTTCGACCATGAACGGGACGTTTTCAATGGTGTTGAGGCTATCGTTGGTCTTTTCGTTCCCTTCGGAGGACAGTTCAGAGTAGTAATCTACCCAACATTTCATCTGCTTTGCCTTGTCGGGGATGGTGTCGCCTGTGGAAGACTTCAGTTGTGTTATCACTTTCTTCATGGGGCCCATTGCTTTCTTTATGCCATAGTACATGATGCCTCTGATGTTGCCGATATCTGCTGATAACTGGATTATCTGACAGAGCTGAGGCCAGTAGTCATTGCCGCACTGACGTGTTAACATCTGCACTTTGCTTTAGGTAGACCTGTATTCCTGTAGAGTTCTCTGGCAGAGTTATCATTTGTTATACCATATTAGCACTGCGAAGTTTTTCTATGGCTGGTGTAAGTGTGGTGAAGTTAGCCTCAAACCAGTCGTTGTTGTTTGACTGCTTCTTACCAAAGATCCGTGTGGCTGTGCTGTACACAATCTCTCTGATGTGATTCCATTTCATGCGTGGAGCGGTGTATCTTGTTTTTGCTGAAACTTCATTTTGTAGCACATCTGCGAGTGGTCCGTGATGGAGTGTGGAAGTTACGGGTAAGAAGCACACACTTGATGGCACACTGTCTCGTAATGAATAAGTTCAGGTGGTGCCAGTGTTTGAACCGGGGATTCCTTTAAGACCTTTTTGTTGTGACTTTGTCTGAAAGAATGAATTGATGATGCTAGGTCATGGAAGGAGCACGTCTCTTGGAGTCGCTGCCCGTTCTCATTCATCTTCCCAATGACAAACTTGACAAGACAGAAAGGCTATGAGTCACCCACGCTAGCGTTGAAGTCGCCCAGTAACATCAAGTTCTCTACCTTGGGACATTGTCAATGAACGAGTTTTATTCGTCATTGTTAGTGGTTATGTTGTCGTTGCTGTTTTTATTTTGGGTTGAACGCCATTTTTCAACAGAAGATAGGCTTGCATAGCAATCAGTAATATTGGTAGAGGAAGACCCCCGCGAAACCTTGGGAAGAACCACCGACCCACTGAGAAGCTACATACCAAAATTTTGCAAATCCTGTCAATGGGTTTGTATATGCGGTGTTTTGACCTAATTTGACCTTACTTGGTTTCACTTCTGGGCCACACGTGTCACACTTACTAATTAAGATAAAATAGTGTGCTCTACTCACAATTATTACCTATGTTTCATTGGAGATTTCGTGTCCTGTGTTAGTTGTTTTTAATGAATATTTGTTTACTTTATGCAAAGGTATTTTTCTTACATTGTAGATTGTGATTTTCTGGAGTGAAATTCACCGAGGGTAGATTTTAATTTCGATTATTATGCGAGATTTCTTGTGGTATATAAACCTGGATAGTGGCGGGAGGCTTAGGAAACCATGCCATATTTGACATACACTTAAAATTACAAAGGAATTGTTTTAGTATTACAACTCCAAGTAAACATTAGAGCTTGGTACCAATAAAAAAAATGTTTTTAGTTTAATTTATGTCTATGTCTGACAAATAGCTGGACAATACCCTGCACTGATTTATAGCAAAATAACACCATATTATATTCATGATGCTATCTGGAAAAATGTGAACGTTTGAGATAAAAGAAAAGAAAATATTCTAGCTCAAAGGAAAATCGCATCTCTCACTCCTGATTATCAAATGACCAGTAACTTACCCTATATGAATGTGTTATGTGTATCCTAATTATTTTATAAGTTGCAATCTAAAAGTAATTACTAAGTCGAATCATTAAACTTAACACTAGTTGATACTGTACAAGGATGGTGAATGACAAGAAGGTATCTCAATGCAGTGGATGAAGAGAATTAAGGACTGTAGAGATAGCCGTTGTGAAAGGCTGATGACACAGAAAAGCAGATAGTATCAGAAAGAATAGAAGGGCTTGAACGCAAAAGAGTACACACTTCACGACAAATCGGTTTGATTTTGTCCAATAGCTGCAAGGAGACAAAAATCGAGGAGACTTAAATGTCCGAAGTAGGAAGTAGAAGAACACCACTTAAGAAAACGTCAAAGTCATCAAGATAGGAAGCAAGATCGTGGAGATCAGTCCGGATTGATAATCCCAGAAGTACCTGCTGCACCAGTAAACATCTCAGAACAAAGACCTCAAGAACTGAAGGATATTATAAAGGACTCTGGAATAAATGGTTTTACTGTCCAAGACTCACAAGAGGTTTTGGAAGCTAATAAAGGTCAAAGGGAGAAGATGTACATTGACAGAATTTGATGCTTGTTGAGGCTTGCTTTGTTACGTAGAAGGAGAATTCGTTGACAATTCAGGACCATATCCGTTATAAACGTGGAAAGGATGATATTCCTGGCCATTATAGTCCGGTGCCAAATGAAATTCATTCTTCAAAACAAGTGCATGGAGTTTTTAGTTCACAATGGTGGAATTCCAGGAGTACTTGGTTTCCTTGAGCACATAAGTGTCTAAACGTAAGATCATCCAGGATGCTAAGAAAAATAACGGTGTGCTGCGAATGTTTTGTTTAGACCTCCCGAATGAATATGGTATCACTCCATACAAGTAGGTGAACGTGACTCACGAGACGTATCATGTACCAGAGACGCTCAGAGACTTGCTTCAACACTACCTCCATAACATAAATATGCGCTTCACCGTGTCGGACTACACAACATCCTGAAAGTGATTAGAACTGTACACCATAAGTGGATGTACCATTTCATTGATTCTGTTTCCAACTCCAGTGAATCTGCTTGCGGTAGGCAGAGAAAACATCTGGTCCTGAAGATATGGAAGGTGCACGATAGATATAGGTTCAATATGGGAGTGGAAGTGATACCAATACTAAGTAACCAATTTAGAGCCTCAGCAAGTTGTTTAAAGACTACACTATTAGCAGTAGCAGTGTAGCAGGTGTAACAAGATAACCGGGTGGGATATCGGATTGACGTTTTCATGTTCGTCAAGCGCAAATACGCTAAAAGAAATATTATTTTGTTTTTCAAAAATTGGTATTTACTTTTCTGCAACGGGAAGGCTAATACCAGGAAAATTTATTTTTGTAACGTAATTGAAATACTTTTCAGCACGATTGGCGATTCTTCTACTTGAAACATTGCAGAAAGAATGGCAAACTGGAAGCATTTGTTGTCAACGTTTATGACGTTAATAGAGCACCTTTTGCTCTATATGTTCTGCGGCAGGGCAATATATGAACTGCCGCGTAATACATTCTATTTCGTCGTGTGAAATAAAATTTCGGAAATCATATCACATTTCCAATCAGAACCTGATTCGTTGAATATTTTTTTTCTCCAAATTTACTGATGTAGTTCATCAGCTAGCAGCGAATGATTAGTTGCAGGCAAAATATGCCTGCATTATGTTTATAAAAGAATCTGTAATTTGTACGTCAGCAACTTATCGTCGTTAGCATCGTCTCCAGGAACATATAATGTTGAGAATAACACGTGGTACTGCACTAGGATTTTCAAACGGTTATGTTTTTCAAGTTTACTTTAAATTGTTGTTTCTAGCAGATGAAAAAGATTTATAGATGTAAAATATGCAAGAACGATTTGTTTATCAAATGGATAGCTCTTATCAAATCAAGCAAAATTGGTAGCAATTAGTGTTAGTTCAACGATAAGGCTCTTTTTTGCGATGTCATAGAACTTTATTATTCTTATATACTATACTTGATTACATGTCTAATCGAGTGTTCAAAATACGTGCAAATAGAGATTAGAGTTGCTTATTGTATAATGACAATCGTGAAGGAGCAATATTATTATACGTACATCCCAACTACAACTATTCTGGAAATATGTTAGGATTGGCGATACACATCAAATACGGAGGACCATTCGGTAAAGCGACACCAGCTGGTAATATGATCAGCGTAAGGTCGGAGGGAGATAAACAATCGAATGGAGGTTGAAAGAAAAGATTTCATCTACTCGTCGTTTTGCCGAGGCAGTCTAGAAGCGCAGCGAGTGCATCGTATTTAATGGTGCAGTTACCGATGATAATATTACAAACTTGTCTTCGCAAGATAAATATCAACCACATCCGGTGTTTGATATTTACGAAGCCTCAGACAAAGGAACTGTAACAAACGGAAAAACAAAAAGTGTTGGGACAACTAGGTAATAGCGGATATCTGAAAATAAGCATACGAGGAATAAAAACGAAATTTAATTATTATCTTTCAAACAGGTTTGTGTCTGAAGTATTTGAAAGACTGATTTCATTGGGTTTTGTGATTAATCATATCAATAGAATCAAGACAGACAATCGCTTGGAGAATCTCGAACTAGTTACCCAACAGGAAAACGTGAAATAAAAGATTAAAGAATGAGGAATACATTTCAAATGTTCTTCTAAACCAGTTGTTTCGTTCGATCTTGAAAAAGAAGAGGAGCTAGAATGTCCTTCAATATCGTCTGCAGCAAGATATTTTGACTTTTCTTCAATGTCACTAAAGTTTGTTGCTGATAGAGTTTGCGGATCAGCATCTTCTAAGAAATACAGTACCATAATCGTCTTCCGATACAACGGTAACTACACTTTGTGTAAGATTTTTGCAAGTTCTCTTCGACTAGTACACCATTGACACCATAACATGATAGCATCTCTATCACATGTTATACAATATTGTATTGTCGTATAATTATTTCCGTTCCAACTTTTCTAATAGTTCTTTATCATTTCCTCCATATATCAAAAGTAAATTAACTTATATAATATTTGTCGCCTGATAATTTTTCTTTAAAGCTTATTTATGAGTATAAATACGATATATCTCTATCTCTGCCTGCTCGACATATCTTATCTTATCTATTATTATTTAATACAAATTAGACAAAAGTCAATTATAATATGAGTTTTCTCGAAAAACTAAAATGTATTTATAATAAACCATTAACTCCAGTGCTAACTTCAGACATATCAGAAGAAGCCGTGAACGTCAGCGAAACTGATATCAACAACGGAAAAGATGATGTCAACGACAAAGTCGTAGACGAAGAAATCGCTACTGCTCGCATCATAATGTCGTTGTTTAAGAAAATGTATGAAAGACCGACAACCGGCCCATACAATGTTAAGCATTATATAACTAATACAATGTTTTAGAATCGAGAATCGAGAATCATTTGATTTTGCAGCTGATGAAACCATATTTGAATAATAACATTCCCTACAAAGTGAAAAATATAAAGTTATTTAATCTGGTAGCGATATCGGATTATCGCCGACGATATTTAATATCATTATGTAAGCCGGTAAAATGTAAATCTGTCTTATGTGTTGCGAAGACATCTACAAACATTATTTCCCAATATCTTGTTAAGTTTTCTGCAGCTCTTGCTGATAAAAGGTACCAAAGATTGGTTCACCTGATAAATGTTTCAAGGAGTACGTTACAGATATCGTCATTAGCATTTTGTCAACTACAAATAGTTTTTCGTTCCAGTTTGGAGTAAATCCTTTTTGAAATACTTTTTGTCAGAAAAATTCTGACTCTGTATCCGATCTTAAATTTAGGTCGTCGATACATATTTTGGTCAGCAAGAATCGAATTTTTAATTGTATCATTTGGTGATATTTTAATAGTTCGGTGTTTCATACTGCTGTAATCAGACATTATTTGTGGAAAATCATCAATATATTTGTTTGTCGTTTCAGCAATAAGATGTTTGTGGATCCGCTCGTTTAGATTATGACTAAATCAATCAACGATGATGCTTTTTCCTAAATGTCCGATAAATAATTTTTCAAAGGTTATTTTACTCCAAAAACAGTTAAGAATTGTTATTAAAGCTCTGCTTCGTGGTCAGTCCAAATTCTATTTGGTCAGCCTTCGGTTCTAACGATACTTTGTATTAGTGCATCAATTTTCGATGTTCCTGTTTTATCTGTAACGGGTATACGAAACGCGTATGTACTAAAAACACCAATAAAGTTAAACACGTCTTTCGTATTATCATTACACTGAGCAATTTTTGACGTATCTGCTAAATTTATTGCCCCAGTATCATTATTGCGGTTCGCGACAATTTACGTCGCGAAAAACAGTTTTAAGTTTGTGTAAGTCAGATGCAATCGTCTTCGTTAGTGCAGTATCATCATACAATTATATGCTAAGTCCCAACTTATATTTTCTTCCAATTAATACTTGAACCAGTTTTATGTCAAATCATTCTCGAAAATTTACCGCTTTCATGTCATGAAGCTCTTTTAACATTATCTCGTCACAGCCACATATATCGTGGCGCATTGCTATCGCATCAACGTCATTATATGGCTCTTGTCTAGGCTTTGGATTGTCGGTTTCGTCCAACTGTTCATCTAGCGTATTTTATGACCTATTGTTTTTGTGTCCAGGCAATGTCCAACCTCCTTTTCGTTTTGGTATTGTTCCAATAAGTTTGTGGATATCTATTCCAGAGCCAATTACTTCCCGGCTATTGCAGAATAGGCAATATGTAACAATTTTATCTTGTTTGATACAAAGATCGTTATTGCAATCACAATTGCACTTATTCATCGTCGTAGTTTTTAATCATCGACAAAACTAACTCTGTTGTCGTTCACGGCGTTTCCGCTACTTGTTTGTCGGGCGTTGTTAGGAATAAGGTTTGTCTGAGCACAAACATCACAAATGCTTTTTAACATCATTCTGTTATTTTTTTTGCTTTTTCCGTTCACTCTTCTGTTTTTAACGTTTTACTGTTCCATTCAGGCAATATGCTGTTGATAACTGTTTCATTTTTTATACTTGATTGTCACACACAATTATCGCAACGAATTTGATTCATATATATATATATATATATATATATATATATATATATATATATATATATATATATATATATATATATATATATATATATATATATATATTTATTTATTTATTTAGTAATGTAATTACCAGTTGTCATTATATAGTTTTTTTTCTCCAAACAATATTAAAATCGTTCACAAGACAATCACACTTGGACAATCATGCTTCATTTGTTTGCGTCACTTGTCATAATTCTGTCACTGACAACTAACGCATATCCATTATTCGGGCTAACTGAAGCCGCGCCAAGCGTCCAAGTAACTGCAATATCAGCTGTAGATCATTTAGATCGTTCTGAATGATTTGATACGTCGAAGTAATGGACTGGGTAAAGCACACAAAACTCTTTAGTAATTATGTTTGCTTCAGCTATCTGTAGTTTGGTATTTTTGGATTACTTCCATTAAGTACATATAAGCTTGTGTAACGTTTCTTGTTTCACCATCGGTAAAGTTACATTCGATTGAACGTTCGCTATACTGTTCGAAAATTATCTGCGTTATCAAATACGATATTGTTTTGTTATTGGTCTTTACGTCGTCGGTGCTGTTGTTAAAACACCACAAACAAATGGCTTGGTAAGTGTTCGCTGAGCGTGATTGCTGGTGTTCGCTGAGCAATAAATTTTATTTTACTAGAAATGTCTACTTTTATGTACGCGGTCAACATTGACTCTAATTCTATCGATTTAATTATCGATGGAACTACTAGTGGTATCCATATCGCGAGTCTGGGAATCAAAATAATATACAATCGTTTTGTTATGCTTGATCAAGAATAAGTGTATGTTTTATCCAACGAACAACTTTTATTGTATTCATGGCAAAATCCAAAGATTGTACTTAACGGAAGCACCATTCTAATTTGGCGAGATTCCGCGGTAAACGCGTTTTGTTTGGCATATCCTTCGTAATATCGTCGTTTATGTGTACATTTGTAATGGCTAATCTTATTGCTGCACCAATTTCAGCAGCATCAGCATTATCAGCAGCAACTATAAGGGTAGTATTATCTGCAGCACTAACACCATCAGCGGTGCGGAATTCCCGATGATACAGCAGTTCCAAATGCAGTATCTTTAATACCACATCATATTTGTGGCCACCGACCATGAATTATCATCGCTAATTGTAACAATGGTGTTGGATTGTCCTTTTTACAGGCAAGTACATCGAAATATGTTGCATGGTTTGATTGGCCACCTTGTATTGTACGCTTCTAAACAAGCTTCAACTGTTGTTGACAAGTGTAATTTCTGCACCAGCTGTGATGTCACCACCGATTGAGGTTAGTATTTGACCACGCACTTCAAACACCGCTTTACGCGGCAGCAGAAACATATCTTCGTCTCGTGTATGAAAAGTTCTGACGCTGACCTTATTTGGTTCGTTTGACCTTTCATCGAGATACTCGACGTTCTTCCTGCACGTCAATTTCATTGAGTCGGAACTCTGAACCCTTTGAAGTTTTAACACAGACTTTGAAAAAATTAAGAATAAAGTTCGAAGTGACCCTTTACAAAGACTTCCGCGGTCTAATGTAATACAATCTTAAAGCTCTATGCATTCAAATTTAAGATGAATGCTTATTCAAAATGAAACATAATTCGACGCTTCACAATTTGTTTGGAGAAAAATAGGGTCTCTGAGCAAGAATTCTTAATATCCTCTACTATTGTCATGTAATTAGCACACAATCGAACTATTCAGCACTTGCGTACATTTTACTTTCATGCATTGTGTTGAAAGACATGTGCACAATTACTACCTGATTTATGGTATCTCCATGTCTGTTGCAGTTTCAGGATCTAATTAATTATTACCTATTTTGAGTCCGCCGTACTGCCATACACTGACATGGAAGAAACGCAGAATAAAAGTCGCCGTGACCCTTTACAAAGGCTCCGCCGGTCTAAATGTGATTAATCTTAATGCTCAATGCATTCAACTTTAAGGTTCAATGCTTACTGGACATGCGACACTTCACAATAATCTATGGACACAAGCAGGTTACTATTACTACGAGCGTAAATACAATACATTCAGTTTTTTGCAAATATCTTTTGCAAGATTGACAGATAATTCTTCTTAAAGTGCAGCAGACTGTAAAACATAATGACAGACATGATCCAATAACTTACTTAGCAGTGAAATATGCAAAACTGATCACTAGAGGATATGATATGGTACAATAATGTATACTATTTCAAACTAAATGTCATTATAATTTTCCACAAGGTTGTTTATGAAAATGGATATTTAATGCAGAGTGATGTAAGCTACCGTGCGACTTAGTCAATATGTAATATAAGTCCCTGCGAACCTTTCAAAGCATTTGATTCCCATGTACAAAATATCCCATACCTGACGGACGTTTAGCAATCTGTTAAGAGATAGGTCAAATCTGCACAATACAAAAAGAACCTTTGTTTTATAGTATATGATCAATAAAATGTAAGTCATCCTTTAACTATGTTAATGATTTAAAATTGAATTTATGAAACGAGTTGAATAATGTCCAACACTAATGTTTTTCTTATAGTGTCACATTCACAACTAAACATTACACTGGTACGATATTCATGTGAAATTAAGATTATTGGATTCCGAAATTCTCATATTTACTGTAATGTATTTGTGACCGGATATTTGTATTATCTTTAATGGAACAGTAGACTACAGAAGAATGTTTGTGTCACATATTTACCGCTGAAATTTGTTGCCGTTTGACAATGTTCTGTCAATTGGGAGACCGGTTTATGTCCACATTCTTCTGTAACATAGGTGAATGTATTTACTTCTATAAGTTAACATTTAAACAAAGCTTGCATTTAGACAGGATCCAAGTTACAGGCAGACCACTCCCTCCTCCAGCACCCGCTAATCAGTGGTTATCCACCATTTTGCATTGGATGAAATGATGTACTTGACGTAACGAACCCCTGTGGAGATAAATTGGCCATATTCAGACAGAATAAACCATTTTCATCAATTCCTTATCCTGACACGAGTTGAAAAATGGCTGCCAAAATCTGTATGGCGATACAATAGGGCGTGGTTACAAGTTTACCCACGATCGCAGCCAATCAGTAAAGAGAATAAAGCACAATTATTACATGGGCCTATTTGGAACAATTATAATCGCATTAAGGGACATGTAACCCGTTGCCATATCAAGGAAATGAAATTGCACATAATATAGGAACATTATACCAACTATATGATAAATGTCCATACGTTATCAACATTTGCCCATATGTGATCAGCAATTTTTATAATAAACATAAATTTGCATTTCGTATTTTCCATTAATTAATGATTAATTGAAAAATTTTAATTAAAAAATAATTAATTAACGATTAATTAAAAGCAACCTCTGCTTAGATAATAATCTTCATACTACATCAAAAAGCAGAATGCATTGTCCTAATATTTATTTGGGTAACGGCAATTTCAAGAAAGCAATATTTTAGCAACAAAAGCGACAGCAAGGTTCAGATAATTACAATGTTAAAATTATATAAAGAATATTTGCTTGCAAAGAATGAATAATGGACATATTGTATTGAGTGGGTGGAATGCATTAGTATTTCATTTATTCACACTGATCCAAGTCTTTTTATTTTATGCACAAAGGTATTGGCTAGAAATGTGTACAAATATTGAAGTAGAAGATTTTTTTAAGGGATCCTGTGTGACATTGTCAGCTGCGTACATTTTATGTTGTGCTGTGTTTTATGTATCAAATATCAGTAATAACATATTTCATTTACCTTATTAAAGTAATAAAGACACATAACCTAAAAGTGTAAGTTTAAAAAGCCCAAAACAAACTGGTGCGATTTAAACCTAGTATGTTGCGTGAGATGTACTCATACTTACCACTACATCACAGAAAGTGACAAAACAGGGAATCACATATTTTGATCATAATGTGATCGAATTAAAATGTGCGCAGTGAAAAATAATATTTCTTTCATATTTATCTCAAGTCCGATAAATCACAACGAAACAAGTATTGATAGTCACTGACAGTTTTGGGGCTGAACTCGGTCATTCTTTAAGATATGAAATTTCATGCAGACACTCTCCTCCAAACAAAACGGCTATTATTTTAGAGACCTGGGCCCTTGAGTTAGTCAATGAATGGTCCTTTCGGTAACACGCACAACATATTTCTAGATCAATTCCTAAGTTTGACAAGTTGTAAATGCATACAACCCTAACTAGTGTGACGATTCCGAGTTTCATGGCCGTGTTGGAGGTCAACTCTGAATAGATCTTATCTTGAAATGCTGACTTGCTGAGCTATTTCTCGAGAAAATACAAGATCATACGAATTGCTGTGTATACCTGTATTATTTTCATAATAATAAGTGTTGTAAGGGTTATTAAGCTAATGACAATTTTAATGCTAAACATCCTTTTATTTGTAATAAGTATCACAAATAATGTCCGATATTTTATGCAAATGTTTCGAGGTTAGTCGTACTGATTAGTTCAAATAAACATCCCGTAATCCAACAAGAACATTATTATAAAGGAAAGATCCGACTCACCTAGTTCCTGATTGGCTAGCAATGGAGCAGCTGTTGTTTAATGCAAACAATATTTCGAAATACTAAATGATTTTATTTAATAGCCTCGTATTGAATAACTTTTCTATTGTGCTGCTAACTTACTTTGTGTGTACACTGACGATGGAGAAAGTTAAGAAAGATAATAGTTTTGTTTTTGTTTTGTTTACATTTTGCAGTGAGAAATATATACAACTGCTATTTGAAAAAACAATGTAAATAGCGTATTTAATATAAGTTTTGTTTAAAACATGAAGAGTAATTCATTTTATGTGAAGATGTATGGTAATATGATTTCGCTATCTTGTTTAAATAGTTTTTGAATGTATAATTTATATTTTTATGCTAGGAGGTTGTCATGGAATATGTAATATATTAATTGAATAATTTCATTTCATGCAAATTTAGCAACAATGAACTGATTGAACGAATAATGAAGGCAATCTATTATAATCCACTCCTAACTGAACATCATACATATGTTGATATTCGCATCTGGACCCCATATCCGTACTTATAAAAGGAAGACAATATTGATTAAAACGTTTCAAAAGAGTATTTTAGCCACAATTGAAATAAAGTTGTTCAAATTGATTTTCACAAGTGAATACTACGTATGTTTTACATATCATTCGGATTAGTATTAGTAACATCTAAGTAGTTATGGAGGACGATATGGAATAGAGGGTACACTACGGTGACCAAGGGAAAATGACATTAAATATGACCCTATGAAAGGTTAACATTAAACATGTAGTTATGATGATAAATGCGACTTAACACTTATTTCCCAATGAGAATATATGGGAATTTAGCATTAGGTATGACCCTAAGGGAATCTATTCGAATTTAACATTAGGTGTGATCTTAAGGGAATCTATGGGAATTTAACATTTAAAATGACCATAGACCCTGTGGATTCTGTGGAAGTGGTACTATAAAAAAGCATCTATAGGTAAATAAATAACATGATCTTTGTGGACCGTATTTAGATTTAACAAAGTGTCCCTCCATGGGATAACACCTTGCTTGACTGACCAAGACTTTTCTGAAATCACCAACACACATCTACGAAGCGTAAAACAACCAACATGCGTGTGGGGTGGGGGTAGTGGTGGGGGTAGGTAAAGTAGGAGGTGTAGGTAAGAAGAATATGACTTACTGACACTGCACTCTCACCTTCGCTATGCCACACATACATTTTATAAACACAGGAGGCAAAATATGTTACGTAATGCTAAATCAGATACTCGTGTCCTGTTCAGCATATCATGTTCAAACAATATCATCAAAAATCATAATACAAGCTATGTACTTGTTGAGCCACTACATTATACCAAAGAACAGATTTATTTAATATTTTATAAACCAATATCCTCTTCTCTCTCCAGATGAAGAAGGATAAAGTAATAGCAGTCATAAACCCAATGTTACTGACATGTCTTTGTCCACAAACCCAACACTTACCGTGTATTAACTGAACCAACATATCCAAAAAATAGTTTTATTTCTTTTTGAAAGGTTAACACGGTCCATAGTTTATAAATCAGCGTGCTCAACGATCTGGCAAGTTCAAGTTTGGAAAGCCCTTGCAAGCAGGCAAGTGCAAACATATAAGGTAGAAGCCGAGCTTTTCAATTCTCAACTGCGCGGTTGTCTTCCTTGAACAACATGAAAGATGTAATTATTTACTTTAGAAAATGGTCAGAATTGTATGCACATATTGCTGCTATTAAGAAACGTTGGACGTACAGTGAAATGATAAATGTGAAACCTAATAAATATTTTCTTTTATGGCGGTGCTCTATATGGTGATTTGGAACCATCAGAAGTTAGTTTGATGGATGCTACGAACGAAGTAAAAATTCTCTCCAGAAATTGCTGATCTTTCCACTTTGTAGTCACTGTGAATCATTCACCCTTTGTGTTTGTATTTTGTAGAGTAATTTGCTTGTATTTTTGAATATTACATTTGCGAGTTCTTATGTTAATATTTGGATTAAATATACACGCACATATTCATAATTAATTGCTCATTCAAGTCATTCATTATTAAAAATTGTATTTATATCATCGTCAAAAGTGTTCTGTTGTTAATCTGGAAATCCCATCCGGTTATCTTGTTACATAGGAGTTAGGTGGGAAGTGGGAAGGAGAGAAATAATTGGCGGGATAGGAGAGTTACAGATGAGTTGAACACAAGGACAGGTGGAAAAACTATCTCACATTATACATCAATGATGCCATAGGCTATCACTTGGTCGAAAGGAAGAAGAGGGATTGGGTAACTATGGGTAATTATTACCATTTTACTATTCAATTGCATTAAATTGTTATTCATTTGAGTTTCACCTTTTGCGTACTCAATAATTAAACTGTCGGCTACACGCCACACACACAGACATGAAAATTCTTATCACATTCATATCAATTCTTATCTTATCACAATACAACGAGCTTTATCATGAACTTATATATATATATATATATATATATATATATATATATATATATATATATATATATATATATATATATATATATATATATATATATATATGCATGGGTGATGAATTTTCATTATCTCTTTCGATACCGTTTTTACATGGAGCAAATAAAACGACTATTACAAGATATACCCTTGGATACAGCTCTTTCATGGAGCAAGTAAAGCAACTACCACCAAGATATACCCTTGGAAACAGCTTTTACATGGAGCAAATGGTGTTTAAAAAAAAACTTCTCTACAATGATTGACATTATTTTATTAAGAAAAGATCGTTAATTTCTAATATATGCGATGTGAATGTTGTTCTGTCCATTTTTGTTTCAGAAAAAAGAAAAGTACCAAAGAGTCATCATTGTAAAGTATTGAGTTTACTAGCGATTAATGTCTGTTCTTTTTATTGTAATTTATATCCCGTCTGTCCAATTAAAATAACATCCATTTGTTTTCAAATTTTGTATGTATTCGTATTCAACTAATCACTGAATTGTGTGTAGTAAAATTCTTGAACATTATGATTGAGCAAGAATTGTAGTCAGATTTTGTTACCGCATACAGCGTTGCCAAAGGAGAGTATATTTAGTGTGTCATGTTTACTGAATTTACTTTACACAATGCAGGTCACGCATCCTGCCTGCTGTGAAAAACAAGGTTATTTCCAATTTTCTGGCTGTGCATTTTCATCACAACCAGAGTAATTATACAGCAAATTATCGTTATCTTATCATAATACAACGAGCTTTATCATGAACTTATATACTTTACGGGAACAATCTTCAGCTGTGTAGGTATGTGCGACGTATCTGTTCTAAAGCATACCCTATGTTTACCTATTTCAGAAACCTTTCTCATTAACAAAACTTCTGAAACAGAACCGGTCCAGAATTAGCATGGTACACCAACGCCACAGATAAGATTGATTGGTAGCTTCTATGATCCAATATTGAAATGTCCTCGATGGTCATCTATCATATATTATTTGAGATCCCGAAATATAATCCCATTCATTGAATTATCCTAAGCGCTGTTTAGTTCCTGGCCATGAGTTAACAATTCGAGAACTGTCAACCATTACTACATAACCCTCTTCGTCTAAGTATCTATGAGCGATAGTAGGTCTACAGCTTATTATTCGTGAGCCTGACAAAGTCACATATCCTGTGCAGAGAGAGAGAGAGAGAGAGAGAGAGAGAGAGAGAGAGAGAGAGAGAGAGAGAGAGAGAGAGAGAGAGAGAGAGAGAGAGAGAGAAGCATTATCGTGGTGTAATTACAAACAAAAATTTGAAAGAGCAAAGTAATAAATTGTGACACAATAAAACGAAAGATCTTTTTAGCAATGGTATGTGAAAAATAAATAAATCATATAACATTTAAATTATTAGTTCCGATCTGAAAAGATACTTTATAATGATTTCACTCTTTCTGGTTTTCCTTTGTTTTGAATTTTCTTTAATTTTCTTTTTTCAGACCTTCAACTTTTTTAATAAAAAATATTTGTTTTAATAAAGATTGTGCGGAATCAGTGAGAAGGACTGATTCAGTTTGATATATCTTCCAATTTATCTATTTATACTACGTCAATATTTAACGAAGATGTGTCTTGGAGAACCTGGGCTTTTCTGAACTTGTTTTATATTCGGTGCTTGAAATCAGACTAACCAGACATCCTTATAGGAAACTGACATTTTTCTAGTATTTCTTACTTTTCTGAGGACGGATCAAACGGAGCATTCTTCCATTTTAATTTTTCGATTATTTCAATGAAAATAAGGTAATTTCATTGCAAGAAAATAACATTTTTTATTTTGAATAAAATAAATGTTTAGATAAGGTCTTGTATATAAAGCATTTACTTGGTCTTTTCCTTGAAACAGAAGTTTTTAATGATGATGACGATGACGACGACGATGATAATGACATAAAAATTAATTTTTAATGTTAAGATGAACAATATTATAATTTACTCTCAAATTTATCGCGCGGATAATAAAGCTATCAGTATTGCTCTTCAGATTTTCAATATTAAGCAATGTAAAATAACTATGCTTTTATTCAGCTCACCACTTATCACCATCCTGATTCTATTTCCTGTGATCTTATTTACATCTCAGTACCTAAGTTAAGGACAATACGATAAGCCTGTATCAGTTTTCTCATTTAGCCATTAAGAGCAAAATATAGTGCTAAACGTCGGGGTGGGACTGAAATGCACAATTCAATCAGATTTACTCAGTGACTTACACATTCTTGATCATTGACAACATTTTACTCAAACTTTGTCTTAATATTCCTAAACTGAATTTTCTATTATTCCAAATTTTGACTTTCGCATTTCTTATATTTAACTTTTGACTCAATATTGAAAAAGAGAATCTGAAATTTTGTTACAGATATCATTTTATTTTATGTTTTAACATTTACAATTTAATTTATGTTACAAGTGACAATACAGAAGGACAGGTTTTGTCAGCTAAATTATGTCTTTCGTAACTCATTCAGATCATTAAAAATTTACAAACTTTTGGGACGAAGTGTTGCCGAAATTCAGTTATAAAGAACGGCACTTCCATGTCATTCAATGCATCTAAATTTCAAGAACTGTGAAAACATTTTGTCGACTTGTGTTAAAGACTGGATGAAAAACTAATATAAACATTTTGATATCTGATGCTGTGAGTGAAATTAGCATTTTATGACCATGTTTAGATTACAGAATGTCAGTTGCGTTCCAGAAAACACAGGGACGGTCTCGACAAAAGTGCAGAAACATATCGGCAATTACATTTTCTGACGCGACGACCCTCTTTACAAAAACGTACAAAAAAATCTGCACTCTGGAAGGGAAACTACATCCACCGAGACAAAGATGTTTTAATAAACGCATTAGCCACCCCAGAAATTAGTAACAGCAAAGAAAAATAAATATCGCGACACAATGAAACGAAAAATGTATTAATCAGTGATCACTGATTTTCATTCACTGAGAGCTTCAAATAGATGTGACTGATTATAATAGAAAATTATAAGTTCCGATATGAAAAGAGATTGTATAATGGTTTCAGTCTTCCCTTCTATGGTGTTCCCTTTTTGATTACATTAATCAAATAAGTACATAAATATATATCAATGATTAATTGCCCCAGACTTAAACAAAAGCAAACAAAAGGATTATTACATTTTTAAAGCATTGTAGTTTTGTTTATTTTAGGTTTGGAAGAATATGAGAACGAATAACGTTAAAAGCCCACTTTTTTTCTAATTGTTGACTTTTCAGAAACCCCACCGAAACAATGTTCGAAATGGGCCTCCTTGTTGAAAACGCTATGCATGCGAACATGAATCTCTTATGGCATTCAGTTCGAATGACCGACTTTTATGTATACGTCAAATTCCTACTTGATGTCTGACTGATAATGCCCTGCGAATTGGAGTTTTCTTTGTTTCTTCTATTCTTTACGGAACAAAATGTGAGAAACTAAAATTTTCACAACATTCAAGACTGTCGCTGTATAAACCCATTCCCCCAAAACATTCAAGACTGTTCTTGTATCAACCCCATTCCCATAAAACATTCAAAACTGTCGCTGTATAAACCCATTTTCCCAAAACATTCAAGACTGTCGCTGTCTAAACCCCATGAACCCAAAACATTCAAGACTGTCTCTGTATAAACCCCATTACCCCAAACATTCAAGACTGTCGCTATATAAAAACCATTCCTCCAAAACATTCAATATTGTCCTTGTATAAACCCCATTCCCCCAAAACATTCAAGAATGTCGCTTTATAAACCCCATTCCCCCCCCCAAACATTCAAGACCGTCGCTATTTAAACCCCATTCCCCAAAAACATTCAAGACTGTCGCTGTATAAACCCCATTCCGCCAAAACAGTCACGACTGTCCTTGTATAAACCCCATTCCCCCAAAACATTCAAGACTGTCGCTATATAAACTCCATTTCCCCCCCCCCCCAAAAAAAAAAAAAAACATTCAAGACTGTCGCTATATAAACCCCACTCCCCAAAAACATTCAAGACTATCGCTGTATAAACTCATTCCCCCAAAACATTCAAGACTGTTGTGGCTGGTGGTATATCATTAAAAACAATGTCCCACAGTATGAAAGTCATTATATTCGACATGAAAGTGTTCCACCGCAGTGGACACTGGTCAGTGTTATACGCTGCTCGACTCTTCAGGAAGTATGCATAAATCAGGTAGATATATCATGTATGTGATCGGCATGTCACTTCAGCTCTGCGATTTGTTTGTTTTTTTAGGAATGCCAATCTCCAAATTTAAGATTGACGTTCCAAAGATTGTTTGTAGGTTCAACATATTATTCCAATAAGGTGAATATATGTTTCCTTCATGTTTTTGAACTAGTGTTTACATCACAAAATGCAACGTTTTTTAAGGGTTGTCTTGAACAATGACTTTCTGAAACTGTGAAGGATACGGTCCAATAAAATTACTTCTTGAAAAGGATAACAACGTTTCCAAGTGGTAAACACAAGAAATGGCTTTAACACGGAAATTACTGATAAAGAAGACTTCATTACTTGTCTCATACTATTAAAAAAGAACATTGTAAAGGACTCAGCTCTCTGAGAAGAAATGCGTTACGCTTGTGTGACCATTGATATCAAGCTCTAAGTCTGGTGTTTTCATGCAGTAGCAAATATGTTTTGCTTAGCTAGACACAAATGTCTACCCAAATTATAAAGCGACTGCACATATACCACACTTGTTTGTTTACGACTTTCCTATATTCGCATTAATTAGATTGCCAAGAGAGAGAGAGAGAGAGAGAGAGAGAGAGAGAGAGAGAGAGACATATGTACGAAGGTCGGGCGAGAACGAGGCGAAGCTCCTATCTTTTGTGAAGTTCAAGCTTTAGTCGCTGAAGAATGTCTGTAGTGTCTGCATGAATTTAATTGTAAGTGACGAATTTCCTGTCAAGTCAGATAAGATAAAAAAAACATCTTTATGTTTAATTTTCGGCGGGTCGGATAAGACTGAATTTGTCAGCCATATATGCGTGTCGATGCATGTTACTTTTAGTAGAGTACTTATATAATAGCAGGACTGGAAGTTTGAGACCATCGGACCGGTTCCTATGTATAAGCTCGTAACCCCATCTAGTTCTCTATGACTTTTCTCAATGGAAATTTTTTGCGCTGGTATGCATCTTTGAATGTAATACGCCATTGGAGGGCAAACCCGCCTCAAACAAGTGCGTAAGGCCCCGCGCGATGAAGGTTTTGCGAAAAACACATTCATGTAAAACTCCACCATTTTGTTTGTGAGCTTGCAGACAAATATCAATACAAAGGTGCAGCTGGCTATCAATACAAAGGTGCAGCTGGCATCTGTTGACTTTTCTTGCAGCCGTCAATACGTTAACTGATTCGTGGTGCTTGTTCACCGGTTCCGTATGTATGCACGGATTAATCGGTGGTCTTTCCATTTCAACTGGAACCGTTTCGACATCCGTTTTTTTTTTTGTTTAATGACTTCGTTGAATATTTCACTGCATTCGTTTGGTGCGATTTTATCTTTAATGTCGTCAACAGTTAAACACAGCTGGATGGGTGACTCATTTAACGTCAGCATCTTAAAGTTTTCTTTTATCATATCATATGATAACTTTTCTGGCGTTTTATTGTAATCTTTGCCATGTCTTTGTCTTGCTCGTTTCAACGCGATCACTAACCAGGTTACATCATTAAGATGATCCGGATACGTATGAACAATTATATATATTTTTGGGTCACTATAAGAAATTGATATGATGCATTCAGTATAATTAGAGATTTCATATTTTCTTTTGAAATAACAAATACTGCATAATCTCGTCATCTTCTATACTAGTATATGTCTTCATGCTCACGAACAAAAAGTTGGGACTGGACACAAACATGTCTAACACGAATGCGTATCGTATGGGAAACCTTAGTTTCGCTGACCATATTACAGTATATTGAACCTAGCGCTAGAATTCCATTATTCTCCATCTTTGTATTACAAACAGAAATGAACATGTATGTAAACATCATGAGTCTAAAAACGTCTTTGCGAATTGTAAGGTGTTACTAGCCTGTAAAGCGGAATTGGTCAGACGGCCTCAAACGTCGATTATTTCTCTACGTATAGACAAATCTGGACCATTCATTGGACTTTTATGTCGTATTGGAATACAAGAAGTTACTAATGTTTTTAAATAGAACAACACCATTTGGGATGCTTTAAGAATAATCACACCAGAACACAAAAAATCACGGTTAAGAGAGTTGTAGACCGTCTGTGTGATGTGTCAT
This sequence comes from Unio delphinus, assembly GCA_029339505.1. NCBI lineage: Eukaryota > Metazoa > Mollusca > Bivalvia > Unionida > Unionidae > Unio > Unio delphinus. The sequence continues at coordinate 8,114,609 of JAQISU010000057.1, read as the reverse complement.
CTTCTCGTACAAATACTAGAACATACAAATGAAAATTAAATCATATACTTGTGCATCAGTCTCTCATACGTAGATTACAAGGGAACTAAAAAAAAGTTTAAAAATGACTAGACCAGCCAAAATGGGTTCGTTTGAAAATCACTCAAAATTATGAGACTAGTACACTAGATAATATTTCACAAATTGAAAAGTCAACTTTTGTTGACCGCTCATATTTAGCCGTGGACATCTTATGAAAACATTTATAAATTGCCACTCAATCAATTTGAGGTTTTCATAAAACTACTGGATCAGTCAGACTTAGAGCTATTTCGAAAAAAAAGAAAGAAATTGCTACACAAGTCCTACATGGGGGTATTCAATTGAAAATCCTAAACTATTGCGCAACTACTCATTTCCAGATATAGGCGATAATTTAAAATTTAACAGCTTGAGCAGCCCGACTTAATTCGTTTAATTTCCGTCGTAATAGTCATCGAGCATGTTACATATGTGAAACGACGCCTCTGTAAAGGCCTCATCCTGGATCTAAATCTAATGTATGCAAACACACTGTAGAAAGCTTCACTGAATATTATCACTAGAAGAAATAATGAGCCAAGAAAGAAAGTATGTATATTAATTATGGACCTCTTTTCCATATATTCATTTTAAACTCTTCTATATTTTGTTATCTATTGTTTAATTATTCGCCACATGCTGTGAACGGATCAAACCTGAATTTCTTCAAAGATAACCTAAACTGTGACAATAAACCTATAAAAGAGTAAACATTATATGTTCCACTTACTGTGGAATATTTACAAAAGGAGCCAATATATGGGTAATTCATTTTATAAGAGATTATGACAACCCTCCTTGACATTCAAACTCATGATAAAAGCACAATATACTTTTAATGCTTTTAATCGAAAAAGATCAAAAGCTGATTATATCCTTGACGGAAGTTACGTGTGAATAGTGACACGAGGAATATTTTACAGTGAGTAAATCTGAGACCTATCTGCTCTTCTGAGCAGACCTGAATACTATCTACTGTTATTCTCGACATGTTCATGGCTTTAACATTTATACGTTTGTTAAATCAGATTAAACATTATGTATATATTAAAATCTTTACACCATTAAGGTCATTTGAAGATGGTTCCCACAATGTTAATATGCATGAGCCTTGCATTCTGTGTAGAATATTACTTCGTTGCCTTTCATTAGTAGTGAATATGAAACAATATGTTTAGGTTTTACATGATGCCAATAAAATGGACATAACAATAATCTATTTAAGCATATGACTGATAAATCCATCTTGTAGATATGTCCTTTTACTATTTAGTTCCGAACACTTATCAACCGAGAGTTTTAATTAATCTTCATTCTCTTAAATACATTCGCGCTAAGTATAGATACGTTTAAAAACTACCTAAAATTCCAAAACCATACAATATCACTAAACCTGACAAAGGTGAAACAATTATCTAGACTGTCGTAAGGGTATAACCAATTTTAATATGTACCGGAAGAGTTAATCTCGAACCAAATTGTATGAATAGTCTTCATAAATAGCTACGATGCAGATGACCCGTTTAGGAGAGTTTCAACTTACAAATTAAAGTTCTATAAACGTTGATCAGTTCCACATACACGCAGAATCAGAGTAATGCTAGAAAGAGGAAAATATAAACATCAAATATTAAGATAAAAATGGTTTAGGACACAATTGAGAGTTCGTTGCTTTGTCTGTTTCTAATGTGCCTTAGAAGATGACTGCACAAAACTCGTCTTAGACGAAGGATCACAATAATCGAAGATTGAAGCAAAACTGGTATCGGTTTAACATGTTCTCCGTGTTCTCTTAGTATATACTTAAACAAAATGAGAAAATGAAAGAAGAAGAAAAAAGGAAACTTTTTGGCACTGAGAAGAACAAATTATTTCTAGTCCCAAGGAAACGAGGTAGCAAAATGATCTTTACAATGGCTTAAATATAATCTAAAGCTCGTAGTGATACAAACTTAGTGAATACGATCAGGGAAGAAACCGCAGTTAATTTGATGAGAATGGTTGTAGGTCAGTCCTTAATGCTATGTCAATGATAAAGCTATTAACGATAAAATAAAACCACATGTAGTGCTGTGTAAGCAAAGATATACACGTTACACTTCCAGAAAGACTGAGTAAACCATTTAATGGTCGTGCTTATATATCGAGTAAACAATCTCCAAATGGATTCAAGAAAAATGAGAGGAAGTGATGACAGAAACGCATTGAGACAAAACTACACTTGAACAAAATTTCTTTCTTTTTCGAAGCTTCAATGCGGCTCTGTGAATGTGAATCAACTGTATCTAACACAATCGTTTATGCAACAATTTAAACAACTTGGAAAGATTAAATGGTGATGGGTGCAGAATAGATTTAGGAAGATTCGTTGTCAACATTGCTCAACACGAACATCTAGTATATTATTTTGGGCACCACTATTGGGAAACCTTGCATAAAGTAAAGATTTAAAGTGGACATCAGTCAATGCATATGACATTGAACCACGTGATAACTTGATATGCGCTCGTTCGTTCTCTAGAGATGGTTGCTAAGAATTATAGCTCGTACATATCAACATCGTGAATAATATCCATGTTCATAGTTTTGTTAATTTTCAACCGAACATCTCGAAATGTAAGGTAACATTACGGAACTGGTATATCGCACGAAAGATTCGATACATGCTGACACAGAGAGGTACGTGTACATGTTATCCGCCATGTTCGATTCTGGAGTTCAGTATAAGAGTCCATTTTTTTATTCAAGAATTAGTGGTTATGACAGCCACGAGTACCACAGATACAAAACATCGTCTGTAACATCAATTTTTCATTAAACTATTTTCAATTGGAACTTAATCTCTGTGTATGATATGATTTGTCGAATGAGTGGACGATGTTTGTTGAGACAAATAATGTTGAAATCATGCTTACGCAACACGATTCAATAATGTTAGCGATAGTAAATGGTATATACAATACACTTGTGGAACTGTATCTGAAAGTATGAAACTAAGAGATTTTCCATTAAATTGAAATATAAATTGTTTTAAGGAACCGATTTAACAGGTGTGTTATTCTCTGACTTGCGAATTTAATCTGTATCTGATTTCTACTGTCAACATGGCAAATTACAACCAGATTTCCTCATGTTGTTGTGGATTATGGTGTCCGTGTTCAAGTTTATCTATAATATAGGTGTACAAATGACATTGGGAATCAATAGCTCTTTGATAATATACACCCGAGGTCCTTCACAGTATGTTTCGTGCCATCTCCAAATTACCCTGCTAACCTATCTATGGATCCATCGGCGTTTTAGTCGGCATTAATAATCTGATTGGTCGACATTCGACATTAGATCTCGTGCTATGTTCCAACAAATTTAGAAGAAAAAAACAAACAAACATACAATTTAGATATTCAAATGGATTCACACCCATCTCAGTTTCAATTTTATTTTCATTGAAGTAGAAATTGTATAGTTACAGACATAGTAATTGATAGCTCATTGAACGCATTTTAATTAAAACTAAACAAATCTAAACGTTTCAAATTACCAGGCAAAACGAAATGTCAACCATATATATATATATATATATATATATATATATATATATATATATATATATATATATATATATATATATATATAACGGTATATATATATAACTGTTGTTAGTGACTTTCAACTTGAATATAGTTGGAATACGACTCAAACTGATACCTTGACAAATAAACACAAACGAGAGACGGTCGAATATTCATTTGGCACTGAGAGGTTTAGTGTTTCCAACTGAGACATTGACAAATATAAAACAGAAATGAATTATTGTTTCAGTAATTGGTTGGAAGCATGGGTACCGCTCATGTAATCCATGCACACGTAAGAACAACACATATCACTAGCAGAAAGATCATAGATAAGCTTTGAATTATGCTGTAACAGACAGATTATTAATAATAAAACGTACTTTTTACGACAACGTATTGAAAGAATGGTCCCGTATGATGAGATACACAATGATACATATTTAAAGCTATCATGAGCAGGTAATGGGATTTATTTCAAAGTATGTTTGAATGCTATCAAGTTTTCTTATGATATACGCACTATGTTAAATGATATCTGTTACTGCACGGTGACAATAACGTGCACATTTTTCTGAAATAAATACTAATATCGGTAAAATCCTCTGAGTCTAGTGTCCACATCATAAAATCAAACCATTTATGGACGACAATTTTTTTTTAAAACAGGTTTTAAAGTATCGGACGCATCAGTTAAGTGGTTACATGTAAACAATTACTGATTCTTTCTTGCAAAGGATATAAACTTTCTTATATATGTAACATGTATAACTAAATAAATATCAACATATAATTAAATATGAAATATACAAGGCAGAAAGAAAGAGTGGAAGCCGGACAGAAAACCTGAAATAAAAATGGTAACAAACCCATTTCATATTTAAATAGCGATTTGCCGTTTAAAAATGTATTGCACAATTACCTATATGTATTACACAAAACACTTGAAATATGTACCACACAAAACAGTTTTCGAAAGTATTTCGATTACAAACTCGTGAACTAAATTGTAAAACAAATATGGAAATTAAATATCCAACGATTTATGATACGTTTTGAGCAAACGTGTGACAGATCAATTAGTACTATCCACAGTATATATTGCCCAAATCTATCTATCTATCTATCTATCTATCTATCTATCTATCTATCTATCTATCTATCTATCTATCTATCTATCTATCTATCTATCTATCTATCTATCTATCTATAAAACGGACTCTATCACCATAGTGGGTTTGAAAGTATCGATGGTACAGACAAACGAATGGAAGAACCTTGTGGTCTGTTATGTGTTGATGTGATTTGGATTTTTAACGTAGCTTTAACATTGCTTCAGCCTTATCGTTATAATGTCTGCAATATGGCAGTTTATAGTCATGTCTAGCACTAGGACATCATGCCGCAGACATGTAGCATCATATTACATCCAGTCACATTAATCTGACACCAGGTCGACGAGTCCTAACACTAAGTACTTAATGCTGAATGCCAGGCAAGGCAGCTGTTACTACCACTTGTATAAGTCTTTGGTATAACTCGGCCCGGGATCGAACCCACCATCTTTCGCATCCAAGGCGGAATATCAAACCAATAGGCCAACGGAGCAGTAGCAACCATTTGGCAATATATAACAGTAAGTGCAACAGATTGTTTTGTGATGCATCGTTACCCATACTAATGTGTAGTATTATAACGTGTATCAAAACTAAAAAGTCTAAACCGAAAGTGCCAAACCGTTATATTATTATTATTATTATTATTATTATTATTATTATTATTATTATTATTATTATTATTATTATATGTTTTTTTTTGAAGTGAAGAGACTAAATGCAAATGAAGTCACGATCAGCATGTTTACTAAAAAGTCAAAATTAATGATGCAATATATATATATATATATATATATATATATATATATATATATATATATATATATATATATATATATATATATATATATATATATATATATATATATATATATATATATATATATATATATATATATATATATATATAATAAAAATAAACATAAATAGAAAATTCGCACGGATCTTACAGGCAGGCAAAGAAATATTGTTTTTAAAACAAGTCAAAGAGAGTTTTCTTTCTGAAATAAATACTTATGATCGTAACTGATATACACATTTAGGTTACATAAAGGGGTTCGTCTTCCAAAGCCGGTTTTATCAATCAAACCATTATAAAGCCTCAAATAATATAGGACAATGAAGAAAAAAGGATGGGTATCACTTGTGAATTTGACGTATTATCTCAGTACAAAATATATTCTGAAAACATTAAAAAGAACGGATAACAAGCGAACACAAACAACTTTGTCACACACCAAAGAAGGAAGACGCCAATACACATCTATTCAGACCCTCGATGATAATCATCAGGACAAATGGAAGAGAGTGCGCCCCATAAAACCCTGAGTAAAGAGACTCCAATTGGTATGAAAAGGGGTCAATATGACGCATAATCGGGCCAAAGTCATTGCAAATAATACAACAACCTCTTATACGCCCTTGGATCCAATGTGAACCACAAATAATGCAACAACCTCTTATACGCCCTTGGATCCAATGCGAACCACATAAAGTAGACATTTTAGAGACTATGTCAAGAAGAAATCTGAATGAGAGGCACTTATCTACCTACTTTTTCTCAAGACGATATAGTTATCGTTTGATCTTGTCACTTTGAATGACACCATCCAATTGATAACATAATCGATGAAAGAGTCGTTTTAGACAACTCAGATTAATTGTCATCAATCACCTGTGAACTGATTTAATAATTGGCGATTGTTCCTTGTACTTTTGGATTAGAGGAGATTAAACTCTTCAGTTAACAAGTTTATTCATCGTATATATAACTGCAAACACGTTAACATCTTGACCCTAAATTGAACGGCTATCGACTTCGTGCTTTTGAAAAGAACACGTTTTATGAATGGAGAGGAAAGGAAAAAGTCGCATGAATGGAGAGTATTACGATTCTTCTATTGTCGTTCACTCAGTTAAAGAAAAAACAAAACCATAAAGTATTGTACAGTTCAATAAATAATTGAATTTTGTAGTTAAAAAATGAACATTTAAGAGAAACGTAAAGTATTTTGAACTAAATATTAAATAATCCTAAATATTCTGTTACAGGAAAAACAGACTATAGAATGTTTTGAATCAATTCAATATTGAATCTGCCGATTTGCCAATCGGCCGATGTGTCAATGGTCTCGCTGTATCACAATGAAATAATCCAGAATGTATTTGAATGAATTTACAAGAATCCCAAAGTAATATTTTAGGTCTAACATGTCAATGACCACTTTATAATTCCAAATAATAATTTAAATAAATAATTCCTCTAAAATTTAATCTGAACACACCAAAAAGAGATTCCATTAGACTGATATTAAAATAGGAATATAGAATTTTGTTTATTAAAACCTTATTTTAAAAACAAGACACAATAAATTGACCAGGATATGGGTCAGTATCCGATAAAATTTGTAAACAGTCGCTTCTAGAACCTTCTAATGTCGTTATAAAGGCTGGGTACTAATCTCAAACCCAAGTAAACATCTATTTATAACACACAAATAAGACAGACGATAGAATTTCATAATGAAAAACCCAAGGCCTTGAACTCAGATCCAAGTAAACAAAACTATGTAGCAATATTCCGGCGAAGTGTCATAACGGGTCATGGCAGTTCTCTTATCGTTGTTCTTGCTTTCTGTGCATTTCGAACTTTCAAAACGAAACTGAAGTTTGTAAATTTTGATCGGAATCACAAAGTTGGATGGGTGATGGCCCGTTATTGTTATTATTATGGTGCAAGGCGATGATATAGATAATAATTCACATAAAAGGACCTAGAAACAGGAAACTAAAAGTAGTCCGCACAATTTATCGATGTGTTAAATATTCCAGATCAGTATCACGCGATATTTAAAATTTAATCAAATTGTAGAAAACGCGGTTAATTCACACAAATTGGAAATAGAGTAGATATAAATAACAAACTGAAAAGGACAAGTTTAATAAATGGACAGAAAGGTAACAGGTGTAATGAATGGAGAGGAAAAGATAAAAGGTCATGAATGAGGAGTGTCGAGAAAAGGAACCATATTCATTCTTTGAATGGATTTTTATGTCACAAGCTAGGACGCTACAGTCTCCTACGATATTTAGGCAAGAAAGAATTTGACCAACATAATCTAAGATATACAGTTTCCAGACTTACTTCTACATTTTAGTCAGTATACTATGATACTATGTAAAGTTTATATCGAGATAAGTTACTGCTACATTATTTAGTTATAATCATTTACACATGACTGATTTTACATAATCGCAACGTTTTGCATTTTATAGATTCTCAAACGTCATATTCTGATCTAATGTATTCCACACACAACTGGCTCTGTTATATGTGAAACACTGATTCAAATATTCATTGATCTATCAACTACTCGCGGCTTAATAAGTCATAGCATATCGAAAGTAAGACTTTCTTTCGGATTTACACTTGTATAATGTCATTAAGACTTCCTACGGCTCGGCTCCATTTTCGGAGAAAGACTATCGCTTACTAATTCACGCTAGCTCCATAGTGCTGGTTTCGAGTTCGATATGAACCCCGATTCGCGATAAACAACAATATATTAACAGTTTAAATATAACTTAATCCTGATCTTAATGACAAGGTCAGATAGCACTCCGAAGAGTATTTTGTGTAGATTGTGTATTTATAGATTTTACAAGGTCATACTCTTTCGTTCTGTTCTTTGCCTATTGCTTACAATACCGCTCAGGCAGCCTATTGGTTAGAGCGTCCGCCTCGTAAAGCGGAAAGTCGTGTGTTCGAACCCCGGCCGAGTCATACCAAAGACTTACAAAATAGTACTAACAGCTGCCTCGTTTGTCGCTGAACATGAAGAGATTAGTGTTAGGACTGGTCGGTCTGGTGTCAGGATAATGTGACTGGGTGGTACATCATGTTATATGTATATCGCAGCGAAATGACTGAACAATTGTTAAACTTACGTTAAAAATCATAGAAAAACACTAATCCAAATCAAATATACTTTTATATTTTAGCACTGGGAAGTGCTCTGACTCAGTGGCATGATGCTGGACATGCAACGAAATGGTCGTGGATTTTTGTATAATAATACTTACAATAGCTATTTTTACTTAGGATGCATCCTACATCATCTGTTTTTATAAGGTATCTCTACAAAGACCAATCATACCATATTGCTATGCGATCCAGTCAAACTTCGGTAACTCAGTCATACAAATTGCAAAGGTGCGATACAGTCAAACTTCGGTAACGCAAGTAGACCAATTGCAACGCGATAGAGACAAACTTTGGTAACCCAAACATGCTAATTGAAGTCGCAGTGCGATACAGACAAAATTCGATTACGCAAGCATACTAACTGAAGTCACAATGCATTAAGTCAAATACACATCGATAACTTGAATAGCTCTCTCTTTCTCTCTGCATGTTTCTGTATTTTATCTTTCTCTGTCTCTGTGTCTCTCTCTGTGTCTGTCTGTCTGTCTGTCTGTCTGTCTGTGTCTCTCTCTCTCTCTCTCTCTCTCTCTCTCTCTCTCTCTCTCTCTCTCTCTCTATATATATATATATATATATATATATATATATATATATATATATATATATCTTCCGTTTCTTGATGGATGTGCCAATCAACACTATGCAAGCAAATAAAATATATTTGTTAAGCGAACAGAGTCAAGTGCAAACTGTGTTGGAAGGTGGAACAAACAGGTTAATCTACAAAAAGGTTTGGTAGGTCAAACGTTCTTTTTCCTGTTTTACTAAAGGTACATTAATGTGATCAAATTTTCAATTAAATGTTTGAATGTCAATTGCATGCTAGAGATTGCATGAAGACCTACTTAGGTAGAACTTATAATTTTGAAATAGCTCTTGAATAAGATTAAGTCCATTAAAAACCTAGAATAAGTTTTTTTTTTTTAAAAGTTTCTTCATGTCGCAATTAAAAGTCAAACTCTAAATCAAGTTGACAAGATGATATTGTTCTTTCTTTTTTCAGCTGTAGTTCTCATGATTTGCAGGAACGTGGAATCTTTTTAGAATAAACGTTATTCTATATGCTCTTACAAAAACATTTGCTTGTGCAAAATGCATGCACCCCATTGATAACAGCGTATGTCAACATCCGCTGTAGCATAGTGAACCTACAGTTTTGGTACAACATTCTTTGTAACAATTTTGCTTAAACGAACAGTGTAGACTCTGATTTGCTGGCAAATTATCGGAACACAGATCAGCCCTGAAATCATAACACTGATCATGAGTTTCAGATCGAGTTTTAAAAATCACCCAGTCGTAAAAGTTCAAAAATGTAATGTCGTTTGTGATTGGTTGAAACTTAAGCTCAATTTCAAGCTCAACAGTTGTATGATTGAGAAACACTTTATTACACTGATGCAAAGTTGTAACAAAGCTGCAACATAACTATCAAATCTTTTTTTGACGTTGGAATATGATCGGATGTCAAGGGACTCGTATGGTTTATTTTTTTAAAATGTCAAGGGACTCGTATAAGTTCATTTGGTTCTATTAAAAATATCAAGAGACGCGTATAGTTCAATTTAGTTCCTCTGAAAATATCAAGCGACTCGTATAATTCATTTAGTTCCTTTCAAAATGTTAAGGGCCTCGTATAGTTCAGTTTGTCCCTTTGAAGATATCAATGGACTCGTATAATTAAGTTAGTTCCCTTGAAGACATGACTAATTCAATATTGTATAAAAATCTACAATGTAGGCAAGCTATGTAAAGTGTCAATCATTGCCATTACTATACATAAATTGTTTAAAAAATATTTCTATAGTTTTCTTGTTATCTATATTTATATTAAGAACTTATATCCTCTGTCTACATAGATTAAGCGTGTTTCTCTAGTAGGCCATTTCTAACCTTGTATTTATAGCGATACCAGTTAATGTCAAGGTCAGTAGGGTAGATAAGTACATCCACAAGTACATTACTAGGAAAAACATAAAACATAAATAGAGATAATTAAATCATATATGCATACAAATAATTTTGCGTCCTAATCTCTTGTGGTAAATTAAATTTTGTATTTGCAGGCATAAATCAAAGCATATCAAACTTGTAAGAGTTGATAACTCATTAAAAACATAATATTAACATATTTGCTCATTGACACAACCAGGGTAATATTTGTACTGTACAGCCGGTTCAAAAGGTGAGTGGCGTCTGTGAGGCTGGTCAATTCTAGGTGCAGAAAAGTAAATAGTGATGTCGTTTGGATCACTTCAGTTTTTTTTATGCGAGACTAAAATACACTTGACGTAGGCTTCCTTCATCTCGAAATTACTAATGCACTGATGTCTGTATACACTTATATAAGATCGAACTTCACTCTGTTAGGAAATGGGATCATCCCACGTTTATACGGAACACCTGTTGACGATTTAGATTTAGAAAACAAAGAATACAAATTGTAGGTAATGAATGAGCATATCAAACATATATTTAGATATATACACCTTTTACACCAGAAACTGTTTTACTATAATTTTACTATACTTAATAGATGTGAATTTTAAGTGGAACGTTATAATAAATATCAAGCAGGCTATTATTCACGTTACAATGTACAGGTTACAAGTGCTTTCAGTACCGACTAGTTTTATAATTTTATTACATATACCATTAAATGACAATTATTCGCTTTATGTCGATCTTCATACGTCTATATTCATCAAAAGGAATCTTAAAGCCCTGATAAATAATTTTGGCAAAATCAGTATTAAAGAATGTGGACATTTTTTGGACGAGATTCGTACTACCTTGTTATTTGCTATGATTAGACGCGACATCTTCTTTTCTTGACCCACTTTAGTACTTTTCCACCATTATAAACTTCTATAGCGATCAATTCATTTTCTTTTAGTAATTTATTGATGTCAGTTAAGGTGGAGAACATTCAACAATCAGGACAGAATATACTTTGGTTCAACTATATTATGATTCAGATTTTAGAATAACATTTAATATTTACTTTAAGATGAGCAAACGCTCAAAGATAACCACGTTGATACTTTAGTAGGATGTGAATAATAGTTTATTTCTAATGTAAACAGATCTATTACTAAAATTGCCTAACATTACAATAACCACCATCAACATCAGCATTACTAACATCATCAACAGCTGGAGCAGCGCAAGAGTTAGTATTGTCATTGTCAGCACCAATTAATATTTATAGATGTAAAAGACTAACTTTATCGAAGCTAAGACTTAATCTTATTCAAGAGCTTTTGTTATTGATCTAGGTTAACACATCTACCCCTCACACACACACACACACACACACACACACACACACACACACACACTCCCGGCCCCGTGACTTTGTCCTCATTACATGAACCAACCCAGTGTTGAAATGTACTAAAATCTGCCCATGCAAGAGGAAAGTCGTGTGTTACAGTAAACTTAAAATCAAGATCAGTAACCAACAGAGCCAATATTTAAATGCTACTATGGTCAATAACTCGAACGCGAAATCATACGGGTGATTATTGGAACCACAAGTACACTGGCAAATATGCAAATATTTGTTTGATTTTCATGCCTGTAAATCAGCGTCGTTAATATTCTGGTTTCTCATCTGTGTTCGGAGTTGCCGGTGGTTTGCACTTCTGCTAACACGATGGCGAACTCAGCTTATGCTAATAATTGTATCATACTCATCGAGTATAGCTTAGTAATTGTAATAATACTGTTTTGTGCCATCACGAAAAATTCTGAAAATACATGTATTCACGTTTGCAGTCTTGACGAGATTATTCTGCTAGCGTTGCGGATAACAACAGTTCTTATTGATATGGCTACAACAACAATTCTGGTTGGTGTGGCTATAACAGGTTTCGCTGTTGGATTCCCGCCACTCATCGACCAATGGCTGTCGATACGATTCCACATATAGCTTCTTCTATAAAAATGTTTTTTTTTTTTGGACGAGTAGAGAGGTTATTTTGGTGATTTCATCTCGTTGCTGTTGTTCCGCATCAATTATTTTCTCATTTTGGTAGATTTGAAGGTCTGTCAAACTTCTTCCAGTAATAACGTGATCACAAAGAATAACTGCTTGACAATATTGACTTCTTCAGGTGAAACATGCAAAAGCACTTCTAACACACTTCTAACAAAGATAGGCAATACCTTGTCATCCCTAATATGCAACATGTCTCTCTAGTCTTTCGTCATTATTGCTCTTAAACAAGTGTGTAACCGAATCCGCCTTGTGCAAGGAATGAGGGATGCACGTTCATCATGCATAAAGACATCTCGATAAGGTTTGACTGATTGGTAGTAAATACAAATTGGTCAGTGAATGCATAAAAAACGAGACCAAATCCGATGAACCTTTGCTCTCGGGAATCTTTGACTCTAACGCCTGATATAATGATATAATCAAAGATTTTTTCCTTACTGATGCGTCTTCGAGAGTATCGCGCCACCTTTTTCAGAGCCATCGTATGTAGTTCAGACGAGATCAATGACAGCCACTATAAATGCTAAAATGCCAATGAGAAATGGATGGAAAGATGTTTCTTTTATAACTGTGAAGCAAACCCCACACCTAACCACCCTTCAGACCGCAGCGTACCAATGTATACATTTGTCATCTCCGCAGCAACTACTGTTATCAGCGTCAATACTTTTATCGTCGTTAACAACAGGAGCAGAAGTGACGGTGCAGCTATAAAAAAAATATCAATTCATTCTACAGAGTTTCAAATTCAGCTACATTGTCAAGAGTATCAAATATCAGCATCAGTGTGAAGAGTATCAAATATCAGCATCAGTGTGAAGAGTATCAAATATCAGCATCAGTGTGAAGAGTATCAAATCTCAGCATCAGTGTGATATCATATTCAGTTATACTGTCAACAATGATTTAAAATCACGAGAAACATATTCTCTCCTTGGAATCAGGTGTTAACATCTTGCTTCTCTGTCGTAGCGGTTATTTCACGTATTCATTTTCTTAACATCCTGGGTAAAATGTAATCGTGCGTCAACATTTATTTTATTTTACCTCCATTTACGTGGCCTTAATGAATATGTTATGAAAACGAATAGAACTGACCTCTGTATAAATACTTTTCACTATCTGGTAAAATACCCAATGTACCCTTAAGAATTGTAGTCTGAGTGTACCCAAAATGACATAAGGGCACTGTTTATGCAAGGTCTAGTAATAAATTTCAGGATAAAAACTTTTGATGACGCCTTCATCGTTGTAAAGTATCTAATTCGAACAACATTATATCCTATTCACCATCTTATATTTGATTTTAATGGCGATAATATTACTGCGAAGATGTAAAACCAAAAACATTTGATACACGTAAGGCCTCAGAGTCAGCACATTGCTTTACATACTCATATAGAACAATTCATATCTGTTTAGGGTTTGTATATCAGAAAGAGTCGATCATTAATTCAGAACATATGAACGAGGTTTTGAAACACGTGAAGTTTTCAATAATTATTTTAACATGTGCACATACAGTCTCAAGAATTAGTAAAACAAAGAATTCAAAGAATGTTCATATAAAAAACGAAAACTTTACAATATGTGATGCAGAACGAATGACAAGTAAAGCGACGATTCTGTTTAACCATCAGGTATCAAATCTTTAAAACAGACAAGTTACTCAAATATATAACCTTCAAGCGATACCGCTATATTTGTATGGTCAGCGGATGCAAAAAACGGTATACATTAGTACATATATATTAGTACATTAATAAAAACATTATATTTCTTTATGTTGTTTTAATGTATGTTAGTAGCATTCCAAATTAAAAACCTCGTAACTTGAAGTTCAGTATTACGGAGCATACTTCGAATGTGTGCTCATAGCTGACATTCGTTCCACCTCGACTATTTATGAAACCCATATTGACAGTGAAATATGAAATTGCATTTACGTCCCATTATTTTTTTCCATTTGCAACTTCTTGGTCAATCCTAGTCCAACTGTAGAAATTGCCGAGGTTTTCCGAATAGATTGAGTGTTTTTTTTTCTTTGGCGGAAGAAATTTGCACAAAACACACTAGATCTACAGAGGTCATAATATGTCAAGGGATTCGTTTTGACGGGATTCATTTTGCGTGATCATACTTGTACGATCATAAAAGGGCTAAAATATGTCAGCCACTAAAACATTTCCCCTCCACTCGATACTGTCGCTAATTTGAAAGAATCAGGTCCAGGATTCACAAATTTAAAGATTTCTTCCTCAGACAGATTTTTTCAAATATTTTATATTGCATATTTCTAAGCTATGAGGTTTGCACTGAACAATGGTCATTAGGCATAAAAAGCAGTTCTAATATCCGGTATTTTACAGAAATTAACCATCATTTATATCTGAAAAAAATAATAATTACCTGAAATTAGAGAAATTTCTCAACTCGCTTTTGAAGCTTAAATTATTGTAGAGTCTTACAACTAGAGTTATTTTTTATTCCTTGTATTGTATGTACCGCACAAAAATCCTAGTATTACAGAAATCTCAAAAGCCAGATAATGGAAAGTCTCAATCTGAGGAAATGTCTGCAAAGATTTAGTGGAACTGGAAATTGGAACGGTTATTGAATCTCTTTCGTTTGATATCACTTCTTGCTAGACACAATTCAGTCACATCACATTAAATTATGCGGCTTTGCATAGCATTTCAGATTTCATGCCCTGATATATTTCAGTTAGGAATAGAACGATTTGTTTTCTTCATAGAACTAATTCGTTGTCTCGTCGTATAGTTATTTTTTTGCCCTTGCTCAAAACAACATATAATATGTTTAATGAATATTCTACAACATGCAAGCCCCCTAACATCTTTCTACTTCCGACACTTCTTTGTTTGTTATGTTTTCCTCGTTTAATGTTTTTTTCTTCGCTTGCCTTTTTGTTTCCTTTTCTGTTTGTATCTAAATAGAGCAATAGCAAAAACTTGTGAATTCATTTGCGTTCATTATAATAAATTATCGGTATTTGACGGAAATAACTTCTTCGTCGGAACTAAATTTTGTGGATTGTATAAAAAGACATATTATGTTAGCACAAAGGAAAAAAAACTATTCATTGGACCTTTAAATTCATAGTTTGTTGATACTACGAAATCAACGAAAATTATTACCCTCCCCCAGTAAATTCACTGTATTGAATTCTTTTATACCAAGGAAGCATTTGTACCTACAACAAAAATCAATTGCGATATACTTCACAATACAAATTAATTTGTTCCCATACAGAATTAGGTTTTATAATCGAGTTCTTGTTGCGATATTAGATGTTGATTTTGAGAATCTATTAAATCCTTTTCAAATCGGTTATAAGCCTTAGCCTGTCAACGAAAGCAAATAAACGGATTATTGATATCAATGGAATATTGTCGTCCCTATATATCTCATGCGTAAAGTCGGATTGTTGAATAAATGATACCGATTAATTACTTGAACGATATTATACACAATCAAGACATTGAAGTTCACATTTCACAGGCCCCACTTATATAATGCTTGGTCAGGTCTGCATTTTTTCAGTCTTCCTTCCTATATGCAGCTTTGCTATTTTATTTAAGTCGGTGGGGAGGGGATAGGGATGAATGGAGCATTAAAGTTCAATTCTGTTTTTGGACTAAACATAAACACAGTCTATCACTTATCACTCTGTCTCCTTTTCAAACTCTTTGAAACATGTTCTAACAGTCACACAAATATTGTTGTGCCTTTATTATTTATAAAATCTTATAGTTTGCCTTTATTAATTTTTTTTATTGAAGCACGTTAGTTTCCTTGGATACGTTTTTAGAAAACAAATATGTTTGAACCAAAACATCTTTTACTGGGAAGAATTTGATTGCACCTTCTCATCACAGTTTGATACTAGGTGGCATTGTTACCATCTCTTGCTGGCAATAGGTGACATCGTTACCATCTCTTGCTGGCAATAGGTGACATCGTTACCATCTCTTGCTGGCAATAGGTGACATTGTTACCATCTCTTGCTGGCAATAGGTGACATCGTTATCATCTCTTGCTGGCAATAGGTGACATCGTTACCATCTCTTGCTGGCAATAGGTGACATCGTTACCATCTCTTGCTGGCAATAGGTGACATTGTTACCATCTCTTGCTGGCAATAGGTGACATCGTTACCATCTCTTGCTGGCAATAGGTGACATCGTTACCATCTCTTGCTGGCAATAGGTGACATTGTTACCATCTCTTGCTTACAATAGGTGACATTGTTACCGTCTCTTGCTGGCAATATGAGACATCTTTATCGTCCCTCACTGGCAATATGTAACATCGTTAACGTCTCTCGCTGGTGATATGTGACAGCTTTCTCTCGCTGACAGAATGAGATGGCAATATGTGACAGCTTTATCTTCTCTCGCTGGCAATATGTGGCATATTTACCTTCTGTCACTTGCAGTATGTGACAGCGTTACCTTCTCTCACTGGCATTATGTTGCATCATTACCATTGTCTCACTGGCAATATGTTGCATCGTAACCAAGTCTCACTGGCAGTATGCTGCTTCGTTACCTTCTCTCACTTGAAATATGTTACATCGTTACCTTCGCTTACTGGCAACATGTTACATCGATAACTTCCCTTACTGGCAATATATTACATCACTACTTTCTCTTACTGGCTACATGTTCAATATTTTGTTTTCACTTACTTGTTAGTATGGTACATCACTAACTTATGTTTCTGTCAATATGTTATGTAGTCGCTTTCTGTTACTGGTAATATATTACAGTGTTACCTTCGATTCGTAGAATATGATACTGCCCTACCTTTTCTTGTTCATTATGTGATATTGCGTTGCCTTCTCATGTTGGTAATATGTTACAACGTTATGTTCCCTTACACGTTATATCTTTAGCATTTCTGTAAATAAATATATATATATGGTGAGGTTCTATTGACATGACGTTCTCATTTATTTCCCCCCAAAAATGTTCACTTAAAAAACATCACTACCGATTTAGATTCACTATCGGTTTAGTCTCAGGCACCTCAAGGCAAGATGCTGTGCTCCTCTTAAAACATCGTATGATGAGCTCTCGAGTCCCAATTTGCTGGCTACGGGGATTTTTAAGGGACAAGAGGCATTTCACATTGATTTTGGGCAGATACACTCTACTGTGGGAATTGTGCTAGTTTCGGCGGACACAATTGGCATCACGTTATGAAATGTATTTAATTGCTTATTGCCTTTTCATTTGCAAATTGTCCTTCAGACGTATTGTCTGGCAGAGTGTTATTTTTTCAACCCCACAAAACAAAACAATAGATGATTCATTTCTGCTCGTGAAGGCATTAATAGGTAATATATAAGTACAATCATACAGTACGGTATGTATATGAAACTAGCATTAATTAATAAACTACACTGAGAGACACCTCGTGTTGCCGGGGTTGGCGATCTCTGTTCTTGTTTTGCTTATTTCAGTGAAAATCATACGACAAAGCAGGCAGTATGTTCTAAATGGAGCGGTACTTTTAATGTCAACGGCCTAAATATAAATTCACTAGTTTCGTTCGACCTGACCCTCGCGTAATTGAGAGCGATCTACATCAAACAAGTGTCCGGTAAAGGTCTGTATAATGGATTGGTGTCACTTATTTATTATTTTCTTTCTGGAGAATATTCCACCTTTACTCTTTTATCCATCGACTCTATCCCAGTCTAATCGGTAAATGGAATTGTAACAAGATCACTGGGATGGACTTAGAATTTATAACAGAACACAGCTGATAGTGATACAACTACAATGTTTAATGATGAATGACTTGAAATGGGAAAAGATTAATACCTGCGTGTATAAGATCCAAATATTGGACAAATTAACATAATTCGCAAGAACCTAATACTGCAACAAATGAAAATATAAACAAATAACCTTACACAGTACAAGGGCAAGGGCGAAAGATTCACAGCAATTTCACACCACGAAAAGAATTATGTATTTTACTCAAATAGTAAAATATGTGTTACTGTACTTAGTACAATGTATTCACTCAAATAGTGAAAAATTGGGTCTTTTACTCAAATAGTAAAATGATGAAAAACTAAGGGACAGATATGCAAAATAGTTTTACAGTCCAAAATCACTGGTTATTACAAACCCCAAGATTAGCCCACTGCTAAATGAGTACATGTATAGAGTTATACACTCCGTCACCAGCACATATGGCTACCAGTCACACCGGTCAACCAATCAGTATTGTAGGTAATCACAGACCACCATTCAATTCCGTGGTTAATCAAGCAATCAGCGCCCACCAATCGGTCAGCAACGCCCGATCACCTGCTACTCGACTAGCAGCACTGTTCACTCAGTTATACGGATACTATGGTTCAGCTTTACAGCTGCTATGGTCAGTTTATATGGTTAGCTCTACAGCTGATACCCTGTCGACTCCGATCAGCTCTACAGCTGCGACTCCGATGAGCTGAAAATAATAACTATGCATGACATCGGTATATGCAATAAAAACGTAATGACGTTATATACGGGAAGCTATACTGATTAGATTATCGGCACAATCAGTAAAAAACAATAGAGAGGTTTAGAAGAAGTGAACGTACCCGTGCCCTTTGCGAATCCTAAGGTATTACAGTTTTCTTTAAAATACAACTCTATATTGTTAATATGAATCTCTTGTTAAGTCACAAGCAAAAACAGAAAATATTTGCATTATAATACGTAAGCCAAAGCTACATAGAAAATAAGTGCCCAAACAAAAACCTCTATTAACAATACATATTTTACTTTCTTGGTCAATAAACATCAATACAAATTTTAAATTTTAGTATAAATGAGGTCAAGGCTAATAAAAACATCGATACGATTTCATTCGCAAGCATTCGTTAAAATATAAAACAGGCGTTAATTAAATACTTCCTCAAATGGATTTTACCACTTTGCATTTTCCAGTCTATAATTTTATCAAAATTAGATGTAACTGTTGATCTTTTGATTTGACCAAGCGATAACCGTAGTACTATGAGATCAATCAGGTTGGTTGTTATTATTTCTAATAGTCCTTCAATTCGGTTGGCTGATACTATTTCTAGTAGGAGTTCAATCCAGTTGGATATTACTATTTGTAATAGTCGTTCAATCCGGTTGGCTGACACTATTTCTAATAGTCGTTCAATCCGGTTGGCTGACACTATTTCTAAAAGTCGTTCAATCCGGTTGGCTGATACTATTTCTAGTAGGAGTTCAATCCAGTTGGATATTACTATTTGTAATAGTCGTTCAATCCGGTTGGCTGACACTATTTCTAATAGTCGTTCAATCCGGTTGGCTGACACTATTTCTAAAAGTCGTTCAATCCGGTTGGCTGATACTATTTCTAGTAGGAGTTCAATCCAGTTGGATATTACTATTTGTAATAGTCGTTCAATCCGGTTGGCTGACACTATTTCTAATAGTCGTTCAATCCGGTTGGCTGACACTATTTCTAAAAGTCGTTCAATCCGGTTGGCTGATACTATTTCTAGTAGGAGTTCAATCCAGTTGGATATTACTATTTGTAATAGTCGTTCAATCCGGTTGGCTGACACTATTTCTAATAGTCGTTCAATCCGGTTGGCTGACACTATTTCTAAAAGTCGTTCAATCCGGTTGGCTGACACTATTTCTAGTAGGAGTTAATCCGGTTGACTTCTACAATTTCTTCTCTATTATATTTTCTGTCCCTTCTCCTCTTACCATGTGTTACTTGACACGCTTTCAAATTCTGACTTCTTCGATCATTAGATTTGTCTACATTTACGTCCTTCCGACAATAAAATTGCCAAATGTAATTCTTTTCGGAAAACCTCCATCAAAATATTATTAATTCCGAAAACATTTAATAAGGTGTAAGTCGAGTTCAGATGTAATTTAATCTGTGAAGCATAAACAATTCACATTTGAAAACCTTTTCCTTTTTTTATTTACGGTCCTAATAATTCATAAAACCTCTATTATTACTTGATTAATTCAGAGCTCTCGAAAGGTTTCAATTTAATATAAATTTAATTTACCTAATATTTTATCCGTAAAGGTGATATAGACTATTGTCACAAAGAGCGAGAGGGTCAGCTGTACAAGACACGATATGACCTACTTAACAACTTTTTCAGACGCGTGTCTCCTGTCACGGATCCTATATTATTCCACCAGACAAAATGTCTGTCAGAAGTAGCCTTCATTTCAATACTTTGATTTAGTGTAAATCTGGTACACACCAATTTAACTTATTCAAACAGAAAATTTCAAACGACATTATTAAATTGGAAATTTTCTATTAACTGTCAATAAATTATGCTGGGTGGAATTAATGTATTATGCCAAAAGAGAATAGCTTTTATTTGGGTTTGGGTAGTCAGTAGTCAGGACCTCTCCCTCTCTCTCTCTCTCTCTCTCTCTCTCTCTCTCTCTCTCTCTCTCTCTCTCTGTAAAATGTCTTTTGGTACGGAATTGTTTAATGTATGCATGTGAATGAGTATTCCGGCTATAGTCATTTATTTTAACACAATAAACACACATACAGTATATATATTACGGGAAGCTTAAACATGTAGGCGAGGAATATGTTATACGAACTCCCAATGGGTCTATTGGGCATAGCCCACCCAACCCCACCTACTCAGGTAGGTTAATAATTTCCAGGGCATATATGTAAGCATCTAGCTGTAAAAGAAACATACTAAACATGGAAAACGGCGTGGGAGCAGAGGGGGGAGGGGGGAGGGAGAAGGATATATGATCCACCAATCTATTAGCCCAACGATTATAATTGTCCAAGAAAAATGTTTTCGAAATTACTTGAGAAATCAACCAAAATGAAAATGATTGTATTAATGATTATATTTGAACGATTCAGCAACATCATCTGAAGAACCAAAAGCATTATTATTATTATTATTATTATTATTATTAGTAGTAGTAGTAGTAGTAGTAGTAGTAGTAGTAGTAGTAGTAGTAGTAGTAGTAGTAGTAGTAGTGGTAGTAGTATTGTTATTATTATTATTGTTATTGTTATTATTATCATTATTTTTTTTTTTATTATTATTACTTTTATTATCATTGTTATTATTGTTATTATTATTATTATTATTATTATTATTATTATTATTATTATTATCGAACGAATAACTACTAGATTGAAAAAAAGTATTTCCCTTTTGGAAGGGCTTAGTGCTGATTTTGTACAAATACATTTTGACGGGTCTAAAACCACCTGATACATCCATCGCGAAGTGAAAATATTCATATAATTTCCATGTATATTCGGCAAATTGACTTTCAACGGTGAAGATAAGGCTTGTTCTAAGCGGAATACATAGAGAATATACAACTATTTCTCAGTCATCGTGCTCATATGCTTGCATATCTTATTTTCATCACGATCATCATTTTCTTCTATTTCTTCTGGGAACAGCGGTAGCTCAGTTGGTAAAAACCACGAGTCGAGGGATGAGAGTTCGATATACGCACAGGCCAGACCGGGCTGGATACCTCGTCTAGTCCTTATAAAGGCAGGTAGCTCCCATTTCCTAGGCAAAATATAGCTAATAATGTGATAACGTCACGTTAAAACGAACTCTCAAAATTTTTCTTCTCGTTCAGGAGCCATTTTAGCTCGTTAGTACAGGAGTCACGGTACTAATTCAACTATCGTAGTAAACATATGATAACACCATCATATTCAAAATTCAATACCTTAAATTTATTGGTGCATATTTCTTCATGCACAACTTTCCTTGGTGCAAGCTTCTGTGTGGAGGAAACCATATGAGCCGCGGTATTTTTTTTAATTTACATGTGCTTGAAACACGTTGTTGATTCTGCACCAGTGAGTTACGTGCTACTGTCATTTGTGAGTACTCATAAGTCAAGCCTGTACAAATGCTAACATTGCAGCAATGGAAAATTGTCTATATTTTTTTTATAACTTACAGATATGAGAAGCTCACAAAAGATAAATTTTACTTTTCATTATTAACCAATTATGGACCACCAAAACTATATATACTGTATTATTTTATCCCCCATTTAAGGACTGGTTTACAGTTCTTCTATATAATTAGTACCGTGTGTCCTATAACCAGACTAAATTTTGTTTAGAAAAAGATGTATTTTACTCATTCATATTAGATCATAATTGTAAGAAAGAATTAGCCATCATTTTGCCAGGATAACAGTGTAATGGCATTTTATGTGATACCACTGTACATAGCTAAATTTCATCCGCATTACATGTGGCTGTGTTGAATTGTACTTTTTAGTGGCTTTTATTACAATAATTGTTTTCTGCATTTATATCTTCATGCTGTCTTTCTATGGCATGCATGCTACATTAAAGAAACACAAACATGCTGATATTAGCATGTATGACAGCACAGGGTATCAAAATACAAGAGACCTTGTTTTTCATCTCTCATTGGCTGTATAATACAGGTTTTAAATGTTTTAAATTTCAAAATTGCATTTACTTCTTGCTGACTCTCACAGAAATAAGACGCAGTTCATCTCTATTCATATCAATGAAACAGAACAAATAAGTGTGCCACATGATAGGTCAATATTATGAGGTCATTGACCTTCTGTGACTAAGACAAATACACATAACCATAAAGCATCAAGAGATGCTAACATTCCAAAATTATTAAAACTATCAACACATGTGATTCATCACCCCCCAAATCTTAACAAAAATGTATAAAAGCCAATGAAATGTTTTATAAGATTTATTATATAAAAGAATAAATAACCGAGTGCTACCTTTTAGTATAAAACTATTGGGAAGGGTGAGGAAGCAAACAATATCAGTAATTTTTTCAAGCGTGGTAATGTTCCCACAGCAAAGGGAAAAATATGCATCAATGCAAAAGACATAGCCTCTTGAGATATGTTACATAAAGACAGCACGACACAAATTTGAAAAAGCTATCCAAAGTTCCTATAATACTGACATTGATTGTGGAGATGGAAAGCCTGCTGACAAACTGCTGTGGCCGAAGCTAAGAAGTAAGCTGGAGGTGGATAAATATGTGGAATACTTTGCGATGCCAAGGCAAGTATATGTTTCTATGCAATATTCAGACACTGATATAACTTATTACTGCATACGCTACTTAGTAAAGTTAAGTATTATAATTGAATTGCATTTTAAAGTTGTCTAATTTATAAATATATATCTACATTGACGCAAAACTCATAAAAGTTAAGAAAAAGCCCCAAAATCATTATTGTGGCTTCTTTCCACTACAAGCAGTGTTAAAGTCTTCAATTTTCAGTAAAAAGCTGATTACATGCATAAACTATTGAAACAAAGAGTACCAAAGCAAAACTTGCCATCACTCAATTACATTCAAAGGGGAGGTAATATACCTTGATTAGTTATACCAAAGTACCAAGCTCTAATATACAGGTAAATGATTCTATAATATCACTTGATAGTACGTGCATAGCAATGTTGCCTTTATCGAAAGATTTTGTTTCAAATTTGAAACCCCCTTTTTTGGACACGAAGCTTGTTTTCATCTATTCACATCAATATATCTGGTGAACAAAACACATATCGCTTACTGCACACATAAAAAAGTCCTTTAATTCAGGGTAATCATCATTCAGCACAATTGCAGAATAACCAATCTATATAAATATTATTCTACCATGAAACACAATTACCAACATCTATAAAGAACTGAAACGGGGAATTATTAGGCAACGATTTTTAAAGCATACATGTGTGTACCTACTTTATATATGCTTTTAAAATCATCCATGTGTGTACCTAATTCATATAAATTATACAATCATCCATGTATGTACTTAATTCATATAAATTATATAATCATCCATGTATGTACCTAATTCATATAAATTTTAAAATCATCCATGTATGTACCTAATTCATATAAATTTTAAAATCATCCATGTATGTACCTAATTCATATAAATTTTAAAATCATCCATGTATGTACCTAATTCATATAAATTATACAATCATCCATGTATGTACCTAATCCATATAAATTTTACAATCATTTATGTATGTACCTAATTCATATAAATTTTACAATCATCCATGTATGTACCTAATTCATATAAATTATACAATCATCCATGTATGTACCTAATTGATATAAATTATACAATCATTTATGTATGTACCTAATTCATATAAATTATACAATCATCCATGTATGTACCTAATTCATATAATTTTATAATCATCTATGTATGTACCTAATTCATATAAATTTTAAAATCATCCATGTATGTACCTAATTCATATAAATTTTAAAATCATCCATGTATGTACCTAATTCATATAAATTTTACAATCATCCATGTATGTACCTAATTCATATAAATTTTAAAATCATCCATTCATGTACCTAATTGATATAAATTATACAATCATTTATGTATGTACCTAATTCATATACATTTTACAATCATCCATGTATGTACCTAATTCATATAATTTTATAATCATCCATGTATGTACCTAATTCATATAAATTTTAAAATCATCCATGTATGTACCTAATTCATATAAATTTTACAATCATCCATGTATGTACCTAATCCATATAAATTTTAAAATCATCCATGTATGTACCTAATTCATATAAATTTTAAAATCATCCATGTATGTACCTAATTCATATAAATTTTAAAATCATCCATGTATGTATCTAATCCATATAAATTTACAATCATTCATGTGTGTACCTAGTTCATATACATTTTAAATCATCCATGTGTGTTTCTAATTGATATAAATTTTACTATCATCCGTGTATGTACCTAATTGATATAAATTTTACAATCATTCATGTATGTACATAATTCCTATAAATTTTAAATCATCCATGTATGTACCTAATTCATATAAATTTAAATCATCCATGAATGTACCTAATTCATATAAATTTAAATCATCCATGTATGTACCTATAGTTCACTTATCTGTATAATCGGGAAGTAATTGTATGCCTTGTTCACTTATCTATTTCATCTGTAGGTATATGTATGTCTAGTTGAATTGCTAATGTAAATGGTACTTAAACGTATTCATAAATGTATGTCTAGTTGACTTGCTAATGTAATTGGTACTTAAACGTATTCATAGATGTATGTCTAGTTGACTTGCTAATGTAATTGGTACTGAAACGTATTCATACATATATGTCTAGTTGACTTGCTAATGTAAATGGTACTTAAACGTATTCATAGATGTATGTCTAGTTGACTTGCTAATGTAATTGGTACTTAAACGTATTCATAGATGTATGTCTAGTTGACTTGCTAATGTAATTGGTACTTAAACGAATTCATAGATGTATGTCTAGTTGACTTGCTAATGTAATTGGTACTTAAACGTATTCACAGATATATGTCTAGTTGACTTGCTAATGTAATTGGTACTTAAACGAATTCATAGATATATGTCTAGTTGACTTGCTAATGTAATTGGTACTTAAACGTATTCATAGTTTACTTGTTCTCGTTATTAAATGATCAATAGTTTACGTGTCTGTATAACCAGAAGGTAATTGAGCTCCTTTTTCCTCGATACATAAATGTATGCCTAGTCTACTTTTCTTTTTAATCGGTTGGTAAATGTATTCTGAGTTCACATGTCCGTATAAGCTTTAGGTAAATGCTTGTCTAGTTCACTTGTATATAATTAGTGCTTAAATGTATGCTGAGTTCACATGACCGTATAAGCGGTAGGTACGTCTAGTTTAATTGTATATTCCGTAGTTAAATGTATGTATGTCCAGTTCATGTGTCTGTATATTCCGTAGTTAAAAGTATGTCTAGTTTAATTGTATATTCAGAAATTAAATGTATGTCTAGTTCATTTGTCTAAATATTACGTAGTTAAATGTATGTCTAGTTTAACTGTATATTCAGTAATTAAATGTTTGTCTAGTTCACTTAACAATATAATGAGCAGGTAAATGTATACTTGTCCGGACAATCGGTAGTTCAATGTATGCTAAGTTCTCTTACTTGTATAACCGGTAGGTAAATGTAAGCCTAGTTATCTTGCCTGTATAACCGGTAGGTAAATGTGAGCCTGGTTCTCTTCCCTGTATAACCGGTAAGTAAATGTTAGCCTGGTTCTCTTGCTCGCATAACCGGTAGGTAATTCTTAGCCTAGTTCTCCTCCCTGCATAACCGGTATGTAAACGTTAGTCGGGTTCTCTTGCCTGTATAACCGGTAGGTAATTTTTAGCCTGGTCCTCTTTGCCTGTATAACCAGTAGTTAAATACTAGCTTGGTTCTTTTGCCTGTATAACCGGTAGGTAAATGTTAGCCTAGTTCTCTTGCCTGTATAACCAGTAGGTATTTTTTAGCCTGGTTCCTTGCCTGTATAACCGGTAGGTAAATGTTAGTCTAATTCAGATGTTTGTATTTTCAATAGGTTAAATGCATGCCTTGTTCACTTATATGTTAATCGCCTTCTATATATATGTCATGTCCACCTTTTTGTGTAATCAGTAGGTAAATGTTTGTCTTGTTCGCATACGTGTGCAATCAATAGGTAAATGTATGTCTTGTTCCCATACGTGTGTTATCGGTAGGCAAATATCTGGTTTACATGCTAGTGTTATCCGCAATTAAAATGACTTTACTGATGACAGATAATAGTTAGGCGGACACAGCTGACTCAGACTTATTTTAGAGACAATAACAGTTCTAATTTTCGTTCTTTATACTATATTTGTTATATAATCATTTTTTAAAATATATTAGATGTCTGAAGGGAATATTGTGACAGCTATGCCTGATTTAATATATTAAACTCAAATAGAGTGTAATTCCAACTGGTTAAATCACATTACCGTTTTATCATTACCATCCTTTATCATACTGTGCAATTTGTTTGGACCTGAAGATCTAAGCTTATGTTTTCATGCTTGCAATATACCTATAATGATCATAAGTACAATATCTTACAAAACCAAGATCTTAAAACAGCCTTCAAGTACCGATTGAATGCCAAAACAAGATAATTACCTAACAAGCAGTTTGAGAACACCAATTTGTTACAAATTCCCCAATTTTATCCCTCACATTTACTTAAAAGATATCTTTGAATTACAGTATATGAAAAGAAGTATATTATATGTCATTTTCACAACATATCCTATGTCATTCTAGTGCTTATGTGGGAGCTTGGAGCTGATATGAGACATGATCTGAAAACTGCAATGTGATTAAATCTAATTAGCTACTAATTCGTTTAACTGCTGTCCTTCGTACAATTAAGGATTCTTAGATAATCTATAACACTTTACATTACTGTTAAATGTGAATTATTTTTTAATTCAATATGATATTATTGTTTTTATTACAGAGACTATTTGCTCATTTGTAAAGTTGCACTGGACAGTCAAGTGATATATATATATATATATATATATATATATATATATATATATATATATATATATATATATATATATATATATATATATATATATATATATAAAGTTGCACTGGACAGTCAAGTGTTGAAACAACAGTCGATCAATCGTTTTGGACGGGGAGTGGGGTTGGAGGTATAATGAGCTGAAGGATGCAACGGGTAACATATAATAGCAATTTTCGTTCACAATCATACGTAATTACGTAATTTTAAAATTAGGTGTTAAATGAAACCTATAAGCTGTATCATTTTCAAAGCAATTACTCTATAGCGACAGTAATGCTGATGCAAATTATCTAAGATTACAATTTCCAAAGTTTTGCCAATTTTTATTAGACACCTTTCAAGCCTGAAGTCAGTGAAAACAATGATGCAGTAATGTCAGGCATGTTTGATTTACGAGAGCTGACACAGATGAGAAGACGTTGACATTTTGGGCTACATGCTTATAGCTTCGTTGCTGTGATATTGCATAAAATGTATTTCGTTGCACTTATTTTCTATCATGTGCTACCAACTACCATACCAGGATAAATAACTGGAATATTAAAAAATAAGATAAGTTTACTAGAAAAAACATCTGGTGACATAAAGCGTATTTTATAAGTATCAAACTTTATCTGGATCATGCCATTAAAACATAGGATATTATGATTTTATCTTCAGGTATAACTCTGCAAGATGCATTTAAAGATGCACTTAGATGTTGTTCATAGTATTGTCATATATTATATTTAATGGAATCTATCTTGAGAATTTTATATTTGCCATCGTAACTTCTCCCCTATATTTCATATAATTCTGGCCAATTCATGATATGGCTTTTATTTGTGTTGAAAGAAACATAATTGGTTCACTGTATGTTTAGGCA
Organism: Unio delphinus; assembly: GCA_029339505.1. Classification (NCBI taxonomy): domain Eukaryota; kingdom Metazoa; phylum Mollusca; class Bivalvia; order Unionida; family Unionidae; genus Unio; species Unio delphinus. Next base: position 8,085,511 of record JAQISU010000057.1, on the reverse strand, counting down.
AATTTGGGAATTAACATATGTTAGTATAACAACATGTCATTGGGAAAGGTATTCTAGTTGGCTAGTCATTAATGATGCATCATGTAGCTTTAATTCGTCATGGAAACGTGTAATTGCACTGATGAAAATTCAAACGCTTATTAAGTTAGGCACAAAAATTGTTACGGTGACAAGGGATATGGAATTAGAGAGATGATATTCTCTTTTAATCAACATTATGGATAATCGGATAATCAAAGCCCACAAATGAAGGCACGCTTTAAATTTAATACGCGATTTAACGTCAGTAATGTTGATCAAAATTCAGATTTCTCATATTGTCTGATTAAAGCGCAGCTAAAGCTAAAGTAAAGAGAATATCATGTTCATGCTTTGTAGATTGATTACGATTCTTGCCAAAAGAAGCTATTCATTAAATATCTCTTGTATAACGTTGTATCTTTTTACCATCATCAAACACCTTGCTAAGAAGTATGTTTTAATGAATCATATTTTATGGCTCCGTTATGATCTCTTTTTGTAACATTTTATTCACAATGTTATAAGTATTACACAACGACGCTCATAAGCAAACGTTCAAAAAGATATTTGAAAAAATCTGTCATCATTACACTACATAGACTAATACGTCAACAATGTCATACAAATGCAACAAAATCGACAAATCCCTTCTATGAATGTACATATCAAACAGCAATAAATTACCGTCAGTCGTGGAAACTGTATCGTGCCGCTGGACATATCTCGAGAAGACACCATCTTCAACCATACCACTTATTTTAAAAACAATATCCATTTTAGTCCGAGTTTCCTCTGACCCTTTCCAAGAATTAGCAGATTAAAGTTTAACGAACTGTAACTGACACGCAGTTGTGCAAGTACAATTTTGATAGCGCGTATTACCCGCGCAATTATCATGAGGAGAAATACAGTTTTAAACCCGGATTTAGTCGTACTATATTTGGCTATGGACATAATTCCCGACATTGTATTCTCAACCCCGTCGTTGTCTGCAATTGTGTTTCCATTACTACTCACTAAAATAATCATAATCGATCAACTGGTGCATCAGTGCGCGATGCACGTCTCTGTCCATGACACCACCGCTCTTTATTCACCGATTGATACCCATAGTAGCGCAGTAGTACTATTTACGCAGGTGATCTGATCTCTCGGGTTTAATTAAGGCTGTTTTTCTGGTAATTTATATTGTCACCATTTTCTTTTTCTGAGTGGCGGCAAAAGATGAAGCGTCATATAAATATACTTCTGGCAATATCGGTAAATAACGTTACTGGTGGCATTTTTTTTTAAATTACGGCAATGCCTTTGTCTTTCCTGCATAGATCTACAGTGGTTTCCTCGCTGCATGCTGATGTCGCCCCGTTGGAGGCTCTAATTGGTGCAGTGTCATCGGGGAGTTGCGATAGTGCTTATTGGGTTGCACCGGTTCTGGAATGGGTTTGATCTGCAAGAAAGACGTTTGTTCGAATCCCGGATGGATTGGAGCGATTGCAATTAATTTTAATGGCCTTATTTGTGGACAGATATTTTATATGGTTGTCTCAAATTGTTGCTGTACTAATCATTCTGGTTGACTCGTTTGCGGTGACCAATTCTTTAACGCGTGTATCAGCCAAGTTCATTTTCACAAATTCATACAGAGGCGCCTATGCGTGAGCAAAACAAATCTTGAAACAATGGCGAGCCACGTGGCATATATGTTTCCTAATCTGATTATGTTTGTTCCGTTTAACATTATTAATGTATTGGCGCGATTTAAACGTATTGCTGAGACACATAGATAACATCGACGTTTAATAATGTTCGCGATAACATATTCCTGCAGAATTTTTATGGTTGTCCAGGAATACATCACTACGTTGTTCACGGCTGTATTGATGTCACCGATGGTGTGTGCGTCGTTGCTATCATTGATGAATATAGGCGAGTTTGTTGACGCAAATGACTGTTTGAAAACCCAATCTAAATTTTTCTTCACATCGTATCACTAATGATCAGTTGCAATCTATTCAACGTGAGCCATCGCGTGATGAGATTTAATAATAATTGTGTTTTTCTACAACTCAGATAGACCTATGATGATCGAATCAGGAAATGCCGAATGTTTTTTCTATGTTGAGTTGCTGAAAGCGGAGAAATCAGTGACGTTGAGAGATATGCTTGACGTAAAACAATCATGAGTTCATATTGTGTTCGATATCGAAATCGTACAGAAACGTGCAAATAAGTGCCATTGGTTACATAGTTGAACAAAGATGAACATGGGATTGTATGTCCGCTGCGTCAGAAAATATAAACATTTGTCCGTAGGTCGCTAATGTGCACATGCGTCATGGAAAGTGTTAGAATACACCCTTGGCATCTTTCACGCGCTTTTATAAATCAATGTGTAAATTTTGCAGACGTTTTACCGCACATGGAACGGATCTATCCAAAGCAAACCTGGGTCTTATAGTAGCAGATTCAACGTTTGATTGTCGTTGTTGTTTCTCCTTTGGTGGACTCCTTATGATTTTCCACCTTAAAGATTATTTAACTGTAAATTTGATTGTAGCAACAGTGCGTTTAAAAATTTTGTTCCGCGTGTCACGAGCAAGTTTTGGTCGATCTGCCGCCCCCTCCCCCAAGAGAATATCACTTTCACCGTAAAATTCGCAACGTGTGCATGTGAATGATTAACTCACGTATTCATACCCCATGATTGTATATGGACACAGAACGCTTGGTAGCATAGTTTTGCTTATAATACATTTGATCTAGATCGAGATACGTCGACTAATCGATATCTTTACTATGCTGCCGTCGCAGCGGACAATCACACCACGGTGCAAAATCAAGCGCGGTTGATCCATCATAGATCGCAGCCAGAAACGCCTCAAATTTCTCCTCGGCGGATGGCGCAATGAAACTTGCGCAAGGCTGAATCTAAAATGGCGAAGATAATAACAGTATTCCATTTCCACTGTCAGCTCCAAAATTTCATCTTGAGTTACCACGTCGGAATCTTCGAGTGAAGCACGCCTGGACATCTCCGTAGTGATCTCCATTGAATATTCATATGTATGATACGTTTAATTGTGAGGTTTATTAGCGTGATACCATAGTTTTCGCTGGGGAATAACACCATGACGACACACGATGTACATAACGCATATTTAACCTTTAACCCACCCTCACACTGCATGAATGGAACTGAAATCCCACTTTACGAATCGCAGCCGAGTGCATCGAACAATCTTCACTTATACACCGCTGCTGACCTGTTGATGTCTTTCCAATGAAAAGCTACACAAATTGACGCTTGTCAGGTATGTATAAGATGCATTATAGATATCCCTAAATTGCTATTTGACCACACTTAGATACACATGAACGCACACGTTCAATTAAAATGACTTAAAAACCCGTAAAATCCCGCAACAACATAAAAAGTTGTCAGTAAAAAAAAAAGAAGATCGCACTTAACAAGTATCCGCGAAAGGCCACATCTACCCCGTCGAGAAATGGTTTCGTCTCCCTGGCTACGCCTGAATTTCACTACATATCTGGTAAATAGTATGGCAAAAACACTTACCCGAAATTTCGAGACTACAAAAGTTTTAACTCTAGAAAAACTGTTTTACTGTAAATAATATGAATCCTTCTTTAATTCTGTGCCAGTGTTGAATTGGTTTTGTCTTTGTTACCCCAAACATTCTACTACGCTTTATTGTAATGAGGTACGTCTGTGGGAATAAAATATAGGAAAGTTGTTTACAGGCCAGAACCTTAATGATATTATGAGTCACATGTATATTAGTATTTCTTTTTAAAAATCATCGATCGTGAAATACCATACAATCACCTAAAAAAAGTTACTATCGCAGAAAACATTATGTAAACCATTTAACGAATTGGCTTGTGTATGATATAAACAAAATAGTTTTCAAATGGGTTCTAGCAAAGAGGCAACTATAGTTCTGAAAGTAAAACATAGACAAAAGAGTGCTCTTCAACCATACATTATTCCTCGCTAAGTGATTTAGTATGGCTTCGTTAAATAGCATCCGGAACAGATTCTTAAGCAATTGTCTTCGTTTAATTATTCAACAACTTCAAAGGGGACTTGGGCAGATTACACATAGAAAGAGACCCAGTGTGTTTTCGACTTTTCATCAGATCGGTGCTATACAAAATCACTGCCGAGCCGTATACTTCACTTTTTTCTCGATGGAAAGAACATTCAAATCAGGTTTGTTTAAATCTAAAAAATATTTTATAGCGACACATTTACATAAGCATTTTTGTGTGATTCGTATATGCAGTTTCACATCATGGGAAATAATTACTATTTAGATCTTATCTGTTGCTCAAGACGAGACTAAATTTCCTCATGGAGCAATAAAGATATTTATAAACACAAAAACAGAACCAGTAGGAAACCCTTCGCTGCAGTCAACCCCAATGAAAGTGATTTATGGTCGTAAAAGCGTTAAAATTGAGAAATACGTACTTGTATCGTAACATCCAATGTGTGATATTATTATTACATGGAGTCAGTTGTAACATTTTGAGATACTCTATTCAGATGACTATCACAGACAGAAAACATTGAATTGTGGGGCCTCGCATCGCTCCGCTAAGTTCAAAATAATATTTGTCTGCCTCTTTCATTTTCTCCTTCAGTGCTTCCATCAGACTGCTGAATCAGATTATGTTCTTTCAAGATTCTAGATAGTCAAATAAATAATTTAAACGGAAACCAAAAGAACATAGCACAATACAAATATGCGATATCAAAAGCTGACCTAATGCCATCTTTATGATAAAGTAAAAAGTTATCAACATAATCCGTCGTATTTAGAAGCTCATTACATTTTGAATAAAAAACTATATATATATATATATATATATATATATATATATATATATATATATATATATATATATATATATATATATATATATATATACATTGCCACACTTGAGTTTCTGACTGCTGGCATGGTTGTAAAACATGCGTCAGTTATTATGTCGTAATTGATTATAGATTTTGTTTTTGAACTTGTCCACGCGCTAAGTGGAAAGCCCACAGGATTGAATTAGCACAAGGTAAAATAACACCCAAGGTCCTTCCTGGGGGTAATACCCGTGCCACCTCAAATACCGTTTATACCCATATGTTTGCTGAAATGCATTCATTCCGCATACACAATATAAATGGTTGGTAGTTGATATTGCATATCTTGAAGTGATGGAGCAAATATGAAAACTAAAAAATTGGTTTATGCCAACCGTGTTCAGGTCATTCATTTATAACTACAACTACACCTTTATTAAAAAAGAATCATTATGGTGACTAAGGTAATGACTATTTTATGACTGATAAACAATACTTCGATTGAACATTGATAATCACTTTATGCCTGTCGCCCCCAAAGAGATAATGGTCTTTCTGATTTCATGATAGTATTGTATAATGAATCATTAATATTCATTAATTCACAAAAATCTGAAAGCTAATATTTTCCACGATGATTATTTCCAATGTCTACGCGTTTGACCCATTAGGTTAGGGATACATCACACACGGTTTTCGGAGACAAAACAATATTTTGATTGAACATCAGATAAACAAAATATGTCATGCCACCCCTCAGAGATAATGGTCTCTCTGATTTTATGATAGACTTGTAAAATGGATCATTAGTATTCATTAAGCCACGTAAATCTGGCAGATACAATTTTACAGGATGATTATTTGTACTGTTGATGCGTTAGACCCATACTGTTTCGGATAAATATACATCACATACAGCATTCGGAAACCTTGTGATTTTATTTTTACGAGTGAAAGATTAGGTATGGCTATAAAAATTAAAGCGGCAACCAGGCGGATTCAAAGGTTGTTTCATTACCACGGCCGCAGGAAACACAACTCTATTAATATCAATTATTATCCATGTCTTGTACGTAACATAAACTGAAAATGAGAACTGAAGGTCCTTAATACTTACGTGTCGAATTAAGTAATGGTAGTAGTAATAAAAAATATTTAGCATTTCATCCATTATTATTTCTTAATTAGATCAAAAACTTCCATCTTCGATAATCCTTCCAGTTTTTGAGACATTACATTACATCGCCTATCTACACACTCCATAACGACTGATGTTTCTATTCATGCCAATCCACATTATGGATATCCAAAATAAATAGAATCACCTTCCACCAACCGAGACTTATGTAAAGTGATACTCCTCACTGTAGTTTCCAAGTGAAAAGCCCGAGCTAACTTTAAGCGAGATATAGCTAAGTACATATCAATCTACTGCAAAAAAACAACAACAACAAAACAACTGAGCATATAACTAGAGTATAAAAGAAAACACATTTAAGTAAATACTTAGCATCAGCTCAGGTATTGTGGGACCTGATGACCTTCCATTACATCCAAACTCGAATTCTAACATCTTGGCATTGTCGTATCGTTGGATTCAGACAGACCTTCACGCTTAAATCCAACTCATGTAGAAGTCCTGATGTTATCCCGACACATCATATACTAGCAAGTCATGTGACGAATAGCGAATGGCAAGACTACAGGGGTGGATATTTTGGGAGCTGTAAACATGCACACAGGTTGTTCATTCCTTTCACTGGAATGAAGCATCCGTAACTACGCAGCCCACATGGCAACTGAGCAGACCATTTTAGCATCAAACATCTCACCTTCGTAGAATGAATAATGGGTTAGACAAGGTGCCCTAAACATTGCTTACTTCACATTTACCCTGATCAGCATAGCACTGCAGACCGGGCTCCCAGCTTAGAGGGAGGGGGGGGGGGAGGACACTCTAACAAGAAGACAAAGGTGACACAGCCTAACATCTGTGACTGAAACGTACATCACAATAGGGAAGTACAGATCTGAATGGTATAGAACAAGCCAGATTCAACATCCAGAAAGCAGCCCTGCATAAATGTTGCCTGGATGAGGAACGAAAACTCACCTAAGTATAAACCGGGTTCACTTTTTAGTGTAGATGCAGCAAAGAGAAAGCTACTTCAAGCGTGTGTTGGGTTTTCTATCAAACTCATCAACAACCTCATAAACCTATCCCCCAAAGGGAGCGAAAGACAGACTAATGCAAATGAGATTCCTGATTTCTGAAGAAAACAAGCCCCATCATCAGTGTATAGCAAACCACCATGACCTACCCAATGAGATCAAGTAAACATTTTGCGATGACCTGAAGTCTCATTTTTGAGAAGTAGCACATGCAAACTCATTTCTGGTGAGTACAGTGCTAGAGGTGGCATAGATCACCGAACATTGTCAGGAGTCATCGGCAAATACTCGAAAACAAAGACATGTATGAGGAAAGTACTTCATCACCTAAAACGGCAGCCGTCTTAACAAACTCAGACAGTTGCAAGACTGATGACAGAGCAACAAGTCAGATGACATTCAGCATAAGTAGACATGAATAACGCCATAAACTCATTTGATATTGGATGATAAATAACGGGCAACCAGCCAGCAGGAACATCTCCAATACTGAGGGTCGACAATACCACACAGCTAAGAAAATATATTTCAAGAGGAAAGAACACTTGAAGAACATCCTTAATTAACAATTATCTATCATTGAGGAGGCAATTTATCACTGCCATAAGTGGAAATCAGCATAACTCTTACTGATCATCTTGCGCTGACTGAAACTGAAAAAGAATTTGTCCCGTTGTCAAGTGAGCAGATGATATACCATCAGAAGTCTACAAAACGGTAGGCTCCAACATGGCACAGAAACTGACTGAACTCTTCTGTTCAATGTGCATTCACGGAACTATGCCCCAGGAGTACAAGAATGCATCCATCGTCCACTTGTGCTACTAAAAGGCAACATACAGTTATGTGACAACAATCTAGCCAGGTTCATGACGTCAAAAGCCGGCAAAATCATCGACAGAATTCTGCTGAATCGCATTGTGCATCACATTGATCAAGGGCCCCAGTCTGAGAGTTAGTGCATCTCCAGGAAAGGGCAAGGTACAACATAGATGGTGTTTGCAGCTCGTCACTTCTAGGAGAAATACCATGAACAGAACTCCAACCTATACACGTCATTCGACGATCTGCCATCTGACAAAAGGCTCTGACATAGTCCGTCGTATAGACTTCATAAACATCATGCAAACATTTGGCTGCTTAGTAAATTCATTATAATGGTCTGGCAATTCCAATATGGCAAGCTCGCTCGTGTTGTAGAGGACAGTAAATCACTTCATCCAATCCTAGTCAACGATGGAGTCAAGCAGGGCTGTGTGTTGGTTCCAACTCTCTTCAGTATAATGGTCCCTTTCATGTTTATTGATGCATTACGTCCGTATTTATGACAGTTTGTTCGACATCATACATTAACTATAGGCTGCCAATATAGACTTGTGCGGATAAGATAGCAGGACTGGTTTCCAGACACTGAGGTTTTGAAAAGGACAAGCATTCCAAGCATCCACCATCTTCTGATGAAATTATAGATGAGAAGGCAGGCCACGTCTCATTTTTGTCAGAAGAGCGACTACCTAAGACGATCTTCAACGGCGAGCTTAAGGAAGGAACGCGATCTCAGGATGCTAATCATAAATACCTCAAACCTTTCCTCAAGTTATCATTGAAACACTTCAACACTGACTCCGAGTCGTTTAAAGATTCTGGACAGGAACACTCTTCCTGGCGTAGACTTTGAACAGAGGATACGTTGCAGAGGTATTGCTTAAGCGTGAGCAGCGTAAAATACAGAACTGCGACACGTGCTGATGAAGCGACTCTAAGCGATATATCAAGTCCACTATAACATAGGCATTTCGGAGCATAAACTGGTTTCATCAGCCTCTCGGGTATTCATAGAAACATAATCAGTTAGTGATGTCATGTTTATCTGCAAACTGGAATACGAACACAGTTTGAGAAAGAATCAAAGTACATACGTATATATAAAATATAGTTATATGCCGTTGTATTTACCAGAAAACGTCAAGTATATACCAATATACGAGAAAACAGGTCACAACATCAGCAAACGATCTCACAGAATTGTTCTGGCATTCAAACTATTTCAATGGTATTTTAAGGAATGCATGAGTTAAAACTGGAAAAGGTAGTGTGATAGTCTCTGATTAAGAACAAAATTGTTGGTTTATTTGTCACCTTGAATTGTAATATTTTACAATATGTAGTTTATGATTACTGCATCAAATGTTATAATTAAAGTGTATTCTAACTTTGCTAATCAACGGTAAAATTACTAAATTAAAGTAACGATACCGAATGTTGTTGATACGATTATCCATGGCGATTTTTTTATGATTCTGGTGTTCTGAAATAGGGGAACTTAAGAAAGAAATTCGCAGCTTAAATCTTAGTCCCTCCAAGAGAGGATGATGAGCTAAGTGAAATTCCTGAATGAGGCAAAAAATCTATTAGTTCACTATCAAGGCAAAATGTAGTTAGACAGCTACTGAATTCCAATGCTACAATTTCCGTCACGGTAATGCATTGAAAGTATGGAATTTATTTATCATTCCCATCCTGTAATTCTGAATTGTCATCGGTCAATGGCACTGTGCGGAGGTTTAACAAATACAGACTATTTCAAGATTATTTGTATTTGATGATTAATATCTAACACCAAAGTGAAATGTCGAGGTTGTCACATTTTATACAGTGTTATAATTCTCTCCTCAATTAAATACAAATCATTCTCAGCAGCTATCAACAGTGAGTCGATTAATCTTTATATAATGAACTGTGAAATGCGGTGTGAAATATTTTGAATATTTTCCTTGCCTTGGTCTCTGATGCCCTTTATGAACAAACTTGACAAGATACAACAATACACCTTTCCCTGTTAACAAAACAAAAGTAAAGATTTATATTTTGACAGGCTAGCATGGGAAAGATATTGAACGTAGATTCAATTTAAAACGAATATAATTACCGTATATGATGATTTAAAATTGCGATTTAAGCGCAAAGATGGGCGCAGGTATGTTGTGGCATATCATGTCGGCAGATCTATGCATATGTATTTTGTTAGCATTTAAAGGTTGAAAAAGTAACGGAGACTATATTGGCTACAACTGGACATGACCTATACACAAATATACGATATTCTCTATCTGTTTCAAAATGGTAAAAACAGGTAATTGTTATTTGAAACACTGTAAATAAATAATCAAACTGTCAGTTCTAGGCATAATCAGAGTAGTACGTGTACATGTCAACACAGATAATTATTCGTCCAGTGGAAATGGATGAAGGACCGAAGCAGGTGTCGGTTGTAGAGTTCTTCATCAGATTGTTTTGTATGTGATGCTCAGATCATTCATGTGATATGTTGGGCATACAATAGTTATATGGGTAGTATAAGGTGGTACATATACATGTATGTCAAACAGACAAATATGGATGGTACTAGGGGGGAATATGGGTGTCAGATAGAAAAATATGGGTGGTTTTAGGTGGTATATGGGTGTCAAACAGACAAATATGGGTTGGTACTAGGTGGTATATTTGTATCACAGAACGATAAGGGGGGATTTAAGTGACATTGATATCACAGAGAGAGATATGGCAGGGACAAGGTGACCTTTTCACATCACACAAAGTGATATGGGAAGGACTAGGTGACCTTTTAGTATCACATAGAGCGATCTGGGACTAGACTGGATTTTGTAAGCTTCTTAACATCGTCTATGTTTGACCGTAACATACTTTAGATGTGTTTAACATATACGGCACTGGAAACTGTACTCTTGAATTTTCTTTAAGACAATATTCTTCGTAGGTGAAGAGCTATTATGCAGCGGTGTACTTTTGAATTACAAATAAAGAAGAAAAATAAAAAGGAATAGACATCGTACACGTCTTTTAAAGGAGCCAAAGTGCTGATTATTGTGCAGTTGATTTCAGGAATGGCTAATACTACATCTCAAACGCTACGGTGACCTAGTGGTTAGAGCGTCTGCCTCTGATGCGGGATATCAATTCAATCCCCGGCTGAGGCATACCAAAGACTTTAATAAAAAATGGTACTAACAGCTGCCTCACTTGGCGCTCCGCAGTAAAAGGTTATTCTCTCTCTCTCTCTCTCTCTCTCTCTCTCTCTCTCTCTCTCTCTCTCTCTCTCTCTCTCTCTCACACACACACACACACACACATACACCCCACCCCCACCAAAACGCATTAAGTTTTGTCTCTGATTCCTACTCAATGACGAACATCTATTACCCACGTATTCCAGAGAGTTATTGCTCACGTTATTGAAAATACAAAATATCTGTTTAGAATCTCGCCACTACCATTGACAATTATATTGGCAATTTAGTATCTGAAACTTGTTTGTATAATCTTAGAATTATTAAAACCGTTCTGGTGGACTAGAGCTTAGAGCGTCCGCTCGGATGCTTCGAACCTCGATCTAGCCATACCAATTATTTATTTAAAAAATGGTCCTAAGAGTTGCTTCGCTAGGTGCTCAGCATGAAAAGGTTAGTGATGGGACTGGTCGGCCTGGAGTGAAGATAATGTGACTGAGTGGGCCATGATGCTATGTTTCCCTCATGATGCCCCTGTGCTAGACATCACTATTAACTACCAAACTGCAGACATCGTAGCGAAATGACTATATATTGTTAAAAGCTACGTTAAAAATCCAAATCACACACTCACACACACATCTTTATAAAATATATTTTAAAGGACTTTTACATTTAGAGATTAGAAAAATATGAATGTGAGATCGCGTTTTTGAACCTTAGATACATCTGGTAATTTGATGAGCTAGATATTTTCATTAATCAGTATTAACCATTGGCTGCAATGGCATCTGAAATTGACGACGGTCCAAAAACATTGGAATGTTAAAAACTGGCATGTCATGATTGCAACACCGCACCAATATGTGAAATTGACAACCATATTAAAGTTCGGTATGTCATAAATGGCATGATATGCCTTCGAATGCCACATCAAGTGAAATTGACGACCATCATACACCTTGGTATGTCATGATTGGCATGTCATGCATTCGACATCTTAAATGATATTTGGTGCGGAGTTTCTTTCTAAGAGAACCAAACATACTGTTGTGATAAAATTATAATAGATCCAATCGCACTGACAGACTCCTTTAAATAACAGTTTTGAGGACTGTATCACTTTTTCTGAGTGATCATTAGAAATTAAATTTATCAACTAAGCCGAAGAATTATGTGAGCATTGGATTGTAGTTATTATCATACAATAGATTAGAATTAAGCACGAAGCGCATGGGCTCACTTGTTACACGTTAGAAACTATAGATTTTATTCACCACAGTAGTCGTGGAATGCCACATATATCAATCAATCAATCAATCCTCTCTGTGCCGTCTGGTGCTTGAGGCAACAGTAAGGGAGCACCATTTCAGTCTGTCGGCAGCTATTGCTGGGGCGGTCTGCAGGGTGAGGCCTCTGGTCTTAAGGACTCTCTCCACGATTCGTCGCCAGGTCTTTTTGGCTCTGCCACTGTTCCTTTTCCCCTATGGGGTCCATCTCAGTGCCACCCTTGGTAGTGAGTCAGGGGGCATGCAGAATGCCACATATATACTATGTTGGATAATAAACAATACAGTAGTCGTGTCATGTCACAAATATCCTATATGGGTCGTGTACTATATCAAAATACTGTGGGAAATGTTAAGACTCTATTTTCTTGAACTAAATAACAGAAAGAACGAAAACCAGGTTTTGAATTAAACAAATATTTGCCTGAATTCAAATGGAAACTTATTTCTTTTACAGTCTCTGAATTAAATATCCAAAAGTCATCAACGTTCTAACAATGGTTCAGTTGTATGGGGTTCCATCTCAAGTCCAAATTATGCCAATATTGTATGTGTTGATGCGCTTTGTAGTCTCATAGGTGCTAATGTGCAAGTGGCCTGGATTGTAGTTTTGTGCCAATCGTCTTTTGATGTATAGCAACAATATAATCAAACGTGTCCTTGTCTTTCTTCACTATAATTTCAAATTAATCTTTCTGTCCAAGAATATTATTGACAAGCACTTTGTGTTCCCAGTGAATAATAATTTGAATCAATAATTGAAATACTGAACCCAGCAATAATTCTGCTTGAAGATGCATAGTTATGATTGAGTAATTTCTCAAGTATACGACAATATACAAAACGTTGTGGCATAATAAAAAAGCCCAGATGTAGGTAAGTCTTCTCTCTAGCACATTCAAAGTAGTTTAAAAAATTTAGGAATTTCAAAGTGATAAAAAATATCGTAGAATCGGATCAAAAACAACCTGTTTACTTCGAAATACAATGATCCTAATATTTATCTAAAATCATAAAGAAAATTTTGGTAATTTATTTTGTTGTTTATAATTTAACGTTCCTGGCCAGGTACAGTAAACTTGATTTTGGACTTGGATATGGTTGTCCACTTTGAGAAATTTGCATTTGAAATGAAGGTGACATTTATTCAGATCTATGTAATCTTCAGCTTGTCCTATGATTTCTAATTCCAAAGTAGCTGAGGTGGTCAAAGACGACGCAAGCTGAAATTATATCTTTTGGAATTCTAGCATTGACATCATCTTTGATGACATGGCAAAAAGATGGAGTTCTGACTTGGAACATTCGCAAGAATCTTGATGCATTCTTTTGTCCTATGTTCGGTACAAACTCGTCTAATTTTCGTATTGCTCCGTTCTTCTTTTTATTCCGTTTCTGAACGTGTTTGTACAATATGTAGGTGTTTTGCCGTCTTTTTCTGCCCCGTCCCTGCTGAGGCGTTGATGAAGGAAAAATGCCTTTGGCCAGAAGTGTGAGTTGACGACACAAAAACTTTTTTTCTTGCAGTTTAAACTAACACATATTTCCAGCTTTCAAGAAGCTCCTTCAACTTGTTTTGTCGATGGACGCTTTGACGGATGTCGCTTACTTCGCCAATGCTACATCTTTTACCGTTTGCAAACCCTGTGTGATCTCCGGTCTTATAATATATGCTACCGTTCAAATAGTTGATTGTGACAAATTTTCTAAACCATGTCTTCTTTTTCCCCAAGCAATTCTTTTCTACACATGATATTTGATTCGTGAAGTTTTACCAAACATATAGTTTCTAAGATCATGTTTTACAGTAATGTTGAGATTGTTCAAATACGATTTCGTAATAGGATGGTAACGAAGATATATAGTGAAAGTGATACGTGTTCCCACTTTCCATGTAAGCCTTTATATCAAAATCGACTTTCAAAGGAATGACTCTGAGCCATATAACAGCTATGTTTCCCAGTATGATGTACTCGACCACATTCGAGTACACAAAATTTAATCCTCCCTTCAGTTCAGCTGGTAGATCATCTAGAAGTTTCAATAAAAACTGGAATCGTGGATCTTCATATACGTTCTAAACGTCAACTGAAAGTATGCTAGTTTTATAGACGTAGAATGTTTTCTGTATCCAATGTGTTCACATGATCATCTTGAACTTGTACAGAATTCAGTTTCCGGAATTCTTTTACATAGCCGGAAAAAAATCATTTATTGAGTCGTCGTCCTTTAGGCATTGTTTTACGGGAGGAAGATTCAGGATTTCGTGTATTTGTTACAGCTGGCGTTCGCGATCAACAGCTTGAAACAACTGGACACTCTCCCACGTTCCTGTGAAAATGCGTTCACTGTTCATGTGAAAATATGGTTGGCCTTGATTGTTTGATTCAGCACAAGTATTTCATAAAGAAAACGTCAAATGTCCTTGGCAATGACGTGGGGAGACGGGTTGGTTGGTGGTAAGACTTTGCATTTCATCAAACCTTCGTTTTGTCGAATGTGTTCCATGTCGATGTGTTTTATCAGCTCTGGGTGACTATAAGAGATCGAGCATATTTGCAAACTCAGCTGTCAAAGGAATGTATTTGATTTCTTGTAATTGAGATTCGTCCACGTCGTGTAGCACGCTTGCGGCATTCGCCAGTCTTTAAAACAGTCACGTGGATTTAAGGGATCATTATTTACCACTATTAACGCTTGGTAATATTTCTAAATTCAGGATCTGTATTAAAAAGTCTCCTACACAAAGACTTCCAATTTTCCTTTTTTCCACCGTTTCTAGCATGTTGATTTTATTTGTTATCGCTTTCATCGAAGTCAAAATATAGCCATTACAAAGCTTTGGCGGAATATCGACGACTGAAAAGAAACGAGAATATGGACTTTGATAACTAGTTTGTTTTCGGGCATGAAAATTTCTTATTGACTAATCGGTACGTAATGTCAATGGTAGCAGCTTCTTTCAAAGAATCGATACTTCCATGTTCAATAAATATATGTGGAAATTTACAACAGCAGCGGCGTAAAATTCCTATAACAGATAGGTAATATCTCAATATTTCTTCTTGAAAGCAAATGGGTTTGAACAATGAGTTTGGTATAAGATGTACAATTAACCTTTTACGACGTCTGTCATGCCAAAAAGGTTTAGATATTCTACTCCGGTATGGTTAAATAACTCATTATTCTTTAAAATGTACTTGTCCAACATTCATGTGATGAGTTTGACTCCATTCATGGTTGCTGGGATATAGTGTGCTTTGTTCTGAATACATCTAAAGGAATTGTCCGTCGAATCCCGATACGCCATGACTTGCACATGGATGGCAATAATTATGGGTGCCCTCTTAGCTCCTCGGCAGTATATAAAAAAAAACATTCAGTGAAATCGAGAAGGATATGCGAGCTACATGAGATCTTCATGTCCTCTTAGATTCTTACAATAATTGAGACATTGTTAAAATATAAGTTACTGCGTGTGCTGTTTGCAAGCAGGATGAGATACACAATAGTTAGGGATGTAAATGCCAGTCTCTTGTGTACGTTCAAAGCAAAAAATAAGATCTGCCTGTTTCTTTTCGTTTATGTTTCGATCGCCCTTTAAAGCTTCCTCAGGCTCATTCTCATATGTTTAATGCAATCGCGATTTAGTCACAAAGCGGTGTTGTGTTTTCTGTTCTGGTGCCTTTTTCAATATTGGTTCGAAAAACATATGAACAAGTGGAGTACAAGCTCAATAATTTGCAAAAACTTTTCTATCATTGAACTTGATTCATACGTTGTCGTTCGTGTGGAGAACTGACAAAGTATTGCAATGAATTTATTCTTATTTTTCAGGAATGCATGGTACGCTAATTATGAATGATTGACTGAGAGTCCAAAATTATCTGAACATGGATGTTTATATTGATCTAGATTCCAAAATTTTATTTGACATTTTACGCACACTCTCTCACTATCAATGGAGAGCTTCTCACTTTAAGAATATTTATTCATTCAGATTTTAGACTGAAAAAAATGACTGAGTAAAACAGAAATGTTATCATTATCAGGAAAAATGTTATTGATATGCATAATGTGTTTCAAAAGAGAGAACACGCAGGAGGAGGAGGAGAGTTCTTCAGAAATAGAAGAAAATCAAATATCCGTCAAAAAATTTCAGAATATAAGACCAGTATAGTGAAAACCATGAATCCTTATCAGCCAAGAAACTGAGAAAAGCAAGAGAGATTGACAGACTTTGAAAGAAAGACTAACCGACAACGAGACAGAGAGAAAGAATTACCGTTTCAGTCCGGTCATAGGCTATATGTACAGCAACATTCAATTTTTTATGCCGCTAGTTCTCAAGACAACTCAACGAGATGTGAGTAAAAATGAAGTCATCGACCATCATTTCCAACATGTTGTTAAAATCACACTATTTAGTTATTGTGATTGGAAAATGGCTATCAACAGGATCCCTGAACCAGCACTTTGGAAGGGTAGAGTGAATATGGATAAGTAAGAGTTTCTAAAAACGGGTATTGCTCTACGGATCAATCGTGAGACTACGCTTGCAAAGGATGAGACCAACGAAGCAATGCCACATGTGTTAACCATCTCTAGTTAATAAACTCCAATTGATCTTTAATAAGCTACCTAGATATATAGAAAGTATATATACTAATAATATCTGCTAAAGATTTGTGTTTATATTTGTGTGTTCTTGGCCATGTTTACAACTGAGATGAGGTGGGTAGGACGCGTTACCAGAATTTCAGTAGAGTAACTACCAAGGATGGTCTAATACGATGACCTGAATGAGAGAACGCGATCTCAAGGTGGTCAGATGAAACGCTTTAAAGTTTTCATAAAGTCATCATTGAAACATTTGAACATCGACCCTACGTCTTCAATAACTCTAGCACTGAATCTCTCAATATGTGCACAGTTTCACCCATCCTGGAGTTTGAACTGTGGTTAATTACAGAGGCGCGAGTGGGGGAGTAAGTCTGAAGTGCAGTACGTTCTCGTTTGATGAAACAACGTCAAGCGATATCTCTTATATTGTGCGCCACAGACAGTTCGGAGTACAAAGTGACCGAAGGCCCTGAAGAACCCTCAGAATTTAAAACAGTTAATGATATCATGGCATTCTTCCAACTCAAAGAACCAACATACCATAGGCAATCAACCCAGTTCCCCATCCACAGTAGCATTTGACATTGTTACCACAGGTAAACAATCGAATTCCCCGTATACAATAACATTTAATGTTGACATTTATTATTCAAACACATTTGATAAGGTTGCGTTGTAGTCTCAAAGTGGTATTACGACTTCTCCAAACGCCATAATCAAATAAAAGAAATGCGTAATCTATGCATCTTAATTAACTATCTTTGTTTTCAGTGTAAGAAATTTCATATGTGAACTTCATTAAGTGCCTTCACATCGTTTACATGTTATACTTTTAAAACTTACCATATATGGAAACAACAACAACAACAGTAAAACAATAACAACAAGACCAAGATAATTTAAACCTCCATCAATTGTCTAATACTTTGTTATTTTGTAAGTGTTAAGCCTTTATTATTTCATCATCGTCTCTTGATAATTTAATGACAAGACTACCTTACTAATTACTCCATCGTCTCGCAGCAGTGGTCTGATATACTTAAGTCGAAAACCAATATGCTTGCAACAGAGCCTGAATTCCGCTAAAGTTGGGTTGTCTAGAGCACTTACAGACAATCACACTGCTAAGCGTCAATCAATATTATCCAATGTCATGATCAGCTTTAGTGCATCGTATCAAATCCCTAAATTATCACCATTTAAAATAGAAGTGAAAGTTTTATTTAGGCATGACTGAAGTTTAGTTTGTGTAGAAAATAATTACTTTTAGAAAGTCTTTACTTCTAACTTTTAAGTCGACATTTTTTGTGAATCACGTCTTGTTATACCTAATCTTATATGAATAACAATGTCAAGTTCTTTTTAACTACAGCAAAATATATATTATATTTAAATACAGCTAAAATATACATCCGATTTAAATACTGCTGCAATATAAACCCTGTTTAAATACAGCTACAATATACATCCTATTTAAATACAACTACAATATATATCCTATTTAAATACAGCTACAATATACATCCTATTTAAATACAGCTACAATATACATCCTATTTAAATACAGCTACAATATACATCCTATTTAAATAGAGCTACAATATACATCCTATTTAAATACAGCTACAACCTACATTCTATTTAAATACAGCTACAATATACATCCTATTTAAATACAGCTACAATATAAATAGCATTTAAATACAGCTACAATATATATCCTATTTAAATACAGCTACAATATACATCCTATTTAAATACAGCTAAAATATACATCCTATTTAAATACAGCTACAACATACATCCTATTTAAATAGAGCTACAATATACATCCTATTTAAATACAGCTAAAATATACATCCTATTTAAATACAGATACAATATACATCCTATTTAAATAGAGCTACAATATACATCCTATTTAAATACAGCTAAAATATACATCCTATTTAAATACAGATATAATATACATCCTATTTAAATACAGCTACAACATACATCATATTTAAATACAGCTACAACATACATCCTATTTAAATAGAGCTACAATATACATCCTATTTAAATACAGCTAAACTATACATTCTTTTTAAATACAGTTAAACTATGCATCCTATTCAAATACAGCCAAAATATATTGCATCCTTTTTGAATACAGTTTAAATATACATCCTATTTAACTTTAGGTAAAATATGCATCCTATTTAAATACAGCGTAGATATACATCCTATTAAAATTAATAAAATTATAGTTAGAACCAGATTTTGAAATCGCCGATACTTATGGTTTTTGAGAGTTACAAGTAACGTCGACACTGAGTCATGTACACCACTGAGGAGCCAGAAAGAAAAATTAAAATATTGTTACTTATATCTGATTATATATATATATATATATATATATATATATATATATATATATATATATATATATATATATATATATATATATATATATATATATATATATATATATATATATATATATATATATATATATATATATATATATATATATATATATGTTTTAATTTAATTGTTTGTTTTGTCAGTTTTAAATAAATTTTATTTTTTATTACATGCTATTGTAATGTAAATTTATTTACTAGAAATGATTTGATTCTTTTTCAGAAAATCGGTTGACCTGAATTATTCTTTGGTAAACAAGTAACGTTGATTTAGATCCTGACCTTGATTCAGGGTTAGTGGAATCCAAGTAAACATGGTTTTGTTTTACTTTTAAAATGATTGGTTGTCGTCAAGGTCATGTTAGGAATACGTGATATAACACGATCAGGTGACTCCTCCGCCCCTTTATTGATTTCAGAACTTTCTGTTTTTTAGAAACTGCCTATTAGAATACGATATAAGCTTGGTGTAATGGTGAAATGTTCTTAGTTTGGGGCTTTTATATTTGACGTTAAGTCAATTTCCTTTCTTGTAAATGGTTTAACTTTTTTTCAGACCAGTTGGATTTTAAAGGATTAATTCCTATCTCTGGAAATATTTGATGTGCTCACACATTATTTTTGGACAAAGACATTTTATCAAAAATTTATTCGGATTTCAAACGCCGGAGTGTTAAATGTTGTGTTTCTACAAGAAACTGTAGATACACACTGAACAGACTTCAGCGTATGTTATCGCCTTCCATCGTGGATTTGCCGACATGACTCAAGCTTGAATCTATTACAACACTTCATTACAAGGACTTTTATAATTTAATTTGTGAATATTAAACACTTTTATATATGTAGGCTAACTTTGTGTACATGAGACTGAAAACAGTTTCCATCTGTTGTTAATTTTAGATTTATACAACAACTACATAAGGTTGAAGATAACCTTAAAAAATATTAAAATGTTTTACATTTAACAGTCATCTTACATTTCTTTTGTAAACCTTCCTTATTTTTACGAACTTGATTGTTATGTGTGTAACAAATTACATGTGTTACCAAAATTAATTTAACGTATCTGTTACATTTGGGATGCTAAATCTCTCTCAGGAACAATGCTCATGTTGACTATGTACCCGATTCTTATTTTATATCTGCATGAGCCTAGATTTCACATTTGTAACCTAAAGCTTTCACGTTTATATGAACGTTTGTAGGAGCCTATATTTCACATTGGTAACCAACAGTTTTCACATTTATAGCACGTTTTTACATTTGTGACCTAATTCGTTTTTCATTTTTTGATTTTAACATTTGATGAAGTTTTACATTTAACGGTGCTGCACGTGTAGAGCTCATTTTATTGGCAGCGATCAAGTTAACCAAGCATGGTTTAAATATGCTCTGTTCATCTTCTTTGATAAAATCAATCGAGTTAATTATACGCGAGTTGCGTGGAATTTTATTTTCTTGAGTCAGTTGTAGATGGGAGTATAGCTTCTTTTTATTTGATTTTCTTTTCGCTTTGTCATAAGGGCGCAAAGTCGACTGGAATGCACTGAATGCATGTAATAAACTTTTATCGATGGTTCGTAAATAAAGAGCATTGCAAGACTGTTTGATGTAATGATTGAAAGACACGGGTGCAATTTTCTATGCATATAATAAAACCTAGTAAATACAAGTTTGTCAACTTTATAAACATATTTCCCATCCATTATATTCGGCGGCTCAATGCATTTTGGGAACACTTAGCAAGAAATACTTTGCAAAATATCTCAAATATTTTTCTGTTTAATCAGTTACTTTTATCTACATAAGTCATGGCTGTGGACTGGATTTGTGAGTTCCAAAGCATATTCTCCAGTGGGCCTATACGAATGTTAAAATACGACAATGGTGGGTTCCACTGGCTCTTTTAGACCTACTGACATTTCATCTAGTTGTTATACTATGTATAATTTATGAAAAAAGGAGTCTTATTGGAAAAATCATCTTATTAGTTTTTCATATTTTCTTCATTCCCATATTTTCACATGTGCAAAACTATGTCCTGTTATTTTAACATGTGGACAATGTATTCTTATATTTTAAGTTGTGAAAAAATAAGATTTCCCATCTTGCCATGCGACGATTTGTTGCATGTGTCTACAAAATGTGTACCTACCACAACAAAAACGAGTACTTTATGAGCGAAAATAAAGATAAAGATACTGCCTTTCAGTTTTGACAAGGAAATTAATTTTTGATTAAACAATATTGACCAGAAGCCGTTTTCGTCTCTTTCAAGTCATATCTTCTGATTTACGTGACAACAACGACAAAACGGCTGTGATTCATTGCTGTATTGACTTGCATTGTCTTCAGAGAAGGTCAATACAAAACTGCAAAATTATAATTTACTGCGACAGATAAGGTCAACCGAATCGTGCCGTTTTCTTAAGCCACGTATGGTTTTATTATCAGGTTATGAAAGAGTGAATTTATGACAAGGGTGTAGGAGAGTTTGTTTTGTTAAAGAGTGACTTTAATCTTGTAAACGTCGGTTCTGGAGCACGTTTGGCATATCAATAAAACCAACAAACCTTAATTGACATGTGTAAGAACTTCTTATTAAAAGTGCCTCAGGTGAGAGAAAGACTCATGTTCCATTTGATAAAGGTAAATATATGATGATACACAATGTCGTGAAGATACAGATTCTTTACACAAGTAGTCGACTTTATGGATTATATTAAAGTCGGCTGACCAAACTGATTGGCAACATAGAAATTGAAAAAGCCCGAGAAAACGCAGCTCCTTCAAGGGTCTGAATGATATTCATGAGACAATGTTAATATTAAGCGACACAGAACTTGACATACTTACACGAACGTTTCCGACATGTGCCATGACATATGGCAACGGGTAGTGTACAAAACGATCCGCTTTAGTCGTTTATCCAGGTTGACCAATTCCTTTCGACATTGCCCATTTTTAGCGATGCCTCATTGTTTGAAATAAACAAAACCAACACGTCATCTATTGCGCACTTAAATTGTTCGAACATGTTTTGTTCGACATTCCAATATTATGAGAGGTACTTTTGAGCCAGCGGTCGTCATATTGTATGAGCGCAACTCTTGGGAAAGTATTCTTCAGTTTTTATACTTTAACTTTTTATCAATGGTTTTCAAATTTATATTAGAAAAAGTACAAGCCACTGACACCTCAAAACTTAATGACGAAAATCTGTGCCAATGACAATGCCAAACAACTTTCAGAAAAATTAACCACCTGAGCCACCGACAGGAAACAACATAAAATCTTGATCAATGACTGACACAACAAAATCCCGTGTTCAGTTAACTGTTTTCTAGTTGCAAACGCCGTACCCTATTAATCCCAACAAACAAAGGATTAAAGACAGCGTCTATCCCCACTTTTTTTCAAATGCTGTGAATATGAACAAAAGTTTTACAAATGTTCATTTAGATTTTAAACGTTAACAAAAGGTGCAGCTTGCGTTTGTCATATAACCCAGTTTAATACACGTTGTTTGACACGTTTGTATAGCAAATAAATCTCACAGTATGGTGATGAACTTTTGTCTTCCTTCAACGTGGCAAAGGACTACTCAGCAGACTATTAAAGAATGCGTGTTTCCTATTTCATAAATACAAGACAGAATAAAGTTTACCTAGACTGTTTGAACTGTTTATGTAAAAAGTTATTTGGATATTTAATTTTAGGTGAGAAAGGTTATGGATTAGAATAAAATATTAGATTACGGTCTGCAGTCAGTGCTGAGGTTATATTGTTGAAATCCAGTGATATAGTAATGAAATTGGATTGTATGATCGGTTATAGCAGTGTTAGTGATCAGATTCGTACTACAAAAATAGACCTCAGTAAAGCTGAAAGAATTTGGATTTCCACCGGACTCACTATTTAAAAACAAATATATGAAGCCGCTAAGAAGTACGTCAAAAAACATTTAGCTACATTATCCCACTACAGTACTAAGATCACGGAGATTTCCAGCTGCAATGAGCTCTTCGAAACCGACACTTGACCATAACAATTTAAAGAACTACCGCCCAGTTAATTTAAAAAATCTTGGAGAAAGTTGTTCTAACCTCTCTTGTATCTCATTTGAATTCAAACAGTCATTTAACCAATGTACAGTCTGCATATCGCCCTTGCCACATTACTCCAGCCCAGTAGATTTATGTTGTGGTGTTCCACAGGGGTCTGTTCTTGGAGCTCTCAAGTGTCATAGATTATCAACCAGTGTCTCACCAATTGTACGCTGATGACACCCAAATATACAAATCTAGCCACCCAACTGACGTTGATGCTACCATCCAAACAGTAGAGAGGTGCATTTCATGGATGAGATGTAACAAGCTGCAGATAAATGATGATAAAAGTAAAGCCAGTCGTATCACAACACAAAGACGTTCTCATTCAAATACTTTACCTCAAACAAAACAACACCAACATTAAATTCACAGAGTCATTACGAAACCTAGGTGTTATTCTGGACAGTACTCTCACATTACACCAACATGTTATGAACATATGCAAGGTTTCATATCTCGAGCTGAGACGCATCAGATCCATTCGCAAATATCTTTCAGTTGATGCCACTAAACCACTTATGTTTTCATTAGTACTTTCAAGACTGAACTGTTGTAATTCTATTTTGTATTTGTTGTCTGAATATATACTGCAGAAACTTCCAAAAGATCAAAACACAGCTATTCGGATCATCGTTAGAGTACCACGATCCTAGCACACCTCCCCGCGGCTCTGTACCCTACACATGCTATCCATTCGATCCAGAATCAAACACATGTGTTTTTGTGTTACGTTTCAATGATGGGCTCCAGTCTAACATACCTAACCACTATCACCATGTGCACACACCAGCATGATACTTACGCTCCTCTTCTGACAATCGTATACTCATTATTGCCACTATGAAAACGAAGTCATATGGACAACGTTCTTTTGCATACTTGGGCCCAGCAACGTGGTTTGAATTGCCCATTGAACATAGACAAAAAGCCACAATAATCCCGTTCAAAAGTGCTCTTAAACCTCACCTTTTTCGAGTGCAAGAACAACTTAAAGACCTAATATTGTTTCGTACCTTAATTTTGTTTCAGAAATTTTTATGTTTCTCAATTTCATAGTGCTTGGTTTTGTTTTGTATTTTGCTTTCTTGTAGTCATATCATTATAGATGTTGTAAAGTGATTAGAGCTTCTAAAGATTAGGCGCTGTCCAAAGTCCTCATTATTATTATTATTATTATTATTATTATTATTATTATTATTATTATTATTATTATTATTATTATTGTTATTATTATTTACAAAAGTCACAATAATAATTTAGACAGGGAATACATTTACTAAAATTAACCATTGATAACATATGATAAAGAATGCAACTACATACGAAGATAGATAGTCTGTAATGATTGTTCAAAATACAAACAAAATATAACAGCACTAATAAGAATGCCAATATGATCAAATAATGCAACAGTGCCTACTGATGCAGCAGTACCTAATCAAGCCTACCATACCTGATAATGCTACAGTACGCCAAAAAAGTACAGTAGAAAATAACAATTTTTTTTTTAGATCAATGGAAAAACTAGAATTTATTATCATTGATATGTATTGCATTATATTACGGCAACAAACCTTTAGCACAATCGCAGAGAACAAGTTATTTAATGCGATGGAGGCAATTTGTGGGTAGGATCAGAAGTAGGCATTGAATATTTATGAGGAGGAAGAGGATCGGGAGGAAGAGGATCGGGAGGAAGACGATCAGGAATAGGATCAGGTTTATGTTTAGGTTCATGAATCGGTTATTCGGTCACGTGACCATAACTAAATTCCACAATTACATTACTTAAAGGAACCAAAGTCTTCTCGAAATTGAATACTGCTCTGACGAATCTAATCAAGATAATGAAATTAATATTATATACGACGACAGAACAAACGAGTCCTAAAAACGTATTGAAAATTAATATTGTAAATGGAACATACATCGAAATAACTACTAAAGACCTAACCGAGTCCTAAAAACGTATTGAAAATTACTATTGTAAATGGAACATACATCGAAATAACTACTAAAGACCTAACCGAGTCCTAAAACGTATTGAAAATTAGTATTGTAAATGGAACATACATCGAAATAACTACTAAAGACCTAACCGTGTCCTAAACACGTATTGAAAATTAGTATTGTAAATGGAACATACATTTCAATAACTACTAATGACCTAACCGAGTCCTAAAAACGTATTGAAAATTAGTATTGTAAATGGAACATACATCGAAATAACTACTAAAGACCTAACCGAGTCCTAAAAACGTATTGAAAATCTGTATTGTAAACGGAACATACAGCAAAATAACTACTAAAGATCTAACCGATAAGTAGTCGGAGAAAATATATTGAAAACATGTTAATAAGACATGAAATCTTTGTAAATGCCAGATCAGCCAAGATATATAGAATCTATGTTGGGGTTTGGACCGAGACAATGAAATCGCAGCCTAGGGTTTTTTATATTTGTCCGAGTGGAGAAACATATAATGTAACACCGCGGCTGGAATTTCATTGTCTCGGTCCAAACCCCAACGGAGATTATTTTTCTCACCCAATGTTATCCTTTAACGTAAAAAGAACTCTTTAAAAGTGCGCACGTCGCAATGTTTACATGTTGGGCATTAATACAAATAAGCTAATGAGGGATGTAGTGTGACCGTTGCGTCCGAAGTACACAGTTCATACGCGTGAGCAAAGAAAAATAACAACATGAAACGTCGCATAGTAATGAGGTATTATCACATTTAATATATGAATGTTATATGAAATTAACAATAAATAGTTATAATTTATTAGAAAGAAACTATTTCCTTTCATCATTTCCAAGTTTGAATACCCCACTCTCCCGTTTAAAAGACCCTCGTCACCCTCCAAATATGCAGACCCCAGAGGATAACAATGTGCTAAACTTTGAAAATTTATATTTCTGTCTTGGAAATATGGCAAGTGATGCAGTGAAATTTGCTTATGGATTAGTGTGTTGAGGGATAAATGATTCCTTCTGGCTTGTAAGTGTATTATTTGTCAATAAATATTGCAGGTATATTCAGCTGGAGCACAACGGAGATGCTTAACAAAATTATAATAGGGCATGTTTGACATAACACATTTCTGGCTGTTGCTAAGTTTTCCGTTGTTGGTTAGAAAGTTGGGATGCTATGAAGTGTATAGGTATATAGTCTTATGTGCATGGATCAGTGTTTTCTGACATAGTTCATTTCAAACACCATTGAGAATTTTATCCTATCTGTAGCACAGTAAATTTTCAGGTCATTAAATGTAGCTAACAGTATATACAATGTTTCACGCGAAGTGTTTGCAACTAATTCAGTTGCTTTAGATACATTTAATGATCTGAAAATGTACTGAGCTAGTCCTGCATATAGGATAAACTTGACCATGCTTGTTTGAACGAACTAACATAATATCAAAACCTCGAAATAGTATGCGTTTGTGTATTTGTCTCTATCAAAATGTTATTGTTTTGGTGTGTTTTTAAGACAGATTGACCTTAAGTAACTATGTTTTGGTTATATATTATTTGTTGTTGTTGTTGCTGTTGTTGTTTTATTTGAGAACAACTATGGCACAGCAGAAGACAAGAAGGTTATTTTTCCTTAAGAGTAGTTCTCAGCTCGTGGACACCATGACTGAGACGAATGGTCTGAGATGACTAGACTGAGATAAGAAAATTAAGGTTAGCAAAATTTTCTCGGGTGAGAAATAAAAGTTATTGACAGATACAGTTGTAGATTAATGAAATCATTAATGAAGTCGTATCTGCAATCAATAGTGATGATCCTATCAGACGATTACAAAAAACAAACCCAACAAAAATCATATTAACTCTAATACACAAAGGACTTCAGATGACTATAATCTGAACGATATTAACATACATAGAAAGATGAAGTTAGTGTCATATTTACAGAGTATAACATAAAATCTACACAACTTTCAGAAATGCAAAAATAAATATATGATGTTAAAAAAATTGTATTTATATATATATTTACTAAGAGATTAAGATTTGTGTCACCCGATTGCTAGCTCAACCAAATGCTAGATGGGAATCACGATTGCTTTCAGAAATAAGCAAATTGATATTGTATTAATATTACTTGTACGACTACCAGATGACAACTGTACAAAATTAGAGTGCCAAATTAAACTTTAAAAGCTGATGGAGTATATAAACAGATAATAAAAGTGAATACTTAAAATATTACTAGAAAGAAAAACATAAAAGGAAAAGTACACACACAACCGTGAAGACACTTTCCACATTAAATTTTACCATCATTTTTGCAAATGTGTTTACGGTAATGCACACACTTTGAGTAAACAGACAAATATACTTTAGGTGTGATGCCATTTCCAGGAAGACAGGGCCCTCTTTAAATTTCGGAAACCCCATTCACCCATTCAACAGTTGACTTGATATGGCCCTGACGTTATTTGGGGTTTTTTTTTGTGTACTCGGTGATAGCACGCCTTTCTTTAAGTGTAAATTGTAAAAGGATCATGGTCACTTTCTTGATATAGCACAATGCCAATTGAGTCTATTTGATGTCGACACGGTCTGCCTTCAATGCATTCTAGAAAGTAAATCCTTGTATATCAGGATATAATACTCATTCACAGACTAATTTGATTTCAAACTTTGAAATAAAAACAGCACGTAGTAAGAAAGATACATAACTTTTGAGATATTTTAACACGAAACCTTCTCAACAAATTCCACCATCACCTCCATGCAATTGATACCTATGTCTTCAAATTCACGTGGAAGACAATCAAGACAGGTTGGCTTAAAACAATTGTTTTCAAAAGCATCCTAACGCATTCTATTTTGAAACAAACGTATAATATAAGACATGCAGGGCATGAATTTAAACTCTGAACAGTAAACACAAGATGGTTTTAGAAATCACAAAATGTGTTTAAGGAACATAAGGAATGAGATGCCACTTTATTTTAGATTGCACGAATGCTCACACCCTAAGGTCAAAATAAAGATGCTGATTAAACATATTCATTTCTGTTTTTATATTAACACTTCAAATGTAGATCTGTTTGAAAATGAACTAAGTCCTTCACCATGTGGTGATTAGTCCTTATCATATGGTGCTGAGCATTTGCTAAAAGAACATGCACCGAGACATATATGATCTATGTTGGGTTTTGGACCGAGACAAGGAAATCCCAATCAAGAGGGTAACATTATTTGTCTCCTCAAGAGGCTTGCCCATTTGAGGAGACATATGATGTAGCCACCGCGATGTTGAGATGTTGTTATGAAAATGATCGCTTTAAATGTCATATTTCTAGACATGCCAACTCAAGAAAGAGCTCGTTGCTTCGATTTTTACATCCATTTGACCAAAACATATTGATTAAAAGTAAGACGCCAAAGAAAAGTGTATTTTTGTGACGATGGTCAGGACTAATTCATGCACAAACCATGGCAATGTCTATCTCTCTTCTAAAATGTTTGTTCATACAGGTGCAACAGTACGTACATCCACATAGTCTAGGTACTCTACTCAAAGAGTCCTTGCAACTAAATGCAGTTCTCCAGTCTCCAAGTAGTTCTTTTTGTTCTGGCAACCATATATTACCTCTGGCTTTTTATTGTACACGGAACGAGAACTCAAGTACTGATATTGTTAAACTCTAAGTTTCAAGTTTGGATTAAATTGTTATGAGTCTATTGGCCGCATGAATATTGTTGTCTCTTTAGTTATGTATTATGAAATGTATATTTTCCATCTGATGAAATTGTCCATTCGCCACAATATGAAATGTCCTGTTCGTAAGGGTAATGGAATACAAGTTGCAGATGTTGTGCGCCATTTCAAAGTCATATACTTGCTCAGCCTAATCGATTATAATACTAATAGTGAGGACTTTGCATAGCACCTGATCTTTAGAAGCTTTAAGAGATTTACAACATCTATTACGATATGACTTTAAAAAAAAACAACCGAAACACCGTGAGATTAGAAAACATAAATAATGCTGAAAATATGTAAGGTAGGAAACATAATGATATCTTTAAGTTAGTCAAATTTACGACAGTTGCTGTTTTAATTTAAAAAAATCTTGTTAGCAAACCATGACGTATGTTTAATATCATACAGCTGAAGATTGATCTATAGCACATATATTTTCATATAAATTTCATCCATATGTAAATACTTGATTGACCAAATAGCATTCCATGTATGTTGAGTACATGTTTATGACATCTAACTGAGAGTCACTTGGAAAGGACATGTCTATATAAGGATAAAAACAGTCAGAAAATAACGATACCATTACTATTGGAAAGTGATATTGGGACATTGGCACGGATATGTGTCAACTGACCTTGGACATTTGTTATGGCATGTGTTTTTTAACTTTAGAAAGTTTGTTCGTGTATGTTTATTGGTTAGTGATCTTGGAAAGTTGCTCTGGCATATGTTTGCTGATTTTTTAACTTGATTCTGAAATGTGTTTACTTATTTTGGAACGTCGCTCTATCGCTTATTTAATGACTTTGGAAAGCTGTTCTGGCATGTGTTTACTTGATTTGGACAGTGGATGTGGAATGTATTTACTGACTATGGAAAGCGGTTCTGAAATGTGTTTTGTGACTTTGAAAAGCGGTTCTGAAATGTGTTTTGTGACTTTGAAAAGCGGTTCTGAAATGTGATTACTTACGTTAGAAAGTGGTTCTGAAATGTGATTACTTACGTTAGAAAGTGGTTCTTAAATGTGATTACTTACGTTTTGGAAAGTGGCTTTGTCGCTTGGTTAGCGACTTTGGAAATCTGCTCTTGCATATGTCTACTGATTTTGGAAAGCAGTTCTGAAATGTGTTTACTAACTTTGGAAAACTATATGTTTACTTATTTTGGAAAGTCGCTCTATCGCTTTTTAGTGACTTTGGAAAACTGCTCTGGCATATGTTTACTTGATTTAGGCAGTCCGTAATCTCATTTCAGAACCACTAAGGGAAGCGATTCGGAAATGTGTTTACTTACTTTGGAAAGCAGTTCTGAAATGTGTATACTGACTTTGGAAATTGGGTTGAAAATATGTTTCCTTACTTTGAAAAGTGACTCTGTCGCTAGGTTAGTGACTTTGGAAAGTTGCTTTGGCATATGATTACTGATTTTGGAAAGCGGTTCGGAAATGTGTTTACTTATTTTGGAATGTTCTTCTGAAATGTGTTTACTGATTTTGTAATTCGCTTCTTAAATGCAGTTACTCGTTTTGAAAAGCAGTTTCGAATTGTGTTTACTAACTTTGGAAATCGGTTCTGAAATGTGTTTACTTATTTTGGAACGTCAATCTATCGCTTATTTAATGACTTGGGAAAGCTGATCTGGCATGTGTTTACCTGATTAGGACAGTGGCTCTGAAATATGATTACTTACTCTGGACAGTGGTTCTGAAATGTGTTTACTGACTTTGGAAAGCGGTTCTGAAATGTGTTTACTGACTTTGGAAAGCGGTTCTGAAATCGGTTTTCTTACTTTTGAAAGTGGCTCTGTCGAAAGGTTAGTGACTTTGGAAATCTGCCCTGGCATATGCTTACTGATTTTGGAAAGTCGGCTCTGAAATGTGTTTACTGACTTTGGAAAGCGGTTCGGAAATGTGTTTATTTACTTTGAAAAGCGGTTCTAAAATGTGTTTACTTATTTTGAAAATCGGTTTTAACATGTGTTTACTTACTTTAGTAAGCGGTGCTGAAATGTGTTTACTGACTTTGGAAAGCGGTTTGAAAATATGTTTTCTTACTTTGAAATGTGACTCTGTCGCTAGGTTAGTGACTTTGGAAAGCTGCTCTGGCATATGATTATTGATATTGGAAAGCGGTTCTAAAATGTGTTTACTGACGTTGGAATGCGCTTCTTAAATGTGTTTACTGATTTTTGAAAGCGATTTTGAAATGTGTTTACTAGCTTTGGAAAGCGGTTCTGAAATGTGATTACTTACGTTAGAAAGTGGCTCTGAAATGTGATTACTTACGTTAGAAAGTGGTTCTGAAATGTGTTTACTTACTTTGGAAAGTGGCTCTGTCGCTTGGTTAGTGACTTTGGAAAGATGCTCTGGGCATATGTTTACTAATTTTGTAAAGCGGCTCTGAAATGTGTTTACTTACTTTGGAAAGCGGTTCTGAAATGTGTTTACTGACTTTGGAAAGCGGTTCGGAAATGTGTTTCTTGCTTTGAGAAGTGGCTCTGTCTCTTGTTTAGTGGCCTCGAAAGCTGCTCAGGCATATGATTAGTGATTTTGGAATTCTAAAATGTGTCTACTGACTTTAGAAAGCGCTTATGAAATTTGTTTAATCTGTTTGAAATGTGGTCATGGAATGTGTTTTTTAACTTTGGAAAGCGGTTCTGAAATGCGTTTTGCTTATTTTGGAAAATCGCTTTATCACTTGGTTAGCGACTTTGGAAAGATGCTCTTGCATATGTTTACTTGATTTGGACAGTGGCTCTGAAATGTGATTACTGACTTTGGAAAGCGGTTCTGGCATGTGTTTACTGACTTTGGAAGGTGGTTCTGAAATGTGATTACTTACTTTGGAAAGCGGTTTTGAAATGTGTTTACTGACTTTGGAAGGCGACGCTGCTATATTCATCCTCATCATCATTCTCTTGACCTAGTGTGGTCGTTGAGGCACTGTGCTGCTGAACATCTGACCAGTTCCCTCCACTTGTCTCGATCATGTGCAAATGTCTGTGTCCCCGCAAAACTTTTCCTGGTCCATTCTGTGATGTTGTCACTCCACTTTTTTTCTGTCTACCTCTCCTTCTACCACCTTGGACACTGTTATATAAGGTATTATTAGGTATCATGTATTTCTTGTAAGTAAAGCAAATCCAGAATTTCGAAAATCATGGACACATGCATAAAACATATTTTAAATTGTTGGGAATTTATAACAATTGAATTAGATACGCTTCAACTTGTACAGTACAATTAACAATCCGGTTTTCAATGGATGCTGGGAAATGTGTCTGATATAACATGCTTAGGACCAATGTTCACGCATTCCTCTACCCTTGTCTTTTGAAGTTTGATAATCATGAATAATGTGGAAGAATTTATAATCTTTAAATCCAGGGTAACGTCAAACAGATTATTTTCATATTTTAAAACTCAAATGATAGTGTTTGGAAATCAGCTTAAACAGATAGTGTCAAACGTCCGAACGGCATTACCAACATGTTTTTTGGCGTGAGGATACTTCTTCAAGGCCAGCAAATCGTTCTTTACTTCAAGTATCGCATTTATGTATGTTTCCGTTTTATACTTTGTATCCCTTTCCTTTGAGCGTGAATGCATTTTTGTGATTTTAATATCATTCGCACTTTTTTAAGATATAGTTTGGAAGGCCAAGGTTTGTTTGCTTTCCAGCAGTTTAGTCTCATCTGTTACAAATGTAGCTGCACGCGTTCTTTATGTAGAATTTACATGTTTCTTGTGTGCAAGTTATTATTAAATGTATTAAATAGATATATTAAATGTTACATGTTTGTAACCCTGGTGTCGAACTCGTAGATCTGACGACTGAAGGTTCTAAGCTGTTTTTTCTTTAAATATAGTAGTAATAAATAAGAATTTCGAGTCTTTTCTTTTATAAAAAGCGAGGATTTTGAGCATGACGTAATAATTATAGTCTAATTTTGCTTTCTTTCTCTTAAAGTCTACAAGTTACAAAATGTAAAAATATTAAATTAGACACAATTAAGAAAATAAACCTCCAAACAATATAATAAACTTCACCGACAAAATTACATGCTGAGTGTACGCTCTTCTTTCTATGTATGATAAGTTAATCATTCTATTAAAAAATACGGTATATTGCTGCATGCATACATTGAACATCAAACATATTTTAACATTAGAAAAGCATACATAATAAATATGAAATAACCAGTTGACTTTCACTTCCAATTTCAGGTAATTCGAAACGTGTGTCGAATCGGAAGACATCCAGCTTAGAATGCTGTGTCAGGTTTCTTTGAAAAATACTTTACCTTTTGTAGTAAAATGGAAGGAATACATGTGTTTGTATCCACTCCACTGCAGTGAAATGTATTTTTTTCTCCGGGGTTTCGTCTATGTTTACAAATTATGTGCCCCATTTTCACCATACTTTAGGTTTATTGTCAAAGGAATGGATTCAAAAAGACTTTACTTCGTGAATCCGATTTTGTAGTGCAGTTCTCATTATGCCAAACAGTAATTTGCAATATTTTTGTAGAATATCTCATTGTGTTAGAAAGGTGAACAATGCCACATGGGTTTCTGCATCAGTAATCTTCGTGCATTATCTATGAGACAGCTTGACACATCATCCGGTAATTGGCGACAAAATTGTAAATTCTTCCCATAGGATTTACCAAGTAAAGCATGCATGCATTATATTATATTATTTAAACTTCTAAAACCATCAAATCGTAAGAAATAAATTTAATTTAGAGGAAATTGGAGCGATTAAAATACTACAAGATTTTCAATGTGAAAGAAAACGTTATACATGGTTAATAAGTAAACAATAACGTAAACAATAAATTCAGTACTGTCAAGTGCAAGATGAGTGACTAACTTGTTTACATAATTCTGAAATGACAAAAACAAAGATTCTTCGTCCTAAGTTTACCATCGGTATCAGTCTTAGCTATCGTGGTAGATTTTCTATGTTGAAATGCGGTGTAACATCATCATTAAGTTAGCCCGAAAGACATCTGTCAAAAACAAAACAAAAACGGAAGGGCTTTAACTTGAGTTGAAGCGACAGCGTGTAAACTTCAAACAAGTCCGGTTTGTTGCTCCCTGGGTTGAACGCATCATGAACATATTGCAATGTTACACAACTTGTTGAACTCATCCTTTGCATGTTGTGATGTTCCATCCTTTGTTGAATGAATCCATTAGCATGATTCAATGTTCTACGTTTAGTTGAACGCTGCCATTACCATGCTGCGGTGTTCTGCCCTTTGTTGAAGGCCTTGTTACTACATCATTAGCATTTTATCATGCTTCACCCTTTGCTCTATGCATCATTAGCATGCTGTGGTGTTCTGGCCTTTGTTGAATGCAACATATCTGTATGTATTAAGTGGGACATTTATTATGTGATTCATCGCAGAAACCAGAATTAAGGTTTTCTATATTATGATGAGGCTCGATGTGTCATAGTAATTTAGTTTGTTTTGGAGAGTACATATATACATAACCTGGTACTTTGAAATATTAAGAAATGCAATGAGCTGGAAGCATGACCTTACCCATAGCATGCTAGGAAAAACAAAATCTAATGTAATCAAATGATCTCAAGCATAGTTTTGTATTTTAACATAATAGCAGAAAATGATATATAATAATTTTGATTTTTTTTAATTACAAACTTGCATTAATAATGCTAAATATTGAAAAGTGCAGGTATTTCATTACCTCGATACCTATCATTTTATAGCCATATGTTCTTCACAAATCTAGCTGGATGTTTGTCCAATAAAATCTTACAAATTTGAGAAAGATCACAAATATTTCCTCCGAGTCTCTTTGAGACAGTCGTATCTGGCGCGGATGTTCCGAATATCAGTTACCCGTAACGAACATTTTTGCCATAGAAAACAAGACATTTTATCGGCTTTTAATAAACACAACAAACCAATAATCTCTTTATGTGTATGTCAAGGCCATTAAAGAAGCACATTATTAGTCGGTCAAGGCCATTTAACAAGAACTTTATTAGTCAGTCAAGGTCTTTTAACAAGCTCTCAATAAGTGTGTTAAAGCCATTTAATTATATTTGATGACAGAACCATTTCTTATATCTTGAAGCAAAATATTATTGATTTCATTTATTCTTATAACTCGTAAATCACCTGTAGCAACCTGTAAATTTGACATAGGACAGACCTAATAATGAGTGTAACGTCGCATTCTTAGTGAGATGGGTAGTGAGAAGGCTGAAGTTATCTAGGGAATGGCCAAACTCGATGTTATGACACGGTGTGAATGGATAGATAGAACATCAACGGAGGACTGAGCAAGACTATTGGGAAGAAAAAATGCAATACGAGCCCCCTTACACAAGAAAAATAATACAATTTAATCAAACAAATTAATAGTTGCAATTCCATTTAAACCTAAGTTGTGACAACATAATTTAATAACAGTGTCTAATTTGGATTTATTTCATCATGATAACGAGTGATGAAAACAGTGCAATGTCCACGACTGATTGCATCATCTTTCTCTCTCGGCCCGTGTATCACCGTCTTTTTATCTCTCCTTAGTCTTCCTTTTCTGAACGCTTCATCTCTTTCTGGACATTCTAGTCCTTTATTCTGAACTAGTCACCTCTTTCGGACTTCCATCTTCGAACTATCACGTCTCTCCACAGAAAACTGTTTCTTTAAAAGGACAAACTTACCCCCAAATCTCTATATTTATTACTTTTTATACGCACATAGCATTCCCTCCCTTACGTTACTCAGAAACATGCTAGCTATCCAAACACTGCATAAATTCTGACTTAATTCGACAGCACATCATCCTCTCTTAACAGCGACATGCCATAAATTAGCACGTGAGCGGCGTATCTAACATTACTGTATCTCTTACCATATGCTCGACTACTATTGCATAAAATTCACAACATTCTAGCTCACACCAATCCCTAACCTACAAGGTTATTTAAACATTACAAAATCAGATATAAATAGGTAAGTATCAATAAGTCACAATAACCAGTATCGTCCTATAGACACAGGAAGCTCTTTCATATAATCCTATGAAGTCCTACACATATGAAAATTTATATCGCATAAAATGTGGGAACTATATCAATAAACTAGTAACTGTAAAATTAAACAGATAAATTTCATAACAACAGATTTCTATGAAATTATTAAGTAACGATACATATTACCGGTACTAGTCATATCAAACACATTTGCATAAAACAGCAGCCACATCAGAAAAGTACGTGCAAAATTAAATGTGCGCAGTTTAATGTTGTTCTCGATCAGAAATAGTGCGTCCTAGCATTAAACCTGTCTTTTCATTCAAGATAGCCACCTGGTCCCTTTTCTTATTAACGAGGGAAAGCTATATTCTTCTAGGCTCCTCGGAGCCAAACTTCTCTCAGGAACTTTCGGATTAAAATATTTAAACCAAGGTTGTCACTTTAAATTCACAATTACTTCCAAAGTGTACGTCTTAATTGACTCTGATCCATCGTTAACAAGGGTTCCTAAACAATTTCACAAGATAATATTTTTTTTCGTCACATTTTGGACCCTAGAATCTCTGAACTACGTTGCAAAACAACTCGCTTCTAAAATGACTATTTGACATGGGTTCCTATCAAGCAGCTATGGTTGGTAACAACTGCTTTCTTTCTCAGGAAAAATTGTAATGCACCGGTCAAATAATGAGTCGCAGATGCTGGCCTTTCAAGTGTAACAATGATATGGAAGAGGGAAAGAGGAAAGGTAGAAGTGACCCTTCGCAAAGACCTTTCTGGATTAAATGCGATTAACAAATTTTTAATGCTCAATGCATTCAGCTTTAAGGTTCAAATACTTATTTAAAATTCGACACTTTATCATGAGGTTACGTGATTATTATATTCAATTAGAAGATTTTAATATAAGTTTATTATTAATAATGCATATGTAATGTGCTATTCCAAAATTATCACCGATTTTTAATATTAAACATATGAAACAGCATCTAAATATATTACAAAATCGGGTTATAACGCGAATGAAATAACGACGCGAACGGAAATGTATCAAATCCATTTCCTTATGTTTTATTACACAGGTGGATAATTAATTCTAACTTAG
The DNA here is from genome assembly GCA_029339505.1 of Unio delphinus. Classification (NCBI taxonomy): domain Eukaryota; kingdom Metazoa; phylum Mollusca; class Bivalvia; order Unionida; family Unionidae; genus Unio; species Unio delphinus. Next base: position 8,048,108 of record JAQISU010000057.1, on the reverse strand, counting down.
TGCGTGAATGGAAAAGCTGGCCTGTATGAGGAAATATTTGTCATATATCTGATTAATCTATGAGACATTTTCCTTAAATGTTCGGTATTTCAAGGATACAAACTTCATTCAAGATTGAAAGGGATATATTTAATTGAAATATGTATGAAATTTTAATATCAGAACGCCTTTCCATTGAACTTGTGAGGCAGGAAAACTCCCTCCTACTGCAACCGTACTGTTTCGGCTTTATCCAGTGCTCACCCATTTTGGCTACCTCATTAGATATTACAATGATGACATCTTTAAGGTTAAAGTGTAACCGGCCTTGTCCTCGATGATCAAAACTTGGATTCATGTATATAATTAACATATGACGAAATGATCATATATTATTATTAATAAATACATTATTTCCGTTTCATAATTATATACTATTTATTTCGAAAAAATACATGCATTTATATAGGAATTCTCAAAACTAAAGACATATTTTTAAAATCCTGTCTTGGTCCACAAACAAAACATATTTTTGTCTTGATCCTTCAGTACGAAAAGGCTCATATGGTCAGAGAGAAACTATGCACCAAAACCTAGCTTTAAATTGTAGCATAATGGCATAATGGAGTCTGTGAGAAGGAAACGGAGCAAAAATTGCTCCCTAGTAAGTAACTAGTAAGTAACTAGTTTACATAAACCACTCTTTCCATTTGTTGTCTCTTTGTACTGGCATATTTCGGAAGTATACTTGCTTCTTTAAAAATTGTTCTTTACCTCATTTCAATTTGTTGTTCTTAAAAATATAGATAATTGAAATATTGTTTTAATTATGTTAGTTATTTTTTTTTCTGCAAAGGAACTCACCAATCGTTTCTTTCCTATGTGCACCTTTTCAGGAATAAAAAAGTCAAACTAAAATCATAAATGATATAATTTAAAAAAAAACATAAACGTGTTTGCACAAATACTGTCAAAACCATATACAATTACTCGAAACGATGAGCGTAGCTAAATGCACTGCAATTTTGTTGGTGTATACTGAAGCAGTCAGCAATTTATTGCATGGTATAAATTGACGTGTGGCCGAAATGTCAAAGAGTATCATTTAAGGCAGTCAGATAAAATTATACCCTTATCAAGCGGGTTTTCTTCATAAACAATTGAAATTTTACTAAATTATTCATTATTTTTATTCCACAGCCAATCTTAATGGGATGACATTTCTATTAACTGCTGTTTTTCCCCGACTTTTCCATACCTCACGCTTGTCCTGACATATCAAGAATAATTTTGATAAATGATGTATTTATTTAAATTTAAAATCAGCCTCACTGTTTCTCTTGCAATCACTGGTTATTTGTGCTTATTTATATCACATCAAATCTGATACATGAAAAAGCAGATGATTGTTCAGAGACAGTATTTCAGTGCAAGTGCGAGAATTTATATAAAGTGAGAGAATATTCGTTTGTCAAAGTTTATGACTTTCATGATGGTCATTATAAAATTTGATAAGGTCCGTTTTTATTTTCTTAAACAATCGCTCCATTTCGAAAATAAAGAAACACTGTCCCCGAAAACGCAAAACTGGACAAATAGATATTATGCCTCGACGTAACTGTTGTATTTGTTAAAGTGAAAGACAAATTATTAAACCAAAATTAATGGTTAAAAAGGCACCAGTGTTCTAAAGCTCTACACGTATGTGCTTAATATATGGCATCTAAGAACACAATTAACTATTTGTACGCTGCGGAACTTTTCGTAAATACTATTGTTTTAGATAAAGAGACGTCATTCGATTCATTGTGGAACAAATAACTTTTTCTATACAATTTTAATAGATTGAAAGCGAACAAGGATGAATACATTTTTAAGTCACACAACTCGCTGAGATTCTTTTGGTCAAGACTGACTGTGGTTTTACGGCGCTCCAGGATAAAAATTTACTGATGCAAAATGGTTAATTATCAACCAAAAGACAAAAATAAATTAATGATATGGTATTGATAATATACACAAAGTTCCGATCAATCGGGAATTTAAATTATATATACAAAGGATAATAAAACAACGCAATATATTTTAAGGTTAAAAATATTGCAAAGAAATAGGTTGCACACAAGCTATATTTTAGAATAATGTTAACTTCCTTCAAGAAATGTAAAATAAACGACGCATTTACTCTATCAGTAGCTCCTTTACTGGCTGAACATTGTTGTAACCATCGCATGTTGGTTAAAATTTGACTGTATACATGGAGTTTGTTATTTATTGACATCATAATTCCAAAAGGTATGCCACTTACTAAACAAGACGTTTGGGATAACAGGTTAAAAATTAATGTATATCGTATCAAAAAATCAGATGATTGTACAGATAGATCTAGTCTCGCAGCGATAAATATGTGAGATGGTGATTACAAAATATTGTTTGGCAAACAACCAGCCTTAAATACATCCGTATTAAAAAACAGAAAGTATTAATTATTATTGTGCCAAACCCTAGCAAATGTGAATTATATAATTTGGATACCCCCATCCAGGGACGTCATTTAGGGAGAGAAGGGGGGGAGGGGGGGGTTCCAATTTGCATGTGTTGTAACATTGCTGTAACCTATATACGAAAAGTAACAAGCCCGTCAAGTTCTGCCACCCACCCCCATGAAAAAAATTCAAATGACCATCATATTGTATCTCCCATATCTACATGTATATTTCATCTATTGGTTAATATAATGTATACAAGCATGTGTGTATATATATACTTTTTTATTACATGTGAGGCAGTGTTTGTAGAAATTGTACTTGTATTTGTGCATATACGTTTAATTTTATGTTTTAATATTTTTGAGTACTACAAGAAGGATTGGTTGATTGATTCAGAACCAAATATATTGTCTACAGAAAAAATGCTATTAATATTGTCATTATTATTATTATTATTATTAGTAGTAGTAGTAGTAATAGTAGTAGTAGTATTGGTATTATTATTATTATTATTATTATTATTTCAAAAACTGTCCCACTTTGTGATGAGTGGAGTGTATGTTTTGTCTTATCCGTTCCCTGTTAAACTATATTTTAGTTATTTAGTTTGTCTGTAGCGTTTTAATTAAGGAACTACAGTACATGTATTAGACTCACTCATCCGTAATATTAACGCAGAGGCTCTACTGGGGCTGGCCTCATTCATCAGTAGCATTAACGCAGAGGCTCTACTGGGGCTGGCCTCATTCATCAGTAGCATTAACGTAGGGGATATACTAGGGCTGCACATACTCACCCGTACCGTAGCACTGACGTAGATGCTGCACTATTGTTGGACTTATTCGTCAATAACATTAACGTAGGGGCTATACCCGGGTTTGACTCATTCATCCGTATTTTTAAAGTAGGGGTATAATGAGATTGGACTCACTCATCCGTAATATTAATGTATTTACTTTACGGGGGCTGGAATCCCTCATCTGTAATATTAACGAATGGGCTATACCATGGCGTTTTCTTCATCACCGTTCCTCATAATTCTCTGATTCTGTTTATCATATAATGTATATAAAATATATAATATTTTCAAATCTAGTACCAGCTAGAAGAATGTGTTGTTGTTGCGGCTGTTGTAGCGTTTTAATTAAGGAACTACAGTACATGTATTAGACTCACTCATCCGTAATATTAACGCAGAGGCTCTACTGGGGCTGGCCTCATTCATCAGTAGCATTAACGCAGAGGCTCTACTGGGGCTGGCCTCATTCATCAGTAGCATTAACGTAGGGGATATACTTGAGACTCGAACCCACGCGACAGAGGTGAGATAACAGTGATCCGGAACGGTAAGCGCTTTAGACCACTCGGCCACACGGGACACCACTAGAAGTATTTAATTTTCCACGCAAGCCAATAGTTGGTCGGGACAAAGCGCTAGTTCGTCACGGATTCATATGAACTAAAGAGCTATTCTGATTGGTTGGATGCCAGTGATGAGGTGAAAGTAAAAGGTATAGATGCCACTTCGTGTGTGAAGAATCAGCGTACGTAACTTTGGTAAAAAGGAAGTTACTGTGTTCATGGAGATTAGTGTTAATACCACTGGCATATATGCATGTAAAAGTTAACAAAGGAGGGAGCACCAAGGTCTGTGTTGTATATCTTTTGTTATTTCACAGGAAAAATAATATTTTTTAAAAACTTTTGATTATGAAATGTTTCATCAAAAGAAACTATTAAAGCATTAAAATAAATTAACTTAATGGTAAAAAGCATTATTTTTCAAATAGTGTAGTTTTATTATTCAAATAGTGTATTATGCTATCATTTTTGAATTAGTGTGGAGTGGTGAAATTTTGTATGTATATTATATTATGTGTTTCATTTTTGTTTCATGATTGTAGATTGTAAAGGTTATTTTTGTAGACACATTACATAGCTTCAGGATAGTGGGTTGCAGTTTTAATTTATGTGGCCTTTGGACCTTGGAAGGTATATAAATAATCTTGTTGACAAATTGGATGGAATTGGAGTTCAGTTTATAGGTTTCTCCCTGAGAAATTCTGGTGACCTGATTTCTGATTGGTTGGCTGTTAAAGTAACTGGCAAATCGGAATGTAATGGAAATTAACTTATGTCCCTCATCGTAGTTCTGGAATTGTGTCTTAGTCTTTATAGAAGATATTAAGTACAATATTTATTTAATCGTATCTTAAGCATATGTAGTGGATACGGCCAATAAGTTCTATTGAATTTTTATTTTCAGAAAGCTTATTCATTTCAATGATTTGGAATTACAAAGTTATCATATATTTTAGGAATACGTAAATATTTTGAAATTACTTTGAATATTTTTAAAGACATTTTTGATTATGTAATTGTGATTTATCAAGACTATTAGCATGTCAACACTATTAAAGGCTACAGGCACACAAGTACATTCAAACCTGGCCTTGATTAGGCAAACCACTGTAAATAATTTGGAATAATCTATACTTTTTTCTGGTGATAAACGTTTTAGGACTATTTGGGATTCATATACAGTACTGTAAGTTAACGTTAATGTTTCGCTTGTATTTTAGTAAAATAAATTATTTGTTGAATTTTGCAAAACATGTTGGTTTTCACTTTTTATGTTACTTACATTAAGACCAGAGTTTTAATAATTCAAATAGTATGTTATTTGATGATTAAAATAGTTCTTAAGAAATATGGGGAATGAATATTCACCAAAAATAGAAGCAATTCAACTCAGATTTTGTAAATGATATAGCTTACCAAATACTGTGTATATTTGTGTTAGTCTTGGCGAATATGGACTATACCCTCTCCCTTACTCTGACAATAAAGTAGTCTATCAGAGTACACATTTGGTGCATTGGATACAGTTGTTGTGTAGTTGCCAGCTTGCCGGAATACTGTGTTAGTAATGCACATCCTGTGCTCTGCACATTTACTAAGAAGGAGAAAGCGTTGCTGTTCAGCTTGTCCACATTGCGTGGACCAAGAATCCCCTTAAAGTCCTTATTCTAGCGTTAAGGCTAATCAGTTCCTAATTGGTTGATGTGGAGAAAATAAACTAGTCTAAGTTCGCATTATGGTTTCCCTTTACTTCTTCCTGGTTAGAGAGGGTAGGAGCTTAGGCACTAATGATGATCACACGACGTGGCTTGTTCACAGTGAAGCGCAAGCCTCATGAGGCGTTTGTTGATATCCACAGTACATGTTGGAATGTCCTTCATTTGCCTAGTTCTGGTAGCAATCATCACTCTGTGCAGCCATGCCTCGGTTTATCTTCCAGAAAAGTGTATCCTTCTCATGCTTCTTTCAGGATACCCTCATTTGCGATCATTGTTTAACGCATTGCAGCAATATCGATGTGATAGCGAGTCGGTTCCTTTTGGGATAAAGGCTTACTTTCTCTCAGGTCCTCTAGTGGTGTCCTTGTCGTTCCAAGTCCATAAAGAACTAAAATTTATTATTTGACTTCTTTTGCTATTATTTGCCAGTCGCAATAAGCTGGCCAGAGTATGTAGGACCGGCGGTGATTGTGACACCTGTTCTAGCCACCTACAGGATGGCATGGTGGGTAGTGATGCCATAAAGAGACTTTCCAGTCGCCCTGGATGCCGCCGAACGTCTCCGCTACCTCAGTACGAAAGATAAGCGACCTATAATAAATCCGAGAGTCGCCTGCGTGCAGAATTATGACTTGGACCTACAACGATCATCTCCACCTATTAATCTGTCATGCTCCCGCCGCCGCATGGCTAATGAAGAAAATAAAGATTGCATAGACAAGCTGTAAGTGAACGTATTTTAAAGTGGAAAGGTCCACGGGAGAAGTCATAATCTACTGGCTTGAGAAGCCTTGGTCCCGTGATACGATGAAACGTCAAGGATGGAGACCTCATTAACAGCAGTGGATTGCCATGAGCCTGCTATGAATTGGGATGCCCTGCACTGTCCGCAATAAGTTGCAAAGCTACCCTTTAGGCCACTCAATTTTCCTAGTGATGTCATCCGTCCAGTCCGCCAGAATGGTCTTTGCATGTTATGGTTTGCAAGTCATAACTCACAAAGGGTTTGCTACACATCGGCTACTCTAACCTGGTTTAGCCCACTTGTCGAAGCGGTGTGCCGGGGTGTGGCCTTTGTCGTATTCTTACATCTGCTTCTAGCCACAAGTGAGAGCTAGATGTCAGGTGGAGACCATAGCAAAGTTCCTAATACACCATAGTACGCACACGTCTTGCATTATTAAGGTTCTTCAGTATAACAAAATACTGAACGATTCTGACAATGTAAAGTTAATGAATAAAACATGAACATATAATATGTATTTTAATGTATCTAAATATCATTTGTCCATTTATATATATGCAATATTTAATGCAATTTATGCATTTATGATTATAAAAGAACGTATTATACATAGTTTAAGCAATGACGTCATCTTGTCTTTAACATTGATCGCAAATAATCATAATATATTTAATGACATAAACAATATTATTCATTTAATTAACGTTGTCAAAAATGTTCATTATTTTTCGATACTCAACTAACACCTTTATATTGCATGACACGTGTATCTGAAACTAGGAACTACTTTGTAAACAAACTATATACTCTAATGACGAAGATGCTTTGGGTTGACTAGATGTGTTTGTGAATGAAAAAAAGCTAGCTGTCTCGTTGAAGACGCGGTAATTGAAAACCAAATTCTAATCATTAAAAACTGTTATTTAGGACAAATATTCGTAAGTATTCGTAAATACAATGGTTCTGGCGATTAAAAGTGATCTATATGGTCTAGAAATATAGTAAAGTTTTGAGGCCAACGGCTATCGCATATTTATCAGAAATATACCATTTTATAAGTGAAACAAAACACATATAAATGCAACTGAAGTTTTCAGTAGGAAGCTAACAGCCTCGAATCAAATACGCGAAGAAGACTAAAAAGTATCATTTCCGCTGATTAAACGGACTGTCATAAAACAGTGTCTTTGCAATTGTCCACTAGTTTGATACATTGTTAGGCTAGCAATAGAAGACATACACTGTACGATATCAGGGTCACTCCAACAGCGAGCATACAAGTGACAGGGCATTAACATATGTCTTCTTTGGCTAGTAGTTAGAATGACAGTAACTTTATTTACATTTATACATCTTGAAATGCCTCAAAATGTACGTACTTTGCTAGTTCTGCAAATCCGAAAGACATGATCCTTATCATGGAAAACGTGATACACAGAGGGACGGAACTGTAATATCGACTACATTTTCTGAAATCACATTCTCCGTACTACATTGAATTGAACGAATAAATCCAGTCCATCATAAGCAGAAAATCCAAATTGAGTTTAATTATCAGACGAAAAATAAAACAAAATATATTAATTCCAGACCAACCGGAAAATGTGTTCAATGCGTATTCATTCAAAATATGATTCTGAATTTCAATTTTAAGTAGACCAATAAGAGAATTGTTTAAATCTCCTGTCAAGCGCGCGACGCAGTTCAAATGTCCCTGGGCTGTGTTGTGTTGTATTAATATTATTAAAGTGTATCGATGAATCTACGTTTGCGATTTATTTTGAAATATATCATAAATTTAATTACTTTGTTTCCGGTAGTGTATACCTTTCTTATTAAGCCTTAGGTAGGAAAATGAAATGAGTATATAATAAGAAGGTTACTTGTTATTTGTATGGGATAAATATGAACTCCATTTTTTTTTCTGGACTAATATTTCACTCTCATGCTCGTTCAGTACTACTCAGATAAAAATTATTCATTATTTTCCAAACAAATGCATCAACCCATAAATATAGAATTCTTTTTTAATTTCTTACTCGAAAAGCAGTGAAGCGAAGTCTGTCACAAATGCGTATTGCTGTTGCTTTTCGTATATATGCTTTTTTTGTTCTACCCCCATATATATATAAATATATATATATATATATATATATATATATATATATATATATATATATATATATATATATATATATGTGTGTGTGTGTGTGTGTGTGTGTCTGTGTGTGTGTGTAGCAAAGTCTCAATTTTACTAACTTTAATGATCCTCGCACATTAGGTCCCGTCTAATTCATTCATAACTTGCTGGAAAATTCCAGACATAAAACTTGACCCTTTATCAGACAGATTTGGGAAAGCCAAAATGTGAAATAATGGACAAAGGCTTTTAATGTGATCTTAAATTTTTTTTAGGTTTGTTTTTCTCGAAGGAACAGCCTCTGGAAATCTTGTGGACGCAAGTATTCAACAAGTATTGCTTCCGCAATCTTATGTCATAAGCCGACACAATCTACCATTATTCTACTAAATGGATCGTCAAATGCAGGTTCCAGATCATCGTTAGACATCTTCTGATTGGCTTTTTCGTATGATTTAAAATTGTGACAAATATTTGCAAACATCACTTTTAATTTTCGGCTAATTTAATGATTAAAGATTGTGTAATATGTCTTATTGATCCCTAAATTACCAATCAAGATCATGTGATGTTTACTTCAACAATAGTGCAACTCAAACTGGGAACATTACGAATGAATCTACGCACTTGATACGTGAATCACCTTACGGTTGATAAGAAATTAAGTATTTAAATTACTCTCAAATAAATTATCCTTACAAACTATGATTATAAACGTAATATAAACGGTAATACATTTAATTTAGGTATACATAACATTTTGTATTCTGTTTTTGTAAACACTTTTGTGCGAGAACATATTCTATTTTAGTATACCTACGTTAGTGTGAGAACAGATTCTACTTTAGCACACCTGCGTTAGGGTGAGAACAAATTCTATTTTAGTACACCTAGGTGTGCATACAAGTTAATGTATTTAACTTGGTCTCTACCATCAAAATGTATGCAATTTAGACTCTACCATCAGACTGTATTTAAAACTTAGTGTCCTCCATCAGAATGATATAACTTAGTCTCACTTAAACTCATCAACCATCAGTATTCTCAATTCTTTGATTTCACATCGTTGAATGCAAGATGACTTAAAACTAATAGGCATCCTAAAAACATCGAGGTTTACATTAACAAGATTTTTTTTCCCCATCTTTTATTTCACTGTTTGATTGCTAGGCTATATGCAAAATTAGGACCATTTGAACCTTCTAACCTTATTTATTTTAAAAGTTTATGTCAATCCAAGTGTCAGTATATGTTCTTTTTTTAAAATTTAATTTTATATATATATATATATATATATATATATATATATATATATATATATATATATATATATATATATATATATATATATATATATATATATATATATATATATATATATATATATATATGCTCACCCTACGATCGCTCCAAGCTCACCTTACGATTGATCCAGTTCACCCTACGATTGCTCCAAGCTCACCCTACGATTGCTCAAGTTCGCTCTACGATCACTCCAAGTTCACCCTACAATTGCCTACGATCGCTCCAAGCTCATCCTATGATTGCTCCAGCTCATCCATTCTGAACGATTTGGCGTGCCACAAAAATCTAAATAATGACGAGTGTAGATGAGTTTTGCTTGTGTCATTCCACGAGAGAGAGAGAGAGAGAGAGAGAGAGAGAGAGAGAGAGAGAGAGAGAGAGAGAGAGAGAGAGAGAGAGAGAGAGAGAGAGAGAGAGAGAGAGTTTATGCTCGGTAGTACTATTATTAAAGCAGAATTATGACTTAGATCAACTGTGAATATATCAAAGTATTTTAATTCCCTCTTGTTAGTTAATTGCCTAGCTAACCACGTGTTTGTAGCATTGTATTTCTTCATTAAAACCATCTTTCAGTTTAAATCGCACGTGTAACGTGTACATTATATTAATTTAAAAAAAGTGAATAAAAATATAAACTAAAAAAAGCAAAATCATCAACTTATCAATATGCAAAGATGATTGTGAATAGCCACAAAAGACATGAAACTACATTTTGTAGTGGACACACTCGGCAGAGATGTAAGGAGTTCATTCACTGGGTCAATACACGGTTACCTGTAGTAAATCTGAACTCCGTTCAAAGGGCAAATATATGTATCTGTATATGATATCAATAAAGTATATGTATAGCATTATGCTGTATCAATGATATACCACTCCTCGTTTCCTTTAATGAAAAATGTATACATCTCGTGGCATATCAAGTAAAATTAAAATTAGTGTGATGATAGCTTCAATACAGGTGAGACGTTTCACTAGATTACTGGCATGACTCATTCTTCATGTCCTCAAATATACCCAATACACACGCGTAAAAAATATAAAATTACACACACCATACGATAAGAACAGTAGAACAAACAGCATAATCTACAATCAGCATAACAACCAACATAAATCCTGTTCTGCCGGTACATTATGTGCTAGCAGACATGGGTCTATGTTACTTGTAGTTTCATTTGATAGTTGTGACGGTACATACGGTATACAATCGCAACTACGGATAAACTTCTTTATCAATAAATCTTCTTGAAAGTAAAACAAGAAAAAGAAGCGATACCATATTTGAAATATTTTTCCCAGCTATTTTTCAGTCAGCTGCATTCCACGTTATCAGGCAACAATACGGGTAGAAATAAAAAGAAGCAAAACCAATCTTATTTATAGATTCAGCAAACAAAACCAAACATTAATTTAACAGGATTCGTATTGAGTATTTTTTTTATGAAGCTATCGTCTTGAGGTGACACATACCATTTTGCAGTTGGCGTTAGTACGAAACGATATTCTCAGGTGAATGTAAACTTTGCAAAACAATATATACGACAGCACCCCCCCCCCCCCGTTTAATTTATTTATGACGAGACAATCTAGGTTAAAATACCGAGCTTTGATATTGTTAATAAATGGCACCCAAGTCTCAAAGTCCAGACCAGATTGAAAGCAAACTTTGCAATGGCTGGCAAGTATCAAATTCCATGATCATTTGAATTAAATCTTTGTGGCAGTTATATTGTTAAGGCGATCGGCTATCAAAGTTAAGACTTGTGTTACGTGTAGGCTCTTAATAAATGCAACCAAAAATGAAGACAACAATCTTTATCTAATTTAAAAACTAATTTATTTCCCTAATAAAACAAGAGAAAAATGAGGAAAATAACCTATGGTTTTAAGAATCAAATCCCAAAATATTCCAAGAATAATCCAAGAATTAAATCTAGAAGTCAAAGTTATAAAATGTTGCAATGAATTTGAGTTCGAGTTCGGACGAAAATCCAAAATGAAAGGCGATGACGTATATAAGTAGTCAGTATAGAAATAAGATGTCAACTGTCCTTTATTGGTCCACAGAAAATAACACTTCGGCGTTTGAATTCAGAATATAATTTCAATAAAAGTCTTTTTCCAAGAATTCTGTATGAGCACTTAAATATTCCTAGCGAAAAAAATTATTAATTCCATAAATAGTGTGTGTGTGTGTGTGTGTGTGTGTGTGTGTGTGTGTGTGTGTGAGCATTAAGATACAAAGTTCTAAAATTAGGAGTTAACAAAAACAGTCAAACTGATTTCTGGAAAATGCCCAATTCCAGTGGACAAATTACATTACTATAACATGTGAAACTCCACCTTAAGAGTCCTTGATTTTTTTCGACTTGCCGATGAAAATAAGGGGGTTGTAGTCACTAAACGCAATAACTGAAGAAGGAGCCAAAGTAAGTTTAACTTAAAAATGTTATAATGCCATTATCAAAGCCAAACATTCCTGCTAGACTATTGAGCAATTTCTTCCGTGTGCGAATTTAATTTCTTTTAAAAAAAAAAAAAGCACACTGGATGATCAGCACCATTTTCGATTTCTTGAATCAATACTGCTCCAATCCCAACATCACATGCATCAATACACAGTCTAAATGATTGGTTCCAATGTTGAACTTTAAGAACTGGGGCGCTTTTAGTTATGGCTTTTAATTTATCAAAAGCTTCCTGACACTTCTCAGTCCAAAGAAACTTGTTTTTCTTGCTTATACAAATTTGTAAGGGGCTTAACAATTATGGAAACATTGGAACAAATAGTCCGATAGTATCCAGTTATTTCTGAAGACAGCAACAGTTGCTTTGTAGTAACAGGCACAGGGAATTCAGAGATATCCTTGATCTTAGCATCTATAGGCTTAACTTGTCCATATCCTAGAATAGGTAGTAGAAAAGTTACACTAGCAAGGCAGAACTCACTTTTAATAGGCAGAATATTTAAATTGTTGGATGCCTAATTCGTAATTGAATTGCTGGGAAATTCCAGACATAAAATTTGCTATTGTTTGAGATTTAATATTCCTAAAAGAAATTGCCTCTGGAAACCTTGCCGACATACGTTATGGTCAAGATGTATTGATTACCTGACTTAGTCTTAGGTAAGGGACCAGCACAGTCTACCATTATTTTACTAGAGGGTTCGTCAAATGTAGGGATGGGTTGCAGATGAGTCTTACGTATCTTCTGATTGGGTTTTCCTACCATTTGACAAGTACGACTAGATCTACATTATTTACAAACATCACTTTTAATATTTGGCAAGCAGTGAGTCAAGATTTTGTGATAAGTCTTATTAATCCCTAAATGACCAGCCAAAGGAGTTTCATGGACCAGACTAAGTACTTACTGTCTGTAAGATTTTGGAACAGTTCACTGACCACTCCTCACTAGCAGGTACCTCAGGACGTCGCCATTTTCTCATAAGAATTCCATTTTTAATGAAATAACAGACAGGAACATCAGTGGCTTCAGATTCACTAATGGAACTCTATATAACTGATATACCACGAGATGAAGAAAAGTTTCATTAAGAGGAAACGAGGCTTACCGAGTTTCCTATTCATTGAATATCTTTTTACACAGCCAGCGGTATGTCACAAATACTGTGTATATTTTATTTATATCACACGCAAATGCAAAAATTTTCATTTCAAACGGAGATAAAGCTGACTTATATATTCATTGATATTGATATTTCGTTCTAGTAGCTTTGTTGCCTAAAGGCTTTGTTGTTACATGTCGAGTTGGATTAACTTTTGGGACAAATGTTCTATTACCCCCTGCTTCTTCGTTACTCATTTTTATTTTGTTCTAGGGTTTAGTTTTTCTAATACTGATTTTTTTTCATTGGATTCTACTGGGGTCATCTGTCCTTGTATTTCTTTTGATCGCTCCGATTCTGTAATAATTCTTTATACAATTAACTTGTGTTTGACTTGGTGGTCCTGTCTGCATCATACCATTTTGTCGTGTTTTATCTATTTTATTATTCGGATGGATGCATATTGTTTATGTCGTTTTTGTTCGTCATCGTCACGGAATTGTATAAATTCTTGTATTTATTAAATACATGCACTAAGGTTTCGTTTTCAAACTTGCTCACATTCTGCATTTCCAATTCTGTCAATGAATCGATTTTTGGAATAGGAAACGATTCTGTTTTAGTGTCACTGTTCATTTTCTATTGTCAGTACACAAAGTATTATCTGGTTTCAGCACTAAAAAATATGGTGAAAACTATAATTATATTTGCTTGGTTCTGAGAAATCATTATCCAGTAAATATTGAAGTTCATTTCTCAAACATTATTGTTTAAGAGGATTCATCATGTACGGATGTTGTTAGATATGGGTAAAACATACAATTTCAAACTCATGGTATATTGTACTTGTTCGTGTTGGGAACAAGTGCTCATATTCAAATAATATCTGTTTTCTTTAACTCTTTTCTTATTGCTGCAGATTTGAGGATTTATCCAGATTATTCTATTTTTCTGAATTACGAAGATTGGTTAAACCAAAATCACTATAAAACGTTTGCAAGCAATCATTCAAATCTCAATGTGTGTGACAGGTATACAACTAAAATTGGCTGATATTTTAACAGGGCTATCTCTATCAACATACTCCTTAACATATTTATATAACACGTTTTTTTTTGTTGTTGTGAGTGTTAATGATCTAATTTAAGGTACTTATTTTTGTTTAACTGTATAAGGACCATAACGCCATGCTTGAAGAGGAGAGGTACGGCCAGTCAAGAGAGAGGGAACCTTATCACCAGGCTGGATTACTCATTTCTTTTGTATTTATGTCATGCCTTGATTTCATGTTTGACCTGGTCTCAGATAAGGAATCGACATAGTCTACCATTATTCTGCTAAAAAAAAACAACACTTTACTATTACTCTACAACTTTTCAAATGTTGTATAATGACCCACCCACCCAACAATACTGATTTACATCATCAACTATAATACACTCTAAAATGCACTTAATGTAGTGCTATTATTTACACTTAGTTTGATTACGTTTTGGAGATTTTATTGTAAATGTTTAACTAAAGTGATGCATTGAATTCAGGAGATATTTAGAATATAGACTGAATCCATCGGATGTATGGGCACGAATACGTGTTGGTTTACTGGACGTGTGTTTGCAAATTGATATATTGATGAGATTGATGTATATTTATTCTGTGATGCAATGGTGGAGTTTGTTTTTTTTTTAAATTTTAAACGAGAAAATGTAAATATCATATAAGAGTTTAATTTGATGTATATAATGTTGCACAAATTAAACCAATCTTATGAATAACAGTGTCGACCTACTGATATTGTATTTGAAAAGTGTGCTGATTTTCTCCAAGTCTGTTCTCTAGGCATTCTCCCACAGTCATAGATCTCCGTTGGGACACCCATCAAATGATATTACTTTCACGGTTGTTTTTAAAAAAAAAATTTGTTCCATGAATTCATGTTTTATTTTTTCTACATATATTTTACAGTGAAGTGTTTTGCGCCATGCAATATTATTGCTTTTAGGCACAATTTAATCAATCAACATAAATCGGATTATTGCCGTTTCCTTCTGTTGAAAGTACCTTTTAATAATAAGAGATCGATTTAATGTAATAAGTGTACAGATGATTCGTACATGACGAGGAGCTTCTTATGTTTGCAGTCCTTTTATCTCTGGATGTAATACGACAGCTTACCAAAAAAAAAAAAAAAACCAGCAAATAAAGAGGCATTAGCTTTCCGTGAACACCACACTATCAGAAAGTATTAAAATAAAGTGTTATCAATACTAAAATATGAGTATAACAATGACTATGACAGTTTCTAACCACATATAACGTTGAATCCTCTTTCTTCGTAAATGCACCTTATTAAACAGCTTTTACACAGAATCTTATTGGGACCTCAATTATTTCGTTCCCTGATCATGAATCTTTTTTTTGTTTTGCTAGTTTCTTTTTTAGTGCGGTGTTTTAGCATTGCAACTGAAGAAACGATCTAGCATTGCTGATGTGATTAGGAACAAACTTATGTTATTGTATCAACTGATAGGCTGACCTGAGAGTAATCTGATTTAGAATTAACCTGGCTGCGATTACCCTACTTATCTGGGCTGAAGACAACGATACTGGCAATGTCAACAATAGCGTACTGACTTAATGTAATGTCGATGCTAGCAAAAACCAACACCAGACTTCCTACATGGTAAGGCTATTTATTTATAGATCCATGAAATATGCCAGTCTTGCTTTTCGTTTTGTATTTAAACAGGCATTATTTCCACTCTTGTTTAGAGTTTGTAGAAAGCTATCAATAGAAGTAAATCAGTGTGCAAACTGAAATATCTAAAATATTTTCCGATGCTCTATTGTATTCAACCTGATTGTCCATTGAGAGTTAAGATAATGAATCTAACTTCATTCAGATTAAGCAAATACAATCCGAAATTTATATAACATGAAAAGGGTTTAAGAATTTCTATAATGACACAGGTGCTACGAGATAAATACTACCGCTCGCTCCAAGCTCTTTTTACACCCCGAAGATTATCAAGTGCATGGGAACAGGTAAAAATCAAGATGTCAAAACAAAAACACATATAAACATAGATTTGTATAATGAGAAATATCCTTAAAATTGCAAAATAAGTTTCAACTTATTTTAGGTACATATCAAAACTGACACGGTACACATTGACTTAACACCTGTACTGATTGATATTCATGAATGAGTGAACAAACGTTCAGATTTTTCCATTTATCGCCCCATACAATAAACATATCATCATATCGGTTCATCTTTTATATATATATATATATATATATATATATATATATATATATATATATATATATATATATATATATATATATATATATATATATATATATATATATATATATATATATATATATATATGTATGTATGTATGTATGTATGTATGTATGTATGTATGTATGTATGTATGTATGTATGTATGTGATACTCTTCATACTTATTTTCGCATCATGTATATTTTCATTTGCTGTGTTCTCACATATCCTTGTACATTTTCTGATGCCCTACTTTTAAGCCAAGGTAAATTTGCATGTATGTATGTATGTATGTATGTATGTATGTATGTATGTATGTATGTATGTATGTATGTATGTATGTATGTATGTATGTATGTATGTGATACTCTTCATACTTATTTTCGCATCATGTATATTTTCATTTGCTGTGTTCTCACATATCCTTGTACATTTTCTGATGCCCTACTTTTAAGCCAAGGTAAATTTGCGATGTATGTATGTATGTATGTATGTATGTATGTATGTATGTATGTATGTATGTATGTATGTATGTATGTATGTATGTATGTATGTATGTATGTATGTATGTATGTATGTATGTATGTATGTAGCTTTCGAAGGCACCTCTGCATAATGTGAATCATATCCTTCCAACCAAACACAAAGATAATATATCTTGCATTTGTATTGAGACGGATTTTTTTTTTAACAGTCACTTTTGAGACTGGTTTGATTTCAGATAGTTAGGGTATCTGATCAACTTCATAAAATATTTAAATAAACTAGTATGAAGCACAAATATGAGGGAAACGTACATCTTAATACCAGTCTAAATCTTTTAAATTATTTGGCACCATTTGGTAAACGGCATTTTGCACTTGTTGTTTCAAACCAAGTAGGTGGTGTTCAAAATGGAAATCTTCGTTCTGACATTTTATTTCAAAATTATTTGAAGAAATATCTTTGTCGGCTGCGATTTCGGGGTTTTTCTTCTCGCTTTGTTATTGTCTTGTGCCTGAAACAATCGACCGTATTCATTGTACGTCTTTGTGTAAACCATTCTAACCAAACAATTTATATTCTGGCTATCAAAAGTGTTAGGCCGTTAATTTTATGTAGCAAACTTGCGCTTAAATTTAATTACGCTAAAGGCATTCTTACTGAAAACTTGACATAATCAATTTCGAGTAAATCAGTCACTCAGAAGTAAAGTGAAACAAATATATATTATATAGCAAATGAAACATATGTTGAACAAAGTCTTACATTATGTATATTTCTTGAATATATGCGCGCAGTTTAATTTCATAATAATCATCTAAAAAAATATTTTATCATCATCTTGCTGTCTGTATGTACATTTTATGTTGAAAAAGTAAAATGGTACACTAATCAAAACATGCTATATCCACCATAACTGTATGATCCTTCAAATCATAACAGTTCGAGAAATGAATGCTTAGATAATTCCTAGTAGAGAAAATATTAATACACAATCTACAAAGTACATCAAACCCATGTAGGGAGCGTACTCACTCAATAGTCATGTTGGCTCAATATTTCCTCTACTTAATTTTCAATCAGACATATATCAGAAGGCGATAGTTACATTGCTTTTGTCAAATACATGACACATATACCGTGATTGTAACTTAGTAAGAATATAAACCATCTGAGAACTCTTCGTTATTATTCGTGTTATGCGTATGTGCCTCTAAAACTCTTGGGAACCTATTAGTTATGATTGTGCTTTCTCCCTTTTTAATAAATACGTATGCAATATTACAACTCTTAACACCTGTGTTTGTGTTTTGATATAAGTTGCGAAAGGAACAAAAACATGCTTATTAAGTTTCGAATACAGTAAGAATATTTCACTATATCAAAATGAATTGAGAATAGTCGCATTAATTTTCTTGTCAACATTCAATTAATATTTAATTACAACAGCCATTCGAAAAGCTACGGAATCTTTTTCTTATGGTTTACACGCTTGTTCAGACTGTGAAGATCATCATAATGCGATGGTTTGATTCCATGATGGATAAAGTCTATTCAGTGAATCAATATATTTGATGTTTAAGGTATCGAAATCAATTTTATGTCTCAAATTTTGGAACCAGGCAGCAATCCTGCTATGTTGAATAAGAGAGAAAATAAAACTATTTCAAACAATTGGCATGCATGCTGATAAGGTGTTGCTTTATTTCTGAGGTAACAAGGTGACAAGCCAGGAATACCAACGTTGATGCTTTCCACCAATGTCAGTGGCGGAAGAAGTGTGAGGATTTGTAGGTTTAGGGATTGTGGATAAAGTGTTTTAAACGAAATTGTTATGCTGGAGTGAAATAGAAGGTGAGGCTGGTATCTATGGTGATAATTCTCAGAGATAATTCTCCATCTTGTTCTCACGTTGGAAGAGAATCATTTCTGACTGATTCTATATCCCGGTCGATCCTAGGTAATTAAATATATCAAAGTCGTGATGCTCCTTTTCTTTCGAATGTATGTGCATGAATTTGACAGGGCTCATAAAATGTTAACATAACCCTACATGACCTCGGTCTTCTTTTAATTTCTCTGTCGTGTTTTGGTGTGCGAATTGGTTATATAATAATATTTTGTACAGTTACATGTCTAGAGCATTGACATTTGTTAATGAGTGGCTTTGTGCCAATGCACATAAAAAAAAAAATATCCTTTTGAAGTGAATAAATGGTCTGCACCCTTAAGACCCAACATGCACATGCAATTATAGCACGAGTTAAGGTGCTTCTATTCAAAGGACAACGAAATGCCGTAGATATATTTCATATCATTATGACATAGATGTATTTCATATCGTTATAACATAGATGTATTTCCTATCGTTATGCTTCTTCTGATAAATAACTTAACTTTTTTTAAAATGAAATTCAGACAAAACAATTAAATATATAGAATGTATTACTATTTACGTATATATATATATATATATATATATATATATATATATATATATATATATATATATATATATATATATATATATATATATATATATATATATATATATATATATATATATATAATTCTTATTTTATTTTGATTGTTTTGAACTGTGCCAAAAGTCGCAGTAAAACAGATGTCACAGTCGACGCAATGAAAAAAATATTTATATTGTATCAATGAACGTTAAACCAGGAGTTATGTTACGTATATTTGATTTAAATAATTTATTTATTTTTATCAGATTCAAATTTGACATTTTGGAGTAAAAATTCATTCATTGGGAAATTTTTCTAGAAATTTTCACTCTACAAGTAAACAACGGATGTTAACCTCATTTTATGACCTTGCTTCAGAGTGTAAACAAGCTTCTAAAATGATTGGTTGATTGCAAGGACATTAGAGCTTTATTTGTAAAATGATTGGTTGATTCCAAGGACATCTTTCTAGATCATACTGTATACGTTACTTTGCGAGCATGGGTTCGTTCTATGACCTTCTAGAAAATCACGTGACCCCTTCCTGTTTACGAGAGAATCAGTATATAGCTGTGTTTTAGAAGCTAACGGTTCAGTAGTTAGTCTGGGCTTTAGAATGCAAAGATGTGTGTGCTATTGTTTGAGTGTAAATTATTTTAATTCGTTTGGGATCAAGAGGAATTTATTGTGTTATTTATCTAGAAATTATTTGTGCTCATTTGAATTATTATAAAACCAAAACTGACTTCATCACTTGACATCGTCGTCCATATTGGATTACATCGTCAAGGTTCAAACCGGGAACTATTAAGACATTTTATTATCAGGACTCTTGCAATTCCACTAGTGGATTATATTGTGAATTAATTTTGGATTAATTTTTGGACTTGATTCTCTAAAACCTTAAGTTTAAATATTTTCTTTTATGAAAATATTTGATCTCAATAAATTGTTTGTTAAATTTTTACAAGCTTGTTATTTTCACTTCTTTCTATGTTGCTGCTTATTCGAGCATAACCACGTAACAGTTATATTTCATAAAGCACTATAATAGGAATATTAAAGCAAAGAGAAAATATCAATGCAACTTTTTCTCCTACAAATTTACAAAAGTGTAATGCTATTCATAATGTGTAAATGAACTTTATGAATAGTTCCTGACACGACACGCTCAGATGCACACGTGATAGCTTAAGTAGTTAAACCTTCTAGTAGTACCTTTTCCCAATGGGAACGGGAACATAATAGTTCCAAATTATACAACAACGCATAACGACTCATTTTAGAACTTTATTTTCAATCTCCATAAAGAGATTGTTGCTGATTTTATAGAAACTAATATTTCATGTTTAACAACACAATTTTATCAGCGATAAAGATTTAATAGTATATTAAAAGAGCGCTGCCCGCCCTAGCCCTCAGCTGTCTGATGAAACGATTCATATGATAACAAGCCTGGTATTGCTATTCCTTCTGGATTTTGATTAAAATGTCTGTTCTTGCCTGATTTACTTTCAGGTTAATGACCACGGGCTGTAGCGTATCTATGTGCTTCTGTCAATCACTTAGAACATGATTACCATTGATATAGTTGGTAAATGAAGTTAACTCTTGACATACTTCTCTTTTCTTTTTCGGGATAACTATTCTGTCTTTCCTGATATTGGCTGTACATCGTAACATATTAAGTTGGATAGTGCGTTAGCAATATATTTCATACACATTATATGCTAGTAAAATTAATACATAATACAGTTGTCCTTGTTGTACCATAATTCGTACACATTTGTAGAAAATTAGCAAAAATTGCTGGAGGGGGTAGGGGGTCGTAACGTAATTTGTATGTGTCAAAATCTAAAAATCGTGGAATAAAATGCTGGAAATTTGCCGTTCAAACTAATAAGAAATCACGCTAAATTAGCAGATATACTAATGTAACAATTATCTTTTGTCACTTTAAAACTAGAACTCATATTCGTTCTAGCGATAGAATTTCATTCGAATACAAACAACTCTCAGAAACGTTATGGGTTTCGAAGTTCATGCTTGCCAATGTAAGGTAACGACGATGTTATAATGGATGTTATAATGTGTGTGTGTGTGTGTGTGTGTGTGTGTGTGTGTGTGTGTGTGTGTAATGTGACTGGGTGGGACATCATGCTTCATGTCAGCGGCATGATGCCCCAGTGCTAGACATCACTATAAACTGCCCCACTGCAGACATCGTAATGAAATGACTGAAAAATGAAGAGAGACGCAATGTGCACCATGTGAAATGGGCTATTAACAGCTCCTATAAGACTATGTTCCACATAAAAATCCATATAAACTAAAAATGAACAAAAGTCACAAACATCACCTGTTAGGATACAATAAAATAGAGTGTAGTTTCTATGAAATAAAACCAAATCAAAAACAGTTTGTGAAGCGAGATTTGTGATACATTTAAGATGGTTAATATTGGTTCTGTGATTAACCTTTGTTGTGAAAGTGACATTACTTAAAATAGGATATTTATTAGGATGGCTATGACCTTTCGTCAATGATGATTGCAGGTTTTACACACAAAGCTAATATATATATTAAGGTAGAATAAATTAATATTTGAAAACTGAATAAATTATGACTTAAATCATTTCTTTGCTTTCAGTGTATGAAATCCTTACTCTCTGCTAGTAGTAATCTGAGAGCCACGAAACCAATGATGTTGGCCGCAAAACGTTTCCTATTTTCGTGTCTTAATCAAAGACTCGTACTTATTTGCCTAGCAATTTCTAACAGTCTATTCATTTTGTAAGCACTTTCCTGAGACTATTTTCAAATGAATTCTTTCCTTAATTTTTATTAATCGACTAATTTCATTTATGTAAGTATGATGATTACAATTATATATGATTGCTGGAGTTACGATTAATCTGAGATAGATATACAAAATTCGAAAATAAACAGTAGGTTATATTTAGGAATAAAATATTGATAGGCTTTTTTCGAGGGGGTCTTTTTAAAAAACTTTTTTGAGGACAGCATATTTTCGAGTTTGTGTTTTACGACAGTTCATTTTGGAGGACGCTTTTTTTCAAGCATATTTTAGAGGATCGCTTATTTTAAAACTTATTTTCGAGGACAGATTATATGCAAACCTATTTTTAAAGTATCTGAGTTTTCAAGCATAAATATCGTTAGGACGCAATTATTTATGGTTAATTTAAATGATTTTGTATCTAAATGAGAATGCAAAAAATATTTTAAATTCATACGTTTAAATTTAGCATCGACAGATGATGTGATTTCCATGCAAAATGAAATTTGATTTGACAAATACAATTGTTTTAAAACATTATGTTCAAACCACACGTTAAATTATAACATAAGAGATATACATAAATAAAAAGCAGTATATTTTTAAAGGAGGAAGTCGACGTTGTTTCATATATGTATGCCTTTGATGTTTGCTTATTTCTCAATTATGAAATTGGCTGTGAATATCCATTTGATCTTCTTCAAGCTGTAAGACGTATGAAATAAATTGAAACTCTTTATCTTCGAAAACGTCCTGGCTCAATCAATAGATAAAACATGAAGCAAATTCCATACGTTTTGGATTTTAAGACGGCGAGGTGTATAAGTAATTAATGAAATACCTGTACCCTAGAGCGTCGTCAATTAAAGACTATTTGCATAAGTGGGAGATATTCCAGGTACAACCCATGAACAGTGAGGCCAACCCCCAGTGGATTTGTTGAAACAGTATATTTAAAAGAAAATTATTAACACCGGCCAATGCAACAAATCAACCTGTCAGAGGCGCATGTTGAGAAAGAAATTACTGGTGATTTGGGGATTGTGTGAAAAAGTGTTCAATAATGCAACCTAATTTGTTTCTACACTGTGTATCATAAAACAGTTTTATCAAGACATGTTGAGAAAAGAGCTAATAAATTGTCTGAAGCAATTTAACTTCGCGGTAACATTTTTTTTAAAGCACTATTCCACATTCAAGGCAAACAATATATATATATCTTCGCGAAAAAAATTGTTTGTGAAAAAGTAGCATACCAAATTCAAAGCCAATAGTTTAAATATCTGCACGATAACATTTTTTTTTAAAAATGAGCATACGACTGCTCTGGTGGCCTAGTGGTTAGAACATCAGCCGCGGGAGCGGGAAGTCGTGGGTTCGATCCCCGGCTGAGTCATACCAAAGACTTACAAAAATGGTACTAACAGCTGCCTCGCTTGACGCTCAGCATTAAGAGGTTAGTGTTAGGACTGATCGGCTTGGTGTCAGGAGAATATGACTGGCTGGGACATCATGCTACACGTCTGCGGCATGATGCCCCAGTGCTAGATATCACTATAAATTGCCTCACTGCAGACATAGTAGCGATATGACTGAAAAATTGTTACAGCTACGTTAAAAATCCTAATGAAACAAACAAACAAACAAAATCAGCATAATTTTACAATATTCGCGATAAATTACAAATTAAAAAAAAAAACAACAGTATTTTAAACTTATGGCAAACAAAGCAGATACAAAAATTCAATGATACAAGTAGCCTTTCTTAATACCGTGGACAAAGTTGACAACTGCTCGGCAGGCTGGTATATATATATATATATATATATATATATATATATATATATATATATATATATATATATATATATATATATACATATATATGTGTGTGTGTGTGTGTGTGTGTGTGTGAGAGAGAGAGAGAGAGAGAGAGAGAGAGAGAGAGAGAGAGAGAGAGAGAGAGAGAGAGAGAGAGAGAGAGAGAGAGAGAGAGCATTCACAAATTTAAGGTTATTCAATTTTAACTTGGAGTTGAATTAGTACCGTGAGTCCTACAATAAAAATGGGCTTAACATGATCAGTCTGGAATGGTTCTTGAGTGTAAATATCTATGCCAAATATAGTTATAAAATGATGGGCATATCAAGGCCCAAGCAGGAATGCTAAAGTCAAACATCTATTCAGGACTTAATGTTGTACTGTCCGGCACCCACTTTATGTAGTAGCATGGACCACCTAGAATCAAAACGGGAAATAACAGCAGTACGCCTTAGGTTTAAATGGGCGCTGGTGGAGTTGTTCCGAACGAAAACAGAAATTAACAATGAGCTTATAAATTTGGCATCTATGCCGTCGAGAACATCTTGTTTACTTCGTTACAGTGTTAGAAGTTATTGACATCGATTGGCACACAACAAATTCATCAAATCATGTGAAGTGCCCAATTACCAGTTATCCACTGTCTTTGTTTGTTTGTTTTAGGGTTTAACGCCATTTTTCAGCACCCGATAGGCTATACATGGCGGCCAGTATTATTGGTGGAGGAAAAACCCGGGAAAACCCCCGGAAGCAACCACCGACCCACGAGAAGCTACTGGCAAGCTTTCTCACATAACTACATTAGCCGAATCTTAGATTCGAACCCACACAGACAGAGGTGAGACGGCAGTGATCCCTAACGGAAAGCGCTTTAGACCACTCGGGGCACCTTGTTCACTGTCTAAACTATACCATAAAAAAAATCGAAGTATGTAGTGACCAATACCCCACAACATACCATCAATGCGCCATGGATATTGATTAACACCCAGTCATCTACTAAAAACTCACATTATGCAATCAATACGCCGTGTGCATTATCTATACTCCTGATCATGTTGGTGGTAGTGCAAGTAAATGTGCATAAACGGTTTAACGTTATAAATAGCTTTAATCATAGAAATAACTCCGAATAACATTCAAATGGACGTAAATTCAAGCGGACATAAAAAAAAGCACTTATAATAAGCAGAGACTAACAAATTGCCTAATGTTTTTTTTTTATATTTTGGATCGAAAACCTAATTTGAGCAAAAAATTTTATAATTATAAATTTGATGCATTCGACAAACCAGCTATTAACTAAATACCACTCCATGATTTTGCGTTAACATAATTTAAACATTAAAATATATACAGGTTGACTTCCATCAATATTGGTTAAAAAATTTCTAAACATTAAGGAAAATTTTATACACTAAATTGAAGAGAAAAAAGTATGTGACTACGGCACAATTAGCACGATAGCAACAGTCCAGACTAGTTATTTGGGCAAAGTTTAACAAAGAGAGTAAAATTGGTTTTTCAGTGCATACTTTCGCCGCCCCTTTATACTTCAGGACATGTCTTTTCTTTATTGGTCTCTAACGGACATTGTTCTAAATTTGAGTAGTACGAGGTGCGTACATTTAACCCGAATTACACGTTCATGCGGCTGAAAACAATTTTTGGAAAAGTGAGTGATAGAAGCGTGGGAGGGAGCAATAATGCCTCTCAGAAATGTTGGAGAGAGTTCTGCTGGCGTCTTCCGAGTGAACACGAAGCCTAAAAGATAAGTAATAACAGTAGCAGCAATATCAAGGAAAAATAATAGCAGCAAGTCTTCATACGGCAAGAGAGAACCTGGTATAGGAAACAAATAAACCAAATTGTAGACTCCCCATCAGCAGATGCAACTCCAGCTATGATCAAATGGGCCATTCCTCAACAAATCAGCGCAGTAGATATATTTATCTTTTGGAGATCGATAACATCTACGATCAAGGATAAACACTATCGGACATTTTCAGGAGCACAAAGATCTTTCTTACTGCTCAGTGATTATTGCTATACAAGCTATATTTAAGATTTAATGTTTGTATGTAATTTACCTCCCAAATAGTTTTATTATTGTCGGACTGGGATGACTATACTCTTCGACGTTTTCCTGGAAAGGGTAAAGAAGGATGCATTGGAAGACCACGAGGACACTGTCATGAAGAACAATAACCAATCCTCTCTTCGCAGATGACACAGCTGGCTTGGCAGGAAATGAACAAGAACTGTCTGACTTAGTTGAACGCCTCGCACATCCTTCACAGCATACGGTATGGAGAGTAACACCCCACGACCAAACTGATGACAAACATCACACAGGCCATCAGTGCAGAGATAAAAGTCACAAGAGAGAAGCTGGAAATAGTCACAAGCTTCAAATACCTTGGATCAAGTATCAGAGATCAGGGCTCCAAACGGGAACTACTTTACAGGATTGCTCAGACAACTGAAGTGGTACAAATATGTCTAGCGATCATCAGGTTTGGCAAAAATAATCTTGCATGTTGCAATGCAGAAAAAGAGGCAGATATGAGAAAAGGTGAAAAGACATTAAAGTAATGACAGGCATAAGATTTGGGGATTCTCAGTTATGGAGACTTCTTTAGTTGCTGCTCTTGCTGCTGCTGATGATAATCGTCCCCAAAATGTTTATAAACTTGTTTAATTTAAGTGTACAAAAGTTTCAAAAACAATAAACGCACAAGGACAAATATTAACTTCAAATCATTTTTGTTCTGGTTATTTTGTTTCTCCATCAAGAGACATAAACAACAGCTTTTTAAGAAGGTACGTATCCCAATGCTGTGTTCGATCTTTTAGTCTCAGGTATGGAGACTTCTTTAATGGATAGGCAAATCTTATAAATTAGTTTTGAGCAAAAGAATTTTAATATGGATATATCATTACAGGTTTTTTTTTCTCCCCCAAAACGATTATGAAAACATGTTTCCATGTTATCTTTTCATTTTCGTTTGCATCGGAAACATCATTATTTTAACCATGTGCTGCATCTAAAGGCATTTTGGCAATTTCTAAATAGTCCTTAGGAGGTTTTTCAGTTGGTCCTCGTTTTGTATATGTGACAGGCGGGGAATGACGATACTTTCCAGGGCAGTGGAGAGGAGGGGGGTAAATTCTCTCTCTCTCTCTCTCTCTCTCTCTCTCTCTCTCTCTCTCTCTCTCTCTCTCTCTCTCTCTCTTGCAGAGTAGGAAATCTAAAAAAAATCATGAAAACAACGCACTCTCTATCTCTATCCTAATTATTTATCTCAATATGTTCTGATACTTCCTTATACGTATAAAACTATTTTCATTTAAAAAGGAATAGTATATAGTTCAGTCTTAAATGTTGATACCCTATGCTTTTCATGATCGGTGTACCGTTTTAAATGTGTATAACATGTACGAATAACGTTTCTTTTCTTTATAATAAAATTACCTCATGAATATAACAAGAGATTTACTGTGGCTATTTCGTACATATTATATTGACAATCTTGTCATAAGAATGAATTGACATTCTTTAGTGTTGGTAAAATAAATGTTCTGATCATTAAAATACAAATTACTGATCTTTCAACACTCTTACACCTGAGGAAATGCGTGGTGTTGACAGGTAAATGCTTCAACTACTTGATTATATTGAGCAACCATTGAAAAATTATTTATATTAATGAAATATCTTTGAGGTCTATTTCTAAGTCCTGTCTTCAATAAAGTGTTGACATCCCAAAGAGTTTTAAGTATTTAAAGAATATTGAAAGAAAATTCAAGCGACAAAACTGACATGCAAAGGTTGTCCGCATGAATGGAGATGACCGTAGATTTATATATTAACATGTGTGATGCGATTTGTTTCCTTACGAGTATGCGTTGGTAACAAAACGTATTTTAAAATATTTTAAATGTATTCCTTGTTTACATAACTGTTCCACGTGCAATGATAGAAACAAGTCTTCCCCGATTGAGCAGACGAAATAAGAAAATGTCTTCTGCAGTATTTCTTAAAAGGGTTATCTATGAGCAGTCACTTCCTTAGTGACATTTTTAAAAAATAATTGAAAACCAATTTGACCACAGTATATACTAGAGTAAAACTTAAACAACTGTACCAACGTAAATGACAAATATGTCGGTATAAGAGTAAAATTCAGACAACTGGTCAAATGCACAGTAAATCAAAAATATGTCGGTGTGAAAGTAAAACTTTGATAACTATCCAATATATAGTGAATGACAAGTATATCGGTGACAGTGTGAAATTTAGACAATTATACAAATGCACAGAAAATGACAAATCGGTCGGTGTGGAGCAAAACATAAACAGCAATAAACATAACAGTAAATGACAAGGTTGTCGATGTAAGAGTACAGTTTGACTATACAAATATACAATAACTGAACAAAATGTCGGTGTAAGAGTAAAACCTGAACAGCTATAAAACAAATATACACAGTAAATGACAACTTTGTCGGTGTAGGAGTAAAATGTGACTATACATATACACAGTAATTGAAATATATGTCGGTGTAAGAGTGAAACTTTGACAACTATACAACCGGGAGCGGGAGGTCGTCGGGTCGATCACCGGCCTAGTCATACCAAAGACTTACAAAAATGGTACTAACAGCTGCCTCGCTTGACGCTCAGCATTAAGAGGTTAGTGTTAGGACTGGTCAACCTGGTGTCAGGATAATGTGACTGGATGGGACATCATGCTACATGTCTGTGGCATGATGCCCCAGTGCTAGACATCACTATAAACTGCCTCACTGCAGACATCCTAGTGATATAGCTGAAACATTGTTACAGCTACGTTAAAAATCCTAATCAAACAAGCAAACAAAATGACAACTGTACAATACACAACAATGACAAATATGTCGGTGGAAAAAACATTCTCTTATATAAGTATACTACTACTACTACTACTACTACTACTACTACTACTAATAATAATAATAATAATAATAATGATGACTTTGTATAGTGCCTAATCGTTAGAAGCTCTAAGCGCTTTACAACATTTATAATGATATGACTACTCTTCAGAAAAACAAATAACAAAAACCATGAAATAGGAAAACATAAAAGACGTGCTGAAAAGATATAAGATAGAAAACATTATTAGGTCTCTAAGTTTGTTCCTAAGTTTGTTCCTGCAATCAAAAAAGGTGAGTTTTAAGAGCACTCTTAAAAGGGACCACTGTGTCTTTGTGTCTAATTTCAATGGACAATTCGTTCCACATCGCCGGGCCCTGGTATGCAAAAGAACGTTGTCCATGACTTCGTTTTCATAGTGAGAACAATGAGTATACGATTGTCAGAAGAGGAGTGTAAGTATCTTGCTGGTGAATACACATTGGTGAGGCCGGAGAAGCATGTTGGACTGGAGTCTGTCATTGAAACATAGCACTGATAACAAATTTTGTGTTTGATTCTGTATCGAATGGATAGCCAGTATAGGGTACAGAGCAGTGGTGAGGTGTGCTCTCATCGAGGTACTCTAAAAATGATGCGAGCAGCAGTGTTTTGAACTTTCTGAAGTTTCTTGAGTAGATATTGTGACGAAACAGACAGAATTGAGTTACAATAGTCCAGTCTTGAAAGTACTAATGAACACACAAGTGTTTTAGTGGCATCAACTAAAAGATATTTGCGAATGGAACTGTTGCGTCTCAGTTCAAGATATGCAGCCTTGCATATGTTCATGACATGTTGGTGCAATGCGAGAGTACTGTCTAGAGTAACACCTAGGTTTCGTACTGACTGTGTGAATTTAATGTTGGTGTTGCTGATATTTATTGTCTGAGGTAAAGGATGTGAATGAGAAAGTCTTTGTGTTGTGATCAGAATAGCCTCAGTTTTATCATCATTCATCTGCAGTTTGTTACATGTCATCCATGATATCACATCAGAAATGCACCTCTCTATTCCATGGATGATAGCATCAACTTCAGTTGGGTGGCTAGACTTGTATATTTGGGTGCCATCAGCGTACCATTGGTTGGAGGGCTGGGTGATGATCTATGACACTTCAGAGCGGCTGAGTGTATAGAATGAATGGAACATTTCCAAGAACAGACCCCTATGGAACACCACAACGTAGATCAACTGTATTCCATTTGCAGATACAATTTGTGTCATGTTGACTAATTAGGACTTGAACCACTGTAATGCCAAATACATGCTGGAGACGATGCAGTAATATATAATAGTATTGTGTCAAATGCTGCCAACAAATCAAGGATCGTGAGGACTGTAATCTTTCCACTATTCAAAGCAGAGAGAATTTCATTAAATACTTTCATAAGTGTAGTTTCAGTACTGTGGCAAGGGCGATGTGTAGACTGTACATTGCAAAAAAGACTGAATTCCAATTAGATACAAGTTGGGTTAGAACAACGTTTTCTAAGAATTTTTTTTTTAATGGGAGATTATAAACTGAACGGTAGTTTTTTAAATCGTTATGGTCAAGTCTTGCTTTCTTCAGCAGTGGCTTTATGATGGCAGTTTTGAAAAATGATGGGAATTCCCCCGATGAGAGAGAGAAATATTAATAACATCAGTTAGTGAAGGCAATATTGGGTCTAAGCACTCAAACAGCAGTGATGTCGGAATTGGATCAAGTTCACAATACTTTGGTGCACTCTTCATCACGATTGTCCGTACTGAATCAACAGAGACAGGTTCAAATGCTCCTAAAGGTTGTCGTTGAAATTCTGTATCATAACTGTATGGTGACGAGTCAGTTAAAATTGTGCAGTCAAGCGAATCGCTTAATGGTTTGTATTTTGTCACGGAAACAATTTGCTAATAGGTCCGGAAGGTCTGCTGGAGAGAAGGTAGTTGAAAGTTGTGTACATTGTTCCTTGACATTAGCATGTTAGTTATTTTTAAATGCTCTTTGCAGCTGGAATTCTCCGTGATCTTTGTAATGTAGTGGAATAATTTTGCTAAATTGACTATGTTTGTGACGTTATTTTTGGCGGCTTCATAGATTTTTTATGAATAGTGAGCCTGGTAGAAACCCAAATCCTCTCTGCTGTCTTATAGCAGTGTGAATCTGGTCTCTAACACTGATATACCATGGAGAACTTTTTTTTATTATTGATACTCTGCATTTGGTTGAACGCAGGCAGTTATCGAGTTGTTCTGCTGTAGGATGTAAGTAAGTTGTTAGGTTTTCTTTGATGTCATTCATGAATTTGGTTCTATTTATGATACGGAGGTTTCTCTTAGTAGCAAATAAAGGTGGAGGGTTAGGGACTGATACGTCGAGATGGAAAATAATGCAGAGGTGATCTGACGCATGTTCGTAGGATACAAAGGTGGATTGCAGAATATTATCATCAGGTCTATAAAGAAACCAGTCTAAAACGTGACCAAATTTATGGGTGGGCTGGTTAACGGACCGTTTAAGATTGAAAACATGAATGGAATCTAGGAGTTTTGACGTGTATGGGTTTCTAGGACAGTCAAAGTGAAAGTTGAAATCTCCAAGAATAATTAGGTTGCCACCTATCGAATTTCCATACTCCAAAAGATTCGGAAACTGCTCCAAAAAGAAATATTCAGTCAGCTTGTTTTTTTCTAATAGAAGGAGGGCGGTAGAGACAGAAAAAATTGACTGACCTTTGTTCCAGTGTGAGTATTGTTTGGACTAGTTCAAACGATGTGTGGCAGAAATTGAAGGTTGTGTTGTACTTAAGGTATTTTATCATGGAATTCTTTGTGATGACAGCAATTCCACCTCCGCAAGAGTTGCGGGGAAACGACTTGATGGAGTAATCGGTGGATGTTAAATCCGCATATTTGGGCTCATCGCCTTATGCTTTTAGCCATGTTTCTGTCAGAAAGAAAACGTCGATATTCTGGTCGTTGATAAAATTAACTATTTATGTGCGCTTTTCCGGTGATTCTACTGGCTGAGCGTTGAATAATGCAACACGTAGTGGTATCTCAGGGACAGTTGACACAACGGTTGACTATTTAAGATGAATTTGAACCAGGTTATCAAAATTAACAATCGAATTTTTAAATTCTTTATCTGTTACGGGCGAAAGGGAGATAACTGGAATTCTTCTTCATGTTCTATGCCGGCCAGCTTTTAAACAACGTTCCTTTTTCGTTTCCGATTACATTTTTAATTAATGATGAATGTAGTCCCAGTTCCTTTAGTCTTGAGCACAATGTAGTATCAAGAGCCAAGTTGTGGTCATTTAATGCAGTTAGTGAGGCTCCATCATAGCGTAAGCGGATTGATTGGTGATCACGTCATGGCGGTTTATTAAAAAAACAAATGACGTCTTAACAGTGGAACAAAACAGCTGAGAAAAATTCTGATTGTTCTCCTTTCCAAAACAAGGAGATGAAGAAACACATACGAACTGAACACCCAATGTATGATGAAACACAATAATGTAGACGAAGATAGACAATAAGCACATATATCATGAAAAATAGCACAAAAACAGAAGAGCCTCCGTCAAGCAGTTAAGCCATGGCGGCCATCTTTCCGAAAGTTAAAATTACCAAAATAATATATTTATTTGGAAGAATATAGATTGATGTGACGGGGAAAATAAAATTTCTTACTTGAATATCCATTTAATATTAGAACATTTCCAAATCAGAATATAAAGCAGTCAATTGAAATCGCATTATCGAATACTTCAGGCTTCGCTGTCAATGAAAATGGCATTATCATATTCTTCTGACACTGTCATCAATTAAAATCGCGTTGTCGTATACCTCTGGCTCTGTCAATTTAAATATCGTTATATACTTCTAGCTCTTTCTCTCCATCCATTATTTTGTACATTTTCTGAAGAGGAATACCGTAGCACGTTAAACGTTGAATTCAGCAATACACTGAAAACAAAGCATTGCAAGAAAACCCATTTATGTCAATTATGTATACAAAATTTAGATACTCCTAGTCCGAACTAGTGCGACGATGACTACTGTACATGCTGTACATGCTTACATAATTATGTACATATCTGTTATTATAGTGTTGCAAATGAAGTTTACATTGCTAATGATGAGCAAAACCAGCATGACATAAACTTTAAGACAGCAAAAACACCAATAGTATTTGGCCAGTCATAATACATTTGTATATCGTCAGTATTTCGAACTCAGTTTAGGAATATAATTCTCCTTGCACCATGTCATAGCAGGAGCGTGGTCAAACTGACCAAGGTATTCCAGTTGTTTTCCCCTGTCCCAAATTCTTACGTTCAGCTATCACAAGTACCTGACATTACTTGCTGTGTTGGAACAGCAGTTAACGTAATAACATGATGCATTGAGAAATGTAATTAATGACAATGCATCATTTCTCCTCCATTACTTTCCGATGAAATACGCAGAGAAAAAAATGTGAATAACATTTCTCCAATGCATGAACTACGGTAAGTAAAAAATATAACATCTGCAGACACCAATATGGCTTCTCCACACGACGCAAAATAAATACATAAAATGCTTGTTGTCAATATAGGAAGCTTTTGATCACAATATGAAACATGTGGACACGAATGTGTTAGAGTTCGGTCTGCTCTGACTTAATATCATGCTTCAAGTTTTAACACATGCAGGAACAGTGTGATCTGGGTTTATCAGCAAGGGTTTGTAGAATGAAGGGTAGAGATACGATGATGGTCGCCACACAAGTGGATTCCAGTGAATGATGTAACGATTTAGCCCGCTTCTATTTGTGGAGCCCGAACTCAATTTCGGCTAAATAAGTAGGTAGAACTTAGGTTTGATTTGTCTCCGTCATATTTTTATTTTTAACATATATTTAACTCAGGAAAAGTGGAATGCGTGTGTAACAGTGAAAGGGTTTGTAAAATAAGGGTAGAGATACAATGATGGTCACCACACAAGTGCATTGCAACGAATGATACAAGGAATGACCCCACTTCAACTTTGGTACCTGACGTCAATCTCGTCAACACAAGTCTCAAGTTAGATCGGACCTAAATTTCATTATATTAGATCGTAGGATTCTGAACTTAAATTTAAGCCCAGACTGAAGTTTTGTCTCTGAAATTGATGTCTTAACTCTCATCTTACAATGGACAGGCAGATAACCAGCTATTGATGACACATTAGTATTCCCTATAATTTGCGTGATCTTTGTTGGAGGGACCCATGCAACATGATACGTATGACTTGTACTATATATCTAAACATTTTCTAGAAATAGTAACATGG
Organism: Unio delphinus; assembly: GCA_029339505.1. Classification (NCBI taxonomy): domain Eukaryota; kingdom Metazoa; phylum Mollusca; class Bivalvia; order Unionida; family Unionidae; genus Unio; species Unio delphinus. The sequence continues at coordinate 8,013,672 of JAQISU010000057.1, read as the reverse complement.
AGAGTATTCATTTCGCAAGAGGACCAAGGCTAGTTCAACTTCTTGCTTTTGTACCAAAACAGAGGCGTAGCTATGATATTTTGCGCCCGGGGACGAACTATAAAATTGGCGCCCCAGCCCCCTCCCCGTTTAATCACATTTTTCTATTACCCTTGTTTGCTTATTATAATGTAACGTTATAAGCCTCATTTTGGCGCCCATGTACCTTGGCGCCCGGGGACATATGTACCCCCCTGCCCCCCCCCCCTCCTAGCTACGCCTCTGGTAGCAAAGCTCGCTTTCATCAGTTGTATTTTAAAATGTCTTGCCTAGACTGTCTTAAGTTTGTTAAATGGTACGTCTCTGACAAAGACGAGATAATCATTGGCTTTAATATACTTATATGTGCTATATTTGTATACTCTAGAGACCATGGCTCATATTCCGAACCAATCCATTTGCGAATCACTAGGAAACTTTGCTAAATAAGTGTTTAAAGGAACAGAAGAATTATATTTTCAATAATGCCTTTCGCACGTCGGTCCAGTCACCACTGATAATGCGGACGACAGGTTCAATCTTTTGCTTGGTTTAAAGGTTTTGTTTATGTGTCTCAGTGAACTAACTCATGCACATCGTAAATTGTATCATCTCCGCCTTCACATGGGTCCAAAAGCTTGCTTAGTTCATCCATATACAATTCTAATAAATCGAAAGTTTTGTATCTACTACATGAGTGCACGCTTTTTGTCTGTCTCGTTGTATATATCGTCTTCTACTTATGAAAACAAACATTCCTTCTTTCGCATAAAACTTTGCATGTGTTTGACGCCCATTATAAAATTTGGCTCTATCAACCTCATTTAATTCTCCATGAACATAGTGGAAATGGCGTGCAAAACGGTTATTATTACATCTGTTTGTGTGTCTATTTTCTATATATAGTTGTCTCACTGTTATTATTACATCCCGATATGTTCATGTTTGATTACATCTGTGTCTCTCCTATTATTACTTATAGCTGTCTCTGTTACTGTTACATCTGTATGTGTCTATGTTTATACTACATCTGGTTGTTTCTCTGCATCATTGAGTTCTCAAGTAGTTAATATGGTTGTCTTCAATAGATATATCCCCATTCACATACACAAGCACACACACAAGAAATGACTCATTCTTATTAGTAATATTTTGAATACCTTTGATTACAGTTAAAAATAGAATTATTCCTTTGATGGGTAAATTTTAATACATTTTTTAGTAGACAAATTATGCCATTTTGATTTATTCAGAGTCAATATACAGCTTTTACGATTAAAAATCAAGTACATAGGCACGACGATCTAAAGAATTTGCATGATGCCTTTCGTCATAAATGTTTCCGCCTTATGCTTCAACAATGTTTAATTACTATAATTAACGTACATACTCACATAGAGATAATTCCAAATGCAAACAGCATATCCCATATGTGCCTAGTTTTGGCCACATCAGGGTCTTTGTTGTCTGTTCAACTGATGATGCCTAGTAATCACCATAGAAATAGATCTAAGGAGGCAGTTTGCAATGGAAGATTTCTGTCTATGCTGTTTGCAATGAGTCTGTTTATTCATGAGTTTATACGGTAATTCATTTGGTCTGTAGCGAAACATTTTTGATTTATCTTGCGGAGATTTTATTTGTCATTTTAGTGTTTGATAATAGCAGCCAAATGTCCAATGTTTTGTTTAGTATAAAACTTTCATCGTAAATGATTGACAGTAATTGATGCTTATTTTTTTATTACTTTATATTCAAAATGTCTACTCGTTCAAGTACTTCATACTGTTTGTTACATACAGGACAATATTTAAATAAACCTACTGTTGTGCAAGAGAAGATAATCTCTCTCTCTCTCTCTCTCTCTCTCTCTCTCTCTCTCTCTCTCTCTCTCTCTCTCTCTCTCTCTCTCATGTTAATGCTGAATAGTAGTTTTGCATATATGTGAAAATGGAACAACGTATAATAAATTCCCCAATGATGTGTGCAAAAAATCGCATTAATATGTCTGTCTGTCTGTATCTCTCACACACACACACACACACACACACACACACACACACACACACACGCACGCGCGCGCGCACAAACATAAAATAAAGCATTATGGTTGCGGAGGGCCGGATTATGGCCTTCCAGTGCCCTAAGTACTGAAAATATATTATGGTGCCCCATCCCCTCCAAATTGTGATGCTGAAGAAGATAGAGAAGAAACAAAACGCACAATATTACAAGCGAACAAGGCGGGAAGATACGAGTGTCGCCATCAGTCGAAATCAAAATACTCGTACATGCATATCGAAATGGTCATACTTAATTCAGTCAATTTTATCACGAACAACTTATTTGAATTTTATTTGACCCCAACGAGCTGTGGTTTAAGCACGTGCTTAGTATGCTTAATGGATAATTTGGCATTGGGTTGCAGGTATAATTGTATCTACATCTGATTACAAAACGGCTTTTTTTCCGTTTGTTTGATTAGGATTTTTGATATAGCTTTAACAATTTGTCAGTCATATCGCTAATATGTATGCATTAAGGCAGTTTATAGTGATGTCTAGCACTGGGGCATCATGCCGCAGACATGTAGCATGATGTCCCGGCCAGTCACATTATCCTGACACCAGGCCGACCAGTCCTAACACTTACCTCTTAATGCTGAGCGTCAAGCGAGGCAGCTGTTAGTATCATTTTTATAAGTCTTTTGGTAAGACTCGGCCGGGGATCGAGCCCACGACATCCCGCTTCCGCGGCGGACGCTCTAACAACTAAGTCACCGGAGCGGTTTAATAAGGCTTTCGGGACCCCGAGTGGCCGAGTGGTCTAAAGCGCTCTCCGTTACGAATCACTGCCGCCTCACCTCTGTCTGCATGGGTTCGAGTCTAAGATTCGGCTAATGTAGTTATGTGAGAAAGCTTGTTAGTAGCTTCTCGTGGGTCGGTGGTTCTTTCCGGGTTCTTCCTCCACCAATAATACTGGCCACCATGTATAGCCTATCGTGTGCTGAAAAAATGGCGTTAAACCCTAAAAAAAATAACAAAAATAATAAGGATTTCAAATCACGAGATATATTCTTACTTGTAATTAATACAGACCTTATTTGCTAGAGTACGAGTCTGATTTAACGGCAAGCAATATAGACTCAGATCTTATGTCGCCTTATACACTGGTGTATGCTGGTTTCATTGTACTACTAATCAGCAGAATACAAACATAGACTCTAATCTGCATCTAATTATGCTTCGGCGGGTCTGAGTCTATGTTGCTAGTACGCGAGTGTACACGGTATGTTGCGATGTCAGACTAATTAAGCGCCCTAGTACCAAAACCGTCACCGTGATGAAGGGGTTAAAAAGTAAGTCAAACAATATTTAAACAAATGAGCAGTTTGGACATTTCAGTGTGTTATATCCATCTAGGGTCCAGACATCACTTAGGCAATAACATTAGTTGAGGTCTCAAGCGGTATAAGTTACTGTGTTGCAGCTTATTGGACTAGGGAATAGCAAAGTTAACACGAAGATACTTTAAATTATGCATGATACAAATGATAATTGACTAGTTAGCTTGAGCGATCATGTAAAGCAAAATCACTAAACTATTTATAAAGTTTGTGTAAACCATGTTTCAAGATACCGCCAATTCAAGCAAAAACAGTGACCGAGTGGTCTCAAGCGCTCTCCGTTACGGATCACTGCCATCTTACCTCTGTTTGCGTGGGTTCGAGTCTCAAACTCGGCCAATGTGGTTATGTGAGAAAGCTTGCCAGTAGCTTCTCGTGGGTCGGTGGTTCTTTCCGGGGGTTTCCCCCGGATTCTTCCTCCACTATTAATACTGGCCGCCATGTATAGCCTATCGTGTGCTGAAACATGGCGTTAAACCCTACAACAACAAGCATAACAAAGCGTATGTGCAGATAATTCTGTTAAACTCGATGCTGCCAACATTTAGTCAAAAATCCAATTCCTTTTTGTTAAAAACATTTCAACTACAGTTGGATGCTTTTTGAAAGCGTGAACGATTTTGCGCAGTGAAATGACTTAATGTAACGCTTTACGGAAGCAAAATTGTCTTGTATAACAGATGAGTCGAGCACAACAGACGCCTTCAAGAGATGTGTCCCAGTCGCTCTAATATATGATGACAGGCAGATTGGTTTACTCCGGCAAATATTTACTCGATTGCCATGCCGGAATATGAATTGCATATTTTTGGAAACTAGCGCATATGTTACATGCCTGTGAACGAAGTCGCCGTAGGTTTCCTTTTTCCAAAATTCGTTCTCGAACTCCGCAATGTCGATGTTATTTTCTTCTATGGCTAATCGAGTACAGTTCACACATTGTATAGAGACTGTTTTGCTTTACAGCGTAACGTCCTTAATAAACAAGTTAATATAACCGTAGCAAAATTATTTTACTAGCGCCGACAATCACACTGGTTACTATGGATATGGCTCCAAGAATAATTCCGTTTGATGTACGTCGTTTACATGATTCCCGCCATAACAAGAAACACACGTGCATTTATATTAAATGGTTTTCGCTTGCTAATGCAATGATCATAAGCTGGCTTCGAGTTCGTAATGCCCCACAATGCAAACAATTTTTATTTCTGTTTTACCCTTAGCAAATTAATATTTGAATTCGTGATAAAATTGAATGCATTTTAGGGTCTTGTAACACCAATTGACAAATACTGGATAACCATGTCTGTTATAAGTTTTATAATTATATCCAATCAGCCTTTATTCTGGTTAAAGATAAATGAGTATGATCAGGATTCACGCACCTTTAAGATATGAGATTTGGATTTATCAAAACCAATTTCAAAATGGATGAAAAATATATTATAACTGATAAATATACGAACTTTCATGGTTACTAACGGCAAGGCCAATTGCGAGTTGCACCGTATGGTCGAAGTCCTCTACCTGAGAGTATTTTGCAAGTCACCCTGTGCAGTCGAAAGCCTTTCCCTTTCTTTTTATTTTCGTATAAATCTCCAGGCGAATAGCATTTCTCTTGACACAATTAGTGCAGGCCTAGGATATGGTTGGATATAGGACATTATTATAACAATCGACCAAGGCCCGGACAAGAAACTTTAAATTGCATCGACGATGCATTTACAGTCTCAGACCGGATTAGCATTTTGGGGTAGCCAGCAGCCCATTCCCATTTTGTAAAGTTGCCAAATAACGAGTTATCATCTGGATACTCGCATGTATTGAATTAGTTTTCAAGTTATGTCTTGCCGGTGTCTGTACTTTACAGCTGTCTATATAATATCGATCCAGTGAGACCTGAATACGGGCATCGGTAGCATCATAGCCTAGTGATACCCGTTGTTATAAATCAAGATATATTATGGATCGATTGTGGTCAGCGGGGTCATATCCATCCACGAGTGCGTTGTTTACGCGAGCATAGCGATGACTCGCCATTGAAATCCCACGACGGAATCCACGTTCGACAAACAGATGCTGGGCAAAGTCTATCAGCGACTTCAACTCAACATTGGTTTTATACAACAATGCTCCCACTCCATTCCTAGTGACGTGAAATAGTGCGCGGTATCTGGCTTGTACACAAAAGACATCTGAGAGCAGTAGCACGTTCAATAAGCGAAGAAGAACAGCTGCGAAATGAAATTACAGAGAGCCGCGCTCATCGTGTTTGGTCGTCGATGCTATTTGCGGTCTTGCTTTCGCTGTAAGTCTTGGAATTGGTGTGACTGGAAGCACGACAACATCATCCATTCTACGTACACCAACCAGTATTATTATCAGAGCTATATCGATAATAACCGATATCACTGGTATTGCTAGCAAATTTATTTACATACGACTGCATTTACAAATACATATACAAGAGTCTGAATACAAAAACATTGCAGTTAATATTACACCAAACGTAGTCGTGAAAAGAATCCCGACATTTCACAGGATTTGACTTGTCATTTTTTGCCATTATGTGTCCATCGGCGAATATTTTGCTTCTCTTTGCAAAAAATACCCGACCCCCGACACATATACATACACATACCACCATCACCAGCACCACCACCAACAAGAATATCAACAGAAGCAACCGCATTAACACTCATAACAACAACAGCAAAAAAGCAAGCAAACAAATGGGCTTTCATGTATCTACTACTTTTCTGATTTATAAAGAAAACATTTATTAATAATAAATATGCAAGAAAATTTATATAGCTGTCGCGATATTAGCTTAAGAAACATGTGTTGATATGAAAGGCAAAAGTGTACGAATAAAGCTAAATATGCAATTGTTTTTGTTACATATTTCTGATGAATAAATATTAGCGATACAAGTTTACAAAGCACTTTACAAATGAAAATTTGTGTATCGTTTCGACTTAATGAACTTGTGAATATGTTTCTGTTCGAAAGCACATTTAATTCTTTTTTGCCCAAGAATACATATATAAAAAACCAATATATTTATGGATTTGATTCACAAACTACATATTATTTTTTTTCCCTCTTATTACAATATATAGCCATACTTTCATGAACAAAATAGTGCAACTTTGTTTTCCTGTACATTCATACTAATAAAAAATAGCGTTTCCATCTGTAGCTTTTCGTACAATAAAAACACACTACATACCACAGACTTCGTAAGCATTTATGAACAGTTTTCTTCACTGATTTCTGTTCAGATAGCATTCTGACAGGTATTTACGTAGGAATTATATCGGAATTAATGGTTCGCTGTCCATAGCCCGTCTTAGCAGTCGGCTCAATCTATTATACCTTGATAATCCCACTAATGACAGTACTGGTTTATCATAGCAATACAATTTGTACAACGTTCCTGTCGCCTATGGGCATCGTCTTATTTCTCTCCTTAAAGGGTAATTTAATTATCTACTACTGTAACACTCTAACCTTGCTAAGAGGTAGGTGGTTACCAGCAAGAAAGGTTGCCACAGATTTCATTGTGATATTAATTAGAAATGTCGTACTTGCATATTAGCGATTGTTTTATTGGAAAATATATTGACTTGAGATTGGCTACTAAAATGAGCTTTCTGCAAAAATGAAACTTATACCTTTTTAAACCGACTGTATATGCATGACTGCGCAACGATAATAACTACAAATGCTCCAACTTATGCGATACCTTCAAATTTAATTGTAATCGCACGGGAGGGTAAATAGAGATCGTATGTATATGGTCATAGTTGCCAAAAGCGTATGGCGGGAGGGGGGATGTCCGCGTTGGTTCGAGCTTAGGGCTCGACCAAAGTGCGTTTAAAAGGAAGTTTGCGAGTAGTTTCCCTTGGGTCGGAAGTTCTTACCAGGGTTCTCTCGGATTCTTCCTCCATCAGTTTTACTGGCCGCCATGTATGCGTTCAAAAGTAAATGGAGTTAAAGCCACAACAGGAATAGTAACAATCTTGGCTTTCAAAATACTTTTTATTGTCCAGTTTCAACGCACTTGACATGTTAATTGTATCAATAGACATACCTTTGCTTGGATACGGATAAAACAAGTTTATATTAATTCAGTGATTGGTATAATTATATCTGCAATATTTAAACGTAGTATGTTAGTTTTTGATATTATTGGTAACATAAGTAACAAAGTAAAGAAAACTTAGATATTTTAATCCGATTTTAATACATATTGTGATAAATGTCTTCTTAACCCCTTTGGATTCATATATTCACACATATACATATACGTACATACGTGTTGATGTATGTTGCATGCATTTTTCAATGAAAACGATACTAATCAATTATAATAATTATATCAATAAAATGGATCACACTATTACACACGAATAATGGAAGATTTTAAATAAAATTTTAATTATGCAGTGTCATACATTCTAACGCGAGTTTTATTCCTTCGACAGATTTGTGTGAGGATGACTTCATATTTGCCAGACATGAGATTTACTTGGCTTATCCCTTTAACCTTAAGCAGACATACTGCTGAAACGGGGTGAATAAATTAACATTCTTTGATGTCTGTCAAAGACCTTTTTCCAATCAAAAGATAACAGATTTTCGCATTTTCCTACTTTAACAACTAAAGAGTGCTGATAGGCAAATAGTTCAAATACTTTTACCGCACCTGGCAGTCATTTAACAAATTATTTATATGAATGGGGTATCTTTGGAGTCTGTTCGGTAAGCCCTTGCCTTTAATAAATGTTTTACAGGCATCACTAAGCATTTCAGTGTTTATGAAACATCTGAAAGAAAGTGACTCATATTCATTGACAACTTCTTCTGCGGTGAAATATATTTCAGTAGAACGTTAAATAACATTTTTAGATTAGCAATTCGTAAACATATCCTTTCAAAAAAAAAAAAAATATATTTGATAATGTGAACGTTTTAAATATTTTCGTAAGTATTTTGAATTGAACTATTTTCCACCGTAACAGGGAAAATGGTGCAATAGGCACAGAGATAATACATAACCTTTAATGACTGAAAGGACAAAGTTAGAGATAAAATATTACCTTATCTTGATTGATCAAACGAAATTAGAAATTTATTTCGCTTGAATCAGATATGTCTTTTGTAAAACGTGTATTATACGATGCTCCCTTGGTTAATATATTTTCCCTGCAAATTTATTCATAGCAATGAACATATGCAAGCAAAATATCGTTACAACTGTAATAATACTAAACGAATATCGTATTTAGCACTATCCATAAAATAGTACAAATAGGTGTTTAATATTGGTAGTTTCTAAGCGGAGTTGTTGATGAAGCGAACTAAGAAACTCATCGGTAAAATGTATAAACATTCATGAATTTTTCGTAAGGAAAAATATCACCTCAAACATTGAGAACTGTTTTGAAATGTTCTCGTTTTGTAATATATTGCTAACATCTTGCTGTTTTGTTTTGGTGTTGTGCTCAAAACGTGTGTATACTTTTGTTATGAACGTAGTATGACAACATACACAAAAGTATAATTGTCCTTCAACCTATTTCCAGCAAATTAAGTAAGAATTCCAAACACGTCATTCCGTGCATCACTAAAATACACAGAACTTTTACTGTGAATCAAGCCCGGTTTGGAAATCTCTGGTGTTTTGTATATGTAAAACATTGAAAGGACCCGTGTGACGTCTACACTGCAATTCGTACGATTGTGTGGCCTAATGGTTAATCACCGTAAGCAAGTGCAGTCAGTGCGGCATGAGTGTTTGAGAGCAATATCCATTAGTGGAGCCCTACTTTGCAACAGACAATAGTGTTAAGTATATCTATATTGTGTGTATTTTCACCATGGTTGTCAAATGTAAGTATCATTTGCAAGCAACATATTACCTTGCGAAGTTTTTCCATGACTGTAGATTAATACTTTAAAATAGTTTTTTGTAAACATGTTAGCATATCGATACATTCAAGGTTATTGGTACATCTGCATATTCCAGAATGGAATTTATTCGGAACACCACTATTAGTGCTGGATTATCCTAGTAGTAAAAGTAGCATATGCTACGGGCCCCGCACTTTGAAGGGCACCTCCACCTCGCTAAATGCTTGTAAGCTATCAATTACTTACATGTAAATAACACTATTACTGAAATGTCAGACAGAAATGTCTTATTATCTGGCTGTATGACAAATGAAAAATGCAATTACTTTACTATGCAAGTTAAACATGTGTGTGTTTTAATATTTATGTAGGCTTTTTTAAATTTTAGGCTCATTTAAAATATATGGTACAGGATCCGCAATAGATTAATCCGGCATTGACCATTTTGGTTAATTCGGAACACTATACTTTAGGATTTCTTTAAAATAGAGCTATAAGCACTATGTGGGATTTATTTCACAATACTGTAAGCTCCTTTTATTTTAATTGCAACTCTCCCACCCACTACCGACAAAACTTCTCAACGGTGTCCGCTAACAACAACTGAGTGAAATAGACAAATAAGTAAAGTACACATTTTTTCCTGATCCCATTAAAGATTTGAATACAGTTTCATCGTAAATATGATTCCTTGAAAGGAGATTTTTGAGTATATTTCTTCTTGTGTGTGACCTTCACGGATCACTCAGACATCCAACCTCTGTCCGCAGGAGTTCGAGTCTCTGCTTTGTATGTCAGAAATCTTCCTAGTAGCTCTCCATGGGTGGATGGTTCTTTCCAGGGCCTTTTGGACTCTTCCTCTATGAAATATACGGCTATCATACGTAGCCTGTCATGTGTTAAAAAGTGGTGTTACCCCACCCCCAACCAACAAATTAAACATTTCTTGTTTAGGTGACAACGATGAAACTTTCACTGAAGTCGCCTGGAATCGAGGGAAAAATAGTCACAATATTTAAAATGCTATCGAAGAGAGTTCATGTTTAAAAATAATGGAAAGTTAAGCTTCACTTCAGCTTTAGTGAATTTATTTACTTGTTTTATTTTATATTATTTTATTGAAGTTTAATATTATGTCCAGCTGTATACAGTTTAAACCCATGAGATATGTCTCAAACGTTTCAGAAGTGTTAATAAAAAGATTATCAACAAATATGCATTTTAGGAGAAACGTTTTAATCGTGCCTTACATTGTGTTGGAGATTGGACAGTTTTTATATTTGTAAATGTTTAAATTTTGTACTTTAACGAATAGTGCATATCTTTTGTAATACATACATGTATTCGTAACTTTTTATACTTTGATGGGTTTTTAAACTAATAACAGTTCTAAGCATTATTTATGTAATTAAGCCACCTAAAGGTGAAGCTGAAAAGCCGTTCTTTAATGTTTTACGTATATCATATAGGTTTTCAATTATATACTTATAAATTTATAGGTAGATTAGTTAGGCAGGCAACTTTATGGTGTCTGAATAATTATACCTAATTTCACTGGCAGACAATACTACAATGTTTGACTGACTAATAACGCGTAATTTAACTCATCACAATAGTAGGATATCTAACAAAATTATACGTAATTTACCTCGCAGACAATAGATGGACATCTAAGTAATTATATAAAGTTTAATTGGTAAGCAATAGGAGGATATCTAACTATAATTAATTTAATTGGAAGACAATAGTAGGATGATATCATAATTATACAGAATTTTACTGGCAGATAATATTAAGATGTCTGAATAGTTTTAAGTAACTTGAATGACAGTCAATAGCAATATTTCTGAGTAATTATACATAATTTAATTGGCACACAATAGTAAGAGGTTTAAATAATTGCACATATTTACATTGGCAGAAAACAGTAAGATGTCTGAATAGTTATATCTAATTTGACTGGCAGATAAATAATACTAACATAATTATGTTTATTTTTAAAATTTTCATACGTTTTAATAAAGCAAGAAAGAAACAAATCTATCCAGTTTTTTTTATATACACACAAACTCAGCCCTTATGAAGTTATAAAACATATGGCCATCTCGTCGTCTGAAAATAAAAACTTTCATTTTAAAAATTGAACGTTTGTTTATACAAAATCATTAAAACATGAACGTCTTATTTTTAATAATAATAACATTTTTCTTCTTATTTTCCTATACAAATGATACATGTTGGTGCGTTTTTATTCAATATAATGTTGTGAACATTGGCTATAGTGTATTCATTTATCCGACTAAACTCAAAATACCTACTTTCGATTTTAAAATGTCTTAATGTGATTCTATCATTTTATTTTTAAATTTAAATTTTCTATTCATTTGATTGCTGTTCAAAAAAATAAATGTAAAGATGTAAAAACAAATACTTCTTAGTACTAACCAAATAATTACAGGGTTAATGCTGTTACACGATTGGTTGTTGTTGTTATGGAGGTTGGGGGTTTGGGGATTGTGGTCTTCTTTGTAGTACTGCTGAATAATTACGAATATAAAGTAACTAAAATCAACCTTGCCACCCTTATATATTATTGTTCCAAGGTCCATTATGTCAAGTTAATATATTATTATTATTATTATTATTATTATTATTATTATTATTATTATTATTATTATTATTATTATATTTTTTAATAGTCCATAATATTAGCTTGGTACTTTTTCTATAACATGAGATAATGTGGCTCATTATCTTTGTTTTCTATTTATATGGGGGTTTATAATGCATCATTGTTATACAATAATTGCATTCCGCCGTTATAGTCAAGTCATAAAGGGGGATAATTTTGTCAGAAAGAGGAATTTACACAATTTCTTATTTAGTCCGAGAAAGGGATTGCAACAATTGTTTATTTTGTCAGATAAAGGTATTTCCAAAAATCTTTATTTTGTGAGAAAAGGTGATTGCCACATTCCTTAATTTTTTCAGAAAAAAGGATTGCCGAAAGTCGTTATTTTGTGAGAAAAGGTGATTGCCACATTCCTTAATTTTTTCAGAAAAAAGGATTGCCAAAAGTCGTTATTTTGTCAGAAAAATAGATTGCCATTATTCTTTATTTTGTTAGTAAAGGAAACTAAATGCTGCATAACGAGATGAAAAATTGTGAATGATCAATGCAACAAGGGACTATACCATAGTTTAAAGATATTGTGTAATTTGTTTTAGATTCTTTAGTTAGCTTCTTGATTTTATTTGATTTTGTACTGCACAGCAACACAAGCAGGTTATTTATTATCTTGATAGTTGCAGTAAAGTGCTTTATCCGAGGACAAGCCAAGGTAGCTGACTGGCTGTTTAATGGTAGGATTTGATTTTGTTCAAGAGTCTGGTATGCACATCAATGAGACACTGCAACTAGAATTTTCAAAGTTTCATTACTCGACACGTTTATCTCAATTGTTAGAACAAGCTAACATTTAACTTGGCTGTATTATCGGTTTAGACGTGCTTTATCTGTGTCAGTACAGGGTATCAGTAATGTAATCGCTTATGTCAAGTTGATAATCCGATGCAAATAACGGATCTTGAGGTGGGAGCTTTTGCAAGTTTATGGATTATAGGATTATAGAGTTCAAACGACAATGTTTGTCTCTGAGGTTGATAATGAGGCAAGTAGATGTGACGTTAATCCTTAGAGATTTTATTCGTTTTTCGTGCTATGTTCAACGTAGTTTTTGATAAATTTTAAGTGGTCTTGACTCACACTGGATCCGGATTTACTATCAACTCCCAGCAACATGTAATCTTTTTCTTGCATGTGTATTTATTAGTGATGTATGTGTTTGCAAAATTGCTAACATGTTTAACTTATATATTCTTTAAGAGTTTTCCTTTCTTTAATGCGTAAAATGCGTCAAATGGATTCCAATTCGGTGAAATAATATAAAACAAAGCATACGTGTTTTTATTCAGAGTCGACTAAAAAAACGTGTTTTATATGGTCTAGGGATAAACCCCATTGAACGAGTTGCTACATGCCCTATTAACTAGGATCTCTAAATAAAAAGTAGATTTAAAGTGTGAACGCAATTCAAAACTTATAAAAACAATTCCCTTCGATGCTTCCAAATATATCGACTTTAACTCCAGAGAAAATGCAAATAGTTATAATCTCGGTGTGTGATACCCAAATATAGATTAAGCTCGAGTATCGATCGGCAGATGAACATGTAAGATTTAGGTGTATTACATATCCATTTATACTTGGAATTTTGCATAAAAAACAAACTGCCTATAAAACTGACGACAGTCCGTTTGCGCCCAATGTTGTCGTCTCTGCTCATGTTTTCTTGGATCCAGACATTTATTAATTTCTTCCGAAACTGGCTCAGAAAGGTCAATCCATGTTTCGTGACCTTGGATAATCTCACTCAAACTTCTCATCGACCCTTTTATTTTTGACTGACCCATCATAAGAAATTATTCGCCAAAGAAACTACATCAAGAAATTTAGAAACATTTACATAAACATACAGGTCATGTTCAGTTTTGGAAGGTGACAAACGGTTTTACCTTACGAACATTGAAATGACTTAAAGCTGCCTCATTCAACGTTAAAAAGACCCTGACGATTTCTTGTTCTCAAAATTGAAATAAACTTTGAATGACCGTGTAATGGTAGTTTTTATTTGGATGAAAAATCGTTAGAGCTTTTAAACTACTTTTTCAAACTACACGTATACATCATTTTCCAGCTATTAGAAAAATCTTAACCTTCATATTTGGATTATCTTTTTCTAACGACATTGATTCTATTAAAAAATGTAGTGATACCAGACAGGACTGCTCTCCCTTGGTAGCTCTCAACACTTCTAGCAAACAATCTGTTGGATAAATTAATCTGTTTTTCATGATTTCTTGGTCAGTTTTTTTATATCTCACCTAATTTCAGGCGACGAGTTCAGTTCTGTTAATCCACTTTGATTGTTGAGGTTGATGATTTAAAAGACATTATCCTTTTCGATCTATCCTGTCAGTCACAACAGACTGCATCCCATTCTATTTATCCTGTAAGTCACAACAGACTGCATCGCTACTCATATTTCTGATAAACGGAAGTATCCCCTGTCGGAATTATCTTCTGAAAACCATGTTGATGCCATGATTATTTCAGAGTTTGATAGACATTTTGATACGCTACAGTAAAATAAATATGGCCGGTGTTCAGAACGTACTACTAGTTTTGCCTCTCGTACCTTTGAGTCGATAGTAAATGTGCATAAACCGATAATAGAGCGAATACATGTTAAACGTAAAATAGCTTGCATCTCAAGGTTGATTCCGATTCTATTCTTTAGCATTCCAATGCAGACCTTTTGTGGAATATTGATAGGAAAACGTAATTTTGATGGCTGATTGCAAGTTTGTAGAAACTTATGATTGGTTAACTTGAGTCCAGAAGAATCAGATGACGGGTTCATTAACGTTTCCCTTTTGTTGATGTCTAAAGTAACTATAAGCTAATAAACAGGAGACCTTAAACTTCAAATTAATTTTGTGGAAGGAGTTAAATAATGTCTTATAATTTGGAATGAGCACAAATGTAATGTTCTATTATTCACATAATGAAAACTTCTGATTCAGACACCTCTACCATTCACTCTTTGTTTGATATAAGGTTACATAATATATGACGTCAATAGATATGTTTCATAATTATAATATGTAACAGACATCGGAGCATTCGTCCAGTCTACGCAGTAGCAGCTATTCCTTGTCCAAAATCTATGGATTCACAAATATTTATGATGGCTTTTTAATCGGTGTTCTAACATTACGTTCCTCACAACGATCGTTTCAAGTTAAATTATTGGCGCTTGATCGGGATGAAATGATGAACTTCCAGAGGGTTGTAACAATTATTTATGTTTTGTAGTAAGTTAAAAAATGGTTTTGTTTGAAACATAACTTAATATCCAACTAAAAATCTCACCATCACCGAGTAAGACACGATTTTCGTAACCTGTTAGTTTTCGATAAGAATACCTGACTCAAATGTACCTATTTGAGATAAAATGCCAGAGGGCTAAATCCACTTTTGCTTGGTTCTGTCAATTACCGCTGACCGGATCGCTGTTCATATCTATGATAAAAGGATTTTCCCTTGTTCTTCTTATCAGTTCTATAAACTTCCACGATATTGTTAATAACGGTAGGGTCCTATCCTCACATTTCTAAAGATAGAAATCATAAGAAAGATATGTTCACAATACGTTTTGCCAATCAAAAACATTCGCTCTCTGTTCATCTATTTTTTTAAGAGAATACAAATGAATCAACGATTTATATAAAAAGAGTCCGACGCACTCTATGGATATTTGGGTACAGAAGTTTACTCTTCGTATTTATGTTTTTAGTTTATTTGTTGTAAAATTCATATATTATCCATTTAACTCTGTTACTGTAAATCTACCACAGATCTGTTAGATTTGTTTGATGTTGTTTATTGTTTGCTTGCTTTTTTTTCAAGCTGACAAAACTAAAATCATCACAAATTATTTTCTATTTGCAAACGAAAGATATATTTTCCAGTGTGTTATATTTTTCTCATTCGTATATATTTTCTCTGTTGTTCTCATTTGCATATTCTCCACTTGCTGATCGAATGCAGCATCATTCGCCAATATGAGAAGAAATCTTTTAAATTATTTGTATTTGTTTTGTTTTCTTAATAAAGTGGTCAATTGTTCATAAAGCCTGCGTAATGGTTTGTAATTGAAAAGGACTCATCTGTACCTTGGTAATGGCTGGATTGCTTTTTACTTAAGTAATGGCTGGCAAATGGAAAGGACTGACCTGTACGTTTGTCGAGTTCAATCCTAATTCCACGAGATTTATTTATAATCTACCGTGTATTTGTTTTTTTTTATTTTCGACCTGCACAACCAACATCAAAAACGATTTGTTGTCTTCGTTTATTCTCCGATTTATTTTTACAGTTCAGATAAACCACTTTCATTTGGAACTCCTTTGTCATGTGTAAGTGGGAAGTTCTTAAATTCATCGAAATTCAAGTTCTAAACTAACGTTTGCAATGTGTCCGATATCACTGTCATTAGAATGGTCAACAAGTATTTTTTTCTACCTATTTAACTTTTTTTTCATGTCACCAACTGAAAATATTCACAAGTCAATGTTGACACAGCCGAATCATACAAATCTTGTTGCGTTTAGGTACATGTTATAAGATTTCTATTTGGTCTTAACGTATTTAGTATTATTAAGTGTTTAAGCTCTAATTAAGTTCGAGTCCTGTTGGAAAATCCAAGATGAAAGACGATGACGAATGATGAAATCTGTTTTGTGCTAATCCATAGTTCCCTTTAGAAACACAATATTTAACACGGTGTTGGAAAATGTTTGATAACAGTCTTTGTCCATGACTTCTGCATGAGCACATCAAATATTTCCAGATATACGAATTGATTCTGTAAAATCCGAATGAATTGAAGAAAATTCAATATGTATACAAAACTGGCTACAACTTGACTTAAAGTCAGGTGTAAAATCCAAAAACTAACTATATGTCACTTAAACAAAGATTATATCTTATTTTAGTACGCAGTTTCGAAAACATCCCCAAATTGTGAAATCGAGAAAAGTGAGGCGAGGAGTCACATGATCGCTTATAGCACGCACTTCTATTATGAACCTGAAGAGAAACAATCATTTCACTTAGGAACAAAAGTTGTTTACATCATAATTCACTAGACCCATCTTGACCTTGACAACAACCAATCATTTTAGAATAAAAAAATAAATCGTTTTTACGTGGCTGCCTCTAACCCTGAATCAAGGTCGGGATCAAAGTCAACATTACTTGTTTACCAAAGAATAATTCAAGTCAACCGATTTTCTGAAGAAGAAAAAAAAATATATATAGTGAATGAATGTACATTACAATATTATTATGCTAGAATTTAAAACTGACAAATAAACAATTACAAAGGAACAAATATATATCAAATCAGATATAGGTAGCAGTATCATCTTTATTTTAGTTATCATCTACATATCCACATACACACTCACAATATATATATATATATATATATATATATATATATATATATATATATATATATATATATATATATATATATATATATATATATATATATATAGTATGATTGGCATATGTCCATGATTGACGATAGAGGTTTAGTGTATAAATGAATCTAGTGCTTTTTGTTAGTTGTAATTAGATGTTTATGTGAGTTTGAGTTTATAAACAAGTTTATGATCTTACAAGGTCTAAAACTGAACTTGTTTACAGTCTATAGTAATTTTGCATTAATTTGATTAAGGATTTTAGATAACGTTATTGGGACACATGTCGTGTGGGGATGTATAAAAGGGTCAGATCAACAGGATTATTCATTTTTTTAATATCAGTCTTTGTAGAATCACTTTAGCTGAGCTCAGTTATATTTTGAAAATTACTTATTTATATTATTCGTTGGAATTACAAAGTACTTATTGCGATTTTGGACATAAAAATTATTTTGGGATCACTGTGAATTCATTCAGACATATTCTAAATTATATAATTATCATACGTAAACACAATTGGTATATCAACACATTCAAGACCGGAAATTCAATCGAAACACTACTTTTTGACCTGTGATATAACCGTTAAGATTGGTTGGAATTTAATTCACAATGTTGTAATTTCCTTTTAAATATTTACTTTGTCTTTTTTTAAGTTTAATAACCCGGTAGTCTAAGTGGTTAAATCGTCCGCCTCGGATGCAGCAGGTCGCAAATTCGAATCCCAGCGGAGTCTTTAGAATGACTTTAAGAAATGGTACTAGTAGTTTTTTTCGCTAGCCGCTCAGCATTGAGAGGTCATTGTTAGGACTGTTAGGTTAGTGTGACTGGGTAGGGCTCGATATGTAGCATGATGTCCCACGCAATCACCATATCCTGACACCATACCGACCAGTCCTAATATTAACCTATTCATGACGTAGCCTAGCGAGGCAGCTGTTAGTACCGTTTTATGTCTTTGGTATGACTCGGTCAGGGTTCAAATATGCGACGTCCTGCACATTGCAACAAACAGTATAAAAATAAATAGCACTGAAAAATGCTCATGGTTATCGGTGTGTGTGCAAAATACACACTAAAAAATGACAACATATCTGGAACACGGCCAGGTTTTATAGCTGGATTTATTTGTAATTTTTCTGACGTGTTTATGTCAGTCGAACAAGATTAAGGACTTATCTTGAATAAACCTCTCCTTTACTAATAACTTTTTCAATAGCTTTCGATATTTTATTAAGGATCTGAATGTTAACTTACAATAATATGACAACTTTATTCTGTTCCTACCGGGCGCGAGACTGTCTAATCTTGATTTATCCAGCATCCTCCTTATGAAGCAGTTGAGCTGCTAATACCACAAAGATTGCATTTTGATGGAGAGGGAAAAATATCTTACAGCACAACCATTTTATTCTGAGGCATATGAGACGGGAAAAATCCAAAAAGCACTGCATTTGCATTGGTTCCTTTTTTAAAATAAATAAAAATAAATGTTCCTAGTGTTAACTGGGCCATCCAGTGCACCAAACAGCATTATTCGTATTGATGATGTTTACGAATACTGAAATTAGTGGTTTTGGTTCGGCATCTCTATTATTAATGATCATTCATATACATACAACGCAGAAAAATACATAATTGTAACTTCTAATTGATATATTTGTTTAAGTTTTCTTTCAAAGCACGTGTGCAGACTTATAACAAATATATTATTTTTAACTTTTTTAGTTGAAACGTATTGTATTGACATATACTGAAGCGAAGGGGTCGGACACAAGGTCATCATATAAACGTATCTTCATGGACGCGTAATCCGTATGTAGGAAGTTTGAAATCATATTACACGCTTGTCATTTCTCATTTTCTTATTGCAGCAACGAGGAATTGGGGATGGTGGGAAATGGATTATATCAATAGTCAAATGACGAAATCGGCGATTTTTGTTAACAGTTTATCATAATAAAGAAATCATCCACATCCGAACATATACGGTCATTTAGAGTTGCACCGTCTTAACCCTTTATGGAAGATCGCTTAAAGTTTGATTCTTCAGGCACTACCACGTCATTTCTGTTTGTATAACACTTTCCAGATAGACTGAATAGGAAAGGTACACCCTAATCTATTGCCAGGTAATAAATCTATTTGTAAAGCTGTCAGTGTTTATTATACTAATTTCTCTTACAAGATAAATAAAATATACAATACAGTCAACCCAGTGAGTCATAAAGACGTTCACTTACCTTACCCAATCTTCATTATATATTATTTTATTTTATATCGTAAACTAGATTCTACTACTTCATTACTCACTCCATCGATGCAGTTCACCTATTTTAGAAAATCTGTCTTTAAGTGGCAAATCATGGAAAAGAAAACAATTATACCCTCAAGTTCTCTTCAGGAAAATAGCCCTAAATCTTTCCAAAAGAATTTCAGTTAGCTTTGATTATCGTGGTACATTTTCCCTTTTTTATTCTTTCTATTTTTATTTTTTTTGACTTGCAATTGGTAATTTCGTTAGATGCGCTACAACAGGCTTGACGCCCGGTTCACTCAGGTTTTATCTATTATCTTTCCTTACTTATATCCAATTTTTCATCATAGACTTTCTCAAATTAATATATGAAAATCTTGGAAATACATTTCAACATTTGTATTGGTTATAAATATGTAGTTTCAACTCAAATATATAAGGCTTGAAAGATTATCAAAGTTAAAAGGCTAAACGGATAAAAACTAAGTCTATCATTTATTCGAATGAGTCAGATAGATGCGTTTGGATAGTTGAATACCAGGGATGATGTCATATTAATTTATCAATTATACTCTCATCTTACCAAATGATTTTCAGTGAAATATAGTACAAAGTCTGGTGGAACGTTGCAGAAGTTGCGTTTTTTTAAAGTTAAATTCAAAACTCATACTATCTTCACAGAGCACTCACCGTGTACATGCTAGATTTGTTTTCTTTTTCAGCATATAATAAATGGAGGCCAGCATATGTAGTGGATAAAGAACTCGGCAAATAGTATGGACCACCGACCCACTCGAAGCTACTGGTAAGCTTTCTCATATACCCACATTGGCCTAGCCGAGATGCACACTACGGCGGACGGAGGCGAGTTGTGTGAATGTTCTGTAAAAACCCGAGTTCCGCGTGAGAAAACTCGAGGTCTTCACAGTCAACGACTTATCAAGATTTGCTAGGTGATATTAAATAAATAAAAGGCCAACACGTTACTGCAGTGGTTCTTGGGGCTAAACAACAACTACTGCATTCCAACACATTCCCATTTATTTGAACCCTTCTTCCGATTTAAAAAAAATAAAAGACTACAAGGATAAAATAAATAGGCAAAACTTAATCGTTTCATTCATTGATTTATTCGTTTTAGCCTGAATCTTGCCAGGTGGTCCCAAATAATGTCTACTTGTTGGTGTTGCGAATCAAGCGTGAGATTCTTTAGTACCACGATCGCAATATTTGCGTGGTTATGTCTGTGTTTACAAGAAACATATATGATTAGCAGGCATTTTATTAAGCGAATTGTTCATAGCATAACTCAGTGTCGTTTGTGAGTATATATATATATATATATATATATATATATATATATATATATATATATATATATATATATATATATATATATATATATATATATATTCTTCTCTAAATTCTCTTTTTTGTGGAATTAGCGAAAGCCATTTTTACTACTTTATTATTGCCTATTGTAAAGTGCCAAATTTTCGGTCAAATCCATTAAATAAGTCTTAGTTCTAGCCAGCATCCATTTGTTAGATTTGTGGGACATTCTGCACAGAGAGATATTTTTCTAATCGGTTCTCCCAGTTAACTGTGTTTGTTTAAATTATACTGACCGAAAGTGACCTCCTGGAAGGGGCATTCTCTCACGAAACATGTCAGAGTTGATTTGAAACAGAATAACACGCTGACGAAGCGACTTTCAAGGGAAAGCGCGAGAAATTATATTGGTTCTGATTGGTCACTGTGGAATAAAGGGTGTTTTCTACACAAGGAAATCTTAGAATATGTATATCCACTAGTTAAAAGTTACCTCAGTCTTGGAAGTACCTCTGCAAGAGAGGACAATGTAATTCTGAAATAAAGACTCCGGAGGTTATTTTTAGAGCAGTACCTTCGAAAACAATAGGCTCAGGAAAGCTCGCCGGAAATCCAACGGCAGAAGCGCACCAAAAACACGAGGAAAATATTTTTTATTTGGAGAGAGCAGTAAGGAGATAGATGACGTACAAGACGGGGAAAAGGAACTGGGAGTTGCAAGGAGCATACATTAACACAGAGGACAAGTCAGAGTTCGACGAAACAGGTCATGAAAACCGAACAACGTGGACGAATTTTATTGAACACTCGATTCTTATGATGAAATTATATATCAGCCATAAAACGGCTAAATTTGTTTAATTCTATATGCCATTTATTTGAAATTCGGTAAAAGTAAATTCTGAAACCACGTGTATTCAGAAGGAAAGGAAATTTCACTGTGTATGTTTTTTTTTTCGTTTTTGATTAAATTCTTTATTTATCTTTACGGGGGCTCGTAGTTTCTTTGTTCAATATATTATCTCAGTTTACCATATACATTCTATACTCGAACCGGGCGATTACACCGTGGGAGGTCATCTCCTAGATAGCGAGTATTAGGGGAAAGTGGTTTAGAGTGTTGTTCTTCCAAGTTGTTCAATACCTCTGACAAGTGGGCTTGTGCAATATTGTACGAATAACTCTCAGAACCCGAGACCCCTGTCACACCTATACAGAATGAATCTTAGAAATACGAAATTGGGACATAAATAAAAGTGAGGATGTGCGCGGGATATGTCTTTTTCAAACACAGAATTAAAGTTATCTCTTTCATCAAACATTTATCATGAATGATTATCGAATGTACTTTAATCTGGTTTGACAAGTCCTACATGGAATATAGTACAACGGTTTGTTCATATTGGTTTGATGCACGACTTTTTTTAACACATATTATGTCATAACTGTTTTCATTTTCACTTTTTGGAAGTATTTGTTAGGAAATCGATTTACTTATCTTGTTGGAAGATTCATTTAGGTGTCTTTGTTAGGAAATTTAAAGTATCCCAACTGCAGTGTGAAGTCACTTAAAATAAGAACTTTGTCTTTCCAATATGAGGTCTGCATAACAATCCCTACAAGTGTTTCAGTTTTCGGAGATGTTAATTCACTTATGACAGAATAAAATAGGTTTCATCTTTCCCGAAATCTGATCGTTGCAAACTGGTGATAAGTGCTGGAACAACAAAGGAAAGGTATCTCCACTTCACTATTCAATAAGCACAATAACCTCTTGAAGTAACTTGTTTATTGTTGGAACTTCCTATGGAGAAAACAAGCTTATTATGCTTTCATAAAAATAACAAATAAAAATATTGTGGCAGAGAAGAAGAAGAAGAAGAAGAAGAAGAAGAGAGAGAGAGAGAGAGAGAGAGAGAGAGAGAGAGAGAGAGAGAGAGAGAGAGAGAGAGAGAGAGAACTGAACTTCTTGTTTCTTATTGCATGATCTTAGAAAAGGTCATTAAAAATTATGATCTTAACCTAATTATCAGGTCACGAGTCGAATACAAATATTTCCTTCAACTAACGACAATCATGATTTGAAAAACATGAAAGTCAGTTATTTTGTATGATCTAAATTAAATACAAATTAGTGTTGTTTGTATAGCAACCATAAACAATTACCTCACAGTGTCAAGACGTGTATACATAGTGTCAAATCATCACCAAGCAAATATTTTAACGAGGTCTATGATTACTGCAATTTTTGTTCGTAACACTTGCGCTATATTTATTTGCAGTAGTACAGAGAATGCGAGCCAATGCGCAAGGAATAAAATACAGAGACTGAGTGACTGATTAAACCAACATTGCTGCTTTTTAGTCTCTCTCTCTCTCTCTCTCTCTCTCTCTCTCTCTCTCTCTCTCTCTCTCTCTCTCTCTCTCTCTCTCTCTACTATATATATATATATATATATATATATATATATATATATATATATATATATAAACACCCCCAATATATGCATGTGATCGTAGGGCCACCTACTTTACTCCATCATGGAAACAAAAACACCATTGTGTCACGAGATCACGTTCTTCAGACAGGTTTTCCTCAGATATTATCTTGGTCTCTCCTATACCTTTCTACTGGTAAAATACTACCGTGCTAACGTGATATTGAAATATTGTTAGTGAATTCAATGGAACATGATACAATCATTTACGTATGGTAATAACAATCGCCAGTCGACACGGAATTCAGAAATATTCAATAATAAAGACGCAGAGGAAACGTGTATGTGGGGTAGGACCATAGATCACATACGTAAAGAAAATAAACTCAAAACAGCAACCAAAGAAGAATTTGATTCAAGTTTGCGTCATTCAAATATATAACGATTACCAGATTGTTCATGATGTGATTTAAGGGCCCCGAGTGGCCGAGTGGTCTTATGCGCTTTCCGTTACGGATCACTGCCGTCCCACCTTTTTCTGCGTGGGTTTGAGTCTAAGATTCGGCTGATGTAGTTATGTGAGAAAGCTTGCCAGTAGCTTTTCGTGGGTCGGTGGTTCTTTCCGGGGGTTTTCCTTGGGTTCTTCCTCCACCAATAATACTGGCCGCCATGTATAGCCTATCGTGTGCTGAAAAATGGCGTTAAACCCTAAAACAAACAAAACAAATCATGATGTGATTTCACGCTTCAGTTTCACAACACATTGTGATGTTCATTAACCTCACCTAATGTCTTATGACATTCCAGGAGTTTAGAAATGTTTGCATACTAAACTAAAAAGTCTATTTAGCTCATGGTACTAATTAAAAATATTAAGCACTGAACTTCTGACAGACAAAGACATGTTGGGATGATTGCGAGTAGGTTCAGAGGTGGAAATTGCGCATCATGTAGACAAGCAAATCAAATAATTATGATCATAGAAAATACGAATATGGAGGTGACTTTGAAAGGTCACGATCAAGGTCATATATCATGTATCGTGCCTCCCACAACCTCTGTGGATCGACAGTGAGTCAGTATATGCATGTGGAATGCTTTCGACGGGCTAGTGATGAATATATTAGATGGCTAAAGAAAAAACATTCCTCATATTAGTGAGTTATTGTGCGTAATTGAAATATTAGAAGTTGATTGAACTGAATGTACCAACACATCTACATGACAATTTCAAGAACTACTCCATGCTGCAGAGAGGAATTTACCAAACAATGTAGATTTATCTCCTGGCAAAAGCAATTGGTCAATAATTGTAATAGTAGTTTACCAACCGTGTAAAAATATTGTCTACATTGAAAACCAAAGATAAATCTTTTATATATTACACAAACTGGAAGCTAAATGATCAGTATGGTTTGCATTGTAAAAAGATATACAAAATTGTCTTGTATGAAAAGTAGCCTGGGCTGAAATCATTTAACTTACTGCTAGTTTGAGGCAAAAAGTAAGCAATGAGTTCCAAATATAACTTTCTCTTTTTCATGAACATTTCAATTAACATATTGAAAAAAGAAAACCTGTATTAATACAGGACTGATAATGACGAAAACAAATTGTTTTATAATAGAACAAGAATTTGACATGTGATGAATTCAGTCATGAGGAAAATTACCTGCTAATTAATTTACTCGGTTGGTAATTAATTTACTCGGTTGGTAATTAATTTACTCGATTGGTATAAGCACACGATGCATAAGATTACAATGGATAAAGCTGCCTTGTCTCTGCATGATGATAATTGTTTCTAAACTGACAAAGCGAATATTTTACCTATGGCCGGGCTCGAACATTGAATTGAAAAAACAACTCTAAGTACATGTTTTATGTTTAAACGAGAATTGATTTGAGCTGATTGTTTCGATTGTTAACATGACAATGTGAAACGAAAGAGAATGCTATTGGTGAGCTTCAATGTATGGTTTATAAAATGAATATTTGGATGCACATTATCTAATATTAAACCGCTACCATGTAATCCGTTTATTTCTCCTTTAATTAACATTACGTATCTGTGTATTCATTTATTGATCATGGACGAATAGATTACAAGTATTAGGACACTATCTCGTTTAGTTGTACACCCTATCGATCTTTAAACCTAAAGGGTATATATATATATATATATATATATATATATATATATATATATATATATATATATATATATATATATATATATATATATATATATATATATATATATATATATATATATATATATATATATGCGTGTGCGTGTGTGTGTGTGTGTGTTAATGTTAAAGCTATTTCTTACGAAAGAGCATGTGGAATTAGTAGGCCAGAATCGAGTGTTAAATGGCAAAAACATTTTAATACGCTTTATAGTAATTTTCTTTTCATACACTATACACAATACAGCGCCGGTACCCGAGTTGTGTAACTTTCAATTTATCGTACACAATACCTTTCTCAGTTCTCTTTGTTTTAACCGATACGGTAGCATCAAAAAGTTACATGACGTGAAAATGCTCTGGTTATTTAAGTTTAAGGAAGTATCGCCTCCGTATGCTATAGAGATGTCTTTCATATGCATTATACCCCAACTGTTTATTACCGTAGGTTTAGAATAATCTTTTACCTTCCTACGAGAAAAACAAACTACCAAGTACAACCAAAGTGTTTGGGCTTGCATGTGGATACAAACTAGCAACGATTACTGTGTTAATGGGATGACCGTGCTTTAATAGTGTATTTGACAGAGGAATTCATTCCCCTAGATATCACCTTCTGCTTGTTCAGAGTTATGTACTTTCTATAAGTCGACATCTTTTAGAATTGATGTGATCACAACTGTAATGAAAATGTCTACTTTAATAGCAATGTATACCTATTTCATTAGTGTAGTGCGTCAAATGGATGGTAATGTCCTTCATTTTAGTTTGTCTTTGTGCTTTGGTTCTTCACGTTTTGGCCTCTCATTCAAGCCATGCATAATTTATTGTAATCAGTACACATATACATATAAAATAAATTCTCAAGTTGTTTCAAGAGCGAGTGACTAAATTCTTTTCTTGTTAATGGTTCTTTATTTATTTACTTCAATTTTGTTTTATTTGTTTATTTTTAGGAAGAGAAAACTGTCCTGGCATCATTAAAATGTAATGAATTTGCTACAAATTAATCCGTGTTCCATATTTAGTAGTTTACACATTATTCTCTCAGGTATACTAATAACTTTATCATTAAGTTTTTATTTGATATTATTTCGTTGAAGTAATGAATGTAATAATGTAAAAATGCTGTCAATCTCACTTAACTGCATTTAATCTAAGAAAAAATAAATCGTCCATGGCTGATATACACGCATGTGATATTTTCCACATATATTGGGTAATGTAACCTGAGTGTAATAAAGAATTTTGCTGTTTTTATTGTTGTCGTCAATCCTTCATTATCGTGGTCAAAAGTATTGGTTCTATTTGCAGTGAAATATGCAGTTTTTATCTGGCTGTCCTCAAATGCATGTCGAGTCTAATTAGTTCTTCCGTTACGATCAAATAAGTTCTACTTCTAGCAGCTTCGTATAAAGGTTAAACCGTTAGCTTTTTTTTCCCTCTCACCATTGCTGAAGATACAGCCTTACTGGTTGTATTTACGAGTAGAAATATTGACGCTGCTACCATCTGTTATCTTCCCTTGAACAACACATGAATCTAAAATATCATCAAAAGGTACTTTAGGGTCATGTCTATGAATACAATATTGTACTCATCCAGATCAAATTTATGCGAATATTTCATTTTATACTGTAGTGATTAAATTCCCTTTGTAGTGGTTATGCTTATACATGGTCGATTGTTTACATCTAATCTTGTATGCAAGAGAAAATAAACTATACGAATCAAGGCTCAATATGTGTGCTGAATAAACCCTTTTACAAATTCTTTGCTTTTTGAATAACTAAATTGTGTAAATCATGTATCCATTGCTGTATATACTTATTTCCTTGCTCAAATTGGTCTTAGATATCTCTTTGTTTACACTTGTTTTGGTGATAACTGTCAACATACAACTCAATGAGAGCTTCTGTTTTCATTTCAGTTTTAACAGGGTATGTATCAGTGCTAATTTTGTTAGTGATATCACTTAACACGAGCTAATTTTATCTACTTCAAATATGGATGGATCTCGAGCTAGTTTAAATAGTTTCTACAATCAATTGAATATTATCTAAGACTCTTCGTTCTCTTGTCTTGTCATAGAAGTAGACTGTAATGTTCCCAACTGCTTTGAGCTTGATAGAGTTAATTACCTTCATCACATTAATATCAACTCACCTTCTTGATTTGATAGACATCTGAGTAGCGAAGAATCCTTAAATGAACATAAGTTTCGTGGTGTACCTCGTTTATTTTTAAACAATTCAGCATGTATCAATACTCTTGTTGATTCTTCCGATATTGGTCATCCGTTATAAATCAGACCATTCATTTATATCGACAGCATTATCTTTCTCAAATCAAAAGAGAATAGAGCAGTTCTAATTTAATAACTCTTTACTCAATGTTTTTAGTTGTGAGCCAGTCAGAGGTAAAGTTTATATGGAAAGAGTAAAATGTAGTTGAAATTTAGTAACTCTTTGCTCTATGAATTGTTTAGTTGGGTGACCAGCTTTCAAATTGCTCTTATGAAACCTGTGAAAGTTTTGCTCAGATGTAAAATAATTGAAGAGTCATAAAACAAAAGGCATGACGTATCGGATCACATGATTTTAATATTTGTGTGTGAAAATTCTAACCATTTTACCCATCGTTAGTGAGATATAAGTGCATGTGTGATGGGTTGTTTGTGTACGAGTATTCATACAACTTTCTTTCCTTTCACCCAGTGAGTGTGTGATAGTATGTTTTAACTAATCCTTAACCAACCCCTCTGTATGTGAACCATCATACTACTTTGATTGTTGATAGTATATAAGTATGCATCGTATTTTTTTAATGATCTTGTGAACATTCCTACCATTAATCTCCTTACATTCGACGTGTACTAGTATAAATGTATGATTGTATTTAAATGTGACTGTTTCTATTCATTTCATTCCTTACATCGCATGATGAGGCTTACTAGGGTTATAAGAGTGGTAAGATACATTTTTAGTGTTCTTTATAAGGGTAATGAATTAAAGTTACAGTGAGTAAATGGGCGGAAAAGGATTTAGTTTTGTTTTTGAGGTGTTTAACTTCAAATTCACCCCGTATTTTACATCGTTTCTTCTATGTAAGGAGGCTGGTTACTGGTTACTACGTGTAGATGCTCATTGGTAACTCTTTAAACTGATTGACAAGTATGAGCGGTGGTCAAAAGTTCTGAGTGTTGGTCAAAATGCACTGGTGTTAGTCAGTAAATGAGTCAGTGCTATTAAGTTAGATGGCGTGTTGGTTAGCAGATATGTGCTTAATGCGATGGAACGTGTGTGTGTGTGTGTGTGTGTGTGTGTGTGTGTGTGTGTGTGAGAGAGAGAGAGAGAGAGAGAGAGAGAGAGAGAGAGAGAGAGAGAGAGAGAGAGAGAGAGAGAGCAGTCTTGCTCTTTTTGTTGGTTAGTAGATGCAGGTGTTAGTCAGTAGACGCGTGGTGCTGGACATTCATATGATATACTGGTTAGTAGGTATTGGTGCTTGTCATTCAAGTGTAGTGTATTGCTTAGTTTTAACTTTACATTTTTCCTTGATCACTGTTTCCTTCTGACTCCATAATTTCAAGCCATGATCATCCTATGGTCTTTTTTTGTAAAATTACATTTCCTCTTGACCCCATCTTTTTTTCCTTCGACATTTGAATATTATTTCATTATGTTTCTACGGACATTATTATTAATATATTTGCTTGACCTTATAATGGCCCAAAATGTTAATCTTACGGACTAATGTTAAATCCCCATTGTCCCTATACTCCAATACTTTTAAGATGGTTTTAGTAATGTTCATTCCTATACATTTCATAACATTTTAAACCCCACACTAAACCCTTAAAAATTTGTAGTTAAGTCAACCATTTGGCAATAAATTCACCTACTATTCAGGCAATATCCTGCAAATACAAGTAATACAATTTCAGCTATAAAATGCAGCGTACACGATCATTAGTATGAACTCTGTGTAATTTACTTTGCTCAACAAACTCTCGCAATTCCATAACGCACTTTTGGAGATCTGGTGTTTAGCGATAGACGTTATTTAATCATCATTTTTGTTTTCTTTTCTCCACTGCGACACATTTATATTCTTCCTTTGCTTATTTTTATCGACTTGTTTCGTTATTTAATGGCACAGCAAAGCAAGTTGGTTATATATTGCTCAGGCAATACCCAAGGAAACACTACAATAGCCTACCAGGGGTGATGTTCGGACTCAAACCAACACCTTCTGGTCTAGATTCCATCACGCTGACGACGGAAACAGCGGCTACTGCCTCCATTAGTCACCTTCTAATACGCGTGGGAACCCATCAAGCCTATTCTGAACTGCCCGAGCGGGTTTGCTCATTTTGGATATGTGAAAATATGCTCTTTTTTGGGGTGGGTGCGTGGGTGATGTTTCGTTACAATGTTTAACAGTTACGATTATATTCTTACTGTCTTTACTCGCTTATAAGATAGATCCATCGGCAAATAACTTAGACGCTGATCTTCCGTCATGTATATATTTAAATTGCTTGTTTTATTAGTTATAATAAACCGAATCTATTTAGATATTCTGGTGCATTATCCGACTGTAGCTATGAGTCTATCCTGTTTGTGGTTGGACTCGAATTATACTCAAGGGTACACTGCACAAAGTGATTTCCCTTTCATACTTTACTGGTAGTGAATTCTCTACATAAGTTCTTCATATATTTCTAAATTTTGACCTTTATTGGCAGAGCAAAGCTTGTGTAAATTAAATGTACTTTTTATATTGTTAACTTCCTATTTAGCACACAATTTCATTTCTGTTTTATATTGCAAATCTGATAAATTAAGTAGACTTTGTGTAAACACCATAATAAATTTAGGTAAACCTCTAAATTCAATGAAATAACAAATCAACACTTCATGATTGAAGTCAATACAGTCCAATAGAACAATATCCGTTTTCCATGTAGTAGAGTAATGTTATTAGTATATCGTCCTCAGCCGTCCTTACCACCGAGGGGGACGGGACCTATACACTCAAAAACAACCTGGGAGGTGATCGTCAGTGACTGATTCATTAGTTTTATGGATTACCCTTTTAGACTTCGAATCTTGGCGGTAGGTGACTTAGTTCAGTGCTTTTATTTAAATAAGACGCCTGAATATCTTAGGTCAAGCTTAGTGTAAACTCGGATTTTACCGCGTTACTTGGGTAAATATATATATATATATATTAGGCATCCCTAGCTTCTACAGTTTGCCGCAAAAGTGTGCTTTTCTTTATGAAACAACACATTCAACTTTTTTGGAATGTTTCCGTTGTTTGCATATTGACTGGGATTTTCTTGTCAATAGAACATTTCGAGTACCACTATGGGACTGACAGTGTAGAGTGACTCAGCACGTGTTTTGTATTTGTTGTGTATATATTCAAGCTTGTGGGAGACGCTCCCCAGATACACCCTCTTGGTCGGCTTGGAGCTGCTTCTCAAACCAGATAGAGACATTACCCCCTGGGTATGAAAGAAATATCATCACAACAATGACATGAAAGAAAGATCATAAACTATTTGAGCTAGGAAGTAATTGTTTATCTTTAACAGTGTAAGTAATAAAATAAACTTTCCCCAACCTGTTTTCATTAGTAATGTGGGCTGTTAAGAAGTATAATGATTTAATGCAGTTGAATAACAGGCAATATGTATTACAAGATATGGCATAATAGATTACTCAAAAATATTTCAATTGTTCTCAGCGGTCTATGCCACTGAGGGGGACTGTACCTATTTTCTATGTAGAAGACAACAAAACCCAGGGGTGATTTAGCACTAATTTTGTATTTGTTGTGTATATCTCATCAAGATTGTGGGAGACACTCTTTATAAACCTGATATTCTTGAATAGCTCCGTATAAAAGAAACACCTTGCGTAACAATACGTGGATTCACCGAGCATCATTGCCCGACATCAAAACGTAGCATATATTCACAGAATTAACTCTCTCTCTCTCTCTCTCTCTCTCTCTCTCTCTCTCTCTCTCTCTCTCTCTCTCTCTCTCTCTCTCTCTCTCTCATCCATGGCATAATTGCACGGTGTATTGCAGAGAGCAAAGGTTAGTGCACAACATTTAGCAACTGTTAAAATTGATCTCCTTTATAACGACCTTTTAAACATTTATTTCAGTAGTTACCCCATTCAGACATGAAGACCTTCCTTGTGCCATGAATATTTCAAGTATATATTATATTATCACTTCAAAATATTTGGAAATATCCCTTGCCTTAAAAAATAAGCTAGTTTGGTTCATTGGAAAGCATATAAGAAACACAATTAATATGGTTTGCTTGGGATAAGTCATCTTTACGTTTGTCTAGAGAGCATTCTTTTCCTACACTATGCTTCTGACCCCAGTGCTCAAACCTGAACCAAATCTATTCTTATGTTAATCCAAGTATCCTCTGACCCTTGTCACCCCATTTTTTATATTTTGACATGTATGTCGGGGTGTAGGGTCAGAGTCAATTCCCTATTGAAAAGTTGGAATTCGCCGATAGCCGCTTACTAGATGGAGCAAACTTGAACGACTTTTCTTTGATAAATGCCTGCATGAAATCGATAGGAATGTGATTTATTTTCTCAAAACTTGAGCATTGCAATCGTCATGTTTTTAATCCACTGACAGAAGACTTTTTCTAGAACTGATATTGCTGTTATTACTACTACTATTTCTATAATTAATACTGATGTTATTACTACTACTATTTCTATAATTAATAATGTTGTTATTAAAACTACTACTTCTTCTACAACTAATAATGATGTTATTAATAATAAATACTTCTAGAACTAATAATGCTGTTATTTATAATACTACTTCTTCTAGAACTAATAATGCTGTTATTAATACTACAACTTCTTCTAGAACTAATAATGCTGTTATTAATAATAATACTTTTAGAATTAATACTGCTGTTATTAACAATGCTACTTCTTCTACAACGAATAATGATGTTAATACTACTACTTTTTCTAGACTTAATACTGCTGTTATAAATAATACTACTTCTTCTACAACTAATAATGATGTTATTAATAATAATAACGTCTAGAATTAGCACTGCTGTTATTACTACTACTACTACTAATATAATTAATACTGCTGTTAGTAATACTACTACTTCTTCTAGAACTAATAATGTTTTTATTAATAATAATACTACAATAAATTAATACGGCTGTTATTAATGATACTAATTCTTCTACAACTTATAACGCTGTTATTAATACTACTACTTCTTCTACAATTAATAATGATGTTATTAATAATAATAATGATTCTAAAACTAATAATGCTTTATTAATACTACTACTTCTAGAACTAATACTTTTATTATTGATGCTACTGCTTCTTCTACAACTTATAACGATGTTACTAATATTACTGACAGCTCATGTGGCCTAGTGGTAGAGCGCCCGCCTCGAATGCGAAGGTCGCGGGTTTGAAGCCTTGCCGAATCATACCAAAGACTTTTTTTTAAAAATGGTACTAACAGCTGCTTCGCTTGGTGCTCGGCAATAAGAGGTCAGTGTTAGGACTGGGCGGCCAGGTGTCATGATATTGTGACTGGGCGGGACAGCATATTACATGTCTGCGACATGATGCCCCAGTTCTAGACATCACTATAAACTGTCACACTGCAAACATCGTAGCAATACGACTGAAGTTTGTTAAAGCAACGTTAAAAATCTAAATCATACACGAATACTACTACTACTTCTACATGTAATCCTGCTGTTATTAATATTACTTCTTCTGCAACTAATACTGCTGTTATTAATACTACTACGACTGCCACCACTATAACTACTACTGCTACTGATTCTACTTCTACCACCACGGCCCCACCACACCAGCGTCAACGTTTACCGCTATTATGGTACTGTTAACAGTTCTACTGCCAGAATTATTCCATTATTAATATCTGACGTACCACTACTACTACAATAACAATCACTAATACTACTACTCCGAATACATCACTTCTGCTACTACCAAATGCCGAGGTTTGAATTGGATTTTTTAAAATATACATTCTACTTATGATCTAGTCCAACATTTTGGGTAATGCGCAATGATTGTGATGAGAATGATGATGGTAATGTGTGCAATAAAAGGTGAGAAATACAGTCATCTCTAAACAAATCGTCAACAATCTTTCGAATTCATGCAAAACAATGAAGTTGTGGATATACGCGTTTATTACATACATTTCTTTTTCAGACCCTCGTTACGACAGATCATTGCTTGAAATGTCAAACAGCGTTACGGAGAGACTACTGTAGTAGTTATCGTATATCTGTTGAAGATATATTTATGATAGTGCAACATAATTCTTGGAGATCTGTTTCGTGTGCCCCACGATTGATTATTCTTCATATATAATTCATTTTTTAAAATAGATTAAAATTTAGAATAGTTGTAAATAACTAAGCGACATCAACTTACTTAATATTTATTTAATCTATTTGAGGTAATATTTAAACATTTTGCGTGCTTTCTGTTTTATGAAACACAATAACACAATAAATCAATATATTTCTGCACAATACTGATCAAGGGCAACACTCTGAGATTATTGAAACTGAATAAATAAATCCGTGAATCGAAATGTCAAGGACAACCTTGTCTTATGTGGTAAACAAAATATTATATGCCTTGCCAGCCTGAATGTTAAAAATAATTTATTTTATTTTATTTGTTTAATTTTTAAACAAACATTTTTTTAAAGAGTCTTTACATTCTTTCTAATTTGATATATAATGGTTTTTGACCTGTTGATTTTAAACAGTGAAATGCAAAATGTACCAGTTAAGATCAGTTTTCCTGAGGCCTCTGCCCCCACACCAAGGTATTTACAGATGAGTATCGTCACAAACGTAACGAAAGATCAGCCTTTGTTTGGAAACAAATCTGCACATCTTGCCAGCTTGGTAGATATGTGGGTGCTTTCTGTCAGATTAATTTGTTGCGGATACCTTCGAGCGACGAATCTATTACTAAGTCGTATTTGTTAATCATTATTCGATTCATAAAATTATCAGTTTATCCAAGCCACAGCTATCCCAGTATTACTTTTAACGCATTAGTTTATTCTTTAGAATATGAACATTATATGATTATCTATGAGCTTTATTCGACCTAAGGAAATAATGAGGCACTGATGCTGATCCGGAAGTGAATAATGAGGCACTGATGCTGATCCGGAAGTGACGTCTATGAGCCATTGCAAGCTGCTTTGTATACAGTCCATTCTCTCAAAAACTACTAAATAACCTATGACAAGAAATTCACAGTGAGTTATTTTAGATTACCACATGATTTATAAAATTGAACATAGTGAAACGGTCATTGTTGATAAACAAATGAAGAGACGATATCAACAAGATTATCTCGGAATGAACTAAATCAATCAACGTAGAGGGTGCAGTACAAATGTAGAGAGGCATTCATAAAAGCTCGCATTAATGAGTTATTATGTTTAATAGTTGAACGGTATCACACTATAAAACAGCTTCCCTAAATAGCAGCGCAGTATGATATCAATATTTCTCCATCGCCCAGTCTATCAAAGAAACGTTGTAGAATTATATGAACATTGTAACGCTGCGGAAACTCCGGGGTTAAGAGTGACACTGCTCTGGGTATTCAATTGATAATGTCGCAAGTCCTCGGACAAGTATTGGTTAGAAATTGCATCACCGTGGATATACTGCGTTGCCCGTGTGACTTTAAACCGCAACGACACAATGGCTTCATAGCATGTAATTCATATGGCTTTGAAAAAAGATTTTTGAGTCGACAGAAATTTCACGAATGCAGGATCCGGATGGACTCTTGACAAACGCGTGAAAGTTAAACTAACATATCATCCGCCAAAATGCCGCCAATTATGAAATGGTAAACTGTCTGTATGTTGAGATGTGCTTGTTTCTTCTCGTCAAGCATTTTATCATCAATGCCGAATAACATCAAATTTTCAGCATAGAGATTGGTCATATAATTGGTGGGAGATACATGTAACGCTAGCAATTTTGCTTTCGAATTTATTAATTCCATCAACGAGGCAAGATAGTTTTCATATTGTACATATTAGTGTTGCAACAACTTAAATAATATTTACATTTCAATAACACAATGTTCATCCTTTTATACTTTCTTACATGTTTCACACCCCATCAGAATACCATTAATCAGCTACATCTTGTTTTCATGCGTCTAATACAAAACTTGTTCAGTAACGGGAGTTCTTTCCGCTGTAAATCTGTTGGTGTATAATCCTTGGCAACCACTAAGTATTTAGAAAGAGTAACGAATTTCTTCTTTATACGGCGATACACAGCTAGTATTAATTCACAACCGTCAATACGTTTAAAACAATGAGATTTCGTGCACAAAAAAGTTGTAATGGTTGTATATTCTATTTACTGTTTATAAATTTGCCCAAGGCCGGTGCAAGGCATTTTGGTGCCCTAGGCGAGATCAGATATATGGCGCCCCCCTTCCCACTCACGCCCTCCCCACCCGCCCATCATGATTTGCCCCTTAGCCCCGTGCCCTAGGCGATTGCCATGTTCGCCTAGCGGAAGCGCCGGCCCTGAATTTGCCACAGCTAATCTGCTGGAAAAAGAAATGAAGGAATTGTAACCAATGACATGCACACTACAGGTATCAATAATTTAAAGTAATCGTCCTGTATTGTGAAATCAGCTCTTTTTAAAGTATCAACGTATCCTTGACTTGTCCCACTGAATTTGGTACACCATTGATGCAAGACGCTGTGTCATAGTACATTGTGTTGTTTGACAAAACAATCTCTTTTCGACTGAGATATATATATTTTTATATTCCTTTAATCCTGTAAATCTTTATCCTTTTCCAAACCTTTGTCGCATGGAATTCTAAGTACCACTGCAACAATGTAGGTGGAATTCGTGACATCTGAAATCAAACAAGATCTGGGTAGTAGATCAATGTCTGAGGATGTGAATAATTTCAAACTAATCCTGTTATTCATACCATTCGTATACCGATGGGTGAAACATCTATGTTGTAAAGGATGCATTTGTTCTTTGTGTTTTACTTGGATCTGTATTAATTCTCGAAACGCGTTTTTGCAACTCACTCTTAAGGTAACCTACGAATTATCTTTTATAAAACATCCATGAAGAATAATAATCATGAAATACCGAAATCAAAAACGTAGGGACAGCACTGAAACCATGTAGAATTTTAAAGGTCAATTAGTGCGTTCACACAACTTTCATTTATGTGATAAATTTAATCTTCTTAATATGATTGTTAAAGGTATTATGACAAATACCTTATCATAAAATGAAAATAATGACCACAAAACATCATTTTTTTTTATTATCGCAGTAGCCGATTTCGATCTTGGTAAAGTCCGTAAGACAAAACGGAAGTGACGTGCTGTAGGAAACTGCATTTCTACTTTCGTTGTTAGTTGCATTGAGTATCTGGTATTGTGCATTATCCGACCAGTGACAGGCGTGATAGTCTGCAGTGACTATTTGAGAAACAATGACTTCGATACTGTATATAAAATTAAAGAGTCACTTTGTATTACGACCATCTGTGTTCTGATGCACTCATTCGTCGCCCGTCACACTTCAACTAATACACTGTACTTGAATTCCTAATGGACAAATCCTGCTATAGCAATAAGATTCCACATAATTAAGCCATTTTCCTATAAATATCTAGAATCGACTCGCAATTCAAGGCCTTGTCAATCTATGTAAATGTGTATTCTTCAAACTGTTGCTTGTTGAATTCATCATTTGCGGTGAGCGTTTGTACTCTTTCTGTCTCGAAACCGTATTTATAGCTAATAACAGTGTCAGTCCTGTACCGTATTGTGATGGCTAGTTATTTCCGGTAGAAGATCTAATACACATTGTCCAATGGATGTCAAACGATTGGATTATATGACAAACGCGACATTATGTGAGAATCCATTGTTTTGCCATCTTGATCTTGACCGAACCTTTTGTTTCTTTTAGTAAGTGAAAATTAACTATTCACTTGCACGAAAATGCAATGTTAGTCATTTTACTTGCATTAGGTAATAAGTTCTCTGAATTTGTTTATGTACTGGCAGCTGTAATATTGTACACTAATGGCAGAAATCTAATTAGTGTTTTCGAA
Organism: Unio delphinus; assembly: GCA_029339505.1. Taxonomy (NCBI): domain Eukaryota; kingdom Metazoa; phylum Mollusca; class Bivalvia; order Unionida; family Unionidae; genus Unio; species Unio delphinus. The sequence goes on along the minus strand of JAQISU010000057.1, from coordinate 7,975,767 downwards.
ATTTCATCGTACCGAGTAAAAAAATTCTCGTTTTCGATGTTTGGGTGATAGCTTCTACACACACACACACACAGATATATATATATATATATATATATATATATATATATATATATGATATATATGAACCATTAACACAAGTTACAAAGATAGACAAAAGAAATTATACCTGTTTTTTTTTAATGTCATGATTAACGAAGCTTGTCTACAAAGTCTTCCAAGAAGGTGATAAAACAGAACAAGAACGAGAAATATTTCTTTCGAAGAAAATAAAGTTGAATAACCGATGCAAGTCAAGACATACAAAAGAGAACGAGAATTAAATTGAAAAAGAAAGAAGGCAATATACTTTGTTGAGATGGTTTCAAGTTTCATTCTAATTCACGAGAACTCACCAGAGGAAACAGTTGTGTAGATATGTCTTAATTTGTTCTTGGAGGACGAATACAAACACACATTTTACGAATAAAGTGACTCGTGGGATAGTAAGTCTGAGGTGTTGGATAATAAATGTGGGGTGTAATAAAGTTGCAGACTGGGTGTTGGCCAATCTACCATTTTCGTTGTTTAGTACTTGGTAGCTCAACACTGCTAGAAATTTATCATTATTTAATGCATAATTTTTACAGTTGTAATAACAACAAATACTAAAATTTAATGTTCTTACAATCCTTAGAAATTGTGTACACTTTTTTAATTGTCCGGATATTTTTAAGTCTTCTATTAAGTCATTGAGCTTTGTGTTGTTGCTGCTTTTTTAATTTGTTTTTTTTTTTTGTTAATATTATTTACTAGATTAAAGGTTAATTAACAAAGGTTTCATTTGTATTTTTTTGCATCTTAAAATTCCTTAATTTTCGGAGATATTCTTATTAAATCTCCATTACGTTCCTTATGATTTAACCATTAATTATTACTTTTATTTTCAACCATATTTTTTTTAACGTTTCCATTATTTTCTCAGTCTCTGCTAAAGTCCAGTACATTTTCGGAATTTGAGTACAGCTCATAGTCTAAGCCAATTCTATTTTTAAATTTGTTTTCAGACTTCCCAAATGTCTGTGATAGTTTCGGCAATTTAGTACGAAATTTTGTGGAGCATTTAAATCAATATTGTGCGTGGGGATGATCTTCTTGTTTTCACTGAAGTCTGTAACAATTTCAGAATGTTGGCATGTTTATACTATAACCATTTTAGTACTATTTCGATTTCGTTCCCTTGAATAAAGCTATATATGGTAGAGCTGTACAGTTTTGCATAGTGTTAGAGTTTCAAAGAAAAGAAATTTCCCCGGATTTTTTCGCTGGTTACAATGGCTATTTAAACAATATCTGGTATATCTTAGTTATTGTTCAACGAACTTTTAAATACCTTTATTATGGTATATGATTGATTGGTGTAAAATGGGTTAGAGAGTACAAACCTTGTCCTTACTCCAGCTGTGCATCTGTCAAAACAGACTGATAGCTCCACTTGGCCATTTTCATTTCCTGAACTTCAGATGTAAATTGTAAAAAAAAACAGCCGATAACATTTCCACATGTGATATATTCGGTAATTTTTTCATTGCACATTCAGAAGCTGGTATTGTCGAGTGTGGCAAAATTAATTTTCTTCTGTTTTAATAGCTGATAAAGATACTTTAGATTAATTCAGGCTGCTCTTTTCAACACAAGGGAGTAATCATTTAAGTTATCAGTGCGCTTAGATCATATACAGTGTCAAGTTCAATATCCAAAGAAATGTCAGACGCATTACATCAAAATATCATAGAGGAATGTCAACATTCTCTCCACTGTGTATGTTTCAAATGCAAACAACTTCACCTTACATACATAATAACTAGCGAGCTATAATAACTATAACTATATAAATAGTTATATATATATATATATATATATATATATATATATATATATATATATATATATATATATATATATATATATATATATATATATATCTATATCAATTAAGAACTAAATCATGCTCTAATTACAATGAAAAAATCTGAAACAACGTAATTCAGTTTGATGTCAACAACTTCTAACATTGTTACAATGTAGCCCCCTGCCCCCACCCCGTAACATATGGACATTTTTAACATTACCATCCGCATAGTGTTTCATATCGCCCCCGCATGAAAACAAGTGGCGTATTGTTAATTTAGTGATGGGCCCAAGTGACCCATATTACTACTGTCAAAGGTAATGACTCAAAGTGCATGAGAACTCGCCCCCAATACAAGTGGAATGTAACACTCTGTTAAATAAGTAAACCCAATATACTTCTACTTATAAGTCCACGGTATCGCGATTAAATAAACGATTATATATATATATTATGTGTGTGTGTGCCACCTATTTCACGTGCACCAGATTCTGATATTCGACAAAACGGAAAGATCAAGGTCAAAGGTAAAGACTCAAGGTGCACAGGAAATCGATTATAATTTAAGCGGATTAAAAACTCAGCTGTATGCATTGTGGAGAAAGTGCAAACCCTTGTACATATAATTGTATAGAAAATAGTATTTGTACTTTGTTGGATTTAATTTAATGCGTAAACATAGATAAGCAATTTTCCCTTCCATTTTTGATTATTGGCACGTACCGAAGACTTGATTGAAACACTTCTGAGGACATCTGATTGTTGTTGTTGTTGTTGTTGTTGTTGTTGTAGGGTTAAACGCCATTTTTCAGCACACGATAGGGTACACATGGCGGCCAGTATTAATGGTGGAGGAAAAACCCACCAGAAAGAACCACCGACCCACGAGAAGCTACTGGCAAGCTTTCTCACATTCCCACATTGGACGAATTTGAGACTCGATCTCACGCAGACAGAGGTGAGATGGCAGTGTTCCGTAACGGAGAGTGCTTTAGACCACTCGGCCACTCGAAGTCCCTACAGCTGATGGTACAAAGTGGTCTATGAGGTAAGATCATTTTGATTACCCTACAAATCTTAATCGCGTATCTCATCGTACACTTTGCAGCGCACTCGAGAGTCTGATTGCTTTACCCACTGTACTATCCATACTGAACTGCATCACAGAATCATGCGGAAGTTTGTTCCAGCAAGACTACTTTTTGATGAGCTGTCCATGCTGGTCCAGCCCTAGAATGTGCGAGGCCCAAGGCAGCAAGCGATGAGCGTGGAGCCCCAAGCAAACAAAACTTGTATTGCAGAGATGATTTCCTGAAAGCGCCGGGGTCAAGGCTGTTGCCTCATTCACTTTGCCCAATTGCCGGGCCTGTGGCCATTACATCACGCCTCAAATAATTACCCGATTCGACAATAGAAATTGAGCTCAATCGCTATTATTGAATCCTATTTGACTGTTTGTTTGAAAGCTCTGTGCTTAATGACACATTAATACATGAAAAGATTAAATCGTGCCAAAACATCTGGAGTTCAAGCGCCTTGCTTTGGGACTCGCGAAATTGTTCGAACGGTCTGGTTTATACCGGATTTAATCTCGCACAACTGCGGCCGAGAGCCAAGCAAGCGAACGACTGAACCACCGCGACTCCAAACCGTGATTAAAGAAAACGCAAATTATAGCATGCTCTTTGACTTGCCACATGTTCGCTAATAGAAAGAGTATCTCAAACAATCAGGTCAAATCATCAGAAATTTAATTAATAAAATTTAATTAATAAAATAACTTGACCGAGACTCGCGAAACAAGATTTAATTCGGTCCATTGCGATGTTTCACTGAAGGACTGAATCGATCAAGACCATCAGCAGATGAACATATTCGGGCACTTGTTGATTTCCTTTACCCACTGAGCTCTGGCAGGTAAGCATAATTTCCCCACGTCGACTTGTTTTTCCTCCTTAACTCAAGATTGCACTTGCGTTTTTGTAATACAAGATTTATTATCAGATTCGAGCATCAGATGTGTAATTTTAGTGGGAATAGGTTATTTCTTTAATAGCAGCAGAGCCCTCTTAAGACGGCTATGAATAGACGACACAAATTAATGATGATGTTCTTATGAGCTTTAAGATAACGTTGCCACTCACATAAAAAGTATAAAACGGTGTGTTTCACTGAGGTTTAGGATTAATGTCCCACTACAGCACATGTCATAAACACTGTGTTTCATTAGAGCTTAACACTCAGCTAATATGTTTGTTTTATGTTATTACTTATAATATATTCAGTTTAAGGAAAATGTTAAGTTTTATTATTATTATTATTATTATTATTATTATTATTATTATTATTATTATTATTATTAAATAGTAGTATTAGTATACTTCATGTTGTTAAATAGTAGTATTAGTATACTTCATGTTGTGCTGCATACTACACAGTTGCTATACCTCATTTTCTGGCAATAAATAACATTTCGATTCCTTACAATTGCTTACGTACTTTATATTGCTTTTAATCTGAAGTCAATTGAATCCACTTTATCTACAATACACACTTGAAAGCCATTTGAATGATAACTTTCCGACGACAGATGAATTCTACTAGATATTATACCAGTGAACGACGGGCAGATATTCAACTCTCTTGGGGCTGACCAATATATTTCTAACAACATAAACAATTACAATTTGATACATTTACGACGCTCTGGAGCTATACCCCAATCCCTAACATAATGGATAGCATCATATGAATAAATATGAACGAATAAATCAGAATTATTTTGGAAAACTATCCTCCATGATGGTTTGAAAACAAACCAAAAAAAAGTTCTACATGTGTTACCGTTCGTTGGTTGTAGACGTACAAATATGAGGAAAGGACTGCTCCCTAAGCAAGTATACAAGTCTGAATAGGGTCGTGCGATCTTATTGTATGGGAACCTTTTTCTTTACAGAAATGTCAATTTCTCATTATGATAACTTTCTTCACGCTATGAGGGAAACCCATCAAAGCTCCTTCTTTTGATTCTATTCTAGGTTCTTCCTTATATATTTTCTGAGACCATGCTCGTATTTGGTTACAAGAGTGTTACCACTATAATGTCAGCTAAGAATAAACATGTAATGAAATATATGTATAAAAACCAATGTCAGTCTTTGGCATAAAAGAAGACAACGATAATTTAACAACATTTCTGAGAACTCCATAGTTCAAACTAACATTTAGTCAGTGTACATGGTAACATTGTTGAGTCGGTTTTATTAACACACCTAAGAGCTTCGAGAAGACAGGGTTCGAGTTATATGTTTGCATGATTGTGACTTTTTTTTACTGGTTTGACGTGTACGATTTCAGCTCTTCACAAATCTCGGGTTTTGCACGTGACGCTTGAGTATAGTATTTTCCTATCTAATTTATCCTTGGTGTGGGTATTTGCTATACACGTTTACGTAGTAATTGATCATGTAAGAATTCTCGTCATGTACAGTTTGATGTGTGGAAATGTTTGCCGAATACAATATGTCAGAAGGCCATTGGCTGAAATACATTGAACAATCAAGGCGTCCATTTGCCATTGTAATTATGTAATAATTAAACCATTAGAAAGAACAAATCATTCGCTATATAGTACGCAATTATATTTATTTTAAATATTTCGTGCATCGGGTACTTCAGTATATGTCAATCGAAGTGCCATCTTTGGCAAATGTGAAGTTTCAGTGAAAATGTTGATATTGAGTTGTATATTGCATAAGTGACTAATAAGAACGATGAGAAAATTAATTAATGTCTTAATTCATTAATGTCTTTTTTTTTTGTAAAACACGACAGCTAATTTGGTTGTACACGGTTATAGCCGCGTTCGATGACATGAAAGTATAGTAGCATAATTTATCTCCCTCCCCAATTACTGTGGATGCTGATATTAGTATATAAATATGACGAAGCATATTTACGCTTGAACCACGTGTAACACCAGCAAAGAAAGTACTGGATCATCGAATTGATTACGAGTTGCCCAGAATGGCTGCTTTAGTTGCGCAAACAAATAATTGCATAACTGCAAACAGTAACGTTCCAAAAATTAAATATTAGTTTGTCTAATTTCAAGACTATTTATCCACTTGAAAAGTCTTTAAAGCAAACGCAGACGAATAATTCCATCGTACCGATACCATAAAAGACTGCCGTCAATAAAGCGGAGGTGTACAAAGGGAACAAACTGCTTAAGCCTTGTAACAAGTGTTTTAATTTATGCAAGGATTGCTGCCCTTGATCAATGCTTGTACTTGGAATGACGAAACGATTGAGGTTACAATGTAACGTTGTTAGATAGACCGTGTAGCAAACATTTTTAAAACTGAATTTAATATAAGAGACATGGACAGTGCAGACAAATGCGATGACTTTATACAAAGTTAAAGTGTACTTCACAACCAATAAGATCAAGGTCCAGGGTAAATCCACTGACGTAGTGCTTGATACCAGGTTTGGCGTAACGTAGTTCACACGATGCTAGCCAAACTGGGCAGAGGCGTAGCGAGGGGGGAGGGGGGGGGCGGGGGGGGGGGACATATGTCCCCGGGCGCCAAGGTACAGGGACGCCAAAATGAGGCTTGCAACGTTACATTATAATAAGAAAACAAGGGTAATAAATCTGTCACAAGATCGCTGGGGCGCCAATTTTATAGTTTGTCCCCGGGCGCAAAATACCATCGCTACGCCTCTGAAACTGGGTCACATGTTAAAGATTCTAATGAAACCTCGGTAAAATAAAATAAAAATTATTAAAGAAAATACGGATGCCATTTTACCAATCTCATAAACTCTGATTCCTAGATTTTAGTTACAACGACTCTCGTACTAGCGCAAGGGAAAGTGTGTTGAACTAAAAATTTTATGGCTAGAGATATTGAACATATTTTCGCTTTTACAATAGAGGTAGGGAAATATTTCAAGAGGGAAGAGGAAACATTTTATTATCACGAGTGGAAATATTTCACGAATGATGCAGAAACATTATATACAACAGATTGTTTCTGTATATCTACCAAAAATGAATTTGGATTTTATTTTCATTATATATATATATATATATATATATATATATATATATATATATATATATATATATATATATATATATATATATATATATATATATATATATATATATATATATATATTTATAATCTCAAAAGCCGTCGATTTTCATGAGTTCTCTCCAATCTGTGCCAATATGATTAACAGCTACATAACTATATGGATAAAAAGAAGTTGTTTATACAGGATATGGAGCTAATATTAGAGTTGGTTTTGTCAATAATTGTATTATTGATTTATTCAGAAGTGTTGTATACATAATCGATGGAAGAGAAATTGAAAAAATTCAGGATAATGTTGACGTTGCTACAACGACAGTAGGTTTAGCAAGATATTCAGATGATTATACAAGATCAGCTGGTCCGTCATTGATGTTTGCCAAGATAATTAAAAATAATTTTACACCTGATGCTATTAAAGTTATTTTAGGTCTCAAGCGAGTGCGGCTTCCCAATAATATCACTGTACCTGACGGACATGCCGATATAAAATACTGGTTCCAAGAGGATAATCGCCAACAAGAAGTATGACTTATACACCGCATGAATCAAGTGAGACCCTATGAAAAACTAAATGTTCAAACTATACCATTTACCTCTCTTCTTGTCTGACTATTGTGATTGTGCCCGGCAATTGGAAATGTTTATAACAATGCCCACCTATGGGGAAGGATTACCTATAGCGAATCTGTTAGCTAGAACAGGATTTGTCTACTTGGGACCTTAGACTGGACTGAGATACGAAGTAGAATATTTCAGTTACGGTCTGAAGTTGCGAATAGATCGATGTACCTATAAAGATTCAACTATTCTGGAACATAGTATCCACACTGTCTTTAGCATTATATGGTCTTTCCACCCATCAGACCACGATACAGGTATGACGGAAACTTAGAGAAGGTAGTACCTTTTTTCAGGAAGTAAAATGGAAGACTTCCAAAACTAGGCATAAAAAGCAACGGCGTATAAGCTCGAGATATAATTACGACTAGTATAAAATGAGACAATATCCAACCCCGAAAGTTCATTGTAACCACCAACACCAAGCGAGAAAGATGATTCCTTTTAAACAACAAGAATCAAGCGAGAGAAAACTTGCGTGCAATGCTGTACCACGCGATTTCAGGGATGCCGTTCGCTGTGACCTCATCGATTCAGTACCACATCATGAGAACTTTGCTATGATTACTTCAGAATGACATCCTGTGAACTTTGCTATGATTACTTCAGAATGACATCCTGTGAACTTTGCTATGATTACTTCAGAATGACATCCTGTGAACTTTGCTATGCCTACTATTACCACTACGCCTACCAAGGAAAGTGATGTTGTGCGTGTCAAATCTGAAGAATGCGAAAACAATGCCACTCGTTATAGTGGACTCTTTCTTGATTTATATGGTGGATGTCAACCTTCACGTAAAACCATGCAGCTACCATTCTACAGATATCATCCAACCGCAGGTAAACTCCTGTCATTGTACCTTCATCGAAATGAACCTGTGAAAGTCGATTTCAAACGTTCTGAGACAAATTGCCTAAATATCTGGGAGTGCCAACCCCTGAAGAATTAGCTAGAGCCGAATTTATCTACATGGGCAAAGATGATACAGTCAAGTGTTTCAGTTATGGTGTTTCACTTAACGATTCGGCTGATCTGTAACACAAACTATGGTGTCCTGATTATCATCACTTTCCTTTAGCGGGACGACCTCAGTAATCTCTGGATGGATACTTTGCATGAGAACATTCATAGTTTGCCTGTGGAGTTTAGAGAACGCATTTACCGAGAGTTGGTCAAGATAGAAGTTAAACGCAAGAAATAATTGCATCCGTTACGTAGCCAATGTTGGAACCACTGGTACCTGAATGGTATAATAGTACTGATTCATTTGAAAACGTTAAATTCAGTCAAACAGTGCTGAATTGGACGAGGATCAGAAGACTCAGTTGGCTATTCATCATACTACTTACCAGGTGGTCATACTACATCGAATTATAACGGAAGATTTAAAAGATTACCAGAATCCTTTACGCTATAACATTTTGTCTGTACAGGAACATTCTGTGCGGTGTTCAATGTGTGAACTAGTGAAACGATTTTGATGCGACAATGGAGTACAATCAGTTTTTTGTACAAAAAGTACACTTATTACCTCTGAAAAAAGACGTATAAAAACGTACTACTATGCTACGACCTTCATCACGCGTTACCGTGGACGGAAACAATGAAAGTATTCAGACAGTGGAGGATTAACAACACGTATTACGAGCACTGTATCCTATGAAATTGGGGTGGAAGACATTGTAGCGGTCAACATTTGGTGTACACGATTGCTGACAGATTCAATTCAGTGTTTGGTAAGGCCTTGGAGAAAAATAAAAAAGGGTCACCTTGAAGTATCATATCGTAGCTCGTAGCCTACTGATGAAATTTCCGGATAACAAAAAGTTGCCATTCAATTTTACCCCGAATTGTTTTACATTTTTGGTTGGAATGTCCAGATAATTAAGCCAGGTGAGTCCATACCATTCATCATCAACAACTGGACATTTTGCGAAGCATTTTAGATTCCCCGTAGAACTGAACAAAAAACTTAAGCTGAGTACTTCATACCCTCAGAGTTAGAAAGACCAAGAAAAGAAGAACCGCCCGAAACTTAGACGTTTCGTATTATTAAATCACAAAGAGTAAATTAATGCACCGATATTATTGTGCCTGTTCCAAGTGACAACTAGATATGTGTGACATGCCACCAAATGATGGCGATGGAAGACTCCCAATGGATAAAATATCATACCGCCTCCTCTTTGACTGATTCAGCTCACATCTAGTTTGAAATCAAAGGACATCCCGAAGATTATATCGATCTGAATGGCAGTTACTTGTACCTACCTGAAAGTCAAAGTGATCAAAACAGACAATACTACTCCAGGAATGGATGCTTGAGTAGCTCCCGTTAACAATTTCATATATTCCTTGCTCAGTGAAGTGGATTTGTACTTGAATAACAAACTCGTCAGCAGTAACAAGTAGAATGGGTACTTACCGTTACCAAAAATACCTGGAAAATCTCTTTACGTACGGAAATGAGACCAAGAGCACTCATCTAGATGCTTGAATGGTACGTAAACTTGACACAGCAGAGGCGGACAAGTTCAACGACACAGTTCGGACAGCAGATGACGAACCCCACGATGTAGTCTTTAACGATCGTCAAAAGAAAATCCTGCAAAGACGTAGGTTAGAAATGATGGATCACTTGCATTTAGACGTAATTGCAAAACAAAAACTTGCTGAACGGAGTGGATATCCACCTGAGACTTAAAATCAGCAGTACCATTTTCCATTTAATGGACCGTGCAAACGAGTACACAACCATTATCCATGAGGCCAGACGTGCGTCACATGAAGTGTTACCTAAACTGAGAAATGACATCAGTCACACTTTGAGCAGAACCACTGCCAAGTATTCAATACGACGGGTGGAAGTGAAATCTTTCACCATTGTCTCTGGACTCCTATCGAAGGTCGAAGATCATCTGTTCCAAGAATAGTTGCCCAAACATTTAATTGTTGGCATCGTTAGCAATGCAGCATTCCACGGACCCCACGATCAACAACCGTTCCATTTTAAGCAATGCAGTGTCCAAAATCGAAGTTAATTGCGATGGCAGTACCTTGTTTACCAGACCTTTCGAACCTAACTTTTGCCCAGAAGAATTACTTGAGGCCATATTTGTTCCTGTACAAAACCATTGAGCATTTAGGGACCAGCACCAGTCACGGCATACCGTACAAAGTTTATGCAGGTGGTGTGTGGGCTTTTGATTTAACACCAGACTAAGCCAAATACGAGGGACATTTCAACTCTATAAAATCTGGTCAACTACATGTGGAACTTCAGTTTGCAAAAGCTCTACCCCACACGGTGAACGTCATCTTGTGTGCCGAATTCGATAATACGATAGAAATGAACCGTTTAAGAGAAGACATTCTAGACTAATAGAAACTATGGACATGTATCCCTCTTTAAACGATGGAGACCATTTGGAAATCGAATGAGAGGACATCGTGAAAATCATTGGAAACAGGTCCAGATGGCCCAGACCAACAACAATATTTAGTCTCCTGTTTGGTTAAATACCTGGCATGAACAATTACTGAATTGATCAATAAAGATTGATTTGGACGGTTAACACAGTCAACGTGAACGCGATAAATGTAACATGATGAATCCAGAAGACACATTGAGCGAGTATCAAGGATAAGTTCTATAAAGACTTGTTTGATCTTTTGTCTTCTTGGCTCAGAGTGGGGAGACGAGGCGCAGAAACGGTAACTTGTCAGATATTTTCAAGCACAAATACAGGATCGATAACTTTTGTAAAAACAAGAAAACAAAACATGGATACTGGGAAATGTATTGCATTCTGAACCGCAGTTAGCACACTGCTTCTTGGAATCTTGTGGTGTGTGCTAAAGACGAACTGCCTCATCGCAAACCTCAAGACCATCAAGCTTATTTTACGTCTATTGGATTTAAATTATTTATTTTTAATTGTCAAATCCAAATTTGTCATTTAGGGTTTAAAATTCATTAATTGGAAGATTTTTCTGGAAAATTCAGGCTGACCTAGACTCTAGCTGTAAACACAGGTTGACCTTGGCTTGTTGACCTCATTTCTGACCCTTCTTTAGAGAGTGTAAACAAGCCTTGGAAATGATTGGCTAGATCCAAAAATATCTTTTTAGTTTTAGTAATTAGTGATTTTCTTCTGGATCATTTTATTTGTACGTGACTTAGTGAAGGTAGCTTCTTTCTTTGACCTTCCAGAAAATCACGTGATCTCTTGCTTACGTAAAAAAACGGGTATTTAAATTATTGTACTGGGAGAGAGATTCAGTAGAATCTGGGCTTTTAGAGTTAATAGTTGTGTTTTCTGTTTGAGTTATAATTTTAGTTACCTTGTACTGGAGATTTTGTCGTTTCGTTGTGGCAAGAGGAATTATTCCATTTATCTGGAAAAGGACATGTGTTTATGATTTTCATTTGGATTATTTTAAAAACAAGAACTGCATCACGTGACATTATCAGCCATTTTTGATTACATCGTCAAGATTCGAACCTGGTACTATTAGAACATTTATTTATCAGGACTCTTGAAATTCCATTAGTGGATTATTTTGTGAATTCTATATTGGATTAATGTTGGATTTGATTCTCTAAAACCGCAAGTTTATTTATTTTATGAAAATAATTGTACTTAATAAATTCATTGTTAAAGTTTTACAAGCTTGTTAGTTTTCACTCTTTCTGTGTTGCTGCTTATTCGAGCCTAAGCACGTAACACTTATGTTATCAACACGGACGACTGTTATTTCCCAGGAACACAATGGATAACCTTATACTTCTCTAAAGAGGGTTTAGTGGAGTATTCTGATTCAAATTGATTGTCACCTTTGGAAGACGACATCGTCGACTTTATGAGAAGAAATGCCCAGACAACACGATTCAATAATGTGAAATTACAAGGCACATATTCCATGGTGTGTGGACAATAGTGTGTGTATTTTCTTCATCAACGCAATTTGGATATTCTGTAGAACATTTGGTGACTTACCTTGATCAAAACACTTTCTAGAAACTATGACAATGTAGATAGGTGGTTATGTGACCATTATGGTTATATTTTGTTTTTTGATAGTTAACGTTGTGTAAATCAATGGCCAAATGACTTCCATCATTGGAAATCTAACTTTCAAAAAAGTTTGTTTATTGTTAATTGTTGGTTGGTATTTGTTTGGATAAAATGTGTTGTTTTGAAAATTGTCTGTCGTTTTTTTTTCAATCATTTTTGTGACTATGCATTTTCTTTGACTTCTCTCTATCCCTGATCCTAAGATAAACTATATAGTATTCAGACCCTACAACCATCGTTTGGATGTTCTCTATCGCGTCCGGGCGTGAACCATATGTCCAGTCTGATCATAGTCGGTGGCGAACAGAGCAGCAAACAACACGCATCATTAACAGCGCTAGCCATGGAATACATCCCAACTCAAGCTTTGAGTGCACTACGTGGCCTAGGTCTTGTGGCAACCTCAGGTTGGAGTTAATGAGCGCAAGAGAGACGTACGACGTTACCTTTTGTATAGGAACACAGGGGCTCGTATCGTTGCTTACAATCGACCGGTCCTACATATACTATATAATAACTAGTAGTAAGCAACGATACGAGCCCCTGTGTTAAAGGTATGATATTTAGTCAAACTGCTGACAGGGATACATAGTCAAATGTCTGAGCTAAATATCTATACCCAATTTATTACTCTAGGCGAAATGTGGCTTGAAATAACAGCGTTTATTCTTAAATGGGTCGTGCGAGAAAGGAGAGAAGTGTCCTCCCTTGTAGTTATTATATAGTATATGTAGGACCGGTCGATTGTAAGCAACGATACGAGCCCCTGTGTATAGGAAGACAACAACATGGAAGAATAATACATACAGAACGGCCTAAGAAAGGCAGAATTGGCAACAAGCGACAACAGATTGAGCCCTGTGTGCAGACCCAGACTGTCTGCGAAAACCCAACTGCGAATCCAAATCAAAACAAATAAACGCAGTCAGAGGAACCAGTTAAACACACTGGAAGGCCTAGTCCTACACAAAAGGCTGCCCAGGACCAGAGAGAGTTACACGTCTGAGTCGATACCATCGACTCAAACACTGAAACCCTATGCAATTATGGTTAGTACCACTCCAGTGCGATGACCAGCAACATCATCATTTTCAAGAATGCGGGAAGCTGCATCCACACTGGCAGCCGATGTGGAGGTATCATATTCCAGTAAAGAAAAGGAAATAGAGAAGGAAACGATGGAGGACGCGGAATTGACCCCAACATCAAGCAGTGCTTACACATGGAACTGGCTCCCGCGTTAGAAAGTGTAAAACATTAGGGCCATCTTGTCAATACGATAAAATGTATAGCATGGAGACCGCTTGGCACCAAAAATCCCAGACCGTTATCTAGAAATATGGAGTCAGAATACTCTTAATACACTACTAGGACACCTACAAGAAGTTTCCACTCTACCAGCTTGCGGATGCAGCAAATTTCGTGGCGGTGGTGCATGGATACATAAGCATCATCGGACACGAAACAAGAATGGCGGAAAAATGTATGGAGGCAGAAGTCCACCGTTAAACTTTCACATAGCATGCAAACAGCCCTTCTTATGGCTAAAATTTGCCTCTTATAAAGAGATTCCATTTTACCTTGGACTCCTGACTCGATAAAACCAAACCAGTAATTTGATCCTTTATCTACCGTTCTAACTCTACAACTCTATCTGCCTTATATAGACTGACCAAAGCTTTATACAAGTCGCTCAGACATAGCAGTAAACTGGAATTTTAGGGAAATTTACATGTCCGCTAAGTACTAGTTAATTTTCTAGAATGCAGAAATAGGAAAATTTCAAGACTTTTTCATTTGACTCTGTTGCACAGGTGGCTAACACATGGTCGGTTATATGTTATGTCCACTAGTATAACTGGACTTGTCTTGATTTTTACAATCAACCGAAACTATAACGGCAACCTTCTCCTCAAACGCGATCTCAAACGAAATAACTTAGACGACATCAGATGTGCAACCGGAAACAACTAGGGTCACCAGAGCTACCACTAGGAAAACTACAAACCAAATTACGAATGTAGACGACACCATTAAAAATATAAAACGGCTACAAAACATGTCAGCAGCCAGATACAACCTAAAAATGTAAAAACATGTAAAATTGATAATCAAGGTGAGAGAACTGACAACACAACAACAACAACAACAACAACATCAGAAACGGAAAACACAACAATATCACAGGCCCCCCAAGAAAGGAGCACAACGGCGCAATACTAGTACTGCTGAATATGGACCAAACTTTAACCGACATAAATGACGACAAAAGTGACACCAGCAATATCCAGCAAAAGGAAACATTAGTAGCTGTAACTAGCACATCAGTACATTGCAATACCACACAGGTAATAAATGCAAGGGATAACAGATTAGAAGATATTGGGGATTGCAACAAAGACGGACAAAACAAAAGTAACACCACATACACCATACATAACAGTCAAGAAACGGGCGCATCAAACCACATATCAAACAAAGAAATGGACGAAATAATAAAAGCCATCGAAGCAGATGACCAGGTGGAACAATCCTGTAAGGAAATTGAACACAAACAAACACCAGCAAAAGCACACAATGGAGAGAAAGACAAGCGGAAAAAACTAATCAAAGGCCCACAACATCCAACCAAACATGCATTAGGGACAAATGTAGCAAATCAACAGCAGCCGAGCAAAATGTACAAAACAGAACCAACCCCAACAATTAAAACAGCACCCAAAAACATAGGAACACTGAAAGCATCACTAACAACAAAAATTACATCTCTCATAACCAACAAAGAGGAAATAGCAACAACAAGCAATGGATGAATCAACGACAACAACAACAATAACACGGCAAGCATCCAATATCATGCACCAGAGCTCACCATTTATATAACCAGCACAACAGTGAAACTATTACGCTTTAGTAGTAGGAGTCTAGCCCATGCACGAACGCAACACCATGGTGGAGAGTTTCGGATTCTTAGACCACGCAAAGAATATATAATAATTCATTGTAGCACAACAAAACAATTATGCACATATATGGAAATGAAGCCTTTTGTCAAATTTAGTCTAGTTCTACCAGTGGGGGCTATGATATCTACAGTGTGACAGTTTATAGTGATGTCGAGCACTGGGACATCTTGCCTCAGACGCATAGGATCATGTCCCACACATTCACTTTATCCTGATACCAGGCCGACCAGCCTAATGCAAACCTCTTAATGCTGAGCGCCAAGCGAGGCAGCTACAAGTCCCATTTTTATAAGTCTTTAGTATGACAACCTTGTTTCGAACCTGCGATATCCTGCATCCGAGGCGGATGCTCTAATTTCTAAACAGCAATAGCTACACATGCACTTAATTCTGGGTAAATTAATGTATACACTCACCATATGTGTTATATGGTGAGTGTATACATCAATTTACCCAGAATCAAGTGCCTGTGAATGGCTACCGGAGTGGTCGAGAAGCCATCACTGCCTATATAGAAGTTCCAACCACCATGCTATGTTATTATTTTATTAATGCGTGTGTATCCAACTACATGTATGTATGTATGTATGTATGTATGTATGTATGTATGTATGTATGTATGTATGTATGTATGTATGTATGTATGTATGTATGTATGCGGCCTTCTATTAACCCAGAATATGTAATATGAGGTGCGCTGATAAAATAGCAGAGGGATTTGATCAGTAACAACAAGAACAACATGGCTGCCTCCATAAACAACGAGATTGGATTATACAGACCACGACAATAAATTGCATTTTAGTGTTATCCTATCCGATACCATGTCAGGCTTTTTGAGACGAAAATTGGCAGAAAAAGTAAATTTCAGTATTTCTGTCAAGTGCTTATAATATTCCGTCGAAGCTGTGAGCATGATACAGTGCGTTCCTAATTTTTTGAATGGCCCTATTCGCACGTGCCAAGTATCAGTGTTTGGAAAGACTATTCGTACGGTCGCCATGTGCCCAAAACAGTCCCCACCAGCCTGTCTGCATGGCGGACGGTTTGTGCATTTGATAATTCAGTTTTGCTTTAACAGTCCCAGATTTTGTTTCAACAGACGGTCATACCAAAGCAAAGAAATGTTTGAAGATGAGAAGGGTTGCTATAAACACCAAAAAAAAAAAAAAAAAAAAACACATGTAGTTACGTGTTATCGGTGTAACACAGGAATTATGATTTATTTTTGTTTGAATTGTAATATAGAGCAAAATAAAATATGATTTGAGTGCTATTGATACAAATTATTTATGTTTCTCCTAGTTACTTCCCAATCGGTCGTACTTGTTTGGACAGGTATCGTAATTGGAGGTTGGTATGATAAAGATTGATCATTCTAGAACTGAGATAATCTTCAAAACAGATAGTGTACATTGCTTTAATTCATATTCTTCAAAAGTTAATTTATAATATAATGTTGGTGAATACTTTTGATTATTTTCACTTTCATTCTGTGTATCTATTACTACAATTCTCTGTTTATAGTATCTGTTGAATCAAGAGTGATGCCATTACATGAAATCATTTATAAAAAGGAAAAAAGTAGATCACTTATATAAAAATTGCATAAATCATATTTTATTTTGCTTTGAATTATGATTCAAACAAAAAAAGTTTTAAAACGTGTGTAAACCAATATATACACTGAGAACATGTAAATACGTCTATTTCTATTTTGTTGTTTACAATAACTGTCAGGTGAATCAGTCACTGTAGATGAGTGGAAATATAAATGATCTTATAAATGATCTTAACTGAATCATGCTCAGTGCTGTTTTTTAATTCTCCTAGTGCAAGCTTAGTTATTTTCACTTATAAAAAAGATTTTCTTGTTAATGTTAACACTATTGAACATATATAGTAAACAGGTGACATTAAAGAAATCTGCTTTTAAACTCTTGATACACTTGCTTCTTTGAGCAATAACAAAATAATCTTGAATGAAAAATGGAAAAATGTAATAACTGGACGACAGTACTGGAGTTTTCCACTTATGGTTTATTTGAAATATTTTAATTTTTTGGGGAGCTGAAGAAGTATGCATTGTACAGATTTTCACAGCATTGACTTGCAAATATGGGATTACAGGTAATCATTTGCAAAATGAATATATTTAACAGATTAGGCATGTAGCAGCAATACAAATGACTTAACATAAAATTATGTAAATTATACACCTAGTGTCCATTACAGATAATTTTTCAAGATGAGGTACACGGCTGCTGTGCAAATAGTCTTTCCCAGTTAAGATGCATGGTGGCCATGCAAATAGCATTGGCATCCTAAGCTTGACCCCCTGCCATCTCAGTTTTTTATTTTACTTTTAATCATTTTTGGTTGCTTGGTTGTTCCTTTTGTTGTTTTTTTTCCAGAGATCTCTGTGGTGAGAATTTGTGCTTCCAGGACCTCCATATTTAGGTATAGGACCCTCAGGTTTTCCAAATTTTGGCCCTGGGCATATAGTGCATGCTGCAGTAATGGATCATTTCACATTTTGTCACTGCTTTTCTTGCAGATTACTAACAAATATGTTGCAGTCATTTACCATAATTAGGTTCCAAAATCATAGCAATGTTTGACTCTTGAGGATGCTTCTTTTCTAACCTGGAGCAATAAAACTAAACTGTGTTCTTCTGCATTTAGCCATGGTCTGAAACATACTTCCAAGAATTGGTGAAAAATCTACACAGTTGTCTAGGTAAAATGCATTAATCATGTATTATTTTAAAAACTATTTGTTAAGGAATGAGGTACATCATTGGTTACATATAAAAGGTTTAAATAATCCTGAAATTGAAATATGAATGCACTCAAGAATATGACAAAAAACAAGTGTTTTCCATAGGATTTTGAAAGGAAAAAGTTGCAGACAAGTCCTAAAACTAGAGGTTCCATACTTATTTCTTCCATGTAATAATTCAGAACATTATATGTGTATTATTGTCATTAATTTATGCTAGCCTATCAGTTTTGTTATACTCATTCAGTGAAATATTTTTAGGATTATAATAAAGACAAATTAATGCAGTTGGTAATTGTTATTGTCTGTGGTGTGTTAACTATAACAGTTCTTAATGTCTTTATTTTGCCAGTCTTTAAGTTTGCATCCAGCTGGAAGGAATATTCATTTTATTTCAATCACTTACTGGCAATTACATTTCAGATCTGATTCAATATATTTTCCAAGACACTAAAAGAAGAAGAAAAAAATACCATATTTCATTATTTTTTTAAAACTATCATGTTTTAGCAGCACTGCATATTATTACATTCAGTGTTTGTAAACAAAATTTTAAAAAATTCTTTGGTTTTTAGTCAAAGTCCTTAAGTTCTGGACTTGGTGTTACATGGATTACCATTGCATTGTAACTTCCAGTAGCAGCACACTTTTCATAAAGAAAATAATGTTCAGTTATTTTCTCATTTTTCAGTGCTTGACAATGCTCTATTCCTCAATTTATTCTATGACTATCTGTCGCTGTTCAGTTTTGTTTATACATGTATAAGAAACACTAATTTATATCTTCCAGTCTTGCATGAATAATGCATATCGCTGGTCTTGGGACCAAAGAAATTAGGATAAAGTTGCATCGGAAGTGTAAACGTGTTAATTACTAACAAACTAAAGTATGTCTATCAGGAAAGGTTGCTTCCTTGCAACTATTTTTTTCCATTATTCTAAATATGATGTATGATGAAATTCAGGGTGTACCAACATCATGTCAGAATTTATAATATGATGGATAAAAGTTACATTCAATTAAAATCAAAATCACCTTTTCTGCTAATATGCAACTCATATGTATTCAAGTCAACTAGGTCCATTACTGTCATCTAAACTTTTTTTGATAGCCTGAACATTACGTGATTAATATTTACTTTGTATAAATGGAGCAAATTAAAGAGAATTTCACAGACAACAAAATTTGTGTGCTTAGAACTGTACTGTTGGAATTTTCTTTAATCCAGCAATGAAAATTATGCTTACATTTATACAGATTTTCGCAACATGGAGAACGCTGATAATAGATTGGTCTTCTTACTGTAGCTGGTGAATGAATGGAAATGTCAATGTTATTCTTCTGTTTTATACCATTGAATTTTTTTTTAACTTGTGCTATAAAAGGAAGAGAATTTACAAGTATTGGAACAGTTCTATAATATAATATTATGTTTTCATAGAAATGCACAGGTAATTACAATGTATTCATTAATTTTGTTTGGTTTTATTAATTTGGTGAAATACAGTATGCAAAGGTCAGTAGTAATAGGGGGCACTATAGCCTCAATGGAAAATCCAGTCAAAAAGTGCTTGGGGCACTATAGCCTCAAGATTTATAGCCTCAAGGGAAAATCCAGTCAAAAACAGCTTGGGGCACTATAGCCTCAAAACAGCTTGGGGCACTATAGCCTCAAGGGAAATGGAACATGGGGGGTCTGTATAGCGTCAAGGGAAATTGAACATAGTGGGTCTATATAGCCTCAAGGGAAATGGAACATAGTGGGCCTATCTAGCCTCAAGGGAAATATAACATGGGAAATAAAACAAGGGAAAAAAAGGGTGGCAATGAAAGCTACTATCTTTTCGAGACTTATGAGTGGCCCTGAAAAGGGCCTTTGGATACTTCTTCTTTTATTTTCTGCCTTTGTTCCACCACCTTTTGATTTTACCAATAATTCCCGTTTTCTTCTTCTTTTCTTCTTCGGGAATCCAGTCAGGATGCCCCATAGCTCTAAACTTCTCTTGTATCTTTATCCAATTGTTATTTAATCTTTCAAAGTCCTCTTTCTTTTTTTGGTTTTCATTGTCCTTTCTTTCCTTTCTCTCCTTACTCCAGTTATCTTTTATCTTCTTCACTTCTTCTAATAGTTCCTTTCTCATCAGTTCTTCAGCTTTCTTGAGCGGGTCCAAACCCTTTTGGACATGGGGGTACTCTGTCAAGATATTATCCAAAAAACACTTGACGTTTCCGACAATATCTATTACTTGCTTCAATGTCCACACTCTAACATAGGGTGGATTAATGCAGCCTCGTAACTTTTTGGCTTCTTCTTCTAGCATTCCTCCTAAGAGCTCCCTGGCTATTTTCAGTCTTTTTGCAAAGTCCAAACTCTTCGCAATCTTCCATTTATGATGTAGTTTTTCCACTTCATATTCCCCGTCTAATATCCAGAAATAGCTGTGTCTTAAATTGTTGAATAAACTTGATGCTTTTGCCATCTTCTATGGTTATTCCGTGGAATGGTTCTAATGTCAGTCACTTTGAGTATATATATATCTTAAGCACGGACGTGAAAGTAAACACCCCCTACATTCACTTGTCATATTAGATACTATCCACAAACCTTATCATATACTATCCAAAATCACACCCTATACTAACCACACACACGGGGAAGCAGCCAAAACAAACCCTACTATATACTATCTAAAATCACACCCTATACTAACCACACACACGGGGAAGCAGCCAAAACACACCCTATCATATACTATCCAAAATCACACCCTATACTAACCACACACACGGGGAAGCAGCCAAAACAAACCCTACTATATACTATCCAAAATCACACCCTATACTAACCACACACACGGGGAAGCAGCCAAAACAAACCCTATTATATACTATCCAAAATCACACCCTATACTAACCACACACACACACACACACACACACAGGGAAGCAGACAAAACACATGCAATTATTTACTATCCAAAATCACAACATATACCATCTAAACAGAGTCAGTGTTTATAATCACACTACTCCTCTCTCATACTCATTGGCAATTGACATAGTATTTCTTTTCTAGTTATTTGGGTAGCCCTGAGAAGGGCTGTTTTTTTAACTTCAAAATGCACCTGGCTAATGCTGACATCTCCCAGGTCTAGCCCCACACACACATCTCCTACTCCAATCATTCTCCCAATTCACCCTTGTGACTGGGAGCGAAGAGGGAGAATGAGTGGCTTCACTATCCCAGTCTTCTGTTTGAGGGATAGTGAAAGCCTCTTCATATCTTCGCCTATTCCGCAACTGTCGTTGTTGCGGCTGAGGCTGTGGTTGTTGCGGTTGAGGTTGTGTTTGTTGCGGTGGGGCTTGTGTCTGTAGTGGACGAACTGGTTCTGGTGGTGAAGGCGTCCTCACCATAGGAGTAACTTGACTTGTTTGTCTCATCATACGGTGAGGCAAGATAGGTCTTCTCTTCTCCTCCTCTTCTTTCCTTTTTCTTTCCTCCTCTTCTTTTTCAATCCTAGTCTGTTCTTCTAAGGCCTCCATTGCCAGTTCGTCCAGGAGACGCCTCGCATTCTCCAAGTGCATCTGAAGCTCTCTTAGCTTTTGAACTCTACTCATCTTTTGTGTTGATGCGTCAACGATGGGTAGCCAGACTGACGAGTGCTTCTTTATATATAGTTCAAGCGCGGACGTGATGGAAAACACCCCTTTACGTTCCAAAAACTTACATTATTCCTATCATTACCAAAAACACGCGGACTTAAAAGAAAACACTCACTCACTTTTTTACTTGATTCATATCCTTTATACATTGAACAAGTTTTTTTGAAAAATACCTTGTGCTTATAGACGCACTTCCAACAAAAGTAAAAAGAGACAGTGATTATAGACTCACTTCTATTTTTTTTCTAACTTCCTTGCATACCATGAGCAAATTGAATGATTAATTCTTTTCGAGAATATTGGGTAGCCCTGAAAAGGGCTGTTTTTTTGTTTGTACGAGGAAGGATGACAATCTTTTATCGTCTAAGATTGCGTCCTCGTCTTGCAACAGGATAGGGTCTACTTCTTCGGAAAGAGAAAGAGAGCTCTTTCGTGTCCACACGACAGTCAACAAAACTTCTGTCTGGTTCCTGCTGATGTTGTTGTTGTTGCTGCTGCTGCTGTTGTTCTCTCTGCTCTCTCTGCTGCTTCAGAAGGCGATACTTCTCAGTCCATTCTTCTTTCTCTTTCTGAATTTCTTCTCTGAAGAGTCCTTCTATGAGGTCTTCTGTTACTTGTAACATTCTCACATTCTCTATCTCTTCAGGCTTTGACATCAGATTGTGTCTGATACGATGTAGAGTGACGTAAGCTTCGTTCAGCTTAGCTAGTTTTGAATACATCTTCGTAGGAGGATGAGTCAAACAATGGATGGTCAGACTGGAGACTACCCCTGCTTTATATGGTTCAAGCGCGGACGTGATGGAAAACACCCCTCTGCGGTTTAGGGTTTTGAAACGTTTAGATAGTTTGATGTGAGGGATAGAAAGAAAAGTCAAAGAGCGTTTATATGAATACAAATGTAAAACAAACGACAGACGCATTGGTTTTCAAAACACAACATTTTTATTCAAATAACAAACATTATTTCAAAGAACAAACATTATTTCAAAGAACAAACATTTTTTCAAAGAACAAACATGTTTTTCTTCCATAACACTAATACATTATCTTTGACATGGTTGACAACGTTGTGAATTAAATTGAGATTTCCACTGTTGGAAGTCATTGGGCGATTGATGTACACTACGTTTCCTAGCTAAAGACAACAGATAGCCATAATGGTCACAAAACCATCGATCTACTTTGTCATCGTTTCGAGACGAATGACGATCAAAATAAGTCACTAAATGTTCTAAAGAATATCCAAGACTGCGATGATGCAGATAATAGATACAATATTGTCCACACACCATAGAATCTGTGCTTTGTAATTTCACATTATTGAATCGTGTCGTCTGAGCATTTCTTCTCATAAAGTCAATGATATCATCTTCGAAAGGAGGCAATCCATACGAATCAAAATACTCCGCACATCCCTCTTGAGGAAAGTAGACTGCTACCCAGTGAGTTCCTGGAAGATGACTGTCATCTGTGTTGATGACATAAGCTTGATTCTCTTGAGGTTTGCGATGAGGTAGTTCATCTTTAGCACACACGACAGGATTCCAAGAAGCAGTGTACGAACTACGGTTCAAAAGATAATAAAGTTCCCAGGTATCCATTTTTTGTTGTGTAGCCTTGTTTTTTTCTCTCCTTTCTTCACAGGTGATGATAAGTCATCAATTCAATCCAGACTTTTTGTTTGAAACGGTCTGACAAGTAACTGATGGTTTGCTTCGTCTCTTTACTTTTGGCCAAGAGAGCTTCGATGCGATCGATTTCTCGAGCAAACAATGGAGGAGAGGAATGATCACGTAAACCTTTATACCACTGAAGTAACACGTCTTCTTCGGAGATGAGACTCCAAGCTTCGTTCAGATAATTGTCCAATTTTTCTTCTTGACTCATCATCATACATTTATCGTGTTGAATTTGACTGGGATGATCGATTTGACATCCATAACAATCTTTTTTAATCAGATCCCTCATTTTATCTTCCAAGTGTTGTGCAAAACAAGCCACTAACTGTTGTTCCTGTTCTGGCCATCTGGATTGCATGATCACTACCTCTTCTTTTTGGTCTTGGGGATCTGCTTTTTCTGTAACCTCCCATTCCATGGATTCTCCACTATTCAAAGAAGGACAAGGGTCTTCCATAATGTCTAATAGTCTAGAATGACTTCTCTCAAACTGTTAATTTCTATGGTATTATCGAATTCAGCATACAGAATGATATTCACCGTTTCGGGAAGAGGCGCTGCAAACTGAAGTTCCACACGCAGTTGCCCAGATTTTATAGGGTGGAAATGTCCCTCGTCGCTGCCTTGGTCTGGAGTGAAATCAAAAGCCCACAACGTGTAACCTCTTGCATAGTCGTCGTAGGAAATACCGTGACTGGTATTGGTTCCTAACTGTCCTGTGGCTTCGTACAGCGACAAGTACGACCTCAAGTAATTTTTCTGTTCGCCAAAGTCGGGTTCGAAGGGTCTGGTACACAAAGTTTTGCCATCGCGACTGACTTCAATTTTGGATACTCTGCAGTGCTTAAACTGGAAAGGATTTTCATCGTGGGCACCATTGAGGGCTGCATTGCTGACGATACCAATGAATAAACGTTTGGGTAACTGTCCTTGGAACAGATGATCTTCGATCTTTGATCGGAGTCCAGCGGCAATGGTGAAAGTTTTGACTTCCACGCGTCGTATCGGATACTTGGCTGTCGTTCTGCTCAAAGTGTGACTGATATCATTTCCCACTTTAGGTAACACTTCCACGCGACGTACGTATAACCTGGCTTCTTGGATAATGGTTTTGTATTCGTTGGCATGAGCCATCAAATGGAAAGCAGTACTACTTCGATTCAGTCTCAAGCGAATATCTACTCCGTTCAGCAAATACTTCTCTTGAAACCACATGTCCAAATGCAAACGATCGAACAGTTCTAAACTACGTCCTTGCAAAATTTTCTTTCGACGGTCGTTAAAACCCACATTGTGAGGATCTGCAGGATTATCACCCTCAGCTGCTACGGGCAAAGCTGTGTCATTAAACTTATCTGCAGTGTCAGGTTTCCATACCACGCAAGCATCTAGATGAGTGTTCTTGGCTTCTTTTCCGTACGTCAAGAGATTTTCAAGGTACGCTCGGTAAGGGTAAGTATCCATGCTACTGCTGATCAGTTTGTTATTCATGTACAAATCCACATCGCTGAACAAGGAATGCATGAAATTGTTGACAGGAGCTACTCTATCATTGGCTCCTGGATTGGTGTTGTCTGTTTTGGTTACTTTCACTTTCAAATACAAGTAACTGTTGTTGAGATCGATGTAATCTTCGGGTTGTCCTTTGATTTCAAACTCGATGGGAGCTGAATCCGTCAAAGAGGAGACGGGATGAAATTCAACCCATTGAGCTTCTTGCATAGTCATCATCGTGGGTGGCATGGCAAAGAGATCCAGTTCCGACTTGGAACAGGCACAAGATTCTTGGTGCATCATTTTTTCTTTAGGTTTTTTTTCTTCACTTTTAATAATCAAAAATGTCTAAGTCTCGAGCGGTTCTTTTTTTCTTTGTCTTTCGAACTTTAGAGGTACGGAGACTTTTGAAAGGGTGTCTTCGTCGACGCTTTCTACCTTGTCCTTGCTGTGTCGTCAGGGAAGTAGGAATGTCAGACTCGGTACCGTTCAGAGCATTTATAGGACTTTCTCGTCGACCCAAAATTTCTTTACCCGTTTGAAGCAAGGCATTTTTGCCTGCTCTCAAAAAAGCTTCTTTAGGGTTTTGTTTGTCAATGAGAACATTGTAAAGAAAATCTTTGCCGTGAGTCAATGCGGCATCTTTTAAGGTGTGCAATCCTCGTGTCACCATTGGTTTTAAAACAGGGACCACGGAACGAAAGGCTGATTTAAACATATCTCCTAAACCATGTCCTCGTTGTCGAGTGACTCCTTGGTACACAGGATACATCACTTTTTCAGTTGTTGGAGAATCGTTTTTGAAAATGGAGTTTCACTGTGACTTTCCCTTTGGTAAATGGAATATTTTGACCTAGTTCTCCTTTTATAGTAATGTTGACACTGTCGAAATACGACTTACTGACAGGTAAATAATGAGGATGCACAAATTCGCGGTGAACGTGATAGGTATTTCCACCTTCCTCGTCAGCGGTAGTAGTATCTACTTTGAAAGGAATGACACGTAGTAACGGTACAGAGGTGTGTCCTACCACGTTGTACTCCACCACATCGGAGTACACAAACATCAAATTGAGTCCTTGGTTCATTTCTACAGGGGATCGAAAATATTTGGTAAAATCCAAGTTACTGGATATGCCTGGTATTTCTTTTTTGTTCGGGAGCATCTTGAGGTCTCCACCTAAGATATCAAACAATTCAGGACAAAAGGTAATGGCTATTATTTTCTTCTCTGAAAATTTGATCATGAAGCGGCGAGCCACTTTAATGTACTCAAAGGTAACACTTTCTCTGATTTTGTCCAGGGGTTTACCAAACACAACATTGAACCTGCTTGCAATCGTAGTCACTAAATGTTGACCGCTAAAATAGTAGCCTGCAGGAATGGTCAACACATGAGTGGACAGTTGTTTAGTTGTGGGTCCATCTGATTTCTTGTTGTCAATGCCAGTGATGCCTCGTTCATCTAAGGCTTGTTGCAATTGCTTGTCGTACACTTCAACTGTGAAAAAGTTTTGATTTTCGACGATGTTTTTGATTTCAGGGTTCGTACGGTCTTTGAAGGTCTTTGAAAGTTTGGGAAAAATGAGGTAGCGTTTTCAAGGCCTTGAAAGTTTGGGAAAATCGAGCATATTACCCTGAGGTCTTTGAAAGTCTTTGAAAATTGAAATAAACCCCCCAAAAAATAATTTCTTTCCAGAATCACAAATAAAATTATCCGAGGTTGTTAGATTCAGATGTAATCTAGTTATCCTGGTTTCTTTCTATTTATGACCCGTTCAGTTTATTG
This sequence comes from Unio delphinus, assembly GCA_029339505.1. Classification (NCBI taxonomy): domain Eukaryota; kingdom Metazoa; phylum Mollusca; class Bivalvia; order Unionida; family Unionidae; genus Unio; species Unio delphinus. The sequence goes on along the minus strand of JAQISU010000057.1, from coordinate 7,948,691 downwards.
CCGCCGCAATAACAAAAGAGGCTTTGTTTTGTTTGGCCATCCAAAGTATGCCGCGGCGGCGACTTCAATCACACATGCACTCTTCATCAAAGCAATACGGTGCCGCTACACACTTCATCAAAGGAAGTCACCAATAAAATTGCCCAAGGTCGTTAGCTTCGGATGCAGCTGGTTTTCCTGGCTTCTTTCGTTTGACGAATAGTTCAATTTGACTGGACGAGTCCATCAGTTTTAGCCAATCAAAATGTTAATTACACTAATTCTACGTAGAAAGTTCGCGAAAGTTATACGCTCGAGAATTCAAAATTTTTTCATTCGATTTGCATCGTCTGAAAGTTCAGTGTTTAAAAATGCCAGGTCTTTGCTCTTTCAACGATATCTGGCTTGAACAAGAGAAGTACAAGGAATGGCTGCAAAAGAATAAGTTATGCAAACGAAAGGCGTTTTGTACGCTGTGTAAAAAGACGATCAACTTGGCTTCAATGGGAGAAGGAGCCCTTACAAGTCATGCCAAAGGTAGGTTGCAAATTAGTAACTACATGTTCATTTAGTGGAACAAAGATGCAGAAGTATAAGCAATTGGTAGTTTTTGGAAAAATAATGGTAATTCATTACTCGTTGGGTATAAAATAAGATCGTTTAGTTTGATGATTTGGGAGATATAGCAAAAGAGGGCCTGTTTAAATTTACTTCTACCGTCGGTTTATTTAACACGTTTGAGGAACAAAAATCATTTTCGAAAAATTTGTTCTACATAACAATATTCCTTGATTTAATACAAAAACGTCCATTGTAATAAATTAAATTCACGGATAAACAGTTTCAAAGTGCGCATGCGTACACTATATTCGAGTTAAACAAGAGTTCTTGTTCTTGAATTGCGAGTAAAAAAAAAAAAAAAAAAATTATAAAAAAAGCCTCAACGAAACAAACAGGTTGCTATATATAGAACCTGTTTTGTCCAGTACTTTGAAGTGCCTGAAATATTACTAAATTTAAAGATGTTTATTACAAAAAATGGGGAAAAACATGTCCTGGGCTGACCCTGGACTTATGCAATCAGGATCAGACAAGGAAAAGGGAGAAACAAAACTTCGTAGGGTCCTAAAAATTATGTGTGAGGCAGGAAGAGAAGTAGAGTCCCGATGTGATTTAATATTAACTCAGTACGGAAAATTAGTGGATGAAGTTATCCAATCGGACAATCATCCATTGAAATGCTTCAGTAGAACAGATGACAGACTTGATGAAGTGTTTTATTCTGTCCTTTCCAAAAGAAATGAATATGTTGAACTTTGGAATGTTCTCCAGAAAATGTTGTTGTTATCACATGGGCAGGCAAGAGAGAGGATTTTCTATCAACAAACAGGTATCTGTTGAGAACCTCAGCAGAGAAAGCCTCAGAGCTCAAAGGTTAATCATTGACACAATGAGAAAAGCTGGTGGACCTTTGGAAATCATCATTAGCAATGAAATGATGACATATGCCTCCTCTGCAAGACATAAGTACCATGCCTATCTGGATAAGAAGAAAGCAGAGGAGAAGGATGAGAAGAAAAACCCAAAAGGAAAGAAACGGGAGTTGGCCTTGGATGAAGTGGAAGAACTTAAAGCCAAAAAGCTGCGTCTTGACGCTGACATTGCCAGCCTACATGCTTCCTCTGTACAGAAAGCAGAAGAGGCAGAATTAAAAGGACTCATTGTGCTTGTCACAGAGTCTAATTCTCTTAGGAGAAGAGCAGAGGAAAAGATGACAGTGGTGGCATCTCTTTCCAAAATGATTGAAGAGAAAAAAAAGCAAATAAAATAATGCATTTAAAGCAGTGCTGATGTCTTTTAAGAGAACAATTTATGTTGTATTAAATCTGACACGTATGTTACGTATTTCTGGAGAAAAAAACAACAAATGTTAACCTATTTTCTAGATCATTATAATGCAATTTTAGGCAATTAAGTATAGTTTGACTTTAATCAGTAAAAAATATTGTGGTATTTGGCATTCGTTGTTTTCTCTTATAACCTGTATACACAATGTTAGCAAAAATAGGTCTTGGAAATCTCTGTTTGTGGTCTTTGAAAGTTTGGGAAAAGTCTTTGAATTTATCAGTCATAGTTGAGTATGAACCCTGGATTTGTGTCGGGTGTATTATTTCCACTAAAGCTGCTTCCCAGTGATCATCTTGATCCAAATGCATGGCTTGAGGTAATTTAGACGTGTAACAACACAATGTGTTGTTAGGAAACACCTCCATGGAACTGTCACTGGGTAACGTTAAGTAAAATTGGTTAATAGTGTTGTTCATATTTCCAATGTTCTTCTGTCCGAGGAGTCACTCAAGGTTAAAGGAGTGTCTAAAAGAGGATTGTGATTGGAAGGGTGACTGTCAGGAGAAGGACTAACGTTGGCCGCCAGACTCCCAATATTGTTACTGTTGTTCCCGTTGTAAGAGTATTTCAGGGAAGGATTGGGAAGAAGATACCCGATGCAACTGCTGAGTAAAATGGTCCACAATTGTTTGTCTCCTTGTTGCAAACTCAAATTAGCAATGGCTGCACCAATGACACAATATACCACAAAGATTTGACAGAAAAAAACGATTTGCGTTTTAGGGACACGTTCTCCACACCACACCCACAAGGGTTGCTTTTGTAAATCTTGCAGAGATGACGTGGGTGAAGGAGTAGTCACTGTGGTTGCTGAAGCTGTATTGAAGGGCATGATGGTCACTTCTTTTTATAGTCGATGACTTGCGAAGCGTCAATCCAAGAATCAAAACTAGGAGGATATCCTTTCCAACGTACTTTGACTTCTTTGACACGACGTTTTCCTACTTTACGGGTTCTTCGTTCGAGAATGCTTTCAATGTCGTACACGTCGTCTTCTTTTTTGGTAACACGTTGTAACTCAGGCAAGTAAAATGTTCCTTTTAATACTTCTCCGTTCATGTCTTCCAATTTATAGACGGTAGGATGACGATCGCGCACTCGTCCAGTAACACGAAACAATTCGGTGGTCCAGTTGGGTAAGTAACCTTTGTCGAAAGTGCGTTTGGTTTTGCCAATGCGTACCCAATCTCCCGGGGTTAACACTTCTCTACCTTTTTTGGGGACAGCCCTCGTCTGGGACGTACCAAACAGACGCTCAAAAACAGTGACTTCGTTGTCAGGTGTCACCTCTTGTGGGGAACGTCCAATGCTTCTATGGTAAGATTGATTGTAGGCTTGGACTAAGTGTGGTAAGACGTCGATGTACTTGAGAGTGTGTTGATGTGTAAAATATTTCCACATGCGTTCTTTCAAGGTACGTTGAAAACGTTCCACGATACTGGCTTTGGTTTCAGGATTTTCGGTGGTGAAAAAATGAATGTCACGTTTTTTTAATTCTCGTTGGAAAGCTTGGTTCAGAAATTCGGTGCCTTTGTCGGTTTGCCATCGAAGAGGGTGACGACCGCTTTGTTTCAACACCAGTTGCAAAGCTCGTACTAACTCTCCGCTCGATTTGGATGTCAATGGTACTACCCAGGCAAATTTAGAAAAGACGTCGATGACACAAAACAAATATTTGTAGCCACGATTGTAGGTGGCTAAATGAGAGACATCAGCTAAATCGGCTTGCCATTGATGATCGATGCCTTCCACTTTAGTGCGACTTCTGTGAAATTTTCGTCGAATGGGTTTGTGTAAAGTGTACGTCGCTTGTTCTTGTAACCATCGTTGTACTGCTGGTAAACGGAGCTTTTTCAGGCGAGTTTTGGCAGCACGATACAATTTCTGAATGCCTCCGTAACCTGCAGGGTGAGCTGGATCGTAGTAAATGCTGGCTAATACCTTCTCCATGGTTTTTGTTAATAAGGGACCCACTCTTCGAGGATATTGCTTTGGGTGGGACGAAATGCGGGTTGTTTGGAAACGGTTTTACGTGTCCGATGTGCCACAGGAGTTGACGTCGAGGGTAATGGTGGTGGCGGAGGTAATGGGATAGCTTCTTTGGCCTTCTTTTCTTTTCTCACTTCTGGTTTCCTTTCTTTCTTTTTCACATCTGTCGAAGAAGGAGTAGCCATCATCTTTTTAACCCAAGTTTTGAGTTCTTCTCGTGGGGGAGTGGGAGAAGGGGTCAATAAGGAAGCGGCAATCTTACTCGAAATGGGAGTAGCAGTAGGTGTTTGAAAGAGATCATGGGGTTCTTCTTCCTTGGGTAATGGTGGTGTAACGTCTGTTTTAACTGCTGTAGAGGGTGAGGGTGAGGGTGCCGGGTTATTCATTAGAGCCTTAAAATCGGACAAAGTGGGTTGAGCTGTTTGTTCCACAGCTTTCTGATGAAAGAGTTGTAGCCGTTTCAAGAGTTGACCGTACTTTTGTGATTTTTCGGTTTCGGATAAATCGTGGCGATGGATCAAGGATTGCAATTCGTGTTGTAATTGCGACATCTCAGCCAAATTGGGATTGGGTGGTAAATGGGGGGAATCGTTGTTCTTGCCAATGATGGTATTCCATCCATCGTTTGTAAGGAACCAAAGTTAGTTTTCGTCCTTCCATGGGCTTTCAAAGGTTATGTCTGAGATTGTGGTGCTCCATAGGGTCCTTTTATCTTCTACCCATTCCTTGAGTTAACCCTTGGGTCATCCCTTGTATCAAACCTGGTATTAAGCTTGTCAACATAGGAGCAAGAATGGGTAAAAATCCTCCGCGTTGCACCAACATCTTTTTCTTTTGACGGACGGATATTTTCTTTTGAACCATTTGACGAAGAACGTGTCGATGTTTGGCGAAGCATTTTTTCTGGTGTGGAGACAAAGGTATCGTGCCTTTCAAAACATTCAAACAACATTCACACACGGTATCGATGACATCTTTGGAGGCTGTTTTAATGATTTGTTTTCGCATGGGCGGAGAGGCTTTGGACAGGACGGACAACACGTCTCCGTGTTTGGCTAAACGAGGAGGTAGTCCTTTCCTTTTCTTTCCTTTGTGGGGTGAATAAGAATGTTTTTTGCGAGGTGACATCTTTGCTTGTTCGTTCCAGAAATACACTGATGTCAAAGACTTGGTACACACCCTCTTTTATCTTCTTTTTTCTATTGGCTTCTCCAAAAAGTAGCGGCATGCTTTGCTAAATCCTCAAAAGCAGGGCTAAAGATACCAGTTCGGTTATTAGCTGCTTTGTCTAGTTTCTGCATACCTTTAATAAGACCAATAAATATGCCTCCCCTTTGATGACTTCTCTTTTTCTTTGGATGACTGTGTCTTTTTACGGGAGGACGTCGTTGTTTGGTTTTTGAGCGTTTGGTAGGATGACGAGATTGTCTTTTTCCTTTTCCTTTTTGGACGGTAGAACGTCGAGGGTGATGGTGTGAACGTTTTTGAGGAGGCATCCTTGAGTGTTCATCAGTGGTACAGAAAAAATACTGATTGACGTCGTGGTTTTCAAGTCATATTTTTATACTGGAATGCGTCGCCACTGATTATCTTTGCGTCGTATCAACTTCATGGCAGGTAACACACGTCGTGAAGGAGTTCGCAATGGACTCAATCGGGACAGTTCTTGTTTGGACAAATCTAGTAAACTCTTTAACATGCCAGATCTTTCTTGGACTTTGACTTTGGGGGCAGGTACTTTATGAGCAGCTGCTACTGACGCTAAGGTGGACGAGGGTGTCTCCGGTGGAGGAGACGTTTTGGGAGACGCAGATTTCCAATGTTTCATCAAATTAGGAAAAACGGGTGTCAAATTGGGTTTGGCTGGCATCACCCGCAACGGAGAAGTGGCAGCCCCTGAGGCTACTGGCAACGTAGTCCCTGCCAAACGTCCTTGTAGATCTTTTCTTACAGGTCGTGGTTGACGAAGGTAAGGTTGTGTCCTGGCCGAAGTGCCTCTTTTGCGGGTGTCCGCTTTTTTCTGTGGACTTTTCTTTTTCTGTGCTTTGGTCTTGGTACCCATGTTCTTTTTCTTAGGGGGTTGTTTGGCTTTTTTTGTTTTCTTCTTGGGGTGAACTTTGGGAGTATTGGGATCCCATTTTAAAAGGGAACGAATGATGACACCTCCTAGAGAACCACTACCTCCAGGTTTCAATATGATTTGCTTTTTGGTGTGAGTGTCAATGCGAGGATTGGCCAGTTGCGTCAAGGCTACTTTGTTTCTGTCAAAAAAGTGTTTGGTTTGATGTGGAATGTGAATGATGCCTTGCAGTATTTGACGTGCTGTCACCGTAAACCATTGTAAGACTTCTTTGAGACTGGCTTCTAAGGCGTGAGCACGTCTTTGTGGATTTTTTTCGCGACTGATGCCGTACAAGGCACGAATCAATTTGATCGGAAGATGAGACTGAAGGGACGTCATGTTGACGATGTATGAGACCAGGTCAAAGTAACCCAAGGTTTTTATAGATTTTTTTAGTGCTTCGTAATGTTATGTCAACGAGGAGGACGTGTACACGACAGGTCCTCCGTCTTGACACCAGTCGTGAAACAGATCGGTACGAAATCGCAAATAATCAGGAGTAGTGGGTTTTAAATCCATGAGTAAATAGGCGTGTGGCGTTTGAGTGGCATCATCGTACGCATGAGTTAGCCAAGGTGTTCCTAACTGTTTGGCTAAAACTTGCACTTGTGATTTATCTCGAGGACTTTTAAACAAGACCACGTAATGAGCATTGAGACTAATGGTACGATGGGCTTTACTTTGTTGAAATAAATTTTGTGTAATGTAAATGACACTGGCATTACGATGATGCCCTTTACGTGTAAACCACAGTTTAATTTCTTCTTCGTCTTCTCCTAACATGTCGTCAAAAATAACCCAATGAGTTTGACTAGGGTCAGACACGATCCCCTCGTCTTCTTTAGGAATGCCTGCTACAAACACAATGGAATCACCTTGACTTTCTTGCAAGAGGCTGTATGCCGATTGCCACTCTTTGTAACACCACACGATGCGTTGAGGTGGTCGATCGATCAAATGATGTTTATGTTCGATCAAACGTTTGACAAATTCGGTTTTGCCTGAACCGCTCGGTCCAGCAATTAACATGTTAAAAGGATGACGAAGATGCAAGGCTTTCCAACTAGCCTGATCTAAGTGTTCGTCAATGACTTTGAATGTGGAGGAGGAAGGAGTAGTAGAAAGAGTAGAGTGAGCCATAGTTGTGTAGTGGTATGTCAGTATTGACACAACAACAGACAAGACAAGAGGTTTTTATACTTTTTTCAAGACACGTTTATTTGAATGCATGTTTAAATTTGAACAACACGAAAACATAAAAGCCAAATGGATAAATACAGGGATAAAATACCTAGGCAAACGATCAAAGTGGCAAATAAACAAGTCCCTGTACAACATGGTTTGGGTAACGAAGGTGTCCTAGAGGTAGTGTGCAATGTTCTTATAGTCTACTCTACAGGGGGTACAGTCACATAGGTGTCTTCTCGAAAGGGTCTTTGTGGGGGAATGTCCATGACAGTTTTGTCTTGAACAGAGGGATTGTCTTGGGTGATAGATTCTTTTTCTTTTTCTTCTTCTGGTACTGTTACTAACACAGGATTAAAAGTGACTTTTTTCACACGACGATGAATTTTAGGAACACAACGCTTGGGCATAATGGGATGCTTCGTTTGTCCAAGCCTCAAAATCCCAACTTTTCCAGTCACGTACATCTGTCCAATGAGGGTGTAAATCACAAGCTACACACACATCTTCGTACACTGCTCCCGATATTTTTCTTTGAATATCTTTTGGTCTTCGGGAGTGTGACACCAGGAAGGATAGCCACTAGCTTCTTGTTTTAGTTTTAAAAAGGCATCCACGTAGTCTGCAAAAATACCTTTCTGTCTCTCGTCGCCCTTGCAGTATTGTTGTGTTTTGGGAAAGTGGTAAATTTCGTACACTTCTAACAGTTGATATCCCAGGTCCAGAGCTTTAAACAATTCCACGCTCACCCACGTTCCTGTCAAGGCACGTTCTTCCTGAGTGTGATGACAAGGTTGGTCTTGGTTGCACGTTTCGGCACATGTGCGACACAAAGGAAACATCAGTTTTCCTTGGCAATGGTGAGGTAATACGGGATGGTACAAGTCTGTGGGTGGTAAGACTTTACACTTGATCAATCCTTCGTACTGTCGAATGTGGTCCAAATCAATGTGTTCTGTCATCAATTCTGGATGCCCTACGGGAAAGTGACAATATTTGCACACGTAAGGATACAACGAACACACGTCCAAGTATTTGATTTCTTCTCCCTTCTCCTCGTCCGCTTGGTACAGTAAACAGGTAGCATTCGTTCGTCCTCCGTACAAACTATCCCGAGGGTTCAGGGGGTCCACCCACTTGTAACTTTCTACGATGCGTTTAAACTCGGGATCGGTTTTCAAACGCTGATCGTACTCGTGTTCCCACATTTCCACCACCTGGTATCCTTGCTGTTCTAACTTCAAACGTCGCTGACACGTGGTCTGGTACAAGTCTTCCATAGTTCGTTGTAAAAACTGATTTTTGGTGTTACGCTGAGGGTAGCATAGGGGACATCCGTGAAATAAACATCCGTTAAACTCGTACACGATCTGAGGGTTTTCAAGGTCCCAACCATCTACCGAATACGTTCCGATGGTCTTTTCGCCTCCTCCGTTGCGAGCGTGTTGGATCCATTTGTCTTCCTTGTCGCACAAGTAATGGAGCCAGCGTAGGGCTTTAACCGAGTATTGACGTTTGACAAAATTTGTCGTTTGAGGACTGATGACCGCTAGAGTATTTTCGGGCATAAAGCGTTTTCGGTACACTAAGGAACATGCTTTGGCAATGGTACAAGCTTCTTTCAAAGGATCGATCCCTCCGTATTCCATGAACAGTTCTCGAAATTTTCCACAACAGCGTCGTAAAATGTCCACGTCAGATCAACAATACTTTAACATTTCTTCTTGAAAGTCAAAGGGGTCCGAGGCGTGAGTCTGGTGCCAAGCATGGAAAGCTTCTCGTTGTTCGGTGCGCATGTTGTCGGGGTCGTAGTCGTCAACCTCAGGCAAATGGGGTAGAACGGCATGTTGATTGGCTTTGGTATTAAAAAAGTGTGGAAAATAACCTTTAGCCATTTCTGTCATTCCAAACGTTTTAGGCATGCGACTTAATGGCATGGCCAAGTAACACATCGAATCTTTAAACTGTACTTGTCCTACTTGCATAGAAATGATTTTGACTCCGTTTAAAGTCACTTGAGGCCGTTCGGTACTTTGTTCCGCATAGTATCTGAGCAGAAATTGCCCATCGTATCCCGAGAAATTGTGAGCCATGACCGTGGCATGGCGATGACAATTGCCGTAACGTTCGATGTCTTCTGGACTCCACGTTTCGTCGATGGGATTAAGGATCCATTGGGCAAAATCGGCTAGCGTGTTTGACCCTCGAAAGATTTTTTCACGTCCTCCAGGAATCTTGCTGCAGTAAGGGCAATGACTAAAGATAGGTTCTTGGATGCACTGCTCGCACGCACGGTGAGCCACGCAGAAATTAGGAATGTGAATACCAGTTTCTTGCATGCATTCGAAATCAAAAAAGATAAAATTCCCTTTATTCTGGGTATCTTTTGGTTGGGGTTGATATTTTTGAATGAAGCATTCGTGCTCCAAGTCCACAATTTGGCGACAAATGTGACATCGTTTCTTCCCTCGACAAACGTGTAACTTAACACTATTGGTACGTATGCCTTGTCCACAAGTAGGGCACAATCTCAGAAGCTGACAAGCATTTCTCTGCTGTGAACCTTGCATCTTCAAATGTTGTTGGTAACAGGTAAGAGTGACAAAAGTGCGCTGACACACAGGGCAATGCACTCGTACTTGTCCTTGGTCCAGACAAGGTTGAGAGGCCAAACATCCCTCACATTTTGATCCACAATGCTTGTCTTGTTCTCGATTGTTATAACCATAGTCACATTTTTCACAGTAGTAACTGAATTTCAGAAATCCAGTGATACTGGTAATGGTATCAAAATGACCATCGTGATGATAGATGTGAATGTATTTTCGGTCTTTGAAATCGTGGCCTCGAAACAAAAGAGGTCCACGCACTTCTTGAGGGTGTACTTTCAAAGTGTAATGTGGAGACAAGACGTCTTGCAACTTTTGCATTTCTGGAATGCCACAAGGAGTGTCTTTGGATATCCCCGCTTGCTGTAACAGAAGTTCTGCTTCACTTCGTTGTTTGGCTCGGTCCGATTGTCGAATAGTTTTCCAGGCTCTTTTCCATTCTGTCGTGTCGTTCTTGTTGGCATACGTTCGTCCCACGACGACAGCACGGGCTAAACACATCTGGTCTTGAGGATTGTTAATTTGGACGAGGCTTCGCTTCATGCTGCGAAGGCTGTCGACCAATAATACTTTTTTGCGTCCTGTCCCCTGGGGAAGAGACACGTGGGTCATAAACAGTGTGGCTTTTCCATCGTCAATGTGAAACTTGTCGTTGGATTGTTGCACATGTTGAATTTTGTCGATGACTTTGGAAGGTGTTAATTCTGATGGGCTAGTAAACTCGATCCAAACGGGAGACTTTAAATTATCGTGATGAATAGAAAGTCTCAAGCGATCGTCTTCTTTGGCTTGACATTGCTGTTTCAGTGCAGTTAACACAGAATCCCACACCTCAGTAATGAACCCTTCTGTATTCTCCAAAGGTACATTGGACTTGAAATCTTTAAACTTTACGGCATACGTGTAAGCCGTTGTTCTAAATTTTCGAGAGGAACGCTTTTCTGTCTCTCGAATGTGATAGTAATTTTCAGGGTTTACTAAGGGTGGTGCACTTTGCTTGGACGTGGATTGTCTGGGTGTGGATTCGGGCTCACTCATGTCATCTTCAAAATCACTGGCATGAATTTGAGCCAAGACTTCAGCTACTGTGTTAGGCGATACATTACGTTTCTGTCTCTTACTGTCTTTTCCTTTCTCCACAGCATGATGTGGTCTTTTCATCTTGTCTGCAAAAAGTCAAATGACTACCTTTTAAAGACCATAACCCCTATATATTCATGTTCGATCCGTGCATATATATATAAAGGGTTAGTGTCTAACCTTTCAGTATTCCTTTCACTCTCACATTGACCAGAACGATGGAAGAACCTACACAAGTGGAACTTCTCATTAGAGCTTTACGTGGGGTCATACGAAAGTTTTCGTCAGACCAGCCGACGGCCTACTCTCCTTCCTATCGAGATAAAAGTCAAGATACTTGCTATATCTGTAAGAAAAAAGGACATTGGGCTACAGAATGTTCAGATCGTAACAAAAATAAAAAAGGCTACAATAGAGACAAAAGTCAAGATACCTGTTATTATTGTAAAGAGAAAGGACATTGGTCTCCAAACTGCCCTAAGAAACAACAGGAACAGGAGGAGGAGGAGGAGAAGGAGGAGGAGGAAAGAAATTCTGAACAGGAGGAGGAAGAAGTACCCTCCCCCAAGGAAGAACCCCGTCACGTTCACAAGAAAAGAAGACGAAACGAAAGTGACGAAGAAAAAGAAAAAGCTGTGACAGTAAAGAAAATGAAAAAACAGAAAGAGTGAAACAGAAGAAAACCTATGAACTTTTTTAAAGTGGTCTTGTGTTATGTTATGTTGTGATTTTGAATTGTGACGTTTGTACTAGAATAAACTAAAGAGAAAAAACTTAAGTGTCTCTTGGTTTTGATTTGATAGTATAATTACCTACACTCACACATTCATTCACTCACACGTACATCATGGGTTTTTAAAAAAAAAATAAAGGACTTTTGAGTTTTCATTGAAATAGGCAATTGACATAGTATTTCTTTTCGAAATAATTGGAGTGGTCCTGAAAAGGACCGTTGGTGTTTTGTGTGTTTAAAACAAAACAAACTCAGAAACGGGATGAAATCCTCTTGAGCTGTCTTAAGCCTTTGCCACGGCCAAGGCCTACTTCGGGACTGGTGGTTCTTGTCAATGATTTGGTAGAAATCACTAACGGTGGTAAGGTAGACGTAGTCACAGAGAGATCGGGTTGTTTCGCTCGAGAAGGTCTTTTTCTCTTCGGTCGTGATAAAGAAGTCTGATACATTTGTTTCAGACTCCTTAACTCAGCTAAAATATCTAAAAGTACCGTCGTAACCGTTTGATTTTCACTATTTTCTTTCTGTCCTTGGTCTTCATTCTTCTCCGTTGCTGCTGCTGCTGCTACTGTTTCTTCCTGGTGTTTTCTTCTTGCTTCTTCTTCTTCCTGCTGTTGCATAAGAAAACCTTTTTCTTCTACTTTCTGTTGTTGTAAAAATCGCTCCAATGCTTCTTTTTGTCTTTGTTTAAAATCATCGACGTGTCCATAAGAAGATACAGAAGGCAGCGAAGGTTCCGGAATAAATTCTTGCGATGTTAAAAAATCCACAATATCCCAGTTAAAATCAACTTCTTCTGGATGTAGATTTGTTATGACTTAGTAGTCACTGTTGGTCCATGACTTGCTGTCTCTACTCCTGTCTCACTCCAATTCATTGTCTTCTTACTGTCCGCCATGATTGACAACTCTCTTGAATCGATTGACTGCGCACAGGCGCTAGTACCTCTATATAGAAAAGGTGACGTCACAGACTGCTCTCTTCCGATTGGATGGTTGTGTCTGACTTTTGTAACGCACGTTTGGATTGGTGGATACACTCAATCCGTTTCAATCCGCTCTTCCCCTATAAATAACCGCAGTACACGGCATTCGATTCACCTGTTCTCATCAGAAGATGTGGACTAATGTTGAATCGTCAACCCTTGTGTCAAGTATGCTGTTTAGGACTGACATACCCATGTATGTCAGATCATCATGGAGTGTCATTCATAGGACGGAGACAGCCTATTGGAAGAGAAGAGTCTATGTGGAAAGACAAGGTTGCTTGAAGAGAGTTCTCTTCTATGGACCCACAGTAAGGAGAAGTTTAAGGAAGAGAAGAAGATCTGTGAGATGTCCTCTGTGTTAACAAGACAACGTTAACATTACACCTAACGGCCCTTTTCAGGGCCACTCATAAGTCTCGAAAAGATAGTAGCTTTCATTGCCACCCTTTTTTTCCCTTGTTTTATTTCCCATGTTATATTTCCCTTGAGGCTAGATAGGCCCACTATGTTCCATTTCCCTTGAGGCTATATAGACCCACTATGTTCAATTTCCCTTGACGCTATACAGACCCCCCATGTTCCATTTCCCTTGAGGCTATAGTGCCCCAAGCTGTTTTGAGGCTATAGTGCCCCAAGCTGTTTTTGACTGGATTTTCCCTTGAGGCTATAAATCTTGAGGCTATAGTGCCCCAAGCACTTTTTGACTGGATTTTCCATTGAGGCTATAGTGCCCCCTATTACTACTAAGGTCCATGAACAAATTCAATTTTTATAATTTTGTTATTGATTGACGCTTTACAATATAATAATCGTTGGGGCCCCAAGTGGCCAAGTGGTCTAAAGCGCTGTCCGTTACGGACCACTGCCATCTCACCTCTGTCTGCATGGGTTTGAGTCTCAGATTCTCCCAAAGTGGGTATGTGAGAATGTTTGCCGGTAGCTTCTTGTGGGACGGTTCTTTGGGTTTTTTTTCCCAGGTTCTTCCTCTACTGTTAATACTGGCTACCATGTATAGCCTGTCGTGTGCTAAAAATGGCATTTAACCCAACAACAACAACAATATAATAATCCACATCCGTGTTATGTACATCTGTATTTAATGCTTAACTTTTCTCTGTGATTGTAGGTTGTACTTTAAGACAACATGTTTACATAGCTAACATTTGTCAATGACTGTAAGCTGTAAATAAGATGTTGACATTTTTTTAGTTCAAAATATTCTCAGACTTGATTTCAATTTGATTGAATTTTCCATTAGAATGACTCATATCTACATCAAGTAGGGATGTGTATAAATAGGGACTTGGTAAAGATATAGTTTTATATGACTAGTTTGTAGAATCCATTTGATGCATTAATTTACAGTTGTGTTCAGATAAAATTCAAGAGGAATTATTAATTTAAATATTCATTGGAAATACTAAGTGCTCAATTGACTTTGGATTAAAACATTTTAGAATTATTGTGAGCTCATTCAAATATCTTCCAGATTACATCATCATGATATATCAGGACATTCAAGGCTGTTGGAATTCAGTGAGGCAACCTAGTACTTAATTCATGGTCGTCAGAGCATATATAATAAAGTTAGCAGTTGTGACATTGGCTGTACTAGAATTTGTGGTAGTAATGTCAATGGTGTAAAATATGAACAGATTTGACCATTTTGATGATGCACAGTCTTTGAAAATATTTTACTTTGATCTCTGGTTGACCACTTTTGCAACTTGTTTGTAGTCATTTGACATAGCTGTTCCAATCAAAATGTAATTGGGCAACAGTTAGCGAAACACATCCCTTTCATTCTAGAAGTGGTATAGAGTTTAAATTTGAAAAATATATGTGAAAATTACCTTCATCGTTGATTTGAAAAAAGCAGTTTTGATGCATAACAGGAATGTTTTGGGATACATTTTTTTTTTGTCAGGACATGCTTCTTTGGTAAGACAATTAAAATGTACCCCAGCTTTTGACAGTAGTCATTCTAACTAGATGGTCTTTCTAGAATCATCTGCGTGACTGGTGCTCAGTTTACATACTTGTCAGTTGAAATTAGGTTGTACCTTTTTGTTAGAGAAAGATTTTAAATATATAGGTACAGTTGGTTTAATCTCAGCCAATCTATCATCTGCTGTTTTTCAGCTCCTAAGAGGAGTTATGAGAAATCATCCAGAGCTTAGAAGAGAATCTGGTGCTGACAAATGTACTCAGGATGTGGTCAAATCCATCAGGCTGCTCAAAGTCACAAAGAAAACTGAGTAATACCATAATTTTCCTTTTAAATGAGGCTCAAGGGGGGGGGGGTAATATTTCCAATTTTGACCTAGTACATCAAGGACAATAAGGGTAAAATTGTATTTAAGTTTAAATTGGTCTTTATGGGGTTTATAAAACATGGAGTACTTTCATCAAATTTAGCGATTGATACTTTTCTGGTTTTAAGTTGAGTCAGGAAATTGAAAGGTTACCCCAGGTCATGTTTATAAAGGAAAATTTTAGTCACAGACAGTATTTTTTCAAAGTACAAATTTCTTATATGTTTACTCTTTCAGAGAGCAGTGAAGAGAATTTTAATAACATTATCATGAAAGTGAAGTTAATTGAAAACTAACACAATGCCCCAACAGTTTTACTAAGACATTGCAGGCAAGTTAATATTTCTAGTTGATAATAAAAGTGTCTGATGGGGAGGAAAGTTTTGGTGATTGGAAGCTGTATTTCGAGTGAATTTTTATATGGTAGATGCTTATATGATAAAGCTTGCTCTTTTTTTCAGTATTTCAAGAGGGCAATTCGTGTTGAACTTCTCAGATTTAAGAGTTCAGAATAGTCAGCTGGCCAGTCTTCTGCAGGAACAGCTCAGTGCAGAGGTAATCATTATTTTGATGTTAACCGGGAGGATTAGAGTCATAGAAGTTGGTCCCATAGAGCCGTAAGAGCATGATGAAAAAGCCCATTCATTAGTCTTGCTACATCGATCCTTCAGAATTACTCCATTCATAAGACTTGCTACATCGATTCTACAGAATTACTCCATTATTTAGACTTGCTACATCGATCCTACAGAATTACTCCATTATTAAGACTTGCTACATTGATCATATAGAATTACTCCATTCATTAGACTTGCTACATAGATCCTACAGAATTACTCCATTCATTAGACTTGCTACATAGATCCTACAGAATTACTCCATTCATTAAGACTTGCTACATCGATCCTACAGAATTGCTCCATTATTAAGACTTGCTACATTGATCATACAGAATTACTCCATTAATTAGACTTGCTACATCGATCATATAGAATTACTCCATTCATTAGACTTGCTACATAGATCCTACAGAATTGCTCCATTATTAAGACTTGCTACATCGATCCTACAGATTTACTCCATTAATTAGACTTGCTACATCGATCATACAGTATTACTCCATTCATAAGACTTGCTATATCGATCCTACAGAATTACTCCATTATTAATACTTGCTACATCGATTCTACAGATTTACTCCATTCATAGGACTTGCTACATCGATCCTACAGAATTACTCCATTATTAAGACTTGCTACACCGATCATATAGAATTACTCCTTTCATTAGACTTGCTACATAGATCCTACAGAATTACTCTGTTCATTAAGACTTGTTACATCGATCCTACAGAATTGCTCCATTATTAAGACTTACTACATCGATCCTACAGATTTACTCCATTCATAAGACTTGCTACATCGATCATACAGAATTACTCCATTAATTAGACTTGATACATCGATCCTACAGTATTACTCCATTCATAAGATTTGCTACATCGATCCTACAGAATTACTCCATTCATAAGATTTGTTACATCGATCCTACAGAATTACTCCATTATTAAGACTTGCTACATCGATCCTACAGATTTACTCCATTCATAAGACTTGCTACATTGATCATACAGAATTACTCCATTCATTAGACTTGCTACATCGATCATACAGAATTACTCCATTCATAAGACTTGTTATTTTGATCCTACAGAATTACTCCATTATTAAGACTTTCTACATCGATCCTACAGAATTACTCCATTATTAAGACTTGCTACATCGATCATATAGAATTACTCCATTCATTAGACTTGCAACATAGATCCTACAGATTTACTCCATTCATAAGACTTGCTACGTAGATCCTACAGAATTAATCCATTCATTAGACTTTCTACATATATCACAGAGAAATAATTACCCCATTCATTAGGCTTTCTACATAGATCATGCAGAAACTACCCCATTTCTATGACTTCTGGCGTATATCTTATAATTGTGATTGTTAACACTGGACTTAACCATGTCCTGGGCTTCAAGCTTCTCTTTAATGGTAAAAGCCTTACATTTCCTTGTACTGTTATCCGTTGTAAATTGTTACAAATAAACACTTTTGTGCCTATTTTTTTGAATGACTATAGTTTTTAAATTGACAGTAGGATCATTTTTATTGGGAATGGAATACATTATTCACTGGCCAACTGATTGTGTCTAACAACACTGCCAAGCTACCTGCACATGTTGGTGGCTTTTGTTTTTTTCTTTTTTAGAAATCGATGCTGCATAGCTTAAACAGGGTTTAGCTTAGTGATCATCTTTAATGATTAGTAATATTCTGAAGTTAATTGATTTATAAATTCAGGTTAGAATCTTTTATCAACCACCACATTGTTTGGTGCTTGGTTGTGTATATGGTATATGCTGGCTATTGAGAGATGATTGTACACTAAATGCCTCAAAGACAAACACAGAGATGACATAATGGCTTCATTGTTCATGGATCGACACTTATGAGCTGATATCTTTAAAAAATAGACAATAAAGTTCTCAAAAGACCCAGCCTATAGTTCAGATATTTCTATTTTTAATAATGTTTATTTGAACACAAAAATTAAAGAAATTGGTAAAATTTTAAAATTCAGGCGACGTGACACACCATGATTGTGTTGTATTTGAATTCATATGTGATTCTCAAAATGATGATAATCTTTCTGTTATTTTTTGTATTTTAAGGAATTGTTTTGTGTATGAGAAATATGCACAGATATGAAATTTCAGCAGCTATGCCACAATCATCTTATATTTGAATTCATATATAATACCTTCTCCAAGAATGATAATAAACTTTTTATACATTATTTCTTGTACTTTGAAGAAAAACGACTATTTTCGTGTTTGAAAATAAATGTATCGGTATATAAAATTTCCACATTTATGGTATATCAGAATTTGTTATAATGGAGAATGCTATAGCATGGTCATAGTGTACATTATTTATGCCAACATAAGTTATATCGTACATTATATCCCATTACCATAATGCTTTATTTTCAAAAAAATAAATATACCCAGGATTTATTGCATATACTTAATGAAAGGGTCTTTCTATTTTAATCATTTAGAGAACTTAATTTTTCAACTCTGATTTACAGATTGGAACAGATACTGAAGTGAATGTAAACAGATTAGAAGGAAGGCAAGATGCCCTTATTCTTAAAGGAGATCCACAAACAATTGCTGAGGTACAACCTATTGGCACTGTTGTTGAATATGATATACTCATGCTGTGCATTGCCAGTATGAATGTAATCACATTCAATATGATATACTCATGCTGTGCATTGCCAGTATGAATGTTATCACATTCAATATGATATACTCATGCTGTGCATTGCCAGTATGAATGTAATCACATTCAATATGATATACTCATGCTGTGATTTCCAGTATGAATGTAATCACATTCAATATGATTTACTTTGTGTTATTCAATGATATACTCATGCTGTGCATTGCCAGTATGAATGTTATCACATTCAATATGATTTACTTTGTGTTATTCAATGCTATACTCATGCTGTGCATTGCCAGTATGAATGTAATCACATTCAATATGATTTACTTTGTGTTATTCAATGATTTACTCCTGCTGTGTAATTTTATTTACTCATGCAAATTGATTTCATCTTGTGCAATATAATTTATTCATGCTGTGCATCATAATTTATTCATGCTGTGCATCATAATTTATTCATGCTGTGCATCATAATTTATTCATGATGTGCATCATAATTTATTCATGCTGTGCAACATAATTTATTCATGCTGTGCAACATAATTTATTCATGCTGTGCATCATAATTTATTCATGCTGTGCAACATAATTTATTCATGCTGTGCAACATAATTTATTCATGCTGTGCAACATAATTTATTCATGCTGTGCAACATAATTTATTCATGCTGTGCATCATAATTTATTCATGCTGTGCATCATAATTTATTCATGCTGTGCATCATAATTTATTCATGCTGTGCATCATAATTTATTCATATTTATAGTTTAATCATATTCAATTTGATTTACTTGCATTGTTCAGTGATTTATTAATATTATGCAATATGATTTATTCATGCTGTGCAGTATGATTTAATAATGTGTTGCCAATATGATTTACTCATGCAATAGTATTTACTAATCTTGTTGAATATAATTATTCTCATTTGTTCAAGTTTTCTTTAATTTTCTGCTTTAACCAGGAAGACCCATTGTGAGGTGCAAGTACTTTGGAACCATTATGCCTCTAATTGTAAAGTAATTTTTTCTGAACAATTTATAAACTTCCTAAGTTAAGAATGATAAAGTATATAATAATAATAATTATAATAATAATATGACTTATAATAATGATAAGAATTATACTAATAAAATAAGTATGGATTATAATAATGATAAGAATTATAATAATAATATGGATTATAAGAATGATATGGATTATGATAATGATATGAATTATACTAATAATATGGATTATAAAAATGATAATAATTATATAAAAAATATGGATTATAATAATGATATGGATTATAATAATAATATGGATTATAATAATGATATGGATTATAATAATAATATGGATTATAATAATAATATGGATTATAATAATGATAAGAATTATACTAATAATATGGATTATAAAAATTATAAGAATTATACTAATAATATGGATTATTATAATGATATGGATTATAATAATAATATTGATTATAATAATGATAAGAATTATAATAATGATAACAATTTTAATAATGATATGGATTATGATAATAATATGGAATATAATAATTATAAAAATTATAATAATAATATGGATTATAATAAGGGTAAGAGTTATAATAATAAATTGGATTATAATAATGATAAGAATTAAAATAATAATATGGATTATAATAATGATTTGGATTATAATAATGATATGGATTATAAAAATAATTTGGATTATAATAATGATGTGGATTATTAAAACAATATGAATTATAATAATGATAAGAACTATAATAATATGGATTATAATAATGATAATAATTTAATAATGATGTAGATTATAATAATGATATGGATTATAATAATAATATGGATTATAATAATGATAGGTGCTCAGCATTATGAGGTTAGTGTTAGGACCGGTCGGTCTGCTGTCAGAATAATGTGACTTGGTTGTACATCATGCTACGTGTCAGCAGCATGATGCCCCAGTGCTAGACATCACTATAAACTGCCACACTGCAGACATTGTTACGATATGACTGATCTTTTTTTAAAGATACATTAAAAATCCAAATCACACACACCTAAGAGGAATATCTAGATTTTTTTATTTACTGTTTGATTTTGATATAGCATTACTTGAGATAAAGAATGTGAATGAGAATGTTTTTGTTTGGTAATCGGGATGGATCAGTTTTATCATCATTCAGCTGCAGCTTGTTACGTGTCATTCATGACTTCTCATTGGAAGTGCACGTCTTTACGCCATGGATGGTAGCCCAATTTAAGTCCTCAGCTAGATTTTTTTTTTGAGTGTTATCAGCATACAATTGGGGAGAAACTGGATGACGATTTATGACACTTGAGAGTGGCTAAGTGTATGGAATGAAGATAACTGGACTGATAACTGTACCTTGTTAAAAGCATAGATAAACTGGGCTAGAATATTTTCCATTTATGGACACAAGTGTCCAGTTGCCTAAGCATTACTTGAACCATAGTAAGGCTGAAATACCAAAATACATGCTGCAGTCAGTGAAATAGTATATCATGGTCTGCTGTGTCAAATGCCATAGATAGGTCAAGGAGGATGAGGACTGTAATCTTTCCACTATCCATGGCGGAATGAAGGTCTACTCTCAAAGGAGATGTTTCTGTACTATAGTGAGGGCGATATGCAGACTGTACATTGCTAAAAGATGATATACAAGTTCAGATAGAACGTTATCTAAGATTTTTTACATAATAGGCAGTTAGAAATAGGATGGTAGTTCTTTGTATCATTATGGTCAAGCATTTGTGTCTTCAAAAGTAGCTTAACAATTGCAATTTTGAAAAATGATGGGAATTCCCTGATAAGAGAGAAGTATTGATAGAATCAGTTGGTGAAGACAATTTTGAATCTAAGCACTCTTCATCACATTTGGATGTTCCAAATATTCATAGAGACAGACTCAAATGATGTTAATGGTTGCCATTCATATTCTGTATTACAACTGGATACCGACAATTAGTCCATTGAAATTGTGTTGTCAAGCTTATCTGTAATGGATTTTAATTTGTCATGAAAGAAATTTGCAAACAGTTCCGGAAAAGTATGACTAGAGAGCAGGTTATTGGAAGTGTTAATTTATTCCTTGACATTAGGTTGTTCATAATCCCAATGAGCTCTTTGCAGCTGGAACTTTCATTGATCTTAGTACTTCATTGATCTTGGTACTTCATTGATCTTGATACTTCATTCATGATTTTAGCACTTCAATGATCTCAGTATTTCATTGATCATAGTACTTCCTTGATCTTAGTACTACCAGTTCATTGATCATAGTACTTCATTGATCTTAGTACTTTATTGATCATAGTATTTCATTGATCTTAGTACTTCATTGATGATCATAACACTTCATTGAGCTTAGTACTTCATTGATCATAGTATTTCATTGATATTAGTACTTCATTGATCTTAGTACTTCATTGATCTTAGTACTTCATTGATCTTAGTACTTCATTGATATTAGTACTTCATTGATCTTAGTACTTCATTGATGATCTTAGTACTTCATTAATATTAGTACTTCTTTGATATTAGTACTTCATTGATCTTAGTATTTGATTGATCATAGTATTTCATTGATCTTAGTGCTTCATTGATCTTAGTAATTCATTGATATTAGTACTTCATTGATCTTAGTATTTCATTGATCTTATTACTTCATTGATCTTAGTAATTCATTGATATTAGTACTTCATTGATATTAGTATTTCATTGATATTAGTACTTTATTGATATTAGTAGGGCATAACCTATTAGCATTTATCTACTGATTCCGGATTTTGGGCATGAAATTTTTCCGATTAATCGGAAATGCTAAATCTGTATTTTTTTTCTAAAAAATTTCATCTTCCGTTTCTGGTATCTGGTTTTGCCGTGTCTAGTGTGTTACTTAGTACTTTACCATATCCGGCTTCATTTCCGGTTTTCACCCGTCGGTTCAAATAGATTGTCTCACGGCGTGGTTGTGTTGACCATATTGGACTTTTCTGACTTCTTATTTAACTTTATTAACGCACTATCGAATGACACGCAGTGTTAGACACGGTGCTATAGAAATTCAACTTTATTATTTTTATTATCCGAATCGGTCGTTCCTGCCTTGTCCGACTCCGATTAATCGGAAGTTCATACTATCCGGTGGAATCCGATTTCCAGATCAAAAGTCGGTTATGCCCTAGATATTAGTACTTCATTGATCTTAGTATTTGATTGATCACAGTATTTCATTGATTTTAGTATTTCATTGATATTAGTACTTCGATGATATTAGTACTTCATTGATATTTCATTGATATTAGCACTTCATTGATCTTAGTATTTCATGGATCATAGTATTTCATTGATCTTAGTATTTCATTGATCTTAGTATTTCATGGATGATCTTAGTACTTCATTGATCTGCTGATAAATAGCCAGGCTGGTGGAAAGCCAAATTCTCTAAGACATTTAGCATTCTCTTTGAGCAGTGCAGCAGGTCCATAATACTAATATACCCTGGAGAACAGTTTTAAATTGATACTATGTGCTTGGTTGCCATGGCATATATGTGATGCAATAAATGCAACCACTTATTGAGTTGATCTGCTGTATAGGAGATAACAGAGATGTTAGGTTTGCATTGATGTCTTGCATTAGCAGGGCTCATTATCATAGAGGTTATGGCATGCCCTTGAAATGTTTAGTGATCATCATTGTTATTTAACTATCAACTTTTAAGCTAAGTTAATTTATTTAGACCATTTCTAACAATGTTACTTAGACATAATGTTACTATCATGTAAATAGTGATAAAATTTGTTTCTTCTCAAAACTCAAGTTAAGTTTTTTATACTCAAAAATATAATTTTGTTTTTCTGTATTAGGATGTATTACACCAAGTAAACCAGCTCTCACCTGATTATGGCTACAAATATTCATCTGACAGTAATACACAAAACACACACAAAGGGACGGTGGTGGTAGAGTACAGGTAAGTTATAGGAAGTATAAAACCTTCTTAAATTTTCCTGTCAATAACCAAGCCTACTTTTCAGACTGGGGATACATCCTGACATTGTCTAGTTAAGAAATATTTGAGGGAATTTTGTTTGTATATTTAGTCTTGTGTTATTTTTGGATGACTTCTATATAATTAAGCTCCTTTTTATCTTATGAAACCTAGTACAGTTATATTATTCGATGTGCATTTCTTTTAAAGTCTTCTCAATCCTGTCTTTATTTTGAAATTCTTTCTGTACAAATTAAAGATATATAAACCTAATCACAGAATTATGAACATTTTTAGTAAAACCCAACTTGTGTGTATTGGCGTACCCTCTGTTGGAATGTCTGTCTTTCTTCTGTCCCTCTGTACCTCTTTTTTCATTCACCAGATTGGTTAGATAGGTAACCAACTATGAGAGGGTACAGTTTCTAGACCCATCCTACAATGTCTGTGGCAGGTCAAAGTGCCAATAAAAAAGAAAATTTGCAATTGCAGTAACATTCATAAAAACTATTTCTAAATGAGCACTCATGAAGAATTTTATGTTTATTTTGTGGTACAAAAAGGAAATGAGCGTTGCATAACCTTAATTTGACACTACAGCTTTTCATGACTCAAATAATGTTTACACTTGCAATTGTTCTTAATAGCTACAAAACAAATGCAAAATATATCATTGCTATTAGTATCTGTAACTTGTGCCCAGACAACTCATGGACCTGTTTACAACACAGGGTCAGGCATGGATCCCAATGTTTTTGTTTACGAGAAATTACCCCCAAATTGAACCCTGTTTGTTGAACTTGAAGAAAACTGATCAGTCAGTAATTGAAACTTTGACAGATTGCTTGTTTTATGATAAAAGAAATTGTAAATAGGACATGGAAAGTTTAATCAACATTATGAAATTGTCAACATTTACAAAGTAGTCATAATGTGTGTACATTTTCTTTCCAAACTACATTCTTATTATACCATAAATAACAATATTCAGTGAAGTTTTGGTCAATGTCACATATACCTACTGGAAATAGCATGTTAATAAATAAATTAAAAGAACAATTATATAAAAAAAATTCAAGGGAAATTTGTATTTTAGTTATATCTTTACTTAGGATGAAGCACAGTGATTCAAAGGTAAAATGTGTTTATCATAACAACTATGTCCAGGAGTATTTCCCAGAGTATCTAATTAAGTGCCAGCATTTCCCAGAGTACCTAATTAAGTGCCAGCATTTCTCCTTTGAATACGTTCCCCGATCACATTACTTTAGGGATATTAGCCTGCTACCTCGCGAATCCAGCCCTACCAAAAGACGAAAATTCGTCTTTCCTGTCTATGTCATATAGACAAAGGGCAATAACTCTTGCCCCTTACCTCCCCTTGCTACCCGCTAGGTGTCGCTTCTTTAGTTTTTTAGCTTCGCTTTTCACGTACAATTAGACCTCCAATGAATCCAAGCCATCTTAGTGTAAATTCTGACCATCCGAAGTTAAATTTGGAATTACTGTGTTGGATAATCATTCCTCTACAGGTTGTATACATTATTTTACAATATTTTCCAATTTGAGTGACTTTGTCACCTTTTCTAGACTTCGGACCAGGTTGCAACGTGGTCAGAGCACGCTTATGGCGGTACTAGCATGTAATACATGTAGCACTCAATAATTTCGCTTATTCCGTATGTAACGTTTACGATATTAGCGACTAATAACGTGCTGCATTGATAATTTGTGCTTTATTTATCTTCTTTGACGTTTCAGTAGACTTCAAAAAAGTCTTTGAACGACCAATTTGCGACTATTTAATGGCGGAAATCGTGTTGTAGTCACGAGTTCACGCGACACTAAATCATTTCGCTTCCTCCGTTAGTTACGGTTATGGTAATAGTGACTTAATAGCGTGCTGAATTGCTAAATGTGCTTTGTTTATCATCTTTTTCGTTTCAGTAGACTTCGTCTTGAACAACCCATTGCAACACGCTCACGGCGATAACTAGTGTGGTCATTAAGAGTTAACATGGCACAGAATAATTTGACTACTCCGTTAGTAACGATTATAGTATTATCGAATTATTAATATGCTAAATTTTTTAATTTGTGCTTTGTTCTCTTCTTTTGTCATTTTAGTAGCAAAGTCGACAACGAAGGCATGAATGGTAAAATGGGTGTTGGCAATGGGGAAATGGAGGAAATTATATTGACATGGTTTAGGCTGCCCAGTGGGTGTAAATTTCACCGCAGGTCTGTGCATGGCTTTCGGGCCTGTAAGTCCGGACGCATGGAGTCTATGCTGGATCAATTGGATCCATTTTATTATGCACTTTCGCCGGCCATCCAGCCGTCCATCCAGCCGACACCGTCAGTTCAGCCGGCACTTCAGCAGGCACCAACCGGCACTAGCCGTACATCCGGCACCGTCCGTTCAGCCCAAATGGCACCGGACGGCCAGCCGACCTTCCAGCTTGCATCAATAGGCACCCGCCGTTCAGCCCAAATGGCACCGGCTGGCCAGCCGACCTTCCAGCCTGCATCAACAGGCACCGGCCGTCCACCCGGCAACGACCATTCAGCCCAAATGGCACCGGTCGTCCAGCCGGCATCAACCGGCACCGGCCGTCCATCCGGCAACGACCGTTCAGCCCAAATGGCACCGGTCGTCCAGGCGACCTTCCAGCCGACATCAACCGGCACCGGCCGTCCATCCGGCAACGACCATTCAACCCAAATGGCACCGGTCGTCCAGCCAACCTTCCAGCCGGCATCAACCTGCACCGGCCGTCCATCCGGCAGCGACCATTCAGCCCAAATGGCACCGGTCTTCCAGCCGGCATCAACCTGCACCGGCTGTACATCGGATTTACGGAGATTATAGTGATGTACCCATCAGTCAATCTGTACTACTGGTTACATATCACTACCATGAGAGAGATGTTATAGATGAATCTCCGTCCAATCAGACCATTCGAGAGGCAGGTGCTGGTTATAGCCGGACCCTCGCCGACATTCCGGCTGACCATATACCAGACAAATCAGTCGGTATTGCCGGTGTACACCTCCCGTCACGTCAAATACGTGACGGTGTGATTTTAAAACAAGGGAGAATTAGTGACATTATCAGAGATGACGGAATTGAGTTATCTATGCCACTTGGTATGCGCTACCCAGATATGGCAGCTTTACCAGAACAGGACTTTCAGGCCGACCATTCGCCAGTTCAATCAGCCGTTAGTGCCGGCCGTCCATATGTTCACGGCTTCTCCACAAGGGAGATTTAGTGAAAGTGTCAATTATGACAGAATTACGTCATCTAGGTCACCTGGTATGCTGTACAGATATGCAAGCTGTACCAGAACCAACATTCCCTCTGAGCGAATGGTAGATGGGCGTGCAGTGCTGGCCGCACTACACAAGCATTATGGAGATTTATATTAAAAATGATGACAATTCCGCTGCGAATGGATGCTTGAGTTGACCAGAACACGACTCAGCACACAGTGAGTGTGACGAAACACTTTCAGCCGTCCACAGATCAGGTCATAGACCGGACTGAGCTTGGCGCCACGGCTGCAGAATAAAAGATTTATAGGTTTTTGGGAACTTCAGAATGCCCAAAACCTCCTACTGCCACTCAAGACTACACAATTCAGGCACCTGTTGATCTTGAATGAAGAGGAAGAGACGATGTCCTTCCTGCTTCTTCGCCAACCAGGGGAAAAAAAAAAAAAAATTCAGGAAGCTAACTTCCAGCGACGTTTTAGTGTAGCTGGTACGAAAACTCCATCAGACGCCTTCAGTACTGATCTCAAACGCCACGTCAAAGCTAGTCCGAAACGTAATCGATACGTCTTCATTGTTAGACTTGACTTCACTAGCCATTTTTTATTCCAACTCCCTAGGCAAATCCAGCCATGACCACGCTTGTGAAGTGAAGGCCTGGATTGCTAGAGTTGTTAACAGGGCAGCTCACCATTCTATGACCAATGCATTGACTGCTTCTGCCAACTTCGACCTGATACGACGTGACGTCTGTAGGGGGTCCACGTCGCGCAGTCCCCATCATACTCGGATTTTACGGATGTCTCAGTTTGGGACACCTTTGCACTTTGGGGGGAAATTGAAAAAGTTTGGAGGCAGGCAGCTCAGGAACTGCCCCTCCAACTCGTCGCCCAACTTTCGCAGGCGTTTCGAAACAATCATCCCCTGACACAGCGGAGGTATGATGGGCGGACCGGGGAAAAGGGATCCTTATAATCAAATGTGTAATATAGATCCCAACCCAATGCTGGGAGTCAACAGTCTAATCAAGCTAGACGGCAACCATACAGAGGCAGCAAGAACCAAAGTTTCTCCGCCTTCACGCCTCCTAACTCTAGACGTTGACATACCCTGCCCACCGCCAGCGGACTGCCTACCTGTGGGCAGCCGCCACCTGCAATTTCAGGACCACTGGACCACTTTATTACCTTAAAACATTTGGGTGATTCAGGTAATTTCGGAGGGACTTGGAACTTCATTTATCCATCCCCTCCTCTGTCCTCCTCTCCCCTCTTCATGGATGTATCATCAAACCGGGAGAAGGATGCCTTTACATATATATATATATATATATATATATTTATATCTTAATAAACCTGCAATAGCTGGGGTTTTATTCATGGCTGTTTCTTATCCAGAGGCCGTTCATCGACCTGAGCCGCCTCAACCACCCTGAAAGTCAATGTGGCGATGGCGTGATCAAACCATCTGACTGGTATGCTGTCAGTCTAGATATGACCGACGCACATTTCATGTCCCTATCCCACGAGTAGCGGACATTTCTCCGTTGTGCTTGTCGGGATTCGGTTTATCAGTTCCAGGTCATACCTTTTGGCCTCAACTTAAGCCCTTGGGCTAGTACCAAGGTTATGAATTACATCGTCACCCTGTTCCGCTCGACTTCATCTATGGCGTCGGCAGTATATTTGGACGACATCCTCCAGAAACATCTGTCAAGTTCTACTCTGCTCAAAGGCAGAAACGATCTTATATCACTTTACATCATATAGGCTTTCTCGTGAACTGGATAAAGTCTGATCTCTGTCCAATCCAAATTTTTGGTCCATCTAGGTATGGAATTTCTCCCGATCTGAATCTGGTAAGGCTTCCTCGAGTTTGCGATCATCCAGATAATTGCACTCGTAGAGTCCGTTTCCAACAGGATGCGCATTTAGCAAGAGAGTTGCAGATCCTCGGATTATTCAATGCGGCAGCAGACTTGATTCCGCTCAGCCGTCCTTTTATGCGCCCTTTACAAAGGACGTTGCTAGTGTAATTTCGCCCTTTTCAAGTCCCTTCGATCCCACAGTCATGCTCACGCCAGAGATACGATCATTCTTGAGTCAGTGGCACAACCCCTGTGGGCTGTCCACAGGGATTACTCTGGAGATACACCAAGCGGGGATAACGGTATGTTCCGCCACTAGTACCTACGGTTGGGTTGCCCACCTGTTGCCGGACTTCGATACTGTCAGCGGCACGTGGGTGCCAGGTTCGAGCCCTTTCCACATCAACCTTTCAGAAATAACAGCTGTCATCAACGCCTTTCATTTCGGGCAGGATTAACTCTTATTACAAACTGCACTCATTATGTCAGACAACTTTGTGGTGGTGCCTTGCCTCAAAACATTGGGACACCAATCACCAGACCTGTGCAATCTGAGCTGGCAGTTTCTACATTGGTTCGACAATCTCCACCTCAATGTACAATTCCGACACATTCTTGGCAGACTCAATGTCTTGGCTGACACTCTATCTAGTCATTCACACAGAATGGTCACTCCATCAATCGGACTTTCTTCCAACTGACACACTTTGGGGACGTCCGATGATTGATCTTTTGCAACAAGGTGGAATCGCAAGTTGTCCACCTTTCATCTCACAGGTTCCAGACCCAGAAGCTTAGGTCGTGGATGCTCGATCAATCAGCTGGGAAGGGTTGTGGTCATTCTCCTACCCTCCCACGGTCTTGGTACTGAAATTAATCCAGAAGTTAAGGGGTCAGAACTGTCAGATGGTTCTGATTGCCCCTCTCAGATGGAACAACTCCTGGGTCTCTGATCTACTTAATCTAGGCGATAGATCTACCCAGGAAGATTACAGTCAGCACAAGTATTCGCAAGCAACCGCGGCCAGGGGTGTTCCACCCCTGTCCGGACCGTTTTTATGTTCAAGCTTGGCTCTTGTCCAGACAGCCTTGCAAGACAAACAATTTAAATCTTTGATTGCGGAGGGAATCTTGAGAGCAAGAAGGCCCTCTACTCTCAAGGTTTACGAGGGCAAGTGGCATGTTTTCAGGGACTGGTACCATATCATTCACATTGTTCCTCTGAGTGTCACAATCCCTCAACTGGCCAACTTTTCTCTGGCTTTTCGAGGAGAAACAGCTGGCTCCAGTTATTATCAAATGCTACCGCTCCATGATATCAGACACATTCCGCCATTCTGGTACATGTGCTATCAGCCATGACAAAGATTTGTCAGATCTTTTAGACACTTTAAAAAATTCAATTGACTTATATCCCTCACCCTGTTTCCAAATGGAATCTGTCCTGGGTTTTAACATGACTCAATTCAGACAGTATTGAGTCTTTAACCCACGATTAGTTAAAGCTACTATCATACAAATTGGGTTTCTTGATAGTCTTAGCTTCAGCATGCAGGGTGAGCGAGTTACATGTCCTTTCTAGTGACCCGAACTCTCTTCCGTTCCGATCAGAGGGTTTGATGGTCCTCTTGACGCAGCCAGGCTTCGTAGTCCAAAATAGATTACCATACATTGGCGATCAACGAGTCGTCATTAGCTCGCTTTCTTTATAGATAAGTCAGGATCAACAGCCATGTAAGATCCTGTTTGTGCACTCTAGCACCATTTCAATGCATAGAGGTGAGTCAGGTCACATACAAGCACCTCTTTCTTCTGGTGATAGCGGGGACATGAGATATCACCATTCAAGCCCTTGCTTCATGGCTGAAGTGGGTTATACGCTTGGCGTACTCTGAGGATTCGCAAATCAGTCACCTTATAGAAGCTGTTGGCTGACATGCAGAGTCAACCTTCTACAGTTTTATCTTCAAGTTTGTACTCGCAGAGGCAAACATTGATTCTAGTAGGTCCGGTGTTGGCAGCCCAGACGCCCACCAGACCCATGTGCAACAATCAGCACAACCTATTAGCTTCGCTGGATTCGCCAGATAAATTTTCGTAGGTAAGAAGATTTCAATAACTATCTTCTTAACCGTATAAAGGGGTCACATATCACGTGACCCTGGGCTGTGTTGCTGATTGAAAATTAGGAGACCGGGTTATCATTCACATGGGGAATCCAGCCATCATTCCCTAGAGGATACCCGGGGTGGAGGTCGGATGCTCCGCATTCCCTCCTCCTATTACTTATTCTCCTAAAGTAATGTGATCGGGGAACGTATTCAAAGGAGAAAGCAAATTTTTTAGTAAATTATGTTTCTCCAAGAATACTTACCCGATCACATTACTAAGAAACCCTCCCAACCACCCCGCCATGCGAGCATCCTCGTGTTTTATATACCGCTCAGCTTAAAAACTAAAGAAGCGACACCTAACGGGTAGCAAGGGGAGGTAATGGGCAAGAGTTATTGCCCTTTGTCTATATGACATAGACAGGAAAGACGAATTTTCGTCTTTTGGTAGGGCTGGATTCGCGAGGTAGCAGGCTAATATCCCTAAAGTAATGTGATCGGGGAACGTATTCAAAGGAGAAAGCAAATTTTTTAGTAAATTATGTTTCTCCGAGAAAAGTAATGTGATCGGGTCAGTATTCTCGGAGAAACATAATTTACTAAAAAATTTGCTTTCCCAGAGTATCTAATTAAGTGCCAGCATTTCCCAGAGTTCCTAATTAAGTGCCAGCATTTTCCAGAGTACCTAATTAAGTGCCTGCATTTCCCAGAATACCTAATTAAGTGCCATCATTTCCCAGAGTACCTAAGTGCCAGAATTTCCCAGGGTACCTAATTAAGTGCCAGCCTTGTTTTAATTGCATTGGTGAATTGAGATCAAAGCTGACCATTGTATTATCACGTTAATTGCATCATTTGTATCAAATGAAGGATGTGAAATAAAGGAAAATTTAAAAGGCACACATATTTTACTTGACATGTAAGATCATGCAGCTGTGGTCATATGTCAGGTGGACTCATGTCAGTTAATCAATTGAACATTTATAAATATTATTGTGTTCTTAATGTAATTAGACTATCTTAATTTAAGCTACTCGATCATAAATGTGAACAAAGATAGAAATGCAAACACGCAAAATGAATACTTTGCAAAATAAAGAGCTTTGTTTCACAGATATGGATCATTGTGGAGAATTGAGTTACAGAAAAATCCTGAATTGGCACTTAGAGATATCTTTATGTCATTTAAGTATTATTTGCGGTGAAATCATGACATTAATATTTTACAATCTGATATGTACACGTAATGAGCTTCAACTAAGACCATTGTTACCTGAAATAAATGTGACTAGTTTTTGAAAGAAAGGAATCTTGTTTTATGGCGTTTCATCCGGTTGTCTGCTTCCTTGCTTTGTAAACTAAAACTGCTATAAGATAACAAGCAGAAAACCACACTAGTCATCAATAACATTCAGTTGACATAATACACAAATGTTTTACTATTATTATGAAGGTTGTTGAAACTGGTTAGAATATTGATAATGATCTGTTAGATGCTGAACATGTTGACATACAGAATAATAACTGGGTTCCCACATGAGCCTGGAATTCTGAGGAAAAAATAAAATAAAATTTGAAAATTGCTTTTCCAGCTCTTGAAAAGGTCTGGACAAATTTAAAAATAACTAAAAAAAAGTCTTGTATACACAAAAAGATGTTAATTAATTATTTTATTGTCGTAATCAGGAGAGTTTTGGTCAAGTGTGGGATTTAAGTATTAAGTAATAAAGGGATCAAACATGGTTGTGGTGATAGCTTCTAAAACTTTATTAAAAATCAGCAGTCCTTTTCTGGAGTTGAGATGAAAAGAAAGAAAGACTTAACAAAATTATTTCTGAATCGGCAAAAACAGTTTAGTAAGTATTTTAATCTTTTTAAATGGTCTTGTTTAATTGCTGTTGCACTGTTCAGGATGTTTCAAGTTAAAGTATAAAATCCCTTGCTCATGTTTATACTAGTGTAATGCATCTATGTTTAAACATATTAAGCAGCAACATTGAGATACATTGAAAGTGTAATGATAAACTGTATAAATCAAGGCATGCTTAAAAAGCTAATGAACATAAACCACCATTTATCCGATGAGTGGTTGTTGTTGCTGTTGTACGGTCTTACACCATTTTTTCAGTACAATATAGGCTATACATGGCGGCCAGTATTAATGGTAGAAGAAGAACCCAGGAAAACCCCTGTAAAGAACCACCGACCCATGAGAAGCTACTGGTAAGCTTTCACACATACCCACATTGGCCGAAGATCTTATGAGTAGATATGGATGGTATTGATTTAGCAATTAGACAGTGTCTGACATCATGACCTGGAGGAAAATGTTGTTTATGCATGAAATGTTTCGAGATCCAAATAAACACATATTATCTTGTAATATTTGAAGAGTTGCAAGAGCATTGTGTGGCACATAATGGTAATAAATATTGGGGCACTTTTGGGCTAATCGTAATCTATGTTAGGGCATGTAGAATTTTAGTCAGGGCTTGTGATATCTTTAAAGTCACCAGCCCTGTGTCCAAAATATAATTTTCTTTGAGCGCTGCATTGTCTTGTTGATAACCATTAACATGATTGTGAGATGAAAAATTCAGCCTGAGTACACTAACAGCATTTTTTTAATATACTTAATACTATAAGACACCAGTCATACCACTGATGATGTTGTAGTTACGTGACACTATAAACCTTGTCAACATGTGCCTCTGAAAGAGGTGTCTTTTTTGCAAGATAAATGTGTCTTGCCCATATGTATTATAAATGAAGGTGGGTTCATTGTGGAATTTTTAATTGCAATGAAAATCATGTCAAATGTGGAGAAAATATCTATATTTTCTGCTGAAACTTGTGAAAAATCTAGATTTTGGTTAAGTAGAATAAAATCTTATTTTCATCTCTGCATAAATCATATAATTTGTCTTTCAGCTCACCTAATATTGCAAAGCCATTCCATGCTGGTCATCTCAGGTCTACAATTATAGGAAACTTCATTGCCAATTTAAATGAGAAGACAGGGTACAAAGTCATCAGACTGAATTTTCTGGGAGACTGGGGAACGCAATTCGGTAAAAGTATACAAATAATACATAAGTTATGACTACTACCATGCACATTGGCATAAAATACAGTGGTTCAGGATTTTTTTGAAAAGAAGAAATGGGTTCAGTTATAATACAATTTTTAATACTTCTGTAACATTTAATTACATTTTTAAAAAAGCTAGCCTTTGAATTCTCAAAGATTCGAATGCGTGAGGTTAAACCTTTTCTTGTAGAGGGCATTGCATCTGTGACATTTAACCAGAACTTTCAGTTATTACTTTGTAATGTCAGTTGTATTACATTTGGTTTGGACATCATGGCTTTGTGTGTTTGTGTGTTAGTTGTATTGAATTTGGTTTGAACATCACATGTCTGTGTGTGCTTGTATGTCAGTTGTATTGAATTTGGTTTGGACACCACACATCTATGTGTGTTTGTGTCAGTTATATTGAATTCAGTTTAGACATCATTGTATGCCAGAGATAGATTGACAGACTGAGAATAGTACTTGTGATGACAGTGTAATTAATGAGACCTGTACATTTTCCATAGTAAATTATGGATTCATGGTCTTTTTGTAATGAGGCCTATACATTTTCCATAGTAAATTATGGATACATGGTCTTTTTGTAATGATGCCTGTACATTTTATATAGTAAATTTTTTATACATGGTCTCTTTGTATCCAAAAAAGGGCACTGAGATGAGCAACTTTGTTCCACAAGATTTCATATAAGTTATTCATTTAGAATTGCAGGATACAAGCTAAGTTGTACAAGTAGAATTGTAGGATACAGGCCAAGTTGTGCAGGTAGAATTGTAGGATATTTGCTAAGTTAAAGTTGAATTGCAGGATACATGCCAAGTTGTGTGGGTGGAATTCTAGGATACAGGCCAAGTTGTACATGTAGAATTGTAGGATACAGGTCTAGTTGTACATTATAACTGTGGGATACAGGCTGAGCTGTATAATTTTTATGTAGAATTTTCAAATCATTAGAACCATGGTAATAGTTACATTTCATTTAGACAAGATTACCTTTTGTTTATTTTTTGAAAGGTCATATGAGATGAGATTTTAGCACAGTGGTCATTACGTTTACATACATTTATTACATACCTATGAATTAAAAAATTGCCCTTAATAGTTTGGTTTTTGCTTGAAAGATGAAATATGATAATTGTCTGAGACCACTTTTAAGGGTAAATATACTCAATGCACAGTGAAACAAGTCTGCTGGACATTTTTATAACCATTTTAAAACATTTTATTTAGGTGGTATGCAAATATTTGGGTAGAATTAGAATTGCCTATTTGGTTTCAGAAGCTGTGGAAAATCTGTAGAGGAGTGAGGTTACAGAGGGGCTAGTTTAGGGAAGTATAACTGTGTAAAAAATGAATTAAAAATGAACTAGTTATTAAAATGAAGCTATGTGTGTTTGGAAAACTCTTGATTGAGTACTTTTTAATATTTAGAAATGAAGAGTTACTGCCTTGCAGTTTCTATAGTAAAATATGTGTATAACTCTGTGCAGACCTTTTCACATTTACATACCAAGTTTTATGATGTTTGAAATTTAAGTGCACATAACAGAGTGGTCTATAAGATGTTAACTTCACAAATCTGGAGTCAAGGGACTGAATCCAAACGTTGACATTTTGGAAAATTCCTTTCTCTCCAGGTTTTTCTTATTTCAAAACTCTAGTTTCAGAATCAATGACAATAGAAACAACAACCATAGGTTGACATTTACCTGAGGCAGCACATTCTTACTGCATGTATAATTCAATGTGGTACAATGAAAATGACAAACATGATTTCCTTTACATTGATATTTTATAATACACAAACATAATATGATTTCTTTTATATTAATATGGTACAATTCACATAACAAACATAATATGATTTCCTTTATATATATGTGGCATGTACAAGCTTTCTCACATACCCATATTGACTGAATCTGAGACTCGAACCCTTTCAGACAGAGCTGAGATGGCAGTGATCTGTAACAGAGAGTGCTTTAGACCACTCAGGCACTCTGGGCCCCCTCCTGCATTGTAATTTATGACAAAATGCATCCTTATTTATACACATGTACAAGACTTATTACAATATAATGGCATGTACCCTAATCATTTGATCATGCCGCCTTGCAGTAGGATAGTGGTAAGACAATGTTATGACATGTAGCTTATCATTTAATCAGACTTCCTTGCAGTAGGACACCAGTGTTATGGCAATGCTATGACATGTGCCTTTGCCATATGATCAGGCCTCCTTGCATTAGGATAGTGTTATGGCAAATTTATGAATTGTAACCTTATCATTTGATCAGGTCTCATAGCAGTAGGAAACCAGTGTTATGGCAGTGTTATGACATGTACCTTTGCCATTTGATCAGGCCTCCTTGCAGTAGGACACCAGTGTTATGGCAATGTTATGACATGTACCTTTGTCATTTGATCAAGCCTGCTGCAGTAGGACACCAGTGTTATGGAAACATTATGGCATGTACCTTTGTCATTAGATCAGGCCTCCTGCAGTAGGACACCAGTGTTATGGAAACATTATGGCATGTACCTTTGCCATTTGATTAGGCCTCCTTGAAGTAGGATACCAGCATTATGGCAATGTTATGACATGTACCATTGTCATTTGATATGGACTCCTTGCAGTAAGTAGGTTACCAGCATTATGGCAATTTTATGACTTGTACTTTTGTCATTTGATCAGGCCTCCTTGCAGTAGGATATCAGCGTTATGGCAATGCAAAAGACCTTGAAACTGATGCCTTGCAACATTTGTTTAATGTAAGTAATGGTGAAATATTATAATTATTGTTTCACATGCAAATTCAAATAGCAGGACAGAGGTTTCATTTTAACCGTTTAAGTCAAGTGAGCTTATCATATGGTCTTGTAAGCAACATGCATTGTCTGTTGTCCATCAGCATTGCTGTTTTCAGATTTTCAAGCTCCACTGGGCTAATTAGGATCAAACTTGGTAGGTATGATCTTCTTTATCTAGATTATGTTTGGGTGACTCCTCTAGCAATGGTGTTGCTGTTATAGCAACCATGCGTAAAACCCATCCTCACTTCTTTTGAATGGCTGAACAAATTTTGATGAAACTTGTTTTTTTTGGTGGGGGTTTGGGGGTTAGCTCTGTCAAATTTGTGTATGATGTGACACCCCTGTCATTGCATCCATTGCAAACATCTGAAAACCTTTCTCAACTTCTTCCATTGAACGGTGAGTTCAGTTTTGATCAAACTTAATATGAGTTACCTAGGACATGGTCTGTCAGAGTTTTGCCTGGGATGGTTTCCCTAGCAGTGGTGTGGCTTCATTAGCAATCTCCCATCAAATATTTAAAAAAAACTATCATAAAATAACTTTTTTTTCCATAACTGCCACATCTCATCAGATCAAATAGGATAGGTAGAGTCCTAAAATGACCATCCTTCACACTCATACAGAAGATACTTATGCACTACCTTCTCCAGCTGAAGACCCTTAAAGAAAAAGCACAATTAAACAAGTCTACCTAATAGCTTGGAATTATCCTGACATGGGTGTCTTTCACTCCAAAGCACCTGCCTCATTACTTCATTTGCCTTTTTGACTAATGTATACCAGGTGAGCAATATTACCTTGTTGGGTCTCTTGTTTGGCAGTGTTTTTGCATCCTCTTCATCTTCATTTCAGAAATGTGTATTTTTAAAATTTTGTGTGAAATTTGGGGAAATCAGCTCAGTTTAAAATCAATATTGAATACCCTTGAACTGTTATACAGTGGGGCCTTGACTTACCAGTTTAATTCGTTCCATGACGGAGCTCGTAACTCAAATTACTCGTATGTCAAATCCATTTTCCCCATTGAAATGAACTGAAATGGAATTAATCCATTCCTTACCTCCAAAACCACCGCAATATCGATAATTCTGAAGCATATCCTGATGTTATAGTGGTCCTTCCAGAACTCTCTAAGGTTGAGGTTTGTTCTCTCCATCACCTCAAATCCGCGTCGGAACAGGTGCTTGGTAAAGAGCTTCTTGAAATTAGAAATTACCTGCTGGTCCATGGGCTGCAAGATAGGGGTGCTGTTGGGTGGAAGGTTGAGAACCTGCAGCAAATCAGCGTAAATAGCTCGTGCCTTCTCGCAGATTATAGCCTCCGTCACGGTATCTCCGGCGAGCTGCTTCTCCGTCAACCCACCATCAGCAGCTTCTCCATATTTTCATGGAGATATGTCCGCTGTTTATTAATTATTTTAACGCCCTTGGCTAGCGTGATAGCCTTTATTGACTCCTTCTGCTTCAGTATGGTGCAGATCAGGAAGTGCTACGCTCGTACTGCTTCGTCAAGTCGATTACACGCACACCTTGGTCATGTTTTTCCATAATTTCTTTCTTTAATTCAATGCATATCATCTGCTTCTTTGCAAAATAACCGCAAGCACAAATGCGAGCACAACACTAATGCTTCCACTGCGAGCTGACCGTTTAAGTGAACGAGTGAGACACGGGATGCTTGGCAGATGTTCATGCGTTCACTGTGACGTTCGCTGCGCCAACTAGCGGTGGGGTATCTGAAGCTGGCTCGTAACCCGAATTTTAGCTCGGAACTCAAAGCAAAAAATCGGTCGAGAGACGACTCGTATCTCAAAAAACTCCTTAGTTGGGACACTCGTAAGTCAAGGCCCCACTGTACAAAGTCACATGCCAGTTTAAAATCAATATAGAATGCCCCAGAACTGTTATACAAAGTCACATGCCAGTTTAAAATCAATATAGAATGCCCCAGAACTGTTATACAAAGTCACGTGCCAGTTTAAAATCAATATAGAATACTCTTGAACTGTTATACAAAGTCACATGCCAGTTTAAAATCAATATAGAATGCCCCAGAACTGTTATACAAAGTCACGTGCCAGTTTAAAATCAATATAGAATACCCCAGAACTGTTATACAAAGTCACATGCCAGTACCATTGATTTTGTCATAAGCTTTAAATAAATCAATTTCTTCAGTTTGAATATTGATATCAGTTAACCATTAACAGAACCTGTACAATAAAATTGGAATCAGATCCTAAATGGAAAATTACAGAGTCCAGCTCTTCATTCATACACCAGATAAAAAAAAAAAAGTATTTTTCAGAACAAAATTTAGCAACTTGTGAAATTCTAGCTTCAGCTATTTTTAAAAAAATTTAGACTGATATTTTTGTCACATGGCTTTTGAAAGAAGGTAAAAGGATAAGTTGTTAATGAAAGTGCATGATTGTATGGTGCATTTATTTTTATGTGAGCAGTATGTATTATCCATAGAGAAATAAATATATACAGTGAAACCCTGCTATAACGTGCCCCGAATTTGGATAGGTCATGGCATGGCTCCTAAAATTTTGTATACTTATTAGCACATGATTTTGTTTTCCTCTTCAAAGTACATGAAATAGTATACTAAGAATTTATTGTCATTTTCTGGAAGAGATCGCATATGGTGAAGAGATCACATATGAATTCGAATAAAATACGACTGTGGCGTGGTCTCTGAAATTTTAAATATATGTACATGTATTTTTCTCATACAGAGACATTTTTTTTGTATTTTAAGTACGAGAAATAGTGTGTAATGTTTGTTCTCATTTTGGGGAAGAGTTCGCATATGAATTTTAATATAATATGCTCGTGGCGTAACTTCTTAAATTTAACAATTTCACCAGGTTCTTGAAGTGTTATGCCAAAATAAACATATGGTCTTTGTGGTTGCCTTCAATTAATTATGTATACAATCGTTGCTCAAACAATAGCCGAAGTGTGTTTCTTCTTTAACTACACACACAAAACAAGCAGCAGACAATGCGGTGATTGATAAAAGCTTCTCACAGTTTAATAAACATCAAAAAAGGAAAGCCGCCAACATGTTTTCTGGGCTTGGCAGTGCTATTAGATGCAATCAGTTGACCAGTAAATAATGTTTGCTTTACAAGCTGGAAATTGAGAGGGTATGAAATTGACATGCGTTCAGCTTTAAAACAATTATAAAAGTGACTTTGTGACCATTGCAGGACTACTGCACTTGGTTCTCACGTTTTACATGCATATGGTGTTTGCTTATGAAATCATTATTAATTTCCCTTTTTTAATTAAAAAAATATTTTACCGATAAGGAAAAGCAAGTTCACCAACGGAAATCATTCATTGCAATTTGCGCCAAAAAAAGTTTATTTTTATTTTGCGGAAGAGATCATGTATGAATTCTAATAAATACGATGTACAATACGATAAAGTACGAGAAATAGTGTAAAACACGGTTTCTGCAATGTATTAATTTCACTAGGTTATTGAAATGTTATACTGAAATAAACATTATTGGAAATATTAATTATTATTGATCCAAGAGTAAAGACACATGTTCTTTAACTGCATCAACAACAACAACAAGTAGCATACAATGCGGTTGTTGATACAAGATTTTTACAATTAAATAAACATCAAAAAAGGAAAGTTGCCAACATGTTTTCTGGGTTTGGTGGGAATCATTTTACTAGTAAACAATGTTGGCTTTTTTAGCTGGAAATTGAAAGGGTCTGAAATTGTACATGCATACAGCTTTTAAAAAAACAAACATCCATGATGCGTGACCGTTACAGACTCACTGCATTTAGTTTTCAGATTTTATATGTATGGTGTTTATTTATGAACTCGTCATTAATTTCCTAATTTTTTAATATAAAAATATCAAAAAGTATTTTACCGTTATGGTAAATCAAGTTAACAATTTGTATAGACACCGTTCATAGATCCTGGAACGTAATGAAAAGTACACTTGCTTCGTCTTTCTTAACCTAATTTTCTGTTAGTTTTTCCCATCGAATTCAGACACATAATGATTCATGACAAAAATATTAAATAGTTTAATACTTTTGCAATATTTGCAATGGAATTACAGGTATTATGGATTAG
The DNA here is from genome assembly GCA_029339505.1 of Unio delphinus. Lineage (NCBI taxonomy): Eukaryota > Metazoa > Mollusca > Bivalvia > Unionida > Unionidae > Unio > Unio delphinus. The sequence goes on along the minus strand of JAQISU010000057.1, from coordinate 7,908,189 downwards.
CTGCATGCCACAACAGTACTATATCAGACGGTAAGTAAACGGTGTTAATACTTTGTTCATGCTATATATTGGACATTAAATTCCGATACAATGATCATGGACGAAATTATTGAATATTTTAAAGCTGTGAAATTTTTCCAATGGAATTATATGCCTTATGGATGAACTGTGTGCCACGATGGCACAATAGTAAACGATGTTTATACCCTATTCATTATATAACATCAGTCGGGGTATTATCGATCAACGTGTATTTTCGAGAAAAAACAATAGAAATTAGTAAAAAAAAAACTATTTAACACAGAGTAATAACCTATAAATATATTATCCATCCATTAGTTTGAATAAGTCTTATTACTACATTCCATTTAATATTCGTCCAATAATACTCCAATTTGTTACATTCAACACGAGTACATGTATATGTGCAATTGCTGTGTTTGCTGAAAATCCCAGCATTAACGCGACTCCGCTATTAACACAATCCAATTTCTTGGACCCCAATTATCGCGTTAAAGCAGGCTTCCACTGTACTTTCAGAATCCATAGATTTTTTATATTCACAATTGACTTATTAGTTATAAATATAGCAAAAAATATCAGCCAGACCATGAAACTCACAAAATAGCCCAGTAAATGCTGTTGTTGTTGGACCTGAGATGGCAGTGATCCATAATGGATAACGCTTTAGACCACTTGGCCACTCAGGCCCCCTCCCAGTAAATGCATTGTGTACATTCATTAGTGTAATTTCTCCTGCACCGTCCCCAAAATAGATGGAATTTAGAACTCTTGGGTTCTGATTGAAAAAAAGTTCTTTTTTAAAATATACTGAATAGCAATAAAAAATTTGATCCTTTCTGTTGTATTGCAGCTCTTGAAAAGAGGAAAGGTAGCTGAAGAATACATTTCTAAGAAGAACAAAATATGATTTATAGCAAAACCTGATTCCATTTTGTTGCAATTAAACAGGAAAAATAAAATACTTCAGTATTGCTTACTGTGGAATCCAAGACACTATTAGAATAAAAAAGATTCAATAAGATTTAATGCCTTCCTGAAACTTATCAAGAAATTCATGACATAAGACTTTGTTGAAACTAATCAAGAAATTATTTATATAAGGCCTTCCTGAAACTATTCAAGAAATTCATGATATAAGGCCTTCCTGAAACTAATCAAGAAATTCATATATAAGGCTTTGTTGAAACTAATCAAGAAATTATTTATATAAGGCCTTCCTGAAACTATTCAAGAAATTCATGATATAAGGCTTTCTTGAAACTAATCAAGAAATTCATGATATAAGGCCTTCCTGAAAGTAACAAAAAATTCATGATATAAGGCCTTCTTGAAACTAATCAAGAAATTCATGATATAAGGCCTTCCTAAAACCAATGATGAAGTTTATGATATAAGTTTTCCTGATAATAAGAAGTTCAGAATATAAGGACTTTCAGAAACTTATCAGGAAGTTTATTATTAGTGGACTTGTCTGAAATGAGGGACAAACTTCTTTGTTCTAGAAATGTAACATGTATGGGATTGTATTTTCTAATAGAAGACATCTGGCAAACCTAAACAATTTTCAGAGAAAAAAAGAAATTAGCATCAGCTGTAAATCAAAATTTTAAATGTAAGGAATGGTAAAATAATTGATTTACTTCACTGACAAAATTATTCACATGTTTATGTAAAAGTCATGATGTCATTAATTATTCTCAGATTTATGTAAAAATCAATCAATATGTTGCTAATTATTCACAGGTTTATGTAAAAGTCAGTCAGGATGTCATTAATTATTCTCAGATTTATGTAAAATTCAATCAGTATGTCGCTAATTATTCTCAGATTTATGTAAAATTCAATCAGTATGTCGCTAATTATTCACAGGTTTATGTAAAAGTCAATCAAGATGTTGCAAGGGAAAAGGAATCGAAGAACCAGGTAGAGCAGAAGACACATAAACTTGGAATGGAGGCATACAGGAAAATGGAAAAAGGTAGACATGTCAAAATTAATTCACCCATCAAAGTAAACTGTATCACTATGGCTTCTTTTTGTTCACATATCCACGTTCACAATATGAGTACATCCACACATCCTTGTATCCTTGTACACTTTAACAATGCATCCCCATATCCTTGTCTACTGTATCATTACAGCCACCCATTCACATATTCGCTGTCAGTAAATCCACTCAACCATGTATGCTTCATCAGTACATCCACCCATCGGGGCCTAGAGTAGCTGCATGGTCTAAAGTGCTCACTGTTAAAGATCACTGTCATCTCATCTCTTTCTGTGTGGGTTCAAGTGTCGGGTTTGGCCAATGTAGTTATGTGAGAAAGCTTACCAGTAGCTTCTTGTGGTTTGGTCGTTCTAGGGTTTTCTTGGGTTTTTCTTCCACCATGTATAGCCTATCATGTGCTGAAAAATGGCATTAAACCCAAGAACAACAACATCCACCCATTAGTTTATCCCTTATCTATATATCCTCCCAGTGTTGTACAGCGTATCATTACATGCAATCATCCATATGCACTGTATCTTCACATCCACTCATCACTGAAATCTTTATTAATACATCCACTTACCCATGTATATTGTATCAGTACATCCACACATCATTTAACACTGTATCAACACATCCACACATCATTGAATACTGTATTAATAAATCCACTTACCCATGTATATTGTATCAGTACATCCATGCATCATTTAACACTGTATCAATACATCCACTTACGTATACACTATCAGCACATCCACTTATCCATGTACATTGTGTCAATACATCCACCCATTTATGTATGCTGTCAAAGTTTCCACCCTCATCAAATAGCACTGTATCAATACATCTACTCATACATGTATATACTGTCTCAACACAGTTATCCACTAATCTACATTAATTACACTGCATCATTACATCCGCCTATCGATTTATAGTTGTGTTTCTACATCCACTCATCCACATGCAGTGTATCAAAACATAGACCAATCCATTTAAATGTGTCAAGACATCCAAGTGAGGTCTCAGCAGCAAATCAGTTTGTCTTGTTAGCTAGTTATAATGTCGTTCACCTGTTAAAATATATTTTTGACTAGAAACTGTGTTTTTGTGACAACTAAAGCTCCACTGTTACGAGGTCAACATGGGCTGTATGACTAGCACAATCATGGATGTACCAAATTTAGGACTGTGAATGTATACAGTTTTAACATAGAGCATCTTGACATCGGTCACAGTCAGAATACACAATCTCTTTAAAAGTCAATATGATTGGTTCTTGTTTGCTACTGTAGAGTAGGCAGTAGCCATACCAAAAGAAATGTGGTGGTGATGACCCTTTCTTAGCATACACCTTGATGTTAGGACACCTGTTCAGTAAGGTTATTTATAATCTCCTTATTTGGTTAATATAAATTCTCTTCTACACCCTGTTTAAAGACTGTTTGCAAGCGAAAAATTGTTTAGTTTTTTTTAGTGACCTTTGTGCACCAGTTTTTTTTAACAGTGAAATTTTTCTTTAAAAAGCCTTTAAAAAACAAAAAAATGTGTCATTGATATACAGGGTTCGTACGGTCTTTGAAGGTCTTTGAAAGTTTGGGAAAAATGAGGTAGCGTTTTCAAGGCCTTGAAAGTTTGGGAAAATCGAGCATATTACCCTGAGGTCTTTGAAAGTCTTTGAAAATTGAAATAAACCCCCCAAAAAATAATTTCTTTCCAGAATCACAAATAAAATTATCCGAGGTTGTTAGATTCAGATGTAATCTAGTTATCCTGGTTTCTTTCTTTTTATGACCCGTTCAGTTTATTGCCGCCGCAATAACAAAAGAGGCTTTGTTTTGTTTGGCCATCCAAAGTATGCCGCGGCGGCGACTTCAATCACACATGCACTCTTCATCAAAGCAATACGGTGCCGCTACACACTTCATCAAAGGAAGTCACCAATAAAATTGCCCAAGGTCGTTAGCTTCGGATGCAGCTGGTTTTCCTGGCTTCTTTCGTTTGACGAATAGTTCAATTTGACTGGACGAGTCCATCAGTTTTAGCCAATCAAAATGTTAATTACACTAATTCTACGTAGAAAGTTTGCGAAAGTTACACGCTCGAGAATTCAAAATTTCTTCATTCGATTTACATCGTCTGCAAGTTCAGTGTTTAAAAATGCCAGGTCTTTGCTCTTTCAACGATATCTGGCTTGAACAAGAGAAGTACAAGGAATGGCTGCAAAAGAATAAGTTATGCAAACGAAAGGCGTTTTGTACGCTGTGTAAAAAGACGATCAACTTGGCTTCAATGGGAGAAGGAGCCCTTACAAGTCATGCCAAAGGTAGGTTGCAAATTAGTAACTACATGTTCATTTAGTGGAACAAAGATGCAGAAGTATAAGCAATTGGTAGTTTTTGAAAAAATAATGGTAATTCATTACTCGTCGGGTATAAAATAAGATCGTATAGTTTGATGATTTGGGAGATATAGCAAAAGAGGGCCTGTTTAAATTTACTTCTACCGTCGGTTTATTTAACACGTTTGAAGAACAAAAATAATTTTCGAAAAATTTGTTCTACATAACAATATTCCTTGATTTAATACAGAAACATCCATTGTAATAAATTAAATTCACGGATAAACAGTTTCAAAGTGCGCATGCGTACACTATATTAGAGTTAAACAAGAGTTCTTGTTCTTGAATTGCGAGTAATAAAAAAAAAAAAAATTATAAAAAAAGCCTCAACGAAACAAACAGGTTGCTATATATAGAACCTGTTTTGTCCAGTACTTTGAAGTGCGTGAAATATTACTAAATTTAAAGATGTTTATTACAAAAAATGGGGAAAAACATGTCCTGGGCTGACCCTGGACTTATGCAATCAGGATCAGACAAGGAAAAGGGAGAAACAAAACTTCGTAGGGTCCTAAAAATTATGTGAGGCAGGAAGAGAAGTAGAGTCCCGATGTGATTTAATATTAACTCAGTACGGAAAATTAGTGGATGAAGTTATCCAATCGGACAATCATCTATTGAAATGCTTCAGTAGAACAGATAACAGACTTGATGAAGTGTTTTATTCTGTCCTTTCCAAAAGAAATGAATATGTTGAACTTTTGAATGTTCTCCAGAAAATGTTGTTGTTATCACATGGGCAGGCAACAGTGGAGAGAGGATTTTCTATCAACAAACAGGTATCTGTTGAGAACCTCAGCAGAGAAAGCCTCAGAGCTCAAAGGTTATTCATTGACACAATGAGAAAAGCTGGTGGACCTTTGGAAATCATCATTAGCAATGAAATGATGACATATGCCTCCTCTGCAAGACATAAGTACCATGCCTATCTGGATAAGAAGAAAGCAGAGGAGAAGGATGAGAAGAAAAACCCAAAAGGAAAGAAACTGGAGTTGGCCTTGGATGAAGTGGAAGAACTTAAAGCCAAAAAGCTGCGTCTTGACGCTGACATTGCCAGCCTACATGCTTCCTCTGTACAGAAAGCAGAAGAGGCAGGATTAAAAGGACTCATTGTGCTTGTCACAGAGTCAAATGCTCTTAGGAGAAGAGCAGAGGAAAAGATGACAGTGGTGGCATCTCTTTCCAAAATGATTGAAGAGAAAAAAAAGCAAATAAAATAATGCATTTAAAGCAGTGCTGATGTCTTTTAAGAGAACAATTTATGTTGTATTAAATCTGACACGTATGTTACATATTTCTGGAGAAAAAAACTAACAAATGTTAACCTATTTTCTAGATCATTATAATGCAATTTTAGGCAATTAAGTATAGTTTGACTTTAATCAGTAAAAAATATTGTGGTATTTGGCATTCGTTGTTTTCTCTTATAACCTGTATACACAATGTTAGCAAAAATAGGTCTTGGAAATCTCTGTTTATGGTCTTTGAAAGTTTGGGAAAAGTCTTTGAATTTATCAGTCATAGTTGAGTATGAACCCTGATATAAAGGTGTCTATTAAGTGACTACAAAACTGGATCATTAATATACAGGCCATTAATACACAGGTGGCAGTTATATAGAGAATACAAATGGTTGGAAATTTAAGAAAAAGAACCAGTGTTATACCATATATACTCAATTATAAGTCAAGCCCTACTGCAAACAGCACAGACCCAGATCTGCCAACACATTATGTGACATGGCAGATTAGAGACCATGCAGTTTGTTAGGAGTAATCAGTAGAACAAACAACACAGACCTTGATCTACTGGCACATTTCACAATGACAGAACAAGGACTATGTTGTTTGCAGTTTGTCTAGATTAATGAGCGAGTCTGCTGGTGTACAGTAGATGTGCTTTAGTAGGTCTCTGCTGTGGTCAGTTTTTGCTATTTTTATGGTATCGCTTAGAGCTCAGAAATTGTTATTTCTGCCATGTTAGGTTTTCCTTTATTTATCGTTTTATAAGTTGTGTATTTCTACCATGTAAGGTACTAATTTGTGGTGGTGGTGGTGGGTTGTATCAAAGGTTTTAATGCACAATATATAAAATTTACATGTAGAATGACACAATTATCATAATTTAACATTGGTTTCTGTTTTTTTTTTCTCTCTTGGTCAGGAGATCCAGAGCTTCTTAACTTGTGGCAGAAGTTTAGAGAAATGAGCATAGAAAATTACAGCAAAGTTTATGAGGTAGGAGAAACATAGGTTTGATTAAGGTTGAACTCTATTTATGTTGTTGTCATTGTTGTAGGGTTTAACACCGTTTTTCAGCACAAAATAGATTATACATGGCGGCCAGTATTAATATTGGAGGAAGAACCTGGGAAAAACCCTGGAAAGAACCACCGACCCATGAGAAGCTACTGGCAAGTTTACTCACATACCCACATTTGCTGAATCTGAGACATAAACCCACACAGATAGAGGTGAGATGGCAGTGGTCCGTAACAGAGAGCGCTTTAGACCACTCGGCAACTCGGGGCCCCTTCTATTTATGTTATGTGCAGAACAAATTCTTAAAACTATCTGTAATATCAGACATTTTTGTGGAGAATCGATTTTTGAGGTTTTCATTGTTGCCTCAACCATGAATTTCAAGGCACAGTGAAAATAAATTCCACAATGGACCTTTTCTTACAGTGTTTCATTCTTAAAGACAATTAATACTGCTAGTACTTGATAAATCAAGGTTAATACTGAAATCAGGTAATAAAACATTAGCATTGACAGATAAAAATTCCCAAACTGCGGATTCAAATTAAACAAACAAGTCCAGCTTGCTTAAAACCAAAGAAATATTTTTAGTCTTTCATTCATTGTCATGTGTGCTGCAATTATCCATTCAGTTGGAATCAGCATTCATTACTTACCACACCCCACCCCACCCCACCCGCAACTTTTTTTTGTGTGTACATTCACCATTTTCTTCAGCTAACTGACCTGGTCACTTGTAACACGGTTTGGTCTATTACACGGTCGGGTTTTATGGCTCCCAATTACCTTGTTGTAGTGGGGTCACGCTGTAATTGCTATAAAAAGAAAGATTTCTTGTATGAGAGAACAGATGTAGTCTTCTGTCAGAATATGCACACTGCATGTCGCCAATACAAGCACCAGCTTGAAAAGAAAAAGGCTGTCATTGAGAAGGGAAAGAAACAATTGCACATTGAGCCAAAAAGGTCAGTGTTGACAAAAAGGAAGGCTAAATGAATCTTTGCCAAAGCCACAAAAAGAGCTGGACTGGCATATCAACAGGTTGTGTCCATTGGAGAAAAAGACAAGTGAATATATGGGATTATTTGTATATAGCTCATGTACTAAGGTGTTTATTTTACAGACTTGTTAAGAAAAGAAGGAAGCATAATATATTTGCTGCAAACAAATAAAAAAATAAAGTAATAAAATGTTGTTTTGTCATTTTTATTATCCTCTCTTGAATTCGACTCATAGATTCGAGAATATTCTTTACAAGATGACTGATGCATAAGATTAGCATAAGTACTTTCCTTATTTGCTATTTATAGCAATTGTATATGACCCATTTCCAAGAAAACAGATTTCTTCAAATATAAGTTTTACCACCTATTACAGCAATAATTATGCTTATACCTCTTGTGTGTGTGTGAGGGGGCATAAACATGAAATTAGTCAGTTTCGCTCATAGTATGGTAGTATTTTTTTAAATATTCAAGTGACTGCTATTTTTTGAGTGTTTGTAGAGGTTATACCACAAAATTATGAACCTATTAATATGATCACTTTTGACAGGCAAAACCTCAAACCCATGAAAATTATTTATTTTCTTTTACAATTAAAGTAAAAAAATTGAGCCCAATGAAAATAACTATCACAGTATATTACATACAGTCACATGCAAAGATGTTTACTAACCACTGGTAGTCTGTTAAATTGATTTGTGACTATTTATTTGGGACTCAAACCCAGGATTGCAAAGATACAAGGCAAGCAGGTAACTACAGTGCTACTTGTATCAAATTTGTAAATAACAGATTAGCGTTGATTTCAGTTTAACAACCAATTTTACAGAGGTGTATTAATTTTTATACTGAAGGGTGGTTTTCTCAGATTTTATGCAAACTGAAAATACTTCGCTGCTCACTCAGGTCAGGTTACTATTTTAATATAATGCTGTGCTCAGGTTGGGTTAATTTCTTTTGATATTTTTTTAAAAAAATCATAAGCATATTGAAGAATCACTGTAAAATGTAGGTAGTTATGGTGTTTTTGCACAGATCATAAACTTTTACATCTCCAGTTTGGATTATGTTTGAAATTAAATTCACACTTAAAATCTTCAGACCACAAGTTTCAGATGTATTATTATGATCCCAATTAATGAGGTTTGTGTATTGCTTATTATACTGAATATAATTGTTGTTGACTGGTTACTAGAACTAGAATAATGTATATGATTTAAATTGACTGCAGTTATGAGAGATACATTAAGAAGTGCTTATTTGCTTTGAAAGTCTAACTGTAAGCTGTAAGAAATTATATAGCCTTTAGCTTGTCAAGGAATCAGAAGTACAATCTTGTTTGTTTCACCTGCAAATGAACATTGAAAGAGGTAGTTCTAACCTTTTTTAATGTCCAGCTGATGTTAACTTTTGGTTATTATTTTTAAAGGGCAGTGTCTCCAGCTTTCATTAATGATTATCATTAGATTTTTCTCCTTTGAATACATTCCCCGATCACATTACTTTAGGTATATAAGTCTGCTACCTCGCGAATCCAGCCCTACCAAAAGACGAAAATTTGTCTTTTCTGTCTATGTCATATAGACAGAGGGCAATAACTCTTGCCCCTTACCTCCCCTTGCCAACCACTAGGTGTCGCCAGTTTTTAAGCTTCGCTGTACTGTGTAAACACGTACAATTAGACCTCCAATGAATCCAAGCCATATTAGTGTAAATTCGGACCATCCGAAGTTAAATTTGGAATTATTGTGTTGGATAATCATTCCTCTACAGGTTGTATACATTATTTTATAATATTTTCAAATTTTGAGTGACTTTATCACCTTTATGGGATGACCAGGTTGCAACGTGGACAGAGCACGCTAATTGTGGTACTTGTGTTGTCATTACGAGTTCACGCGTCACTGAATAATTTCGCTTACTCCGTTAGTAACGGTTATGGTAATAGCGAATTAATAACATGCTGAATTGCTAATTTGTGTTTTGTTTATCTTCTTTTGTCGTTTCAGTAGACTTCGTCTTTGAACGACCCATTGCAACACGCTAATGGTGGTACTTGTGTTGTCATTACGAGTTAACACGACACAAAATAATTTTGCTTACTCCGTTAGTAATGGTTATGGTATTATTGATTTAATAACATGCTGAATTGTTAATTTGTGCTTTGTCTCTCTTCTTTTGTCGTTTCAGTAGAAATGTCGACAACAAATGCATGAACGGCAAAAAGGGTGGGTGTTGGCAATGGAGGAAAATGATGTTGACTGGTACAACAGTCCGCCTTTGAACAGATGCGTTGTTGGGTACATTTGGGGAGTGTTCCCCCAATTTTAGGCTGCCCAGTGGGCATAAGTCCCCCCGCATGTCCGAGCATGGCTTTCGGGCCTGTAAGTCAGGATGCATGGGGTTTTTACCGGTTCCATCGAATCCATTTCATTATGCAATCTTGCCATCTAAGCACCGGCAGTCCAGCCATCACCGGCCGTCCAGCTGTCCCATCGTATTGCTAACACGGTCCGACCAATTATGATTTACGAGGATTTTAGTGACAAATCTGCCCGTCAAGCTGTACCGCCGGCAACATGCCAATACTATGACGGAGATTTTAATGAGAAATCTATCCGTCCAGCCAAGCCATGGCAGTAGCTGGTACCGGTGATAGACGGACCGTCACCGACATTCCGGCGAACCACACGCCAGACAAACCAGCCGGCAGTGCTGTCCCAGTATGGGGACCTTATTGCTCAAGCGGGCCGACCAACTATGATTTACGGGGATTTTAGTGACACATCCGTCCATCAAGCCGTACCACCGGCAACATACCAATACTATATGGAGATTTTAGTGAGAAATCTGTCCGTAAAGCCAGGCCTTTGGAGCAGCCGGTACCTGTGATAGCCGGACCGTCGCCGACATTCAAGCCGATCATTCGCCAGACAAACCAGCCTGACAGTGCCGGCCGCCCATATGTTCACGGCTTCTCCACAAGGGAGAATTAGTGAAAGTGTCAATTATGGTGGAATTGCGTCATCTGTGTCACCTGGTATGCTATACAGATATGCAAGCTGTACCAGAACCAAATTTCCCTCTGAGTGAATGGTAGATGTGCGCGCAGTGCTTGCTGCACTGCACAAGCATTACGGAGAAGATTTTTTAAAAAGAAATATATATAAAAAAAAAATTGACAATTGAGCTGCGAGTGGATGCCAGAGTTGACCAGAACACGACTCAGCACACAGTGAGTGTGACAAAACACTTTCAGCCGTACACAGATCCGATCATGGAACAGACTGAGCTTAGCTCCAAGGCCGCAGGGGAAAAAATAAAAAAAAATTAAAAAAAATTAAATTTATAGGTTGTTGGGAACTTCAGAATGCCCAACACCTCCTACTGCCACTCAAGACTACAAAGTTAAGGCATCTGTAGATCTTGAATGGGAGGAAGAGACGATGTCCTTCCTGCTTCTTTCCCAGTCGGTAAAAAATTCAGGAAGCTAACTTCCAGCGACGTTCTAGTGTAGCTGGTATGAAACTCAATCAGATGCCTTCAGTACTGATCTCCAATGCCACGTCAAAGCTAGTCTGAAACGTAGTCGCTATGTCTTCAATGTTAGACTTGGCTTCACTAGCCATTTTTCCGACTCCCTAGGCAAATCCAGCAATGACCACACTGGTGCTAGAGTTATTAACAGGGCAGCTCACCATTCCATGGCCAATGCCAACTTCGACCTGATACGACATGACGCATGTAGGTCGTCCACGTCGCTCAAGCCCCAACCTACTCGGACTTTACGGATGTCTCCATTTGGGTCACCTTTACTCTTTGGGGGAAAATTGAAAAAGTGCGGAGGCAGGCAGCTCAGGAACTGCCCCTCCAACTCGTCGCCCAGCTTTCGCTGGCGTTTCAAAAACAATCATCCCTTGACACAGCAGAGGGATGACAGGCGGACCAGGGAAAAAGGGATCCTTATAATCAAATGTGTAGTATAGATCCCAACCCAATGCTGGGAGCCAACAGTCTAATCAAGCTAGGAGGCAACCATACAGAGGCGGCAAGAACCCAAGTTTCTCCGCCTTCAAGCCTCCTAACTCTAGATGTTGACATACCCTGCCCACCGTCAGCGGACTGCCTTCCTTTGGGCAGCCACCTCCTGCAATTTCAGGACCACTGGACCGCTTTATTACCTTTGAACATTTGGGTGATTCAGGTCATTTCGGAGGGACTTTGGACTTCATTTATCCATCCCCTCCCCTGTCCTCCTCTCCCCTCTTCATGGATGTACCGTCGGATCGGGAGAAGGAAGCCTTTATATAAAAAAAAAAAAAAATAAAAAATAAAAAAAACCTGCAATAGCTGGGGTTTTATTCATGGCTGTTTCTTATCCAGAGGCCATACATCGACCTGAGCCGCCTCAACCAATACATTTTATCCCTGAAATTCAATGTGGTGATGGCGTGATCAATCCATCCGACATGTATGCTGTTAGTCTAGATATGACAGACGCATATTTTCACGTCCCTATCCACCGAGTCACGGACATTTCTCCGTTGTGCTTGTCGGGACATGGTTTATCAGTTCCAGGTCATACCTTTTGGCCTCAACATCAGCCCTTGGGCTTGTACCAAGGTTATGGATTGCATCGACACCCTGTTCCGCTCGACTTCATCTATAGTGACGGCAGTATACTTGGACGACAACCTCCAGAAACATATGTTAAGTACTACTCTGCTCAAAGGCAGAAACGATCTATATCACTTTTACATCATATAGGCTTTTTCGTGAACAGGATAAAGTCCGATCTCTGTCCAGCCCAGAGTTTTGGTCCATTTGGGTGTGGAGTTTCTCACCGATTTGAATATGGTAACTCTTCCTCGTGTTTGCGATCATCCGAATAGTCGAACTCATAGAGTCCGTTTCCAACAGGATGTGCATTTCAGCGAGAGAGTTCTTGCAACTCCTCGGATTATTAAATGCGGCAGGGTCTTGATCCCACTCGTGATTGGATTCACATTCAACTGTCTGAAAGCTGCATTTCCATTGGCTAACTCAAAGGTCAGCAGAACTTGACCCCCTAAGGAGTCACTGTCAGATATTCACCCAGGACATTGGAGATCTGATTTTTATGATTTAAATGTACCACTGCCACCATATTGTTAGCATACCTTTGGTACGGGCAGAAAGCCATCTGCTGGTTTTGTGTTTTTTTATAATACCAACTAACTGTATAAAGCCGGTAAAAATCCAGTTTAAATCAGACATAGGGTGGTGGGAAGTCTCAGCAGGCCTAACAACCCATGTTTTTCTCTCTAAGCTCTGCTCCCCAACCTACTGACTCAACCTAACTTATCTCAAACATGCAACATTGACCCAATGAGACGCTGCAAAACACCCAACCAGCAATGCACTCTGTGGGTTGAGACAAAACCTGGGTGTCTCTACCAAAACTAACCACTGATCGTGTCCTATTTCAAAAACATATACTGTTGGCTTGCTGGGGCCTTGCAACACCCACCTGTGCCATCCCACACAAGGACATGTTTTAGATGAAATTTTCTTTGCATGAGGAAATTGTTTTTTTCTTCTGTTTTGAAGATAACATAATTTCTTCCAAGTTTAAGTCAGACATGGAATTGGTAATAAGTTGTTTTTCATGAAGTGCTAAGTAAAGGGTGTAATGGTTAAAGTGTTTTCTGAATCTGGTTAAATGGTGCATGCCTTAATCGGTCTAAAACATTGAATACAAATCTGGTTAAATGGTGCATGCCTTAATCGGTCTAAAACATTGAATACAAATCTGGTTAAATGGTGCATGACTTAATCGGTCTAAAACATTGAATACAAATCTGGTTAGGTGGTCATGCCTTAATCGGCCTACAACATTGAATACAAATCTGGTTAAATGGTGCATGCCTTAATTGGTCTAAAACATTGCAAATCTGGTTAAATGGTGCATGCCTTAATTGGTCTAAAACATTGCAAATCTGGTTAAATGGTGCATACCTTAATCGGTCTTAAACATTGAATACAAATCTGGTTAAATGGTGCATGCCTTAATCGGTCTAAAACATTGAATACAAGTCTGGTTAAATGGTGCATGCCTTAATCGGTGTAAAACATTGAATACAAATCTGGTTAGATGGTGCATGCCTTAATCGGTCTAAAACATTGAATACAAATCTAGTTAAATGGTGCATGCCTTAATCGGTCTAAAACATTGAATACAAATCTGGTTAGGTGGTCATGCCTTAATCGGCCTAAAACATTGAATACAAATCTGGTTAAATGGTGCATGCCTTAATTGGTCTAAAACATTGCAAATCTGGTTAAATGGTGCATGCCTTAATTGGTCTAAAACATTGAATACAAATCTGGTTAAATGGTGCATGCCTTAATCGGTCTGAAACATTGAATACAAATCTGGTTAAATGGTGCATGCCATAATCGGTCTAAAACATTGAATACAAATCTGGTTAAATGGTGCATGCCTTAATCGGCCTAAAACATTGAATACAAATCTGGTTAAATGGTGCATCCCTTAATTGGTCTAAAATATTGAATACAAATCTGGTTAAATGGTGCATGCCTTAATTGGTCTAAAACATTGAATACAAATCTGGTTAAATGGTGCATGCCTTAATTGGTCTAAAACATTGAATACAAATCTGGTTAAATGGTGCATGCCTTAATTGGTCTAAAACATTGAATACAAATCTGGTTAAATGGTGCATGCCTTAATCGGTCTAAAACATTGAATACAAATCTGGTTAAATGGTGCATTCCAAAACATTGAATACAAATCTGGTTAAATGGTGCATGCCTTAATCGGTCTTAAACATTGAATACAAATCTGGTTAAATGGTGCATGCCTTAATCGGTCTTAAACATTGAATACAAATCTGGTTAAATGATGCATGCCTTAATCGGTCTAAAACATTGAATACAAATCACTGACAACAAACAGGTTGACTATTTTAAAGAATTTTAGTTTTCTTGTCATGCATGAGAATTGCAATAAATAGATACTAAGTATATGTAATCTGTATACAAGAAATAAAATCAGTGTATCACATAAAGGGACTACTTATCAATGACTGACCTTCAGAAGATGGAATGACCATCAAGGTTATATGTGTATCAAGAATGTATCATATCAAAGACCTTGTATCATGAATTTTATTGATACATGTATACAGCCATGGTGTATCATTTCACACCTACTAGCAATGATGTGACTTTGGTAGCAACCAGGTGGAAAACCCACTATGATGCTTATCTCTCTAATTAAGTATAAATAATGTTATCACATCAGAAATAAAGTGATAAATTGAGGCCTTTCGCATTTAAACAGAGATGTCAATTTACCAGTAACTGCTACAGCTGATTTGACTCCAAGTAAATGCACAGTTAAACAATGTCAGATACCAAATTGTTTTTACAAAAAGCTGGAAATTATCTAACTTAACTGTATTTCAAAGAATGGCCCATGTGTTAGACTTGCCATTTAGCTAGTGGTTTCAGTCCTCATGTTTTAAAATAGTCTCTAAATTCAAGAAGAAATCAGTATTGGCAGTGTTAGCATTGTTATTCTGAGCAGACAACAAAAAGTTACACATCTGAGTGAGAATTTGACCTGTACAGAAGTTCAGCCCGTCTGAAAACACTAAAAAGATGTCCTTACAAAATAGGTAGATCCATGAGAATGACAAATTAGTAAAATTATACTGTTTGGTCCTGGATAATGTGACTTATAACTAGTGGGTGGTTTCTTTGGACCATTAGAGATAATGACTATTGTACTTTTATTTCAGAGACTTGGAGTCCATTTTACAGAATATCATAGCGAGTCCATGTACCATGAGATGAGTCAAAGGTTGATACAGAGACTGAAGCAAGAAAATCTACTTAAATTTGATCAGTAAGTTGATAAATTTATATTTCTGCTGAGCCTGCTTATGTGAGACACATCAATGGAGTTGACAGCAATACTTTCATTGTGGAGAGGGGCCATTATGAATCACTGCCATCTCACCACTGTCTGTGTGGGTCGAGTCTCTGATTCGGACAATGTTGGTATGTGAGAAAGCTTGCCAGTAGCTTCTCGTGGGTCAGTGGTTCTTTCCACGGTTTTTCCAGGTTCTTCCTCCACCATTATTACTGGCCGCAATTTATAGCATCTTGTTCTGAAAAATGGCGTTAAACCCTACTACAACAACAACAACATTCATTGTGGGCAGTTTTATTGAATGTTAATTTACATCATAATCTGCCTTTTGTTGTATAGCAATAATTGATATTTTCTATTTCAATGGAGTTACAACATCTTGGATGTTTGAGTTCACAGGTTAGAACCCCATTCAAGTCATGCCAAAGACTTATAAAGAGGATACTAACAGCTGCCTTGCTAGGTACTCAGCATTACATGGTTAGAGTTAGGACTTTTTGGCTTGGTGTCAGGATAATGTGACTGGGTTTAACATGATGCTACATGTCTGCGGTATGATGTCCAAATGAAAGACATCACTATAAACTGCCACACTGAAGACATTGTAGTGATATGGCTGAAATTTTTTGTATAGCTATGTTAGATTTACAAATTACAAATTACACATACTATTTAAAAGTAATTATGATCCATTGGGATGTCACCCAGATTTTTTATTCTTGATCTATCTCTTTTTCTTATATTAAACCTCATCCCGCTTTTTGATTTTTAAGTTTTTACTCACCTGATTGATTGGTCATCAGATCAATGGTGGCTCAGCGGTAGCATGCCTGACTTGTGACCAAAAGGGTGCAGGTTCGAATCCAGTTTTTAGACCAGCTTGGGTCGACTACCATGGTGTCTCTATATATAAGCAAGGCACTTTTCTACAATTGTCTTTGCACTAAATAACCTACTTTTGTTGTTGTGCCATGAAGCACCAAACCAAAACCAAATCATCCATCATCTGCCAGCATTTGATATTTTCAACTTCTAAAAAGTCACTGGACCATTTTCAACCAAACTTGACAGAAAGCATCCTGGCTTGAAGACTATTTTATTTTATACAAATTATGCCAGTCCAACATTGAATATGGTAATAATTACTAAAAGTAGAAAAGAAAATATTTAATGATATCTTCTCAAAAGCTGCACCAAAGAAGTTGATAAAATTCCTTAGAAAACATTGTGGCATAAAGTTCTTTTAGATTTTAAAAATTGATGCTAATTTGCTATCAGATGTGGCAATTAGTGCTAAATATTTTTAAACATGATGCTAATTTTCTCACATATGTGGTTATTCGTGCTAAATATTTTTAAACTTGATGCTGATTTGCTAACATATGTGGCCATTTAAGCTTAATATTTTTTCGAAATGCTGCTAATTTTTCTAACTGATGTTGCTAGTCATGCTAAATAGTTAACAAATGATGTTAGTTTGCTATCAGATGTGGCCAGTCATGCTAAATAGTTAACAAATGATGTTAGTTTGCTATCAGATGTGGCCATTAGTGCTTACAAAAAATCACATGCTGCTAAAAACTAATTAGATGTGTCATCAGTGCTGCATATTTGTTCAGCTGATGCTAATTTGCTATCATATGTGTCTTTTATTGCTACATATTTTCTACAATGTTGCTATTTGTTATTAGCTGTGGTCATTAGTGCTAAAATTAAAGGCACAACTGATGCTATTTTTTTGTCATATGTGGTTGTTATTGCTAAATATTTTAGAAGTGATGCTATTGTTTGTGGTGTTGGCACTAAATATTTAGCCATCTAATGTTAATGTGTTATCAAATGTGGTCATTCTTGCTAAATACTTGCTGTCATTGGTGCTATTTTACTATCACATGTTTCTTTTAATGCTATTTAACATGCTATGCTAATTTGCTAGCATATGTTGGTACTTGTGCTAAATATTTGTAGCAAATCATGCTAGTTTGCTATCAGATGTGGTCATTTGTGCTAATTATTTAACAACAGTGTTACTAACTTGCTATTCAATGTCATGAGTTATAAATATTTCAACAAATACTGCTAGTTTGCTATCAGATGTGGCCATTAGTACTAAATATTTAATAAAACTGGAGCTAATTTCCCATCGAATTTGGCCAATAGTGCTAAATATTTAAATAAAATGATGCTACTCAACTATCAGATGTGGCCATTAGTGTTAAATAATTGACCAAATTTGATGGAAAGCATCCCAGAAGGGTGGACTTTTAAATTTGTGCAATGGTTGCTGTTAGAAAAAGTGAAAACAACAAGCTTTGTATAAATTAACAAATAATTTATTTCCCTGGAAAAATATTGTAACAATGGAAAAAGAACTTACAGCTTTTAGAATCAAATCTAAAAATAATCCAAGAATAATCCATGAAATAAATTATAAAAGTCCTAGTAATGAAATATTCTCATAGATTCAAGTTTGAGCCCTGTTGGAAAATCAAAGATAGAAGACGATGACTTATGCTGAAGCCTGTTTTGTGTTTATCTATAGTTCCTTGTAGAATCACAAGATTTAACACTCTGATGTTCGAAATTCAAATAATTTTTTGATGAACTGTCTTTGTCCACAAATTTGTATGTGCATATAAAATATTTCCAGATATATGAATTAATCCGCAAACAGAGGTGAGATAGCAGTAATCCGTAATGGAGAGCGCTTTAGACCACTCTGCAAGTCGGGGCCCAACTCGAAGCGGGGTAAAGAAGTCACATGATCATTTATATCACATACTCCTAACATGACCCTGACAAGAATCAATCATTCTGACTCCAAGAATAAAAAGTTGTTTACTTATTCACTAGTCCCAATTTGACCTTGATTCTGAAAAAATACTGGCTATGTGTATAATATAGATTGATGATGATTTTTTTTTCATTGAGTCCTTGATCTTTCATTTTTAACAGAGACACTGGCATTGGCTATGTGGAAGTAGACACAGTTGATGATAACCAAAAGAAAGCTAGCATTTTGAAAAGTGATGGAACATCACTTTATTTAACAAGGTAAATGAGCTAAAATTAGAATTTGTGTTCAAACTAAATTTTATATTTATTTTTTCGTTTGTAAGTTTACACAATGATGAAGTGCAAAAACTATTTTAAAATTTCATATCTTAGTTAAACATTCTTTTGTTGATATGAGTTACCATATATACTAACATATAAGTTAGATCTTGCTACAAATAACATAGATCATGATTTGCCATTGCATGATTCGTCAGTAGATCAGGGTCTGTGTTGTTTGTTATAATAATTAGTAGTAGCAAACTGCATACACTCATATCTGCTGGCACATTATGCGATGGCAGATCTTGATCTTTGTTTTTTGCATTTCAGTCTGACTTATATGCAACTATGCATGGTAATGTAATAATATACATGGTAATGTAATAAGATGTATGGTAATGTAATAAGATAATTAACCTTTTATATGGCATTAGGCTGTGAAATCTTCCAACAATAATACTGTCTGGTAATGTAATAAGATAACTAACCTATTTGTATGGCATATAACTTTTATATCTTCCAACAAAACCATGGTTGTAATAAGATAACTAACCTGTCGTTTTATGGCATTAGACTGTGAAATCTTCCAACAATAATAATGTATAGTAATGTAATAAGATAACTAACCTATTTTTATGGAATATAACTTTTAAATCTTCCAACAAAACCATAGAACAATATATGGTAATATAATAAGATAACTAACCTGTCATTTTATGGCTTATGGCTGTGAAATCTTCCAACAAAACTAGATAATAATTCACAGAGGGAGGGATACTTACATATTTCTTTGCAAAGTCCTAGAATAATCTTGAATAAACTATCCTTTGTTGTAAGGTGTTTGATGATAGAGATGCCAATCAAATTATGATTTCATTTATTTGTCTGATAACCTATAATATAACTTTTATTATCAGAGACATCGCTGCAGCACTTGATAGATATGAGAGGTACAAGTTTGACAAGATACATTACGTTGTGAGTATCTATTTATATCCATAGCTGCCAAGTGTCCTGTTTTTCCTGTATTTATTTATCCTGTGTTTCGAACCTGATTAATTACAGAAATAAATTAAAAATATCCTTGCAATATTCTGTTTAGAACCGACACCAGCTTTATTTCTGTGAGTAAATGTATCCCATATTTATAGGAATATAGAGTTCTAGAATATGATTGGTTCATTGAAGTCTAGGCTGTCACGTTATTTTCTCTTCCTAATATTCAGCTTCATGTCATGTTGAAAAGGATAGCAGAAGATTTAGAATTTTCTCCAGCAAAGAAAATGGAAGGACTGTTACGCCATTATGTTTAAATTTGTGAAAGGATATAATTTCGTGTTTTGTAATATTTGTAATTGTGATTTCACTATTGGACGTGGAGGTACAATAACATAAAACAGCATGAAAAAGCTAATAATAAATATCAGACTGTTGCTTCTAAAGACTAAAACTAGGACTGCAGAAAGTGGAGATAAAGTTTAAAGGAGGATGGTATTTAGTGGTCGTTATATTATGTTAATGATTCAGAAAACCCAATTATTGTACCTGATTAAATTATATAAAAATTTGTCTTTATTACAGGTGGAAAATGGACAGCATCTACATTTTCAGCATCTTAAAGGTGTTTTGAAAAAATTAGAGCCATGGGCAGCTAAGTATGAGAAATTTCATATAACTTTTTTACAATCAAAGTGCAATCATTCTTAGATTAAAATGTATTGCATTATCAAGATATTTTTTTATATCTTCTTTCTCAAAAATAAAGTTTAAATGTGACTTATAACATTATGAGATTTAGTCTTTACTCTCTAGCCCCCCCCCCCCCCTCCATGCACAAACATACAAATATACAAAAATTGCAGAGCGTACTTACAAAGTTGAAAAGAACCTGTTTTGAGATACCAGTTGTAGGAATAACAAAGTAATTTGGTTTGAGAAAAAAGGTAGGTCATCAGTAGTTTTATTAAATTTGGGTACTGTATTCAATCCAGCATGATGTCACCTTTGTATTTTAATACCTTATTATAATTTGTGAGAACAAATCATTGTATTTCTATGTCTTTTAATGCTTTAATATTTTTCAGTACCAAAATCTTACAGTCATTTGTAATATTTAAAGAGTCCATCAGATATGATACAGACATACTTGACATCATTTTATTGCCCAATTTACTTTACCCATAATGCTTTGCAGCTTCTGATAAGATCCATAGCAAAGAAGTTCAGAAACAAATCCACAGTATTGAAATATTAGAATATTAGACATTGCTTCAGCCATCAGCAATTAAAAGTAGACAAAGGTCTTATCTGGGATTCCTGGAAATTATTTTGGGCCTATAGAGCATCAGTCCCTTCCAGGGACTCTTGATATCACTCAAATCCAGTTGTTTTTCCTTTTTTAGCAATTCTGTCTTCAAATGTTTCTCTTTGGATGCAAATTTTTTATTTTATATGCTTCACAAAACACGAACAAGAAATTTTACTCATATTCAAACATATATGGTAAAGTATAATTCAATGTAATTAAATGTATTAATTTTATTTTCAGTTTCAGTTTAGTTTTTGACTGTTTAAGAATTGGCCATTAATTTGCTCTTTAGTATTTATGTTTCAATCACAAAATTTGAAAGTTATCTCCCTTTCTGTGTGATGCATACATATCTGGGTTCATTGTCCAGTAATTAAAAGTTTCTGATAAATGATTGTTGCATTAAAACATTACCCTCATTTCCAGTTTGGATTTTCATGTCAAGTTTGGATTGGTGATGGGGATGAGTACACGGCATGGTAAAGTTGTCTTCCTAAAGGACATACTGGATGAAGCCAAAGAGAGAATGATAGAGACGATGAAAACTAAAGAGAGTATGTAACATTCATTTAACTGTCTACATCTAATGTTGATTCACTTATGCTTTACTATTAAACAACAATGGTGCTTAAGCCAGATAATAGTAGTTATGGTAGTGATAGCATAATAGAAGAGGGATTATAAGAAAGAAGAATGACAATGGGAATGGTAGAAATGATAATATGACAGGTAGAAGAATGATAATAGGACAGGTAGAAGTGATAAGATAACAGGTAGAAGAGTGATAATATGATGGGTAAAAGACTGATTATAGAACAGGTAGAAGAGTGCTAATAGAACAGGTAGAAGAATGATAATAGGACAGGTATAAATGAAAATACGACCGGTAGAAATGATAATAAGACAGGTAGAAATGATAATAAGACAGGTAGAAGAGTAATAATTGGACAGGTAAATCAAAGTGATAATATGACAGGTAGAACAAGGTGATAATAGAAGAGGTAGAAATGATAATATGACAGGTAGTAGAGTGATAATATTACAGGTATAAGTGATAAGATGACAGGTAGAAGACTGATAACAGGGCAGGTAGAACAAAGTGAAAGATTGTCATGCTATATATTCATCCATTCATATGCAGACCAATCGATTTATTGTGGTAATGAAGAGTTAATTAACTGGCAAAACCCTCAGAATAACTAGGTCTTACATGTAACTGATGACTGCATTAAAATGTGAAACTGGATAGCCCCTATTTTTAGGATGCCAAGTTAAAAGCTTCTCCAATGCTTGTAAGTAATGCTTCTAAAATAAAGGTGTTAAATGTGGATAGTCTTCAAAAACATATAGTTAGAATTATCCTTGACATTAGTTTCATTAATGTCATCTGAAGTATAAAAGATTTGAAAATCATGCCTATCTTTGAAAGAATATGTTTAAGGAAAGCTACTTTTATGTTTAATCTTTGTAAAAGTTTGGTGCCCAGCTATGTGAATAAAATGTGTATTAAAATAAAATAATATCAAAACAGATAATGATTATATAGTATCTAATAGCTGTCTTCATCTTAAGCACAAGAGTGAATTTTATTAAAAACAATTAGTTTGGCCTTCTCTGGTTCAATCATTTGGAACTGTCTACCTAAAGATGTTTAAGAAACATATCCAAATAACATCTTAAACTCTTAAAAAGGTTATGACAAATTTTGTTCAATAGATGATAGATAGATAGATAGATAGATAGATAGATAGATAGATAGATAGATAGATAGATAGATAGATAGATAGTAAAGTGGTAAACATGGCAATGTTTCTTGCAAGAGTACCAGATCCAAGTCCCCTGCAACATGCTTAAAATGTCTTTTTTCAATTGCTTTTTATTATTGCTTTAATTGTTTTTTACCTTGAATTAGGAAAGAGAATGTGTTGCTACTAATATTTTTCATACAAATATGCACAAATCACACAGAGCATAAATAGTATAGACCCAACATTGCACAGTATGCCATGCAAAAAGCTACTTCAAGATGTTGATTCTTATTGCTAGATAACAGCTTTTAGCAGAAAATAAAAGATAATTTGCTTGTTCCAAGTGATTAATAGATATATTTTGTCTATGGGGATGGTGGTGGGAAGGTGAAAATCCAAGTATTGTCATGCATGAAAATACTGAGTTCCTCACCCATTTGATGAAATAGATCCATTATTCACTCATTACAAGCAAATATCCTCTAAAACTTATCTACCTAGAGTGAAATATAGAATATTATTGGCAAAATAATTTTCATATGTTTTCGTTCCTATTTTTTAACATGTGAAAAATATATTCTTATATTTTCACACATTAATATGCAAGATTTCCCATTATGCCATGTAATGCTTGAGTGTATGTGCCTAGATAAGTTACACATGCAGCAAGAAAAAATGACCACTTTTTGAGTAAGTCTGCTGTGATGCACTGCTTATTGGTCAGATAGTTTAAAAAATGTCAAAAATAGAATTTACTGAAACCTATTAGGTCATCCCAATCCTACCACTCTCTGAAGTTAACAATGTTTATATGTGTACATTAATCCATAATATCTATTTCTTTACATTAATCTATAATACCCTTTTTAAATTGGGGGCCTTCGTTACAGTTGCTCTGTAGAGAAATCCCATTCCACTAATTAAGGAAACTACTCCACATCTGTAAATCTTTCTTGTATTCTCTAGAAATATGAATGTGATGATACAACTCCCTAACTGATGTCGATATATGCAATAAATAGGAGACAAATGTCCTGCCTGGGACATTTACATGACAGGCAAAATTTAAGTGGCCAAGGAGACTTAAAAGTTCACGTTTAGTTACAGATTTTTTGGGATAAATTTAGTCAGAAGGTTTCTAATTCTGTCTGTTTTCTCTTTTGGTAATTTTGCTTGCATGGTTAAGGTATCCAGAGTTACACCTAAATAGTCTAAACATGTGGTAGGACCAAGAGTCTTATGAGGAGAAAGTAGAATTCCCAAATGAGCAAACACCATTGTCTTGATGGCCATGGTTCTATCAGCCATGTGGTGAGGGTGATCAATTGTAAGGAAGTCATCCAACAAATAAAGCAAATTTTCAATACCATAATTATTCACTGCAATCCAACTTATAACTTCTGACAGTTTGGTGAAAATCTTTGGTGAAGAATGAGAACCAAACACTAGATGTACATAGAAATAATACTGATTGTTCCATTTAATGGCCTGATAGGGCCACAAACTAGGGTGTATGGGGATGAGTTTAAAAGCATCACAAATGTCAAATTTATATAACCACGCCCTGTACCTGATTTTTTAATTGTCTTTATGGCATCTTCAATCTTTACATATTTCATGGAAAATTCATGCTTGTCGATCAAGCTTTTATTGAGTGTTCTTGATTATTATGCAGGGCAGAGAGATCAACAATTAGTCTCTTTTTTTGGAGTATTTACCCTCGACGATGCCTATGGGATTTACTCTGTAAATGGGGTAAGGTGCAGAATCAAAAGGTCCAATCAGAAATCCCTTTAGTTTCTCCTGCTCTATAATATCTTGAACTACATGTGGCTGGGTTCAAGCAGACAATAAATTTGTACATTCAAAAGTTGCTTAAGGTACTCTCTGCATACCTTTTTGAAAACCCTCGCGCAAACCATTTATTATCGGTTACAAAATCTAAATCAGTATGAGAATGGAGTTCTTGATGAAGAACATCAACATTTATTGGGGTAGTGGCCAATGTAGGGATGGAAGAAGCATAGTTTATGTGTGTCTTGTCTAGCACCAGACTAGGGAAAGAATATAGTCAGTCCTTATTATTCGTTCTTTTAACCAGACTTGAAGTTTTAATGGGGTTCTTGTTCTTGGCTCTCTGTTCACAAGTACTCTGTGAGTGGTCATTCTTGCACAATTTACATATATGTAATAAATTGCACTAAAGCCTGCTACACTGGGTCTCATTGAAATTGTTACATATTTGTTTCCCATTGAGCGAAATTATTTGACGGCAACGCCGATCCATTGAAGTAAATTGGCAGCATTGAAATTAGAATATTTGTTATTCCTCTTAGATTGTTGCACATTCCCAGGCATTGTGAGGTTAGCTGGATAGAAGCTACTCGAGTGCAGAGTACTATTGCAATGCATGCAAACCTCAGTCTTTCTACCAGAGAAAATCGATAGAAACAACTCTGTATCACGGGAAGACCAATCTGCTACAATATTGTGTTGTATCAAATACTGTGCAGCCTTGCGAGAGAAAGCATTATGGTACTCATAAAAACCAGTACCACTATATTTTTGATGCAGTTTATCAATCAAGTCATCATAAGAGTCTAATTAAGGCCTCCTAAATGGATAGACCTCACAAAGAATTTTTCTGTATTTCGAGAAGGCCTTACAAAATTCGGAAATATTAAGAGTGCCTGCCAAACAAGGGTCTCTGCCTTTCATCTTTTCACAGATAATTTAGTGTAGCTTTAGCACTGAAAAGCACGTCTTTGTTGCATCCAAGCCACTGTATCACTGCCTCAGACCAGCTGATGAATGTTAGATCATGTGCTCTAATTCCGTCATCTGATTGGTTCAACATGACAACATATCTAAAATTAGTAACTGACCTCATGTTTGGCAGAACCACAACAGACAAAGAGGGGCCCAAACAAGGGGCCAGGTTAGAATGCACTGTGTGTTATTCAGACTATATTTAACCAATTAAATTACAAATTAATACTGGCTGCTATGTATAGCCTATCGTGTGCTGAAAAATGGCATTAATCCCTACGACAACAACAACAATAATGATCAACAGAATTTAAACATTACAGCTTAAAGATATCCATTATATATTGTTTGATAATGTTCAAAGCTATTACTGTAACATACTCTTCATTTGTATAACTTGTTAAATTTAAGTCCTAACTATTAAGTTTTAATGCCACATCTTCTGTTAGTGCTGGCCAGTCTCTCGTCCAGTTCTGATTAGGGATGATGAATTGTAGGCTATAACAAGAATGAGTCCATCTGCACAGAAATTCACTTGAATTATTTAGAAACCTCTAACATGTCTTAGATGATTTTCTTCCAGTGGGGCTCAGTAAACAATGCTCTTGTCATGTATTTGCTGATCATTTAGCTGTGTCTTGTCCTATTTCTGTACATATTCAGCTTTGTCCAACAAACATTAGATGTGCTAGCTATACTTTTTGTTGGCACTGATGAAAAGTCATTCAAATTTTAGAGTGTTCATCTGGGGATATGTGATTGATGGATAGAGAAGGTAAAATGGCCATTTGAAATTTAAATTTAACAGTGATTATTTTAATCTAAATAAACTGACTGTGATGTTATAATAAAGGATAGAAACTTTGGAACTCATAGAAATCCTTCAACCTTAGATGAGGAGCCAGTTATATTTGCATATATTTGAACACAGTATCAAACCTAAAACCACAGAAGTGCAAAGGGAGTGCCTTACTTCATTATCCAGGCTATGTATTAGTGAATAATGTATGGGCAGATTTAAGCAAAACAATATACTTTTCAAGTGATTTTAGAAATGAAATTGTAATAATAGAATGAAATCTTTGTTAATTATTTGCTGCTGACGGATGACATAAAATGACAGTAGAACACCTCTCTTTTCAATATTACCACACTTAAATATTCTAATAATTTGAACCTGTAAGTCCCACTGGTATTTCCTCATTATACCAATATACTATTTTTTTAAATGAAATATCTCTTAAATTCTTAGCTACTAAGGAGACAGAGAATCTGGAAGCAGTAGCTGACATTTTAGGGGTCAGTGCAATTATAATACAGGACCTAAACCAGTGTAGGCAGAATAATTATACCTTTAGTTGGCAAAGAGTCCTCAACTTCAAGGCAGACTCTGGTGTCTTTCTTCAGTATGCGCACTCCAGGCTATGCAGGTATGTAGACAATTTCATCTTCGGGGCTACCTTGCTAATATTTCTAAAAAAAAGTACTGGAGTTAGAGCCAATGAATATTTAACCAATGATTACTTCTTTTTATCTCATCAATGAATACTTGTTTTCAACTCCCCAATGAATACTTCCTTTTTATCTAACCAATGAATACTTCTTTTCAACTCCCCAATGAATGATTCTTTTTATCTCACCAACAGATACTTCTTTCATTTTCACCAATGAATACTTCTTTTTATGTCACCAATGAATACTTCTTATCTTACCAATGAATACTTCTTTTTATCTCACTAACAAATACTTCTTTCATTCTGATCTTTGAATACTTCTTTTATCTCACCAATGAATACTTCTTTCATTCTCACCATTGAATAGTTCTTTTTATGTCACCAATGAATACTTCTTTCATTCTCACCTATGAATATTTCTTCCATTCTCACCAATGAATGCTTCTTTTTATCTCACCTGTATAAATATGGCGAGATACCCACCTTGTTATCTCTTTTTCCAGCAATGTTCAAATTTCATGCAAAAGTTTTTTATTATTAAAAAAGGTAGGGGATATCAGTACATGGAAACAGATGAGAGATTTATTAAAATTATAATCTGCAAACTTTCAGATTTTCAGATACCATTTAAGTTGTTGAAATAGAAGTTTTGACTGTTAAAGTTTTCTTTTCAGCTTGGAAAGAAATTGTGGTATTTCACTGGATGTTACTTGTGACCCAGTTCACCTGACCAGCCAGGAGGCCCAAGTTTTACTTCTACACATAGCTAGGTATGTAGTTTATGAATCAGTATCTGTATAAATACTCATACCTTGTACTATTGGTTTGACAATACAGTGGTGGGTTGAAGACATTTTTAAGAAAGCTAATGCAGTGGACTTTTATTAATCATCTGTCTGGTGGCATCAGTCTATTAATACACTTTTGTTACTGTTACTGCTACTTTTACAAAACTAATGGAATGATTGCCATGAAACTTTACACACACATTCGATCCATTGTAGCCATCTTGAAATATTTGTTATTAAATGGATGATCAGATCAACATTGGATTGCAATAAATTACTTCTATGACCTATAGATTGACTGAAATGAAATGGGTCTGACAATCTACTTCTTATTGTAACACTATATGAACTGATGACCTATTTACATTTTCAGTAAAATACATCTATGACTTGTAGATTGTCTGAAATGAAATGGGTCTGGCAATCAACTTCTTATTGCAACACTATATGAACTGGTGGCATATTTACGTTTTCAGTAAAATACGTCTATGACTTGTAGATTGTCCAAAATGAAAAGGGTCTGACAATCAACGTCTTATTGCAACACTTTATGAAATGATGACACATTGTCATTTTCAGTAAAATGCTTCTATGACCTTGTAAATGGTTTTAAATGAAAAGGATGCCTCTCTGACATTCAACAAAGTATAACAATTCCACCTGAACTGATGGTCATACTGACATTGCCTTTCAGTAAAATATTTCTGATGATATGTAGATGGCCAGAAATGAAGATGATGCTGATATTATGTCTAATGAAGATGATGCTGATATTATGTCTAATGAAGATGATGCTGATATATCTAATGAAGATGATGCTGATATTATGTCTAACATGGGTACTAGTGCTAGTTTCATAAATATTTGAAAGCTGTAAACTTTGTTTTCAAAATTTGGTCATGATTGCTCATAAACATGGCTAAATTTACATGAAGTTTTAACTTGGTCATATGATCAAATGATGCTGAATTAACCTTTAAAAAAGTTATCATGGTGGCCATATTGAAATAGTATGGCAACTCTCCTAAATGGAAAGCTGTATTGACATTTGCACTTGAACATTGTAATAATAGAAGTTTGTGAATTATAATGGTGGTATAGTATAAACTCCAACATGGCAGCAAAAATTGTCTTTATTATAAATATGTTCTCACTACTCTTGAAAGAATGGTGGCATCAGCATGGGGCATTTACTAAAACACCTCTTGAAAGAATGATGGCATTTGGTATTTACTAAAACACCAAAAGTGAAAGTTCTGTCATATGATTCAAATACCATCTTCCAAATGTCGTAATGGGTGCCCTTCAAAATCAGGCAAATATGTTGAGGGTTTTTTGTCAGGGGTGTAGGGCATTATAATGGATAATGAGCATTTAGTAGGAATAAAATCAAAGCTTAAGGATACTGAATTTTAAATTTATGATTTGCTGTTGAGAAGAAGTTTTCATGCAGTATGCACTTGAGGATTCTTGAATGTGTTCTGCTGAATCTTAAAGTTCATGCTTCACTCCATAATTCAGTGCCCTCTTTGGAAACCTGTATAACTCAATCATTTTATTTAACTACTATATGATTCCTACCTTAGCCTCATAGGAATGATATTGGATAGAGGGTGCTGAAGTATGCAAGTGAGACACGACAGCCATTTCTATACCTCCTTGTAAATCATTCTGCCATTGTTTTCTGTATTTATTTTGTTTCATAGAAAATACAGTTTGTTGCATTATCTTGACTTGGTAGTCATTGGTCAAGATGATTGGAAATTTGCATATGCTATATTCTCAGGCAGTAACTGTATTTATTTTTGTCTTCTCTCCAATTCAGTACATGTACAAATGCAAAAATGGCTAAAAGAACAGAACACTCCATTTGCCTGAGTTGAAACTTCAAAACATAACCATTTACTTGTCTTGACTGCTGGTGGAGGAAAATTGTTGGTCTATTTCAGCAGACTTTATATAATGTATATACGCTGACCGACTTTCATGGTGAGAACAGGAAAATGACTTTGAAACACAAATGGCAGTCAGCAGTCAAAAGCAATGTATAAGACCAAGAAAAATTATTTGTTGTAAGTGGATGAAATTTGTTTGAATATCCTCCTTTTACGAAAAGCTAATATGGTTATTTGTTAAATAAACCAGACTCAAAGATTTTATGCAACAAACTAAATGTTTCATAAAAATGTTGTCCAAATTTATAAATGATAATAACACATTTGTGTTGGAAGCATATTTTATATTCAAGCTTACAAAGAGAAATTTTATGTATTTATTATTAAATGGATGTATGCATAATACTAAATGATCAGAATTTTGGATTGTTCAATTACAATTTTCATTCAAAAATATAGTGTCAAAATTACTCCTTTTTTTGGGTAAATTGGGATTTTACTCCACTAGATGCCCTGACAAGGTTTTGGTGACCCAAAGTTGTGGCATGGGTGGCTTTCTTGCCCACAAGCTATCTTTTCAGTATTATGGATTTTCTCAACCTACACACACTAAACCCCACTTGAAAGAATGGTGGCATAAACATTGTACATTTACTACAACATCTCTTGAAAGAATGATGGCAACAACATTTGGCATTTACTGAAACACCACTTGAAAGAATGGTGGCATTGAGCTTTAACTAAAAGACCTCGCATCAACATGGATCATTTACTAAAACACCTATTGATAGATGGTGGTATCAACATTGGACATTTATTAAAACACTTCTTGACAAAATGGTGATACAGGGCTATACTGATACACCTCTTAAAAGAATGATGGCATCCACTGTAGGCATTTACTGAAATGCCTCTTGATATAATGATGGAATCAGCTATGGGCACATACTAAAAGCTCTTCAAAGAATGGGCATGTACTAAATCACCTTTTGAAAGAAAGGTGACATTGGGTATTTACTAAGCATTGGGCTTTTACTAAAACCCTCTTAAAAGAATGGTGGCATTGACATGGGCATTTACTAAACCACCTCTTGAAAGACTGAGGGAAATGGGTTTTTATTAGAATGAAAGAATGGTGGCGCATCAAACTTGGGTATTTAGTAAAGTATCCCTTAAAAGATTGGTCACATTGTTTATTTACTAAAACATGTCTTGAAATAATTGTGGCATCAGCTTTGGGCATTTAGTAAAACTTGTTGAAGGAATGATGGCATCAACACTGGGTATTTACTAAAACACCTCTTGAAAGAACAGTGTCATTGTTCTTTTTTTCTAACTTTGATGAAGTATATGGTTTGAGTGGTTTGCTGCCAATATTTTATTTAAACTCTTATAGAAGTCCCACCCAGGCTCTATTTTGTTGAAAGTTAAATTTAGTGAAAAATAGATCTAAAGCTATGAGTCGCCAGTCAACATTGTCGACAGTTAGATGGTTAAATATACAAACAAAAGGTTGAAATTCAATGAATAACAATTTAATAACAGTACTCAAATTACTTCAATTGCCAGTCCTTCTGCTCAACCCTTTAATAAGCCAATTCTATCACTTGATTAGCAGTGTGAGATTGATTTCCACCAGTCCTTGTTTTTCTATTCATCTGTTGTATCCTTTCTCTCTTATATTTCTCCCAATTCCTTCTCTTTCTCCCTGACCTTCAAATTCCTTCTCCTCCTCATTGACTTTTTCTAGACTTCTTCTCCTCCTCTTCCACTTTCTTCTCTATGACCAGACTTCTATTGACTTAGACTGTCTCAGCTACAGTCTCAATTTCATCTCCAACTCTTGAAGACTTGGGACTCAATGGAACCAGATGTTCTATCTCCTAAAATGCTTCCTGAGATGGTACAATCTCTTTTACATAGCCCTTTTATATCAGAATACACATATAATGGCTATTAAATTTCTTCAGTCATACATTCATTTACATTGAGACACCCATATGTTTTTGTTATGGTAAAACAAACATCATAATACAGCACTGTATCACTTACTTCATATACGTGCATCATTAAATTGTCACATTAGTACATATTCATAATCATGTAATACCAAACAATATCGCAATAATCTTTCCTTTGCCTTAAAACTGATACAAAGTACACAGATATTCAAACATTTCATGCTGTGATATATTCATACATCCATAGTAACTAATCTTACACACTTCAACCATTTTCCAAATTCACAACTCAAGCATGTGTAAATTCTAACATAACGCATTAATAAATGTACTGGTTTACTATGAAGTAACCTAATAGTAAATTACAATATACCGCAAGGTAACAATCTACATAATTCTGCCTCACATCAAATAATTTTCTATGTAAGATTAAAGTCCATTTCTCAAATACACATGTAAATAAAACACTACAAAGGTAATTCTACATACTAAATGATCCTAGTAATTAGGTGTACATGCTGCCAATAATTACAATTATGATGCCATAATATTCTGCAAAAATCAAGCAAATAACTTAGACGTTTTTGAAGCTTTTTATGGTGGCTTCAAACTTAGGCTTTTAATTAAAAACACCTCTGGAAAGAATGATGGCTTCAGCATTGGGCATTTACTAAAACACCTCTGGAAAGATTGTGGCATTAACAACACACCTTGAAAGAATTTTAGCATTGGGGTTTTACTAAAACATGTCCTGAAATAATTGTAACATCAGCATTGGGCATTTACTAAAACACTTCTTGTCATTAATATTGTACATTTACTAAAACTTATATTGAATGAATTCTGGCTTTGACATGGTCATTTATTAAAACATCTTTTGACAGATTGAAGGCATCAATTTTCAGCATTTATTAAAACTTCTCTTGGGGTGGCCGAGTGGTCTAAAGCGCTCTTCATTTACGGATCACTGCCATCTCACCTCAGTCTGTGTGGGTTTGAGTCTAGTCTCGGATTCTGCCATTGTGGGTATGTGAGAAAGCTTGCCAGTAGCTTTTCATGGGTTGGTGGTTCTTTCTGTGATTTTCCCGTGTTCTTCCTCCACCATTAATAGTGGCTACCATGTATAGCCTGTCTTGTGCTGAAAAATGGTGTTAAATCCTACTACAGCGACTACAGCAAAACTTCTCTTGAAGAAATGGGGGTATCAACAGTAGGCATTTACTAAAAGACCTTGAAAGAAGGATGGCATTTACATGTGCAATTGCTAAATTAACTTTTGACAGAATGATAACATCAATTTTTGGCATTTACTAAAAGACTTATTGAAAGAAGGATGGCATTTACAAGTGCACTTGCTAATTTATCGTTTGACAGAATAACATCAATTTTTGGCATTTACTAAAACACCTCTTGAAAGAAGGATGGCATTTACATGTGTTCTTGCTAAATTATCTTTTGACATTGGGCATTGATTTAAACTCCTCTTGAAGGAATGGTGGTGTTGACATGACGTTTACTAAAACACTTCTGGAAGCAATGGTAGCATTTGGCATTTACTAGACCACTTCTGGAAACAATGGTAGCATTGGGCATTTACTTAAACATGTCATGAAGCAATGGTAGCATTGGGCATTTACTAGACCACTTCTTGAAACAATGGTAGCATTGGGCATTTACCTGAACACTTCATGAAGCAATGGTAGCATTGGGCATTTACTAAAACACCTCTTGAAACAATGGTAGCATTGGGCATTAATATACCACTTTATGAAACAATGGTAACATTTGGCATTTACTTGAACACTTCATGAAGTAATGGTAGCATTGGGCATTTACTTGAACACTTCTTGAAACAATGGTAGCATTGGGCATTTACTAAAATACTTCTTGAAACAATGGTAGCGTTGGGCATTTACTAAAACACTTATTGAATAATGGTAGCATTATGCATTTACTAAAACACATCAGGAAACAATGGTAGCATTGGGCATTTATTAAAACACTTCTTGAAACAATGGTATTATTGGTCATTTACTAAAACACTTATTGAATCAATGGTAGCATTGGGCATTTATTAAAACACTTGTTGAAACAATGTTTGCATTAAGCATTTATTAAAACTCCTCTTGGGCAATTACTAAACCACTTCTTTAAACAATGGTAGCATTGTAAAACATCTCTTGAATGAATGGCATCTATGCATGCAATTACTAAATTGCATTTTGAACAAATGGTGATATTGGGCATTATGGATGGTGGTATTAACATTGGGCATTAAAATTTGCTATGATCAGTGATTTTATTGTATGCGTTATCGCTTTTGTTTTTATCAATTTGGATCGACTTATAATTTCCCTCTACTCTACTATGGCACAGTTTTCACAGCAGTGAGATGGTCCTCGTATGTGGCATTCTGTTTTGTATTTTTCTTGCCTTCCTTTTCTTACTTTCTGTGTACTATTTGTCCAATATTTTGATAAATAAAAACTATTAAAATTAAAGACTTCTCTGCTTATTTTAGGTATGAAGATGTCATTGAATTGGCCTTAAAATCTCTGGAACCAGTCTATATAGTTCAGTACTTGTTGCAGCTGTGGTAAGAAACAATTTTTTATTGATAAGACATCTTCCTAAATAGTTTTAATTATTATTGTATCTTATATGTATATTTCAGTACTATTTAAAAGAAACTTTATTGTATAAATCTTCTTTTTTTATGGGGGAGATGTTTTATGTATATTCAATTTGTTGTGTGTATTGGTTTTAGTCCATCATTACATGTTACGTTTATTTAATTTGTATTGTGTATTGACCTTGGTCTTTAATTGAGATTAAAGGCATACCTGACTATTCACATCTTTGCCTTAGGTAAACAACATGTCACATATCATTTGCACATTTTATATTTCAGCCATTTAGTAAATGGAGCTTATGTCCACTTCAAAGTTAAGGATCAACCACGAGATATTGCTCAGGTAACTAAATCCTTTTACACACACCATTCTGAAAGTCAAGCTGTGCATGCCTTACTTTGATCCTACCTGGATCAAATACTCAGTCTACACTTGGACTCGCAGATCTCAAAAGGGTTTTCTTTTAGGTCTTTTAAGACTTGTATCAATATCAAAATCTAATTTTAAAAAAGCTATAAAAAGATTCTAAAATTTTAAATTTTCTTTAAATATTTTAGATTTTCAAAGAGCAGTCCATCATCATGCTGTTATAACTCTATGGTCTTAAATTAAGTAACATGAAATAGCAAAACCAACCATTTTTATATAATGGAAAATATTATTTTAATACCCTTAAATACAAAGTGAAATAAATAAAAATATCTTACAGTATGATGAAAGAAATCCAAAAATCCTAAATTTTCTATCAATTCCATTAGTTTTCAATAATCTGAATGACTTCCAAAGGTATTCTGAAAGATGGTCATAAACATTCTGATGTGTCAATAGTACAGAAGAAATCACTATTTTATAATTCCATAATGTCCTTAAATGAATTCACAGTAATTCCAATACAGTTAGAAATCCAAATAGCCTTTGAATGTTTCCATACAAATAGGCTTTAAATAAATGTAATTTCTATAAATGACTGAATGAAATAAGTAAATTCCTCATAAAATAACTCATCCAAGACTGATATTACTACTTAGAATGCCTAATTCTACAAAATAAGACTATTCTGTAGGATGCTAATGAGAAAAATGCAATACGCGCTTTGAAGAAATCATTTTATAATTTTGAAATACCTGACCAGTAAACATATCGGCTGATTTAATTCTGGCTAATCATAAATTAGGTAAGCCTGATCTTTTACCAGAATTCATATGTAAAGTGCTGGCATGGAGTAACTCTACCATCATTCATATGTATAGTGCTGGCATGGAGTAACTCTACCATCATTCATATGTATAGTGCTGGCATGGAGTAACTCTACCATCATTCATATGTATAGTGCTGGCATGGAGTAACTCTACCATCATTCATATGTATAGTGCTGGCATGGAGTAACTCTACCATCATTAATATATATATATATATATATATATATATATATATATATATATATATATATATATATATATATATATATATATATATATATATATATTTATACCACATACATTAAAAATAACATGGCCTTTGAAGTGTTGTTATAAAGCAATTTGATATACCAATAGTATTGGTATATCAAATTGTGATTTGCCCATGGCGTATGAATACGCATAATGAAAATGTTTTTATAGCTATTATACTCTCTAAACATGGATATGAATTTCTTATAATATTACATTTAAAAAGGAAAAAATAACAAAATATTGATTTTGTTGTAAAATATTTTGTAGAAACTAACATTTTTATATAAAAAAAACAACAATACTCAATTCAAGAAATAAATATTATTGAGCTTTGCCCTGTGTCGTCTGCTGTCATCTTTGTCAACACTGCTGTTTCAAGTCTCTCCCTCTGGCAAAAATCAAACACTGCAACTCTGTGGAGATTTGTACACCATGAGCCTGATGATACACTAAAATTTATAGAAAGTAATCAGAATGCAAACACTTTAAAAAAGACACTTTTTGATGTAAGGCTAGTGACAGAATTCTTGCAGTCACAAAATGAATTCAGAAAGTTAGACAAGATAAACCCATCTGAATTGGATCAGCACCTGGCTTGTTTTATACTCAGTGTTAGGAGAAAAGATGGATCTGAGTTTGAACCGAACAGCTTAAGAAGCATCATCAGCTCCATCAATCGCCACCTTAAAATCAAGAAATATGCAAGTACAATCATGAGAGGAACAGACGCAAATTTTGCATTAACAAGGGAAGCTCTTCGGGCTAAGCAAAAAGATCTAAAATCTAAAGGAAAAGGAAATAAACCCAATCGGAGTCAACCGATCACAGATGAAGAAATAAATGCCTTGTATAGTAAAAAACTAATGGGGATGGAAACACCTGAAGCCATTGTTAACACATTGTGGTTTAACAACTCTGTACATTTTGGTTTGAGGGGAGTGACTGAACATTACAATTTGAAATGGGGGGATGTTACACTAAAGAAAGATGTGAATGGCCTGGCATATCTTGAATTCAATGAAAGGCAGACAAAAACAAGAACAGGAGACAATGTCAAGGACATCAGGGATATTAATCCAAAGATGTATGAAAACAAAAACAACAAAGAGAGAGATCCACTTGCTGTCTACAAACGGTATGCTGAGCTAAGACCAGCAGACTTTTGTCAACGTGAAGATCCTTTCTATATTGCGCCCAACACTATGCCAATCTCAGCGACAAGCCCAAAATGGTTAAGGAAACTTGTCGTTGGAATTAACAAACTTGGAAGTATCATGAAAAAAAATGAAAGAGAAGGCAAATATTACAGAAAGAAAGAAATTAACAAACACAAGTAGCCGCAAGTACTTAATTCAGAAGTTAAGAGACAAAAACATTCCCCCAACTGATATCATGCAAATTTCTGGCCACAAAAACGTGCAGTCTATAAACAGCTACTCAAACGTTAGTGAAAAACAACAACAGATGTACTCCAATTACCTGAGCAACACCGGCCACCCAAGTAATGATGATGTTAACCAACACCCCCACAACAAAGAAATTTCCAACTGCACAGCTGCAGACTGCAGTATATCAAATTCCCAAACGTGTAATATTCAGCAGAATAAGATTATCAGCAACCCATTCTACGAATCAAACATCACCGTACAAATTATGTTTGTTATGAATGAGATCCCTAACTGGGTCAACTTTCAACAGGCGAATTCTCAAACATGGCCCACACAGCGGAAACGTAGTAGAATTATTGAAAGTGACACTGACAGTCAGTAGGAATAGCGAAATATGGACATAAATGATATCAATGAAATGTGGTTAAGGTTAAATTGTTTAATTACCTATTGTTCCTTCATTATTTTGACATTTCTTGCTCGAATCGTACGGTTGCTATCGATGAAAATGGCCGCACTGTTACTGTTCATGGCAACGAATGCTGCAAATTAAATGTTTGCATGCACATTATTAAAAATATTTTAAATGTTAACTATCAGCTTTGTGATTTCATTTCATTAATGTTGCTAAAGTAAACATATATAAATTAATATGAATGAAGTGTACAGGAAATTATGAATAACTACAGAATTTCTTTTTTGAGCATACATACATGCGAGGGGTTGTGACGAGTTCACTCCCCTAAAGTGCGCTGTTTGTGGCCGTCAGTTTTAGCTCCCATATAAAATGAAAACTTTGATGTGGTATAAATAAAATATATGTATAGTATGTACGCTGTATCAATGATATACCACTCGTTGTAAAAATATTTCATTAAAAGGAAACTCGGGCAAGCCTCGTTTCCTTTTAATGAAAAATTTATACATCTCGTGGTATATCATTGATACAGCGTACATACTATACATACATACATAGAGAGAGAGAGAGAGAGAGAGAGAGAGAGAGAGAGAGAGAGAGAGAGAGAGAGAGAGAGAGAGAGAGAGAGATAGTGCTGGCATGGAGTAACTTTACCATCATTCATATGTATTGTGCTGGCATGGAGTAACTATACAGTCATTCCTA
This sequence comes from Unio delphinus, assembly GCA_029339505.1. NCBI lineage: Eukaryota > Metazoa > Mollusca > Bivalvia > Unionida > Unionidae > Unio > Unio delphinus. The sequence continues at coordinate 7,869,989 of JAQISU010000057.1, read as the reverse complement.
TATTCCTATATGGACACCACAGTGGCCAGTTTGCAAATTGTGTGCTTACCTGACTAATGTTATGTTTTGCCTGCCTGATTTTTGTTATGACTTTTTAAGATGTTTGATTGAATTTAAGTTCAAGAACTGACCTTACTTATGAATAATTGAATTTTTTAGTTGGAAATGATCAGTTTTCCAGTTTGGTCACATTATAGGTCAGGTGATGGTTAGGGTATGAATAAAGGTTTTGCAAACAGTCCTCAATCTTAATTTAAGATCAGTGGAATTTATGTCATTTAAAATCTGTTTTATGAATAAAAAATTATCATTCCTATGTTAAGATCATTTCCAGAAACATTTTTAGTTTTTCACACATAATTTGAAAGGAAGTTATATCTTTTAAGATCTTAACACAACTAAAAGCACTGATCATAGATTCCAGAAGAAGTATAAAACAGGAATTAATAATTTGTTTCACCTCATGATATATACAGTATACGGATTTCACTTAAAATGCAGTATAATGCAATGTAGGAGGGTCAGTTTGAATGAAAAATTTAATCAAATTATAAACAAGTTCACTTCCAGAATATACAATATTTGTAAATAAGGCTATACCTTGAACTCAAATCAAAAGTAAACATCTTTTTAAAAAAACAAAAAACAAAAGGCAAGTAGAAACAACTTTTATCCAAGAAAATTGTCAAGTAGGCTGAATCTATACCTTCAGTCATGGACAAGGTCAGGCACACTGTATAATTAAATATCCAAAACTCGTTAGTAGTTCATAATGTGTTATTAGTATAATCTGATTAAATTGGAACTATTTCTGTGTTGCCTAAATTTTCAGCTAATGTTTCTTTGAACCATATTGGTTGGGGCATCTGTGTTCTATAGCAGTGCTCAAATAACCTGATGCCCAGGGTTTCTCTAATATTTGATCGAGCCATCATGTATTCTACCTGTGGTACCCATGGCATGTAAAAAAAATATAATTTTGCCTGAGAAAATTTGGATTGGGCTGATGAAATGTGTAAATGTATTTTCCTGATGTTGACATACATGTCATAACATGGCACAGTCTAAATCACAAGGGCTCATATCTTTGCTTACTATTTAATTGTCAGTCATAGATTGGTATAAAATATTACTTATGATACATGTATTATTGATAGTTAAATTGTAAGCAATGATTTTAGCCCCTATGATATTAATCAGCCCACCACTAACGTATGATAAATTGAGATCTGGTTTTAATCAGATTAAAGAATGGCATGTCATGCTAAAATAATGATTTTATACTCCTAAAGTCCCCGTTTCAAGAAAACACAATTTTCAGTGATCTTGAAAAAAGGTTTGGGCATGTGGAATTTGGCATCCAGGCTTGTGGAATCTCATTTAGGGCTTTTGAGTTTATTTCAGTCACCAGCCTGGGGCCTTTGTCTAAAAGAAATTCTTTGTGTGTTGCCTTTAGACACAGATAGAGGTTTTTTATTCTTTTTTTTCCAGGCAAATCTTCAGCTTTTCCATGCCAGTAGAATTACCTTAGGTAATGGCCTCAGCTTGCTTGGAATCCAGCCTCTGGAGAGAATGTAACTGAATGATTTAAATGGCTACTAACTCTGTGCGAATCTTTGCCATAAAACATTGCATACCTTCTGACAGTTTGTCATCTGTATTGTGACTAAATTGTGCCTGGTTAAATTTGTTGGATTGTGACATTTTATCTTCAGGATAGTGACTAGGATGTGCCCAACTCTATCATTGGTTTCTGGCAGTGAGCAATTCTTAGGTCACAGTATTTTGTATAACATACGATCTTAAATTTTTTGCACACTGGATGGTGACCCATATGACTTGTAAATGGGACTGGACAGGAAATGACCTGTATGTCTTGCTAATCTTACTGGACAGGAAATCACTTGTATGTCTTGCTAATGGGACTGGAAGACCCATATGTCTTGTCAATAGGACAGAGATAATAATATAATGATTTTACTGAGCTTTATAACATATTATGTCATTTTTCTTTTTTTAAAAACTTTTGCTATTATTCTCTAGAACTATATTTTAATAAAAGGTGTATACAGAATGAGAGATACAGCATGTTCTTATTACTTGGTACATTTCAGCTAAAGAGTCAAGGCATTTGTTCTTAATTCATTGCATTTAGAGACTACCATTTTATGTGTTTTCTCACGATGAAAGACTTCACTTCTACCACACATTTACTCATTCTTTGTGGCATGGTTTCTGTTTAGCAAGTTACTATTACTAATTTTACTATTTTATCATGTTATGGTTAATTATATAAAAATATTGTATGCAATGCACCAGAACATAGAATGTAAAACCAGAAAGTGAATATTATTTAATTAAAGCACCAAAGCTGCCAGTACATGCAAAAAAGTTGTATTTGCCAAATCACCTGAATAAAACTTCATCTTGAAAAATATTGGTCCTAAACATTTGATGCATGTAATTTTTCCATTGAACTGAAATGCATACTGCTATGACTTTATAGTCATACACGTAGTAACAGAACAGAGCGAGAACCAACAAAGTTTGTAAAATTTAACAAGTAATTTTATTTCCATAGAATACAAAGTGAAAATAATATATACAAAACAGTATGTTGAAATAAATCCCAAATAGTCTTAAAAGTTTAATCACATATCCAAAAATATGAAGTTTCAGTGATATTCCAATTAAGTTCCAATATTAAATGTGGTGATGTGGCTGTAATCTTGAACATGTTAATGCCCCAATGGTCTAGAGTGTGATGATGTGGTAAGTCTTTTTCTGTATCACAACAATATAATCCAAAATGTTCTTATCTAAATTCACTATAATTCAAAATTAATATTCCAATCCAAAAATATATTATTGAGCATTTTGTAATTCTAGTGAATAATATTTGGGATAAATATAAATCCACCTATATCAAAAACTGAACACAACAATAAGAATGATTCTACCCCTTATATTAAGGCAAGAATAGATAATCTTTCAAGTTAACAAGATTATATGCCCCTCTATTTTACCTAAGTTGCAATTGCAATTCTCTGAAACTATTTTGTCATTGAATGGAATGTGCCATTCTAGAAGCTTCTAAGGTCAGAATGAGGATTATTAACATGTTTATTTAGCATTAATAATGATCTGAATATTTAATCCACAATTAGAGAAGAAAAAAAAGTTTAATATTCTGTTGCTTACAAAATAAATGTTTCCCATTAAGTACAACATGAACTTGATTTTAGACAAGGTCAAATACAAAATTCTGATATGCATAACATACAATCATTAACAAATGTCAGCAGATAAAACAAATTAAATGTACATAACTGTACAAATTAATATGATTTTGATCAAGAATGACCATAGCTCAACCAGTTTTACTCAACAGCTGGAATTCAAGATTATACAGCTGTAAACAGAAGAAGCCAACACCACACTAGGTTAGATATAATAGTAGGTGATACTTGTGTGATACTATTTATTATAGACCACTTTGTTTTATAATGTATGTGTTTGTTACACTTTTTTTCCTTCTCAGTTCTGCATAAAAAAGCAGGCCTGCCTTTCTGCCTTCTCTAATCAATATGTACACTACGTGTAAAAATGGTTGATGCAAGATTAGTCGTTACAGAATTTGTCAAATGTTATGTAAGATTTCACTGTGTTGGATCACTCCTGAAAAAGAATGAAATTATGACTTCGCTGATTGAATTAAGAGGTGGCACCTCTTAATTCAAAACTAAATATTTGAATGTTAAACCTAACACCTTAAATTTTTTTTTAAATAGTTGATGTCAAATGATATTGTTATCAATATTCGTTTTTTCCATCCAAACTGCGATTGGATGCATGGTGCAGTTTATGAAAAATGCAAGCCATTTGGGGTTTTATGTGTTTTTTTATGTGTTGTAGTGCTGTAAAACTCCAAACAACAAATTAAAGAAATCCAAACTTGAATTAGAAAATTATAAGACTTTGCCAACTAATTTGCGTATAGCAGTGATATCTTAAAGGTTCTATGTTGAAGTTTTCCAGCTCATAGACCACAGATACAGTGGATATAAATAATAGAACCCAGATACAGCGGGGCCATTATCATAAAACCTACCTACAGGGGGATCACATCACATATCCCAGATAGAACCCAGATACAGTGGGGCCATTGTCATAAAACCTACATACTGGGGATCACATAACAGACCCCAGATAGAACCATATCAGAAAACCTAGACACAGTGGAGGCATATCAGAGAACCTAGACACGGTGGGGGCATATCAGAGAACCTAGACACAGTGGGGGCATATCAGAAAACCTAGACAGTGAGGGCATGTCATATAGTCTAGATGCAGACAATCCACATCACAGAACCAGATAGGGTGGAGTCATGTCATAGAACCAGATACAGTGGGAACCTATCAAACAATCCAGATACAGTAGAGCCAGATCCATGAACTAGATGCAGTGTAGTCATGTTATAGAATACAGAATCACTTGGAGCACAAAATGTAAGCATGTGGTGTATGAAGTGAAGTATTTAGTACATAATATAGTGTGTGTGATTTTATTGCTAAATTTTATAAAGTGTGTGGGATTTTATTGCTAATATATTTTATAACTAGTACATGTATAAAGCTACAGCCACCATCATAAAACATTGGAAGTCTTGCAACATCCACTATAATAACCTATTGTAAGCTAAGTTTTGCTATAGCCACTGTATTAATCTATTCTAAGGTAAGTTTTGCTATAGCCACTGTATTATTCATTGTAAGGTAAGTCTTGCTACATCCACTATAATAACCCATTGTAAGGTAAGTTTTGCTATAGCCACTGTATTAATCTATTCTAAGGTAAGTTTTGCTATAGCCACTGTATTATTCATTGTAAGGTAAGTTTTGCTATAGCCACTGTATTATCCATTGTAAGGTAAGTTTTGCTATAGCCACTGTATTATCCATTGTAATGTAAGTTTTGCTATAGCCACTGTATTATCCATTGTAAGGTAAGTTTTGCTATAGCCACTGTATTATCCATTGTAAGGTAAGTTTTGCTAATGTATTAGAAGAATTGTAACAGTGATAAGATATGCATTAGTTAAAATACTTTAAAGTTTGAAGGGTGTGGAAAATAAGCCTGCCTAATTTCAGTATAACAGTAGAACTGCTGAATATCAACTACTGTGAAACTACAAGGATTTTCATCTCTAGTTTAATAACGTCAGTCCACAATTAGTACAAAATACTTTTAACTTTCTGACTTTGAAATTTAAATAATTTTTAAAAAAAATTGATTTTGGGTAATATGTTTCTGTTCTGTTTTAAATCTGTCAGTTTGATAGCTAAAATACTTTTCTAGGGAATCTTGCAAGTTTTTCAACATTTTGCTTGATCAAGGAATTGTAAATAATTTGTCAACATACACTTTTTCAGTACACTATTCTCTAATACTATTACAGATATATGATCTGCCCATTATTGCAAACAAATCTGTCTATAAACAACAGGGTAATTTGTTTTCAAAGGTCTTCAAATAACAGGGTACCTCATGTTCAAAGTCTACAAATAGCATAATAACTCATTTTCAAAGTCTACAAATAAAATAACTCATTTTCAAAGACCATCCTCTTTTTATGTGATACATTGCTGAGAGAGAGAGAAAAAAAGACTCCATAACAATAATGAAATATATGGAATAATCAATAATCATTGGTATGTGCACCATGCAGAGCAAATAGGCAACTTTATTTTAGTTTAATAAACTTAATATGAAATAAGCATCAATTCAAGACTATTATGATGTAATGAAATCTGTATTCAGATTGTATGTATTACATAATGAAAACTGAATTCAGATTGTATGTATTACATTATGAAATCAGAATTCAGATTGTATGTTATTACATAATGAAAACTGATATCAGATTGTATGTATTACATTATGAAATCAGAATTCAGATTGTATGTTATTACATAATGAAAACTGAATTCAGATTGTATGTATTACATAATGAAATCTGAATTCAGATTGTATGTATTACGTAATGAAATAGTACATTGATTCAGTAAACTGATTTTGAAGTACATTTGGACATATTGTACCTTTGTCTATATAAGACTTTGAAGTACATTTGGACACATTGTACCTTTGTCTGGATAAGACTTTGAAGTACATTTGGACACATTGTACCTTTGTTTATATAAGACTTTGATGTACATTTGGACACATTGTACCTTTGTTTATATAAGACTTTGATGTATATTTGGACACATTGTACCTTTGTCTGGATAAGACTTTGAAGTACATTTGGACACATTGTACCTTTGTTTATATAAGACTTTGATGTACATTTGGTCACATTGTACCTTTGTCTATATAAGATTTTGATGTACATTTGGACACATTGTACCTTTGTCTGGATAAGACTTTGAAGTACATTTGGACACATTGTACCTTTGTCTGGATAAGACTTTGAAGTACATTTGGACACATTGTACCTTTGTTTATATAAGACTTTGAAGTACATTTGGACACATTGTACCTTTGTCTATATAAGATTTTGATGTACATTTGGACACATTGTACCTTTGTCTGGATAAGACTTTGAAGTAAATTTGGACACATTGTACCTTTGTTTATATAAGACTTTGATGTACATTTGGACACATTGTACTTTTGTTTATATAAGACTTTGATGTACATTTGGACACATTGTACCTTTGTCTGGATAAGACTTTGAAGTAAATTTGGACACATTGTACCTTTGTTTATATAAGACTTTGATGTACATTTGGACACATTGTACCTTTGTCAGGATAAGACTTTGAAGTACATTTGGACACATTGTACTTTTGTTTATATAAGACTTTGAAGTACATTTGGACACATTGTACCTTTTTCTGGATAAGACTTTGAAGTACATTTGGACACATTGTACCTTTGTCTGGATAAGACTTTGAAGTACATTTGGACACATTGTACCTTTGTCTGGATAAGACTTTGAAGTACATTTGGACACACTGTACCTTTGTTTATATAAGATTTTGGTGTACTTTTGGACACATTGTACCTTTGTCTGGATAAGACTTTGGTGTACATTTGGACACATTGTACCTTTGTCTAGATAACAGAGGAAGTGAGTTATTTAAAGTGTGAATACAAAGAAGGAGCACAAAAGCTCAGCGTGACACAAATACCATGAGAAGAATTTCCAGGAACAGCAGAGGTATTGACGGCTTTGAAAGTAATAAATGCGGAATACATCATGAACTTATACTCAGTTAGATAAAATCCTGATGTACATTTGGACACATTGTACCTTTGTCTGGATAAGATGTTGATGTACATTTGGACACATTTTACCTTTGTCTGGATAAGACTTTGATTTACATTTGGATGCATCATATCTTTTGTCTCAATAAACCGCTCCAGTGGCCTAATCGTTAGAGTGTCAGCCTCATCTGTGGGAGATAGTGGGTTGGATCCCCGGCTGAGTCATATGAAAGACTTACAAAAATGGTACTAACAGCTACCTCACCTGGCTATCAGCATGTAGACGCTAATGTTAGGACTGGTCGGCCTGGTGTCAGAATAATGTGACTGACTGGGAGACATCATGCTACATGAAACATGTTAACAGTTAGTTAATACTCACAATGGCACGTACCAAACAAACAGCACGCAAGTCAACTGGAGGAAAGTCAACCCGTGTGAATTAGTGCTAAATGTTTAGTTGTTTATGGATGTGCCAGTGAAAAATGTGGTAAATGAATCATAAAGGATAAATACAAAACAAAGGAAATACATGTACTACAGAGTGAACAGTGTTTACGAGAAAAATGAGTAAAATTGGCAACTATTAGAAAAGATTTTAGGAACCTGGAGCAGTTTTTCAAGGTAAAGTGAATTGAGACAGAGGAAGTGAGTTATTTAAAGTGCAAATACAAAGAAGGAGCACAAAAGCTCAGCATGACACAAATACCATGAGAAGAATTTTCGGGAACAGCAGAGGTTTTGATGGCTTTGAAAGTAAGAAATGCGGAATATATCATGAAGTTATACTCAGTTAACCCAGTGGGATGCAAGTGCTATATATTAAGGTGGAGGGGGAAACAACCAATTATACCATACGTAGAGATAGAAATGAAAAAAGGTAAAATTATGGTTAAAGAACAACCCCAATGTTGAAAAATCAAGAAACAAATTGGAGAATTATGTATATCAGTTATTCTGCTTGAAATTCCTTTAGATGAAATGGTAGAGCTCTTTGAGATGAAATTCATCACAAAGGTAATATCTTCAAGAATGGCAACAATCACTATTTTAACAATCTTTGATGAGATAGGAATATTGGAAATAGAGAAAACTAAATTGAAAGAGATAAAAAGATCATTTTTCTTGTATGGATTTTTGGCCAAACAATAGTACAAGGGATGCATATATAATAGAAAATGCAATAGGTGTGAGAAAATGGGGTATACACCTTTCAGATGCCCTACAAATAATGACAAACAAGGAGGAAAATAGAGAAGGACCAGAGAAAATGCAACAGAAAGAGCAACAATAATAACAACAATAAAACAAAACGATGGAAGGGGAGGGAAAAAATGCCAAGCAACACAGCAGCAAGAGAGCATACTAACTACAAGACCTAGTACAAAAGATGAGCAATAAGAACAACAACTACATGAACAACAACAGTCTATTCAACCTTTGAGTGGATCTAACAAACAAACCCTTAAAAATATGCAACCAATATCACCAAAAAAAAATGGCATTAAATCAAGCAGGTCAACAACAGCAAGGAAAAATAGCTGCGAATCAACAACAAAGTAAATTGCAACAGAAAGAACAAAAGCAATTACAACTAGAACAACTACAGCAACAATATAAAGAACAAAAATACAGGGACAAACAAAAGAGAAATTTAGACAAGAACAAATTAGCAAAGCCCCAGAATCAAAAGCAACAAAAAATCCATGTATAACAAATACAGAGAACTCATCAGCCATGACCAAAGCAAAACTAACAACAGAGGGAAGACCAGGAAAATATGCAAATGGAATTACAAGAGGGAATTGAAGGAGAACCAATAACCAACTTACCAACCTGAGTATATCAAGAAAATGAAACATCAGACTACACAAGGGAAAACGTCAAGAGGAGAGAAAAAAGACGAAGGAAAAAGGAAGAAGACAAATTAAAGATGGCAGGAGATATTTTCTTTGAAGATGACGATTTTATAGAATTAAAATATATTTAAGAAATGGAAAGTTATAGCAATAACACATACAATATACAATATATAAAACATTTACTAATAGGGCAGGAGGACTTCCCTAACTGGTCTGAAAATATCAACATAGTAGAGGGCGCCATCCCCACAATAATGATGCCCCAGTCAGAGGTCTCGCTAGGATTTTAAAACTAGGAGTCCAAGACTTCCACGTTGGTAAAAATATGAGTCCCACGAGCAAAGGGTGCAGTCCTGCCCCAGATAATGTTGACTTTGCTGATTAGAAGAATTGTTTGTTGCCATTGAGTTTAATTTCCACTTTCTTTACAACACCAACAACATGTACAGCCCTGTAAGCATATTCGGCGCGCCTGGTGAATATGCACAACGACTTGTCATATTTCTGTAAACAGTGAATCACGTGATATTTTGGTTGAAAATTAAGTTTTTGGCTAAAATGATGATAAAAATATTTGAAAGTAATTCCCATAGTCCGATGAATAAACATTACATCTTTTTTTCAAAGCCATGCGCAGAATAGATCGCCATATATGGAGTCGTGAAAACAAAGTGATTGGTTTCCTGTTTGTCCAAAATTAGTGTTATTTTGAACAGAATATATTGGTGACAAATGCTGCTTTTCAATTCATAAGCATTGCAGAATTTTATTTTCGTCAACTGAATTCGGTATGGGTTTTGCGCCAATATTGGTCACCTTAGATGCACAGAATAGCCAGACAGTGGTGTAACTCTTATTACCGGTAGTCCTTCAGGGTGAGACAGATTTTTGTCAATCCAATAAATGGTCTTAACTGCCTCCACCCAGAAAATCTAGAGCACATCTTTAACACCTGCCCCAGATGCAGAGGACAAAGAGCTAGATTTAAAGCCCAGCAAAAATCACATAGATTCACCATCGACCTACCCAGAAATTCTCACAGAATAAAATCACAACAAGGGCATCACATAGCACAGCATTATTAATTATCTAACTGACATCGGAAAGAGGGAAGGCCTTTAAACATAAACTAAACCCCGCCCCCCCCCCATCAGCAAAAGGCCATATACCACCAAAACATATTACAAAAACGAAAATATCCACACCTTGCAGACATTGCCCTTCACATGGGATCATTGATGGGCATCACACCTCACTAAAAAATAATAAAAAAAAACAATTATCATTTTTTGGTTTGTTCTTTAAAAGCAAATAAAACAAAACAAACAGAATCCACAACATGTAGGCACTGCCCTTCACATGGGTTCATTGAGGCATTATAACTCACATGGGTTCATTGAGGCATAAAAGGTACGGTGTACAAACAAAAAAAAGAAATATATATATATATATATATATATATATATATATATATATATATATATATATATATATATATAATTAATTTTTAAAATAAAAGAAATAAAACAAATTATTATTTTTTCAAATAAATATATCTTATTTTTATTAAATTAAAAAATAACTTAAAATATTAAATTATAGAACACAAACTAATTATCATTTGTTTCAACAACTAAAATAATAATAACAACAACAACAAAAAAAAACATCCAGGATACAAACATTTTTTAACCCAAAGGCAACCACAGATTAGCTATAGAATCATCCAAACATCACCCCACACAACATTAAAAACCACTCTACACTCAAATAAGACCCTTAAATTCAGAAAATATAAGGTTGTCTAAACCCAGGACCATCATGTCTCGCTGCACAAGACAGCAACATAAAAAAAGTACTAAGAAATAATAGATAGGACCCAAAACTTTAGGCAATACAAAGTGATCCAAACCCCAGTGGTCGTCATGCCCAGTCGCACAAGGTGGCAACTCAATATTTAGGAATACCAGTTAGGAACCCCATATTAGAAAATATAAGGTGGCCCAAACTCCAGGACCATCAGGCCCAACTGTACAATGTGGCACAACCTGCAACCAATGCCTTGTACAACAACGTTAACCAAAGAAGAGATCCTCAACTACGGTTCGTCCCCACTGAAATTAGACAAACCAGAAAATGAAAAAATCCCACATGTCTATTCACTAAGCGGTCGTCTGAGGAGGGAAATCTTAACACCAAGCATCACAGGATACATGGGTCACAGCAAGTCTAATGAATTTCAGCACGGGAGATAAAAATGCATACCCTGGAAAAAAGACATGTTCTTGGAACTTTGGCGCCAACAGGAGGAAATAAGACCTGTGCAGACACAAGAAAAAACATATGGAAGCCTTCATATACCGGTAGCAGCTATTCACCCTGGAAGATGCCCGTACAACAAAAGCAAGGGTTCTCATTTTGGCAAGAGAACCCATTTTGACTAATCTCTGTCTCAAACCTAATTGTCTTTGTCTTGGTACCATCATCAACATTATTATTCCTTGATTTATTCCTAATATTTACTGACCATTTTATAAAAGTCACTCAGACAATAAGTTTAGGGAATTAAACATGTACTAGAATAATTTTGAGATGTGAAAAAAGAAATTTGACAAACTCAAATTATTTGACTCAATTGCACAGGTGGCTTACACAATTTTGGTTTTTAACGTTCAATAGAATAACTTGATTAAAATGTTAATTCAGTACGGGGTGGCGTTTCAAGAGCACTGTGCAATAGCGCCTTCTTTTCTTTTGGTTTTTCGCCTCTTTTTCCACTCCTGGACAGCAAATTGTGCGAAGATGAGGAATCACATCACAATTAATGCTTCCAGTTCAGTACCCACGAATGTAGTTCTAGTCTATTTTTAGAACATTTTTTCCTCTCTCCTTTTGATGGTGATAGAAGAGTTATATTGATGCATCTTTGATATGGATTTAAAGTTAATTGTTTATTCTTGAGAATAGGAACTCTGAGAGTGGTTGTCTGTGTGTAATTTGGCGACAGTGCACATGGAGTAATAAGGCCTTGGTGATGATCCGGAAGTGAAATATGTGGTCTGTATACATGCTGTTCTGTTTACAGTGCAGCCTTTCAAAAAAATGCTGATCAACCCCTGACAAGAATTTCACCGTGAAGTCATCTTTGGGGGTAATTTAGATTTTCATATGATTTGTATTGATTGTCACACTGTGGAAAGGTCAGTGCTGTGAAATATATGTAGAGAACATATAGTAAAATTAATTGTGGTGTATGGCCATGTGAAACATTTTTCACCCGCCATATTACAGGTGACCAGATGCAACGTCATAAGTCGTTGACCAATCACGACTGGCGTCACATATTGCATTGGTTTTCATTTAGCAGTTTGATATTGACATTAAAAAATAACATGAGTGCGAGCTGGGTACTAATTCCACTCGTGTAAGTAGCCTACCATTCAGGTCGCTATGGCCTATTTTGTCCCAAGACCTGACGGCCTAATTGAAGAGTGCGTTTATCTCACATTAATTCGTGGAGACGTGGCACCGTCCCTAGTACTAATTAATAGTCGACTTTTGGGTATTAACCAGACGCACATGCCCTTATAGGCGCAAGCGTCTATAATTTCAATCATCATCATCATCATCATCAGCATCATCATCATCATCTAGTTAACATCAAAGTGAAACACGGGATGTCTTTCATCAATCTAGCTAACATCAAAACAGAAATATGGGATGTCTTTCATGAATCTAGCCAACATCAAAAAGACTTGGGGGATATGTAGTTCCAAATTAGCAAATATGTATGTGTGCTAGTATTTATGCTTTCCTGAAACATCATATATGCTTTTGTATAATCTCTATTTAGTTCAATAAAATTGCATCGAGGTATTGAAAACTATTAGTTCTAACGGACATTTGTGTTTAATTGGTATTGCTTTATTTTGGTTATTATTTCTGATATGTCCCCACACTTCAAAAACAATAAAACATGTATTGGTCATTGTTCAGATGCATTTATCCGTGATTGTCTTCATGCTGGATGAAGTATATTGGCGTGTATTGTTCGCCATCTACTTTAATTAGTTTAAACGTTATGTCTTTGACATTGCTAATTTATTTCAATATCATTTGCTATTGACAGGGACAATTCAAATTTTGGTCCCCATCAGATAATTCGTTAAACTTACCTATAGTTATTCTTTTTGCTCTTGTATTGTATTGTAAAGGAGGATTTATGTCGAAAATTATGGAGTGTTCGACACCGTTAAATACATTTTTTATATCACCATATACATAAAAATCTAATGGATTATGTTAGAAAGAAGTATTTATGTCGCGATATTCACCAAAATACAAGATAAAGATCGAAACCTTTATATATCCAGTCATTAGCAGCTGTCGTCTTGCAAACCCAGTGGTACAAGTAGTTTTACATCCTGTATATAAGGCATTTCTGCTATGTAATCTTGTAAAAGGATCTCCGTTTGTTTATATTATATCTGACAGAAGAACGGTTTAGTGTTTGAATACTGTATAACAAAACAAATAATTTCACTATTTTGTAATCCAAGATATGTTTCTTGCTGAAGAGTTTGTATAACTATTGGACCATAATGGCGAGTGGTGCGAATGTTAGAGGTGCCCCTCTGGAATGTTCTTTACTGGTGTCCATACTTTACTACAGAAAGATTATATGACATTTGGCAGACTCCGTATTACTTCCCCGTTACTGATCTCAAAATAAGCTTTGTGAAAAGTTTTTAACATGACACTAATGTGAGGAAAAATAATATGAAATTTTCAAACGCAAAATTAGGTTTCTGACGACGCTCCCTTAGCCTGCCGCTCGGGTTAGAGGGAGGATGAAGTGGGAATGCGCATCCCTCTCACGCTGCCACTGATTTGATACTAATCCAATTATGGTACTAACGTATGACAGAAAGAAGGAAAACACGTGATTATCCATCAGAAATCGGGCACTATGAAGAAGACTCCTTACGCTATTGATTAATGATATATTAGCATTAACAGCAAACTTTGCAATGACCCCCTTTGTAATCCAAGGCAAATCTGAAAGAAACCATTACATGTTACTAACTGCATATCTTTATCCATAATGATCTTTATCCATAGCGATCATTGTTATTTTGTAGTGTATACTTTATTGTATTACTAACATGCACAAGGTATTGAAACGTCACAAACGTACTAATAGAAGGATCATATTAAAAAGAAAGAAACCATTAATGTTACTAATTGGATATCTTTATGCATCATTTATAATACCGATCATCGTTACTGTTATTATATTATTTTATTGTATTACTAACATGCACAAGGTATTGAAACGTCACAAACGTACTAATAGAAGGATCATATTAAAAATATTAAAATATGAAAAGACAATATGCAATATGGCAAGGCAGCATTCTTTACTTATATATATATATATATATATATATATATATATATATATATATATATATATATATATATACCTTCCAAAATTTGTTTAGTACCCATGAGAATCATAAGGGGCAATTTACAGCAAGAGATATCACAGTACAGAGTTTTGCAAGAATAATAGACGAGCGGGTTCTTGTGTAACCACATTACGCACCTGGCACTATGTTTTTCCTAATTTTAAGTTAAGAAAAAAGAAGGGAAAATAAGAGTATTGAGAGATATACGCCATCTGCATTCAACCTTGAATAAGCAAAGCAAATGACCACCAAAAATTTGGACAAGATGTTAAAGTTGCAGGAAGTCGTGGATACAACAGGCATAGTAAAGGTATTGCTAATCAGAATTAACAATGGTGCCTGTAATCCACTTATTTTAAAATGGAAAGGAATAATTTAAAAAAGACGACGGAACAACTCAGAAAAATGATTACAGAAAAACAGAAGAAAAGGCAGATATAGAAGACAAAGAGATGATGAAAGCATAAAATGAGAAGGTAGAAATAGAAGAGGAAAATGACAAGAGGAAGAAATATGTGATAGAGGAGAAGACGAAAGAAGAGGAGGAGGAAAAGGAGAAGAAAAAAAAAGAATACGAATGATATGTGTAAGATAACGTTTTGGTAGAGGAAACGAAGATATTAGACCAGAAAAAATACCAAGGGCCCTTTTCAGAGGCACTCCATTGCTTCGAAAAGATATATTTATTCTCTTTGTCACATATGTGCATCCTGCTTTGTCTATGTGTATATCCCTTCCCGCCAAGCGTTCTAACTTTTGTCCCGCTGTTTGGTCCACTTCTGGTCAGCCTCATGACGTCAATTGCAATTATCGCTAAACGGTCCCAGACCTTTGTTGCTATACCGTCCCAATATTGTCTGGTTGATCTCTTGTCCCATCATCCATGTTAAATTTCCTTATGTTAAATTCCCCTTGTCACCAGGGTACAACCCACTCTCCCCAAAATTAACACAGAAGTCCCATTGTCGCCAAAGTATCCCACTACACTACTATTCAAGCCTTTATTATTCATGCGTCACAAACACCCACGTAATAATAACTACCCAATCAATTGTTTTTTTTTTATTTCGTAATATACATTTAGACACTTTGAATTAAAAAGGCTATCGAATGAATCAAGATAACAATGTATCAATACCCGTTTGATAAATACAATACAATGTGTTGTTATAATGCTTGGTAAGATATCATATAACCATACTAATCTAGCACCTAATATACGTATGAATAGTAACGTTCATAACATGAAGAAAACATCGATCAAACAACCGTGTGTTAATAGCTTGGGTTTATGATTGCCTTTCTAGCTTTGGATGGAATCTGGAAGCTCATATCGTAATCAGAAAGCAATAGACGATATTTAGTGAAGTGCAATATGTATTGTTTAATATTGGATGCTCTGAATTTAAATAATTGCATAGTCATACAACAAAACATTTGAGAATTCATTAAGTATGTAAATCTTCGAAACACGTGTAGAAAGCTGCATGAAATACAAAATATCTTAAATATATACAGATCTATGAAAATTCAAATAGACCATACATGCTATAAAGACGCAGTAAATTCTTACACTGACAAAAATCTTTTTTTTTCTTGATTCAGTAAAATGCATCATTGTGAAATGGATACTTATCGGAGCTGTAGGATATGCAGCTCGGTGACTAATGCACCTCTGAGACTGTATGTGGTATTGCTGCTATTCGTACAATTGGTATATATACCTGAAATACATGCCGAGACATCGGATAACGCGAAGAGACTTCTTGTCACACTTTTGACAACAGATGGCTATAACAATATGGTTAGACCTATTTACGACCTAACGCAGGCAGTAGGTGTCAATCTTAGTCTCCATGTGACAGGAATATTAGAACTTGACTCACAGAAGGAAAGTCTGATCACGTCCGGATTCCTTATTGTTTCGTGGAACGATTATTACTTGCAATGGGACCCATCTGAATATAACGAGACGACCTACATATTTATGCGCCCAGATTTGGTATGGAAACCAGATGTATCTCTGAAAAACGCTATTTCCGAAGTCAAAGGTCTTGGCTCCAGTGAGTTATTGCTTACCGTTGATCATGAGGGATACGTCTCTTGGTGGCCTTACACGGTATGTATATCTTTTTATATCGTACATGAGAAACGCCTTATTAAACTATCGACCTTGTACAAATGCGGAGAGGGATAATATTTTATACTCGTTAGTAGAACATCTTTCCATCTACATTAGAAGCACATTCTTTTCGGAAACCACACAATGTGTAACACTAGTGCTGAGGATCGGGATACGTAAAGACCTTTAGCAACGCTAAAAATCAGCGCACCTTTCATTCCTTCAAACAATGAATGTTTTGTTCGAGCTTCTCGTTGCAAACGGCACACGTGTCGAAGTTTCGTTTGGTCTGTGAAAATGTAATATTACTGCACGATTTCATTTCTGTTGGAAGCTTATGCGCAATAAATAGTAAAAAAACACCTTGAGAAATACTAATTATAGAGCTATCAAAATGTAGTTTATTTCTAGAAATTCCGCGGTAAACCATACTTGATGATTATATTTTAACATAAAACTATTACCAAAATATAAACGTAGGAAGACAATTAGCGAAGTGGTTGAGGGAAAACCAATATGACCTTTAAGTTCATCACAGCGACCATTACAATACAGTAAAATATATGGACAATAAATATAAAAATCTGTTAATGTGTTGAGTATGATGAAATAATAGAAATTTCAAAGACATCAAATCAGAAATAAAATAAATCAGCAAACCATATTGCTTGTATCTTTTTTGATTAAATTAATATTACAATGATCATATATGTTTAATAAGAGATTTTAAAAGAAATACATTATTAATTGAAGCATATACGGTTGAAAATAAAACGATACCAAGGAGGCTTTCGGGGACGTAAGTATCGTTAATAAGTGACATTTACTTCCACTCAATGCTTGTTCCTCAAGTATGAAAGTGCAGATGAACTGATTTGCTTGATATAATGGGAATGTGAAAACAAAAACGGATACATTTCTGACATAATTTAACAAATCATTACATGTGAAACTGTTTTGCACGTTAAAAGTATCTTTGCAGACTGTTTTCCTATTCTGGCAATTTGATTTACTTCATGACACTTGTATTCCCCAGTTCAAGTTAGATTCTACGGTGTACTGAAGTGATTCCAAGACACCGCGGCTTCGATTTTACGTAAGGAACCAATGGCAAACAACACCCACACCCGATCATTCGTATGGAGCATATGCAACAAATTCTATTCTTTGAACCAGTCAGGCGAAACCGAAACGCCATAGAAACCTGTAACCCTGGATCAACAGACAAGATAGAACAGATTCCTTCTTCCAGAATTCAGATCACAGTTTTAATGTTCAACCTTGCGCACAGACATATGCAAAACAGTTAAAACTATATTCCAAATAATTCTTGTTAATTAAATCAAACGAAAGCGATCGTTGACTGTTGCTCCAGTACCAATGCAGGTAGCATAATATTTACAAGCTAATGTAATGCTGTCTAACATGCAAATAGAATAAACATTTACGAAAGCGACAGAATATATAAAAACACTTTAACTTAAGGATTTGGAAATTCATATATGACGCTTTCAATTTCGTTCCTGCGAAAATTAAAGCGAATTAGCTAACTTATCAAACGATCCACGCAGGAAAGGAATACGTTGTTTATAGAATGTTCTAACAACATAAAAAGTCATCATAATATGTTGACTAGATATGTATAAAAATCATATCACTGACATTGTATAAGGCACTTTGCACGAACAACCTGAACACAAAATAAGAGAAAGTACAATATGGGCATTTGACAGGACTGAATATTTAACATTGCACATATATGAATATCATATACAGATTTGCCTGAATTGATTAAGAACAGCTTGGTCTGTATAAACGTAAAAGCTAAAAATACTATACGATTCGTTATGCTGCGTAAAAGGCTATAGTGATGGCGTAGATAAACACTCAAGCATAAATTTAGGTGAATAAAATTGTTGGCGGAATAGATGTCCTGAATAGAGAGAGGACATTAGGATAATATCTAATGACTGTGACACATCTGTACTATGAATTTATAGCGCTGTAACTAAACAAGACATTAATGTACAGCTTTCTAATACAGCAAGATAAAACACAAGCAGCTTGACAGAATAAGACCAAGAATGCTTCAATGTGTAACCAGTTAGAAAGACATGGATATTTTAGTTGGTTTAAAATTAAATGTTACTCTGAACTTTGTCCTATACACAGCAATTTGCATCGCTAAAATGCCAGAATCTTGCGTATTACCCATACCTGATGGTAATATAAATTTATCATTCGTGACACATTGTCCAATCAACGCTTGTTTCCTTACCGAATCAGGTAACCACACATATTAGTACATAATGAAAATGTTGTCATTCTAATTGAAAAGCTTACCACTTGTATTGGGAATGACGAATGGTCTACCTAAAGTGTTTACCACTGCAATGTCTCCTTGTGACGCAAAGTATATTTATTCGTATTTTGCCTGTTATTCTGAAGGCGGATACAAATAGCTTATGTTCGACCGTAGTGTTTTTTCTTCAACTTTTGCCATACCTACATGTGTTCATTAAGCATGCGTGTAAACGCTACCTAAATTTACCAAGTGAAGATGATAACACATCAGTGGGGTTATTGAAGTTAATATGTCCTGGCGATGGACCATATTTATTTCAAAATAGAATTCTTATCAATTCAAAGTCAGATAGACAGTACATAAATTGGCGAATAACTCGATTTTAATGATGAGAAAAGATTGGAATGACGATGAATACGACGACACGTTTATTGAAACATTGGTCACATTAAGATTTGACAGGCTCTAAAAATGGTTATGTTATGTTATAGTTCATTAAAATAAAGGTAAAGGTGTTTTTAACGTTTGCCCATCAGTTTATCAAACCTCTGAAGTTTACTCATAATCTAATTCTTTTCTTTCAGATTTTCCAATCTACTTGTAAAGTGGATATCACTTACTTCCCGTTCGATACTCAAACTTGCAGCCTAATATTCACGGCTTGGAGTTATTATAATTATAAGTAGAGCTTAGGCAGGAAACGGATGTAGTTATGCTTACTATGAGGAGAATTCTGTATGGGACGTGGTTGGCTCAAACGTATATAAATTAACGCATTCCACAGAATCCACATTGGTATTTAAGTTGATGTTAAAACGGAAACCTCTCTTCTATCTATTAAATGTCATAATACCAGTCATAATGTTGTCTATTCTGAACGCATGCGTATTCGTACTTCCTGCGAAATCGTCAGAAAAAGCGTCGTTTGCCGTGACTGTATTCCTCTCTTTGGCCGTCTTTTTGACAATTGTCACGTCAACGCTGCCACAGAATTCGGACAATGTTTCTTATCTCGGAATTTATTTGGTAATAATGACCGGGTTCAGCACTTCGACCTTTATTTTGACACTGTTGCAACTTGGTTTGCATTGCAGAGATGAGAATACAGACCCAGTCTCATGGTGGCTAATCAAACTGCAAAAGTTTGTGGACAGAGTTCGATGCAGAAGATGTAACAAGGTACACCCGGCTGCGCAAGCTGAAAATGGACATACTATTTCCGTTTCTGAGTACACATCTACAAAGGAAGTAAAGACGGCTGAAGTGAAAGTGATACCATCAAGTGAGAGAGATACAACGTTGGAAGTTACATGGAACAAAGTTTCTAATTCTCTCGACTTCATTCTTTTCTGGCTTTACTTTACAGCAGTTATTTCCACAACAGTGGCTATGTTATTCATTATGGCAAAAAGCACCCAATAGGAAAATAACTTTGTATACATTTGTTATGCTTATGCTGTAGTGAAGATATGAATCCTTTAACCAAATTTGCATTCGTATATCAAGATTGATTAGGTAATGTCAAAAGTAATAAAATCGAAAGTAGAGTCACCAGGTGAGAGGGATACATAATCTGAACGTATGTGGAAAAGTACCTTCAGTGCATTCGACTTTTCTCTTTTCTGACTTATGTATGAATTTTTTATCCGCCATTTCAAAGAATGCTAAATAACACATAACTTTGTATACATGTCTGAGGCATTGCCTCGCATTCGCTACATTGCTTGGTTATATTGTACTTAACGGTATTACTAAAAATGTGGAACGTTGAACTCAATTTTTACCTGAATGAAAGCACAACTTATTACACAACATATGGCAGCATCCTATTTGTATAATGGCCAATATTCTGAACGGAATCAGAAATGTGATTTCAGCAAACATGTTTTAAGATTCACTCTTGGTGCATGTGAGATATCTAACTCATGGTGACTGTCCAACGTTTGCTTTCCTTATTAATCACACCGCTAATGACAACTATCCACATTTAGTTTAAAACAATAGTTAAAATCGTTCGGTTAAATCGATTATCTAATAGATTGCTTAGTATTTTGCCATACTTGTCCATTTAGCTTGTAAAATATTAACATCCGAATTCTGACTTGAGATCTTTCTAATAACTATTTAATTTATTTTTTTGTAAACTTTCAATGTATAAATATGATAACCATCATGTGAGCTCGCACTTGCTTATAAGAATCGTACAAATTTCCTAATAATTCTAAACGATAAAAAGCACCATTTAAAAAGGCTTCATTAGCTAAATGCAATAAACTTTGATGTTCATAAGATTTTTACATTAAACAAAATCCTTTTTTCAGCTGCAGCAATACAAAGAAACAAACAACATTTGGATGCATTTTATGATACTAATTGTGCAACATCATCTGTTGATATTTGATTACATGTAAAACATTTTAGAATACAATATATTCGACAAACAAGTCAAAAAGTATCTAAACGCATGAACCAATATAGATGTAATCTTAATAATTTTATTGATCAATTTTTTTTTCATTTTTGTGTCACCTCACACTTTAATCACGGTTACCACACTTTACGAAATTTTTCGTTTCAGCCTAGTGATGTAGTTAATTCGGAGATGGAACGTCTCTTGAAGGAAACATTGGATTCACCCTCTTGATTTATATAAATCCTAAAGGTCTAAATTCAAAATGTTATGTCACACAACATTAATTAATATATTATAAATGCATTTAGAATCTTATATATTTTTGTTTTTAATGAGTATAAAATGTAACCGAAGCTACATAATTTTCATTTTATTTGCATAATATTAGCAGTATTACAAAGATTGAAGTATTCTACAAAATGAATAATTATTTATTATATATTTTGAATTTATTATATGCTAACTATTAACCATGCTATTAAAAATTCTATTATTTTGCTTTTATCAGATTTTCATCGTTCAAGATTATTTTATAAATTAGAGCCATATTGAATTCTTTTCAAACTACTGTACTGAGGGTCATATAAATAAAATTGTTTAACCTAATATATTTTGCATTTACTAATTTGATACTGTCAATTAAAACAAATTAACTTTAAAAATGTTAAGTACTGAAACCGTTTATCTCTGTTTATTCATAAAGTTCCAGTGTTATGTATTTTATGTATGTAAATGTATTTATGTATTTTTTCCATACTATATAACCATTTTGTTCATGCCAACTATACATTTAAAATTATCACGATAACGATTTTAAGCGGTGCCGTCATCTTACATGTTGTTTATATCTTTGACTACATAGAAACAAGAGTTATTATATATTCATTTTTGTCTCCGTTAACTTTAGGACTGTTCAGTATTTTGCGTTACTAAACACTTTAATACTGTACGAGACGTGCGTCTAAAAATAGTATAGTGTAGAAAGAACTACTTTGTAAACATAAAATATACACTCAAGTAGTAGAGGCTTTAGGTTTAGTTTATTAGAATTGTTTGTGGATGAACTAAAACGACTGTTTCGTCTCGTTGAAAGTAAAGATGACAGAGTGAACAATGTGGCCATGTTTACTCAGTCGCAAATTAAATTTTCAAAGAAGCAAATGAACGTAAGTTATATTCGCAATGTCAACAACAAATGCGAGATGCAAAATTTTATCTAACATTCTGATTATATAAGCAAATATTTAGTAGACATGTTCGGAACTTTTCGGAAATGGACTGTTTCAGACTATGACCAGACTTGTCGGGGGTAAATTACAAGAGCAGGAAACGCATATTGAGGCCATAGGTTATCGCATTTTTGTCACAAACATTTATTTTATAAGTCATTTTAGGAAACATTGCAGTTGGTGGTTTTGATAGAAAAGCAAGGATCTAAGATCCAATAAGCCAAAACGACGGATAACTTCTGTTTCTGCTGCATGAACTGACTGTCATTCACCATCTGCTTTGCAATTTCCCAAGTTAATTTTATCAGATTTAGGCTAGCGATAGATGCCATACCCGTTATAACACAGCTGGAGACCCTACAAATAACATGCTACTAACAAGGCGTAATTATGTAATTTTAGCTGGTAATAAGAATGGCAAAAATATGCTTCTTTTGTTGGATCTTGACTTTCCTCAAAGTATATTTTCTTAGTTCTGCAAATGCGAATTACACGAGCTATGTCATGGGTTCTGAAACTTGATCACAAAGCACGAGATTGTACTGTAATTTCGACTGCATTTCAAACCGAAATTGCATTCTACTTAATGCACACAGAATTTGTTTATTGTGTGTGTGTGTGTGTGTGTGTGTGTGTGTGTGGATAGATACATACGTACGTACGTATGTATGTATGTATGTATGTATGTATGTATGTATGTATGTATGTATGTATGTATGTATGTATGTATGTATGTATGTATGTATGTTGCAGATGAATGATGATAAAACTGAGGCTATTCTGATCACAACACAAAGACTTTCTCATTCACATCCTTTACCTCAGACAATAAATATCAGCAACACCAATATTAAATTCTCACAGTCAGTACGGAATCTAGGCGTTACTCTAGACAGTACTCTCACATTGCACCAACATATCATGAACATATGCAAGGCTGCATATCTTGAATTGAGACGCATCAGTTCTATTCGTAAAAATTATTCAGATGATGCCTCTAAAACAAGTGTGTGTTCATTAGTACTTACAAGACTGGACTATTCTAACTCAATTTTGTCTGGTTCGTCACAATATTTACTTCAGAAACTTCAAAAAGTTCAAAACACAGCTGCACGGATCATCTTTAGAGTACCTTGATCAGAACACACCTCACCACTGCTCTGTACCCTACATTGGCTCTCAGTTCGATACAGAATCATATACACAATTTGTTCTCTGTGCTATGTTTCAATAACAGACTCCAATCCAACATGCCTATCCAGCCTCACCCATGTGTATACATCAGCTAGATCCTTACGCTCCTCTTCTGATAATAGTATACTCATTGTTCCCAAGGTGAAAACAAAGTCATATGGACAACGTTTGTTTGCACACCAGGGCCCGGCGACGTGGAACGAATTGCCCATTGAAATTAGACACAAAGACACAGTGGTCCCTTTTAAGAGTGCTCTTAAGACTCACCTGTCTCGACTGCAGGGACAAACTTAGCGACCTAATCATGTTTTGTATCTTATATGTGTTCAGCATGTTTTTATGTTTTCCAATTTCATTGTTTTTGTCATTTGTTGTTCTGTAGTGTAGTCATATCATTATTGATGGTGTAAAGCGCTTAGAGCTTCGTAAGATTAGGCGCTATACAAAGTCCTCATTATTATTATTATGTATGTGTGTGTGTGTTGTGTGGATATATATATATATATACACACACACATACATACATACATACATACATACATATATATATATATATATATATATATATATATATATATATATATATATATAGATATATATATATATATATATATATATATATATATATATATATATATATATATATAGATATATATATATATATATATATATATATATATATATATATATATATATATATATATATATATATATATATATATATGTATGTGTGTGTGTGTGTGTGTGTGTGTGTGTGTGTGTGTGTGTGTGTGTGTGTGTGTGTCTCTCTCTCATATATTAATACTCAATATTTGTAAATCTAGAACGTTTAATCCATTATTTTATGTTGGTAAATAGCACCGTAATGAACATCGTCCACGAAGCATTTCTCATTTCATCATTTCTTTCCGTTTAAAACATGAGCATGTTTATAATAACTGTGTGAGACCCGGGTTATTTCTATTTGGTTGATTCTGCATATATATGTTTTTGTCTGACCTAATTTCTTTTTTTAACATCAGTCTTGTCATAATAGATGCATATACAATAACAAAGTAATCTAATTTTTCATGTTCTTCAATTCACTTTATCATTTTCCTTTATATTGTATGGCTAATCTTGCGCAACGTAGACTCTTTGGATGTTTTAAGAGGCCCGTAAATATGCAAATATATCATCATCATCATCATCATCATCATCATCTAGACCTTAAAGCAAACATGATATTTTGCTTAGCTGTTTATTGTAGTGGTCAAACCTTTATAATACAACCATTTTTGGAAAGTGAAGTACTTTCCAAAAGATGTCATTTTCAAAATGAACCAGAGTTAAATGATTAACGGGACGCAGCCATACTAATCGCTCGATTACGTAATCGCCTAAAATAAAATAAAATTTCCTAGTTATATTGATATCTGTGTTTATTGACGGTCAGTGAAAAAATTATATTTATATTATGTTATTTATATAAATTATATGAATGATGTCTTGCCATATTGTCTTATCATATTGTAATATTTTTTATACGAACCTTCTCTTAGGACGTTTGTGACGTTTCAATACCTTGTGCGTGGTAGTAATTTAATAAAGTAATACAATAAAAATAACGATGATCGTTATTATAAGCGATGCATGAAGATATCCAATTAGTAACACTAATGGTTGCTTTCAAATTTGCCTAGATTACAAAGGGGTACCATTGCAAAGTTTTCTGTGAATGATAATATATCTTTTATCAATAATCAATAATTCAAGGAGTCTTCTTCATAGTTTCCGATTTCTGATGGATAATCACGTGTTTTCCTTATACCTGCCACACGCTAGTACCATAATTGCACTAGTATCAAATCAGTGGCGGCGTGATGGGGATGAGCATTCCAACCTCACACACCCTCCAATCCCGGCGGCATGCTAATGTGAGCGTCGTCAGAAACTTAATTTTGCATTTGAAAATGTCATACTATCTTTCCTCACATTAGTGTCATGTTAATTTTTTCCACAAAGCTTATTTTAAAATCAGCAACGAGGAAGTAAGATGGAATCTGTCAAATGCGATATAAACTGTTATTTGTGGTAAAGTACGGACACCAATAAAGAACATTGCAGAGGGGCACCGCTAACATTCGCGCTTCTCGCCATTATGGTCAAACAGTTATGCAGACTCTACAGCAAAAAACATATCTTAGCTTAAGAATTCCTGGTTTTGTTATAAAATATTTAAACACTGAACCGATCTTCTGTTAGATGTAATAGAAGCAAACGGAGATCCTTTTACAAGATGACATGACATAAATGCCTTATATACATGTATATAACCGCTCCGGTGGCCTAGTGGTTAGAGCGTCCGCCCCGGAAGCGGGAGGTCGTCGGTTCGATCCACGGCCGAGTCATACCAAAGACTTACAAAAATGGTAATAACAGCTGCCTCGCTTGACGCTCAGCATTAAGAGGTTAGTGTTAGGACTGGTCGGTCTGGTGTCAGGATAATGTGACTGGGTGAGACATCATGCTACATGTCTGCGGCATGATGTCTCAGTGCTAGACATCACTATAAACTGCCTCACTGCAGACATCGTAGCGATATGACTGAAAAATTGTTAAAGCTACGTTAAAAATCCTAATCAAACAAACAAACATACATGTATATAATATAAAACTACTTGTACCACTCGGTTTGCAAGATGGCAGCTACTCATGACTGGAGATATATAGGTTTCAATCTTTTCCCATTATCTTGTATTTTTGGTGAATGTCATGACATAAATACTTCTTTCTAACATAATCCATTTATTTTTATGGATATCGTGACAATCATGCAAGGTAGTGTACAGGGAGGGCGAAGGAGAGGAAGACAGAGGAAAAGATGGGAGGATAACATCTCAGAGTGGATAGGTCTGAAGCTGAGTGACACAGTGAGAGTAGCAGAGAACAGATTGGAATGGAGGAAGCTGGTTGTCAGGTCATCAGTGGAGCCCCAACGGTCGACAAGACATAGGGATAGATAGATAGATACATATAAATAATGTATTCAGTGGTGTCGAACACTCCATAATTTTCAAAATAAATCCTCCTCTGCAATACATTACGAGAGCAGGCAGAAATAATAACTGCAGGTCATTTAACGAATTATCTGATGGAGACCAAAATTTGAATTGTCTCTGTCAATAGCAAATGATATTGAAATAAATTTAGCAATGCCAAATACATGTAGTGTGAACTAATTAAAGTAGATGGCGCACAATATACGCCAATATTATTCATCCAGCATGAAGACAAACACGGAGTATTGCATCTGAACAATGACCAATACATGTTTTATTGTTTTCAAGTGTGTTGTTATATATGAAGTAATAACCAAAATAAAACAAGGCAAATCTTAAACATTGTCTGTTAGAACTAATAGTTTTCAACAACTCAATGCAATTTTATTGAATTAAATAGAGATTATCAAAAAGCATATATGATGTTTCAAAATGTCTTACATACTGTCGCACATACACAGCTGCTAATTTGGATCCATATGACCACCTATGTCTATTTGATGTGAGTTAGAGTGATGAAAGACATCCCATATTTCAATGTAGATTGTTGAGAAACCTCATATTTCAATTTGATGTTATCTAGGTTACAAAAGGAGTCCACATCAAAGCTGGCTGTGAATTCTGCTATATCATTAGATAATAATCAGCAATCAACGGAGTCCTTGTCATTGTGCTAAAGATCTGGTGGAATGCAAATATGTTTTATCAAAATTCCCTATATCCATCTCACCCTAGTACATTAATAGGATTTGTTTGATCTGAGTGGCTACACGACGTGGGAAACAAATACACCCCTCCCCCTAAACTATTGTTTTCAAAAGGTTCAAACATTTAACAGATTTCAAATCACTTGTAACAGTGCCAAACAAAGATTCAATTACATCAGTAAATGCTAGAAGTGCCAAATTATAGGTATAAACACTTTTTTATACCAATGACTTTGGAAAACGAAAGTTACTAATGACTTTAAATAAACAAGAGTCCATCGTTCTGCCATTAGTTAGTTTGAAGTATATTGGAATCTAATACGATATTTCGTGGTTTCAAACATTCCATAATTTCAGACACAAAAAATCCTATACAATATAATGCAAGAGCAGATAGAATATATGCAGGTACTTTTAACATTGATTACATTACCTGACGGATGCCAAAAGTTGAAATGACACTGTTAATAGGTACTGATATTGAAACAAATTTAGCAATGCATTACGCAGTTTGCACTAATGAATATATATTTAAGAACAATATTAAAATAAGATATTTTCGTCATTAACATTAGATTTCATTAATGGAGAACCAAACCACTATATATATATATATATATATATATATATATATATATATATATATATATATATATATATATATATATATATATATATATATATTGAGCATGTGCATTTCTTTTAAGGAATTCTTAGATTTGTCTGATTACTTGTTTCTTTATGGGAAATCGGTGCTGGAAATTTATTCCTCTGCCCGAATTAATTAGCCAATTATTAGGAGCCAACGCCAGGGAGAGAAATTTATGGGAGTTTCTATGATGCCATAGTTTACATTTAATGAATTCAGGTCAGAGTATCTGCTGACGACGGAACAGTCCCTTTTCGCTTATTCCACGGTGTAATTTAGCAGTCTCCAACTTTAAATACTACACCTGGAGTCACACGATCAATTCACACAATGAAATTTTAAAACGGTCAGTAGGCACCATTTATGTTGCCATGGTGGCAAATGTGATACAGTTATACAGGCAAAATGTGACTTAAAACCATTTTTTGTCCGGCGTAAGTTGGCACAGTAAGAATAATCCCTGTATCAGGGGAACTTGTATAGTTTTACGGCATGAAATGCTGACAGCACGGAAGGTTAATGAAGAAAAACAACGTAGATGTGCGGTTAATAAACAATTTGAAAATTGTAGGATCTGTGAACGTGTTTTAACAAGACTGAAATTATTAATAAAATCGACACGTTGGGCTCTATAATTTTCGACAGAAGTGTAAAAGTCTTTGGAATTAGGGGAAACATATGACATCTAGCAGAATCTCGCCAGGGTTTGATATCGCTCGGTAAAGTGAAATCCCTGGATTGATACAGGATATAACTGTCTGGTCGTAGCGGTAGGGATGTTTGAATAGTTCTGTGATAGTAGTTGTAAGCGATGCGGTTTGATTATATTTAGTACAGACTCTTCGTTTGCAACTAGAAAACTGACGTGTCAAATAAAAGTTAAACAATTGAAAAGGATGGTTATACTGATAGAGTGCCTATAAGTTTTAACTTTTTTTTCGCGACATTCATTGTGGGAAAGGAGTCATATTTAATTGTTCTTAAAAAATGTTTAATTTGGTTATGTCTTGTAATTTGGCTGTTTATTTTCAATCAAGGCTGGGTTTTCATCTAGGATGTAAACAGGACGTCGGATAATGAAGCAGCATGTTGCTTTTTTTATACACGTGTTAGATAGAGAAAAATTCAGATGAACTAAAATGATCAACCAAAAAAGGGCATTTTACAAAGTGTTCATGCTCCCCTCTTATTCTATTAAGCGTCTATAAATAGAGATTTGACTAAGGTCAGCATTCACCCCAGCCTATTTTTCTTTTATTAAAATCCAATTATAACGGCAGGCAAGTAGATATGCGTTATTGACAAACATATTAATTTGTCTTGTAAAACATAATCATGAATAGCATTTTTATTACGCTGAAAAGGTTGAGTGAACTTTGTTACCAATTATTAATTTTTCTGTATTAAATGCTAGCTTAAGGAACAAACATTGAATGTTATATTTTCTTTGGATCCCCCCCACTCTCTCTCTCTCTCTCTCTCTCTCTCTCTCTCTCTCTCTCTCTCTCTGATTCTTCTTTGTTATGTTTCTTCTCTTTGTCACAATATAAATGTCTTTTACACGTGTCACTTTGTGCATATTCGATGTATGTACTCTATGCGGTCATCTGTGAGTGTACTATATAGAGTTGGTATAATATGGCTGAAGGTGAATTTCCGAATATAAACTTCCTGCATTTGATGTAGCGTTATATCGCTGTGTACACACAGATCTTTAAGTAAAATTCTCTAAATTCCAATTCTGAGATAATTTTGAAAGAATAACATAACATAAAACCTTCAGAAATGTATTTAATACCCTTTGGAATCACAAAGGAAATTTACAAGAAGAGATATTTGCAATACAATGGTTTGAAGGAATAATAGACGAGCGGGTTCCTGTGTCACCACATTACGCACCTGGCACTATGTTTTGACCTAATTCTAAGTTAAGAACAAAGAATGGAGCGTATGAGTTTCGAGAGATCTACGCCATCTACCTAGTATAGATGTGTGTGTGTGTGGGGGGGGGGGGGGGGGGGCATTAACAAGTGATTAATTTATTACTGTTTCATTATTACATATTCATATTTATCTAATATCTTATTATGTTACACGGATTGGAAATACTGTTATATGGTAAATGCTATGCAAGTAAATACAACACGTCAGGAATAATTATGTCAATTCAATTTCAATGTATTATTAGTGAATTATGTATTATATGTTAAATTTATTGCTTATCATCATGATTTATTGTTTGCTATAATATCTGGAATCATAAACTAAAATTATCAATTATAGTATTGGAATTGTAAGACCAGCTTTGTAATTTTGGTTTATTATTACTGTAAATATTAGTACATGTATTTTGTACGCTTTTGATCTTGATATGCGATTTGTATTTTCAGATGTGTGTGCGTGTTTCCTTGTTAGTTTGTAATTTTTTTTGTTTCTGTTTGGGTGGTGGGGTGTTTGTGCCTTCATTGCGGTTTGTAACAAACTAGTTATTCATTCGGAGACGGATATGTTCCGTTCTTATTCTCAATATGTTACAAAGCGTCAATTCCAAATGTATCTGGCTCGCTTTGGTTTGATAAATGTTTTCAAAGAGTATAACTAAAAAGACGCGGTAGCATGTAATTTGTGTCCGTCATCCACCAGCTGTAGAAACCAAAAGGACATTTAATCAACCATTTCTAAGTAGATAATCTGATTGTTGTACTCTCCAGTTCGCAAATTGTTACACGGTTCTCAAAGAGTTAAGACATTCATTAAAGGTGCGAACCACTGTTTCCCATTTAGCGTTGAAATCGGCTAAGTGGAGGTAAACCACCAAATCATTTTTCGAGTGTATCCCCCCCCCCTCAACACCACTTCATTTAGTGACTACAGAAACCAAACTTTCAAATTAATTTAAATATTAGAGTAAATGGGCACGCCCGGTTTTAAGCATGTTGATATCATGGGTGTATTTTTTAATTATTTCTCCACTATATGATTTACTGTCTTAACTAGATTACATAGTTATTGAGGCAACATAATTGTGGTTAATTATTTAGTGAGTTATTCGCGGGTAAATATTTAATTAAGGTATTTTGTGATGCAAGAACGTAGTTCGGAACTGATGGTTCGCTTGCCTTCGGACATGTGTTTGCAGCACAATTATTTGCTGAACAGAGTGGATACCCACCTGAGATTGAATCGCAGAAGTAACGTTTTCCATTTTATGGCTTATGTCAAAGAGTACGAAACCATCATCCAAGAAGGCAGACTTAATGTGCGTCGTGTGGAAGAGTCATATAAAGTGGGAAACGACATCAGTCACACTTTGAGCAGAGCGACTTCCAAGCATCCGATACGACGCGTGGAAGTGGTAACTTTCACTATTGCCTCTGGACTCTAATCCAAGATTGAAGATCATCTGTTCCAAGGACAGCAACACAAATGTTCGTTTCTTGGCATCATTAGCAATGTAGCCCACGATCAAACGCCTTTTAATTTTAAGCACTACAGTTTCCAAAATCGAAGTCAGTCGCGATGGCAATACTTTGTCTACCAGACCTTTCGACAATAACTTTGCCAAAAAAGAATTACTTGAGGTCGTGCTTGTCTATTTACGAAAATTATGGAAAAACTCCAGTTACAGCATTCCGTACGAAGAGTATGTAGGAGGTTACGCTTTGCAGGCTTTTGATTTAACTCCAGACAAAGGCAGCGACGAGGACATTCCCACTCTATAACATCTGGACAAGTGCGTGTCGAACTTCGGTTTGCAGAAGCACTACCCCATCTAGTGTCCCGAATTCATTAAGACGATAGAAATTAACCGTTTAAGAGAAGTCATTCTAGACTTTTTGATAATATGGAAGACACTTATTTCTCATTGAATGACGGAGACTCTTTTAAAATGAAATGGCAGGCTATCGTGAATCTCCTGGAAGACAAAGAAGCCGTGGAGGACATACTAAGAGGTCCAGATTGCCAAAACAACAACATCTAGTCACCTGTTGTGCTATAAAAATGACATAATAAATTACGGAGTTGATCAAGAAAGATTGTTATGAATGTCAACACGATTTTCCCAAACAATTTCAACAAGATATAAATGTATGATGATGAGATAAGAAGAAAAATTGGGCGAGTATCTAGAGGACGTTAGGGATCTCATCTCGGAAGACGGAATATTGCATCAGTGGTATCAATATTGCGTGATCATCCATCGCCTCCATTGATTGCTCTAGAGATATATCAGAGCTACGCTCTAATGGCTCAGAGTGAGGGGACGAGGAAGAAACGGTTACGTGTCCGATGATTTCAAGCTAAACGTCAGTAATCAACTGACGACCTGTCCTTACCTGTGAAAAAACAACAAAACAAACGATGGACACCTGGGAATTTTATTACTTTTTGAACTACAGTTCGGACACTGATATGGTGTGCGCTAAAGATGAACTGCCTACCGTTAACCTCAAGACCATGATGCTTATTATGTCATCAAGATAGACATAAAGAGGGTTGTGTGGTGTATTTTGATTATTATTGATTACCACCTTAGGAAGACATCGTCGATTTTATGAGACGAAATGCCCAGACAATACGATTGAATAATGTCAAATTACGGGGCACGGATTACATAGTGTGTTCAGTAGCGTGTGTATATTTTTCATCAACGGAATCTTGGGTATTCTTTAGAACATTTATGATTTAGTTTGATGGTAAATCTTATATAAACGATGACAAAGTATATCGATGGTTTTGTGTCCATTTTATGGTCATATTTTATCTTTAGCTATGAAATGTAGTGTACATCAATGGCCCAATGACTTCAATCAGTGGAAATCTAACTTCATTTCACCACGTTGTCAACCTTGTCATAAATAGTTTATTTGTTTTATTTTTAATTGTTGGTTGTCAGTTGTTTAATAAAACAATTTTGTTTTTGTATAATATGTCGGTCGTTTTGTTTCAAAACCTTTTGTAATTGTGCATTTTTGTTTTACTTCTGTCTACCCATCACAATAAGATACATTCTATAGTATTCCGACCCAACAAAAATGGTAGGGATATTTTCTAACGTGTCCGCGCTTAAACCATATAAAGCGAAGGAGTCCCAAGCGTTTCCATCCATTGTTGACTCGTTCAACCTATGAAGATGCCTTCTAATTTAGCTAAACTAAACGAATCTTACGTGCATTTGCATCGTATACTGCAAAGCCAGTATCCAAGCTTGAAGAGACAGAAAATGTCAGGATGTTGAAAGTGTCTGACAACCTGACAGAAGTGCTCTTGAAAACAAATTAAGAAGGAGAAATAGGAATGGATGGAGAAATACAGTCTTCAGAAGCAGTGAGAGCATAGAGGACAACATAAGAAACAACGGTAGGAACCAGACAAAGGTTTTGTCAACTGTTGTTTGGATACGAAAGTGTTATACTCTTTCTAAAGAAGCAGACCCTATCTTGTGGGAAAGTCTGCCGCAAGACGGAGCCGCAGTCTTAAACATAAAAGATTGCCATAACTCCCCGTCCCCCAAAACAGCCCTTTTCAGGACTACCCCATTACTCTAGAGAACAGATACTAGTCTAATTGCCAATATTT
Source organism: Unio delphinus (assembly GCA_029339505.1). Lineage (NCBI taxonomy): Eukaryota > Metazoa > Mollusca > Bivalvia > Unionida > Unionidae > Unio > Unio delphinus. The sequence continues at coordinate 7,836,143 of JAQISU010000057.1, read as the reverse complement.
GTGTATTTCTGTTCGTCTGTACGTTCCGAAAATAGAAGTGTGTCTAAAAGAATTTCTTTTCTTTGTTTAATGTCAAAAAGATTAAAGTTTGTCTCTAAGCACTTCGTTTCCTTAGCTTGTCAAATAGTCTCAGTTTTTATTTGTAGTTAGTGATTGTAGTTAAAAACGTGAATTTTTTTTTACGTTGGCGCGTTCCATGTGATGAATAGTAATGTGGGTCTTGTACGTTTTGGTGGCAGGGGATGTTTTTCTTCACGTCTTCTCTTCACACATACAAAGCGCAAGCGTTCGTCAGTTAAGCTAAACTCATTATTCGCAGCGACCAAAGCAGAAGACACACAGCTATAGAGCTAGCGATGGAATAATTGATTCCCGCCCAAGCGCTGAATGCAATAAAAGGATTATACCTAGTCATTGTTTCAGGATGGAGCGTACGTGCACAGGAGAATAGGACAACACTGCTCTTAATTTGGGAGAAAGAAGAAGTAAGTACACAAAGACCCAAGAGTTTCCGTAGAAGGGATAAACAAATTCAGTGACCAAGGGAGCGATCTATACAGCCAGTTAGCAGCCCACCAACTACAACTCTTACTGAAAACAGATTCCAGCAGACGATAAAACCAACCAAAGAAACTACTCCACCACCATGTGCAACAAATCGATTAGGGTCAGGGCTTAACATCACTTCTGCACTTGAAGACCAAAACAGACAACACTTGCCATGGTAGCGGCGAGTAATGTTGTTAAAAAGGCAATATCACTGTGGCAAAAGGAGAGCGTCAACACAAGGACGATTTCAAGTGACTTGGAAATCTCCACTTCTTCTGAAGAAATTGAAGACGAAAATCTATCCAACAACACTAATGAAGAAGAAAGTCAGGAAGAAGTCGAAGTGGAGGAAGCGGATGAGGAACTCACAGTACAGGGAAATGGGGATAGGGCCTGCAATGGATGATACAAAGAAAGCAGGCCACCTTAGAAAAATTAATAAGATTGCAATTTTATTAATTTTACTAAAAAGCCAATCCTAACAAATATATAACAAGACTGATGCTTAATGTGAAACAAAAAATAGAAATAAGAAACAACCAAAATCTACATCGTTCGTTTAAATGTTTATTGGGTCAAACAACCAAAATATATGCATAATCAAATCAACCAAATAAAATCTAAACCAGGTCTCAAACAGTTATCATAAACTTTCTCATGTTTTAAACGGAACGAAATGATGAAATGATGAAATGTGAAATGTTTCGTGGATGATGTTCATTACGGGGCTATTTACCAACATCATAAAATAATGGATTAAACTTTCTAGATTTGCAAATATTGAGTTGTAATATAACACACACACACACACACACACACACACACACACACACACACACACACACATGTGTATGTATGTATGTATGTATGTATGTATGTATGTATGTATGTATGCATGCATGCATGCATGGATGGATGGATGGATGGATGCATGCATGCATGCATGTAGGTATGTATGTATACGATACTGCATTTGTTGGGGAAATTATGAATGAGTTATTAAAGTAATACATCACGACCTTTGGGAGTAAAGTAATGATTCGTAAAAAACGAGTTCATATTTTCCCATACCAATGTAATACATTTTTATCATACTAACGTTTATATTCTACCAAAGCCTTAGACGAAAACAATAATATATAAGTATATCAATATAGAATATATGTAGAAGGAAAGTAATTGAATTTACGCCGTATTCCAAAATAAATACACAACCGCAGATTCACGAATACACAAAAACATTATTAATGCGCACATGGCACCGCCCAGAGATTTTTTATTGGGGAGGAATGAGCAATACAACAACTTTTCCAGTTAGTCTAGAATTAATGGATTGTATGTTTTTTTCATTCTTTCCGGCGGTTCTACTCTGCTGATTATCTACTGGATTTTATTAGCCGTGTCAATTCCACACGAAGTGCATGTGATTGTAGCATGGAGGGATGGGTGTTCACTCAGCAGCATTCATGTTTCTGATTTATTATTGAATGTTTGGAATCATAAAATGGGAAAACCGTGAACTGTTTCAACTGAAATTATCAAAATGACGCATTGCAGTATCACTTTCATTTCATTGTGTGTGCATTAAAAAGAATGCGATTGCAGTTGGAAATGCAGTCGAAACTACAGAACAATGTCGTGCTTTGTAATCAAGTTTTAGAACCCATGACATAGCTCATGTAATTCGCATTTGCAGAACTAAGAAAATATATTATGAGGAAAGTCAAGACCCAACAAAGGAAGCATACTTTTGGCATTCTTATTACCAGCTAAAGATTACATGATTACGCCTTGTTACTTGCATGTTGTTTGTAGGGTCTCCAGCTATGCTTTTACGGATATGGCCTCTATCGCTAGCCTAAATCCGAAAAAGTTAACTTGGGAAATTGCAAATTAGATGGTATATGACAGTCTATTCATCCAGCGGAAATAGCCGTTATAAGTCTTTTTGGCTTATTTGGCTTTTCCACCTAAACCACCAGTTGCAATGTTTCCTAAAATGTTGAACGTTGACTTATACAATAAACGTCTGCGACATATATGCGATAGCCCTTGTCCTCAATATGCTTTTCTGTGTTATTTTTATATACCTCCGACAAGGCTGGTCATAGTCTGAAACAGTCCATTTCCGAAATGTTACGAAATGTTACCAAATGTTATGAACATATATACTAAATATATGCTTATATTATCAAAATGTTATTTTCAATTTTGCTTCTCACATATGTTGTGGACATTGCGAACATCACCTACATTCATTTTCTCTTTTGAAAGTTTCGTTTGTGACTAAGTACACATTACCACATTGTTCACTCTGTCATCTCTACTTTCAAAGAGACGAAACAGCTCTTTTAGTTCATCCTAAAACAATTCTAATAACTAAAAGAATATAAATGGAATGTTTAAATACAATGGTTAAAAAATAGTTAGGATATAATAAATTCAAAAAATATAATATTAATTCATTGTGTTGAGTACTACTATCTATTTATTACTGTAACAATTCTGCAAATGCAAATGAAAATTTCGGCTACTTTTTATCTCAGTATAAACATAAACACAAAATAACGCAAGAAAATGCATAAAAGAACCTTTTAGATATATTTAATCAAGACGGTGAATCCAATATGTTTCCTTGAACAGACTTTCTATCTCCAAATTAACTATATAAATAGGCTGAAATGAAAAATCTTGTGAAGTGTGCGACGACATGAACACAAGATTGATAATTATTTATATTAAATCTATGTTGGTTCATGCGTTAAGGTACTTTTTGATTTGTTATTCCAATATATTATACGCTTCAAGTTGTATATATAATCAAATAGTAACATTGAACCGAATGAGAGGCAATGTCTCAGACCTGTCTACAAAGTAATTTGTTATTTAGAATAAATATTTAATGCATAAGTCAGAAAAAGCAACGTCGATGGGACTGAAGATAATTTTCCATATTATATTCAGATTTTGTATTCATCTCACATGGTGGCTCTAGTTTTGATTTCTATTACTTTTAACATTACTTAAACAATCTTTATATAAAAATTAAAATTTAGTTAAAGGGTTAATATCTTCACTTCAATATAAACTTCAAATGTTTATGAAAAGTAATTTTCCTATTGGCCACCTTTTGCCATAATGAGTAGGAATGCCACTGTTGTGGAAATAACTGCTGTTAAAAAAAACCAGAAAAGAACGAAGTCAAGGGAATTAGAGACTTTGTTCCATGTAACTTCCAACGTTGTATCTCTTTCACTTGTTGGTATCACTTTCACTTCAGCCGTCTTCTCATCCTTAGTAGATGCGAACTCAGAAACGGAAATAGTATGGCCATTTTGAGCTTGCGCAGCCGGGCGTACCTCGTTACATCTTCTGCATCGAACTCTGTCCACAAATCTTTGCAGTTTGATCAGCCACGATGGGACTGGGTCTGTAGTCTCATCTCTGCAATGTAAACGAAGTTGGAGCACTGTCAGGATAACGGTCAAAGTGCTAAAACCAATCATTATTATCAAGTAAAGTCCGAGATAAGAAACACTGTCCGAATTTGGTGGCAGCGTTGCTGTGACAATTGTCAAAAAGACGGCCAAAGAGAGGAATACAGTCACGATAAACGAAGCTTTTTCTGACGATCTCGCAGGAAGTAGGAATACGCATGCGTTCAGGATAGACAACATTATGACTGGTATTATGACGTTTAACAGAAAGAAGAGAGGTTTCCTTTTTAACTTCAAATCAAAGAATATCTTGGCTTCTAAAGGATGATCCAATTTATGCACGCTCGTGCTCTCCACGCTCCATACCGAATTCTCTTCGTAGTCAGTGAGACAAACGTCGTTGGCTGTCTGGAAAATGTCTACCTCGCTTTTATCATAGCTCCAAACCGAAAATATTAGGCTGCACGTTTGAGTATCGAACGGGAAGTAGGTGATATCCACTTTACAAGTAGATTGGAAAATCTGTAAGAAAGAAGCAGATTATGAGAAAGCAAATTAAAACTGTAAATGTTTGAGCAATTGATGGGAACACAGGTATACACATACATGTAAGTAGACGAAAAGATAGACAGAACGATGTCATGGTTGAAGAATATTGTATCTTCTTTATTGAGAGAAAAAGCAGAGCAACAGAAGCAGAGACGGCCAAAATAATACCAAACTATAAAGGCATCCAGTTGTTAAATTAAGGCCTCCTACGAAAACAAGACAAAAATAATATCAAAACACAAAACTAAAGCTTCTATCTAACCGTAATTTTTTGTTTTTTTTCTTTTGTTTAAATTATTACCGGTGTGATTGTTTACTTTTTGACGCAGATTCGAAGTCGCACCCTCTCTGCTGCTATGAATTAAATCATATCATATAACAATAATGGTAGGGGAATCATTAACAACTAGATTGCACGAGACAAAATAGCGGCGATTAAGAAATGTTTACCCGTCCGTGATTCCGTCAGACAAATATTACAACAGCGATAGGAATCTCAAGTTCATTTTGCAACAGGTGCTGAACAAGTATTCAAACCCGCTACTACATCTATCAAAAAGGTTATATATGGAAAAGAAGGAGAAGAGGTAAAAAAGGGTGTTCTTCCTGAACTTGAAAAAATAGCAAAAATAACAAAACAAACAAAAATATTTTCCTAGATCTTCCAACTAATATAGCTGATGCACAATTGCAACCACAAGCGGTAGCTGCTGACTCTATCGAAGGAGAAGAACCTAAAGAAAAAGAACCAGAAGAAATTACACTAAATGAAAAATTTACTGATCGAGCGATTAATGTGATTTTAAAAAAATGATAATCTAATTGATCTAGCTGGTTTTGTACTTGCAGGTTTTAGTCATAAAGAAAGATACTTAAGACCTGAACATAATAAACCAATAAGTAGAGATAACTGGTATAGGTGGATATATTGCATACACTATGACAAGGAACAAATTCCGATTAAAGATTCCATATTTTTATAATACATAAATAATAAACATAAATGATATAAAAGAATTTGAATTATGTTCAGATTGAGCAACAAACCAGCTCACAATCTAAACTTCCTCCTCCATCAAAAAAAAAAATAAAAATCTTCTATGGAAAAAGAAGAATTTCATGATGCGCAAAAAAAATCTGGTGAGGAATTTTCTCCGAGTGGAACTCGGGGGAGTGTTCTTGTTACCTGTCTTAGTAATATTCTCTCCGATATAACACAATTAGAAATTCTCATATGGGGTAAACGAGCTTGAAATAACTCACCGGAAAAAATTAATGATGCCGCATATATATATATATATATATATATATATATATATATATATATATATATATATATATATATATATATATATATATATATATATAAACGATTACGTCAAGGCGATATAATTGATATCGCGTATATCGAGAATTTATCGATGAACTCGTTGATGAATATCATAGTGATTGATCGTCACCACGATTAGATAAATAACAATTAGATAAGATGATCAGACACTATCAGCATAATAAACCAACCATGGCCTACGTAGTAAACTCACGATTACCCTGTTCACAGAACGATTTATGTTGATGGTCTTGGTGATTTTATTCAAGGGTTATTTGCAAGGATGGCTCCAAAAATAGCACCAATCGCAAAACAATTATCGATGAAAGCTATTAATGTTATTGGTGAAGATCCTCCTGATGATATTGGTAATATTGCTAGTAAGGTGTTTTCTGCAGCCAAAGAAAGACTGCCCGCAAATGTCAGTAAAATAATAAATCAATCCGCTTATCAAAACTTAGCAGCCTTGATGAATCGAAGATCTGATGCACAGGGAAATATTACTGTAAATTTAATTTGATACAAAAATAAGGAAAAACGGCCTTAGGCTACCAGGACTCCATAATCATGGTACAGAAGAAGCGACCTGAGGTTGCCAGGGACGATATAATAACACCATTGTCAAGTTTTGATTTAATCGATGCTGCTAAAAAAAATAATAATAAAACAAAACTTCAGACGTGTTTTTTTATGCGAGATCAATTACCAAAATACCCAAATAACATTGAAACCGTATTATTAACCTCCAGCACTGGACCTGGAACTCACTGTGTTACATACGCGATTAATCTGCGTGGAATTGTTTATTTTGATTCATATGGGTTACCACCATTCAATGAATTTATGTATTATATACCCCAATTAAAAAATCCTCACAAGGTGAGGCTTTGGTATTTAACGCTATCAACACAGACAATAACATATGCACCAATTGGCAGCCATCAAGTAATTAATGTATTTTAAGCTATATCAGCATCGACTAAACCAGCCCATAAGACCGTACACGAATACACAAGTAATCACTTTTTAGAGAGATCTTAAAATATAATTATTGATACTTATAGGAGATATCTGCCAACAAACAAACCCACCGGCGAAATATTGGCAACCAAAGATATAATATTTTTTTTATCAGGATGAAAACTACGAACTGTTAAATCTTGCAAATGTTGATCCAAACAAAATAATTATATTTCAAGACAAACAGGGGAAATTAAGAATGAGTAATCTTTCATTGAATGATCTCATCGTTAGACTTGATGGAGTAACCGTAAATTCTATAGAGCTATTTGATTCATCTGGCAAGATTATATCAGTGGTTCTTTTTCAAACTGTATTAGAAAATACCAGTGGACGAGTTCTTAAAACCGGCGATATAATGACAGGCGGACTCAGTATGAATTCGAGTAAAATGACATCACCTGGTGAACCAACACCATACACCGACGCAGTAACAAAAAACTACGCGGATATCATAGAGGGAAAACTATCAACGTTGCAAACCGTGCATGATACTCATGTATCCGTGCCTTTTGGAAATCTCCTAAGAAATTTTAGAAAAACTAATGAAGCGACGGATAATTTCTTTGGAAAACCATAACTGTCTCGATGAAACTAAAACAACTATCGACATGATTAAACAAACAAAGGATCATATCGTTCGTTATTTTCCTGCTATCCCTGAAAAGCTTGATATGATTAAAATACTCAAAAAACAAAATATCAATACTGTGTACTCGATACAACATGGGTCTTTCAATTGGACACCTCGAAATAACATTTTTTCAATTATTGCCAAGGTGCGGGATATCTATAGATTAACCCTAATTTCCCCGTTACAGTTTAGTATATCATCAAGTTCATCTACGGGCGTTGGTAGCGTAAATACAATCACAGATAAAGAGTCCACCAAAACATTTAGTTTAATCACTAATATTGGTAATTTAACATCGGTGTCAATCATGTGGCATGTAGAATTTCTAATTGATTTAAGTAAATAGTATAATGAATGTCCAGCAGTATCGATATGATCAAGTGCATGAATTGCAAACGAAGCTAAAAAGTCTCATTGACGTGTATCTAGTAAAAATAAAAAAAATATCACAGGAGTATACCCGCGTTGATATAATCGTGTATTCAGTTTCATCTGTTATTGGTGGAACGGGTATATTACTATCAGCGGTAACAATGATTGCACCTGTAGTTGTTACAATTTGTGTATCAGCGGCAACAACAATTACAGGGGTTGCAAATATAATTGCAAGCAAAATATCCACGTGTAGTCAAAATAAACTAATGCCGCATTTTCCCAATATCTTCATTGATATCATCCAGCCTCGACGATACAATACTATTCGATGATGAGTTCTCGGCAATGATTAAGATCTATGAAACAGCGATATTAAAATTAGAAAACATAATAATAATATCTTTGATGGAACCAAGGGAGCTACTGCAACAGATAGCCTTAAATACAACCCCGCCAAAGACAACCATGATCTCAATAATCTCAACTAACCCTGAACTCAGCGTGAACATTCCAACGGCTATTCCGGTAAAGAAATCGCGCTTGCAAAATTACGAGTTATGTTACCGCTGGCCCAGCATCAGATCAAAATCATTTGGTGGACAACAGAAAAATAATTCTCTAGTGTTTGCAAAAAAAATGATAAAGATGGAAACCCCGAATGGAACGTTGTTTCTATTTCATCTGGTAGTTATCAAATCGAAGAAATCAGTAATGAATTTCAGCGTTTAATTACAGGAAAAAAATTAAAAAATTACTATAATAGTCCACGAACCAACACTAACAGCCGCCATCAATATAAATTCACCTGGCTGTGTTGTAGATATTAATCAGTCATTGATCAGAACAGTGCTAGGATGGCATGAACTTCCACCTTATCAATGATCACATGAACCAAACCTAAACGATTTTACCACAGATGTGAAAAAAATTATAACGCAACCAGAGTATAGAAAAATACTTTCTCATGATTATTTTTGATTGATTATGGTAATTCGTTAAGATTTTTTAAAATAAATTATTCGAGCACGACACCAAATAACCTGTTTCTCCGAGAAGAGTAGTTTAAATTTATTTCAGACACCATTACTCCTGAACTCACTCGCATAATTGATAAATTAGGAATTTATTTGCGATTATTACACAGCATTATTCTGATGACCTAAAACAGCAGATTATCGACACAATTCAGCATGTAAATCAAATTGTGGACGATATCGAGTATATTAATCGAGAAATTCGTGACTTCGTAATCCATGAAGAGTATTATAAACGCAATGGAACCAAATAACAGTTACCGACATTTGTAATAAAAGCATTTGAAACCGATGATCTAAAGAAATCACTCAGCGATCTTATCAACAAGAAATTTCCTAAAATACTCGCTGCATGGAAAAAAAAGTAACTCCTGGGGATATCCTTAAGCAAAACAATGACCCAGTCGGGTGGGAGACAATATCACCTGAAAATGTAAATATATCCTCGGTGATCGCAGTAAATCGAGTATGTGATGTTATTGATGGAAGCTATCAATAAATCTCGAAAAATCAAATCAGGCCCAGCAGGGAAACATTTTATACTCGTTTATACCGCTGGTTCCACCCGGATATTTAATAATCCAGCAGCCAGTGTCACCGTCTATATGCAGTGTCATCATAATTTATTAAAAAGACTAAATTTTAAACTCACTGACCAATCTGGTAACTTAGTTGACCTCGATTGGAAGATTTTACAAATAGGTCTCTAAGTGAAATCTTAAATGTGATTTCATCATGGTACCAAAACAAATATAGCATATTTTTTCTTCTCGTTTTTCCAGGGTACCAAAAAATATATAGCATAAAAAAATATATCTCAGTCGCATAATTGTTTGTTTTTTAATTAAAAAAATTATGAAATTATGATACACGATTTTATTGGTCAGTTTTTTGAAAATTGATGAAATCAAGCGTGTATGATTTTAGTAGTAAAAATATTCTAATTTTAAATTATTTTAATTTGTTAAATTTGTAGTAAGAACCATAACATTGATATTTTCATAGTTATAAATATAACTTAAAATTAAATTTTTTTAATAAAAATAAACAGTAGCATGATTAGCGGTTATCATTCACTGGGTCCCTTTTATTGGCCTTGGGTCTTTCAATGGTTTTTTTTTATCTTTTTTGGAAGATCTCTCTTTTTTGAGAATTATCTTTGACCCTATAACTGTGTTTTTTACCGATATTCTTTCTGAATGCCCTGTGTGACATAGTGCTGTTTGCATCCACGTTACTATTTATTTTAGGGGCGCGCATAGACATATATCCAGCGAATTTTCTAAGCGAAACGAAAGATTAGAATATTCTGAAGATTGTCTAGGAATTTCGATTTCATGCACACCTCCCCCAAGACAGAATCCGGGGTTGGGATTCGAACGTGATGGATGGCGTACATGAAATGCTTTCGAGCTGGCGCCCCCACTTTTATATAGAAAAACCCTAGTAATTGGTACCTTTGGTAATTTCCCCTTTACTAAACTCTAACTGTTGATTCTCAGTATGAGAATCAGCCGCGTGACTAGTTACGCTATATTCTAATCTGACAAATGTATATTTTCTAAATTATTATTATATCTAACCTGGGATAAATATATATATACCTACAAATAATTAAGGAAATGGTGTGACTGTTTTTTTAAAAATGTATTTCTTAAATCTAATCGCAGGAAATATACAGATGAACCTTGAATACTGACAAATTCAGTCAAAGGAAAATATTGTTTCTTAAAGAAAATATATTTTTTCTTTAATAAAACGAATACACATACAAATGATTGAATTTGATAAAATTAAGGGAGATATAATTGTAAATATATATTTACTTAATGGCAGTAAAAAGATACAAATGAATCATGAATTCTGACAAATTCAGTTAAAGGAAGATAATGTTTGTTAAATATAATCGCAGAAAAATAACGATGAACCATATATCATGACAATTTCAGTCAAACTAAGATATAGTTTCATAAATATGCAAATAATTACCCGTCCCGCTCATTGATATAATCGTAAGTACATAGTTATTGATCTTAGGAAAAATACAGATAAACCATAAATCCTGACAAATTCAGTAAAACGAAGATATTATTTCATAAATATAATCTTAGGAAAAATACAGATGAACCATAAATCCTGACAAATTCAGTCAAAAGAAGATAATATTTCTTAAATACGTAAATAATTTACCATTCCCCGATGAAATTAAGGGAGTTATCTCCAACACCATATTACAAGACAGAGATTGAAAAGTAGTATATGAATGGGAGTTTCAGCAAATTTTATTTTGTTGAAGGTAAAAAAGTATCAAAATTAAATTAATTATTTAACAATGACAAAAAATTAAATAAAGATGAGTAAATATAATCCAGATAACTTACCAGTATTTTTTAAAAACAATATTTAAAAGATATTTTTTAATTATATTTCTTAGAAAAAGCGGATGTATTAACACATTCTGCTACAAGTCTAATCGAGGGTATCCAGAAATCAAAATATTTGCCGGCTTCATTCCTCTATTGAAATATTTTTTCTTCATCAGTTTCTGTATTGATGTTTTGGATATCGCTCTGTCAGAGAGCGTTTGGTATTTTCACTTTGTGTACTAGCTTGAAGGTTTGATAAATTATTAATTTTAGGATCAGATAAAACGTGGTCAATGACAAGTTATGGAGGATTTGCCCATCAAACACTTCGTAAATAAATCTGTGACAATAATATCCACTACCCCTGAACCAAATCTGAGATAACCATGATTATCGACAAAACCCACTTTTTTCAACCGACAGTTTCTGACTACACCATCACGTGATGCTTGATAATTCTTGATCGTGGTATGCGGTTGAAATTCTTGGCTCATATATATATATATATATATATATATATATATATATATATATATATATATATATATATATATATATATATATATATATATTTATATATATACATACATAAATATGTCTAATTGATTATTTGTCTAGATTGTTACTTGAGAACCTTGATAGATATAAACCTCGTTTTTATATAGTTTGTTCATTGTCCATGTTACGGTTTAAGCTCTTTATATCGCTTATCACCAAATTGGAGGCACAGTTGTGTTTTTTTCTCGTACTCCAACAGCACATAGTATACACAGTTTTGGACCTAAGCTCCGACGCCGCACACTTTGTGAATGATATCCACAGAATGTATTTCTGCATGATTTGGTACAAGGAGTTACGGATCCTATCATCAACCATTTTCAGTGATTCATTACATAAAATATTTTTATTGAAACATTTGTCTGAATTATAATATTTAGGAATTCACGACATTATCCAAAATCGAGCCAAGGAAATCGTGTAAATTTAATCTCGATAGAATTGTAAACGCACCAATGAAATGAAGGGTCTAGTGAGGGATACAAATATTTTTAATAAAATTTACCATCCTATGAACGAATTTAATAAAGATGGCGCATCTCACTCCTGGTCAACATTTCGAATCAGTGGTGGTGTTGATGCTACCATGAACGATAAACGAGCAATCGCGCATCTCAAGCATCGAAAGTATTTTATCAGAGTGAAATTTATCATACTAGCAGAAACAGGAAATTGGATTGTTCTTGCTAAATACGACCCTGTCCTCGGAAATAAAAAAACTGTCGTTGTAATTTAATGTTCCAAACCAGGAATATTGACCGGAATGGATAAAACGTATTATGAGCGAGGGTATCCTATGACCGCGGTTATTTATGGAATTTATCCGAGAAATGAAAAACCATGCATTGGAAATCTGAAACCGATGAAATTATCGAGGATAAATTGTGTAGCCGAACGAGTAAAAGAGCATTTTACAAATGCAACACGTGGAAACGGTCTGACAGATCAAAGACGTGGGAAGATTAACTAATGCGTTTTATCAGTCAAGAATACCGGTGCTACAATAAAATATTATCCGAGCTTGAAAAAACAGTAATATTCCCAATAACCGTAGCAACGATAACAGGAGATGTATTATATAAATCGAAATAGAAATCAAGACGAGCTCCAGTAAATAGCATTGATCATAATGCGCATGCATGGACTAATGCAGTAACAACATTTCCACGATATCGAATTCTAAAATATTACCCGGAGAAATCTGGAGAGAATTCTTCCGGGAACATGTTTAACGCGTTAAGTACGAACGATCCTGTATTAGTGTGGCTATTTCAAAGTTTCAACGAAAATCTAAATTTGATCAATTTGTAAGACGTAACGGAGAAATATATCGGACGGAATCTCTTCATGAAGAATCGAGAAAACTCGCTGATAAATTTTCAAATAGAATACCGAGCAATTACTAACAAACTATGACAATCCCATCAGTTGCAGCTTATTTCGCCAGAGAGAGAAATCTATGGAAGCCAACACAATTTGAACTTCTCTCAAATGTTCAAGCTAGTTGTGTCATACATGGACAGAGCGGATTGTGAAATAACAAGTATAATTATAAACGTTTTATCTCGGTTCATATGGTTGCGTGTTATCCTGGAAGTTTCCTCGGGTATGGAAGGTGTGCTGGGTATTTTAAACGATTTGGACATCCCACACACGAGATGACACGAGTTGCGATCAATGGACAACTACCAGATTTTGATCTAACCGGGTTCGCTCGTGTGGTATCATTCGAGTTTTCCGAAGGATTCCATTAGATTTGTTATGTTTGGTTTCGTAGACATTTATCTGAAAAATACTGGGCACCAATTGTGTTATTTCGGTATATGATTGATTGTAAAATACTGATATCGCTAATTGTTGGTGAGGCAATTATATCATATCGAACACAGACTGAGATTAGGTTACAACAACCTGATGATAATAGTCTTGATAAAATTATTTAAGATTACAAGGAAAATTTCCTGATCTCGACGAAGATTATATTGTTAAACGATCCAAGGAGATCTTTGAATATAAATGCGAAATCAAGGATTAAAACAATAAAGATCTCGGTAGAAGAATACTCGGTAAATTCACCAAAGGCGGAACATATGATCACAAGCGGCATTATGCACGATTAATTCTAGATGATGCTGAATATGATTTTATAATCGCAGATACAACAGCAAAAATATAGTTGTCAGTCAAGAAAATGCTTACATGTCTGACGGAACAAAATTTGATACAATTGTTAGCTACATCGATGGCGAATCTCCTCAGTATACACATCTAAGAGATCATATATAATGGCTTATGTTTCTATAAACCTGTTATCGATGATAAATAGATATCCTGATTTTGCAGTAAGAGTCGCCCCAGATTCATTTTATATAGATATCAAGTATAAAGAAGCAGTGGCTTGTTTCACAAATTCTGATGCGTCATGGGTTCATGGACAATAAAACATGAAATGTTGCATGATTATTCTGAATCAGCGGATGTTACAGTTTAAGATAATTACATAAAAAAATAATCAAATATCAGTATTATCAAGTGCGCCATCTATATCCGATCCAATATGTAGATATAAAACCGTTTATTTGAACGGATGTGGCTGGTCTGTGGAGACTTCTCGTGTTATCGAATTATTTCGAAAGAAGTCACAAATGATTGTGCATAACACCTACACACAGACTTGCAAGACAGATGACAGAGAGAGGTGTTAATTCCTGCACTTATCACAGTTTCTTTCGGTATAAGGGTAACGCATAGACTCCTTCGACGATGGGAGAGAAATATATTCCAAATATCATTATTTGGGATGAGATATGCACAGCGTCGTTGGATATATTAAAAATATTTCTTGATTGGCTATTATTGAAAAATACAGCCGTGATAACGTGCGGTGATCATGGTCAACCACCACCATTTGTTGGGTTGTCTCCACATGATTGGTTAAGGCAATTTGTAGATTATTATGAAGAAATTAATACTGATCATAGAGCGCTCGATCCAGAATTAAGCGAGTTCAAGAAATTAATCAGATTGCAATCGGATACAATCCAATGCAAAATAGCGCGTACAATAATTTCAGAAACCTCGTTAAATGATTTTTGGGAAGCGTGGAGACCAAACGATTTGATAGTGGCAAGTAGAAAGATGGTCAGAGCCACACTTCAACAGCAGTTGTTTCAATTACATAAGGAAAACAGTTTCCAAAATTGTCTGTACCTTTATGTTAAAGATCAGCTGAGACACGAAGACAGATTATTGAAGTTGATCTTCCAGGGAATATAGAAAAACATGATATTGTTCTGGTCGATATCAATGTTGTCGAAGATGCATTGCGATCTCCCTGAACGCTAGGATATGCAATGACGATACTCATCTCACGGGTTAACCATCTCTGATAAAATTGTTTGGATCACAGATGGTCGCATCAAGTGGTCAAATTTAGTTTATTTCGCAGTGCCACGAGTTAGAAGAATACATAAACTTCGGAGAGTTATTTTAATTTCTAATGACAACAACACAATGAAATTGTCAGTAATTATATAATAAGTAAAAATAACTCGCTGGTTATAAACAGAGCGACAAAAAAATTAATCGCGACTTTGACATTGAAGTTGAATTTATAATGATGCTGAAACAACAGCAGAATAATCATTGTGCAAATTGTAATTGTATAATGATACGGTCCGGGTCTAGAGACAAACATCCACGCCAATTTACCGCAGACAGAAAGGATAACAGTCTTGGTCATACACAAGAAAATACTATGCTAACCTGTCTTGAATGTAATAGTTGCAGAAGTGCTAGTTAAGTGATCGTGTCGGTTAATTGTGTATCCTCGTGTATCACTTACAACTGTTCACGTGTAAATCCACGATGAGGACAGTTAAATCTAATCTATATATTGCTGGTCTACCCGTGGATCTTACTATGTTAGATATTTTGTGTGTGGTAACACTCCAGATAGGATCGGTCGCTCCTTTTTCACCATCTTGGAGATCACCTGGTTCATATATGTATGTATATATATATATATATATATATATATATATATATATATATATATATATATATATATATATATATATATATATATATATATATATATATATATATATATATATATATATATATATGTATATATATATATATATATATATATATATATATATATATATATATATAATGAAATCCAGTGTCCGATTAAATCGTTCAACAATTGCCTGATCGCAGTATATTGCAGTAGGTCCTAGTCTGATGGTGACATTATGTTGCTTCATCAGTGATAATACGGCACCCTGAAATTCCTTGCCAGGATCAACCTGTAATATATTTGGCCATTGGTGAGTTCCTCGTTGATAAATTCGTTTAAATGCAGAAGCAACTTCAATTGATGTTTCGGTTAATAATGGCTCAGCTTCTTTGTATTTACTCGCAATATCAATACAGTTATCGCGTATTTGTAAGTTCGTCGTTTGACAGTATCATGTGGGAGAAATACTATACACGCTTGATGAGCTTCATTTGGAACATTGGCATCAAAATGAGCAAAGTGAATTCGTATAGGCGGTGGTAGATACATCTGCCATATTGACTGTCTTGATAACCAATCTGCTGCAGTAACCTTTTTGACCTTTGCTGCTTCGGCAAGTTTTTTAATTGCTGATTTGCCTTTCCAAAATCCCTTCGGAGAATAATAGATTCCATAATAATATTAATCAACTGATTAATTACCAGCACGGGGAGTTCTACTTCCAAACACTAATTTACCCTTCATTGAGGTATTTATTAAACAAATTGTTAATTTGTCTTTGAAAGATTTATTCGTAGTAGAATTTAAAGCGTGATTCAATTTCACATCTGCGATATGTCTGTGCTGCAGATTGCTACTTTTATAAGGCACAACATGAGCATGACGAACCTATTCAATATCATTTATCGGATATTCACCTGGTCTTGGTTGGTCTTGACTGTCAAGTCGGATATCAAGTCTAGTTCCAGGACCGCAGTAATAATATCCTGGAAGATGTTTTTCTCCTGGGTGTTTATCCCACAGAGTGCCTTGTAATTTTGTCAATTTTGCTGCAATATCACCTCCACCTCCTCGTTTTCTTTAAATTATCACCTGATTTCATAGAAATAAATCTAAATTTCTTTGTACCACACTGTACTCACTTACCAGAAAGTGCTGATCTGTTATTTAATGTTATAATTGTTGTTAAGTCGTTTGTGATAGCACGCGTCTTACATTTCACACAATATAGATCAATAATATATTTATAATAACATGAATGGAATTGATTTTTCGGCGACAAAAGCACAAGAATCTGTTAAGCATCATGCAGCGCTACCAAATTATATTCGTATGATTATATTTTGACCGTCTGGAAGTGGCAAAGACACATTTGTTACTTAATCTTATAGTGAGATGGTTGAATTGGGATCAGCTGTATTTGATAGCGCCATCCGTAGACGATCAGATGTGTTATAATGTACTTAAGGAATTTAATGAAAATGCTAAATTTTTGGATGAGCGTGGTGATGATATTATCGAGTTTATCATTGATATCGATGAAGCACCGAGAGTAGATTCCATTGATGGAAGTATTAATAATTTAGTTGTATATGATGATATAATTCTGGATAAACAATCATATCAAGCTATATTTTCTCGGGGTAGACATAAAACATAGATGTGATTTATGTACCCTGCGGTATACACAAATACCAAAAGTGATCAGGGACAATTGTAACATTCTTGCTGTGTTTAATGGAGTTGATACTCACTCACTTAGACAAATTCATTAAACTTGGTGTTGCGGTGATATGGATTATAATCTTTTCAGAAATTTATGTAGTCATGCTAAATCAGTCTCACGTGGATTTATAACGATAAAATTACACGACACTAGATCAAGATATCTTATCGGACTTGTTAAAATATTTGGTTGGGAAAATAATTTAATTCATAGCAGAAGAGAGGGTGCGAATTCGAATCAGTGGAGGTTTTAATTTAACAAATGGACGCCTCTATAATTTGGTCTGTTCACTCTCTCTGCTGCTGAGAGAGAGAGAGAGAGAGAGAGAGAGAGAGACAGAGAGAGAGAGAGAGAGAGAGAGAGAGAGAGAGAGAGAAAAAAAGTGTATCTAAATTATTGAAAACTCTTTTAATTTGAGTTAAATGAACCTCCAAAAAAATAACCATGTTTCCTGTCTCTCTAATCTGAACTTGCCCTCTGTATAAATACATTTTTTGACGTATACGTCGTCGTCATTCTAATCTATTATCATCATTACAATAAATGTATACATCAATTTCAAGTACTACTTATCTTGTTTAGAGTTGACAGGAATCGTCGACATTGTATTTTAAAATATATGTGGCCCAACACAATGCATTCTTACGTCAACGAAATTGTGCATATAATTACATTTTCCCAAACAAAACGAAACTTCAACTTTTTCAAAAGCGAAACCTATCATTTTTGAAGGGAACGAAAAATACACTGTTTTCCAGCATTGCTGAGGTTTTTTCTGTACGGCTGATCATCGGCACTAGGGTCATACAATGTTGTGATTTCGAAAAGAATAATCTTCAAATGTATATAGAAAAAGTTCCACAAATGTGTATGAAATATTAAAATTCGCATCGATAGTTATTCAATGCTAATGGTTTTATAAGGTGTCTCTCATGTACGATATAAAAAGATATACGTACCGAATAAGGCCACCATGCGATCCTTCCGTCATTATAGACGGAAAGCAATAACTCAGTGGAGCCAATACTCTTGGCTTCTGCAATATCGTTTTTCAACGATAGGTCCGGTTTCCATATCGTGTCTGGGCGCATATATAAGTAGTACGTCCCATTATAATCAGATGTGTTCCATTGAAAGTAATTATCGTACCAATTAACAACAAGGTAAGCTGACGTAAGCAGACTTTCCTTCTGAGAATCGAATTCTATTATGGATGTTAGACACACGCTTAAATTGACTTTGACTTGTTCCGATACGTCGTTGACAGGCCTAATCACATCGTTGTACTGACCTGTTTTCATAAGTTTGTCAAAAAGAATTTTCGAATAAACAATTGCCTGAGCATGCATCGTAGGTATGCATACCAATTGTACGAATAGCAGCAAAATCACAAATAGTCTCAGTTGTTCCATGTTCACCAATCTGTGTTGCTTTCCGATCAGATATGTAGAAATCACATTCAAAAATATCGAATGTTACTGAAAGCAAAAAAAAGAATATTTATTAGTGTATATATTTATATCTTTATAGAACTCAAGGTCTCTTTGAATTTTCAAACCTCTGCAAATATTTACGATATATATTTTCACGAAGGTCCTCTACTTGTATATATAAAACATAACAAACAGATTAAATGCTTCAAAGTTTTATTTTATGATTATGCAAACATTTAAATTCAGATCATCCATCATTAAACAGTATAACATGCTCCTCGCTAAATAACGCCTATTTGCTTTTGAGCACGATCTCATTTTCCATATTTCTTTCAAATCTGTAAAGGCTATGATATGCATAATTTGTTAGCACACAACTGATAGATGTTTGCTTCAATCTATCATATCCCCCAATGTTATGTGGTTTTAACGTTATTTTTATATTGTTTTAAAAACAAGCATTTTAGTAATGTTCCCTTTTGCTGACTTGATAATAATAAAGGATGTCTTATATCTCATCACATACATTATACATTAACATTATTTTCGATATTAATTTCATTCATTGCTAGGTAACATTCACTCTGATAACACTATAATGATGATATCTCATTTAGGATAATAGGGTGTTCATATAGTTAATTGACCAATAATTAACACATAACCTCAGTATCAATGATATTCGTTACGAGCTGTTCATCATTTAGCTAAAATCAATCTGAAATATTGGATGTCTTTCATCATGTTAGCTAAGATCAATCTGAAATATTGGATGTCTTTCATCATGTTAGCTAAGATCAATCTGAAATATTGATGTCTTTCATCATGTTAGCTAAGATCAATCTGAAATATTGGATGTCTTTCATCATGTTAGCTATGATCAATCTGAAATATGGATGTCTTTCATCATGTTAGCTATGATCAATCTGAAATATGGATGTCTTTCATCATGTTAGCTAAGATCAATCTGAAATATTGGATGTCTTTCATCATGTTAGCTAAGATCAATCTGAAATATTGGATGTCTTTCATCATGTTAGCTATGATCAATCTGAAATATTGGATGTCTTTCATCATGTTAGCTATGATCAATCTGAAATATGGATGTCTTTCATCAAGCAAGCTAGCATCAAATTGAAATATGGATGTCTATGGCCGTGTAAGCTACTATCAAAATGAAATAAGGGATTGAATATCATCATGCTGGCTAACATCGAAATGACCATGGGCATATTAGGTTCCAAATTAAGCAAATATGAATGTGTGCCAGTGTCAACGTCACTGCATTTATTATGCCATCTTGAAACATCATATAGGCTTTTTCATACTCACAATTTGGTTTAATAAATTGCATTCTCATACCCACTCAACTGGTGAAAACTATTGATGCCAGTAGAAATTTCTTTTATATATGTATTATGTCTTTTTGGTAAATACTAATGGTGTAACTCCACGTCTTGTTAATTATTTAGATGCACTTGTATTGATTGTATCACTGCTCGACTGAATATCTTGGCGTTATATTTTTATCTATATACTCGCATTAGTTCAAACTAATTGTTTTTGTCATTTCTAAATTTGATTCAATATCAATAACTATCGACAGAACTAATTCATGTTTTTTGCATTGATAAGATTATATGATATATGTTAAACTTACCTGCAGATATTACAACTGCTCTGGTAATACTTCATTCGGAACATTTCTGTAAAAAGTCATGGAGCGTTCGACAACACGACGTACACAAAATATACCAAAAATTCAACGCGTGTTTATCTCAAGTCACTAGGATCTGTAGATTTACAACGTCAGTGATATTAATAGAAATTTGATATATGTAGGCAAAGCATTTATAAAATGTAATACTGTAACAGAAGATCCGTTTGCCACTGTTATAACTTGTATCAAATCGACTCAATGTTCCAGATGTTTTAAAACAAAACCACCAATTCCAAGTTATTGAAACCAATAAATGTTTGTTGGTGAACAGTGTGCATAATCAATTGAACATAATAGAGATGAGGCACGAGCGACCGGGTGTACCAGGGTGACGTTCTTTTACTGGCGCCTTTGCATTGCCACAGAGAACAGATTTATGTCATTTGTCAAATTATATATTCCATCCGCCCATTCACATCTAAATACAATTTTTTTGAAAAATTTCAACAGTTACACAATGGTTGCAGTATAATGAATTTCCATGTATAACATAATTATCTGACAAATATTGGACACAATGAAGAGGTCTCAATGGTGAATTGATTATGACAAAGGATATAGAAGAATTCATAGCCATTTTTGCGTAGTTTTGTAATCTGGCTCAAATCTGAACTCAGCCTTCTTATCTGGCATTAATATATTATCTAACATAGTAATCATATTCATCAAATATCATCCAACACGCAGTAGGTAT
This sequence comes from Unio delphinus, assembly GCA_029339505.1. Classification (NCBI taxonomy): domain Eukaryota; kingdom Metazoa; phylum Mollusca; class Bivalvia; order Unionida; family Unionidae; genus Unio; species Unio delphinus. The sequence continues at coordinate 7,814,694 of JAQISU010000057.1, read as the reverse complement.
TCAACGAAGCAGAATGACAAAATTTAGTAATCGACAAGTTCTTATTAAATCGACAAGTTCTTATTACACAGCATTAAAGTATGGTGACACAAAATATATAAAGTATCGAGGGCTTGTTGCGTCTATTTTAACGTTATCACCATTCGTATTACCTTTATTCTGAGGCTGCCTTTGGGTTGGGGACTGTTCTGTAATAAAGTGCGCCAAATGATAAATTAAAAAAATTATATTTTTCATTCGATAACACAGCTATTGTGTCTGTGGTATTTCTTTGGGTGCCGAGTGGTATATTTTCGGTCGATCTCGTTATATATCTATCTTTCTATCTATCTATCTATCTATCTATCTATCTATCTATCTATCTATCTATCTATCTATCTTCTATCTATCTATCTATCTATCTATCTATCTATCTATCTATACATATATATATATATATATATATATATATATATATATATATATATATATATATATATATATATATATATATATATATATATATATATATATATATATATATATATATATTGTAGGGTTTTAAATCAGTAAACGATAATTTAAAAGCAGATGGTTCTTGGGATATAACCATTTTAGCAGCGCGAATAGATTGGACGAGGAGATTGGTTAATAATGGGTTTTCCAGTTTTCTATTGTGTATTGACTGAAGCACTGATAGTGAGTTACAGAAGATAATCCTATATAAAATATGTTTATTCTCAATAAAGTTCAGAGAAAGGTCTATTACTCTGATTTCGGATGAAGACATGGACGCATCGTTTGGCAAACGAACTTTGGGTATGTGTTTGCCACTAGCGAAGGCTGCAGAAGCCTTTTCCTCATCCTTTGATCCTTCAGTTTGAATTCTAGTGTAGTTTCTAAATTTGGTGAGGAGTTCATGATAAGAGTTCTGGAAGATGGAAGGGTTTGTCTGAGACGTGAGATGGAAGGGTTTGTCTGTAACATAAAAAGCACTTTGGGTTGTTAAGGAGCCAAGGTGGTGTTTCCGAGACAAACGTTTTCTGAACTGTAGAGAGATTAATTTTGATACTGTCAAGGCTGGATGATATTCTGATACCAACTAAAGGTATGGCATTTTGTTTGTTTTGGTAAAAAGTTATGTATTTGCGTTGAAAAACAGCAGACAATGCAGGGTTGAGAGGGTTAGATCTTAATCTGAGATCGTACTGTGCAGAAAGCATTTCTCTGCGATGTGATAATGGTGGTTCATTAACTTCCTCTAGAAGGCTTTCACATGGAGATGTCTTAAATGCTCCGAGAGCGAGTCTTATTCCCTGATGATGAATTGGGTCAAGCAATTTCAAATATGACTTCCTAGCTGAAGAGTTATCAACGCATCTATAGTCTAGTTTGGAGCGGATAAATGTTCTACACAAATTGGGGATGATGTTTTTTATCAGTGTATGCAACTACTTTAAGTAGATCTAACGCTTTCAAGCATTTAGCTTTCAAATTATTGATGTGTGGAATAAAAGTCAGTTTTCTGTCGAAGATAATACTGCAAAAACATTGTTCCCTCAACAACTGGAATAATTGTTCCGTCCAGCGTGACTTTATGGTCATCATGTTGTTTTCGCAACTGACAGCAATGCATGCATGCTGTTTTAGATTTTGAAAATTTGAAACCTTAGTACTTATTCAATTTCGGATCTTGCTGCTATTTTGTTGCATTTATTTTTCAATTGTATGCAAGTGCTTTGTTCGATAACAAATTAAAAAATCATCAACGTATAATGAGCAATCCACACCGGGAGCTAAACACTTGGTGATGCTATTGATTTTGATATTAAAAAGCGTCACAGATAAAATACTGCCCTGGGGCACACCCATCTCGTGCTGGTGCATATTTGAGAGGGTAGAGCTCTCTTATACTTTGAATTCTCTGTCGGAGAGAAACTTTGAAATGAATACAGAGTAGTTAAAATAGAATCGATTGATCCAAACGAGGAGTGAAAATGATCTCATCAAACATCTGACCAGCAAATGTGTCAGCACAAGGAATACGTTTCTGATCAAGATCATTCTAAATAGATTGATTGATATTATGAGTTTTAAGTGAATCGTCCACTTGGGCTCTTTCCACTGTTTTGTCTCCCAAAGGGGAGTTATTTACTTTATCCTGAGGGGAAGGAAATGTGCCACATCCCCTGCAGGCATTTATGCACTCATAGAGTGCTATTTACTTAGGCCATCACCACTGGGCAATACGTGTACTGCCTCTGGGTGTGACTTCGGCCGTCACCACGGGCAATAATTGTATTGCCTGGGTGAATGTAAGGCCATAAGCCATAGGCCATAGGGCATTCTAAATAGCTTTGTTTGCCATATATATAGTAACTGGACGAGCTGAGTATAAATCAGGATTTTCATTTTCAATAGGATCGGCTTTCTGTTGCAAATGGAATAACTATAATCTTATCACCAACAAAGTTCTTTACTTTAGATGACATTGTACAAAGCTTATTTGTTTCACCCAAGATTTTAAAAAATGTGAACGAATATCTGGTAGTTAACTTTTTTGAAAAACAATGTTTTCTGAAATATTTCAGCAAAATTCGTATCCCAAGGACGAGCGCCAAATTTTCTGTTCCATGACAAGGCTCGTAAAATAAGTAACAGAAATGAAAAATGTAAATATAATGTATTTTACTAGAATATAATGTGAATATGGCGAAAACAAACTTATGTTAATGCTAATTAAATCTCCCAAAAAACCAAGTTTTAAAGACTTAAGTCCTAGTAATTTAAAATCTGAATAAAACTCAGTACAAGCCCAGAAGAAATCTAAATACGGAAGGCGATTTCGTGTCTGTTATAGCTTATAAAGTTCTAATGTGTTACGTGACCCCATTTGCACTCATGGTCGATGCTTGCTTGAAACAAAAGGATTTCATGGTATTCAAAACTTGTTGTTGTTGTAGGGTTGAACGCCATTTTTCAGCACAAGATAGGCTATACATGGCGGCCAGTATTATTGGTGGAGAAAGAACCCCGGAAAACCCCTTAAAGACGCTCCGACCCACGAGAAAGCTACCGGCAAGGTTTCTCACATACCCACATTAGACGAGCCTAAGACTTAAATCTACGCAGACAGAGGTGAGATGGCAGTGATCCGTAACGATGAGCGCTTTAGACCACTCGGCCACTCGGGGCCCCAGTATTCAAAACAAATGAAGACTGTACACAATAATACATCATGGGCGACGAGGAAATCTTTATGCAAATATAATGAACTATCAATGCTTACACAGGAACTGATTAACTGTTGACAAATAGAATATGAACATCAATGCCAACAAGAACATATTTACTCAAACAGTCTGAGCCATTCCTCGAAACACTAAGTTAACACGACTTAACTGAAATAAAAGAATAGCCATTATCAAAATCACTTAATTCTGACTAAGTTCAGCCTCTGAAGCAAAGAGTTGCAAAACTACCTTCATTTTACGATGGCCTGCAATCCAGTTTCCTCCGTTTACTATCTAAAAATGCAAATTCTTCTATACATATTTGCAGGCGTACGTTGAATGTGTCGCATATCATTTATTTAGCTTGAGAAACATTAGAGTCGCTCTACATCAGAAACTTATCTTTCTTTATCGCATATTACAAAATCGTATAATATTTCAATGTTGGATGGAAAGCCTGTTTTCAGAATCTAGTTTTCGAAATTGTCAGTGAAAATAACAGTCTGAGATATTCTAACGTTGTTCGACTCGACTAGTATAAAATCCGGTTAAAATGACGTTTTTCCATTCATATGTTATTCATATGTTATTATAAAGTTTATAGTCATGATGTAATAATGTATCTTTATTCTTTTCAAACAAATCATAATATAATTGTTGGATGCGAAACCACTTACCTGACTCGGCTACAAAACATTCTCGCTTAAAATCTCTGAAAGTGTCATCATGTTTTTCGAACAAAGAAGGAACATAGAGCAATATCGCTCACAACACATTTGTTTGTTAATGAAAATAGTAGCGAACATTCATTAGATAAATTGGTGTGAAATGCAATTTGTTTCATTTTGACTTTAAGTGGGTTGTCATTTCAGACCATTTAAGTGCTCCATAACTACAAGCAACGAAAGAGGGAACACAAATAATTTTGAAAATGATAGATGATGATATTTTAAACATCAGTGTTATCCAGAACGAGAAGAAACAATTGAGTGCTCAATGTCAATGTGGATTGAACCTGAATATTTAGTCTCGTTCTGACTGGGTTGAAGGAGTCAGCAACCAATATTCAAATTATCAAATGAATCATCCCAGTCAGAAACAAAACGTCAAATGATTGATGATGAGTTAGAATAATCTGGAAGCTTGTCTAGAAGAGGAGTGGGCTCTCATTTCCGAAGAGAACAGTATGAAAAAGTCGTATAAAGAATAACTATATTGACATCCATGGGACCAAATGTGTGTTCATGAACTTACTTGACACATATTTGTAAGGAAAAACTGGTGAGTCACCTGATGAAGAGTACCATAACATGGACAGAAAGGAACTGAATAACCTCAAATCCACAGGTCGTACTCAGTTTCCTGAAATCCTAAAGATGTTAAAGCGCATGTCATCAACAAAGACGATAGTCATTTACCAGGAAAAGATTAAATAGCCGTGTACCTTGACAGCGATCGAGTCTGGAATATTTTAAATCTTATTAATTACCTCCTTCGTAAGACGTTATCTTTGACTATGAGGTTAAATACTTTATCGACGCGATTCATTAATGTGATATTACAAGGATCAGATTCAATAGTGGTATGTGGACGATATTGTTTGTACTCTCCTCAAAATTGCAGACCACTCTGGTAGTCTAGTGGTTAGAGCGTTCACCTTGGATGCTGAAGGTCGTGCGTTCAATCCCCGGCAAAGTCATAACAGACACTTACAAATATGGTACTAACAGCTGCAACGCCTTGACGCTCAGCATTAAGAGATTAGCGTTAGTTGATGTCTCTCCATTGTCTTGGACTCGTACATGCATGCCACTGTGGAAATGCTGCACCATGGATATACATTTTCTTGGGCATCTGTGCTTGGCCAATACCTTCCACATGCCTTCTCTGATGGCAGTATCCAAGGCCTTTGTCAAGTCGACGTAGATAGAGAAAAGGTAGGTTTTTGCCTTTGACATTTCTCTTTCAGCCGCCTCGCGGAAAGCACATGTTGATATTCACACGTTGTTTTCGGAATCCACACTGTCTTTCTGACAGTAGTCCCTGGTCAAGATACATAGTGAGGCGGTTCAGTCGGATTCTGGCTAGTATTTTTCCTGCAATTGAGAGTATGGATATACCCAGTGGTTGTCGCAGGCCCGTAGTTCCCTTTGTACTTATATAGGTAGATTATGGAAGCGTCTTTTAATTCCTGGGGGATCGTTTCTTGTTGAACTATCAGTAAAACAGTTGATGGAGCCTTTCCATCAGAGCTCTGCCCCCTTCCTTGTAGACTTCAGCTGAGATGGAGTATGAATCAGGTGCTTTGCCACTGGAGAGTTGACTTATCGCTTCTGCATCTTCAGCAAGGTTGGAAGGTCATCCAGTGCTTCGTTGATGGGTAATTTGGGGAGACAACTGATGGTTTCTTCATTGATGTACTATACCAATTAAGGATGTTCTCAAAGTGTTCAGCTCATTGTTGAATAATCTTCTCTTTGTCAGTAATTAGTATGTTCCAGTCTGCACTGAGCAGTGGGGTTTATTCATAGGATGTAGGTCCATACACTTCTTTCAGGGCATTGTTGAAATTCTTCATGTCATACGCGTCTGCGTAGCACTGGATCGAATCAACTTTGTTGCTCAGCCATGTGTCCTGCTTCTGACGAAACTTCTGCTGTACCGTTTTGCTCATGTTGTTGAACGCATCTTTCCTAGAGGTTGACGTTGACTTGGCGTTGTTGAGGTAGGTTTGAAGAAAGGCTATTTCTTATCAAGCAACTGCTTGATCCCGTTGCAGTTCTCATCAATCCACTCTTGACGCTTTCTGGTTGAGATTATTAGAATTTCCGAAGCTGTGCTGTAGACCAGTTCTCTTAATGCCGCCATGTCGGTCTCTACATTCTGATTGTCAAGAGGGGTTTATGTCAAACGTTTTTAAGGCATTCACGAGAGATTGTTTGGTACTGGTGCATTTCAGCTTGGTGATGTTCAATCGTTTGGGAGCCTTCTTTCGCTGTGGGAATCGTTTGGCCTGAATGCGGACGTTGAACTTGGTGATGATGAGGCGGTGGTCTGTGCAGCAATCAGCACCGCACAAGGACTTGGTCACACGCACAATCTGCCTGTTCTCTTCCTGACAATGACGTAGTCGATGAGGTGCCAGTGCTTAGAGCTTGGGTGCATCTATGACGTACGGTTATGGGTATGGAGGTGGAAGACTGTATTTGTGATCCGCAGTTCATGTTCGGTGCAAGTCTGGAGGAAAAGGAGACCTCTGCTGTTACAGTGACCCACTTCATGCTTTCCGAGCACTCCATCTCAGGCAAACTGATCACAGCCTACTCTTGTATTGAAATCGCCAAAAATGACGAGCTTATCTGCCATTGGAACGTCAGCAATGTCGGAGTGAAGATCCTCATAGAACTTGAGCTTCACTTCATTCTGTGATCAATCTATGTATGCATGCATACACACACACACACACACACACACACACACACACACACACACACACACACATATATATATATATATATATATATATATATATATATATATATATATAGATATAGATATATATATATATATATATATATATATATATATATATATATATATATATATATATATATAGATAGATAGATAGATAGATAGATAGATAGATAGATAGAATGATGACAGATATCTATCTATCTATCTATCTATCTATCTATCTATCTATCTATCTATCTATCTATAGATTTATGCTTCAGATGTACACTTAAATGCACCAGTACCAAACAGTCTCTCGTGAATGCCTTGAAAAACATAAACATAGAAATATGGAGAGATAGAAAGATGTAGTTGAGTAATCACTAGTTTTGGGGTTGGCATAATATCATACACTTATAGTATAATATCATACACTTATAGCATAATATCATACACTTATAGCATAATATCATACACTTATAGCCTAAAAGATCACTTATATTGCTTGTAAAATCAACACTGTAATTTTTGTTGTTATTACCGTTTTATTATTACTGTCACATTTAGCATGTCTTAAACTAGTTCGATTCTTATGACATTTGTATTTCCATATATATGTGCGTGTTTTATTGTTTTTTAGTTATTATTGTTACTTGTATGTGTCGTGGTGGTGATGATGATGGTAGTTGTTGTTTTTGCCTTAATTGTGGTTTCTAACCAGTTACTTTATCATTTGGAGATGGATATGCTCCGTTCTTTCCGTATACTCTTTATCTTACCAGCGTCAAATCCATATGATTCTGGCTCGCTCGGGCTTAGGTAGTTTGCTTTCAAAGTGTATAAATAGAAGGACGCGTAGAGAGTCAACTGTGTTATTTAAACATTCACGTGTATAGCAGCCAGAAGGACAGATTTACCGGTTGTTTCACTATACGATACCCAGTTTAGCCATTAATTACGGGTGCGTACCATTGATTCTAATGTAGTGTTAAGATAAGTTGGTGAGAGATAAACCCGAAAACCATGGTACTATTGAGCTGACATTCCAGTTGATGACTGAAAATCTATAAACGTTTAAATACATTTAAATATTAGAGGCAGTTGTCGCGTTATGCCCTCATTTGATAGGTTTTAAGAGAACTAATGCTATGTTTGTATTATCTGTATTAGTTCTCCACTGTATGTTTTACTGTTTATTCCAAATTACATAGTTATTGTATGCAAAATATTACTGATGGTGGTGAATTATTAACTGAATTATTAGCTCGTAAATATTTAAGGTATTTGTTTCGTTATCTTGGCCACCATATACAACAAATTACAGATTCATTTTCGCTTCCCTCCACTTTCATTGCATACACCAATTTGCATTCATTAAATCAATAGTTGACACTAAAGCCGTCCACAAATATTTGAAGAGTCGTACAGTTTCCCTCTCTGCCCCCCCCCCTCTCATTCGTTTTTGCCACACTGAAAACATTACACAAAGCATGAAATTTCAATCCGAATTCCTTATCTTAACCTTGATGCGGTATTATACATACATACATACATACATACATACATACATACATACATACATACATATATATATATATATATATATATATATATATATATATATATATATATATATATATATATATATATATATATATATATATATATATATATATATATTCTGGCGATATTGAGTGTTATTCCTGCAATAACAATATCAATATATAGTGCATAGGATAATAAATGTTTAAAATTAAAATTCAAATCACCATTTTTTAAAGGTTTTGTTAGTGTATGTAAAGTCCAATTTATATAGGCATACTAAATGAACCCCAAATTACCTTTTGAAGAAACAAACAATGTTCTAAACTAGTGAAAACTATGTAGTCCCCTTAAAAACGCACTTCAAATTGTACACGAGCAATGGCTATAAATGAAGTCGAACAGGGAAATTTTCAGTTTGGAAGTTGAATAATTTTTAAAAAAAAATGAATAAAACTTACCGGATTTTTAAATTGTTAGAACTGCAGGCTATTATAATACTAAACTTTTTATTAATTTATCACGTAAATACTTAAATTAGCAAAGGCTTATAGTACATACTAGAAATATTGACCAATCCAAATACATTATTAGATATCTGTCCCATAAAATTTAGATAAAAGATTCATACTTAATCATTTTCATTAACAAGGTATAAAACACAAAAATTGCATTTGTTTAACTCATTAAAAATAGCCTTAAGTACATGAGGTTAAATACTGAATGTTTTATGTTCTTTGGTGTGGTAGATAACATGAATATACGTTAAATCAATAATGAATATTGTTCTTGACGTCTATAAACAACTGTTTACAAATATTTCTCAAATTGCACAAAATGAAGATGTCGAACATATTACTGATCTTTTGTATCGTTTTGTTTATCGCCGTTATTCAGCACATATTTGGATATACACAGCGGTTATTTGTGAGGGCGATTCCCGTAGACTACTCGGTCACCCGGGGTCTCTAATTAAACTGAAACTGCATACTGGTTAAGACGTAATGTTAAAAGGTATATGAATCACCAAAGCTTGTACTTGTTGTAGTGAAGGCCAGTGACAAATGAGACAACAAAGGCGTGAAGTATAGCCAGATAGGAGGATAGGAACACAGATGATAATCCTCCAGTGTCAGCTCTAATACATATCACCAGTTGCATGCAAGACTTTCACTTGTAAGACCAGTTCAACTGTAATTACCATAGACCCTGGTCAGCCGTCGTTTATGCGCTGACAGTTCAGGGTTTATTTTGTTTGTCTTTCTGATTGCTCATAAGAAAACTTCATAGACCCTATCAGTCGGCACAATTGCAGTTTTCAGTTGGACTCTACCGATAAGCAGGGTACATACGGTATGTAAATATTATTACAAATTCTAGTACGGTTTCACAGTGGCGAGTGAAGTTTTGGACATGTATAATTTACAGCTGAGGTATGTTAATTTGAAGATTGGACCTCACATAGCACTTGGATTCTAAACGTACTTTGCTTTACATTTTACACCAAACAACTTTATCAACTCGTTCGTCAAATATTTGGGCCTCGATGGCCACATAAATACATGTCAACAGACTGAAAGTTCTGTGAACGTACCATGGGGCAATATAATTTTTTTGTTTTGAATTTCCTTACTATATTTTCGTCCGCTATGCATATAACGGAGAAAAAGAAAAAGAAAGAACGTGTCAACAAGTGCATTATGTTGCAATATCGGTTTTAAAGGGTGACTAAATGATGTTGCTGTAGGTGTCTCGCTTCGGTTCAACGTTTCTTTGTTTATAACCTTTTGATAAACGTTGACTCAATCACCCATCCACCCTTTACAATTCTCCTGTTAGGTACCTAGCCACACCAATCACCGTTATTTCAGAATGCAGCCACACGCAGAGCCAACACTCTTAATGTCACAGTAGACTGACAGTTACACACACACACACAGACACACACACACACACACACACACACACATCACCGTTATTTCAGAATGCAGCCGTACGCAGAGCCAACACTCTTAAAGTCACAGTATACTGACAGTTACACACACACACACACACACACACACACACACACACACACACACACACACACATACATACATACATACATACATACATACATACATACATACATACATACATACATACATACATATGCATGTACCGTTGTGTATAGAAGTGTTCTTTTGTGTTTTTTTTTTATTAATCCCCGTCTTATTTGGGCATATGTAAATATTTGTAGATATTTCCAAATCGTATGACCGTGCACTCATCTAAGCTGACAATGCCATTTGTACAAGCTACATGAACGAGGTTCGTACTTAGAAAAGAATGTCATGTAACAAAGTTGTAAACGATGTTAATATCCATTAAACGTGTTACAAAGAATGAATTTATTTTCTTTTTGTTGTATATACCTTTTTTGTTGCATGGTGTTTTTTTTATAAGGATGTTTTAAACACATAATTGTGTATACGAATGCTGCTGCTGTATGATATAGGAAAAGTCATACAAAAAGTTTTATAAACACATTCGTTAAACATGACTAATCTGTAAAAAGCCTTAAACCTATCGAGACATCGGCGAAGAAAGCCGAAGAACATTGCCTTCTTTTTTTTCAAGCCCTCAAGGAGACGGGCTATTCTGTAGGTTACTTTATTCAATTTGCGGGGTGAGTGACTGATACAATATTCATTTATTATATTATATCTTTTGTGTGTGTATATTAGAAACAGTCATACAAAGGTAGTACTCTTCAACATGAAGAATAAAAACTACTCTAAAACCACCCGGCATCTTTAATTATTGAACTATCCGGAAGTGAGCTGCACCGATACGCTCTCTGGTGAGCTAGTAACCGTGAAACCCTCTATACTATTGGACACACTGTACTAATGATCAGGAAAATTAGGAACCAGCCTGAAAATGGGTGAACATAAAATAGAGTATATATGGGTTTGGCTGACCAGGATTGGTTAATAATATTTGTTATATTTAAGGAAAAGAATAGTTTGAGATATTATTTTAGTTGTAAGAGAAATTTTGTTTTAGAGACATTGTTTTATTGATGGAATGTCAATCTTTAAAAGGTCTTGAGTTTGGAAGAATCGTTACTAAAGTTAGCACCTGACCCTGGGGTGCGGAATTGAAAGCACATGTTTCAACAACACCTGCAGGTCCAGAAAATGCCGCGGCTCATATCCTTTCCTCTACACAGAAGCTGACAGCCAGATTTCATCTATACTGATAAATATAGGTTTGATCATGAGTACTCAAATTTTAAGTTATTAAATTTTTAATTTTTGATACTATGATGTTTACATAAGTTTACTATGGGAACTGAATTAGTACTGTGAACCCTCTAGCGTTCTTCAATAAGAAACAAAGCGGAATAAATGCAACGGCATTGTCCTGTGCCGGAGAGAGACAGAGAGACAGACAGAATTCAAATCAAAATTATTTATGAGCTGAGTTCGTTCTACAGTATGTTGAATTAGAATATTCTATAAAAACAAATTTGTATTGCCAAGCATTTCAAAGAGCATTTATATTAGTTTTATGACTTGACGCAGAAACTAGAAATTATTATTAGTTAATAACACCAGAAATGAGCTGCTCCCAGGCTTTTGTAGGCGGTTTTTGAGCGACTGTTGCCCAAAAGTATAATAGTGCACTAAAATCTCGTCGTATGTGATTTTGGATATTCGTGGTAATCAACGCCCCAACGCCTGCAGTTAATTTCAGAACAGCACATGTAGCGCATGACATTTGGTATGTTCGGCTATCTTTGTTTTCTTTAATCCCGCAATATAGGTTGGTGGGTTCATACCGCAAGAGCTATGTTTGCAAAAACTGTTCGTACCGTTAGGGCCAGAGAAACCACGAGAACATTGATATCAATAACATAAATACAATGTTACGACCAAATATGTAGTCACGTCTCTTTATTAACACGTACTGTTTTAAGCCCTGCTTCGTAGTAACCGCTTGTAGTTTGCAATTTGAAAATATAGCAGGAACTTTGCTTTCGCAACATTATTAACAATCTGTGATTTTACTGGACAAATCTGCAATTTTGAGCTGGATTAAAACTTTAGCTTTTCATACTTTTGATATCAGTTTTGGATTTTATTGTGTAATACTTACAAGATCGTCCATCTCAAAACGCAAATTACCAAAAACGTTATCTTAGAAGATTTTACAAAGTCATGCGAGTTAAAGACTGAAGAGTGATCAATATGTAAGATTTAAACGTTTGAACAAATTACCTATGAACACATGCAAAATACTTGCAAACTTTAAACGAATCTCATTAAAACTGACTCATGCGATATCCCTCCACATTATTGTCAGTAAGCTGTAATGGTATTACTGATGACACACTTGTTCGTGTTATATTTGATCACGTGTGCAATTGAATGTTTACTTGTGATTGTAAGTCATGCTTTTTCACATAATAAACATAGGATATGGTAAGATAACAAATACCAAAGTATGAATCTTAAAATCGTTTCGGAGTCTAGTTATAATTAGCGAGATCATATCATCCGTGTCCATTTTCCGCATTAATAAGAGGATAGTCTCTCGCCCACATTAATTCCAAAGAATAAAACCCCGTTATATATTGTAGATGTCACGTTAAGGGTACGCACTTTTGCAACGGGATCTTTGAAAACGTAACATCGTCTAGATCAGTATTCAGGGACATCCCTTCCAATGATACGTGCATAGCTGCCTGTTGATAGAAGAGGCTGAGTGTTTAATAACACATTCTGAATACAATATTAGTAACTAATTGTATATTGAGATAGGAGGAAAAAGGAATCAGTGAACTGAATGAGAAATATGTTCATCAGATAACGTCCTTTATAGAACATCAATCCATTCGAAATTGTTCTGAGTGTTGGATTTATGCTTACTGAATATATTTATATTCAATCTTTTTAAATTGTATTTTTCGGAAACTTAAATATTTCAAAATATTGCCTTCTGAGACATTCGCATGGATTTCAAGAAAAGAACTATCAAACCACATAGAGGCGATAGTCTATCGACAATACAGACAAAGTTAAAGGTTTATGCAACTGAAAATGCTTGCAAGACTCGATAGATTCAAGTCAGCATTGAAGTATATTTATTTGTTCCATAGATATGACTGATATAAACCTTTCCAATACCAAGATAAAGAAGGTTAAAATATTCTTTTTGGCCATTATGGGAATTCATATGTCTAAAAAGTCGAAAAGAAAGGTGAACGTGGATGAAAAAGAGCACATCGACCTGCAAGACAGCACACTCAATGAAGTTGTATTGAAACATACAGAAAATCCAAGAAAATGTTCTCACCAAACTGGTTCTGAATATAATGAATCTGAGGGGAATTTTCCTGGTAAAGGGATTACATTAAAGATGCAGAATAAAGAAAGAAAGGAAATTTCCTGTAGCAACGTCGCTCCAACAGATACACATCTTTTCGAGGAATTCATCGATCTTTCGGAAAATGAGACAAATTTCGACTTAATAAGAGGGTCTATTTGTGAGCATATTAAATGCAGAGAACAGATAGGGGGAAATAAAACCAATTATTCAAGAGAGGATGGGTCTAGATATGGACTCAAATCGGTTATTTCGATGCAACGTGGAAAACATGAAGGGAGACGTGTCCAACAAACGGTGCATTCATGCACGGGACAACAATGCACTTTGATTCCTGGGACAATTACTCGGTCACAGAACAGTAATTATAAGCAAGCGAGTATAGCTTCAAAAAGCGACCCCAAGTTTCGACCATTGACAGCGAAAGGTGAGAAGCTAATTTTTGACAGCAATACAGCTACAGAAAAAGATATTTCATACATGTGTCTGGAGAAAAAACAGGACATCTATAGTTCGACATGTAAAAATTTTGTCTTCCGTACTAATAATGGGGGAACACTTGAGTGTGCATCGTGTCTAGTTCCTGCGACTGACACACTACGATCGGAACAAAGTAATGAACCAAGAAAGGTGAAGAACATATCTTATGGACACAGGACACATCTCGAATCATTATCGAAAGAGAAGGAAATGTCTCTTTCAGGTGAAATGATAAAACATCAAAATAGGAAGTCAAGCTTTACGCCGCATGGAGGTTACAAGATGAACAGAGAGGTTAATCCTCCCTCAGGCATCATGGATATTTACTTACCGGGGCACGTGCTCGGTCACATGGAACCAAATTAAGTTCAGACATGAAACACCTTTAGTATTGAACACAATCTATATCTAACATATGTACACGAAGGAGAATAATTAAAAAGAAATCGAACTAAAATCATACTTTTATTGGTACTTTTCATATAATTACGTATTTTACATTAACACAATTTCTTTCCAGTTAAACACAAATCGAACAATGACATCTTTTACAATCATGGATGCAATTTTTATGTGTAAAAAGAAAGGCATGCCAAAAGGACAGCTGTTAGAATATATTCTTTACTAAAAGTGAAGCTATATAAATAAGTGCTTATTGAGCTGAGTCGTGTATATGACAATTCATAAGAATTATTCATATTTGCACTATATTACAACTGTAACATTTTGGCATGACATCACCAGTCACTGAAGAGACAGTTACGGTGTGTCCAAATGTACAATAAAAGTCGTAGCTAGACATATGCCGTCACCAATCACTGAAGAGAAAGATACGATGTGCGAAGTCTTCGCTAGACACTGTTACGATTTGTCCATAGAACAAACTACACGTGTTTTGTTTCAAGTGGACAGGAAAGAACGAGTTAGATACGTCATAGGAATGTCAGTGAATTCATGCCGAAGACGTATGGCCCTTCACCGTATCACTCGAATTCTTTCCCCCGACTTGGAACAAAAACACGTATGTGGTTATATATTTTTTGCACCTTTTCATTTACCTGTTCTTTTACATTTAGTGTATACTTTAAACAATTACTTAGGCATTCATTTGGTGTTTAATGAAAGATATTGTGCAAACTTCATTGTGTAAACGGGGCTGGGTCTAGATAAATAGTGTGCCATTCCGTCGTCGGTCTGTCTGTACTGCAGATATAGATTTACTCTTTAGCTTTAAATTTTGAAACATGTATGGGACACATGAATGGATTTTAATCTGCAGTCACAAGCAAGTAGATGTTGTCGTTAATTCTCAAACAGAATATAGGACCAGTAAGTTGCCTTTAATCCAAATTGAACTTACTGAAGAGATGCTCTTCTTCCAAGCATAATTGGACGGCAAATGTATGAGACTAACAGGAATTAAATGCACTGCCTTTTATACAGAAAGCTGGTTAATTTACATTACATTCAAGCTCTATTTCTACGTTTTCATTTAATACAAAACATTATAGACGCACTGAATATAAAGTGATAAAGTAATCACATTTTGAAGAAACATTTGACTAGATTTTGAATATTCACTTATACATTATTTTTGACGATAACATTCCTAACATGATTGCAATACGGTTGTTTTCTTCTCTTATTTTCTACTTGACAAGTCGCAAGAATTAAACTGTAAACATACAGTTCCCTCTGTGTACCTTAGTGATGAAAAATGCCAACAACATAATTGTAATATGTAATTTATCTGAATTTGCGTCATCAAAATAACTACTGCTTTCTTAAACATGTATACGTTCATGTTGCAAATGTATGTCAGTTTTATACTCAGATGTAATAAATAAATTTAGTCCTTGGTAATTTTAATAGACAAAATGCATATGCATCCACTTTGACTCTTTACAAAAAGTAAAACTCCACAAATCATAATGTTTAAGACACATAAGCGAAGAGAAAGATCCACAATATCTACCATCCACACAAATATACGTGAACGCATATAAACACACACTAGTTTCAACACAGGGGAAGAGGAACAAGGAAACTCCAAATATACTATTCTCATTCAGGAAGGACACAAAACAAACTCCAAATCTACTATCCACGCATAGGAAGAAAAAAAAATAAATATACTCTATACACAAGGGAAGCGGGAAACAACCAAATATACTATCCAAACACGGGAAGATGATAAAACAAACAACAAATCTAATATCCACACACGGGTAGAAGAATAAACAAACTCAAAATATACTATCCACACAACGTACACACACGCATGCAAACACACGTGCACACAAACGTACGCAAACGCATACAAACACACAAACATATCAGGAAAGGGGGGTGTGTTTATAATCACACAACTCCACATTCATACCAATTGGCACCTTGAATAGTCTCGTTTTCTACAGATCTGGATAGCCCTGAAAAGGACTGTCTGTTTGTCGAATTCTAATTGCACTCCCTGGTCTGGTGCCAAATACACATCGCCGGCTCCAGTCCTGCTCTCAGTTTAGTCTTGCTCTTGGGAGCACAGAGATTGCTTGATTAGCTTCAGAACCCCAATCTTTCGTTTTTCGGATAGCGAAGACTCCCCTCCTTCTTCTATGTGGATGATGAGGCTGTGGTACTGGTACCGGTTCTGGTGCTGGCAGATGTTGTGGTGTTGCGAGTGGCTGTTATGCTGGTACTAGTCGTTGAGGCGTCCTCCTCAGGCTTGACCTCGCACAGAGGCCTTAGAATGAGGTGAGGCAAAATTCCTTCTTTCTCATTTTCCTTCTTTTGTTTCTCCCCTCTTCCTCTTCTTCAACCCTATGTGCTTAAGATATAGTCTCCATATGTGCTTGTGCGATCGGTTACTGCCCGATGGTCGGGCTTATTAATTGGTCGGGACTGTTGGTATCATTGACACGACCAGGCTGTGTTGTCGCCAATATCTTAGCATCCCGTCTTAAGAGCCAATGTCATCTTGATGAAAATGACTGGTCAGAGAGCACTCGGCGTACAAAAAGAGTTTATCAAATCAACATAATTTAGTTTGAATCAAGAACGTTTTATGCCAATTAGTTTGGATTCTTATAATTTTCTATGATAATCCATGTACATTTTATTATATATGAAAATACCACTCAAGTTGTAGTTTTATACAAGTGCGAGAATCGGCCAGGATTGAAATCAAAATGTTTAACATCCAATCAGAGCAGGTGTTACTTACAAGTAGTTAAGGTTCAACAGGTACAGCCGTTTTTTCAACAACCAATAATGTATGGGCTTGCATATTGTTTCTCCACACTTTGCCGCTCGAAATGGCAGGGTCTATTTGCATCAAATTGAATTCAGTTATACTTTTGGATAGAAAAGGTCAATAATGTGTTAGCCACCTGTGCAAATGAGTCACGTAACCAAGTCTTTAAATTTTCCTACTACACATAATAAAACTTGGTCTAGTACTAAGCGTTCATGTAATTGTCCCTATATTTTCGTAGGACTATTAAGTCTAAGTGACCTATATAAAACTAATTTCTGTCAATATTATGTGAGTCATTTTTTTGAAAGGTCAAAAAGGATCAAGGTAGTTCAGTGGTTTGATCGAATCGGGATTTCAAGCCAAAGTGAAATCACTTATGATAATATGGCAATATGAGCTCTTAAAAAGGCTTTGTAAGTGGCTAGAAAGTTCCACGACGTTCTTCAGGAATTGCCAAGCAATGTACTTTACTGTATTTGTTAGGATTGGTGTTTTAGTAAAATTAATAAGATTGCAATTTTCTTTAAATTGTATTATTGAAGTAATGTTTTATTCATTTATAGCAAAAAGTTGGCAACGTAAATCACTAGCTATACGAATGTACATTATTAGATAAGAACCATTTTGTAGCGACGACTGTCCATCATTAGATAAGAACCATTCTGTATTTACGTCAGCACGGAAGTTTGTTCTAATTTTTTTATTAACCGAATTAGACTTTTGCCAATGCCTGGGTTTACAGAATATATGTTTCTTTGATAAGACTTAGGAGCTGACTGACCCAGTAAGGTTTTTGCATTATAACCTAATTCCACACAATAATGTACATTCGTATAGCTAGTGATTTACGTTGCCAACTTTTTGCTATAAATTAATAAAACATTACTTTAATAATACAATTTAAAGAAAATTGCAATCTTATTAATTTTACTAAAAAACCAAATCCTAACATATTTAATAGTTGCATATACTATAACAAAGCAATCTAATTTTTCATGTCGCTTCAATAAACTGCATCATTTTCCTTAACACTGTAGGGCTGAACTTGCACAACTCAGACGCTTGGGATGATTTAAGACATCTGTAAATGTGTAAATATATAATCATCATCATCATCATTATTATTATCATCATCATCATCTAGAGCTTTAAACAATCATGATATTTTGCTTAGCTGTTTATTGTAGTGGTCAAACCGGTATAATACAACCATTTTTGGAATGTGAAGTCCATCAAAATGAACCAAAATTGAATGATTAATTGAATTTTGAAAATAATAATTTGTTTGAAATGATTAAATAAGGGTTATATTGTATCAAAAGGTTGTAATATATATATATATATATATATATATATATATATATATATATATATATATATATATATATATATTGTTACGACCGTTTGCTAAGGTTCTTTCAGTCATAACATATTCTGGGTTCGTCTGGTACTGGCTTGAGGTGAAATAAATGTAACCAATTTATTGGGGTGTTTGCATTGATATTTCTGTACAATAAAAGACTAGAACGACAGAAGAGCTTATAGAGGAGAATGAACTGTGTACTATCTATGACAAGTAAATACAAAAATAAATTATGTTTTACTTTTTATTGTGTTCTCTCTCTTATTTACTTTTATGAAATATTCACAATATCACAAGTACATTGACATACACAATTGTAATTATACTTTATGACTATACATTTAATATATCCAACAATGTGGCTTGTTTAATACACAAGTTTGTAGCCATCTTTAAAAAACATCAATTTCAGAATCAAGGTTTTATGAACTAGATTTTATAAAATAAAGATTTTATAAAATAAAGTTAATGTTTTTATAACATCAAAGATTAATCTTATTGGAGACAGGTATTAACCCTAATTACCTAAACTATATCAATAAATTGTAAAAATCATATCCGAAATTTGTGTAAAATCAAAATCTGGACAAATCCGAATTTTGGGACTAATCCGAAATTTGGAAGAAATCAAAATCTGGACAAATCCGAATTTTGGGGCTAATCCGAAATTTGGAAGAAATCAAAATCTGGACAAATCCGAATTTTGGGGCTAATCTGAAATTTGGAAGAAATCAAAATCTGGACAAATCCGAATTTTGTCATTTCAATAATATATCACTTTTGTAGAGAGATTTTACCTGAATAAAATTATTCATGACTGAGGAAATTTAGAACAGTTCGATTTCAATGCAATCAGTCTCAATCTCTATCTAACCCCTTTTTCTCTATATCTCTGTCTCTCTCGTCTGCGATGACAGGAACGCTTTTTATACTCTCTATACCCTTGGAGAACCTCTAATGTTTACATAAACAAACAACGGAAACATTCGAGATTCTCCGATTCTGGTTAGAAACGAAAACGCTACCAGCTCGCGCTCAAGCAACTTGAAAAGACTGGGAACGACGTCATTACGAAGTAGCATAGCACGTTCTGGGAGGCATTATTTGATTAAAAATACACTGTAAACAGCTAAGACATCATAAAATATCGTCATATAGTAATACATAAGCTACTAACAGTTACTCGAAACATAAAGATGAGTTGAAATAATCATCAGAATGGATCAAATGAGAGTCGGTCGGTCGATCTCATTCAAAGCCGTGTGCTTTCAACGAGGGACCGTCTCGAGGCAACGTGATAATTGGAAACAAGGTACATGTACGACAGATCTTAAATAATCATACTAAACTTATGGATAATATAAAATTGTGAGACTGGTATAGCAATATATATATATATATATATATATATATATATATATATATATATATATATATATATATATATATATATATATATATATATATATATAATATTCCTCATGGCAAACACAATATCTGTTTATTTCGTGCTCAAAAGTATTTGCTAGTAAGATGTACTGTTTAACAATTTCAAATATGTTTTGTTATTGGATTCCGCGCGTTATCAACGATATACCGTGTAGATGTTGTATTCTGTGATTATTTGCACAGAAAATATAAACAGTTTCACGATTCCAGTTCAAAGTGAAATATCCCTTAAAGTGAAATAGCATATGAATAACAACAGTAACATCATGATGGATTAAGTGTCGCATGGCCTTTAACGGGACGCAGCCATACTAATCACCTAAAATCTCAAAAAAACTGTCATGTTACGATGAATGATTGCTTAATATATGTGACCTTTAGTTCTGTGTAGGTCTAAGAAATCTGCTTGTGTTCTACCTTAACCGGTCTCGGCGTCCAGTTCTTTCAAAAAAATCTCAGAATTGGAATGTATAGAAGTTTAGTTAAAGATCCGTATGTACACTGCCATATAACGATACATATTATACAGGAATTGTATATTAGGAAACTCACCTTTAGTCATATTATACCAACTCTTTATAATATACTCAAAGATGACCACATTGTGTACATACAACGAATACACCCAAACTGACATGTGTAATAGACATTTATATTGTGACAAAGAGGAGGAACGGTATACAGAAGAATCAGAGAGAGAGAGAGAGAGAGAGAGAGAGAGAGAGAGAGAGAGAGAGAGAGAGAGAGAGAGAGAGAGATTCACGACGTAAAACTATACAACTCCCTCTGATACAAGGAACAAATTTTACTATGATAGTCAAATCAATATTTTTAAGCCATACGTTGCCTCTAAAACTGTATCTCATTTGCCACCATGGCAACATAAATGTTGCCTGCTGGCCGTTTTAAATGTCCATTGTGTGAACTGATCGAGTGACTCCAGGTGCAGTATTTAAGGCTGGACACTGGTAAATAACACAATAGAATAAACTAGATGACTGTTCCGTAGTCAGCAGGTACGCTGACCTGAATTCATAAAATCTAAACCATGGCATGGAAACTCACCAACACTTCTTTCCCTGGCGTTTGCTCTAATAACTGGCTAATTATTTCTGGATGAACAATATATTCCTAGTACAGACTTCCCATCATGTAATATGTAATCAGACAAATTATTAAAACAAATGCGCATACTCCTAGCACCGACCTCCCATCATCAAATATGTAATCAGACAAATCCTTAAAACAAATCTCTCTCTCTCTCTCTCTCTCTCTCTCTCTCTCTCTCTCTCTCTCTCTCTCTCTCTCTCTCTCTCTCAGATGCTCAGCAAGTACCTGCCCCAAAATCAAAGTCCAAAAGAGATCGGTTATGTTACAAAATTTACCGGATTTATATAAGCAAGAACTGTACCGATTTAGTCCTTTGCGACCCCTTTCATGACGCGCGATGCCTATCATTAAGTTGATACGACGTAAAGACAATCAGTGGCCACGCATTCTAGTATAAACGAAGATCTGTTGAAAACAATGGTAATCAAAACAAAAGGATGTCCACTCATAAAGGTACACACTGTAACCCTTGGCATTCTCCTGTTCAGGATGGAAAAGGAAAAAGAAAAGTACAGTCTGGTCATCCGCAAAATCCTCAGACACTTTGGATCTATCTCACACAGTGTCAACATAACATCCATTCAGTTTACTCTTCCTGTCAAATTGATTCATCCCTTGTACGACAACAGTCGCGAAAGAATCCACAAATACAAGAGTGATTAATTATGTTACAGAGTTTACTGGATTTATCCAAGCAAGAACTGTCCTGATTTCTTTTCGAACCCCTCATGACGCGTGATATGTGTCTTTAAGTAAAGACAATCATTGGCGACGCATTCCAGTATAAACAAGATCTGATGCAAACGATGGTGAACAGAACGAAGGATTTCCCATCAAAGAGGTGGACACCTTCACTATTATCGTTCTCCTGTTCATGGTGGAAAAATAAAAATAAAGTACACTCTCATCATCCTCATAAACAATTAGACAAGCATCGACATCAACCCAGGAAAAGACACAGTCGTCCAAATCAAAAATAGCAAACAAAGGAGGGTGGAATGTTTTGGCGAGTTTGGAAAACACCTCTCCTTTTTGACGAAGCGATGGTCCAAACAAAACAAAAACGAGCGTGTGCCAAGACATCGACGTCAGTGTATTTTTGGTGTGCGCCCAGGAACCAATAAAGATGTCACCCACCAGAAAACACCCTTATTCACGCCTCAAAGGAAGAAAGGAAAGGACTGTTTTCTAGTTTGGTTAAACATGAAGACATGTTTTCAGTCCTATCCAAAGCATCTCCACCCACGTGAGCAAAAAGACTTCATTCAAACAGGCTCCAAAGGTGTCATCGATACCGTGAGAAAATGTTGTCTGCATGTCTTGTAAGGCACGATACCGTTGTCCACGCATCAGATAAATTGCTTAGCCAAACATCGAGACGTTCGTCGCCAAATGGTCCAAAGAAAATCCCCCATCTGTGAAAAGAAAACGATGATCCAACGCAGATTATTTTTATAAATGTTAGCACCTCTTGCCAAAGCAATTTGAGAGCCCGCGTTGGGACTCCAGGGAGGTATTGTACTCATGCTTCCAAGAAGATAAAAGGGACCTCCTGAGTCCAAAGAGCTCGTGACCACGGAAATTTGATGGACGAACGAAAACTGAGTTTAGTGCATTACGAACGATGGCTGGAATATCATAGATGGAAAGAACAACGGACCTCACATTTACCGCCCAATCCTCGTTTGAACGAGATGTCCTAGTTGCAACACGAATTGATGGAGTGCAGCTATTTGTCAAAAACCAAAAAATAGCCATGATACGGTCAGATGTTGCAACGAATGAGCAACACATTTACCAGAAGCTATAGACGAATCGGCTCAGCCGACTCTGAACGAATTTAAAACTTAATTAAAACTCCTACACCACTACCCCTAGAGAACAATACAGCAAACGGAGAAGAAGTGTTTCAAACTCTGTCAGGGAACGTGCGCAACTTAACACCACCACTAGAGAAAGTAAGCAAGTACTCATGCTTTAGAGAAAATAAAAGGGTCCTCCTGAGGCAAAATAGCTCATGACCATTTAAATGTTTTGTACGGACGAAAACTGAGTTTAGTGCTATCATTGTTAGAAAGAACAATGGACCTCACATTTAGCGCCCAATCCTCATTTCACCGAGATGTCATAGTTCCGACACAAATTGCAATAATTGATGGATTTCAGCGATTTGTCAAAACCCGAAAAATACGGTCAGATGTTGCAACGAATGCAACACAATTACCAGAAAGCTATAGACAAATCAGCTCTGCAGACTCTGAAAGAATTTAAGTCTCTGATGAAACATCCATCACCACTACTTGTAGTGAACAATACTAAATGGAGAAGAAGCGGAGTGTCAAACTCTGTCAGGAAATGTACGCAAGTTAACAGCACCACTGGATGGTTTATAAAGATGGTGTTCACTCCTTCTTCCACAGAAATGAAAAGGAAGATGAAGACAGAAGTGAAACAAGAACGATTACTTCTGTTCAAACATCCTTCTCCTCGACACCAAATTCTCGCGGAACAAGCAAAGCATTACAATCCAAGAAAATCTCAGACAAACAAAGAGTATCATAAGTGATGAATGGGTGACTAGCAAGCATTTCTACGTGCCAGCCCATCCTGCTGGATACGTAAGAGTTCAGAAATTATATCGTGCTGACAAAACCCGACTAATAAGTCTCCGTTTACCTCAAGTGCTACGAGGCCATGTACACCTTACTCAAGCCCAACGACGTCTTTTCTTAATTTGCCTGGGTTGTATAATTGACTTCCAAATCGAGAAATTGGTTCATGTGAGCCTTCAAAGTTATGCTGAAACAACGTGGTCGCCACCCCCTTCGAAGGCCAACCAACAGAGACAACGAATCTGAACCAAGCTTTTTTCACGACCGACAATCCCGAAACCAAAGCTAGCATTGTGCAATGTTTCATACTATGTACCCCACCTCACGAAGTGATTCCCTACAACGAAGTGACTGTTTCTGAGCGCCTGTTTGGTACATGCCTAACGTTGACTGTCGCAAAGAAAGTGGTTGATTGATTGACTGATTTGTATCGGCGCACCAGCATTTTTAGGCTATTTAGCGCCATACAATAGGTTGCATGCATACATGTTTGAAAATATTAAAAAGTTTAAAATCTACCGGCAAGATAGAAAACCAAATAGTTCAAAGTAAAATAGTAATATATTGGTAACAGTAAATTATGAAGCTTCCCAATCAAAGAGAGATGGAAATGGTGCATGTTGATGAAAAGATGTTGAAAATAATGGACGGTATTTACATTAGATAAAAATGCTGTAGGTGATGGCATACAAATTATAGTTAAAAATAAAGATTTATTTTCTTCAGGAAATATAAAATACAAGTGATATGCATATTATCAGAAAGTTCATTCATATCCTGTACATTATAGTACTTATCACGCGTAGGTTACAGGTCGGAACACTCGGACATAAAGTGCTTAACAGTGAATGGTTCATTGCAAGAAACGTACTCTGGTGGATCTTCGTCTTTTAGTATGTGGCAGTGGGTTATGTATGTTTGACCAATTCTGATTCTTGAAATGACTACTTCCTCCCTAAGGATGGTTCTGTTAGAAGGAGTCCATTCTCCCAGGCTTGGTTTGATGGCGTGAAGTTTGTTATTCACTGCAACATCCCATGATGCCTGCCACTTTGGCGTAGGTACATTTTGATACGAGGTTTAGAATCAGTAAACGGTAATTTAAAATCAGACGGTTCTTGGGATAGAGCCATCTTATCGGCGCGATCTGCTTCTTCATTACCTTTAATACCAATATTTCAAGGGAACCAACAGTATACTATATTGTATGAGGTACTAAGCTCAGTATTTTTGACAACGACATTACTAATAATGGGTGTTATAGCTTTCTATTGTGTTTTAACTGAAGCACTGATAATAAGTCGCAGAAGATAATACCATTTAAAATACGCTTATGTTCGATAAATTTCAGCGCAAGGTATATTGTTCTGATTTTGGCTGAACAAATGGGAGCATCGTTTGGCAAACGAACTTTGGTTATGTGTTTGCTACCAACGAAGGCTGCAGCAGCCTTTTCCTCATCCTTTGATCCATCAGTATAATTTCTAGTGTAGTTTTTAAATTCGTTGAGGAGTTCATGATAAGAGTTCTGGAAGAAAGGGTTTTCCTCAGATTTTTTCCCACTAGAACCGTAAAAATCACTTTGGGTTGTTTAAGAAACCAAGTTGGTGTATCTGAGGCAAACGTTTTCTGAACTGTAGAGAGATTAATGTTGATACTGTCAAGGCTGGGTGATATTCTGATGCCAAACGAAGGTACGGCATTTGGCTTGTTTTCGTATAAAGTTTTGTATTTTCGTTGAAAAAAGTCGCATATTTTATGTTTCCTGAACAACTGGAATAAGTGTTCCGTCCAGCGTGAGTCTAGGGTCATCATGATGTCTTCGCAGCTGACAGAAATGCTTGCATACCGTTTCGATTTTGAAAACTTAAAACCGATAGTACTGGTCCAATTTTGGATTTTGTTGATATTTTGTTGCAGTTGTCGTTCAATTGTATGTATGTGCTTTGATCGATAACAAATTCAAAAATCATCAACGTATAAAGAGGAATCCACACAGGCAGCTAAACACTTGGTGATGTTATTGATTTTGATACTAAAAAACGTCACAGATAAAATGCTGGCTGGGCACACCCATCTCTTTCTCGTGCATATCTGAGAGGGTAGAGCCCACTCGTACTTTGAATTCTCTGAGTGAAAATAAGAGGGCAGACGGCCTTTTAGACCCAGATCGTGCAGGTGATTTAGTATCCCTTACTTCCATGTTGTGTCATAGGCCTTTTCTAAATCAAAGAATATTGCTACTAATTGATCCTTCTTGATAAATGCATCGCAAATAAATGTATCCAGTCTAACCAGATGATCGTTGGTACTACGATCAGAGCTGAAGCCACTTTGCAAAGGAGATATTAAATTCTTACAGTCTTAGTACCATACAAGCCGAGAATTAATCATTGGTTGCATTGTTGTACACACACAGTATGTCAGTGCAATGTGTCAATAGCTGTTAGGATCATCGATATCTTTACCTGGTGTGGGTACATTACCAGATTTCCAGAAATCATGAAAGATTTTCAGAAGAGATGTTAGTGATGATTCTGGGAAGTGTTTCAAGAACTGGTAATGTACTTCATCATGCATCATGCACAGCGGATGTATCATCAGCCTTGTCTAAAGCCTCCATATGCTGCAATAGTGAAAACAGCTGGTTATACCTTTCACAGTTGTTGGGTGTGAATTTTAAACGTGACTTTACTTTTTGAATTTTTAATCTTCGGAGGATTCTGAATAATTACATCATGAGGAGTCTTTTTAAGAAACTGTCTACAAGAATATTTGCTATGTCAATTTCCGAACTCAAATTGTTATTGTTTGTTTTCAGGTGTCGGAGAGAATTGCTTTTTCTATTTCCATTTATTTTTCGAATAGTATACCAAACTTTTTAAATTGAGGAACGGAAGTTTAATGAAGAACTATATTTCAAATATGATGCACGTTTTTCATCTTTTGATTGTGCTGCGAGTTGTAGCCCGGGTAATACAATATTTGTTTAAATTTTCGGGCGTTGGACGATTGTTGAGTTTTGTTAATGCTTCTCGGCGTTGTCTAATGGCTTCTTTGCATTCCTTGGTTACCCGAGGTTTTCGGGTTTTTTTTACAGTTTGATGAGGACTTCGGAATAGATTCTTCTGTAATCTCGATTAGAATTGAAGTAAAATGCTGTATAGGATTAACAGCATTGAATACTGCATCATTATGTTGTCTAGTTTTACACGGTGTTTCAAACGTAGCCCAGTCGGCCTTCTTTATATTCCATTGTGGAATTGCGTCATCAATGTTAGAGTGGTAGGGTGTTATTGAATGTAGTTTGTGTTAATGTGTTTTTCTGTGGTTTGTAATGGGGGAGGGGTATTAGCACTTGTTGTTGAATCAGGTTGATCCGTCTGTGTTTGTGCCTCCTTCTGTTTTTTTTTTTTTTTTTTTTTTTTTAATTGTGTTTTATTACAGTTGAAAAGGATAGGGTATTAAGGGATGTTTTTGCATGGACAAATTATTTGCCTTCTGGTTAGGGAATGTTTGATGTAAACTTTACCCTCTCGATCTCCTTCTCCTGTTTCCCAAGTATCACAATCCTTGTAACTGGCGTGATGTTCCTTGACACAGCTGACACAATGCGGAATGGCTCTACAATCAAATTCCTGATGATAGTGGTTTCCGCATCGGCCACATATTTTCACTTTGGAACATCGGTCTTCGTGATGACCGTATTGTTTACACTTATAGCATCGAAGTGGGTTTGAAATGTATATCTCGACCTTTACTTGCAAATCTCAGCTTTGACCACTTTGGGTACTGTTGGTTTGTTAAAGGTTAGTATATATGTGTTGGTGTCCTGCAGATTGTTATTACGTTTAATACGTATTGTACACACTGCAGTGACACCTTCATGTTTCATCAACTCGATGATATATATGCCGTTGACTCCAGCCAAGTCACGATACCGCATCATGCCTTTGGACGTATTCAGTGAAGTGTGTGCGAATGAGGTCACTGAATATCGAAGACTGTTTTTTTATGTTCTGGAGATTTTCTGTTTGACCCCTTCGCTCACGCTCAACAAGAAGACAAATCGATTTCAGTTGTTATACACTTTTCGGTGTGTCGATCGACCCCATTCAAGTTTTCTCAGTTAAAAAGGTGATAGTGATGTAATTGGTTTTGCATCATCTGTTGACTCGATAACCATGAGGTTTGGGAATGACTTCATACTACATGGCTCGTTATCAGAGTCAGAGAGTGGTTTCGTTCGTTTGTTTTGATTATTGTTTACTTTTCCATGATTTTGTTTAAAATTTCAGCACCCATGCTCCCCGCCCACCATGAAACCTAACGAGGGATACACAGATGCTATACTCAGTAGATAAAATTACCTATGATTAACCAATGTAGTCTCCTTCTTGGGTCGGTAAAATTACCTCTCGGCTGACCCGTTAAGCCACCGCCTTCAATGAAATCTTCTAAAACTTGGAAAAAGGAAAGCTAAAGTGTAGAATGTAGGGGCAACTGTGGTATCAATAGAGATACAAGAAAGGTAAAGAAGGTGAGCAAGTAAATAAAGACTTCCTAGGGCTCGGTGTGACCAGCCGATTTGTCGAGACAGGGCCTATTCCGACCACCCGTCTAGAAGTAGAGGCCAAAGCAGTGTATTGCATCGTAAAAGCCTCTTCTCAACTACCAGGATCGTTTCCTCCGCCGACACGGGTCGCATCCCACGTCAAACAGGTTGCCTCTTAGTCTCCTCTTACGACACGTAAGTACAGCACGTCGGGCCAATGCTACAAACCCGAACCCGCAGGGGGACGCAAAGAATGTGGAGTGTTGGCAGCAGGAGATTGGGTGAGCATTGGCAAAACCAAATGCACTTTCGACAAAGGTTAATTACCCAATTCGACCACTGAATTGTTTCGTGTCACTGGCGGTGTGCTTGGCCGTCATCCTGCCGTCTATAAATTGGAGGACATGAACGGGGAAGAGTTAAGAGGAACGTTTTACTAACCTGAGTTACGACGTCTACCCGAAAAAGACATGGACATTGTACCGTTGTAAAAATTGAAATAACAAGCAGATGTCATTAAGTACGCATGTCAACGCTAACCAAATTTACAAAGTGAAGATGACAACACGTCAGTATGGTTATTGAAGTTAATATGTCATGGTGATGGACCACATATGTTTCAAAAAACAATGTCGACGATTCCTATAAATTCCAAGTCAGATAGATAGTACATAAATTCGTGTATAATTCGATTATAATGATGAGAAAAGATTGGTATCACGCTGTATACGACGACAAGGTTATTAAGACATTGGTCACATTACATTTTGACAGTCTGAAAAAAAATCGATATGTTATGTTATGGTTCATTGAAATAGAGGTAAAGAAGTTTTTATCGTGTGCCTATTAGTATACCAAACCTCTACAGTTTTAATTAATTTACTCATCTAATTCTTTTCTTTCAGATTTTCCAATCTACTTGTAAAGTGGCTATCACTTACTCCCATGCGATACTCAAACGTGCAGCCTAATATTCACGGCTTGGAGGTATTATAATCGTGAAGTAGAGCTTGGTTGATTCTGCATATATTTTTTTTGTCTGACCTAATAAAATTTACACGAATGATGTCGATTTTGGTTATTTTTTTTTACCATTAACAGTTGCATATACTATAACAAATTAATCTAATTTTTCATGTCCCTTTCAATTAACTTTATTATTTTCCTTTACATTTTATGGCTAATCTTGCGCACCTAAGACGCTTTGGATGTTTGAAGAGGTCTGTAAATATGCAAATATATAATCATTATCATCAACATCATCATCATCATCATTATCATCATCATCTAGATCTTAAAGCAAACAGATGATATTTTGCATAGCTGTTTATTGTAGTGGTCAAACCTTTATAACACAACCATTATTGGAAAGTGATATTTATTCCAAAAGACAAGCCATTTTCAAAATGAACCAAAATTAAATGATTAACGGGACGCAGCCATACTATTCGCTCGATTACGTAATCGTCAAAAAATAAATTTGAATTTCCTAGTTATAGTGATATCTGTGTTTATTGATGGTCATTGAAAAAATTTATTTTTCACTTCAGTATTGTATATCCCGAAAATCATGTAATGCACGGTCGCAAAAAATAAACTGTGACTAGTTACGATGACTGATTGCTTAATATATATCACCTATAGTTCCGTGTAGATCTAATAATTATGCCTGTTTTCTGCCTTAACCGATCTGGGCATCCAGTTCTTTCAACATTATCTCAAAATTGGAATTTTGAAAAATTTAGTTAAAGATGTACACAGCCATATAACAGTATATAAAATTCAGGAAGTTTATATTCGGAAATTAACCTTCAGTCCAATTATACCAACTCTATATAGTATATTCACAGAAGTAGTAATTGGGGAACAGATGACCACATAGAGTACATACAACGAATATGCACAAAGTGACACGTGTAACAGACATTTATATTGTGAGAAAGAGAAGAAACGTTACAAAGAAGAATCAGAGAGAGAGAGAGAGAGAGAGAGAGAGAGAGAGAGAGAGAGAGAGAGAGAGAGAGAGAGAGAGAGAGAGGCATCCAAAAGAAAGTATAATATTCAATGTTTATTCCTTAAACAAGCATTTAATACAGAACAATTAGTACTTGGTAACAACGTTCACTCAAACCTCTCATACCGCAATATAAATGCTATGCATGATGATATTTGACATTTTACAAGACAAATTAATATGTTTGTCAATAAAGCATACCTACTTGCCTGCATTTATAATGGGATTTAAATAAAAGAAAAACAGGCTGAGGTGAACTCTGACCTTAGTCAAATCTCAGTTCATCTGGGATTTCTCTCTATCTACCACGTGTATAAAAACGCAACATGCTGCTTCATTATCCGACGTCCAATCATATCTCAGCACCTTGATTTACATCGTAGATAAAATATACAGCCTTGACTGAAAATAAACAACCAAATAACAAGTGATAACAAATTAATCATTTTTTCTTATGAACAATTAAATATATCTACTTTCCAACAATAAATGTCGCGAAACAACAATTAAAACTTATAGGCACTCTATCAGTATAATCATCTTTTTCATTTCTTTACATTTTTGTATGACACGCGAGTTTTTCAAGTTGCAAACGAATAGTCTGTACGAAACATAATCAAGCAAACTCGCTTCCATCTACTATCACAGAACTATTCAAATATCCCTACCGCTGCGACCAGACATTTGTATCCTGTAACAATCCGGGTGTTTTACTTGACCGAGCGATATCAACCCCTAGCGAGATTCTGCTAGATGTCATATGTTTCCCCTAATTCCAGAGACTTTTATACAACTTCTGTTGTAAATTATGAAGCCCAACGTGTCGATTTTATTAATATTTTTAGTCTAATTAATACACGATCACAGATCCTACAATTTTCAAATTGTTTAGTAACCACACATCTACATTGTTTTTCTTCATTAACTTTCCGTGCTGTCAGCATTTCACGCCGTAGAATTATACAAGTCCCCCTGATACAAGGAACTATATTTAGCCAGCTTACGCCAGACAAATCATGGTTTTAAGTCACATTTTGCCTGTTAAACTGTATCCCATATTCAACCATGCTAAAATAAATGGTGCCTGCTGACCGTTTTAAAATTTCATTGTGTGAATTGATCGTGTGACTCCAGGTGCAGTATTTAAGGTGGGAAACTGGTAAATTACACAATGAAATAAACTAGAAGTGAATGGAAACTAACCAACACTTCTGTCCCTGGCGTTGGCTCCTAATGATTGTCTAATTATTTCGGGCTGAGCAATATATTCCTAGCACCAACTTCCCATAATGAAACAAGTAATGTAATCCGACAATCTAAGAATTCCTTAAAACAAATGCTCTAACTAAATATATATATATATATATATATATATATATATATATATATATATATATATATATATATATATAGTGGCTTGGTTCTCCATTAAGAATTCTTTAAAGCATTGCCAAATTTGTTTCAATATCATTAGCTATTAACAGCGTCAATTCAAGATTTGGCATCCGTCAGGTAATGGGATTAATGTTAAATGTACATGCAGACATTCTATCTGCTCTTGCATTATATTGTACAGGATGATATGTGTCTGAAATTATGGAATGTTTGACACCACGAAATATCGTATTAGATCCCGACATACTGCAAACTAACTAATGGCAGACCGATTGACTCTTGTTTATTTAAAATCATTAGTAACTTTCGTTTTCCAAAGTCACTGGTATAAACAAAAGTGTACGTACCTATATTTGGACAGTTCTAGCATGTACTTATGTAACTGAATCTCCATTTGCCACTGTTACGAACGATTTCAAATCGATTAAATGTTTGAACCTTCTGAATACAACCGTTTAGAGGGAGGGGTGTATTTGTTTCTCACGCTACTCAGATCAAACAAATCCTATTAATGTACTAGGGTGAGACTGATATAGGGAATTTCGATCAATCGTATATTCATTCCATCAGATCTTTGGCACAATAACAAGTACTCCATGGATTGCTGATTATTGTCTAGTGACATAGAAGAATTAACTGCCAGCTTTGATGTGGTCTCCTTTTGTAACCTATTACAAATCGAACCGACTTCACTATGTCGTACCATTTGCAAAACTGTATCCATCGTTTAAATGGTAATTATTATCTTTAATCATAGGGGGTCCCCTACTACTACAACAATATGAACCTTTTATTAGTTTTGACGTTTCAATACCTTGTGCGTGTTAGTTAGTAATACAATAAAGTAATACAATAAAAGTAGCGATGATCGGATTTATAAATGATGGATAAAGATATGCAATTAGTAACATGTAACGGTTTTTTTTTTCTTCAGATTTGCCTAGGATTACAAAAGGATGCCATTGACAAGTTTGCTGTTAATGCTAATATACCATTAATCAATAATCAATAACGCAAGAAGTCTTCTTCATAATGCCCAATTTCTGACTGATAATCACGTCTTTTCCTTATACCTTTCATACGGTAGTACCATACTTGGACTAGTATCAAATCAGTGGTGGCGTGAGAGGGATGCGCATTCCACTCTCACCTACTATCCAACCCGGGTCACAGGCTAAGGGAGCGTCGTCGGGAAATTAATTTTGGATTAGAAAATTTAATTCTTTTTTACCATAAATTTTAGTGTCATGTTAGAAAAATGTATCAAACCTTATTTTGAGATCAGCTGTGGGAAGTAGGAAAGTGTTATGTGTGGTAAAGTGGGGACACCAGTAAAGATCATTGCAGAGAGGCGCCTCTAACATTCGCGCCACTCGACATTATCGTCAAGAACTTATCAAACTTTTCAGCAAGAAACATATCTTGGCTTACAAAATAGTGAAATTGCTGTTTTTATTATAAAGTATTAAAACACTGAACCGTTCTTCTGTTAGATGTACTAGAAGCAAACAGAGATCCGTTTACAAGATAACATAACATAAATACCTTATATACAGGTATATAAAAATATTTGCACCACTTGGTTTGCAAGATGATAGCTGCAAATGACGATATATATATATATATATATATATATATATATATATATATATATATATATATATATATATATATATAACTACTAATATAAAATATCCGGGATATAATTTGCGCGTACATAAATTTACATACAAAAACATATGTGTCGCTTTTGCTCATCGATTTCACATTTTACAGCATCCGCGACTAGTTGTAACATAATAAATTTCAAGGCTTAATTCCTGTAGAAACAGGCATGTAAAGTTCTGTAAACACGGTTTTTGTATTTTAGCAGTCTGTCTTGTCTATGTTTTGTATTTGCCTTTGATAAAGACTCATTGAGAGTCGAAAGCGCTCAGGCTAGAGTGATACTAGTTTTTGCACTGTTGCTTGTCAGTTTATTGCATTTATATATATATGTATATATATATATATATATATATATATATATATATATATATATATATATATATATGTTTCGATCTTTACTCATTATCTTGTATTTTGCTGAATATCGCGACATAAATACTTCTTTCTAACATAATCCATGTTATTGGTGTGTATATCGTAATATAAATAATATATTTAGTGGTACCAAACAATCCAAAATTTTCTAGAGAAATCCTCTTTTACAATACATTACGAAAGCAGAAATAGTAACTGCAGGTCGGTTTAACGAATTATCGTATTAAGACCAAAATGTGAATAGTCTCTGTCAATAGCAAATGATATTGAAAGAAATTTAGCAATGCCAATTATATATAGTTTCAACTGTTAAAGTAGATGGCGCACAATGTACGCCAATATTCTTCATCCAGTATGAAGACAATCACGGATCATTGCATCTAAACAATGACCAATACATGTTTTATTGTATTGAAGTGTGCAGAAATATCATAAGTAATAACCACGATAAAACAAGGTAAATTTAAGACAAATTTCTGTTAGAACTAATTGTTTTAAATAACTCGATGAAATTTCATTGAAATAAATAAAGATGATGCAAATTCATATATGATGTTTCAAAATGGCCTAAATACTGGAACACATACACAGTTGCTAATTTGGAGCCATATATCCCTTATGTCTATTTTATGTTAGCTAGATTGATGAAAAAATCCCATATTTCAAACTGACGTTAGCTCGAGTGATGAAAGACATTCCATTAATCAAACTGACGTTAGCTAGATTGATGAAAGACATCCCATATTTCAATTTGATGCTGGCTAGATTCATGCAAAAAATTCCATATTTCGATTTGATGCGAGCTATATTGATGCTAGACATACCATATTTCAATTTAGATTATTGAGACATCCCATATTTCAATTTCATGTTATCTAGATTGAAGAAAAAAATCCCATATTTCAATTTGATGTGAGCTAGATTGATAAAAGACATCCCATATTTCAATTTAATGTGAGCTAGATAAATGAAGGACATCCCATATTTCAATTTGACGTGAACTAGATTGATGAAAGACATCCAAATTTCAATTTGATGTGAGTGTGATTGATGAAAGACATCCCATTTTTCCTTTCAGATTGATGCAAGACATCCCATATTTGAATTGATGTAAGATAGATTGATGAAATACATCCCGTGTTTCAAGTACGATTGATGCAAGACATCCCATATATCAATTTGATGTGAGCTAGATTGATGTAAAACATTCCATATTTTAACTTAGATTGATGCAAGACATCCCATATTTCAATTTGATGTGAGCTAGATTGAGGAAACACATCCCATAATTTAAAATGATGATATCTAGATTCATAATAGACCTACTACATTTACATGTCATGTTATCTAGATTTACGAAAGACACCCAATATGTCAAACTGATGTTATCTAGATAGATAAAAGACATCCTATATTTCAAACAAGTTATCTAGATATGCAATACATGACGGCCAGTATTATTGGTGGAGCAAGAATCCGGGAAAAACCACCGAAAGAACCACCGACCCACGAGAAGGTACTGGCAAGCTTTCTCACATAACTACATTAGCCGAATATTAGATTCGAACCCACGCAGACAGAGGTGAGATGGCAGTGATCCGTAACGGAAAGCGCTTTAGACTACTCGGCCACTCGGTAGGTTCATATTAAAAATATTAAAATATGAGAAGACAATATGGCAAGACAGCATTCGAACATTTTGTTAAGTACCCATTAGAATCACAACAATTTACAACAAGAGATATAACAATACAAAGATTTAAAGGAATAATAGACGAGCGGGTTCTTGTGTCACCGCATTGCGCACCTGACACTATGTTTTGATCTAATTCTAAGTTAAGAAAGAAAGAAGGGAGAATAAGAGTTTCGAGAGATCCACGCCATCTACATAATACATTAAAGGATTTACATGCCGCTAAAGGTGTCCAAGGAGTTTCTGAAGAAATGATGCTAAGATAATTGTGTGTTGGAATAATGGACAATATATATATATATATATATATATATATATATATATATATATATATATATATATATATATATATATATATGTGTGTGTGTGTGTGTGTGTGTGTGTGTGTTATGGTGCGGATGTGGGTGTTTGTGTTCTTTAACAAGTGATTAATTTATTACTGTTTCATTATTACATACTCATGTTTATCTAACATCTTATGATGTTACACGGATTGGAAATACTGTTATATGGTAAATGTTATGCAAGTAAATACAACACGTCAGGACTAGTTATGTCAATAAATTTTCAATGTATTATTAGTGAATAATGTATTATATGTTAAATTTCTTGCTTATCATCATGATTTATTGTTTGCTATAATATCTAGAATCATAAACTAAAGTTATCAAGTATATTATTTTAATTGTAAAAACCAACGTTGTAAATTTCGTTTATTATTACTGTAAATGTTAGTATTTTTTGCACTGGCTGTATGCGATTTGTATTTCCAGAAGTGTGCGCGTTGGCTTGTTAGTTTGTAATTTGTTTGTTTTTGTTTGGGTGGTGGGGTGTTTGTGCCTTCATTGCGGTTTGTAACAAGTTTGTTATTCATTCGGAGACGGATATGTTGGGTTCTTACGAGATATTCTCAATATGTTACAATTCCAGATGTATCTCGTTCGCTCTGGTTCAGATATATGCTTTCAAAGGGTATAAATAAAAGGACGCGGTAGCAAGTAACTTGTGTCCCTCACCCTCCAGCTGTTAAAACCAAAACGACATTTAATCCACTATTTATAAAGAGATTTTCTATTGGTTTTTTTTTCCAGTTCGTAGATTGTTACACAATACTCAAAGAGCTTAGACAATTCATTAAAAGTGCGAACCACTGTGTCCCATTTAGCGTTGAATTAGGCTGAGGGGTGGTAAACCCAAACACCATTGTTCTTTTTTGCTGATGTTCGCGTTTATCCCCCACCCCTTCATTTAGTGACTACATAAACCAAACTTCTAAATTCATTTAAATATTAGAGTAAATGGGCACGACTGGTTTTAAGCATGCTAATATCATGGGTGTATTTTTTGTATTACTTCTCCACTGTATGGTTTTCTGTCTATTCTAAATTACATATTAGTTGGAGGCAACATAATTGTGGTTAATTATTTACTGAGGTATTCGCGGATAAATATATAATTAAGTGTTTTGGTGAGTTATCATGGCTGAAATAAATACCTAATTACAATTAATTGTATTACATGTGTACGACTGTGTGTGTTGCTTTTGACTTACTCGCTCACTGGACAGCTGTACGATGTCAGGAAAAGTTTAGATTTCGAGGCCTTTACCGAAGAAGTGGCCAATTATATCTAAGTGTTATGATCCTAACTTCAAACGTTCAAAAAAAAGTAACATTTAAACCTGTGTTAGTGACATTGTCAGAAAAGAACTCGTCACCAACGAAACCACTCACATCAAGACAGGACTATAATGCACATTTCTGAATAGCCATTCCGGGAGGACACCAGTGTGACTTTACCCAATGTAGAGACTGTAGAAACATTACACACGGACCCCAGGACAATTTTGTTACCAAAAACATGTGTAAAGAGACATCTTTATATTCCAGTTTATTCGATTTGATGTGTATTTTAATGATATACTTAATATCTTTGTTTTTCGTGTGGTTCCATTTAAAAACATTAATAATCGTGTCCTGAAAAAACTGTTGTCTTCTCTGTCTTCCTGACAAAAGTGACATTCCTTACACTGTGGATGCCTCCACTGATTCTTCTTCCTCTTCCTCAACGTGATAGTTTTGCGGCCTTGTATCTTCGCCATCCCTTTTCCATGTTAATTGCCAGACCAATCGATTCAGGCCAAACCGAATTTGTCAAACGTTTGATTGAACATAAACATAATTTGATCGATCGTCAACCTCAAGGGATCGTGTGGTGTTACCATAAGTGTCAGTGTCATTTACATCACGCTAACGTTAGCAAAGTAAAGTCCATTGCAACATCAGTCCCAATGATCATTATTACGTGGTCTTGTTTAAAAGCCTTAGAGATAAATCTCAAGTGCGAGTATTAGTCAAACAGTTAGATACGCCGCGGCCGACTCATTCATACGACGTTGGCACAGAAACCTCACATGCAAATTTATTCGTGAATTTAAAACCTACCACCTCCGATTATTTGCGATTTTGTACCTATTTATTTCACCACTATTGCCAAGACGAAGGGCCTGCCGTGTACACGTACCCGTTGAAGTAACAAAACAAAAATCCTTAAAATCCTCAGACACTTTGGGTCTATTGCACACAATATCAACATGACATCCCTTCAGTCTCAACTTCCCGTCAAATTGATTCGTGCCTTGTACTGAAATACGTGCTTCTGTCTTAGAAGCCAATCAAAAAGAAGTGTTCGATGTTTTACGGTGGCAGCAAACCAATTACTGCAAGGCATCATTCACATTCTACATCAAATCAAACGCTTTTGTAAGAGAAACAAATTAGCTTTGACGCTCTTGGCCGATTTTCGCAACGACACTCAAACCAAAATGCAAATCTTTTTGAAACCAGGTGGTAGCGTTTCTCTAGGAGGTGTAATCATTTGCTATATCTTAAAATGGATCCTAATGCCCCCAAAGTACTTACCAAGAAAGAGCAAAAAACACTCCCGGACAAACACAGAAGAAGATGAAAAAGAGGAACGGTGTCAAGACCAGGTCACAGCCTCAGAAAAAGACAAGTTCCAGAAAACAGCTTGTAGCCATAAGAGGCACTTCGGCCAGGACACAACCTTACATTCGCAAACCTCGATCTGCAGAGATGATTACCGCGTCTCCAGTAGCCTTAGGTTCTTTCGCTTCACCGTTGTAAGTGATGCCGGTCAAACCCAATCTGACAGCCGTTCTTCCGGATTTGAACATGTCCTACAGCGGCGGCACCCTCTAACTCCTTAGCTAAAGTGACAGCTGCTCACAAAGGACCTGCCCCCAAAATCAATATCTAACAGAGATAGTTTATGTTTTAGAGTTTACTGGATGTATCCAAGCAAGAAATGTTCCGATTTAGTCCTTTGCGAACCCCTTCTCGACGCGTGATGCCTGTCATTAAGTTGATACGAAGGCAAATACAACCAGTGGCGACGCTTTCCAGTATAAACAAGTTATGATGCAAACGATGGTGATCAGAACGAATAGATGTCCCCTCAAAAAAGTGAACACCGTCACCATTCTCTGTCTCCTGTCCAGGATGGAAAAGAAAAAAGAAAAGAACAGTCACGTCATCCGCAAAAACACATGGGCAAGCATCGACGTCACCCCCAAAAAAGACACAGTCATCCAAAGAGTATCAAACAAAGGGGATGACTTTTTGGCGAGTTTGAAAATCATATCGTCACCTTTATGACGAAGCGACAGTCCAAACAAATATAAAAGAACGTTGGCTAACTCATCGACGTCAGCGTAATGTTGGTGTGTACCAGGAACCAACAAAGATGTCACCCACCAGAAAAAATCCTTTTTCACTGCCAAAAGGAAAGTAAAGGAACGAATTGCCTCCTAGTTCGGTTAAGCATCAGGATAGGTTGTCAGTCCTGACCAAAACTTCTCCACCATGCAAAAGAAATGCATTCAAACGGCCTCCACAATCCTCATTTCACCGAAATGTCCGAGTTACAACATGCAATCACTGATGGATTTCAGCGGTTTGTCAGAAAGGGAGAAATAGCAACGGTACGGTCAAGTGTTACAACGACTGCAACACATTCACCAAAAGTTATAGACGAAACAGGTCCATCGACTCTGAACGATTTCAAGACCTTGACGATATCTTTATCACCACTAAGCCCAGTGAACAAGACAAAGGAGAAGAATAAGAGTTTCAAACTGTCAATAAAAGTACGCATGTTAACAACACCACCAGAGTAGGTAAGCAAGTTCAGAACACCACTTATATCCAGAATTAGATGAATTTAAAAAAGATGATGACCACCCCTTCTTCCACAGAAGAAACGATGATTGTGAAGACGAAGTCAAACATGAATCAAAAACTCCTGTTCAGATATCCTCCTCCTTTCTCGACACCTATTGCTCGCCGGACAGTCAAATCATTACAATCCAAGAAAATGCAACACGACAAATGATTATCAGTGAAGAGTGGGTGACTAGCCAGCATGTATTATGTTCCAACCCATACTGCGGGATACGAAGGAGTTTAGAAATTGTATTGTGCTGAAAAAACCGACTGAAAAGACTCCATTTAAAAAAAGTGATACGATGGCTACAAGAACATGCCACGTACACCTTACTCAAGTATATTCGACGAACGTTTCAAGACGTCCCACTAGAGTGGAAGGAATCTATCATCAATGACAAGCCGATTTTCCAATGTCTCTCTTTGGCCACGAACAAACAGGGTTTCAAATATTGATTTTGTGTCATTGACATCTTTACTAAATTAACCTCAGTCGTGCCATTGACTTCCAAATCAAGAAATGAATTAGTGCGAGCCTTCAAACTGATGTTGAAACAAGGTAGCCGTCATCCCATTCGATGGCAATCCACCGACGTTCTGAACCAAGCTTTCCAAAAAGAATTAAAGAAACGTGACATACATGTTATCACCACCGAGAATACGGAAACCAAAGCTAGCATTCTGGAACGTTTTCATGGCATGTGCCCTCACACCCCCCCACCCCCCCCCCAAGTAGTGACTCGCGACAAGGAAGTGACTGTTTCTGAGCGCCTGTTTGGTACGTCTCTGACGGCAACTGTCACAAAGAAGGTGGAGTGTAGGCAGCAGGAAATTGGGTGAGCATTTGCAAAACCAAACGCACTTTCGACAAAGGATACTTACCCAATGGACCAGTGAATTGTTTCGTGTCACTGGACAAGTGCCCGGCCGTCATCCTGTCGTCTATAAATTGGACGACATGTACGGGTAAGTGTTGAAAGGGACGTTTTACTTACCCGAGTTACGACGTCTAACCAAATATGAAGAAAAAGGGTACGGCATCTATAGCATTCTCTAACAAATAACACGAAAATTCGGAAAACGCCGTATCAGAAAAATCGAAGTACGTTGGAAAGGATATCCTCCCAGTTTTGATTCTTGTATCGACGCTTCGCAGGTCATTAACTATAAAACAAATTGACCAGCATGCCCTGCCACAACAACCCTGATCAGTTATTTACCCAGTTCTTCTCAGCAATATCTACACTAGCATCCTAGGTGTGATTTGGAGAACGTGTGGCTAAAACGCAAATCGTCGTTCTCGACAAATTTATGTAGTGTATTGTTTCATCGGTGCTCGGAATTATGAACAAGAATAACAGATTTTACTTAACGTTACCCAGTGACAGTTTCATGAAGTGTTTCTCCACAATATCATGTCTTTTTCAGGACAAAATTACTCCAGGCCATCCAAACACAAAGCCCATTATGAACTGGCTTTGGTGAAAATGATTCACCCAACGCACACAAAAAACTATCACTGAAGAGCAAACCTCTTTTGAAGTCGAAGTTCTGGACGCCTAAATACAAGAGTACTTGGATTAAAAAAAAACACAAATGTAGATGATTCTGAGAAACGGCAAGTAGCCTCCACTACTATACGGTACATCTAGCCGGCTATTATTTTAGCGGTCAACATTTGGTGGACAGGATTGTTGGCGGATTCAATGCAGTGTTTTTTAAGGCCTAAGAGAGAAAAAAAAAACTATTAACCCAGGAAGTTATATGAATCCAAACTAAATGGTATAAAACGTTCACGATTAATAGTAAATTAGGCTGATTTGATAAACTCTGCCTTTCTATCCTGGGTGCCTTTCTGCTTTGCCGTGACCAGACATGTTCATAAATTTGACATCACCACTTAAGACTGGACATGGAGATATTGGCGACAACACATCCTGGTGGTGTCAATGATACCTACAGTCCCGACTAATTAATAATTCCGACCATCGGGCAGTAACCGATCGCACACGCACATAGTGCGTAAGCGACCTAAATCCATATAACGGAACAGTCAGGCTACCTACCGATGACGTTAAAACTGTGTCAAGATGAGATAAATAGCGCAATTGTTGGAACTCCAAATGCATCTGGAGTATACCTGGCGCATTTTAGACGAACCAGCTATGGAGGCTATATCCTAAGCAGCTGGGTTTAAGTAGAAGAAGAGGGAAGAAACAAAAGGAAAATGAGAAAGAAAGAATTCTGCCTCACCTCATTCTAAGACCTCTGTGAGAGGTCATGCCGGAGGTGAGCCACCTCAACGACCAGTACCAGCACCACAACAGCTCGCAGCACAACATCTGCCAGCACCACAACCGGTACCAGCACCACAACCTCATCATCCACTGGTGTGGCATAGAAGAAGGAGGGAAGTCTTCGGTCTCCGAGAAACGGAAGATTGGGGTTCCGAAGTCAATCAAGCAATCTCTGCGATCCCAAGAACAAGACTAAATTGAAAGCAGGACTGGAGCAGGCGATGGGTCTGTGGCGCCAGACCAGGGAGGTGCCATCATTCAGAAAGGTACAATTAGAGTTCGACAAAGAGACAACCCGTATTCAGGGCCACTCAGATCTGTAAAAAACGAGACTATTCAAGTTGCCTATTGGTGTGAATGTGTTGTGTGATTAGAAACACTCGCTCCTTACCTGATATGTGTATGTGTTTGTGCGCGTTTGCGTACCTTTGTGTGTATGTGTGTTTGTATGCGTGCGTGTACGTTGTGTGCATAGTATATTTTTAGTTTGTTTATTCTCCTACTCGTATGTGAATAGTAGATTTGTGGTTTGTTTTTTCATCTTCCCATGTGTGGATAGTATATTTGGGGTTGGGTTGCTTCCCGCTTCTCTTGTGTATATAGTATATTTGGGTATTGTTTCTTCTTCCCGTAGCGGGATAGTATATTGGCGGGTTTTTTTTCTCTCTCGTATGTGGATATTATATTTTGGGTTCGCTTGTTCTTCTTCCCTATGTGAATAGTAGAGTGTGTGATTATATGCGTCTGAGTGCGTTCGTGCGGATGGTAAATATTGTGGATCTTTCCCTTTGCTTATGTGTGGATACTAAGTAATATGTCAAGTGAGTTTAAGGGATGTTTACCTTCTCGTTTGAGCCTGAAGTATATAAACTTTAACGTTTTCATTAGCGCTACACAAAATAAGCACTCTAGTATAAAACAACCCACGTTCAAATTGTTTCGACTACACCTCAATGGCAGCCCTAGAGGGGTTTGTTTCAGAATTTTGCACTCCTCTAATGCAGAAGTTGGGATTTTAACCAAAGTGTGAGAGAATAAAACTCCCAGACCTTCCTGAAAATAAACCCGGAACATCTTCACGTTCACACTCAAACTAACCACTCACTCCCTATCCAAATCTAAACGAAACTATCCTTCATATTCAATTAAATATCCCCAAAAAATCTAGAAAGACAATACCAAATTCCAAAAATGGAAACAAGCTATAGTTGTCTTAATTCCAAAAGCCGATAAAGTCCCATCTAACTATCATCAAACAAACAGATCTTACTCATTGACAATATATTTAAGGTGATGTAGACAATGATCAACAACACGCTTAGACATCTTCTGGAAAATAATAACCATATATCAAAGAATCGAAGTGGCTTTCGTAACAAAAGCTCCACCCTGGACCAAATACTAAGGGTCAACTCGGGCATTAAACTAACATTTAATGCCTAGCGAAAATGCGACCGACATCTCATTTTGTCTGGATCTTGAGAAAGCCTTATATCTGGTTTGGACCTATGACATTACCGCCAAGCTTAACCATTGTGGGAGTAATGGTCACATGCACAAATGGAAGACACTAGAATCAGAAAAGGGGACCGATATTCAGAATATTACGAATTAGAAAACGGTTTCCGTCAATGAAGTATGTTAAGCCTAATCCTATTTAATATTATGATCAACGACCTAGAACGCACTGTCGACCTTTCAAAAATCGATTTATCGCAATTTGCGGACAGTGGCATATGAAAAGCGGGCAACCCATATAGCCAACAAGTCTTCCCTGATCTACAACCAATCTAACAAGCATTGGCAAATGGTCTAACAAATGGGATACACAACGCTTTGGATTATGTTAAACATTTTGAGGAAGAGGGTGGGTATGCCTGGGGTGCAGATCAAACATCCATAGTCTAGTTTTAACTTAATTATTGCCCTATAGAGCGTTACGAGTGAAGTGTGTATCTGTACAGGTTCCCTTAACAACACTTCCATAGAAGGAATCAAATTATCTTACCCCTAAATTTAGACTTAAAAGG
The DNA here is from genome assembly GCA_029339505.1 of Unio delphinus. Taxonomy (NCBI): domain Eukaryota; kingdom Metazoa; phylum Mollusca; class Bivalvia; order Unionida; family Unionidae; genus Unio; species Unio delphinus. Next base: position 7,770,576 of record JAQISU010000057.1, on the reverse strand, counting down.
TGGCTAAGCCCAGACATCAGGTATGAAGCAAACTGCGCACAAATTTAACTTTTAAGGGAAGGTTCCTTGACTATTAACGTAATAAATAAATTCCATATAAACTATATTAGGCATATCCACTATGCCACCTCTACCATCACAAACAGCATAAATTATGTTTTTTTAAATTATAAATATGGCAAGATGACACCATGTACCATTCGGAAATATTGGGATCTAATAACAAATGATCCTGAAACTAAGGCGCATTCCTCCTATACAGTCCAACATTCCTTACCTCCACCAGACATCTCGGAAACAATTGAGTGCGTATGGGTCTACTCCCACTCACTACACTTCCCGAGAGACACCACTGTCTGGAAAATCACCCTGTGTGTTCGGGGTTGTAGAATTGGCCCGACGTGCCTCAATACGTATCGTAAAAGGCGACTAAGTAGAGGCAATCTGTTTGCCGTGGGTTGCGACCCGTGTCGGTGGGGAGGAAAGATCATGCAAGTTGAGCGGAGGCATTTCCGATGCAATACACTGCTTTGGCCTCTACTTCTCTTAGACGGGTGGTCGGGATGGGCACGGTCACGACAATACGGCTGGTCACGCCGAGCCCTAGGAAGTCTTTATTTACTTACACACTTTCTATATCGTTCTTGATACGACAGTTGCCTAACAATCCATCGGTTTAGCTTTCCCTTTCCCAAGTTTTAGAAGACTTCCTAGAATGCGGTGGCTTAACGGGTCAATCGGGAAGTAATTGTACCGACCCTAGAAATAGAATTCACGGGTTAATCCTAGGTAATTTTATTTACTGACAATAGCATCTGTGTATCCCTGGCACTTGATAAGTTTCCCCTAGTTGGGCCCCATGGTGTGCAGAGAGCATTGTGCTAAAATTGTGATACAAAATCATGGTAAAAAAATTAAAAATTAAAACAAACGAAACCACTATCAGATTCTGATGACGAAACATGTAGTGTGGAGTCATTCCCACGCTTCATGATTATAGTCAAAAAGATGCGGCAACACCAATTACATCACTGCCTCCTTTTGTACTTGCAAAAAACGCTAATGGGAGCGAAAAGGTCAAACAAAAATCTCAAGAAACTAAAAAAAATTCTTCGATGTTCCAGTGACCTCATTCGCTCACACGACAATCAATATGTCAAAAGGTGTGATGGACTGTCGTCACATGGCTGGAATCAACGACACAGATATAATTGAGGGGATGAAAAATGAAGGTGTCAATACAGTGTGTAGAATACGTATTAAACGTAATAATAATCTGCAGGACACCATCACGTTTGTAATCACCTTCAAAAAACCAAAAGTACCCATAGTTGTCAAAGTTGGTTTTTGCAAGTAAAGGTCGAGATATACATACAAAACCATCTTCGATGCTATAAGTGTCAAAAATAAGGCATCTCGAAGATCGATGTTCCAAAGTCAAATTATGTGACCGATGCTGAGACCATTCTCATCAGGAATCTGATTGCAGAGCCACTCCGCATTGTGTCAACTGTGGCAAGGAAAATCACACCAATTCCAAGGATTGTGATACTTGGAAACATGAGAAGGAGATTCAGATTCTAAAGTTTACATCAAACATGCCCTACCCAGAGGACAGAAAACTTGTCCAGGCAAAAACATCCCTTCCTGGCCCATCTTTCTCCACTGTCGTGAAATACAATTCCAAAACCAAACTCAAAAACTGATGACGCAATTCCACAAAGGAATATCAAAAAGGCCGACTAGGCTACGTTTGAAACTCTCCGTAAAATTAGACGTTCTGAAAACAATTGAATCACCCCACCCCCACCCCCCACTGTGGTGGAAAATGCGACCTAAATCCAAAGAATGAACGTACAAACATTCGCGCAATTCAACCTTGAATAAGCTAAGAAAATGGCTATCAAACATATGGACAAGATGTTAAAGTTTCAGGAAGTTGCGGATACCATAGGCATAGTAACGTATTGCTAGTCAGAATTGATAATGGTGCCAGTAATTCAAACATTTTAAACTGGGAAGGAATAATTTAAAAAAGGCGATGTAACAACTCAGATAAATGATTAAAGAAAAACAGAAGAAAACGCAGATATAGAAGACAAAGCAATGGCGAAAGCATTGAATGAGAAGATATAAATAGCAAAGAAAAATGAACAGAGGAAGAAATGCGTAATAAAGGAGAAGAGGAAAGAGGAGAAGGAGGAAAAAAGAGAAGAAAGGGAAGATAACGTGTTGTTGGAGGAAACCAATACATTTGACAAAAGAAGAAACCCAAGGGCCCTTTTCAGCGCCACTCCATTGCCTCGAAAAGATATACTTATTCTCTTTGCCACATATATGTGTATCTTTGTCTATGTCTATGTCTATGTCTATCCAGTACTATGTCCCGTCCAGTCAAGCGTTCTACCTTATGTTCCGCTGTGTGGTCCACCTGAGATCAGCCCCATGACGTCAATTGCGATTGTCGCTAAACAGTCCCAGACCCTTGTTGCTATACCGTCCCAATATTGTCTGGCTGATCTATAGTCCCATCCATGTTATATTCAACTTGTCACCAGGGTACACCCCCACCCCCAATTTTAACACAGAAGTCACATTGTCACCAAAGTATCCCACTACTACACTAATTATCGAGCCTTTATTATACATGCGTCACAAATACGCACGTAATGATCACTGCCAAATCAATTGTCACAACAGTTCTATTTTTTCGTAGTATACATTTAGAAACATTGAATTGATAAAGCTATCGAATGAGTCAAGATAACAATGTATCAATATCCGTTTGATATATACAATACAATTTATTGTTATAATGCTGGGTAAGATATCACATAACCATAATAATCTAACACCTATGTACGTATGAATACTAAAGTTCATAACATGAAGAAAACATCGATCAAACAACTTTGTTGCTTGAGTTTACTATTGCCTTTCTAGCAATGGATGGAATCTGTAAGCTCCCATCGTGATCAGAAATCAATAGACGATATCTAATGAAGTGCAATATTAATTGCTTAACATAGGATGCTCTGAATTTAAATAATTGCATAGTCATACAAAAAACATTTGAAAATTTATTAAGTATTTAAATCTTTGAAACACGTATAGAAAGCTGCATGAATTACAATATATCATAAATATTTGCAGATTTATGAAAATTCAAATATACCATAAATTCTATAAAGACGCAGTAAATTCTTTTACTAACAAACTTATTTTTTGTTGATTCAGTAAAAGTCATCATTTTGAGATGTATACTTATCGGAGCGATATAATAGGCAAATCGGTGACTAATGCACCTTTGAGACTGTATTTGGTATTGCTGCTATTCGTACAATTGGTATATATACCTGAAATACATGCCTAGACATCGGATAACGCGAAGAAACTTCTTGTCACACTTTTGACAACAGATGGCTATAACGATATGGTTAGACCTATTTACGACCTAACGCAGGCAGAAAATGTCAATCTTAATCTCTGTCTGACATTAGATCTCGACTCACAGAAGGGAAGTCTGATCACGTCCAGATACCTTTTTGTTTCGTGGTATAATTATTATTTGCAATGGGATCCATCTGAGTATAACGAGAAAACCTACCAATATATGCACCCAGACACGGTGTGGAAACCAGATGTATCTATGAAAAACGCTATTTCCGAAGTCAAAGGTCTTGGCTCCAGTGAGTTATTGCTTACCGTTGATCATGATGATGGATACGTCTTTTGGTGGCCTTACAAAGCTCACGCGCAAAAAATAGTTAAATAAACACCTCGAGAAATGCTAATTCTAGAGCTATCAAAATGTAGTTTATTCTAGAAATCCCGCGGTGAACCATGCTTGATGATTATATTTAAACACAAAACTATTACCAGAATATAAAAGTAGAAAGACAATTAGCCGAGTGGTGGAGGGAAAACCAGTATGACTTGTTATGTTCATCACAAAGAACATTACAATACAGTAAAATATATGGACGATGGATATAGATCTCTTAATGTGCTGAGTATGATGTAATAACAGAAATTTCAAAGACATCGAATCAAATATTTAAAAAAATAAGCAGACCATATTGAATGTATCTTCCTTGATTAAAAAAGAGAATATAACAATCAACTTATATGTTTTTTAAGATATTTTAAAATATATTTATGTTTGATTTAAGCACATACGATTGAAAGTACAACGATATCAAGGAAGCTTTCGAGGAAATAAGCATCGTTAATAAGTGACATTTACTTCCACTCAATGCTTGTTCCTCAAGTATGAAAGTGCAGATGAACTGATTTGCTTGATATAATGGGAATGTGAAAACAAAACGGATACGTTATGACATAATTTAACAAAACAGTACATGTGAAACTGTTGTGCATGTTAAAAACATCTTTGCAGACTGTTTTCCTATTCTGGCAATTTGATTTTCTTAATGACACTTGGATTCTTTAGTTAAAGTTAAATTTTACAGTGTAATGAAGTGATTTCAAGACATTGCGGAATCGAATCCAATCCTATTCATTAAATCAGTCAGATATACCAGAAACACCATATATACCTATAACCCTGGATCAACAGACATGTAAAACAGATTCGCTCTTCCAGATCTTTATAATTAAAATAAAAGTTTTAATGCCCAATCTTGCGCAAATACATAAGCAAAACCATGAAACCTATATTACAATATTTCTGGTTAAATAAATCAAATGAACGGGATCGATGACTGTTGCTCCAGAACAATGCACAAAACATAATAGTACAAGGTAATTCAATGCCCTCTAACTTGTAAATAGAAAAAGAATTCACGAAAGCGACAGAATATATACAAAACTTAAAGATTTGGAAAATCACATAAAAAGCTTTCAATTTCGTTCCTGCAAAAATTAAAGCGACCTGGCTGACATATCAAACTATCCACGCAGGAAAGGAATACTTTGTTTATAGAATGTTCTAACAATATAAAAAGAGTCTTCTAAATATGTTGACGAGATATGTATAAAATCATAACACTGACATTGTATAAGGCACTTTACATGAACAACCTGAACACAAAATAAGAGAAAGTACAATATGGGTGTTTTACAGGATTGAATATTTAACATTTCACATATATGAATATCATAGATAGATTTACCTGAATTGATTAAGAACATCATAAACTTAAAGGCTTAAAATAACAAACGATTTGTTATGCTGCGTAAAAGGCTATAGTGATGGCGTAGATAAACACTCAAGCATAAATTTAGGTGAATATAATTGTTGGCGAAATATATGTCCTGAATAGAGAGAGGACATTAGGATAATATCTAAAGACTATGACACATCTGTAAATGTTTAGGACATAGTTGAACAATCTTACATCAGACAAGTTAGAATAACTACTATAGGACATCCCATACATGATAACATGTCAATTCAAGGGCGGAAAGGATCAGTATGTTGGAATAAAGTGTTTTGTTTAAAATAATGGTATCATCACAGATAGAATTATCATAAAAAAAACAAATACGCAAATACGGTTGAATGCCGAAATGTAGATAATTAGTTAGAAGCCAGATAAAATGCCCTAAGAATGTTCTGTTGTAAAATTAAAACATATTAACATTAATTTTAAATTTTGCATGACATATTACTGATAATTGGAAGTATGTAAGTACAGAAAGACAAACTCGTAAAACGTCGATGTTCTCGATTATGATCCACAATATGACATTGCTTTTGCAGTTATAGCAACGGCACTCACTATGTTAGTGCTCTATGTGTGCCATAGGTTGAACAAAATAACAACGGAAAAGGTAAATAACCAGAGTACGTACAGCGAAAGAATAGTGCTCCAGCACATGATTATAAATATCTGAAGCAAGACATTTTGCAATACGAGCACATCAATATTTAAAAACCATTTAATGAAACCCTAAGGTTTATTCCTTAGTTATCGACGCAAATATATTATCTTCTGTAAACAAATTGGAAAGTCTTAGAAAAAAAACATCATTTAAAATATATGCAGGTATAAGAAAATGTCAAAAATAGTAGTTATTTCAAAATGAATAATTATTGATAATAACTCATTACGGAAATTTTAAAAAAAAAAATTTTACTATGAATTTACAGCACTGTAACTAAACAAAATATTGATGTTCAGCTTCTAATGCAACAGGATGAAGAGACACAAGCAGCTTGACAGAATAAGACTTATTCATGGCCAAGAACGCTTTAATGTATAATCAGTTTGAGAGAGAGGGAAATATTAGGGGTTTTTTTTTGGGGGGGGGGACACCAAACAAATGTCCCCTCCTCCTATTTGAAAAAAAAACTTTAAAAAAAGTGTTTTTGTGTTGATGTGTACCCCCTGATGGGTAGTTTTTTGTGTTTTTAAGAAAAATTTCATTTACTTTACCCTAACCTTAATTTTGTCCCAGTGACTTTATATGATAGCATGCTTATATTGGGGTATAATGAAGTGGTTTTCTTCAAGTAACCCTATCTAGTGCGTGAAATGTATTTGTATGGATATTTTAGTTGGTTTACAATTAAATGTTACTCTGAACTTTGTCCTATACACAGCAATTTGCATCGCTAAAATGCCAGAATCTTGCGTATTACCCATACCTGATGGTAATATAAATTTATCATTCGTGACACATTGTCCAATTAACGCTTGTTTTCTTACCGAATCAGGTAACCACACATATTAGTACATAATGAAAATGTCGTCATTCTACTTGAAAAAGCTTACCACTTGTATTGGGAATGATGATGTACACAAATGATCTACCTAAATTGTTTACCACTGCATTATCTCCTTGTAACGCAATGTATTTTTATACGTATTGTACATGTTATTCTGAAGGCGGATACTAATAGCTTAGGTAGTGTTTGTTTCTTCAGGTTTTGCCTTACCAGCATGTGTCCCATTATCGCTATGAGAAGTAGGATCAAGAGCAAAGACATAATCTTGATTGCTCAATAAATGAGTCACTCAACCTTATGGTCTCAATCTTTTATATAACTAGTCAAGCATTATTTCATTCAGCTGCACAGATTGTTGCTTTAATACTTTCAAGCTCATCTGCATTAAATATGTTGCATAAACGACTTCTTTTTGTTTATATTCTGACATGCTATGCTCTTCTCTGTATTTAAACGATTATACCGACATCGATTCCTTCTAATTAGCATATGCTGCACTCATTGTAATGCACATGGCAGGTATTTATATCATCGTCTAATGCGTAAGCAGCACCTGACTAATTGTTTCTCTCAAATTAACTGTAAAGATTTAAATGATTTCATCTGTTCAATATTTAACGTAATCTTGCATTAGTCAGACATGTTTTGAATGTCTTTAGACAGCTAAGTCTGTTGTGGATAAATTACATTATTCATAAAGTGATGATACGATAGCCATATCCATTATTGCTAGCTAAACACGGAGGTAAAGTCTCGGGCTTAATGATCTATACCAACTTATTATATGCCGTGTATTCATTAAACGGCCATCGTCTGGGTGATATTTTTTACCTTTAACAGTTGAAACTACATCTCTTTATTAACACTATAATATAAAACCAATATTTTTATTTGACGTAATTATCAGCTATATCTGATTGCCACTGATCACGACATGAATTGCGTCAACTATTTTAAAGGGGCATTTGTTTCTGGCTTGTCACTGCAGATTGTAACGAATTTATTCACATAACTATTCTTTAACTTCAGTGCATTTACCTTGTCCCTTGCCGCAATACTATGTTATTCGTGTTAAAAATTTGACCTTCCGTAACGGAGTAAAGATGCCGTAAATGTTTCTCTGAGAATATTTAACTCCAACATATTAAGTTGTTATCACGCGACTATCATTAGGTTTATTTTCGACAACTTCTCTATAAATTCATTTTTGACCCATTACATTTATGTGGACCCCGAGTGGCCAAGTGGTCTAAAGCGCTCTCCGTTACGGAACATATATATATATATATATATATATATATATATATATATATATATATATATATATATATATATATATATATATATATATATATATATATATACTGTATTCCTCTTTTTGTCCGTCTCTTTGACAATTGTCACGTCAACGCTGCCACAAAATTCGAACAATGTCTCACCACATCGACCTTTATCCTGACACTGTTCCAACTTCGTTTTCAATGCAGAGATGAGAATACACATCCAGTCCTATGGTGTCTTATCAAACTGCAAAGGTTTGTTGACAGAGTCCGATTCAGAATGTGTAACAAGTTAGGCCCGGCTGTGCAATCTCAAAATGGCCATATTATTTCCGTTTCTGAGTTCACATCTACAAAGGAAGAGAAGACGGCTGAAGTGAAAGTGATACCATGAAGTGAGAGAGATAAAACGTTTGGAAGTTACATGGAACAAAGTCTCTAATTCCCTCTCCTTCGTTCTTTTCTGGCTTTACTTTATAGCATTTATTTCCACAAAAGTGGCAGTGCTATTTAATACGGCAAAAGATAGCCAAAAGGAAATAACGTTTTATACATTTTGTATGCTTATTCTGTGGTGAAGATATGAATCCTCTTAACTAAATTTTCATTTGTATATAAAGATTGTTTAAGTAACGTTAAAACTAAATAAAATCGAAAGTAGAGCCACCATGTGAGATGGATAAAAAAAAATCTGAACGTATATGGAAAACTATGTGCAGTGCCGTTGATGTTGCTCTTTTCTGACTTATGTATGACATATTTATCCGCCATTTCAAAGGATGCTAAATAACAAAATACTTTGTATACATGTGTCAAGTGAATACATCTCAAGTGTCATAGATCATCACCAAGTATCGCACCAATTGTATGCTGATGACACCCAAATATACAAGTATAGCCACCCAACTGAAGTTGATGCTACCATCCATGGAGTAGAGAAGTGCATTTCTGATGTGAAATCATGGATGACATGTAACAAGCTGCAGATGAATGATGATAAAACTGAGGCTATTCTGATCACAACACAAAGACTTTCTCATTCACGTCCTTTATCTCATACAATAAATATCAGCAACACCAACATTAAATTCTCACAGTCAGTACGAAACTTAACCGTTACTCTAGACAGTACTCTCACATTGCACCAATATGTCATGAACATATGCAAGGCTGCATATCTTGAATTGAGACGCATCAGTTCTATTCGTAAATATCTTTCAGTTGATGCCACTAAAACACTTGTGTGTTCATTAGTACTTTCAAAACTGGACTATTGTAATTTAATTATGTCTGGTTCGTCACAATATTTACTCTAGAAACTTCAAAAAGTTCAAAACACAGCTGCACGGATCATCTTTAGAGTACCTCGATCAGAGTACACCTCACCACTGCTCTGTAACCTACACTGGCTATCGATTCGATACAGAATCAAACACAAAATTTGTTCTCTGTGATATGTTTCAATGACAGACTCCAGTCCAACATACCTATCCAGCCTCACCCATGTGTATACACCAGCTAGATCCTTACGCTCTTCTTCTGATAATAGTATTCTCATTGTTCCCAAGGTGAAAACAAAGTCATATGGACAACGTTCGTTTGCATACCAGGGTACGGCGACGTGGAACGAATTGCCCATTGAAATTAGACACAAAAACACAGTGGGCCCTTTTAAGAGTGCTCTTAAGACTCACCTGTTTCGACTGCAGGGACAAACCTATCGACTTAATCATGTTTTGTATCTTATATGTTTTCAGCATGTTTTTATGTTTTCCAATTTCATTGTTTTTGTCATTTGTTGTTCTGTAGTCTAGTCATATCATTACCGATGGTGTAAAGCGTTTAGAGCTTCGAAAGATTAGGCGCTATACAAAGTCCTCATTATTATTATTATTATGTCTAAGGCATTGCCTCTCATTCGCTGCATTGCTTGGTTATATTCTACTTAACAGTATTACAGAAAATGTGGAACTTTGAACTCTATTTTCACCTGAATGTAAGCACAACTTATTACACAACAGATGGTAGCATTCAATTTTTATAATCGTCTATATTCTGATAGGTATCAGAAACGTGCCAACAAACTTGTTTTAAGATTTACACTTGATGCATGTGATATATTTAAATCATGGTGACCGTACAACGTTTGCTTTCCTTATTAATTCCACTACTAATGTCAACTATACACGTTTAGTGTTAGCCCATGGTGTTAAAAGCATTCTGTTAAATCGATTTAACCAATATGTTAATTAGTATTTTGCTATAAGTTTTCATGTAGCTAGTAAAATATCAACATCCTACCTTTGCCTTGAGAACCTTACAAATGTTTTAGACATGACGTCGTAGCAACTATTTTAGATCTATCTATTAATTCGTTCAATTATTTTTTATGTAAACTTTAAATATTTATATATGACAACCTTCAGGTGAGCCAACACTTGCTTCTTAAAGAATTAAGAATCGTAAAAATTTCCTAATAATTCTAAACGATAAAAGATTCATTTAAAAGGAACTTAATTAGCTAAATGCAAATAAAACTAGATGTTCTTACTATTTTTACAATAATCAAAATTCTTTTTTTTCAGCTATGTATTAAAAAAAAAACTTGGATGCATTATGATACTAATTGTGCAACAACAAAAAAATTTAATATTGGGATACACATACAACTTGTAGTGTACAAAAATTGTAATATTGGAATACACGTGCAACTTGTAGCGTACAAAAATTTTAATATTGGAATACACGTACAACTTGTAGTGTACAAAAATTTTAATATTGGAATACACGTACAACTTGTAGTGTACAAAAATTTTAATATTGGAATACATGTACAACTTGTAGCGTACAAAAATTTTAATTTTGGAATACACGTACAACTTGTAGCGTACAAAAATTTTAATATTGGAATACACGTACAACTTGTAGCGTACAAAAATTTTAATATTGGAATACACGTACAAATTGTAGCGTACAAAAATTTTAATATTGGAATACACGTACTTGTAGTGTACACAAATTTTAATATTGGAATACACGTACAAATTGTAGCGTACAAAAATTTTAATATTGGAATACATGTACAACTTGTAGCGTAAAAAAATTCTAATATTGGAATACGCGTACAACTTGTAGCGTACAAAAATTTTAATATTGGAATACACGTACTTGTAGTGTACACAAATTTTAATATTGGAATACACGTACAACTTGTAGTGTACAAAATGTTCGACAAACACGTCAATAATTATCTAAACGCATGAACGAACAATGATGTAATATAAATGTTATATAGATCAATATTTTTCTTTTCGTGCCTCCCCACACTTTAATCACGGTTTCCAGACTTTACAAGATTTTTCATTTCAGCCTATTGACATAGCTGATTCGGAGATGGGAAGTCTCTTCAAGGAAACATATTGGATTCACCATCTTCAATTTAATTTATCACAAAGGTCTATATTCAAAAATGTTATCTCACATCCATTAAATAATAAATTCTAGATGCATTTCGAATCTTATATACTTTTGTTTATAACGAGAATAAAATGTAACCAAGATTATACAAGCTTCATTTTTAGTTGCATAACATTGGCAGTAATACAAAGATTGAAGTAATCTACAAAATGAATAACTATTATATTTTACATTTCCTCTATGCTGTCTATTTATTAACCGTTATTAAAATATTCTTATTATATGATTTTAATCACATTTTCATCTTTGAAGTTTATTTTATTATATATAGACCCATATTAAATTCTTTTCAAATTACTGTACTAGGGGTCATAATTCAAATTTCACTTGATTAAATGTAACATATTTTGCATATACTAATTGGATACTGTTAATTCAAAAAGATACCTTTAGGCACAACATTCTTTACTTTATCAATTCTAAATATATAATAAATAAAACTTTATACATAATAATAAACAAAGTATTGAAGCCGTTTATTGTTTATTCAGAAAGTTCCATTTTTATGTATTTTATGTATCTAAATTTATTTTTTACATTCTATATACGCATTTTCTTCATGCCAACTATAAATTTAAAATTATAACAAAATTGATTTTAAGAAAAGCTGTCATCTTATTTATGACATGTTGTTTATATATTTGATTACATAGAAACAGTAGTTATTATATATTCATTTTTCTCTCCGTTAACTTTACATTGTAAGGATTGGATTGTTCAGTAGTTTGCGATACTAAGCTGCTCGACACGTGCGTCTAACAATAGTATAGTGTAGTAAGAACTACTTTCTAAACAAAACATGTACACTTATGTAGTAGTATAGTGTAGTAAGAACTACTTTCTAAACAAAACATGTACACTCATGTAGTAGTACAGTGTAGTAAGAACAACTTTCTAAACAAAACATGTACACTCATGTAGTAGTACAGTGTAGTAAGAACTAATTTCTAACAAAACATGTACACTCATGTAGTAGTACAGTAAAGTAAGAACTACTTTCTAACAAAACATGTACACTCATGTAGTAGTATAGTGTAGTAAGAACTACTTTCTAACAAAACATGTACACTTATGGATTAGATGCTTTAGGTTTTAGTTTATTAGAATTGTTTGTATATGAAAGTAAAGATCACAGAGTGAATAATGTGATCATGTTTACTCAGTAACAAATGAAACTTTAAAAGAAGCGAAGAAATGGACGCTCTATTCGCAATGTCCACAACAAATGTGAGACGCAATATTGAAATAACATTATGATAATATAGACAGATATTTAGGAGACATGTTCGTAACATTTCGTAAATGGAATGGTTCAGAATATGACCAGTGTTTTCGGGGGTATTTACAAATATATCACATAAGCGCATTTAGTACAAGGGCTATAGCATATCTGTCAGAGACGCATTTTAACGTTTGTTTTAGGGCTTAACGCCATTTTTCAGCACACGATAGACTATACATGGCGGCCAGTATTATTTGTGGAAGATGAACCGGGGAAAACACCCGGAAAGTAGCACCAACCCACGAGAAGCTACTGGCAAGCTTTCTCACATAACTACTTTAGCCGATTCTTAGACTCGAACCAATGCAGACAGAGGTGAGACGGCAGTGATCCATAACGGACCACTCGGCCACTCGTTCTTTTTATAAGCAAATGTACAAAATTTGAGGAAAAATAACAATTGGTGCAATGGCACATAGCACATATATCAGAAACATACTAATAGCATCTCCTTTTGCCACTGTTACAGGTGGTTTCATGTTGGTTAAATGTTTCCATGTTTCGAAACAAAAGCTGGGGAAAGCATTTTTCTCCCACGTCGCGTAGCCGCTCAGATCAAACTGGACCTATTAATATAATAAGGTGTAGCAGATGTAAGGAATTTCGATTAATCATATAAGCATTCCATCAGATATTGAGTACAATGAAGAGGATTCCATCGATTGCTGAATATTGTATAATGATATACCAGAATTCATAGCCAGCTTTGAAGTGGGCTGTCTTTGTAACCTATCCCAAATCTGAATTATGTCGATCTCAATGCAAAACTGTGTCCATCATTTGTAATGATCATCTTTATTGATAGTATTATTATCACGCATAAGGCATTCAACATTGTCTAATGTCCTTATTGGGTTATCGACAGGTTCATAAATATGTATATATATATATATATATATATATATATATATATATATATATATATATATATATATATATATATCACATAATTTAATTATCAAAGTTCTAAATCAAAATGTGAAAGTAACGTACAGCATTTTGAAGTGAATTAAAAATAAATTTAAAGAGTTCTATTGAAGTTTCGAAAGAATGAAAAGTTCTTTATAAACTTCTGAACCGGAAACTGTCTGGTCCACCTAGATTCGTGACTTTGTCAAGATGCCATCTTCCAGTACAACTTAGAATAATTAAAAAATAATGTTATAGTCCAAAATAATGGCCACTTTTTTTTTCCACTGAACAGTCCAAACAAATGTCTCCCCTCTCGAATAATATCTAGGTACAACTTAAGACACGCTTGCAGACCTATGAAAGGAACCATTAATTAAATTAGTAAACCCTCTATCCATAGTTAAACACTTACGTATGATTATATTTGTCAGCTGATATTGATCAGTGATGCCTAAATTACAATTATTTTATTTACTAGTTGATTTCCTTCAGGACCAGTGTGATGATTTACTTATTGTTGTGCATCAACTTATGTTCAATGCGCTATTATTAATCCTCTACGCATGCCTGTGCACTCAAGCGAATCAATAATTAAGAGAATAGTTATTATTAAATTTTAAGAGACTTGGACTTGGGTGCCAGAAAACGCTCCTTAGAGACCTCTTCAAATGAATAAGAGAGCTTGGTACCTAAATTTTAATATTTGTATAATCTATTTATAGGTCTCTTTAAATTCATTATTAAATTAGCTGCACTATTGCCAAAGGAAGATAACTCTAATTATATTCGGGAGCTCAAACATTTAAAGAAGGCTCTCTCTCTCTCTCTCTCTCTCTCTCTCTCTCTCTCTCTCTCTCTCTCTCTCTCTCAGTATGGAAATTTCCACTTGATTTAGAGAGGTTAGCAATTAATTTTATAGATATTAAAAAATATCAATTGAGTGCTGCAACTGTAACGCTAAATCAGTCTTCTCATGGTATGGTTCTAGTTTATGATACACTCACACTTAATTTTCAAAGGTCTGGCCCATATTTTCTTGAATGTACAAGTAGAAAGTAATGTATTAAGAAACCATTTTTAATGTATTTTTAAAGTCACTCCATGTCATTCCAACAACAACCATCATAATATTAGCAAATGTGTTATAAATATAATGAGAGAGAGAGAGAGAGAGAGAGAGAGAGAGAGAGAGAGAGAGAGAGAGAGAGAGAGAGAGAGAGCGGGAAATAGGGGATGGCAATGACTGTACTATATATGAAATTATAATGAATAAAAAATGCTCTATGAGCTAGCACGTGTTTTAATGATTGATGATTTAGAATTAAGTATTTACTACCGAAAGAAACGTTACAGTTTTATATTAAGTGTTTGCAAACCAATTTTAATTCATTTTAATGTAGAATTGGTCATAAAAAATAATTTCTTGTCATAATGTTGCATGGATAGCAGATTCGTAGCTAGAGTGTTTGGCGCCCGGGGATATTATGCACCCCCCCCCCCTCCTCAACTCTGAAACCAATTATTTTCATCAATAAAATCACCATTACCCGTTACAACCTATTTCAAAGCCCATTTTGGCGCCCCCACTAGTATAGCGCCCAGGGACATATGTACCCCCCTGCCCCCCCCCCCCAGATACGCCTCTGATGGATAGGATAGAAGTATTCTATAGTAAACTCTAGAGAATTAGTGCCCTATCATTAGGCTATGGGGACATAACTCTCTCCAAAATAGCGTTCAAAAGATAATCACCATAATACTCAAATTTGCATCTTGTAGTCTACATGCTAAATATCATAAGAACAATTTGTATCAGTAACTCAGTCTACACAAAGAATGTAGACCAATAAATTGAGTGCATGGACTGCGCAACGTTTAGCTGAATATGACAGATAAAACTACTTAATAAAGCGGTAAATAGGTGACCGTTTTATTTGGATTATTTGCCAGGTTTGTGTGCAATACACTGGCACTATCGTGTGAATTTTATTTTAAACTAACTTTTCAAACATTTCTAAGAATGAAAGGAGAACATACCCCAAACAATGAGACATAAGCGGTTTACTATGAACGAATCGACGTCTAGTGTTTATGGCGGTGTTCAACATTGCAGGCTGCAATAAACTGATGCTACAAAGATTATTTTTATTTTAAATGGACTGTTCCATAACTGGTAAGAATAAAAAAGAATGTACATTAAAAGATATGCCATAAAGATTTATCTAACATGTAATCAAGGGCATGCATCAGCGTGATGTACAGAACTACGTTTGCTGTGCACGCTGATTAATTTTCTATATTTTCCCCTAAATCTCATGTTTCTTAACATCTCTAAGAAGATATATAATTTTCTACCCACTGAAGATTATAGGCATGGCTTTAAAACATAAAATGGACTCACTGCAACTCTGTGTCAAGAATGAGTAATTACAGCCATGAATATTTGTGACAAATAAAACCTTGTGTGCATGTACAGGCACATATGCCCCGAACAAAGTTACTCAAAAGGTTTGGTAATGGCATATAGTGGTTATCACCAGTCATTTTGTTGTCAACTGAACTGAACAAGATGGCAGACAACATCATAAAATAATTCACTCCACTATATTGTCAACATAGAAAATTCAGATACTTTGAATCAAGTATTCATTGATGAGTTACTATTTCTTGTTCATATTACGATTGCTACACATAATCAGACAATTGACCCATGCAAACATGACCTTCATATGGAAATATGAGATGAATGGAATTTAAGAATATTAATGTCTGAGTTATGGTCCTTTAATGAGAATATTAATGTTAGAGACTTGGGCCTTTAATGACAAATTTGATGCCTGAGTTATGGACCTTTACTGAAAATAATAATGTATAACATAGACCTTTTATGAGACAATTAATGTCTGAGTTATGGTCCTTTAATGAGAATATTAATGTATGAGACGTGGACCTTTAATGAGAATCTTAATTTTAGAGTCGTGGATCTCTAATGAGACAATTAATGTCTGAGTTATGGTCCTTTAATGAGAATCTTATGGTCTGAGTTATGAACCTCTAATGAGAATATTATTGTCTGAGTTATAGATCTTTAAAGAGAATAGTATTATCTGAGTTACGAACCTTTTAATGTAGACACTTGCATTTTGCTGAATCTTTCGACCTAATTAGTCTTGCAAACTAACGAATTGTCATGAAACCTGCTATATATACTCTCATCATCATCATTTATGCACATAAACAAATAATTTACTGTGAATTTACTATTTTGTTTCCTGTGTGCCAGTTTCTGTGAATTATTCTTTGGTTGGCGCAACTTTAGATTTAATGAGCATTTAATGAGCATACAATGAGCATTGGCATTTCTATGAAATTGGATCCCTGTTTCTTGCCATAATGGTAAATACACCAGTATTTTCTAAATTTGGCATATCCACAAAAACACATGAAGTCATAAAAGTTCCCATTCTTATTACTGTCGCTATTACGTTTGGTTTGGCCCTTTAACTATGTACCAGAAAGTAAACCCAACTAGTTTAATAAAAATCTAAAGGTTATTTTTGTAATGTACAAAATCAAATTTTAGAAACATTATTGTGAATTAAATCCCAAATAATCCAAAATATCCATCGCAAGTTCCAATGTATAGAATATTCCAAATGAATTCAAGTAAACCTGAATGGCGTCATGATTCAGTAGTACAATCCAGAATGTCTTTAAATGAATTCACAAAGATCCACAAATAATGTGTTAATCTATTGAAACAATTAGTAATTCAAGTAAATAATTTAAATATTTCCTCTCCAATTATGTCTTAAAACAACTACTGATTCTGATCAAACAGGATTCTCTGACAGTCTGATTCAAGATTTAATAGAATATCTTGGAAAACAAATCATTCAGATGAAATATTACTCCAACTCGTAAACAAAGTTAAGCATCAAACTCAAAAAGCTATGTCGTTGTTGTTGTTATAGGGTTAAACGCTTTTTTTCAGCAAAAGATAGGCTTTACATGGCGGTCAGAATAAATAGTGGAGGAATAATCCGGGAAAACCCCAGAAAGAACCACCGAACCATTAGAAGCTACCGGCAAGCTTCCTCACGGACCCACATTTACCGCGCCGGAGACTCGAACCCACGCAGGCAAAGGTGAGATGGCAATAATCCGTAACGACGAGCGCTTTAGACCACTCGCCCCCACCCAACTCCAAACAAAAATCAATATGTCAATATGTTGTCTAAAGGCACAATTTACAATCATGACAAAAACAGAATGCTAAAACTTCATCAATGAAAGCTGACACCCGTAAGAATAAATGAATTGTACTATCTGAACTGGGTATATTTAAAAAGACTTACCCAGTATGCGTACTGGCATCACAACTTAGCAACTACTCATGCAGTTTTAAACTTGAGTGCCTTGAAACTTTGAATTTTATGGTTATCATAAAAAAAATATTTTCAGACTATTTTGCTCTCATCCTTTATTTCTTACATCATATTTTATTTATTTCATGCTGTGTATATCACAATCACTTTCATACCAATATATTTCAAACTGCAAAGACTTATTGTACTCAAAATAACACAACGTTTCGAATGCAACGCGTCTAGCAGTTTGAAAAAGAATAAACCTTGACATATAATATGATCATATAGTAATTATTTCGCTGTTTAACGTACATAGTATCCTTTTAAATTGGATTGCCTCCACCATTTTGTCCGAAATACAATGGACCCTTTTTACACGGTTTGGGTAAATTCGCATTACAAATCAAAAGAGGCAACTCATGAAATCAAAACAATGCCGCAAGAACAAAGTACTAAAACTATCTGATATATCCGTCAAGGTGTAGATACGGTTAACATATCGGAACTACTGATTTTTTTTACCAGTCCACAAAATAGCGAATTGAAATGACAAAGCGTTTGGATACACTGGCATTTTACAAAGCAAAGACTACGCAACTTTGTATAAATTACTTTGACAGGTCATTTGGTCGGGGAACTCTTCCATCACTTGTCTGAGAAATGGTCAGTTTGGTTTAATTTGGTTTTCTGATGTTTAATGCTATTTTGCACCACATGATAGACTATTCATGACAGACAGTATTTTTGGTACAGGAAAAACCCAAGAAAAATTAGCGACCTCCTTGAAACTACTGGCGAACCTTCTCACATACCCTAGAAAGTATATTTTTTTCACAAAACATTAGCATTGAGGTATATGGAAAACAATATGTACCGTGATAAATACAAGACTAAGCAATTAAGCAAAATAGGGTTGGGGTTGCATGCAAGACTAAGAAATTAAACTAGAGATGGGGAGGGGTTGCATACAAGACTAAGCAATTACACAGAATATTGGGAGGGGTTGCATACAAGACTAAGCAATTACACAAAATACGAAGAGGGGTTACTACATGAATAAGCAATTGCATAAAATATGGAAGGGTTGTATACAAGACTAAGCAATTACACGGGGTTGAAAACAAAAATTCACTGTAAAAAGTAGGCTGATAAATCAGTCCGTCACCTGTAATGATGTTGATTTTCGGGATATTATCCATCAGTATCAAGGCAGATTGAAGAGGGGGGAGTTTGATTTATCAGACTAGTATCAACGTTCAACACCTAAAAGGAGCAGAACATTATAGAAACAAGAGCGTTATGGAGAAAGAAAATACATACCCATGTTCACTTAATGTTTTTAATGTATTCCATTTTTCAAGGCATTTCATCAAAAGTACTGAAACTAGATACCAACATTATCATAGCTATTATAATAAATAAACAAAAAGAACAGAGGTAATGTGACACCAAAAAGGGACATAACCCTGAATAACTGTAGCACAACAACAAATTACCTCCTATTGTTCACTTAAATTTATGCAATGTCTGATAAACGGTCAGAAAAATTCGAAAACTGGTAACAGATAGTAAACAATAATGAAAGTTTGAAATATTTATGTCAGAATAGGACTGAATACTGGCAAAATAAATTAAATTAAATGAAGAAAAAAAAGAAACAAATGCACATATTCACCTGAAATTGATTCAAACACTGTTGATAATAAACCAGAATTGTTCATTCCTTTTCTTTGTGGAACATTTTTATCCCTAATAAAATTAAATACATCTCCTTTACACGTGAATTTTATCCCGCCTGTATACTACAGTGCCATCTTAAGAAACATAATCACATAATCTCTGTACATCTCTGTTAAGAAAGAAATGTATTATTATATTATCTGGGAAACCATACATAAACATATACATGTACATATATAATATCAAATTAACCAACATAAACACACTGTTCATTGTTCCTTACTGAGCTTTATTATCTTAACTGCTTTTCAACATTTAATCACATGCTGTAATAAAAAATACAAACAAGTTTTATGGTGTACAGTTTAAGAACAGAAATAAAAATATACAGTGGAACATTGCATATTGGTCACCTGCCTTAATAATAATACTTTCATCTTCGGCCAGGGTCTTATTTGCCTTTCTCATCATTATGTACATTTAACATACATCTGCTTTATCCAGCTAAACAATTTCTACAACCACAAATTACTGCTCATGAGAGATTGCACTGGAATTAATTGCTGACCATAAATGTAGTTTAACCATAGCAACAATGGTGGACAAGGGCAGAAAATGTGGTGTTATGCCTCTGAAGCATTTTCTTTTTAATAAATGCATATTAAAACTGTTCAATGAACACTGGAGAATACAATTTCCAACGAATTTTTTAATTGTTTTCAGACCCCCTGACACTCCTATGGTTACGGATATTACCCTTCCTATCTCACAATGCATTCTTCATTTCTCCCAAGTCAATGAAACTTTTCTACACGCTTCCAAAACGTTCTTTGTTGCTAAAAAAAACACATAACCTTTGGTAGTGATATATAAGCTGACATTCTTTCTAAATGTGATTCCAAGTAGCAACTTTAAAATTGTAAAAACATTTAAGAAAGCATGATAATTACAGTGTTACCCCACTATACATCTTTCGTTATAACACAAATTCGAAAAACACGGAATAACACGATTGTGGCTTGGTTCCCGAAATTTTCACATGCATGTATTCTTTCTCGTAGACATGAAATAATTTCATTCTTAAATGTACGAAAAATAACCTGTATAATGTTTCTTATCCTTTTTCTGAAGAGATCGCGTAAGAATTCTAATATAAGACGACCGTGGAGTGGTCCAGAAATTTCATATACAAGTATTTTTCCTGAAATATATCTTTTAGCGGCAACTTGAATAATATATAAACCCCTTCATCAAAGAAAGCAGTGAAATCCTTAATATGCAGGGTAGTGTTGTTGTTTTTTTTACAAAATTCCTAATTACCTCAAAACTTCCAATAAATTGTATCGATGTATTAGCATAACAATTGGAAAACACTCATAACACACTGACAAACACAAAGACACACACACAGAGGTACACAAACACAAAGACACCTGGTTTTTTGTCTGCAACGAGATCCCCTATTATTATTCCACATTTATTATATTATACCATATGTAATTCCGTTTACATTAAACTCAATAAGTAAAATTTTAACGTTACAGTTTTGTAAGTTCGTATAAGTGTTTTATAGACTATTGCTCGTGAATATTTTTAGATGCATCAAAAGGAGACCTTTGCAACGTGTAGCATATGCATCTATAATTTGACCACACACCCACAAATAGAGAGATTTATTGTGTTTGGATTGTATTTGGGCGTAAGCAGAATAGTTGCGGCAATATTCTATTACCTGAAGTTTGCACCCAAATTCTAAAGACAGTAGTAAAGTTTGAGAAATTTGTAGACATACTTAACATGACAGATCCGTCTTCTTGATTTTAAACACTAAATGTATTGATATCCTCAGAATCAGTGCCTTGATCATAATATTTATCTTCCAATTTCTGGAAACCTCCGTTGCTTTTGAGAATCCATGATCGTCGTTCAAAAATGTTGACTCCGTATGACAGGATACAAACGGTAAAGGTCGTTACCAGGGCGCTAGAGAGCGATCAAGGGCCCTGGTGAAAGAAACACCCGGGCATATCCTCGTTTTTGTTCAAACAAACACATAATTTATAAAATTGTAAGTGTTGTTCGGTCCGGGCACCCAATAGTAGTGGTATAGGTGAGTCTAGGTGAGCAAGGAACCCTTTTAGAATACTACTACTGGGGAATGGCTCACATGTTTGGGCGGGGGTATGGATCACTTGTTTACTGGTGGTGGTTCTTGTTCACTTGTTTTTGGTGATGGGGATCTGATTCACTTCTTTTTCCTTGGGGGTTCTCTCTCACTCTATTTTTTTCTTCTACGTGCGATAATGTCTATATGGGAGGGTGTGAATACCATCACACTTAGAGGTGTGTTTGTAGTATGTAGTATAGTGAAGAGATGTCTCGAAGAGCCACCGAAGGTGTTATCCCTGGAATATGGGAAAGTTAGGTCTGAGTGAGAAGAGCCCTGATCCAGAGTGGAGATTAAATGAGAAAGAGTCTCAGACATGATAGAAGAGTGCGATAAAGTTGATAGGCTAATCAAATAGTGATCGAGTTATGTGCCAGAGATGCCTTATTCTGAGGAGAGCGAGGAGGAGGAGGAGGACGACGAGGAGTGGGTGAGGCGTAATCACGGTCATGAAATAAATTGAAGCGTTTTCATTTGACAAAACCTCAGCGAAATGAGTTTGATTACTCGATGAATAAGGTGACTCGAGTGCAGTTGATGGATCGTGCACCATTCATCAAATCTGAATACATGTTTAAGCGTATTTTGGAGAATATGGGTCATTATGAACATATGGCAAATCTGAAAGTGTTTCTAGGAAGAGTTTGATAGAGGAGTACTATATAAAACATCGGAGCCCCTATCTTTATCAGGAAGGCGGTAGGAATCCACAAATTGAAGTGTTCAGGATAGTTAAACCATTTATGATGCGATATTTTCTTTCCTTGGTCCAGAGCACTTTTCAATTCAGAAGACCCCCTGGCTTGTTTTTATTTTGTAATTCTGTTCATAAAGAGACCCTTGAATGGGTTTTCCTGAGGGAGGGTATAGGTGGAATGGTTTTTTGAACGGTATTTTCGGTACAGTTGGTTGTGTATTTTTTTTTTCAAAAGTGGATTTTTGTCTGCTGATTCTAACGCGATCTCCTTCTTTCAATTTGTAACTAAACCGAATTGCCTGTTGTTGTTGAATTTTGGAGGAGGCTTCTGCGGGTGCCATGCGAATGTTTCGATGCCAAATATGATTGAAGTGGTCCACGAGGTCTGGAAGTAATCTAACTATCGGTGAATATCGGTGAGTATTATCGCGCCTGAATCTTTTCCACACTCGTTGTTGGATAATTCGGTTAAATCGGTAGACGACAAAGGTCTTGAGAGGATTATGAGTGATGTACATGGTGATATCATTTTTTTAAGATAATGTGAGACGGTTTTGTTATAAAATACGTTCCCGTGATCTGCCCATAGTTTATGATGGTTTCTTTTATGGGCGATTGAATCGAGCGCCTCCAAGATCGAAGTTACTTTTTTTGTTGTGGAGAAGAATATCCCAAGCATAGTTACTGAAGACATCGACCGTCATGATATAATGGAAACGATCATTGTAGCTGCTATAATCTGTCATATCGTCATGCAAATCTCTTGCATGCAGGTTTATGCATTTCCTCTGCGACATCTTCTGATGAACTGTGTGATCCGATGACTGTAATCCCGATTCCTAACTTACATTTAGTGGCAATGATGACTCGCATGTGCACTCGGTCTACAGGTTCTCTGAAACCTTTAGGCTTGAATTCCCTCAGCATAAATCGATCGCATCCTCATTTATAGCTGAGATTATTTCGGTAACAAAAACCGTGATGCAAACCGATGGCATCGACGGTGTTGTAGGATTCCAGACCTGGCAGAGTTTGATAGGCTTCATCAAAGTGTTGTTCTAATGGTTCCACGGCAATGTGTATTTATGTCCTGGTGTACTTATGTCCATTCCTCTCAAGATCTGAGATGTTTTTCGATGAGAGCATGGACATTTATATTTCGTCTGATAATTTATCGACTTTACAGTTTCCCACGCAAAGATTTCTTTCAACGCGAAGATCCTCGCAGCTCCTATCGAAGTCGCAGTGTCTGCAAGAGTGCATCTTGTATGCAAAGTCATGCGTTTTTAGAGCCTTGATGTCTGCCTTGAATATAGTCAACGCAGTACCACTCGCAGGTGCTATCGTCGATTTTCGAAGGTTTCTCTAAGCGGAAAAACCTTTAACAGGTGGAGATATGCCGAACAAATCAAACTACTATACATTGTGTATATGAGAATCGTTGACAAGGGCGCTCAGTGTGTACCGTGTCAATCGTAATAATTTTGGAGATTCACGATGCAGCTCGCGGCAGGTCTGGTCTGTTCAGGAAGATGATCTTTGTAAAGGACTCGTCGGAAGATAGGAAAGACTAAGAGATACTCAAGATCAGAGCTGCTTAAGACTTTATTCATGCCTTTACCATGTGTGGTGTCTGGCAGCTGAAGTATTTTTCCGATGTCGAGCAATTCTAGTAGTAAGGTTCCGGCGATGCCTTGTTTGGCAAACTTTCGGGGATAAGTTCAGAACGCGTTCTTTCCGAACTGCCTTTTGTTTAGCCACGGCGCTGGCATGATATCGTGTCGGCATAAACCAATCGGGTCCGACGAAGGTGGAGAATTTGAATAGATACAGGCAGGTATTTAATGAATGGCAGCCACTATGATTTTTCTGCTGTGGGGATAGTGTAACATCCACTGGACGTACGAGATGATGACGTTATCTGAAATGCTATTTTTCTCTCGTAGTTTTAGTTTTAACATTTTGATATATTGTGGAGGAGGTGACGATAACTCGTTTTCTACATGTAGATGCAATGTTGTTAGGAGAACCGTTTCCAAGTGAATCGGGACAGCGTCGTTTGAAGCTCGAGTATATGCGTGGTATATGATGTGATTTTAGGCATCGAGAGTGATAACAGCGTCATGGCGAATTCTTCATCAGCTAGAGATGCTGCCCTCTGCAGGAATTTAACTAGGGAATGAAGTTTTTCAGCACCAGCGCGTGCATGACACCACAGAAGATGGTGCGGTTATCTCAAAAGGAGGCTTCATAGAGATCTAGTGGCTACCATGCGTCAGAGCATCTTGAGTGGCGAATCACACGTTGTATTTAGGATTACGTGCAAAAGAGAAATTGGTTCTGAAAGTTTGTCCATTGAGTGAAGTAGCATCCGGCACAGCTGCCTAAGTATTTATGTTTCAGGCTTGAAGCCAACCGCACCTCCAAATGCAGTGTCTCTAAACCACGACGTGTTGGTTGCTTACGAAATCATGTAGTCATCGCAGTACATGGTAAGGTTTAAGATGCTGATGTCTTAAGGTACATATCAATTTATTTTGAACACGGTTTAATTGTTCGGTTGACATTGTGCGAACTTAAAAAAGATCATCCATTATTTTGGAGTGTGATCTACGATACAGCATTGTGTGGATTACCTTTATCCAAACGCAATATGTATACACTGACATTCAGCAAAGCCTTATGGGTTTCGATCTTTCTATTGGTGTTACCTTTGAGATTTGTGATGTTGCTGTACTGATACTCCACGTGCTCGTACACTGTGGCGAAGTCAACCACGGGAGTATCGTCTTGAAGACGGAGATAAACGGGAGTGAATCTGGAATATATGATGTTATGCTATGTGATAAAAAAAAAAATCACCATGATCGTTTTAAGCCATACCCGGACATGATGCAGCTGAATGCGTGTTTTTCACATTTCTGTACAGGTCTTGTAATAATTATAAAAATTAGGACTTTCTATTGCGCCTAATTTTTAGAAGCTCCACGCACTTTACAACATCTATCACGATATAACCACACTACAAAAAAAACAAAACAAAAAAAACCATGAAATTGGAAAATATAAAAACATGCTGAATGCATATAAGATACAAAACATTATTAGATCTCTAAGTTTGTTCCTGCAGTCAAGAAAGGTGAGTTTTAAGAGTACTCTTAAAAGGGACCAATTTGTCTTTGTGTCTAATTTCAATGTGGAGTTCGTTCCACATCGCCTGGCCCTCGTATGCAAACGAACGTTGTACATATGCCTTCTTTTTCATAGTGGGT
Source organism: Unio delphinus (assembly GCA_029339505.1). Lineage (NCBI taxonomy): Eukaryota > Metazoa > Mollusca > Bivalvia > Unionida > Unionidae > Unio > Unio delphinus. Next base: position 7,744,745 of record JAQISU010000057.1, on the reverse strand, counting down.
ACACTTAGTATACGATTGTCAGAAAAGGAGCGTAAGTATCTTGCTGGTGTGTACACATGGGTGAAGCCGGATAGGTATGTTGGACTGGAGTCTGTCTGTGAAACGTAGCAGAGAAAATAAATCAAGGACGGTGAGGACTGTAATCTTTCCACTATCCAAAGCAGAGAGAATGTCATTAAATACTTTCAGAAGAGTAGTTTAAGTACTGTGGCAAGGGCGATATGCAGACTGTACATTGCTTAAAAGACTGTTTGAATTCAAATGAGATACAAGTTAGGTAAGAACAACTTTTTCTAAGATTTTTTTTACATGAATGGGAGAGACTTTACAATGGCCGTTTTGAAAAATCATGGGAATTCCCGAATGAGAGAGAGAGAGATATTAAGAACATCAGCTAGTGAGGGCAATATTGGGTCTAAGCACTCAAGCAGCAGTGATGTTGCAACTGGATCAAGTTCACAAGACTTTGGTGCATTCTTCATCACGATTGTCCGTACTAAATCAATAGAGACAGGTTAAAATGCTCCTAATGGTTGTCGCTGAAATTCTGTATCATAACTGTATGGCAATAGAAATTGTTTTGTCAAGCGAATCTCTAATGGTTTGCACTTTGTTACGGAAGAAATTTTCAAATATGTCTGGAAGGTCTACTTGAGAGAAGATAGTTGGAAGTGGTCTACATTTGTTCCTTGACATTAGTTTGTTAGTTATCTCGAGGAGCTCATTTCAGATGGAACTCTCCGTGACATTAGTACTGTAATGGGATAATTTTGCTAAATGGACTATGTTTGTGGCGTTCTTCTTAGCGGCTACATAGATTTGTTTATAAATAGTGAGTCTGGTGGAAAGCCTCTCTGCTTTCCGGCGATGTCTTTCAGCAGTGCGAAGCTGGTCCCTAACACTGATATACAATGGAGAACACTTTATTGATACTCTGCATTTGGTGGCTGTGACATCTTTATCAAGCGATCAGTAGGCAGTTATCCAATTGTTCTGCTGTAGGATGCAAGTAAGTTGTTAGGTTTTCTTGGATGTCATGCATTAATTTGGTTCTATTTAACATACGGAGGTTTCTCTTAGTAGCAAATAAAGGTGGCGGGTTAGTGATTGATACGTCGAAATGGCATGAAACGCAGAGGTGATCCGATGCAAGTTCGTGGGATACAAGGGTGGATTGCAGAATATTAACATCAGGTCTATGAAGAAACCAGTCTGAAATGTGAGTTTTGTCGTTTATGGGTTTCCATGACAGTCAAAGTGAAACGTGAAAATCTCCAAGAATGATTAGGTTGTCACATGTCGAATTTCCATACTCCAGAAGATTCGGAAACTGCTCCAAAAAGAAAGATTCAGTCAGCTTGTTTTTCTACCAAGAAGAGGGCCAAAGAGACAACAAAAAATGGACTGACCTTTGTCCCAATGTGAGTGTGGTTTGGACTAGTTTTAACGATGTGTGGCAGAAATTGAAAGTTGTGGTTGGGTTAAGACGTTTGACCATGGAGTTCTTTGTGATGACAGCAATTCCGCCTCCGCGGAAGTGGCGGGGAAACGACTTGACAGAGTAGCCAGTGGATGTTATATCCGCGCACTTGGGCTCATCGCTTTATGTTTTACCCATGTTTCTGTCAGGAAATAAACGTCTATATTCTGATCGTTTATACAATTATCTATTATTGTATGACATAACATTTTAATATATTTGAAAATAATAATAATAATAATAATAATAATAATAATAATAATAATAATAATAATGAGGTCTTTATATAGCGCATCATCTTTAGAAGCCCTAAGCGCATTACAACCTATATAATAATATGACCACAATCAACAAAAACAAACGCTATGAATTAGAAAACATAAAAAATGCTGAAAATATTTAAGGTAGGAAACATAATTAGGTCTTTACATTTGTTCTTGCAGTCGTGAAAGGTGAGATTTAAGAGCACTCTTGAAAGGGATCACTTTTTTGTGTCTAGTTTCAATGGCAATTCTTTCAACATTGCTGGGTATTGGTATTCAAAAGAACGATGTCCATATGACTTCGCTTTCATGGTGGGAATAATGAGTATGCAATTGTCAGAAGATATATATATATATATATATATATATATATATATATATATATATATATATATATATATATATATGACATCAAATTTTGTTTCAAAAGATGAACAAATGGTGACCTATTTAGGATATTTGACTCGGTTGAATGCTTTCTGCGTGAAAAAAATAATATTTAAAGATAATCATTGAAAATTAAACGATGAATAAAGTTTTACACTTAGTACGACACAATGGCGTCAGTTTGATTTGCGATAGGTTACAAAGGGAGGCCACATCAAAGCTGGCTGTGAATACTGCTATATCATTAGATAATAATCAGCAATCCACGGAGTCCTTGTCATTGTGCTAAAGATCTGATGGAATTCAAATATGTTTTATCAAAATTCCCTATATCCATCTCACCCTAGTACAGTAATAGAATTTGTTTGATCTGAGTGGCAACACGACGTAGGAAACAAATACACCTCTTCCCCTAAACTATTGTTTTCAAAAGGTCCAAACATTTAACCGATTTCAAATCACTTGTAACAGTGGCAAACGAAGATTCAGTTACATAAGTACATGCTAGAACTGTCCAAATATAGGTATGTACACTTTTGTTTATACCAGTGACTTTGGAAAACGAACGTTACTAATGATTTTAAATAAACAAGAGTCAATCGGTCTGCCATTAGTTAATTTGAAGTATATTGGAATCTAATACGATCTTTCGTGATTTCTAACATTCCATAATTTCAGACCCAAATAATCCTATACAATATAATGCAAGAGCAAATAGAAATATATGCAGGTACGTTTAACATTGATTACATTACCTGACGGATGCCAAAAGATGAAATGACGCTGTTAATAGGTACTGATATTGAAACAAATTTAGCAATGCAGTACGCAGTTTGCACTAAGGAATATATATTTAAGAACAATATTAAAATAAGATATTATCATCATTAACATTAGATTTCATTAATGGAGAACCAAGCCACCAAGATATATATATATATATATATATATATATATATATATATATATATATATATATATATATATATATATATATATATATATATATTTAGCATGCGCATTTCTTTTAAGGAATTCTTAGATTTGTCTGATTACTTGTTTCATTATGGGAAATCGGTGCTGGAAATTTATTCCTCTGCCCGAATTAATTAGCCAATTATTAGGAGCCAACGCCAGGGAGAGAATTTTATGTGAGTTTCTATGTTGCCATAGTTTACATTTAATGAATTCAGGTCAGAGTATCTGCTGACGACGGAACAGTCCCTTTTCGCTTATTCTACGGTGTAATTTAGCAGTCTCCAACTTTAAATACTACACCTGGAGTCACACGATCAATTCACACAATGAAATTTTAAAACGGTCAGTAGGCACCATTTATGTTGCCATGGTGGCAAATGTGATACAGTTATACAGGCAAAATGTGACTTAAAACCATTTTTGTCTGGCGTAAGCTGGCATAGTAAGAATAATCTCTGTATCAGGGGAACTTGTATAGTTTTACGACGTGAAATGCTGACAGCACGGAAAGTTAATGAAGAAAAACCATGTAGATGTGCGGTTAATAAACAATTGGAAAATTGTAGGATCTGTGATCGTGAATTAATAAGACTGAAATTATTAATAAAATCGACACGTTGGGCTCTATAATTTTCTACAGAAGTATAAACGTCTTTGGAAATAGGGGAAACATGACTTCTAGCAGAATCTCGCCAGGGTTTGATATCGCTCGGTAAAGTAAAATCCCTGGATTGATACAGAATATAACTGTCTGGTCGTAGCGGTAGGGATGTTTGAATAGTTCTGTGATAGTAGTTGTAAGCGATGCGGTTTGATTATATTTAGTACAGACTCTTCGTTTGCAACTAGAAAACTGACGTGTCAAATAAAAGTTAAACAATTGAAAAGGATGATTATACTGATAGAGTGCCTATAAGTTTTAAAAATTTTTCGCGACATTCATTGTGGGAAAGGAGTCATATTTAATTGTTCTTAGAAAAAATGTTTAATTTGGTTATGTCTTGTAATTTGGTTGTTTATTTTTAATCAAGGCTGTTTATTTTTTTTATCTAGGATGTAAATAGGACGTCGGATAATGAAGCAGCATGTTGCTTTTTTATACACGTGTTAGATAGAGAGAAATTCAGATGAACTAAAATGATCAGCCAAAAAAGGGGCATTTTACAAAGTGTTCATGCTCCCCTCTTATTCTATTAAGCGTCTATAAATAGAGATTTGACTAAGGTCAGCATTCACCCCAGCCTTTGTTTCTTTTATTAAAATCCAATTATAACGGCAGGCAAGTAGATATGCGTTATTGACAAACATATTAATTTGTCTTGTAAAATATAAAACATCATCATGAATAACATTTTTATTCCGATGAAAAGGTTGAGTGAACTGTTTAACCAATTACTAATTTTTCTGTATTAAATGCTTGTTTAAGGAACAAACATTGAATATTATATTTTCTTTGGATTCTCCCTCCCCTCTCTCTCTCTCTCTCTCTCTCTCTCTCTCTCTCTCTCTCTCTCTCTCTCTCTGATTCTTCTCTGTAACTTTTCTTCTCTTTCTCACAATATAAATGTCTGTTACAGGTGTCACTTTGTGCATATTCGTTGTATGTACTCTATGTGGTCATCTTGAGTATACTATATCGATTTGGTATAATAGGACTGAACGTGAATTTCCGAATATAAACTTCCTGCATTTGATGTACCGTTTTATCGCTGTGTACACACTAATCTTTAACTAAAATTATCTAATTTAAAATTCTGAGATAATTTTGAAAGAATAACATACCATAAAACCTTCGAAAATTTATTTAGTAACTTTTGGAATCACAAGGAAATTTACAAGAAGAGATAATTGCAATACAAAGGATTGCAGGAATAATAGACGAGCAGGTTCTTGTGTCACCACATTACGCACCTGGCACTATGTTCTGACCTAATTCTAAGTTAAGAACAAAGAATGGAGAATAAGAGTTTCGAGAGATCTACGCCATCTACATAGTATAGATGTGTGTGGGGGGGGGGGTGGGGGGGGTCATTAACAAATGATTAATTTATTACTGTTTCATTATTACATATTCGTATTTATCTAATATCTTATGATGTTACACGTATGGGAAATAATGTTATATGGTAAATCTTATGCAAGTAAATACAACACGTCAGGAATAATTATGTCAAGACAATTTCAATGTATTATTAGTGAATAATGTATTATATGTTATATGTCTTGCTTTATAGTCATGATTTATTGTTTGGTATAATATCTGGAATCATAAACTAAAATTATCGATTATAGTATTGGAATTGTAAGACCAACTTTGTAATTTTGGTTTATTATTACTGTAAATATTAGTATTTTGTTAGCTTTTGATCTTGCTATGCCATTTGTATTTTCAGATGTGTGTGTGTGTGTTTCCTTGTTAGACTGTAATTGTTTTTGTTTTTGTTTGGGTGGTGGGGTGGTTGTGCCTTCATTGCGGTTTGTAACAAGTTAGTTATTCATTCGGAGACGGATATGTTCCGTTCTTATTCTCAATATGTTACAAAGCGTCAATTTCAAATGTATCTGGCTCGCTTTGGTTTGATAGATGCTTTCAAAGAGTATAACTAAAAAGACGCGGTAGCAAGTAACTTGTGTCCGTCATCCACCAGCTGTAGAAGCCAAAATGACATTTAATCAAAGATTTCGAAGTAGATTTTCTGATTGTTGTACTCTCCAGTTCGCAAATTGTAACACGGTTTCAAAGAGTTAAGACATTCATTAAAGGTGCGAACCACTGTGTCCCATTTAGCGTTGAAATCGGCTGAATGGAGGTAAACCCCAAAATTATTTTTCAAGTTTATCCCCCTTCAACACCTCTTCATTTAGTGACTACATAAACCAAACTTCCAAATTAATTTAAATATTAGAGTAAATGGGCACGCCTGGTTTTAAGCATTTTGATGTCATGGGTGTATTTTTTAATTCTTTCTCCACTATATGATTTACTGTCTTAACTAGATTACAGAGTTATTGGGCCAACATAATTGTGGTTAATTATTTAGTGAGTTATTCGCGGGTAAATATTTAATTAAGTTATTTTGTGATGCAAGAACGTAGTTCGGAACTGATGGTTCTCTTGCATTCGGACATGTGTTTGCAACACAATTATTTGCTTAACAGAGTGGATACCCACCTTAGATTGAATCGTAGAAGTAACGTTTTCCATTTGATGGCTTATGTCAAAGAGTACGAAACCATTATTCAAGAAGCCAGACTTAATGTGCGTCGTGTGGAAGAGTCATATAAAGTGGGAAACGACATCAGTCACACTTTGAGCAGTGCGACTTCCAATCATCCGATACGACGCGTGGAAGTGGTAACTTTCACTATTGCCTCTGGACTCTAATCCAAGATTGAAGATCATTTGTTCCAAGGACAGCAAGCACAAATGTTCGTTTCTTGGCATCATTAGCAATGTAGCCCACGATCAAACGCCTTCTAATTTTAAGCACTACAGTTTCCAAAATCGAAGTCAGTTGCGATGGCAATACTTTGTCTACCAGACTTTTCGACATTAACTTTGCAAAAAAAAAATTACTTGAGGTCGCGCTTGTCTATTTACAATTATGGAAATACTCCATTTACAGCATTCCGTGCAAAGAGTATGTAGGAGGTTACGCTTTGTGTGCTTTTGATTTAACTCCAGACAAAGGCAGCGACGAGGACATTCCCACCCTATAACATCTGGTCAAGTGCGTGTCGAACTTCGGTTTGCAGAAGCACTACCCCATCTAGTGTCCCAAATTCATTAATACGATAGAAATTAACCGTTTAAGAGAAGTCATTCTAGACTTTTTGATAATATGGGAGACACTTATCTCTCATTGAATGACGGAAACTCTTTTAAAATGAAATGAAAGGCTATCGTGAATGAAACTCCTGGAAAACAAAGAAGCCGTGGAGGACATACTAAGAGGTCGAGATTGCCAAACAACATCTAGTCACCTGTTTTGCTATAAACATGACATAATAAATTACGGAATTGATCAAGAAAGATTGTTATGAATGTCAACACGATTTTTCCAAACAATTTCAGCAAGATATAAATGTATGATGATGAGATAAGAATAAAAATTGGGCGAGTATCTTGAGGTTTTCATCTCGGAAGCGGAATATTGCATCAGTGGTATCAATTTTGAGTGATCATCCATCGTCTCCATTGATTGCTCTAGACATATATCAGAGCTACGCTCTAATGGCTCAGAGTGAGGGGACGAGAAAGAAACGGTTACGTGTCGGATGATTTCAAGCTAAACGTCAGTAATCAACTGATGACCTGTCCTTACCTGTGAAAAAACAACAAAACAAACGATTGACACCTGGGAATTTTATTACTTTTTGAACCACAGTTCGGACACTGAATCATATGGTGTGCGCTAAAGATGAACTGCCTATCGTTAACCTGAAGACCATGAAGCGTATGTCATCAACATAGACATAAAGAGGGTTGTGTGGAGTATTTTGATTATTATGGATTACCACCTTAGGAAGACATCATCGATTTTATGAGAAGAAATGCCCAGACAATACGATTGAATTATGTCAAATTACGGGCCACGGATTACATAGTGTGTTCAGTAGCGTGTGTATATTTTTCATCAACGGAATCTTGGGTATTCTTTAGAACATTTATGATTTAGTTTGATGGTAAATCTTATATAAACGATGACAAAGTATATCCATGGTTTTGTGTCCATTTTTAGTCATATTTTGTCTTTAGCTATGAAATGCAGTGTACATCAATGGCCCAATGACTTCAATCAGTGGAAATCTAAATTCATTTTACAACGTTGTCAACCTTGTCATAAATAGTTTATTTGTTTTATTTTTAATTGTTGGTTGTCAGTTGTTTGAATAAAACAATTTTGTGTTTTGTATAATATGTCGGTCATTTTGTTTCAAAACCTTTTGTAATTGTGCATTTTTTTTTACTTCTGTCTACCCATCACAATAAGATACATTCTATAGTATTCCGACCCAACAGAAATGGTAGGGATATTTTCTATCGTGTCCACGCTTAAACCATATAAAGCGATGGAGTCCCAAGCGTTTCCATCCATTGTTAACTCGTTCAGCTTATGGAGATGACTTCTAATTTAGCTAATCTAAAAGAATCTTACGTGCATTTGCATCGTATACTGCAAAGCCGGTATCCAAGCTTGAATAGATAGAAAATATCAGGATGTTGAAAGTGTCTGACAACCTGATAGAAGTGCTGTTGAGAACAAATTAAGAAGGAGAAATAGGAATGGACGGAGAAGAACAGACTTCAGAAGCAGTGAGAGCATAGAGGACAACATAAGAAACAACGGTAGGAACCAGACAGAGGTTTTGTCGACTGTAGTGTGGAGACGAAAGAGTTTTACTCTTTCTAAAGAAGCAGACCCTATCTTGTGGGAAAGTCTGCCGCAAGACGGAGACGCAATCTTATACATAAAAGATTGCCATAACTCCCCGTAGCCCAAAATAGCCCTTTTCTGGGCTACCCCATTACTCTAGAGAACAGATACTAGTACAATTGCCAATATTTGTGTATTTCTGTTCGTCTGTACATTCCGAAAATAGAAGTGTGTCTAAAAAATTTATTTTCTTTGTTTAATGTCAAAAAGATTAAAGTTTGTCTTTAAGCACTTAGTTTCCTTAGCTTGTCAAATAGTTTCTGTTTTTATTTGTAGTTAGTGATTGTAGTTAAAAACGTGAATTTTTATTTTACGTTGGCGCGTTCCATGTGATGAATAGTAATATGGGTCTTGTACGTTTTGGTGGCAGGGAATATTTTCCTTCAAGTCTTCGCTTCACACATACAAAGCGCAAGCGTTCGTCAGTCAAGCTAAACTCATTATTCGCAGCGACGAAAGCAGCAGACACACAGCTATGGAGCTAGCGATGGAATAATTGATTCCCGCTTAAGCGCTGAATGCAATAAAAGGCTTATACCTAGTCATTGTTTCAGGATGGAGAGTATGTGCACAGGAGAATAGGACAACACTGTTCTTAATTTGGGAGAAAAAAGAAGAAAGTACACAAAGACCCAAGAGTTTCCGTAGAGGGGATAAACAAATTCAGTGACCATGGGAGCGATCTCTACAGCCAGTTAGCAGCCCACCAACGACAACTCCAACTGAAAACAGATTCCAGCAGACGATAAAACCAACCAAAGAAACTACTACACCACCATCTGCAACAAATCGATTAGGGTCAGGGCTTAACATCACTTCTGCACTTGAAGACCAAAACAGACAACACTTGCCATGGTAGCGGTGAGTAATGTTGTTAAAAAGACAATATCACAATGGCACAAGGAGAGCATCAACACAAGAACGATTGCAAGTGACTTGGAAATGTCCACTTCTTCTGAAGAAATTGAAGACGAAAATCTAACCCACAACACTAATGAAGAAGAAAGTCAGGAAGAAGTCGAAGTGGAGGAAACGGATGAGGAACTCACAGTACAGGGAAATGGGGATAGGGCCTGCAATGGACGATATAAAGAAAGCATGCCACCTTATAAATACAGTAAAGTACATTGCATGGCAATCCCTAGTCACCTCTGAACCCACGCCGGCACAGTGGTACTACGGTGTCAGGATCTTCTCCACTTTCGACGACCACTCCTACAACCCGTACCCACTCTGTGAACTTCTACAAGCTGCGGGATTTTCTAACATCAAAGGACACAAATAACGCAGTGCGGCAAAGTGCAAGAGTGCTGAAGAACGTCGTGGAACTTTCTAGCCACTTACAAAGCCTTTTTAAGAGCTCATATTGCCATATTATCATAAGTGATTTCACTTTGGCTTGAATTCCCGATTCGATCAAACCACTGAACTACCTTGATTCGTTTTGACCTTTCAAAAAATGACTCATATAATATTGACAGAAATTATATTTATATAGGTCACTTAGACTTATTAGACGTACGAAAATATAGGAACAATTACACGAACGCTTAGTACAAGACCATGTTTTAATATGTGTAGTAGGAAAATTTAAAGACTTGATTACGTGACTCAATTGCAAAGGTGGCTAACACATTATTGACCTTTTTTATCCAAACGTAAACTGAATTCAATTTGATACAAATAGACCCTGTCATTTCGAGCGGCAAAGTGTGGAGAAACAATATGCAAGCCCATTAATTATTGATTGTTGAAAACACGGCTGTACCTGTTAGACTTTAACTACTTGTAAGTAAGATCCGCTCTGATTTGATGTTAAACATTTTGATTTCAATCCCGACCGATTCTCGCACTTGTGTAAAACTACAACTTGAGTGGTATTTTTATATATAATAAAATCTACATGGATTATCCTAGAAAATTATAAGAATCCAAACTAATTGGCATAAAACGTTCATGATTCAAACTAAATTATGTTGATTTGATATACTCAGAGAGTGCTCTCTGACCAGACATTTTCATCAAGACGACATTGGCTCTTAAGACGTGGAGCTGAGATAGTGGCGACAACACAGCATGGTCGTGTCAATGATACCTACAGTCCCGACCAATTTATAACCCAGACCATCGGGCAATAACCGATAGCACAAGCACATATGGAGACTATATCTTAAACACATACGGTTGAAGAAGAGGAAGAGGGGAGAAACAAATAAAGAAAAATGAAAAAGAAGAAATTTTGCCACACCTCATTATAATATCTCTGCGAGGTCAAGCCTGAGGAGGACGCCTCAACGACTAGTACCAGCATAACAGCCACTCGCAATACCACGACATCTGCCAGCTCCAGAACCGGTACCAATACCACAGCCTCATCATCCACATAGAAGAAGGAGGGGAGTCTTCGCTATCCGAAAAACGGAAGATTGGGGTTTTGAAGCTAATCAAGCAAACTCTGTGCTCCCAAGAGCAAGACTAAACTGAGAGCAGGACTGGAGCCGGCGATGTATATTCGGCACCAGACCAGGGAGTGCAATTAGAATTCGACAAACAGACAGCTCTTTTCAGGGCTATCCAGATCTGTTGAAAACGAGACTATTCAAGGTGCCAATTGGTGTGAATGTGGAGTTGTGTGATCATAAACACACACCCCATTCCTGATATGTTTCTGTGTTTGTAATCGTTTGCGTACGTTTGTGTGTATGTGAATTTGCATGCGGGTGTGTACGTTGTGTGGATAGTATATTTTGAGTTTGTTTATTCTTCGACCCGTGTGTGGATATTAGATTTGTTGTTTGTTTTATCATCTTCCCGTGTTTGGATAGTATATGTGGGGTTTGATTGTTTCCCGCTTCTCTTGTGTATAGAGTTTATTTGTTTTTGTTTTTTTCTTTCTTGTTTTTCTTTTCCCGTGCGTGGATAGTAGTTTGGAGTTTGTTTTTTGTCCATCCAGAATGTGGATAGTATATTTTGAGTTTCCTTGTTCCTCTTCCCCTGTGTTGAAACTAGTGTGTGTGTATGTGTTTACATGCCTTCACGTATGTTTGTGTGGGTGATGGATATTGTAGTTCTTTCTCTTCTCTTATGTGTGGATGGTATATAATATGTGAATTGAGTGTAATGGAGGTTTTTCTTCTCGCTTGTGCTCGAAGGATATAAACTTAAGCGTTCATCATTCGCGCTATACAAGGCGCTCTAGGATAAAACAACCTGAGAGCATCAGTAAACATTACATCCCAAATAACCATGTTGCCTGGAAACATAAAATTTATCCCCGACCAGACAAAAACCCGTCCAAATTGTTTTAAAATACAACTCAATGGCAGCCATGGAGGGGTTTCTCCCAGAACTTTGCGCTCCACCTAATGAAGAAGTTGGGATTTTAACCACAGTGAGAAAGAATGAAACACTCCCAACTCCCAGACCTTCTTGAAAACCAACCCGTAATATCTCCACTTTCTCACTCAACTGAACCACCCACTCACTATCTAACGTCTAAATCAAACTATCCATCATATTCAATTCAATATCCAATAGATCTTGGTAGACAGGACCAATATCAAAAAATGGAAACAGGTTATAGCTATCCCATTTCCAAAAGCCGGTAAAGCCTCAGTTAAACTATCATCCTAAAGACATATCGCACTCACTGAAACTAATTTTAAGGTGATGAAGCATATCAATTCTGGTCCATATTCGCTCTGACTGTCACAATGAATAACCATGTTACTAGCCAACTGTTGGTTCCTCTTGTGACGTCGCAAGCTTGCGCATGCGTGTGAGGTTGATTACATAAGGTCGCTCGGTTTTTTCCGTATTTGTCGCATTTTGGTGATATTAAAAGGGTCATATCTCCCAATCCAGTGAATGAATGTATGTCCTGTCTTCGCAATGCACTTGAAATGTCCATGAAAATAAGATTAACGAAAGTAGTATATAGCATTTAGGTCTACATTTAAAACATTTTCAGTCATATCGCTACGATGTCTACAGTGTGGCAGTTTATAGTGATGTCGAGCATTGGGGCATCCTGCCGCAGATATGCAGCATAATTGTGAAATGCCAAATTTTTGAGCAAATCCATTAAATAACTCTTAGTTCTAGCCAGCAGCCATTTGTTAGATTTGTGGGACATTTCTGCACGGAGAGATATTTTTCTAATCGGTTCACCCAGTTAACTGTGTTTATTTAGAGCAGAACTGACCGAAAGCGACCTCTTGGAAGGGGCATTCTCTACGAAACATGTCAGAGTTGATTTGAAACAGACAGGGTGTGATTTAAAACCACAGCGTGACATTTTGACACACTGACGAACCGACTTTCAAGGGAAAGCGCGAGAAATTATATTGGTTCTGATTGGTCGCTGTGGAATAAGGGGTGTGTTCTACACGAGGAAATCTTAGAATATGTGTATCCACTAGTTAAAAATCACCTCAGTCATAGAAGACCTCTGCAAGAGAGGACAGTGTAGTATTATTCTGAAATAAAGACTCCGGAGGTTATTTTTAGAGCAGTACCTTTGAAAACAATAAGCTCAGGAAGGACCGCCGAAAACCCAACGGTCGAGAGAGCGCACCAAAAACACAAGGTATTTGTTTCAAATCCATACTTATCATGATGAAATTGATATAATGTTTCTTCGTTACAGATCTGCATGATTTGGTGATACGTTTGTATGAATAGTTTCATTTGTTACATTAATTTAGTAATGTGCTTTTGAATTATGAATTAAAATTCTTACCTTAATTCATAGTAAGAATGATGTAGTGTTAATCGATGTTGTAAAACCACTACGTGGAGTTATGATTGGAAAGTGTTACTTAATTCTTGAATTTATCATATTGTTTGAATATTGATTGTGTTCTAAAATGTAATGTCTTACTTTAAGTAATTAATTACGGGAATACATGTGAATTCACCGAATTTTGATGTCGTAGATAATTTAGCGACATTGTATAATGTATTAGGTCAAAGCAAACCGAATTAACAAGTGGTTTAGCTGTATTGATCTGAAGACATGTGTAGTTTATTACTAGCCGTAAATTGTTATTACTGATAGTAATATCTGATTGTTCGAACCAGCAAAACGGACAGTGTCGACTATTAAAGTGTAACAAGAGACTTAGGGCGTTTACTTTTTCTTTTGAATGGAAAATAGTTTTTATTTGGAGAGAGCAGTACGGAGATAGATGACGTACAAGACGGGGAAAAGGAATTGGGAAGTCGGAGTTGCACGGAGCATCCATTAACACAGAGGACAAGTCAGAGATCTAGAAGTAATCAGAGAAGCAGTTCGACAAAACAGGTCATGAAAAAAACCGAACAACGTGGACAAATTTTATTGAACACACGATTCTTATGATGAAATTAGCTAACAACCAGAGAACGGCAAAATTTGCTTAATTCTATATGCCATTGATTTTAAATTCGGTTAAAGTTAATTCTAAAAATCATGTGTATTCAGAAGGAAAGGAAATTTCACTGTGTATGATTTTTGTTTATTTGATTAAATTGTTTATTTATCTTTACGGTGGCTCGTAGTTTCTTTGTTCAATATATTATCTCAGCTAACCATATACATTCTATACTCTAACCGGGCGATTACACCGTGGGCAGTCATCTCCTAGATAGCGAGTATTAGGAGGAAGTGGTTTAGAGTGTTGTTTTTCCAAGTTGTGCAATACCTCTGACAAGTGGGCTTGTGCAATATTGTACGAATAACGCTCAGGACCCGAGACCCCTCCCCACGATAATTGTCTACCCAGTATAATTATCCTGACACCAGTCCGAACAGTCCTAACACTAATCTCTTAATGCTGAGCGCAATGGCGCTGCAGCTGTTAGTACTATATTTGTAAGTGTCTGTTATGACTTTACCGGGGATTGAACGCACGACCTTCAGCATCCGAGTTTAACGCTCTAACCACTAGACTACCAGAGTGGTCTGCAATTATGAGGAGAGTACAAACAATATCGTCCACATACTACTATTGAATCTGATCCTTGTAATATCACATTAATGAATCGCGTCGATAAAATATTTAACCTCATAGTCAACGATAACGTCTTACGGAGGAAGTAATCAATAAGATTTAAAATATTCCAGACTCGATCGCTGTCAAGGTACACGGCTATTTAATCGGTTCCTGATAAATGACTATTGTCTTTGTTGATGACATGCGCTTTAACATCTTTAGGATTTCAGGAAACTGAGAACGACCTGTGAATTAGAGGTTATTCAGTTCCCTTGTGTCCATGTTATGGTACTCTTCATCAGGTGACTCACCAGTTTTTCCTTACAAGTATGTGTCAAGTAAGTTCATGAACACACATTTGGTCCCATGGATGCCAATATAGTTATTCTTTATACGACTTTTTCGAACTGTTTTCTTCGGAAATAAGAGTCCACTCCTCTTCTAGACAAGCGTCCAGATTATTCTAACTCATCATCAATCATTTGACGTTTTGTTTCTGACTGGAATGATTCATTTGATATACATTTGAATATCGGTTGCTGATTCCTTCAACCCAGTCAGTACTAAAAGAACGAGACTAAATGTTCACGTTCAATCTACATTGACATTGAGCACTAAATTGTTTCTTCTCGTTCTCGATAACACTGATTTTTAAAATATCATCACCTACCATTTTCAAAATTATTTTTGTTCCCTCTTTCGTTTCTTGTAATAGTCTTGGATCACTTAACCGGTCTGAACTGACAACCCTCTTAAAGTCAAAATGAAACAAATTGCATTTCACACAAATTTATCTCATGAATTTTCGATACTATTTTCATTAACAAACAAATGTGTTGTGAGCGATATTGCTCCATGTTCCTTCTTTGTTCGAAAAACATGATGACATTTTCCGAGATTTTATGTGAGAATTTAATTTCTATGATTATCAAAATCCAATGAGGTCTTAAATAACGTCGGTCGAGTCAAGCACTTTGTTAGTCATCAGAGATGTTTGAGTTCATAATAAAGGAGAATGTTTTGTAGCCCAGGTCAGGTAAGTGGTTTCGCATTCAACACTTATATTATGAATTGTTTGAAAAGAAAAAGATAAATTGTTACATCATGACTATAAACTTTATAATAACATATGTATGGAAACATCGTCATTTTAACCGGATTTTATACTAGTCGAGTCGAACAACGATAGAATCTCAGACTGTTATTTTCACTGACATAGTCTCGTAAACTAGATTCTGAAAACAAGCTTTCCATCCAACATTGAAATATTATACGATTTTGTAATATGCGATATAGAAAGATAAGTTCCGGATCTAGAGCGACTCTAATGTTTATCAAGCTAAATAAATGATATGCGATACATTCAACGTACGCCTGCAAATATGTACAGAAGAATTTGCATTTTACGATAGTAAACGAAAGGAAACTGGATTGCAGGCCATCGTAAAATGAAGGTCGTTTTGCAACTCTTTGCTTCAGAGGCTGAACTTAGTCGAAATTAGGTGACTTTGGTACTAGCTCTTCATTTGTCAGTTAAGTCGCGTTAAATTAGTGTTTCGATGAATGACTCGGACTGTCTGATTAATTATAATCTTGTTGGCATTGATGTTCATATTCTATTTGTCAAACAGTTAATCAATTCCTGTGTAAGCATTGATAGTTCATTATATTTGCATAAAGATTTCCTCGTCGCCCATGATATATTATTGTGTACAGTCTTCATTTGTTTTGAATACTGGGGCCCCGAGTGGCCGATTGGTCTAAAGCGCTCATCGTTACGTATCACTGCCATCTCACCTCTGTCTGCGTGGGTTCAAGTCTTAGGCTCGTATAAAGTGGGTATGTGCGAAAGCTTGCCGGTAGCTTCTCGAGGAGTCGGGGCTTCTTTCCGGGGGTTTCCGGGGTTCTTTCTCCACCAATAATACTGGCCGCCATGTATAGCCTATCTTGTGCTGAAAAATGGCGTGTAACCCTACAACAACAACAAGTTATGAATACTGTGAAATCCTTTTGTTTCAAGCAAGCATCGACCATGAGTGCAAATTGGGTCACGTAACACATTAGAACTTTATAAGCTATGACAGACACGAAAACGCCTTCCGTTTTTAGATTTCTTCTGGACTTGTACAGAGTTTTATTCAGACTTTAAATTACCAGGACTTGAATCTTTAAAACTTGGATTTTTGGGGAATTTAATTAGCATTAACTTAAATTTGTTTTTGCCATATTCATATTATATTCTAGGAAAATAAATTATATTTACAATTTTCTTTTCTGTTACTTATTTTACGAGCCTTGTCATGGAACAGAAAATTTGGCGCTCGTCCTTGGGATACGAATTTTGTTAAAATATTTCAGAAAACATTGTTTTACAAATTTCAAACTCCCAGATATTGGTTCACATTTTTTTTAAATCTTGGGTGAAACAAATAAGCTTTGTACAATGTCATCTAAAGTATAGAACTTTGTTGGTGATAAGATTATAGTTATTCCATTTGCAACAGAAATCCGATCCTATTGAAAATGAAAATCTTGATTTATACTCAGCTCGTCCAGTTACTATATATATGGCAAATAAAGCTTTTGAGAATGATTTTGATCAGAAACGTATTCCTTGTGCTGACAGATTTGCTGGTCAGATGTTTGATGAGATCATTTTCACTCCTCGTTTGGATCAATCGATTCTATTTTAACTACTCTTTATTCATTATAAATTTTCTCTCCGACAGAGAATTCAAAGTATGAGTGAGCTCTACCCTTTCAAATATGCACCAGCAAGAGATAGATGTGCCCGAGGGCAATATTTTATCTGTGACGCTTTTTAATATCAAAATCAATAGCATCACCAAGTGTTTAGCTCCCGGTGTGGAATGCTCATTATACGTTGATGATTTTTTTAATTTGCTATCGATCAAAACACATGCATACAATTGAAAAATAACTACAACAAAATATCAACAAGATCCGAAATTGGGACAATACTAACGGTTTCAAATTTTCAAAATCGAAAACAGCATGCATGCATTGCTGTCAGTTGCGAGGACAACATGATGACCCTAGACTCACGCTGGACGGAACACTTATTCCAGTTGTTGAGGAAATAAAGTTTTTGCAGTATTGTCTTCGACAGAAAATTGACTTTAATTCCACACATCAATAATTTGAAAGCTAAATACTTGAAAGCGTTAGATCTACTTAAAGTAGTTGCGCACACTGAATGGGGTGCTGATAAAAAAAAATCATCCTCAACTTGTGTAGAACATTTATCCGCTCCAAACTAGAGTATGGATGCGTTGATTACTCTTCAGCTAGGAAGTCATATTTGAAATTGCTTGACACAATTATCATCTAGGAATAAGACTCGCTCTCGGATCATTTAAGACATCTCCATCTCGAGGAAGTTAATGAACCACCATTATCACATCGCAGAGAAATGTTTTCTGCACATTACGATCTCAGATTAAGATCAAACCCTCTCAACCCTGCATTGTCTGCTGTTTTTCAACCCAAATACAAAACTTTAGACAAACACAAACAAAATGTCATACCTTTTGTTAGCATCAGAATATCATCTAGCTTTGACAGTATCAAAATTAATCTCTCTACAGTTCAGAAAACGTTTGTCTCAGAAACACCACCTTGGCTCCTTAAACAACCCAAAGTGCTTTTTATGTTACATACAAACCCTTCCATCTTACGTCTCAGACAAACCCTTCCATCTTCCAGAACTCATATCATGAACTCCTCGCCAAATTTAGAAACTACACTAGAATTCAAACTGAAAGATCAAAGGATGAGGAAAAGGCTTCTGCAGCCTTCGTTAGTGGCAAACAAATACCCAAAGTTCGTTTGCCAAACGATGCGTCCATTTCTTCAGCCGAAATCAGATTAATAGACCTTGCTCTGAACTGTATTGAAATTAAAAATATTTTATATAGCATTATCTTCTGTAACTCACTATCAGTGCTTCAGTCAATTCACAATAGAAATCTGGAAAACCCATTATTAACCAATCTCCTCGTCAAATCTCCTCGCGCTGCTAAAATGGCTCTATTCCGAGAACCATCTGCTTTTAAATTATCGTTTACTGATTTTAAACCCTACAATATTATATATATATATATATATATATATATATATATATATATATATATATATATATATATATATATATATATAACGAAAGCGACCGAAAATATACCACTCGGCACCCAAAGAAAGACAACAGACACAAAAGATGTGTTATCGAAAGAAAAATATAATTATTTAAATTTGTCATTTGGCGCATTATATTACAGAACAGTCCCCAATCCAAAGGCAGCCTCAGGATAAAGGTAATACGAATGGTGATAACGTTAAAATTGACTCAACAAGCCCTCGATACTATATATATATATATATATATATATATATATATATATATATATATATATATATATATATATATATATATATATATATATATATAGATAATAAGAACTTGTCGATTTAATAAGAACTTGTCGATTACTAAATTAAGTCATCCTGCTTCGTTGAATACCTACTGCGTGTTGGATGATATTTGATGAATATGATTACTCTGATGGATAATATATTAATACCATATAATGGCTAAGTTCAGATTTGACCAAGATTACATGATTACATAACTACGCATCACTGGATATGAATTCTTCTATATCGTTAATCATAATCAATTGACCATATAGACCTCTTCATTGTGTCCAATATTTGTTAGATAATTATGTGATAGATTGAAATTCCTTATATTGCAACCTTTGTGTGACTGTTGACATTTTTCACAAAAATTATATTTAGATGTAAATGGGCGGATGGAATATATAATTTGACAAATGACATAAATCTGTTCTCTGTGGCAATGCAAAGGCGCCAGTAAAAGAACGTCACCCGGGTACACCCGGTCGCTCGCGCCTCCTCTTTATTATGTTCAATTGATTATGCACACTGTTCAGCAACAAACATTTATTGGTTTAAATAACTTGGAATTTGTAGTTTTGTTTAAAACATCTGGAACATTGAGTCGATTTGATACAAGTTATAACAGTGGCAAACGGATATTCTGTTACAGCATTACATTTCATAAATGCTTTGCCTACATATATCAAATCTCTGTTAATATCACTGACGTTGTAAATCTACAGATTCTAGTGACTTGAGATAAACACGTGTTGAAGTTTTGGTATATTTTGTGTACGTCGTGTTGTCGAACGTTCCATGACTTTTGACAGAAATTTTCCTTAATGAAGTATTACCAGAAAAGTTGTAATATCTGCAGGTAAGTTTAACATATATCGAATAATCTTATCAATGCAAAAACATGAATTAGTTCTGTCGATAGTTATTGATATTGAATCAAATTTAGAAATGACAAAAACAATTAGTTTGAACTAATGCGAGTATAGAGATAACAATATAACGCCAAGATACTCAGTCGAGCAGTGATAAAATCAATACAAGTGCATCTAAATAATTAACAAGACGTGGAGTTACACCATTAGTATTAACCAAAAAGACATAATACATATATAAAACAAATTTATATTGTCATCAATAGTGTTCAACAGTTGAGTTTGTATGAGAATGCAATTTATTAAACCAAATTGTGTGTATGAAAAAGCCTATATGATGTTTCAAGATGGTATAAAAATGCATAGACGTTGACACTGGCACATATTCTTATTTGCTTAATTTGGAACCTTATATCCCCATGGTCAATTCGATGTTAGCCAGCATGATGATATTCAATCCCTTATTTCATTTTGATAGTAGCTTACACAGCCATAGACATCCATATTTCAATTTGATGCTAGCTTGCTTGATGAAAGACATCCATATTTCAGATTGATCTTAGCTAACATGATGAAAGACATTCAATATTTCAGATTGATTTTAGCTAAATGATGAACAGCTCGTATCGAATATCATTGATACTGAGGTTATGTGTGAATTATTGGTCAATTAACCATATGAACACCTTATTATCTTAAATGAGGTAGCCTATATCATCGTTATAGTGTTATCAAAGTGAATATTACCTAGCAATGAATGAAATTAATATCGAAAATAATGTTAATGTATAATGTATGTGATGAGATATAAGACATCCTTTATTATTATCAAATCAGCAAAAGGGAACATTAATAAAATGCTTGTTTTTAAAACAAGTGAATATTACCTAGCAATGAATGAAATTAATATCGAAAATAATTTTAATGTATAATGTATGTGATGAGATATAAGACATTCTTTATTATTATCAAGTCAGCAAAAGGGAACATTAATAAAATGCTTGTTTTTAAAACAATATAAAAATAACGTTAAAAGCACATAACATTGGGGGATATGATAGAATTATTCTTACTAAAACAATATTACGAAATTATGTAAATGAAAAAAGCAAGAAAAATTCAGATTTCGAATATGAACATAAATGTGCTACAAATAAGTTGCTCTAACATTTTTGCGAGTATTTCTTTTGGTAAAAGTGCTTCCTTTAAAATTATCAATAGCATTATAAACTTTACTGAAAGAAATAAGTTTATCAGCAGCCACATTTGCGGTTTATATTGCAACATAAAAATAGTCAATGTTCTGTTTTAACTAAACATTGAGTTCTGAACGAAACGATTTTATCATAATATAATATTAACAAAAAATGCCATATCTTGAATTTCGATTGTGTCTAAGCCAGTACATAAACATATGACCAGAGGATACACAAAAACAAGCAAGCACTGGCAGTGCTACTTGATAAAACCAAATTACACGACTCAGATATGTTGACTACTTTAAACAACTACGACCACAAACCAATGGTCAAATATAGAACTTTTTCACGGACACGATTACAGAAACTGGGACAATGGCCAGCATGTTTATTTCTACTAGGCCTTTTTGAAAATTATTTTGGAAAGGGATGAATACTGCCAGGAAGAAGACAAAAATGTATATGGAAAGAATAATTTAAAAAAAGATTGTTGAAGTAAATATGTGCATCGAACAGAATAAGACAAATAAAAGTATTATAGTTTCCTATGAAACTTTTTCAAGGTAATATGTAATTAATTGTAATAGTCCTAACATTGCACCATATATATGTTCATTTATTGGGTCTAACAGAATTCGAAATTATTAAACAGTAGATTGCTGGTAAGCAAATTATTTGCACATTATAATACAATACCATGTGCAGTTATAAATGTGCGTGATTATATTTATATATAATATAATATAATTATTAAACACACAAATTCATGTATGAAGTACATAACGTTTTAAGAAAGAAGAGGTTGGTATTAGTCATGCAAATCAGTACACAAAGATAAATAGTGGCGGATGTTCTATTCGTGGCAGAAAAATGCTCATGGTTTGTGATACCAAACCCAGCAGTAGAAAGATTGGTCTATGTTATATTCGTTGTAGAAAAATGCTCATGGTTTGTGATACAGCAGTAGAAACTTTTAAAGAACCGATTCATTTTCAAATGATTATCTCATGCACTAAAACAAATAATTAAGTAATTTGCAGAACAAAACTAAGTAAAACGAAGTAAGGTGTGGAGGGGTCAGTTTACCAGCAATATGCATGTACATACATGACATAAAATACCTCTTTTAACAAAATAAGCTTTGATATTGCCAGGTTACCAGTATCGCGGACCTGCAACACTCTTAGATAATGGATTCCCAGTTAATAAATTACATACAATCTGTGCAAAAACCATTAATAGTCAAATCCATAAATCAAAACGTTTCATACGTAATGAGGTTAATTGAATAGGCACGCGGATAAAATAATCCAATAAAATGCAAACAAAAAGAATTTTAGAACCCAACGTACAGAGAAGTTTAAGTTCGGTTTAGGTAAATCAAATCCGTAAAGAGGCACATAAATGGATGATATAAAAACAACAACAAAAAAAAAAGATTCGAGACTACGAAAACTCAAGATTTTTTGTGTAATTATACATAAAAGTAAACCTATTCGAGAAAGAATGAAAGTATTGCAACATGTATTACCATATCTGACAATGATACCTCCGATACTGATGATGAACCTTAAATATATCAAAACATTCTTAACACAAGACTTAAAATGAAAATAATGTTAATAGATATATACCCACCTTCACCTTCCTTACCACATGTCGATGATTTAAACAGAGACAGAAAGAAGAATAGGAAAAAGAGTTACAGCGACAGAAAGAAGTTGAACAAGCTTTTATCTTTCAACAGCAACAGCAAGAAGGAAAGGCAAAAAGAAGGAAACAAGAGGACGAAGAAAAATCTGCAGAGAAGCAATAGAGACGGATTAAGGTCTAGGAGAGAAGGAGGACAGTGAAAGTCAAACAGTAACGGCACTATTAGACATTATGTCAGCGTTAAGGAGTATGAAACAGATGTACCAGACTTTTGTGAATACCAGGCAAGAGTAAACGACCTTCCCGAGCCAAATAATCCAACCCTGTTACTACAACTGAGATAACAGCCCTAGTGATTTATACCAATTCATCGACGTGAGTAAGTCCAGAAGTAGGCTTTTGTCGTGGCAAAGGCTTAATGCGATCAAACCTGATTGCTTACCGTTCCTGATTTTTTTTTAAACAACAAGCATCCATCGGTCATTTTCAGGGCCACCTACTTCTTTCCAAAAATAGATAGTTTGCATTGTGCAAAAATCAATAAAAATTCAAAATAAATTTGTGCACAATGATGAACGTGTGTGAGTACGTGAGTGTAGGTACTTAATCTAAAATCAAAACCGAGAGACACTTACATTTTTTGTCTAGTCTTTTCTGGTACACATTTTAGAATCCAGTTCACAACACAACGCTTTAAAATGTTCATAGATCTCTCTCTCTCTCTCTCTCTCTCTCTCTCTCTCTCTCTCTCTCTCTCTCTCTCTCTCTCTCTCTCTCTCTCTCTCTCTCTCTCTCTCTCTCTCTCTCTCTCTCTCTCTCTCTCTCTCTCTCTCTCTCTCTCTCTCAATTGTTTGAATTTCTTCACTTTCACACGTTTTTCCTCCTCTTCATCACCTTTTTCTTGTAATCTTTTCTTCTCTTTTTTCTCCTTATTGACTTGTCAGGATTCTTCCTTTTGGGAGAGTACCTCTTTTTCTTCCTGTTTGGAATCCTCTCTTCCTCTTACTCCTGTTGTTTCTTAGGTTAGTCTGAAGACTAACATCTTTTATCTTGACAATGATAACAGGTATTGTGACATTTTTCTTCTGCCACTTGTAATTCTTTTGGATGGTCTGGACATTCTGTAGCCCAATGCTCTTTCTTCTTACAGATAAAGCAGGTATCTTGACTTTTATCTCTATAAG
Source organism: Unio delphinus (assembly GCA_029339505.1). Lineage (NCBI taxonomy): Eukaryota > Metazoa > Mollusca > Bivalvia > Unionida > Unionidae > Unio > Unio delphinus. Next base: position 7,720,879 of record JAQISU010000057.1, on the reverse strand, counting down.
AGACGGAATAGTTCGTCGACTTCTCTGAAGAACAATTTAGTATGACACCTCGCAAAGCTTGGATCAGACGTTAAATCTGTGTTTGTTATTTCATCGTTCTAGTAGGTTTGAGAGTGAAATGATTACTGGAATGGAAGACACTGACCCATTATTTCGAGATGACACTAGCCATACAGGAATATAGCGATCATAGCGTTTAAAATATAGTTATTTGACTTTTAACAGCCATGATGAAACGATCGCATCATTTTATGGAGAAAGGTAAATAAAGTAAAAGGCTTACGCGTAATGTATCGTTGCACACAGTACCTTAAGTCTTGCCTCAAATTCATGCCATCTATTTTGAAGAATAGTAAAACATTCGATAGATGGAAAAGCGGTGAAGTTTTAAGATTTCAAGTCCGACGTACTGTTTTAGAAAACAAAAGTGGTTAATTACTGAGGTGCGGCAATTTGTGTTAACCACACTCAAACGACAACGTCAAACCAAAAAAGACGACCGCTTGAGACTTTCCATTCATCAAAACAGTTAAATGTCTCCCGTTTGGAGCATGCCACCCGAATTAGTACCTTCTAAAGTCAGCAACATGATTCGTCACGTGCAACAATCCAACGTTATGTTTCACATCATCAATGTAAATGCGACAATGTTCATGTCAAACGTGTCTCTTCCCCCAAGGAACCGGACGTAAAACGGTGTTATTAGTGGACGACCTTAACAGCACAAACGGGAGCCTTATCCAAATTAACAACCCTCAATACAAGATTTGTTTCGACAGGTCCATCGTCGTGGAATAAACGGTTGCCGACAAGAACGACACGGTAGAATGGAAATTACCCTGCAATCTATTCAAAGTCCAACCGAACCTGTTTGTAGTTTAGTAAGAGAAGCAGAATTCTTGTTACATCTCGCTGTGCTATCCAATGAAACACTCTGGGGTCATTCCTGAAATTCAACAATTGCAAGATATCCTGGCTCCATGCTACTCCTTCACAAAAGACCCTCAATAAGTGTGCGGCTCTCTGTTGTTTCACGGTAAGGATTTCAAGGACAGAACATATTTTCACGTCTATCATTCCGATGAACATTTTGATGCTATCTTACGTATCGTACCATTCAAGGAATAAAAATCTTTTTATGAAAAATGTGACTATAACATTAACAATCACAATCATTGTGGATCAAAATGTCAGGGTTATGTGGCATCTCAACCCTATCTGGAACCTGGCTTGATCTACAGCAATTATTCCTTCTGCTTGTGGTTTCAGCATCACCTTACTAGCATGGCTGATCAAACTGATAGTTCCGTAATTTTTGCAGAGCTGGAGATTGCCTGTTTTGAGGAGTGCTATAATCAGTGACTGGGTCCACTGTGTTGGCCATTCTACTGTCTACCAGATTTTGTTGCAGATTTTTGTTAGTAGCTCTATGACTGATTCCACGCCCTTCTCTCATTCTTGATAAGTTCAGCTGGGATGTTGTCTACTCCAGCTGCTTTCCCATTCCTCAGTGCTCTTATTGCTGACTCCATCTCTTCTTTAAAAATGAAGAAATCATCATCATGTGAAAGGTTTGGAACATGAAGCACCTCTGTGTCTTTTGTGGACTCATGGTTGTATAGATCTTTGCAATACTCCATTCATCTTTCTGCAATGTCACTCGCTTCTGTGAGGCATTTTCCATTTTTGTCTACAATGGTAATGACTCTTGTGCTGTGTGTCTGGTGTTTTTAGGTCTCTTCGGGCAACTATTTCCGAATCTCTTCTGTAATGCATGTTTTGTTTTGTCTTTGGGCAATGGAGGCCAATGATATCATTCGCAGCTGCTGTAATGACTGTTTTAAAGTGTCTGTCATCACTTTAACATCCACATACATCACTGGGAGTGAGCAAATTGTCGTCCAACCGCCTTTAATTCTGATTTTATGCAAAGTACCAGTAGCATACGTGTCACCTCCGTCCTGGTGGACAACGGTAGGAACGGCCCTTGTTGACCCAGGCGACCATGGATCCGTTATGTTAAGTTCAGATTTGGTAACGTTTATCCTTGTGTCTTGGGCAAAAGTCGTCTGGCGGAGCCCTTATCTCTGCAGACTAAGGTGTTGCATGTTGTACATCGTCCAGGTACCACTACGAATTATCTTATAGGGTTTACTCCTTTAGCTTTTGGCTAACCACATCATATCAACAAGGTAGCAGGAGACTCGTGGATGGGAGAGAGCGTCCCTTTCCCAATCAGATAAAGCATCTGCCACTGCGTTCAACATATCACAAAATCATGATAACCAAACACTGAAAAAGTGTATTGTAAAAATAGTTCATAGATTGAAGCAAACAAATTATGCATCACATAACCTTTACAGATTTGGAAGAAATATAGAAAATGAGATCGTGATCAAAAGCAAATAAGCGTTATTTAGCGAAGAGCATGTTATACAGTTTAATGAAGGATGATCTGAATTTAAATGTTTTCGTAATCATAAAACAAAACTTTGAAGCATTTAATCTGTTTGTTATGTTTTATATATACAAGTATAGGACCTACGTGAAAATATATATCGTAAATATTTGTAGAGGTTTGAAAATTCAAAGAGACCTTGACTTCTATAAAAATGTAAATATACAAACTAACAAATATTCTTTTTTTGCTTTCAGTAACATTCGATATTTGTGAATGTGATTTCTACATATCTGATCTGAAAGCAACACAGATTGGTGAATATGGAACAACTGAGACCATTTGTGATTTTGCTGCTATTCGTACAATTGGTATGCCTACCTACGATTCATGCTCAGCCAATTGTTTACACAAAAAATCTTTTTGACAAACTTATGAAAACAGGTCAGTACAACAATTTGATTAGGCCTGTCTACGACGTACGGGAACAAGTAAAAATCAATTTAAGCGTGTGTGTAACAGGAATAATAGAATTCGATTCTCAGAAGGAAAGTCTGCTTACGTCAGCTTATCTTATTGTTAATTGGTACGATTGGTACTTTGTATGGAATGAATCTGATTATAACGGGACGCATTACTTATATTTGCGCCCAGACATGGTATGGAAACCGGACCTATCGTTGAAAAACGATATTGCAGAAGCCAAGAGTATTGGTTCCACTGAGTTATTGCTTGCCGTCGATAATGATGGAAAGATGCATTGGTGGCCTTATTCGGTACGTATATCTTTTTATATCGTACGTGAGAGACACCTTATAAAACCATTAACATTGAATAAACATCGATACGGATTTTAATATTTCATACACATTTGTTAAACTTTTTCTATATACATTTGAAGATTATTCTTTTCGAAATCACAACATTTAATGATCCTAGTGCCGATGATCAGCCGTACCGAAAAAAACCTCAGCAGTGCTGGAAAACAGTGTACTTTTCGTTCCCTTCAAAAATGATAGGTTTCGTTTTTGAAAAAGTCGAAGTTTCGTTTTGTTTGGGAAAATGTAATTATATGCACAATTTCGCTGACGTAAAAATGCATTGTGTTTGGCCACATATTTTTTAAAATACAATGTCGACGATTCCTATCAACTCTAAACAAGATAAGTAGTACTTAAAATTGATATATACATTTATTGTAATGATGATAATAGATTAGAATGACGACGACGTAAACGTCAAAAAATGTATTTATACAGAGGGCAAGTTGAGATTAGAGAGACAGGAAACATGGTTATTTTTTTGGGAGTTTCACTCAAATTAAAAGAGTTTTCAAAAATTTAGATACACTTTCAGATCTCTCTCTCTCTCTCTCTCTCTCTCTCTCTCTCTCTCTCTCTCTCTCTCTCTCTCTCTCTCTCTCTCTCTCTCTCTCTCTCTCTCTCTCTCAGCAGCAGAGAGAGAGCGAACAGACCAAACTATAGAGACGTTCATTTGTTAAATTAAAACCTCCGCTGATTCGAATTCACACCCTCTCTTCTGCTATGAATTAAATTATTTTCCCATTCGATTATTTTAACAAGTCCGAAACGATATCTTGATCTAGTGTCGTGTAATTTTATCGTTATAAATCCACGTGAGACTGATTTAGCATGACTACATAAATTTCTGAAAAGATTATAATCCATATCACCGCAACACGAAGTTTGATGAATTTGTCTAAGTGAGTGAGTATCAACTCCATTAAACACAGCAAGAATGTTACAATTGTCCCTGATCACTTTTGGTAATTGTGTATACCGCTGGGTAACATAAATCATATATGTGTTTTTATGTCTACCTCGAAAAAATATTCTAGCTTGATTTGATTGTTTATCCAGAATTATATCATCATATACAACTAAATTATAAATACTTCCATCAATGGAATCAACTCTCGGTGCTTCATCGATATCAGTGATAAACCACGCTCATCCAAACATTTAGCATTTTCATTAAATTCCTTAAGTACATTATAACACCTCTGATCGTCTACGGATTGCGCCACATCCAGACGGTTAAAATATAATCATACGAATATAATTTGGTATCGCTGCATGATGCTTAACAGATTCTTGTGCTTTTGTCGACGAAAAATCAATTACATTCATGTTATTATAAATAAATTATTAATCTATATTGTGTGAATTGTAAGACGCGTACTATCACAAATGACTTAACAACAATTATAACATAAAATAACAGATCAGCACTTTCTGGTAAGTGAGTACAGTGTGGTACAAAGAAATTTAGATTTTTTTTCTATGAAATTAGGTGATAATTTAAAAAAAACGAGGAGGTGATATTGCAGCAAAATTGACAAAATTAAGAGGCACTCTGTGGGATAAATACCCAGAAGAAAACATCTTGCAGGATATTATTAATACGGTCCTGTAACTAGACTTGATATTCGACTTGACAGTCAAGACCAACCAAGACCAGGTGAATATCCGACAAATGATATTGATAAGGTTGGTCATGCTCATGTTGTGTCTTATAAAAGTCGCAATCTGCAGCACAGACATATCGCAGATGTGAAATTGAATCACGCTTTAAATTCTACTACGAATTAATCTTTCAAAGACAAATTAACAAGTTGTTTAATAAACACCTCAGTGAAGGGTAAATTAGTGTTTGGAAGTAGAATTTCCCGTGCTGGTAATTAATCAGTTGATTAATATTATTATGGAATCTATTTATTATTGTCCTAAGGGATTTTGGAAAGGCAAATCAGCAATTAAAAAACTTGCCGAACCAGCAAAGGTCAAAAAGGTTACTGCAGCAGATTGGTTATCAAGACCGTCAGTATGGCTGATTTATCTACCACCGCCTATACAAATTCACTTTGCTCATTTTGATGTCAATGTTCCAAATGAAGTTCATCAAGCGGGTATAGTATTTCTCCCACATGATACTGTCAAACGACGAACTTACAAATACGCAATAACTGTATTGATATTGCGAGTAAATACAAAGAAGCTGAGCCATTATTAACTGAAACATCAATTGAAGTTGCTTCTGCATTTAAACAAATTTATCAACGAAGAACTCATCAATGGCCAAATCTATTACAGGTTGATCCTGGCAAGGAATTTCAGGGTGCCGTATTATCACTGATAAAACAACATAATTACACCATCAGACGAGGTCCTATTGCAATACACTGCGATCAGGCAATTGTTGTACGATTTAATCGAACACTTGCTAAGCGGTTATTTGGATTTCATTATGTGAAGGAATTTTATTCAAGACAAGAGATCTCGTGAATGGGTTGTAAGATTGCCGAGTGTGATAGTGAAATTACTCGAACAATCAATATGAATCCTAATAACGCGATCATAAAAAATATATACCCACACGAAATGATTTTTCAAAACAACGAATACTCGGTATTGTGACTGTAAAATATATATATGAACCAGGTGATCTCTAAGATGGTTAAAAAAGATCGACCGATCCTATCTTAAGTGTTACCACACACAAAATATCTAACATAGTAAGATCCACGAGTAGACCCGCAATATATAGATTAGATTCAACTGCTTCTCATCGTGGATTTACACGTGAACAGTTATAAGTGATAACCGAGGATATACAATTATCGACACGATCACCTAACTAGCACTTCTGCATCTATTACATTCAAGACAGGTTAGCATAGTATTTTCTCGTGTATGACCAAGACTGTTATCCTTTCTGTCTGCGGTAAATTGGCGTGGATGTTTGTCTTTAGACCCGGACCGTATCATTATACAATTACAATTCGCACAGTGATTATTCTGCTGTTGTTTCAGCATCATTCTAAATTCAACATCAATATCAAAGTCGCGATTAATTTTTTTGTCGCTCTGTTTATAACCATCGAGTTCTTTTTACTTATTATATAATTACTGACAATTTCATTGTTGTGTTGTCATTAGAAATTAAAATAACTCTCCGAAGTTAATGTATTCTTCTAACTCGTGACACTGCGAAATAAGTTAAATTCGACCACTTGATGCGACCATCTGTGATCCAAACAATTTTATCAGAGATGGTTAACCCATGAGATGAGTATCGTCATTGCATATCCTAGCGTTCAGGGAGATTAGTCAGCGCGCAATGCATCTTCGACAACATTGATATCGATCAGAACAATATCATTTACTACGCGAGTGTTTTTCTGTTTTCCCTGGAATATCACCTTCAATATTCTGTCTTCATGTCTCAGCTGGTCAATAACATAAAGGTACAGAAAATTTTGGAAACTGTTTTCTTTATGTAATTGATACAACTGCTGTTGAAGTGTGGCTCTGAGTATCTTTCTACTTGCCACTATCAAATCGTTTGGTCTCCACGCTTCCCAAAAATCATTTAACGAGGCTTCTGTAATTATTGTACGCGCTATTTTGCATTGGATTTTATACGATTGGAATCTGATTAATTTCTTGAACTCGCTTAATTCTGGATTGAGCGCTCTATTATCAGTATTAATTTCCTTATAATAATCTACGAATTGCCTTAACCAATCATGCGGAGACAACCCAACAAATGGTGGTGGTTGATCATGATCACTGCACGTTATCACGGCTGTATTTTTCAATAATAGTCAATCAAGAAACCTCTTTAATATATCCAACGACACTGTGCTTATCACATCCCAAAAAATGATATTTGGAATATATTTATCTCCCATCTTCAAAGGAGTCTTTGCGTCACCCTTATACCGAAAGAAACTGATAAGTGCAGGAATTAACACCTCTCTCTGTCATCTGTCTTGCAAGTATGTGTGTAGGTGTTATGCACAATCATTTGTGACTTCTTTCGAAATAATTCTATAACGCGAGAAGTCTCCACAGACCTGCCTCATCCGTTCAAATAAACGGTCTTATATCTACAAATATAGATGACGCACTTGATAATATTTGATTATTTTTCATGTAATTGTCTTAAACTGTAGCATCCGCTGATTCAGAATAATCATGCCATATTTCATGTTTTATTGTCCATGAACCTCATAACGCATCAGAATTTGTGAAACAAACCACTGCTTATTTATACTTGATATCTGAATAAAATGGATCCGGGGCGACTCTTACTGCAAAATCAGGATATCTATTTATCATCGATAACAGGTTTATAGAAACATTAGCCAGTATATATGATCTCTTAGATGTGTATACTGAGGAGATTTGCCATCGATGTAGCTAACAATTGTACCAAATTTTGTTCCGTCAGACAAGTAAGCATTTTCTTGGTTGACAAATATTTTTGCTGTTGCATCTGCGATTATAAAATCATATTCAGCATCATCTAGAATTAATCGTGCGTAATGCCGCTTGTGATCATATGTTTCGCCTTGGGTGAATTTACCGAGTATTCTTCTACCGAGATCTTTATCATTTTAATCCTTGATTTCGCATTTAAATTCAAAGATCTCTTTGGATCGTTTAACAATATAATCTTCGTCGAGATCAGGAAATTTTCCTTGTAATCGTAAATAATTTTATCCAGACTATCGTCATCAGGTTGTTGTAACCTAATCTCAGTCTGCGCTCGATATGACATAATTGCTCACCAACAATTAGCGATATCAGTATTTTACAATCAATCATATACCGAAATAACACAATTGGTGCCCAGTATTTTTCAGATAAATGTCTACGAAACCAAACATAACAAATCTAAAATTCGGAAAACTCGAATGATACCACACGAGCGGACCCGGTTAGATCAAAATCTGGTAGTGGTCCATTGATCGCAACTCGTGTCATCTCGCGTGTGGGATGTCCAAATCGTTAAAAGTACCCAGTACACTCTCCATAGGCGAGAAAACGTCCAGGATAACACGCAACCATATAAACCGAGATAAGACGTTTAAAATTATACTTGGCATTTCACAATCTGCCTTGTCCGTATTTGACACAACTAGCTTGAACATTTGAGAGAAGTTCAAATCGTGTTGGCTTCCATAGATTTCTCTCTCTGGCGAATTAATATGCAACTGATGGGATTGTCAAACAGTTTGTTAGTAATTGCTCGGTATTCTATTTGAAAATTATATCAACGAGTTTTCTCGATTCTTCATGAAGAGATTCCGTCCGATATCTTTCGCCGTTAGGTCTTACAAATTGATCAAATTTACATTTTCGTTGAAACTTTGAAATAGCCACACTAATACAAGATCATTCGTACTTAACGCGTGAATAAAATCAAACATGTTCCGGGAAGAATTCTCTCCAGAATTCTCCGGGTAATATTTTACAATTTGATATCGTGGAAATATTGAAATATCACTGAAAATGGTTGATGATAGATTCTGTAACTCCTTGTAACAAATCATGCAGAAATAAATTCTGTGGATATCATTCACAAAGTGTGCGGCGTCGGAGCTTAGGTCCAAACCTGTGTATACTATGTGCTGTTGGAGAAAGAGAAATAAAACACAACTGTGCCTCCAATATGGTGATAAGCGATACAAAGAGCTTAAACCGTAATATTGACAATGAACAAGCTATATAAAAACGAAGTTTATATCTATCAAGGTTCTCAAGTAACAATATAGTCAAATAATCAATTAGACATATACATATATATATATATATATATATATATATATATATATATATATATATATATGTATATTAGACATATAGATACATAAATATACATATTAGACATATATATATATATATATATATATATATATATATATATATATATATATTAGACATATATATATATTAGACATATATATATATATATATATATATATATATATATATATATATATATATCTATATATATATATATATATATATATATATATATATATATATATATATATATATATATATATATATATATATATATATATATATATACATATATATATAAATGAGCCAAGAATTTCAACCGCATCCCACGATTAAGAATTATGATGCATCACGTGATGCTGTTGTCAGAAACTGTCAGTTGAAAAAACAAGTGGGTTTTGTCGATAATCATAGTTATATCAGATTTGGTTCAGGGGTAGTGGATATTATTCTCACAGATTTATTTACGAAGTGTTTAATTGAGAAATCCTCCATAACTTTGTGATTGCCTACGTTTTCTCTGTTCCTAAAATTAATAATTGATCAAACCTTCAAGCTATTACACAAAGTGAAAATACCAAACGCTGTCTGACAGAGCGATATCCAAAACATCAATACAGAAACTGGTAAAGAAAATATATTTCAATAGATGAATAAAGCCGGCAAATATTTTGATAGATGGATACCCTCGATCAGACTTGTAGCAGAATGTGTTAATACATCCGCTTTTTCTAAGAAATATAGTTAAAAAAATATCTTTTAAATATGAAATCGAAATGCCTAGACAATCTTCAGAATATTCTAACCATTGGTTTCGCTTAGAAAATTCGCTGGATATATGTCTATGGGCGCCCCTAAAATAAATAGTAACGTGGATGCAAACAGCTCGATGTCACACAGTGCATTCAGAAAGAATTTCGGCCAAAATAAACAGTAATAGGGTCAAAGATAATTCTCAAAAAAGAGAGATCCCCCCAAAAAGATAAAAAGAACCGATTGAAAGACACAAGGCCAATAAAAGGGACCCAGTGAATGATAACCGCTCATCATTCTACTGTTTATTTTTTGTTTAAAAAAAATTAATTTTAAGTTATATTTATAATTATGAAAATATCAATGTTATGGTTCTTATTACAAATGTAACAAATTTAAAAAAAATTCAAATTAGAATATTTTTACTACTAAAATCCTTCACGCATGATTTCATCAATTTTCCAAAAAATGACCGAAAAAATCGTGTATCCTAATTTCATCATTTTTATATTTAAAAAACAATTATGCGACTGAGATATACTTTTTTATGCTATATATATTTTGGTTACCTTGAAAAACGACAAGAAAAAATATGTTATATTTGTTTTGGTACCATGATGAAATCACATTTAAGATTTCACATAGAGACCTATTTGTAAAATCTTCCAATCGAGGTCATCTAAGTTACCAGATTGGTCAGTGAGTTTAAAATTTATTCTTTTTAATAAATTATGATGACACTGCATATAGACGGTGACATTGGCTGCTGGACTATTAAATATCCGGGTTGAACCAGCGGTATAAGCGAGTATAAAATGTTTCCCTGCTGGGCCTGATTTGATTTTTCGAGATTTATTTGATAGCTTCCATCAATAACATCACATACTCCATATACTGCGATCACCGAGGATATATTTAAATTTTCAGGTGATATGTGTCTCCCACCCCCGACTGGGTCATTGTATTGCTTAAGGATATCTCCAGGAGTTACTTTTTTTCCATGCAGCGAGTTTGTTAGGAAACTTCTCGTTGATAAGATCGCTGAGTGATTTCTTTAGATCATCTGTTTTAAATGCTGGTATTACAAATGTCGGTAACTGTTATTCGGTTCCATTGCGTTTATAATACTCTTCATAGATTACGAAGTCACGAATTTCTCGATTAATTTTGATTGACATGCTGAATTGTTTCGATAATCTGTTGTTTTAGTCATCAGAATAATGCTGTGTAATACTCGCAAATAAATTCTTTAATTTATAAAATATGCGTGTGACTTCATTTGTAATTTTCTCTGAAAGAAATTTAAACTACTCCTCTCGGAGAAACAAGTTATTTGGTGCGTCGTACTCGAATAATTTATTAAAAAATCTTAACAAATTACTATAATCAATCAAAAATAATCATGAGAAAATGTTTTTCTATACTCTGGTTGTGTTATAATTTTTTTTTACACCTGTGGTAAAATCGTTTAGGTTTGGTTCATGTGATCATTGATAAGGTGGAAGTTCATGCCATCCTAGAACTGTTCTGATCAATGACTGATTAATATCTACAACACAGATGAATTTATCTTGATGGCGGCTGTTAGTGTTGGTTCGTGGACTATTATAGTAATTTTTTATTTCTGTCCTGTAATGGAATGTATTATACGCTGAAATTCATTATTGATTTCTTCGATTTGATAACTACCAGATGAAGTAGAAACAACGTTCCATTCGGGATATCCATCTTTTTCATTTTTATTGCAAACACTAGAGAATTATTTTTCAGTTGTCCACCAAATGATTTTGATCTGATGTTGGGCCAGCGGTAACATACTCGTAATTTTGCAAGCGCGATTTCTTTACCGGAATAGCCATTGGAATGTTCACGCTGAGTTCAGGGTTAGTTGAGATTATTGAGATCATGGTTGTCTTTGGCTGGGTTCTATTTAAGGCTATCTGTCGCAGTAGCTCCCTTGGTTCCATCAAAGATATTATTATTATTATGTTTTTTTCTAATTTTAATATCGCTGTTTCATAGATCTTAATCATTGCCCAGAACTCATCATCGAATAGTATTGTATCGTCTAGGCTGGATGATATCAATGAAGATATTGGGAATATGCGGCATTAGCGATATGTACCTGAATTATATAATCATTTAGTTCATTTTGACTACACGTGGATATTTTGTTTGCAATTATATTTGCAAACCCCTGTAATTCTTGTTGCCGCTCAAACACAAATTGTAACAACTACAGGTGCAATCATTGTTACCGCTGATAGTAATATACCCGTTCCACCAATAACAGCTGAAACCGAATACACGATTATATCAACGTGGGTATACTCCTGTGATATTTTTTTATTTTTACTGGATACACGTCAATGAGATTGTTTAGTTTCGTTTGCAATTCATGCACTTGATCATATCGATACTGCTGGACATTCATTATACTATTTACTTAAATCAATTAGAACGTCTACATACCATATGATTGACACCGATGTTAAATTACCAATATTAGGGGTTAAATTAAATGTTTTGGTGGACTCTTTATCTGTGATTGCATTTACGCTACCAACACCCGTAGATGAACTTGATGATATACTATACTGTAACGGGGAAATTAGGGTTAATCTATAGATATCCCGCACCGCGGCAATAATTGAAATAATGTTTTTTCGAGGTGTCCAATTGAAAGATCCATGTTGTATCGAGTACACAGTATTGATATTTTGTTTTCTGGGTATTTTAATCATATCAAGCTTTTCAGCGATAGCAGGAAAACAACTAACGATATTATCCTTTGTTTGTTTAATCATGTCGATAGTTGTTTTAGTTTCATCGACGGTTATGATTTTCCAAAGAAATTATCCGACGCTTCATAAGTTTTTCTAAAATTTCTACGGAGATTTGCAAAAGGCACGGATACATGAGCATCATGTACGGTTTTCAACGTTGATAGTTTTCCCTCTATGATATCCGCGTAGTTTTTTGTTACTGCGTCGGTATATGGTGTTGGTTCACCAAGTGATGTCATTTTACTCGAATTCATACTGAGTCCGCCTGTCATTATATCGCCGGTTTTAAGAACTCGACCACTAGTATTATATAATACAGTTTGAAAAAGAACCACTGATTTAATCTTTCTCCGTCAAGCCTAATGATGAGATCATTCAATGAAAGATTACTCATTCATAATTTCCACTGTTTGTCTTGAAATATAATTTTTTTGTTTTGGATCAACATTTGCAAGATTTAACAGTTAGTAGTTTTCATCATGATAAAAAAATATATCTTTGGTTGTCGACATTTCGCCGGTGGGTTTGTTTGTTGGCAGAGATCTCCTATAAGTATCAATCATTACATTTTAAGATCTCTCTAAAAAGTGATTACTTGTGTATCCATGTACGATCTTATGGGCTGGTTTAGTCGATGCTGATATAGCTTAAAGTACATTAATTACTTGCTGACTGCCAATTGGTGGATAGGTTATTGTCTGTGTTGATAGCGTTGAATACCAAGGCCTCACCTTGTGAGGATTTTTTAATTGGTGTATATAATACATACATTCCTTGAATGGTGGTAACCCATATGAATCAAAATAAACGATTCCACGCAGATCAATCGCGTATGCAGCCTAGTGAGTTTCAGGTCCAGTGCTGTTATGGAGGTTAATAATACGGTTTCAATGTTATTTGAGTATTTTGGTAATTGATCTCGCATAAAAAAAACACGTCTGAAGTTTTGTTTTATTATTAATTTTTTTAGCAGCATCGATTAAATCAAAACTTGACAATGGTGTTATTAAATCGTCCCTGCAACCTCAGGCCGCTTCTTCTGTACCATGATTACGGAGTCCCTGGTAACCTTAGTCCGTTTCCCTTATTTTTGTATCAAATTACTGCTAAGTTTTAATAAGCGGATTGGTTTATTATTTTACTGACTTTTGCGGGCATTATTTCCGTTGATGGTAATTTTACTGACTGCGTTTTTCGTCGTATTAATCGTGTTAGTCTTTCTTTGGCTGCAGAAAACACCTTACTAGCAATATTACCAATATCATCAGGAGCATTGTCAAGAATAACATTAATAGCTTTCATAGATAATTGTTTTGCGATTGGTGCTATTTTTGGAGCCATCCTAGCAAATAGACCTTGAATAACATCACCAAGACCATCTCAATAAATCGTTCTGTAAACGGGTAATCGAGATTTTACCACCGTAGGACATGGTTGGTTTATTATGCTGATCTTGTTTGACCATCTTATCTAATTGTTATTTATCTAATCGTGGTGACGATCAATCACTATGATATTCATGAACGAGTTCATCGATGCATTCTCGATATACGCGAAATCAATTATATCGCCTTGGCGTAATCGTTTATATATATCAGCGGCTTCATTAATTATTTCCGGTGAGTTATTTCCAGCTTGTTTACCCCATATGAGAATTTCGAATCGTGTTATATCGAACAGAATATTATTAAAACAGGCAACAAGAACACCCTCCCGAGTTCCACTCGGAGAAAATTCCTCACCAGATTGTTCTTGCGCATCATGAAATTCTTCTTTTTCCATAGAAGATTTTAATATTTTTCTGTTGTGATGGAGGAGGACGTTTAGATTGTGAGCTGGTTTGTTGCCCAATCTGAACACATATGTTAAATTCTTTTATATTATTTATGTATATTGTTTATGTATGATAAAAATACGGAAAGTTTAAATGGAATTCGTTCCTTGTCATAGTGTATGCGATATATCCACCTATACCAGTTATCTCTACTTATTGGTTTATTATGTTCAAGCTTTAAGTATCTTTCTTTATGACTAAAACCTGCAAGTACAAAACCAGCTAGATCAATCAGATTATAACTTTTTTAAATCACATTAAACCCGATCAGTAAATTTTTCATTTAGTGTAATTTCTTCTGGTTTTTTTTCTTTAGGTTCTTTTTCTTTGATAGGGTCAGCAGCTACCGCTTGTGGTTGCAATTGTGCATCAGCTATATTAGTTGGAAGATCTAGGAAAATATATTTTGTTTTGTTTAGTTATTTTTTCTATTTTTTCAAGTTCAGGAAGAACACCCTTTTTTACCTCTTCCCCTTCTTTTGCATATATAACCTTTTTGATAGTTGTAGTAGCGGGTTTGAATACTTGTTCAGCACCTGTTGCAAAATCAACTTGAGATTCCTATTGCTGTTGTAATATTTGTCTGACGGAATCACAGACGGGTATAAATTTCTTAATAGCCGCTATTTTGTCTCGTGCAATCTAGTTGTTAATGATTCCCCTACCATTTTTGTTATATGATATGATTTAATTCGTAGCAGCAGAGAGGGTGCGACTTCGAATCTGCGTCAAAAAGTAAACAATCACACCGGTAATAATTTAAACAAAAGACAAAAAAACAAAAAGTGACTCACGGTTACATAGAAGATTTAGTTTTGTGTTTTGATATTATTTTTGTTTTGTTTTCGTAAGAGACCTTAATTTAACAAATGGATGCCTCTATAGTTTGGTATTATTTTGGCCTCTGCTGCTCTTTCTCTCAATAAAGAAGATACAATATTCTTCAATCATGACATCGTTCTGTCTATCTTTTCGTCTACTTACATGTATGTGTATACCTGTGTTCCCAGCAATTGCTCAAACATTTACAGTTTTAATTAGTTTGCTCATAATCTGCTTCTTTCTTACAGATTTTCCAATCTACTTGTAAAGTGGATATCACCTACTTCCCGTTCGATACTCAAACGTGTAGCCTAGCATTTACGGTTTGGACCTATAATAAAGTCGAGGTAGACCTGTCCCAGACATCCAACGAAGTTTGTCTCACTGACTACGAAGAGAATTCGGTATGGAGCATTGAGAGCACGTACGTGCATAAATTGGATCATCCCACAGAAAGCACGCTATTCTTTGATTTGAAGTTAAAAAGGAAACCTCTCTTCTTTCTATTAAACGTCATAATACCAGTCATAATGTTGTCTATCCAGAACGCATGCGTATTCCTACTTCCTGGGAGATCGTCAGAAAAAGCTTCGTTTATCGTGACTGTATTCCTCTCTTTGACCGTCTTTTTGACAATTGTCACAGCAACGCTGCCACCAAATTCGGACAATGTTTCTTATCTCGGACTTTACTTGATAATAATGATTGGTTTTAGCACTTTGACCGTTATCCTGACAGTGCTCCAACTTCGTTTGCATTGCAGAGATGAGACTACAGATCCAGTCCCATCGTGGCTGATCAAACTGCAAAGATTTGTGGACAGAGTGCGATGCAGAAGATTTAACGAGGTACACCCTGCTGCGCAAGCTCAAGAGGGCCATATTATTTCCGTTTCTGAGTTCACATCTACTAAGGATGAGATGACGGCTGAAGTGAAAGTGATACCAACAAGTGAGAGAGACATAACGCTGGAAGTTACATGGAACAAAGTCTCTAATTCCCTCGACTTCGTTCTTTTCTGGTTTTTTTTTACAGCAGTTATTTCCACAACAGTGGCATTCCTACTCATTATGGCAAAAGGTGGCCAATAGGAAAATTACTTTTCATAAACATTTGATGCTTATATTGTAGTGAAGATATTAACCCTTTAACAAAATTTTGATTTTTATATAAAGATTGTTTAAGTAATGTTAAAAGTAATAGAAATCAAAAGTAGAGCCACCAAGTGAGATGAAAACAAAATCTTAACATAATATGGAAAATTATCTTCAGTCCCATCGACTTTGCTTTTTTTCTGACTTATGCATTAAATATTTATTCTAAGTAACAAATTAATTTGTACACATGTCTGAGACATTTCCTCTCACTCGCTTCAATGTTAATATTTGATTATATATACAACTTAAAGCATATAATATATTAGAATAACAAGTCAAAAAGTACCTTAACGCATGAACCAACATATATTTAATATAAATAATTATCAAGCTTGTGTTTGTCATGTCGTCGCACACTTCACAAGATTTTTCATTTCAGTCTATTCGTATAGTTAATTCGGAGATATAAAGCCAGTTCAAGGAAACATATTGGATTCACCGTCTTGATTCAATATATTCAAAAGGTCTTTTTTTGCATTTTCTTGAGTTATTTTGTGTTTTGTTTATACTGAGATAAAAAAGTAGCCGAAATTTTCATTTGTATTTGCAGAATTGTTACAGTAATAAATAGATAGTAGTACTTAACACAATGAATGAATATTATATTTTTTGAATTTATTATATCCTAACTATTTTTTAACCATTGTATTTAAACATTCCATTTATATTCATTTAGTTATTAATATTTGTGGATGAACTAAAAGAGCTGTTTCGTCTCTTTGAAAGTAGAGATGACAGAGTGAACAATGTGGTAATGTTTACTTAGTCACAAATGAAACTCTCAAAAGAGAAAACGAATGTAGGTGATGTTCGCAATGTCCACAACATATTTGAGAAGCAAAATTGAAAATAACATTTTGATAATATAAACAGATATTTAGTAGATATGTTCATAACATTTGGTAACATTTCGTAACATTTCGGAAATGGACTGTTTCAGACTATGACCAGCCATGTCGGAGGTATATAAAAATAACACAGAAAAGCATATTGAGGACAAGGGCTATCGCATATATGTCGCAGACGTTTATTGTATAAATCAACGTTCAACATTATAGGAAACATTGCAATTGGTGATTGAGGTGGAAAAGCAAAGACCTCAGATCCAATAAGCCAAAACGACTAATAACATCTATTTCCGCTGGATGAATAGACTGTCATACACCATCTAATTTTCAATTTCCCAAGTTAACTTTTTCGGATTTAGGCTAGCGATAAAGGCCATATCCGTAAAAACATAGCTGTAGACCATACAAAAAACATGCAAGTAACAAGGCGTAATCATGTAATCTTTAGCTGGTAATCAGAATGCCAAAAGTATGCTTCCTTTGTTGGGTTTTGACTTTCCTCAAAATATATTTTCTTAAGTCTGCAAATGCGAATTACATGAGCTATGTCATGGGTTCTAAAACTTGATTACAAAGCACGACATTGTTCTGTAGTTTTGACTGCATTTCAAACTGCAATCGCATTCTCTTTAATGCACACACAGTGAAATGAAAGTGATACTGCAATGCGTCATTTTGATAATTTCAGTTGAAACAGTTCATTGTTTTCCCATTTATTGATTCCAAACATTCAATAATAAATCAGAAACATGAATGCAGCTGAGTGAACACCCATCCCTCCCTGCTAAAATCACATGTACTTCGTGTGGAATTAACACGGCTAAAAAATTCCAGTAGATAATCAGCAGAGTAGAATCGCCGGAAAGAATGGAAAAAACCTACAATCCATTAATTCTAGACTAACTGGAAAAGTTGTTGTATTGCTCATTCCTCCCCAATAAAAAATCGCTGGGCGGTTCCATGTGCGCTGTAATGTGGTTGTCGGGTATCAAGCGTTATTGGTACAATATTGCACAAGCCCACTGGTGAGAGGTATTGCGCAACTTGGAAAAACAACACCCGAAACCGTCTCCCGCTAATACTTGTAATCTAAAGAATGACCTCTACGGTGTGATTTGCCCTGTTATAGAATGGATATGGCAATCTCAGTCGATATCTTGAACAAAGATAACACGCGAACCCCCGTAAAGATAAATAAAGAATTTAATCAAAAGAATCAAGAATAGAAAAGACACAGTAAATTACAATTTTTCTTTCCTTCTGATCACTCTTAGTTCAAAAGCACTCTAAAACTAAAGTGTTAAAAAAGTGATACATTAATTAAATTTCAAACACTAATAAAATAGACAAATTTAGCCGTTAATGGCTGACAGTAAATTTCATCACGAAATCGAGTGTTCAATAACATTGGATCGCTTGGTAAATTCACATGACCTGGTCGACGACTGTTTTTTCTGCTTGCGTCTCGACTTTAACTTGTCCTCTGGATGAACGTGGGATTTTCACAGCTCTGTGTGTGTGTGTGTGTGTGTGTGTGTGTGTGTGTGTGTGTGTGTGTGTGTGTTATATTACAACTCAATATTTGCAAATCTAGGACGTTTAATCCACTATATTATGATATTGGTAAATAACCCCGTAATGAACATCATCCACGAAACATTTCACATTTCATCATTTCGTTCCGTTTAAAACATGAGAAAGTTTATGATAACTGTTTGAGACCTGGTTTAGATTTTATTTGGTTGATTTGATTATGCATATATTTTGGTTTTTTTACCCAATAAACATTTAAACGAACGATGTAGATTTTGGTTGCTTGTTATTTTTATTTTTTGTTTCACCCTAAGCATCAGTTTTGTCATATATTTAATAGTTGCATATACTAAAACAAAGCAATCTAATTTTTCATGTCGCTTCAATGAACTGTATAATTTTCCTTAACACTGTAGGGCTAAACTTGCACAACTTAGACGCTTGGGATGATTTAAGACGTCCGTAAATGTGTAACTATCATCATCATCATCATCATTATTATCATCAATATCATCATCTAGAGCTTTAAGCAATCATGATATATTGCTTAGCTGTTTATTGTAGAAGTCAAACCGGTATAATGCAACCATTTTTGGAAAGTGAAGTCCATCAAAATGAACCAAAGTTAAATGATTAATTGAATTTTGAGGACAATAATTTGTTTGAAATGATTAAATAAGGGTTACATTGTATCGAAAGGTTGTAATATACGCTGACCTGAATTCATAAAATATAAGACATGGCATCATGGAAACTCACCAACACTTCTTTCCCTGGCGTTTGCTCTAATAACTGGCTAATTATTTCTGGATGAAAAATATATTCCTAGCACCGACTTCCCATTATGAAATATGTAATACGACAAATCCTTAAAACAAATGCGCATACTCTCTGTCTGTCTGTCTGTCTGTCTCTCTGTCTCTCTCTCTCTCTCTCTCTCTCTCTCTCTCTCTCTCTCTCTCTCTCTCTCTCTCTCTCTCTCTCTCAGATGCTCAGAAAGCACCTGCCCCAAAATCAAAGTCCAAAAGAGATCGGTTATGTTACAAAGTTTATCGGATTTATCCAAGCAAGAACTGTACCGATTTAGTCCTTTAGGACCTTTTCACGACGCGCGATGCTGATCATTAAGTTGATACGACTTAAAGACAATCAGTGGCGACGTATTCTAGTATAAACGAAGATCTGTTGAAAACAATGGTGATCAAAACAAAAGGATGGCCAATTAAAAAAGGTACACACTGTAAACCTTGGCATTCTCCTGTTCAGGATGGAAAAGGAAAAAGAAAAGTACAGTCTGGTCATCCGCAAAATCCTCAGACACTTTGGATCTATCTCAAACAGTGTCAACATAACATCCATTCAGTCTACTCTTCCTGTCAAATTGATTCGTTCCTTGTACGGCAACAATCGCGAAAGAATCCACAAATACGTGCTTCTGTCTTAGAACGCAGTCACAAATAAGTCTAACGATGGTTTACGGTGACGCACACCAATTACTGTTATGTATCAATCGCATTCCACGTCAAATAAAATGCTTTGTTTGAGAGACACAAAAAAGCCTTGACACTCAGACCAAAAAGCAAATCATCTAACACCAGGATGTAGCGTTCACTAGGAGGTGTCATCATTGGCTACCTCTTAAAATGGGATCCCAATGTCCCCAAACCCTCTCCCATGAAAAGAAAAAGCCACTTCACGACGTACCCAGAAAAAGAACTAGATCAACGGTGTCAAGACCAGGTCACAGCCTCAGAAAAAGTTAATTACCTACAAACGACCCTGTAAAACAGCTTCTACACGCATCGGGCACAGCGGCCAGGACACGACCTCACAATCGCAAGCCACAACCTACAACGACGATGACCACGTCTTCAGTAGCCTTAGGTTATTCCGCTTCTCCGTTGCTGGTGATGTCGGTCAAACCCAATCTGACATCCGTTCTTCCCTCATTTGAACTTCTCCAACAGCGGTGACAGCCTCTTCCTGTTTCGCTGCAGGTGGAAGGTGTTCACAAAGCACCTGTCCCTAAAATCAAAGTCCAAGAGAGATCAATTATGTTACAGATTTTACTGGATTGATCCAAGCAGTAACTTTACTGATTTCTTTGCGAACCTCTTCATGACGCGTGATATGTGTCTTTAAGTCAAGACAATCATTGGCGACATATTCCAGTATAAACAAGATCTGATGCAAACGATGGTGAACAGAACGAAGGATTTCCCATCAAAGAGGTGGACACCTTCACTATTATCGTTCTCCTGTTCATGGTGGAAAAATAAAAATAAAAGTACACTCTCGTCATCCGCATAAACACTTAGACAAGCATCAACATAAACCCAGGAAAAGACACAGTCGTCCAAATCAAAAATAGCTAACAAAGGAGGGTGGAATGTTTTGGCGAGTTTGGAAAACACGTTGTCACCGTTTTGATGAAGCGATGGTCCAAACAAAAATAAACGAGCGTTTGCCAAGTCATCGACGTCAGTATATTTTTGGTGTGTGCCCATGAACCAATAAAGATGTCACCCACCAGAAAACACCCTTATTCATTCCTCAAAGGAAAAAAGGAAAAGACTGTCTTCTAGTTTGGTTAAACATGAAGACATGTTTTCAGTCCTATCCAAAGCATCTCCACCCATGTGAGCAAAAAGACTTCATTTAAACAGGCTCTAAAGGTGTCATCGAAACCATGAGTAAATGTTGTCTGCATGTCTTGTAAGGCACGATACCGTTGTCCACGCATCAGATAAATTGCTTAGCCCAACATCAACACGTTCGTCGCTAAATGGTGCAAAGAAAATCCACCATCTGTGAAAAGAAAACGATGGTCCAACGCGGATTATTTTTATAAATGTTAGCACCTCTTGCCAAAGCAATTTGAGAGCCCGCGTTGGGACTCCAGGAAGGTATTGTACTCATGCTTCCAAGAAGATAAAAGGGACCTCCTGAGTCCAAAGAGCTCGTGACCATTGAAATTTGAAGGACAAAGGAAAAATGAGTTTAGTGCCTTACAAACGATGGCTGGTATATCATAGATGGAAAGAATAACGGACCTCACATTTACCGCCCAATCCTCGTTTGATTGAGATGTCCTAGCTGCAACACGAATCGCATTCATTGATGGAGTGCAGCGATTTGTCAAAACCCCACACAAAAAAACACGATACGGTCAGATGTTGCAACGAATGCGCAACACATTTACCAGAAGCTATTGACAAATCAGCTTAGCCGACTCTGAAAGAATTTAAAACCCTGATTAAAACTCCAACATCACTACCCCTAGTGAACAATACAGCAAATGGAGAAGTGTTTCAAAATCTGTCAGGAAACGTGCTCAACTTAACACCACCACTAGAGAAAGTAAGCAAGTACTCATGCTTTAGAGAAAATAAAAGGGTCCTCCTGAGTAAAAATAGCTCATGACCATTGAAATGTTTTGTACGGACGAAAACTGAGTATTGTCCTATCATTGCTGGAAAGAACAATGGACCTCACATTTAGCGCTCAATCCTCATTTGACCGAGATGTCATAGTTGCAATACAAATGGCAATCATTGATGGATTGCAGCGATTTGTCAAAACCTGTAAAAATACGGTCAGATATTGCAGCGAATGCAACACAATTACCAGAAAGCTATAGACAAATCAGATCAGCAGACTCTAAAAGAATTTAAGTCTCTGATAAAAAAAATCCATCACTACTACCCCTAGTGAACAATTCAGCAAATGGAGAAGAAGAGGAGTTTCAAACTCTGTCAGGAAATGTATGCAAGTTAACAATACCACTGGATGGTTTACAAAGATGGTGTCCACTCCTTCTTCCACAGAAATGAAAAGGAAGATGAAGACAGAAGTGAAACAAGAACCGATTACTTCTGTTAAAACATCCTTCTCCTCGACACCTAATGCTCGCGGAACAAGCAGCATTACAATCCAAGAACATCTCAGACGAACAAAGAGTATCATAAGTGACGAATGGGTGACTAGCAAGCATTTCTGCGTTCCAGCACATCCTGCTGGATACGTAAGAGTTCAGAAATTATATCGTACTGACAAAACCCGACTAATAAGTCTCCTTTAATCTCAAGTGCTACGATGTGCTTTCAAGTACACCTTACTCAAAGCCCAACGACGTCTTTTCTTAATTTGCGTGGGTTGTATCATTGACTTCCGAATCGAGAAATCGGTTCATGTGAGCCTTCAAACTCATGCTGAAACAAAGTGGTCGCCACACCCTTCGAAGGCCAACCAACAGAGACAACGAATCTGAACCAAGCTTTTATCACGACCGACAATCCCGAAACCAAAGCTAGCATTGTGCAATGTTTCATAATATGTACCCCACCTCACGAAGTGATTCCTTACAACGAAGTGACTGTTTCTGAGCGTACATGCCTTACGGTGACTGTCGCAAAGAAAGTGGTTGATTAATTGACTGATTTGTATCGTCGCACCAGCATTTTTAGGCTATTTAGCGCCATACAATAGGTTGCATGCATACATGTTTGAAAATACTAAAAGGTTTAATATCGACCGGCAAGATAGAAAACCAAAAAGTTCAAAGTAAAATAGTAAGATGTCGGTAACAGTAAATCATGAAGCTACTCAATCAACGAGAGATGGAAATGGTATATGTTGATGAAAAGATGTTGAAAATAATGGGCGGTATGTACATTAGATAAAAATGCTGTAGGTGATGGCATACAAATTATAGTTAAAAATAAAGACTGACTTCCTTCAGCAAATCTAAAATACAAGTGATATGTATATTATTAGAAAGTTCATTCACGTCGTGTACATTATAGTACTTATCACGCGCAGGTTGCAGGTCGGAACACTAGGACATAAAGTGCTTAACAGCGAATGGTTCATTGCAAGAAATGTCCTCTGGTGGATCTTCGCCTTTTAGTATGTGACAGTGGGTTATGTATGTTTGACCAATTCTGATTCTTGAAATGACTACTTCCTCACTAAGGATGGTTCTGTTAGAATGAGTCCAATCTCCCAGGGTTGGTTTGATGGCGTGAAGTTTGTTATTCACTGCATCATCCCATGATGCCTGCCACTTTTGGTGTAGGTACATTTTGATACGAGATTTAGAATCAGTAAACGGTAATTTAAAATCAGACGGTTCTTGGGATAGAGTCATCTTATCGGCGCGATCTGCTTCTTCATTACCTTTAATACCAATATTTCAAGGGAACCAACAGTATACTATATTGTATGAGGTACTAAGCTCAGTATTTTTGACAACGACATTACTAATAATGGGTGTTATAGCTTTCTATTGTGTTTTGACTGAAGCACTGATAATAAGTGACAGAAGATAATACCATTTAAAATACGTTTCTGTTCGATAAATTTCAGCGCAAGGTATCTTTGATCCATCAGTATAATGTATAGTGTAGTTTTTAAATTCGTTGAGGAGTTCATGATAAGAGCTCTGGAAAAAGGGGTTTCCTCAGATTTTTTCCCATAGTGTACCGTAAAAATTACTTTGGGCTGTTTCTTAAGCCAAGGTGGTGTATCCCAGGCAAACGTTTTCTGAACTATAGAGAGATTAATGTTGATACTGTTAAGGATGGATTATATTCAACAAGAAGACATATCGATTTAAAATTGTTAGACACTTTTTGGTGTGCCGATCGACCCCATTAAAGTTTTCTCCATTAAAAAGGTGATAGTGATGTAATTGGTTTTGCATCATCTGTTGACAGGATAACCATGAGGCGTGGGAATGACTCCATAATACGTTTGTTTTGATTATTGTTTACTTTTCCATGGTTTTGTTTAAAATTTCAGCACCCTTGCTCCCCGCCCACCATGAAACCCAACGAGAGATACACAGATGCTAAACTCAGTAGATAAAATTACCTCTGATTAACCAGTGTAGTCTCCTTCTTGGGTTCGTAAAATTACCTCTCGACTGACCCGTTAAGCCACCGCCTTTAATGAAATCTTCTAAAACTTGGAAAAAGGAAAGCATAAGTGTAGAATGTAGGGGCAACTGTGGTATCAATGGAGATGCAAGAAAGGTAAAGAAGGTGAGCAAGTAAATAAAGACTTCCTAGGGCTCGGCGTGACTAGCCGATGCTACAAACCAGAACCCGCAGGGGGACGAAAAGAATGTGGAGTGTTGGCAGCAGGAGATTGGGTGACATTGGCAAAACCAAATGCGCTTTCGACAAAAGGTTAATTACACAATTCGACCACTGAATTGTTTCGTGTCACTGGCAGTGTGCTTGGCCGTCATCCTGCCGTCTATAAATTGGAGGACATGAACATGGAAGGGTTAAGAGGAATGTTTTACTTACCCGAGTTACGAAGTCTAACAGAAAAAGAAGACGATGTGTACGGCATCTAAAGAATTCTCGAACATTCGATTATAATGATGAGAAAAGATTGGTATCACGCTGTATACGACGACAAGGTTATTTAGACATTGGTCACATTACATTTTGACAGTCTGGAAAAATCGATATGTTATGTTATGGTTCATTGAAATAAAGGTAAAGACGTTTTTATTGTGTGCCTATTAATATACCAAACCTCTACAGTTTTAATTAATTTACTCATCTAATTCTTTTCTTTCAGATTTTCCAATCTACTTGTAAAGTGGCTATCACTTACTCCCATGCGATACTCAAACGGGCAGCCTAATATTCACGGCTTGGAGGTATTATGATCGTGAAGTAGAGCTTGGTTGATTCTGCATATGTTTTTTGTCTGACCTAATAAAATTTACACGAATGATGTCGATTTTGGTTATTTTTTTACCATTAACAGTTGCATATACTATAACAAAGTAATCGAATTTTTCATGTCCCTTCAATTACCTTTATTATTTTCCTTTACATTTTATGGCTAATCTTGCGCACCTTAGACGCTTTGAATGTTTGAAGAGGTCTGTAAATATGCAAATATATAATCATTATTATCAACATCATCATCATCATCATCATCATTATCATCATCATCTAGATCTTGAAGCAAACAGATGATATTTTGCATAGCTGTTTATTGTAGTGGTCAAACCTTTATAACACAACCATTTTTGGAAAGTGATATTTATTCCAAAAGACAAGCCATTTTCAAAATGAACCAAAATTAAATGATTAACGGGACGCAGCCATACTGTTCGCTCGATTACCTAATCGTCAAAAAATGAATTTGAATTTCCTAGTTATAGTGATATCTGTGTTTATTGACGGTCATTGGAAAAATATATATTTCACTTCAGTATTATATATTTTGAAAACCCTGTAATGCACGGTCACAAAAAATAAACTGTGACTAGTTACGATGATTGATTGTTTAATATATATCACCTATAATTCTGTGTAAGTCTAAAAATTCTGCTTGGGTTCTGCCTTAACCGGTCTGGGCATCCAGTTCGTTCAACGTTATCTCAAAACTGGAATTTTGAAACGTTTAGTTAAAGATGTACACAGCCATATAACAGTATATAAAATTCAGGAAGTTTATATTCGGAAATTAATCTTCAGTCCAGTTATACCAACTCTATATAGTATACTCACAGATGACCACATAGAGTACATTAAACGAATACACACATGGTGACGCGTGTAAAAGACATTTATATTGTGACAAAGAGAAGAAGCGTTATACAGAAAAATCAGAGAGAGAGAGAGAGAGAGAGAGAGAGAGAGAGAGAGAGAGAGAGAGAGAGAGAGAGAGAGAAGAGAGAGAGAAAGAGAGAGAGAGAGAGAGAGGAATCTAAAAGAAAGTATAATATTCAATGTTTGTTCATTATACAAGAATTTAATACAGAACAATTAGTACTTGCTAACAACATTCACTCAAACCTCTCTTACCGCAATAGAAATGCTATTAATGATGATGTTTGACATTTTACAAGACAAATGGCATTTTAATAAAGGAAAAACAGGCTGGGGTGAACTCTGACCTTAGTCAAATCTCAGTTCATCTGGGATTTCTATCTATCTACCACGTGTATAAAAACGCAACATGCTGCTTCATTATCCGACGTCCAATCATATCTCAGCACCTTGATTTACATCCTAGATAAAATATACAGTCTTGACTGAAAATAAACAACCAAATAACAAGTGATAACAAATTAATCATTTTTTCTTACGAACAATTAAATATATCTACTTTCCAACAATAAATGTCGCGAAGCAAAAATTAAAACGTATAGGCACTCTATCGGTGTAATCATATTTTTCATTTCTTTACATTTTTGTATGACACGTGAGTTTTTAAAGTCGCAAACGAATAGCCTGTACGAAACATAATCAAGCCAACTCGATTCCAACTACTATCACAGAACTATTCAAATATCCCTACCGCTGCGACCAGACATTTATATCCTGTAACAATCCGAGTGGTTTACTTGACCGAGCAATATCAACCCCTGGCAAGATTCTGCTAGATGTCATATGTTTCAAAGACTTTTATACAACTTCTGTTGTAACTTATGAATCCCAACGTGTCGATTTTATTAATAATTTCAGTCTTATTAATGCACGATCAAAGATCCTACAAATTTCCAATTGTTTATTAACCGCACATCTACATGGTTTTTCTTCATTAACTTTCCGTGCTGTCAGCATTTCACGCCGTAAAACTGTACAAGTCCCCTTGATACAGGGAATTATTTTTACTATGCCAACTTACGCCAGACAAATAATGGTTTTAAGTCACATTTTGTCTGTTAAACTGAATCCCAATTTCCACCATGGTAACATAAATGGTGCTTGCTGACCCTTTTAAAATTTCATTGTGTGAATTGATCGTGTGACTCTAGGTGCAGTATTTAAGGTTGGAAACTGGTAAACTACACAATGGAATAAACTAGAAGTGATTGTTCGGTCGTCAGCAGGTACTCTGACCTGAATTCATCAAATGTAAAACCATGGCATCATGGAAACTAACCAACACTTCACTCCCTGGCGTTGGCTCCTATAATTGGATAATTATATCGAGCTGAGGAATATATTCCTAGCACCGACGTCCCATAAAGAAACAAGTTATATATATATATATATATATATATATATATATATATATATATATATATATATATATATATATATATATATATATATATAAGGCCATTAGCCTGTCTGCCAGATCTTGTTGCAGAATTTTGTTAGTAGATCTATCACTGATTCCCACCATTCTTGATAAGTTCCGCTGGGATGTTGTCTGCTCCAGCTGCCTTTCCATTATTCAGTGCTCTTATTGCTTACTCCACCTCTTCTTTCAGGATGTGGAAATCATCATTATTTGTGCACTTTATATATATATATAAATATATATATATATTATATATATATATATATATATATATATATATATATATATATATATATATATATATATATATATATATATATATATATATATATATATATATATATATATACACATATATGGAGGCTTGGTTCTCCTTTGTTAATGACGAAAATATTTTATTTTTATATTCTTTTGAAATACATATACATGTATATTCATTAGTTCAAATTGGATTGCTAAATTTGTTTCAATAGCATTACCTATTAACGGCATAAGTTCAAGTTTTGATAATATGATTATTGTTAAACGTACCTGCCGATATTCTATCCATGTTTATATGTAACTGAATCTCCGTTTGCCACTGTTACAAATGGTTTCGAATGGGTTAAATGTTATACCTTTTGAAAACAACAGTTTAGGGGGAGAGTTCATGTTTCCAACGTCGGGCACCCTCTCTGATCAAGCTAGTCCAATTAATGTACTAGGGTGTAGCCGATATAGGGAATTTCGATCAATCATATATTTGTTTCATCAGATATTTGGCACAATGACAAGGACTATGGCAAACGTTCTGATTGGACTAGACCGCTATGTAATTCAACACGTACAATCTAAAAACTCTATATATGAAATGGAACTTTCAACTACTGCTGTGTATTTCAAACACCACAATTTGAAATCTCAACATGGAAATTATAACTTTCAATCACTACTGTTTGATTCAACAGATACAATCTAAAATCTCGGACTACAAAATGGAACTTTAAGGACAACGATTTTTGATTCAACACGTGTTAATTGGATTTCTCGACATACGAGATCGAAATTTCAACGGCAAAGTTCTGATTGGACCAGTTTTTGTCCGCTACGACGCCTCATAAAGGGTTCCATGATTTACCGATTACTGCCTACTGATTTAGAAGAATTCACAGCCAGCTTTGATGTGGCCTCCCTTTGTCATCATCATCATCATCATCATCATCAGATTCTTGACATAGTGTGGTCGTTGAGGCACTGTGCTGCCGAACATCTGACCAGTTCCCTCCACTTGATTCAATCATGGCCAATTCCTGTGTATGTGCAAACCTTTTCCTGGTCCATTCTGTGATGTTGTCACTCCACTTTTTTCTCTGTCTACCTCTCCTTTAACCACTTAGGACACTACCCTGCAGTACTGTTGTGGATCGACTCTTGGCTCTAGTGACATGGCCATACCATTTCAGCTTTCTCTTTTTCACAATGGTGAGGAGGTTTTCATAATGGCCTACTTTGTGCATGATGGTGTTGCGCACATGTGCACTTCTTTAAGGATGGTTCTGTAGCATCTCATTTCAAGTGCCTGAATTCTTTGTTGTAATTCTGCTGTCAGGGTCCAGGCCTCACATGAATACAGAAAGATTAAGATGACTAGTGCTCTCAATAGTTTGATTTTAGTTTTCAGACAGATGTTCTTGTCTCTCCAGATGGCTCTAAGTTTTGACATAGCTGCCGTTGTTTGTGCTGCTCGTGACAAAATTTCTGCTCTTGATCCATCTTTCGTGATTATGGAACCAAGATATTTGAATTGGCCCACTGTTTCCAGTTCCTGTCATCTGACTTTAATGTTGGTTGAGATTTGTTTACCACTGTTTGTCATCAGCTTTGTCTTCTCGGCACGTATCTCCTTGTCAAATCTGGAAGATGTTTTATCCAGGTTCTTCACTAAGGTAGCAAGCTCATCTTCACTGCCTGCCAGCCCATCAATGTCGTCTGCAAAGCGGAGGTTGGTGATGTTACGCCCTCCAATGCTGACTGTCCCACAGTAGTTTTCCAGGGCTTCGCTCTTGATGAGCTCTAAGTAGATGTTGAAAAGTGTGGATGACAGGAGACAGCCTTGCCGTACTCCAACTGTAGTCTTGAAACAGTCCCCCACATAACCTTAGGCAATTACTGCACTGGTAGCCTTGGCCTACAGCTGCTTCATGGTATTGGTCAACTTTTGACCCATGTTGTACTTCTTCATTGTGGCCCACAATGCCTCATGCCACACTCTATCAAAAACCTTTTTGAAATCTATGAACACATGATAGATGTTTTGCTGATGTTGTGAGTACTTTTCACACAGAATCATAAGATTGAAAATTTATTCTGTTGTGCTTCTTCCACTACGGAACCCTGCCTGTTCTTCAGCGATTTTTTTTTCTGCTTGTGGGTTCAGTATGTTCAAGATGATCTTCAGCATCACCTACTAGCATGGCTGATCAAACTGATAGTTCTGTAATTTTGGCACAGCTGGAGATTGCCTTTATTTGGGAGTGTTATAATTAGTGACTGGGTCCACTGTGTTGGCCATTCGTCTGTCTGCCAGATCTTGTTGCAGATTTTTGTTAGTAGTTCTATCACTGATTCCCCACCATTCTTGATAAGTTCCGCTGGGATGTTGTCTGCTCCAGCTGCTTTTCCATTATTCAGTACTCTTATTGCTTACTCCACCTCTTCTTTGAGGATGGGGAAATCATCATTATTTGTGCACTTTGGAACTTCAAGAACCTCTGGGTCTCCTGCGGACGGATGGTTGTGGAGTTCTTTACAATACTCAGTCTATCTATCTGCAATGTCACTTGCTTCTGTGAGGCATTTTCCATTTTCATCTTGAATGATACTGACTCTTGGTTGCTTCTTTCTGGTGAGGTCTTTCACAATTTGGAATGCCTTTTTGCTGTTATTCTTTATCAGACTGTTCTCTATTTCTGTGCACTGATGTCCAATCAAATCTTCTTTTGCTTTCTTCAATTTTTGTTCAGACATTCTTGTTTTCTTCTTGATATTCCACTGCCCCTGTTTTGTGTTTGGTGTTTTTTAGGTCTCTTCGGGCATCACACAGATTCAGAATCTCTTCTGCAACCCAGGGTTTTTTCTTTGGGTGATGCAGGCCAATGATGTCCTTGGCAACTGTTGTCATGACTGTGTTGAAAGTATCTGTCATCACTTTAACATCAACATGCATTACAAGGAGTGGAGCAAATTTTCCTCCAATTGTGGCTTGGAATGACTTGCAGATGTTAGGGTCCTACAGTTGTTCAAGGTTGAATTTGAGCCTGATTTTCTTTGGCTTGTTAATTGTCTTCAACCTCACTCGGAAGTTCATAATGACGAGGTCGGGATCACTCCCAATATCAGCAACTGGAAACGTTCTTGTTTTTTTTTTCTCTATTGATGCCAGTTCAGGACTGGTTTTGAACTAGTATGTAGTAGATCTTGTTATGATGCGTTCTATTTGGTGCATGCCATGTCCAGCATCGGGAAGCTTTATGTTGACCCAGGGTGTTGGCTAGTAATAAATTGTTGTAGCATGCGAACTCGAGCAGACATCTCCCTATTTCATTGGTTAGCTGGTTGCAAGAAGGACCACAATGATCATCCCAGTCTTTTAGAGCATCTTTGCCAACTTTGGCATTCCAGTATCCTTGGATAATAAGGATGTCTTTTTTACTTACCATGTTTATTATACCTTGAAGTTTGTTGTAGAACTCTATTTCTTCATCATCATGATCAGTAGTTGGAGCATAGACTTGGATAATTGTGATGTTAAAGGGGGATGCTTTCAGACGAATGGAGATGATTCTGCTACATATGGGGCGACATTCAAGAACAGATCCCTTGATGGCTTTGCTTACAAGGAAGTCTACTCCATTTATGGACTTGTCCAACTCTCCACTATAGTATAATATATGCCCATCTTCAGTTTGGTGTTCTCCTAGGGCTTTGCATCTTACTCCACAGAGTCACAGTATGTGCCATGAGTAGTGTTCCATCTCATGTGTCAACTCTTGGAGTCTTCCAGTTTGCGCCAGAGTTCTAATGTTCCAGGTGGCGATGGCCACGTTGTCTCTCGCTCTGATTTTATGCAAAGTACCAGTAGACAACTTGTCACCTCCGTCCTGGTGGAAAACGGCAGGTGCTGTCCTTGTTGACCCGGGTAACGACCGATCCGGTATGATATCTTCAGATTTGTCCAGCATTATCAGTGTGTCCATCCCTCTCCAGACCAAGGAGTTGCCAGAAGGGGATGTAGTACATCGTTCAACTGCCTTAGGGTCTCCACTCCTGATTTTCTTTTAGGGTTTATTCCCTTATCCTTTGGCTAACCAAAGCCAACCTGCAAGGAAGCAGGAAACTCGTGTATGGGCGTGTTCGTCCATTTCCCGAACAGATAGAGCATCTGCCACTGCCCTACCTCCCTTTGTAACCTATCACAAATCTAAACCACTCCATTACGTCGTACTAAGTGCAAAACTTTATCCATCGTTTAATTGGTAATGATTATCTTTAATCATTGTATTATTTTCACGCAGAAAGCATTCAACCGAGTCAAATGTCCTAAATGGGTCATGGATTGGTTCATATTTTGAAAAATAATAAAATGTGATGTCATACACATAATTGTTTATACTCATTATTTCAAATATGAAATCAGTCATATGGACTTCGTACTTTTGCATACCAATACCCAGCAACGTGGAAATAATTGCCCATTGAAGTTTTGACACAAATACAAAGTGATCCTTTTCAAGAATGCTCTTAAATCTCTTAAAGGACTAATACTATTTCCTACCTTAAATATTTTCAGCATTTGGTATGTTTTCTAATTTAGTAATGTTTGTTTTTGTCTCTTGTGGTCTTGTCTTATAATTATATATTTTGTAAAGCGCTTAGAGTAAATACGCTCTATATAAAGTCCTTATTATATAAGTAAGATGTTACTGTTTCATTATTCAAATACATTTCTATAACATCTTATAATGCTACAGTCAATGATATGTGGCAGATCGTATGAACGCTTGAGTACTTAATTTAGGTTTCGGGTGCATTATCTGTCCATCAATAGATAAATAATAACATCTTTCATTCTATAAACTACTTTACATTGCCATACATCGGTATTTGACACTATACAGGTCTAAATACATTCTCTCTCTCTCTCTCTCTCTCTCTCTCTCTCTCTCTCTCTCTCTCTCTCTCTCTCTATTTGTCTACCGTGACAATACTCAATACCACGGAAAGCTCAGAATTTCAATCAGAATTCATTATGTAACCACGGTTGTGGTGGGAGTTGTTATTTCAACATAAATGTCAGCGCAGTCAGCCGGTCCACAAAATACCGAAAAGAGAAGCAATTCGACCACTCCACCTGTGGTTTATATATATTAAACCTAGATAACATCAGTTTGAAATATGGGATGTCTTATATCAATCTAGATAACATCCGTTTGAAGTATAGGATGTCTTTTATCAACCTAGATAACATCAGTTTTAAATATGGGATGTCTTTTATCAATCTCGATAACATCCGTTTGAAATACAGGTCTCTCAGTCTAAATAATCAAAAAATGTCCTTTATCAATCTAGATATCATCATTTTGAAATATGTTATGTCTTTCACCAATCTAGCTCACATCGAATTTAAATATGGGATTTCTTGCATCAATCTAAATTGAAATATTTGTTGTTTTTCATCAATCTAGTTCCCATCAAATTAAAATATGGAATGTCTTGCATCAATATGAATTGAAATATGGGATGTTGTACATCAATCTAGCTCGCATCGAATTGAAATATAGGATGTCTTTCATCAATCTAGGTAACATCAGTTTGAAATATAGAATGTCTTTCATCAATCTAGGTAACGTCAGTTTGAAATATGGAATGACTTTTATCAATCTAGCTAACGTCAGTTTGAAATATGGAATGCCTTTCATCAATCTAGCTAACGTCATTTTGAAATATGGAATGCCTTTCATCAATCTAGCTAACGTCAGTTTGAAATATGGAATGCCTTTTATCAATCTAGCTAACATCAAATTAAAATAAGGGATGTTTTTTATAACTCTAGATAACATTAAATTGAAATATGGGATGTCTCAAAAATCTAAATTGAAATATGGGATGTCTTTCATCAACCTAGCTCACATCAAATTGAAATATAGGCTGTCGTGCATGAATCTAAATCGAAATATGGGATTTTTTGCATGAATCTAGCCAGCATCAAATAGAAATATGGGATGTCTTTCATCAATCTAGCTAACGTCAGTTTGAAATATGGAATGTCTTTCATCACTCCAGCTAACGTCAGTTTGAAATATGGGATGTTTTTCATCAATCCTTCTAACATACAATAGACATAGGGAATATATGGCTCCAAATTAGCAACCGTGTAAGTGCTCCAGTATTTAGGCCATTTTTAAATATCATATATGAATTTGCATCATCTTTATTTAGTTCAAAGAAATTTCATCGAGTTATTAAAAGCTATTAGTTATAACAGATATTTGTCTTAAATTTCGCTTGTTTTATCGTGGTTATTATTTATGTCTCCACACTTCAATACAATACAACATGTATTGGTCATTGTTCAGATGCATTTCATGCTGGATGAAGAAAATTGGCTTATAGTGTTCGCCATAAACTTTAATTACTTCAAACTACATGTTTTTGGCATTGCTAAATTTCTTTCAATATCATTTGCTATTGACAGAGACAATTCAAATTTTGGTCTCCATAAGATAATTCGTTAAACCAACCTGCAGTTATTCTCTCTGCTCTCGTAATGTATTGAAAAGGTGGAATTCTTTTGAAAATGATCACGATATAAAAAACATGATTATGTTAGAAAGAATTATTTATGTCGCGACATTCACCAAAATACAAGATAATGCGAAAAGATTTAAACACACACACACACACACACACACACACACACACACACACACACACACACAGATATTTACACACACATATATATATATATATATATATATATATATATATATATATATATATATATATATATATATCTTGCAAACCAAGTGGTAAAAATAGTTTTATATACCTGTATTCAAGGCATTTATGTCATGTAATCTTGTGAAATGATCTCATTTTGCCTCTATTACATCTGACAGAAAAACGGTTCATTGTTTGAATACATTATAACAAAATAAGTATGTTCACTATTTTTTAAGCCAAGATATGTTTCTTGCTGAATAGTTTGCATAATTATTTGACCATAATGGCGAGTGGCGCGAATGTTAGATGTGCCTCTCTGCAATTTTCTTTATTGGTGTCTCCACTTTTCCAGAGTGGACACCTTCTAGGGCATTTGACAGACTCCATCCTACTTCCCCGTTGCTGATCTCAAACTAAGCTTTGTGAAAATTTTCTAACATGACACTAATTTGAGGGAATAAAGTAAGAAATTTTCAAATGCAAAATTAAGTTCCTAACGACGTTCCCCTTAGTCTGCGACCAAGGTTGGAAGGTGGGTGAGGGTGAAATGCGCTTCTCTCTCACGCCACCATTCATTTGATAATAGTCCAATTAAGGTAATAGCATCTGGCATGTATAAGGAAAACAGGTGATTCTAAGTCAGAAATCGTGCACTATGAAGAAGACTCCTTGCGTTATTGATTCATTATATATTATCATTAACAGCAAACTTTGCAATGGCCTCCCTTTCAAATCTAGGTATATATATAACCTTCAAAAACTTGTTCAGTACCCATTAAAATCACAACAATTACAATAAGGGATATAATAATACAAAGTTTTGCATTGCAAGAATAATAGACGAGAGGGTTTTTGTGTCACCACATTACGCACCTGACACTAAATTATGACCTAATTCTAAGTTAAGAACAAAGAAGGGACAATAAGAGTTTCGAGAGATCTACGCCATCTACATAACATAGTAAAGAATTATATCCCGCTAAAGGTCTCCAAGGAGGTTCTGTTAAGACAAGTGTGTGTTGGAATAATGGACAATTATATATATTGCTGACAAAACCCGACTGAAATGTCTCCATTTACAACAAGTGCTACGATGGCTACCAGAACATGCCACGTACACTTTCCAGACGTCGCACTAGAGTGGTGGGCATCGATCATCAATTGCAAGCCGATTTAGCCGATGTCTTTCACTGGCCACGAACAAACAAGGTTTCAAATATTTGTTTTGTGCCATTGAGATATTTTCTAAATTGTCCTGGGTCGTGCCATTGACTTCCAAATTGAGAAATGAATTAGTGCGAGCCCACAAACTGATGTTGAAACAAAGTGGTCATCATCTCATTCGATCGCGAACCAACAATTTCTGAACCAAGATTTTCCCAAAAAAATATAATAATAACAATTTTAAAGAAAACGAATCAGAAATATAAAAATCAGCAAACTATATTAGTTGTATCTTCCTTGATTAATATAATATTACAATGATCATATATGTTTAATAAGAGATTTCAAAAGATATACATTTTGAGTGAAGCACATACGATTGAAAATACAACGATACCATGGAAGATTTTGAGGACATAAGCATCATTGATAAGTCACATATCCTTTCAGTCAGTGTTTTTTCGTCAATTATGGAAGTGCAGATTAATATAAACTGATCACATGTGAAACTGTTATGCACTTCAAAGCATCATTGCGGACGATTTCTGTATTCCTGAAATTTGAATTACTTCATGGGCTTAGATTTGCCAGTTAATGTTAAATTTTACCGTGTAATGGAGTGATTCCAAGACAATTTTACGTAAGGAACCGATGGCAAACAAAACCCATACAGAACAATATATATTTAAAAAATGAATCAAATCATGTTTATTGAACCAGTCAGTTGCACCCGAAACGCCATAGAAACCTGTAAACCTGGATCGGCAGACAAGAAAGACTATACTCGTTCTTCCAAAACGTTATAATTCCAACACATATATGCAAAACAGTTAAAACTATATTCCAATATTTCTTGTTAAATAAATGAAAGTGATCGATGAGATATATATCGCACAGAGATATTTATCGTACTTAGATGTGCATGAATTGATTAAGAACAGCAAGGCCTGTATAGATTTAAAGGCTAACAATAACAAACAATTCGTTATGCTGCGTAAAAGGCTCCAGTGATGACGTTTGTTAAACACTCAAGCTGCAATTTAGGTGGATATACTTGTTCGCGGAATAGATGTGCTGAAGAGAGAGAGAGGACATTAGGATAATATCTAAAGACTGTGACACATCCGTAAATGTATAGGGCATAGTTTAACAATCTTACATCAAACAAGTTAGAATAACTACTATAGGACATCCCATACATGATAACGTGTCAATTCATAATTTTAGTGGCGGCTGTTATGAATACAAAGACGAAAAGGATCAATATCTTGGAATAAAGTATTTTTCAAAAACATTAATATCATCACAGATTGAAATATCACAAATAAACAAATACGAAAATACGGTTGAATGCAGAATTGTAAATAATTAGTTAGAAGCCAGATAAAATGCCCAAAGAATGTTCTGTTGTAAAATTAAAACATTAAAATTAATTTAAATTTTTGCATGACACATTGCTGATAATTGGAAGTATGTAAGTACCAGAAAGACACTCTCGTAAAACATCGATGTTCTCAATTATGATCAACGAAATGACATTGCTTTTTCAGTCAAAAC
This sequence comes from Unio delphinus, assembly GCA_029339505.1. Taxonomy (NCBI): domain Eukaryota; kingdom Metazoa; phylum Mollusca; class Bivalvia; order Unionida; family Unionidae; genus Unio; species Unio delphinus. Next base: position 7,683,369 of record JAQISU010000057.1, on the reverse strand, counting down.
AACGGGATACATTATGTTAGTGTTCTCTTTCTGCCATAGGTTGAAGACAATTACAGCTGAAAAGATGAATGACCAGAGCACTTACAACGAAAGAATAGTGAGCCACCCCCAGCACATGACTATAAATATCTGAAACAAGACATTTTTCAATACGAGTACATCTATAATTTTAAGCCATTTAATGAAACCCTGCTGTTCTCTCCTTACTTATCGAAGCAAATAGCCCATGTAGGGTAATTCGCAAGATTCTGTAACTTTAGCTATGCAGATTGCTGTGTATAGGACTGATTGATTGATTGATTGATTGATTGATTTTTAACGGCACACCAGCACTTTTGGGCTATTTAGCATCATACAATAAGTTGTATTTATACACGTTTAAAAATACTAACAGGTTTAATATCGACCAGCGATATAAAAAACCAAATAGTTCAACATAAAAAAGTAAGATGATGGTAACAGGAAAATGTGAAGCATCCCAATCATCAGGAGATGGAAATGGTGTATGTTGATGAAAAGATGTTGAAAATAAGGGGCGGTATTTGCATTAGATAAAAATGCTATATGTGATAGCATACATGTTAGAGTTTAAAATAAAGATTTACTTCCTTCATTAAATCTAAAATACAAGTGATATGTATAGTATCAAAAAGTTCCTTCATGTCATGTACATTATAATACTTATCACGCGTAGGTTGCAGGAGTGGGTTATGTATGTATGACCAAATCTGATTCTTGCAACGACTACCTCTTCCTTGCGAATGATTCTGTAGGAAGGAATCCATTCTCCCAAGGTTGGTTTCATGGCATGAAGTTTGTTATTCAGTGCATCATCCCATGATGCCCGCCACTTTTGGCGTAGGTACTTTTTGATACGAGGTTTAAAATCAGTAAACGATAATATAAAATCAGATAGTTCTTGGAATTGAGCCATCTTAACAGCGCAGTTTGCTACTTCATTACCTTTAATACCAATATAGCTTCATAACCAACAGTATACTATACTGTAGACGGTACTAAGCTCCGTATTTTTGACGAGGAGATTGAATAAGAATGGGTTCTCCAGTTTTCTATTGTGTAGTGACTGAAGCACTGATAGTGAGTCACAGAAGATAATGCTATTTAAAATAAGTTCTGTTCGATAAAGTTCAGAGCAAGGTCTATTGCTCTGATTTCCGCTAAATAAATGGACGCATCGTTTGGCAAACAAATTTTAGTTATGTGTTTGCCACTAATGAAGGCTGCAGCAGCTTTTTCCTCATCCTTTGATCCATCAATATAAATTCTAGTGTAGTTTCTGAATTCGGTGAGGAGTTCATGATAAGAGTTCTGGAAGATGGAAGGGTTTGTCTCAGATTTTTTCCCATCGTGTAACGTAAAATGCACTTTGGGTTGTGTAAGAAGCCAAGGTGGTGTTTCCGAGACAAACGTTTGCTGAACTGTAGACAGATCAATTTTGATACTGTAAGGGATGGATGATATTCTGATGCCAAATGAAGGTATGGCATTTGTTTTGTTTTCGTATCAAGTTTTGTATTTTCGTTGCAAAAACAACCCAAAATGCAGGGTTCAGAAGGTTTGATCTTAATCTGAGTGTGTATTGTGCAGAAAGCATTTCTCTGCGATGGGAAAAAGGTCTTTCATTCACTTCCGCGAGAAAGCTTTCATATGAAGATGTTTCAAATGCTCCCAGAGCGAGTCTTTTTCCTTGATGATGAATTGGATCAAGAATTTTCAAATATGACTTCCTAGCTGAACCGTAAGAAACGCATCCAAAGTCTAGTTTGGAGCGGATGAATGTTCTATACAAATTGAGGATGATTTTTTTATTAGCACCCCATACAGTGTGCGCAACTACTTTAAGTGGATTTAACGCTTTCAAGCCTTTATCTTTCAAATTCTTTATGTGTGGAATAAAAGTCAGTTTTCTGTCGAAGATAATACCCCAAAACTTGTTATCCTCAACAACTGGAATAAGTGTTCCGTTCAGCGTGAGTTTAGGGTCATCATGATGTTTTCCCAACTGACAGAAATGCATGCATATTGTTTTCGATTGTGAAAATTTTAAACCGTTAGTAATGGCCTAAATTTGGATCTTGTTGATATTTTGTTGCAGTTGTCTTTTAATTGTATGCATGTGCTTTGATCGTTAACAAATTAAAAAATCATCAACGTACAGTGAGCAATCCACACAGGGAGCTAAACACTTGGTGATGCTATTGGTTTTGATATTAAAAAGCGTCACAGATAAAATACTGCCCTGGGGCACACCCTTCTCTTGCTCTGACTGAGAATAAATTTGATATGAAGGAGGGCAGACGGCCTTTTAGACCCAGATCGTGCAGGTCATTTAGTATCCCATACTTCCATATTGTGGCATAGGCCTTTTCTAAATAAAACAAGACTGCTACTAAATGTTCCTTGATAAATGCATAGCGAATAAATGGTTCCAGTCTAACCAGATGATCGTTGGTACTACGACCAGAACGGAAGCCACTTTGAAAAGGAGATAGTAAATTATTACTTTCCAAGTACCAAACAAGCCGAGAATTAATCATTCGTAAAATTGTTTTGCACATACAGCTTGTCAGTTCTAGTACTGTTGCTCTTTTCCAAATCGTAAGTACATTACCAGCAATCCATAAATCATTAAAGATTTTCAGAAGAGATGTTAGTGATGATTCTGGGAGGTGTTTCAAGAACTGGTAATGTACTTCATCATGCCCAGCTGATCTATCATGAGCCTTGTATAAAGCCTCCCTAATCACAAATAGTGAACACAGCTGGTCATAGCTTTCAGAGTTGTTCCATGTGAATTTTAAACGTGACTTTTCTTTTTGATATTTTAATCTTCAAGAGGCTTCTGAATAATTAGATGATGGGGAGGTTTTTTTTAAGAAACTGTCTGCAAGAAGATTTGCTATGTCACGTTTCTAACTAAAATTGTTATCGTTTTCAGGTGTCGGAGAAAATTGCTTTTTCTCTTTCCATTTATTTTTCGAATAGTGTCCCAAAACTTTTTAATTGATGAACCAAAGCTTAATGAAGAAATATACTTCTTCCATGTTGCACGTTTACATTTTTTTATTGTGCGGCGAGTTTTATCCCGGGTAATATGATATTTGCTTCAATTATCGGGCGTTGAACAATTGTTGAATTTTTGTCATGCTTCTCGGCGTTGTCTAATGGCTTCTTTACAATCCTTGGTTACCCAAGGTTTTTGGGATTTTTTTACTGTTGGGTGAGGACTTTGGAATAAATTCTTCTGTCATCGCAATTAGGATTGAAGTAAAATGCTGTGTAGGATTAACAGCGTTGAATACTGTAGCCTCATTTAGTCTAGTCTAAAAAACAGTTTCAAAGGTAGCCCAGTCGGCTTTCTTTATCTACCTTTGTGGCATTTCGTCATCAGTTTTTGACTTGACATTTTCAAGGTTGATTGGAAGTGATCACTGCTGTGAAGGTCATCAGCAACCTTCCATTCATAGTCCAACAATATATACAAGTGTAACTACCTGTTCATGGGTGTAAATATATCGGTGATTTAGTACTATATAGACACAGATCGTGTATAGAAATGAATTCTTCCACTGTGTCGCCTCTGTCGTTTATGTGATTTGATCCCCATAGAATGTTATGAGCATTAAAATCACCGAGTAAAACAAAGTACGCGGGAAGTTGTTGAACAAGATTGTCTAATTCCTTCTGTACTAGGTTGGTGTTTGGTGGTAAGGAAATGGAGCAAAATGTAATCGCTCGATGTAGAGTGACGCTTACAGCAATGGCTTGTAAATTTGTTTATAACGCGATGACTCGGTGAGGGGCTCTATTGTTTACAAAAACAGAGACTCCTCCTGAGGCCCTGTCAGCGTTTTTTGAAATTACGTGTTAAACAGGGAAATGTTTTTTAATGTAATGTTTTATGTCTCTTTAAGGAATGTTTCCTGGAAACTTAGTTCTGCAGGATCGTGTTCATGTAAAAGCAGGAGAATATCATTGTAGTACGCTTTAAGTCCTCGACAGTTCCATTGTATGATGGTGATGTTCTTCATTATAAAGTTAAGGTAGAGACTCTGCAGCTAGGTTAGACCATGCGCGAAGGCAATCTGTGGGGTTATTTGTCTGGAGGAAGTACGGGAGTGCTTTTGTTTTTGGTTGGTTTGGAGCAACCTTGAGTATATGGAACAGTTTCTTCTGCATCCATGTTCTCTATCTCTCAAAACATGTTGTAAAGTTTGATGGTATCATCTCACCCTTTTCTGCTTATTTGTTTGTGATTTATGTTTATTTCTTGCTGATTTTGGTTGCGGGGTGTTATTAAATGCAGTTTGTGTAGATGCTCTGTTTTGTGTGGTTGGTAATGGTGGATATTAACACTTGTTGTTCAATCGGGTTGACCCAATTGTTTTTAAGCGTCCTTCGTGATTTTCGGATTGTTTCTCGACATTGGAGAGGGATGGGCCAGGAAGGGATGTTTTTGCCTGACAAGTTTTCTGGCCTCTGGGTAGGGAATGATTGATGTAAACTTTACCCTCTGAATCTCCTCCTGTTTCCAAGTATCACAATCATTGGAACTGGCGTGATGTTCCTTGACACAGTTGACACAATGCAGAGTGGCTCTACAATCAGATTCCTCATGAGAATGGTCTCCGCATCCGCCACATATTTTCACTTTGGAACATCGGTCTTCGAGATGCCTTTTTTTTACACTTATAGCATCGAAGTGGGTTTGGAATGTATATCTCGACCTTTACTTGCAAAAACCCAACTTTGGCCACTTTTCGTACTGTTGATTTGTTAAAGGTGAGTACAAATGTGTTGGTGTCCTGCAGATTGTTATTACGTTTAATACGTATTCTACGCTCTGCAGTGACACCTTCATGTTTCATCAACTCGATGATATATGTGTCGTTGACTCCAGCCAAGTCACGATACCGCATCACGCATTTGGACGTATTCAGTGAAGTATGTGCGAAAGCGTACACTGGAATATCGAAGAATGTTTTTATTTTCTTGAGATTTTCTGTTTGATTCTTTCGCTCACACTCAACAAAACGGCAACCCGATTTTAATTGTTTGACACCTTTTAATGTGCCGATCGACCCCCATTAACGTTTTATCAATTACAAAAGATGATAGTGAAGTAATTGGTTTTGCAGCATCTGTTGACTGTATAACCATGAAGCATGGGAATGACTCCACACTACCTGATTTGTCATCAGAGTCAGATGGTGGTTTCGTTCCTTTATTTTGATTTTTTTAATTAATTTTCCATGTATTAAACTTTCAGCACCCATGCTTCCCGTCCACCATGGAACCCAACGAGGGGGGCACTTTTCAAGTGCCAGGGATACACAGATCCTATACTCAGTAGATACAATTACCTAAATTATTCCTCCTTCTAGGGTCGGTAAAATTACCTCCCAATTCACCCATGAAGCCATCGCCTTCTAGGAAGTCTTCCAATACTTGGAAAGGGAAAGCTAAAGGAATAGAATGTACGGGCAACGGTGGTATCAAGAGAGATACAAGAAAGATAGAGAATGTGAGCATGTAAAAAAAGTCTTCCTAGGGCTCGGAGCGACCAGCCGATTTGTAGAGACCGGGCCCATCCCGACCACCCGTCTAGGATACGTAGAGGCCAAAGCAGTGTATTGCATCGGAAAAGCCTCTGCTCAACTATCAGGCTCTTTTTCTCCCCCGATATGGGTCGCAACCCACGGCAAACAGGTTGCCTCTACTAAGTCGCCTCTTACGACACGTAGTGAGTCACGTCGGGTCAATTCTACAACCCCGAACCCGCCGGGGGGGGGGGGGGGGTTGCTGTTTATATAACAATGTTCAGAGTAACATTCTATGTTTAAACCAATTACAATTTCCCTCTCTCTCAAACTGATAATACATTGAAGCATTCTTGGCCATGATTAAGTCTTATTCAGTCAAGATGCTTGTGCTTCATTTTGCTGTATATATTTTAAACTGTCTTTTTTTCTAAGACCTTCCGTTTTGATTACATCAATCTGCATAGCTAAAGAGTCAGAATCTTGCGAATTACCCGTACCTGATTGTATTATTATAAATTTATCATTCATGACACCTTGTTCAATCAACATTTGTTGTCTTACCGAATCTAGTAACCACAGATATTAGTATATCCTGAAAATGTTTAAGTTGAAAATCTTACCACATGTATTGCGAATGATGACGTACACAAATGGTCCCCTAAAGTGTTTACCACTGCATTATCTTCTTGTATATTTATTCGCATTTTACCTGTTATTCTGAAGGCGGATACATATAGCTTAGGTTCGACCGTAGTGTTGTTTTTATTCATGTTTTGCCTTACCAGTATGTGTCCAATTATCGCTATGAGAAGTAGAATCAAGAGCAAAGACATAATCTTGATTACTCAATAAATGAGTCACTAAACATTATTCTCTCGATCTTTCATATAATTAGTCAAGCAAAATTTCATTCAGCTGCGCAGATTGTTGCTTTAATACTTATATTTTTATCGCACCAGAATTAATTATTTTCCAGCTCATCTGCATTAAAAATGTTGCGTAAACGACTTCTTGAAAGAAACGTCCTTCTATTTAAGAAAGAATACATTTTGAAAGTTATGTCAGCCTTTTGTTTATATTCTGACAGACTATGCTCTTCTCTGTGATTAAAGGATTATGAAGACATCGATTCATTCTAATTATCTTATGCGTGACTCCTTTCTAATGCACATGACAGGTATTTATTTTATAGTCTAATGTGTAAGAAAGACCTGACTAATTCTTTACCTTAAATTAAGTGTACAAATTCAAATAAGCAAATGATTTCATATGTTTAATATTTAACGTAATCTTGCGTAAGTCAGTCATGTTTTGAATGTCTTTAGACAACTAAATGTATTGTGGTTTAATTGATTTATTCACAACGTGATGATACGATAGCCACATCCATTATATCTAGCTAAAACAGAGGTAATGTCTCGGGCTTAATGATCTCTATCAACTTATGTATCCATTAAATGACCATTGACAGGGTGATGTTTTGTCTTTAACAGTTGAAACATTTCTTACAATAACATGATAATATAAAACAATATTATTTGATGTGATTATCAGCTATATCTGATTGCCACTGAGCACGACATCAATGGCGTCAATTATTTCAAAGGGGCATTTGTTTCCAGCATGTCAATGCAAATTTTAAACAGTTTTTTCACATAAGAATTCTTTAAATTCGGTGCATTTACTGTGTCTCTTGCCGCAATACTCTGGTATTCGTGTTACCAACTTGATATTCCGTAAGGTAGTAAAGATGTTTTAAATGTTTCTATTTTTCAATCTTTGTGAGAGAGTAAAAAGTAAAAAATAGGTATTTATTTTATTTATTCAGGTAGTCATCCTGAGAATATTTAATTCCAACGTGTTGTATTAAGTTATCACGCAACTATCGTAAGGTTTATTTTCGACATCTGCTCCATAAATTCATCTTTTTTCCCCATTATTGCTGAGGAATATGATTAAAATTCACTACGGTCAAAATTTACTATATATTTGCATAATACAAAGATTGAAACACTCTACAAAATTTAAAATATGATATTTATTAACCATGTTATAAAAATATTCCATTATTATTTTCATCACATTTTCACCTTCCAAGATTATTTTATAATTAGAGCCATATTGAAAACTTTTCAAATTACTGTACTAAGGGTCATATAAATCAATTTTTTAGCCTAATATATTTTGCATTTACTAATTGGATACTGTCAATAAAAAATTCAACTTTGAAAATTTACGTTTACGCACACTATTTTTTACTTTATCAATTCAAAATATATAATAAATAGACAGTATGCATAATAATAAACAAAGTAGTGAAACCGTTTATCTAAAAAAATTATAAAGTTCCATTTTTATGTATTCTTTGTATCTAAATGTATTTATGCATTTTTTTCTATACTATATACGCATCTCGTTCATGAGTTTAAGCAGTGTCGTCATATTATTTATGTCATGTTGTTTATATGTTTGATAACATATCAACAGGAGATATCATATATTCATTTTTCTCTCCGTTAACTTTACATTTTATGGATTGTTCAGTATTTTGCTTTACTAGACACTTTAATACTACACGAGACGTGCGTCTAAAAATAGTATAGTGTAGTAATAACTACTTTATAAACAAAACAACGTACACTCATGTGGTAGATGCTCTAGATTTGGTTTATTAGAATTGTTTGTGGATGAACTAAAACGGCTGTTTCGTCTATGATGACAAAGTGAGCAATGTGGTGATATTTACTCAGTCAGGAATTAAACTTTCAAAGACGCGAACGAATGCACGTTCTATTTACAATGTTCACAACACATGTGAGACGCAAAATTAAAATAAAATTCTGATAATATAGACAGATATTTAGGAGACATGTTCGTAACATTTCGAAAATGGAATGGTTCAGACTATGACCAGTCTTTTCTGAGGAATATTGAAACAGCACAGAAAAGTATATTGAGTACAAATTAAAAATGCAATCCGTGGTTTTGGTAGAAAATCAAGAATCTCAGATCCAATAAGCGAAAAGAACGAAGAAGGTCTGTTTTAGCTGGATGAATTGACTGTCATACACCATCTGTTTTGCAATTTCCCAAGTTAACTTTATCAGATTTAGGCTAGCGATAGACGCCATACCCGTTATAACATAACTGAAGACCTTACAAACAACATGGAACTAACAAGGTGTAATCGTGTAATCTTTAGCTGGGAATAAGAATGGCAAATATATGCTCCCTTTGTTGAATCTTTAATTTCCTGAAAATATATTTTCTTAGTTCTGCAAATGCGAATAACATCAGCTATGTCATGGTTTCTACAATTTGATTGCAATGCACGAGATTGTACTGTAATTTCGACTGCATTTCCTTCTGCAATCGCATTCTACGTAATGCAATCACAATGAAATTAAAGTGATATTACAATGCATCTTTTTGATACTTTCAGTTGAAAAAGTTCACTGTTTTATCATTTTATGATTCTAAGCATTCAATAATAGATCAGAAACATGCATGCAGCTGAGCTAACACTCGTCCCTCCATGCCAAAATCACATGCTCTTCGTGTGGAATTGACACGGCTAATAAAATCCAGTAGATTACCAGAGTATAATCGCTGGAAGAAAAAAAGCTATATTCCATAAATTCTCGACAACAGGAAAAGTTCATTCATTCACCATAATAGATCGCTCTACGGTTTTTCATTATTATTTTGTTTTGCCATATAGCGTACGTTCAATTGATTTGCTCCTATATATCTTCTATATCGATATGCTTATATATTTTTGTTTTTAATTAAGTCTTAGGTAGAATACAAACAATAAGTATAATAAAAAGGTTACTACATTGGTATTGAAACTATGAGCTCGTTATCTCAATTATTACTTTACTCGCAAAGGTCGCGCTGTATTACTCAAAAACCTCATTAATATTTTCCCCAACAATTACAGTATTGTATTAATATTGAATTTAGTCTGAAAAAAGCAATAAGCAAAACTGGTCGAAATATTACGTATTGGCGTAGTTTACTTTGTGCATGTATGTATATATTGTATGGATGGATAGATGGATGGATAGATAAATAGATAGATGTGTGTGCGCGCGGTGTGTATGTTATATTACTACTCAATATTTGCAAAATAGACAGCGTGTAATGCATTATTTTATGATGTTGGTAAATAATCCCATAATGAACATCGTCCACGAAGCATTTCACATTTCATCATTTCTTTCCATTTAAAACATGAGCATGTTTATGATAACTGTGTGAGACCGGGTTTCTTTTTATTTCGTTGATTCTGCATATATTTTTTGTCTGACCTAATTCAAATTTACAAGAACAATGTCAATTTTGCTTGTTTCTTATTTTTCTTCTTTTATTCACCCTTAATATCATTCTTGTCGTATATTTAATAGTTAGATATACTAGAACAAAGTAATCTAATTGTTATGTCACTGCAATTACCTTTATCATTTTCCTTTACATGGTATGGCTAATCTTGCGCAATTTAGACGCTTTGGATGTTTTAAGAGGTCTGTAAATATGCAAATATATAATCATCATCATCTTCAGTTTCGTCATCATTATCGTTCATCTAGACCTTAAAGCAAACAGATGATATTTTGCTTGGCTGTTTATTGTACTGGTAAAACCTTTATAATACAATCAAGTTCCTTCCAAAAGACATGTAATTTTCAAAAAGAACCAAAATTAAATGATTAATTCTATATTGAAGAAAATAATTTGCAGATCCTTGCTTGAAACGGATAAATAAGGTTTGTTTTCCATTGAGTGTTTGTACCGTGTAGCTATTGTGTTTTACGTTTATTTGCACAGAAAATATAAACAGTTACACAATCCCCCTATCCAGTTCAAAGTGAAATAGCACATTAAGAAAAAAATGACGCAGCCATACTGTTCGCTCGATTACGTAATCGTCAAAAAATAAATTTGAATTTCCTAGTTATAGTGATGTCTGTGTTTATTGACGGTCATTGGAAAAATATATATTTCACTTCAGTATTATTTGTCTCAAAACCCTGTAATGCACAGTCACAAAAAATAAACTGTGACTAGTTACGATGATTGATTGCTTAATATATATCACCTATAATTCTGTGTAAGTCTAAAAATTCTGCTTGGGTTCTGCCTTAACTGGTCTAGGCATCCAGTTCTTTCAACGTTATCTTAAAACTGGAATTTAGAGAAGCTTAGTTAAAGATCTGTATGTACATAACCATATAACACTACGTAAAATGCAGGAATTGATATTCGGAAATTCACCTTCAATCATATTATAACATTATGCCAACTCTATATATTATACTCACAGATGACTACATAGAGTACATACAACGAATACACACAAAGTAACACGTGTACAATACATTTATATTGTAACACAGAGAAGAAAAAAAAACACAGAAGAATCACAGAGAGAGAGAGAGAGAGAGAGAGAGAGAGAGAGAGAGAGAGAGAGAGAGAGAGAGAGAGAGGAGAGAGAGAGAGAGAGAAAGAGAGAGAGGAATCCAAAGAAAACAAATATACTATTCAATGTTTGTTCCTTAAGCAAGCATTTAATACAGAAAAATGAGTACTTGTTAACAACGTTCACTCAAACCTCTCTTACCGCAATAGAAATGCCATTCATGATGATGTTTGATATTTTATCAGACAAATTAATTTGCTGGTCAATAACGCATACCGACTTGCCTGCCGTTATAATGGCATTTTAATAAAAGAAAAATAGGATGAGGTAAATGTTGACTTTAGTCAAATCCCTATTTATATAAACTTAATTGAACAAGAGGGAGATGAACACTTTGTCACATCCCCTTTTTTAAAAACGGCTCTTCTTTCGTTGATTTGAGATTATATAGCCTAATTCATGAACCTGGTATGCAAAAGATGTCATGCTCAAGTTTTTCTGATCATTTTAGTTCATCTGTAATTTCTCTCTATCTACCGCGTGTATAAAAACGCAACATGCTACTTCATTATCCGACGTCCTAGCGAATCTCATCACCTTGATTTACATCCTAGATAAAATATACAGCTTTGACTGAAAATAAACAACCAAATTACAAGTCACAACAACTTTACATTTTTTCTTAAAATCAATTAAATATATCTACTTTCCAACAATAAATGTCGCGAAACAAAAATTAAAACTTATAGGCACTCTATCAGTATAATCATCTTTTTTGTATGACACGTCAGTTTTTCTAGTTGCGAACAAATAGTCTGAACGAAACATAATCAAGCCGCATCGCATCCAACTACCATCACAGAACTATTCAAACATCCCTACCGCTGCGACCAGACATTTCTATCCTATAACAATCCATGCTTTTTACTTGACCGAGCGATATCAAACCCTGGCGATATTCTTCTAGAAGCTGTATGTTTCCTTAATTTCAAAGACTTTTATTCAACTTTTGTTGTAAATTATGAATTTATTAATAATTTTAGTCTTATTAATACACGATCACAGATCCTACAGTTTTCAAAATGTTTATTAACCGCGCATCTACATTGTTTTTCTTCATTAACTTTCCGTGCTGTCAGCATTTCACGCCGTAAAACTATTCAAGTCCCCTTGATATAGGGAATTATTTTTATTATGCCAACTAACGCCAGACAAATAATGGTTTTAAGTCACATTTTGCCTGTATAACTGTATCACATTTGCCACCATGGCAACATAAATGGTGCCTATTGACCGTTTTTCATTGTGTGAATTGATTGTGTGACTCCAGGTGTAGTATTTAAAGTTGGAGACTGGTAAATTACACCGTGGAATAAGCGAAAAGGGACTGTTCTGTCGTCAGCAGATACTCTGACCTGAATTCATTAAGTGTAAACCATGGCATCAGAGAAACTCCTATAAACTTCTCTCCTTGGAGTTGGCTCCTAATCATTGTCTAATTATTTCGGGCTGAGAAATATATTCCCAGCACCGACTTCCCATAATGAAACAAATAATCAGACAATCAAAGAACTCCTTACAACAAATGCGCATACTAAAAAAAACATTATATATATATATATATATATATATATATATATATATATATATATATATATATATATATATATATATATATATATATATATATATATATATATATGTATGTATATTGGTGGCTTGGTTCTCCATTAAGAATTCTTTAAAGCATTGCCAAATTTGTTTCAATATCATTAGCTATTAACAGCGTCATTTCAACTTTTGGCTTCCGTCAGGTAATGTGATTAATGTTAAACGTATCTGCATATATTCTATCTGCTCTTGCATTATATTGTATAGGATTATTTGTGTCTGAAATTATGGAATGTTTGAAACCACGAAATATCGTATTAGATCCCGACATACTGCAAACTAACTAATGGCAGACCGATTGATTCTTGTTTATTTAAAATCATTAGTAACTTTCGTTTTCCAAAGTCACTGGTATAAGCAAACGTGTACATACCTATATTTGGACAGTTCTAGCATGTACTTATGTAACTGAATCTCCATTTGCCACTGTTACGAACGATTTCAAATCGGTTAAATGTTTGAACCTTCTGAATACAACAGTTTTGGGGGAGGGGTGTCTTTGTTTCTCGCGCAACTCAGATCAAACAAATCATATTAATGTACTAGGGTGAGACGGATATAGGGAATTTCGATCAATCATATATTCATTCCATCAAATCTTTGGCACAAAAACAAGTACTCCATTGATTGCTGATTAATGTCTAGTGATATAGAAGAATTAACAGCTTTGATGTGGCCTTCTTTTGTAACCTATTACAAATCGAACCGACTTCACTATGTCGTACCATTTGCAAAACTGTATCCATCGTTTAAATGGTAATTATTATCTTTAATCATAGGGGGGGGGGGGCACTACTACTACAACAATATGAACCTTTAGTTTGTGACGTTTCAATACATTGTGCGTGTTAGTTAGTAATACAATAAAGTAATACAATAAAAGTAGCACTGATCGGTATTATAAACGATGGATAAAGATATGCAATTAGTAACACGTAACGGTTTCTTTCAGATTTGCCTTGGATTACAAAGGGGGGTCATTGCAAAGTTTGCTGTTAATGCTAATATACCATTAATCAGTAATCAATAACGCACGGAATCTTCTTCATAATGCCCAATTTCTGACTGATAATCGTGCGTTTTCCTTATACCTTTCATACGGTAGTACCATACTTGGACTAGTATCAAATCAGTGGTGGCGTGAGAAGGATGCGCATTCCACCCTCACCCACCATCCAACCCGGGTCACAAGCTAAATGGAGCGTCGTCGTGAACTTAATTTCGGATTAGAAAATTTAATTCTTTTTTTACCATAAATTAGTGTCATGTTAGAAAAATGTATCCAACCTTATTTTGAGATCAGCTGCGGGGAAGTAGGAAAGTGTTATGTGTGGTAAAGTGGGGACACCAGTAAAGAACATTGCAGAGAGGCGCGTCTAACATTCGCGCCACTCAACATTATCGTCAAGAACTTATCAAAATCTTCAGCAAGAAACATATCTTGGCTTACAAAATAGTGAAATTGCTGTTTTTATTATAAAATATTCAAACACTGAACCGTTCTTCTGTTAGATGTACAATAAGCAAACAGAGATCCTTTTACAACATTAGATAACAGAAATACCTTATATACAGGTATATAAAAATATTTGCACCACTTGGTTGGCAAGATGACAGCTGCAAATGACTGGATATATAAAGGTTTCGACATTTTCGCATTATCTTGTATTTTGCTGAATATCGCGACATAAATACTTCTTTCTAACATAATCCATGTTATTGTTGTGTATATCGTGATATAAATAATATATTTAGTGGTACCAAACAATCCAAAATTTTCTAGATAAATCCGCTTTTACAATACATTACGAAGCAGCAAGAGTAACTGCAGGTCGATTTAACGAATTATCGTATGGAGACCAAAATGTGAATAGTCTCTGTCAATAGCAAATGATATTGAAAGAAATTTAGCAATGCCAAATATATGTAGTTTCAACTAATTAAAGTAGATGGCGAACAATATACGCCAATATACTTCATCCAGCATGAAGACAATCACAGACAAATGATTCTGAACAATGACCAATACATGTTTTATTGTATTGGCGTGTGTATATATATCATAAGTAATAACCACGATAAAGCATGGTAAATTTAAAAACAATGTCTGTTAGAACTAATAGTTTTAAATAACTCGATGAAATTTCATTGAACTATATAAAGATGATGCAAATTCATATATGATGTTTCAAAATGGCCTAAATACTGGAACACATACACAGTTGCTAATTTGGAGCCATATATCCCCTATGTCTATTTTATGTTAGCTAGATTGATGAAAAAATCCCATATTTCAAACTGACGTTAGCTGGAGTGATGAAAGACATTCCATTATTCAATCTGACGTTAGCTAAATTGATGAAAGACATCCCATATTTCAAACTGACGTTAGCTAGATTGATGAAAAACATCCCATATTTTAAACTGACGTTAGCTGGAGTGATGAAATACATTCCATATTTCAATCTGACGTTAGCTAAATTAATGAAAAACATCCCATATTTCAAACTGACGTTAGCTGGAATGTTGAAAGACATCCCATATTTCAAACTGACGTTAGCTAGATTGATGAAAAACATCCCATATTTTAACTTAGATTGATTCCAGACATCCCATATTTCAATTTGATGTGAGCTAGATTGAGGAAACACATCCCATAATTTAAAATGATGATATCTAGATTCATAATAGACCTACTATATTTATATGTCATGTTATCTAGATTTACGAAAGACACCCAATATTACAAACTGGTGTTATCTAGATAGATAAAAGACATCCTATATTTCAAACATGTTATCTAGATAGGCAATACATGACGGCCAGTATTATTGGTGGAGCGAGAATCAGGGAAAAACCACCGAAAGAACCACCGACCCACGAGAAGCTACTGGCAAGCTTTCTCACATAACTACATTAGCCGAATATTAGACTCGAACCCACGCAGGCAGAGGGGAGATGACGGTGATCCGTAACGGAAAGCGCTTTAGACCACTCGGCCACTTCGGGCCCGGAAAGTTCATATTAAAAATATTAAAATTTGACAAGACAATATGGCAGGACAACATTCGAATATTTTGTTAAGTACCCATTAGAATCACAACAATTTACAACAAGAGATATAACAATAGAAAGTTTTATAGGAATAATAAAAAAGAAGGGAGAATAAGAGTTTCGAGAGATCCACGCCATCTACATAATACAGTAAAAAGTTTACATCCCGCTAAAGGTCTCCAAGGATTTTCTGAAGAAATGATGTTAAGATAACTGTGTGTTGGAATAATGGACAATTATATATATATATATATGTGTGTGTGTGTGTGTGTGTGTGTGCGTGTGTGTGTGTGTGTGTGTGTGTGTGTGTGTGTGTTATGGTGCGTATGTGGGTGTTTGTGTTCTTTAACAAGTGATGAATTTATTACTGTTTCATTATTACATATTCATATTTATCTAATATCTTATGATGTTACACGGATTGGAAATACTCTTATATGGTAAATGTTATGCAAGTAAATACACCACGTCAGGAATAATTATGTCAATTCAATTTCAATGTACTTTTAGTGAATAATGTATTATATATTATATTTCTTGTTTTATAACCATGATTTATTGTTTGGTATAATATCTAGAATCATAAACTAAAATTATCAAGGATATTGTTTTAATTGTAAAAACCAACGTTGTAAATTTCGTTTATTATTACTGTAAATGTTCGTATTTTTGCGCTGGCTCACGTGGTATGCGATTTGTATTTCCAGAAGTGTGCGCGTTGGCTTGTTAGTTTGTAATTTGTTTGTTTTTGTTTGGGTGGTGGGGTGGTTGAACCTTCATTGCGGTTTGTAACCAGTTAGTTATTCATTAGGAGACGGATATGCTCCGTTCTTTCGATATATTTTCAATATGTTACCAAGCGTCAATTCCAAATGTATCTCGTTCGCTCTGGTTCAGATATATGCTTTCAAAGGGTATACATAAAAGGACGCGGTAGCAAGTAACTTGTGTCCTTCACCCTTCAGCTGTTAAAACCAAAATGACATTTAATCCACTATTTCTAAAGAGATTTTCTGATTGTTTTTTCTCCAGTTTGTAGATTGTTACACGATGCTCAAAGAGCTTAGACAATTCATTAAAAGTGCGTACCACTGTGTCCCATTTAGCGTTCAATTAGGCTGATGGGAGGTAAACCCAATCTTCATATAGATCTCTGGTACAAGAAGCAATCATGGTGTCATCAACTTGTGTGGCACTTATTCTGGGATCAAACTTTATGAATAGCAGCTTCCAAGTTTTAAACAGAGTCTCATCCTTAAGTAATACAGTCTTACAATACTGTAAACTTCCTGCACCATGCCAATTTAATGCATCTACATGTTGATACTGCCTCCTTTTATCATCAACTTGCAAGAAAAATTCAAATACTGAGTCATTGATGTTAGTTAGACCATGGTTAATATTCTGTCTATTTTGAGTCTCATGCAAGGTATGTTTATACTTGCTGTTGTTTTTCAAATCAAGAGCTGAAGTTGTAAGGTGGTCTAACATTTTTACTTGTAAGAAGCATTGACTGACCAAGTTAATTTTGTCCTTTCTGTACAAGCTGTTCCTTCCTTTCTTCATGTTATGGTATCTACTCTTTGCAATACATCTACCTGCAATATATCTTAATTTTCCTTGCCCTGGCTCTGATACAAGTATGGAAGGTGCATGTACAACTGGAGTGGTATTGAAAATGTAAGTAGTATTATTGTCCAAAACAATTTCACAAATTCTGTCAAAAATCTTTCCAAATGCAAAAAAGTATCATCATTTGGCACAGAATTCAAGGAATGTTCAAGAATTTGGATGCATTCTTGAGACACTGAAAACCGGTAAATTTCAGAATAATATTCAGTCCATGTCTTTAAGTCTGGTTTTCTGACTTCTATTTTGCCACATACTTTATTAAAGATACTTTGAATTTTTTGGTACAATAGTCCAAAAAAATCTATTCAACTCTTTCGTTGACTTTTTGAATATTTCTGTTTGTGTCACTTTTAATCTCATTTGCTCTGGTGTTATTGCTTTATCTTGGATAAGTTGTTTCATTTTTGTATGGACAACATGATGCTCAAAAATGTCAGAATCAACTGTGGTTAACCTACATTCTGGGTCACTAGATGAAGCAGGCATGTCTTCCCCAACATTTCATCAACTTCTAAAATTTCTCCATCAGAAAAGTCAGAGTTGTCAGAATCAGAACCTGTTTTATAATCAAAGTCAAAGTTGAGGTTCTCTAATAAAGAAACAGAATGTCTACAGCACTCTAAACTTGAATCAAACTGTAAAAAAATTTTATTGTAAAATTCATATATGCATTATCTTTGTGGAATAACAGAGTTGGAATTGAAACTGATAATCCTTAGTCCCTTTTTAATTCTAGTTCTACCCATTGCCACACCTAACTGGCCTGGTGCAAAAATATTTGATGCATCAACTTCAACTCTATCTAAAGTCAATCCTTGTACCTTGTGAATGGTAATGCTAAAAGCCAAAATGAGTGGAATTTGCTTCCTTGTGGCTACAATCGTTTTATCAATGCTACTGTAAACAGCATGACTGGACAGCCAATTTTCAAGTGTAACAATTTTGGAACACACATCTTATTGCACCATTTACGGTCATCCTCATCAATCGACTGATAACATTTTGATACACCATCCATTTCTATAAGTTTTCATGCATTGTATATATCACATAACATTTAATGCCTAGCGAAAATGCGACCGACATCTCATTTTTCTGGATCTTGAAAAAGCCTTATATCTGGTTTGGACCTATGACATTACCGCCAAGCTTAACCATTGTGGGAGTAATGGTCACATGCACAAATGAAAGACACTAGAATCAGAAAAGGGGACCGATATTCAGAATATTACGAATTAGAAAACGGTTTTCGTCAATGAAGTATGTTAAGCCTAATCCAATTTGATATTATGATCAACGACCTAGAACGCACTGTCGACCTTTCAAAAATCGATTTATCGCAATTTGCGGACAGTGGCATATGAAAAGCGGGCAACCCATATAGCCAACAATTCTTCTCTGATCTACAACCAATCTAACAAGCATTGGCAAATGGTCTAACAAATGGGATACACAACGCTTTGGATTATGTTAAACATTTTGAGGAAGAGGGTGGGTATGCCTGGGGTGCAGATCAAACATCGATAGTCTAGTTTTAACTTAATTATTGCCCTATAGAGCGTTACGAGTGAAGTGTTTATCTGTACAGGTTCCCTTAACAACACTTCCAGAGACGAATCAAATTATCTTACCCATAAATTTAGACTTAAAAGGTGGCTAAGCCCAGACATCAGGTATGAAGCAAACTGCGCACAAATTTAACTTTTAAGGGAAGTTTCCTTGACTATTAATGTAATAAATAAATTCCATATAAACTATATTAGGCATATCCACTATGCCACCTCTACCATCACAAACAGCATAAATTATGTTTTTTTATATTATAAATATGGCGAGACGACACCATGTACCATTCGGAAATATTGGGATTTAATAACAAATGATCCTGAAACTAAGGCGCATTCCTCCTATACAGTCCAACATTCCTTACCTCCACCAGACATCTCGGAAACAATTGAGTGCGTATGGGTCTACTCCCACTCACTACACTTCCAGAGAGACACCACTGTCTGGAAAATGACCCTGCGCTTTCGGGGTTGTAGAATTGGCCCGACGTGCCTCAATACGTATCGTAAAAGGTGACTAAGTAGAGGCAACCTGTTTGCCGTGGGTTGCGACCCGTGTCGGTGGGGAGGAAAGATCATGCAAGTTGAATTTCCGATGCAATACACTGCTTTGGCCTTTACTTCTCCTAGACGGGTGGTCGGGATGGGCCCGGTCACGACAATACGGCTGGTCACGCCGAGCCCTAGGAAGTCTTTATTTACTTACATACTTTCTATATCGTTCTTCTTGTATCTCTCTTGATACGACAGTTGCCTAATAATCCATCGTTTTAGCTTTCCCTTTCCCAAGTTTTAGAAGACTTCCTAGAAGGCGGTGGCTTAACGGATCAATCGGGAAGTAATTGTACCGACCCTAGAAATAGAATTCACGGGTTAATCCTAGGTAATCTTATTTACTGACTTTAGAATCTGTGTATCCCTGGCACTTGAAAAGTGTCCCCCAGTTGGGCTCCATGGTGTGCAGGGAGCATTGTGCTAAAATTGTGATACAAAATCATGGTAAAAAAATAAAAAATTAAAACAAACGAAACCACTATCAGATTCTGATGACGAAACATGTAGTTTGGAGTCATTCCCACGCTTCATGGTTATACAGTCAAAAAGATGCAGCAACACCAATTACATCACTGCCTCCTTTTGTAATTGCAAAAAACGCTAATGGGAGCGAAAAGGTCAAACAAAAATCTCAAGAATCTAAAAAAAAATTCTTCGATGTTCCAGTGACCTCATTCACTCACACGACAATCAATATGTCGAAAGGTGTGATGGGCTGTCGTCACATGGCTGGAATCAACGACAAAGATATAACTGAGGGGATGAAAAATGAAGGTGTCAATGCAGTGTGTAGAATACGTATTAAACGTAATAATAATCTGCATGACACCATCACGTTTGTAATCACCTTCAAAAAACCAAAAGTACCCATAGTTGTCAAAGTTGGGTTTTTGGAAGAAAAGGTCGAGATATACATACCAAACCATCTTCGATGCTATAAGTGTCAAAAATAAGGCATCTCGAAGATCGATGTTCCAAAGTCAAATTATGTGACCGACGCAGAGACCATTCTCATCAGGAATCTGATTGCAGAGCCACTTAACTGTGGCAAGGAAAATCACACCAATTCCAAGGATTGTGATACTTGGAAACATAAGAAGGAGATTCAGATTCTTAAGTTTACATCAAACATGCCCTACCCAGAGGACAGAAAACTTGTCCAGGCAAAAACATCCCTTCCTGGCCCATCTTTCTCCACTGTCGTGAAATACAATTCCAAAACCAAACTCAAAAACTGATGACGCAATTCCACAAAGGAATATCAAAAAGGCCGACTAGGCTACGTTTGAAACTCTTCGTAAAACTAGACGTTCTGAAAACAATTTAATCACCCCACCCCCACCCCCCACTGTGGTGGCAAATGTGACCTAAATCCAAAGAATGAACGTACGAACATTCGCGCAATTCAACCTTGAATAAGCTAAGAAAATGGTTATCAAACATATGGACAAGATGTTAAAGTTTCAGGAAGTCGCGGATACCATAGGCATAGTAAACTTATTGCTAGTCAGAATTGATAATGGTGCCAATAATTCAAACATTTTAAACTGGAAAGGAATAATTTAAAAAAGCGATGTAACAACTCAGATAAATGATTAAAGAAAAACAGAAGAAAACGCAGATATAGAAGACAAAGCAATGACGAAAGCATTGAATGAGAAGATATAAATAGCAAAGAAAAATGAACAGAGGAAGAAATACGTAATAGGAGAAGACGAAAGAAGAGAAGGAGGAAAAAAGAGAAGAAAGAGAAGATAACGTGTTGTTGGAGGAAACCAATACATTTGACAAAAGAAGAAACCCAACGACCTTTTTCAGCGACACTCCATTGCCTTGAAAAGATATACTTATTCCCTTTGCCACATATATGTGTATCTTTGTCTATGTCTATGTTTATGTCTATCCAGTACTATGTCCCGTCCAGTCAAGCGTTCTACCTTTTGTTCCGCTGTGTGGTCCACCTGAGGTCAACCCCATGACGTCAATTGCAATTGTCGCTAAACAGTCCCAGACCTTTGTTGCTATACCGTCCCAATATTGTCTGGCTGATCTATAGTCCCATCCATGTTAAATTCAACTTTTCACCAGGGTACACCCCATCCCCCATTTTAACACAGAATTCACATTGTCACCAAAGTATCCCACTACTACACTAATTATCGAGCCTTTATTATACATGCGTCACAAATACGCACGTAATGATCACTGCCAAATCAATTGTCACAACAGTTCTATTTTTTCGTAGTATACATTTAGAAACATTGAATTGATAAAGCTATCGAATGAGTCAAGATAACAATGTATCAATATCCGTTTGATATAGACAATACAATTTATTTTTATAATGCTGGGTAAGATATCACATAATCATAATAATCTAACACCTATGTACGTATGAATACTAACGTTCATAACATGAAGAAAACATCGATCCAACAACTTTGTAGCTTGAGTTTACTATTGCCTTTCTAGCTATGGATGGAATCTGTAAGCTCCCATCGTGATCATAAATGAAGTGCAATATTAATTGCTTAACATAGGATGCTCTGAATTTAAATAATTGCATAGTCATACAACAATACATTTGAAAATTTATTAAGTATTTAAATCTTTGAAACACGTATAGAAAGCTGCATGAATTACAATATATCATAAATATTTGCAGATTTATGAAAATTCAAAAAGACCATAAATTCTATAAAGACGCAGTAAATTCTTTTACTAACAAACTTATTTTTTGTTGATTCAGTAAAAGTCATCATTTTGAGATATATACTTATCGGAGCGATATAATATGCAAATCGGTGAATATTGCACCTCTGAGACTGTATTTGGTATTGCTGCTATTCGTACAATTGGTATATATACCTGAAATACATGCCTAGACATCGGACAACGCAAAGAGACTTCTTGTCACACTTTTGACAACAGATGGCTATAACGATATGGTTAGACCTATTTACGACCTAACGCAGGCAGAAAATGTCAATCTTAACCTCTGTCTGACATGAATATTAGATCTCGACTCACAGAAGGGAAGTCTGATCACGTCCAGATACCCTTTTGTGTCGTGGTATAATTATTATTTGCAATGGGATCCATCTGAGTATAACGAGAAAACCTACCAATATATGCACCCAGACACGGTGTGGAAACCAGATGTATCTATGAAAAACGCTATTTCCGAAGTCAAAGGTCTTGGCTCCAGTGAGTTATTGCTTACCGTTGATCATGATGATGGATACGTCTTTTGGTGGCCTTACAAAGCTCACGCGCAAAAAATAGTTAAATAAAAACCTCGAGAAATGCTAATTCTAGAGCTATCAAAATGTAGTTTTTTCTAGAAATCTCGCGGTGAACCATGCTTGATGATTATATTTAAACACAAAACTATTACCAGAATATAAAAGTAGAAAGACAATTAGCCGAGTGGTGGAGGGAAAACCAGTATGACTTTTTATGTTCATCACAAAGAACATTACAATACAGTAAAATATATGGACGATGGATATAAAGATCTCTTAATGTGCTGAGTATGATGTAATAATAGAAATTTCAAAGACATCGAATCAAATATTTAAAAAAAATCAGCAGACCATATTGAATGTATCTTCCTTGATTAAAAAGAGAATATAACAATCAACTTATATGTTTATTAAGATATTTTAAAATATATTTATGTTTGATTTAAGCACATACGATTGAAAATACAACGATATCAAGGAATCTTTCGAGGACATAAGCATCGTTAATAAGTGACATTTACTTCCACTCAATGCTTGTTCCTCAAGTATGAAAGTGCAGATGAACTGATTTGCTTGATATAATGGGAATGTGAAAACAAAACGGATACGTTATGACATAATTTAACAAAACAGTACATGTGAAACTGTTGTGCATGTTAAAAACATCTTTGCAGACTGTTTTCCTATTCTGGCAATTTGATTTTCTTAATGACACTTGGATTCTTTAGTTAAAGTTAAATTCTACAGTGTAATGAAGTGATTTCAAGACATTGCGGAATCGAATCCAATCCTATTCATTAAATCAGTCAGATATACCAGAAACACCATATATACCTATAACCCTGGATCAACAGACATGTAAAACAGATTCGCTCTTCCAGATCTTTATAATTGAAATAAAAGTTTTAATGCCCAATCTTGCGCAAATACATAAGCAAAACCATGAAACCTATATTACAATATTTCTGGTTAAATAAATCAAATGAACGGGATCGATGACTGTTGCTCCAGAACAATGCACAAAACATAATAGTACAAGGTAATTCAATGCCCTCTAACTTGTAAATAGAAAAAAAATTCACGAAAGCGACAGAATATATACAAAACTTAAGGATTTGGAAAATCACATAAAAAAACTTTCAATTTCGTTCCTGCAAAAATTAAAGCGACCTGGCTGACATATCAAACTATCCACGCAGGAAAGGAATACTTTGTTTATAGAATGTTCTAACAATATAAAAAGAGTCTTCTAAATATGTTGACGAGATATGTATAAAAATCATAACACTGACTTTGTATAAGGCATTTTACATGAACAACGTGAACAGAAAATAAGAGAAAGTACAACATGGGTGTTTTACAGGATTGAATATTTAACATTTCACATATATGAATATCATACATAGATTTACCTGAATTGATTAAGAACATCATAAACTTAAAGGCTTAAAATAACAAACGATTTGTTATGCTGCGTAAAAGGCTATAGTGATGGCGTAGATAAACACTCAAGCATAAATTTAGGTGAATATAATTGTTGGCGAAATATATGTCCTGAATAGAGAGAGGACATTAGGATAATATCTAAAGACTATGACACATCTGTAAATGTTTAGGACATAGTTGAACAATCTTACATCAGACAAGTTAGAATAACTACTATAGGACATCCCATACATGATAACATGTCAATTCATATTTTTTGTGGCGGCTGTAATGACTACAATGGCGGAAAGGATCAGTATGTTGGAATAAAGTGTTTTGTTTAAAATAATGGTATCATCACAGATAGAATTATCATTAAAAAAAACAAATACGCAAATACGGTTGAATGCCGAAATGTAGATAATTAGTTAGAAGCCAGATAAAATGCCCTAAGAATGTTCTGTTGTAAAATTAAAACATATTAATATTAATTTTAAATTTTGCATGACATATTACTGATAATTGGAAGTATGTAAGTACAGAAAGACAAACTCGTAAAACTTCGATGTTCTCGATTATGATCCACAATATGACATTGCTTTTGCAGTTATAGCAACGGCACTCACTATGTTAGTGCTCTATTTGTGCCATAGGTTGAACAAAATAACAGCGGAAAAGGTAAATAACCAGAGTACGTACAACGAAAGAATAGTGCTCCAGCACATGATTATAAATATCTGAAGCAAGACATTTTGCAATACGAGCACATCAATATTTAAAAAGCATTTAATGAAACCCTAAGGTTTATTCCTTATTTATCGACGCAAATATATTATCATCTGTAAACAAATTGGAAAGTCTTAGAAAAAAAAACATCATTTAAAATATATGCAGGTATAAGAAAATGTCAAAAATAGTCGTTATTTCAAAATAAATAATTATTGATAATAACTCATTACGGAAATTTTTAAAAAAATGTTTTACTATGAATTTACAGCACTGTAACTAAACAAAATATTGATGTTCAGCTTCTAATGCAACAGGATGAAGAGACACAAGCAGCTTGACAGAATAAGACTTATTCATGGCCATGAACGCTTTAATGTATAATCAGTTTGAGAGAGAGGGAAATATTAGGGTTTTTTTTTTTGGGGGGGGGGGGACACCAGACAAATGTCCCCTCCTCCTATTTGAAAAAAAAACTTTAAAAAAAAAAGTGTTTTTGTGTTGATGTGTACCCCCTGATGGGTAGTTTTTTGTGTTTTTAAGAAAAATTTCATTTACTTTACCCTAACCTTAATTTTGTCCCATCGGGATTATATGAAAAATAGGAAGATATTTTGGTCCTTAGTGTTTTCTATGACAAGGCTACCCGAGCTAAAAGGCTCATCATGGGTCTCGTGTCCTCTCCGTTCTTTAAGTTAACCCTGGCTATGGGTTTCAGGTATCCTGTGAGTGCTATTTGTGTTGTGCTATTTGTGTGAATGGTATATATATATATATATATATATATATATATATATATATATATATATATATAGTGTGTCTTGTAAGGATAGCCTATTTTAATCAAATTTCCCAGTTTTCTTAAATGATATAGACCCCTAAACGGTCTCTATTTAATTTATTATAAGTGGGGTTTTTTAAATTTAATTATGAATTTCAAATTTTTGTACAAATACATGGTGTATTAAATTAAGTTTTATAGTATTGTTTTGATGTTTGCTTTATAGTGTTCCATGTTTTGTAATCTTCCATATTTATGTAATAGGTCTAATTGTATCGAGACTGGATCAGTACATTTTTTTCTTTTATTTGTACTTCACCCGCCTCGATCTTTTTTCGCCCTTTATTTATTTATTTATATTTCCTATTTCAAACCAAAAGGTGATCATTTATTTATTCCCTTTAAAACGGGCTTTCTGTATAAACTCATGCGAGTCTATACAGAGTATTCATATGTATTGGTTACCAGTGACTTTATATGATAGCATGCTTATATTGGGGTATAATGAAGTGATTGTCTTTAAGTAACCCTATCTAGTGCGTGAAATGTATTTGTATGGATATTTTAGTTGGTTTACAATTAAATGTTACTCTGAACTTTGTCCTATACACAGCAATTTGCATCGCTAAAATGCCAGAATCTTGCGTATTACCCATACCTGATGGTAATATAAATTTATCATTCGTGACACATTGTCCAATTAACGCTTGTTTTCTTACCGAATCAGGTAACCACACATATTAGTACATAATGAAAATGTCGTCATTCTACTTGAAAAAGCTTACCACTTGTATTGGGAATGATGATGTACACAAATGATCTACCTAAATTGTTTACCACTGCATTATCTCCTTGTAACGCAATGTATTTTTATACGTATTGTACATGTTATTCTGAAGGCGGATACTAATAGCTTAGGTAGTGTTTGTTTCTTCAGGTTTTGCCTTACCAGCATGTGTCCCATTATCGCTATGAGAAGTAGGATCAAGAGCAAAGACATAATCTTGATTGCTCAATAAATGAGTCACTCAACCTTATGGTCTCAATCTTTTATATAACTAGTCAAGCATTATTTCATTCAGCTGCACAGATTGTTGCTTTAATACTTTCAAGCTCATCTGCATTAAATATGTTGCATAAACGACTTCTTTTTGTTTATATTCTGACATGCTATGCTCTTCTCTGTTTTTAAACGATTATACCGACATCGATTCCTTCTAATTAGCATATGCTACACTCATTGTAATGCACATGGCAGGTATTTATATCATCGTCTAATGCGTAAGCAGCACCTGACTAATTGTTTCTCTCAAATTAACTGTAAAGATTTAAATGATTTCATCTGTTCAATATTTAACGTAATCTTGCATTAGTCAGACATGTTTTGAATGTCTTTAGACAGCTAAGTCTGTTGTGGATAAATTACATTATTCATAAAGTGATGATACGATAGCCATATCCATTATTGCTAGCTAAACACGGAGATAAAGTCTCGGGCTTAATGATCTATACCAACTTATTATCTGCCGTGTATTCATTAAACGGCCATCGTCGGGGTGATATTTTTTACCTTTAACAGTTGAAACTACATCTCTTTATTAACACTATAATATAAAACCAATATTTTTATTTGACGTAATTATCAGCTATATCTGATTGCCACTGATCACGACATGAATTGCGTCAACTATTTTAAAGGGGCATTTGTTTCTGGCTTGTCACTGCAGATTGTAACGAATTTATTCACATAACTATTCTTTAACTTCAGTGCATTTACCTTGTCCCTTGCCGCAATACTATGTTATTCGTGTTAACAATTTGACCTTCCGTAACGGAGTAAAGATGCCGTAAATGTTTCTCTGAGAATATTTAACTCCAACATATTAAGTTGTTATCACGCGACTATCATTAGGTTTATTTTCGACAACTTCTCTATAAATTCATTTTTGACCCATTACATTTATGTGGGCCCCGAGTGGCCAAGTGGTCTAAAGCGCTCTCCGTTACGGAACATATATATATATATATATATATATATATATATATATATATATATATATATATATATATATACTGTATTCCTCTTTTTGTCCGTCTCTTTGACAATTGTCACGTCAACGCTGCCACAAAATTCGAACAATGTCTCACCACATCGACCTTTATCCTGACACTGTTCCAACTTCGTTTTCAATGCAGAGATGAGACTACACATCCAGTCCTATGGTGTCTTATCAAACTGCAAAGGTTTGTTGACAGAGTCCGATTCAGAATGTGTAACAAGTTAGGCCCGGCTGTGCAATCTCAAAATGGCCATATTATTTCCGTTTCTGAGTTCACATCTACAAAGGAAGAGAAGACGGCTGAAGTGAAAGTGATACCATGAAGTGAGAGAGATAAAACGTTTGGAAGTTACATGGAACAAAGTCTCTAATTCCCTCTCCTTCGTTCTTTTCTGGCTTTACTTTATAGCATTTATTTCCACAAAAGTGGCAGTGCTATTTAATACGGCAAAAGATAGCCAAAAGGAAATAACGTTTTATACATTTTGTATGCTTATTCTGTGGTGAAGATATGAATCCTCTTAACTAAATTTTCATTTGTATATAAAGATTGTTTAAGTAACGTTAAAACTAAATAAAATCGAAAGTAGAGCCACCATGTGAGATGGATAAAAAAAAATCTGAACGTATATGGAAAACTATGTGCAGTGCCGTTGATGTTGCTCTTTTCTGACTTATGTATGACATATTTATCCGCCATTTCAAAGGATGCTAAATAACAAAATACTTTGTATACATGTGTCAAGTGAATACATCTCAAGTGTCATAGATCATCACCAAGTATCGCACCAATTGTATGCTGATGACACCCAAATATACAAGTATAGCCACCCAACTGAAGTTGATGCTACCATCCATGGAGTAGAGAAGTGCATTTCTGATGTGAAATCATGGATGACATGTAACAAGCTGCAGATGAATGATGATAAAACTGAGGCTATTCTGATCACAACACAAAGACTTTCTCATTCACGTCCTTTATCTCATACAATAAATATCAGCAACACCAACATTAAATTCTCACAGTCAGTACGAAACTTAACCGTTACTCTAGACAGTACTCTCACATTGCACCAATATGTCATGAACATATGCGAGGCTGCATATCTTGAATTGAGACGCATCAGTTCTATTCGTAAATATCTTTCAGTTGATGCCACTAAAACACTTGTGTGTTCATTAGTACTTTCAAAACTGGACTATTGTAATTTAATTATGTCTGGTTCGTCACAATATTTACTCCAGAAACTTCAAAAAGTTCAAAACACAGCTGCACGGATCATCTTTAGAGTACCTCGATCAGAGCACACCTCACCACTGCTCTGTAACCTACACTGGCTATCGATTCGATACAGAATCAAACACAAAATTTGTTCTCTGTGATATGTTTCAATGACAGACTCCAGTCCAACATACCTATCCAGCCTCACCCATGTGTATACACCAGCTAGATCCTTACGCTCTTCTTCTGATAATAGTATTCTCATTGTTCCCAAGGTGAAAACAAAGTCATATGGACAACGTTCGTTTGCATACCAGGGCACGGCGACGTTGAACGAATTGCCCATTGAAATTAGACACAAAGACACAGTGGGCCCTTTTAAGAGTGCTCTTAAGACTCACCTGTTTCGACTGCAGGGACAAACCTATCGACTTAATCATGTTTTGTATCTTATATGTTTTCAGCATGTTTTTATGTTTTCCAATTTCATTGTTTTTGTCATTTGTTGTTCTGTAGTCTAGTCATATCATTACCGATGGTGTAAAGCGTTTAGAGCTTCGAAAGATTAGGCGCTATACAAAGTCCTCATTATTATTATTATTATTATGTCTAAGGCATTGCCTCTCATTCGCTGCATTGCTTGGTTATATTCTACTTAACAGTATTACAGAAAATGTGGAACTTTGAACTCTATTTTCACCTGAATGTAAGCACAACTTATTACACAACAGATGGTAGCATTCAATTTTTATAATCGTCTATATTCTGATAGGTATCAGAAACGTGCCAACAAACTTGTTTTAAGATTTACACTTGATGCATGTGATATATTTAAATCATGGTGACCGCACAACGTTTGCTTTCCTTATTAATTCCACTACTAATGTCAACTATACACGTTTAGTGTTAGCCCATGGTGTTAAAAGCATTCTGTTAAATCGATTTAACCAATATGTTAATTAGTATTTTGCTATAAGTTTTCATGTAGCTAGTAAAATATCAACATCCTACCTTTGCCTTGAGAACCTTACAAATGTTTTAGACATGACGTCGTAGCAACTATTTTAGATCTATCTATTAATTCGTTCAATTATTTTTTATGTAAACTTTAAATATTTATATATGACAACCTTCAGGTGAGCCAACACTTGCTTCTTAAAGAATTAAGAATCGTAAAAATTTCCTAATAATTCTAAACGATAAAAGATTCATTTAAAAGGAACTTAATTAGCTAAATGCAAATAAAACTAGATGTTCTTACTATTTTTACAATAATCAAAATTCTTTTTTTTCAGCTATGTATTAAAAAAAAACTTGGATGCATTATGATACTAATTGTGCAACAACAAAAAAATTTAATATTGGGATACACATACAACTTGTAGTGTACAAAAATTGTAATATTGGAATACACGTACAACTTGTAGTGTACAAAATTTTAATATTGGAATACACGTGCAACTTGTAGCGTACAAAATTTTAATATTGGAATACACGTACAACTTGTAGTGTACAAAAATTTTAATATTGGAATACACGTACAACTTGTAGTGTACAAAAATTTTAATATTGGAATACATGTACAACTTGTAGCGTACAAAAATTTTAATATTGGAATACACGTACAACTTGTAGCGTACAAAAATTTTAATATTGGAATACACGTACAACTTGTAGCGTACAAAAATTTTAATATTGGAATACACGTACAACTTGTAGCGTACAAAAATTTTAATATTGGAATACACGTACTTGTAGTGTACACAAATTTTAATATTGGAATACACGTACAAATTGTAGCGTACAAAAATTTTAATATTGGAATACATGTACAACTTGTAGCGTACAAAAATTCTAATATTGGAATACACGTACAACTTGTAGCGTACAAAAATTTTAATATTGGAATACACGTACTTGTAGTGTACACAAATTTTAATATTGGAATACACGTACAACTTGTAGTGTACAAAATGTTCGACAAACACGTCAATAATTATCTAAACGCATGAACGAACAATGATGTAATATAAATGTTATATAGATCAATATTTTTCTTTTCGTGCCTCCCCACACTTTAATCACGGTTTCCAGACTTTACAAGATTTTTCATTTCAGCCTATTGACATAGCTGATTCGGAGATGGGAAGTCTCTTCAAGGAAACATATTGGATTCACCATCTTCAATTTAATTTATCACAAAGGTCTATATTAAAAAATGTTATCTCACATCCATTAAATAATAAATTCTAGATGCATTTCGAATCTTATATACTTTTGTTTATAACGAGAATAAAATGTAACCAAGATTATACAAGCTTCATTTTTAGTTGCATAACATTGGCAGTAATACAAAGATTGAAGTAATCTACAAAATGAATAACTATTATATTTTAAATTTCCTCTATGCTATCTATTTATTAACCGTTATTAAAATATTCTTATTATATGGTTTTAATCACATTTTCATCTTTGAATTTTATTTTATTATATATAGACCCATATTAAATTCTTTTCAAATTACTGTACTAGGGGTCATAATTCAAATTTCACTTGATTAAATGTAACATATTTTGCATATACTAATTGGATACTGTTAATTCAAAAAGATACCTTTAGGCACAACATTCTTTACTTTATCAATTCAAAATATATAATAGATAAAAAAATTATAAATAATAATAAACAAAATATTGAAACCGTTCATCTAAATATTTTTATAAAGTTCCATTTGTATGTACTGTATGTATCTAAATGTATTTTTTCCATACTATATACGCATTTTGTTCATGCCAACTATAAATTTAAAATTATAAAAAAATGATTTTAAGAATAGCCGTCATCTTCCATGCTGCTTATATCTTAGATTGCATAGAAACAGTAGTTATTATATATTCATTTTTCTCTCCGTTAACTTTACATTGTAAGGATTGGATTGTTCAGTAGTTTGCGATACTAAGCTGCTCGACACGTGCGTCTAACAATAGTATAGTGTAGTAAGAACTACTTTCTAAACAAAACATGTACACTTATGTAGTAGTATAGTGTAGTAAGAACTACTTTCTAAACAAAACATGTACACTCATGTAGTAGTACAGTGTAGTAAGAACAACTTTCTAAACAAAACATGTACACTCATGTAGTAGTACAGTGTAGTAAGAACTACTTTCTAAAAAAACATGTACACTCATGTAGTAGTACAGTGTAGTAAGAACTACTTTCTAACAAAACATGTACACTCATGTAGTAGTATAGTGTAGTAAGAACTACTTTCTAACAAAACATGTACACTCATGTAGTAGTATAGTGTAGTAAGAACTACTTTCTAACAAAACATGTACACTCATGTAGTAGATGCTTTAGGTTTTAGTTTATTAGAATTGTTTGTAGATGAAAGTAAAGATCACAGAGTGAATAATGTGATCATGTTTACTCAGTAACAAATGAAACTTTAAAAGAAGCGGAGAAATGGACGCTCTTTTCGCAATGTCCACCACAAATGTGAGACGCAATATTGAAATAACATTATGATAATATAGACAGATATTTAGGAGACATGTTCGTAACATTTCGTAAATGGAATGGTTCAGAATATGACCAGTGTTTTCGGGGGTATTTACAAATATATCACATAAAAGCATATTGAGTACAAGGGCTATAGCATATCTGTCAGAGACGTATTTTAACGTTTGTTTTAGGGCTTAACGCCATTTTTCAGCACACGATAGACTATACATGGCGGCCAGTATTATTTGTGGAAGATGAACCGGGGAAAACACCCGGAAAGAAGCACCAACCCACGAGAAGCTACTGGCAAGCTTTCTCACATAACTACTTTAGCCGATTCTTAGACTCGAACCAATGCAGACAGAGGTGAGACGGCAGTGATCCATAACGGACCACTCGGCCACTCGTTTTTTTATAAGCAAATGTACAAAATTTGAGGAAAAATAACAATTGGTGCAATGGCACATAGCACATATATCAGAAACATACTAATAGCATCTCCTTTTGCCACTGTTACAGGTGGTTTCATGTTGGTTAAATGTTTCCATGTTTCGAAACAAAAGCTGGGGAAAGCATTTTTCTCCCACGTCGCGTAGCCGCTCAGATCAAACTGGACCTATTAATATAATAAGGTGTAGCAGATGTAAGGAATTTTGATTAATCATATAAGCATTCCATCAGATATTGAGTACAATGAAGAGGATTCCATCGATTGCTGAATATTGTATAATGATATACCAGAATTCATAGCCAGCTTTGAAGTGGGCTGTCTTTGTAACCTATCCCAAATCTGAATTATGTCGATCTCATTGCAAAACTGTGTCCACCATTTGTAATGATCATCTTTATTGATAGTATTATTATCACGCATAAGGCATTCAACATTGTCTAATGTCCTTATTGGGTTATCGACAGGTTCATATATATATATATATATATATATATATATATATATATATATATATATATATATATATATATATATATATATATATCACATAATTTAATTATCAAAGTTCTAAATCAAAATGTGAAAGTAACGTACAGCATTTTGAAGTGAATTAAAAATAAATTAAAAGAGTTCTATTGAAGTTTCGAAAGAATGAAAAGTTCTTTATAAACTTCTGAACCGGAAACTGTCTGGTCCACCTAGATTCGTGACTTTGTCAAGATGCCATCTTCCAGTACAACTTAGAATAATTAAAAAATAATGTTATAGTCCAAAATAATGGCCACTTTTTTTTTCCACTGAACAGTCCAAACAAATGTCTCCCCTCTCGAATAATATCTAGGTACAACTTAAGACACGCTTGCAGACCTATGAAAGGAACCATTAATTAAATTAGTAAACCCTCTATCCATAGTTAAACACTTACGTGTGATTATATTTGTCTGCTGATATTGATCAGTGATGCCTAAATTACAATTATTTTATTTACTAGTTGATTTCCTTCAGGACCAGTGTGATGATTTACTTATTGTTGTGCATCAACTTATGTTCATTGCGCTATTATTAATCCTCTACGCATGCATGTGCACTCAAGCGAATCAATAATTAAGAGAATAGTTATTATTAAATTTTAAGAGACTTGGACTTGGGTGCCAGAAAACGCTCCTTAGAGACCTCTTCAAATGAATAAGAGAGCTTGGTACCTAAATTTTAATATTTGTATAATCTATTTATAGGTCTCTTTAAATTCATTATTAAATTAGCTGCACTATTGCCAACGGAAGATAACTCTAATTATATTCGGGAGCTCTAACATTTAAAGAAGGCTCTCTCTCTCTCTCTCTCTCTCTCTCTCAGTATGGAAATTTCCACTTGATTTAGAGAGGTTAGCAATTAATTTTATAGATATTAAAAAATATCAATTGAGTGCTGCAACTGTAACGCTAAATCAGTCTTCTCATGGTATGGTTCTAGTTTATGATACACTCACACTTAATTTTCAAAGGTCTGGCCCATATTTTCTCGAATGTACAAGTAGAAAGTAATGTATTAAGAAACCATTTTTAATGTATTTTTAAAGTCACTCCATGTCATTCCAACAACAACCATCATAATATTAGCAAATGTGTTATAAATATAATGAGAGAGAGAGAGAGAGAGAGAGAGAGAGAGAGAGAGAGAGAGAGAGAGAGAGAGAGAGAGCGGGAAATAGGGGATGGCAATGACTGTACTATATATGAAATTATAATGAATAAAAAATGCTCTATGAGCTAGCACGTGTTTTAATGATTGATGATTTAGAATTAAGTATTTACTACCGAAAGAAACGTTACAGTTTTATATTAAGTGTTTGCAAACCAATTTTAATTCATTTTAATGTAGAATTGGTCATAAAAAATAATTTCTTGTCATAATGTTGCATGGATAGCAGATTCGTAGCTAGAGTGTTTGGCGCCCGGGGATATTATGCACCCCCCCCCCCCTCCTCAACTCTGAAACCAATTATTTTCATCAATAAAATCACCATTACCCGTTACAACCTATTTCAAAGCCCATTTTGGCGCCCCCACTAGTATAGCGCCCAGGGACATATGTACCCCCCTGCCCCCCCCCCCAGATACGCCTCTGATGGATAGGATAGAAGTATTCTATAGTAAACTCTAGAGAATTAGTGCCCTATCATTAGGCTATGGGGACATAACTCTCTCCAAAATAGCGTTCAAAAGATAATCACCATAATACTCAAATTTGCATCTTGTAGTCTACATGCTAAATATCATAAGAACAATTTGTATCAGTAACTCAGTCTACACAAAGAATGTAGACCAATAAATTGAGTGCATGGACTGCGCAACGTTTAGCTGAATATGACAGATAAAACTACTTAATAAAGCGGTAAATAGGTGACCGTTTTATTTGGATTATTTGCCAGGTTTGTGTGCAATACACTGGCACTATCGTGTGAATTTTATTTTAAACTAACTTTTCAAACATTTCTAAGAATGAAAGGAGAACATACCCCAAACAATGAGACATAAGCGGTTTACTATGAACGAATCGACGTCTAGTGTTTATGGCGGTGTTCAACATTGCAGGCTGCAATAAACTGATGCTACAAAGATTATTTTTATTTTAAATGGACTGTTCCATAACTGGTAAGAATAAAAAAGAATGTACATTAAAAGATATGCCATAAAGATTTATCTAACATGTAATCAAGGGCATGCATCAGCGTGATGTACAGAACTACGTTTGCTGTGCACGCTGATTAATTTTCTATATTTTCCCCTAAATCTCATGTTTCTTAACATCTCTAAGAAGATATATAATTTTCTACCCACTGAAGATTATAGGCATGGCTTTAAAACATAAAATGGACTCACTGCAACTCTGTGTCAAGAATGAGTAATTACAGCCATGAATATTTGTGACAAATAAAACCTTGTGTGCATGTACAGGCACATATGCCCCGAACAAAGTTACTCAAAAGGTTTGGTAATGGCATATAGTGGTTATCTCCAGTCATTTTGTTGTCAACTGAACTGAACAAGATGGCAGACAACATCATTAAATAATTCACTCCACTATATTGTCAACATAGAAAATTCAGATACTTTGAATCAAGTATTCATTGATGAGTTACTATTTCTTGTTCATATTACGATTGCTACACATAATCAGACAATTGACCCATGCAAACATGACCTTCATATGGAAATATGAGATGAATGGAATTTAAGAATATTAATGTCTGAGTTATGGTCCTTTAATGAGAATATTAATGTTAGAGACTTGGGCCTTTAATGACAAATTTGATGCCTGAGTTATGGACCTTTACTGAAAATAATAATGTATAACATAGACCTTTAATGAGACAATTAATGTCTGAGTTATGGTCCTTTAATGAGAATATTAATGTATGAGACGTGGACCTTTAATGAGAATCTTAATTTTAGAGTCGTGGATCTCTAATGAGACAATTAATGTCTGAGTTATGGTCCTTTAATGAGAATCTTATGGTCTGAGTTATGAACCTCTAATGAGAATATTATTGTCTGAGTTATAGATCTTTAAAGAGAATAGTATTATCTGAGTTACGAACCTTTTAATGTAGACACTTGCATTTTGCTGAATCTTTCGACCTAATTAGTCTTGCAAACTAACGAATTGTCATGAAACCTGCTATATATACTCTCATCATCATCATTTATGCACATAAACAAATAATTTACTGTGAATTTACTATTTTGTTTCCTGTGTGCCAGTTTCTGTGAATTATTCTTTGGTTGGCACAACTTTAGATTTAATGAGCATTTAATGAGCATTTAATGAGCATACAATGAGCATTGGCATTTCTATGAAATTGGATCCCTGTTTCTTGCCATAATGGTAAATACACCAGTATTTTCTAAATTTGGCATATCCACAAAAACACATGAAGTCATAAAAGTTCCCATTCTTATTACTGTCGCTATTACGTTTGGTTTGGCCCTTTAACTATGTACCAGAAAGTAAACCCAACTAGTTTAATAAAAATCTAAAGGTTATTTTTGTAATGTACAAAATCAAATTTTAGAAACATTATTGTGAATTAAATCCCAAATAATCCAAAATATCCATCGCAAGTTCCAATGTATAGAATATTCCAAATGAATTCAAGTAAACCTGAATGGCGTCATGATTCAGTAGTACAATCCAGAATGTCTTTAAATGAATTCACAAAGATCCACAAATAATGTGTTAATCTATTGAAACAATTAGTAATTCAAGTAAATAATTTAAATATTTCCTCTCCAATTATGTCTTAAAACAACTACTGATTCTGATCAAACAGGATTCTCTGACAGTCTGATTCAAGATTTAATAGAATATCTTGGAAAACAAATCATTCAGATGAAATATTACTCCAACTCGTAAACAAAGTTAAGCATCAAACTCAAAAAGCTATGTCGTTGTTGTTGTTATAGGGTTAAACGCTTTTTTCAGCAAAAGATAGGCTTTACATGGCGGTCAGAATAAATAGTGGAGGAATAATCCGGGAAAACCCCAGAAAGAACCACCGAACCATTAGAAGCTACCGGCAAGCTTCCTCACGTACCCACATTTACCGCGCCGGAGACTCGAACCCACGCAGGCAAAGGTGAGATGGCAATAATCCGTAACGACGAGCGCTTTAGACCACTCGCCCCCACCCAACTCCAAACAAAAATCAATATGTCAATATGTTGTCTAAAGGCACAATTTACAATCATGACAAAAACAGAATGCTAAAACTTCATCAATGAAAGCTGACACCCGTAAGAATAAATGAATTGTACTATCTGAACTGGGTATATTTAAAAAGACTTACCCAGTATGCGTACTGGCATCACAACTTAGCAACTACTCATGCAGTTTTAAACTTGAGTGCCTTGAAACTTTGAATTTTATGGTTATCATAAAATAAATATTTTCAGACTATTTTGCTCTCATCCTTTATTTCTTATATCATATTTTATTTATTTCATGCTGTGTATATCACAATCACTTTCATACCAATATATTTCAAACTGCAAAGACTTATTGTACTCAAAATAACACAACGTTTCGAATGCAACACGTCTAGCAGTTTGAAAAAGAATAAACCTTGACATATAATATGATCATATAGTAATTATTTCGCTGTTTAACGTACATAGTATCCTTTTAAATTGGATTGCCTCCACCATTTTGTCCGAAATACAATGGACCCTTTTTACACGGTTTGGGTAAATTCGCATTACAAATCAAAAGAGGCAACTCATGAAATCAAAACAATGCCGCAAGAACAAAGTACTAAAACTATCTGATATATCCGTCAAGGTGTAGATACGGTTAACATATCGGAACTACTGATTTTTTTTACCAGTCCACAAAATAGCGAATTGAAATGACAAAAGCGTTTGGATACACTGGCATTTTACAAAGCAAAGACTACGCAACTTTGTATAAATTACTTTGACAGGTCATTTGGTCGGGGAACTCTTCCATCACTTGTCTGAGAAATGGTCAGTTTGGTTTAATTTGGTTTTCTGATGTTTAATGCGATTTTGCACCACATGATAGACTATTCATGACAGACAGTATTTTTGGTACAGGAAAAACCCAAGAAAAATTAGCGACCTCCTTGAAACTACTGGCGAACCTTCTCACATACCCTAGAAAGTATATTTTTTTCACAAAACATTAGCATTGAGGTATATGGAAAACAATATGTACCGTGATAAATACAAGACTAAGCAATTAAGCAAAATAGGGTTGGGGTTGCATGCAAGACTAAGAAATTAAACTAGAGATGGGGAGGGGTTGCATACAAGACTAAGCAATTACACAGAATATTGGGAGGGGTTGCATACAAGACTAAGCAATTACACAAAATAAGAAGAGGGGTTACTACATGAATAAGCAATTGCATAAAATATGGAAGGGTTGTATACAAGACTAAGCAATTACACGGGGTTGAAAACAAAAATTCACTGTAAAAAGTAGGCTGATAAATCAGTCCGTCACCTGTGATGATGTTGATTTTCGGGATATTATCCATCAGTATCAAGGCAGATTGAAGAAGGGGGGAGTTTGATTTATCAGACTAGTATCAACGTTCAACACCTAAAAGGAGCAGAACATTATAGAAACAAGAGCGTTATGGAGAAAGAAAATACATACCCATGTTCACTTAATGTTTTTAATGTATTCCATTTTTCAAGGCATTTCATCAAAAGTACTGAAACTAGATACCAACATTATCATAGCTATTATAATAAATAAACAAAAAGAACAGAGGTAATGTGACACCAAAAAGGGACATAACCCTGAATAACTGAAGCACACCAACAAATTACCTCCTATTGTTCACTTAAATTTATGCAATGTCTGATAAACGGTCAGAAAAATTCGAAAACTGGTAACAGATAGTAAACAATAATGAAAGTTTGAAATATTTATGTCAGAATAGGACTGAATACTGGCAAAATAAATTAAATTAAATGAAGAAAAAAAAGAAACAAATGCACATATTCACCTGAAATTGATTCAAACACTGTTGATAATAAACCAGAATTGTTCATTCCTTTTCTTTGTGGAACATTTGTATCCCTAATAAAATTAAATACATCTCCTTTACACGTGAATTTTATCCCGCCTGTATACTACAGTGCCATCTTAAGAAACATAATCACATAATCTCTGTACATCTCTGTTAAGAAAGAAATGTATTATTATATTATCTGGGAAACCATACATAAACATATACATGTACATATATAATATCAAATTAACCAACATAAACACACTGTTCATTGTTCCTTACTGAGCTTTATTATCTTATCTGCTTTTCAACATTTAATCACATGCTGTAATAAAAAATACAAACAAGTTTTATGGTGTACAGTTTAAGAACAGAAATAAAAATATACAGTGGAACATTGCATATTGGTCACCTGCCTTAATAATAATACTTTCATCTTCGGCCAGGGTCTTATTTGCCTTTCTCATCATTATGTACATTTAACATACATCTGCTTTATCCAGCTAAACAATTTCTACAACCACAAATTACTGCTCATGAGAGATTGCACTGGAATTAATTGCTGACCATAAATGTAGTTATAACCATAGCAACAATGGTGGACAAGGGCAGAAAATGTGGTGTTATGCCTCTGAAGCATTTTCTTTTTAATAAATGCATATTAAAACTGTTCAAAGAACACTGGAGAATACAATTTCCAACGAATTTTTAAATTGTTTTCAGACCCCCTGACACTCCTATGGTTACGGATATTACCCTTCCTATCTCACAATGCATTCTTCATTTCTCCCAAGTCAATGAAACTTTTCTACACGCTTCCAAAACGTTCTTTGTTGCTAAAAAAAACCACATAACCTTTGGTAGTGATATATAAGCTGACATTCTTTCTAAATGTGATTCCAAGTAGCAACTTTAAAATTGTAAAAACATTTAAGAAAGCATGATAATTACAGTGTTACCCCACTATTCATCTTTCGTTATAACACAAATTCGAAAAACACGGAATAACACGATTGTGGCTTGGTTCCCGAAATTTTCACATGCATGTATTCTTTCTCGTAGACATGAAATAATTTCATTCTTAAATGTACGAAAAATAACCTGTATAATGTTTCTTATCCTTTTTCTGAAGAGATCGCGTAAGAATTCTGATATAAGACGACCGTGGAGTGGTCCAGAAATTTCATATACAAGTATTTTTCCTGAAATATATCTTTTAGCGGCAACTTGAATAATATATAAACCCCTTCATCAAAGAAAGCAGTGAAATCCTTAATATGCAGGGTAGTGTTGTTGTTTTTTTTACAAAATTCCTAATTACCTCAAAACTTCCAATAAATTGTATCGATGTATTAGCATAACAATTGGAAAACACTCATAACACACTGACAAACACAAAGACACACACACAGAGGTACACAAACACAAAGACACCTGGTTTTTTGTCTGCAACGAGATCCCCTATTATTATTCCACATTTATTATATTATACCATATGTAATTCCGTTTACATTGAACTCAATAAGTAAAATTTTAACGTTACAGTTTTGTAAGTTCGTATAAGTGTTTTATAGAATATTGCTCGTGAATATTTTTAGATGCATCAAAAGGAAACCTTTGCAACGTGTAGCATATGCATCTATAATTTGACCACACACCCACAAATAGAGAGATTTATTGTGTTTGGATTGTATTTGGGCGTAAGCAGAATAGTTGCGGCAATATTCTATTACCTGAAGTTTGCACCCAAATTCTAAAGACAGTAGTAAAGTTTGAGAAATTTGTAGACATACTTAACATGACAGATCCGTCTTCTTGATTTTAAACACTAATTGTATTGATATCCTCAGAATCAGTGCCTTGATCATAATATTTATCTTCCAATTTCTGGAAACCTCCGTTGCTTTTGAGAATCCATGATCGTCGTTCAAAAATGTTGACTCCGTATGACAGGATACAAACGGTAAAGGTCGTTACCAGGGCGCTAGAGAGCGATCAAGGGCCCTGGTGAAAGAAACACCCGGGCATATCCTCGTTCTTGTTCAAACAAACACATAATTTATAAAATTGTAAGTGTTGTTCGGTCCGGGCACCCAGTAGTAGTGGTATAGGTGAGTCTAGGTGAGCAAGGAACCTTTTTAGAATACTACTACTGGGGAATGGCTCACATGTTTGGGCGGGGGTATGGATCACTTGTTTACTGGTGGTGGTTCTTGTTCACTTGTTTTTGGTGATGGGGATCTGATTCACTTCTTTTTCCTTGGGGGTTCTCTCTCACTCTATTTTTTTCTTCTGCGTGCGATAATGTCTATATGGGAGGGTGTGAATACCATCACACTTAGAGGTGTGTTTGTAGTATGTAGTATAGTGAAGAGATGTCTCGAAGAGCCACCGAAGGTGTTATCCCTGGAATATGGGGAAGTTAGGTCTGAGTGAGAAGAGCCCTGATCCAGAGTGGAGATTAAATGAGAAAGAGTCTCAGACATGATAGAAGAGTGCGATAAAGTTGATAGCCTAATCAAACAGTGATCGAGTTATGTGCCAGAGATGCCT
Source organism: Unio delphinus (assembly GCA_029339505.1). Classification (NCBI taxonomy): domain Eukaryota; kingdom Metazoa; phylum Mollusca; class Bivalvia; order Unionida; family Unionidae; genus Unio; species Unio delphinus. Next base: position 7,641,392 of record JAQISU010000057.1, on the reverse strand, counting down.
TATTCTGGGGAGAGCGAGGAGGAGGAGGAGGACGACGAGGAGTGGGTGAGGCGTAATCACGGTCATGAAATAAATTGAAGCGTTTTCATTTGACAAAACCTCAGCGAAATGAGTTTGATTACTCGATGAATAAGGTGACTCGAGTGCAGTTGATGGATCGTGCACCATTCATCAAATCTGAATACATGTTTAAACGTATTTTGGAGAATATGGGTCATTATGAACATATGGCAAATCTGAAAGTGTTTCTAGGAAGAGTTTGATAGAGGAGTACTATATAAAACATCGGAGCCCCTATCTTTATCAGGAAGGCGGTAGGAATCCACAAATTGAAGTGTTCAGGATAGTCAAACCATTTATGATGCGATATTTTCTTTCCTTGGTCCAGAGCACTTTTCAATTCAGAAGACGCCCTGGCTTGTTTTTATTTTGTAATTCTGTTCATAAAGAGACCCTTGAATGGGTTTTCCTGAGGGAGGGTATAGGTGGAATGGTTTTTTGAACGGTATTTTCGGTACAGTTGGTTGTGTTTTTTTTTTTTCAAAAGTGGATTTTTGTCTGCTGATTCTAACGCGATCTCCTACTTTCAATTTGGAACTAAACCGAATTGCCTGTTGTTGTTGAATTTTGGAGGAGGCTTCTGCGGGTGCCATGCGAATGTTTCGATGCCAAATATGATTGAAGTGGTCCACGAGGTCTGGAAGTAATCTAACTATCGGTGAATATCGGTGAGTATTATCGCGCCTGAATCTTTTCCACACTCGTTGTTTGATAATTCGGTTAAATCGGTAGACGACAAAGGTCTTGAGAGGATTATGAGTGATGTACATGGTGATATCATTTTTTTAAGATAATGTGAGACGGTTTTGTTATAAAATACGTTCCCGTGATCTGCCCATAGTTTATGATGGTTTCTTTTATGGGCGATTGAATCGAGCGCCTCCAAGATCGAAGTTACTTTTTTTGTTGTGGAGAAGAATATCCCAAGCATAGTTACTGAAGACATCGACCGTCATGATATAATGGAAACGATCATTGTAGCTGCTATAGTCTGTCATATCGTCATGCAAATCTCTTGCATGCAGGTTTATGCATTTCCTCTGCGACATCTTCTGATGAACTGTGTGATCCGATGACTGTAATCCCGATTCCTAACTTACATTTAGTGGCAATGATGACTCGCATGTGCACTCGGTTTACAGGTTCTCTGAAACCTTTAGGCTTGAATTCCCTCAGCATAAATCGATCGCATCCTCATTTATAGCTGAGATTATTTCGGTAACAAAAACCGTGATGCATACCGATGGCATCGACGGTGTTGTAGGGTTCCAGACCTGGCAGAGTTTGATAGGCTTCATCAAATTGTTGTTCTAATGGTTCCACGGCAATGTGTATTTATGTCCTGGTGTACTTATGTCCATTCCTCTCAAGATCTGAGATGTTTTTCGATGAGAGCATGGACATTTATATTTCGTCTGATAATTTATTGACTTTACAGTTTCCCACGCAAAGATTTCTTTCAACGCGAAGATCCTCGCAGCTCCTATCGAAGTCGCAGTGTCTGCAAGAGTGCATCTTGTATGCAAAGTCATGCGTTTTTAGAGCCTTGATGCCTGCCTTGAATATAGTCAACGCAGTACCACTCGCAGGTGCTATCGTCGATTTTCGGAGGTTTCTCTAAGCGGAAAAATCTTTAACAGGTGGAGATATGCCGAACAAATCAAACTACTATACATTGTGTATATGAGAATCGTTGACAAGGGCGCTCAGTGTGTACCGTGTCAATCGTAATAATTTTGGAGATTCACGATGCAGCTCGCGGCAGGTCTGGTCTGTTCAGGAAGATGATCTTTGTAAAGGACTCGTCGGAAGATAGGAGAGACTAAGAGATGCTCAAGATCAGAGCTGCTTAAGACTTTATTCATGCCTTTACCATGTGTGGTGTCTGGCAGCTGAAGTATTTTTCCGATGTCGAGCAATTCTAGTAGTAAGGTTCCGGCGATGCCTTGTTTGGCAAACTTTCGGGGATAAGTTCAGAACGCGTTCTTTCCGAACTGCCTTTTGTTTAGCCACGGCGCTGGCATGATATCGTGTCGGCATAAACCAATCGGGTCCGACGAAGGTGGAGAATTTGAATAGATACAGGCAGGTATTTAATGAATGGCAGCCACTATGATTTTTCTGCTGTGGGGATAGTGTAACATCCACTGGACGTACGAGATGATGACGTTATCTGAAATGCTATTTTTCTCTCGTAGTTTTAGTTTTAACATTTTGATATATTGTGGAGGAGGTGACGATAACTCGTTTTCTACATGTAGATGCAATGTTGTTAGGAGAACCGTTTCCAAGTGAATCGGGACAGCGTCGTTTCAAGCTCGAGTATATGCGTGGTATATGTTGTGATTTTAGGCATCGAGAGTGATAACAGCGTCATGGCGAATTCTTCATCAGCTAGAGATGCTGCCCTCTGCAGGAATTTAACTAGGGAATGAAGTTTTTTCAACACCAGCGTGTGCATGACATCACAGAAGATGGTGCGGTTATCTCAAAAGGAGGCTTCATAGAGATCTAGTGGCTACCATGCGTCAGAGCATCTTGAGTGGCGAATCACACGTTGTATTTAGGATTACGTGCAAAAGAGAAATTGGTTCTGAAAGTTTGTCCATTGAGTGGAGTAGCATCCGGCACAGCTGCCTAAGTATTTATGTTTCAGGCTTGAAGCCAACCGCACCTCCAAATGCAGTGTCTCTAAACCACGACGTGTTGGTTGCTTGCGAAATCATGTAGTCATCGCAGTACATGGTAAGGTTTAAGATGCTGATGTCTTAAGGTACATATCAATTTATTTTGAACACGGTTTAATTGTTCGGTTGACATTGTGCGAACTTAAAAAAGATCATCCATTATTTTGGAGTGTGATCTACGATACAGCATTGTGTGGATTACCTTTATCCAAACGCAATATGTATACACTGACATTCAGCAAAGCCTTATGGGTTTCGATCTTTCTATTGGTGTTACCTTTGAGATTCGTGATGTTGCTGTACTGATACTCCACGTGCTCGTACACTGTGGCGAAGTCAACCACGGGAGTATCGTCTTTAAGACGGAGATAAACGGGAGTGAATCTGGAATATATGATGTTATGCTACATGATAAAAAAAAAATCACCATGATCGTTTTAAGCCATACCCGGACATGATGCAGCTGAATGCGTGTTTTTCACATTTCTGTACAGGTCTTGTAATAATTATAAAAATTAGGAATTTCTATAGCGCCTAATTTTTAGAAGCTCCACGCACTTTACAACATCTATCACGATATAACCACACTACAAAAAAAACAAAACAAAAAAAAACATGAAATTGGAAAATATAAAAACATGCTGAATGCATATAAGATACAAAACATTATTAGATCTCTAAGTTTGTTCCTGCAGTCAAGAAAGGTGAGTTTTAAGAGTACTCTTAAAAGGGACCAATGTGTCTTTGTGTCTAATTTCAATGTGGAGTTCGTTCCACATCGCCTGGCCCTCGTATGCAAACGAACGTTGTACATATGCCTTCTTTTTCATAGTGGGTACACTTGGTATACGATTGTCAGAAAAGGAGCGTAAGTATCTTGCTGGTGTGTACACATGGGTGAAGCCGGATAGGTATGTTGGACTGGAGTCTTCTGTGAAACGTAGCAGAGAAAATAAATCAAGGACGGTGAGGACTGTAATCTTTCCACTATCCAAAGCAGAGAGAATGTCATTAAATACTTTCAGAAGAGTAGTTTAAGTACTGTGGCAAGGGCGATATGCAGACTGTACATTGCTTAAAAGACTGTTTGAATTCAAATGAGATACAAGTTAGGTAAGAACAACTTTTTCTAAGATTTTTTTTACATGAATGGGAGAGACTTTACAATGGCCGTTTTGAAAAATCATGGGAATTCCCGGATGAGAGAGAGAGAGAGATATTAAGAACATCAGCTAGTGAGGGCAATATTGGGTCTAAGCACTCAAGCAGCAGTGATGTTGCAACTGGATCAAGTTCACAAGACTTTGGTGCATTCTTCATCACGATTGTCCGTACTAAATCAATAGAGACAGGTTAAAATGCTCCTAATGGTTGTCGCTGAAATTCTGTATCATAACTGTATGGCAATAGAAATTGTTTTGTCAAGCGAATCTCTAATGGTTTGCACTTTGTTACGGAAGAAATTTTCAAATATGTCTGGAAGGTCTACTTGAGAGAAGATAGTTGGAAGTGGTCTACATTTGTTCCTTGACATTAGTTTGTTAGTTATCTCGAGGAGCTCATTTCAGATGGAACTCTCCGTGACATTAGTATTGTAATGGGATAATTTTGCTAAATGGACTATGTTTGTGGCGTTCTTCTTAGCGGCTACATAGATTTGTTTATAAATAGTGAGTCTGGTGGAAAGCCTCTCTGCTTTCCGGCGATGTCTTTCAGCAGTGCGAAGCTGGTCCCTAACACTGATATACAATGGAGAACACTTTATTGATACTCTGCATTTGGTGGCTGTGGCATCTTTATCAAGCGTTCAGTAGGCAGTTATCCAATTGTTCTGCTGTAGGATGCAAGTAAGTTGTTAGGTTTTCTTGGATGTCATGCATTAATTTGGTTCTATTTAACATACGGAGGTTTCTCTTAGTAGCAAATAAAGGTGGCGGGTTAGTGATTGATACGTCGAAATGGCATGAAATGCAGAGGTGATCCGATGCAAGTTCGTGGGATACAAGGGTGGATTGCAGAATATTAACATCAGGTCTATGAAGAAACCAGTCTGAAATGTGACCAAGTTTATGGATGGGTTGAGTAACTGACTGTTTAAGGTTGAAAACATGAATGAAATCTAGGAGTTTTGTCGTTTATGGGTTTCCATGACAGTCAAAGTGAAACGTGAAATCTCCAAGAATGATTAGGTTGTCACCTGTCGAATTTCCATACTCCAGAAGATTCGGAAACTGCTCCAAAAAGAAAGATTCAGTCAGCTTGTTTTTCTACCAAGAAGAGGGCCAAAGAGACAAAAAAAAATGGACTGACCTTTGTCCCAATGTGAGTGTGGTTTGGACTAGTTTTAACGATGTGTGGCAGAAATTGAAAGTTGTGGTTGGGTTAAGACGTTTGACCATGGAGTTCTTTGTGATGACAGCAATTCCGCCTCCGCGGAAGTGGTGGGGAAACGACTTGACAGAGTAGCCAGTGGATGTTATATCCGCGCACTTGGGCTCATCGCTTTATGTTTTACCCATGTTTCTGTCAGGAAATAAACGTCTATATTCTGATCGTTTATACAATTATCTATTATGTGCGCTTTTCCGGTGGTCCTGCTGATTGAGCAATACGTAGTGGTTTCTATTGGACTTTGACACAAATTATGACGATTTTATAAGGATTTGAATCAGGTTATCTAGATTAAAGGCCGAAGTTTTTAAATTTTGAACGGAGAGGACGAAAGGGAGATAACTGAAATTATGCTTCCTGTTCTATGCCGACCAGCTTTGAAACACCGTTATTTTCTCGCTTTCGTTTACATGCAAGTATTGTTTAATGTAGTCCCAGTTCGTTTAGTCTAGATCACAATGCAGTGTGTAGAACCAATTAGTGGTCATTTAAAGTCATTAATGAGTGTCCATCATAGCATAAACGGGTTGACTGGCGATCACGTGATGCAATTTTGATTAAGAAAAACAAAAAAAGTTGTAGCAGCGCAGCAAGACAGCGGAGAAAAATTATAATTGTTCTCGTTGCCAAAACAAGGAGATAAAGAAATATACGAACTGAACAGCAAATGCATGATGAACACAATAGCACAGACGAAGACAGACAACAAGCACATGGAAAACGAAACAAATAACGGAACATCTGCATCAAGTTGGTTAAGTGATAACGGCCATCTTGGGTTTTTAATGTGGGTGGAGGTGTGTCTGTTGGTTGTGATCAATCCGGAGATTGCGGAGGCTATGTCGATAATGTTGTATCCACCAAGAGAGCTTGTGATGGTCTCTCGCTGAGCTGAGGCCCATTACAAAAACCTATTGTTGCTGAAGGTGAAATTGAAGATAAGCTGTTACAGATTTAGGCGAATATGGTAGCGATTTTGTTCGACGACTCCTAGTCCAGTTCTAAAGGAGGATTATACCTCACGCTGGAGGTGACCCACCTTGAGTCAAACAGGTGCGTATTATCTTCAATGTCGTCTATATAAAGTCTTCCTACAAAATGCAATACTGATCGAAGGTGAAGAGTTTTTGGTCCACTAGACGATTGACAATGTCTACTATCTAATTATCGTTGTCCACGCCGACCTTACACGCTTGTATGAAAGTGTCGGATCTCCTGGACCTGTTACAGCATGCTCTCTTTTTGAGGTCTAGTTTTATGTCTTGCTGAAGTACCATATATGATAGTGATGTCAGTCATGATATGAAATGTTTTCATGAGCATAAAACAATCGCTGGTTCTGTATGGGACAGGCTGAATGATGTCATTGAGTGTGGCAAGATTGCGCTAGATAAATTGCTCGAGCCATTAAGGATCTGTTTTATATGGCTGCTTCTCAAGCCTTAGTTTTTCTCGGAGAACATGGCGTGTATGATATACTAACTCCTCTAGGAAATTTTGTTGGCGTTGCTGAGTAATTTTTAGTGTGGACAGGAGCTGCTTTTTCTTGACATCTTATGTGGTTTTGGCTTCGTCAAGTTAGATCAGGAGGGGCTTGAATAATTATCGGGCTATATCGCGATGAGAAGATTGTTGTCCCAATTTTTCCTACGAGGAAACATTGACGAAGTGCCACCCTCTGGTTCTTACTATTCTTGACGACCTCCTAGCGCTGACGACTCGTAGCTGCTTGTCCGAACGACATGGTTATGCTAAACAAGCAGGTAAAATTCGTCAAAGCCTTTGCAATAACGTTCCGGTATGGTCTTCGCATTGTGATTAAATGTCATTGAATCGTATTTGGTGCCCGACGTCGCTGAGACAAAGCAGTCTTTGAATTTGAAAGCGGAGATTCGGCGACACTTGTCTCTCGCGATGGCATTGATTTCTCATTTGTTCAGTCAGAAGAGGCTGGTACAACGCTTGTGTCGCGACAAGGACAAACACTCGCAGATATTAATCATGATGTCTGGGTCGATATTATTGTCGTCAAACAAAATGATCTTGCGCAAATCTCAGTCCAAGTCTTCCATGGGCTGAATCTCTTATGGACCAGCGATCGTGAATACCTCTTTACCACCATGGTGTCTCAAAACTCGTGAAAGTGCGGCGTTTGTCCTGATGTGGATTGAGCGTCTACCGGATGACTCGATCGTACTTCAGCGAGCTATTCAGAAGCATGTTCATGAGTATTTGGGTTTTGCCACGACCGGTGAGACACACAATCATTTAAAGCAGTTAGGCATCAAAACACGATGCGGATGCTCTGGGGAGTTTTCCTGTGTGTTCACGTCAGAAATTATACTGTCTGCCGACCACGTGGCCCATTAAAAATAACACTCAAGCGATCTCCTACCTGGATCACCTTTTCCGCCTCGATCAAAGACGTCTCTAAACTATAGTCGCTCAATCAGGTACTTTCCCGCAAATTCTTTTGAATCGATGACCAAGAAGAAATAAACAGTTCGTCGTCAATCCCCTACTGATCTCCAAAATAGCCTCACAACACAACATCAATGTGATGTATTACCAACACCATTTCGTTTAGATAAAAAACTTTAGCCAGCGATGTCAATCTCAGAATACCTAGCATATGAAGCATGGCTGTTTCGGCTACCGCTGATTACTATCATTTTCTCAATCTGTCAATTTCAGCAACATCTCGCTTTGGGATACTCCTAAGAACTACAAGAACATACATCATTTACATGTCACACGAGGGAAGACTACAATTCAAACACTATCACAAAAATCATACTCACACACGTTTTACATCATCTATGACTCAGACACCACTCTGGAAACGGTACAGTAACATTCTCTCAATCCATGGCATTCATTCATTCAAGTAGAGCAAAAGCATATCCCTTGCGCGATCGGCTAAAAACCTTCTGATCTGCGGATGAGCGTTTGTCCTAATATCATCAAAGAGGAAAGGACTGCGTTATATGGTTCTTTGAGCAAATTGTCAATTAATGACAACGTATCATGGACCTGCAAAACAATCCAGCACCCCTAAATTAAATAAACCTCACCTCCTCACAACGTCAACAGCACAAAATAGCACAGCAATGCAACATCTACGAAAAGTACTTGCTCCCTCATGATCAAAACGTTAGAGATCATTGTCATATAGCTGATCACTATCGAGTCGCCGCTCACGCTCACTGTAATCTACGCATCAACGATCCAGACTTCCTTCAAATTGTTGCTCATAATCTACGGGGCTATGATTTTCGTTCTACCAACGCAGCCCTCAGTCATTCCCGAGTCATTGCACATCAGTCTGAAGTAGGAACACGCATCCAATGTATATCCAATAATTTTGAAACATACACGTCGTTTTCCATTGGTCCCTTTCGTTTCATCGATTCGTTCTAGTTTATGGAGTCGTTGATAGAAGAACGTGCTAAAACCTGTCTCAAACTCGTGCATCTCGAAAAGGATTTTGGAGATCGTTCTCCTCTCGTCCAACAAAAAGGAGTTTATCGTTACGAGTAAATCGATGCGTGGTCCAGATTCGATGAAACATTCTTCCTTCTCTGGAGACACTTTATTCTCAATAGTATCAGCATGAAAACAAGATATGGAATGACCTCGGATGTTACACTGTCGGCGATTATCATGATCCGTACCTAAATATAGAAGTACTTATTCATGGATGTCTTCGAAAAAATCATATGCATGTGCCTCAATCATTATCATCTCAATCCACTCTGGTATTTATACTCGCCAGGGGTCTCCTATGATGCCCTTTTAAAATGAGTCAACCTGAATTCTTCAAAGATCCAGACATATTCATGTTCGAGGAGGCATCTGCATCATCAGTCAAACTCATTTCCTAGCCAATGCATATCCATGGAAAACATGCGACGCAGAAAGAAAAAGAAATAGAAATCATCAATAACTCGACGACGACGAGATACGCTCGTTCCCAATGATGCTTTCGTCAGCATGAAAATTTTTAACAAAGAACACATCTCATACTCGATACACTCCTCTATGTCGATCATGTCGTTCTCGACCTCACCAAAATGCTCATGCTCGATTATCAAAACGACTTCATTAGACAATACTACGGAGATAAAGCCAGATTACGCATGATCGATTCCAACTCTGTCGTCTACGAAATTCACCCCGGACGATGTTGATGTAGATCTCTATCGACATTGATATCTCTTTGATCTTTGCGATTATCCAAAAACAAACCAATTTCACTGTCGAGATAATAAAATGAATCACAGAAAGTTCCAAGATGAAACTTGTGGCATACAAACCACAGAATTCATTGGACTTCGATCCCAAATGTACTGCTTTACACTCAAGGATGATACTATAAAGAACAAGGCCAAAGGTGTCAACAAACCAGTAAACGGTCACATTGCCACCATCAATTATTACATTCAGTCCTAACAGGACATCTCAAGCTCTACTCCATGAGAACCTTCTGATCGCAATGACATCAACTCTCCAACCTACTCATTAAAAAGGGAGACTATTATCCTTCGACGATAAACGCTACTTCAGCGATGTTATTCACACCCTCGCCCAGTTAAATTATCTCACGCAGTAAAAACAAAAGTGAGCCAGAACCCCCAAAGAAAAAAAATGAGTCACAACCCCCATCACCAAACAATGAGCCAGAAACCTCACTAGTAAACACGTGAGGCATAACCCCATTCCCCAGTAGTAGAGTTCGATGAGGGTTCCTCACTCACCTAAACCACGCAGTAGTCTATGTAAGCCAGAACCCAGTTTAATTTCTACTACTACTACGGACCCGGGCCTCTGTAATATAACCCATGAATCGATTAACTGTTTCTTGTAACAATGACTTGATAATTAAAGCAGCGAACACTTCATACTGACTAATTTAAATAAGTATGTATAAAATTGGTTATTTCACATTGATCGACACGTTCTGCAAAGTTGGAAAAGAATGGAAGAGATTTATAGTACATACTCGTATACAGTATGGAAATTGTACGCAGCTATGGACCCAGATCTACCATTGCACGAAATCGGAATCTGTAGTGTTGCTTGAAACCAATCAATTGAACAAACACGAGACCCTGATTTGCTGAGGTATTATGTGGCAGTAGATCTGGGTAAATGTTGCTGGCAGATATATACTACTCACAAGCGAGGATATAGGATACACAATGAGAGTTTGTTCCTAGATATGGCGCGGTCATCATGTACAGTAAAATCTTTCACAGTTGACACCTCCATATACAGGAAGAATACAACTTCTTTTATCCTTTGTTCTTTATGTTGTTTTTGTTGTCGTAGGGTTTAACGCCATTTTTCAGCACACGATAGGCTAAACATGGCAGCCAGTATTAAGTGTTCTTTATGGAACGTTTCATTGTATATATCAATTTATTTTCAGCGATGATAAATGAGTACCAACACGTTAATACACGGTATATTTAAGGACCAAACATACTACCTTTATATTAAAAGTATTGCAATTACAATTCAAGATCCTCATTTGTGTCTCCATCCAACTGAATTATTATCAATACACCTTTACCACTCTCATTGTTACTGATGGTATCGAACTGTTTCCTATTATCCTTCATATTAATGTATTTTTTATTGCGAGTGAGTAAAAAAAATGATGTCAGATAGAACAAAAGCAAAGAAAAATATTTTTAAAAAACAACTTTGTAACACCATTTTACCACCCAACCAAACCCTTATTGTGGAGTGATTAATTACATTCATGCTTTTAGTAGCAATCAATTGGCCTTCAATCAATTTTACCAACAGTAAAATGCGCTCTCCTTGCTTTGATTTGTAATTGCGATCACTGCATTTATTTCGTACCCATTTTGATTTGGTTCTGCCGTACTTTGGTTTAGACTTATTCTATGTAGGCTTAGTACTGCACGCAGAGTTAATGTGTTTCCGTCAAGCTCTGCTTTGCTTTTGCAACAACAATGAGATATCTACTTATTTGGATTTACAAATAGAACATACCATGACATATCTCATATGTTTTGTTTCATTAACTGACTGATCGGTTAGTAATTGATTAATCCGTGAATCGATATCTACCGGCCTTGATATTCGGATCTGTTTTCACTAACCCACAGGGTCACCATAGCATCATTTTACATATCCAGGCTAAAGTTCACTCATCCGGCATCCGTCAAACAGATTCCATTTCAGTTCCAGATACAGCATTTACTATGTATTATTCATTATTAACAATTCAAAACAATTGTATTTCACAAACAAGACTATTTAAAAGTTGAAAGTTAATATTCGTATAGTAACTAATGTGTTAGCTAATTGGTTGGTTGGTTCGTTCTTTGAGTATTATTGGTTGGTTAATATTCATATTTAGCATGTTTTCTTTAAATCAAAATATATCTGTGAAGGGAATAACTCATAATTTACTCATCGACGAAAATTAAATTGCTGTCAAAGAGAGACAAATGTGCAGACAAGACAATATATTTCATGCTTAAATATGAAACTTCGTGGCTGACATAGAAAAAAAAACATCCAAAAATGAGTGTGTTTCTGCACAGTAGTAGTGTAATAAGCCATTGAATAATACAAATCTTTGAATGACTTCAAAAATAGAATTCCTGAAGAGACCATATAAATATACCAAGTATCCTGACTGCCTGAACTAATTTACCTATTCCTTTAAAGTAGTTGCTATTTTAGGTAGACAACCTTTAACCTGTATTTATTTGAAAACCGTGCCTGTCATTCAGAAGAGGAAAGGAATTTGTTATTATCTGTGTGTCAGAGCAGAAAATTTAACAAAGAATTTTAATTGGTCTTTCTCTTTTGGTTAAGGTGAGAAGGACAATTTTAGCAGCTATATGAAAAGTACATTGCTTAAATATCTTGGTATATGTGTTCTTTCTGGAATATGGATAGTTTTTCTTATTTGAGAAGGCAGACATATAATGTAAGAACACCATAAGGGATTATTCGTTGTTTAATTATGTTAATTATGTAAGTACCTCTCTCTCTCTCTCTCTCTCTCTCTCTCTCTCTCTCTCTCTCTCTCTCTCTGTGACAATTCTATACAGTTGTACGACATACAATTTTAGATTTGTACCATGGTTCTCATAATTACAGTTACAAACTCTTGCTACCAAAAGTACAGGTTCTCAAGATGCTATTGTGATTAAACTATAATAGCTATATTGGCCTTTATACTTGTTACATTCGCCTTTTCTATAGCGTTTCATAGATTAATTAAATTTCATAGAGACGAACGTTTGCATGGCATCTAGGTTCCTAGAATAGTGTGTGCACAAACGGACATTTTTAATAAATTTACTCGGACATTTTGTGCAATTCACGAAATTCCGTAACATTTTCATAATTTAGCATTGCTTACTCAGGGCCATTTTTGTGTCTTTATGAGAGGGTATCTAGATTACAACTCTCTCTCTCTGTGTGTGTGTGTGTGTGTGTGTGTGTGTGTGTGGCTTTAAAAAAATCCATTCATGCCGCTACGATGTCTGAGTGTGACAGTTTTTAGTGATGTGTAGGAGTGCAGCATCATGCCGCAGACATGTAGCATCCCACACTGTAACATTAACCAGACACCAGTCCGACCAGTCCTAACACTAACCTCTTAGTGCTAAGCGACAAGCGTGGCAGCTCTTAGTACCATCTTTGTAAATGTTTCAAATGACCCGGCCGGGAATTGATCCCACGATCTCCCGCATCCGAAGCGGACGCTCTAACCACTAGGCAATCGGAGCGGTCTACAACTGTTTATAACACCTGTACAATATATACAACTTTACAGACACATCTAATATAATTTAAGGGTAGTCGACTGCTATAGTGAATATAGATATTGGTCGGTAAATGTTTTGGTCAGTAAGTGTGAGCTATAGTCAGTTGGTGTCTTTACCTGTCAACAGATGTATACGCAGGTCAATAGGCCTGTGATAAATTCCCATTGACCCCATAATTTCCCTTAAACCAATAATGATATATTCCATTTAATAAATGTTTTTATGGGTTCAAAACGGTGACATAATGTTAATTTTCCATTGCTAAGGTGTGTTATTGGTACAGTCACATAATTCTCATTTGTTCTGCATAATTTCGGATGACAGCATGATCACCATAATCTGTAATTCCTCCTTGAGTAGAATCATTATCTAATATATACATATACGAATTAGCAAATGACAAGGGCCTATCGGTACCTTCATATGTCAGATTCATTGTAAATACAGAAACACACACATACACACACCTATTAATTAGTGTTTGCACAACTATTAATTAGTGTCTACACACCTATTAATTTGTGTTTAGTGTGTTCTGAGTCCAATTTAATAGGTTAGATATCATGTTGAACTGGAAAATTATGCATGATTGTACTTCAAGTCTATCTCATATTGGAAATTGTACATAAAGACTCACTAATTATGTGCAATGCAATATGCAATACCTTCAAAACGTAACTCATCGGGTTGGGGGAGGGGGTATCAGTTAGTTGTGAGTTGCTGGTACATAGATCCTTAACAAGGCAACAAAGTCAACCAAACCGTCGTTCGATATTCAAAGGCTAAACCAGTTCCACATTAATTGGTGTCTGTATGAAAAGCTGACAGTCCTTGATGTTGCTGCAATAACGTTTAACCAAAGTTATTTAAGCTAAAGGGCACTCATAAGTCAGTTGGAATATGAACGAATGTTTAGTGTAGGTTTTTTTCTTCATCTTTATGACAAGACAAATTAATAAACTACAGTCCTACTAACAAAGATTGATATTTGATATTTTGAGCTTTTGTATGGCAATTTGTTATATAGCCATGATCCTTGACATTCAATTAAATTATCTATTAAATCGACACCTGCGAGACGTGTTAATTCTGCCACTTAAGCCAGCAAAAATGAACACAAAGGAACTTAAGAAGTTTTACAAATTGCATGCGACCTGGAACCATGCAGAAAGTCAAGTAAGAAAGAGAAGATAGGTTTTTAAAATCTGCAGATATACCGGTAATAGCCGTTCAAGTATGTGATGCAAGGACATTATACGTGACTTTTAACTTCTTTTTTTTTTTGCTGCAAAAGCATTATAGATTATCACAAAGTAGGATTTCATCTCTTACGTTTCAGTCTAAATTAGGATAACGTTGCTTTGATTAACTTTAATTTTAAAAACAAATGTATAGCGTCCACATGCACATGTTGCAAGATAAAAATATAAAAAACTACATGAATAACCAATGATGTCGTTGCGAACAATCAGATATACCTCTCACTGTTTCTTTCCGGTTTCTAAAATAGTCCAATTTTTAAAACCCGTGTCGTCTGCATGCAATATTTGAAATGTCAAATTTTGATATTTCTAAAACAAAATTAAATAAATTAACAAGGTATAACTCTTACATACATAGGATGTAACGCTCAAATTTCGGACATTTAAGAAAATATTCAGAACGTATCGAAGACGGCAAACTATACATACTTGCCTAACGTAACTGTTGGTTAGTAAGTTGGGTCAGTATATATGGTAACACAGTTGGTGTATGTACTTGTCAGTAGATATGGGTAACACAGTTGGTGTATGTACTTGTCAGTCGATATTGGTAACACGCTGGTGTATTTACTTGTCAGTATATATGGTAACACATTGGTGTATTTACTTGTCAGTATATATGATAACACAGTTGGTGTATGTACTTGTCAGTCGATATGGGTAACACATTTGGTGTATGTTCTTGTCAGTAGATATGGTAACACAGTTGGTGTATTTACTTGTCAGTATATATGGTAACATATTGGTGCATTTACTTGTCAGTATATATGGGTAACACAGTTGATGTATGTACTTGTCAGTAGATATGGTAACACAGTTGATGTATGTACTTGTCAATAGATATGGTAACACAGTTGGTGTATGTACTTGTCAGTAGATATGGTAACGCAGTTGGTGTATTTACTTGTCAGTAGATATGGTAACACAGTTGGTGTATTTACTTGTCAGTATATATGGTAACACATTTGGTGTATGTACTTAATAGATATGGTAACACAGTTGGTGTATGTACTTGTCAATAGATATGGTAACACAGTTGGTATATGTACTTGTCAGTAGATATGGTAACACAGATGGTGTATTTACTTGTCAGTAGATATGATAACACAGATGGTGTATTTACTTGTCAGTAGACATGGTAACACAGTTGGTTCTTTGTACTTGTCAGTATATATATACATAACACTCTGATTTAGGTAATTTTGACATATATAAACGTTGTGCTGTTAAGGCATTCACAATCAATTACCAAACATATATATGACTACACAATGTCCTGATGTTTGACAGTACAAACAAATATATGCCTTAACTACGAAATATGCAGGATACGAACACTAGAATCATATTAAGGAGTAGGATACGGACGCTAACATCCTATTTACGAGTATGTTACGGACATGCATCCTATATTTGAGTAAGCGTTATATCGACCCCATCTGGAGTTCAATGTTTACATTACGATATACATCGAGACAAAATCAATCTAAATAACATGTATGGCTTTACAATTTTAATATAATATAATATCCAATAATATAATTTAATTAAAAATTTAATTTTCCAAATCAATAATGTTAACATACGGTTAGACTAATTTTTCTGATAGATGAAAACGTTTAGTTATCTTATCCTTCATCTTTTCTTAAAATTGTCCATATCATTACTAACAGTACGTCTGAAAACTATGCTTCTCAAATCCCTGGAAAAAAATTGTAACATTTTATTTGCGATAAATATTTAGCTCCAAACAGAAATGGGAGTCTTGAATATTTTAGCTACTGTCAGAAACCAACGCATAAGGAGATCCAAAATAATCAATCACTTGTTTAAATGAGACAGAGTATATTTACATTGGTTGATTGCCAGATATTACTTCATATTAAATTTATGCATTTAAAAAAATCTTAACTTCATTATATTTCAAAAGAGTAATAGATTTTAAACAAAATGTATTTTTGCGAAAAATTATACTGATAAATATCGAATTCATATAAAACCTCGAGAATTGTTCTTGAATTTAATTAAGACTGTTCCTATGAACTGTAACTTTGTTGAAAAATGTAATACACAATGATTAAAACGCGGAATCAGGATTGTGCAATGTGGTCGGGTGGGGAACAGTTGGGCAAATTTTCCATCCTGTGCAGACGTTGGTAGGCACATAATACTTAATGAAAACAACACCAACGGTGAAGTTGACCAATATGTAAAAGTAGATATACAAATTCCATTACAGAACACTGGTGCCCCGTGACGTCAAGAAACGACCTAAATGCAAATCTACACAGTAAGAACTGTTATTTTGACTTTTTCTATGTTCTTCAGTATATACCTTCCCACTGTCTTTGTGGAGATAAATTATACTTAAATTTCATTTTTGGCATTGGTTGTTTTGAGCACATAGAGAAGAACTTAAACTAAGGCCTGACTATCAAGTGAACTTACGACCTCTTCTATTGTCATCATTTCAAAACCCAAATCTCTCATGAGGTAATGCTATGTTCATATTTCGATTTTTACAGATTTCACATTCTTAAAAGTGAAACATTACAATTGAACATCACGTTTATAACGATAACTCCCTAACAAAAACTTCAACGCTCCTTCTGATACGTTACTAAATATAAGTTGATCCGAAATTATAAAGGTCACAAGAATATAACCTTTATAATCGCCTGTTAGAACAACTCGTTTAACGCAGATTTCATTTATAAACAATTTCTTATAAGTTGGTATTGTGTGTCTTTGTCATCTGACGTAATGTTTTCCAAAAAAATAGTCCATATTGGACTGGATTCATTCAATTGTTTGAGGAAGTGAATTCGTATATATTAAAAAAGGAACACTTTCCCATCCCAACCCGATTATGGAGAAGTCACATCCAGTTATGTATGTTCATTAATTATAGTTGATTTTTCCTTTATATTCAGACTGCACATTTGTTTATCACAGAAATACTTAGCAGACGATCACACATGTTCGAGCTATTACAAGTCTTGTGAAACTAAGATATCACGATAACAACAGGAACAATTCAATTATGGCAGATTCAGAGAGAGAAGCAAGTTCCGAACTTCATATGCCAGGCAGCATACGCTCTGGAATTAACGGTTTCCACAGACAGCCAATCGAATTATACTTGATTCGGATA
Source organism: Unio delphinus (assembly GCA_029339505.1). Classification (NCBI taxonomy): domain Eukaryota; kingdom Metazoa; phylum Mollusca; class Bivalvia; order Unionida; family Unionidae; genus Unio; species Unio delphinus. The sequence continues at coordinate 7,624,018 of JAQISU010000057.1, read as the reverse complement.
TCCCCACCATGCCGAGCGGTCTGGTACTACATGATTCAGGTAAACTATTTAGTAGCAGTAGTTGTAGATTCGTTGTCGTCGTTGTTGTTCTTTACTCTCTCCGTTCTCTTAAAATTGCATTTTTGATAAAATGCTTATCACCAGCACAACCATTATGATCTATACGTTTTATTTCGTCATTATCGTTAGTATAATTTATCTCTACCCAATCTCCATATTTTTCTTTATCTAAGTATCCTCCTCCGTCCACTTCTGTCTTTCTCTATTTTTTTTTAAATGTTAAAACATGTGTAGTCTTAAAAATAACGTATTACACGTGATCTTAAAATATGTAACAATGAAAGTGAATCCATCACTCTAAGTATGAAGAAATAACTTATTTCCCTTCATTACAAGTAAACCTTCAAAAGGCACTTGAAATATTGTGAATTAAATTCCAACTATTCCCAAAATGTCAAATCAGAAATCCAAAAATATCTAATTTTCTGAATGAATTCCAATTGTTGTGAATACAACATAATGATGCAATCAAAAATATATATCAAACAGTTAACAATACTCCAAAGTAATATATACAAAATTCAATGAGTACTTCAGCAGTTCCATTGAATATTTTAAATAAATAATTCCTCTCGAATTGTCTGATTTCAAAACACAATTACAAACTATGATCATCAAAGGATTCCGACAGACTGATCTAAAACAGTTATGAATGTTTTCTTTATCAAATCCATATTAATGCACATTTCTACGTGACCTATTTCATAAAATGATTTGAAGTATTTCAGTGGAGAAACATTCTAATTGTAAACAAAACTTTCCTTCAACCTATGCTATATAAACTTTCTGTTTACAAGTGTCCATAATATAAAGTACAACTTACAATCTTGGGCAAGCGTTAAGCACACAATATTGATCAAATAGGCATAACACATCCCACTGTAATTAAAAAGAAAGAACGATACAATTAAACATGTATCTGATACTTTAATACTAAAATTTGCATTAGAAGTGTTTTGTGAAAGGTTGTAATCACTGTATATTACAACCAGAGAAACAGCTGAATTAATCAATATACACTTTCCTTCTCATTTTGGAAAATGTTTTCTGGTGTTTGTTTATTGTAAAAAAACATAGAACACCGGATGACCCACAACATTTTTATCTTCTTAAAATAACACTCCACCAGCCCATACATCACATTATCAACATACATTTTAATAGAACTGGTCACTATTAGGTATGGCCTTGATATTGTCAGGAGATTCCTGAAATTTATTAGACAAATGAATCCTGTAGTTCTTACTCAAATAATTTGTAAGAGATTCTGAAATATTTAAGCAAAATATCCTATAATATCCACCTATAATCAAAGTCGCATGATTACTTTTAAGAAATAGGAAAAGGGAATTCAGTGATAGCCTTTACAATGATTGATCCAGATTTAGCAATATCGAGTCCCACAATATATCCAAATAATGCGGCATCAGTATGGCCAAACATATATTTACCTAAACTAAAGTTCAGATTTGCATTACTGATTCGATCAAACAATTTCTGCGTCGTTTCCTAGTGATCTTCCAAAGTATCATTGTAGATGATGACGTAATCGATGAGCACGTAACTGTTTTCTAGACTAGATTGTTAACATGTTGATCAGACGTTGGAAGTTTTAGTCCTATGATCATCACTTTAAACTGATAAAGCCCATCTGGAGTTGGAAATGCCGAAATATGGTTTGCTCTTTCCGTGAGCGGAAGTTGCCAAAGTCATATTCAGAGGTCGTGATGACATATCTCACATTTCCAATTTTGTTGCTGCCATACTCTACACTTGGCTTTGGAAATGAATCTGATATCGTGACATTGTTGACCTGTCTATATATAGTCAGAACATGTGCGGAATGCATTAATGATCGTGTTGGGACATCAGGAAACAAATACTCATATTCATATAATAGCCGTTATAGTTCACTCCCTTCCTACTATTGTAGATCTGAAAATGTTTTGTCCTTACTGTTTCTGAATTCCAAGGTTTGGTTCTACCAAGGTAATTGCATTTATAGTTCATTCCGTCCTTTAAACAATCATTGTGTGGGGTATGTACAACTAAGTCGAATGAATAACGAAATATACTATCTATATTCAAATACTCCTATAGTAGTATGTGAAAGTTGTTTCTGTTTATGCCTCGCATGAGTGTTAATGATATAATTTAATTCAATTTCACATTCTTTCTAATTGAGTAATGATCATTGAACAAAGAATAGAAAATTACTATAATCTACCCACAAACTTGGCTTTTGTGACCAAGGCGGTGACAGTTTGAAATCTGCCTATTTTCAATGGGAATACGGCGAATTTGTTTCTTTACGGTAATATCAAGTCAGAAGAAAACAATATATAAACGAAAATTAACATGTATGTATACTAATATAATATAAATTACTACAATAGATTTAGAAGTGAGTAGTTTTTCGAGATTTACGATTATAATGTAAATCCCTTTCACGAATCAGCCCCCTAATGTAGTCTCCGATCATGTTCTCGTAATACTGGTCTTGGTAGAGACATTCAAGGTCCAGTTTATACTTGCAGAAGCGCTCGCATTGCTTCTCCGAGTACGCTCTCTTGTTCTCCTTCAATTTATCAAAATGAGCATCAAGGATATGGATTTTGAGGTACATCCTATAGCCCATTTTTCGTAGTTCTATACCAGAGTCTCAAACAGCTACACATAGTTTTTGACCCTGCGATTTGTGAGACCAAGATCTCTGATCAAGTCGTTGAGCTCTTTTGGTTGGGGTAGTATAGGTTTATCTCCTCAGCTCCACATCTAAAACTGTCATCTGTATTGAAAACGTCTTCTTCGCTCTCTGACTTGATGCTCTCTTCGAAAGACGTCTGCTGTTGATCTCTCCCCTCCGGAGGAGTGGGTACGGGGAGCTTAAGGCAGTGTGGCACCGGGGAGATGGAAACGTGAAAGCAAGTCCGACGTTTGGAAGGGTCCACATGCAGAAATAGCAGTTGCGTGAGTAGTCAGTGGGTTCCCGCCAAATTATTGGGATAGCTAATTTAATGGCTCTCATCACAGCTATGTACCATCCTTCAAATTGTTTTATTTCAGCCCTAACTAATGTGAAAGAGATTCACCCAACATTTTTAATATATGATATATTTTTCAACAATATAGAAAATTGTAAGATATTATAATTTTAATAACCTTTAAATATTTTAAAATTTTATTACATTTTATAACATAAAATTCCCAGTTAACCTTACCTTCCAGAGTATTTTTCCAGTGTTCGCAGGTGAAATGAGGTGCCGAGGGTTTTGTGTTGATCCCCGAAAGTATGTCTTGTAGGCCTCAAAAAGTTTAGCTGATGTTTCCACATAGTATTTTTTCGTTCTGGTCTTGATAAATTGGCCGCAGACCTAGCAAAATACGTCAGCCGGATGCTTGTAGCATCTTGATGCCATTTCAGAACAATGCAGATATGTATCCACATAGACAACTGTAACCATGCTGAACTGATGGGATTAAGGCCCCTATATCTATACTACTATTTATATTGCTGGAAAGTTCTAAAACATTCGAGACGTTATTCCATGTTAACACTCCCGAACCTATCTGGAATATTCTGGAAAATGGGTAAATTTCAAACTATCACTGTCCAAGTCACAAACGCAAAGTTTGTGGGGAAGAACATCCATTTTCTATACTTGTGAGGCATAAGCAGTTAAGAAAGAACACTTACTACCCAGAAACAAAATAATTTGTTACACAATGTTGCTCAGTTGATTTTGTGCAGATTTGAATAATGACCATCCGTTATTTTGGAGCGTAACTTGAGCAGTGGAGGCATAGTTTCAGAGTGTGGCAGAAACTTGGATTTCAAGCGGATTCCCCAGAAAGGCCTTATGGGGAAACTTTTCCACATCTGTGTCGCGCGTTTCCATGTTTCGATGAGTGCGCGCATTGAGATTGGTGACGTTAGTGTGCTGATACTCCACGTACTCGTACTCGGTGGTGGACGTACTCGGTGGTGGATCATCCACGGGAGTTTTTCCGATGAGACGACGATAAACGGGAATAAATCTTGAATTCATGATTTTGTTGGTGTTCTCATTGACCATTTTAATATCATCAAACACGATGATCTTGTGCAGGTCGGAATCCAGATCTTCCAAAGACTCAATCACATCGGGATCGGCGATCATGAAGACGGCATCATTTTCTGCAATTGAATCTCAAAACTCGTGCAACTTGAGGTGTTGTACTGATGAGGATTAAGCGTGTAAATCAGGTCGCGATCGTACCTCAGCATGTTATTCAGAATCATTTCGTAATGGCAATGTTTTTTCCACGACCGTTGGGACCCAGATCATATAATCGCAGTCTGGCACCATAAAATGATGTGGATGCCCTGGAGTATTATTCCTTTCGTGTCAAAGTTAATGATGTTCATGGTTGATGTAAAAATGTCGTACATGTCCTTTGGGACGTTGATCTGATCAGGGAGTAGTTCTTCAAATGAGGTCAAAGTCAATCGCCTTGGAGATATCATGGCCTGTTATCCCAACATGAGCGCTCACATTCTGACGATTCTCAAGACAAAAATGTCGCACCATGGTGTCACGTAAACAAACTATCCCAGACCAAATCTGAGCATGGTTGTCATGAGCTCATAATGGACTGCCTTCAACGGAGGCGAGGTCTTCTCAATCCGTAAAAGACTCTGACAATGAGATATCACTAGCTGGTAAATACGACAAAACGAGGGTACAACCAGTGACAATGTCGCAGTCATGGGAACGTTTCCGTTACAGGTCAATTGATGAGAGATAAGCTCATGTCCTTACCAGCCTCTGGAACCACGGCTCTCAATCTACGTCATGTAGGGATGTACAGCGGCCTCAACAAGAGAGCGACCATGGTCTATCATTTTGGAACTTCCGATCGTTCAAGATGTATCGACAGAGACATAAGCAGTCATTTCCCCCATCACTATTCCAACGGTCGCAGGATTTTGCATCAAAAACCACAGTTATTACGATCTGATGGATGTCGATGATGGCCAAATTGTTCTGCACCGAACAACCATGATGCAAAAGCAAACGTTCTACTGGCATCCTACCACCTGCCTCATCATGTATAACACTCAAGAGACTTTTTATGCCCAATGAAGCACGACGATACGTACCCTGACATGAGCTATCACCATGTCGGGAAACAGTATCAAAGGTCTTCCCACAACGACTTCCTCTTGCATGATATAGCGGAGAGCTATAGAAATTTGAAAAGTTATGCGCTGCACTAAAACTAAAGTACGATCACGGAAAATATGTTTATAGCGACAGAAGCACGGCTGATGATCATTAACTAGGTTCCCATCCTCAACAACTAAGCCACTCCCAAACAGTACGTGGAAAAACGACGCATAAAAAATAACAATGGTCATGTCCCCGTGTTAAAATCAACCGACGAGAAATCGATCTAGATTTTCTGTCTCGGCGAGGTCGGAATATTTCCTGTACGAGCAGCACCTTTGCATTACACCGTCAAAAAGTGGGCGACGACAGGAGTGACCTTTAATTTTTGGATGCAAGTGCAAGTTCTTGTTCTCGTCTCGATGTGGAAATTTCATCTGTGTAGGTGCGTGACAGGATCTCAGCACGTGCTGACCTGGAGAACCGATGCCATTAAATGCCACAAACGGCACGCAACAATCATCAGTGCATACGCCCCTACCCTATCGAGTCCAGCAGAAACCATTGAACAGTTCTATACGGACCTCAGCTCTGTACTTAGCTCAATTCCAGCTGACGACAAGATCATACAACTGGGGAACTTCAATGCCCGTGTTGGCTGCGACTATTTTCGATGGACAGGTGTGCTTGGCAAGCACGGTGTCGGCAGAATGAACAGCAATGGCCTGCTCCTACTCAGCAAATGCACAGAATTTAACCTCCTAATCACAAACTCAATGTTCAGAATGGCGGATAAACACAAGAACACCTGGATGCACCCCAGATCTTGCCAATGGCACTTAATTGACTATGTAATAGTACGCCAGCGTGATGCCAAGGATGTCCAAATCACCAAGGTCATGCGAGGAGCAGAATGCTGGACAGACCACAGACTTGTCAGAACTACCCTACAGCTGCACATTGCCCCTCACCACCTAAGACGTCCTAAGCTTGTGCGCACAGCCCTCAACGTTGTCAAACTGCAGCAGCCTTCCACCCAGCTCAATTTCCAGAAGAGACTAGATGACATGCTGTCAACAAACGGACCGTTAAGTGGAAACGCCTACAGCTGCACATTGCCCCTCACCACCTAAGACGTCCTAAGCTTGTGCGCACAGCCCTCAACGTTGTCAAACTGCAGCAGCCTTCCACCCAGCTCAATTTCCAGAAGAGACTAGATGACATGCTGTCAACAAACGGACCGTTAAGTGGAAACGCCTCTAAAAAATGGAACAAGCTCAGGGACATAATAAGAGAAACAGCTATGGCAACCATGGGTCAAAAGAAGCGAATCCATCAAGACTGGTTTGATGAAAACAACGCTGCCATTGAAGATCTGCTTGCCAGAAAAAATAAAGCTTTTATGGACAGGCAGAATGACAAACTCCATCCCCAAAAAAGATCGCTTCAAATTCTATCAGGCTGAGGCTCAGAGAGAAATCCGCAAGATGCATGACCAATGGTGGGAAAAGAAAGCTGAGTAAGTGCAAAGCTATGCCGACACTAACAACTCCAAAGAGTTCTACAACGCCATCAAGTCAATTTTCAGCCACTTAAAGTCCAGCTCTACGCCCTTGCTTGCTGCAGATGGCAGTACATTAATAAAAGACAAGAATGGCATTAAGGAAAGATGGAAAGAGCACTTTAATCAGCTCCTAAACCCGCCCTCATCAGTCAGCTAATCTGTTCTTGACCAAATACCTCAACAGCCAACGCTCAACCAACTGGATATTCCGCCAAAGATGGAGGAATTGAGAAGGGCCATTAAACAAACAAACTGTGGCAAGGCACCTGGAAAGGATGGTATCCCAGTGGAGGTGTACAAGACTCTCAGTAAGCAGTCTCTGGAGGCATTCTACGACGTGCTAATCAGCATCTGAACGAAAGAAGAGATGCCAGACGACCTCCGTGATGCATCAATTGTGACCCTCTATAAAAACAAAGGCACACGTATGGACTGCAGTAACTACAGAGGCATCTCCCTGCTTTCCGTTGCTGGCAAAATACTTGCTCGCATCTTGCTCAACAGGCTTATTGCAGCAGTGTCAGAAAATAACCTCCCCGAGTCTCAGTGTGGTTTTCGCCCAGACCGCAGCACCGTTGACATGATCTTCGCAGTGAGACAAGTCCAAGAGAAGTGCCTTGAGCAGAACATGAATCTATATGCTGTCTTCGTGGATCTGACAAAGGCTTTCGATACAGTCAACAGAGATGCATTGTGGGTAGTACTCAAGAAACTTGGTTGTCCTCAGAAGTTTACCAACATCATCCGGCTCCTCCACATTGACATGAATGGAGAGATTCTCTCAGACGGTGAACCCTCAGAGAAATTCCCAATATCTAATAGTGTCAAACAGGGTTTTGTACTCGCTCCAGTACTATTCAACCTCTTCTTCACACAGGTACTACTCCATGCCATACGGGACATTGACAATGGCATCTACATTAGGTATCGCCTGGATGGATCAGTGTTTTATCTCCGTCTTCTAACTGCAAAAGCCAAGACACTAGAAAGACTCATCATTGATGCACTCTTTGCAGATGAGTGCGCCCTCATGGCCCATGAATAGACTCACCTACAAGCAATCGTGGACAGATTCTCTGAAGCCTCCAACCTATTTGGTCTCACAATTAGTCTAGGAAAGACAGAAGTCATCTTCCAGCCCGCCCCAAACACTGTCCATTCGCAACCCTGTATCACCATTAGCGACACGCAGCTGAAGAATGTGGACAGTTTCAAATACCTTGGCAGCACAATATCTAGTGATGGCTCTCTGGATAAAGAGATCACTGCGAGGACCCAAAAAGCCAGTCAAGCACTAGGACGACTCCGAACCAAGGTCTTGCAGCACAAGAACATACGTCTGTCAACAAAGCTGAAGGTGTACAATGCATTTGTCCTCACGTCTCTATTATATGGCTGTGAAACGTGGACACTCTACAGAAGGCTTATCAGTCAGTTAGAACAATTCCACCAGCGCTCCCTGAGATCCATCATACGGATTAAGTGGCAGGACCGAATCACCAGCCTGGAAGTCCTTGATAGAGCCAACACAACAAGCATCGAAGCCAAAATAATCCAGGCCCAGCTTCGATGGACTGGCCATGTCATCCGCATGGATCAAAGCAGAATCCCAAAGCATTTGTTCGATGGCGAGCTATCCCTGGGGAATAGAAACCAAGGCCGCCCTCACAAGAGGTACAAAGACAACCTCAAGACAAACATCAAGTGGGCAGACCATCATCCACGCCAGCTCGAGCTCGCTGCCTCAGACAGAAAGCATTGGCGATCCCTGACCAGAAAAGCCTGTTCCACTTTTGAGGCTGACCGTCGCCAGCGTCTTGCTGCAACCCGTGAGAGACGCCACAGAAATGTATCCTAGATACCAACAACCACCGGTGTCCCATGCCCCACCTGCAATCGCATGTGTGTATCGGAATTCGGACTCCGGAGTCACATGCGCGTCCACCGTTGAAGGAAAGTGCACAACTTGTCTTCCTCGACTCGAGAGACTAAAAAGAGAGAGAAGATACGAATGGTGTTTTTTGCATAAAGGAAGCACCATTCTAAGAAGTAACCTATTAAAGTTCACGACGACGATCACCGGTACCAAGTACGTGACTTTTAGATTCGTGGGACTGACGGCACAACCTACTAATCCTGGCTTAAATTACTTTCAGATTTTTACTTATTTTAATCTAATATAAAGCATAGCGATTCCATGATACGTATGTACAGTGTCCGTCGTACGAGGATCAGGAGACTTTAAACGAAGTAAGAAAGGTGGGTAAATCCTTTCCGGAAGAGGCGTACAAGCGATGGAAATATCACGAGGTCATGCTGTCTCATCTGTCCGTGAGACACATTTAGCATAAAAAAACTCAGAGATGCCATGGATTGGTACTGGACGGTCTTCAAATTTTGTAACTATTGAGGATCAGTGCGGTTAGTCAAAACTATTGAATGCATCGTTCTGTATATCATTCATGAAAATAACATCCAAACCTCGTAGATGTCATTGAGAGCGCAGGATATATAAAATGGCGACGATTTGGTCGAAAGGACGATAATGAAACCCACACAAATGATCAGGCGTGCATGGACAAAGTGGTCTCCTGAAAACTCTTTCGCTGAAATCGAGCCCTCAATGGGTTTATCAACAAACGTACGTTTTTGAGAAGGTGGGTCTGATAAAAAAAAATACGTGGAAACGATTCTGGATTGGATGGCGCATGATAATCGCAATGAGGAGTAAGTCACTAGCAAACAGGTATCCATGTTTGAAAACAACAAGGCTATGGAAACACTTTTTAACGAGATGATGTTCAGCGTGCATTTGTAGATCAAACAAAATGTAGTTGCGGTGTCCGATGTGTATTTTAAACCATATGAAATAGGGAAAAAGCTGAGGCATGTGTTTACGAAAGGAAGTGTTCTTACACAAGCACACTTTGTCCATGTTCCGGAAAACATCTCAGGAACTTTTGGATTTGATAAACGACACGACCGAGAAAAACATCGAAGCAAATATTGGAGTGAGTGGGTTCTTAGAGTCAGAAATTTTATCATTTCAGCTTTTAGGAGAAAACGTGTCTGAGATGGACGATGATACGGTGAATGTGTACATTCAATTATTATAAAATCACTTACCACAACTTGAACTGCTTCTGCAAAGTTTAGCATAATGATCCTCGATTTTAATCACAACGACAAAATCTTGTCAGTAGAGCAGTGTCACGAGCAAGAATCATATTATCTATTATCGATATTACCATCGGAGAGTCTACGACTATAAACATGTGTACCGACATTACAAGCTCTTCATGTTAGTAGTTTCGATGAATGCGATGGCCGTGACGGCCACGAGAATGATTTTTACCGGAGCGATGGCCAATCATATTATGTTCATTTTAACCAGGGCCAAAAATAGCACAATCACGACATGATATTATGTCAGAAATGTTCAATGAAATCATATCGTACCTGATTAGAGCTCACTTTGACATGTCGCTACCGATCAGCGAAATGATAGCCATGGACGACCTCATCGTGGACATAGCGGGCAATCACTGTAAGGACGTTAGCCGATTCGAAAAGGTGTATGACTAGAAATATAGAGGGAATATTTGACGAAGAGGTCTTTGTGACCGACGTGATCTTGCATCACCCCGAAGCCCTCTATGACGCCATTGTCATGGTCTTACGAAATCACGTGCCTGTGAACATCGAATCGGAAAGCAGACAAAAGTACAAGAATCAGGCTTTATTCACTTGAGAGCAACAGGCGGAATTATCCGAGCATCTGATTCGTCAGCTGTGCATGAAATGTTTGAGTAAAAATGAACGTTGAAAACGATTTTAAAATTATGCTGTTATAGAAACATGTAGAATGGCGTGTCTGACCATACGAAGTATCTGACCTACATTGTCGTGGAAAATCGGAAAGATCTCTATTAGGCCATCGGCAACGCGTTCCATCTCAGCATCGATATCAGCGTAGACATCACGCTCATCAAACTCGAATGGATTGGAAACGATCTCTTGTTGCTCACAGAGGCGGAGCAGAAAAAACTTTATGACAGTGACACGCTCAACATCTCCTACGATAAGGAACTCTTATTAAAGTGCTCTATCTCATGCATGCGTCGAGAAGAACTCACGTTTCTGAACAGATCAGTAGAATAATACAAATAAAGAGTGACACATGTTTTTTTTTTCTAATATTTTGCTATCTGTCAGTTCTAACGTTCAAATTGCACAGCCGATTCTCCGAGTCAACTCCGTTGAGATTAGAGAATGAATCTCCGATAGGAACAAACCTTGATGCACTTCAAAAACAGATCAATGACGGTTACGTCATAGCCCTCAGTCCATGGACAAACCCATAAACGATTTTTTGTGCGCACGCTACGCATCTCTCCTTCGGCGATCATTTCTTAACGACTAAAGACGGGATACACTTTCCAGGTTTCCTACGTCAAGCTTAATCTTAGAAACACTTTGAACACCTTTGTTGGTTGGGGGATAGTTCTGGTTTTTACCTTGTAGTATTTAATAGCACGGATGTTTCGCCCTCCTCATCGCTGACACTTAGAGTTGACCTCGAACTCCTTCCTGACATCCCAAGCAGAGTTTCATCCCTAGACTTCTATTATTCATGAGAGCATAATGTTGGGCGCAGGACTCTCTCTCTCTCTCTCTCTCTCTCTCTCTCTCTCTCTCTCTCTCTCTCTCTCTCTCTCTCTCTCTCTCTCTCTCTCTCTCTCTTGCTGAACTTGTTGGACTTTTCAGTGCTTCCCTGGGGTAACCACGCACACTTCAGTGTCCCATGCAGATGTATGGTGATATATAATTGATATTCAACAATTTGTTATACAATTAAAAAAATGACCAAATGTTCAAGCAATTAAAGACATCACATGCAAGACTGTATTATATAGCATATCTATCATTGAAGGAATATACTAAAATCTTACCTATGGATCCAGGGAAGTAATTTATTCTTCGTCATGATTTTGCTCGTCGACTCCGAATCATCGCTCGATCGTTACAGGTCCTTCCGATACAGTATCCTAGATGGAATACCTTACCGCATGAGATGATCGAACGAGTTAGAAAAAATAAAGGCAAATCCTAAAAGGGATCCCAAAAAGGCAGAGATCATTGTAATATCACCAGTAACTAACAATGAGCTGTTCATGCTGATTGTAATCTACGCTTCAAAGATCCAGACTTTCTTCCAGTCATCGCTCACCTACGAGTATACGATTTACACATCATCAGCTCAGTATTCAACCATCTGTATTGTTTATCACATAAACAGGTGAGTCAGAACCCTCTAAAAATGTGAACCAGAACCCCAGTCGATCACTGTGTGAGCCAGAACCCCATTACGCTGTAGTAGAGATCCATAGAGGCTGTGTTCCTCGCCAGAACCCCCATTTTCTGCTACTTCTTTGAAGACTGTTGCAGCATCGCTAGGATACATATACGTTTGCCTGACTTTTCAAAAGTAACTAGTATGGATACATTTGCATAACTCTTCAAAACAATCTCGAAATATTTGTCTCTATCTGCAATAGACTTTGTCTCTCAGATTCATTTTCTTGATAATGCAAGACCAGTCGTCAAGATATATACCAAAGTGGGCGAGTGTCACTAGACATTTGTATGCTTCAAGAACTGCCAAAAAGAGCGGAAACTCGTTTGTATACCGATACTACATGACAATGCTTAGGCGCACAAATCAGTCGACGTGAACGGTTTCCTGAAGATAACACGACCTCTACACTCTACCACATTCTCCATACAGCCCTGTTTAATTTCAAGCCATTTATAGCTGAATTCGGTCATCAAAGGTTCGCTGAGGGACAGATTAAAGCCTCCATGCGGTTGGTAGTGCAGCTTTGCAGTGTATGAACAACACATCACAAGGTGAATAAATTGGCATTGGTAATTTGATAATCACAAATATAATGTTTATTGGATGTGGAGTACTTTGAGATAACTCACTGGTTCATTGTTTACTAGTAAACGACATTATTGGACATACCAATAATATTCAGCACGTCTTAAACACTTGAGCATTTAAAATACTTAATACTACAGGTGGGAACAATGAATAAACGTTCAAGGTCAATATCACCCTGAATTAAGAAACAGTGGTTATCGCACAATGATTTTATTGTTAAATAACGCACCTGAATTAACTGAATGAAATGAATAACATATCCGAATGAACTGTTTGCATGTAGTCAAAATAAAGGAGAGAGTTTTTTTAAATTTACTTTAATTAAAAACTACATTATATCAAAATCTTTAGGTATTACATGCCGATATTTTAAGTATAATTAGCTTTAGATATTTTGTTACAAAGCTGAAAGGTCAGTAAAACAATGACCTAATATGGGCGACTGGTTTCTTGATCAATGTTGTCCAGAGTCAGCCGTACCGGAATAATGCCTATGCATAGAACTATTCAACATTTGGCAGACGTACAACAGGCAGTTCACTTCATGATTGTTTGATAGATGTAGTGGTAGATGGTGTAAACAAAATCCCTTTAGTCTTAAAATTGTTTGCCTAAGATTATTTTCGTTCTAGACAAAACAAACAAGCAAGCAATGTTTGAAGTGTATATCAGACATGATAATACTGTTTAAAGTTTCTTTTCGATTAAATAAGACACTTTTCGCTAAAGGTCAACTTCTTATCATTGTAATTCACTCGCTGGTTACCTGCCGAATGTTCTGCACAATAAATCATTTTGCAGCTATTAATTACAAAGACATTTCTAACATCTGAGATGCTCATTAAACCTAGTACCAACCGGTTTAAGTCACGTTAGCCTTACTGAACAAATCTAATTACAGTATTTTCATTGGATACCAATTTGTTTGTGTTTTCACAACTCTTATAATAGGCATGTACTTATACTATTGAACTCCTTGATAAATTATCATATATAATGACCATATTCGGTTTGTAATGTGTAAATGTTACTTAGAGTACCATCAGTTTTCAGCATTTCATTTGGCCCGACAACATTTACACAAACCGTGGTGTTTCATTACTATATTTTTAGATGTGCTCCAATATTTTATAAAACGTTTGTTTAAAGGCAAAGGCTGTGGTGAAAATTCAACATTCTTGAGAAACAAACTCAAAAGTCTGACTTCCGCTGGAGTTAAAACTGCAAGAAAAGATGTCTTTCAATTTGAAATTCCATTGCAGCATCGTATTCCCCATATACTAATTGATGTCGACTTTGGAAAGGGCGGCGAATATCTCCCAGAAGTATTTAAGAGGCAGCCACATCAAGAAGTTCCGCTAATTACTGACAATGACATTACAGTGTTCGAATGGTGATCTCTCTCTCTCTCTCTCTCTCTCTCTCTCTCTCTCTCTCTCTCTCTCTCTCTCTCTCTCTCTCTCTCTCTCTCTCTCTCTCTCTCTCTCGTACTACTTAGGAGGTAGATATTTTACAGTCATGTTTAGAAAAGTAATAATTTTCGAGACATTTGCACATAGGTAATCGATATGTGATTTCCAGGTGAAGTATTGATCAAAGTAGACACCACAACAAGAAGTTGTTGTTTGTTTGTTTTATAACACCAGACACGTGTAAGCCATTGTGAGCAAGAAGGAAGTCCATGTTACTTAATTGGCGCTGCATAGTTGTTCACGTGCATTTCCTTTTAGATGTATTGAACATTTCATTTTATTTAAACCAAACGACAAAATGTTTTGGTAGATTTTGAAAATTGTGCTCAGTGGAATTTAGATATTTACTAGATGTGTGATATAGAATCGTTTGCGAAGGAGTCAGTTTTAGAGCGTACTGGATAGAAAGTAAAACCATATTATGCTGTATATGTGAAAAGAAGAGAAACTAATATTGAGCCTTGTGAACACCACGAACCTTTGTCCCGACTCAAAAATAGTTTCATCCTTTCAAAATAAAATGATTCTACTGTTAGCGAGATTATTTGAACAAAAAAAAATGAGTTCGAAAAGCACTTGTACTCATATTTTTTTAATAAATGATCCCGCAGATTGAATACCTATTTTAAATCAAAGAAAAGAAATTTGGTAAATTTGTCACATTCAGTTGTATGTGGCCTCTCATCAGTTAGATTTATCAATGCAGCTTGACAATATATTTTTTGTCGGAAATTTGTCTATGATTTATGTAGGAGTTTGTAATCGTACTTATATCTAAATGATGTGTACTTGGTCAATAATTTAGCGGGTCATTTTCCCCCTTATGAATTTAGGTTACCTTGGCTAATTTAAATGACTCTGGACATTTCCCGGAGGTGATCATAAAGTTAATTACATCTTTTATTAAAACAGGTATTGACACTACCGAAATCTTCAAATTTTTTCCGTGAATTTCATCTGGACCCACTGGTATCATCTAATGTAATATGGGGGGTGGGTGCAAGGAAAACTATGAACTTGCACCACCCTTTCATTCCCAAATGCAGTAGACCGCTTCGGTGGCCTAGTGGTTAGAGCGTCCGCTGCGGAAGCGCGAGGTCATGGGTTCGATCTCCGGCCGAGTGACACCAAAGACTTCCACAAATGCTACTAACAGCTGCCTCGCTTAGCGCTCAGCATTAAGAGGTTAGTGTTAGGACTGGCCTGCCTGATGTCAGGATAATAAGACTGGGTGGGACATCATGTTACATGTCTGCGGCATGATGCCCAGTGCTATACATTACTATAAACTGCCTCACTGCAGACATCGTAGCTATATGACTGCAACAAATTTAAAGATATGTTAACAATCATAAACAAATAAACAAACACAAATGCAATAAATTTATCTATGCTAGAACTTAGTTCTTTGTGTGATTCCAGAAGGATTTGTTATCAGAGTGTTGATGGAATGATTTCTTTTGGAAAAGGAAAATGTATGTGTTTCAGAGTGGGATTTTTCTTTGTTCCGTCTTAAACGAGAATTGGTAAAGTCTTTATATTTCCGATAATAGTCTAATTTACGTTGCACATCAGTGATTTGACTAATGTAGAGAAAATCTGTTCTGATCGTTAGTTTAACATGTCTGGGGCCTACTTATTTTAACTAAGAATCAGTGGTTCGAGAAAGACAAATTATAACATAGGTCTGTTTAGAACAGATTAATGAAATAATATTTTGAGACATATGATTTTTATAGAAAATACCCGATTTATTACGCAATCTAAATATAGTTGACTATATATTGTAAATAAAATTCAAAGCGAATTCAAATTTATACAAATTGAAGTCGTTGCATTGAAGAATATCGATGCATGGACTTCCTTATGGAGACCATAAACAGTTATAATGTGTGCTATCTTAAACTACGGATATAACATCTTTATCAAACACTATTCAGTATAGCAATCCACGGGCGATAAACCATTACAAATGCTTATCTCCCGTGGCTATCTGCGATAAGATTTCCTTTTTTCTCATGAATATTGATAAACCTGCTTAACCAACCATTGCAGGAGCGAGTAACATTTTCTGATATCCAATACATGAGGGAGAAAAACGTTATCATACTGTGGTCCTAACATGAACATTTTTGCTGTTTGAATAAGCTCATCAATATTTCTCTTCTAAAGTCAATTATCTATCAATATAAAGAGAACATTCATTTTGATGTGTAGGAGATCGTGCTTGAGATCGTTACATTGTGTTGTTGGTAACGTATTCGTGAAAACGAGTGGATTTTATCGGAGACAGTCAGGAGTGGAAAAGAACAGAAAGCGGATTGTCGCCCGTGCCTTGACACTGCAGCACAAACATGAATGATTGAAAATGTATTAAAAGCGAATCTTGGTTCCAGCTCATTAAAAATTAGCGTCATTATAGTAATTATCTTTACGAAATGTGTTATGTTAACACATAACCTTAATTAACGAATGATAAATACAAATTTCAAGGTTTTAAAAAGGTAAACATTTCACGGATTTGATTAGTCCTGAAAATCAGTGCATGTTCTTTTGAGTTTAAACAGACTGATTGCCTTTATCGAGGCACATTTATACCCGGAAATACCCAATATAATGTTTTTTTTCAGTCCAGCAATTTTGCGGTATCTTGCCACGAACTACACTGATTTTGCCGGGTTTGGCATCAGTTTTGAAAACCGGTTCTTGTGCGAATCCATCATCAGCTGGACCAACGGGGAACTTCACAGGTGACCACTCACAAATATCAGCCGTTAATGTCATGTTATGTTTCAAATCTCTTGATAGATACACCTAACCTTAAAGTTTTCAAAATGTATGTGTAATACTTTTCTTCACAATGTCGGTACCAATAACTTTTTGCAACACACACACACACACACACACACACACACACACACAGAGTCCGAATATCCACGGTCTTTCCGTCATGTTAAATAAAAATCGGATTTAATTCACCGCCAGGTAGAAATATATTTGGAAGTACTTTCTTGGAAGTACCTTCGTTGGATAGCTAAATATGGCGGGGCAAGAAGACAAGGTTACAACGGAAGCATTGTTAGTTTTATATATATATATATATATATATATATATATATATATATATATATATATATATATATATATATATATATATATATATATATATATATATATATACTGTACTCATCAATCTCATCAGATTATATTTGTCCAAAAACGTAAATTCGACTTCTTGGAAATGTTCTGATTGACCTGAAGTTAAGAACTCCTAGAATTCACGTGGATTTGTTTAACCATACAAACAGAATGAAAATCGACTCGAGTTTGCAGTTTAAACACATTATATATCAAACTTGAATTTGCTTTTGTGCTTCAGAAACGTTTAAAACTTGTTGGACCTTCTATATAATAAGATCGTGGCAGAGATAGAGCATGAAAGAGTTACATCTCTTTGCTTTTCGTCATCCGTGTCAAATATTCAGTAAATGGTTTGTTGATTGCCTTTGGAGAAGAGGGGGCATATTATTTAAAATGTTGAAATTCGACCATAATTTTTAACATTTCTGGTTTGTAAGCTTTTTCATCAGTAATTACCAAACTGCTTATATTTCTTTCATTTTTCTAATTTTTGAGATCTAGCTAATTAATGAAAGTTTGCATTTTGACTAAAACGATTAATAATGGCAACTTTGTGTGTGAGCATTTTTCGCCTTTGTTATCCTAAGCAACTTAAATTTTCAGATTTCAATAAAGTATTTATTTTCTGTAATGGATTTAATGATGCAGATGAATGACTGGTGATTATTTTATTTGAACTATGGTTGTTATTGTTCTTATAGGGTTTATCGCCCTTTTTCAACACAAGATAGGCTAAACATGGCGGCCAGTGTTATTGGTGGAGGAAGAACCCGGGGAAAAAAACCGGAAAGAACAACCGACCCACGATAAGCTACTGGCAAGCTATCTCACATAACTACATTAGCCGAATCTTAGACTCGAACTAATGCAGACAGAGGTGAGATGGCAGTGATCCGTAACGGAGAGTGCTCTAGGCCACTCGGCCACTCGGGGCCCCTGAACTATGGTAGGTTATCATCAATGGTTGATCGAATTAGTGCAGTTACACCTATCAACAAACACGTTACAAGATTATTGAAGATTTTGGTCTTTATAAGTTGAAAAATTTAAATCATAAAGAAACAACTGCAGCATCAAATTGTGCATATATATATATATATATATATATATATATATATATATATATATATATATATATATATATATATATATATATATATTGACGGTATAAACCATTTTCTTTACAACTGGTCTAACTTGAGTTTGTTACTGTGTTCAGTGTAAATATTTACTTTTCAAACTGAAGTGGAATACATCGCGTCAAATATATGTTTAAACGTTTTGAATTTTAATATTGGTGTTTTAACAGTAACGGAATACTTGGACATCAATTAACTTGAGTGCAGGGCTATTCTGTCTGTAGTTTTGTATATGTGTGTCCAAATAAGATCTGAAGAATTATTTTAAACAGGGCCGTTGGATTCAATTATGTATACCCTCAATTCCTGGACAAGTACGCGCTTCCTACTGCTGATGGGAACGAAGCTCTTGTGGAATTTGGATTAAAGCAAGTTAGTCGACATCTCGAAATTCTAGAGCGCCGTTATCTGGAAAAAAATAGGTTTCTCACAGGAAACTATGTCACAGTAGCGGATATTTTTGTAGCAACAATGCTTCTACAGCTGGAATGGACAGGCACTAGTTTAAAGTTATGGCCGAAGGTTCAAAGATGGATGGAAAGGGTAAAGAGCACAGAGCATTGGAACACTGTTCATGTTTCACATGGTGCTTATGTAAAGGAGCTTGAAAGATGGAACTTGATGCATTGATGTCCGCAGCATTGCATTTTTTCTTTTTACTTTTATAAATGCCACTCTATTATTCCTATCATGTAATAGAATAAAGTTAAAACACATACCATTGATTTTTTAAGGAATTCATCACAGAAAGGTTTTATGAGAAATAACAAGACATAATCTGAAAAGTTTATAATGGGTAAGAAAATGTATCTAAAACAAGCAGACACAATTTTTATACAAGCAACATATTTTATTAGTAAAACGACAATGAAAATAAGGAGTGATCTATGAAGTTTAATAATATAACTGTAATGTTTTACAGTTTAAATGTATAAGCCATCAACACAGAAATAAAAAATTGACAATAATTTCGATTGATCAGACCCTAATTATGCTTTATTGTCTGAATGGATAAAATGACAATAAAAAAAGGAGAATTTTTTTTTGAACTATTCGTGTAATCTGAATTGCTTTGTATTGTTACTGTCGTCTTTTCCTGCCGGTATCGGTTGCATATTTCTGTCTTGCCTGGATGTTTTCTGATGAAATGCTTATTCCACCTAAAGCGCGCCTGCGCAGTTTGGCAACATAAGATTCGGCGGCCGCTGGAAGAAATGCAGAGAATGTTTGCTATTAAAATAAATTGTGAAGTCTAAACTTTATGCAACAGTTTTCAAACAAACTGTAAATTGTTATTGATTGATTGTTATATATGGAAAGTATGTGTATCGGTGTTTTATGTAAACAAAAAAGTTCTTATTTACATATATTGTTTTGCAAATCAAACTTTATGTATAATTTAATAGCTATTTAAATATATTTGTCAGACTGGTTTCTTCAAGAGATCAAGTGAAGCGAGTGGCTTTAAGACATATTCATTCTAACCTGACCAACACATATTTATTGCAAAATTCGTCCTACTGACACATTTATTTTATCGAAAGCATGCTTCTATGACGATTCTGATATATTAAAAGTAACATTTTATAGGTGAAACATAAATATACACCAATAAGAAACAACTTAACTACACCTTGAGATTATACATTTGCCGTTACCTTAGATTCAGACACAGACTTTTACGATTTCCAGGCCAGACTAGAAAGGCAGGCAAGGGTCCTACTTTCATTAAAATGGCATAAAATGACCCCACGTTTATTAATATTGCATGCAAGGGTCCCACCAACGTCATCACTTTTATTAATATTGCAGGCAAGGACCTCACTTTTATTAAATTGATAGGTAAGGATGGACCTCACTTTTATTAAATTGATAGGTAAGGATGGACCTCACTTTTATTAAATTGATAGGTAAGGATGGGCACCACTTTTATTAAATTGATAGGCAAGGATGGACATCACTTTTATTAAATTGATAGGTAAGGATGGGCCTAAGGATGGACATCACTTTTATTAAATTGATAGATAAGGATGGGCATCACTTTTATTAAATTGATAGGCAAGGATGGACATCACTTTTATTAAATTGATAGGCAAGGATGGACATCACTTTTATTAAATTGATAGGTAAGAATGGACATCACTTTTATTAAATTGATAGGTAAGGATGGACATCACTTTTATTAAATTGATAGGCAAGGATGGACATCACTTTTATTAAAATGATAGGTAAGGATGGGCATCACTTTTATTAAAATGATAGGTAAGGATGGACATCACTTTTATTAAATTGATAGGCAAGGATGGACATCACTTTTATTAAATTGATAGGTAAAGATGGACAACACTTTTATTAAATTGATAGGTAAAGATGGGCATCACTTTTATTAAATTGATAGGCAAGGATGGACATCACTTTTATTAAATTGATAGGTAAGAATGGACATCACTTTTATTAAATTGATAGGTAAGGATGGACATCACTTTTATTAAATTGATAGGCAAGGATGGACATCACTTTTATTAAATTGATAGGCAAGGATGGACATCACTTTTATTAAATTGATAGGTAAGGATGGACGTCACTTTTATTAAATTGATAGGCAAGGATGGACGTCACTTTTATTAAAATGATAGGCAAGGATGGACGTCACTTTTATTAAAATGATAGGTAAGGATGGGCATCACTTTTATTAAATTGATAGGTAAGGATGGACATCACTTTTTTTAAATTGATAGGTAAGGATGGACATCACTTTTATTAAATTGATAGGCAAGGATGGACATCACTTTTATTAAAATGATAGGCAAGGATGGACATCACTTTTATTAAAATGATAGGCAAGGATGGACATCACTTTTATTAAAATGATAGGCAAGGATGGACATCACTTTTATTAAATTGATAGGCAAGGATGGACATCACTTTTATTAAAATGATAGGCAAGGATGGGTATCACTTTTATTAAAATGATAGGTAAGGATGGACATCACTTTTATTAAATTGATAGGTAAGGATGGACATCACTTTTATTAAAATAGCAGGCAAGAGCCCCACTTTTATTAAAATGATATGCAAGGAGCCCACCTTTATTAAAATGATAGGTAAGAACCTAACTTTTACTAAAATTATAGACAAGGACCTCACTTTTATTAAAATGATAATCAATGACAACATTTTTATTAAAACGGCAAGCAAGGACCCCGCTTTTATTAACAGTCTACAAATTGGAAACTGTCTCACTGAAAAAGTTGGAGTTTTGAGTCAGAGGTAGAAATCATAGGGAGAAAACAAAGAAATCAAGCTTCATATTTTCTACTTGTATTAAGAGTTTCAAGACCCAGAGGACACACACACACACACACACGCACACACACACACACACACACACACACACACATTGCCCTAAGCCATGAACCCTTTTAGATACAGTTTTAGACCAATGATAAAAAGGAATCCCGCTTACATGGCGCTTATCTTATGTAAATGTCTGGTTCCCTTTGTCTGGCTTGAAGCAATGCATCATTTTGATGGTAGCATCGTATAGCAATATTTTTTAAAATGTTGATCACATGGCACAATCTTTTAAAGTGAAATATTCTCTCTAGATTTATCCTGAAAATATTCTATAACCATGTCCTGCAATGGAGCAGTAACTGTCGAAAAGATTACGGCAGGAAAGCAATGATGGCGACTTCAAGTCTTTGTCTTCGTCATGGTAGAGGGTACAAAAACAAAACAACAAAAACAATATCTAAAGTCGAGTTCGTGTACTTATGACCTAAAGAAAGCCATGATATTACCGGAGTCAAATTACATGCTTTTAACTAGTCTAAAGCAGTGTTTAGGATTTCATAGCTTATTGAAGAATGTCGGGGTCCATCTCTATCGGTGTTTTACTGAACATATTTATAGTCCTCTTGTAAATATTAATTCTAAAAATATCGAAAACGTATTTGGTAAGTTAGCAGGATGACTGAGCAATTAAAGTTAAATTTTGTGCCTTTCAACTAGACTTTATCGTTTATCCTGCAAAAATTAATTAGTAAGTGCGCCTATCATAGAGTGTCTGTATTATTAGCACCGAATAATTCCATCCTGAAAAGACGTAGCCAACAATCATATAATTTCAATGATATTAGCAATTTGCTTATTTCTGGGAGGATAAACGA
Organism: Unio delphinus; assembly: GCA_029339505.1. NCBI lineage: Eukaryota > Metazoa > Mollusca > Bivalvia > Unionida > Unionidae > Unio > Unio delphinus. Next base: position 7,601,373 of record JAQISU010000057.1, on the reverse strand, counting down.
TTCCTCATGTAAACGCATGTTTTCACCTCCGGAAACAGTGGTCTAGAAATCAAGAGTTTAAATTTTACAAGAGTCATCGGTTCTAAATAGGCTTAAGTAGAATGACATTCAATAACATTTTATATAGGTATTAATGTAATTACGTAGTGTGGATTGATTTTCTGCTGGTCCTTGATGCTGAGCTCGAGGTTGAGAAGGCGATGGCTGGGAGCTGTCGTCCGTTACAGAGGCTGGAATGGAAGCGGGATTCGTAGTATCAGTTTTGGTACTGAAACCCATGGCTGCTTTCACTTTCTTCAAAAGATCATCAGTGACTTGGAATCCCGAAAATATTTCTTCCTCCTCCGAGTCGTCAGCTGCTGGAGGAGAAGCTACACTAGAATCTGCTTCATGGTCGAGCCCGGTCGCCATATCTTCCGTTCCGGCATCAGGCTCGATCTCAGGTGATGCGGATGGAACTTGGCTTGATCCAGAGTCAACTCTGATTTTATCTGTGAGTTCCTCTTTATCAAAAAGATCAGGCACTGAAACGTTGGTCTTCTTGGCACACCTTTTAAACAAATTTAACAGATATTTTGTGCAATTCGTCTACTTAACGAAAATATATTTCAATCATGAGAAAATCATTCTTTAATAAAGATATATTGCAAATTAATAGCTGAACAGTATATTTATGAAATCATAAAAGCAATATTTATTTGTAAAAATATCTGGAAATTAAATGAACTTTAATCACGAATTTAATAACAAGCTTTAGCTAACTAAATAGACGTTAGTAAACTCTTATATGACATAGATAACTTGCAAGAAAAATGAAAGACATTACTGAGGACAATACCAAGTCTTATTTGATAATTACCACAGGAAGACGAAAATAACCGTGGAAATATCAATAAGGGGAAATAAATAGGTACTGCAAGATCAACTAGAGAAAATAAATTAGAAACGGAAAGATCAACAAGGGGAAATAAAAACGTACTGAAAGATCAACTAAGGAAATAAATAGGTACTGAAATATCAATAAGAGGAAATAAATAGGTACTGAAAGATCAACTAGGGGAAATAAATAGGTACTGAAAGATCAACTAGGGGAAATAAATAGGTACTGAAAGATCAACTAGGGAAAATAAATAGAAACTGAAAGATCAACATGGGGAAATAGATTCTTCACTGGATTTTCTTTACCAGTATATTTAACTAGTTGGCACATGCTAAAGTAATTGGCAATTTTGTTGTAATGACAACAAATTATATGTAATCTTTTAAATAGTGGACATCATGGACTTGGTTTGTTTTTCTTTCTTTCTTTTATAAACCGTGCGATTTGATCAGATAAGTTACCAAAATAGTAGCTTCAAAGCAGGAAGAAGAGTTATTAAAATGAAAAATTCTACATAAATAATGACTCTTTGCAATAGCATTACCACACTGGCCTGGTTATTGGTAACATTCGAAGGAACAAATAGGTTGCACGAGGTTTGAAGGCAAATTTCACGAACTTTAATATATAACACGAGGTTTGAAAGCACAAATCAAAACATTTAATTTATAATCCGAGATTTGAAAGAACAGGTCAATAACATTATTATATAACACGAGGTTATGACTGACGCTTAATACGTTCATCACAACGAACATTTTGCGAAGACTAGGTCTGACAGTTTTAAGATACGGACATTTATTTAATACGAAATCTGACAGTTTTGTGATATCTGACATTTTTTAAATGCAAAATTTGAGAGTTTCATGACACCGGACATGTTTTGAATACGAAGTCTGACAGCTTTATGACAACGATTATGACGCAGTCTGACATTTTCGTGACAACGTACAGTTTATGGACTATGAGGTCTGAAAATATCATGACTACGAGGTCTGACAGTTTCATGACTACGACAGTTACGCGATTACAGTAACTGTCCAAGCCTCACTCAAATTCACCAACCTTTTTCTGTATAAAGATATCAAAAATATTACACATATATTCTTTAAACAATGTCTTAAATTCGCACATATGTAGAGATAACAACCATAAACAGCGGCTACAATTCCTTGATTCGATACACATTCTAAGCCAATGTATAACAGATCAAACGTTTTAAAGTTGAGAACGGGTTCAGTTCTTATGCTTAGATAGTTTCGAATCTAAGGAGCTAGACGAGCAGAGAAAAAAGAAAAATGATTTAGATCAAATTAATGATCGAAAATCCTAAAATAATTGTAAAAAAAAATAGGTGGATGAGGTGAAATTGATTTTACTCATCATAACTCGAGCTTTTTTTGTCTCGAATTCCAGTTATCTGTATTACTATTAAGGTATTACAGGATATATTTTAACTAAACCCAGATTTAGGTGGTAGTTTGTTTGTCTGTAGACATTGAGCTGTACTCAACAAGCCAAGATATTTATTTATTTTCAGTGCTAAACAATTGTATAAGATGGTTCTCTTTCTATTTCACATTAATGTAAAGAAAAGATATTTCAATTTACATAATATTGTATTAAAGCCGGGTTCCGATTTTTCTCATTGTCTGAATTTGTTTTGCAGTATAAGGATCTACCTCAACCTGTGGTCACATTATGTATATTAACAAGACAATCTATAAAGAACTTTCACTCGTATATATTTTGCAAGTTTGGACCTGAACTCAACTCAAGAAAAGTTACGACAATACACAAGTATTGCATTTTCCGGAACTAATCTCGAACCCAGACCGGATATAACAAATCTTTTTAATTTTTAAGTTATGTTCATTCCATTTTCTCATAGTTTTATCATGAATATATTTCTTAACCTGACGACTAAATGGTTTGTCAATATGCAAAGTTTTCCCCTATCATCTTGGTACGAAAACGTTTAAACCTAAAACTGCATTATAAAATTAGAGCCTTCTTTATAAATCGACCCGACCTACAACGCAATCTTGCCTGAAATTTATATAGTCTGACCATATGCCACGATGATTTTTAATTGTTGACTTATAATTTGTTCTTTATTTACCTGTATTAGTTTAATAGGTAATATTGACCTTTTGGAATGTTCACTGTAATCACTCATGCAAATAATAAAATTCCTTTCTGTTCTAGTGTTTTAATATTTGTAACTTGAACTCTACTCTCAAATTAAATAAAGATTGATTGACTGACTGGAAGCAAACAAAAGGTGTCTGCAATAACGCTTTAAATACTTTCTGGGTCCCTTAAAATATGTTTTTAAAAGACAAAAGTTGCATTAAAGAAGATAAAAAAGGTAGTAGCTTTATCACAGCTGTGATACTTTTCTCTCTTCGTGAGATTGAATTTTCATTACTGGTGTATGTTAATGTAAACATGTAAATAAATGATACATAAATCGGAAGTATAAAATCTGAATCATTATTTTGTCTTATTATAAATTACAATTTTAATCCCCACCCGTCCTTCAGCTCAGTAAATGAAAGTAAAGAGTCACTCAAGTGTCTGAAAGATCGAGACGATGAAGCATTAATTGTTTGGAACAAACTGACATTAATGTGTACATTTTCAAATTTCGAAATAATGCAATCTTGTGCTCACTCCTTCCTAAAGAAGATCTTAAGACTCTGTGATCTTAAACTAAGTAACAGAAAAAAATATCCTTGTCTACATTCACTACAATTCCATGTTAGCGTGTCTGTCAATGAATATGTCTGACCACAATGAAATTCCACTAAATGATAATATTAATAAAATCAAATACAAAACTCAAACACAAAAATACAACTGATTCTACTTCAGATATTATCGCAAAAATTAGTCATTTCTCAAGTAAACAAGAATATCATTTAAAAAATCTAAGACAAAAATGTAAAACCAGGATGAGGGTCAAACGCTTATTTCTAGAACATTCTAAGTAGTCGATAAGATACAATCTGTTACAAAAGTTATACGAAATAATATGGTAAACCTCAAATAGACCAAGTCATTTATTGAGGGGGGATTCCAATGCTACATGTTCAGATTGTGATAAACATGTTAACATTAATAATGATCTTCATATTTAAGCTACACTCACAGAGAAATATAAACTATGCATTATCTTGTTTACAGACTGAATAACCCTAGTCAGGTAAACAATGAACTTGACAAGGTCAATTACAAATTATGATTATACATAACACATATAATTTCGAAAAATCTAACAAACAATACATACCCATAGCAAACAAATACACAAAGTTAGGGGTATTTTCACCTATAGTCTAGACACGTTCATGTTTGCATATTGTTTTCAAATTCTTTTTTCCTATCATATTTTCTTCTTCCAATTATCGCTTGAACATGCCATCTAAATATTTGTGTGCAAACAAACACGTAGACATTGCTGTCAAATGTTTTCCTGTTCAGCTGATCGTGCGGACGACATCAAGTCTTTCTCCATCCAAGATTTGTTAAGGTTTCGGGAAAGGAGTAAATCTAACTTCTCCAATTAGGCGGGAAATGAATAAATCTTACTCCTCCATTTAGACGATCTGGGTGGGTATCGACAGCTACATTTAAGAAGCTATCATTGATCTCTTGTCACTATTATCAATCTAACATAGACTAACCATTCCAAAATTTGAAACTATTTACTTTAATAAATTTATTATCGCAACAGTCGGCTTCTTCATTAAGAATGGGGGAACAAAATGACGCCAGTATGTGTGTCTAATTTACGCTTGCTGAGTAGTATATCAAACAAGGTGATTACCTTTACGTTGAAGTGAATAAATGTGATTTATCAGACTTTTTAGCATCTAAAACATTTAGAACATATCCATCCTGAAATAATCTTGATGTCACCCTTCAGAAATATTTTTGTGTCTAGAATCTCCAATCAAAGAGTCAGCATCAGTCCTAATTTTCCATTATCACTCTCCTTGTCTATGACTAGAAATAACATGCTCAAACTGCCAAAGTTTCTTGTCGGTAGTATGCTTTGCCATTCACACCCACATCGTACTCCATCCCACCTCTCACCCATCCTGTCCCACCCCATCTCCACTAAAGGTTATTCAACATGACTGAAATACACCTAATGACCTAATCTGAAGAAGCACGTTTATCCAAAGCGAAAGCCGTGTTCGTTTGCTTATTTCATTAAATCAAAATGAAAGCAGAGAAGAACAAGCGAGCGGGGGAGAGAGAGTTGAAGAGGTTTCATAATTTATATGTGCTAGTAATTAAATGAGAATACCTAACACGTTACCAAAATTAGGTTAAATTATAAATAAATTTGCAGTACGCTGGATACATGGTATCATGCAGTAGGTAAAAGTAAAGTAGCTAATGGGTGAAAACTACACTCAACTTTATTTTGTTGGGGGGGTGTGTCTTGTACATGCCTATAAACTCTCCAAATTACGTTCATTAGAAAAGCATTAAACACCAGATTTATATGTTTACCTCAATAAACTATATGCTCGAAAGAAACCTGCCTTCTTTTTTTCCTTTTCAATGAATTTACCCTGGTCCAATATCGATTTCCAAACACCACATTAATAGCTGAAAACAACAATGAGCAAAAGCAAGTCTTAACTTATAAACAAAAGGAAGACAGTAGTATGTCAAAGCATGATACCTGTGAAGCATTTTGCCACATGAATGATAATCAAGAGCAGACGGTACCAAATCGTGATCACTAAGATTCTTCTTTGGCGCTTGCAGGGTCGGACCCTCATCCACGTACGGGAGATCAGCATAAGCGGGGACAGGTCGGAGCATAAACCCATCATCAGCATCTCCTTTCATTTTTGCTAGGCTTATTTCTAGGTCCAAAATTCGCTTCCAGATGGACCGCTTCTGGTTTGTGAGCGATCCTATTTCATCCTCAAGGTCCCTTGACTGTATTTGGGAGTTGATGTACTGTAATATACAGTTATATTACAATTTAGAGTAACAACGCCACAACCTCGCCAACTCCCAAAAAAATGTTTTCTTGCTTCTCTAGGAGCAAAAGCATTATTATCGGCAAAATAAGTTATTTATAATGTGCCACGTAAGTTGACTATAGGAACACAATATATTTGCCTATATCTATGTGAGATACATGTCAAAATACTATTCGCTTGGCTTGTTGGTTGGTTGGTTGAATAGCTAGATAGCTATGTCGACTGGTCTAGTGACTCTAGTCTGATGAGTTTGTGGAAGCCATTGAGTTTTTCATGGCATTAGTATTGGCCATTCGTGGAGTATTTGAAAAGTTCTGAATATTTTGTAATAACCTTTTTCGTTAAGCGTATCAATACATTTAATTCCAATCTAGAGCAAATGTCGTTTTATAAAATAATCTGCAGCGTCAGGTACAGCACGCTGGACTCCTGCATATAAGTGCTTGTCACCTAACTAAGGCAAAATGCAGTGACGTCAAAATTTAGAAAGAGAACAATTCTGCAACTCAGCAACTCTGTAAAATCCGGCACACCTCAGAGTACTCTATTCTATGACTGCTATCGTGTCAGACTTGGATATAGTTTACAGGCTTAATTCTATGTCATATCCTGCAATGTTTAGGTGGTTTCTGTGTTTCCAAAATGTTCACAAATCCATAGCAGAAGACATATAATTCTGGAGGACGGTTGTATACGAATGATACCTGACATTGGTAATCATTAACAAATAAAGTTGTCGTGAAGCAGCATCATTGCAAGATGGGCCACAAGACACACAGGACGTTAAAGAATGAATGCCGTAAATAACACAGATCAGAACAAAATGTTAATATTGTTATAAATACTCAAATAAGTTGCAAGGGTGTTCATACAGGTCAACTGCTTTCGTACTTTCCGCCATCTTTTGAGTCATCCTTCCATACCATAGTAAATTGATGGTGAAAACCTTGATGCCTTGGAGAATTATGATTTAAAGAAATCCGTGTGTTCTTGAAAAACATCAGAATTGTTTTAAATGTATGACAAATGTATGCAGTAAAAAGTGTATTTATATGGTTCAGTGTTATGAAATATACGAAATTACTATTGTAATAAGTTTGGGGTATGGGCGATTTGTGTATACTTCTCCATTTTAAGAATTTGTTAGACATGTTTGATTATGGGACGTCGGTGCTTGTGAATTATTCCTCAGCCCGAATGATTAACCAACTACTAGAGACAGACGTCATTGAGTGCAATGTTCATGAGATTTCATGATTGCATGGTTTAGTTTCGTAGTGAATTCAGGCCAGAGCAGTATAAGTGACTTATAACCAAGTAGTTAATATTAATATCTAACTGTGTTGATTAATTGTGCATCTCCATGTGAAATATTTGTGATAGAGATTGATAATTTTGTACAATGGAATAAATGAAAAGAGATTTGTCCATAATGTGGAGACATCTTTTATTGTTGGTATGATGGTAAATATCGTGTCGAGTTATTTGCTAAATGAGGAATACATTATGATTTGACTGACCTAGGGATTGCCTAAGAAATATAGCAAGTTCCCTGTATTTGGATTTTGACCTGTTTTCAGGGTGTGAAGTACTGGCTTTACGCCAAGGAAATGTCGTAAGGAAAAACCATGCAGATGTGAGGTTGGCATGCAATTGTGAAGTTGTTATGTGTAGTTGTGATATGTGAGGTTGGCATGCAATTGTGAAGTTATGTGTAGTTGTGATATGTGAGGTTGGCATGCAATTGTGAAGTTGTTATACAAATGTGTAGTTGTGATATGTGTGGTGATGCATTGATTAGAGGAATATTATTTATAGTATGGACGCGTTGGAATTTCCAGTAGACGACGAATGCTATTGAGAAGTATTTGGAAATAAAGGGAAAACAAGTGTGACTTCATGCAGGATTCACGATTGTGTTGAATTCGCTCCATAAAGAGACCCCTTTCATTTATTACACTATCAATAGCAATAACAATGTTATAAAAGACATGCAAAACAAGTGTTAGACGCCGTTTGTAGGAAAGTTAAATCTAAGTTAAAGTTAAACCTAGGTATATTTTAGCACAACATATTGGATAATAAGTTAAAGTTAAACCTAGGTATATTTTAGCACAACATATTGGATAATAAGTTAAAGTTAAACCTAGGTATATTTTAGCACAACATATTGGATAATAGAGCCAAAAAATGAAATTTATTTTTCCTCTACATAGTATCTATTATATTTTCAAGGAATACCGGCACCTCTATTGATCGAAACGGAAAATATAGCTTATTTTCCAGATAGCGATGAATTAGTTTATTACAATATGTAACTCACATTCTATCTGCAGATTGGAATATGTTCTGATTTTTTAACTCCCATAATATCCACTTAAATGGCTGGGGTGCAAAATAATATAGAGAACCAAATTGGTTTTTAAAAAAATAAAGTCGCGAATTGTGTTTGTATCAAATGTGGGATCACTGGCTGTTTAATCACAGGACTTTTATCTCATTCTTTTCAAATGCACCATACAATGAATAACTGCATACTTCATATATAAACAAATACAAAACGACATGCATACAAGGACATATATACTTATAACACCTGTTCTTGAAGCTCTCTGTGTTCCCTTTCAAGTTGTAGGTACTGGATTGTCCGGTTGATAATTTCCTGCTCGGATTGGTCAGGTTCTACAAGAAATATACATTTGTGTAACCGGTGTGCTAAATATTAAACTACCTTGCACAAAATATAGCTACACTGAAATCTTTATAATAACGAAGATAGAGATCTTCACGGCTTGTCGTACGAGAGCTCTATTTTACCTTAATAATCAGTTACAAGTGTCACTTCCTACATTACTGTATATGACAAAGCTATTGAAGACATCATTCTTGGGAACATAGAATATCGACATTGATTTAAAAGATAGATGTAGTAACATTTCAGTCATTACCTACGAATTTGAACTTGATAAGGGATAGTGATATAACTAGGATGGGTTTTTGCATCATCAATGTGGTGGCCAGGCTGAAGGTCAAATAAGCCCACTTTTGATTGAGGTTCAACTACATTTTCAAGAGTTTTAGTGGACACCTCAGGTCGATAGGGCCATTTGTTGCAGATGAAAAGATGTGTGTGCGCCATTTGGGTGTTGAAGTCATGGTTGACTTGTTTTCGAGGTTCCTAAGAGACGTGTTATTCTCTGAAGAACATATTCTCTAATCTCGTTGTACACAGGAAGGTTCATGTGTATGATCTGTTATTGATCTGCTAGCGACTTGTCAACTGGAAATTACTTCATACAGTGTAGTTTAAAAAGTGTTCATTACCATCTTGACAATTATGATGGTCCTACGTGATTTCCATAATGCATAGTTTGATTGGTCTGCTTGGATGGAATAGTATCTATTTAGTAAGTTCCGAAGGACAATTCATATCACTTAATAATTAATTAGCAGCATGAAGTAATGGTATTGCACACGACTGTATAGTTCAATCGTTTATGCGATGGTGTTCCAAACGTTTGCTTTTGGGAGTAGGTTTTCTTATGGCTATGTTCGGTCGCTGTGGCACTAGTCAATTAGTAATGAGTTAGTGGTGAAAAGATAGGATCGGCTGACAGAGTCGAACCATATTGTGCGCAGGTGCGCTAAGGTTTTGGCGACGTGTATTTTGGTAGACACGGAAACTTCAAACCTGAGTTTTTCGGATAAACATAAATCGTCATGTGTTACATTTTGGGAGTAGGTTCTCTTATGGCTGTGTTCAGTCGCTGTGGCATTGGTCCATTGGTAGTTATTTGTAAGAAGATAGGATCGGCTGACACAGAGTCGAAAAATATATTGTGCGCAGATGCGCTAAGGTTTTGGCGACGTCTATTTAGGTAGAAATGCAAACTCCAAACCTGAGTTTTTCGGGTAAACAGAAATGGTCATGTGTTACATTTGTTGTCTTGTTCTTAAAGATCTATGTGTAAAAAAAATCTTTCCTGCAGCGAATTCCGAAGACTGTTACGAGAGAGTTTGAACCCGAATACCTTGATGGAACATTTTCAGGCTGGATTCAGCTTGGTTAATTTGTGTGTATTGTTGACATTTAGGATGCGGATGATGAGTAATGAGCTATTAGGAACAAGCCCATTGATTCCGAATTGTGTCTTATATAATCATGTTGGTTAACATTAATCGGGTTGGTGATTGATTTGGGAGCAAAGTCATCAATTTTGATTAGACCACAGAAGTGTGACGTTTGTGTCACTCTAGATTGAGTGATCTTTTTGAAGGTAGAGGTACCTGTTTTCTGATGATCTATATCACTTTGTTTAAAGATTAAACATCTTGGCAAATTTCTGATTTGCTGGAAAGATTCCCGTATTAACATTAGTTTCTAGCAATCCAAGCGGTGGAATTTTGAGATGATACTTCGAGTATATTTGGAGTATATATATATAGTTCTAATCAAAAGTCCATAAGATATTGAGCACATATGTACGAGATCAGGAATGATTTATGAGATGGAGGTGTTTACTCAAGAAAATTGTATAAGGACTGATATAGAACAATATTCTCTAAATATTGCAATTAATGATATGAAAAACATATGTCAGCCCTTTGAAACGTCTAATGGCTCCAGGAATCAAAGTTAGTGATATGAAAAGGATATTTAGGCCCTTTGCAATGTTTAATGGCTCCAAGTATTGAAATTAATGATATGAAAAAAATATGTAGGCCCTTTGCAATGTCTAATGGCTTCAAGTATTGAAATTAATGATATAAAAAGGATATTTAGGCTTTTTGCAATGCTTAACGCCTCCAATTATTGAAATTAATGATATGAAAATGATATTTAAGCCCTTTGCAATATCTAATGGTTTCATGAATTGAAGTTAGTGATATGAAAAGAGTATTTAGGCCCTTTGCAATATCTAATGGATCCGAACTAGTATGACTATTGTTTTTAATTATGACTATTGTTTTCAATTGAGGAGAGAATCGTGAACTTTGATATTGAATCAACGTTAAGAAAACTTTCCATATTTTTCTACATTCACTTTGATTCTGAATTAATCTTGACATAAACAAATATTTTTTGCCTTAGCGATCAAACTTTGACAAAAAAGTTTGCGCTTTTAAAACTTTGTCACGCTGTTTGTGATAAAAATCATGCAGTTTCATGGTTTCCATTGCTTATACCAAACAGACTGCATTGTTCTCTTGATTATTTCGTATTTAATTGGAGCATATTTATTTTGGAATGCAACAAAAAGTGCAGTTCAAACTTATACACCAAATCTGGATTTATAAATTGGGCTGACAAGGTCTGGATTTATAAATGTAGGCTGACAAGGTCTGGATTTATTAATGTAGGCTGACAAGGTCTGGATTTATAAATGTAGGTTGACAAAATCTGGATTTATAAATGTAGGCTGACAAAGTCTGGATTTATAAATGTAGGCTGACAAGGTCTGGATTTAAGCTGACAGCATGTTTCTAAATATGTTCTAATCTTGCTAACAACCTAACTACTAATTTTTAGATCCGTAGCAATGGATTACTGTTATTAAAATTACAGAATTCTCTAGCCTACTTTGCTGCAGCATACTCTTAGAGAAATCATTTCTTTGGAATTAAGTGTGCCTTTTCTCTTAGCACAAAATGTAGCCAGTTTAAGCTTGTTAGCTTGAAGGTCATGGTCACTGTTTTATTGAAAATACAATTTCTTTTCCGTTTAATGAAAATACAATAACTTAGGTTCTAGTGCGCAGACTTGAAAGATGTAAGGTATCTATGCTTCTCTTACTTATGACATGTACATGCATGTTCGTTTCAGAAATTTGATATTCTAGGCTAATATTTCTAATGTATATCACGGTTTTAAATTTCTAATATATATCTCGGTTTTGAATTTCTAATATTTCTAATGTATATCACGGTTTTAAATTTCTAATATTTCTAATATATATCTCAGTTTTGAATTTCTAATATTTCTAATATATATCTCGGTTTTGAATTTCTAATATTTCTAATGTATATCACGGTTTTAAATTTCTAATATTTCTAATATATATCTCGGTTTTGAATTTCTAATATTTCTAATGTATATCACGGTTTTAAATTTCTAATATTTCTAATATATATCTCGGTTTTAAATTTCTAATATTTCTAATGTATATCACTGTTTTAAATTTCTAATATTTCTAATATATATCTCGGTTTTAAATTTCTAATATTTCTAATGTATACCACGGTTTTATATTTCTAATATATATCTCGGTTTTAAATTTCTAATATTTCTAATGTATATCACGGTTTTAAATTTCTAATATTTCTAATGTATATCTCGGTTTTAAATTTCTAATATTTCTAATGTATATCACGGTTTTAAATTTCTAATATTTCTAATATATATCTCGGTTTTAAATTTCTAATATTTCTAATATATATCTCGGTTTTAAATTTCTAATATTTCTAAAATATATCTCGGTTTTAAATTTCTAATATTTCTAGTATATATCTCGGTTTTAAATTTTTAATATTTCTAATGTATATTACGGTTTTAAATTTCTAATATTTCTAATGCATATCACGGTTTTAAATTTCTAATATTTCTAATATATATCTCGGTTTTAAATTTCTAATATTTCTAATCTATATCTCGGTTTTAAATTTCTAATATTTCTAATGTATATCTCGGTTTTAAATTTCTAATATTTCTAATATATATCTCAGTTTTAAATTTCTAATATATCTCGGTTTTAAATTTCTAATATTTCTAATGTATATCACGGTTTTAAATTTCTAATATTTCTAATATATATCTCGGTTTTAAATTTCTAATATTTCTAATATATATCTCGGTTTTAAATTTCTAATATTTCTAATATATATCTCGGTTTTAAATCTCTAATATTTCTAATGTATATCTCAGTTATAAATTTATGAAAGAACATGAACATGATATGTTTGTTCATTTAACCAATACGTATGAACTTCTTTATTTGAGGTCAGGAGGTTGAAGGTCAAGGTTCAGGGTTTCAACAATCTGCTCAGAGAGGTATACTTTTATATATCTAACCTCTTTGACATTGTATTATTTGCCATTCATGATAGCCTTGTATAGACGTGACTGTAATCATGTTAAGCGTAACCGTAATAGAATAAACTTTGTTTTCAGTACACAGTACTTGCAAAACAGAAATACAAGAATGGAATTAATGATATTTTAAAAAAAACAATTTCAAGATTTCTACGTACTTCTGTGTGCTTGCATCCCTAAAAAACGGGCCACTGTAAGCTCATTGAAATGATCTAGTTGTTGCTCCAGTGTCCGCTTCTCTTGTCGGTAACGGACAACATCATTCTTAAATTCAGCCTTAAATAAGAAACAATAGAACATCAATTTATTTTCGAGGATTATTTAACAGGCCAAGTTTTATCATTTTGCCAACTCAGTTTTAAAAAATGTGAAGGAACCAGAGCAGAATGTTGCTGTGTATCATTAAATTATTTTGTGTGCTTGACCTTTGCCATCATTGAGGGTTTAATAGTTATGGCTAACCTGGCATTTGTATTTTTTTATATAAAATTTACTGATATTTGAGCTCAAGGTCTAGCCATATTTATGAACATGTTCTGGAAGCTAACTTATGACTCACATCCAGATAATTGTATTGTGTTTTTCGTTTTTAGGTTGAGAGAAACAAAATTATTTCAGTGCTATCTTAAGATTAGTCTGTGGAATTATTATCAGTTGTATTTAGATATAATTTAAGAAATGAAGGAATTATTTGTTTTAATTATTCATTGGAATTACAAAGCATTGATTGACATTTAGGACAAAAAGATTATTTGGGGTTCATTGCGCATTCATTTAAAGACATTCTGGATTAAATCATTCTAATACATCAAGATTATTGGTACACCGGCGCTTTCAATACCGAATTCATTCGGGACACTCTTGCCTTTTGAAATTGTCTTAGAACTTTTAGGATTATTTGTGAGTTAATTCGCATATCTGTAAGTTTGTCTTCAATTATTTACCTTGTAACTAAAAACCCAATTATTTTTTTTATTTTAATAAACTTGTTGGTTTCGCCTTTTTGTTACTTATCTAAAGACTATATATTCTTAACAATACTGTTTCAATCCATCATCAAAAACAGAAACAGTTATGTATTTACCGATGATTTATACTGATGAGGACGAAGATGATAATGCCGACGCAGACAACAATGATGATGATGTTTATTGGTGATGTTTATTATTATTATTTATAGTAGTAGTAGTAGTAGTAGTAGTAGTAGTAGTAGTAGTAGTAGTACAGACAAACATGTCCAAGGCATTAATCACAAAACTATATCGACAAAACAATATTACGGAAACACTTTTAAATATCTGACAAGATCTGCAATGGTACAAACCTTTAAAGTTTAAGATATTCTTTATTAAATGCATGAGAGAGAGAGAGAGAGAGAGAGAGAGAGAGAGAGAGAGAGAGAGAGAGAGAGAGAGAGAGAGAGAGATCATTTCGTCGTTGCCGGTTTATTATTTTGTTCAAAAAACAGTATCTTATTACGATTAGCATTATCCTCATCTCGATGACCATGATGACGACATTGACAAGGGTGGCACCACTAGCGATAAAGACTTAAATATCTCCGAAATTGAAAGCAATGACGATGCTGGAGTATAAACACACAAATGACTAGGATAATGTCGTTGACGTTAATAACAACTCACCCATTCGCTTGCACATTCATCCTTCGTATCATCAAGCCTCTGCTGTAGAATAGTCAGGTTTTCTAGACGCTTTAAAAGTTCATCTCGGACAAAGTCTTCAACAGAGAGAAAAATTCATATTTATATTTATGCCCAACTTTAACTGTCTTAAATGCATTATATATATATATATATATATATATATATATATATATATATATATATATATATATATATATATATATATATATATATATATATATATATATATATATATATATATATATTCATTAATTCGATTGTTCAGAACTGCCCTTGAACAAATGCCAACTGATGACTACAAAGTTGTAGTTAGAGCAGACAAAACACCTGTCGGCCAACACGAAAGACAGTACAATGCACCAACAATTGATGAAGTGGCGATCGTTATAGTTGGCGAAGAATTTAACTCGCGTGATATAATTCTTCATCGCACAAATGGTGATGTTCAGCGAGTCTCAGAAACTCATCGCTCATACGATAGATTGCAATATCCGATTTTATTTCTTTGAGTGGCATTGCAACGCATGCCGGGTACTTGCTAGTATATATATATATATATATATATATATATATATATATATATATATATATATATATATATATATATATATATATATATATATATATATATATATATATATATATATATATCTGCAAACGTTAAGTCCAACAGGAATACGCAAAATTTGCAAAAGACTGTTAATATTAACTATATAATATGTCGCTAAAAGCTAAAAGATACACAATGATTGTTACTCATAGATCGATATTATTTAACTTAATTTGCCAGCAATTTTGAAACATTTTTAATCCAGATTTTCCCTGATTTAAATCCAAATACGATGGCCTAAGTTAATATCGAATGGTAATAAATTCCATAGTGGGTGTTATGACAAAATGGATGACTATTAACAGTTTGCAATAAGAAGTTGCATGTTGGAGCCAAGGACTTTGAGTGATCCAGACAAATACACGATAAACGAAACATTTCTGACTGCATACAATTATAAATCAAACCCAACTGCAAGCAACCCAGATCTACCATCGCAAAATCAGACAGCAATTCAGAATTATATTATTCGGTCTACTGAATGCTCCTAACACATCACATAGACACAAATTTGTCAGCGCACCATATCACGACAGATCTTTGTCTGCGCAGTTTGATGTTTATCTCGACTTTTGAACGAATATTGACAATTATCGAAAAAGATTCTGACACCGGTTAAATATCAGCATAATAACACTTTGTTCGGTGACACAAGTGGAAATTCGATAGATTAAACAGGGAAGCTTGCAGTGGATATCGAGATAGGCATGGCCTGATTTATTTTATCAAATTATCATTAAGTATTTTGCCATGATAGCAGAAACCTTTAGTTGTATAATCCTTTTCATTCTGTTTCATATATTCACAGCATGTTATATACTTTTCAGCATGTCTATTATGCATGGTATATACTTTTTAACATGTCTATTATGCATGGTATATACTTTTCAACATGTCTATTATGCATGTTATATGCATGTTATATACTTTTCAACATGTCTATTATGCATGTCATATACTTTTCGACATGTCTATTTTGCATGTTATATACTTTACAACATGTCTGTTATGCATGTCATATACTTTTCAACATGTCTAGTATGTATGTTATATACTTTTCAACATGTCTATTATGCATGTTATATACTTTTCAACATGTCTGTTATGCATGTCATATACTTTTCAACATGTCTGTTATGCATGTCATATACTTTTCAACATGTCTGTTATGCATGTCATATACTTTTCAACATGTCTATTATGCATGTCATATACTTTTCAACATGTCTATTATGCATGTCATATACTTTTCAACATGTCTGTTATGCATGTCATATACATTTCAACATGTCTGTTATGCATGTCATATACTTTTCAACATGTCTGTTATGCATGTCATATACTTTTCAACATGTCTGTTATGCATGTCATATACTTTTCAACATGTCTGTTATGCATGTTATATACTTTTCAACATGTCTGTTATGCATGTTATATACTTTTCAACATGTCTGTTATGCATGTTATATACTTTTCAACATGTCTGTTATGCATGTCATATATTTTTCAACATGTCTATTATGCATGTCATATACTTTTCAACATGTCTGTTATGCATGTCATATACTTTTCAACATGTCTAGTATGTATGTTATATACTTTTCAACATGTCTATTATGCATGTTATATACTTTTCAACATGTCTATTATGCATGTTATGTACATTTCAACATGTCTGTATGCATGTTATATACTTTTCAACATGTCTATTATGCATGTTATACATTTTTCAACATGTCTATTATGCATGTTATATACATTTCAACATGTCTTTTATGCATGTTATATACTTTTCAACATGTCTATTATGCATGTTATATATTTTTCAACATGTCTATTATGCATGTTATATACATTTCAACATATCAATGATGCATGTTATTTTCGATGAATAATATTCACATGCATGTCCGTACTTCCCTTTTTTTAAAATAATTAAAACGAGATATGCATGGACAATACATTGAAAATAAATGTCCACGATCAAAAGTATTACATGCACGAATTTATTATTTCGTTCACCTTCGAAATATTATTTCTTTAAAACTAATCTCGTTTGCGAAGACTTTGATTTATAAATGGATTTGTTTCTCATAAACATGTAAAAAAAAAAAAATCATTCGCGCTATCACGGGTTATTGTATTACAATGACAGATGATACTGCCAATTATCATGAATGTTAGGGTTATTCTATGTATGTTAGTTTATTACAACTATTGCGGAAAACGTTTTCATTTTCAAAAAGATAAAGTAAACAAATTTACCTCTAAAATGGATTTCATTTTTCTTATCACTAAGCGTGACGTGTTCGATTCGATATTCGTTTTCATCGAATCCTTCCCGGGATAGAATAGCCCTCTGCTCCTGCTCAGCTTCTTCTGAAAAAAAGAAGATTAACAACGATGAATTAATGCCTGTATTATTAGAAATGTATTCCGCTATGAAGTGAGCACGTTGAGTATTATGGGGCATTGTCGGTCACTGATAAGTGTTATGTCATCATTTGTAGTCCCTTATGCCTTACCCAGCTGGGAGTCTTTTTATTTGTCATACATGTATCTAACAACTAAAAGATCAGGAAATGGCATGCAGGTTAACACACACACACACACACACACACACACACACACACACACACACACACACACACACACACACACACACAAATTATTATATTCTAGATCGCTTCGTAAAAGAAACTTTCGGTATTTCTTTTACTATATCTTAACAATCATATATATATATATATATATATATATATATATATATATATATATATATATATATATATATATATATATATATATATATATATATATATATATATATGACAAGCGGAATATTTGCATATACAATAGTTTGATCTTGCCTTTCTGTTTCATGAGTTCTTCATATTCGTTGTCCTTCTCTTCAATACTTTGTTGACGAGACAAAAATATATTCTCAAGACTTTGGATTGCTTCAGACACTTCTGTCACTTTTGATTCTATGGTTGACGCACTTGATTGGTCGATCGAAGAGTCACGCCTTTTGTATTCTTGTGTCAACTGAAAACTCTGTGCCTGCAACTCTCTGAGCTGGTTGGCAACATCAAGCGCTTTTTCAAGGAGAAGTTCTGGACAGCGTGTCTCTGTTGCCTGGACACCAACAGATGCCTTAATAATAATAATAATAATAATAATAATAATAATAATAATAATAATAATAATAATAATAATAATAATGATAATAAAAAGAACAACAACAACAACAATAATAACAACAACAACAACAATTTAAACAATTCTAAAATTTTTGTCGGTTCTAATATTAATTAACTTTTGAAGAATCATAAGATTATATTTTTAATTCCAATAAATGAGTCTAGTTCTACTTTTGTATCTATACGAGTTAAAAGATGAACTGTATTGACTGGAAATAATTAATATAGTATTAAAACTATATATATATATATATATATATATATATATATATATATATATATATATATATATATATATATATATATATATATATATATATATATATATATATATATATATATATAATGTCGACGGAGAGAAAACATTTTATAAAATTAAAAAAACAAGATTCATCCAACTAGCAGGCCTTTTCGTTTCTGAGCTCTTTGATTCCGTGTTTAATTTCCTGTCCCCAAAGTGCAAGGTATTTCTGAGCTCTTTGATTCCGTGTTTAATTTCCTGTCCCCACAAGTGTAAGGTATTGTGCACACAAAATAGGCCAAATGTTTACCAGCTATTCGGAGATTTTCTCGTCTTAAAGATCTTTCTGCTAACTCTTTTATATGATAAATAAAAATATTCATAAATTTAATTTAATGGTACATCGAGGGGACACAACATATACGGTACTCTGAATGTGATCATTACCCTGAAGATAGAACCCAAGCCGTCATGCATTACACAATTTATAATTGAAATAAGTGCAAAGTTGAATTTATATAATTTAAACATGTTATTGTCACAATATGTAACACGAACGTCATTGGGGGGTTGGTCGTGGTTCTAACAACGTAATTAACCCCGTTCCTCCGTGATACAAATATGTTCAACATATGTTAACGGGATAGCAATTTAAAAACACACACACACACACACACACACACACACACACACACACATCTGGCAAGAGAAAGATCCATTGTTACTACCCTAAGTCTTAAAATATTTAACAAACAGAAGTAGTCGGACAATTTAAGTAAAGTAAAGTAAAGTAAACAAGCAGTTTATTCCCCTACAATACAAATGAAAATGCAAAATACACTTCAAAATGTTGTGAATTCAATACCAACTAATCATATATGTCCTACCTAGCACCTGTGCAAAAACAATAGAATGTTCAGAATGAATTTCCAAATGTCTTGAATGTCTTGATTTAACATAATAATATAAGAAAGTTATTTCCCCCCCCCCCCCCCAACAACAACAACAACAAAATTCTATTAATCCAAATGTAAATGTGCACTTCTATGTTTGACTTAGTATCGCAATGTTTTCAAAATCAATAAATCCATATATGATATTGATAGTAATTTCGCATCAATTCCGCCATTGTTGTCTATAAGACCACATGAACAAATGGAATTTTCAACAACAAAAAACACCAAATAGGTAAGTTTTAATGAGGTTTGATTATGTTGCAATTTAGAATGGATAATATCAAAATCTCAGTTACTAAAGCCAAGCATTTTTCTGGAATCCATATTTGGATATAAACACTTTTTAAAGCGCCATATTTTAATTTTGTTAATCAATTTTTGTCTCTTTCGTCAATATTGCACATTCCAACCCGGTCTGAAATTATAATGATTGCCTACTTCCTGTATTATTATTTTTTGGAACTATTCTTGCTGCTTCAAGATGTACTCTTTTCAAGTCTTTTGAATTGAACATACTGTTGTTAGAAACTGCTAATATGACAAGTCCATGTAATATTTCATGAAAGTAGTAATCCAAAATGTCAATGATAATTCACGCACTGAAGATCAGTTATTTAGAAAAACATATCCACCGTTTGTTTCTGGTTTAACCAATTCGTAGCCATTCCTTTGAGCATTTATAGTTTTAAATCATTATTAATGATATAATTCGTCTGCATACACGTGGTGATGACTAATGCCGAGAAGAATCATCGGCGAAGTTAATGATGAAGAAAGGATTGTTGTGGTACACCATCATTTACAATAGTTTTAGTATCGCGCAACAGCTATACAATTTGAGGTCAGAAATGAAGAAAGAAAAAAATGAAAATGACTATAACTGACCCTGACACTAAATTGAATATATTACCCTAAAGGTCAAATGTAATACTCCCTGTTGTGATGATATAAAAGTGTACTAAATGTTATGAATTAATCAGCAAGTTATCGTGGGGAAATATATGTGTCATTTCTGGACGATCGGACGGACGAATAAAAGATGCAGATTATGTCACCTGATGTAAGTAGATAAGCGAGGGAGAAACCTTCAGAAAGTTAATTAAATAGTGCGTAGTATGTAGAGCCATACATACTCTTTTCAGCTTGCTATATTTGTTACGGTAATCGTAACGAAACTGTCCTATCGGTCGCATGGTAGAAATAGACCTCGGATGTAACTCTTTTTGCAACAGCCCTCAAACTAGTGGCTTTTATCACATCATACTACCATAGTAAGGATATCCGTATCATCTATTTAATTTATAATATAGTTGTATTATAAGTCATATGGATTTATGACGTTTATATTTTAATTCTTTAAATTCATTGGTTGGATAATGATATAGTAAACAACATGTACAGTACTTGTATAATTTTCATGCTTGAGTCAAGTATAATTGCCACGGTCAAGTAAACAACATGTACAGTACTTGTATAATTTTCATGCTTGAGTCAAGTATAATTGCCACGGTCAAGTAAACAAATATGTTGGCCATGCAAGCCACGCTTTAATTCGAATGGAATTCACGAAACACCACATGAAACTATGATTGTATTTGCCATGTTAAAGCTGTCATTCCAGAATCAGATTCTATAGAGGCTTTATCAAGAGAATATGCACCGTTTATTCTATTTTAGAATATGCTAGCTTTCTGAGAGTCGTTGAGAAGAAATAGTGAATTATTTATAACATTTGTATGAGAGTGGAAAACCTTTAACTTTAAAGAGTCAACAGTCGGATTATATGAATCTATTCAAGGACTTGAATATTTAAAACATTATACTTAATTATGTGACATTTTCAAAGACGTCAGTGACATTCTACATTCATATAATTACATCGAAGTAAAAACACAACTGCGATTCTTCAGTGGTGTTATAAGGATAGCACATAAAAACATTAGAACCTTCATTCGAATACCTTTGGACAGTTTCCAGATTAATCAGAAATTAATAGTAAAATTTAGGATAATATTCCAGTAATTTTGATTTCTTTAACTTGTTTTATTTCATATTTAAAAAAATTTTAATTTTGGAAAATGTAATGTTTTTTGGGTGTAACTTGTGTTGTCACTCGAGTTTAAACACTAGATGTAAGGCCAAGGTTCTGAGTGAAAGTTATAATGTCCTTAATGACATCTTGCTTTGTTATTATCCATTTTGGATATATTGTACATTCCGGGTCTAGAAGCGCGCGCGTGCGTGCGTGTGTGTGTGTGTGTGTGTTAGATTTTTAACATAGCTTTTGCCAATTTTTCAGTTATATTGTTACAATGTCTGCAGTGTGCAAGTTTATAGTGATGTCTAAAACTGGGGCATCATGCAACAGACATATAGCATGAAGTCCCACCCAGTCACATTATCATGACACCAGGCCGACCATTCTTAACACTAACCTAGGAATGCTGAGCGCCAACGAGGCTACTTTTAGTACCGTTTTTATGTCTTTGGTGTGATTCGGCCGGGTATCGAACACACGACCCCTCGCGGACGATCCAACTACTAGGCTACCACTAGGTGGGTCAAGAGAATATCTAATATTGACATTGTCTAGAAACTCACCGCATAGCATTGCAAAGGATCGAACTGGCACAAATGAATTCCTAGACATTGTCAGTCTGATATATTTTGTTCTTCTTCTTGATCAAGGATACGGGCCATCCATTTAGTACGTACGCCAAAGCTGGAAAAGCTTGACCCATCCACCTCCGTCATGTACACATGAGTAATGTTTTACACCCACAACCCACCTGCGTACGTACACTTAACTCGCCCCCCCCCCCCCACACACACACACACCGACTTCTATAGAACGGTTTATATTTAATCGACGCAGAAACGATCAAGGATTACTAATCTTGGCGTGTTGAATAAGTAATAATGGTTCACCGACATTGAATGTATGTCTGCATAAAAGAAATAACCTGCGTAACTTTAAAAAGTGTGTCTAGTGTCCGCTAAAATTCAAACGCCGACTGAACCCAGTCTAACAGGTTACGTATTAGACAAATTAGTATCGAGGTTTCACCCACCCACCACCATTTCCTATGCGTACGTACATTATCAGAAGAACCCCCATATGCAAGCGTATGCATTTGGGTTAACCTCCTCCACGTGTACGTACTAAATGGACGGCCCTATACTGAGTTATTTTCACGTTTGCACACTATTTGCTTTTACTGGTAAGTTTTTCATAATATCATGTCAATTACATTATAGCAGAAGATGTGTCGGTAGCATGAAAGTCTTGAACCGCCTGACAAGATCCTTTGCATCAGAACGATATACCGTGTCAACCGATAAACAGATATACACAGTAAACATAATTCCTATTAAAAAGACTGACTACAGTAGTTTCGGGTGGTTTAACAAGATGTATCCTGTACTTTTTCAGGCGAACTGCGGTAGCTCAGTAGATATTACGTCGAACTCGTAAACATAGTATCGCTGATTCGACACCCACCCGGGTCAACAGAGTAAACATAGGATCGCGGATTCGACCTCTACTCAGGTCAACACAGGTCCGTTACTTCGGTATGTTATTGGAAAAGGCACTTAGTTCTCTTTTTCTCGGCAATATTGAACTAATAATATGCTAAATATGCTGTCAACGCCAACGAAACAAAACAAATTTACTTTGCGATCAGTATAATTGACAAAAACTATAATTTTATTTTAATGAATACGAATGGATTTTACAGTCAATGTGATACGTCCTAGCAAGAAAAGTAGCAATGATGGAAAAATAGACAGAATGAACTTGATTTTAGACAAGGTCAAGTACTAAATACAGATGCATGTAACATATAATCATTAATTAAAACCACAAAATAATACAAATTTAATAAGCACAATAATAATGATGTATGACTGAATTATGAGACGATTTGAAAATTTTCCAGCATTTAATAAATAAAATGTTCTAGAACGCATGATGAGTAGATATCAGACGGATGCAGCTAATCAGTAAAGAGAATAATACGCAGAAATCTAATGCGCTTATTTGGACCAAACAGCATCACAGGAAGTGATATGTTAACATGTTGTCATCTTCAAACTTAAGAAACTACACATACAATATGTAAAGTGTGCCGATATGTGATAAATGTTATATCCCATACGATAGGCAGACTGGAAATAAAAGATTTAACAAGGTTAATTTTGGTGCTAGCTTTTGCAAAATAAATTTGTACCGAGTTCCATTCTCTTTTAATGACACACATACCATTTCTCCTTTAAATAGGAATCTGAATAACAGGAAAAGTAGGAAAAATAAGACTGTAGGTGTTTAAGTACAAAATGTTAAACAAAGGGTAAATGATTTACGTTTTTGTAAAGGAGAACTCTACATGTGGATGAATGCAGATATGAAGCATTTAAAATTAGAAAGAACGTATTCGAACTTGTTCACTCGACTTAAATCTGTATATCTGTCCAATATATTTTGTCTCGTTGCCAAAACAAATAAAATGCTTAAGTGATAAAAATTCACCTGAAGTGGCGGACCGCTTGAGCAAGAACAGCTGATTTTCACTAATTATGCAAATTAATTAAAGTGAATAATTTCAGTTCAGTAAGACCGCCTAAATAAATGTGGGGTGGCCGAGTGGTCTAAAGCGCTCGCCGGTACACATTATTGTCATTTCACCTCTGCGTTGAGTTTGAGTCTCGGGTTCAGCCAGTGTGGGTATGTGAGAAAGCTTGCCAGTAGCTTCTCGTTGGTCAGTGGTTATTTTCGAGTTTTCCCATGTTCTTCCTCCACCATTTATACTGGCCGCCATGTATAGTCCATCTGGTGCTGAAAAATGGCGTTAAACCCTATAACAACAATATGACCGGTCCCCGCAGTGAAAGACTAGGCTGCATGCGATCTGTGGGCTGCGGGTTGGACACACCTGATTTAATCATTCTACTCTTCGATAAAACTGATCAATTACAGATCTGGCAACACAAATTATATCTTTAATACGCAGTTATCTAGAAAACTTCGAATTTTCTGTTTCCAGGACGTCGTATATGAACGTAATACCATTCATTCAAATCCTTAATTTGCTCAGTTTTCAAACTGCCTGCTTCGACCACTCCTCCATCTTCAGCCACTATCAGGGATAATGTAGCACAAATGGTAAATGCTATTAGAGTATCACTCTGAGATCAAAGGCTGAGTGTGGGATACTCAATTACAACATTTTCCAAAGCAAAAGGTTTATAATTTTAAATTAAGAATCCTTAATATAATATTTCATATTATAAAAACGAATTATTATATAGGAGAGATCTGGTACAAAAAAGTCAGCAATGAATACATCACTACGAGTTATCAGTCTACGATTAGCCCATTGTTTGGACCATCTGACCAGTAATGGATCGCTAATGTCACATTAGTTATCAATGAATAAAATTTTACGTTGAAACAGATAATACGACTTCAATGAATAACTGGTGTAATATTTTTTCATTCAGGTACAAAATTCCTTTCCTCGTCTACTGTCTGGGTTACCAGCTGTATTTATTTTAATATTTATTTTTATATACACAGCACAAACATACACACAATATCCTGTCTGATACGGTTTCTCAAATTTTGAATAAGAAATTTAAGCGTAATACTAATTTTCTCTCATTTTGTTTTTAAATCAGACTTTACAGATGTCATTTTTAAAACGTAAAAGACCGCGTGAAAGGTTAATTATACAAGATTACAGAATTGCCTTCTCTATTCTTTAACAAATACAGAACACACATCGACTTTGTTCATGTGTAAAATCAGACAGGGTTTGCCGTCGTCTATCTCAAATACTTTTTCTAAGCGAACTGAGAAAGATTTACTTGCTCAAACTAACTCATTTTAATCTGGTCATGTATTTTTCATCACATGTCAATAACATATTATCACCCCTTTTAAGAATTACCTCGTAACCCAAATACAGAACTCGCTTAGTGCGTTCATTAATCGTACATTTGACGGCAACAGGCAAGAAATTCGTGGTGTTCTCACTGAAAATACTTCAATTCATTTTGTAGTGTTGCATACCAGACTGTGTATGTTTTTAGTCATTGACAATACAGACAACTTACCAATCCATCTTTCAATGGCGAAACGGACGCCATTTTTAACATGTATCCACAGTCACGACTATCATGTTTATATGACGTGGCGTTACAATGTGATGACGTAATGACGAATCGGTAAGCACGCGACGGGCCTTTAAGACTAAATGGAGGATCTCAAATGGATAACAATTTAATATTGAATTTAGGACAAGAGTTGAATAATGTCCAGCTTTTGCGAGCCTTGGCAAAACAAAGAAGGAAATTGTTCGAGTTTCATAAATTTAATATTAAATCATTACCCATTTGAGATTCATTTTATCACATAGTTTTTATTTCAGTGGAAATTATTTAGATAGAAAGAACGAATAATTTCGTTCATTCTGACAGACCGTGCACATTTTACTTGATGTGCATAAAATATAGTCCTAAACAAATTTGAACTAGTAAAAATAGATTGTACATTTTTTATAAACTATAATTCAAAGAAAAAGCTTCCATCCGAAAAATACAGAACATTTTATAACAACGAAATCATTTTTCAAAACAGAATAATCAATGCGACGACCAAGTTGTTTGATACGGTAAACAGTAGGGCCTAAAGTACATGTTTACCCTAAAACGTCATTTTCAAAACTAAACGTTACATTGTTGCGATTTTTATGTGGAAAAAAGATTACTGGATGCAGAAATTCCCACATTTACTGCAATGATCTTTGACCGGATATTAGCAGTATTGACTGGAACAATAGACTGTACAGAAGACGTAACAAAAATTTCTTTTTTAGTCGAATTTGCCTCCCATATATACTGCGTAAAGATGCTGTGGTTGTAGATCCATTTATGTCCAAATTCTTCGCTGAACAGAGGTGTTTATTTACTTCTGTAAGTTAACATTTAAACCACGCTTGTATATACGGTGGATTCTAAATCTGTGATACAGATATATCTCTCCCTCCCCCACCCCTCCATAAAAAAGCAAGACCCTTAGTTTTACTTCTTATTGTTGTTCTTATCTTGTAGTTTTACGCCATTTTTCGCATTGTGATATTATCATAGATAACATACCAAAACCCCTGCGGTCAGTCGGCCCAATTGTTTTTTACTCAGTTTCCCCACGCAAGTCGAGTTCAAAAGTGGACACCAAAAATATTCATTCAAAACCAAGCATTCTAGAAGTCGGGGTTTAAAACGTTTACCCACGATGCCAGGCAATCAGTAAAGAGGATACTGCACAATAATCCCATGGGCTTATTTGGACCAATTATACTCACAAAACGTGATATTTTAACATGCGGTAATATAAAAAATATGAAACGGCACATATTATATGGAAAACTATACACACTGTGTGATAAATTAACGTGATATGTTTCATGTCTAACAAAGGTTACAATTATTTTGCACTTCTGAGAGAGGGATCATTGTCGAAAGCACACAGCCATGAAATTGGCTGATTCCATGAGCTCCAACAACACTAAATTTAGTATTTATTCAAATGGGGAATTAATTTTGCTAGAGTAGACAATACCAGCTTCTAAAGTTAAACTATTGAAATATAAAATATATAAGTTGAAAAAATAGTTAATCTTTCCTCTAGTAAATACAAGATAATGAGACGTGCAAACGATAAGATCTAAAAAGTCTTGTTTCCACTTATCAGCTCTAATAATCTAATTGACACACGTCTGAGCTTTAGCGTGGACTAAGTTTGTGCAACTTCTGCTTTGTCGGTGCATATGACGTTGTTCAAATAATCTCTTATCATCGTAATCTTAACACATCCGAAACACCAGCGGGGACTAGGCATTTGGATCACATCCACTTGTTCTGCCGTCATAGGGTTAAGGACTAGCATGTCCTTCAAGATTATATTATCCGGAGACTTGCCACCGGCCAGATATATAAGACCCTCGTGTTGAACGGCTTCAAAATGGTGCTGGTTGAACTTCGGAATTTTGCAAACGACCTTTCCAATAGCGAGTTCATTTACTGAGGTTTTCGATTCTCGGGATCTGGGAAAACTGGAATCTGAAGGAAGTGAGTCTTTGACCGAAACAAAGTCTTGTGATTTGGCATCCTCGTTCTCTGAAAAAACAGAACCTTCTGAGCAGGCGGAGTCATTCCTTTTCCGATTGGAGGTGCTATCAAATTTGATGATACGTCCATCGGGTAGAATGATGAAGACGTGGTCGTCGCAACTTACTGATCTGGTCAACCTACAGCTAAAAGGCAGGTCACCAAAAATGGTTAAAGTTTCGCTTCTTGTGTCAAAAACTTGTATCGTGGCAGTGTCTCTGTCACTATCTGTGATTCCTCCAAAGACGTATATTTTCTCGCCGATGGCCGATGCCGACATGGAACGAATTCCTATCAGCAAGTCTCCTACGTGTCTCCATTTACTGGTTTGCAAGTTGTACTCCTCAATACCTGTCAGAGCAGGTGCCTTTCCATCTCTACCCCCGATCACATAGATGGAATTAGTTAATGCCACCATCACGTGACCGCATCTGCCATTAGCCATGTTAGTCCGAATTTTCCACATATTCTTCTGAACTTTATATTGAAGCATTCCCTGTAATTTAAGCCAACCGCCAGAAACAAATATATCAGTTCCGTATGAACAGACGGCAAACTCGTAGCCCGGATCATAGGGAAGAGATGGCAGGTAAAACCATTTCTTTTGCTGCAGGCTGTAGCACATAACTTCCTTTGTTGTGTGAAATCTGGGCATTGTTTTAAGAAGCCCGCCAATGACAATCAAAACGTCATCTTTTGAGCCATTCTTTCTCTGCGACGCTCGTTTTGTAGTGAAATGAGCGCGTTGAGCTGGACACGAGTGAAACTTGAAAGCCTCCATGACAAAGGCGTTGTTTCGGAAGGACACCTCAGCAAAGCATTCATCGTCAAACAGATGAAATAGGAAATCGGATGAGACCAGTGGCATACGCAAAACTTCCAGAAGCCTTCCTACATGTCTGCGTCTACTGTCCAGATCTGCTTTGATCCACGTTACCACAGCGTCACAAACACTCTCCTCGCTCTTAACAGCCAAATCTTCCCCCTCTAAAACTGAAATTAGATCGTCTACATCAAGCTGCTCAAACTCGTCAGTGGACACAACTTGGGAAAAATTTTCCATAAATGTATAAAGTGATTTCTTTGCCAAGTGCTCACAGTTATGCATTTTTGCAATTTTCCAGATTCCTACACAGTTCTCATGTGAAACTTGATTCAGAAGATACTGTTCACAACGCGACTGGAGACAAGGAATCTGAAGGAGAGAAGACGCTCGGAAAATTTTCTCAGCATTGTCCTCCCTTACCACGTCCATCCCAGTATACATAAACTTAAGAAGGCTCTCAAATATGTCGGCATCTACGTCATAAATAGTTACTATCCCATCTCTGTTTTCACGCATGTCATGTGTGAACATCGCCTGAAAATATGGTGACATGGCGCTAAGAACTACCTTGTGACATGGGAATACCTTGCCAGATACAACAATAGTGACGTCAGCATGTTGACCCGTCGTCAGCATGTTGTCAAGGCCCGACGTTAACGTTTGCATAAAGGAATCGCCTTCATCCATATTGGTGCTGAGCATTCAGAGTAGAAGTTGAGATGGCATAAACATATCACATTGACATGTTCTGAAAGAGATATGAAAAAGAAATTAAGCAAAGCCCACAAAATAGTGTAACTAAGACATGCTTGAAAATAGTAAAGTAGGCTCGATACATAAAAGAGCCTACAATCTACAAAGGCTATTGCAAAAAACAACTATCCTTTATTAGCAAAATCACTTTGATAAAATTCATATTTGCAGCTTTACCAGTTCTCTACCCAGTATACAAAATGAACTGAATATTTTTCAAATTCATATGGGGTGGAAAAACTGACATGGTAAAAAGAGACACTATTATGACTTTTATAAAGCAAGCTGGTTTTAAAATAAGATTTACTTGCAATAGTTTGGTTTACATGAAAAGAAAAACAATTTCCTGGATTAGGCGCCTTTTACTGAACGATGTTGGCTTATGGCAAGGCTTCTGGACAAGTATTGGGAAAATTTAGAGGTACACTGTTATTAAAATTAGAAAAACCCAAATGGAAAGAAACCACTAAATCATTTAAACTATATTTTGCCGTGATGTTATTTATGCTTTAACACAATGGAAAAAGTAATTATTGACTGTTCAGGGATACATGTCTCAAGACAATTTAGTAACTATAGATAATTTTAAATCATACACATGGTAGAGAACAAACGGTGTTGTGCTTATTAAACACCATATTGATGCTCAGTGATAATTATTAAGTTTTGATAAAATGAAACAACACAAACAAATAAAAATAATTTACAGTACTTAATATTTACCTCAAAGATATCAAACTTGAAAGCGTTCTAAAGTGAAAATATTTTATTGAAGTTTTCAACAAAAAATAAAACTATTTATAAAGCTCTGATAAGACCCATGTAACAAAAGCCGATCGGAGAACACGACACGTGATTGAGGCATTGGTGCACAAAGCATGGGTCAACTCTTTTGTTTAGCTAAATTTTGTACAAAAGAAACCAAATTGATTACTTTTAAGTTTAGATTTCAACATACAAATATTGCCACAAACCAGTTTTGTTGTTTGTTTGTGGGTTGTTTTTTTTCTTCCTTTCTTTATTGGTAAACGAATTTCGGTGATAATGATAAACGTACCTTCTGTCAGAAAGAAATAGAACAAACCGAACGCTTCTTATATACTTATTTAGTTACTGAACAGTTCTGGAAATTATCTGCGTAAAGGATACAAACGTAAGATCCAAGGCCCAAATTTACATGAAAAGATGTCTTTGATCATTATTAAATTACTAATTTTCCTTTCAAAAATATTTTATACAGATCAAACTAGCATCAAAATATCTCACCTAAAAATTTTATCCAAGTCGTTCTATGCGTAAAGTTGTCGTGAGTGTATGTGAGTCTGTGTGTTGTGTCGAAGTAAGGGAACGTACGCAAACATCAGATGACAACAAATTCAAGGTAATGTCACGTACACTAGATCAACTCTTGAAGTAAGAAAACATGAAAAATCGATAGAACGTATGTGCAACTTCGTTTTTTTAAAAAGTCGGCTCGACCGTTCTGTCTAGCTGCTACAGTAGCCCACCCCAGCAATGTTCACAGTAACAAGCCTCGCAAGACATGCGTTGACAGAAAGTACAAATCTATCCATTTTCGTATGAATATAGCCATACCTTTTCACAAACCCCACAATTTGAAACAAGATATGTGCACTCTAATTTGTAAAATGTTGTTTTCATAAAATTTAACGTAACTTTTCGGATCTTCTTTATCCCCAAGTAGTATTGCAGCTGTTAATCGCATTGACACAGAAAACCATGCAAATCAAGTCATTTTTTCTGTAATGTGTGTGTGTGTGTGTGTGTGTGTGTGTGTGTCTACGTTCTTTTTACAAGATATAATGAAATATTTCTCTCTCTATAAAGTTACGACCCTATCGTCTTTAACAAAGTATTTAAAAGAGCGAAAATCAGCAAGTTTTGTAAAATTCAACAGACAATTTTTTCCTCCAAATACAAAGTGAAAATGTAAAAAGATAATTTAAGGTATTGCAAAGTCAATTCCAATCTTAGAGTTTCTAACATATGTCCTAATGATTAAATTTATGAATATATTTTAGCAGTATTCCGAAATAAATTCAACGCTGGAAGTTCTGGTGTGCCTTTGGCGGTCTGAGTAGTAATGACGTGTCATCAGTTGTTGTTTGTTGTTGTTTTTTGTTGAATCATAATAATAATAATATCCAAGAAATATATCACTGCTTGAATTTCACTATAAATCAAAGTCTCTATTTCCAAAAATATTATTGTAAAAGAGCAGTTTGAATTTCCAGTGAATAAATAATTTGAATAAATAAATTAGAGTTCAAAAGAAATACTGGACAAGACAATAAAACTGATTTATGCTTCCGATGGTACTGCTGGAATAAACAATTTTCCCAATAAACAAGATTTTATATTCTCTACTAAACCTAGTTCACAATTAGCTTTTTTATTATAAAAAAGATCTACCTAATGAAAAATTTCATTCTAGAAAATTTCAGATGTTTAGAAGTTATGATACTTGGTTTAATTAGATGGTCTGTTCCTAATATTATATTAAAGAACATGGAAGACACAATATCCTTGACTCACACCATGATAATAATCCTAATACTTAATATTCAGTAACAAACAGGCAAACAATGTTTACAAAACGGTCACTTATTTTGGACAATGCTACAATAATGCAACTTTTCATAACGCACAACATATGATATAATTTATTCAAAACACAACAACAATAACACAATTGTCAAACAGTGCAAATTCAATATACAAAATAAATACACCTGTGCTATAAAATGCGTACTCTAAATATTTACTTTCCAACGTCAACAAAAGTTATGCTTCAAGTCTAGGGATAAATAACTGAGACTGAGATTGTAAACGCCATATTTCAGCACATGATAGACTATACGAGGCGGCCACTGTGTCTGATGAAGGGAGAACAAGGAAGAAACCCCAAAAGAATCACCAACCCAAGGGAAACTAACAGGCGAAGGCAAACAGTGGCGTAATTAGGGTTGGTGTCGTTGTTGTTCGTACGTCAATTCGACGATGACCTTTCTAGTCATCCGAGTGTTGAAGTTGCTTGTCCTATTCTGTTTGTGCGCAGGTGGCTGATGAGGCCAACCCTTGCACGAAATGATCGTTTGCGTAAACCCTTGCACGGAATGTTCGTTTGCGTAACGGACAGGGGATGAGTGGGACATCTCCAGGGGGAATGATGCCACGTGCTTTTCTGGCTTGCCTCCTCAGCACTGTAGCTGCTGTCCTGCTAGATTGGCACTGCATCAGGATGGTGTGGATGCTCGAGAGACCTGCTTGAGCATGTACCTCAGTGTCTGGAACCTTGTCCTGCGACTTCATGTTGAGGATTTTCCTGAGACGTGTGGTGTGAAAGTGGTTCAGCTTCCTTGCGTGGTGTTGGTACTCAGTCTAGGTTTGGCATGCGTAAAGTACTGTCGGGAGCACAACTGCCCTGTATACCTTTAGTTTGGTCTGGATTCTGATGCCTCTTCTATTCCAGACGTTGGCATACAATCAGCCTAAAGTTGCGCTGGCTCTTGCCATGAAAAGGTTCAACTCGTTGTCTATAGTGATGCTCTGTGACAGTGTGCTGCCAAGGTAGGTGAATCGGTTCACTCCGTTGATTTGTTTGCCGTTGACTGTGATGTTGGGCTCAACATAGGGCTTTTCAGGGACCGGATGATGCAGGATATCAGTTGTCTTGGTACTGATAGTGAGACTGAAGCTTGTGCAGGAGCTGTAGAACGTCAGCCAGTGGTGGTGTGCTATATTATAGGCGAACATACTTAGTTGTTATTTAACATTAATTGTATTTCTTTGAATGAATACTTGACATAAATGATCTCACATTGAACGAATTTATTTAAAAACAAAGGATCCAACAGGTCTCGGGATTCATTATGATAGCAAAACAGCATACACCTGACCACAACCCTTAAGTCAACAACTCCAGTGAGTGTAACATGCGTCATCAAAAACAAGGATCAAAGGCAGTCGAGGTCTATATAATTGTCAAGTGCCAAATTTTTCGCCAGTGAAATTCATTGATTAATTCGTAGTCTAGCCGACAATTAATTATCTTGGAGTAGAGTTTGAACGAAAAGAATGTTAGTTTACCTCGGTCAGACTGTTACAATATTTAGAGTGAAAACGGACTGAGTGTTTGACACGCTTAAAATAGGTGATTCCTCACGTAGAGCTGTCAGAGTGATTGGAAACAAATGATAAGGTGATATTTCGATCCTAAGTGGCATTTTTGGATTCTTGATAGACGGTTTTCAAAAGGTCCGTAGGAATAGCATTTATTCCGATTGGTCAAATGTAGAGGGAAAGGGGGGGGGGTGTCGAACCCCAGAATCGGGGAAATATATACTACGTATCAAACGAGGTTAGTCAGTCTGAAAATTTCTCTGCAAGAGTTAAAACCAAAGGTAGAAGTAATTACCAGGACTCCGAGCGGACTTTAGGAAAGACGTTCGTAAAATTGTGGTATAAAATTGTGGTTCAAGGAAACTGAATGTGGAGCGATTGTAAGACGCCAGAAAACACAAGGTATTTAACTCAAATTCACCTTTATCATGATGTAATGTATATGATGTTTTTGGGTTATAGATGCATGATGTATTGATACTATGATACAAATAGTTGGTATTACATTGATTTAAAAACGTACTTTGATATGTTTCATTGTTACAGATGCATGATGTGTTCATATTTTTGATAGTTCGGTATTACATTGATTTAATAATGTATTTTTGAATTCTGAATTAGCATTTTTACCTTATATACTTAGGTAGGTAAATGGGTGGTGTAGAAAACCCGCCGTGTACATTTATGATTGGAAAGTGTTACATTAATTTGAATTTATCATATTAGCGAATATGGATTGTGTGTTATGATATATTGCCTCACTTTACGTAATGATTTACGGGAATACATGACTTTCACAAATTCTGACGTCGATAATTAGCAGTATAGCTCTATTGATCTGAAGACTTGTGTAGTATTTGTTAGCCGTATAAATGATAACACTGATAGTAAGGTCTGATTGTTCGAACCTGAAGAAGGACGGACAATCTCAACTCTTAAAGTAACGAGATACTTAGGGCGTTTTACCCTTTTCTTTTACAAGGAAAATAGTTTGTTTTTGGAAAGAGTGAGAATCAGCGAGGAGTCAAAGGAAAAAGAGGGAAAAGAAGTCAAAAGTCAGAGTGTGGAATTCCCGTTCAATCAAAGGGCAAGCTGAAGTCGGACGCACGCAGAAAAGAAAAAGCCCAGTCGACGAACAAGGTCATTGTGAAACACCCAACAGTCCAATGTTAATAAACATTCGATTCCATAATGAAAGTACTATCAGTCATTAACGGTTAAATTCATCTATTTTATAAGTGTTCTGAATTTTAATTAACGTATCTGCTATTTTAAAGCTTCGGGTTTTTTTTGAATTACTTCTGAACGAAGAATCGTCAGAAGGAAAGAACATTGTAATTTATTGTGCCATTCTTCTTTTAATTGTATTTTAATTAAATTCATATTTTATCTTTACGGGGCTCGTGTGTTGTCTTGTTCAAAGTACCATCTCAGATTACCATATCCATTAACTGGGCGAATTACACCGTAGAGATCATCTTCTAGATAACGATAATTAGAGGGAGGCGGTCTTCAAGTGTTGTTTTTCCAAGTTGCGCAATACCTCTGACCAGGCCTTGTGCGATATTGTACTGATAACACTTTGATAACCGCCAGCACCTTACAAAGTGGGTTGCTCGTCCTGGGATTTGAAGTTTTCATTGCGACTGAAGTAATCTGAGCGTATTTTGAGCAAAGGCATAAATTTGTTATTATTATTAAGTAGGAATCGAGTGAATCAAACATTGTCTGCTATTTTTGTATACTTGCATGCAAATTGTTTACGTTAGAAGAGTATTGCAGAATTTGAGATTTAAACCTTCTGTGTGAAATTATCATAAAGCGTTAGGTGCGGTACTACCTAAATAGTCTCTTGAGACAAGAGCCAATTTGGGCCAGTATTGTATTTTGGACAGCAGTAATCACCTTTTGCTAACAGGGTCCTGCTACGCGGAGCGTGTGGTACTGGAATTTCGTTTGGTCAATTATTTGCGGCTGATTTGACCTGTCCATCTCGCTGCAGATAAGGTTATTTTAGGTCAAACTGTTTTCGTAGGGAGAATTCCTGATTGTAGGTCAGTTAAGGACATAGTTCTAGAGGAAAAAGGAAAGACAAAACAGACATAATGGCGACAGACAGACAGTTACTAAAGGAATTTAAATCCATTAGCAAAGACGAACTTGGGTATGACGGAGACAAACTATCTGAATTTATGGAACGTAGCTTGAAAGAACATAAGGAAGAAAAAGCTAGAGAACGAGAACAATTAGCCATGGGACGAGAGGAGAAAGAAATTGAACTAGCCAGACTACAAGCTGAGGGGGCCAGACTACAGGCAGAAGAGAAGGCGAGGGAACGAGAGCATGAGTTAGCCATGGAGAGACTAAGGCTCGAAGCCGAGTTCAGGAGGGGTGAAGAATCGAACGTACGTCCGGACACCCCGAGTAGTCGCGTGGAAGACAGACGACCCATACAGTTAACCATGCTGATGTTTAATGACATGCATGAAATAACTGACAACCTTTTGACGCAGTTTGAAAAGTTGGCCATGGTCCACCAAATACCTAAGGACCAGTGGGCCATCAACATTTCAGCCTTTTTGCAGGGGGCGGCAAAAGATGTGTACCACAACATGACCCCAGCCGAGATAGACGATTATGACACTCTGAAGAAAGCTTTACTTCGCCACTATGAGTTGTCAGCGGAAACGTTCCGGAAACTTTTTAGGGAATCGTCAAAAAGGGCTACAGAAATACACGCGCAATTTCACAGTCGAGTGCGCGTGATTTTTGATAAATGGATAAAAATGTCTGGCACCGCGTTAACGTACGAAGGTATTCGCGAAGAGATTTTAAAAGAACACGTGTAAGGTACCTACAGAAAAGATTTAATTGTGTTTTTGGCGGAGCGCGAATTCTCAACTTTGGATGAGATAAGCGTAATGGCCGAGCGCTATGAGAGCACGCATGCGTGTCCAACTACTTGGAACGGTAGGGACCGACCTGGAATCGGTGAGCTTAGAAAGACCACTGAGGTGGCACCCCAGAGACGAAATGGTCAAAATGGTGGGAGGCCAGGGGCCGGAAATCCCAGCCAAGTACATTTCCGTGGGTCGGGAAAGACTCAAGGGGTAGATAAGGATACCTATGGTAGAAGAGGTGAGCCAGTGTGTTATGGCTGTAATAAACCAGGCCATGTTGTCAAGGATAGTAGAAAGTATCGTCCGACAACGGTTAATTCGGTAACTCCGAATACTGTTAAGAAAGGGAAAACAGTGGAGTCTACGAATGTAGCGAGAGCTACGGTAAATGGTGAGGAAGCCACGGTGCTGTATGACACCGGCTGTAGCTACCCGGCCTTGGTAGATCGTAGATACGTTAAACCTAGAGATTATACAGGTGAGACGGTGGAAGTACAGTTTGCTAACAGGACGAAGGATTCGCTTCCGGTCGTTAGCATAGACCTTGATTCGCCATATGTAAAAGGGCGAATTCAAGCAGCGTGTTTGTCGGGACTGTCTCATGACGTAATATTAGGGTGTTGATATGTGTTTCCCCAACCTAACCCTATGACGTGTAACCCTATACATGTCGAGTCAATTGAGACGAGGGCTATGAAGCGAAGGTCAGGGTCGAAGACGCTAAGATCCGTGACTTCGCCCATAGACATTTTGGTATCTGATGAGTTAGAGAAGCTTCAAAAGGAAGATGTGTCTCTTGACAAGGTACATAGGTACGCGACGGACGGGTCCGTACGGAAATTACCAGACGGCGAGGTTAAGTTCGCGACAAAACGCGGTATTTTGTATCGGTACGCCAAGAAAGGGGTCGATACGTTTAAACAAGTTGTGGTACCCGTAGGGAAGCGCGACGAAGTGCTTAGGTTAGCACGAGGGTCTTCTCGGAAGTCACATGGGCGTGGCGAAGACCAGAGATAGGTTGGTGAGGGAGTTTTATTGGTCAGGTGTGCATGGGGATGCGAGGAGGTTTTGTTTGTCATGTGACAAGTGTCAGCGAGCGGCACCGAAGACCTCCCATCGACCAGTGCCACTAGGAACCACCCCACTAATTGACGAACCTTTCTCGAGAGTGGCGATGGATTTAGTAGGTCCGATTAAGCCGGCGGCGGAAAGTGGAAATCGGTATATATTAACGGTCGTAGATTACGCTACCCGGTACCCGGAGGCAGTGGCCTTGAAAAACATTGACTCAGTCACGGTGGCTGAGGCCTTGTTAGGGGTGTGGTCGAGAGTCGGAGTTCCAGACGAGATACTGACCGACCAAGGGACGCAGTTCGTGAGCCAGGTGATGGAAAAGGTAAAAAGATTACTCTCCATTAGACACCTGACGACTACCCCGTACACCCGCAGTGTAATGGGTTGGTAGAACGTTTCAATGGGACATTGAAACAGGCTTTAAAGAAGCTATGTGAAGGTCGACTTAGGGATTGGGATCGATACCTGCCAGCGATACTGTTCGCGTATCGAGAAGTACCGCAGGCAAGTTTGGGTTTTTCACCTTTTGAATTAGTTTATGGGCGGACGGTAAAAGGGCCCATGGCTGTATTGAAACAGTTATTGACGGATGAGCAAGCATCCGAAAAAGTGCGTACAACATACCAATATGTTGTTGACTTGCATAACAAACAGGAACAAGTTTGTAAATTGGCTCAAGAAAATCTCTGCGACGCAAGGGGACGTCAAGCCAAGTATTACAACAAAAGGGCGAAGGAACGTCACTTTGTGGTGGGGGACAAGGTGGTGTTGTTGTTGCCATTGGAGCACAACAAGCTGCAAGTCTCATGGAGGGGACCTTTTGTTGTAACAGAAAGGAAAGGTGGACAAAACTACCGTGTCCGAGTAGGGGATAAGGATAAGTTGTTCCACGTAAATCTTTTGAAGCGGTACCGTGTGCGGGAACCACCCACGGAGTTTGTGGTGGCTACCGTCGTGACGGAAGAATCCGACGAGAACGCAGGGCAGGCGGAAGTACTCCCTAGTTGTCCGTTGACGAGGGAGGAAACCTAAGTCGACGTCACACTTGACGTTACGTTAACGTCAGACCAACGTAAAGAGGTGGAGTCGGTACTTCAAGAATATTCGAGCGTCTTAACAGAAAGACCGGGGAGGACAGAGCTGGAGGAGTTCTCTTTGAAGCTGCTGGACGAGAACCCAGTAAAGTTAAGACCATATCCGTTGCCGTACGCGAAGTTAGAAGCGGTCCGTAAGGAAGTTGAAACAATGCTAGACTTGGGTATTATCGAACCAAGCGAGTGGGCGTATAGCTCCCCTCTTGTACTGGTCCAGAAGAAGGATGGGACACACAGATTTTGTGTCGACTACCGAAAGTTAAACCGAATCACAGAATTCCAGGTAGAACTTTTACCTGACCCTGAGTCTATTTTCGCAGGAGTGACCCATGCGAAATATTTTTCTAAGATTGATCTGTCCAAAGGATACTGGCAAATTCCAGTCCGTAATGAAGACAGAGCAAAACTCGCCTTTGCAACTCCAGATGGGACTTACCAGTGGGTGGTCATGCCATTCGGGTTGCAGAATGCGCCCAGTGTCTTCACCCGTATGATGCGGAAATTCCTTGAACCATTGCATGGGATGGGAGTTTCCAACTTCATGGACGATCTTCTATTAGCTACAGCTACATGGGAAAAACACATACTTTTGCTGAAAAATGTCTTGGAACGACTGCGACAAACCGGACTGACCGCACCACCATCGAAGTGCCATATAGGGTTCAGACAATTAGACTACCTAGGACATACCCTCAGCGAGGACACGTTAAAACCCGAGAGCTGAAAGGTCGAACAACTTAGGGACGCATTACGACCGACTACTAAGACTGAAGTTAGATCTTTTTTAGGTTTGGCAGGGTACTATAGGAGATATGTGGCAAATTTTAGTGCTATTGCGAGTCCATTGACTGACTTGACTCGGAAAAAAGCGCCGACCAAAGTAGTATGGACAGACGCATGTGAACGAGCATTTCAGACGCTAAAAGACAGACTGACGTCAGACGCCATAGTTAAGTTACCTGACGTGACACGGGATTTTGTTTTGAGGACAGATGCTTGTGATAGAGGTTTAGGGGCAGTGTTACTGCAAGAACACGAGGGAAGCTTATTCCCAGTTGCGTATGGAAGTAGGAAACTGTCAAATGCGGAAATTAACTATTCAGTGACTGAGAAAGAATGTTTGGCGATTATCTTTGGAATAACTAAGTTCCAACGGTATCTGTATGATAGGAAGTTTACTTTGGAAACAGATCATCAACCACTGGCTTATTTCGCCCAGGCGAAATTAACTAACGGTCGATTGATGAGATGGTCGCTGTTTCTACAACAGTATCAGATTCTAGTACGGTACATCAAAGGTAGGGATAATGTGGGGGCGGATTGTTTAAGTCGATTAGGAATGTCTGTGGTGAATAGGTCACCTAAGGACATGTAACGGGAGCAGAGTAGTTCACCCAAAATTTGGGAGAGTAAAAAAAACCGATTTTACTCTTAGCAAGGGGGTAATGTCAAGTGCCAAATTTTTCGCCAGTGAAATTCATTGATTAATTCGTAGTCTAGCCGACAATTAATTATCTTGGAGTAGAGTTTGAACGAAAAAAATGTTAGTTTACCTCGGTCAGACTGTTACAATATTTAGAGTGAAAGCGGACTGAGTGTTTGACACGCTTAAAATAGGTGATTCCTCACGTAGAGCTGTCAGTGATTGGAAACAAATGATAAGGTGATATTTCGATCCTAAGTGACATTTTTGGCATCTTGATAGACGGTTTTCAAAAGGTCCGTAGGAATAGCATTTATTCCGATTGGTCAAATGTAGAGGGAAAGGGGGGGGGGGTGTCGAACCCCAGAATCGGGGAAATATATACTACGTATCAATCGAGGTTAGTCAGTCTGAAAATTTCTCTGCAAGAGATAAAACCAAAGGTAGAAGTAATTACCAGGACTCCGAGCGGACTTTAGGAAAGACGTTCGTAAAATTGTGGTATAAAATTGTGGTTCCAGGAAACTGAATGTGGAGCGATTGTAAGACGCCAGAAAACACAAGGTATTTAACTCAAATTCACCTTTATCATGATGTAATGTATATGATGTTTTTGGGTTATAGATGCATGATGTATTGATACTATGATACAAATAGTTGGTATTACATTGATTTAATAACGTACTTTGATATGTTTCTTTGTTACAGATGCATGATGTGTTCATATTTTTGATAGTTCGGTATTATGTATTTTTGAATTCTGAATTAGCATTTTTACCTTATATACTTAGGTAGGTAAATGGGTGGTGTAGAAAACCCGCCGTGTACATTTATGATTGGAAAGTGTTACATTAATTTGAATTTATCATATTAGTGAATATGGATTGTGTGTTATGATATATTGCCTCACTTTACGTAATGATTTACGGGAATGTATGACTTTCCCAAATTCTGACGTCGATGATTAGCAGTATAGCTCTATTGATCTGAAGACTTGTGTAGTATTTGTTAGCCGTATAAATGATAACACTGATAGTAAGGTCTGATTGTTCGAACCTGAAGACGGACGGACAATCTCAACTCTTAAAGTAACGAGATACTTAGGGCGTTTTACCCTTTTCTTTTACAAGAAAAATAGTTTGTTTTTGGAAAGAGTAAGAATCAGCGAGGAGTCAAAGGAAAAAGAGGGAAAAGAAGTCAAAAGTCAGAGTGTGGAATTCCCGTTCAATCAAAAGGCAAGCTGAAGTCGGACGCACGCAGAAAAGAAAAAAACCAGTCAACGAACAAGGTCATTGTGAAACACCCAACAGTCCTATGTTAATGAACATTCGATTCCATGATGAAAGTACTATCAGTCATTAACGGTTAAATTCATCTATTTTATTAGTGTTCTGAATTTTAATTAACGTATCTGCTATTTTAAAGCTTCTGTTTTTTTTAATTACTTCTGAACGAAGAATCGTCAGAAGGAAAGAACATTGTAATTTATTGTGTCATTCTTCTTTTAGATGTATTTTAATTAAATTCATATTTTATCTTTACGGGGCTCGTGTGTTGTCTTGTTCAAAGTACCATCTCAGATTACCATATCCATTAACCGGGCAAATTACACCGTAGAGATCATCTTCTAGATAACGATAATTAGAGGGAGGCGGTCTTCAAGTGTTGTTTTTCCAAGTTGCGCAATACCTCTGACCAGGCCTTGTGCGATATTGTACTGATAACACTTTGATAACCGGCAGCACCTTACAATAATATAAATTATATGCAATGATATGTTATGGTTGTTAGTAGCTTTCATTAACTGTGTTATCTTTCAGTAGTGAAGACATGGGAACAATGGTTAAAGAAAAATTGACGGTGTTTGCTTACTGCATGGAGACAAGGACGAGACAACCATGTTTGGAGGCTCTGAAACGGGTATATTTGGTTTCGCTTCTGAACAGGACTCAACATTCAAAGGTATTCCCTGATATGTAATCCTCGATATGTAACAAGAAATATGTATATGATATGAAACTTAGATCTACATTTATATGAGAGATTTGAATTGGGTTTGAGAGTACAAATTCAGGCCTTACTTTTTATCTGCATCTCATCCATGACTACTACAATAGTCATTATTTCTACAAAAAAAAACTGTAACAAATTTTAAAAATATATACATAAAAAATATTTACAAACAGAGCTGATAATAGTTTCCATTAGTTTAAAATTTCGTAAGTAAACTTTCAGAAAACAATTATGCCTACACTGTAAAAATTAGTTTCTGCATTGAAAGAACAGGCAAAGTGTAATTTGTGATTTTTCAACCACATTTACCCAGCGTACAGATGCAGTCATTTTCATCAGGTAGCAAATATGTTTCCTGACAGCTACAAACACCCCAGCGTAAAATGTTTATCATTAGATTTCAAGTTTATTTAAATCTGTATACACAAATTTGCGGGTACAGATCCGGTGGCCTAGAGGTCAGAATGTCAGCCTCTGATGCGGGAGGTCGCGGGTTCGAACCCCGGTTGTATTACACCAAAGACAAAAAAATGGCACTAGCAGCTGCCTCGCTTGGCGCTCAGTATTAATAGGTTAGTGCTAAGACTGGCCGGCCTGTTGTCAGGATAATGTGACTGGGTGGGATATCATGCAGCATGTCTGCAACATGATGTCCCAGTGCTAGACATCACTATAAACTGGCACAATGCAGACATCGTAGTGATATGACTGAAACAATGTTAAAACTACGTTAAAAATCTAAATCACACACTCACATTTGCGGAAAACATACCAGCAGCTAATTAATCGTAGCAGATATTAACGCCTATTTTTTCCTACTGAAGATGATTTAAACCCACCAACACAATCATTTCCGAAATATTTGTTACCTTACGGATCTTCAAGGCACAACAAGTACAGTTGCATTGACGAGATACAGAGAGAGAGAGAGAGAGAGAGAGAGAGAGAGAGAGAGAGAGAGAGAGAGAGAGAGAGAGAGAGAGAGAGAGAGAAGATGACAGTAAGGTGTGTGTGTGTGTGTGTGTGTGTGTGTGTGTGTGTGTGTTTACTTTAAACACAAAGTTCTAATCCTAAACAAATGACCAAAGTTTAAAATAAAAACTTTAAACTTCTCAAAAATAATTAGGCGGAATTTGACACAAGTCTATCCGAGGAAAAAGGGCTTTCATTTTTTTCTCAGTGAAAGGGATCATGTATGAAATATCCATACTGATACAGTAGAAAAGAGATAGTATTATATGACTTTTCCAAACACGCCTATTATAATTTGTTTAAACTTGACAGAAAGAATCTAAGTAAAATGAAAGTTCAATTTTATGTAAATGATGCCTATTCGCCATCAAATAGCAGAGGGAACTCTGGCACTATTGTTTATTCTTTTTCTCAGCGGAACGAATCTCTGCTATAAAAACTTTCTGACTATTGTAAGTTTAAAGTAATACTAAACTAATATGAATAAGCGCAAGATTTGACATTAAAAACAATGATGTAAAAATGACCAAATGTGACTGGAGGACATGCAAGGTAAATTGTGAGGATACAGGTAAATTAAGCAGC
Organism: Unio delphinus; assembly: GCA_029339505.1. Lineage (NCBI taxonomy): Eukaryota > Metazoa > Mollusca > Bivalvia > Unionida > Unionidae > Unio > Unio delphinus. Next base: position 7,557,765 of record JAQISU010000057.1, on the reverse strand, counting down.
AGACGAAGTAACTCGTTGTAACATTTTTAAAAACATTGCAAAGAAAGAATGAAACAAATGAAAATTAATGTTTGGTTTGAAACGCCATGAAGCTCACAGTTGGACCCCTGGCGACAATCAGGTTAGAAATTATAACGTGATGACTGAAATGATTGAACTGTGTGCATTGTTTATATCTTCATTGCTTTTTTCGTTATAATCGGCGTGTGTGGTTGGGGGTGGGGGTGGGGTGGATACACACACTGGTTGGTGCACGAATACCTGTCAAGCAATATTTGTTGCTGCTGTTGTTTACAAAACTTCACCATAAATTGAGTAACAAAGATACTAGTTTCGTTTTGAATCAACCCCCTAAATATGTAGCGGTAAATCTGAGCTTCCTCATCCGTTACAACAGCGACCACTGGTTTGAACATATAATCACCATTGTGTCAACACAAATGTGTACGTAGTCTCATGTACACGTAAGGGGGGTTGAGTCAATGTATAGAGTTACCTAGAAGTAATTATAATACAACTATATACGTACTCCAATCAGTTAAATTAATTACAATGTGTGCTTTCTGCAGTACCCTATAGAAATATCATGTCAAAATGCATGATGTAATGGTCAAGAAGAGCATATAAAGTCGCAATAGCCGAATAGGAAATTAATATTTTATCACACAGACAATAGCAAAACCAAGTTTCTTTACGATTTTGTACAAAACTGTTGAATTGTGCTGACGTACTGACAAATGATATTTAGTTTTAGAAATCAGTGAATACGAATAGCATGTACAATTACGATTTCGTAAAATCTTAGTAATTTGAAGTATATGGTGTATGTATAAGTGTATATGAATGACAGCAACCCCGATATACCTACCTCTTCTGGGAGAGAGAGAGAGAGAGAGAGAGAGAGAGAGAGAGAGAGAGAGAGAGAGAGAGAGAGAGAGAGAGAGAGAGAGAGAGAGAGATTTGGATCCATGGGTGGTATACCTGATAGGTTGATTGAAGCTCACTCGCACGAGTGAACGATACTTTGGGGCATTTCAATGATGACGATGAATATGACGGTAATTAAATATTGCAATAAAATGTTCAGTAATTGATTAGCTATATTTACCGAGTCAGCAAATTGTCACATTTTAATCTTTTATTCTGGGGTACGGCCAAACCAATAATAAATAATAAAGGCCTTACTGGTAAAGCGTACATGAGCGTACCAGCTTGCCTGCACGACTCTTCAAACAATTGAGAGAGAGAGAGAGAGAGAGAGAGAGAGAGAGAGAGAGAGAGAGAGAGAGAGAGAGAGAGAGAGAGAGAGAGAGAGAGAGAGAGAGAGACTATACTTGTAACCGTAATATTTTCTGTCAATGGGCAGGTCGATACTCGTGGTTAAATACATCATCCAGTCTTAGCAACCATAATCTGACCTGGAAAAGTTTACCCGTGTCATCGTTACGTCGTGCCATTTACCGAAGTTAAATCCGGTAACGAAAGCTGTGTCACTGTTGACACTACTTTATTCCGTATTGTCATCCGTACTTCCAAAATTATGAAGATCTTTTAAAGGGACGTAACCCCTAAGTGGATTTTTATAAAAAGTCGAGCTATGTTAATTATCGGGTCGGTTTTGAAACCGCACCTTTTCTGTCGCGAGCTTGGCAAATTAACAAGTAAATGACCTAGTTACTCCTAAAACAGGCACTAGCTCTGAATGTCTATGATTCTGCCCATTGGCTGCCAGTGTTTGTTTTATCTGTCGTCAGTCTTTCTATCAGGAAGTGGGATTTTCACCCCTAGTCAAGTTTAATTCTTGTTAGACTGCCAGCTAACTGTCAAGCTACAAAGCCCCTGAGTTCCATGTGTATTCAAGATAACCTTTAATTAATAATCATAATAAAATCAATAATAACAACTTTATTTTAAGAACCATCAGTTGCGTTTAACTAATCATTCGTGTGGTCCTCTATTATATACATATTTACATTCAGAATACATGTATATAATCACGCGCGCGCGCGTGCATTGTTATTGTTGTAGGGTTTAACGCCATTTTTCAGCACAAGATAGGCTATACATGGTGGCAGAGATGAGATGGCAGTGATCCGTAACGGAGACCTCTTTAGACCTCTGGGCCATTCGGGGCCCCATGCGCGCGTATTAATTAATGAGCTTTTTTTAAATACATGGACATAATAAACAGAATATTTAACAAACACACAACAACCCATTGATAATAATCTATATTTATAAACGTACATAAAAAAAAGAAAATTTAAATAAATATGCTAGGTACATTATGCAATGTAAAACAAAAGTGAATTTTGGATTTATGTACTGCAAGTAGGCTTCCTATACAATAGGTCTATAGTTTGTTCAAAATGAGACTCGATGACTGTTATTGTTATATGTTTGATTGACAATCTTTCAAAAGAAGTGGTCTGAACTGATGTGTAACTTTTTAGCAAGAATATCATGTTTTATCTTAAAGATACGCAGCTTGCGACAATAATCAACAATTCCATGATGAAGAAATTATATTAATACTATGATATATCAAACTTGTATTATTTGTATTCAGCATTTTCTAGATCATTATATTACATAAATATACTTTCCTTTGAGAGCTGCGTTGTTATATATATATATATATATATATATATATATATATATATATATATATATATATATATATATATATATATATATATATATATATATATATATATATATATATATGTGTGTGTGTGTGTGTGTGTGTGTGTGTGTGTGTGTGTGAATTTGGAGAAATATAATAGAAATATAACTAGTTTTGTACCATATTAACTTCTAACTTTTCTTTAGCTTTGATTCAGTCATTCAGTTCAGGATCAACCATTAACAATGCCTTTCCAAATATCAAATCCTACAAGTTTCAACCAATCAAGAAACCCGATATTTATGTCGTTTTAAAAGTATATGATCAGTTAATAATCTTTAATTTGTTATGATTGTGAGTTAGTTTTATTGTAATTAAAAATATTTCTTCATATGCTAGTGTAATGTACCATTATTTCTCAGACTCGACCTTGTCCGAAAAATAAGTTAATTTCTGCTTGATCTGAAGTGACTGTATTCTGTAAACACTAATGCAAAGCTAAATTGTCATTGTGTATATGTTTAAAACCAATATTATTATTAATATAATTAAATGGGCTTTTTATCTGGGTCTACGTTTTGGAATTTCCATACTGTATTTTACATAATCCAGGTTATGGTTTTTAATTTGTAATCATCAGAATCATTCTAGAAGGTTATTTACATTATGTAGTTTGTTTATATATTATAACCATATATATGATTTTTTTCTCTGTTGTGTCTGTTGTATGTATGTATATATATATATATATATATATATATATATATATATATATATATATATATATATATATATATATATATATATATATATATATATATATATATATATATAATGCTAATAGTGACCTGAGATCAAGTAGAGAACTATATAATCGTGTAAGTGAGAGGTTTTTTCATTCGTGCTTTAAGACATGGCACGTTCAAGTTGTACTATCTGTTGTGTCCAGTATTTCATTTTTGGACTGGAGATTTTTTGTTTAAATTATTGAATTCGGGTGATTATTTTCTCTGGAAATACAAAAGAGCTCTGATAAAATTCTTGGGCAGAGGACAGAGACATTCGTTGGTATTTGTAGTGAATTTAAGCCTGGAATTATATTACTGTGATTTAACAAAAGACTTGACACATCACCACCCTAGAAGCAATTTCATACACATCATCTCATTCGGTTTTCAGATTAATTCTAGGCTGGCACTGAACATTATTCAAGACTTTAAATTATTAGCACTTTTGTCTGCAATTCTTGGGCAATTTTGGGATTTAATTTGCAATACACTAAATTCTTTTTCTCATTTTCACTTTGTATTCTAGGGAAACAAAATTATTTGTTGAATTTAACAAAGCTTGCTGCCATTTACTCTTTTCTGTTACTTATTTTAAGAACATAGACATGTACCATTCTTCACAAAGGTTACAAATTGTTTATTCTGTCAGACATTTAAATGTTTCAAAAACATTTTTGCAATGCATTTATTTTGACTGTGTGCAGATCTTTGATCATTTTACTTCAAAAAAAGAAACACATTCTCTGTATTTTCACTTAATTAGAGCATACATATACAGTGAATAAGCCAACAGAAGGCAGACATACACATCGAGAAAGCCACTAGAAGGTGTGGCAGGGGTCTCCGGTCATGAGCGTTATTCGTACAATATTGTACAAGCCCACTTATCAAAGGTATTGCACAACTTATAAAAACAACACTCTAACCCACCTCCCCCTAATACTCGCTATCTTGGAGATGACCGCCCACGGTGTAATCACCCGGTTTGAGTATAGAATGTATATGGTAAAATGAGATAATATATTGAACAAAGAAACTACGAGCCAGATCCGGCAAGATGGCCGCCAGTGAAAGTAGCTAAGAAAATCTTTCCCAAAAATGTTGGTGATATTTACAGTTTGCAGTGTGATGTAGAGATTCATCTTTAGTCGAGCATCTATGTGAAGTTTTTTATCTTCAATCTATAGTTCCATTTCATCTGTGGATTATGTGTTTTTTGCAGAATTTGTAGTTTTGTGAAAGTTTTTTTTTTTTTGTTTTGTTTTAAATGGGTCTCTTATCTATGGTTTGTGTAACCTGGTGTTGATTTACACCTTTTGAGAAGACCCTCAAAAACATTAATCTGCACAATTTACAATACTTGCTCACAATTTCATTGAGGCAGTTTAGAATACAATAAGTGAGCTGAACTCTCTTAACTGACAAAATGAGCAATTCAAAGAAAACTGTTCAGTCTACCTTGAATAGTAGTTTTCAGAGTGCTAAGAAGGAATCCAGTAAACCACAAACAAGGTCAACTACAAGCTCTCAGTCAGGGGATTCGACTGTTACTAATGAAGAGGTGAGTTGTGTTGAATTAATCCAGAGGGATCTACTCGAAATAAAAACTAGTATTAATTTATTAGTGACCAGAGAGGAATTAGGTGGATTAGTGTCCGACATAGTATCCAAGCTGTTTGAGAAACTGAAAATCGAACTGATGAAGGAAGTGGACAAACAAATTGTTAACAAAACAAAAGAGTTAGAGGAAAAAATAGAATCAATGAACTTCGAAAATAATCAGTTAAGAGAAGAATTAGTTGATTCTAAGAAAGAATATGAAAAACTAAAAGAAGAAATGAAAAGTAATACAGATTGTTCCAAAGAAGCCATGAAGATTGCAAACCACAATGAGCAATACTCAAGGAAAAATAACATAAAAATTTTCAACTTGCCTGAATCACAAAATGAAAATGTCAGAGCAAAGTTTGCAGAGATGGTGAAGAATGTAACAGGTCATGAGGTAGATGAGAGAGATATTCTCGCAATACATCGGATCCCTGGGAAGAATGGTGTCCCTAAACCATTAATTGTGAAATTTTGGAATGCAGAATCCAAAGTTAACATCGCCAAGAGGAAAAGGGATTTCAAGAACAAATGTAATGTAAGAATAGTAGAAGATGTTACTAGACAAAATATGGGTCTCATAAATAGATTAACTTCCCATCCAAAAATTGAATCTGCCTGGTACTTTAATTGCGGTGTGTATGCAAAAACAAAAGAGGGAAAAAGGTACAAATTTGACCTTTTTGACGACATTAGTGAAACACTAAATCGCAATTTATAAACAAAATGATTTTTCTCCATATTGATTTTGGATACATTTGGAGGTATAGAACTTTGTTCCAAAATTGGATATGCACAGTTTTAATTTTAATTATATATATTTAAATTAGAAAAGTGATTTTCGGAAAAGGACAAAACCTGTAAAAGGTAAGAATGTTCTTATAATCTTGTATCTAAAATTTTGAAATATGCACATTGTATTTCAATCTTGAATCGATGGACAAAAAGTATTATTTCTCAATCATACTGTATTGATATTTATATTTACTAATTATACCAACACTCCAGCGTAGAACAGAGTTCATGTATCACTATATTGGGAAACATTATATATGTACCCAATGGTGCATGACACTGTACTACACTTATCGATTTTTTAAGCATTATGTGGTTATGTGTGTGAGAGTGTGTCCCAAGGTGTATGTGAGCATTTTTCATGATAATGGTTTTGTGATGCATGTCTATATAAGCCCTGTGAAAGTTTTACTTAAAACAAGATTTAACAATGGATAATCAAATTAAAATTTTGTCAATGAACGTTAGGGGTCTACATAGTTCTGATCTCAAAAGAAGAGATATTTTCTGCTGGGTCAAACAAAAAAAAGCATCTATTATATGTTTACAAGAGACACATAGTACAGTTGAGACTGAGAAGTATTGGGAGGCTGAATGGGGATATAAGTGTGTTTTTAGCCATAAATCTAGCAGTAGTGCTGGTGTTGCTATCCTGTTTAGAAATAATTTTGAATTTCTTATTCTTAGAAACAGATGTGATTGTCAGGGCAGATACATTCTCTTAGATTTATTAGTTAATGGACAGAGATTCACACTAGTGAATCTATATGATCATAATGATGATAATGCTGAGTTTTTTAAAACTTTGAAAGAGGATATTATAAATTTTGAAAATTCCTCTGTTATTATTTGTGGTGACTGGAATGTTGTTCAGGACATGGAGCTTGACTCTTATAATATCTTGCATGATAAACACTCCATGGCCCGAGCAGCAGCCCAGGACATCAAGAATCAACTAGATTTACTGGATCCTTGGAGAACAGTCAATCCTGACAGTAGAGTATTTACTTGGCATCAGGCAAGTCCTGTGAAACAGAGTAGACTGGACTATTTTTTAATCTCTGAGGACATGTTTTCAAATTGTATAGACGCCTCTATTATTCCTGGCTATAAAACAGATCATTCAGCAATAACACTCAAATTGTCTATATCTGCAGCACCGAGAGGTCCTGGATACTGGAAATTCAATTCAAAGCTATTAAAGCAAAATGAATATATTAAATTGGTAAAAAAATGTATAACTAGCACAGTAGAAGAATATTATTGTGAAGGTGATAAGAAAAACCCACTTCAGGTGAAACTAACATGTAATGATCAATTGTTTTTTGAAATCCTTAAAATGATAATAAGATCAGAATCTATTATGTATTCACAAGCTAAAGCGAAACAGGAAAAACAAAATCTCAGGAAAATGGAAGCTGAAATAAATACCTTACATGCTTTAGTGAATCAAAATAATAACCCCACTACGATGAAAGAATTGAACAAAAAACAAGCGGAGTTAGAAGAAATGAGGAAAAAAGAGGTGGAAGGTATAATGTTAAGATCTAAGGCACGATGGTATGAATCTGGTGAAAAAAATTCTAAATATTTTCTTAATCTCGAAAAGAGAAATTACACAAACAAAACAATAAAAGAGTTAACTAAGGAAGATGGAACAAGGGTAACAGATTCAAAAGAAATATTAAATCAACAGAAAGATTTTTATGAAAAATTATACCAAAGTAAAAACAAATGTAACTTTCAAACGCTTAACCACTTTTTTAACCATGATAAAAAACTCTCAGATTTTGAAAGAAGTTCATGTGAAGGTAAGTTAACGTTTGAGGAATGTGGTTTAGCACTAAAAAATATGAAAAATGAAACTAGCCCTGGTTCTGATGGATTTACGGTAGAATTTTACAAATTCTTTTGGAAAGACCTAGGCGGTTTTCTCTTTAGGTCTCTAAATACTGGATATGATATGAATCATTTTTCAGAATTTCAGTCTCAGGGGATCATAACGTGCATTCCAAAAGAAGATAAAGACAGGAAATTTATAAAAAATTGGAGACCAATCTCTCTACTTAATGTGGATTACAAGATTGCTTCAGCGTCAATTGCTAATAGGGTCAAAAAAGTACTCCCGTTTATCATCAGTGACACCCAAAAGGGTTTTATGAAAGGGAGATTCATTGGTGAAAATACAAGATTGTTGTATGACCTGATGCAATACCTTGAGAAAAAAAATGAATTTGGTCTTCTCCTATTGATAGACTTTGAAAAAGCGTTTGACTCAGTTGAATGGGACTTTCTAGAAGCTGCTCTGAAGTCTTTTAACTTTGGAGAATCAATTTGTCACTGGTTCAGGCTATTTTGCAATAAATCAAAAAGTTGTGTTATTAATAATGGACATTTATCCCCATTCTTTAATTTGGAGAGAGGTTGTCGCCAGGGAGACCCCTTATCACCCTATTTTTTCATAATAGGAATTGAACTTCTTGCAACAGAACTAAAGAAAAACACAGATGTTACAGGCATTTTTTATAATGAAATGGAGTTTAAAATAGGGCAGTACGCTGATGATGCTTTTCTATTATTAGATGGTTCTCAGTTGTCCTTGAGGACAACCATGCAGATTTTAAATGATTTTGCTTTGGTGTCAGGTCTGCACTGCAATGTTTTGAAATCGAAAGCAATTTGGATTGGAAACAAAAAATATTCTAATGAAAAAATATGTCCAGAAATTGATATTAACTGGTCAATGTCTAATTTTAGATTGCTGGGAGTATATTTCTCTTTGAACTTGGAGGATATGGTAGAGCTTAATTATTCGATGAAGTTAAAGGAAGCTAAGAAACTGCTTGGCTGGTGGAGTAGAAGAAATTTATCCATTATTGGAAAAATTACTTTGATAAAGTCCTTGCTTTTGCCTAAATTCATTCATCTTTTTGCAGCTTTGCCAAATCCTCCACCCCATATAGAAAAGGAACTGAATACATTATTTTTCCAGTTTATTTGGGGCAGTAAAACTGAGAGAGTTAAACGAGACACACTTATTGCTTCTTTTGAGGAAGGGGGGTTAAATATGATTCATTTGCACTCATTTGTGTGTTATATAAAACTTACCTGGATTAGGCGCCTCTTAATAAACGAAAATGGCTTATGGCAAAAACTGGTTTCTGAACAAATATTTGGAAAATTTGGAGGTATGCTGTTACTTTCATTAGGAAAAACTAAACTAAAAGTAATCTCTAAATTAATTAAAAATATTTTTTGGCGTGATGTTATTTATGCGTTATCTCAATGGAAAAATGAACCATCTACTGTCAATGAATACTTGTCTCAAGATATTCTTAATTTAGTGACTGTAGATAATTTTAAATCATACACAAGGTGGAGAACAAATGGTATTATAATTATTAAACATCTTTTTGATGCACAAGGGTCTCTATTAAGTTTTGATGAAATAAAACAAAAAACAAAAACAAATAATTTCATACAGTACTTTGCTCTTATTTCAAAGATCTCTGTGATGTGGAAAAAGAAAATTAAAACTTTCTATGAAAGTGGAAATAGTTTTCTTGTAGCTTTGGACAAAACATCTCTCCTTAGGGTAAGAGCAAAGAATAAATTTATTTATAAAGACCTGATAAGAACCAAAATAATAAAGCCAAATGGTAAACAGGAAACTTGGTCCAGACAGCTAGAGTGTGCGATTGGTACAAATGAATGGACCAACTCTTTTGTTTCGGCTAGATTTTGTACAAAAGACACAAAACTGATTAGCTTTAACTTTAGATTTCTCCACAGAAATATTACCACAAACCAGTTTCTAAAAAAGATTAATTTAAGTGATAATGATAAATGTACCTTTTGTAATGAGGGAATAGAAGAAATTGAGCACTTATTTTATGACTGTTTAATTACTGAAAACTTTTGGAAACTGTTGGTAGAATGGATACAAACTTATGACCCAAATTTTCGAATTACACGAAAAGATGTCTTTATAGGAAATAACAACTTTGACGATCTTATTAACTTCCTAATTTTGCTTGCAAAATATGTTATATACAGATCACGTTGTGCATCAAAAAGCCCAAATCTTGCCTATTATAAAAATTGTGTTTTATCATATAAAACGCTGGAAAAATATGTCGCCAAAGTGAATAACAGCAGTGACGAGTTTAAAAGAAAGTGGACCCTATTATCAACTTTTGGTACATGAATTATTATTATTATTATTACTATTTTTACTTTTAAAATTTACATATTTATTATTATTATTATTATTATTAATATTATTATTATTATTATTACTATTATTATTATTATTATTATTTTTAAATGCAATTTCATGCATCTTGGGGTTTGTATGCGAGTATGACTTTGTGTACAATAATTGTGATTGTAAGTAAGTGTCTGTGTGTGTATGTGTGTGTGTGTTGTGTAGGGAACACATGTAGAGATCAGGACACAAAAGAATTTAAGATCATGCCCCATACGCCAGGTCAGTAGTGATGTAGGGGAATATGTAAAATCCTGATACCTTGTGTTCAATAAAAAAAAAAAAAAAAAAAAAAAAAAAAAAAAAAAAAAAAGAAACTACGAGCCCCCGTATAGATAAATAAACAATTTAATCAAAGACATACAAAGTGAAATTTCCTTTCCTTCGGAATACACGTGGTTTTAGAATTAACTTTAACCAAATTACAAATAAATGGCATATAGAATTAAACAAATTTAACCGTTCTATTACTGATAGCTAATTTCATCATAAGAATCGAGTGTTTAATAAAATTCGTCCACATTGTTCGTTTTTTTTTCATGACCTGTTTCGTCGAACTGCGTTCTCTGCTCACTCTTGGATGTTTGCTCGAACTCAGACTTGTCCTCTTTGTTGATGTATGCTCCTTGCAACTCCTACTTCACAGTTCCTTTTCCCCGTCTTGTACGTCCTCTATTTCCGTACTGCTCGTCTCCAAATAAAACTATTTTCCTTTCAAAAGAAACGTAAAACACCCTAAGTCTCTAGCTGAGACTGTCCGTTTTACTGGTTCGAACAATCAGATGTTGCTATCAGTGATAACAATTTTACGGCTAGTAATCAACTACACGTCTACAACTAAACACTTGTTAATTCGGTTTTCTTTGACCTAATACATTATATACTGTCGCTAAATTATCTACATCAAAATTCGGTGAATTCACAACTATTCCCGTAATTAATACTTAAAGTAAGACATTAAATCTTAGAACACAATCAATATTCAAACAATGTGATAAATTCAAGAATGAACGTAACACTTTCCAATCATAACTCCACGTAGTGTTTTTACGACATCAATTAACACTACATCATTCTTACTATGAATTAAGGTAAGAATTCTAATTCATAAATCAAAAGCACATTACTAAATTAATGTAACAAATGAAACTATTCATACAAATGTATCAACAAATCATGCAGATCTGTAACGAAGAAACATTATATCAATTACATCATAATAAGCGTGGATTTGAAACAAATACCTCGTGGTTTTGGTGCGCCACTCAACCGTTGGATTTCGGCGGTCTTTTCTGAGCCTATTGTTACGGAGGTACTTTAAAAATACTTTCCGGAGTCTTTATAGTAGCTCTACGCTGGCTTTCTTGCAAAGCAATTTTCAGAAGACTGAAGTAAATTTTAACTAGTAGTTATTATATTCTAAGATTTTCTCGTGTAGAACACACCCATTATTCAACAGTGACCAATCAGAACCAATATAATTTTTCGCGCTTTCCCGTGAAAGTCGCTTCGTCAGAGTGTCAAGATGCCACGCTTTGGTTTTGAATAACAACCCTGTCTGTTTCAAATCAACTCTGGCATTATTGGTGAGAGAATGACCCTTCCAGGAAGTCACTTTCGGTCAGTACTGCTTTAAACAAATACAGTTAACTGGTTGAACCGATTAGAAAAATATCTATCTGTGCAGAATGTCCCATAAATCTAACAAATGGCTGCTGGCTAGAACTAAGAGTTATTTAATAGATTCGACCGAAAATTTGGCACTTAACAAAAGGCAATATAGAAAGAAAGCCTCTAGATTCAAAACAATTCAGAGCATGAAATATCAGTGAACCATAAGGTGCTCTTAATAAATATATGACTTGTGAAAGACAGTGTAGAATAGTTTAATCGAATTTTTTTTCTTATGCTGCATTAATTTTTTTTTTTCAATTGATGATCATCGTAAATCTTGAGTGTTTGTTAATGTTGCTTGTATGTGCTTCATCAGTTGCAGTCCAACCATCCATTTCTCCAATCTATATTTTGAGTTTGACTTTGGGTTTTCTTCTGCATGATTGTAGGTTGTAAGTGTCATTTTGTGAAGATTATATTGCTAATATTTGTCCAAGACTGTAGACTGAACTTTAGGTTAACGTTTGCAAACATGCTTACATGGATCAAAGTCCAGGACGTTGTTTTTTCTTTGACATTCTACCTGATTAGTGTCACTTTTTTACTAATTTTAAGTAAAATACCTTACCTTGTTTACACCTGATAATGCTCTATAACTGAACTTTTGACCCTCATCCTTATATTCTTATTGTATTAAGATTTTGTGTTGAGGGTGTTGCATCTAAATTAGTCATTCTCATCTTAAAATCTGTTGTGAAACCAGTCTTTTAGCTGTGTTCAGGAATTATTTATTAAATTATTCATTGAAATCGCAAAGTGAATTAATTCAAAGACATTATGTACTATATTACTGTGATACATCAAAACTATCTGCGCATTAACACATTCAATGTTATTGGTACATCAGTGCATTCAAGATTCATATAGTTCATTCGGAAGAACTCTATTTTTTACTAGTGATATAAAGTTTAGGAATATTTGGGATAATGTTCCTTTTAAATTTTCACTCTGTATTCTCGTGAAATGAAGCAGTTGTTGAAGTTTCCTGACCGTATTGGTTCTCGCTCTTTTCTGTTACTCAGTTTAAGACCATAAATTCATAGTAAAATATATCTCTCAAACACCAATACCATCACCTATTCGCTGGAGTGACTAACACTCAGAAGTAGAATATGGTGGCGACTTGGAATCTATGTGACTTCCGTGCTAAAATGTGAAAAAGGAATATAGGATCAAGGAAATTTATAGGGTCAAACAATGTATAGGTTAAAGGGGAATTTAAAACGGAAATGGCGATTGGGGACATCATGGATTTATAGGGTCATGGAGTAAAACGAATATAATTGTTCAACATACATAAATAAACAAATAAACAAGAAAACAAAGAGTAAATCTTTTCGAGGACATGGAGTGGCTATGAAAAGGGCCATTGGTTATTTCTTTCTTCCAATTTCTCCATTTCTTCCACCATCTTCTTACTTTGTCTATTTATTTCATCTTTTTTTTTTTTTGTCTTTAACATGGATTCAGTCTGGATGTCCCATAACTCTGGACTATTCTTCTGCCAAATGTTACTTAACTAGTCAAGTATTTACTTCATCTTCTCATCTTCTTATTTCTTTATCTTTCTCCTGCTTGCCTAAGTTGTTTTAATATTTTGAACTTCTTTCTTCGTGACTTTTCTCACAAGATTGCCAGCTATTTAAAAGCAGCTGATCCCCTTTTCACACAGCTAAAGGGTGAGTAAGACCAAAAAACGCAGGCCTCTCTCTTTCTTTCAATAAATAAAAAACAATCCTGTCACAATGTGTTGACCTTCTTCAATAGGCCCATTCTGCAGTTTTATATGATGTCAATCTTTTCATCTTCTTCCCATGCTCCAACCATCTCTCTTTAACAAGCTTCTGTAACTGTCTTTTCACCCAATCTGGACTAGTTGGATATCTGCAATATATATCCTTATCCTTTCTAAAACAATCTCAATCTCAGCCTTCAAATTATCTACACAACTCAATTTCGTTTTGTTGATCAATCAACGTGAAGTAGTCAGACTGAGTTGACTTAATGGGATTAAAGGAATGCTCTAGCAAATCCAATTTTGAAGTATAATTCTGCTGCTTTACATTCATCTTCAAACTTTCTGTTTTCAGCAGCAAATAAAAACTTCTCCTTGCCATAAAGTCATCTGTGTGTCATTTAGTTTCTAAATTTAAAATGTCTTTTTTTATTATTATTTTTAATATATTGGAAAACTATGTTTGTTTGTTTGTTTGATTATAATTTTTAACGTATCTTTAACAACTTTTCAGTCATATCGCTACAATGTCTGCAGTGAGGTAGTTTACAGTGATGTCTAGCACTGGAGCATGATGCCGCAGACATGTAGCATGATGTCCCACCCAGTCGCATTATCCTGACACCTGGCCGAGCAAGTCCTAACAATAACCTCTTAATGCTGAGCGCCAAGCGAGGCAGCTGTTAGTACCATTTTTGTAAGTCATTGATATGAATCATCCGTGGATCGAACCCACTACCTCCCGCTTCCGCGGCGGACGCTCTAACCACTAGGACACCGGATCGGTTCCATATTGGAAAGATAGCGTTTTGTGTGATGTGTTGTCATTTGCACTGTTATAATGTGATTAATTACACTTCGTAATTTTAATTTCTAACAAATCTTTCTATATGCTATTCTGCAGCAATTATGTAATTAAAATAGATTTATAATAAATTCAATATTAAAGTGTAAAATAAAGCATATAACATCAAAATCGACTTCTACTACTACTACTACTACTACTACTACTACTACTACTACTACTAATAATAATAATAATAATAATAATAATAATAATACTAATAATAATAATAATAATAATAATGATAATAATAATAAGCCTTTAAATTGATAATAATAATAATTATAATAAAATTAGCTATAATAATAATAATAATAATAATAATAATAATAATAATAATAATAATAATAATTTCAAATAGTTATTAATAAAAGCGGAATAGAGAAAATTATTCTGACTTCGATGGACGTCTTAGATTTTTGGCGGTTAGATAAAGTTAATCCTACCTGGCTAAGGTAAGTTAGGGGGAGTCCAGACGAAATTCAATGTTTAATTACCCGCGTGAAATTAGTCAGTCCAACTTTATCTGTGGAAGGGGAAGCCTTGACTTCGGGGGATTACAAAGTCTTTTTCCGTTATAAATTGTCCAATGAACGGGTGGCTGGAAGTTGAGGGACACGGAAAAGATAGCTTCGACCTCATAGAAACGGAAACGAGTTTCAAAATGCACAAGGGTTGTCTCAGATGTATACAATATGCTTATTCATTTATGTTCTTGATTATTTGTTTTTTTTATTTGTTTTAATTTTCCTTAAGTTCGGAATTAATTGTTTCATTCGTTTGTTTTCAGTGCTATAGGACTCATGTATTCTAAAACCGTCATAGAAAATATCCTTGATAAGAATAGTCCGAAATTATGCGTTTTCGTGTCATTGAAATTTCACGCTGAGAATGTGTGAATCTATCGATCTTAAACTATATGAATCATGTGGAACCATTGTTAATGTTCCAAATGTTTAGGAATTAAGAATTTGGAATGATAATATGCTCAAATCCACTCTCTCTGGAACTGATTTTTTCCCGCCTATTTTGTGACGAATATGGCTCTATTACGTGATAGTTAATTTTGTTACTATTTTTGTCGTAGTTTTCTTTTTAAGTTTGTACGCGCGTGAGTTTACCCGACATGACACGCGCGCTCTCTGCTGCTATAATTTATTCAAAGATTATATCGAGATCGATTCGATATGGTGATCGAAGACCATGCAATTTTATCGTTATAAATCCGTGCTGGGTTGGTGCACATGAGAAAAGGTTTTGAAACCTAATTATATCTGTGTTACCGCTACACCAAGTCTAATGAATATTTCTTGAGGTTAAACACAGCTAAAATATTACAGTTGTCTCTGATCACTCTTGGTATTTGTGAATATCTTTAAGTAACATAAATTACATCAGTATTGTTATGTCTACCTTGGGAAAATATGCTTGCCGGATTTGATTGTTTATCCAGCATTACACCAATAATAAACGACGAAATTATTATTACATTCATCAAGGTCATCTACACTCAGCGCTTCATCAATATCAGTGATAGAATGAATATTATCATCACCGTCTTCATTTATCGTCTTTGCATTTTCATTAAAGTATTTTAATACTTGGTAGCTTCTCTGATCATCTACAGATATTGCAACTAAATACGGTTTATCCCACTTGAGTCACCTCATTATCAATGTGGTACAAAGAAATTTAGATTTATTTCTAGTCCAAACAGTATATAAAAAAGATGACGTGATATTGCCGCAAAATTAGGAAAATTACCGTTGACTCCGTGGGTTAAGTACCCAGGTGAATAACAGTCCAGGATATAATTAGTGTGGTCCTGGAACCAGACTTGATGTCCGACTTGACAGCCAAGATCAACCATGACCCAAAGAGTATCCAATAAATAAAATTGATAAAGCGTGTCATATTCATGATGTAACATATAAAAGTAAAAAAATGCAGCATAAACGAACAGCAGATGTAAATTTAATTCACGCGTTAAATTCCATAATAAATAAAAAATTTAAAGAATCATTGACTAACTGGACTGTAAGATCTGCGTTGAAAGGTAAGCTTTATTAGGAGATGGTAATTAATCAACCGATTATAATTAGAAAGGATTCGATTTATTAAAGTCCAAGAGGATACGGGAGAGGAAGAGCATCGATTTTTTAACTTGATGAAGCACCAAATGTTACCCGTGCTGCTGCTGAAGATTAGTTATCGCAACAGGCAATATAGCAAATTTATATACCACCGTCTAAAACATTTCAGTGTGCACATTTTGATGCCAGTGTTCCTAATGAAGCTCATCAGGTTGATATTTTATTTTTACCATATGATACTATCATAATTGGAAGACGCCTTTATACATACAAATACGCGTTAACTGTCGTTGATGTTGCGAGTAAATATAAAGAAGCAGAGCCATTTTTAACAAAGACAACGCCATAAGTTGCTTCTGCGTTTGAAGGAATTTATCAAGGTGGAAGTGTACGATGGCCACAGCTACTACAAATTGATCCTGGCAAAGAATTTCAGGGCGCAGTATCATCGCTGATGAAGTAACATAACGTCAAAATCCGACGAATACACATTGCAATACACCGTGATCAGGCAATAGTTGAACGATTTAATCGAACTCTTGCTGGGCGGTTATTTGAATATCAGTACGCAAAGGAAATAATTCAGAAAATAGAAGATCGTTTGGTCTCCATTTATCTCAAAAACCATTTATAGCAGTTTCTGAAGTTTTTTCAAGCATTACTTCGCACTGAATGTTATTCTACCGCAATCTAATTAATTTCTATAACTCTTTTAATTTTGGATCAAGCGCTCTATGATCATCGCTTATGTCCTCGTAATAATCTACGAATTGTTTTAGCTATACATGCCTAGACAATTAAAAAAAATTGGTGGTTGACCGTGATCACCATACAATATTACCACGGTATTCTTTAACAATAACCAATCAATAAATATTTTTAACGCATCTAATGAAACGGTGCATATTTCATCCTAAATTATTATTTTAGGTATATGTTTCTCACCCATCCTTTCAGGAGTCCATTTATGAGCCTTGAACCGAAAGAAGCTGCGATAAGTGCATGATTTTACACCTTGTTCTTTCATTTCTCTCGCAAGTCTAACTCCGAACTCTGTCTAAATAATTCAATAACATGAGTTGTTATACCGCAACCATCAGGTACATTTAGATAAACAGTTTTATGGCGGGATCATATACAGATTGCGCTGATGATATTTGTCGACGCATGATTTACAATAAATATCTTTAACAGAAACATCAGCGGATTCGGTCTAACCGTGTGACACTATTTATTCTCCACGATCACAATCCGTTGATTTATCAATCCCTGTAAACTTCAGTAATTTTAAATATTTTCTCGAGATATAAAACAATTTCTTTCTCTGGCAAATTGATCAGCAACTGACGGAACGGAAAAACAATTAATCAGTACTTGTTCAGTATTATCAGTTGAAAATGTCCCCGCAAGGTTTTACATTTCTTCGTGGAGATATTCTAGATGGTACATTTTGTTTTACAAACTGATCATATTTTTCATCACTTTGAAATAACCATACTGATACAGGATCGTGTTAACTTTCGTAATAAAATTAAATATATCACAGTTACAAAATCTTACGGTTCGATTTCGTGGAAATATTGTTCTGCGCTAGTCGACGCATGAGCGTTATGATCAATGATATTTATTGGAGTTCCTTCGTGTCCATATGTTTCGAATCGTGTAAAATTTATACTGTTATAGGTTTTACTATTATTGGAACTTTTAGTTTCTTTATCTAACTTAGATACATAATTAATTCTAGCTCTGGTATCCTTGACTAATTTAGCCCACTCGTTTACTTTTTGCGTCTTATATCCGTAAATTAACAATTAGATAAATGATATTATTATATAAAATGGAGCAAAAAGAATGTGTCAGACATCCTATCATTAAGAACTATGAAGATCTCGTGATGGTGAAAACTGTCAATTAAAAAACAAACCAGTGGGTACTGTCAATAATACTGGTTGTGTCAGATTTACTGATGGGAATGAAAGGTATCTCTGTCATGGGGGGGGGGGTGTTTGCGGGGAATAATCGAAGACGGTCTCGTGATCAATCATATCGATTTAAATCTGATAAATAATAATTTGGAAAATTTACAAGTTGTTATGCAGAGCGAAAATTCTGCATTTGGTAATACAGGGAGATATAAAACAATTACAAGGCGATCTATGAAATCTATACATAAAGAGACTTGTGAAGGAAAATATTTAAACCAATGAAAGAAGCTGGTGAGTATTTTGATATTGTACCGCCTTTGGTACAAAATGTCGCAGAAAATATATAAAAATCCTCTTTTTCGAAAAGTAATAATCTAAAGATTCGGTTTGAATGCATTAACTGAAGAGTGATACATTTGTTTAAGGACACGCGCAACGCTGTTAGAGAGTTATCTTGCAGAGGAAATAATTCTGCAGATCGGTAAAGTTTGAAATTGTTTTTTAAAATAACTTTTATTTATTAATGAAGAAAAAATTCTTTTGTTGTTTTTTAAGAAACATTTTCCTCAGTTTTATGAATCTGTCAAGTTATTTGCTTCATTTAGATTTTGTCATCAATAGTAATTACGACAAAAAGAAACAACTACAAGTGCTGCTAATTGCATGAACTTTTTATATTTCCAAGTATTTTTAGTTAGGTTATATAGCATATAACCCGCCTTAGGATGTTCGAAATTCAACAAAAGAACTGGGGGCCCCGAGTGGCGCAGTTGTCTAAAGCGCTGTCCGTTACGGATCACTGCCATCTCAACTCTGTCTGCGTTTTTTGTTTTTGTTTTTTATGGTTAACGCCATTTTTAAGCACAATATAGGCTATACATGGCGGCCTGTAATAATGGTGGAGGAAGAACCCGGAACACCCACGGAAAGAACCACCTACCCACGAGAAACTACTGGCAAGCTTTCTCACATAACTACATTAGCCGAATCTTAGACTCGAACCCACGCAGACAGAGGTGTGATGGCAGTGATCCGTAACGGACAGCGCTTTAGACCACTCGGCCACTCGGGGCCCCCTCTGTCTGCGTAGGTTCGAGTCTAAGATTCGAGTTATGTGAGAAAGCTTGCCAGTAGCTTCTCGTGGGTCGGGGGTTCTTTCCGGGTGTTCTCCCGGGTTCTTCCTACACCAATAATACT
This sequence comes from Unio delphinus, assembly GCA_029339505.1. Taxonomy (NCBI): domain Eukaryota; kingdom Metazoa; phylum Mollusca; class Bivalvia; order Unionida; family Unionidae; genus Unio; species Unio delphinus. Next base: position 7,538,216 of record JAQISU010000057.1, on the reverse strand, counting down.
GGCCGCCATGTCTATCGTGTGCTGAAAATTGATGTTAAACCCTACAACAACAACAACAACAACAACAAAACAACATATACTCCCACCATGTCACTACGTTGTGTGTGCAAAAATGTTGAACGTAGAGAAACGCCCGTATATGTATGTATAGATCTTTGAATTTAAGTTATTTAAAAAAAAATGTTTTACCGTCTTTAGAATAAGGTTAGTTAACACTTCATGTATTGTGCCATCCTATATATGTACTTCTTGATCCTGCTAGAATGTCGTTTGGCTATCTAGGGAAATACATAGAAGTAATAGACAAAGTATGTTAAAACGTCTGTATAACAGATCCAGTTGTAATTGAATGAAATGTTTTTCTGCCTTGATTTTGGTTGTTAGTTAAAAACCATAAAAAATTAGTCTATATCTTTAATATAATTATGTTACTGTGCTATAATTTATTATTATAAACATGGTAATTAATTAATTATGATGATAAACTGAATTACAGATAACTGAATCAGGTCTATAGAGTAATCTCCCTTCCATCAAGTCAGTGAGTGTTACATGGGAGGTAACTACTAAATTATAAAAGATAGAAACATGACAGTTCTTAGCTCCCTTTATTTGTAGTGAAAATATCAGAAAATAATTAATTCTCCTATCTCGATATTTTTGTGACTAGGGAGAAATCCCAAATTATATATATTATAAGAAACCCTGTTTTTGTTCTTGACTTCCATTACGAACGCTTTGTAAATGTTGTCCGCAGAATTCGTTTACACAGGATTTATTGTAAAGGGTTGAAGATCCAATCATCAAACACATGCACTGATTCTTTATTTGAGTCATTATTTGTTTAAAATATAATAGGGAGGAGTTTGAGATATTATTCACAATCAAGCCTTGAAAAGCTCCATTTCCTGAATCCAGATTTGACGTTGACAGAATGACTCATGACTTGCAGTGGCGAGTACTGAAGACAAATAATCTGATTAAGAGTATTTGGAGTGCTAAAAGAGAATTTCGTGGGCATCTCACGTATGGTATATGATGACTTTGTGGTTGACGTTCCAAAAACGATGAGAAATGGAAAAGAAGTACTGATTATCTCAACGACCATCGATATTTTTCACTGCACTCAGAATGATATTATACTTTGTTGATTTATGTGATATATCCACTAAATAATAAACCCAATATACATGTACATCATTGAGCGTCAATTAAATTTTCAAAAATACATTGTGTAGCTGAGCGAGTAATCGAACATTTTACAAACGTGATATGTGGAAATGGATTAACTGATCTAAGACGTAAATAAAATGAACGACTGAGCTGAATTTGTATTTATAAAAATACCTGAGCTACAATTAATGACGAGTCTCGGTTAGAAAAAAAACCCACTAACATTCCCAATAATAGTAAAAAACGATAACAGATGAAATTTGATACGATTCGAAACCAAAAGAAAGAGGAGCTCCAATAAATATCGTTGATTATCATGTGCACTAAAGCAGTAACAATATTTTTAAGAGATCGAACCGTAAGATTATACCCAGGAAATATGTTTGATTTTATTCATGAAATAAGTAAAAACGATTCTGTATCAGTATGGTTATTTAAGAGTTCAGATGATTACAATATGATCAATTTATACGACCTAACGGTGACATGTACCGTCGAGAATCTCTCCACGAAAAAATGAAAAATGTTGCACAGAGATGTTCAACTGATAATATTGAGCAATTACTAAATAACTGTTTAACCGTTCCGTCAGTTGCAGCACACACACAAATGCGTGGAAACCAACACGATTTGAATTTCGTGAAGATGTGAAACAGTTGTGTCAAATATGGACACGATGGATTATAGAATACTGAGTAGGACCACAACGATGCTATTATCGTGGATATGGTCGCGTGTTATCCAGGAAGTTTTCTTGATTACGGAGAGTATTCTGGATATTTTAAAAGATTTGGACATCCCCGTTACGAAATGACCAAAGTATAGTCCTGCTGAAAAGGGTTGTTACCTCCCTTGCGCGAGTTACCAATGATGAATGCCAAAAAAAAATTGAAGACTAAATTTTTTTATGAAGACAGACATGTGCATTCAGTTGAAAATCACACAATTTCGCAGGAGTGCTCGCATTGCTATGTGAAGGAAAAAGTATATTACATCGTTGCCAAACGATTCTAGGAAGAAAATTGATTTATTCATCGTTTCATTTTTGCGCACATTTATTGGGTAGTTTGCACACGTTTAGAAAATAGGCACATATAATTTTGCTTTGGTGTCCTTTTGAGTAAAGTGAGGGTTCTTTTAAAATTTTGAAATGATAAAACCCCCCAGAAAACATGACAATATCCGGCCCTGTTGATACTGAGATCATATTCTGCCTCTTAATAAAAATAAGCTTTATCTGCTGGAAAAAATTTAAATTTTAGTACACTGTTGAATTCCACAAAAAGTTCATAATTATGCTGCATATATAGACCTTCTTATCTTCCCATATATATATATACTAGTGTGCGTATATATATATATATGTGTGTGAGTGTGTGTGTGTGTGCGCGTGCGTCGTTTGACAATCTAGTGGTTCACATGAAAGTTGTGACGTCCATAGATCTAAGATTGTATATATGCCCCACCCTACCCACTTCCGAGCCTTCTAAAATGTTGCTTGTTGTTTACATGGGAATTTTTTCACCCTGGTTAAAACACACACACACACACACACACACACACACACACACACACACACACACACACATACATACATACATATATATATATATATATATATATATATATATATATATATATATATATATATATATATATATATATATATATATATATGTATATATATTAGTTGCAAATACCAGTGAATTTTTTGCTTGTAGACCCCGAATGGCTTGATTTCCTTTATTTACTGGAATCGCAGTTGGAAAGATGATGTCAAATTCAGGGTTAGTGGAATTTATTGATATCATTGTTGACATTTGATGGAGTTGAATTAGTAACGATCTGTTGATGTAGTTCTTGCGGCATTATTATAATTATGTTTTTCTAAATTTGATGTTGCCCCTTAGTAATTATTAATGTTCCTTGTGAACTCGCTCTCCGATAGAATTCCTTCGTTAAGGCCTGATGATATCAAACAGGCTAATCTAAATTATGCGGTCGCCGCTGTATTTAACTTTTTTAAATACTCGTGTAATTTTTTTTCTCTACATATCGATGCTTTTTGCAATTATATTAAAAATACCAGCAATTATTGTTGCAGCTCAAACATAAATTGTGACAAATGCTGTTGAAATCGCAGACGACGTTATTGTTGATATCAATACACCTGTTCCAGCACTAATATTTGATACCGAATACACCATTGTTTCTATGACGACTTCACGTCTGCGATATTTTTATATTTTTTTTGTGTACTCGTCAGTGATTTTATTTTTGCTTAGTTTGTAATTCACGCACTTAATTGTATCTGTATCTGTTGCGTGTTGATTAGAGAGTTCATTATATTGTGAGCTTAAAGTAATTACAAATTCTGCATAAAATGTAAGTAACGTTGCTGACAAATTACCACTGCTGGGTGTTATTCTAAATGTTCCAGTGTCGCCATTTTCTATTATTACACTGACGCTATTAGCACCGCTGGATACACTTCTTGATGACCATTCAAATTACCGTTATATACCTCGAACAGATGCGGTAGTTTGAACGGTGTTATTTTGAGGTGTGCAGGTGAAAAGAAGCCCACTGTATCGAATACATAGAGGATATTTGCTTGAAACGAGTGAATAACGGATATATTTCATCGAGTGGATGAAAAACTCAGTATTTTCACGAGTGGCGAAGCCACGAGTGAAAATACTAGAGTTTTTTTATCCAAGAGATGAAATGTATCCGTTATTCACTCGTTTCAAGCAAATATTCTTTTTATTTTATGCTCACATACGTTGGCTACCTCAAATCTGCTCTTTCACTCGTTTATTCACTCGTTTCAAGCAAATATTTTGACCCAAAAATGTAGTTCCTGTAGTGAAAAAATATTGTTATTTTTTCACTGTTATTTTTTCACTGTTATTTTTTCACCGCAGTGAAATATCAATATTATTTTAACTAGAAAATCAAGTAATTCACTGCTGAGCATAAAATAAACGGTATTAATATTTTGTTTATGTGTTATTTTAACCTTATCAAGTCTTGCAGGAAAATCACTTATAATATTATCCTGTGTTTTCCTATCGTGTCAATGCTCGTCTTGATATCAGAAAATTTCATGACAACGTTCAAAAGGAGTACCAAAGAAATTATCTGATATTTCATCAGTTTATCTAAAATTTCTACGCAGATTTGCAAACGCGCTTACATGAAAGTCATACTCGGACAGCAACGTTGAAAATATATTGTCGATGATGCTGTAGTTAACGTCTTCGAAAATGTATTGTCTATGATGCTGTAGTTAACCTCTGCATAATTTGTGTTGTCGTGTCCTTGTCGGATTCTGGATCTCCTAGTACGGCTATTTTATTTCAGTTTATGTTGAGTTCGCCTGTCATTGTTTCACCGGATTTTTGTACTAGCTTGTGAATATTATCCGATATCGTTGACATAAGAACCCCGGGTTTAATTTTTCCGTTATTCTCAAACACGGCTATACTGTTTTCGGTTACTCCTTTATTTCTGACGATAATGTCCTGCAACGAAAGATTACTCGTTTTTAATATTTTCCTTGCTTATCCTGAAATACAACCACTGCCCCATTTGCAAGATTTAGTAAGTCGGATATTTCATCGTTAATGATTTTTGTTACACACTCTTGTGATATTCCGTCAGTGGGTTCTTGTTTCGAGAAATATCTACCATTATAATATAAGATCTATTTAAAACGATATCGATTACTCTTGTATTCGTGTACAACTGTATGAGGTAATTTGGTTGATTTTGATACAGACTTGAGTACAGCAATTTCTTAACGGCCGCATATTGGTGGGTAAGTTATTGTCTATGTTGATAATGTTGAATACCAGATTGGAGTATTGACTACGCTGGCATATTTCAAAAACTCTTTTGGCGGGGCTAACTCGTATTATTTGAAAGAAACAATTCCACGTGGATCAATATCGTATGCGATCCAGTGAGTACCTACACCAGTGCTGTTATCCAGATAAATGATACCGGTTTCAATATTGTTTGGTCTGGAAGGTGACTGATCTCGCATAAAAAACACCTCTAAAGTATTTTATTATTTATTTTTAGCTGGATCGAGTACATGTAAATCCAAATTTGATATTGGTGTTATTAAACCGTCCCTGGAAGTTTCCGACCTTTTCCATACCAAGTGGGGTCCTTGGAAGATTCAGACCATTTCGTCTTTTTAAATCGTTCTCCTGTTCCTCTCTTTAGTGCCATTCCCACCGCCATACCTACAACTCCGAAGACGCAGCTTTTGCGACGGCAGGGGCCGCGGCAATTATTGCTGGTAATGCCGCGATGAGTGGAAATATACCACCTGATTTAGTTATATTGGAAATAGCATCCGCAGATGGAGAAATCCGTATTGCAGTCTTTTCGTGTTTAGCATAATAGAATTCTTTACGCTGCCGTTCTGTCAGTGACAGCTTATTCTGATAACTGTAACCTATTTGTGTTTTATTAAGCGTTTTTGCGGTTCCGGATTTTTCACTGACGCGGCTTGTAGCTATTCAATCTGAACCGGAGTCAGAGTAAAATTTACATAATGATATGACATGAATAAAATCTACATTGATCTAATTGTACTACATGTTCAGAAAATATTACATGTTTCCTACTGGTGAATCAATGACCCTCATTCGTCCACCAGCACCTTCAACTAACATGGATTTATCGCTGAGTATACCTGCAATTGCTCTGTAAGAAATATCAGCAGTGTTCACTCGAGCTAAGACGTGTATATCAACGGCAATCCGCCTGGCAAAATCAAGATGTTCCTGTGAAAAATAATAGATCGGATATATATTTTGGAAATCAATTTGTTATATTTTCAAACCAGTATCTATATTCTGATCACGTCCCATAAATGTCAACAAACGATGATATGCAAGTGCTGCATGATTTTTTTTTCTTCAAAATTAATCAAAATCGCTTCAGATTGTTCTTGTTGACCATTACCCCTTAAAGAAACTTCAGAAACACCGAGTTTGTCAAATAGCATATGACTCCGCTCTTGAGAATTTAATCGATTATTATTGTGGTATGAACATTATCTATGGTTGTTGTCAACCATGATAACATCGATTTACCACCTTGATCCATAAAAATGAATAATGTGTCTTCTTCAGCAATCGATGGAGTTATTACTGGCGTCCACAATGAAAGTTTTGTAATATTACTTTATCAGCATCGCCTACAGGTCGCCCGATTGCATCATGATCAGTAGATTTTCTTACCATCGCAATCGTATGTTTGGCTCCAACCTTTCTAACATTACTATTAAATCCGAATTTGTGAGATATTGGTATTGCACATGAAAATCTTATAGTATCACCCTTTAACATTGATCGGAGTGTAAATAATCCTAAACTGTATCATGAACTTGTAGTTAGATCCTTCAACGATGATTTAGTTGTCTTGCGTCATAAGAATAATACTAATAATCACGTTTCGAAACATCTTTATAAACTAGTGCTTCCATGTCGAATGCTGGGTCGGATACACGTTTGAACATTTTATTATGTTGTTGCTCTTGTTGTAGGGTTTAACGCCATTTTTCAGCACAAGATAGGCTATACATGGCGGCCAGTATTAATGGTGGGGGAATAACCCAGGAAAACCCAAGAAAGAACCACCGACCCACGAGAAACTACTGGCAAGCTATTTCACATACCCACAATTGCCGAATCTGAGACTCGAACCCATGCAGACAGAGGTGAGATGGCAGTGATCCATAAAGTAGATAGGTTTAGGCCACTCGGTCACTCGGGGCCCCCATTTTATTATAAGTATCATGATCTAAATTATGGTCGTCTTGACTTTGTCAAGGGAACACGAAGACCACTTCCTGCCATCGGACTTGTATTGTTTATGCTTCTGTACGCAGTGCGTTTACAGATAAGGCTGCTATTATTTATCCGCTGCTTGGTTGGTTATTTTACTAACATTTTCAGCCATCACTTCAATGCTTCGTAATTTTACTGGCTGTGGTTTTCGTCGTAATTAATCGTGCTAATCTATCCTTGATTGCCGAAAACGCTTTACCAGCAACTTTACCAATATCACTATCACCTAGTCCATCTCCTTAATTTGCTTTGTAGGTTGGCAATCGTAAATTTATCACGCTGACCATTACAGGTCCATGTTGAATATTGTGTAGGTACATCTTATTGTTATCCATTTATCTAATCATGGTGACAATTAGTCACTTTGATAACCATCAACATTTCATCGATAAGAGATCGATAAACGAACGATAATATCCATGATATCAACTACAAATAATCGTTGACAAATATCAACTGCTTCATTAATTATTTCTGGAGAATTATTTCCAGCTCGTTTTCCCTCAATCAGAATTTTTAGTCGCTGTACATCATCGCGAATATTGTTAGGACATGAAATAAGACCAATTCCCCAAGCAGTGCATGAAATAGCACTTCCGGTAGAACCATGATGATCATAATACTCTTTTTCTTCTTTTGCTTTTAACTGATCTACTTTTGCAGACAGATCATCCTTCCTAATACTACCCTTATTATTACGAATTCTAAAGATCATCTTACGATGATCATCTTCGTTAAGTCGATGAGATGTTTGTAACATATCATAACATCAGCATAGTGTTGTGTAAAGTTAATTAATTTTCCACATGTCGGTTACAACTTTTTTTCTCATTTCGTAGTATTTAACGAAAAGAGATAAAAATTCATCTGAATCAATTTTATCGATTAGTTTTAAGCATCTTCAGCAAATTTAGTACATAATTCTTCAAATATTTTTCTGAGTTTGTTTCTGTTTAGTAATAGGTTTTGCTGGTTGAGGCATCTGACCTGGAAGATCATGTAAACGTCTTTATGTTTCTTCACTTTTTTCAGCTTTATTTTCAAGTTGAAGAAGAGGGGGTTTAGTTGTGTCAGTAAGACGTCTGTACAATTGGTAAAACCTCTCTGCAAAATCCACCTGAGATTCCTGACGTTCTTGTAATTTTCGCGTGACAAAATCACGGACTGGTAGAAATTTTTTAATTGCTTCTAGTCGCTCTTGTGGTACGCGCTTATCCATCCATTATTGATATAACAATGATCTATTTACAGCAGCAATGTGGGCGTGAACTCGATAAGATGTCAAAGGGTAACAAATCACACGCATAATCAATAAAACCTTCGACGACAATAAGCAGTAAGAAAATTAACTAACCCCGGGAGAGACTCTTAGAGAGACACTCGTGAGAGGACTCTCGGTTAATTAGAAACTTCGGTTTTGTGTTACATGTATTGAAGTTATTGAAGTTATTTTTTCTTTATTTGTAAGAAGCATTAGTTTAACAAATGAGACCTTGTAAAATGAGGTGGGTTCGCCATTTCTGCTGCTAAATTAGATAACAACTCAAACATCAACACATTTTCATGGCATTGAATAAACGATACATATTATGAAACCTAGTCATATCGAACAAGTTGCATAAAGCAAACAATCAAAACAATAGAATATTACGTGAAATTAAACTTGCATACCTTAAAGCTTTAACTTTAGAAATTGTCCATCCAGTCTTTCTAAATCCTGTCTTTCTCACAAGATAGATATCTAGTCCCTATCATGCTTAACAAGGAACGCACTGTTCTTTTCCAAGGCTTCCTCAGAGCCAAACTTCTCTCTCTCTCTCTCAGAAATTTCGGACTAAAGAATTTCGATCAAGGTTGTCATTTTAAATTGATATTACTTTCAATGTGTACGTCTTAATTTCACTCGGCCAATAATAAGCCTTGGTTTCTAAAAAAAATTCCAAAGATGATGATTTGTTTCATCAGTCAGAATCTCTGAACTACGTTTTTTAATACCTTTTCCTTTTGAAGAATGACTATTTGAACGGCACGGATAGTAAACTTTCTTAAAACCTTGTTAAGATATCCAGTCAATTTCAATGAATCGGAACACTGGCCACTTTGAAGTTTCAACACTGATATGAAAGAAAATAAGAATAAATGTCGAAATAACCCTTCCCAAAGTCTCCCCCGGTCCAAAAATAGATAAAATCCTAATGCTCTATGCATTCAACAACGCTCCTGCTAAAGTAGGATGAGACAAGTGTGCCATTAAGCGAAAGGGATGGTTTTGGATTAAAAGATAAAGAAAAGGCTAGGAAAAATCAAAAGCGGAGGGAGAAGAGGAACAAAGTCAGAATAGTGAATGCCGACCACTCAGGTTCTCCATTGCATTTAAGAGAGGTAACTCTGCTGGAACTAGACAGGGGTATGAGTTATCTAGTCACAACATACTTATTTTCAGTCATGTGTATCACGTTTTCAAAAAAATCAACTTGCGCAATTGGTACCGTCATACCTTAACAGCCCTTCGTGGGTTTAAGGCATTCCCTGAACAGCAGTATGAGGGAACACGGAGCGCGGCCGAATGTACGGAAGATGAGATAGCCCGTAAAGTCTTCAGTTTGTCGTCTTGTCATCCCTTGTAATATTATTACTAATCAACTATAAGAATTATAGACTGGCTTGGATACCAGACTAGATAAAAGCGCAAAAAATCTAATTTAATATTTCTTCGAAAATTTTACTTTATTCCTAATATTGATTTACAAAAGACAGTGTTTATTTCGACTTACACAATTCATACTATTTTAGAACGAGATATGTACACTTTCTACAATCAATTCGAAATTGTATAAGGATGAATAGGAAACTTTTTAACTAAAATTGATTGGGCTAATTGCACAGAATGCTTACACATTATTGGTAGTAATGACCACCGTTTGAATGACTGGGCTAGATTTGACAATTAATGCGGCCTTGGCGTTTAGCGTTCGGGCCGGCGCTTTAGTCTTCCTGCCGAGTGTCTTTCATTTCTTCCTTTCTTCCCTAACTCGGACTACCTAAGACGAGTTTGTGGGTCGATTCCCACTCGTCTAGAAATCAGGTGACCCAAAGAGAGTGTATACATGGAGCTGAGGTGACGCCACAAGAGGTGAATCCAACAGGTCAATTAAGGACTTGATAGTTGTTTGACCTGTGAGCATCATTACATAGCCCACTCTTTAGACATAGATGCGTGAGAAGTGTGACACTTTTCCCCCTGTCACGATCAATTAAGAAGCATGCTTTGCGGGCATAAACTAGTCGCAAATGCTTTATGGCGAAAGCGACTTTAATCCCATTAAGTAAAGTCATCTAGATAAACCTAGATAACCCCATATCGTCACCCATGGTGAATTCTCGTATGACCCCCAAGTGTTGTTCCCATTTAAAATTCCTCTTGGCTCTGTACATTATTTGACCCCTTGGAATATCCTTGACCCTATATTCATTTTTCACGTTTTAATATGAAAGTCACAAAGACCCCAATATATTACTACCAAGTGCTGGTCACTCCAGCGACATGTTGGTGATATTGTTGTCGGATAGTAGTTTTGAAGGAATATATTTTGCTACCTCATTATGGTCTTAAACTAAAGTAACAGAAAAGAGAGAGAACCAACAAGATTAGGAAGCGTCAACAAATAATTCATTCAACGAGAATACAATGTGAAAATTTAAAAGAAACTTACAGTATTGGAATTAAATCTCAAATATTCCTAACATTTATATCACAAGTACATAAAAGAGTATTCTAAATGAATTCTCGTTGTGGTCCGAATGAATTCAAATCTTGAATGTACTGATGTACCAATAGCCTTAAATGTGTTAATGTGCCAATAATCTTGTTGTATCACAGTAATATAGTACAGAATGTCCTTGAATGAACTCACGATTTGAGCAATTTGCGATCCAATGAATAATTTTTAATGAACAATTTTTTAACAGAACTAAAAGATTTTGGTTTTCGACTAATTTTAAGTTGGGAATGAATAATTCTGATCCAACAAGCTCAATACAAATCTTAAAACACAGGAAGAAGACCGTAATGAAGTTCATTTAAAGAACATTTAAGTTGCAAACAAGGTCATGTAATTTACTTAAATATTGGTGAAGAACATTACTGTCACCAGAATGACAAGAAATTTCCCAGGAAAAAAACAAAGTCCTGAACTTGAATCCATGTAAACATGTTTACAAACGTTATCTTAAAGGTTAGTATACACTTTTGAACAAATGTTAGCTATGTTGTTGTAGAGTTTAACGCCATTTTCAGCACCCAATAGGCTATACATGGCGGCCAGTATTATTGGTAGAGGAAGAACCCGGGAAAAACCCCGAAAATAACCAATGACACACGAGAAGCAACTTGCAAGTTTTCTAACACTACATTAGCCGAATCTTAGACTCGAACCCACGCAAACAGAGGTGAGATGACAGTGATCCGTAACGGAAAGCGCTTTAGACCACTCGGCCACTCGGTGTCCCTTGTTAGCTATGACATCGTTACCAAACGACACTTACAACCTACAAACATGAAGAAAAAATCAAACTCAAAATATAGATTGGACTAATTGATGACTGGACTGCAAATGATGAAGTGCATAAAGGCAATATTAAAAAAATCTCAAGATTTAATTATTTATTTATGATCAATTGAAACGAAAAGCTTAATGCATAATAGGACACAAAAAACACTGCAATTAATCCGTTATTAATTGTCCTTCACAAGTCATAAATTTGTTAAGTGCACTTTATGGTTCACTGATACGTCATGCAATACATTGTTTCGCTCACTAATTGCCCCCTAGTTGATACCGTCGCTGTATATGTTTGCCATGTTGGCTTATTCACTTCATAGGTACATGCTAATTGTGTTAAAATACAGAGAATGTATTTCTTTTTCTAAAGTGAAATTATCAAACATTTGCATGCTAATCTTCAGTCAAAATAAATGAATTGGAATCTTTAAAAAATTGAAATTTTAAATTCTCATAGAATAAGTAATTTTTAACCTTTGTGCAGTATATTACGAGTATATGTTCTTAAAATAAGTAATAGAAAAGAGCGAAAGGCAAAATCTTTGTAAACATATTCGACAAATAATTTATTTCCTATAATTCAAAGTGAACATTAGGACAATCCTACGGTATTGTGAATAAAGACCCAAATACTATCCAAGAATCACAGACAAAAGTCTTAATAATGTAGTCTAGTGTAAAATTAAGTAAGGTCCGGAATAAACGCAAAACGTGAAGGCGATGATGTCTCTGGTAGTTTACAAAGTGTTGATGTGTCAACGGTCGTTTGTTGAATCACATATATAAATATAATTCCAGGTTTGAATTCATTCTACATTCCAAAGAATGTCTCTGTCCAGCTATTTTATCAGAACACTTTTATTTTTCCAATAAAATGACACCTGAATTCCCAATTAAAAACTGAAATACAATTTGAACGTACTATGTCTTAAAGCACGAATGAAAAATCCTCTCAGTGGCGGTTACATTTCTCAAGTGCCAGCCCAATCAGCAGCCTCATAATATCGTCAATAATAACATATCTACTTCATAAAATCCATAGGCTGAATAAATGAGATTGTAATGTTTGTTATTTAAAAAAAAACGTATTGCTCGTGTGTATTACAATATTCACAAACAGTATGAAAAATATCAAAACTTGGCAATGGCATTATCAGGAACTTCTCTGAAGGGTCTTAATGAAGAATATCTAATCCAGCTGTATTTCAAAAAACCACACGTATTTTGCTTCTTAAAACGTGCGAAAGCACACTCTTCCTCGGAGATTGTCTTTTGCAGCGCATATTCCAGAGAAGCTTCATATTTTCCTGTTACCAACATCTTACCATTTTATATTTAACTATTATGTTTTTTATATCGCTGGTCGATATTAAAACTTTCATATTTTTAAACATATAACCTATTGTATGGCACTAAATAGCCTAAAAGTGCTGGTGTGCCGTTAAAATACAATTAATCAATCAATTCCAGGTTTTTTAATTGTGGTAGTTCTTTGCATTCTCAATCCTTTTCTCCACACAGTCGAAGATGACATAATAATTCATCTTCAGAATCCTTTTTACTGTCTTTGGTTGTGACTAAATTGTTAATACTTCTATCAATATCATCAATACTCGATATTGGTTATAAACTCAATAATATTCTCAACGATTTCCGATTTTGCTTTCTCGTTAAAATTCTTTAACACCTCGTAACATTGCTGATCGTCTACACTAGGGGCTACTAAATATAGTTTATCCCATTTCATCCATCTCGTTATCAAATTAAGTAACAACTGTGTCTTGCCGCTTCCAGATGGTCCGACTATAATCATGCGAATAGAATACGGTAGCGCTGCATGATGCTTAATGGGTTCTCGTTTTTTTCTCGCAAAAAAATCAATTACATTCATTTTATTATAAATAAATTATGGATCTAATATATTGTGTGAAATGTAAGAAGCGTACTAGCACAAACGACTTGACGATTACAACAGACAATAACAGATCAGCACTTTCTGGTAAGTGTGTTCAATGTGGTACCAAAAAATTTAGATTTTGTTTTTTTAAAAAAACGAGGAGGTGATATTGCAGCCAAGTTAGTAAAACTCCCAGGAACACCATGGGCAAAATATCCGGGAGATAAACACCTTCCAGGGTAAGGTTATTGTGGACCGAGGACCAGACTTGACATCAGACTCGATGATCAAAACCACCCCCGGCCCGGTGAAAACCCAATAAACGCTATTGATAAGGCGTGTCACGCTCATGATGTTGCTTATAAAAGCAGCAATCTGCAACACAGACATACCGCAGATGTAAAATTGATTCATGCGTTGAATTCTATCACTGAGAAATCCTTCAAAGAAAAGTTGGCTTTATGGTTGATAAAATCGGCGATGAAAAGTAAATTGATGTTGGGTGCTGGTAGTTAATAACATCATGGAATCTATTTATTATTCCCCAAGAGGATATTGGAGGGGTAAATCAGCAATCAATAAACTCGCTAGCGATGCAAGGGTGAAAAATACCACTGCAGCGGATTGGTTATCCAAACAGGCGATATGGCAAATATATCTACCACCGCCTGAACAAATTAACTTCTCGCATTTTTATGTCAGCGTCGTCAATGAGGTTCATCAGGCCGATATATTATTTCTGCCGCATGAAGGTGTTTACAAATACGCGCTAACCGTAGTTGATGTTGCGAGTCGATACAAACAAGCAGAGCCGCAAAAGACAAAATCATCAACTGAAGTTGCTTCTGCATTTGAAAGGATTTATCGACGAGGTCTTCTGCATTGGCCAAATCTATTGCAAGTTGATCCTGACAAGGAATTTCAGGGTGCAGTGTTATCAACAATGAAGCATCATCATGTCACCATCAGACGAGGATATACTGCACTACATCGCGATCAGGCAATTGTTGAACGATTTAATCGCACACGTGCTGAGCGGTTGTTTGGATATCAATACGCGAAGGAATTTATTCAGGATAAACGACCCCGCTAATGGATCAAGAGATTACCAGGCGTGATTACCGCGCTAAATAATGAGATTACTCGAACAATCAACATAAAACCTAAGAACGCGATTGAAAAGAAGTCTATACCTGTAAAACCACAAAATGATTTTTCAAAACAACCAATACTCGGTAATGTCACTGTTATATATTTATATGAACCAGGAGAGCTCGAAGGTGGCAAAAAAGGAGCTACTGATTCTATCTGAAGTGTCACTATGCATTAAAGATCTAGCATAACACGATCCATGGGTAGACCGCAAGTCTATAGGTTGGATTCAACTGCTCCTCAGCGTGGATTTACTCGTGAACGATTACAAGTGATACCCAAGGATACTCAATTACCGCCGCGTGGTCTTAACTAGCACCTCTGCGTCTGTTGCACTCAAGACAAATCAGCATCACATTATCTCTGGCCAACACTGTTATTCTCTCTGTCTACGGTAAATTGGCTGAGGTCTTTATCCGACCAACACCAACTCATTATACAATTGCAACTCGCACAGTGATTATTCTTTTGTTGTTTCAGTGTCATTATAAATTCGGCATCAGTGTCAAATTTTCTGTTATTTATTTTTATCCTGCTGTTTATAACCAGTGATTTTTTTTCTGATTATGTCATCGCTGACAATATCATTGTTGCTGGTGTCATTATCATCTAAAACAACTCTTCGAAGTTGATTTATTCTTCATACTCTGGACACTGAAGATAAACTAAATTCGACCACTCGATGCGATTATCTATGATCCAAACAATTGTATCGAATATAGTCAACCCCTGTGAAGAATGTATCGTCGCTGCGTATCCTAGCTTCCATGGGGATTTATCAGCACGCAATGCATCTTCGACAACACTGATATCAACCAACACAATATCATTTAACACTAGAATCTGCTTCCTTGACTCTGTCAGGCCTGGAATATCAACTTCGATATTTTGTCTTCTTGTATCCTTGGGTCTATAACACAATGGCACTGGAAGTGTTGCAAATTTTTCTTTGTGTGTGTTAAATAACTTCATCTGAAGTGTATCTCTGACTATCTTTCTACTTGCCACTATCAAATCGTTTGGTCTCCATGCTTCCCAAAAATCATTTAATGGGGTTTCTGAAATTATTTCACGCGCTATTTCACACTGTATTCTATCCGGTTGTAATCTGATTAGTTTCTTGAACTCGCGTAATTGTTTATCAAGTGCTCTATGATCAGTACTAATTTCTTCATAATAGTCTACAAAATTCTTCAGCCAATTATACGAGTATAAGCCGACAAATGGTGGTGGTTGACCATGATCGCCACACATTATCACTTTTGTATTTGCTAGCAATAACCACTCGAGAAACCTTTGTAATACATCTAACGACACTGTGCATATCTCATCCCAAATGAGGATTTCAGCAATATATTTCTCGCCCATTCGATCAGGAGTCCATTCGTCATCTTTCCATCGAAAGAAAATGTGATAAGTGCAAGCATTAATTTCTCGCTGTTTCATCTCTCTTGCAAGTCGGTGTGTTGGTGTTAGAACAGTCATGTTTGATTTCCCTCGAAATAATTCGATTGCACGAGTCGTCTTCCCTGACCCACCACAGCCGTTTAGGTAACTGGTTTAATATCTATATATTGGACCGGAACACGACGGTGCATTAGATAGTTCTGATATCTGATTATTTTTCGAATAATTGTTTTCAATCGTAACATCTGTTGATTTAGAATAATCACGCAGTATTTCCTTTTTAATTCTTCATGATCCCCAACTATCGTCTGAATTAGTGAATTCGGCCACTGCTTCTTTATGTTTTACGTCAATATAAAATTAATCAGTGGCGACTCTAATCGCGGATTCAGGAAATCTATTTATCATCGAAAGTAAATTAATAGAAGCATAAGCCAGCATAGACGACCTTAAGTACGTATACTGAGGATTTTCTCGTCGTTATAAGTAACAATTGTACCTAATTTGGTTCCATCGGACAAGAAAGCGTCTTTACGATTTACATATATACCCCTAGATGTTACATCTGCGATTATAAAATCGTATTCAGCATCATCTATAATCAACCGCGAAGAATGTCGTTTATGGTCGTATTTTCCACCTTGTGTGAATTTACCAAGTATTCTTCTACCGAGATCTTTTGCGTGTTTATTTCTAACATCAAAGATTTCTTTGGACCATTTCACGATATATTCTTCGTCTAGATTAGGAAATTGTTTTTTGTTTTCGGTGATTACACTATCTAGACTATTGGGTTGTGGTAAGCAGACATTAGTTTGTTTCCGATATGATATAATTGCTTGAATGACAATCATCGATATCAACATTTTAGAATCAATCATATACCGTAATAACACTATTGGTATCCGGTGTTTTTCAGAGATGTGTCTACAAAATCAAACATAACAGCACGGATGAAGTCCTTTAGCCAATTCAAATGATACCACACGAGCGAATCCGGTTAAATCAAAATCCGGCAGTGGTCCATTAATCGCAACACGGGTCATCTCATGTGTGGGATATCCAAATCGTTTAAAATACGCAGAGCATTCTCCGTACGTGGATAACACGCAATCATATCAACCGAAATAATACTTTCAGGGTCGTGTTTTGTATTCCATAATCCACCATGGCCATAATCAACACAACTATCTTGGATATCTGAGAGAAATTCTGCGCGTGTTGGTTTCCATAGATTTCTCTTTCTCGTGAAATGAGCTGCAACTGACGGTATTGTTAGTAATTGCTCGTCGTGTTCCGTTGAAAAACCATTAGCTAGTTTTTTCATCTCATCATGGAGGGCTTCAGTACGATATAATTTGCCATTGGGTTTTACAAATTGATCAAATTTACTCTCTTCGTCTTCAAAACTCTGAAATAACCACACTGACACAGAGTCTTTTTTACTCGACTCGTCAATAAAATCAAATAAATTTCCCTCAGAGTTCTCTACGGGTAGATATATATTGTTCTATCCCGCGGAAATATTGTTACTGCGGATGTCCACGCGTGTGCATTATGGGCAAGAATTTTGATTGGAGATCCTCTCGATTTATATTTCGGTTCATATAATATCTCGCCTGTTACTGTCTCTACGGATATTGGGAATTTTAGTATCCGCTCCAACGCGGCCGCATTTTGAATTGTTGCTCCGCTCTCCTTCACTGTTAATCCCCATTCATTAATTTTTGTGCGTCTTAGATCCGTCAATTTGTTTCCACGCAATGCATTTGTAAAATGCTCTATTATTCGTTCTGCTACACAATTCAACGACGAATATTTCATGGGTTTTTCAATACTCGGTTTATCAATTATCGGATAGATCCCATAAACAACCGCGGTTACAGAATAAGCTCTCTCATAATACGGTTTGTCAATCCCGGTCAGAATTCCTGGTTTAGAATCCTAACTCACAGTGACAGTTATCTTATTTTTCAGGATGGGTTCAAATTTGTCGCGTATAATCCAATTCCCAGTTTCTGAGCGGATAATGAATTTCACTCTAAAAAAATACTTTTTCTGGTCAAGATGCGAGATTATCACTGCTGCTCTTTCTTCGTTCATGGTAGCATCAACACTACCATCAATTCGAAATGTTGACCAACAGTGAGATGCTCTATCGCGCTTGAATTCATTAAAACCATCACGGATTCTACCTATCATGCTTCTATCACTTATTAGACACATTGGTACATCAGTGGAGACTCTATCGAGATTGAATTCAACATCTTTCCAAGGCGTAATTTTTGATAATGTCTCGAACTTCTCCATATTATAATTAAAACAAGTATTTAAATAAAGAATTTATTATATAATGAATCATTGCAAATGGCTTATGATAGGAACAGTAACCGCTTGTAACAAATCATGCAGAAATTAATTCTGTGGATATCATTTACAAAGCGTACGTCGTGGAAGTTTTGGGTCGTTACCTTGCATACGTTGTGGAGTAAGTGTGTGTGGTAAGTCGCACTTTGTCAGCGTCCTTGACTCTGTCAAGGATACATTCATAAGAACACCTCAAGACTACATCGATAGATTCTCAAGTAATAATGAAACCAAATAATGAATTAGACAAATAATATTATAGTATATAAATGTACCACGAATTTCAACCACATCCTGTTATTACCAATTATGAAGCATCTCGTGATGGTATTGTCAGACACCGCAGACTGAAGAAACCATTCGAGACGGACAATGGTATGGGGTATTTGATGTTTACTGTTGGAAAGAAAAGGTATATTAATCATAGATTTGCGTTCAAATGTTTTCATGGATTGATAAAAGATGGATATGCAGTTGATCATATTGATGGATGTCCCCAAAATAACAGATTTGATAATTTACGAGCTATCACACGAAGTCAGAATACCAAATGGGGAGGGACTGGAAAAAACACGAAAAAATGCAAGACCCCTAAAATCATTTAATACAGCAACTAACGAAGAAGAGTATTTAAATAAATGAATGAAGCCGGTAGATATTTTGATATTTGTAGAGCCTCAGTACGATTTGTTGCAGAACAAATATATCAATCAGCGATTCCCAAGGGAACCGGACATAGAATTCAATTTACATATGTCTGAATTCTGTTTTGTAATGTATATATGCAACACCAAGGGAAATAACTCGTGTGGGCCTGTGTATACGGTTTTGAAACAACGATAACTCTTTTGTTGTAGTCATGCATCTCAATGGGATTTTTTATGACTCATGGTCTAACTGAATTGCTTTTTTGTGCGGTTTATATACACCATCCGTTAAACCCTTCACGTGGTACACTTATATTATATTCAAAATTATAGACTTGTAGATTACGAACAATAGTTTACTCCATAAACAGGTTGGGATCTCGTCCTGGGGCCCATCGTTCGAATCTCGTGGCAGGCATTATTGTCGACGGTACCGATCGGAAGGTTTTCTATATATAATTGGGGCTTTAAGCCATTCTAAATTCAACCGTGAATACACCATATGTCACACACCGTCACACGGTGTGAATGTGTTTTTGCATTCAACCCGGGATGATTTTGTTTTGGGTATGGTGGTTTCAGTTGAAAGTAGAACAGCCCCTTATGTGTATGTGTGCCGTCCTATTTCATATATCATCATCGTAAATAAATACCATATAATCATTATAAATATGTAAATACTTGTAAATATGTAAATATACAAATACTTGTAAATATTTAAATATGTATATATCTATATATTGATATGTAATTGTGAAGTCCATTCACCTTCTTGGGGTTCTAACCCGTTATTTGACGAGTTAGATCCCCTCTCGGAGACTATGCTTTGTGGTACCTATGGGCCTCTCAGATGTGAATAACACCCGAGGGGTTCCAAATGGAGATGTGTTGTCGTATATTGTAACCTCTGGGCCTCTCAGATGTGAATAATACCTGAGGGGTTCCAAATGGGGTTTTTCATAACTTGCATAATATCTCTAGGCGCAATAAGATGTGAATAACACCTTAGAGCGAATGGAGTTCATCATATCATACAAAAACGGGTCAAAAATAACCCCTAATTTTTCATTAGATATTAGATATGTAATATTTCATATAATGAATTTCGAAAATATGAATGTCATTATAATTGAGATCTCAAATTTGAAAAATCAAGGAATACAATTATCAGATAAATTAGATTGTAATCAGATTCTCTCTGAATTTCATGATCTTGATGATAGCGCTCGGAATAATAGGGATGTCTTTCCAAGGCAGTATGGGTTGATCAAACGAATACAGCACGCGGTAAATGACTCACTCGAATTTTGTAACGACATCAGATTTATCCCTCTGTTCGTTACTGTTGAAAAGGTCAGAGGCGAATTGGGCAAACAATATGAAATCAAACGCATAATAACTCGAAAATCAAAACAATAAGAGAAGAAATCATCAGACAAAATGAAAATCCCCCTTTGGTTGCACAGTGAAAAATCTCTGATACTCTAAACACAAACATGTACAATACCCATAGTATAAGTAATCCACAATTCTATCACACAGGTATGCTTACTCACGCAGAACATACCTTTCCATGTGGTGATTTATCACCAACGCGGATGTAATAAAATACTAGTGAAATTCAAAAGAATTTCGGACTGGGTGGGAATTCACGGATTTTATTTATTAATTGCTGAAATATTTTCAAGGATTTTATTTTATTTATTGATTTTTGGTCATATTTGGTCGTTTTGTGGTGTTTTTTGCAATCCGTCGACAAGATTTCATGTGAAAATCGAGGGCAAAAACCCCAAGAATTCATTTAGAGAAAACCGATTTTGATGAGATTTCTATCCTTGTTAGGTTTTTCATCGTGATCGTAGAATCTTCGATGTTTTTTTTTTCATTGATTTTGTACTGTTTTTGGCTAATCCGTCGACAAGATTTAATGAAAATCGATTTTCTCTAAATGAATTCCTGGGGTTTTCACTCTCGATTTTCACATGAAAAAAATGAAACGCGTAGCTATCTGTGGATTTTTCACTTACAATTTAGATCATATATATATTTATAATGGTAGGTGAAGCCCTAACAACTAGATTAGCCCGCGAGAGATTGGCTGCGATTAAGAGATTTATTCCGGTTCGTGATTCTGTTCGGGATAAGCTCCAAACGAGACAAGAATTTCGAACCGATTTTACAACGGATACTGAACAATTATTTAAACCAGTAACCACTGCTACTAAGGAAGTCGCATCGACCACTAAAAGAGCTATATTAGGAGATATTACTGAGGAACAGATAGGAAAAACAGTCCTTCTTCCTGTACTTAAAAAATAGCAAGGGAAACCGAACAAACATCAAAACTGCTACAAAAACCCTCCCCTTACGCGATAAATTTTCTCCTGAATTCTTTGCGTACATCGATAGGATTACATAGAGAGAGTTTCATGATTTTGATGCTACACGGTACGAAGACAAAAATGATCTTTTGAAAGAACGAGGATTTATTAAAAATCCAGGATCTTGGAGGGATATACTATATAAAGTCAAAGAAAAAACAAATAAAATTAATTAAAAAAAGGATTCATCATACGCTAGATATATGAAAGATGTACTTGAAATATCTAATCGGAATACAGAAGCGGAAGAGGAAATGCGGCTTATACGAGAAAAAATGTTGAGAGAACTACAAGAAGAAGAGACAGAACAACGGGAAAAGGAAGAACAACGAAAAGAGGAAGAAAAACAACAAAAAATACTTGAAAAACAACGAAAGGAGGAAGAAAACAACGAAAACTACTTGAAAAACAACAAAAATCTTCAAAGAAAATATCCATATCTGAACAACAACCACCACCTGATGATGATAGTTAGGGTGCAACTGGTACAACTGAAAAAATGGAGATGGATATCCAAGAGGGTTTTCAGGTAGTGGTTTTGTTCGTTGTCCTAGTAGTATTCTCGGGGATATATCACGAATAGAAATTCTCGTAGGAGGGAAACGAGCTGGAAATAACTCACCAGAAATAATTAATGAGGCCGCTGATATCTGCAGACGACTTTTTGAGGGTGGTATCATGGATATTGGTGTATACAGAGAGTTTATTGATGAGCTAGCGGACGGTTACCACAGTGATTAATTTGATGACTTTGTCTGTGACATTTTGTCACTGATGACTTTGTCACTAGTGATTAATCACCACATTAGATAAATGTCATTTAAATAAGATGATCATACACTACAACCACAATAAACCAACCATGACTTACGTAGTAAACTCACGATTGCCTGTTTATAGAGCGTACTATGGAGATGGTCTCGACAATACCATTGCAGCGTTATTTGCAAGAATGGCTCCAAAAACAGCACCAATCGCAAAACAGTTATCAATGAAAGCTATTGATGTTATTCGTGATAAGGGTATTTGCGCTGTTGGTGATGTTGCCGGGGAAAGCATTTTCCGCGGCTAAAGAAAAACTGCTAGCATTAGTTCGACGAAAAAAAAAAACAACAATGACTTTTCATCAGTGATAAAATCACTAGAGAAACTACCATCTACGGAACTTTTGCCCGCGAGTATTAGTAAAAGTTAAACAACGCAGAATATAGCATCACGGATAAATGATGGATATGACACTCAGGGAAATATTACTGCAAATATGATAGTGGGAAGTGGTTTGAAATCGCGAGCGAGATCGCGATTTAGATCAAGAAATATATAATAATATGTTCAAATCGACTCCTGTCCCAGCGTTTGATATGGACGCCCCAGTAAACAAGAATGATTCTGTACGCGATTATCAATTATATTCCTATCATGCAGTTCAACCGGATCTTCGATCAAGAATCGAACTTCAGGTCCATGATACAAGCAAATACTTTCTACCCGCTGAAGCGTTTATTGAAGTAGGATAACTCATAACAAATGCTGCAGCTAATACACCATATGAAGATGACCAAATGCCCGAGTTCGTTTTGTCAATAATGGTATCATGGCGCTATTCGAGAATGCTAGATACATGATTGATTGAAGAGAAAATGAATCTATAGAGCGCGAGGTTGATGTTGCCACAACAATATTGGGGTTGGCAAGATATTCTGATGATTATACAAGATCGGTAGGTCCATCTATGATGTTCTCTAAGGATGTTACTACTCATGCTGAACACGTTCCGTTTACTAAATTGCATACACCAAGAGCTACTACATCTGATCCACAACACGATTCTCTTGAACACGAGGATAGACCAGCTGTTACCTTTGATATTACAAAAAGTACTAATCCTAATTACAACATAGGGTTTGCAACACGTGTATCAATGTCGCAGGGACATTGACAGCGTCGACAATTTTCATGCGCGATTCCACTGCATCATATTTTCAGATTTTGCAGAAATGTTAGAAAAGTTATCTATGGAGCGAAGCATACAGTAGTACTCATGAGAAAGTGTAGTGATAATGATGCAATCTGGCGTGATGCTGGTGTTGCTCCTGGTAAAGTCATTATATCAAAACTATCATTGTGGATACCAGTAATGACTACATCAATCACCATGGAAGAAAGATTACTATCATTTACGGATCATGGAGGAAAATCATTGCTATCATGGCTAACAACAACAACGGATACCATGGATTCTAATATTGATGGTACATTTACATGGTACCTGGCATCAAAACAAGGTGTTTCAGCTCCGCGTCATATATTTATTGCGTTACAGGATAAAACGCGATTAAACTCTCAGGAACGGAGTCATATGATATTTGATCAAATAGGTGTTAATGAAGTATCATTGAGAATAAACGGCCAACAGGAACCATCCGAGGATATACTACTTGATTTCGGAACCAACCAAATAGCACGCGCGTATCATCGTTTGTTGATATTTATAGGACGCGATAATAACGTAGATACTGGTCTGCAAATATCACAATTTGATTTTAAAAATCGATATCCCATCTATTACTTCTCGCTGGAACATCTTGATTTAACCAGACAATCCGTAGCTGACATACACTTCAGAGCTCGTGTAACTCGTCCGGTTGTAGGTGGTGTTGTCACTATCCCGAATTACAGAACAGTTGCTGTCATTCTCAGTGATAAATCAATGTTACTCGAAGGCGTTGGTGGACGAATGAGAGTAGTTGATGCACCAGTGGAAAACATATAGACAATTAGATCAATCTGTTAATAAAAATAGTCATATAGTCATGTTAGTGTTACGTTAACTCCTGGTCAAATTAAAAAATTGCAATCGGAATCAGCTAAAAAGTGTGGAACTACGATATCGCTGAAGCACAATCAAATGTCTGGTGGTCAGAATAAACTATCACTGACAGCTCGTCAGATAAAACACTTCAATGATGCCATCGAAGATAAAAAAAAGGTGTTCAGATCACTCTCTCTGCGGCTGCAGTTAAGAACATGATTAAAATCAGGTGGTATATTTCCACTTTTTGCTGCGTTACCACTGTTGATTACTTAAGCGACCCCAGCGGTATCAAAAGCCTCCGCTCTAGGAGCCGTTGGTACCGCGGCAGGGATGGCACTAAAGAAAGCTACCGGAAGCGGGTATAAAAAAAGAAACGATCGGGAAAGGGTCTAAGACTACCAGGAACTCCGCATTCATGATACAGAGGAAAGGGCATGCGACTAGGAACAGTTTACTAACAACAATGTCACAGACATTGTCGCCGATGTCAAATTTTGATTTACTCGATGTTGCTAAAAAAAACAAGCGATAAAAAAAACTTTAGAGGTGTCTTTATGAAAGATCAATTACCACAACAACCAAATAACGCTGAAACAGGTATCATTAATCTCGATAACAGCACCGGACCTGGAACTCACTGGGATGCATACGTGATTGATCCGCGTGCAATTGTTTATTTCGATTCATATGGATTAGCGCAGCCTAAAGAATTTATGCGTTATATACACCACTTAAAAATTCCTATCTGGTATTCCACGCTACCAACACAGAAAGATCTTAGAGTATAATGATTGATATTTGAGGGAGATCTTTATCAAGCCTGAAAAAAAAACCACCGCGGAAATATCTGCAACAGGTGATGTAAAGAAAATAATCGAAGATGAAATATCCGAGATGTTAAACCTCGCAAATGTTGATCCCAATGAAATAGTTGTATTTCAAGATCGTCAGGTTAAATTGAAAACGAGTAATGTTTCCTTTGATGATATCTTAGTTAAACGACGCAACGCAGTAGAAGATACTATCGCGTTGTTTTCCAAGGAGGGTAAACTCAAACCGGGTGTACTTGTTTCGACGCTCACAGATAAATTAACGTCACTCAGTGATAGTTATGTATCATCTGCAGAATCATTAAAAACTCTCGATGATAAATATGACACTCAAGTAAATCAATTTGCGGGTTTACAAAAATCCGTCACTGAGGTTCAACTCCCAGTCGCTAATTTCTTTGGGGTTCCACCGGTGACCACACCGAAGCTCACAGAGATAAAAACAGCTGTTAGAATTTGCAACACTTCAGTCCAGATATGAAGAACATATAAAACAGTTTTCAGCTTTTCGTAAAAACATCGTCGATAATTTTTGGGAGTCTCATTTGATAAACTCGACATAAAATTCCAGGATATTAAAAAATCCATCGAAAAGATTAAAAACACCATCGAGGCAATCAGAGATGATGCATCGAGGATGATAAAAATCATTGAAAAAAAACAAATATTCCTCATGAGAAAACCAACAACGTAGTATACACGATTCAACACGGATCATTTACGTGGACACCACAAAATAACATATTAAATATCACCGCGACCGTCAAAGGTATTTATCGATTAATACTAGTGTCGCCGACTCAGTTTAATATTTCATCAACGAGTTCATCTGGGGTCAACAATATGATATCAACGATCATCGACAAGAGAACAATTGAACAATTCACAATAACACCAATCGATGATAATTTGGCTAGGGTTTCAGTAACATGGTATGTGTAATTCGTAGCGGATTTAAGTAAACAACTGAATTAAAAACACTAGTGTTTTCAAAGTAAAATGTCATCATTGGCAACGTCACAACATTATCTCTATGATCAGGTCAGAGAATTTCAAACTAAACTGAAAACACTCACTGAGGAGTATTAAGTAAAAATAAAACAAATACCGACGAAGAATTACCGCAGTTGGTGTTACCGTGTACTCGGTATCAGGTGTAATCACCGGAGCTGGTACAATACTATCTTCGGTAACAATGATTGCCCCGATAGCTGTTCTAATTTGTATGTCCGCGGCGACAACAATCGCGGGAATTATTTTTATAATAACAAAAAATATCATCATGCAGCCAGCGTAAACTACAAGACTACATAGTTAAGTTCCATGTTGTGTCAAACCGCGTACTCACAATTATCCTCAATGATATCGTCCTCCCTCGATGACACATTAATATCAGATAATGAGTTTTCAACGATGGTACGTGTTTATAATTCCGCAATGTCAAAATTAGAAAAACGACATGAGTATAAAAACAATGTCAATAGCGACAACGGAGTTACTTCAACGAATGGCGAAAAACACAACCCCTGTGAAAACCAGCATGATCTAAATAACCTCAACGAATCCTGAATTCAGTGTCAATTTCCTTACTGCGGTTCCCGTGAAGGAGATATCACTAGCAAAATTATGAGCATACCATAGTTGGCCTCTTATTATATCAGCACCTTTCGGTGGTCAGCAACCGAATAATTCCCTGGTGTTTGCGAGTAAGAATAAACCTGATAGTACTCCAGACTGGAACGTTGTTTCATTGCCATATGGGTCATACCAAAAAGAACAAATCAATAATGAATTACAGCGTAGAATAAAATCAATTACTGGAAAAGAATCGAAAATCGCTATAACAGTTCATGAACCAACACTATCATCCGTGATTGAAATAAACTCACCCGGGTATGCCGTAGACGTCTATAATAGCTCGATAAGAACAAATTGGGTTGGCCTGAAAATCCACCTCGGACATCTTTACAAATACCAGAACCTAAAAAATCTGATTACGTGACAGACGTAAAATCATATCATGATATCTCCCTTGTAAATACCTGGATTAA
This sequence comes from Unio delphinus, assembly GCA_029339505.1. Classification (NCBI taxonomy): domain Eukaryota; kingdom Metazoa; phylum Mollusca; class Bivalvia; order Unionida; family Unionidae; genus Unio; species Unio delphinus. The sequence goes on along the minus strand of JAQISU010000057.1, from coordinate 7,511,064 downwards.
TAAACGAGAAAGTTTGACAAATCCTGTTAGTTACAATAACGGAAATTGGTTTTTGGAGATTGGGGTGGGTTCTTTAGCAATAACCCCTGCAATCTCATACTTTTTATATTCTCTTTATAAAAACCACAAAGAGTATCTAAATAAATTACGACAGAGTTTGCAAGAACATATTAACAATTTATCATCCAAAACCTCAATCATCAAACATACGGAAATACTAAATCAGATCGCATATGATATGGAACTATTTAACCTACGACTTATTCAAGTTGTATTAAATAATAATAATAATAATAATAATAATAATAATAATAATAATAATACTTATATACATAGTTACATTCAGAATACATTTATATAATTACACACACACACACACACACACACACATGCCAGAGATGGTTCTGAGAGAGTAGAATTTGCAAAAAAGTATCAATAACGCGTAGAGGATATTTCTGAATTTAAGCTTCCCCGGTATGATGTAGACGAAATAAAAAAATTCAACCAATGATCTCCTCGATGAGTACTTCCCACAAATACTCGCAGCATGGAAAAAAATACCACCACCACAAACAAATATCCTCAAACATGATAATGATCCAGACAGTGGTGGTAGGCATATCGTTGCTCAAAACGCCAATATATTCTAGATGATTGCAGTGAATTTAGTATGATCAAGCCTATATTTAGCAGTATAGATGAAACCCAGATGATAGTTTTTGTGTCGAGAAAAGATATGAGCCGCGGCATTTACTGGACCTACATGTGTTTGGAACAGGTTATTTCAATTCCGCAGTCAGGTGCTAATGATAGTAATGACTGTTCCAACCTCAAGGCATTATATGAATGAAATGCCATAAATAAAAAAATGGCGAATTTTTTACACTTTCAACTAGGATAAGCTCTCAACAGTTTCTTTTTCCAAAAATATAACTTACATTATTAGCCAATTCTTGCCTACCAAACCCATATCTTCTCTATTTTATATTCACCAATTTCTAGGCTTGTTCCTATTTTTCCATATAAAACGTTAGTACCATGTGTCCTTCAAGCTTGCAAAATGTTTATACACTGTTAGACCACTTCTTTGGAGTGATTGTCAATCAAACACGTTACAATAAGAGTCGTCGAGTCTCATTTCGTACAATTTATAGACCTACCGTCTAATAAATCTAAATACAGTATAGAAATCCTAAATTTGCTTATTTTTGTATTAACACAATAAACAAAGTTGGAGCATGTTCATTCAAATGTTCTGTTTGTAATTTACATATCTTAATATAGATTATTATCAATGTTCTTTAGTGTGTGTTAAATATTATGTTTACTATGTCCAAGTATAAATAAAGATCATTAATCAATGTGTGTGTGTGTGTGTGTGTGTAATTATATAAATGTATTCTGAATGTAACTATGTATATAAGTAGTAGCAGTAGTAGTAGTAGTAGTAGTAGTAGTAGTAGTAGTAGTATCACCATCATCATCATTATTATTATTATTATCATCGTCGTCGTCATCATCATCATTATTATTATTATTATTATTATTATTATTATTATTATTATTATTATTATTATTAATTTAAAGACTAGCTTGAACGCACAGGGAACCTTGAAAAGGGCTTTATAGCTTGACAGTTAGCTGGCAGGCTAAAAGGAATTAAACTTGACTGGAGGTGAAAATCACACTTGCTGATAGAAAGACATGACAGATAAAACAGACACTGACAGCCAAGGGTCAGCAATAGAGCCATTCAGAATCAAAGATATTCAGAGCTATGGCCTGTCTTAGGAGTAACTATGTCAATCAGATGTTAATCTGCCAGGCTCGCGACAGAAAGGGTGCGGTTTCAAATCCGACGCACTGATCAACTTGGATGAGCAACCTATAAATTCCACTATAGGGTTACATCCCTTGAAAAGATGTTCACAATTTTGGAGATAAGGATGGCAACACGGAACAAAAGGAATGACAGCACTGACACAGCTTTAGCATAATATGATAATACCACAAAGTAAAGATGTAAACTTTTCTAGGACAGATGATGGCGGCTAAGACTGAACGATGTATTTATTTATGAGTATCGACCTGCCCAAAGACAGAAGATACTAAGGTTGTTGCAGGTATTCTCTCTCTCTCTCTCTCTCTCTCTCTCTCTCTCTCTCTCTCTCTCTCTCTCTCTCTGAAAAGTTCGAAGTAGGTATATTCCGGTTGCTGTCCTCCATATACCCTGTAATATACACTTCCATATAATTGTGCACGTTACAGAGATTTTGTTTTTACAAAATCGTGATTAATGTTGCACCACTGTACATATAGGCTGCCAGAATTTTGTGTGTGGCACAGAAACTATGCATATTATTGCCTGCGTGATACATCGGTATCATTCTTATTCAGCAGTTGCAACGGTTTATGTTCCCTGTTTGACCGTTACATCATCTGTTTTGACATACTACTTCCAGTTTATACAGCAAAAAGTACACACTGTAATTCATTTAACTGATAGGAGTACGTATATAAATAAATTGTAGTTACTACTTGGCAACACTATTTATTGAGCTGCCACTTGCACAAAAAAAGCTTTCATTTTATTTTATTTTATTTTAAGTTTCTGAAACTTCACCAGAAAATGAAAACAAGCCAAAAACATGTACTCACCCACCCACCCACCCCATAAGTGTACAAGGGCTCCATGCATACATATGTTGACACATAAGACAATCTTATGTTGCCGTCATGTTAAAGCTTAATATTTCCCTACAGTTTGTGGTATCACTATTGATTGTCATTAAGCCAAGAGGCATGGGTGTATAGGATAGTTTTAATTTAAAGGAGTTTAAGCGTTCAAATATTAGAAACAAATACTACCAATTTTACAACTGATACTGATAAAGATTCTGACCCTTAGGAAGTGGAGTCTGTATATGTCATAACTATTGTTTTGATAAATATTTGCCCAGGTGTTTGTAAAATTACCAATTTGTTCTCTGTAAAGAGCAATCTCTTGAGCTCTAGCTTGGGTGAACATATACAATTAGCTGAGAATCTACTTTGTATTTGGATGTTATTTTATGCAAATTCGTACCCCGTATATATTTTGGTGGCAACGGTGGGATAGCAAAATGGTTGAAAATTTGACAGTAACATTGAAACAGCACAGGTACCAACGTTTTGTCTTAATTTATTTGCAAATTTATATTGGATATACTCTGTAACTATGTGTTAGTCCTGTTTAGCCGAGGATAAACAAAATAAGGATTGAAATGGCGGCCCTATGTAGCATTTATCAATGAGGAAGTATGAACAATTGTTGAAGAAAAAAGGCATTACACGAGATTGAACCAAAAGAGATTATTTGAGAATACCCACTCGCCGTCTACAAGTTAACACAAGGTGACATGGTTAGAGCTCCCGCCATGGATGCGGAATGTCGTGGGTTCGAAACAGCGACCTCCCGCTTCCGAGACGGATGCTCTAACCACAATAGCACCTGATCGGTACCCGCTAATTTGTGTCTACAGGTTTAAATAAACTTTAAAATATTATGATAAAGATTTTGTGCTGTGATGTTTGTGGCTGTGAGAAAGCATGGGTGCTGCCTGTTGAAAATGACATACACTTTGCATGTTCTTGATGCCTGTTATTGAAATGCAGAAACTAATTTTTACAATGTAGGCATGGCAGTTTACGTACGAAATTTGTAAACAACCACAAATGTTATCAACTCGGATTTTAAATATATATATATATATATATATATATATATATATATATATATATATATATATATATATATATATATATATATATATATATATATATATTTGTAATTTGTTAAACTATTATTTTAAACTAATTTACCGTTGTAGTAGTTTTGGAGTCATTTTGATGTGGTAAGGCATACTCTCAAACCCAATTCAAATCTGTCATATAAATATACATAAAATTTTACTTCTTTAAACGTATCATATGCACACTTGTTGTTACATACCAAGGATTACTTTAGGAAAATCAGGGAATATATTTTAGTTTTTGAACCCTGTTCAGAATCGGAACCAAATAAACCAGTTTCAAAACCTCCAAAGACTGTAGTCTCGGCCTGGTCTCTTTGCAGTAAGCAAACACCGTCAATTTTTCTTTAACCATGTTCCCATGTCCTCACTACTAAAAGGTAACATAGTTGATGAAAGCTACAATTAACAAATAACTTGAGGTGATTATCCGATATGTGTATCAACCTTAAAATATCATGGCATATAGATTAATTATATATAAACCTCGACTGCCTTTTAGCGTTGTTTTGATGACGCATGTCACGCTCACTGGAGTTGTTGACCAAGGTGTTGCGGTCAGGATCATGATGTTTTGCTATCAGAATGAATCCCGAGACCTGTTTGACCATTTATTTATATCGGAATTCTATCAAGTGAGATCATTTATATAAATTATTCTTTCAAAGATATACCATTAGTATTGACAGCTATGTATGTTGTTCGCCTATATTAGTACGCACCCATTGGCTGCTGTACACACGATACATACAACCTATGCCTTGTTTGTATACTTTAGAATTTTAAAGCATAAGGATATGTGAGAAAAGTTGCAACTAGCTTCCCGTGGGTTGGTGACTCTTCCATGTATTTTCCCATGATCTTCCTTCAGCATATACAGTAGCCAACATGTGTTACCTGTCATGTGCTGAAAATGGCGTTAACAATATCAGTCTCAATGATTTATACCTAGACTTAAAACAGAACTTTTATGACGTTGTACAGTAAATATTCAGAGTTTGTAATTTATCGCACAGTAAGTTGATTTTTTTCTTTTCTTTTGGGGGTTTTGTGGGTTTTTTACACTTATGATATGTTGTGGGTTTTGTAAAAAAAAAAAAAAAAGTATTTCTGTAGCCTTGTCCAAACTCAGTGACACTTTTGAAAAACATTTTTTACCTGTTTCTGACGGAAGGGTAAATATTAAGATTAATGTCTTGGTCTGAGTCAAGAATATTGTGTTTAGCACGCTCTTTATTTTAATTTTAGTAACAGATATTTTAATTAAACCTAAGGAAGGATCTTCTAAACATTTGGAACCTTCTAGAATGAAACTTTCCATTACGTAATAGTTCATTTTCTTTTTTAGAAAATGATAATTGTAAACTAGGTTAAGTAGAGAATTTAAAATTTTATTTTTTGGGAAATTTGTTTATTCTTGCATTAATAATAAAAGCAGAAATCAGTCATATGATCATATCCAGTTTTTTTTTTTCAATTTGGGTGGAGTTTATTTCTTCAAATTATTTATTCACTGGAAATTCAAAGGTCTATTCTAAAATGTTATTCTTGGAAATAGATACTTTGCTTGATAGTGAGTTTCAAGCACGGATATATTCTTGGATATTATTATTGTGATTCAACAACAGTCTGTTGGCACATCATTACTATTCAGACCATCAAAGGCACATCAACACTTTCAGCTTTGGATTTATTTCGGAATACCTCCAAAATGTGTTAAGAATTTTGAGCATGAGGACATATGTCAGAAATTATAATACTGTAAGTTATCAATTTACACGACCACTGTCTATTTTAAGGAAATAAATTGTATGTTGAATTGTACAAAACTTGTTTGTAACTTTGTTTAAGACCATAAAAATGCCTTGATTTGCGTGGATTTGTGCGATTAACAGCTGCATTACTATTTAGAGAAAATGAAAATCCGAAAATTGACATCAAATTTTAGGGAAACGACATTTTCCAAAATAGACTGCACACATAAGGGTTCCTATTGTGTATTATTTTACAATTGCTGGCTGTATATTGCTATACGATATTGAATAGACTGATGCCTTCAATGTCTTGCGCGGATTGTTACTGTGAACATTGTAGGGATGTGATACTGTATCAGCAAGACAGAACGGTCGAACCGAACCTTTTTCAATTTAGTTGAACATAAGTTCTCCCCGATGTTACATGTCTTCTTACATCAACAGCTGATCTGTCGTACGTGGCACTACCTTAAATTATTTTTCATCATGATCTTTACATATGTTTCCTTACTTCGGCACAACACACACGCTTACACACACACACACACACACACACACACACACACACACACACATCGTCATATACACTCACGATTATTGTACGCAAATAACGACTTGGATCCTAACCCCAAAGTGTTAAATAGCATATTTGTTTGTTGATGTGAAAGGAAAGAAAATGTAAGAACACGTTCAACAAACGTTTACAGTAGCATCGACTTTTTCTTACTCGTCACGTCTGTTATTCACTTTGGCGACATATTTCTCCAGTCATTTGTATGATATAACAATTTTGTATAATAGGTGAGATTAGGGACTTTCAATGCATAGCTTGATGTATAAAATGGTTTTGCAAGGAAAATTAGTAACTTAATAAAAACATCAAAGATTTTTGTGTGCAGTAAAGACATATTTTTATGTAATTTTAAAAATTGGATCTCAAGTTTTGATTCATTTGAAATATTAACGCAAGACAGAGCATAACACCTTACATTCTCAATTTTGAAAGATAATTCATTCCTGATGCTAAATTAGTACTTCAGTGAGTTATAAAAAAGTCGTCTTCAGGTAATGGAACAACACCTAATCAATTATTCCATTGTACTAAAACATCAGACCCTGTCACAAAAAGTTCACATAGAAATACACCACCTTGGCTGCGTGCCCGCTTACCCGGTTCTGACCTAAAATCAACAACGAAGCTAAACCATGCCATCATAAAAGCTCATCAATAATGTACTCTGTGACGTTTGCCTCGAGATATTGGCTAATTACTCATGCTCAAGAATATGTCCCTAACAGCGACTTCCCAAAATCAAATTACTTATCACTAAAATCTAATACATCAATGAAATGGAGACATAAATACTAATGGCACATACACTAGATAGTATTACAAACATACATGAAACAGAATGGAAAGTGTTATTCCTTGATCCTAAATAGGAATAAATGGCATTATCAAACAGGTTACAGAATTTTAATTCGTACTCTAAGGGGTGGGGGGGGGGAGAGAGAGCACCCTTTGCCATGCCTGGAAGACCCAACCCTTATACCATCTCGACCATGCACACATCACTATAAATGATGCTAAATGCCGATGATACAGAAATACAGGCGTAACAGACACCCCCTTCATATTAAATCTCAGTAGAGTACAAATTACAATTTTCTAAACTGTATAATAAGTATATAACACCGATTGAGTAGCATCTTTATTTGGTGTTATGTGCTTAGTCGCGAGGGAATATGGGTTTGTGTGTGCAGGCAAGGCGATGGGTGCCGTTTACCCGCATACCTGTGTTCGAATCTCCGTAGAGTACGAATTAAAACCTGTATGATAGTATTATTTGAATTAAATATTAATGATGCATACTATTATCAAGCAATCTTGTATATAATCCAGAGACATCTCTTTCCATTCTGTCTGGTGTATATTATATTAGTATACGTGCAGATGAAATTTATATATCAAAACCAGATTATTAAATGTGCAAACTCCACTCCAGATCATCCTTTCTCTTGCTGCCAGATGATTTATGATATTCCATGTTGTTACTATAATTTTATTGTCAGAATTAAGCAGTGGGACAATTTCTACATTCAGCACGCGACAATTGCTGGAGGCACGCATGGCTTTTTCGGGACTAATTTGGCTTTATTATCGTAAAAATCAGATGACGCTTTAAGTAAAGAGTGTTAGATAATGTTACAATCAGTTACCTAAATGCGTTATGCAAGAATGGTCCCAAAAAGAAGTCAAAACTATTCTGCCATTTATTTTTTACTGTAATGTATTTGATATTTCTCCTTACTAATTATGGCTTCCCGTTAATCTCCGAAAACTTAAGAAGCAAATTATGTGCAGACAGAAAGAATTAGATGACAGAAATACTTTTTGTTTTATGGATTAGTAGTGTACCAAAAATTAGGTGATATGAAAATTTAGAAATAATACAGTATTTTATTACCGTATTCCGTGATCCATTAAAGTTAGATTGTAGGCTCTTTTATGTATCGAGCCTACTTTACTATTTTCAAGCATGTCTTAGTTACACTATTTTGTGGGCTTTGCTTAATTTCTTTTTCATATCTCTTTCAGAACATGTCAATGTGATGTTTATGCCATCTCATCTTCTACTCTGAATGCTCAGCACCAATATGGATGAAGGCGATTCCTTTATGCAAACGTTAACGTCGGGCCTTGACAACATGCTGACGACGGGTCGACTTGCTGACGTCACTATTGTTGTATCTGGCAAGGTATTCCCATGTCACAAGGTAGTTCTTAGCGCCATGTCACCATATTTTCAGGCGATGTTCACACATGACATGCGTGAAAGCAGAGATGGGATAGTAACTATTTATGACGTAGATGCCGACATATTTGAGAGCCTACTTAAGTTTATGTACCTTGGGATGGACGTGGTCAGGGTCGACAATGCTGATGAAATTTTCCGAGCGTCTTCTCTCCTTCATATTTTATGTCTCCAGTCGCGTTGTGAACAGTATCTTCTGAATCAAATTTCACATGAGAACTGTGTAGGAATCTGGAAAATTGCAAAAATGCATAACTGTGAGCACTTGGCGAAGAAATCACTTTATACCATTATGGAAAATTTTCCCCAAGTTGTGTCAACTGACGAGTTTGAGCAGCTTGATGTAGACGATCTAATTTCCATTATAGAGGGAGAAGATTTGGTTGTTAAGAGCGAGGAGAGTGTTTGTGACGCTGTGGTATCGTGGATCAAAGCAGATCTAGACAGCAGACGCAGACATGTAGGAAGGCTCATGGAAGTTATGCGTATGCCACTGGTATCTTCCGATTTCCTATTTCATCTGTTTGACGATGAATGTTTTGCTGAGGTGTCCTTCCGAAACAATGCCTTTGTCATGGAGGCTTTCAAGTTTCACTCGTGTCCAGCTCAGCGCGCTCATTTCACTACAAAGCGAGCGTCTCAGAGAACGAATGGCTCAAGAGATGACGTATTGATTTTCATTGGCGGGCTTCTTAAAACAATGCCAAGATTTCACACAACAAAGGAAGTTATTTGTTACAGCCTGCAGCAAAAGAAATGGTTTTACCTGCCATCTCTTCCCTATGATCCAGGCTACGAGTTTGCCGTCTGTTCATATGGAGCTGATATATTTGTTTCTGGCGGTTGGCTTAAATTACAGGGGATGCTTCAATATAACGTTCAGAAGAATATGTGGAAAATTGGGACTAACATGGCTAATGGCAGATGCAGTCACGTGATGGTGGCATTAAAGAATTCCATCTATGTAATCGGTGGTAGAGATAGAAAGACACCCGCAGTGACAGGTATTGAAGAGTACAACTTGCAAACATGTGAATGGAGGCACGTAGGAGACTTGCTGATAGGAATTCGTTCCACGTCGGCATCGGCCCTCGGGGAGAAACTGTTTGTCTTTGGAGGAATCACAAATAGTGAAAGAGACACGGACGCTATACAAGTTTTTGACACAAGAAGCGAAACTGCAAGCATAATTGGTGACCTGCCTTTTAGCTGTAGATTGTCCAGATCAGTAGGTTTTGACGACCACGTCTTTATCATTCTACCCGATGGACGTATCGTCAGATTTGATGGCACCTCCAATTGGAAAAGTAATGACGACGCCAAATCAGAAGGTCTTTTTTCTGCCATAGACTCACCTTCTTCAGATTCCAGTTTTCCCAGATCACGAGAATCGAAAACTTTAGTAAATGAACATGCTCTTGGAAAGGTCGTTTGCAAAATTCCGAGGTTCAACCAGCACCATTTTGAAGCCGTTCAACACGAGGGTCTTTTATATCTGGCCGGTGGCAAGTCTCCGGATAATATAATCTTGAAGGACATGCTAGTCCTTAACCCGATGACTGGAGAACAAGTGAACGTGATGCAAATGCCAAGTCCACGCTGGTGTTTTGGATGTGTCAAGGTTACGATGATGAGAGATTATTTGAACCACATCATATACACCGACAAAGCGAAAGCTGCACAGATATAGTCCACGCTAAAGCTCAGACGTGTGTCACCTAATTAGATTATCAGAGCTGATAAGTGGGAACAAGACTTTTCAGATCTTGTAGTTTTCACGTCTCATTATCCAGTATTTCCTAGAAGAAAGATGGATGGTTACATACAACATGTATATTGTAATTTGAGGATTAGAGTGAATATAAAAGATTGATACAGGGAATGAAGTGTGATTCATTCAGTTTAGACGATTTCTGGACCTGTAAATTTGTTTCGCTATATTACTTTAAATGACCACAAAAGCAGAACGAGCTAATAGTATTATTGTTCAGCCAATGTCGTGTATCATTTGTCCTATCTGCTATTTTAAACGTAGCTAAACCAATGACACCAATAACCGTTGGACCCATTACAAGTAAATTTGGCAGAGATTATCTAGCAAGTGAGCCTTTTAAATTTTCAGCATATAACAGCACCATGAGCTAGAATTATAAACATTTTTTTAACTACTTGTCAAAAATAGAATCTGGCCAATCTGACTGAAAACACACCATTGTAAAGTCCTTTTTATTACCGATTTACTGAACCTCTACCAGCGTAAACTCCTCTCTGTTTAATACAGATGATACTGATCTGCTACCACCATAAAGTCTTTTCTATTTTACACAGATGATACTGATTCGTTACCAGCTTAAAGTCCTTTATATTTTATGCAAATGATACTGATCTGCTACCAGCGTAAAGTCCTTTCTGTTTTGTAAAGATGATACTGATCTGCTACCAGCATAAAGTCCTTTCTATTTATACAGATGATACTGATCTGCTACCAGCATAAAGTCCTTTCTATTTATACAGATGATACTGATCTGCTACCAGCATAAAGTCCTTTCTATTTATACAGATGATACTGATCTGCTAGCACAAAGCTCTTTATTATTTTACATATGATGTCAGTTTGTCCTCAAGTAAGGATGGCGTTACTAAAATAGAAACCTTCAGACAACTTAACAAAACCCGCCCAACATCATTTCGAGAGATAAAGCATCATGACATGACGATCTTTCTCTCTTCTCTTAACAAATTATATTATTTCGCTGTGAGGATCCTATAATAATGGCGGTACAAACTTTGATAGAATGAACGCTGGAATGAGTCACTTTACAGATTTTTCAAATGGGTCCAGTCTGCAATCACAGATGTCCGCCAAAACTCAGAATAGTTTAAAGGACTTTATCCAAGAGGCTCTTCCAAATTTAACCAGGTTTCAAAGCATTATGGCATAAAGACTTTTGATTTGACATAAATGATGGCGAATTGTCAGTAAATATGGATGAAGATATACAAATACAGAAACTTGAAAAACATTTGTATAAAAGATGCATGCAATCCAGCAAATATTAAGAAATCTCCACAAAAGAATCCTACTTATCCATATTCCTGGTCCTCTGCTCTGTTCTTGCATTGGTTATTAGGCTAAAGCTAGACAGATGAGCATATCTGTTCCACTTAGGCCTCATATATATATATATATATATATATATATATATATATATATATATATATATATATATATATATATATATATATATATATATATATATTTGGGATAAAAAAAAAAAAAAAAAAAACACAACCGCCGATAAATTTGTGCGACTAGTTTCGCATTTATACTTCTTCAGGCACAAAATGTTTTTGAAAGAAAATGATGACGTCTACAAAGTTATAAACAATTACGTCATTAACATAACGTCATGCTTTTGAAAGAAGCGGATGACGTCTATATATCAATAATTACGTAATTGACATAACATCATAATTTATATTCTTTATTATACAAATATCATATGTATAACTGGATCAGAATGATACATGAGTCTCTAATGAAAACTGAGAGTGAAATTATAATTTAGAGACTAACAGTAATACATATAACTACATATTTTATATATATATATAAATCTATACAATTTTATATAATGCCTTAGTATTAAGGCCATTGGGATAAACAGTATCTAACCGATTCATCCAATAACTTTCTTTAATGAGTCTGTTCATTTCTCCGTGCACAATATCGATTGGCATGAAAGAAAAATCCCTTAAAGAGTGATTATTTGTATTAAAATGCATTGAAACATTAGAGGAGAACTGAGGATCCATATAATTTTTTATATGAAAGCGGTGATTATTCATTCTCTTAGAAACTTGTTGAAGTGTTTGTCCAACATATTGCATGTTACATTTTTTACAGGTTATCAAATAAATTACATCAGTTGATATACAATCAGTGTTATATCGTAGAGAAAACATTTCTTTAGTATTGGAGCTACTAAAATAGGTACTTTCTGTAATATTTGCACATTGAGAGCACCTACGTCTGTTGCATTTAGATGACGAAAAACATCTTTGAAAATTTTTTGTCGGTTTAGTTCTGATCAAAAGATCTTGTAAATTTCTAGGTCTTCTATAAGCAAGAATTGGCTTGCTCTTGTAAAGTGTTTTGACGCTGTTTTTTTCTGATAAGTTAAGGAGAGTCCAATATTTATTAATTATAAGGCCTATATTTGGCAAAGATGGATTATATTGTATTATGAATGGAATTATATTTTTATCTTTCGTACATTCTGTTGTATTTAAAGCTTCATTTTGGGTAAGAATACAGACTTTACTTAAAGCAGATTCTATTACATGTATAGGATAATTTCTTTTTTTGAAATATGTTTTTAATTCATTTAAAGAATGTTTTAATTGATGATCGTCTGAAATGATACGTCGGTATCTTTTCGCCTGACTATAAGGTATGCCGTTTTTACATGACCTGGGATGACAAGACGAATATTCCACATATTGGTGTATATTAGTTTCTTTTACGTGAACATTTGTAGAGATAGTATTATCAGGATTTTTCATCACATTTACATCTAGAAAGGATACATGCGTAGTGGATGCAGTGTAAGTAAATTTAATTGTGGGATGAAAATTATTTAGGCTATTAATAAATTTGTGTAGATCTTCTTCTGAGTGGTTCCAGATCATAAATATATCATCTAAAAATCTTAGCCAAACAGTGGGCTTAAAATTCTCGTTTTCAAGAAAATCTTTCTCTAATTTACCCATGAAAAGGGAAGCGTATGAAGGAGCCATGGGACTACCCATTGCCGTACCCATTATTTGAATGTAATTAGTACCATTAAATTGGAAATTATTATTTTCCAAGATAAGAGTTATTATTTTACAAATATCTTCACTCGATAGTCTGTTATTATTAAGAGTGTTGTCAAGAAAATATTTACACGCCTTAATACCATCTGCATGCGGTATGTTTGTATACAATGATGTAACATCTAAAGATACAAGGAGGGAATTATGAGATAGTTGTGGAATAGACTTCAACATTTTTATGAAATCAGTAGTATCTTTAATATATGAAGGAAGCGATTTCATTAAAGGCTGCAAAATACTATCTATAAATTTGGATAAGTTCTCTGTATATGAATTACAACCTGATATAATTGGTCGTCCTGGATAATTTAAAGGTAATGTATGATCAGGAAATTTATGAGTTTTGGGCAATATGTAGAACTGAGGTGTACGTATTTTGAGAGGAAAAGTATCAAATTCTTCAGATACGGAACTATTATTCTTAGATATTTCATCAATGCATGTGGAAATTTTAGATTTAATTTTTAATGAAGGGTCATATATCGACTTTTTGATAGTACTTTTCATCATTTAATTGACGTTCAACTTCTTTAATATAGTCTATATATATGTATATATATATATATGTATATATATATATATATATATATATATATATATATATATATATATATATATATATATATATATATATATATATATATATATATATATATACTAGCATTACCCAGCATCAATGAAAGGGTGCCTTTATACTCAACGAAGTTCAGTCAATATTTTTAAAAACATGTCATGGATTATTGCTTGACTGTTAGTGCAAAAAGTGTTTTTATTTTTATAATATAATGCTTGTAGTTAAATGAAACATGTTTTACGAGTGTGGTTCTGTACAAAGTAGGCTAAACATGTTGGTTTCTAAATAAAGATTTAATCTATTAAACGAAATTGTATACAAAGCTCACAAAGATGTCTCTATATTTTGATTGGTTTCGGGTTTAAAAACTAGGATGTTTTTCGTGCTAGAACCAAACGCACTTTCGTTGCCTTTTCTCGTTCACTGCTTTTTTCGCTAGGCAAACGAAACGCCTCAATGTATAATCACCAGACAAAAAAATGGCTGCATCCGGAAGACGAGGTGCAATTAGTTGGTGATATCCATGTATAACAGCAGTACTTTCGAAACATGTATGAAATTTTAAACATATTATTCCCCTTGATAAAGTAAACAAAGACTTGTGCCGAGTTTTCGATACATTGGGGATCGTATACTCACTTCATTTGTACCATCCATTTGCGGTGTACATCGTGTGCGCACCAAAAATGAAATTTGCCAGCGTTATGGTAGGAGTTTTCAATAACTTCATTAGACTTTGTAAGCGAAATATTACATATGTAGTAAGCCGGAACGTTCGTCTTCACTGAGACATTCACACACAGCAGCCATTCTATTCGAGTATCAGCATTTTTCCGTACGGCCTATTTCAAGTTACCTTCCTAACCCGCCTCCTGAAGTTACTATAAAGACTATTTTTATATCTTGCTTAATGATGAATATAGTTGTTTGCTTTCAATCTCGCGTCGCAGCTTCTGCGAGTCATCCCATATTAGATTATGGAATACTATTACTCCTAATTTAAAATGTTTGATAATGAATAATTGCACACATGTACACATTAAAATGAAGAGTTCCAGAAACATTGTCTTCAATACTGTCTCGTATTTTGGGAATAGGTGTGATGACATCAGCTCTTAAGGTGGCTAGAGATTTGGATAGGCGAAAACATTCGGACTAAAGGGAAATGGAGCTGTAATGGGAGCAGCTGTGCTGACAGTAGCTCAATATTGGGTGGGGTAACTGTAATGGCAGCAGCTCTTTTGGTGACCAGATATGAGATTTGGATAGACGAAAACATTCGGACAAAGGGGCCATAAGAGCTGTAAGGGAGGGGTAGCTGGGATGACAACAGCTCTGAATAGGATGAAGGTAACAGTGATGACAACACAACTCTATGGAGGCAGGGGGGTGATGTGATGACAACAGCTCTGTATGAGGTATGGTTTTTGTGATGACATCTCTGTGTGGGGGAGTGGTGTCTTTGATGACAACAGCTCTGTATGGGTGGAAATGTAAATGCGATGACAACAGTTCGGTATGGGGGAGGGGTATCTGTGATGACAACAGATCTCATGGTGACTAGAGATTCAGATTGGCAAAAATATTCGGACAAGGAGCCACAAGAACTATGATCACAGTAGTCAATTTTTTGGGTCACTGATAAATATTTCAGAGATTTTCGCAACCATGAAAGGGATGCGTAACACGGTCGATTTTTAAAAACACAAAAAATAATCAGACAATAAGAAAATACTATATGAATGTGTTTTTGATTATTCTAGCAAGGGGAAAGACGTTTTAATGTTTATGAAACAGGAGAGTCATGACGGTTGTAGTGGTAATGCTGTCTTAAGCACTAATTTACATGTTTCAGTCTATATGCATCTAAAATCCAGTGGTTCATATTGGTATAATTTTCATTTGTATTCTTTTTAAGGTTTATTGTTACCTTTTATACATATATTAAGTTATTTGCACTTAAATTATATATATGAATACGATTTATGTACTATTTATTGTACTGAAGTTTGATCTTTTCTTGCAATAAAACAATTTGACCTGATATTTGTTAATTTTTTTAGCACACCTAGCCGAATGACATAAGAATTGATATCATGACCCTGCGTCCTTTGTGTGTCTGCCGGCCGTCCACATGTGTTGTTTTTGTCGATTAGTTGAAGTGTTCCTTAGGCTATGATCTACCAACAATTGTGTTAGGGTGCCTTCCCTTCCAACAGTGTGGCATCGATATCAATCATGTGACAGGAAAGTGACCTGTTTGAAGCTCCCTCAGAACGGCTGAGCCAGTTTTATATAACAATGGTTGGGGTGTTAATTAGGACATTTTTAAAAATCTTTCTTGGATGATACCACTGGTAAAGGCGCTGCTACCTTAGAATCCAGGTGAATGAAAAAATGTTTTCGTTTTCTTCTTTGAAAAATGTTAAGCCAGTTTTGATCATAGTTAGAAATATATTTTTATATGCGTACTTTGTCAAACTTGTACCTGGAGAGGGTAGCCAAGTTGGCTTAGTTGGATGGCCATCGGACTCGTAAACAGCACGCTCAGCGTGTCCTTGCGATAGGCACATATTTTCCATTTTATTGGCATGATATCGCCAATAACGTGTTAAAACCAACCCCGACGTGGCTTCTATTATATCTCGGTAAAATATAATTTCAACTTCTTCGTCAGGGTCAATTTTGATAAAATTGTGTTTGGTTTTTTTTTGATTCTTTCTTACTGGGAACATTCTTTATTAAAATTATGTCGGAGGTAAATCCACTAACAACGATGTGACTTCCTCAGCATTTTCATCTTGTTCTCCAGAACAGTTGACCAAATTTTCATAACAGCATATGGAAAGAGATTTTCAAATTTTGCTCCAGCAATTTATTGAAACGTTGATATGATACACTCTATGAAAAATAAGTCTGAAGTGACTCCACTGGTAACTGCGTGGTTTCCTAAGGAACCAGATGGAAAAGTACATTTTCATTTCAGCTCCAGAACAGAGGAGTCAGTTTTAATCAAAGTTGGTAAGAATAAATATTATGAAATGCTGTATCATAGTTTCTGCAGGTTGGTGGGCGGGGGCTTCTTGCATCCTTCTCTACGATATGGCTTCTATAGACTATAGCAGCCAGGTAGAAAAAGTGTTTCGACTTATTACAGTACCTCAGTCAATTGTAATTCAAAGTTATTGGAATATTCCTAAAGATATAAGTTGTCGTATTTACTTTTGGAAAGGCTTCCAGAGCAACAGCGTGTCGTCAGTTGCAACCAGGTTGAGAATTCAGCTCCACTAAGTACAGATGTTGTTACTACTTCAAAATAAACTTTAACTGAGCAATGCTCTCTCCAAACTTTCATGACCATTTCGGACCAAATTTAATAGCAAGAGTGGCGATGATACCACACTTTACATCCGGGGATTGCCCACGTGTTAAGAAATTGTCAATTCAATTTTTTGCAAATTATGCTTCTGTTAACCTTGATTTGTAGAATCAGAAGTTCAAACGAGTGAAGGAAGATTGAATTCGACTACTTGATTGGAAAAGTTGCAATTGATAAAAGAATATTTATTAATAATAAACCAGTTTTTCATTTTCTTGGATTTCTCCCGCTATCATAATAGTTGCAATAAAAGCGTTGATAGTTTTTGAAGATACAAACCGTTTCATTATGAAAATAAATTCAGCAAGACATAGTTAACACCTACATCATGCATGGCATGTTGGTCGTTATCAAGAGGAAAGGTTTTATGTTTACTCAAGGAACTCCGCCCTGTTTTTATTTGTGTGTGAAAAGGTCCCCTCGTCTCCATTTCTAGACTATACTAATTGTTTTGTTTGTTTCTTTGTTTGTTTCTTTGTTTTTTGTGGGGGTTGGGGGGAAGGTCACCTCGTCTCTATTTCTAGACTAAAATAATCGTTGTTATTTTTTTAGCTGTAAATTATCAAAACTCTGCTAACACTTTGTATTGTCCGTCGTTTTCTTTCCTATTTATGTTCGTAATGAACATGCTTCGCTTAACATTTAGTCAACCTAGAAAAGACAAACGTTGTGGCAGCCACGTCTTCACAAGTTGGCCTCAACATCCACGAGGACAAGACCAAGATCCTGAAGATCAACTCCACAAGTACCGAACCAGTCACCCTGAATGGAAGTCCCCTGGAAGAAGTGCAGTCCTTCACCTACCTGGGTAGCATCATTGACCAGCAGGGCGGTACAGACGCAGACGTCAAGGCAAGGATCGGCAAAGCAAGAGCCGCTTTCATCCAGCTCAAGAATATCTGGACCTCCAAAGAGCTGTCCTTGACCACCAAGATCCGACTGTTCAACTCCAACGTGAAGTCAGTCTTACTGTATGGAGCAGAGACCTGTAGGACGACCAAGACCACCATCAGGAAAGTCCAGACCTTCATCAACAGCTGCCTCAGAAGGATTCTCCGGATCCGCTGGTCTGACACCATCAACAATGCCAATCTTTGGGAAAGGACCTCCCAACTTCCTGGTGGTGAAGAAATCAGGAAGAAGAGATGGGGCTGGATAGGGCACACCCTACGGAAACCGCCAACCAGTATCACCAGGCAGGCGCTGAGGTGGAACCCACAAGGCAAGCGGAAGAGAGGCCGTCCAAGAAACACCTGGCGACGCAACCTCCAGGCTGACACCACCAAGATGGGCTACAAAAAAAATGGCCCAGGACAGAGGACTCTGGAGATCTGTAGTTTGCGGCCCATACCCTGATAGGAGTGACGGGCAGTGAATGAATGTGAATGAAAATGACATCATAGTCTACGTGACTACCGTTATATTGTACCCGTGAGCAGTGCTTATGTGTAATGCCTCAAGTCACGACGTCATTTATTTGATAATGACAAGACCACATATTTCGACTTCAAAGTATCCTGACACCAAAGTTGTCTGCCTTATCACTGCGACATTTTACTTTTCAGAACAATGTAGGCCAGGTGACATCATGCACTGCATATTCCTCTTGTATGCAAATTCAATTGACTCCTTTATGGAAAGCGAAATACATGCTGTATGTGCAGTATCCCAAATGTGCCATCAAGGTATATTTCAACATTTAACATGATACATATATAATCTATGTTGGGGTTTGGACCTAGTGAAGGAAATCCCAGTCAAGGGGGTAACTAGCCTCGTGGGGAGACACATAATAATGTATCCCTGGCGACTGCTATTTCCTTGTATCGATTCAAACCCCAACGTAGATTATTTTTTCTCACCCAATATTTTACTTTTAAAGTGAACAGAACTAGTATTTAGTGCTCACGTCCCAACGTTTACATGTGGCGCATAAATACAAATATGTTAATGAGGGCTATGGTGTGACAGTTGCATCCGAAGTACACAGCTTATACGCGTGAGCAAAGAAAAATAACACTAAACGTCGCATAGTAATGAGGTATTATCACATTTAATGTATGATGTTCTATGAAATTGTCAATAAATAAATAATATTTATTACAAGAAACTGTTTCATTTCATCAGTTCCAATTTTGAACAAATTACCCAACCCCGTATAAAAGACCCTCCTAATATGGACCCTAGCGGATAACCATGTGCTAAACTTCCAAGTTCACGGATTCTTTGAAAATTTATTTTTCTGTTTGGAAATATAGCAAGTGTTGCGGTGAAAATTGCTTATCGATTATTGTGCTGACGGATAAATGGCTCCTTCTGGCTGGTAAGTGGATTATCGGTCAATAAATATTGCAGGTATATTTTTATTCGACTTTTGCACAGTGGAGATGGTTAACAAAATTAGAATATAGCATGTTTGACATAACATATTTCTGGCTGTTACTAAGTTTTCCGTAGTTGTTACGAGAGTTGGGAGGCTATGAAGTATAATGGTATATAGTCTATGTGCATTTGTCAGTGTTTTCTGTCATAGTTCATTTCACATATCATTGAGAATTGTATCCTATCTGTAGCACAGTCAACTTACAGGTCAGCGTCTTTAAACTGTAACTAACAGTATATAATTTATTTCACACGAAGTATTTCAAAATAATTATGTTGCTTTAGCTACATTTAATAAAGCTGACCTGAAAATGTACTGATCTAGGGTTGCATATAGGATAAAATTAGCCATGCTGTATGGAACGAATTAGCATAATACCAAAATGTTCGACGTGTATGCGTGCGTGTCTTTATGAGAAAGTTAACAATGGTTCAAAATGACGTTAAAAAGAATAAAACACCCCTAAGATTTCGTTCCACCATTAATTTAAGACTTGGACAGGAAATTGTTTACACATTATACTGGCAAACTAAATGACAAGCAGGTCACAATGATCGACACTCCAAGGATAAGGTGATCTTTGTTTGAATCGTCAAGTCACTGTAGTATATATTGAAATCATTTTTAGAAGTAGATTTTGTTTGTTTGTTTAATTAGGATTTTTAAGGTAGCTTCAACAATTTTTAAGTCATATCGCTACGATGTATGCAGTGAGGCAGTTGATAGTGATGTCTAGCACTGGGGCATCATGCCGCAGACATATATCATGATGTCCCACCCAGTCACATTATCCTGACACCAGGCCGACCAGTCCTAACACTAACCTCTTAATGCTGAGCGCCATGCGAGGCAGCTGTTAGTACCATTTTTGTAAGTCTTTGGTATGACTCTCCCGGGGATCGAACCCACGACCCACGACTGTGGCGGAGACTCCAGCCACTAGAAGTAGAAGACATTACGTATGAAGTACATTTAGTAATCTAGGAAAAATATATGTGTTTTTCTAATAAATAGTCTTCATTTGCGTGAAGTTATTTTTTGCTTCCTTTTAAGAAGGTCGATTTAGAAAATTGAAAAGACCTCTACACGTACGTAACTCTTTATTCGATCCAAAGAATCATTTACCTTCTGATGAAAAATATTAAAAATATAAACTTAATGTATTAGACACCATTTTATTGTCTCTGCATTAAATATATTTTTCTTGGAAATTTTAACATTTTTAACATTTGAATATCAGTATAACTCAAGCATTTTTATGCGGTATACCATGTATGATTTGAGCTGTCTTTTAACTCTAACAGCTGTAAGCCATAGACTACTCGCATCTGCTAGATCAATATTCAACTACTACCCTCTATTCCAGAAATTAGTCATGATGTTTTTCCGCAAGTCAATCTAATCCTCGTCTAATCCCTTCTATTTGAAATATAAATCCACTGAAAAACAGCTGTTAAGAAAACATATGACCAGTTTTTCTGAAAATAATATCTAAGCCTGTAAATTTATACAGATTGTTACATATTTAATTTTTTGTCGTTTCTTTATGGATTTTATGTTACGTACACCTTTATTTTGTTCTTGGCTTTGTCCAAAATTAAGGTCATGGTGTACCTGTCCAGTAATAGTTATTTTGTAAACAATATAATACATAGATAAAAATTATCTAAGAGTATAGATTTAATATTCAGATCATTATATTTAAAGGTAAATATGTTTATTTCAATCTGAGTCTAGGATATTGATTTCCACTTGCAAATTCCTAAGCTTGTTCACAACAATGAATATTTTAGAGAGGAGGTTGGCGTACTTCATGGCTCTATTAGCGTCTTAGCTTTTATGTAGTGTTAATCATTCTTGCCTTAACATCTTGACTCAGAATCAGGTTTGTTGATGTGCTCAGTTTTTATTTGGATGGATTTAGTTATTCACGCTATTATTGACTGCAATCTGATTAAAACCAGATTTCCGCTGTCATACGTGAAGATCTGACAGCGACCGCCTAAGGGTCATGTTCTGGGGACCATTACATTAACCTATGGAAATGTAGATTCCAGTGAAAGTGAATCAAATCGTTCGGCAACAATGATGTTTTTCGACCGTATGCCTAGTCTCCTTAATGCAAAGATATAAGACCTCGTTTGATTGGCTGACAAATTTAGCGATTATAGTGACATAGGTCACCAGAACATGACCCCTAAGTGGTCGCTGTCAGATCTACACGTAAGACAGTGGATATCTGCTTTTAATCAGATTATATTGACTGGGATTCCAAAGTGCTCAATACTAGTGTTGGCCTGGAACATTAATTTGTATATATGGATGAATTCAGAAAAAAAAATTGGATTATATTATTGTGATACATCAAAATATTGTTAACACATCGCCAGACTCAATGTCACCTTCACATTAGAATATTCCAAACAACAGGCACGTCAATGCATGTATTGTGGGAATTTATTGGGATTAACAATGTAATTTAGTTGGAACTTCATACATTTAGACTTGTGATAAAGCTTTCAGGACTCTTTCCGATTTAAATAAAAATGCTGTAAGTTCTTTTCAACTTTTTGCTTTGTATTCTGAGGGTATAAATTATTTATTGAATTTACAAAACTTGTTGATATTCCTTCTTTTATGTTACTTATATTAGACCATAGAGACGCAACAATTAAGATATTCCCCTTGAACTTTGTACAGGTTTTCACTTTAACTTTATGCATATGTTCTCCTTTAACTGTATACAGGTGTTTCCCTTTAACTGTATGCAGGTGTTCCCGTTTAATTGTATACAGGTGTTCCCCTTTAACTGTATGCATATGTTTCCCTTTAACTTTATATAGATGTTCCCGCTTAACTGTATACAGGTGTTTCCCTTTAACTGTATACAGATGTTCACTTTAACTTTATGCATATGTTTCCCTTTAACTTTATGTAGATGTTCCCCTTTAACTGTATACAGGTGTTCCCCTTTAACTGAATACAGGTGTTTCCCTTTAACTGTATACAGGTGTTTCCCTTTAACTGTATACAGGTGTTCACTTTAACTTTATGCATATGTTTCCCTTGAACTTTATATAGATGTTACCGTTTAACTGCATACAGGTGTCCCCCTTTAACTGTATACATGTGTTTCCCTTTAACTGTGTACAGGTGTTCCTCTTTAACTGTATGCATATGTTTTCCTTTAACTTTATATAGATGTTCCCCTTTAACTGCATCATAATGGAACAAAGTTAAACACATGTTACTTAAGTTCCGACAATGACAACATACGGTGTTGAATATCCCTAACAGCCGTTAGAAGACAGACGGGAAACAAGCGAACTTATACTAACAGAAAAAAAATAACCGCAAAGTTTGTCAAAATGTTAGAAACAGTCTGGAATCAACTTTATTCGAATTCAACGATTCTTCTTCCCAAGAATACCGTTATAACAAAAGTGAAAACAAGAAGGATAAATACAACGAAATGCTTATCAAATAGATAAAACATCGATTTTTTGGCACATGTATTTCAAGAAATAATCCCAATACCAAATGTTTTTCTTTCACCAACATCCTCGCTGATGCACTAAAATTATGTGCTTGTGCAGTTCAATTCCATTTTATGTGACCTTGTCACGTTGTGAAGTTAATTCCTAAATGATAAACAGTGATGTAACTTCACATTTTTGGACCCATCTGCAAAACAATTTAAATGGGTCACCCTCCACCTTCGCTTTACAGTGCCTGCTGGGTTGGTATTCTTACCCATGGTTATGACAACTGTAAGCTAACTGTGAATACCTGAATATGATTAGTGTAGTTATAGGGACCACCTTACGGAAAATGGGAATTAGCAGTAAAAATCACCTTGGGCACGTCTACGGACAAGACTTTTCAAATCACTCTGGGCAATTATACGGCAATAGGAATTTAACATAGAGAATATTGGGCCTGTATACGGACAAAGGAAGGTGGTGTTGTTGTATAAGGACGATAGGAATGGAACGGGTGTGGTGACGTCACAGTACTGAAAGTTGCTAACAGTTCGGCAACAATTCAAGGAACGTATGTGCACCGGCCTGACCTAAATCTTGACCAGAGAGTGGGGTATATACTTACATAACACATACAACATACAATATACAGTCACAAACAATTCACAATTATACAAACGACTAAAACAAAATTGGGCAAGAAAGTAAATCTTTTCGAGGCATATGACTGGCCCTGAAAATGGTTTTTGGCTTCTTCTTTTTCTTCTTCTTCTTCTTCTTCTTCTTCTTCTTCTTCTTCTTCTTCTTCTTCTAATTTCTTCATATCTTCCACTGTTTACTGACTTTCTCAATGATTCCTTTCTTCCTATTCTTCTTATTCATATCTGGCATCCAATGGATCTAAATTTCTCCTGTACATTCATCTAGTTGTTATTCAGTCTTTCAAACTCCTCTTGTCCCTTGCCCTTGTCTTGTTCCGTTCTCTCCTTTGCCCATGTATCTTTAATCTTTTTCACCTCTACTTCCAACACCTTTCTCAAATTTGTTTCCACTTTTTTTAGCTGGTCGAATCCCCATTTCACAAATGACCACTCTGTCCAATACAATGTGCCTTCTAGAAATCGCCTGGCTTTGATGACATTTTCAAGTATCTCCTTCAAGCTTCCCACTCTCGCATATTTTGTTGTAATAAATCTTCTTAATTTCTTGACTTTCTCCTCTAGCATACCTTCTAGCAGGTTTCTAGCTAATTTCAAACTGGTTACAAAGTCTAGGCTACCTGGATACTTCAATTTTTCAAGCTTTTCCACCACATAGGCTGCATCCCTCATCTAAATCCATCTGTTTCTCAAATTATACGAAGTGACGGATCGACTCATGCAAGAGCTGAAGTGTTAGCTCAAATCCGTGCCAGCGATTTCGAAGACGACTTAAGTGAGCTTGAATCAGTTCTCTCCACTTATGCCACAAAACCAAGGGTCCTGATTCCTGCCAAAAGAAATTCGTTCGGTCCATACAAAACATTATCACATTTGAGAAACGCAAAAACGCACTTCCAAAAAATTGAGAACGATGGATTGCACCTATAACGTAAAATGTAAAGAGTTTAAAACTAAGTCAAATTAAAATTTTATAATCAAGACGAAACGAACTATTTCCAAGGACAAAGCAGACACCAAGTGACAATGGCGATCCGTGTCACACAATACTATTCAAAATCTGTTGGTAGAGGTTTGTGCTAGCGATCTACATGCTAAAATTAAATGGTTTACGTCAATGATTGATATATTTCTTTGAAATTAACGTTTTGTGCAAACGACATGCGTATAAGTGAAAGCTATGACACATGCACATACGCAAATAAGTATTTACTGGTTGACAACAGAACGAACAGTACTTTTAGTATGTTTTGAGAGATCGGCAGACAGACTTAACATTACATTGGAGAGAGATAGAAAGAATGGTAAAGAAAAAGCGTAGGGCAACATTTTGATTATGTTATTGTTTGCGGTGTAATTGGACAAATATAATTAAGAAAATCATACATTCTATGCGAAATATGTTCAATGTTTTCATTCAATTACCAATTTCATAAAACGTTTGTGTGATATTTATTGTCGACTGACATTTGCTTAACATATCTCCAATTTAAGAGATATCTTGTGTTTCTCAGCACACGCTACAAACACTGTTGCAAAGTTTTCACAAATCTAAGAGCGGGAAGAAAAAAAAAGCAGCACCAAAATGTGCCTTGTTCTATCCACAGTCTAAGCTGAGAGAAAATAGGTCGGTTACATTTTTGGAAGGTGTGCTTTGCTTTTAGAATTCAGAGTTGACCATCATCATCATCATCATCAGTGTCTTGACCTAGTCTGGTCGTCAAGGCACTAACCTGCGGAACATCTGACCAGTTCCCTCCACTTGTCTCGATCATATGCCAATGCCTGTGTCTCCGCAACACTTTTCCTGGTCCATTCTGTGATGCTGTCACTCCACTTTGTTCTCTGTCTACCTCTCCTTCTGCCACCCTGGACGCTGCCCTGCAGTGCTGTTGTGGATAGACTGTTGGCTCTAGTGACATGGCCATACCATTTCAGCTTTCTCGTTTTCACGGTGATAAGGAGGTCTTCATTTTGGCCTTCTTTGTGCCTGATGATGTTACGCACGTCTTCATTTGTGATGTAGTGCATGTTAGAATTGCCAAGGTTGTTTCTTTATCATCTCATTTCAAATGCCTGGATTCTTAATTGTAATTCTGCTGTCAGGGCCCAGGCCTTGCATGAGATGACTAGTGTTCTCAATAGTCTGATTTTAGTTTTCAAACAGATATTCTTGTCTCTCTCCAGATGGATCTTAGCTTAGACATAGATGCCGTTGTTTGCGCTGCTCGTAACAGCATTTCTCCTTATGATCCCACTTATGATTATGGAACCAAGATATTTTAACTGGCTCACTGTTTCCAGTTTCTGTCTTTAATCTTGGCTGAGATTTGTTTCCTACTATTTGTAATCAGCTTTGTCTTCTCAGCGCTTATCTCCATGTAAAATCTGGAAGATATTTCATCCAGGTTCTTCACTAAGGTGACAAGCTCATCTTCACTGCCTGCCAGCCCATCAATGTCGTCTGCAACGCGTAGGTTGGTGATGTTACGCCGTCCAGTGTTGACTGTCCCACAGTGGTTTTCCAGGGCTTTTCTCATGATGCGTTCGAAATAGATGTTGAAAAGCGTGGGTGACAGGAGACATCCTTGACGTACTCCAACTGTTGATTAGAACCAGTCCGCCACAGAACCATGAGCAATTACTGCACTGGGTAGCCTTGGCGGACAGCTGCTGGATGGTATTGGTAAACTTTTGACCCATGTTGTACTTTTTCATTGTGGCCCACAATGTCTCATGCCATACTCTGTCAAAGGCCTTTTTGAAATCGATGAACACATGATAGATGTTTTGTTGATGTTACGAGTACTTTTCACATAGAACCCTGAGAGTGAATAATTATTCTGTTGTACTTTCCACTCTGGGACCTTGTCTGTACTTTAGCCATTATTTCTTATGCTTGTGGTTTTAGTCTGTTCAAGATGATCTTCAGCATCACCTTACCAGCATGACTGTTCAGACTGATTGTTCTGTTATTTTGGCTCAGCTGGAAATTGCCTTTTTGGGGGAGTGTTATAATTGGTGACTAGGACCACTGTGTTGGCCATTCACCTGTCTGACAGATCTTGTTGCAGATGTTTTGTTAGTAGCTATATCACTGATACGCCCCCCTCCCCCATTCTTGCTAAGTTCAGCTGGGATTTTGTCTACTGCAGCTGCCTTCCCATTCTTCAGCTCTCTTATTGCTGACTCCACCTCTTCTTTGAGAATGGGGAAATCATCATCATTTGTGGAGTTTGGAACTTCAAACACCTCTGGGTCTCCTGTGGACGGATGGTTGTAAAGTTTTTTTTACAATACTTAGTCAATCTTTCTTCAATGTCACAGGCTTCTGTGAGGCATTTTCCATTTTCGTCTTGAATGGTACTGACTCATGGTTGCTTCTGTCTGGTGAGGTCTTTCACAATTTGGAATACAATTTTGCTGTTATTCTTTATCAGACTGCTCTCTTTTTCTGTGCAGTTTTGTCCAATCCAATCTTCTTTTGCTTTATTCAAGTTTTTTCCCCTGATATTATTGTTTATTTCTCGGTACTCAGCTGCCCTTGTTGTGTGTCTGGTGTCTTTGAGGTCTCTTCGGGCATCACACAGATTGCAAATCTCTTGTGTAACCCAGCTTTTTTTCATTGGGCGATGGAGTCCAATGATGTCCTTTGTAGCTGTTGTCATGACTGTGTTAATTGTGTCTGTCATCACTTTAACATCAACATCCATCACAATTGTGGCTTGGAATTACTTGCAGATGTTAGGGTCATTTCAATTTGAAATACATTAAGCAAATGTTAAGCAGTCAGTCGACAATAAATATCACACTAACTTTTTTATGAAACTGGTGAATGAATAAAAACAAGGAATATATTTCACGTAGACTGTATGGTTTTCTTAATTATATTTGTCCTATTATAACGCAAACAATAACAGAATCAAAATGGTGACATGTTTTTTCCCCATTCTTTCTATATCTCTCCAATGTTATGTTAAATATGTCTGCCCATCTCTCAAAACATTCCAGACTAAAGTACTGTCAAACCTACTGTCACCCAATAACCACTCTTTGTGTGTGTGTGTGTGTGTGTGTGTGTGTGTGTGTGTGTATGTATGTATGTGTGTATGTGTGTGTGTGTCTTAGCTTTTGCTTACTCACATATCGTTTGTAAAAAAAATAATTACAAAGAAATATCAACCGTTGACATAGGCCATTTAATTTAACCGCGTAGATCGCTAGCACAAAACACTATCAGCACATTTTGAAAAGTGTGACACGGATAGACATTGTCGCTTGGTGTCTGCTTTTTCCTTGGAAATTAGATCATTTCGTCTTGATTATAAAAATGTAATTTGACTAAGTTGAGCACTCTATTTTAACTCTTTATATTTTACGTTGTAGGTGCAAGCCGTCGTTCTCAATTTTCTGTATGTTTGTTTTTGCGTTTCTCAAATGTAGTAATATTTGTATGGACCGAACAAATTTCTTTTGGCGTGAACCAGGACTCTTGGTTTTGTGGCTTAAGTGGAGAGCGTTGATTCGAGCTCACTTAAGTCGTCTTCGAAATCGCTGGCACGGATCTGAGCTAGCACTTCAGCTTCTGGTGTTTGTGGAGGGGGGGGGGGGGATACGGCAGGTCGTTGTCTCTTACTTTTGCAATGAAATCCCTGTATATAGGGAGAGTGTCTTATAGTATTCATTCAACTCTGAAACGATCAAGAAGATGAAAGTGTCAACACAGATCGACCTACTGGTTAAAGATTTTCTATGAATCATACGAAAGCATAATTCACAGGCGAAAGTGGCTGCAAAACTTACTCATTGGGTTGTTGATTTGATGAGAGTCATACGAAAGTGTATAAGTGCCGATGAGGTTTGCTCTATATGCAAGGTAAATGGGTTTTTAGCTCCAGAATACATGCTTCGCCCAAGAAAGAAAGACAAAAGTCAATATACCTGTTATCGTTTTCATGAGAAAGGACACTGGGCTTACGAGTGCCCTAAGAGAAAAGAAAATTGTGAAGAAGCAGTGAACCTTAACGTTGAATGCACCCAGTATATTAAGATTTTATCACATTTAGACCAAGGAAGTATTTGAGAAGGGTCATTTCGCCATTTATTCTTAATTTCTTTCATTTCAGTGTTAAAATTTAAAAGGGGCCAGTATTCCAATTCAGTGAAATTGACCAGATATCTTAAAACGGATTTGAGAAAGAGACAGCGTAACTTCAGATCCGTATCAAATAGTCATTCTTCAAAGAAAAAAGTTATAAAACGTAGTTCAGATATTCTGACTGACGAAACAAATGATTGTCTTATAAATTTTTTTATAGACACAATTGGGTATGAATGGCCGAGTGAAATTTGAATAAGGCTTTCCTTGTTAAACATGGGCGGGACCAGATGTCTGTCTTGCGAGAAAGACAAGGTTATTGCCGGATGACCAGGTTCTAAAGTAAACAGCATCTATATACGCAATTTAAATTTAACATAATATTCTATTTTTATTGTATGTTGTATGCAATTTGTAGATAAGACTAGTTTCCATATTATGTATCGTTTATTCAGTTTCATGTAAAGTGTTGATGCTAGAGTTCCTATGTAATATATCTTTTAATTTTACAGTTATTAGTTAATTAGCAGAATTGAGTGCATGCGATCAAAATGTTCGCATGTGTAAGATTTATAGGGTTATATATAATATAAATATGAAATAATTTCCTTTGTTTGTTAGAACGATACCGGTTAGCGTGAGTTAACGATAACTACCTATTATATTTGCTTTTGAAATGTTTAAATAGTCTGGAAGTAAGGACATATGAATTTTATGCCATAGTTATCGAACACGTAAGGTACATTTTCAATAGAGGTCACGTGATATTTTAGGTCAATGAACTAGGTAGGCTTTACGCAGAGTCTGAATGGAGAGTATTCTGAGTAACGTGAATGCAAGAATTATATATACATATAGAAAGTGGTACCTATAGCGATTAAGGGACAATTTTGTCTTTTAAAGAAAGAAAATAAAGAAAAAGGAGAAGTGAAGAATAATGTTTGAAAACGGGGATAGTGACGAGTAAGAGTAAAATCTAGAAATTCCAGGAAGAACAAGGCAATCGGAAAAGGAAGCCACACGGAAATTGTGAACGCTGGTACACAGTCAAAGGGAAGGTGATACAATCAGTCGTGATCACTGCGCTCTTTTCACCACTAGTTCTGATGATTTAATAAATCCAAATTAAACTGCTAATCAATCCTGTGGATATCACTTAAGTTGGATTGAAACCACCACAATTAATTTGTTTGATTAAATGTGTTATTTTTCTTGTCTAAGGTGGCTCGTATTGCATTATTTCTTCCCAAAAATCTTGCCCAGTTCTCTCTTGATAATCTGTCTTTCACTCACACCGGGTCATACTATCGAGGGAGGTCATTACCTAGATAACTTAGCTAGGTCCAGTTAACTACTCCTCTTACTTGAGGAGGCCATTGTACAGTGTGGATAGTGTATATTTGGTTCTTTTTCCTTCCTCCCTCTGTGGATAGTAGATATATGGTTTTGTTTATTTCTCTTCCCTCAGTGTGAAAAGAGTATTTTGGATTTGGTTCTTCTTCTTACCCTTGTGTGGATAGATAATTTTGTGTTTGTTTTGTCTTGTTCCCCTTTCTGTATGTGTGTGTGTGTGTGTGTGTGTGTGTGTGTGTGTGTGTGTGTGTGTGTGTGTGTGTGTCTGTGCGTACGTGCGTGTGCTCATGTTCGTATGTGTGCATATGAGATGTTGTTTATTTGTATGCGTTTGCGTACGTTTGTAGTAGATATTGTAAGGTCTTTGGTCGTATGTGAATAGTAAATTTAATGTTTGTTTTTTCCCTGCCTTCTGTGTTGATATAATATTTGGGATTTGATTTACCTCCCTTCTGTGTTGATATTATATTTGGGATGTGCTTTACCTCCCTTCTATGTTGATATTATTTTTGTGGTGTGTTTTTTTTTCCCTTCTGTATTGATATTATATTTATGGTTCTTTTAGCTCCTTCCCATGTGCGGATAGTATATTTTGGGTTTGTTTTTTGCTCCTTTATGTGTGTGGTAAATAGATTTTGGTATTATTTATTGGTTTGAATGCGTTCGCATAAGTTTGTGTACATAGTAAATATTGTGTTTTGTGTTCACTTCCTTCTGTATTTAAAATATATGTGTGGTGTGTTTGTTTCTTTTTTATTATCGTGTGTGGATAGTAGATTTTGGGGTTTGTAAGCGTTTGTGTTCTTTTTGATGGATATTAAATATTGTGGGTTTTATCTCTCCCTTCAGTGTGGACAGTATATATTGTAGTTTCTTTTTTTTTTCTCCTTTCCTCGTGTGGATAGTATATATATATATATATATATATATATATATATATATATATATATATATATATATATATATATATATATATATATATATATATATATAGTTTTTTTTTCTTCTCGTGTGTGGATAGCATATTTCATGATTGTTTTCTCTCCCTTCTGTGTGTGGATGGTATATTTTGTGGCTTGTCTGGTTTGCTTCCCGTGTGTGGATAGTACATTTGTGGAGCGGGGGGGGGGGGGTCTCCTTCCCATGTAAATATTATATTTGTGGTTTGTTTATTCTCCTTCCAGTGTGTGGATAGTATATTCGCGATTCTCTCCTTCCCGTATGTGGGTAGTACATATTGTTTTATTGATAGCATATATTAATGTTTATCTTTCCTTCTGTATGGATAGTAGATAATATGTGAAGTAAGTGTATGGGATAGTTTTCTTTACATCCATGCTTGACATATAAACTCAAGCGTCCATCATTCGCGCCATTCAACATTAAATATACTAAGAAGATGGCAATCGATTTGTTCGATAATTTGAGAAACAGATGATCACGTATGATTGATGTATCCTATTTGGTGGAATAACTTGAGAAATTGAAGTATCCAGGTGGCATAGACTTTGTAACCAGTTTGAAATTAGCGAGATATCTGCTATAAGGTATGCTAGAGGAGGAAGGGAAGAAATTAAGATTTATTACACCAAAATATGCGAGAGTGTGAAGCTTAAAGGAGGCACTTGATAATGTCATCAAAGTCAGGTGCTTTCTAGAAGGCACATTGTATTGGATAACGTGGTCATTTGTGAAGTGGGGACTAGACCAGCTAATTAAAGTGGAACAAATGATGAGAAAGGTGTTAGAAGTAGAAGTGAAAGATTTTTAAGATACCTGGGCAAAGGATAGAAAGGAACAAAACAACAGAAAGGAACAAGACAACAGAAGGAAAAACTAGAAGCTTAAAAGATTTAATAACAACTGGATTAAGGTATAGGAAAAGTCCATGGGACATCTTGACTTGATGCCAGAGATGGAAAAGAAGAAGAAGAAAGGAATTATTGAGAAAGTTTAGAAATGGTGAAAGAAGAAGAAGAAGAAGAAGAAGAAGAAGAAGAAGAAGAAGAAGCCAAAGTCTGTTATCAGGGCCTCTCATATGCCTGGAAAAAAATTGCTTTCTTGCTTAAATTATGTTTAGTCGTTCGTATAATTCTTTGTGATTTGTTTGTGACTGTATATTGTATGTTGTATATTTTATATAAGTCTATATCTATGTCCTACTCTATGGTCCCGATTGAGGTCAATCCAGTGCATGCCTCTTCCTTCAATTGTTGCAACATTGTTAGCAATCTTCAGTACCGTAAAGTCAAAACCACATATGTTCCATTCCTATTGTCTTTATGCAACAACAACACTTTCCCTTGTCCGTAAACATGCCCAATATTCCCTATCTTAAATTCCAATTGCCCGTGACTTTCCCAGGGTGATCTGAAAAGTCTTGTCCGTGGAAGTGCCCAGGCTGATTTTTAATGCTAACTCCTATTGTGTTACCGTAGGGTGTCCCCTATTACTACTGGTGAGATTCATATATCACGGCTGAATAAAAAGTGAATACTTTTTCATCAGTCTATTGATTAAAAACATTATTAAGATTGTTACGTATACCTGATTTGATATACATTCGTTTTAATTTAATATTATTTGTCAGTTTTAAATTCTTTTCTTACTACATGCTATTGTAATGTAAATTTATTCACTAGAAATGAATTTGTTCCAGAAAATCAGTTGACCGAATTATTCTTCGGTAAACAAGTAACGTTGACCTAGATCCTGACCTTGAATAAAGGTTAGTGAAAACGACGTAAAGAAGATTTTTTTTCTCCATTTATTTTAAAATTCATGGTTGTTCTTCAATGTCAAGATAGGTCATATCTTATATGTTTGTACACTTGCTATATTGTACCAATGAAGACAATGCAGGGAGAGATTCCTTTTCCTTGGATACGTAATCATTTTGGTGTACCCCATTTAGACTGTGTCCGGCCTGTTCGATAACGTGCAATTCGGTAATGTGTAAATCATAACTGGCAATTCGGCCACCGCCTATTCTGTAACGTGCACTTTGGTCCCAGTCTTTACGGTACCGAACTAATCGGTAACAAACAGGCAACTCGGTCACAACAAAATAAAGTCACACAATTTATAAAATATTTAATAAGGAATTCCATCAGTGCAGTAAAGTCGCACAATTTATATTGTCATTTAATAAGAAATGTCATTTGATACGTAATTGCATCAGTGTAGTAAAGTCGCATGTCATCTAATAAAAAAAAAATGATATGAGAAATTCCTCGCAGGAAATCTATTCTAACGGTAACAAACAGGCAACTCTGTCACAACAAAAACGATAAAGTCACATGTACTATTTTTGAATTGCTTTGTATATATAGCAGTCACAGGAATCGCTTTCTTCTTTACTAATTAAATACTATTATTATGTCGGTGAAATAGCGTGTACAGATAAAGCGCTGTAAGTATTTTACTCAAACCACCGACGTTAAACAAATTCTTGCATTGTGCGTCTTTGTGTATCTTTCTTGACCCAAAAAGGTAAATATCAAGGTAGACGTCATACGTATAGGACTAAGTGAGAACATGTGATAATTTTTAATTGTTTCCTTCATCAGTTCTTCCATTATGTCTGAGTATATTTATTCCATCTTTCCGTTGTTCCATCCGCTTTTTTCTGTAGCAACGATACATTGTTCCGTGCTTGCGTAACGATTTATATTCGGGTAATTTTTTTTAAAATAAATTTTACGACACGTATAAAATTGTACGTAACATGAATGCCATTTTTG
Source organism: Unio delphinus (assembly GCA_029339505.1). Classification (NCBI taxonomy): domain Eukaryota; kingdom Metazoa; phylum Mollusca; class Bivalvia; order Unionida; family Unionidae; genus Unio; species Unio delphinus. The sequence goes on along the minus strand of JAQISU010000057.1, from coordinate 7,477,154 downwards.
CGGGACCATTGTATTTCGTATTACCTGCTCGTGACCATAACTTTCTCATTTTGACATTCTCGATGTCATGCTCTGTTTTGTTTTGTTCAGATAATCACGATCTTGCAAGTCATAAAAATGTAGCTGTCATTCAAAATTCAAAGATCATCACTACCATCAAATTGATTACGTACATAACAATTAGACTTTCCAAAACAATTATCCACAGCATTATTAGCATCTTCTTTCACTCTGACATCGAATGACACGAAAATGATTCCGGTACAATCGTGACAACAGGCAATCGTGACAACAAACCCCAACAAAACTATTAATAGATAACATCTTTTAAAGTTCTTTTTTTCCAGCGCGAATATCACTGAATATTTTCCCATGTCGTATCATTCAGCATATACATTAAAATAACCTTAACACTCCTTGCTTCAGACAATGTTGAATTCAAAAAGCTCCATACATCAAGGAATTGGTTTTCTCTTGAAACTGCTTTCTTTATTTATCCATTTCCTTTCTGTGGTTTCATTCTGTAACAGTCATTTTTTGCGGTTCTAATTATTTAATTATTTTGTCATTCAAATTTAGTTCGCTTTTTTGCTCTTTATATGTATTCTTACATCAGTTAAGTCGTTCTTCATCTGCAACTCTAAAAGGCTATTATGGAAACGGAATTTTCTTCTCGTTGGTTGTGCAAGTTTGGTACACTGATGCAGAAATCTTTGATCACACTTTTTATAACATCATGGTTTTGTTCAATCTCTTGCAATATGATATATATATATATATATATATATATATATATATATATATATATATATATATATATATATATATATATATAGTCTTCCAAAAATTTCTAAACTTTCTCGATGAAACTCTCCGATGCATTATTCTCTGGTCAATGATAGCAGATATTTGGTATTTCATCTTCTCCTTCTCTTAGTCTGCAATGTTTGTATACCATCTAACGTATACAGTTCTGTTTTTTTTTAAATGGTCTTGAGCATAGATATTCTTTTTCCTGCTGACACCACTGTTTTGTGTTTGCTCCTACACTTTAATATATACTATTTTGGTGTTCACCTGTTCTCTCCATATTAAAAAATCTTTCAAATTATCCTCCAACTTATTACGCTGTAGCAATAGTAGGGTTTAACGACATTTATCAGCATATGATATACTATATATGGCGACCAGTATGAATAGTGGAGGAAGAACTCGGGAAACCCCCAGAATGATCCACCTAACCACACGAAGCTAGTGTAATGCTTTCTTACGTACTCAAAATGACCGAGCCCGAGTCTCGAACCCACGCAGACTGTGGTGAGATGGTAATAATTCGTATCGGTGAGCGCTTTAAGCTACTCTATCACTCCCTCCTTCCCCCCAAAAAAAAAAAAAAAAAAAAAAAATTAAAAAACTAAACGTTTTACGTATTATTGTATGAACGCGTTTTGGTTTAAGATGTCTAGAAGCTCCACCAGCTGGTTTGACTGGGTCACCTAAATATTTAATTTAATATGGTGGTTATGCAAATGAAAATCATTGCTTATTGATTGATCATTTTGTAAGTCTTTCTTTTGTCTTCTCTACGGATATAAAACAAAATTACAAATTGCCTCTTCCAGTTTTTTAATATAAAATATATGTTGCATGTAATTTAATACAGTTTTATCTTCATATCTAATGCTAGTGTTCAACCCGTTTGCGGAACTTCTTTTTAGTTGCCTGGAATGGTTATTGACATTACATGAAATAAAATCATTATGGGAAACATTTTGATAACCAGAAACAAACATTCATTATTTGCAAAGAAATAGCAAGATTGCCATTTATGTTGTCAATTTGAATAGTTAAATCGATTTCTATATCAAGTGAACATTGTGTCATCATATAGCTTTCCATGTATGCGACTAGTTTATACTTACGGATATTTCATTTGCGTCCGTATTTTTTATACAGACATCACATCTGCTTATAAAAAGCTCATACTTTAATTTATTGCCTAACTCTCATATCTCTTGAATTCTTCAGTGGTTTTGGTCTCTCTCTCTCTCTCTCTCTCTCTCTCTCTCTCTCTCTCTCTCTCTCTCTCTCTCTCTCTCTCTCTTCAAACCTCACCTTCTCTAATTTGTTTCCTTTTAATCAAATTAAAATCCTCGTGATTAATCTATTTATACCTTAAAGCCTTGTTCATAACATCATGCACCACAGTGCTTGGCTTGCTAATGGCTAAGGTCACTATTTCATCATGATTAAAAACTTTGTTGTTTATCTGCTTTTCTCAAAGGCTTTCACAACGAAAGCAACATTCAAATTGCACAAAACCCGCAACAAGTCAGATGTAAACCCTATAGCTATTCCTAATACTCCTAAATCAGCAATTGCAAACCGTTACACTTGTAAAACATTACATGGTTGCATTTCTTGCTGATTCTTTTATGTTCGGTTTCTTTAACTAGATCATTATTAATTTCACTGAAATATGAAACTAAAATATTTATGACAATTTTATGGCTTGCGTTATTTAATTAATTACATATTTTGTCGGGTAGCATTCCATCTGCTATCAAGTAGTCAATTGTAAATTAGTTTTGTGAAATCTTGGATACTCAGTTGTACGACTTCATCCAATTACATGGTCTCGAATGTCTTTTAGAAATCATAAAAACTGCCTCTAATGGCTGAATTGATTTTTGCATCAATTGCTATTTTAGAATAGTAATTAATTTAATTTTTGCACTTTATAATGTTTCATCATATATAGCAGGTCCGACATTGCAATCATCTACGCCGTTTGGTATTCGTCAGATCTATTTCTAAGACAACACTTCAACCACCAACACAGTAACATTCTGTTTTAGCGATGCTAACATATGTCACTATAATTTTTTGTTCTCGAAGCTACTCTACTTGCATCCTTTTTCTTTTTCATCAACTCATCTTTCACTTGTGTTGAAAGTTTAATTTATAAAGCCATGAGCAAAAAAAATTCGTTTAAAATAAAAATAAAATAGGTTATGGATACTTTAATAAAAATGCATTACAAATTTGAAAAGGCAATGGCTACTCCAAACTCTGTACAAAAGAAATAAACGAAGATAAGGAGAAAACAAATTAAGGACTACTTTCAAATGTGGCTTCTCAATGCTATAATGAATATTCCAGAAAGTACACTAAAGAAGAATATATTCGGTATAAAAATAAAATATATCTGATATATTGACCTCTACTGTATATGGTACAATATATCAAAGTCAATAGGTGTGGAAAATAATTATATTACTGTGATTCAATAAAAGACTGTTGATACATCAGCACTCCATAAGCTACAACAAAGACGTCATGGCCTTCGGTGCTTGTAGTGAGTTTTATTCAGGACATTAAGTTACAAGGACTTGTGTTTGATTATAATTCTCGGATTATGTTGGGATTTAATTTGCTGCGTGTTAAGGCTCTAATTAAAAGTAACATAGAAAAAGTGAAAGTAACAAGCTTTGTAAAATGTAAAAAGTAATTTATTTCCCTGAAGAAAAAAAAAGATTGTAAACTGAAAAAAGAGCATCAGTATTAAAAATCAAATACAAAATGGATCCAAGAACAATCCATGAATTAAATTACAAAAGTCCTAGTAATGAAACGGTCTGATAAATTCAAGTTCGAGTCCTGTTGGAAAGTCCAAGATGGATGACGATGATATATGCTGTAGCCTGTACTATGTTTATCTACAGTTCCTTGCAGAAACACAATATTTAACACTGAGTGTTGCAAATCCGAAGAAAAAAAATTGATAAATTGTCTTTGTCTATGAATTATGTATTAGCACATCAAATATTTCCAGAAACACGAATTATTCATTTAAAATCAAAATAAACTGAAGAAAGGTTAAATGGATTCAAAAACTGGCTACAACAGAAGAACCTGTCTTAACGTCAGGTGTAAAAGCCCAACACTAAGAATATTTCACTAAAACACTGATTATATCGTATTCTTATACGCAGTTTCAAAACAACTCCCATATTTCGAAATCGAGGAGGGAGGGGGAGTCACGTGATTGAATTTATATCACGTATTCCTAAAATGGCCCTTACGAGAAACAATCATTTTACTTTAAGAATAAAACGTTGTTTACTTCTTCATTCACTAGTCTCATTTTGACCATGACAACAACAAATCATTTTAAAATTACACCAGTGTACTCGCTTCTACTAACCCTGAATCAAGGTCAGGATCTAGGTGAACGCTACTTGTGTACCAAAATATAATTCAGGTCAACCGATTTTCGGTATAAAAAAAAAAGCATCATATTTGGTGAATAATTTTACATTACAGTATCAGTTAATAATATTTTATATTTAAAACAAACATTTAATTTATATATATATATATATATATATATATATATATATATATATATATATATATATATATATATATATATATATATATATATATATATATATATATATATATAGATATATATATAAAGATTTATTTTACCATAGAATAGTTATTCATGAGGTTTAAGAAAAACATATGAAGTATTCTTATTCATTAGAAACAGCGTACAATAAATAATACATTTCTACACACGGGAAAGTGCATATGTTTTGATATTATCTTTTCCCTTGATGTGCCTGATGTCAAGATTATATTCCGGTAACAATAAACTCCACCTTAGTGGATGAAAATTGGAGCTGTAAAAAGTGGCGCGCTATTAAAAAAAACTTTTAATTTATTAAAAGCCTCCTGACATAATTCAGTCCAAACATTTGTTCAGCAATTATAGAAAATTTTGGAACAAAATTTCCGATAGTACCCAGACATCAGTTGCTTTTTATTAACAGGAACAGGGAATTCAGAGACCGTAACACATAGGTTTAACTTTTCCATGTCCTACGATATGTCCTATAAAAGTTACACTAGCACGGCAAAACTCACTTTTACATAAATCAATTGTTAAATTTGCATCGGTGAGTCTGTCAAAGAATTTCCAAATTGTTGCTAAATTTTCATTCCAGTTGTCATTGTATATGATGACATCAGCGATGTAAGCATCACAATTATCTAGACCAGAGGTGATCATATTCATAAGACCTTGAAAAGTACTCGGTCACCCTTTTATCCCAAACTGCATTACTGTATGACTATTGTTAGTAAAGTCCATCTGGAGTCACGAATACTGAAATTTCTTTGCAGTCTCCATTCGTGAAATTTGCCATAAATTCTTTCAGTAGGCCAATTTGGTGACATACGTGGCATTTCTGATTTTATCAATAGTCATCGATTCTTGGTAAGGTAATGTAAATGAAACTGTCTTTGTCACAATATTCACCTATCTATAATCAGTACACATACATAAAGCTTTATCTGGTCTTGCAAGAAATATGCATGGTGAACTCCAGTCACTTGTATTGGGCTCTATGAAATCATTCTCCATTAAATACTGAATTTATTTTCTCAAATATTCCTGTTTGTGAGGGTTCATCATATATGAGTGTTGTTTCACAGGTTTGAAATCTGCAATTTTACTGTCAAGAAATATTTTGTTTGGCCTTCGAGAACATTTAGAAATAAGTGCTCATATTCAATTAAAAACTATTTGAGCTCATTCTTTCTTGCTCTTGCAAATGTAAATGTTTCTTGTCTAGATCTTACATAATTTCTGAATTCCAAAGATTTGTCATTCAAATATCAGTAGAATCCGATGAAAAGAAAATGACTTAACGTCAGATGTGAAAGCCCAAAACTAAAATTGTTTCACTAAAACAAAGATTATATCATATTCTAATACACAATTTCGAACAAATCCCCAGTCTGAGAAATCGAGAAAGAGGGTCACATGATTGTGTATATATCACATATTCATAATATTATCCTGACGCGAACCAATCATTTTATTTTAAAAATAAAAAAAGTGTTTACATTTTTAATTCACTAGTCCTTTCTTGACCTTGACAACAACCAATCATTTTGAAGTTAAAATAAAACCTGTTTACGTGGATGCCACTAACCTTGACTCAAGGTTAGGATCTACGCCAATATCACTTGTTTACTGAAAAAAGCATCATCTTTTGAATAATAACAAATATTTAAAACTGATAAACAAACAATCAAATTAAAATAAATAAAGTTAAATCATTTATACGTAACATAATAACGTATGTTCTTTTTTCATTTTCACCTTGTATTCTAGCAGAAATAAAATTAAGTGTTAATTATACTAAGCTTGTTGTCTTTCACTCTTTTCTAGTACTTGTTTTAAGAGCGTAGACTCGTAACACTAGAAAATACTTAGCTACGATGAATGCAGATATTCCATAATAACAACAGTCGTTACAAGTATGTTGAAAGGGAACGGACTGCAAAGTAAACAGTAGAAACTTTTTGCTGCTATTTTCTGTGTTTTTGTTCTCCGTCTAACTTTAAAAAATGTATGTGTTTGAACGTTTTTTTAGCTAGTAATGTTTGCTGATAGAGGCAATCCCAGATAGCTTAAATGATATATTCAGTCAGCTTGTTTTTTATACTAGGATGAGGGCGGTAAATGAAGAAAAAAAAAAGGACTGACCTTTGTTCTAGTGGGAGCGTTGTTTGGACTAGTTCAAACGATGTGTGGCGGAAATTGAAGGTTGTGATGTACTTAAGACATTTAATCAGGAAGAAGACGTCGATATTCTGGTCGTTGATAAAATTAACTTTTTCTGTGCGCGTTTCGGTGGTCCTACTGATTGTGCGTTGAATAATGCATTACGTAATGATATATTTTGGATAGTTGACATAACGGTTTACGATTTAATAAGGAATTAAATCAGGTTATCTAAATTAATGACCGAAAGTTTAAACTATTGAGCCGGAAAGAGTAAAGGAGAAATAATTGGAATTGGAATTATTCATCCTGTTCTACGCCGGCCAGCTTTGAAACAACGTTTCTTTGTTGTTTTCGCTTCCGTGTACTTTTAAGTAATGTTGAATGTAGTCCCAGTTAGTTTAGTTTAATCTAGAGCACAAGGTAGTGTGGAGAGCCAAGGATTGGTCATTTAAAGCCATTAATGAGGGTCCACTGATACGTCCTCCACGTATTCAAGAGTTGCAGCAAAAACACTGCTGTCATATCAGTCATAGTCGTTGAACTTCATGATGTGATAATCAGCCGATGCAGTCTTTGTGTGCAGATTCTGAAATTGTATCTTGTTTTGGTCCGTCTGACTGACGTTTGTTAGTTTTAGGTTATGACTACAGGATTTCCTTTTTCAGGCTCCATGTCATCAGGAGAGTCTGTTTTATCGTTATCTTTTTCAGAACAATTCACATGCATATATTGTTTCTATATTATCAAAGTCTAGGCCAAGTTCTCTGTAAGATCTGCTACTTCTTTCAAGCAATCGTTTTCGTTATTATGCTTTTACAGATTTTCCGTCTGATTTGCTTGTCCATATAATTGTGATCCTCGCTAGGGAGCCTTTCTTCTTTGGTGCTAAATGTTTACCTTTCATTAGATTTTGCTGCTTCCAACGATTGAGTCCAGAGCTTCATTGCTCATCCTGGATTAGGTATGTCCAAAATATATATTTCAAAGCCTATATTGTATGTCCTCGGGAAATGTGTTGTCAATGTCACGGCATCATATGACGCACGAAGCCGCAAATTATTTATTCCTGAATTCGCTGCCAACCATCTGGCTCCTGACGGCTAAAGGCTATATGATTTCTGAAGCAGGACAGTCAATCCAATTAATAAAAAAAAGTCACCCACTCGTTTCCTGGTATTGAATATGGAACGTGGCCTGCAAACGCGTATAAGTCGTGCTAGCTGCATGGGTAATCACCCGAAGCATGTGCAGTTAATCTATTAACTGAAATATGTATAATGGTATATGTTACGCGCTTGATTCCAAGTTAGCCGCTATCACTTAACCGTCTTGAAGAAGCTGTTCCGTTTTTGTGCGTGCCGTTTTCGTTATGTGCTTTTTGTCTGTCTTCGTCTATATTATTGGTTTCATGATATGTTGGCTGTTCAGTTCGTATGTGTCTCTTCATCGTCTTGTTTTGGAAACGAGAACAATTAGGCCTTTTCTCAGCTGTCTTGCTCCATTGCTACAGCGTCCACCGTTCGTGAATAAAACGCCATCACGTGATCGCCAGTCAATCCGTTTTTGATATAATGGACACACATTAATGGCTTCAAATGACCACTCCTTAGCTCTCCACACTAAATTGTGCTCAAGACTAAAGAACTGGGACTAATTGATCATTACTTAAATGTAAACGGAAGCAAAAGTAAAACGTTAGTTTAAAAGCTGGTCGGCGTAGAAGAAAAAGAAGAATTCCAGTTATCTCCTATTCGCCTCTTCTTGCTAAACAATTAAAATATTTGGTCATTAATTTAGATAACCTGGTGCAAATCACTATTAAATCGTCAATCTTTGTTTCAACTATCCCAAACATACCACTGCGTAATGCTGTATTCAATGTCCAATCAGTAGGACCACTGGCAAAGCGCACAGAAATAGTCAATGTTATCAACGACCAGGATATCGACGTGTCTCAAACACCCACCAGTTATTCCATCAAAGTTATTCCCCCGCCACTCTCGCGGAGGTGGAATATCCTGTCATCACAGAGAACTCCATGGTAAAATGTCTTACACACATCACAACTTTCAATATATGCCACACATCGTTTGAACTAGTCCAAACCACACTCACACTGGAACAAAGGTCATTTCAATTTTTGTGCCTCTACCGCCCCCCACTTCAATAGGAACAAAAAGCTGACTGAATCTCACTTTTTTAGCAGTTTTATAACCTCCTAGAGAATGGAAATTCGATAGGTGGCAACCTGTTGTTTGTTTGTTTTTTGAGATTTCAGCTTTCACTTTCCCTGTCCTGGAAACCCCGACATGTCAAAACTCCTAGATTCCATTCGTGTTTTCAACCTTACACAGTCAGTTAACCAAACCCACCCATAAACATGGTCAAATTTTATACTGGATATTTCAAACATCTGATAATAATATTTTACAGTCCACCCTTGTATCCCACGGACTTGCATAAGATCACCTCTGCATGATATGCCATCTGGATGTATCAGTCCCTAATCCTTCACATTTGGTTGCTACTAAGAGAAACCTCCGTATGATAAATAGAACCTAACTAATGCATGACTTCCAAGCAAACGTAAGAACTTGCTTACCTCCTACAGCAGAACAACTCGATAACTGCCTGCATTCATTGCTTCAAAACATACCCCAGCCACCGAGTGCAGAGTATCAATTCAAAAGTGTTATCCGTAGTATAGTGACCAGCTATAGGCAAATCTATGAAGCCATTAAGAAGAACGTCACATAGTCCATGCAGCCAAATTATACCACTACAGTACTAAGATCACGGAAAATTTCAGTTGTAAAAAGCTCTTTGAGATTACTAACAAACTAATGTCAAGGAACAAATGTAGACCACTTACAATTACCTTCTCTCCAGTAGACCTTCCGGACCCGTTTGCAAACATCTTCCGTGACAAGGTACAAACCATTAGAGATAAGCTTGACAACACAAACTGACTCGTCGTACAGTTGCGATAATACATAAATCAGCGACAACCATTGGCAGCATTTGAACCTATCTCTATGCCTTTAGTACGTTAAATCGTGATGAAGAGTGCATTTAAGACACTTCAACTTGATCCAATTCCATCATCACAGCTGCTTGAGTGCTTAGATCTAATATTGCCTTCACTAACTGATATTATTAATCTCTCTCTCTCTCTCTCTCTCTCTCTCTCTCTCTCTCTCTCTCTCTCTCTCTCTCACACACACACACACACACACATACACACACACACACATCCGAGGAATTCACATCATTTTTCAAAACTAGCACTGTAAATCCTCTGATGAAGAAACCGACACTCGACCATAATGATTTAAAGAACTACTGCCCAGTTTCTAATCTATCGTTGATATGAAATATCTTAGAAAAACTTGCTCTAATTCAACTTATATCTAATCTGAATTCAAGCAGTCTTTGAAGTAATGTACAGTCTACATGTCACCCTCGCCACAGTACTGAAACTGCTTTTCTGAAAGTATTGAATGACATTCTCTCTGCTTTGGATAGCGGAAAGATTAAAGTCGTGAACCTCCTTGATCTGTCTGCAGCATTTGGCAACAGACCATGATATATTACTTCGCCGTCTCCAGCATGTATTTCACATTTACAATACAACCTTAGTGTGGTTCAAGTCCTACTTAATGAAAAGGGTACAAATTGTATATGCAAATGGAAAACACACCAGCCCTTTTGATCTATGTTGTGTTGTTCCACAGGGGTCTGTTCTTGGACCTGTTCACTTCATTATAGACACTAAGCTGCTCTCACCCAAATGTACAAATATAGCCATGCAACTAAAGGTGATGCTACCATCCATGGAGTAGAGAGGTGCATTTCGGATGTGAAATCATGGATGACATTTAACAAGCTGCAGATGAATGATCACAACACAAAGACCTTCTCATCAATATACTTTACCTCAAACAATACATATCAGGAACACCAACATTAAATTCACAGTCATTGCGAAACCTATGTGTTACTCTGGATAGTACTCTCATATTGAACCAATATGTCATGAACATATGCAAGGCTGCATATCTTAAGCTGAGACGCATCAGCTCCATTCGCAATATCTTTCAGTTGATGCCACTTAAATACGTGTGTCCATTAGTAATATTAAGACTGGACTATTCTGTCTGGCTTGTCTCAATATTTACTTCAGAAACTTCACACATTTCAAAACACCGTTGCTCGGATCATCTTTAGAGTATCACGATCAGAACACATCTCCCCACTGCTCTGTACCCTACACTGGCTATCCATTCGATGCAGAATCAAACACAAAATTTGTTCTCTGTGCTATATTTCACTGGCAGACTCCAGTCCAACATACTTATCTGGCCTCACCCGTGTGTACACACCAGCAATATACTTACGCTCCTCTTCTGAGAATCGTATACTCATTATTCCCACTATGAACATGAAGTCATATGGGCAACTTTCTTTTACATACCAGGGCCTAGCAACGTGAAATGAATTGCCCATTTAAATTCGACAAAAAATAACTCGGTGCTCCCTTTCAAGAGTGCTCTTAAAGCGCATCCGTTTCTACTGCAAGAACAAACTTATTGACCTAATAATATTTCCTACTTTACATATTTCAGCATGTTTTTTAATTTAATGGTATTCTTTTGCGGTCATATCATTATATATTTTGTAAGATTATGCGCTTTACAAAGTCCTCATTATTATTATTATTATTATTATTATTATTATTATTATTATTATTATTATTGATATAAGCATGCGTTTTCGTTGCAGCATCAGTATTATTCGTTGGTGCGCAAACATGGTTTTAATTACTGCGCTCTTCAAGTCTATTTCTGCTTTGCTAGTCGTTTTAACATTGCTCGAAATACTGACGCATTAATAATTACTGTTCTGTTTGCCAACGCAGATTTTATGGCATAAAAATCCGCTTTGTGTGCCATCCAAAAGTAATTATCTTTCAGCTTGTTCTTGTGTCGTCTTCATATACATGTTGGTGACAGCAGGATTTTTTTTGAAACTGATATGTCGCTGCTTGAACAAAATTTTGTATATGCATGCTATTTATTTTCCGCATCTGCTGTGTTTCTTGAAGCCCTATTCAAGAACTTATAGTGTTGTTCATTTATATGAGAACATTTGACGACATGCTGGAACCTGTAATAAAAAATGTTTTCTCGTAGACAACATCAACACATTTGAAGTTTCCAGTTCTAGTTAACATCTACTAGCCTATCGCAATATCCTTTCCAGCTTGGCGTATAACGAAATGTCATTGCGGTACCTTTATTTAGTCTTTTGCTGACATAAAAACAAATCCTCAGACCCTTTAGCAGCGTTCTCACAACAAAATTACCGAGAAATGTATCACTAATATATTTTTTTTGTCACTTCGTATTAAGCTGCAGGCGAGACCAAATACATTATCATGTCTCTTTCCAATACTGATATCACCTTTAGCAGCAGAGAGGGTGAATCAGACAACTTTTCAAACAAAAATCGATTTTAACCGTCAAAAGAACAAATAGACCCTTCCTACGAATTTTCATGTTTTAACCACAAAAAAAAATAAGTCTCCATTTGCCAAACAGAGACTTAGTGATTTTGTCTGAAACACGATCTTGCAGAAGGCTTCGAAATGAGTAAAAAAAAAACACGATGGACACTCACCTCTATGATTTCAACCAAATATTTTATCAAGTCCGACACGATATCGCGTCCGAGGGTCTGCTAAATTTATCGTCACAAATCCGTGTGGTATTGACTGAGCGTGACTAAAGAAATTTCTAAATTGATTATGATTCATATCACCGCTGCACCAGGTCTGATGAATATTTCGTAGTGTATGAGTATTAACTCCGTTAAACACACACAGCAGATTGCAGTTATCGCGAATCACTTTTGGAATTTGTGTGTATCGTTGAGTGACATATATCACATCAGTGATTTTATGCCTGCCTCTGAAAAATATCCTAGCAGGATTTTTTTGATTATCTAACATGATATCGTCATATACGACTAAATTGTTAATACTTCCGTCGATGGAATCAATACTCGGTGCATCGTTGATATCAGTAATAAATTCAATAAAATCATCATCGATTTGAAATTCTTTTGCTTTCTCGTTAAAATCCTTTAGCACTTCATAGCATCGCTGATCGTCTACACTCGGGGCTATTAAATACAATTTGTTCCATTTCATCCATCTCGTTATTAAATTAAGTAGCAGTTGTGTCTTGTCGCTTCCAGATGGTCCGATTATATTCATTCTAATTGAATTCGGCAACATTTCATGGTGTTTAATAGGTTCCCGTCGTCGGGTAGCTGAATAATCAATTACATTCATGCTGTTATATATAAAGTATGGATCTATATTGTGTGAAATGTAGGGCGCGTACTGGCACAGATGACTTGACGACGATTACAACTAAAAATAACCGATCAGCGCTTTCTGGTAAATGCGTACAATGTAGTACAAAGAAATTTAGATTTGTTTCCCTTGGTAAACCCAAGGAGCCTTCAAAAAAAAACGAGGAGGTGATATCGCAGCCAAGCTAACTAAACTCCCTGGAACCCCATGGGCAAGGTACCCAGGAGAAAAACACCTTCCAGGGTATAGTTATTGTGGACCCGGAACCAGACTTGATATCAGACTCAATAATCATAACCAACCCAAACCCGGTGAAGAACCAATAAACGCCATTGATAAGGCGTGTCATGTTCATGATGTTGCTTATAAAAGCAGCAATTTGCAGCATAGACATCTAGCAGATGTGAAATTAATTCATGCGTTAAATGCTATTCCTGATAAATCTTTCAAAGAAAAATTGGCTTCATTTTTGATAAAATCGGCTATGAAAAGTAAATTGATGTTAGGTGCTGGTAATTAATAACAACATGGAATCTATTTATTATTCTCCGACTGGATACTGGAGAGGCAAGGCAGCAATCAATGAACTCGCTAGCGCTGCAAAAGTGAAAAAACCACTGCGGCTAATTGGTTATCCAAACAGGCTATATGGCAGATTTATCTACCACCGCCTAAACAAATTCACTACTCGCATTTTGATGTTACAGTTCCTAATGAAGTTCATCAGGCTGATATATTATTTCTGCCACATGATGGTGGTTACAAATACGCGTTAACTGTAGTTGATGTTGCAAGTCGATACAAACAAGCAGAGCCGCTAAAAACAAAATCATCACCTGAAGTTGCTTCTGCATTTGAAAGGATTTATCGAAGGGGTCCTCTGCACTGGCCAAATCTGTTACAAGTTGATCCTGGCAAGGAATTTCAGGGTGTGGCTGCATCTACAATGAAGGGGTCCTCTGCACTGGCCAAATCTGTTACAAGTTGATCCTGGCAAGGAATTTCAGGGTGTGGTTGCATCTACAATGAAGAATCATAATGTTACCATCAGACTGGGGCATACTGCGTTACATCGCGATCAGGCAATTGTAGAACGATTTAATCGGACTCTTGCTGAGCGGTTATTTGGATATCAATACGCAAAAGAATTCATCCAAGAAAAAAGATCCCGTGAATGGGTCAAAATATTACCAGCTGTGATTACCGCACTGAATAATGAGATTACTAGAACAATCAACATGAAGCCTATCAACGCTATTAAAAAGAAGTCTATACCGTACAACCACGAAAAGACTTCAAAGAACCAATTCTTGGTAGTAATATCACTGTTAGGTATTTATACGAACCAGGAGAGCTTGAAGGTGGCAGAAAAAGGGCTACTAATCCTATTTGGAGTGTTAATGCACACAAGATATCTAGTATAACACGATCTAGCGTTTCAAGACCAGCAATCTATAGACTGGATTCAACTGCCCCTCAACGAGGATTTACTCGACAACAATTACAAGTGATACCCGAGGATACTCAATTACCACCGCGGGGTCTTAACTAGCCAAAATCCGTAGGATTTTCAAGGACAACTCTTCGAAGCTGATTTATTCTTCGTACTCTGGATACTGCAAGATAGACTAAATTTGACCATTCGATGTGATTATCCACTATCCAAACAATCGTATCCGATATAGTCAATCCCTGTGAAGAATGTATCGTCGCTGCGTATCCTAGCGTCCATGGGGATTTATTAGCACGCAATGCATCTTCGACGACGCTGATATCAACCAGCACAATATCATTTAGCACTAAATTCTGTCTTTGAAATCCTCCTGGAATATCAACTTCAATATTCTGTTTTCGTGTATCCGAAGGCCTATAACATAACGGTACTGGAAGTGTTGTAAATTTTTCTTTATGCAATTCAAATAATTTCATCTGAAGTGTGTCTCTGACTATTTTTCTACTTGCAATTATCAAATCATTTGGTCTCCATGTTTCCCAGAAATCATTCATTGGAGTTTCTGAAATTATTTCACGCGCTATTTCACACTGGATTCTATCCGGTTGTATAGATTACAACTTTGAATTCTCGTAATTGTTCATCAAGTGATCTATAATCAGTACTAATTTCTTCATAATAGTCTACAAAACCCTTTAGCCATTCATGTGGGGATGCACCGACAAATGGTGGTGGTTGGCCGTGATCACCGCACATGACGACTTTTGTATTTTTCAATAACAACCACTCAAGAAATGTTTGTAATACATCTAATGACACTGTGTCTATTTCATCCCAAATGATGATTTCAGGAATAAATTTTTCGCCCATACGCTCAAGAGTCCACTTATCTCCTTTCAATCGAAAGAAACTGTGATAAGTACAGGCATTTACCCCTCGCTGTATCATCTCTCTTGCAAGTCTGTGAGTTGGTGTTAGCACAATCATGTTTGGATTTTTCCCACGGAATAACTCAATTGCCCGAGTTGTTTTTCCTGACCCGCCACAGCCGTTTAAATAAACTGTTTTATATCTACAGATTGGATCAGAACACGGTGGTGCATTAGAAAATTCTGATTGAATCTCAAAGAGATTCCGATAATTATTTTCAATCGTAACATCTGCTGATTGAATATAATCATAAAGCATTTCCCGCTTAATTCTCCATGACCCCCAATTCTCGTTGCTACCGCTAATGAATTCAGCCACATCGCTGTTTATGTAAAATGAGTCAGTAGCAACTCTAACCGCATTGTTAGGAAATTTATTTATCATTGAAAATAAATTGATAGAAGCATAACCGAGCATAGAAGCTCTCAAATGTGTATACTGCGGATTGTATCCATCGTTGTAGGTAACAACTGTACCCAATTTGGTTCCATCTTACAGAAATGCGTCTTTACGATTGACATATAGGCCCTTATTCGTTAGATCCGCGGTTACAAAATTGTATTCAGCGTTGTCTATAATCAACCGTGAAGAATATCTTGTATTGTCGTATTTGCCACCTTGAGTAAATTTACCGATTGTTCTTCGTCTAAAACCCTTTGCTTCGTTGTTTCTAATTTCAAATAACTGTTTGGACCAATCCATGATTTGTTGTTCATTAAAATCACAAAATTGTTTTCGCTGTTCGCTAACTATTTTTTCTAGATCAGGTTGTGGTAACGAGTGGCAATGACGAATATTTCATGGGTGCTAGTTTTGCAATATCAGGTTTGTCATTTAACGGATATATTCCGTAAACAACTGCTGTTACAGGATAAGATCTCTCGTAGTATTGTTTGTCAATTCCAGTCCAAATTCCTGGTTTGGAATCTTGATTCACAGTGATAGTTTTTATCCTTGAGAAATGGCTCGTATTTATCACGAAAAATCGAA
Source organism: Unio delphinus (assembly GCA_029339505.1). Classification (NCBI taxonomy): domain Eukaryota; kingdom Metazoa; phylum Mollusca; class Bivalvia; order Unionida; family Unionidae; genus Unio; species Unio delphinus. The sequence continues at coordinate 7,460,816 of JAQISU010000057.1, read as the reverse complement.
TTTCCAGTGTCGTCACGGATAATGAATTTTATTCGAAAAAAATACCTTTTTCGTGTAAGATGTGAGATTATCACTGCTGCTTTTTCATCATTCATGGTAGCATCGATATTGGGTACAATTCGAAATGTTGACCAACAATGAGATGCTCCATCACGCTTGAATTCATTAAAACAATCTCTGATTTTACTTATCTTGGTTATTCAAGAATTTTATTCTTTGGTGTATCAGAAACTCTATCAAGATTGAATTTAACATTTTTCCAAGGCGTAATTTTCGATAATCTCTCAAACTCCTTCATACTATAATTAAAACAAGCATTTTAATGAAAGATTTATGTATAATGAATCATTGCAAATGGCTCATGATTGGATCAGTGACTCCTTGTAACAAATCATGCAGAAATGAATTCTGTGGGTATCATATGCAAAGTTTTCGACGTGGAAGCCTTGGTCCGTTACCTTGTATCCGATGTGGGGTTGGGGTCAGGGGAAAATCGCAGTTGTGTCTAAATTGTGGTGGCAAACGATATAGAGAGTTGAAGCGTTATTATGACAAAATAATCAAAAATTCTGACCCTGAGAAAGTCCCTGACAAAATCATAAGAACTCCTCAAGACTACATCGAAAGACTCTCCAGTGATGTTATTATTAGATCAAACAATGAATTAGACAAATAGTATTATGTATACAATTGAACCAAGAATTCAGACCACACCCTGTGAGTACAAATTATGAAACATCCAGTGATGATACTGTCAGACACTGTAGACTGAAAAAAACCAGTTGGTGCTGACAATGGTAGGGGGTATTTGGTGTTTACTGTTGGGGGAAAGAAAACTTATCTCAATCACAAAATAGTGTATGAATGTCACAATGGATTGATCAAGGATGGTTCTGTTATTGATCATATCGATTCTAATCCAAAGAATAATTCTTTATCAAATCTGCAAGCTGTTACACAGAGTGATAATACCAAACGAGGAAAGACTGGAAAATGCAAAACGGTTGGGAAGAGACCAGTAAAATCTTTTAATACGGCAACTAACGAAGAAAAAGTATTTTCATTTATGAATGAAGCCGGAAAATATTTCAATATTTGTGAACCGTCAGTACGAAAAGTTGCATCGGGAATAACCAAGACGGCGATTTCAAAAAAGAGCGGACAAAAAATTCAATTTAGTTATGTCTCATGCGTCATATTTTTCATTTAGAAGTATATCATTGTTATAGAATATGAATTCTGAAAAAATGAATAGCATTATAGTTGAAATTGCAAAATTGAAAAGTTAGGATATTATACTATCAGATGGGTTAAATCCCGATCAAATTGTGTCAGATTTTCAGGATATAGAATACGGAGTTATGAATAAGAAATATATGCTGCCAAAGAAATATGCGCTAATAAAAAAAAATCAGAATTCTATTCGGGACACTCTTGCATTTTCCAGTGACGTTAGTGTGTTTGTCCCGTTATTTACTATCGTGGAAGAAATATGAAAAGAATTGGGTAGGGAATATGAATTGAAAAAGGAGGTTAATTCGAAGATTAGAAATATACGAGCGTTAATTCAAGAAAATGAACGATTTTGACAAACAGTCGAATCGAAATAGACTACGAGAATTTGACTACTTGACTGTAAAATCTCAAAGAGATTTTTCATTTTTTTAGCATTTTTTGATTGAAATCAATAAAAAATAAAAAAAAATATTTCACACTGAATACTAAAACATTTCACACTGAATAAAAAAGAAAAATATTTCACAGCAATAAAAAATATTTCACACTGAATAAAAAATAAAAATATTTCACACAATAAACAATAAAAAAATATTTCACAGCAATAAAAAATATTTCACTGAATAAAAAATAAAAAATATTTCATACTGAATAAAAAATAAAAATATTTCAATGAATAAAAATTAAAAAATATTTCACACTGAATAAAAAATATTTCACACTGAATAAAAAAAAATATTTCACACTGAATAAAAAATAAAAATATTTCACAGCAATAAAAAATATTTCACTGAATAAAAAATAAAAATATTTCATAGCAATAAAAATAAAAATATTTAACAGCAATAAAAATATTTCACACTGAATAAAGAATAAAAATATTTCACAGCAATCAAAATATTTCACACTGAATAAAAAATAAAAAATATTTCACAGTGAATAAAAATATTTCACACACTGAATAAAAAATATTTCACACACTGAATAAAAAATATTTCACATACTGAATAAAAAATATTTTACACTTAATAAAAAATAAAAATATTTCACAGCAATAAAAAATATTTCACACACTGAATAAAAAATAGTTCACACTGAATAAAAAATCGATAATTTCACAGCAATAAAAAATATTTCACATTGAATAAAAACTCGATAATTTCACAGCAATAAAAAATATTTCACACACTGAATAAAAAATAAAAAATATTTCACAGTGAATAAAAAATATTTCACTCACTGATTAAAAAATATTTCACAGCAATAAAAAATATTTCACACACTGAATAAAAAATATTTCACAGTGAATAAAAAATATTTCACACACTGAATAAAAAATATTTCACAGCAATAAAAAATTGTTCACACTGAATAAAAAATATTTCACACTGAATAAAAAATATTTCACACTGAATAAAAAATAAAAATATTTCACAGCAATAAAAAATATTTCACACTGAATAAAAAAAAAATATTTCATAGCAATAAAAAATATTTCACACTGAATAAAAAATAAAGCTGAAGGCTTGGGAGCAAAAGCGGTACAAGGCATTGCTGAATCATATGAACCGAAGAAGAAAGGACGAGGGTATAAAAAAAGGGAAAGGGTCTAAGACTACCCGTATTCATGGTACAGCGGAAAGGGTCTAAGACTAGGACCGGTTTACTAGTTGGAGAGTCTTTGACTCCAATGTCCAATTTTGATTTACTCGATGCTGCTAAAAAATTGGCGATTAAAAATTTCAGAGGTGTCTTTATGAAAGATCAATTGCCGGCACAACCCAACAGCGTTGAAACCGGTATTAATAATCTCGATAACAGCACCGGACCTGGAACTCACTGGGTTGCATACGCTACTGATCCACGTGCAATCGTCTATTTTGATTCATATGGATTAGCCCCGCCGAAGAAATTTATGCGTTATATAAATCGCTTAAAGACTTTTCCAATGAAGACTTGGTATTCAACGCTACCAACACAACAAATGAATGATCCACCAATATGTGGCAGCGAAGTATGAAATGTCCTTGACGCTATTTCTAACTCCTTGGGTAACCCAAGGGGAAAACCACCACATGTTGTCGTAAATGAATACACCAGTAATCGCTGGAAATCGAAAAGATTTTAGAGAGAGATGTATAAAATAACAATGATTGATATTTGGGGAGGATCGTTATCAGCGATGAAGAAACCCGGTGCCGATGGCACTGCAGGAATATCTGCAACCGGTGATATAAAAAAAAATAATCGAAGATGAAATAGCTGAGACGTTGAACTTAACAAGTGTTGATCCTAATGAAATAGTTGTATTGCAAGATCGTCAGGGTAAATTGAAAACTAGTAATGTGTCGTTGGATGATATTTTGGTTAAACAACGAAACGCAATCGAGGATACTATCGCGTTATTTTCCGATCAGGGTAAACTCAGACCGGGTGTACTTTTTTCGACGATTACAGATAGATTAAAAACTCTCAACGATGAGTTAAAAAATGCTGTGTTGGAACTAGCAACACTTCAATCTAAAACTGAAGAACACGGAAAACAGTTTTCAAATTTTCGTAGAAACATCGTGGATAAATTTATTGGAACCACGTTGGATAAAATTGAAATAAAACTCGCTGATATTAAAAAATCCATCGATGAGACGAAAAACTTCATCGAAGCAATCAAAAATCATTTTTCGAGGATGATAACAATCATTGAAAAAACAAAAATTCCTCATGAGAAAAGCAACAACGTAGAATACACGATCCAACACGGATCATTTGCGTGGACACCTACAAACAACAAATTAGATATCACTGCAACCGTTAAAGGTATTTATCGATTCACACTAGTGACAACGACTCAATTTAATATTTCATCGTCGAGTTCATCTGGGGTCAACAATACGATTTCAACGATCATCGACAAGGATACAACTGAAAAGTTCACGATAACATCTACTGATAAAAATTTGGTTAGGGTTTCAACAACATGGTATTTGGAATTCGTAGCGGATTTAAGTAAATAACGGTTTCAATTGAAATCATAAACTGATTTTGGAAATAAAATGATTTCATCATCGCAATATCGCTATGATCAGGCTAGCGAGTTTTCAATGAAACTCAAAACTCTCACTGAAGAGTATGCAATGAAAATTAAAAAATACCAACGAAGAATCACAGCAGTTGATGTTACCGTGTACGCTGTGAGTGGTGTAATCACTGGAGTTGGTATTATACTATCCTCGGTAACAATGATTGCCCCGATAGCTGTTCCAATTTGCATATCCGCGGCAACAACAATCGCGGGAATAATTTCGATAGTAACAAAAAAAATATCATCATGCAGCCAGAGTAAACTGCAAGACTACGTGATTAAATTTCATGTTGTATCAACTGCATACTCGCAATTATCCTCGTTGATATCGTCATCGCTCGATGATACAATTATATCAGATAGTGAGTTCTCAGCGATGGTCCTAGATATCTATCAGAGTTCTATTAGAACCGTACTAGGATGGCCTGAAATCCCACCTCAACGAGAACCCGTTAATTTACCACCTGAACCACAAAAAACTGATTATATCACCAACAGGAGAAAATCTGACAATCCTATAAAGAGTTATAGCGATTATGACAAATTGAATTTTTTCACTGAAAAAAATGGAGGAAGGTGGGGGTAAATGCTACATAACTCAACAGGATAAAATCACTGAAAACTTCACAGCAATGAATAATGATTTTTCACTGTTGTTAATATCCCTTAAATCCGGTTCTCTCACCCGAGATGAATTTATCAGCGTCGTAGAAACATGTAACAAAATCATCAGTGACATGTATGATTTCAATGTGTATATCATTCAAGAGGTATTTCTTGACAGAAATTCTAATACGAAAATAGAATTTACAACGAAGTATAATATACGCGAAGAAGATATTACCAAATTCGATCTACCAGGATATAACGAACCAGAACTAAAAAAACTTCTCAATGATGCCATCGATATTGGTTTTAAAATAATTCATGATGCGTGGAAAAAAACAACAAAACCACAAACAACTATCCTGACACATAATAATGACCCAGACGGTGGCGGCAGGCATATCGCTCCTCAAAATGTGAATATTTCATCGGTGATTGCATTGAATTTAGTATGTGATGTTATCGAAGGAAGCTATCAAATAAATCTAGAACGATCAAATCAAGCTCAGCAGGGATATATTTAGTATTCATTTGCACCAACAGCTCCTCCAGGATTTCTAATTATTGAGTCTCCGGTGAATCCAGTCTATATGCGGTGTCATAATGATTCATTAACCAGAATCATTTTAAACTCACTGACCAGTCCAATAATCTAATTGATCTACAAGGTGAGGTTTTACAAATTAGTCTGTTTGTGAAGTCGTAGTGATTTTCATTGTTAACCCATAATTCGGTTGAAATCATAGAGGTGAGTGTCCATCGTGTTTTTTACTCATTTCGAAGCCCCCTGCAAAATCGTGTTTCAGACAAAATCACTAAGTCTCTGTTTGGCAAATGGAGACTTTTTTTTTTTGGTTAAAACATGAAAATTCGTAGGAAGGGTCTATTTGTTGTTTAGACGGTTAAAATCGAGTTTTGTTTGAAAAGTTGTCTGATTTACCCTCTCTGCTGCTCCTTTCGTTGTCGCACCAGAGAGCAGCAACACAACTGGCTCAGACATCAGCATCTGATTGCCAATGATACTTGATGCTAGATTTTGACCGGCATAAAGTACGTGCTATAGAGAATAGTTTTTGTTTTTTTGCCTCAGTCAACAAAACCTTGTCACTAGATTTTGTATATGTGTATTCATTGTTGGCTGCATCTATGTCGACTGCAGTCACGGTCAAAGACGTTATAATTTGCGTCGACACATTGAATGCACCTGCTATAGTGTCGACAGACTTTAGTACGAATCTATTAAGGTCCGCATAAAACAATTGTTCACGCCGTTACCACCACCAATGGCAGTGCCAAATGATGTATAAATATTATTTTTTTATAGATTGCCTATAATCATACGTTTAAGAAGATGTCAGAGAATTCAGAGACAAAGAATCTAGACAGTGCTGCTTAATATGTAGTACATAAAAGATTAGGCAAGGACAAAGTCATGAAATGCAAAACACATAGCGATTTTCAATTAGCCGTGAGCGGGACTCATGCTGCTGATCAAAGCATCACGGATATGTATAACGTATTGGTGCCAAAAATGATCACTCGAGTAGAAGAACTTGATATTAAGAAACATTCCGTTGTTTTATTTGACGATAAGTAAATCGACAGAGACGATATGAGAAAAATCAAGGAATATTTCTCGCTCGCACGAAATAAGCAGTTGTAATTCAATAATCTAACCGCAATATTACTGTGCGGTGCCATAATATATCAGACGCAACACAGACTGCTTTGTTTTATTTTATTGATTAGAGAACGCGTAATCATTTTCGTGGCATATACTCTGCTTAATGTATGCATCCCTGTTGCGAAGATGTTGGCTGCAACATGATGATGTAGAAATGATTCCTGCGATGTATCGTCGTATAGAAAATTTGGCGAGCCAAACTTTCAGGACAACATTGTTAAAAACTTAATTCAGCCCGTATCAAAAGCAATAACTGGAGCACCTTCTGCACACGATAATAAGTAATGCATATAATTTAAGGACCAGAAAGCTACCGATATTGTCTTCGCTAAATCACTTCTGACTCTATATACTAAACAGAAAAAGCAGCAGCAGATTTCAACGTAACAGCTTAACTTTTAAAACATGGCACACATAAAATTCAGAAGACGTGGCAACTGATCAAGATGAAGTCTATGAGGAGGCGATAGATGTGCCAGATGAAGAAGAAGAGAAGAAGAAGAGACAGGATGGGACCTAATTATTAGGTAGGCTAGAGAACCTTCGAGAAGAAATATAGGAAGATCGTTGAGAACACCTGCGTGTGCTGACCAATGTCAGTAAAAGCGTCGTCGTTTGTCGAAAAAGACAATAAAAAATTGAAAACGGTAGAAAGAATCATGCCGATGCAAACCTACTCCTTTGCAAATATATATAAAAAAACAACAACAGGAATTTAAAGAGGTGTCAGCAGAAATACGATTTTCAGGCCAGAATTACAGAATATAAAATCATATCCAAGCCTAAAACGACTAAAATTCTTGGCAGCAAATACGCAGGATGGGAACGTAGGTACATGAGCTGATTAAAATGATTCAATATTACTTGCTTCAAGAACGTTTACTTAGTAATTCCGAAAATAAAGTGTTGTACAATGATTTCATCTAACCCTGGCGCAACGATCCAAGCTTGCTCAAGGAAACAACATTAGTTTTAATGTCAGCTACAGCAAACCCATAGAATTATCTCAGGATACGCGCTATGAAATGACACTAATTTCTGATGAAATCTGGAACTCATTGCATAATGTTACAGAAAGTAACAATAAATTCTGGTATATCACCTGAGCTGGTGACTTAAGAAGTTTGCTATCCATAATTTCTAGTGCATATAATGCTGTCGACATAGACAGACATAGAAATAGAAATCGAATGAATGGCAACAGAGTGAAGTCACGTTTGAAACAACATTCTTATCGAACCAAATTAAGATGAGATTAACGCTCAAGGCATGCTATAAGATTGTTTGTACAATCAATAACAGTCTGCTGTATCTACTTTGATTCATCTCGCAAAGTCTGCAACAACTGAACAATAGTTATGCAGCTAAACAATCACATAACCCACGAAGCCACCTCATTTATGGCTTGAGGCCTAGTGCTCTGCCAAGGTCACTTTTGATGTCTACATCTTACTGGAACCTGCATTGTGATCACAGACTAATTAAAAACCTGAGTGAATTTAAATCACGAGCGGGTAACATTATATCTGCGAGCAAAAGACAAAACAATGTAACTGACTTGGATAATGAAGCCAACACGACTTAAGTGCACAAAGATCATTGGAGGATTTTTTTTAGATCAATATTGGGTAGGTTAGTTACATTATTGCCTGGCATGGCAAGAAAAATGGCTCCCACTGTTTTCATCAGCGACAGGAAGTTCACCAGTAAAAAGGTCGTAGAGAAACGTTCGCGAATTTGAAGCAAATCAGGTTATACAAGAAATGAGCCAACGAAAGAAACTTAGAGAGTTATGACAGCTACAGCCAATAAATGTTGTCATAGGGCGGTCAAGAAATCATGTAGGACATACATGCGCGAACACTAAACATACATCACCCGTGTTAAAAATCATCGCAGTATCTGATCTAAAAAGAATATTAATGTCCCATAGAAATATGGTCATGTTGGTGAGATATACCCCTGAGTATTTCAGGTGTTATGACGAATCTCTTGTTGAAGAGTATACTACAAAATACTTGTACGCGGAGCATTCCACAATGAATAGAGCTGGAACAAGAATTGTTGATAACAGAGATGATAACGATTAATTGCTTTCTCACGTAGCTTTTTCTTAGGTCAAAGCATATTTGTAGGCAGCTTCTGCTCCATCTTTCAATTGTTCGGCCAATGCAAACATGGCTTGGGCAAAGAATGGGGCTTTTTAAAGACGGCTTGATGCCAACTTCATATCCAGACTGCAAAAGACATTAGCAAATATTTGCCTACCACTGGTATAGTTTGTAATTTCTATGAGTGTCGACCACAGCAGATGTTTGGCAACAAATATGTTGTTTATATATATATTTATATATATATAAGGACTGGCCTTGCAGACGGCAAGAATTCCCATCTGCAGAAGACCTAATTCCAACGGCGACTGCTGCTAATGAAACTAATATTGTATGATCAATATTTACAAATATTACCACAGTTATAGGCCTTGCTACGTTTGCCGACGGTCACAATGAAGTTTGTATGATGTGGCCTCTGAGTTTGTGGAGGCTGTTGGCTTGGGGGTGGGGGTTGATTGTTTTGGTTTTCGTTCTCGCGACATTGACACCCTAGTTCGAGGTGTCATGCTTACGTTAGTTTGGGAGCTGATGGGTCATTTATGCCTACTAAATTTCTCGATAACAATGGAGAAGCAATCTATGTATCAAATGCTTTGAAACCATGTTGCCTAGATTCAGATAGAAACTTTATTCGAGCCAATTATCAACAACGTTTTGAATAGCTAAGTTGCCTGGCTGCGAATTACCCAGAGATATTTTACAGCATTTCATTTTGCAGACCAAGATCATAACAGCAAGGTATTGGACAGCATGAGCATTGTTACCAGAACCAATAACAAACAGTATCCAGAACCCGAACTCGAATGTAATTATGCAAGATTTAGTATACGTTATGCACGAGCTGACCTGATGCTTGAACAGGCTGTAGAAAAATATCAATATATCGAGACCAGGATGCAAACATCTCAGGATGACTTTGCAAAGTAGTACCTTGTTTTTAATTTTTATGTTTACAAGCACATGGAATCAACAAATGATGCCATGGTCATGTAGATTACAGTACTTGATCCAGTTGCAAACTATAATAATTACGCTATAATAATCGCATACAGATTTCTAATTCTTGATGTCGGTAAGATCAATGTCCAAATAATATCATGTAATGACAAACATCTCAGTACGAGTTGCTTTGACAGCATCACACCATTAGACGATTTAACTGCAGTAAGGATAGAATGTTCTGATGCAAAAGAAAAGAAAACAACAGTATATGAAGTTTAACAATTAGGATTACCAGCATAGGGCTAACTTGAAAGTTACAGGCAAAACAAACAGCTATCATAAGAGGACTTTTCCCGCATTATTACCTTGGCTTGCAGCCTGGGATCCAATAATTTATTCAGCAACTGTTTCTCTTGTATTTTCAGCAGCCTCTGGTTCGATATCAGGCGTCACGCAAATATCAGTAAGTGGAAAGTGTCAGCGAACTTAGACTCAGAAGTTTTGTCTAAACAGTATTCATCTCTCTCTCTCTCTCTCTCTCTCTCTCTCTCTCTCTCTCTCTCTCTCTCTCTCTCTCTCTCTCTCAACATAAGATACGCTTTTCAGTTTCTAGAGGAACCCCGTTATCGATACTACTTTCAGCACGATAGGTGGAGGCGACAAACTTATGATGATAAATCATAGCAGGTAATGGGTTGTACTTAAAGTTTCCACGACACAACTTAAAAAATCAAAACAAGGTGGCATTTTACCACTGTTGCCACTGCTTGTTACTATTGGTGTAGGAGCGCTGTTGGCCGGGCTACCTGAACAATATTTTGGGCGCGGAGTACGTAAATAAAAAATAGTACCCTTACACTTCCTGAAACTCAGAGCTGCTAAGTAATTTTGACAATGACAAAGTGCTCAGTGACCTAAAATCATTTCCTCGTTTATTTTCCAAAGATTGGACGAAAAAAGAGCGAAGAGAGTTGAGTTCTTAGTATAGACAACTAGTTTGACCGCTCTAGAATACACTGGGTCGCAATCATAAACAAAGCAGATTGTATCGACAGAAAATATTTTGATTTATTTGGTCTGCCTCCATCTGATGCTATAAATGTATATTTTAGGTTACAAACTAAATTGTGTTTATAAATCAACACAAATCCACACTGATGTCAGCTTGTGAATACATTGCATTTACCAATACAGACAATAGCGCTTAAGAATAACTTCGCATTGGCAATTTTAGATTTCAAATAAATGTATTCCAAAACTGTTTGACAATACGCACTATGTTATCCACATCAACTAGTTGAGGCAGTTCTGTATCAGATCACGACGTTCTGGATACGATCGTGCTATACAGAATCAGGCTATCTGACTATAATAACAAACAATATTTTGGATGACGCGAGCTCATGGCCACCTACGAAGTAAGGATGCGGATATTTCAGCGACAAATGCTTTTGCAGAGTTGAGCTTGTTTATTGCAGAGTTGCGCATATATGCACCACGTTCTGAATAAAGTATTAAATAAAAATAAATCTGGGCACGATGACTAACGCTAGATTCTGTACGACTGTGTGAATACGCAGACTCATCGCCAGTTCAGAAACAAAAGGTTGCAGATATTGCAGCTATAGTATTTTTCAGAATTGAGCATATATTTTTTAAAAATTTTATATGTACCGAAGTAAAATTGAAAGCGTACCGAACATTGTAGATGTGTGGATGCGTCTTTGCTTTCCTGTACAGCAATTCAAAATGGAAGTAGAATTTGCTCTTTGAGATTTTAGTTTTAAAGAACGAAATAGATTGCATCTGTTTTCCTGTCTCGATAAAGTTGCCTCAACCTGTCGCGATCTTTTAAATGTGCTAGCTTCTCCAAGATTAGCACTCTTGTAATTTTGTTTGCTCAATGGTAACTTCAAAATTTGTCTAATATGTTGTTTACTTTGCAACCATTCAGATTATTCTAGACAAGGTCATCTGATATAATACCATACCAACACTCAAAAAGAAATCAAATGTACTCTGCATCATCATCCTATGGCGACCGCATTTGATTCCGAAACTTTGACTTTGATACATACATACATGCATACATACATACATACATACATACATACATACATACATACATACATACATACATACATACCTAGATACGTACATACATACATACATACATACATACATACATACATACATACATACATACATACATACATACATACATACATACATACATACATACATGGTACAGTCTGTATTGATCCACCGTTAAAAGAACGTCGAGCTTCATGCCAGACGTGACTTTTCCTAACTTTGAAAAAAAATGTACATCCATTATTTAAATAAGTATTATTATATACGAATCCATGAACTAATTTTGCAGCATTTACATGGATGTGTTGCATGCTTTATAAACATGATTAATTAAAATAACTAACTAAACAGGATTTCTTGTCAGTATTGTGTAAAGGGCCACCAAAAAACAACATTGCATACATTTCGTCTGATGACATGGAACGTAAAAGGAGCCATGTATGGTGCACCATACTTGCACCATACTTTTACTCTTTGCTAAATGAGGTAGATATTGCAGTGCTTACTGAGCACTGGCTTCTTCCGGAGCAACTCAACTTCCTAGACAATTTACATCCACAGTTTAAATCGTTCTCACGCTCTGACAATAGGCTAAAAGTGAATTTCGAAGAAAGGATAAGACATACAGGGTTTGGGGGAGTAGCAATCCTATATAGGAAGTCACTATGCGTTAATCCTTTGTTGAGCGTCGGCAGTGATAGAGTCTTAGGGATAGAAGTGATATGTAATGATAAATTGAAATATTTTGTATTCGGAGCACTTTTGCCATCAACTAATTTTCCTATTGCAAGTTACTATGAAACAATGGAAGAATTAAAGGACCAGTTTGATATGTTCTGTAAAGAAGGCATTCCCATACTCGCGGGTGACTTCAATGGCCAGTTAAGTTCACTGCTTAGCTTCAAAACGAACTGTCTAAAAACAAACGCTAGAGGCGCTATTCTAGAAAAGTTTCTGACTGATAGGCACTTAATATCCGTTAATAGTCAATCTTTTTGTGAAGGAACTGACTTTACATTTTACTCAATCGATGGTAAATCCAAATCGTTGATAGACCATATACTATTGCAAAAAACCAAATTCGATTTAGTGGTTAAGGCCGAAATAATTGATGACCATCCTTTGAACATTTCAGATCATCATCCTGTAAAAATAGAGTTGGTCATTCCTCTTGCATATAATATAATCATGGCTGACAAGCATATAATTCCATCCATAAATTGGAAGAAAGCATCGGCAGAACAAATAAATAGGTATAAGGAAGAAACACGAAATGAATTTTTAGCGCAACTGCATAAGGCAGAACAAGTGACAAATGTCGATATTGAAATTATTATTCAAGACACGGTAAAGATTTTACTTGTCGCAGCTTCTAGGTTTCTGCCCATAAAAAGGTTTTGCCCATACGCTAACCCCTATTGGAAACTACTAAACGTAAAAAAGTTTCATACAGAAATGAGGCTAAAACGTAGGGTATGGATCTCTGATGGTAGGCCAAGAGGATGGGAATTTCAGTCATACGCGAACTATAAGAAAGCGAAGAAATATTTTGGAAAAGAGTTACTGAGAGCAAAAGAAATGTATGACAGAGAACAGTTCAGTGAGCTTGAAAAGGCTGCAGAGCTCGATATTTCTACTTTCTATAAGTTTATACGGAATAAAAGACATAAACGTGATTACATATACGAAATTGAATCTAACGGAAAAATTGTACGTGACCACGACTCTATAAGAGACTTATGGGCAAATCATTTTTCCAATTTGTCACTACCTGACAATACCTATTTGTACGATACGAATCATTACCAGATGGTCTTAGCAGAGATTAAAAAACAGAGTATAGAAACCCATTCCCACTTTGATGAAGTTCTTGACAAAATTCCCACTAGAAAAGAAATCAGTAGTGCAATTAGTTCTCTCAGTAAAAATAAGGCATGTGGTCACGATGGTATTGTTGCCGAGCATTTACTGTTTGCGGACACTCAAAACAGTGTACAGTTACTTGAAACTGTTTTCAAAAAAGTGTACGAGGCCGAGGAGTACCCATGCCATTTTAAACAAGGTCTAGTAATACCAATATTTAAAGGAGGGGGGAAAAAGCAAATTAGATATGAATAACTACCGTGATATAACTATAGTTCCAGTGCTTCAGAAAATCCTAGAGCAAATTATATATAATAGACTACTTATATTTTCTAAGCACATTAATTTTCCAAATCCAATGCAACAAGGTTTTAGGAATAATTGTGGCAGTATCACTGCAGCGTTTTGTATCAAAGAATCTATATGCTACTATATGGATAAAGATACTCCTGTCTATGCAACATTTCTTGATAATGCTAAGGCATTCAATACAGTCTGGCACAATGGGTTATTTTACAAGCTGTACAAACTTAGCATTAAAGGGAAGACGTGGCGCATCATGAAAGACTCGTTTAAGGGAGTAACTAGTTCTGTTTTATTTGCGGGCAAATTTTCCAAATATTTCAATATTAAGCAGGGTGTAGGGCAGGATCGTATCTTGTCCGCTTGGTTCTTTCTCATTATGATAGACGATTTGATCACTGATTTAGATCACACTTTGCGAGGCCTAAATCTTGTCGATCTCCACCTGCCGTGTGTCTTATTAGCGGATGACACAACTGTAATGGCTAATTCGCATCATTCGATGCAGCATCTGCTCGATACAATCTCTAGATATGCGAACAGGTGGAGATTGAAATATAACGCAGATAAAAGTTGCAGCATCCTCTTTACAAACAAAAGAAGAAATGATATCCCTTCTTTTCTATTCGACAAATCGCCAATTCCAGTAGTCAAAAGTAAGAAATATGCCGGCATACCTCTAACGTACAACTTTAAACCTAACGATGCGATAAAAGAAGCATGCGATATAGGTAAACACTTATTAAACTCTTTTTATTTTATTGGTATCAGAGACGGAGGAATGAACCCTCTAACAAGTATGAAAATCTGGAAAAGAATCATTCTATCTTCAGTCCTATATGGATGTGAATTATGGTCGAATATGACAAACACCAATATAGAAGAACTTGAGCTATGTCAGAGATATGCAGCGCGACGTATGCAAGCTTTCGATAAATATTCGCCCATAATAGAGGCAACGCGTAGTACCTTAGGACTCTGGTCAATGGAAGCATACATAGATAAGATGAAATTGTGCTTTTTCAACCGGCTGTGTAGGGGCGATTGGACTCTTATCTGGAAAAAGATTTTCATTTTGCGTTTATGTCAGTACTTGACCAACCCAATTAGACAGACGGGGTTTATAGCAGATATTGACAAAATATTCAAGAAATATGGTATGGGAAGTGTTCTCTTAGACTATGCAGTAAGAGTACAAACCGAATGTAAACTTGTTTGGAATCGGAATATTATTGATAATATTCAAAACATCGAAGAATCTACCTGGAATACAGATATTGAACTAAGGAGCGATTTAATTCACTTCAGAAACATTCATTTGGACTTAAAACCAAGCAGTATATGATTTCTTGGACGTAAATTTCCATCTATGTTATGGCCTCTCTCTGAAATAGTGAAACTATATACCATGCCTGTTGGAAAAGTTATGATATGTAAACTCTGTGGAAAAGAGACTGACGACAGAGCGAAACATCTTATCTTAGGTTGTGAAAAGCTCCTTGAAGAACGAAACGTCTTCTTTGAGAGGGTGATTGACACTTTAGAGGTGAGAGACGGAGTTAATTTATTTAATCAAGAAGACGATATACTATTGGAGACACTTCTTGGAAGCAGAGTAGATTGCTTGTCGTCTATCGACGATGATGTATGGGATAAACTCATGTTGCAAACGGCAAAAAGCATAACCTCATTTTACAATAAAATGCATGCCCTACTCTCAACCAACATGTCATAACATAACAGCAATAATAAGTAGTTAATCTAGATAAATAAATAAATTAATTTTAAAAAAAACAAACAAAAGCAAATATTCTGCTGTTGTCAAATTCCGCAATTTTGATGTATTACAGATCACGGAGATATAATGCTCTCTGGCTCATATAATATACGAGTGTCACCTTTTGCTATCTTTATTCCTTTGAGAAGGATTTCATGCTGTTCCTGTGTTTGGGTGTGTAAATATATATGTATGTGTATGTGTGTACATTTATGTGTGTGTGTGTGTGTGTGTGTGTGTGTGTGTGTGTATGTATGTATGCATAAACATATATGTCATGTAGAAAGAACTACATTGATAATTACACTGGTATACGTATCCAATTTGTTTCATTTATATTCTTTTGTGTTGTATTTCATGATTTTGTATTATCCTGAATTTGATTAATCTGATGTAATCTCTATTGAAGAGGAAATAAAGTCAGTCAGTCAGTCAGTCAGTCAGTCATACCTAGATACGTACGTACATACATACATACATACATACATACATACATACATACATGGTACAGTCTGTATTGATCCACCGTTAAAAGAACGTTGAGCTTCATGCCAGACGTGACTTTTCCTAACTTTGAAAAAAAATGTACATCCATTATTTAAATAAGTATTATTATATACGAATCCATGAACTAATTTTGCAGCATTTACATGGATGTGTTGCATGCTTTATAAACATGATTAATTAAAATAACTAACTAAACAGGATTTCTTGTCAGTATTGTTTAAAGGGCCACCAAAAATCAACATTGCATTAGCTGGATCATAGCGTGAGTGTTCGTCGTATATTTTGCGACATTTTCCTTTGAGAAATAAATCTAGTTATTGTTCAGATAAACTATGATATAGAATCTCCTTATACTTAAAACTAATAGTATACCCAATAACGACAAGAGGAAATATTCCCCAACTTTTTTAAGTTATCGCACAATTGTTGAAAATGAAAAGAATATCCCCACTTCAAACAGATTACACAACATAATCCCCTGCCTGCTCATATTATTTTGTTTTAGCGGAACTTTCGAGCTTTCTAAATGGATACTGCTTGAGATGTATGTGATTTCCATGGAGACTTGTTCAAACATTAAATAATACGCAAGCTGGATGCTGCGCATAAATATGGATAAATACAACGTACATTAAGACAATCCAGGAAGGTTGGCTCTTGCAGTACCAAAATTGAAGCCTCGAGAACTTGTATGGTAAATGATGGATTCCCGCTTTTTTGTTGTTGCCACACATGCTTAATCATTTCCAACTAAATTCTGAACTACCTTAAAACTTTAGAATGGATAGCCGGTGGACATGAATAAGTCAGCAAAGGAAAGAAAAAAGTGAATACAGCAATAATTATCTGTTGTTCAAGCATAAGCCTTGCAGCACTGCGATCATTGATTCAGTATCTGATGCGGACATGTATATAACGTATTGCGATCACTGATTCAGTATCTGATGCGGTCATGTATATAACGTATTGCGATCATTGATTCAGTATCTGATGCGGTCATGTATATAACGTATTGCGATCATTGATTCAGTATCTGATGCGGTCATGTATATAACGTATTGCGATCGTTGATTAAGTATCTGATGCGGTCATGTATAAAAAAAATGTTGATGAAGAGCTATCGATTATTGTGTAGCTATCCAGTTTCTCGTGTCTTGCTGCTAGATAGTTGATATCTGATGCGGTCATGGATATATAAAAAAAGTTTTGATGAAGATCTATCGATTATTATGTAGCTATCCAGTTTCTCGTGTCTTTCTGATAGATCGTTGACATCTGATGCGGTCATGGATTGATTCAGTATCTGATTCGGGCATGTATACAAACGTTGGTGAAGATCCATTGTTTATTGTGTAGTTCACCCAGTTTCAAGTGTCTTTCCGCTAGACGAAAAACAAAACAGCAACAGCAACATGGAGCAAACGAACAAACAAAAAACTCGTGTTTTTTGTGCGTCTCTTAACCGTTGGATTTTGGCGGTTTTTTCCGATCACGCTTCCTTAACGAATGGATTGCACTCAAATCACATCCGGAGTCTCTTTTAAAATAATACTACCCTGGGTTTCTTGCAAAGCACCTTAGAAGACTGAAGTAATTTTAACTAGTAGATATTATATTCTAAAGATTTTCTCGTGTAAAACACACCCCTTATTCAACAGTGGCCAATCAGAACAAATATATTTTCTCGCGCTTTCCTTTAAAAGTTGCTTACATCAGCGTGTCAAGATGATACGCTTTGGTTTTAAGTAACAATTCTCTGTCTGTTTCAAATCAAACATGACACTTTCGTGTCACGGCTATCAGTACTGCTCTAAACAAACAGTTAATTGGTGAACCGGTCACATTCTATTATACCAGTACCTCTCTGTGCAGAATGTGTCTCATAAATTTAACAAATGGCTAGCTAGGCTAGAACTAATAGTTTTTTAATAGATTCGACCGAAAATTTGGCACTTCACATATGGTCTCAATCACACAGTATGGATTGATGTAATTATTTGTTGCATTTTGTTGAATTTATTTGTTTTACATCAATAGTAATAATAATAATAATAATAATAATAATAATGAGGACTTTGTATAGCGCCTATCTTTCGAAGCTCTAAGCGCTTTAAACCATCAATAGTGATATGACTACACTACAGAACAACAAATGACATAAACAATGAAATTGGAAAACATAAAAAAAACATGCTGAAAACATGTAAGATACAAAACATGATTACGTCACTAAGTTTGTCCCTACAGTCGAAACAGGTGAGTCTTAAGAGCACTCTTAAAAGGGACCACTGTGTCTTTGTGTCTAATTTCAATGGGCAATTCGTTCAACGTCGCCGGGCCCTGGTGTGCAAACGAACGTTGTCCATATGACTTTGTTTTCACCTTGGGAACAATGAGTATACTATTATCAGAAGAAGAGCGTAAGGATCTAGCTGGTGTATACACATGGGTGAGGCTGGATAGGTATGTTGGACTGGATTCTGTCATTGAAACATAGTACAGAGAACAAAGTTTGTGTTTGATTCTGTATCGAATTGATAGCCAATGTAGGGTACAGAGCTTTGGTGAGGTGTGCTCTGATCAAGGTACTCTAAAGATGATCCGTGCAGCTATGTTTTGAACGTTTTGAAGTTTCTGGAGTAAATATTGTGACGAACCGGACAGAATTGAATTACAATAGTCCAGTCTTGAAAGTACTAATGAACACACAAGTGTATTAGTGGCATCAAATGAAAGATATTTACGAATAAAACTGATGCGTCTCAATTCAAGATATGCAGCCTTGCATATGTTCATGACATGTTGGTGCAATGTGAGAGTACTGTCTAGAGTAACGCCTAGGTTCCGTACTGACTGCGAGAATTTAATGTTGGTGTTGCTGATATTTATTGTCTGATGTGAATGAATGAAAGTTGGATTAAAGTGATAGCGGCCATAAAGGTTATTTGATCACTTGTTTGAACCATCAAATTTTTATGATGGTTGGTTTCCCGTGGGGAAGGAATGGTGCCACATCACCACGGGCATTTAACGCACAAAGTGCGCTTCTTAATTTGGCCGTCATGTCATACCACTAAAAAGTGGCTATTGATATGAATGTAAGGCCCTTGGTGAGTGGGAATAGACCCAACACACACTCAACCCTATCAACCAATCAAAAGTAACGTACTAATGGTGCAATGGCACCAAATGGTGACGAGAGAAAAAATAGTTTTCTCATATCGTAATTTTTGTTGGAGTCCGGTCGATGAAAATAAGGAAAAGACCCCGGAAAGCCAGCCGTTGTCGTATATGGATGTCGTTTACGCCCCGGAACGCCCTAGCCGTACTTATTTCAAATTCAGTCCAGTTATAAAAATGGACAACCTAATACCAATATTGTGTAAGCCACCTGTGCAATTGTATCAAATAAATGAGTCGTAGAATTTTTCTTTAACATCCTAACTATACCAGTTTTCTAGTACAATAGTGTACGTATCATAAGTCCCTAACACATTTGTTTAACTAATATGTCTATGCGACATATAAAAGTGTAGTCACTGTTTGGTAAATAGATTGTTAATTTTGAGTGGTGTTCAAAATTGATCAAGTCAGATTTTTAATAGAGATTATTCAAAGAGGGTATCTCGTAACCAATTGAGAACCCTATTATTCAGACAATTGACGGCAAATATGAAAGCTTTTCAATCCTTTGCGCAGGCAGGTACCGGGGTGCAGCATGTCTCTGGCTCTGGAGTTTCTCATGTGCTGCTATTATTCCATGCTGCTGAATTATTATTTCCCAGGATGTCTTGGCTGGTTATTCAAGAGACCATACGCTATCAGGTGGTCCCTCCATTTTGGTCCCCACAGCTAGTGACGCCATTAGCATCGTGTAGAGTCCGCCATCTTGTTTCCACGTGGCATCCGTCTTTTTCCTATGTACCAAGGCTCGTAGAAATGTTACTATAGGTAGATGTAGCTTTTTTGGTAACCAGCTTTCACACACAGTGGTATTCCCGTCATAGAATCCAGGTACCTTGAAGCTCCTATGGTTGCAGTTTTTCTGCAATCCTAATGGTCTCCATTTATCTGTGGCTTCGCTGTAGTACACTGTATCCAGCTGTAGTCCGATCCTGCCTGCTCCGTGTCAGCTGCCTGAATGATGAAATGAATGATTGTCTGATTAAAGGATGTGAATGAGAAAGTCTTTGTAATGTGATCAGAATAGCCTCAGTTTTATTATCATTCAACTGCAGCTTGTTACATGTCATCCATGATTTCACATCAGAAATGCACTTCTCTACTCCATGGATGGTAGCATCAACTTCAGTTGGGTGGCTAGACTTGTATATTTGGGTGTCATCAGCATACAATTGGTGCGACACTGGGTGATGATCTATGACACTTTAGAGCGGCTGAAGATACAGAATGAAGATAACAGGTCCAAGAACATATCCCTGTGGAACACCACAACATACGTCAACTGGGCTGGAGTGTATTCCATTTCCAGATATAATTTGTGTCCTGTTGACTAAGTAGGACTTGAACCTCTGTAAGGCTATATTCTGAATGCCGAATACATGCTGGAGACGGTGAAGTAATATATCATGGTCTATTGTGTCAAATGCTGCAGATAAATCAAGGAGAGTGAAGACTGTAATCTTTCCACTATCTAAAGCAGAGAGAATGTCACTAAATACTTTCAGCAGAGTATTTTCCGTACTGTCGCAAGGGCGATATGCAGACTGTAGATTGCTAAAAAGACTGTTTGAATTCAAATGAGATACAAGTTGAGTTATAAGAACCTTTTCTAAGATTTTTTATATGAATGGGAGATTAGAAACTGGGCGGTAGTTCTTTAAATGTCACTAAATACTTTCAGAAGAGTAGTTTCCGTACTGTGGCAAGGGCGATATGCAGACTGTACATTGCTAAAAAGACTGTTTGAATTCAAATGAGATACAAGTTGAGTTAGAACAACCTTTTCTAAGATTTTTTTATATGAATGGGAGATTAGAAACTGGGTTGGTAGTTCTTTAAATCGTTATGGTCCAGTGTTGGTTTCTTCAGCAGTGGCTTTACGATGGCAGTTTTGAAAAATGATGGGAATACCCCTGATGAGAGAGAGATATTAATAACATCAGTTAGTGAAGGCAATATTGGGTCTTAGCACTCAAGCAGCAGTGATGTCGGAATTGGATCAAGTTCACAATACTTTGGTGCACTTTTCATCACGATTGTCCGTACTAAATCAATAGAAACAGGGTCAAATGCTCCTAACGGCTGTCGCTGAAATTCTGCATCATAACTGTATGGTGACGAATCAGTTGAAATTGTGCTGTCAAGCGAATCTCTAATGGTTTGTACTTTGTCATCTAAGAAATTTGCAAATTGGTCTGGTAGGTCTAGTGGAGAGAAGGTTGTTGGAAGTGGTGTACATTTGTTCCTTGAAATTAGTTTCTTAGTTATCTCGAAGAGCTCTTTGCAGCTGGAACTCTCCGTGATCTTAGTACTCTAGTGGGATGATTTGGCTAAATGGACTATGTTTGTGACGTTCTTCTTAGCGGCTTCGTAGATTTGTTTATGAATAGTGAATCTGGTGGAAAGCCAAAGCCTCTCTGCTTTTCGGCGATGTCTTTTAGCAGTGAGAAGCTGGTCCCTAACACTACTATACCATGGAGAACACTTTTTTATTGATACTCTGCATTTGGTGGCTGGCACATGTTTTCAAGTAATGAACGCAGGCATTTATCAAGTTGTTCCGCTGTTGGATGTAACAAAGTTGTTAGGTTTTCTTGGATGTCATGCATGAATTTGGTTCTATTTATCATACGGAGGTTTCTCTTAGTAACAGTCAATTAACCAGCCTACCCATAAACTTGGTCACATTTTAGACTGGTTTCTTTATAGACCTGATGATAATATTCTGCAATCCACCCTTGTATCCCACGAACTTGCATGGGATCACTCTGCATTGTATGCCATCTCGACGTATAATCATACGTGTACTACCATTTCTCTTTGAGTTAAAAAAAAACCCCAAACATAATCGTGTATTTGTGATCTTGAATGTTATATGATTCTTGAAACGTCAGAATGTCAGACAATATTTCATTGATATGTCAGTGAATTGGTAATTAGCGATTAAAGTGGTGGCTAAGACAAATTCATTGATTCGTTTGTGTAAATCTTTTCAACCGCGAATCAAATGTGTTAGCGTTAGGAACGTATGTCAACTGACATAGTTTGTAATTTATAGCAGACATCCACAAATAAATTGATGTACTATTAGATTATAAAGTGCGATTTGATGATTACCTGCATATTTTACAGGACTTTGACGAAGGGGTGCAATTTGAACGTATTAATCTGGATAATTCATTCGAACTTTTCTCCTGTCACTGTTGATGTTACGGTGAGTCCCATCGATAATATGTGACCTGTGTTTTCTCTAAGTTTTATGTCTTTTACACCTAAGAGACTTCTTCCACTGGCCTTTTTGCTTACGAGACTACTTATTTTTCCTTCATGATTATCAGCCTTGCTGATGTTCCAATTGCATAGCTTGAAAAGAAGAGCATAATGCACAACAAGATTGTATGTAAGTGCAATTTCGTACTGACACAATTATTTATAGGTATTATAATTTCAGCTAGAGCTAGGAGCAATATGATAAATTTGATTCTGTATTTATTGCCCAATAAATCATTTTCTTTTAACCTAATTGTGTTTGTTCACGCTCTGATTATTCATATCACGTCAGTCATTACTTCGAAAATCCACTTCTGTTCTAACTGGAAGGCGCTAGACTGAAGGGAAGTGGCATTAATCGTTAATAATCAGTATTATGTGGATTATGTGATAGGCTAATTATAATTATGGACAATGTATGATGTAAATTCACCAGTAGTGACAAAAGATAACTGAAACCCAAGTGAAGGCACTTTAGTTATAACAAATGTTAGTATGGTAATTCAAAGTTCTACCTGTCATAGGCAAATCACGAAAGATGATAGTCCTCTTGCCGTTGTAACCGACGCTCGCTTACCTTTGTTAGATTTTTTCAAGATTAATTAGGGTCCCGTTCTTGAGGTTCTGGTTCGAACCTGTTTCGGTGCAAACTGTAGAGCAGAAGAGGTTGGTGGCATAGTGATTAGTGTTCTGGACAAATAATAATTGGGTTGGGGTTAGAATCCTCTCCATACCAGCTCGTGTCGTCTGCTGTGTAATGTCTCTGTGAAATGTGATCAAAATCAAGATCTGACGGGCACCGACAAGAGGTCATATTCTGTTGACCTATGTAGTCATCAATTACATGTCTGCTTTCACATTTACGAACCTGATATACATTTTTTGTGAATTCAGGTTTAGTGATCACCTCGAACGCATGGGCCTAAATATAACCACATGGTCGCGAAACACACTCAACGTCATATTAAATTGAAATGGCGAGCTATCCAATAAACGTCAAACGAAATAATATTGATCTCCAGAAGTCTTTATAAGTGCTTGAATTATTACAAGAATTCCTTAGCGATCTAGAGACCCTAAAAATGTACAATATTTAAGGTTTCGTGTTATCTACAGTTTTATGGCTTCTACTACAGCATATGGAATGTGAGGTGCTTGAACCTCCGCTCAAATCATCTGGAGAGGTATGATGTCATGCGTGATGAAAGATAGAATTTTGAGGTGGATAAATTAAAAACGCAGTTACTGTTCCTTTCAATGAAAACAAAATAGCACTTATGGTTGTTCTTTCGGTGAGTAGTATTTTTCTAACGATTTGTTTGTACCATCTTTAAAAGAATATACACGCACGCAATTTATACATTAGCTAACTCGACCAGATTTCTTTTTCAGAGTGAATTTGGATTTTTTTTAAGACGATTAAACCACTACATATGTTGCTTAGTAACCAAATATATACATATTTCACTCTTTATTAAATCCTAAATGCAAGAATCAAAAGTGACACGAACATACAGAGAGAAATGATAATCCCTTGTGCCCCGTTATTCTTAAAAAGGTGTGGACAATATTATTTATCAATCAAGAACACCAAACTTTTTTTTAAAAAAAAATGCATTGTTAGAAAATATATATTTATTGTCTGCATACACGCATACAAAGTGTGTGAAGCATTTTATAATCTGATATGGTATATTCTGGTGCTATTTGCTCAACTTTCAACCTGCGGGATAATTTTGGAAAATGTCTATTAAAATAGAAGCAATAGTTTGTGAGAAAAAAAGTATGGAATCATATCACGAATCGGATGATAAATGAACAGGGTGAGAGGTTTTGAAAATATAAGTGATAACTGGGGGGAAAATGTAAAGACCAGTGTGGTGCACCTTTGAATAAAATATGATTGGACTTAAAGATGCGAAGCATGCACGCTTTTATTTTTATGTCATACAGAACACTCGTTTAACATTTAATTTGTTCAAAAAGATTAAATATAACTCGTTATTAGATCTCTCTCTCTCTCTCTCTCTCTCTCTCTCTCTCTCACACACACACACACACACACACACACACACACATATATACATATATATATATATATATATATATATATATATATATATATATATATATATATATATATATATATATATGTATGTATGTATGTATCTTGCACATCAAATAAAACATTTTGAGGTTAATTTATAGAAATGATCATACATAATCAGTAGATATAAAGCAAAACGGGGATATATTTAAAAATAATCATTATCCAGTATTTACATAAGCATAGTCTTTCTTGCATGAATATATGAGATAATATGCATCCTCTTAAAGTCTGTAGTTTTCGCCATTTATTTCTCTCAGTGTTTTGGCGTTTAATACGATAGATACACTTATACAAGTCCGTGCGACTGTAGTGTGTTTAATATTGATAATATGTTGATTGGACAAATTATATTTATAAATTTAATAGATTGAATAGTGCGGATAACTACGAACTCTTAGAGAGAAATATATTTATAGATATCCTTAACAGAAGAAAGTTTTCATATACGTAAGTAGTAATAGGGAGCACTATAGGGACAATGGAAACTCCAGTCAAAAAGTGCTTGGGGCACTATGGGGACAAGATTTATAGGGACAATGGGAAATCCAGTCAAAAACAGCTTGGGGCACTATGGGGACAAAAGGTCGTGGGGCACTATAGGGACAAGAAAAATTGAACATGGTGGGATTGTATAGGGACAATAAAAATTGAACATGGTGGGCCTGTATAGGGACAAGGGATTATTGAACATGGGAAATATGATTTGTGTTTGTATAGGGGACTGTCTAGTGACAAGGGAAAAATGGTGGCAAAGAAAGCTAATATCTTTTCGAGACCTATGAGTGGCCCTGAAAAGGGCCGTTATGTGTAATGTTAACAGTATTTTGTTAACACAGAGGACATCTCACAGATCTTCTTCTCTTCCTTAAACTTCTCCTCACCTCTGGACCGTATAGTAAGACTCTCTTCAAACAGCCTTGCCTCTCTACATAGATCCTTCTTTTCCAAAGGGTTGTATCCGTCATTCGGATAATTGTCCATGATGATTTAACATACATGGGTATGTCAGTCCGAAACAGCATGGTAGTAACAAGGGTAGAAGATTCTACGTTAGTCCACATCTTGTGATGAGAAACAGGTGAAGCGAATGCTGTGTACTGCGGTTATTTATCGGGGAAGAGCGGATCGAAACGGATTGAGTGTATCCACCAATCCAAACGTGCGTTACAAAAGTCAGTCACAGTTATCCAATCGGAAGAGAGCAGTCTGTGACGTCATCTTACCTATATTTGTGTTCAGTCAATCGATGCGACAGAGTTGTTCAATGATGTTGGACACTAAGAAGACGATGAATTGGGGTGAGTCAGGAGTAGAGACAGCAAGTCATGGGCCAGCAGTGACTACTAAAGTCATGACAAATCTACATCCAGAAGAAGTTGATTTTAACTGGGATATTGTGGATTTTTTAACATCACAAGATTTTATTCCGGAACCTTTGTTACCTTCTGCATCTTCTTATGTACACGTCGATGATTTTAAGCAGAGAGACAAAAAGAAGAATTTGAGCGATTTTTACAACAACAGAAAGTAGAAGAACAAGCTTTTATTATGCAACAGCAGGAAGAAGAAGCAAGAAGGAAACACCAGGAAGAAACAGTAGCAGCAACCGAGAAGAAAGAAGACCAAGGACAGAAAGAGAATAGTGAAAATCAAACGGTCACGACGGTACTTTTAGATATTTTAGCAGAGTTAAGGAGTCTGAAACAAATGTATCAGACTTCTTTATCACGACCGAAGAGAAAAAGACATTCTCGAGCTAAACAACCCAGTCTCTCTGTGACTACGTCTACCATACCACCGTTAGTGATTTCTACCAAATCATTGACAGGAACCACCAGTCCCGAAGTAGGCCTTGGCCGTGGCAAAGGCTTAAGACAGCTCAAGATGGTTACGTCCCGTTTCTGAGTTTGTTTTGTTTTAAACAAACAAAACACCAACGGTCCTTTTCAGGGCCACTCCAATTATTTCGAAAAGAAATACTATTTCAATTGCCTAATTCAATGAAAACTCAAAAGTCCTTTTTTATTTTTTTAAACCCATGATGTACGTGTGAGTGAATGAATGTGTGAGTGTAGGTTCTTATTCTATAAAAATCAAAACCAAGAGACACTTACGTTTTTTTCTCTCTGGTGTATTCTGGTACAAACGTTACAATTCAATATCACAACATAACATAACCCAATACCACTTTAAAAAGTTCAAAGGGTTTCTTCTTTTTCACTCTTTCTGTTTTTTCATTTTCTTTACTGTCACAGGTTTTTCTTTTTCTTCTTCCTCTTCACTTTCGTTTCGTCTTCTTTTCTTGTCTTTGTGAACGTGTCGGGTTTCTTCGTTCGGGAGGGCACCTCTTCCTCCTCCTCCTCCTGTTCAGAATTCCTTTCCTCCTCCTGCTCCTGTTTTTTCTTTGGGCAGTTTGGAGACCAATGTCCTTTCTCTTTACAATAATAACAGGTATCTTGACTTTTGTCTCTATTGGTACCTTTATTGTTTTTGTCACGATCTAGACATTCTGTAGCCCAATGTCCTTTCTTCTTACAGATATAGCAAGTATCTTGACTTTTATCTCGAAAGGAGGGAGAGTAGTCCGTAGGCTTGTCTGAAGAAAACATTCGTATGACCCCACGTAAAGCTCTGATTAGAAGTTTCACTTCTGTAGGTTCTTCCATTGTTCTGGTCAATGTGAGAGTGAAATGAATACTGAAAGGTTAGACACTAACCCTTTTTATATGCACGGATCGGACATGAATATAGAGGGGTTATGGTCTTTAAAAGGTAGTCATTTTACTTTTTGCAGACAAGATGAAAAGACCGCATCATGTTGTGGAGAAAGGAGAAAACAGTAAGAGACAGAAACGTAATGTATCGCCTAGTACAGTAGCTGAAGTCTTGGCTCAGATTCATACCAGTGATTTTGAAGATAACATGAGTGAGCCCGAATCCACACCTAAGCAATCGACATCCAAGCAAAGTGCATCACCCTTAGTAAACCCTGAAAATTACTATCACATTCGAGAGACGGAAAAGCGTTCCTCTAGAAAATTTAGAACAACGGCTTACACGTATGCTGTAAAGTTTAAAGATTTCAAGACCAATGTACATTTGGAGAATACAGAAGGGTTCATTACCGAGGTGTAGGATTCTGTATTAACTGCACTGAAACAGCAATGTCAAGCCAAAGAGGACGATCGCTTGAGACTTTCTATTCATTACGATAATTTAAAGTCTCCCGTTTGGATCGAGTTTACTAATCCATCACAATAAACACCTTCCAAAGTCATCCACAAAATTAAACATGTGCAACAATCCAACGACAAGTTTCATATCACTGACGGAAAAGACACATTGTTCATGACCCACGTGTCTCTTCCCCAGGGGACAGGACGCAAAAAAAGTGTTATTAGTGGACAGTCTTCGCTGCATGAAGCGAAGCCTCATCCGAATTAACAATTCTCAAGACTAGATGTGTTTAGTCCGTGCCATCGTCGTGGGACGAATGTATGCCAACAAGAACGAGACGATAGAATGGAAAAGAGCCTGGAGAACTATTCGAAAATTGGGTCGAGCCAAACAAAGAAGTGAAGCAGAACTCCTGTTACAGCAAGCAGGGATATCCAAAGACGCCCTTTGCGGCATTCCAGAAATGCAAAAATTGCAAAACGTCTTGGCTCCACGTTACACTTTGAAAGTACACCCTCAAGAAGTGCGTGGTCCTCTTTTGTTTCGAGGCCACGATTTCAAAGACGGAAAATACATTCACGTCTATCATCACGATGGTCATTATGATACCATTACCAGTATCACTGGATTTCTGGGATACAGTTACTACTGTGAAAAATGTGACTATGGTTATAACAATCGAGAACAGCACAAGCATTGTGGATCAAAATGTGAGGGATGATTGTCCTCTCAACCATGTCTGGACAAAGGCCAAGTACGAGTGCATTGCCCTTTTTGTCAGCGCACTTTTGTCAGTCTTACCTGTTACCAACAACATTTGAAGATGCAAGGTTCACAGCAGAAAAGTACTTGTCAGCTTTTGAGATTGTGCCCTACTTGTGGACAAGGCATACGTACCAATAGTGTTAAGTTACACGTTTGTCGAGGGAAGCAACGATGTCACATTTGTCACCAAATCGTGGATTTGGAGCACGAATGCTTCATTCAAAAATATCAACCCCAAACAGAAGATACCCAGAAGAATGGGAATTTCATCTTTTTTTATTTCGAATGCATGATAGAAACTGGTATTCACATTCCTAATTTCTGCGTGGCTCGCCGTGCGTGCGAGCAGTGTATCCAAGAACCTATCTTTAGTCATTGCCCTCACTGCAGCAAGATTCCTGGAGGACGTGAAAAAATCTTTCGAGGGTAAAACACGCTAGCCGATTTTGCCCAAAGGATCCTAAATCCCACTGACGAAACGTGGAGTCCGGAAGACATTGAACGTTACGGCGATTGTCCTCGCCATGCCACGGTCATGGCTCACAATTTCTCGGGATACGATGGGCAATTTCTGCTCAGATACTATGCGGAACAAAGTACCGAACGACCTCAAGTCACTTTGAACGGAGCCAAAATCATTTCTATGCAAGTAGGACAAGTACAATTTAAAGATTCAATGTGTTACTTGGCCGGCAAGACCTTTGAGTCGCATGCCTAAAACGTTTGGAATGACAGAAATTGTCAAAGGTTATTTTCCACATTTTTTCAGTACCGAAGCCAATCAACATGCCGTTCTACCCCATTTGCCTGAGGCTGACGACTACGACCCCGACAACATGCGCACCGAACAATTAGAAGCTTTCCATGCTTGGTACCAGACTCACGCCTCGGACCCTTTGACTTTCAAGAAGAAATGTTAAAGTACTGTCGATCTGACGTGGACATTTTACGACGTTGCTGTGGAAAATTTCGAGAATTGTTCATGGAGTATTGAGGGATCGATCCTTTGAAAGAAGCTTGTACCATTGCCAAAGCATGTTCCTTAGAGTACCGAAAACGCTTTATGCCTGAAAATACTCTAGCTGTCATCAGTCCTCAAACGACAAATTTTGTCAAACGTCAATACTCGGTCAGAGCCGTACGCTGGCTCCATTATTTTTGCGACAAGGAAGACAAATGGATCCAACACGCTCGCAACGGAGGAGGCGAAAAGACCATCGGAACGTATTCGGTAGATGGCTGGGACTTAGAAAACCCTCAGATCGTGTACGAGTTTAACGGATGCTTATTTCACGGATGTCCCATGTGCTACCCTCGACGAGACACCAAAATCAGTTTTTACAACGGACTATAGAAGACTTGTACCAGACCACGTGTCAGCGACGTTTGAAGTTAGAACAGCAAGGATACCAGGTAGTGGAAATGTTGGAACACGAGTACGATCAGCATTTGAAAACCGATTCCGAGTTTAAACGCATCGCAGAAAGTTACAAGTTGGTGGACCCCCTGAACCCCCGTAATAGTTTTTACGGAGGACGAACGAATGCCACCTGTTTGCTGTACCAAGCGGACGAAGAGAAAGGAGAAGAAATCAAATACTTGGACGTGTGTTCGCTGTATCTTTACGTGTGCAAATATTGTCACTTTTCCGTAGAACTCCCAGAATTGATGACAGAACACATTGACTTGGACCACATACGTCAGTACGAAGGATTGATCAAGTGCAAAGTCTTGCCTCCCACAGACTTGTACCATCCCGTTTTACCTCACCATTGCCAAGGAAAACTGATGTTTCCTTTGAGTCCGACATGTGCCTAAATGTGCATCCAAGATCAACCTTGTCAGCACAGCCAGGAAGAACGCGCCTTGACAGGAACGTGGGTGAGCGTGGAATTGTTTAAAGCTCTGGACCTGGGATACCAACTGTTAGAAGTGTACGAAATTTACCACTTTCCCAAGACACAACAATACCGCAAGGGCGACGAGACACATAAAGGTATTTTTGCAGACTACGTGGATGCCTTTTTAAAACTAAAACAAGAAGCTAGTGGCTACCCGTCCTGGTGTCACACTCCCGAAGACCAAAAGATATTCAAAGAAAAATATCGGGAGCAGGAAGGCATCACTTTAGACCATATCGAGAAAAACGAAGGAAGGCGATCGTTTGCCAAAGTGATGCTCGATTGCTTGTGGGGTAAAATGGCACAACGACCGTCTTTACCCAAGACGGAGTATTTGTCCGAACCGTCTCGCTACTTCCAGATGATTCACGACCAAACCAAAGTCATGAAACACGTGGAGGTCATTCGTGAGGACTTGATCTTAGTCAATTACGAAGAAGAACTAGACTTTTTAGAAGCCGACAAATTTGGAAATGTCATCATTGCGGTTTACGTGACAGCCCACGCTCGCTTAAAATTGTACGAGGTGTTAGAACTGTTAGGAGATCGTGTGTTGTATTTTGATACGGACAATTGCATCTACATTCACCGACCGAACTAGTGTAACCCTGTCATTGAAGGAGACCGTTTAGGAGCCTGTAGCGACGAACATCCCGACGACAAGATTCTATGTTTTGCAAGTGGCGGTCCTAAAAATTACGGCTACATATACCGAGACCCACAAGAAGAAATGCATACCGAATGTAAAGTGAAAGGATTGACTCTCAATTATCGCACCAGCCGAGTGGTGAACTTTGACGTACTTCAAGAAGCCTTACAGTCGGGACAGGATGAAACGTTTAAAGTGACCACCCACGAACCGCACAAGATTGTCCGTTTACCCACACACCAAATGGTTAGCCGACCTTTGGAAAAAGTCTATCAAATCGTGTTCCAAATAAGAGTACGACTTCCCAATCACTTCACTCTACCGTACGGTCACGTCGAAATTGGGCAGCATATAAAAAGGGACATTGTCCAAGACCAATAGTTCATTTGTCACTACAACGACCAAGCGAAAGAAGATGAATCTATTTAAACAGGCATCATTCAAGTTTGTGGATTGTAAAACAAATGTACCTTTCCCGAGTGTGAAAAGTACTGGATGGATAAGACCCATGCATTGCAACGGAAGTTGTCCGGAAGGAAACTGTAAGTGTCCTTGCGGTTACCATTGTAATTGTGTTACAGAGTGCGATGTTATACCTTACGATTGTAGTGATGCCAGACGCTGTGACCTCAGCGATTCAGCAGGATATCGTGGGAACATTGCTATGACTACTACCCTTATATCTACCATGGAAAATGATGCTGTGCGTGTCAAACCTGAGGGATGCGAAAGCGGTGCCACACGTTATCGTGGACTCCTAGGAATTTCACCGTACTTGCATCGAACGGAAGTGAGGAGAGTCGAATATTCGTTCCCGACGAGTTTGCCTGAATATTGTCACTTTAAAAGTCGATTCCAAACCTTCAAAGATAAATGACCAAAATATCTGCCTGGACCAACTCCTGAAGAATTAGCCAGAGCCGGTTTTTTCTACTTGGGCGAAGGGGATAAAGTCAAATGTTTCAGTTGTGGTGTATCCATTTACGAGTGGGAACAGAAAGATTCCGCTTACCTGGAACATGCTCGATGGTCTCCGAATTGTCAATACCTACCTTTAGTGGGACCTAGTGATTGGAAGTGACACTACTGCTCCATGTCGTTTAACAAACCTAGACCAGTATATAATCCCTCTTTAAAACATAATATTCAAGGATTACCACACGAATTGCAAGAGAAGATCTACAAGGACGTTTGGGAGGGTCTTGCTAAAGAAAAATCTCAATGGTTGACTGTAGAACTTTTGTGTCGTGAAATTCACAAGAGGAAAGTGACAAAAATTAACCAACGTGTTAGATTTCTCTGGACCAAGGGTATTTTTTCCCACTGTTTCGAATTTGGTACGTTTACATCTGAAGATGTTTTGATCCTTCTTAACCGTTACCCTGAATGGCAGTGGGACGAAATTACACGTTATATTAATCACTTTTGCTTTTGGAGGAGATTTGATTCTGTGCAGAATATACACTGATGGTTTTCGACCTAAAAAAGTATAAAAGAGAACGACCATGCCACAACCTTTATCACTGGTGATCAAACAGATTCTGTGGAAGGATATCAATGAGAAGATTCACACGGTGAAGGATTACGAATACTTATTGCAAGAACTGTACCCCATGAATGGGGGTCGACGTGTAGTGTGTGTTTTAGTGACTTGTTTTCTGGAATTTCGTTTACCTGTCGATTCCTTGTGGGCACTTTACGATCACTACCTACCAAAAAAGACAGTATGTTGACTCCTTTAAATGTCCACGAGAGAGTCATTCTGTTAAAAGCCTTACGCTTTCATCTGGATACGTCCAGGAAAAAAAGATTCGTCAACTTTTACGTACGGAAGTGGTGTATGAAGATGTGTGTGTACCTTGTGATTTACACCCTCATTGGACAGATGTACGTGACTGGAAAAGTTGGGATTTTGAGGCTTGGACAAACGAAGCATCCCATTATGCCCAAGCGTTGTGTTCGTAAAATACATCGTCGAGTGAAAAAAGTCACTTTTAAACCTGTGTTAGTGACACTACCAGAAGAAGAAGAAAAAAACATCTGTCACCGAGGACAATCCCTCTGTTCAAGACAGAACTGTCATGGACATTCCCCCACAAAGACCCTTCCGAGAAGACACCTATGTGACTGTACCCCATGTAGAGACTATAAGAACATTACACACTACCTCTAGGACACCTTCGTTACCCAAACAATGTTGTACAGTGACTTGTTTATATGCCACTTTGATCGTTTCCATGTGTATTTTATCCCTGTATTTATTCATTTGGCTTTTATGTATTTTTGTCTTTCGTATTGTTCTTATTTAAACATGCATTGAAATAAACGTGTCTTGAAAAAAAGTATAAAAACCTCTTGTCTTGTCTGTTTTTGTGTCAATAGTGTCATACCCTACACGACTATGGCTAACTCTGCTATTTCTACTACTCCTTCCTCCTCCACATTCAAAGTCATTGACGAACACTTAGATCATGCTAGTTGGGAAGCTTTGTATCTTCATCATCCTTTTAACATGTTAATTGCTGGACCGAGCGGTTCAGGCAAAACCGAATTTGTCAAACATTTGATCGAACATACACATCATTTGATCGATCGTCCACCTCAACGCATCGTGTGGTGTTACAAAGAGTGGCAATCGGCATACAGTCTCTTGCAAGAAAGTCAAGGTGATTCCATTGTGTTTGTAGAAGGTATTCCTAGAGAAGACGAGGGGATCGTGTCTGACCCTAGTCAAACTCATTGGGTTATTTTTGAAGACATGTTAGGAGAAGACGAAGAAGAAATTAAACTGTGGTTTACGAGTAAAGGGCATCATCGTAATGCCAGTGTCATTTACATTACACAAAATTTATTTCAACAAAGTAAAGCCCATCGTACCATTAGTCTCAATGCTCATTACGTGGTCTTGTTTAAAAGTCCTCGAGATAAATCACAAGTGCAAGTCTTAGCCAAACAGTTAGGAACACCTTGGCTGACTCATGCGTACGATGATGCCACTCAATCGCCACACGCCTATTTACTCATGGATTTAAAACCCACCCACCCACCCCCGATTATTTGCGATTTCGTACCGATTTCTTTTACAACTGGTTTCAAGACGGAGGACCTGTCGTGTACACGTCCTCGTCGTCGACATAACCATATGAACCACCAAAAAAAATCTATAAAAACCTTGGTCACTTTGACCTTGTCTCATACATCGTCAACATGACGTCCCTTCAGTCTCATCTTCCCATCAAATTGATTCGTGCCTTGTACGGCATCAGTCGCGAAAAAAATCTACAAATACGTGCTCACGTCTTAGAAACCAGTCTCAAAGAAGTCTTACGATGGTTTACGGTGACAGCACGTTAAATACTGCAAGGCATCATTCACATTCCACATCAAACCAAACGCTTTTTTTACAGAAACAAAGTAGCCTTGACGCAACTGGCCGATCCTCGCATCGACACTCAAACCGAAAAGCAAATCATATTGAAACATGGAGGTAGTGGTTCTCTAGGAGGTGTCATCATTCGTTCCCTTTTAAAATAGGATCCCAATACTCCCAAGAAAAAAAAAGCCAAAAGAACCCTAAGAAAGAGGACAATGGTGCCAAGACCAAAATACAGAAAAAGAAAAGTCCACAGAAAAAAGCGGTCACCCGCAAAAAAGGCACTTCGGCCAAGACGCAACCTTACCTTCGTCAACCACGACCTGTAAGAGAAGATATACAAGGACGTTTGGCAGGGACTGCGTTTCCAGTAGCCTCAGGTGCTTCCACTTCTCCGTTGCGGGTGATGCCAGCCAAATCCAATTTGACACCCGTTTTTCCTAATTTGATGAAATATTGGAAATCTGCGTCTCCCAAAACGTCTCCTCCACCGGTGACACCCTCGTCAACATTAGCAGCAGTAGCAGCTGCTCACAAAGTACCTGCCCCCAAAGTCAAAGTCCAAGAAAGATCTGGTGTGTTAAAGAATTTACTAGATTTGTCCAAACAAGAATTGTCCCGATTGAGTCCATTGCGAAATCCTTCACGACGTGTGGTACCTACCATGAAGTTGATACGACGGAAAGATAATCAGTGGCGTCGCATTCCAGTATACAAATGACTTGAAAACAACGACGGGAATCAGTATTTTATGTGCTGCTGCTGAACACTCAAGGATGCCTCCTCAAAAACGTGCACACCACAACCCACGTCGTTCTGCTGTCCAAAAAGGAAAAAGGAAAAAGACAATCTCATCATCCCACAAAAGGCTTAAAAACCAACCATCATCCCTCAAAAGACGCAGTCGTTCAAAGAAAAGGAGAAGTTACCATAGGGGTTTGGGGATTGAACGATTTTATTTTTTGACTCCTATACTAGGACCTTTAATCAATAGGGTCGCAGAAATGAAGATGAGAAAAAAAAATAAGATAAAAAAAGTCGTCTCAGGCCATAGTCTTCTGTGTATTTAATTTTTTGTGTGTGATCCTTAACACATAGAGATGTCAACTCAAAAATGTGCACACCACAACCCTCGTCGTTCTTCTGTTCAAAAACGAAAAGGTAAAAGACAGACATGCCATACCAAAAAAGTCTTTGCCAAACATCGACGTCATCCCCTAAAAAAACGTAGGCCTTTAAAGAAAAAGAGGAGCCACCAAAGAGGAGGATCCTTTGGTGATTTTGGGAAACACATCGTTACCTTTTTGACGAAGCGCTAGTTCCAAAAAAAGATATAAGGGTGTGTGTTCCAAGTCATTGACGTCAGTGGCATTGTGGAACGAACAAGCAATGATGTCATTTCGCAGAAAACATTCTTCTTCATCCCACAAAGGAAAGAAAAGGAAAGGACTACCTCCTCGTCTAGTCAAACATGGAGACCTGTTGTCTGTCCTGTCCAAAGCCTCTCCACCCATATGAAAACAAATCATTAAAACAGCCTCCAAAGATGTCATCAATACCGTGTGCGAATGTTGTTTGAATGTCTTGAAAGGTACGATACCTTTGTCTCCACACCAGAAAAAAATGCTTAGCCAAACATCGACACGTTCTTCGTCAAATGGTTCAAAAGAAAATGTTGGGAGGATTAGCGAAATCCGGCATCCTATCCAGCATAATACCAGTTTTTTTTACAAGGGATGACACACGGGATTCCCAAGGGATGTCCCAAGGTATGGGTAGCAATATGTATGATCCTTCCAGAAGATAAAAGGGACCCATGGAGCACCACGATCTCAGACGTAGCCTTTGGAAGCTCATGGATGGACGAAAACTGACTTTTGTTCCTTACAAACGATGGATGGAATACCATCGTTGGCAAGAACAACGTACCCCCCATTTACCACCCAATCCTGATTAAACCGAGATGTCCCAATTACAACACGAATTGCAATCCTTGATTCATCGCCACGATTTGTCCGAAACCGAAAAATCGCAAAAGTACGGTCAACTTTTGCAACGACTACAGCTCTTTCATCGAAAAGCTGTGGAACAAACAGCTCTACCCACTCTGTCCGATTTGAAGGCTCTAATGAATAGTGAGTCACCCTCACCATCCACAGCGGCTAAGACAGACGTCACCCCACCATTACCCAAGGAAGAAGAACCCCATGATCTCTTTCAAACACCCACTGCCACTCCCATTCCGAGTAAGATTGCCGCTTCCTTATTGACCCCTTCCCCGACTACCCAACGAGAAGAACTCAAAACTTGGGTTAAAAAGATGATGGCCACTCCTCCTTCGACAGATGTGAAAAAGAAAGAAAGGAAACCAGAAATTAGAAAAGAAAAGAAGACCAAAGAAGCTATCCCATTACCTCCGCCACCACCACCAGTACCCTCGACGTCGACTCCTGTGGCACATCGGACACGTAAAACCGTTTCCAAACAACCCCCATTTCGTCCCACCCAAAGCAATATCCTCGAAGAGTGGGTCACTTATTAAGAAAACCATGAAAAAGGTATTAGCCAGCATTTACTACGATCCAGCTCATCCTGCAGGTTACGAAGGCATTCAGAAATTGTATCGTGCTGCAAAAACTCGCCTGAAAAGCTCCGTTTACCTGCAGTACAACGATGGTTACAAGAACAAGCAACGTACACTTTACACAAACCCATTCGACGAAAATTTCACAGAAGTCGCACTTAAGTGGAAGGCATCGATCATCAATGGCAAGCCGATTTAGCCGATGTCTCTCATTTAGGCACCTACAATCGTGGCTACAAATATTTGTTTTGTGTCATCGACGTCTTTTCTAAATTTGCCTGGGTCGTACCATTGACATCCAAATTGAGCGGAGAGTTAGTACGAGCTTTGCAACTGGTGTTGAAACAAAGTGGTCGTCACCCTCTTCGATGGCAAACCGACAAAGGCACCGAATTTCTGAACCAAACTTTCCAACGAGAATTAAAGAAACGTGACATTCATTTTTATCACCGCCGAAAATCCTGGAACCATAGCTGGTATCGTGGAACGTTTTCAACTTACCTTGAAAGAGCGTATGTGGAAATAGTTTACGCATCAACACACTCTCAAGTACATCGACGTCTTACCGCACTTAGTTCAAGCCTACAACCAATCTTACCATAGAAGTATTGGACGTGCCCCACAAGATGTGACACCCGACAACGAAGTGACTGTTTTTGAGCGTCTGTTTGGTACGTCCCGGACGATGGCTGTCCCCAAGAAAGGTGGAGAAGTGTTAACCCCGGGAGATTGGGTACGCATTGGTAAAACCAAACGCACTTTCGACAAAGGTCACTTACCCAACTGGACCACCGAATTGTTTCGTGTTACTGGACGAGTGCGTGATCGTCATCCTGCCGTCTATAAATTGGAAGACATGAACGGAGAAGTATTAAAAGGAACGTTTTACTTGCCTGAGTTACAACGTGTCGCCAAAAAAGAAGACGACGTGTACGACATTGAAAGCATTCTCGAACGAAGAACCCGTAAAGTAGGAAAACGTCGTGTCAAAGAAGTCAAAGTACGTTGGAAAGGATATCCTCCTAATTTTGATTCTTGGATTGACGCTTCGCAAGTCATCGACTATAAAAAGAAGTGACCATCATGCCCTTCAATACAGCTTCAGCAACCACAGTGACTACTCCTTCACCCACGTCATCTCTGCAAGATTTACAAAAGCAACCCTTGTGGGCGTGGTGTGGAGAACGTGTCCCTAAAACGCAAATCGTCTTTTTCTGTCAAATCTTTGCGGTGTATTGTGTCATTGGTGCAGCCGATGCTAATCTGAGTTTGCAACAAGGAGACAAACAATTGTGGACTATTTTACTCAGCAGTTGCATCGGTTATCTTCTTCCCAATCCTTCCCTGAAATACTCTTACAACGGGAACAACAGTAACAATGTTGGGAGTCTTGCATCCAACGTTAGTCATTCTTCTGACAGTCATCCTTCCAATCACAATCCTCTTTTAGACACTCCTTTAAACTCGAGTGACTCCTCAGACAGAATAACATTGGAATTATGAACAACACTATTAACCAATTTTACTTAACGTTACCCAGTGACAGTTCCATGGAGGTGTTTCCTAAGAACACGTTGTGCTGTTACACGGCTAAATTACCTCAAGCCATGCATTTGGATAAAGATGCTCATTGGGAAGTGGCTTTAGTGGAAATGATACACCCGACACAAATCAAAAACATCGTCGAAAGTCAAAACACTTTTACAGTAGAAGTGTTTGACAAGCAATTGCAAAAAGCCTTAGACGCACGAGGTCACACTACCCCACCGAACCCCAAGACTAATCGGTCCACCTATGTGTTCACCATTCCTGCAGGTTATTATTTTAGTGGTCAACATTTAGTGACTACACTTGCTACCAGGTTCAATGTTGTGTTTGGTAAAGCTCTGGATCAAGTCAAACAAAGTGTTACCTTTGAGTACCATAAAGTGGCTCGTCGCCTCATGATGAATATTTCAAAGGATAAAATGATAGCCATTACCTTTTGTTATGAATTGCATGATATTTTAGGCGGAGACACAAAGAATGTGGTCAAGAAAAATGAAATACCAGGCATGACCAATAACATGGATTTTGCAAAATATTTTCGATCCCCTGTAGAAATGAACCAAGGTCTCAACTTGATGTTTGTGTACTCCGATGTGGTGGAGTACAACGTGGTAGGACACACCTCTGTACCGTTACTGCGTGTCATTCCTTTCAAAGTGGATTCTACCGTCGCCGCTGACGAGGAAGGTGGAAATACCTATCACGTTCACCGCGAATTTGTACATCCTCATTATTTACCCGTCAGTAAGACGTATTTCGACAGTGTCAACATTAGTATAAAAGGAGAACTAGGACAAAATATTCTATTTACCAAAGGGAAAGTCACAGTGAAACTCCATTTTCAAAAACAATTCTCGAACAACTGAAAAAGTGATGTATCCTGTGTACCAAGGAGTCACTCAACAACGAGGACATGGTTTAGGAGATATGTTTAAATCAGCCTTTCGTTCCGTGGTCCCTGTTTTAAAACCGATGGTGACACGAGGATTGCACGCCTTAAAAGATGCCGCATTGACTCACGGCAAAGATTTTCTTCAAAATGTTCTCACTGACAAACAATACCCCAAAGAAGCTTTTTTTGAGAGCAGGCAAAAAATGTCTTGCTTCAAACGGGTAAAGAGATTTTGGGTCGACGAGAAAGTCCTATAAATGCCCTGAACGGTACCGAGTCTGGCATTCCTGCTTCCCCGACGACACAGCAAAGGACAAGGTAGAAAGCGACGACGAAGACACCATTTCAAAAGTCTCCGTACCTCTAAAGTTAGAAAGACGAAGAAAAAAAGAACCGCTCGAGACTTAGACATTTTTGATTATTAAAAGTAAAAGAACATAGAGACTAAGAGAAAAAATGATGCACCAAGAATCTCGTGCCTGTTCCATGTCGGAACTAGATCTCTTTGCCATGCCACCCACGATGATGACCATGCAAGAATCCCAATGGGTTGAATTTCATCCCGTCTCCTCTTTGACGGATTCAGCTCCCATCGAGTTTGAAATCAAAAGACAACCCGAAGATTACATCGATCTCAACAAAAGTTACTTGTATTTGAAAGTGAAAGTGATTAAATCGACGGACAACACCAATCCAGCAGTCGATGCCCGAGTAGCTCCCGTCAACAATTTCATGCATTCCTTGTTCAGCGAAGTGGATTTGTACATGAATAACAAACTGGTCAGCAGTAGCTTGGATATTTACCCTTACCGAGCGTACCTTGAAAATCTCTTGACGTACGAAAAAGAAGCCAAGAACTCTCATTTAGATGCTTGCGTGGTATGGGAACCTGACACCGCAGGTGCAAATACGTTTAACAGCACAGTCCTGGTCGCAGACGAAAACAATCCTCTCAACGAGGGTTTTGTCGAGCGTCAAAAGAAAATTCTGCAAGGACGTAGTTTAGAACTGTTCGATCGTTTGCATTTGGACATGTGGTTTCAAGAAAAGTATTTGCTGAACGGAGTAGATATTCGCTTGAGACTGAATCGTAGCAGTGCTGCTTGCCATTTGATGGCTCATGCCAGCGACTACAAAACCATGATCCAAGAATCCAGGTTATACGTGCGTCGTGTGGAAGTGTTACCTAAAGTGGGAAATGATATCTGTCACACTTTGAGCAGAACGACATCCAAGTATCCGATACGACGCGTGGAAGTCAAAACTTTCACCATTGCCGCTGGACTCCGATCTAAGATCGAAGATCATCTGTTCCAAGGACAGTTACCCAAACGTTTATTCATTGGTATCGTCGACAATGCAGCCCTCAACGGTGACCACACTAAAAATCCTTTCCAATTTAAGCACTGCGGGGTAACCAAAATCGAAGTCAGTCGCGATGGCAAAACTTTGTGTACCCGACCCTTCGAACCCAATTTTGCCCAGAAGAATTACTTGAGGTCGTACTTGTCACTGTACGAAGCCACAGGACAGTTAGGAACCAAAACCAGTCACGGTATTTCCTACGACGATTATGCAGGAGGTTACACGTTGTGGGCTTTTGATTTCACTCCAGGCCAAGGCAGTGACGAGGGACATTTCCACCCTATAAAATCTGGACAACTGCGTGTGGAACTTCAGTTTTCAGCAGGTCTTACCGACACGGTAAATGTCATTCTGTATGCCGAATTCGATAATACCATAGAAATCAACAGTTTGAGAGAAGTCATTCTAGACTATTAGACACTATGGAAAACTCTTGTCCCTCTTTGAATAGTGGAGAATCCATGGAAATGGAATGGGAGGTTACAGAGAAAGCAGACCCTCAAGACCAAAAAGAAGAAGTAGTGATCATGCAGTCCAGATGGCCAGAACAGGAACAACTGTTAGTCGCCTGTTTTGCACAACACTTGGAGAATACAATGAGGGACATGATTAAGAAAGATTGTTATGGATGTCAAATCGATCATCCCAGTCAAATTCAACACGATAAATGTATGATGATGAGTCAAGAAGAAAAATTGGACGATTATCTGAACGAAGCTTGGAGTCTCATCTCAGAAGAAGCCGTGTTACTTCAGTGGTATAAAGACGTGTGTGCTCATTCCTCTCCTCCATTGTGTGCTCGAGAAATTGATCACATCGAAGCTCTCTTGGCCAAGAGTAAGGAGACGAAGCAAACCAACATTTACTTGACATAACTTTTCAAGCTAAAAGTCTGGATTGAATTGATGACTTATCATCATCTGTGAAGAAAGAAAAAAAACAAGGCTACACAAGAAACAAATGGATACCTGGGAACTTTATTATCTTTTGAACCGTAGTTCGTACACTGCTTCTTGGAATCCTGTCGTGTGTGCTAAAGATGAACTACCTCATCGCAAACCTCAAGAGAATCAAGCTTATGTCATCAACACAGATGACAGTCATCTTCCAGGAACTCACTGTGTAGTTGTCTACTTTCCTCAAGAGGGTTGTGTGGAATATTTTGATTCGTATGGATTACCCCCTTTCGAAGATGATATCATTGACTTTATGAGAAGAAATGCCCAGACGACACGATTCAAAAATGTGAAATTACAAGGCACAGATTCTATGGTGTGTGGACAATATTGTGTCTATTATCTACATCATCGCAGTTATGGATATTCTTTAGAACATTTAGTGACTTATTTTGATCGTCATTCATCTCGTAACGATGACAAAGTAGATCGATGGTTTTGTGACCATTATGGCTATCTGTTGTCTTTAGCTAGGAAACGTAGTGTACATCAATGGCCCAATGACTTCCAACAGTAGAAATCTCAATTTAATTCACAACGTTGTCAACCATGTCAAAGATAATGTATTAGTGTTATTGAAGAAAAAATGTTTGATGGATATGATGGATATGTAAAAATCTATACTGACGGCTCAAAATCTAAAGAACTACATAGAACGGCTGCAGCGGTAGTGATCCCAGAACATCAGATCACATTTACGACAAGACTACCGGATGACTGTTCCATATATACCGCGTAATTCTGGGCCATCAACCGAGCCCTAAAATGGATAGTAACACAAAATCAAAAACAATACGTAATCATAACAGACTCACTTAGTGTACTTGAAAGTATTGAGACAGGTAATTCCAAAAGTAGACAAAATCTTCTAGAGGACACTATGCTGACCATCAGGGAAGCAGACAAATCAACCAAACCATACACTTCTTGTGGGTGCCATCTCACATCAATTTGCTTGGAAATTATAAAGCAGACAAAGCAGCAAAAAGCAGTCTGATGAAAGACCAAATTGAACCCGTACAGTACAACACTCAGGAACTATATATATAAGTCAGGGACAGAATTAATAATAAATGGCAACAACAATGGGAAAACTCCACAAAGGGTAGACATCTATACCAACTACAAAAAGAGGTCACTAGAACCCAACGTTTACCAAAAAGCCTTGCAGCCATTGATATTAAAATAATCAACAGAATCAGAACAGGTAAAACACTACTAAATGGCAGCTTTATGAAACATATAAGTACAGGACCCACGCCGGATAAATGTCCACACTGTCCAGAAACTGAAACATTGGAACATGTATTCAACATATGTCACAAATACCATCGACAACGTACCGTCTTCCAACTACAACAAAGAAAACTTGACTCAGTTACATCATTCCCCCAAATTCTAGATAAAAGGTATAACAAAAACGTAAATGCTACCTATATAAATATACTTAATTACCTAAAATCAATAGACATAAAACACAAAATATAAATAGCAAAAACCTTAATTCATATTTAAAAAAAAGTCTGTCCATCCATTGTTTGACTCATCCTCCTACGAAGATGTCCTCAAGACTAGCTAAGCTGAACGAAGCTTACGTCACTCTGCATCGTATCAGACACAATCTGATGCCAAAACCTGAAGAGATAGAGAATGTTAGAATGCTACAAGTAACGGAAGACCTCATAGAAGAACTCTTCAGAGAGGAAATTCAAAAAG
This sequence comes from Unio delphinus, assembly GCA_029339505.1. Taxonomy (NCBI): domain Eukaryota; kingdom Metazoa; phylum Mollusca; class Bivalvia; order Unionida; family Unionidae; genus Unio; species Unio delphinus. Next base: position 7,417,119 of record JAQISU010000057.1, on the reverse strand, counting down.
ACAAAGAAGAATGGACTGATTAGTATAGACTTCAGAAGCAGCAGAGAGAGCAGAGAGAACAGCAGCAGCAACAGCAACAACAGCAGCAGGAACCAAACAGAAGTTTTGTCGACTGCCGTGTGGACACGAAAGAGTTCTCTTTCTCTTTCCGAAGAAGTAGACCCTATCCTGTTGCCAGACGAGGACGCAATCTTAGACGATAAAAGATTGTCTTCCTTCCTCGTACACACACACAAAAAAACAGCCCTTTTTAGGGCTACCCAATATTCTCGAAAAGAATTAATCATTCAATTTGCTAATAGTATGTGATGAAGTTAGAAAAAATTAGAAGTGAGTCTATAATCACTGTCTCTTTTTACTTTTGTTTGAAGTACGTCTTCAAACAAAAAAGAACAAAAAGAAGAAAGAGGACTTTGATCTACTCAATCAGAGATGGATCAGAGTTCAGGAAAAGTTTAGAGCTATGGGACATCAAAACTGGATTCCCGAGGACGGAAAGAAGAAGAAGAAGAAGAAGAAGAAGAAGAAGAAGAAGAAGAAGAAGAAGAAGAAGAAGAAGAAGAAGAAGAAAACGGGAATCATTGGAAAAATAAAAAGGTGGTGGAACAGCAGAAAATAAAAGAAGAAGTATCCAAAGGCCCTTTTCAGGGCCACTCATAGGTCTTGAAAAGATATTAGCTTTCTTTGCCACCATTTTTCCCTTGTCACTAGACAGTCCCTTATACAAATACAAATCATATTGCCCATGTTCAATAATACCTTGTCCATATACAGGCCCACCATGTTCAATTTTCCTTGTCCCTATAGTGCCCCACGACCTTTTGTCCCCATAGTGCCCCAAGCTGTTTTTTACTGGATTTCACATTGTCCCTATAAATCTTGTCCCCATAGTGCCCCAAGCACTTTTTGACTGGATTTTATATTGTCCCTATAGTGCCCCCTATTACTACTTACGAATGTATTCCGTCGTATAATGAAATTTATGCCGGTTGTCGACGTAGTTTCGAAACTGTTTTGTTGTGAAAGCATCAAAATGTCATTTTTCACGTTCGTTACCAATTTTTACTTCATTTTCTAAAAAAATGTTGTAGCTGTATTCTTAACAGACTTTGTAATGTTTCTCTCTCATTGCATAAAAGGGAAACAAGAAACGAAAAATTAGACATAATTATATTAGAATAAAGAAGCATATGAGCAAAGTACACTTGGCTCAGTAGAGATAGAGCGAAGTCTCGTTTGAAGATCATTTAGTGTTATTCAACTGAAGGAAAAAGAAGAAAAAAATATTTATCATCATATATTCACAGTATTATTAAAAGCTTGTTTCGTCCAAAATCCACAAGTAACACGTTTCGTACATTACAATACAACTACAAAGCATCGTCGATATTTGTAGGCGATGTCCATCCATTTAATTCCAATTAGAGAGTACATATATTAAATGCATCTCTGTTAGATGGATATTCATCTCGTACTGTACATTCTTCTCGACAGATTTCTATTTGGTCTTCGTCCACTGAGTGGAGGTAGCTCCAGGTTCCATAAATCATTGGTACTTTGTACATCACAGCATGTCGGCAATTTAAGAAATTTTGGTGTTTAGTCGGTCTTACACCATGCACATTCCAGACCTGGACAATGCTATCGGCGTCATTCTGCAACGAAATCGGTTTTTAACTGGCATTTCGCTAGCAGAAAAATACCAACTCCCATTTTAAGAAGAAAATAAAAAAAAAACACCATTTAATACATCATAATTTATCTGGTTTGATATTTATTTTAAAATATCCTTCTTCTTGACATTAATTTAAAAAGTATGATGTGTATGCATCTCTCTCTCTCTCTCTCTCTCTCTCTCTCTCTCTCTCTCTCTCTCTCTCTCTCTCTCTCTCTCTCTCTCTGCTTGCCTTTTCAACTTCCCTGAATGGTTGCCTCAATGACTCGTCTAAAACCTTTACAACGTTTCTATTAATTTTACCGCTTTTATCATGACTATACCCGAAGAAAAACAGTAAAGCCTATTCAAAATTATCTTTATAATATTTCCTGGTTTGAGACTCTCTGATAGGTAGATCATAAATTAAAGCATCTTTCTTAATTATAAATTAAAATAAAAAGGAAAGACGATACACATTTTCTGTTTTTGATCACCATTTTCTGACCGTATACTACACAAGTATCATCATTTTTTACTTTAAAATTCCCGTGCAAGCTGTATGCTGGAACATTAGTGACTGATCGAATGTTCGACTAAAATGTCATACACAACATACAGTCGTTTGCATCTTCAAGATCAATCCTACAGATCACACCATGAATTTAGGTCGATAGCTACCATGCTAAGGTCTCACTGGACAGTTTGTTTTGACAAATTTTCATCCGATAATGACCGATTGCAGAAAAATGATAATAATATTACAATAAAGATACAAATAAAAAATAACTAATGATTTTTGTTGAAAGGATGCTTGTAAGATTCTGAATGAGGTATTATGCAACTAGTGACATTTATACTAAACCAGCACTGCCACCAACCCCTCTTTTTTACATTAATTTTTTGTATAGGAAAGACCTATTTTGAATATTTTCCTGTGATAAGACAGCTAAAAGAATCAGTATGTGTCTCATGCATGAATACAGTTCACTAGTACTGTAACAAATTAGCATGCTTTTCATCACCCCTCAACCATCTAGATTTTTAGATATTTACCTCTGTAGCAGACATATGTAAATACGTAAGCCAAGTCGGCTACTCATTTGAAGCCAAAGTTACGCATTTGATCTCTAATACTAGTCTAACTGTGACAGGCAGTCACCAACAAGTCAACCCATTTCAAAGCCTAACTCAAAGTAATTCTAAACAACATTACAGATTTAGCTTATGTGTGAACTAACAAATGCTAGGATTGTGATAATTAGGATCATACCTTCTACCTTAATTATTAGGGAGGTGTGTCAAAATGCGAAACTATCATGTGAGACCTAAAGTGGCAGCGGATAGCTTCGTAAATTTGACTCCAGTGAATATGCCTCCCATAGTTACTCCGCAGAATGTTGATAGTGAAGTATCAAGTGTCGACCAGGAAACAAAATTAGCTACCACAGCAGTAGACAGATGGTTTCAAGATGTGGAGAATATCTTTTAAAAAAACGGCATGGATTGCAACTATTTTGCACCTTGAGAAATGCATAGTGTCAAATATTCTTTACAACTGCCAACACGTACATTCAAAAACACATCACAATTTATTGTGACACATACAAAATAAAATAAAAGGGACAACTCTATCTCCCTCTTTAACATGTTCACCGTTTGTGCGTCACTGTGAAGGTAACATTTATTGTTTAATTATCAACGTGATACACTCCGAGATCTGCAAATTGTAATATGTCTTTTCTAATCCTTCCAAAAATCTTTCCACTCGGAAACTTATTTTACTTTCTTTTCTTTTAAAATCAGTTTAACAAATGAAATCATTTCCCGTAAGATTTTACATCAATACAGTTTAAAACCATTTCCCGTAAGATTTTACATCAATACAGTTTAAAACCATTTCCCGTAAGATTTTACATCAATACAGTTTAAAACCATTTCCCGTACGATTTTACATCAATACAGTTTAAAACCATTTCCCGTAAGATTTTACATCAATACAGTTTAAAACCATTTCCCGTAAGATTTTACATCAATACAGTTTAAAACCATTTCCCGTAAGATTTTACATCAATACAGTTTAAAACCATTTTCCGTAAGATTTTACATCAATACAGTTTAAAATCATTTTCCGTAAGATTTTACATCAAAGGGACAAATATGCAGTTGATTAAAGATAGGACTAAATAGATTTAATTTGCAGTTTGAACAATGTCTGTTGTTTTTTAAAAAAAGAGAAAGAATGCTTGTCGGAAAGTGTCAAAACTATGTAAGCGTGAGAGTAATGATAACACAAACTGTAAACTAATTATACATATTAAGGTATACCGCTACTCACGAAATTATTATATGACAGATTCCAATCACTTTTAAGAGGAATGTTGAGAAAAAAACAAATTTATATTTAAATGTACATGAAGCATAAAACAAAAACTGAATTAAGCTGATATCTATGAAATCCCATGTGAACTGTCCTTTTTCCTTCAACACTCCCAAGGTGTCAGTTCAGAACTGGCAACATTGCATTCGCAGAAAATTCCAAAACATTTATATTCGCTGATTGGCTGTGCTTCTTCAATAATTGAAACTTTCTTTTCCCGTCATAAAATCTTGCATCTGAGAAACATGACAGTTTTCTGTTCCACGATCACCTCTCATTAAGGCCGGACATCCGTGACGCATCTGCACTGCTTCCATATAATAGCAGGCAATTAGTTTTGGATTGCTAATTGTTATGTGAACATTAGGCCAAATAACTTGCACTGAAAAACCAGCAATGCATCCATTTATACGGAGCCCATTTTGCTTGAGTTTATCGTAAGAATCGACATTCCAAACGTAATAGGGTCCTTGTCCAAAGTATTGTCGTCTCCTAAGACGTCTCCTTAGTCGTAATTGTATACCAAGAGGTTCGAGTAATTGCATAAGTATCCCCACGGTATCCCTTGATATTATCATTCCTTGTTGAAGACATTGTAAGTGCATCCAACAACAGCCTCGTTGATTACCGGAAATAATAACATTCTCTTCGATAAAATATGCTAACTCTAATACATCATAATGAAATCTTCTGAAGAGGCACAGAGTGCGCAGTATTCGTTTCATTCAGAGTTCTCGAACTATACTCCATGTATCGAGTCTAGAGAACTAAGAATTTCTGAGTAACTCAATCCCAAGTGAAAATAAAAGCTGCATATCCTTGCACGATTAATTCAAAATGACAAACAGGTTCCAAAACTCCAAGACACAGTAAGTCGTTATTACGAGTAGAACAGGGTCTCGCACATTGAAAGTCATTTTACAGGCAGGTACTTCATGCATCCACAATCTGCTGTGGAAAAGTCAGATGAAATGGGCAGGCCACGTTCACCAGGATGTCAGACGAGCGAGTTCCAAATACGATATTTTATGGTGAGCTGAAGAAAGGAGAGCAGTCTCGGAGTGGTCAGAATAAACACTTCAAAGACTTTCTTAAGTCATCCTTAAAATATTTTGGCATCTAGTACAGTCGCGTCCTGAGGCTACATATTTTGAACTGTGTGGAACTGCAGACGCAGTGCTTAAGCGGAAGCAGCGTCAATCTCGGAACTACAACACGTTTTCTATTGATCAAGCAATCCCAAGCAGCATATCCTGTCTGTATGTCAAAAAACGGTCAGAGCACAAATTGGCCTGATCTACCACTCATTTAATCACCTAAAACAGACATGTTAATGATGCCAGGGCCACTAACAACAGTGAACCATAAAAGTTTCCTTCCTTTACGATATTTACCATCATCACAAACTTCAAAGGATTTTACATTTTAAAAACTTATTTTTTTAAAAGGAGAATATAATGTTAAGATTGTTATTTAACTTCAATATATCAAAATCACTAGCCGTTTGTAATTACCCTGCTTTTTTTTCACACTGGGTTTTCAATCTTTTAACGAACAATATTAGAATCCATATTTTATTTGCAATCATTAAATAAATCAGTATTCCATATTTAAAAACAAAATAAAACAGGACATTCTAAACTGAAACGCACAACTTGTCGATCTGATAAATTAACTGCATCCTTATTATCAAAGACTTAACGAAATCCGAGAAACTGGGTGAACTAGTTCCATTGTCATTTTGGATACATTTACTGCTACATTTGCCTGAAACGACATGCGTGTGCTGGGCAAAACTGTGGTAATTATCAGCTCTGCTATTCATGATGCGCAAACCGATGTGCGTACAAAACACGACCAACACAAGGCCGTTAGAATATGGATCGACTGTATCCTTTTAAACACGCGGTGGTGGTACAAACTGATAACAATCTGATGTCCTCAATTCCACGTAGACTTATGAAGTTGGTTTTAACGAGATTTGGCGGTAATGTAACGAACTACTACGTAATCGTTTGGTGTTTCTTCTGATATAGAGAATATGAAAGTGTGAAAGGTAAATATGTACGGACAGGTGCGTGAAAGTGTGAAAGATAAATATATATGGACAGGTACGTGACGGCTGGTGTAACTGCAAGCAGCATCCATTTAACTTTAATGATCATGCTTGCATATCGATAGACTTTTAATGGGTCGGATTGCATTGTCACGTGTACGATAATGAGACCTTTTAACGACCGCAATTTGGTAACAAAAAAATCTATTGGTTTACCTAATGACAATTTCTATTGCATTATTCATTAAAAGAACAACAACAACAATAACATAATAACAATAATAATAATAATAATAATAATAATAATAATAATAATAAGAAGAAGAAGAAGAAGAAGAAGAAGAAGAAGAAGAAGAAGAAGATTATAATAATAATAATAATAATAATAATAATAATAATAATAATTATTATTATTATTATTATTATTATTATTATTATTATTATTATTATTATTATTGAACCAGGATAACACATTTATTCCTGAAAGACCCATTTGACTTGCGGTCCTCGGCTACTTAAAATGTTATAGAAAAGTAATTTGCACACACGTTTACTCGCACAAGCACTCCACTCACACAGACATATAATTGATTTTAATCAGTTCGTTGTTAATTATATATCAGATACTATACTCACTATTTGATGATATTGATTAAATTAAGCCAGCGATAGTCTGTCAGTGGTACTTTGTATTGTTACAACTCTAGGTCTTAACATTTCAAACAGAAAGAAGAAAAACCAGCAATTTAAGTCAAACCAGCAAGTGGTTTATTTCTGTGTTTGGGGAGGTGGTGGTGGGTTGATTGGCTGATTGTACCTTCTTACAAGGTGTCTACTTTATTCATTTCTCGTTATCTAGAGGGTGATCGCCCTCGGTGTTGTTGTACGGATCGAATAAATATTAATATAAAGTGTGAAATTTATAGGCGGAATTAACATAGATCTGAGTAGATTTATAGAACAGAATGACACGAGCTCCCGTCCGTGAAAAAACAAAAAATTAATCAATTACATAAACAACTGTAATATTATATTACATTAGGAAGATACATTTCCATTTCTATGGAATGTTCTTAAGCATGAATGAATATTTTTTTTATCAAATCTCTATTTATGCACATTTTTTCTTGACCTTGATACAGATTATTGCCTAGCAAAATTCCAGTCCAAATTGCAAGTAAGACTGGTCTTAGAATGTTTCTCACTAAAATGCCATGTAAACATGTTATTTACAACTTACATTATGGGCAAAGTTTAAACACATAATTAAATATACACCATAATACCTTGACGGAACAAAGTTAAAACGATTAGGGAATATAAATTTCAACAGTAAGGAGAATACGTCATTTGATAACTATTGAAAAAAGGTGATAACAATGTGAATTTCATCTGAGTTGCTAATCAGTGTGGCTACCAAGAAGCTTTTGTTTTTAACATGTTAGTTATTATGAGTGTCACGGGGTGGATTGAAGTATGTGTAAATACTATAATAAATATACTATAACCCACCCCTTTTGATACTCGATATCAAGGAGATGACCGTCTTCGATATACTTATCCCGGTTCGAGTAAAGATAAATGGTGAACCTTATAGATGGAAATAGATATAGTGATCTGAGCAGATATATTGAACAAACAAATACTAGCCCCGTAAAGATAAACAAAGAATTTAATCAATTACATAAACTATTGTGAAACTTCCTTTCATTAGGAATATATTCTGCTGTTAGAAATAAAAACTTACACCGAATTACGAGAAAACTCAAATAGATCTAAATAAACCAGCCGATGAACTGATAGCTTTAGTTTATCATAGGTTCGAGTGAAACAGTCGAAGTCAACGCCTTGTATGATTTGATAACCTGCTAGTCCTCAGTTTTCTGCTTCCTCTGTTGCTTTTTCAGAACTTTGGATCTCAGGATACACTTTGAATGCTTTAGAATTTTTAGCACGAGGCAGAATTTCGTCACAGGGTTATACGTTTCACTGTACTTCCCTCTCTTTCCTTTTTTTCTCAGCATATGTCTCGGGGTATGTAACATCAATACGTCCAAAACGCTATGTTCTCCCTTTTAAAAAAAGATATAAATAAACATCCTAAGTTTCTCGTTATATATGATACGGGTGAGAACTTTCATTAACCTGGCTCGGAATCAGATATTTCTATCACTAGTGAACAGATGATAAGGCTATTAATCGACTCCACATGTCCTCAAATGACCGTATTAGTCGAATGGCTAAATCGTCACGCATTCACATCACTCAATAATACAACCCACACGAGCCCTAGCGGTTTTGAGCACACCGCAAGAAATCAGTTACATCATTTTACATTCGCTCTAAATCATACGTGAAATCAAAATTCGGTGAATTCCTAGAACTTAATGGTTCGCAAACACGACAACAAATTAAACATTACGTCAAACTTATCTAAGAATTAATGTAAGACTTCATATGCATAACTCAACCTAGTGTTTATGCAAACACGACAACAAATTAAACAATTCGTCAACTTATCTAAGAATTAATGTAAGACTTCCTATGCATAACTCAACATCGCTATAATGAAAAAGCACATTATTATACAAATGTATTAGATAAATAATGCAAGGACTTATAGACTCAGCAAACATTATATAAATCGCATCAACAAATTACATGGAATTGTGACACTATACCTTTGTGTATTCGTCATCCAACACTTTTTGGTGGATTGCATGGACCACACTTTATACGAATGAATTTCTTTCAAATTCCACTCGGAGTCTTCACTGGTTATTTTTATATGTGTCCTGTTGGAGGAAAAGTTTAGATTGATTACCATTTTCAATAAGGCGATATTAAATCCTATGAAATTTTGTGTGAAAACACCCCCCTTATTTAACGTGACCAATCAGAATCAAATGTCTTTGCAGCCTTTTCTTTTAAAGTCCCTCAAGTCGGGTCAGCTTGACCTGGTAGTTTTAAGTAACAGACTTAGTCCGTTATGGCCACTGTATAAACACAGGTCTAATTAGAGCAACGTCCTTACTCTAAAGAACCTAACCGTACACTGCAGCATGGCGGTATGATACGCAATTGTCTCCATAAATCGAATTAATGGTTCTCTGGTCTCAACTAATGTATTCTTGATAGATCGCCAGAAATTTGCCCCTTCACAATGAGTGGAAGTAAATTTGTTGTCAGTGGATATGCGCCGTCTGGTTCTAGTTATAATTGATGTTTATTCTGATTTGTTGATATCAACTGATAAATTGATCTTAAGTATGTTTTCAACGGAGTTGAGAGATTTACCAGATTTATACAGTGTGTAATCGTCAGTGAAGAGATCAGTCTAAGAGTGTATTCGCTATAAAGTTGAGTTATTGGTTAACGGTATATATACAAAAATAGGTCTTAAGACATATTATTGACGAAAATTACTTAGTTTTAATTCGAATCAGAAGTATACCTAACCGTACAAACAATTTGCAATATGTTGAAGAGATATTATGTAAATATTCAAGACTGAGTTTGAAGAAAATGTGTGGGATAATATTTGCAAAAAAGTAAACCAAGATTGCTCCAGTATGTTCGCTGATTCGAACACTAGTATTTACTGGTGTGTAAGTTTTGTCAAGGTAGTCAGACATGAATGTTTTTGTCGGATTGTGCTTTATGTGGATTTTGTACTTTTAAAGCTATCCCGAGATATGCTAACTGACATCATTTTCAGTAAATTTATAAAGCACATATATAATAGATATGGGTCGATGGATCGGTCATTCGTTTCATTTGCTAAATGCAAATACTCTAATAATACTAATTTCAGTTACTCTTGTTTAACCGAAAATTATATTACAGTTAATTACTTATGTCAATAAATAATATATTTAGAAACCCGACCATTTCAGAATTGTGTGCCGAATACAATCTAGTCCTGTTCATTTGTCTAATTTATGAATAATATCAATAGTATCAGTTACTATAATGGGGAAGGATGTATTGAATTAACATGATTGGGGGAGAAAAAAAAAACACAATTATAGAATACAACGTTGAAATCGCCAAACCTTGACCGCTACGAATTTTATACGCATTTGTCACATAAATCAGGTCTGTTCCTTGCCACAAGAGCTTGTCTTCTCTCTTGATGTACTATTCTTTAGTGTTCATACAATCCAGGGGCCGATATAATAAAATTGGTCAAAATGCTTCAAAATATACTCAGTCACTTTCAGTGGGGAGATAATTGATCGTCAATTCCAAATGGATATCAACACATCACCTGCTGATCTTCCAACCTAGTGTCGAATGGAAAAGCACATGGCTCGGATGGTATTACAGCAGAAGTCTACAAGGCCAGAGACTCTCATACAGTACAGAAACTGACTCCAATATTCCAGTCAATTACGGATGCATGGAACTATAATCCAGGAGTACAAAGATACATCAATTATCCAATAGTGATGATGTATTTTAGCCAGAACAATAAAATCCAGCTGCAGAACAAAACGACAAAGAGACCGTCATGATACCGAAAAGGTCAGAACAAGAGAAAAAATTAGTCTCCTGTTTCTATAAGCATCTGACTGAAAATCTTTACATCGATGACCCATGAGCATTTTTATGGATATAAAAGTGATCGTCCCTGTCAGATTCAATACGATATTGATGATTAGTCAAGAAGAGTCAAGAAGAAAACTTGGACCTGCTGATCTTCCAACCTACTGTCAAATGGCAAAGCACATGGCTCTGATGTTATTCCAGTAGAAGTCTACAACGTCAGAGACTCTCACATAGTACAGAAACTGACTCCAATATTCCAGTCAATTACGGATGCATGGAACTATAATCCAGGAGTACAAATATACATCAATCATCCACTAGTGATGATGTATTTTAGCCAGAACAATAAAATCCAGCTGCAGAACAAAAAGACAAAGAGACCGTCATGATACCGAAAAGGTCAGAACAAGAGAAAAAGTTGGTCTCCTGTTATTATAAGCATCTGACCGAAAATCTTTACATCGATGACCCATGATAATTGTTATTCATGCAAAAGTGATAATCCCTGTCAGATTCAATACGATAGTGATGATGAGTCAAGAAGAAAACTTGGAAGGATATCTGTATGACGCTTAGGGTCGCATCTTTGAATAGAGAGTGCTGCATCAGTGGGATAATGACTTGCGTGACTATTTCTCAATTACACTAACTTCTCATGAGGTCCAACGCATCGAAAATCTCTTTCAACATTGAAGTTCTCATACTTTCTGACCCCCAGTTAGTACACTACTTTTCGCAAACCTAGTGACAATCAAGCCTTGATCACAATGTAGACTTCTTCGATTTGTATGGATTCCTACACTTGGAAGACGGCGATATCTTTGACTTTATGAGAAGAAATGGAAAATCAGCTCTTTATAATATCGTGAGATTACAATGCAGATTCAATTCTTTGTGAAAAGTATTTTATGCATTTCTTCATCAACGTAGTCTTGGATATCCCTTATAACAGTTAGAGACTTATTTTGTGAGTGACTGTTCCAGAAACGATGATTTATTTTATGCTCAGTGGTGAATTACTTGATTTTCTAGTTAAAATAATATTGATATTTCACTGCAGTGAAAAAATAACAGTGAAAAAATAACAGTGAAAAAATAACAATATTTTTTCACTACAGGAACTACATTTTTGGGTCAGAATATTTGCTTGAAACGAGTGAATAAAGGAGTGAAAGAGCAGATTTGAGGTAGCCAACGTATGTGAGCATAAAATAAAAAGAATATTTGCTTGAAACGAGTGAATAACGGATACATTTCATCTCTTGGATAAAAAACTCTAGTATTTTCACTCGTGGCTTCGCCACTCGTGAAAATACTGAGTTTTTCATCCACATGATGAAATATATCCGTTATTCACTCGTTTCAAGCAAATATCCTCTATATAGTATAAAGGCGGTTTTGTGAACAATATCATTATTATTTGTATTTAGCTAAGAAACGTACCGTGAATCGATAGTCCACATGACCTAGATCAGTGGAAGTCGAGTTTAACCCCATAATATTGTCAACCTTGTAAATATGTTTTAAATATTCTTGACTTGTTCATTAGCATTGTTTGCATTTTTCGGTGTGGTTGATTGTATATTTGTAACATTTCATCTTCGTCTCTTATAGTTTAAGTTAACACAATGTGTTTTGGATAAGGTATGTATGGTGTGTTGGATGGTTATTGTGGTGTGACTGTATGTTTGTTGGATTTCATCACCTAACTCTTACACTCGTAGCTAACATGTGGCGTTTTAAATTGAGGTCAACTCGAACGCTGTTACTTAGTTTACACACGACTGAGGTCAACCACTTGTAACACTGTTGGCACTTTTCCCTAGTACCGCCTTCCCATGTTAAAGTCCCATTGTCCCTATATATATATATATATATATATATATATATATATATATATATATATATATATATGCCATTTTCCTTGGTAAGTCCCATTGTCCCCTTGTCGCCGCACATTAATCACGTATCCATTCCAAGTAACTAATGTGTACAAATGAGAAAATTCAACAATGCTGAGTAGGAACTATTTCTAAGTAAGAACTATTATCCACAATATGAATCCACCGGAAAAGAAGAGATGATCATAGTTGAACACATTCATGTGCTCATCTTCACAGCGCAATGTTATTCATCAACTAAAACAGCGTATTGATATTGATGTCTGTATGGTTCTGCAAGGAGAGGGTGAAAAATGGATATGACACAGTCGGTTGTCACTTTCTTATATATGAATTTACAAAAATCACCCCACCCCCCCAAAAAAATCGCCACAATATAAAAATAAGTGTGATTTGACCCACTTATTATCTCTTCACACACACACACACACACACACACACACACACACACACATATATATATATATATATATATATATATATATATATATATATATATATATATATATATATATATATATATATATATATATATAAGTGTGAATGTATGCAAATACAGTTGAAATTATGTGCAAATTTAGTTGTAAACGAAGAGTCCAATTAATGTTTGTAACAAATAGAATATACGATAAATACATTTGATAATTCATAATTGATTAGTAAAAAAAAACTATAGTACATTGGCATGATTGGGGCCCGTCACATGTTCGCACTGACAGAATTAAAACTATCATCATTTGAATTTTCTTGGCATGGCAAGAACTAAAAAAATATAAAAAATGCAAACAACAATTTACAGCAAACATTAGTTGTTCTTTATACGTGTTTTGAGAAGGAAAAAAAATGCCGTACACATTCCAAACGCTTTGCCTGATAAGTCCGACGTCATTATATCAAAGTGATCACGTGACTAACAACAAGAACGAGGATAGCTTTCATCGATGTGGTTTGAAATGGAATTTTCTAAAGCCATTTATGAGATTGGTGTTCACCCTTTATCCACCGGGGTTTAGTGTTTAATGGCATATTGAGTAAAATTAAGGCTGGCGTGCTTAATCCGACATTTCGGTGGGAATATTTTCCCTTTTGTCGAAAATTGTGGCAGCCTCAATTCGATGTCAGATACACAAAACATGGCGACAATAATGGAGTTAGGTGATGGTAACACTGGTTGTTCACCTACAGATAACTTAAGCGATGATTTGTTTCAGAATGATCTTTCGGATGGTGACAATAGTTTATCTGGCGCACAAGATGGATTAGGACCGATGAATAACATTATGGACCCATTGCAGTCTCCTTCTACTCCACCTCCTAAGACGAAGAGGTCCACCTTCATGGGCTCGAGGTTTAAACTGATTCATGAGGGAGAAACTCAAGTATGTCGCCTTAATCATACACGGACTATTGTTAGTAAGATTATGAATTCAAAATATCTTCGAAGATGGGAAAGTCACAGAGTCATTTTGGAGAAAAGCGAAATAAGATCTGCCACGGTAAGTACGAAAACTGCGTTTGTTGTCCTCACTATGCATGGCTTCATTTTAATAACGTTGCCAAATGTCAACTCCATTGACCCAATTCCTCATTAGGTTTTTCCCCAGCGTCTTTTCGGGATATTGTTAATAATTTCGTTTAGTATTTCACATTTAGGAGTATGTTTGTAATCTGTTGATTAATTATTTTCCAGTCGCAAGATGTTATTGAAATTGAGTTGGCATCATGAACAAATAATATTTTCATTTGAAAGCTCAGTCAACATTTGCACACATGTAATGCGTTTCGAAAGAAGCATATTCAATTTTATTTTATGAAAATGGCAGAAATTGTATTTTTATAAAAAAAAAATTCAATGTTGATGTAATACTGTTTAAGAATGAATTTTTTTCATGCCAAAAGTGATACCATACAAGCATTTAAAATTTTTTTTTTTTTATATCATAACTAAATTTGGCACAGTCATAAAAATTATTTAGCTGTTTATTAATGCTTATATATATATATATATATATATATATATATATATATATATATATATATATATATATATATATATATATATATATATATATAATTGGACCACAACTAGATCTTACGGCTTTTTAAAATATATTTATAGCAATTTTTAACTGCGTTTTTTAGTTAGGTTTGAAGCAAATGAGCTAGAAACACAATTATTTTAAATGGAAAGATAACCACATAAATGTTGCTTCACATAGACTTTTTCTCAAGGAACATTTAATTTACAGAGCTTTTATTCAAAGAATGAGAAAATTATGACAAAAATATAAACTTCCATTGTTTCAAAGTTCTCAATATTAGTATGCATGAAAAAGGCAAGCAAATTGTGTTTGAGAGGCCCTTCTTCTTTTACTTGACCCAATTTGTTCAGTGAGATTTTTAATTCATCATAAAAGAATATTTACAATTTTAGGTTGCAACCTACGCTCGACACTAAACTGTGTAGTATTCACTACAGCAGAAATTACTATCAGCTAAAGACCGCACCGGTGGTCTAGTGGTTAGAGTGTCCGCTGCGGAAGCGAGAGATCTTGGGTTCGATTCCCAGCCGAGTCATACCAAAGACTTTCAAAAATGGTACTAACAGCTACCTCGCTTGACACTCATCATTAAGACTTATAAGGGTTTAGTGTTAGGACTGGTTGCATGGCCTGGTGTCAGGATAATGGGACTGGGTGGGACATCATGCTACATCATGTCTGCGGCATGATGCCCCAGTGCTAGACATCACTATAAACAGCAGACATTGTAGTGATATGACTGAAAAATTGTTAAATCTACATGAAAAATCCTAATCAAACAAACTATCACCTAAAGAGTGTATTTATCAACATAACTTACTGAAAAGAATTTTGATATTTTAACATTAAGATGTTAGTGTTAGGACTGGTCATCCTGGTGTCAGGATAATGTGACTGGGTGGGACATCATGTGGCATGATGCCCAAGTGCTAATCATCACTATAAACTAACACACTGTAGATATCGTAGAGATATGGCATTAAAATTGTGCAAGCTACATTAAAAATCCAAATCACGCATACATAATTTAAATTCTGGCACATGCATGGATAGCAGCATCACCCCAAGACAAGAGTAATGCTTAGAACCTTTCTAGCTAGGACTATACCACTAGGAACTGACTAATACTTACAATAGAACTGCAGTTAAGTTGTGCTTTTACTCTTGCCATGGTGTGAGGTTGCCTTGCACGCATGCAGCATAGATGTTGAAAGACCAGTAAATTATGATATTTATCTCCAGGTATGCCCCATACCTTTTAAGTTTATGAAAATCATCTTATCATACTTCGGTTGAAAGCAGTAAACTGAACAAAGTGAAGCATGCTATCTAGAATTGGGAAACAGTATGCCTTGGTAAACTGGTTATCACATGGCTTTAACATACATGTGATTCTAAAATACCATTTTGGATATTTTTGCGTAGTACAGAAATTATCCAGAACTAGTCAGGTGTTCTCTTAATTGTTGCAACTGGTGCATTGATACAGTGCTGCATAATGGAATTAAGGCAAGCATGGATACCCAACAAGCAGTTAATTGATTACTTAATTGCTGTAATCAGGATGTGTTACTCTAAATGTTTATGTTTTTTTTTTTAGGTATTGTAAGTAATAAAGGGATCAATGTGTTAATGTTGGTTTTTGAGTCTTTGATTAAAAGACAGATGAAAATGATTTTACAAAAACATGAGCAAGTATTTTGAATTGTTAAAAAATGGTTTTGTTGAACTGTAGTCACATTGTTCAAGAAGTTTAAAGCTTGAAGAATAATAATTCACCTATCCCTTGTTCGTTCTTCCATTAGTGTAATGAAACACCTGTTTTCTCATTCAACCCCAGCCCTGTTATCAGTATCACTGCTGCTATGCCCCAGCAGTTCTAAGCTGTCTTGCTGTTTGTGCCCCATTTAGTTTTACCTGTTTAGATAATTTTATAAATATTATGCAGATGCATTCACTCTTACCTTAATTTCTTTTCTTATATCCAATAAAAATCCATCAAATTTTCACCAATCATTCCAAAATAATTTGTCTACACAGTGATGTATTTTTTCCCTATTTGTCCATGTCTTTCACAACCTAATTGTTATTTACAAAATTAAGATGATTGCTACAATTTGCTAGATCCGCAAGAACTCTTATTATCATCGCTATCTTCTTCTGACAATTCTCTCTGAACTCCTGTCAGATTCTAAGGCTGGCAAAATATCCAACTGCCGAACATATCTTTTCTCTGCTTGCTAAATAATTTGCGAGACCAAACTCGAGAAACTCTCCATTTATGGCCTCATCGTCATCAGAGGTCACTCATAGGTCCACCATCATTTACAGCTTTTCAGAACGTGTAGTGAAACTGCCTTTAATTAGTACCCTTTATAAAGTTTATTTCTGAACAATTCAAATTTGTATATAGGATTGTAAAATCATTTCTGATTGATTAATATTGGTTTTGATTTGATTCTTGGTTTGTAACCAATCAGAAATGATGTATCTACCACACATTCAAAGCCGCTGAAGACAGGATTGGTCATTGAATGCAGTCGACAGACTGTGATTACTGGTGTGATCGACCATAATAATAATAATAATGAGGACTTAGTATAGTACCTATTCTTTAGAAGCTCTAAGTGCTTTACAACATCAAAAATGTTATGACTACAGAAAAACAAAAAAATTAAAAAACCATGAAATTGGAAAACAGAAAAACGCTGTAAACACAGAGGCTAATGAACATGGCACTGTTGATGTCCTGAGACTAAGTAAGGACATTGAGCAGTTAGACAAGAGCTTACCATTGGAGTTGAATAGACAAATGCTAACCCCAAGACCTGTAGCTTTACATTAAATTTGTTTAGCTCCAAATAAAGCTGATGTTCAATTTAATATGATTTAGTTTTATCTTTTCATACTTGAAGTCTAGCAATTGCAATGTTGTTTGACAGATGATATTTAAAAATGTGGCAGTTTTTGGCTTGTGGAAATTGGCGTCCAGACTTGTGGAATTTGAGTCATGGCTAGTGATTTGTTTCTAGTCACCAGCCCCCGGCATGTGTCTATTAAAAGTTTTTTTTAACACTGGAGAGATTCCCCTGATAATTTAACTTCCATTAGTCAATTGTGGAACACGCTACACAGCACCATTATTTAGGCAGTAAGACGCAACTCCAAAAACACAAAATATATGGGGAGGTGTCTTACATTGTAGTAGGACTACCCGACTTCGTGGATGGGGTACTAACATGAGTGATTATGTGTCAATGGAGCAGATATGCGTGATTCCCACACGGCACATGTTTAATATAATATAAAGTTTTTTGAACATGTTCTTTACACTTACGGTAAGATGTTTGTTTGTTTGATTAGGATTTTTACCATAGCTTTAAAAAAAATTCAGTTGTATGTCTGCAGTGATGCAGTTTTATAGTGATGTCTTGCACTGGGGCATCATGCCGCAGACATGTAGCACGATGTCCCACCCAGACACATTTTCCTGACATAAGACCAACCAGTCCTAACACTAACCTCTTAATGATGAGCACCAAGTGAGGTAGCTGTTAGTACCAGTTTTGTAAGTCTTTGGTATAACTCAACCGGGAATCAAACCCATGACCTCCTGATTCTGCAGCGAATACGAAAAGAAATTAAATGACAATGCGTATAAAATATCACTTACCTACCCAAACCGAAATCACAAGCTCTTAATGCAAGCTTGCGGCAAGCTTGTGCAAACTGATATCCGCAAGCTAGTATTTGGAACCTTGCGGCAAGCTTCCGCAACCCAAACCAAAATTGCAAGCTTATTTTTGCAAGCTTGCGCAAGCTAGTATTTGGAACCTTGCGGCAAGCTTGCGCAAGCTTATTTTTGCAAGCTTGCGCAAGCTTGTATTTGGAATTGCCGCAAGCTTATTTTTGCAAGCTTGCGCAAGCTAGTATTTGGAACCTTGCGGCAAGCTTATTTTTGCAAGCTTGCGCAAGCTTGTATTTGGAATTGCCGCAAGCTTATTTTTGCAAGCTTGCGCCAGCTTATTTTTGCAAGCTTGTGCAACCCAAACCAAAATTGCAAGCTTATTTCATGCACTCAAGCCATTCCTATTTCCACACATTTTTAAAACATTTTTAAAGTTCATTCAAACTTTTTGTGTCCTGGTCTGTCAGTAACCCTAGAGTATAGATGCCATGTTTTGCAAATATAAAGCTAATGAACTTCAACTTTGAAAAAAAATCACAATTAAAATAACATTGAGCATTAAAAAGGTAACAACAATTTCAAACAAGTGCAGTACATGATATAAATTGTTGATGCCCTGCAATCTGTAGCACATTTATTGATAACTTCGTTGAAGCTAGCTTCAGTAAGACAGTTACTAGGGCTCTCCTCCTAATTCCTTTTTAAAATGTTTCAAAACAAAAGCATACGAGTTATCCTTTGTGATTTTAATGTTTGGAAAATGCATGCAAAATAACTCACCAGCAACACTAGTAACTGAAAGATAAAGGTTTATTTCGAAAAGAAATTTAATAAATATAATTTCGATCAAATTTTATTAAGGTTCTCTCTGGTATTTATATATGTCGCAAGATCAGGCTGAGTTGTGTGTGATGAAGCAGGAACCTGATGCTTATTAGCGTTTTTGTGCGCATTCATGCCTAATAGTGAAATCACATTACACAATTTGCAAAACGTCGTTTTTTCCGTTACCATATTGCTTCATAAATCTACACAAGACGGCACATTGTCCTTCCAGTTGTTTCCTTCTCTTTTTCCTGGAGAAAATTCTGAATATTTCTCTTTCCTAACCTGATGCTTATTAGCGTTTTTGTGCGCATTCATGCCTAATAGTGAAATCACATTACACAATTTGCAAAACGTCATTTTCTCCGTTATCATATGGCTTCATAAATCTACACAAGACGGCACAATTGTCCTTCCAGTTGTTTCCTTTTCTTTTTCCTGGAGAAAATTCTGAATATTCCTCTTTCCTATTTAACATGATTAGAAGCTGAAGATTACGAAGACGAGATACTTCGACAACGGTAACTTTTTGCGAAATCAAATATGGTGGATAAAGACATAAACAGTAGCCTCAATTTCAAATGAATCAATCGTATTGTAGAACTGCATTCAAATAGTATACATGTGATACATTCTATCAAAATAGAACCAGATGCTCATTTTAAACTGAAAATTCCAAAGAAACTGTTATTATTTACTTTAATTAAGAAACATATTTTTTGCCCCCACAAAACGTATACCTGTATTCAGGTCCGACATCATCTGACCCTGTGTCAGGTATACCTCATATTCTGGTACAAGTTTGATTTTCTTACATGGCTTTTTTGTGGAATTGCATAAGTTAAATTATGACTTACTAAATGCTGAGAAGGTTAAAATTTCCTTGACCTACCTGCATATTTAATGATTAAATAATGTAAACTTATACCGTAGTTGGAATGTAGTGGAAAACAAATATGTTCAGCAAAAAACATTATGATAAATTTCATTGTTCAAGTTTATTCATTCACTGCAAGCATGTGCATGAGAGTTTGATACATGCATGGTCTCAATCTTTTACAAGAATGGTAATATATGAAGAAACTTATTGCAAGCTATTTTAAATTTATTTTCTGACACATATAAGAAAACTTGAGCAAGTTAGTTTTACTTTCTGAAGAAAAGAAATAAGCTTGCGCGAGCTAGTTTTACTTTCTGGAGCAAATTCATAAGAAACCTTGTACAAGCTTGCGCAAGCTTGCGGTTATATCCAGCTTGTTTGCCTTAACCCTTAAAGTGCTGCATTGTTTTGCAGTAAAAGGTCCCTCAGTGCTGAATTGTTTCAGGGGAGAAAAGAAGAAATCTGCACAGTCTTTAAATTGCATGTATTTCATTAAATATACACTATTGATAGACAAACCCTATATAAAAAATGATGGTGCATCTCTATACTTTCAGATTAGCATCAAGACACATGTGTAGGTTTAACATATTTGCAGGTACAGGTGTAAATACAGGTAAAATGACAAGTTACAATTGTATTTCATCAGTATTTTTGTTTGTTTTTGATGGAAAAGTTCAAATATATCTAAGAAATGTTATATTCTTTAGTAGTCCAACCATGCACATGTTATGTCTGTCACAATGTTATATATAAATTGTGAAAATCACAGGTAAAGACAGAGTGACAGTTTTGCAAAAATCGACTCCATGAATGTCAGAGGTATGTTTAAACCCTCCAGTCAGCAATTAATGTTCATGAAAAACTATCATCTGTTATTTATTATAATATCATCAAACAGAGGTCCATATCTGGTGATTAAAACTCAGCAACGGTTTTATTTTTGTTCAATCATTGGGCTGATTTTGTGTGAAGAGTCACCTTAATTGTTCTCATTGTCTGACAGGTGTAAATTGCTTGGAATAGCTTGAAATCTATCCCATACTTATTTTTTTGCTGATGTATGCGGTTGATATCACATCATCAACAGCCCATTAGGAATCGAGAACAGACATATGTACCAAACCCATTGTTTTAATCGATGCGAAAATGTTTTAGATGCTCAGATAAGACAGGCCGCCATTTCTTCATGCGACTTTTTTCGTTCAAGTCTGCCCCATGAACTCTCTGATCTGCATTACGATTTGTTTGATCATCATCTACTATCAGATGCAATAGCTCATCATCTAAGAAAAAGTCTTCAATAGTCCCTAGGTTCATTATTCACCATCTCGACATTTAATTTTGAATTACCAGTGAATGGGGGTTGACAGGCGCACGCCATTTTTTTCACGTCAAGCGAGCATGTACATCCGACTCCAGTTTCACGTAAATTACTGGCTCAAAATCATTCATGTGTATTTCCATCAATACCTCGCTTGCTCCAATAATGTCATTTTTCTCAAATTATTCAAAATCACTATTAGCATCACTATCAGAAGCGAATATTTGTTGCAAGAAATCACCTTCGTATTCAGCCTCAGCCATTTTAGCTTTGCAAATGTACCATGTGTTTAGAAGCGAGCATTTGTAAAATTACATCGTTAATAATATAGTAAAGTACTGCAGAATGCTAGTTCCGGGCCTTTTTAAACCAATCAGATATAGTTTTACAGGCTTTTATGGCAAGATGAAGTTATAGAATGCGATCAGTGTTGCTCACCTCGAGCGCAACAATAGTTGCGACACGCACTACGGGACCAAAAACAACAGCGCGACTATAGTCGCGACACGCACTTTAAGGGTTAAACTTTATCTTGAGACATTTTCAAGTTTAACAATGCGATATTAAACAAGACCATTTACAAAATACAAAATGATGTATTTATACTCGCAACCGAATGATCTGAGAATGCTTATATTATCAATTTACTTTAGAAGCAACTCCCAAGTCACCTTAAAATTGGCAACATGTATTAACCCTTTAGCTACGACTACCGCATCGAAGCGTCTCCTGTAAATAGCTCCTGAACCCAATTGACACATATATACAGTGCCGATAAGCCTAGTTTACTACCCCAGCATAAGGTTTAGCAGTACTCAGACCCCAGTGATGCTTATGTGCGCACAATACTGCTGTGTTGATTGGTTTAAAGTTCAGAAATGTGTACATATTTTTGATTATCATAACCAATGAGAAGATTGTTTACTCAATATTTTGATACAAGTTGGAAAGCTGAGAGGTTAAATTTAGACACACTATAATGAATTTTCTGCGGTTTACGAAAAATGCTTGTTTTTGAGATAAAAGATGGATTCCAGTTCAGATGTGAACGACTTTAAAGTGTCCAATGCAAGCGATATCAAAACGTTTAATGGATCATTCTTAGAAAATGGATCAGACATTGATGTTAATCCCATTTCAGCACCAGTTGCAAGCGATTTGTAATTGGATGACAAGGTAGATGTAGTTTCACTTGCACAATGGAGTGACAACCTCGCCATATTCGAGATCAATGTTTTTGATTCTCATGTTGGTTCAACAATTGAGTTTGGGCCACTAAGCAATGAAACATTTTTTTTTCCTCAAGATTTTTCCTGAATGTCTGTTGGAAAATCTTGTGAAAGAAACAAACAATTTTGCCGAGAAATTAGGGGAACAAAAGCAAGACATGAAATGGTTTGAAATCAGCATCACAGAGATGTGGGCATATCTTGGAATATACATGATAACATCGTTATTTATGTGTGGATAATGACTGTTTTTATAGATACCACTCGCAACATTGTAATTTAGAATGCGGATTTCATTCATGTTTTTATGTGTACATTGTAAATATTGGATTTATTTTGTGGGATTTAAAAGAGTTTACATGACTGGGATTTCTTGTTAGATGTGTTAAAACCTCTTGGGGTTGTATTTTTCACTATTTTTAGTAGATTGATTATCTTGCAGATAAGGTAATTTATACTGAAAACAGAACAGTTTCTTTAGAAAAGCCATTTATTGACAAGTACTCTCGACACAATTATAAAACAAGTATTCAGCTATTAATCAGTGCCGCTACTTCCTCATGACTCTTCATGGTGTCGAGACAGAATAGCAGCCCCTTTATATTTTCAAAGTTCTCATAGTAGTTTGAACAAGGCATTGCTGATAGTGAGGACTTTGTTTTTGTTTTGGATCCCATTCTTTTGTGAGTTCTTGACAAGAGAGGTGGATGTATTAAAAGCTTAAAAAAAAGATGCTGCTAAAAGTCATATGAGACTGCTGATTATAATTCTTGCAGAACATAAGCATTTTAAATTGTACACAACCTTTCTCTCTCTCACTTAATCTATCTTTTTTTAGATTTAACACGGGGAAATAGTTTTCAACTTTGAACTTGTTTGAGCGAATCTGATCTTGCCATGGGTATTGGGCAAGTGGATTGTAAAGTTCTAAATATTTCATGAAAGTGCAACTTTAAATATAAAAAAACGGGTCTTTTATCATTTGACATTGTAGAGAGCACAGTTAAAATCATACTTGCACCTCGTTTAATTTGGCAGTATTCTTTAGTGAAAACACAGATAAAAGTATATAAATCAGATTAGAAGGGACTAAATCAATCTTTGTCCAGATTGTCAAGTTCTTGTAGACCATTATGGGTACAGTATTGTGGTGTCGAACACTTCACTCCTATTGCTTTGTTATTCAGTTACTAAATTGTTTCTTCATTGCTGTAGAACACCAAACCCCCACCCCCAATTCATTGCAGCAAAGTGTAAAACATAATTGTTATATGTAATATTTAGATTGCAATGGATTCATAATGTATAATTGCTGATTTGTGATGTGAATTGATCTTTAGATAGTCTCTTAGCAACCAGGATGGTGATGTGTAATTTACCCACTTGAGTGCATATATGAATAGTTTCCTTGCAGATAAAAAGATCATTATGTGATCACATTTAATGCATACAGTAAAGTACATGCAGTTTATCCTCATTAATAAGTCCAGATGACTTGCCTGATACGTGTTGATATATTTGTGAAACATACGGAGTGGTCTATCTGGATAATTTTGTTCAACTTCCTGAAATTGTTACATGAGCTGATCATTAAAATACAAGTACATGAACATGTATGGTAAAACTGGAGTTGTAGCTTTGTCATTAAAATAAATGAATGCTGAAATTTGGGGATAGCAATTGATGCCTGTTATGTTTTGATGTACAAAATTTAAAGGGGTCCCCGAGTGGCCAAGTGGTCTAAAGCGCTGTCCATTATGGATCACTGCCATCTCACCTCTGTCTGCGTGGGTTCGAGTTTCAGATTCGGCCAATGTGGTTATGTGAGAAAGCTTGCTAGTAGCTTCTCGTGGGTCAGCGGTTCTTACCGGGGGTTTTCTCGTGTTCTTCCTCCACCATTAATACTGGCTGCGATGTATAGCCTATATTGAGCTGAAAAATGGCATTAAACCATAAAAATTAAATTAAACAGAATTTAAAGATCATCTGTTTCAGATGCTTGATTTAGGCTGAGGATCTGTATTGTATACCTTTGATTTGCCTCCTGCATGATTTTGTTCATATACACAGCCACACATTGTCTTTAACAAATTTCCTCTGTGCACTAGTATTGGACAATCACTAGAATATTTTTTACACCATATTTGTCAAGAATATAGCAGTGTAAAATCAATATGGCCTGGATAGAGCTAAGAAGTCGCTGCTGTCAAGCTTACATGTACAGAATTTAATCAAGATTATAGATTGTTTTGAGATTATCCTTGATGTTTGTGATGAATTAAATGGGAATCAGAAATGATTTGATCAGATCTATCAAATTGTAATCAGTTAGACAAAACTGGAAAATATGGCAGCCTTCAAAGTCGGGTTGTAAATGTAGGTGGACAAACAATATTTTGTTTTGTTGGCAATTAGCTTGCTTCATTTGGCTAATTGTTTATCAGTTGGGATGTTTAATTAATGTGTAAGAATTGAGCAAACATTATACTCAATGATTTATTTCATACTTTGTAATTACTTGAGATTGAATGGTGTGATGGGATAATGTTGTTTAGTTAGATGCATCATCTGTAAACTACTTAAAGAAAAGATCCATCATTCAAAAGCTTTGATGCAGAGAGGGTTGTTGCTGAATCAAGAGTAAAAATAGCAGAAAGTGATTAAACCGTTTATCACTGTAGTCTGGTTTTCCTGTCTAACGGAAGTAAGTGTGTAAACCCTATGGACTGGTCTGGGACAGTATGCCTTTTTTTAGCCATAATACCAGACTACATACATTTCTGGATACCTCTAAAACTTTCTTCTGGTAATGTAGATATTATATTTGGATAATCTTGAGAGTTAAGCTTGAATGCAACTAGAAATCTCTAGGCAAGAAGGCACCATTTGAGCGTATTTTCTGAATGGTGAATTTCCATTCAAAGTGGCGGAGTTCAAAGCAAGATAAGAATGAAGCATCAGATTATGAATTATCAAACCATTTTGCTGTTGTGACCTAATACAGTTGATTGAAAATGAGAGAAAACATCTAGATAGGCATTTGAATGTGCTTTTGGGTGACAGTGATGACGATGAAGAGGACTTGGAAGGTTTTAAACCAGAGGAAGTATGAACTCCATGTGTTTTTGTTCTGGACAAACCAAAGGGATTTATTTCATTGTTTTGGGAGTGTTTAATCCATGCACTAAAGTGTTAGATGGCTCCAGAAAACCTATGGAATACTTTCAAACCTTTGATTTCAATAAAGTTTTTGAAAAGATTGTTCATATAATGAGGTAAATAAATAATTGCTTGTGTGTTTTACCTGTTGTGTTACCTGTTTGCACTGTATTTTAACAGTTATAATAAATATGCCAATTTTATTGAATTAGTCATATAATTTGACTTTTAGCCTTTATTTTGATACCTAATCCAGCCAGATATCTTTAAATTGGCAAAGTTGCTATTTCAAAAATCCACAGGTCATTCTGCTAAATTACCAGTCCAAAATTACTCACTGTTTAGGGCTCTATGCCTGCAAAGGGTTAACACATTAACCCCTGAGCCAAATAGCTAGGCAGCCCCCTGCAGCATAATTGTAGAGATCACCTAGAGCAGTGTTAGCATTACCAGTGCTTGTATCCCTGAGACTTTCTGACAGCACTTGGCTTGCAGATTTTTATAGAGGGGCCTACTTGCAATAAATTGGTTATTACTTTATTTCTATTCATCTAATTAAGCTAAAATTTGACACAGCAGTTCTCAATAAAATTACATACATAATGGTATAAATTTCATGCTACATGCAGAAATATAACTCATGCATAAAGGTGACAACAAATGATGTGCTTACCAATTTGCTTCTCTTGCCATGAATATCCCATACAATCCATTATGAATTCACACAGAATTATGAACACCATCAACCCATTATATAATTATATTTATGTACACTGAAATAACATTTGTCATCTCTTTTGTAGACTTGACATCCTTAGAATACTGTACACATATTGGCATATTTCTCTTGATCTTTACTTACCTTTCTTCCTTAGAATTCTAACTGAAAATTTAAAAACTAATAAAACATTTATCAAACATTGAATTATGAACACTCGTGGTAAAAAAAAAATGTCACAAATATTTATTTAACGATTCTTCAAAAGATCTACATGATATGGCTTAAAACAATCTACACATAAATGAACATTGCAATGAATGCGCATATTCATAACTTCACGGCGTCGCTTTTCTTTACTGCACTGTCGACATCTTCCCCTCTTTTCACCATTCTTAGGCGAAAAGATAGCCTACCTCGAAATTTTATCATGGCTTCATCTACATTTACATTTTGATGAGGATTGTAGTTTTCTAAGCAGCACTTTAGAATAGCATCATGGACTGGCCTCATGTGATGCTGCTTGTCATGACCAGGTCGAAGCCTGGGAGGATCATGACGACTATCATTGATATGAAAATATTGTGATATTTTATCAAATCTATCTCTCTTCATGATTCTTCTCACACTCAGGTTTCCAAATAGGGCATCTGTTGACCAATACATAGCTGTCTCAGGGAGCTGAAGAATACTTGTAAAAACTCTCATTCCCATCCATGCTCAAATTTCTCTCTCCGTAACATCTCCAGTTTGGGTCTTCTTTCTCCTCCTGCTTCCGTCTTGCATAGAGATTTGTCTCATCTACGATCAGCTGAAACAAAAATGCTGGAAAAAAAAGCTCAAAAAAATTAATTTCATTTGCATTCGGGTCTAAATCTGTTGTTGGTCCTGGTGTTGGTCCTGTGTATGGCCTCTTGTCAATGTGCGTTCTATCATATACGATCCATCGGTCAGCTATTCTTCCATTTTCTTCTTCTTCTGCACCCTCTTCAACATTCTCATCCTCATCACTGCCGCTATTATCATCAATAGCGATTTCGATGTCACTATCGATCTCGTCTCATGAAAATCCCGAAAATTCACCGTCAGAATCTGTCAAACAAAACTCTGCTCCAAGCGCCTGATTCTCTTCAATTTCCATGATTTTCAGATCTATATATCTTCACTGTTTCTGCTACAATCGAAGTAAACAAAAGTTTCTTTTGTTCACGAATGTTCGCTCTATATTTGTAAGCTGAAATTTCATTGGTTAAGCTGCCAGCATATTTCAAAAATAGCTTCAAACTAACCAATGGTTTGCGATGACACAAGTCGTCGTGCGGGATAGGGGCCTTGCTTAATACTGCCAACCAATCTCGGCGCTCGGGAGACAAGCATTGCAAACTCAGCCCCGTTATCGAGGCGCTCGGGAGATAAGGGAGGTAAAGTGTGATGAGTTATTGAGGCGCTAGGAGTTAATGTGTTAACTGGTATGTTCTAATGGAAGATGAAGCATAAATAGTCTGCAGTCGTGATGGTGATCCTTGATAAATCTGAAAATGCCATGTTCTTATTTTATGCATTAGTTTGTTGCATGATGATCACATGAAGTTGGTTATGCTACAAATGAGATATTTATTTGACATATTACTTTTGTATTTGTATGAATATATATTTGAATTTAAAATGATTTGAGGAGCTTAGAATAGAGTCTGTTGAAGTTGGAAATATAATAAACTTTGAAATAATATAATTTTCTGTTTAATATACATACATAATTATAAAAAGAAACAGTTGTACAAAATCAGTCATTCTTGCCATAGCATCCGAAGCAGAATCTTTTTTTTATTTTTTTATTTTTGTATTCAAAATTTTGATTTAGGTAGAATTATTTTCTAAGTTGTCATTCAACGTAAATGCAAAGTGCTTATCAATAACATTCTTATTCTGGAATTACAATAAATTCAGACATGAACATTTCTGGATTGTATTTTTTGTGATACATCAAAAAATACATTGGCATGTCATCATAGTTCAGGCCACTGGCATATTCCCACATTGGAGACTACAGGTATATCAACACACTCAATATTGGAACTCGATTGGAATACCACTGGAATTCAGTTGAAGCTTTATACATTTGGACTTGTGACAAAACATTTAGGACTATTTATTATTTAATTCACAATACAGTAATTTTTTTTTAAACTTTCACTTAAGTGTTCAAGAAAAATTAATTGTCAAATTTTACAAAAGCTGATGGTTCTCGCTCTTTTCTGTTATTTAGTAAAAGACCAAACACCATGAAATACAAAACATGAAAAATGCTGAAAATATTTAAGGTATGTTATGCTTCCGTTTTGAAACCTGTTGAGGATGCTGGATTTGTTTGTCATTCCTAGTATAGTAGTCCCCCTCTTGAACGGCCCTCCTGACCAGTGGCCACCCGCTTCTTACGGCCAGAATCCCTTGGCACCGACAAGTTTGTATTCAAAAGTACCCCTCAAGAGCATCCACCCCTCTAATGCGACCAGCGGCCAGCATTTTAGTACAAAAAATAAAATATGTCCCCCTCATGAACGGCCACTCTTGTTTCTTTAAATGTATCCAGAACCAATAATTAATTCAAATCTTGACATAAGCCTACGGTAAGGTAAGCAATTTTGATTATCTCTATCATAGATACACGCCTCCGAGTGTCAAGTCGCCGTTAAAATTGTCGACTAAAGGATTTATAGTATATCATTATCTATAAAAGTCGATGTTTACAGGAAATGGGCTCAATAATGTTATGATAGAGTTTGGGGTTTAATGCCTATGTTGAGTTCTTCTCTGTGATGATTATAACCAGACGTAATTGTTATAATCATAACAGGGTCAGCATAGGCTAAAAATAGATTTTGTACATTGGCACACACAGAGAACCTTAAAAAAACAACAGGGTACCAGACAAAGACCGGAAAAATCACGTGACCACACATTATGGCTTCCTTTAAGAAGACTGTATTTCATACACTCAACACAAGTTCTGTCTGCATAATTAAATTGCATACAGTCAGCAATGACCGAATAAATCATTACCAAACATTAAAATGTCATCACATTAACAATACATTATTTTAGAAGAAAGTCGGTTATGCTACTCGACGACATCTGGGAAGGGGGGGGAATGCCAAAGAAAAGACTCGAGAAAAACAAGTTTATGTTGAAACAATTTGAAAATACAAATTCATAACCGATAAGGTTATTCAGCAGCAGTGGGAAAATGGAACCAATGGAAACATAATTATGTATCGTGTACCAGGATGTAAATGATGTTTTTGAATCCATTTGCAATGTGCATGACAACAATACCTGCTCGCATATCACACTTACGCCAAGAAAGAAAAAATAGTAACATATATTCATTTGAAATAAATTTATTATAACAAAACAAAAAAACTTTTATTGGTTAATGTTTCATTTAGACGAAGATATTTAATGTTTTGAAGTATGTAGCTTTCTTACTACGTACATTACATATACATGTACTTCTCATAATAAATTTAGCCCCCCTCTGGAATGGCCACCCGTCTTATAAGGCCACTTTCCCCGTGCAGCAGGGGTGGCTGTATAAGAGGGGGACTACTGTATACATGCATGATGATATTCATGGATAGGTTTACCATTAAAATATGAATTTGTGTCCCCTATTGGGATTCCATTTGTAGGTCCATTTTGAGTCGCCTGTTGGACTCTATTTGTAGACCCTTCCACCATCTGCTCATAACTGAATAGAATGTTTTGGGCGACATCAGGGATGTTTTCAATAGAAAAGATTTTCTGGTCCCATCCTAGAATTTTCATCTAAAAACAAGTAATTTTGGGAATTTTGAAACATGATCTCATGTGGTTTCTTGGTCAAAGAGGATCATCTTTGCAGCCCACTGGCATATTTAAATCTCTCCATGTTAATTTGAACCTTGTATCAACCAATATGGTTGTGTTAGAAAGCCTGTCAAGTAGCTTCCATCGTTCAGTGGTTTTTCCAAAGTTTTTTCTTCACCAAATAGATTGGTGATGATGAATATTCGGTCTTGTGCTAAAATATGGTGTTAAAGACCACAAAAACCAAACCTCATATTAACCATATTATCGTTCACATGCTCAAGGAAAAAATTAAATTCCTGTAACAAACATTTCCAAGTGTCAGCTGGTGCAGTTTCTTTGAGAATTTTTAGAAGTTCATGTTTTGCATCTATTTCCATTCAAAGCATGACTCAGACCCATCCTTAATAGGGATAGGACTGGGGTTATAATGTACAGCAGGTGTTTGCAACAAATGGCATCCGTGGCAAGACAGTCTCTTTGGAAAGGCATGTGGTATGGTTTGTAGTTTTGTTATGTATGCAGTAAAATTTATAATTATATTAAAGGGACAAATATGACTTGGCATGCAGCACTCTGCAGTGGTGCGGACACAGCACAGAAGTTTTTACAGGTTGCAGATGACTGATCTGAAGAATATGAAATGGCTTCTTTCCTTGCACATGTCAACCTGTGGATATGATTTGTTCATGGGCAAGTGAATTTACCTGTAAACAAACTGAAAAGCACCTAAAGGTCAGAAGTGTGCCATAATGTATTATTGTAAATAATTAAAGTTTCTCTTCAGGTTTCAGTTACAGTGTATAATAATATTGCAATATACAGGTAAACTATTCTCTCAGTCAAGCATGGAGCATAAATCCACAGTATGTTATTGATTGAGAAAAAAATTTGTGATTCTGGTATCCTGACCAACCTAAATTAAATTATGCCCAATCCTACAACTTTTTAACATGCATCACAGTCTAATAAGTAATAGAAAAGACAAGTAATAAAAAGAGTGAGAAGCAACAAGCTTTGTAAAATTCAACAAGTAATTTATTTCCATAGATTTCAAAATGAAAATGTAAATAAAATTAACGGCATTACAATTAAGTTTCAAAATAATCCTCAAATAATAGACACATTAATCATAATGATTAAAGCTCAGAATAAGCTTTAGTGGAAATCCATATTAAATTCAATTCTGGCAGTGTTGATGTTCCTATGGTGTCTTGTGTTGTGGTGAACTGCCAACAATATTTTGTTGGATCACAATAGTACAGTCCAAGAATAAGCTCTTTTTTTGAAATTTCACTATAAATTCTCTATTTTCAAGAATGTTTTTTTTTTGGGGGGAAGAGCACTTTGTTTTTCCAGAGAAGAATCACTTGCAGTAAATAATTTGAATAAAATAAAATTGCAGCCCAATAAACAACTGAACACAACAATAATGCATCTTTTTCTACCTCAAGATCTTATAGAATGAATAATGAATATCTAGAAAAAAAGATTATATGTCTTCTACCAGACCTTGGGTCACAATTAGCATTGACTAATTTAACCCTTTAGCTACTAGAGCTGTTGTGTACATGTAGTTTCACTACTGCTCTGTGCTATCATATCAGTTACTCAGACTACTGAGGCTGTTTGCTAGGCTGAATACTAGAGCATCATCAAGGCTGACTACAGAAATTGACAATAAAAACATGGTTACATTTATATTCATTATTTCAATAGTTTTTACTAGATTTAAGTGAAATAAAAAACAGCTTGTCTTGTATAGTGTCTGTTATTCATATATTTCTACTTTATATATACTCCTATATCCCATCATATAAGAAATCCCAGCCACATAAACTGTTTTGAATTCCATAAAATAAATCCAATATTTTCATATGTACATATAAAAACATGAATGAAATCCACTCTAATTAAAATGTTGCAATTGGTACCTCTCAAAACAGTAATTATCCACACATAAATGATGATGTTATCAAGTATATTACAATATATGTATAGCAAAATTACCATGTTCTATGTCTTACATGTAGGACTAATGCCCACATATGTGATGCTGATTTCATACCATTTCATGTCTTGCTGTTGGTCCCCTATTTTCTTAACAACATTGTTTGTTTCTTTCACAAGATTTTCTACCAGATATTCAGGAATTAATCTGAGTAAAAAATCTTTCATTCACTGGTCCAAGCTTGATTGTTGTCTGTTGAACCAACGTAAGAATCAAAAACATTGATTTTGAATACGGCGAGGTCGTCTCCATTGTACAATTGAAACTACGTCCGCCTTGTCATCTGATTAAAAATCGTTTGTATCTGATGTTGAAATCAATATCTGATCCATTTTCTAATTATGATCCATTAAACTTTTCAATATCACTTGCACTGGACCCGTTAAAGTTGCTCATATCTGAATCGGAATCCATCTTTGTTCATCTCGAAAACATGTGTTTCGTAAACCGCGGAAAATTCATTTTAGTTTGTCTAAATTTAACCTCTCAGCATTCAAACTTGTATCAAAATGTCGAGTAAACAATCCTCTCATTGGTTATGATAGTCAAAAATGTGTAAACTTTCATACTTTCAACCAATCAACGTTTAGTTAACACGTAGGTATTCTGCTCACATGAGCGTCACTGGTTCTTCAAGTACTGCTTAACTTTACGCATCTGTGCGACATTGGGGTTGTAAGCTAGGTTTTTCGGCACTGCAGATATGCGTCACTGGTATTCGAGAGCTATTTACAGTAGACGCTTAGATGCGGCAGTCGTAGCTAAAGGGTTAAAAAAACACCGAATATTACTTAATGGAAAGTTTTTTTTTGAGGTTCATAATATTTAGAAAATACAATCTTAGAAGTATATTACTAAAATTATAATATGCTTAGTAAACAACAGGTATATCTGGCAATTTATGGAGAATTTCCAAAGTTCTAGATTAAGATTGAGATAAACATTCTGTTCTGCATTGCATAGTATATTTGATCGCATCAGAAGTGTGCCAAATGCTTATAATTGGCATCCAACAAGACTTAGTGATTCAGATGAGGAAACATCCAATTAGAGATCAAATAAAATCTGGTGACAATGATGGCTGTTGACATTATGTAGTCTCTAAGAAATATATGAAAAATTCAGCATTTGTGATTTGTTCTGGAATATGAAGGTCTGTCCTTGATTTTGTGTCCATGACACAGTAGTTTTAGGGTGGGTGTGTCTGCTAAATAAGATCTGAAATGATTTCAACACTGGACAGACGAAATGAAGAAATAGTCGTGTCATGAATTCCAAGGAATTCTCTTTGCCAACCGTAGCATTAGTCTATTCTTCTATAGTTTCTTGTGGTCTTATGATTGCCATGCGTCTTATAATTGTTATAAATGTTGACATATTGTGCTACCTATTTGCAGAGACATACAATCACAGTGTATACTTAATGTGAACATGGTGCTGATGACAAAAGATTACTTTAAAATGAAAAGTTTAGGTTGGCATGCAGTCAAGCAAAATTGCGATTGCTTGCTTTATTTCCTGGTAATGAAACCTTGAAATATAAAGCTTATGGGGAGAAAGCCTTGTGATGGTTTAATGAAATTCACGTAAATTTAGCAACCTATTTTAGATGCATGATTTGTGTCTCAGGTTGTTTTATACAGGATACACATTGTCAGTGAGCACTGTAAAACTTGCTGTTGCAAACAAGTTGGTCTTCACTGCTCTTTCAAGAATTGAATTTCCTCATAATGAAAAGAATGGGAATTTGTTTTGCACATTCAAGCTGATTTTCTATTTTTGGAGTTCTGAAACCAGGAAAGAAAAGGTATCTTACTGGATAAAAGCTGCCTCGAAACATTGAAACCAAATGGTTTAAACCTAGAAAACTAGAAACAGCCATTCACAAATAAAATTATCTTTTTGCAGCCGACACCTTTTTTATTAAATAATTATATAAATTTGCATATTAATCACCCATTAACCTTTAACTGCTACTATAACAATGAAAAGTCCAGGATATAATTTGCTTGTATATAAATTTACATAAAATAACAGATGTCGCTATGGCTTCTCAATTTCTCGATCAATATAAAGTATCTTCCAGCATCCGCAACAAGTCATTGTCATGTAAAGTTATGCAAACACTACGGCTTTTCTGTTTTATTTTGGTTTCATTGTGTGTTTTATACATGCCTTTGAAAAAGACTCAATAAGTGCTCAGACAAGTTAGACACTAGTTTTTCCCTGTTCGTAGTCAGTTTTATTATATATATATATATATATATATATATATATATATATATATATATATACACACACACACACAGACACAGTTGGACCCCGCTGTAACACGGTAGTTGGGAGCCATAGAATCCGACCATGTTATAAGCAACCATGTGCAATACCAACACATTTTTGGATTTAATTGGGGTGGGTGGGTGTACATAAAGACGGGTGCTAAAATGCATGGCACAATTACCATTTTTGATCAATATATATTAATTGAGAAAAACATTTGCTGTGGTAACAGAAATTGCAGATATAATATATTACTTTATTCAGAGAACCATGCATTGGTACATACACATGTCTAATTTATATATACATGTATAATCTATTGCATGAAAAGAATATAAACACTGTGTACTCACCAGTGAATCTTGTAACATACATTGAATTCATAATACAAATATTTCCATCGAAAATATCCACACACGGATGTAAAATATTCAATAATTTTGTCACAGATCATTATGTGACTGAATTCAATGAAAAGAAAATAACAAAAATTACATAATGGGTGTACGTAATGAATGATGAAATAGTATATGAAAGAAGAATAATGAATGGTGTCTGTATACAGTTTATACCACGACATTTCTCATCTGTCAATAGTTTTTTTTTTTTTAAAACTCTGTGATTTTTAGCTGCTTTCTGCTAATGACACGTTTGCTCTTGGCAAAGTCAATTATAATTATCAGTTGCAGAATTTGAATTTACTAGTCAACAGATTGCATAAAACAACACCACCAAGCCATGCGCACATGTTAGCGGCTTTTGTTTCTTTGATGCTGTATAAATCGTTGCCCCCTGATTTGAACAAGTTTAGTGTGGCAGTTCACTTTGATGATAAACAATGTACTTAAATTAATTGATTTATACATTCTGGTGAGAATCTTTTATCAACCGCCGTATTGGCTGTTGCTTAGTTGTTTATGAAATTAAGAGAACATATATCGGAGATTATTAGAGCAGTGATTGTATTCGGAATGCATTCAAGACAAACACAAAGTAGACACGCTGGCTTCATTGCTCAGGGATCAGTAATAATAATATTGACACTTATGAGCTGTCATTTTTCAACAATAAACAAAGATCAAAGTTCTCAGTTGGCCCAGCAATTGGTTCGTATTTCCGATGTTTATTTTGGCACAAAACTAGAAGAAATTTTAGGAGCCATAGAACAATTATTCTATATTCAAATTTGTGTGTGATTTCCTCCCCAAAATGATAATATATTTTCTACACGTTCATTTTTGCACTTTTTAGACGAGTATGAGAATGCTAATTAAACTCTTGATGTATTTTATTTTTCATACTTAAAAGATTTTTTTAGGGTTTTTGAGAAAAATACCTGTAATAAATTACCTGAAATTTTGGGAGCCACACTGTGTGTGTGTGTGTGTATATATATATATATATATATATATATATATATATATATACACACACACACACACACACAATGTTTATCAGATGAGATGTCTTGAGGCAACAAATGCTGTTAAAAAATATACCCTGGGCGGCATAAACTATATTCTATTAAGCATAAATATTACGACTTACAGAACTTTCTTTTCTTTGCAGCCAATTGGTTTCTTTGAAACTGCCATTCCCTACTCAAGTGTTGAAGATGTTCATGTTATATCCAGATGGGATGCAGGGCAGAAGTTTTGTATAAGGATAACAATACCTGATGGTTCATTATTGTTACAGGTGAGTTGCTGACATTTAGCTGTTCATTTAGCATTTCACTGTAGATAATTTGCCAGTATCACAGAAATGCCACTAGATCAGAGAAGTATCAAGCATGCCAACTGGGCTAATGAACCCATCTCAGTCACATTGTAGAGTTGTCTCCCATTCTGAGTATATTAAGTATGAGGGTAAAGGTGTAAAACGACTGTATGATAGCAATACCACTCAATGAACCCAATGGCACATAATTGGTTCTCCTATATTTGAATGCATAAAACTGGTAACATTAACAATGGTATTGACATAGATAATGTGTTGTAGCTTTTTATCTTACTTAGCTCAGATTTTGTATTACTGGCTGAAATTAAACTGCAGCGGTTATCAGACTTGGCCAGTGCTGAGGCTGATGGAATCTACTGACCCAAGGTTTGAAAGGTAATGATTCTATGTCCAGGTTTCAGCACATGTTTATTGAAATAGATTGGAAAACAATCCATAAAGTCAAATATATACAGCCATTACCTCCAATGGTAAAAAATTCACTTGGCAGCTTGCTCAGCCTCAGCGAAACCTGGAAGTATGTTGTCAAATGCTGTATTTTCTCACTGGAAAGTGACCAATGGGCTATATACCTTGTGGGATAATAAATTGCCCTGCCTAATGAATCCTGTAGCATGACGACCTGTTACCTCCTACAAAAATTCATTATTTGGCAAAGGCACATATTTCAATCTGATGTTTATTAAAAATGATCTCTAGTATTTTTCCAACGCAAAATTGCCAGGTTATATAAATTAGCAGCAGAGGGGGCGAATCAGACAACTTTTTTTTGTTTTTATTTTTGATTATACCCCCTCCAAAATAACACTGGACCCTTCTCGCGAAAAAATAAGTCTCTGACCCTTGTCTGAAAACATTCGCGTCGCAACGTCGTTGTCACTCACCCCCTCTGCTGCTAGAACTTTCAGTTGGGTTAACCGAATATTTGATCCAGTCCGATACGATATCGTGTTCGAGAGTCATGTAAATTTATTGTTACAAATCCGTGTGGGGTAGACTGAGCATGACTAAAGAAATTTCTAAATTGATTGAAGTCCATATCAGAACACCATGTCTGCCAAATATTTCGTAGCGTATGTGTATCAACGCCGTTGAATACAGCAAGCATATTACAGTTATCTCTAATCACTTTTGGAATCTGAGTGTAGCGTTGAGTGACATAGATCACATCAGTGTTTTTATGCCTGCCTCTGGAAAATATTCTAGCAGGATTTTTTTGATTATCTAACATGACATCGTCGTATACAACTAAATTGTTGATACTTCCATCGAGGTCATTCACGGATGGCGCCTCGTCAATATCGGTTATAAATTCAATAACATCCTCGGTGGCAATCTCTGAAGCGTTTTCATTAAAATCTTTTAGCACTTCATAGCATCGTTGATCATCTACGCTAGGGGCAATTAAATACAACTTATCCCACTTCATCCATCTCATTATTAAATTGAGCAACAATTGCGTTTTACCGGATCCAGATGGTCCGATTATAATTGCGCGGATAGAGTTTGGTAGCGCTGCATGATGCTTCACTGGTTCTCTTGTTTTAGTCGCTGAAAAATCAATTATATTCATATCTCTATACATAAATTATGGATCTATATTGCGTGAAGTGTAAGGCGCGTACTGGCACAGATGACTTGACGACGATTACAACTAAAAATAACCGATCAGCGCTTTCTGGTAAATGCGTACAATGTAGTACAAAGAAATTTAGATTTGTTTCTAAACCCAAGGAACTCAAGGAACCTTTAAAAAAAAAAGAGGAGGTGATATTGCAGCCAAATTAGCAAAACTCCCTGGAACCCCATGGGCAAAATACCCCGGAGAAAAACACCTTCCAGGATATAGCTACTGTGGACCGGGAACAAGACTTGATATCAGACTCAATGATCAAAATCAGCCCCGACCCGGTGAGGAACCAATAAACGCTATTGATAAGGCCTGTCACCTTCATGATGTATCTTATAAAAGCAGTAATCTGCAGCACAGGCATCTAGCAGATGTGAAATTAATTCATGCGTTAAATGCTATTTCTGATAAATCTTTCAAAGAAAAATTGGCTTCCTTTTTGATAAAATCGGCTATGAAAAGTAAATTGATGTTAGGGGCTGGTAATTAATAACAACATGGAATCTATTTATTATTCCCCAAGAGGATACTGGAGGGGTAAATCAGCAATCCATAAACTCGCTAGTGCTGCGAAAGTGAAAAAAACCACTGCGGCTCATTGGTTATCCAAACAGGCACTATGGCAAATTTATCTACCACCGCCTAAACAAATCAATTTCTCGCATTTTGATGTGACCGGACCCAATGAAGTTCATCAGGCTGATCTATTATTTCTGCCACATGATCGTGGTTATAAATACGCATTAACCGTAGTTGATATTGCAAGTCGATACAAAGAAGCAGAACCGTTAAAAACAAAATCGACCACTGAAGTCGCTTCTGCATTTGAAAGGATTTATCGACGAGGTCCTCTGCACTGGCCAAATCTGTTACAAGTTGACCCGGGCAAGGAATTTCAGGGTGCAGTGTTATCTACAATGAAATATCACAATGTCGCTATCAGACGAGGGCATACTGCACTGCATCGTGATCAGGCCATTGTAGAACGGTTTAATAAAACCCTTGCTGAGCGGTTATTTGGATATCAATATGCAAAAGAATTCATCCAAGAAAAAAGATCCCGTGAATGGGTTAAAAGGTTACCAGCTGTGATTACTGCACTGAATAACGAGATTACTAGAACCATCAACATGAAACCTATCAATGCGATTAAAAAGAAGTCAATACCTGAAATGGAAATTCAAAAAGATTTTAACGTTTCCCAACCAATTCTTGGTAGTAATGTCATTGTGAGGTACTTATACGAACCAGGAGAGCTTGAGGGTGGCACAAAAAGGGCTACTGATCCTATTTGGAGTGTTACTACGCATAAGATATCTAGTATAACACGATCTACGGGTAGACTTCCAATCTATAAACTGGATTCAACTGCCCCTCAACGGGGTTTTACTAGACAACAATTACAAGTGATACCTGAGGATACTCAATTACCACCGCATGGGCTTAACTAGCACCCTTGCGTCTATTGCACTCAAGACAAGTCAACATCACATTATTTCTGACATGACCGAGATTGTTATTTTTTCTGTCCACGGTGAATTGGCGAGGATCCTTATCCGAATACTGCCAACGCATTATACAATTGCAACTCGCGCAGTGATTATTCTGTTGTTGCTTCAGAGTAATTATTAATTCAGCATCAATATCAAATTCTCGTTGTTTTTTTTTGTCTTGTTGTTTGTAACCGGAGAGTTTTTTATCAATAATATCATCTATTGTGGTGTCATTATCATCGCCAATGATTTCATCATCGAAGACAATTCTTCGAAGTTGATTTATTTTTCGTACTCTAGACACTGCGAGATAGACTAAATTCGACCATTCTATGCGATTATCTACTATCCAAACAATTGTATCCGATATAGTCAATCCCTGTGAAGAGTGTATTGTTGCTGCATAACCTAGCGTCCATGGGGATTTATTAGCACGCAATGCATCTTCAACGACATTGATATCAACCAGCACAATATCATTTAATACGAGAATCTGTCTTTGAAATCCTTCGGATTTTGGTCCTGGAATATCAACTTCGATGTTCTGTTTTCGTGTATCCGATGGCCTATAACATAACGGTACTGGAAGTGTTGCAAATTTTTGTTTATGCA
This sequence comes from Unio delphinus, assembly GCA_029339505.1. Lineage (NCBI taxonomy): Eukaryota > Metazoa > Mollusca > Bivalvia > Unionida > Unionidae > Unio > Unio delphinus. The sequence continues at coordinate 7,377,100 of JAQISU010000057.1, read as the reverse complement.
ATTCAAATAACTTCATCTGAAGTGTGTCCCTGACTATTTTTCTACTTGCAATGATTAAATCATTTGGTCTCCACGCTTCCCAAAACTCATTCATGGGAGTTTCCGAAATTATTTCACGGGCTATTTCACACTGGATTTTATCCGGTTGTAATCTAATTAGTTTCTTAAATTCTTTTAATTCATTATCAAGTGATCTATGATCGGTATCAATTTCTTCATAATAGTCTACAAAACCCTTTAGCCATTCATGGGGAGATGCACCGACAAATGGTGGTGGTTGGCCGTGATCCCCGCACATGACGACTTTTGTATTCTTCAATAACAACCACTCAAGAAATATTTTTAAGACATCTTCGGACACTGTCTATTTCATCCCAAATGATAATTTCAGGAATAAATTTCTCTCCCATGCGCTCAGGAGTCCATTTATCTCCCTTCCATCTAAAGAAACTATGATAAGTGCAGGCATTTACCCCTCGTTGTTTCATCTCTCTGGCGAGTCTGTGAGTCGGTGTTAGCACAATCATGTTTGGATTGGAAACGCTAGCGTTTCCACGACGGAATAACTCAATTGCCCGGGTTGTTTTTCCTGACCCGCCACAGCCGTTTAAATAAACTGTTTTATATCTACAGATTGGATCAGAAATCGGTGGTGCACTAGAAAATTCTGAACATTGATTGCTTTCTAAGTAATTATTTTCAATGGTAACATCTGCTGATGGAATATAATCATGAAGCATTTCCTTCTTAATTCTCCATGACCCCCAATTCTCGTTGCCAGTAGCCTTAAAATCAGCCATTTTGCTATTTATGTAAAATGAGTCAGTAGCAACTCTAACTGCGGTGGTAGGAAATCTATTGATCATTGAAAACAGATTGATAGAAGCATAACCAAGCATAGAAGCTCTCAAATATGTATACTGCTGATGGTATCCATCAGTGTAAGTAACAATTGTACCCAATTTGGTTCCATCTGACATAAATGCGTCCTTACGATTGACATATAAGCCCCTATTCGTTAAATCTTTGATTACAAAATCGTATTCAGCATTGTCTATAATCAATCGTGAAGAATATCTCGTATTATCATCTTTGCCACCTTGGGTAAATTTACCGATTATTCTTCGTCCAAGATCTTTTGCTTCATTGTTTCTGATTTCAAATAACTGTCTGGACCAATCCATGATTTGTTGTTCATTAAAATCAGGAAACAGTTTTCGCTCTTCGCTAATTATTTTTTCTAGATCAGGTTGTGGTAACCAGACTGATTTCTGTGCTCGATAGGATATAATTGCTTCACTGACAATTAATGATTTTAACATCTTACAATCAAGCATATACCGTAATAACACTATTGGCATCCAGTGTTTTTCAGACATGTGTTTACCAATCCAAAGATAACTACACGGATGAAGCCCTTCAGCCATTTCAAATGATGCTACACAAGCGAATCCGGTTAAATCGAAATGTGGCAGTGGTCCATTAATAGCAACACGGGTCATTTCGTGTGTAGGGTGTCCAAATCGTTTGAAATATTTCTCACACTCTCCATACCCAAGAAAACTTCCTGGATAACATGCAATCATATCAACTGAAATAACGGTATCAGCGGTGTATTTTGTGTTCCATAATCCTCCATGGCTGTATTCAAGACAGGACAATTTGACATCTGATAAGAACTCACTTCGGGTTGGTTTCCACGCGTTTTTCTTTCTAGCAAAATGTGCTACAACTGATGGAAGTGTAAAACAGTTTGCTAATAATTGATCGTTGTCTTCCCCCCCAGAACTCTGGGGAGAAAATTCACTAGCTAGTTGTTTCATTTGATTATGCAGCTCTTCAGTACGGTACAATTCTCCGTTGGGCCTTACAAACTGATCAAATCTACATTCTTCGTCTGAAGTACTATGAAATAGCCACACTGACACAGGATCGTTTTTACTCAAATGGTAAATAGCATCAAATAATTTCTGCTCTGAAAAAAACTCTTCGGTTCCAAACAGATATTTTACGGTTCTATCCCGTGGGAATATTGTTATTGCAGATGACCACGCGTGTGCATTATGATCAATAATTTCAATGGGAGCTCCCTGTAATTTATATTTCGATTTGTATAATACTTCTCCGGTGATTGTCCTTACCGATATTGGAAATCTCAATGATGTTTCTAATTTGGCTATATCTTGAATTGTTGCCCCATGCTGTTTCACTGTCAGTTCCCATTCGGTTATTTTTTTTCGTCTTAGATCAGTGAGTTTATTTCCCCGGGACGCATTTGTGAAGTGTTCTATTATTCGTGTTGCTACACAATTGAGCCCTGTCGAATATTTCATGGGTGCTAGTTTTGAAATATCAGGTTTTTCATTGAGTGGATATATCCCGTAAACAACTACTGTGACAGGATAAGATCTTTCGTAGTAGGGTTTATCAAGTCCAGTCAAAATTCCTGGTTTTGAATCCTGAGTCACAGTGACAGTTTTTTTGTCCTTAAGAATAGGCTCGTATTTGTCCCTAATGATCCATTTTCCATTATCACGGATAAGGAATTTTATTCGAAAAAAATTTCTTTCTTCCCCAAGACGTGAGATTATCACTGCTGCTTTTTCATCATTCATGGTAGCGTCAACAACACCATCAATTCGAAATGTTGACCAACAATGAGCTGCCCCATCACGCTTGAATTCATTAAAACAGTCTCTGATTTTACTAATCAAGGTTCTATCAAGAATTTTATTCTTTGGTGTATCAGAAACTCTATCAAGATTGAATTGAACACTTTTCCAGGGCTTAATTTTCGATAATCTCTCGAACTCCTCCATACTATAATTAAAACAAGCATTTAAATGAAAGATTTAAGTATAATGAATCATTGCAAATGGCTTATGATTGGATCAGTGACACCGTGTAACAAATCATGCAGAAATGAATTCTGTTGGTATCATATGCAAAGCTTTCGTCGGGGAAGCCGAGGTCCGTTACCCTGTATTCAATGTGGGGTTGGGGTCAGGGGGAGGTCGCAATTATGCATTATGTGTGGCGGAAAACGATACAGGGAATTAAAACGCTATTATGATAAAAAAATAAAAAATACTGCCATTGACCCCAACGATGACAAAATAATAAAGACTGCTCAAGATTATATACAGAGACTTATAATTAAACCAAACAATGAATTAGAAAAATAGTGTTATTATACAAATGAACCAAGAATTCAGACCTCACCCCTCCGTGCTTGTTAATTATGAAGCATTCCGTAATAGTATTATCAGAAAATTCTATTTTCGTATGTCAAAATACAGTACACGCGTACCGTCTATAACACCAAGGGAGACTACTCTTAAATGATAATAACCAAGGGAGTTATCATTGTGATTTAGCGGCTTGGTATTTCTTTTTAGGAAAAGATATATTTTCTTTTTTTTTAGTGTTTAAGTCAAATACTCTGTGTCACGTGCGATTAATGCGTATTTCATAACATAGGATGTGATCCGGAGATACAGGCGTTACAGGACAACACACGTGTATACTTTCTCCCTTAGATTGTGTTAACTTGTTTAATGGGTATTGTGATTCAGCGCTGGGCATTGTTTTGTAAGAAAAGACATGTTTTCAAACAATTATATTCTTTGTTCTAGTGTTTAAGTCAAATATTCTGTCTCATTTAAATACTGTGAAACACCATTAATAAGTAATTCAAGAAAATAAAATAGCATACTTGCGGATTGATGTATTAATTTCCTTTATATACTCTCTCACTTAGATGGTGTCGAGATGATAAGGGAGGGAATAACAACCCCTCCCACCTACTCTTATATGTTTCTACTATTATGTGTAAATATAAGTGTTTTTAAATGTCTGTATGTTGACTATCATTTGTATAATTAATATGTAAATATTGAATAAAGATTTTAAAAAAAAGAGGATGCCGACATGGCACCTATAAAAGATGTACAAATGCTACATCTATAAAAATTACATTACAGTATGGCGTGGGTTATTTGCCCTTAAATTGTGATTCAGCGGCTTGGGATATAATTAATTAGAAAAGAAATCAAATATAAAATGTTTTCAAACGATTATATTCTTTTTTTTTAGTGCTTTATGCAAATATTCTGTCTCATTTAAATACTGTGAAGCACCATTAACAAGTAATTCAAGAAAATAAAATAACACACTCTGTGGATTGACGCTGCTGTATTAGTCGCCTTATATACTAAATGAAAGGTTTAAAGCTGGGGCTTTCAAAGGCCAATCCGACCAGTCAAAAAATAACCCACGCCATTGACACGTGTGCGTGGTTGACTTTTACTCAATCATGCAACCGGGTTTAATTTCATGGGTTGCTTTGATTGGTCGAATTGGCCTTTGAAAATCAGCCCCGTCGTTTCATGTTTGTGATGTCTGTGCCGTCCCATCATCATTACATCATCATAATCCATATTACATCATCATTGAATTATAATCCATCCTTAATTAAGTTAATTAAGTATATGTATACCTACAATCTGAATGGAGATATATACGGTATTTGTGCTGTCCTTAATTAAGTTAATTAAGTATATGTATACCTACAATCTGAATGGAGATATATACGGTATTTGTGCTGTCCTTAATTGTGACGTCACCCCAAGCATATCTTCTGGGCGGTCTAAGATGGCGTTTGCCACGTTAGGCCTCCCTTCCGGAGATGTATGTTTCGGGTTTCCCTTGGGCTTACTTGGATGTGAAGGCAACCAAGGAGTTCCAAAGATGTGTTGTCGTATATATGTAACCTCTAGGTCATTTCACGTAAACATACCCTCTTGTGATTATAACCCGTTATTTGACGAGTTAGATTCACTCTTAGGGGAATATGTTTCCGGTGAATGTAAATATAAATGACCTAAAATAAATACCATCCATGGATGTAATTAGCTCTCCATCACATTTGGGTTACCCCGTATGGTGTTCAAAAATGAATTACCGGCCAAAACGTGGATGCACATTGGGTAACCCCAGAATGAATTATAGGCTAATAGAAACGGTCATAGGGTCATATCTCAAAGAGAAAAAACATTCTGATATAAAACAGAAACAGAAAAATGCTCTAACAAAGGACCCTATGAAAGACACAAAGGCCTAATAAGGGACCCAATGAATGCAAATAGAACCACAACGGCCTATATCAAGGGGGCCAAATGACTGATAATCGCTCATCATGGTTGATATTTATTTTTGTCTGCATTTATATTTATATATACAGACTGAATTTTTAAAAAAGATATTTATATATACAGACTGAATTTTTAAAAAAGATATTTATATATACAGACTGAATTTTTAAAAATATTAACGGCTCTTTTATTTTTGAAAAATGAATTAGAAATATGTATTATCATATATGAATTCTGAAATTATGAATAGCATCATAGTTGAAATTGCAAAATTGAAAAATCAGAATATTAGATTGTCAGATGGGTTAAATCCTGATCAAATCAAGTCGGATTTTCAGGATATAGAATACGGAGTTAGCACTAACAAGTATATGTTGCCAAAGAAATATGCACTCATCAAAAAAATTCAAAATTCTATTCGAGACTCTCTTGCATTTTCCAGTGAAGTAGATGTGTTTGTTCCGTTATATACTATCGTGGAAGGAATACGAAAAGAATTGGGTAACGAATATGAATTGAAAAAGGAAGTTAATTCTAAAATTAGAAACTTACGAGCGTTAATTCAAGAAAATGAACTATTTTGATTGACCGGCCCCTCAAAAGATTTTGTCAGACAGTAAAATCTCCTTGAGATTTTCATTTTTTTTTGTCATTTTTGATTGAATCAGTGAAAATATTTCACACTGCGAAAATAAAAATATTTCACAGCAATAAAAAATTGGACCGTTAAGGATGGAATCATCGATGGGGAAAATTGTTTTACAATTGAAAAATGGTTTCTGATTTCAAATAATGGTCAATGAAGCATTAACGACCCGATTGGCTCGTGAGCGACTAGATGCAATTAAGAAATTTATACCAATTCGTGACTCTGTCAGGAATACACTGCAACAACGACAGAGTCTTCAGACTGATTTTGCTCTGGGGTCTGAAGAGTTGTTTAAACCAGTAACCACAGCAACGAAAGGAGTAGAGCGTGCTTTACTGGGAGATAGTCCCGAGACGGGGAAATCTGTTATTGGTGAACTTGAAAAACTAGCAGCGAAAACTGAACAAACTGAAAAAACTGATCCGAAAAAAACGACTGTTTCTCTGTTGAATAAATTTACTGATCATGCTAAAATATTAATAAAAAACCTAGTTTATTGAAATCAAAGGATTATCAAGCCTTTGGTAATTTTGCTGCTCAAAGCTATAATTCAAAAAAAGATTTTTTAAAGGACGAGTATAAGAATGATAGAATATCAAGTAATGATTGGTTCGATTATTTGTATAAACTAAATAAAGGGATTGGTCGTTTGAATAAGGATGAGATAGGGTACAAGGAATTTAAAAAGGGAATTAGTAATTATAAAAGAGAACAAATAGAAGAACGACAACGAGAAATAGAAGAACGGCAAGAACTAAAACGTCAAACACCAACACGTAGACAAAAAAAACAACAACTACCACGTGATGATGATGATGATGATGATTATTTACAAACTACGGATTTAGAAAAACTAGATGAAGCAGCTGGTTATAGCGGAAGTGGATTGCAAAATCCAAGGATTGGAAACATTTGTCCTGATAGTGTTATCAATGATATATCACGATTAGATGTTCTTGTAGGAGGGTTCCGAGCTGGAAATAACTCTCCAGAAATAATTAATGAAGCAGCTGATATTTGTAGACGATTATTTGCCGGTGGTATCATGGATATCAAAACCTATCGAGATTTCATTGACGAGTTAGCAAATGGGTATCATAGTGATTAAATAACAATTGAAAACACTATTGTTTTTATAATAATGATCATCCATTACAATCATGATAAACCAGCCCTCGTCTATGTAGTTAATTCACGGTTTCCAGTTTATAGAGCATACTACGGAGATGGCCTCAGCAAGACCATTTTAGGATTCTTTTCAAGAACGGCCCCAAAAGTGATGCCGTTAGCTAAACAACTTGGAATGAAAGCCATTGATGTTATTCGTGATAAGGGTATTAGTACTGTTGGAGATCTTGCCGGGAAAGCGTTTTCAACTGCGAAGGATAAAATAACATCATTAGTGAGTCGAAAAAAGAAACCGTTACCGTCTACAGAAGAAATGCCTGCAAGTGTTAGTAAAATTATAAATAACGCAGTAGATGAAAAACTAGCGTCGATGGTAAATCAAGGAGACCAAAGCAATATTGCAAATATGATAGCAGGAAGTGGCTTTAGAAAACCACGACGAAAACGCTAGCGTTTTTCACGATGAAATCCTATGGATTTTCACGCTAGCGTTTTTCACGATGAAATGGAAAATCCGATTTAGACTCTGATAAATAGAATAAAATGTTCAAAAAATCATCTGATCCAGCATTTGATATAGACGCCCCAGTGCGTAAAGATGATTCTGTACGCGATTATCAATTTTATTCTTATCACGCAGTACAACCAGATCTCCGATCGCGAATTGAACTTCAAGTTCATGATACCAGTAAATATTTTCTACCGTGTGAGGCATTTATTGAAGTAGAAGGAGAACTTGTAACAAATGATGCCGTAAATAATGATCCTCCATATGCCAATAACGCAAATGTCCGAGTTGGTTTTGTTAATAACGGCATCATGGCGTTATTTGAAAGCGCTAGATATCTCATTGATGGAAAAGAAATTGAATCCATTGACCGTGAAGTTGATATGGCCACAACAATCATAGGGTTAGCGAGATATTCTGATGATTATACAAGATCAGCGGGTCCATCTATGATGTTTGCAAAGGATACCTCTGATACCGCTGATCACCTTCAATTCATTAAAGTGTTAACAGCACAGGGTACTGCAGAAGCCAATCAACAAGAAGCAGCTAATCCAGAACGTCGTAGACACCCCGGAGCTGCGTTTGATATTCTCGGAGGCGTTAATGGTAATCTCAATTTAGGATTTGCAACACGCGTAGCAACGTTGCATGGGCAGCGTCGACGATTTTCATGTGCGATTCCACTGCATCATATATTTGGATTCTGTAGAAACGTCCGAAAAGTTATTTATGGAGCTAAACACACAGTAGCGCTTGTACGAAAGGGTACTGATAATGATGCAATATGGCGTGATGCTGGGGTTGCTGCCGGTAAAGTCATTTTAACAAAACTATCATTATGGATGCCAGTGTTAACTCCATCAATCACAGACGAACAGCGACTACTATCATTTATGGACCAAGGAGGAAAGTCGTTGTTAAGTTGGTTATCAGTGACCACGGATATTAAACAAGACAGTGTTGATGGTACATTCACATGGCACCTGGCATCAAAACAAGGGGTTTCAGCTCCACGTCATATATTTATTGCGTTACAGAATGCTGCGCGAGTTGGTAGTCAAGAACGAAGTCATATGATATTTGATCAGTTAGGTGTTAGTGAAGTCTCGCTGAGAATAAACGGACAGCAGGAACCATCCGAGGATATACAACTTGATTACGGTCAGAATCATATTGCACGTGTCTATCATAACCTGTTGTCATTTATGGCACGTGATCAAAATGTGGATACCGGTTTGCAAATATCACAATTGGATTTTAAAAGCCTCTATCCGATTTATTACTTTTCATTGGAACATCTTGATTTGATGAGACAATCTGTCGTTGATATACACTTCAGAGCCCGTGTAACCCGTCCTGTTGGTCCACCAGTTGTTGCTGGGGTACCTAATATCCTTATCCCGAATTATAGAGCAGTTGCTGTCATTCTTAGTGATAAATCAATGTTACTTGAAGGTGTTGGTGGAAGAATGAGAGTGGTAGATGCACCAGTGGAAAATATGTAATTGAAAATCCGAAGGATATTTCCATTGAATGGTTTTACGATTTAGAATCAATCAATTATGTATAACATGTCATATAGTAATATCAATGTGTCATTGACACCTGGTCAGTTAAAAAAATTGCAATCAGAATCGGCTAAAAAATGTGGAACCACAATCACGTTGAAACCTAATCAAATGACGGGTGGTGAAAATAAATTATCGCTGACAACTCGTCAGGTGAAACATTTCAATGATGCTTTCAAGGATAAAAAGGGAGTTCAGATTACTCTCTCTGCGGCTGCTATTAAAAATATGATGAAAACAGGTGGTATATTTCCATTGTTAGCTGCAATACCAGCATTGATTGCAGCAGCAGCCCCAGCGGTGGCTAAAGCAGCAGCGTTAGGAGCCGTTGGTACTGCAGCAGGAATGGCGTTGAAAAAGGCAGCTGGACAAGGATATAAAAAAAAGAGACGATCCGTTCAAGGAAAGGGAACCCCGTATTCATGGTACAGCGGAAAGGGTCTAAGACTACCAGGAACCCCGTATTCATGGTACAGCGGAAGATCCGTTCACGGATCAGGCCTGAGACTACCAGGAACGGTTTATTAATTGAGGAACCTATGGTTCCCAAATCTTCGATGGTTCCAATGTCCAATTTTGATTTAATGGATGCTGCTAAAAAACTAGTGATTAAAAATTTCAGAGGTGTTTTTATGAAAGATCAATTACCACATCAACCAAACAAAACTGAAACAGGTATTATTAATCTCGATAACAGCACCGGACCTGGAACTCACTGGGTTGCATACGCTATTGATCCACGTGGGATTGTCTATTTTGATTCATATGGATTAGCCCCACCAAAAGAGTTTATGCATTATATAAAAACCCTTCCAATGAAGACTTGGTATTCTACGCTACCAACACAACAAATCAATGACCCACCAATATGCGGCAGTGAAGTATTAAATGTCCTTGACGCTATTTCTAACTCCTTGGGTAACCCAAGGGGAAAACCACCACACATTGTCGTAAATGACTACACTAGTAATCGCTTTTTAGAGAGAGATATATAAAATATCATGATTGATATTTGGGGGAGACCTCTGAAACCCAAACCCGATGACACTGCAACTCCTGATTCTATCAAGGATATAAAAAAAAAAATTAAAGATGAAATCGCTGAGACGTTGAACTTAACAAGTGTTGACCCGAATGAAATAGTTGTATTTCAAGACAAACAGGGTAAATTGAAATCCAGTAATATTTCTCTGGATGATATTTTGGTTAAACAACAAAACGCAATCGAGGATACTATCGCGTTATTTTCCGATCAAGGTAAACTCAAACCGGGTGTACTTTTTTCGACGATTACAGATCGATTTACAAACCACGATAAAGAATTTGAAGATCATTTAAGAAACTACAATAGTTTCCGTAGAAATGTCGTTCATAAGTTCTTTGGGTCTCCGATTGTAGTTACACCATCTATCGCTGAAATTAAAACGTTTGTTGATGATCAAAAGGTTATCAACGAAGCAACAAAAACAACAACCGACGCCATTGATAAATTTATTGGAACCCCGTTAGATAAAATTGAACTAAAACTCCCTGATATTAAAAAATCCATTGATGAGACGAAAACTTCCATCGAAGGCATCAAAGGTGATCTTTCGAGGATGATAACAGCCATTGAAAAAACAAAAATTCCTCATGAGAAAACCAACAACGTGGTATACACAATCCAACACGGATCATTTGAGTGGACACCTGAAAACAACAAATTAGACATCACTGCAACCGTCAAGGGTATTTATCGATTAACACTAGTAACACCATCGTCTCAATTTAATATTTCATCGTCCAGTTCATCTGGGGTCAATAATACGATTTCAACGATCATCGACAAGAATACAACTGAAAAGTTCACAATCATATCTACTGATAAACATTTGGTTAGGGTCTCAACAACGTGGTATGTGGAATTCGTAGCGAATTTAAGTAAATCGTAATTGAAAACGCTAGCGTTGTTAAAATAAAAATGATTTCATCATCTCAATATCGCTATGATCAGGTCAGAGAGTATCAAACTAGACTCAAAACCTTGTCTGAGGAGTATGAATTGAAAATTAAAAAATATCGCAGGAGAATTACCGCAATTGATGTTACTGTGTACGCTGTGAGTGGTGTAATCACCGGAGCTGGTATTATACTGTCTTCAGTGACAATGATGGCTCCGATAGCTGTTCCAATTTGCATTTCTGCGGCAACAACAATCGCTGGAATAATTTCAATAATCACAAAAAAAATATCCTCATGCAGCCAACGGAAACTACAAGACTACATAATTCAATTTCATGTTGTGTCCACTGCATACTCGCAATTATCCTCATTGATATCGTCATCGCTCGATGATACAATTATATCAGAGAGTGAGTTTTCAGCGATGGTAGATATATATGATTCTGCGATGTCAAAATTAGAAATACAACATGAGTATAATAACAATGACAACACAGATGGAATTACTTCAACAAATAGTGGAGAACACAAAACCAGTACAAACAAGCATGATCTCAATAACCTCAACGAATCCAGAATTCAGTGTGAATTTCCCCTCTCCGGTCCCAGTGAAGGAAATCGCGCTAGCAAAATTACGAGTATACCACAGCTGGCCAAATATTAGGTCAAAACCATTTGGTGGTCAACAACCGAATAATTCACTGGTATTTGCAAATAAGAATAAACCCGACGGTACCCCAGACTGGAACGTTGTTTCCATACCAACCGGATCATATCAAATTGAACAAATCAATGATGAATTCGCGCGTAGAATAAAATCGATTACTGGAAAAGAATCAAAAATAGCTATAACAGTTCATGTGCCGACACTATCATCTGCCATTGAAATAAGCACAGAGGGTTATGTCGTAGATATCTATCAAAGCTCAATAAGAACAGTACTAGGATGGCCTGAATTACCACCCGGAGGAAAAACCGTTAAATTACCAGAACCACAAAAAACCGATTATATCACAGACAGGACAAAATCTGATAATCCAGTAAGGAGTTATAAAGATTATGATAAGTCATATTTTTTCATTAGAGTAGAATATGATGAAAGAGTACGACTTATTCATCATCTTGCTAACCGGGATAAAATCACTGAAAATTTCACAGCTTTCAATAACGATATTTCGTTGTTGTTTATATCTCTTAGATCCGGCACTCTCACCCGAGATGAATTTATCAGTGTCGTAGAAACATGTAACAAAATCATCAATGACATGGAAACATTTCATTCACAAATTATTCAAGAAGTATTAGGTGACAGTAGTCCTAAAACAAGAGATTTATTTGCAATAGAATATAGGATCCGCATAGGAGATATTCCAACATTCAAACTTCCAGGATATAATATCTCAGAACTACAAAAATCTCTCGATGATGCCATCGATGAAGGTTTCAAAAAAATCCATGATACGTGGAAAAAAACACCATCACAACCACAAACAACTATCCTCAAACATAATAATGACCCAGATGGTGGTGGCAGGCATATTGCTCCGTTCAATGTGAATATTTCATCGGTGATAGCAATCAATTTAGTGTGTGATGTGATCGAAGGAAGCTATCAAATAAATTTAGAACGATCAAATCAAGCTCAGCAAGGATATATTTTGTATTCATTTGCACCAACAGCTCCTCCAGGGTTTCTAATTATTGAGGATCCAACTAATCCAGTCTATATGCGATGTCATAATAATTCATTAACCAGAATTAATTTCAAACTCACAGATCAGTCCAATAATCTGATTGATTTACAAGATGAGGTGTTAGCGATTAGTCTGTTTGTGAAATCGTAGTGATTTTCGTCCCCCAGACAAGGTCTCGAACACGATATCGTATCGGACTGGATCAAATATTCGGTTAACCCAACTGAAAGTTCTAGCAGCAGAGGGGGTGAGTGACAACGACGTTGCGACGCGAATGTTTTCAGACAAGGGTCAGAGACTTATTTTTTCGCGAGAAGGGTCCAGTGTTATTTTGGAGGGGGTATAATCAAAAATAAAAACAAAAAAAAGTTGTCTGATTCGCCCCCTCTGCTGCTAAATTATTATGCAGTATTTTAGGTTTAATTACCAATTCAATAAATTGTGAAAATCAGTTTTAAAATGCCTGAGAGCATATTCACATAAAAGAAAATTCACTCCAGATGTTCATGGCCTCTGAGGTAAATGAATTCAAAGTATATAACAAAAGCATAACTATTTATTACTAATAAGTATACTGTTGTACTGTATTTTGTGGCCTATAAGTCGATACTTTTTTACTTGAAAGTCAGGTCTTTGTCCTATACTCCGAATTGACTTATATATGGATTGTGTCGCTGAAATTGCATCGACTTATACAGTGGTACCTCAGGTTACGAACGCCTCAGGTCACGAACAATTCAGGTTACGAACAACAACTTCAAAATTTTTTTGTCTTGGGTAACGAACAGTGCCTCAGGTTGTGAACGAAGGCGAGAGAGAGAGAGAGCAAGGTTTAACGTTGGAGACAAACGATTGCGTACAGTACAAAAAACTTCAAAATTTTTTTGTCTTGGGTAACGAACAGTGCCTCAGGTTGTGAACGAAGGCGAGAGAGAGAGAGAGCAAGGTTTAACGTTGGAGACAAACGATTGCGTACAGTACAAACGAAGGCCACGCAGTACTAACATCGCTTAGCGCTAACCTAGTAGCCTAGTTTTGCACGCGTGCGCAGCCTCGCTTTCATTGGCCTTACAACACAGCAGTAAAAGTAGCAGTCGTCCGATAATGAGAAACCAGTGACCGTTTCAATTGCCAGGATTAAAGAAATTTGCAGCAAGTGGGCAGACGTCGAAGACTTAATTGTGAACCGTCATCCAAACAAACGTGTTGCTAACAGGGCAGTAAAACTGATGAATGATAACGCGATGGCCCACTTCAGAAAGATTCTCCAGCAAAGGAAGCGACAAATTTCCCTTGATAGTTTCTTGGTGCAGAAAGATTCCCAGTTGGCTGCCAAGAAGCAGTGACAAGAAAAATCTGAAACTAATGATTCAGAATAGCAAACAAAGTGACACATTTCCCATGATCATTTTCTTGGTAAGAAAGATGGACTAAATGTTTTTTTTTTAAACATTTAATTTATTTGGTTGTTTTCTTTCTCTTTATTTAATACGTGAAGTACACATATTCTTTGCGTTTTGTCAGGTAAATGACCGGGTGTTAATAAAAAAGAACGATTCTTTCATCTTGAAACGGATTGTCTCTATTTCATTGATTTCAATGTTTCGGGTTACGAACGTTTCGGGTTACGAACCAAGTTCTGGAACGAATTAAGTTCGTAGCCCGAGGTACCACTGTATATGATTATGGTACCCGATATGTTATTAAGATTGCTATAAATTTGGTATTGTTGAAAACAGGTCACATAAAAGTAAAAATTCTTGTTAAATTACTATGTCAATAAATTGTCATAAACTAATATGACCTTTTATATTTATAAGTTTTGTCATTATTTATTTTGCATTCTTCATGTATTTTCTTATTTCTCAAACATAAAATAAAAGAAAAACAATTACTGGTAAAACATTTCACCAGGCCGCATAGCACACTTACTGTCCATACTCTATAGTGTACTGTAATAATTCAAGGCATATTGTTTGTTCCTATGAAATAAGTTTGTTTTATTCATCCTTTTAAACCATGCCTCATTCTTCCTGATCACATTTTAGCAACTGGTCCATTAATATTTGATTTTTCAGTATAGTGTTGGACACACGAGAGATTACTGGCATAGTTTTTTGTTTGATCTAATTGATCTGACAATGGGATGTAATCCATATTAACTCGAGTGTTCTATGATTATTTATAAAATAATGTAGATCATGCTTTCTATTGAATCCCCCCAAATCATATGTTTCTAATTGTATTTGACAAAGTTTCTCAAATAAATATGGTTTAACTAAACTAAAATCAGATATATACGGTAGATTTTTTTTTAGTTTTGCAATTCAGTTTATAAGCAAATTGTAATATCAACGCTTGACCTATATTCATTCTTAACCAGCTGACGTTTCGGTGTCTGTCTTTGATTATACCGTATTTGATAAACTGGTCTTTGGTTTCCAACAACAGTCAAAGCCAGTTGCCGCAATTGTCTAAATCTTGAGATTGGCTTCAGCTACCGATAATAGTTACCATATTGCTGGTACCCCATTGTTCTTTACTATTAATCCGCATCAATTACGCTACCCGTTTTTAATATCAAGGGGATTAAGAACCACACAAATTGATGCCCACTCCCTTCTCTGGATGTAATAATGAATTTAGCTATTTGCATTGTTTTCATTGCTATAGTACGGGCACAATTTAATGAGTTCGGTATATTTTGATCAATCTTTTCAGTTATAATCATTCATGTAAATATCCCTGTACAAATCATACAACTTATCTCAAATGCCTCCTGTCAAATTATGCAAGACTTACACAGCGGCTTTTAAACTGGAAGTTGTAAAGTTTGCTGAAGAGAAAGGTGGTAATATGGCTGCTCACAGGAAATATGGTGCAAGTGAAAAATGTGTCCGGGATTGGCATAAAGCTAAGGTTGCATTATGCGCTACAAAAAAACCCAAAGAATGCAAATCGTGGTATTAATATTGAGGATAAATTAGAAGAATATGTCGTGACGCAACATGCCGCGTGTCATGGAATGAACTCTGTTGATCTCAGACTCGAGGCAAAAGAAATCGCAACTGAATTAGGAGTTTAAAGTTTTAGTGGAAACGTGTCATGCTGTTATAGGTTCATGCAAAGAAGGGGACTTATTATAAGACGACGCATTACTTGTTGCAATGGATATCATAAGTAAAACAAATATGGTTTAAACTAAAATCAGATATATCGTGAGCGTGTGTGTGCGAGAGAGAGAGAGAGAGAGAGAGAGAGAGAGAGAGTTTGTAGCTTTTGCAAAGAAAAAAAAGACTGTATTTTTAGTTACCTGTCAATTGTGATAATTCTCATGTATTACGAGCCTACTATATTCCATTATCAATAAACATCTCTAAATCAACAATTCATTCTTGTTTTAATTACGATGTACATTTTTCACAACAACCACATGGCTATGCAGTGTTATTAACACGGTAATTAAACATGCTTAGCGCTTTGGCTATAATTGAAACCAGATTGAGGGCAAAAATCTATAGAATAGGTCAAATCAGCGAGGCTGCCAGCAGAGAAATGAGGCTCTTTTTAGGGAAAAGAAAGTATGTCAATATTCTATTGAAGCCATTTTCCATACAAATTTTTTTATAAGGACAAGGGATCATATCCATTACTTTGTATTCAAACTCGCCAATAAAGATAATAGTGTGGTAAATCGTTGAATAGATTGGTAATAAAATGTTAATTATATCCAAGTCCAAGCAGAACAAACACTTTAAAAAAAATTGTATATGTATATATACAAATCAATTTAACAGAGTCTGTGACTTTCAAACTTACGATATATAATGACACATTTTTATAAGTTATGTTCGTAACTACAGGTAATAAAATGAACTACAACATGGATGTGCTTTCAATTATAGTTTTAAAAAAGCATGGACTGTTTATTCAGCTGTGTCAGTTGATAACAGAACATAGCAGTTATTTGTTCAGAAGTAAACTCACAAGCATGTTAGCATTGGTAATGCAATTTCACGATTGCCGGTAATATGGAATATCATACAATGGTACCATTACTAGTGTAAAATACGAAGCCAAGATATTGACCTGGCCTCGTCTTATCCTCTGAGTAGACTTGTATATGGACATAAGATGGAAATTTTACAAAATTGGTGAATTCGACTTATACTCCACATTGACTTATAGGCGGAAAATACAGTATATAATAATTTTAGAGTTTAGTTTGTGATATGGATTTTTTAATGATGTATGCTGAGTAAACATATAAACGCAAACTTAAAATAAATTTCACAAACCATTTGTTTTTACATTTTGGTATTATTGATTACAAGTTTACAGTTTTCATCCCCTACCCAGCTCAGTGACTGAAAGTAAAGAGTCACCCACATGTCTGAAAGATAGAGATGATGAAGCATTATTTTTGGGACAGACCAACATCAAAGTGTAAACTTTGAAACATTTTGTGGCTACCACTCTTGTATCCTTAGTGGTAAGAGTGTCTGGCTCAGATGTTGGAGGTCGCAGGTTTGAACCCTGGGTGAGTCACACCAAGGACTAATAAAATTAGTACTAGTAGCTGTCTCACTTGGTGCTCATAATTAAGAGGTATATGTTAGGACGGGTCAGCCTTGTGGCAGGATAATGTGACTCAGTTGGACATGATGCCATGTGTCTGTTGCATGATGCTCCAGTGCAAGACATCACTATAAACTGAATAATTCGGACATCATAGCGATACAGCTCAGATTTTTGAAAACTTCATTATAAGTCCAAACACAAACACAAACATATTATCTGTGATCCAGTACTTACTATAGAAGAAAAAATTCCTTGCAACCACATCCAGATGTTGGGTCTTTTGCCCACATATTATATATATATATATATATATATATATATATATATATATATATATATATATATATATATACATACATATATATATATATACATTTATAAAACAAATCTATTTTCATTTTGTTTTTCTTAAGATTATTGACACAATAAGCTTTTGCACAGACTTTTGTGTAAATAGATATTTTATTACCATTGTGTCCATATTCAGCAAACTTTGTTGGGGACCACAAGTCTTTATATGTCCGAGTTTCATCACGGTTTGAGGAAAAGAATAAATCAAACTCCTCCATTAGATGATCTTGACATTAACTAAGAAATACAAAGCCCCAATGGATGCCTTGACACTAGTATTGGTTAACAAATGGTTGAACCATTGCAAAATTTGTAAATATTTATGGTAACCAATTCAGTATTCTGAGGGTCAGCTTGTCAGAAGAAAATTGATAATGTAAATAATGCCTGGAGGTATATCTAATTTATGCTTACTGATTGCTTAATTGAGCAGCATGGTTGAAAAGTTGGTGACAAGTCATCAGGTTGTTTCCTCTGACATGGTGTCTAAGAATAAGTGATTATAAAAATTCAGTTGGGTCTAATAGGTTCCAGTCAGTTTTCACACAGCAAACTTTAGAAAAACTTGCTATGGGGCAGCTGGAGAACGGTCAGATAAGTATAGCTGAGTCAGCCCCTCCCCCTCTCTACCAATACCATGCTTTTATACATGTCAACATCAATGACAGGGTTGGATTTTAGTGATTTGACATGCATTTATAGCTAAGTCAGTTATTCACTGTGTTGGATTTGGGAGCTTTTAAGCTTCACCATATTTGTGAAGTTTACTATAATAATGTCTAGAGGCCAGTCATGGAAATTTATCACCGACAGCTGTTTGATTTGTTCCTTCTTAAGCTTTGAAAGTCTATATTGAATATATTTGATAATGATGTTCAGTATTACCTGCACTTCAGTACATTTTTGGAAAGGAATAGGTCACATAACTCCATTGCAAGAAACATTCCTTTTAGGTCATACTTTTGTAGTAACACTAATATTTTCTGCCAGAGATTGTATTCAGAGCAGTTAACAGCATTAGACACTTTTGAAACCATATTTTTCAACTCAGTACTTGAGGGATCTTATTTTGAATGTACTAGATTGGTCAGCTGTGATTAGTCCAGCATAAGATACAATCTGCTCAAGAAGGTCATAAATATTAAGTCTTTGAGATGGTTTCTGTCTTTAAATTCAGCAGCATATGCATGATCAGGGTGTGCAGTAACTGCCTCCAGGTCCTTTACATAGGCTCTCAACTTCCTCGCTAGCGATTAAATTGTTTGATAGAGCTAAAATGTGCCAGATCAGTTTTAGTCACATTTGCTTCTTTTTTAAATCATTGGCCTTTTTAGGTTGGAAATGGTGAAACCCAAATATTGCCTTGATGGTACTGGCATAAATGATGGAGTTTTAAAAAAAAAGCACTGAATTTTCTTTTTGAATATTTGTTGAATTATTAAGATAGGATTCAGATATTTGTTAATGTTACTTTGCTATTTATTTGCCTACCACCACCAAATCATATCAGAAACATGGTCATTTAATCCTCATTTGTTTAGGTCATGGAATCGAGATGAGTCGAGTGACTATTCTGAACATTAACATTATAAATGCCTTGTAAGTCGAGATGAATATCAAGTGATTGAATATGTTTAAAGTTATTCTCATGCATACTAATTCAACCTTGTAGTGTTTCTTTTACAACCCATATTTGAATACAAATTTTCTATTTGAATGTTCACATAAGGTATTCTCATTTGAATGTGTGTATCACTGATATCTGATACATCCTCCTGTATCTTTTTCACATTGTCTGCCTTTTATTCAGTATTAAGACATTCCTTCAAACCTTGCACAGACAAGTGAGAGATGACTCACAAACTTTTCTAGATCTGTTTGGAAAGAATCTAATTTAATGCCAACACTATTTATGGCAACATTGATTGCAGCATAAAGAGGATTTGGTGAGGCACTAGCCAGTGAAACAGTAGATATTCTGGTGTTATGCATCTTGTGTACAGGAAAAAGGCACCTTTCTTTCTCTTGTTCAGGAATGACCCAATCATTGCTCCCATCAGCAAGTATAACGATTTGAGTAGCTCTCTTTTTATTGGTACCTTCAGGGAACTGAGTAAAGATATTCTGTGATAACTGTTAATGTAATTTTTCCGAAATCAAGACCATTCTTTTGCTGAATATTTCAAGCTAATCCAAAATGAGAGTAAGGTTTTCCAGATTTAATCATGCCATATTCAGTGTTTAAATGATACTCAAGCCATTTCTTCTGGTCTGCACTCAGCTCTGTAACATGCTAAGACTTTTTTAGTCTTAAACTAAGTAACAGAAAGAATCAAAACCAAGTAGTTTTCTAAAACCAGCAAATAATTTTATTCTCATGTTATAAAAAGAAAATTTTAAAGACATATAAAGTATTTGAATTAAATCCCAAATAATCCGAAAAGATTTATTACAAATCCAAAGTATATAATATTCTGAATGAATTCCAGTTTTGAATATGCTGATGTTTAAATAAACTTGAATAGTTTTATTTACTAACAGTATTGGTTTATTACAATGATATTATTCAGAATATCGTTGAATGAATTCCATAGTATTGTTAATCCAGTCACTTTAGTAATTCTAAGCATTGATTTAAAAAAGTCCTCTCAGATTATATTTGAACACAACTAAAAGTGATTCCACTAGATTGATATTAAAATAGGAATGAATAATTTTATTTCTTATCAGAATTAATTATAATACCTACAGCACAATAAGATGGCCACGATGTGGGTCATATTAGTTTGCTTCAAAACCTTCTAAGGTCAAAAGGCCATGTCAACGTGTTTACAAATATAATCTTAAAGTACAACCCTCAGATATGGATAAAGTTAGCTACCTAAACATTTCTTTGTAAATGACCATTAGCCCTTTAGCTACTACAGCTGTTTTGTAGTTTCACTACTGCTCTGTGCTATCATATCAGTTACTCAGACTACTGAGGCTGTTTGCTAGGCTGAATACTAGAGCATCATCAAGGCTGACTACAGAAATTTACAATAAAAACATGGTTACATTTATATTCATTATTTCAATAGTTTTTACTAGATTTAAGTGAAATAAAAAACAGCTTATCTTGTATAGTGTCTGTTATTCATATATTTTTACTTTATATATACTCCTATATCCCATCATATAAGAAATCCCAGTCACATAAACTGTTTTGAATTCCATAAAATAAATCCAATATTTTCATATGTACATATAAAAACATGAATGAAATCCACTCTAATTAAAATGTTGCAATTGGTACCTCTCAAAACAGTAATTATCCACACATAAATGACGATGTTATCAAGTAAATTATAATATATGTATAGCAAAATTACCATGTTCTAATTCTTACATGTAGGACTAATGCCCACATGTGATGCTGATTTCATACCATTTCATGTCTTGCTTTTGGTCCCCTTTTTTCTTAACAACATTGTTTGTTTCTTTCACAAGATTTTCTACCAGATATTCAGGAATTAATCTGAGTAAAAAATCTTTCATTCACTGGTCCAAGCTTGATTGTTGTCTGTTGAACCAACGTAAGAATCAAAAACATTGATTTCGAATACGGCGAGGTCGTCACTCCATTGTACAATTGAAACCACGTCCGCCTTGTCATCCGATTTAAAATCGTTTGTATCTGATGTTGAAATCAATATCTGATCCATTTTCTAATTATGATCCATTAAACTTTTCGATATCACTTGCACTGGACCCGTTAAAGTTGCTCATATCTGAATCGGAATCCATCTTTGTTCATCTCGAAAACACGCGTTTCGTAAACCGCAGAAAATTCATTTTAGTGTGTCTAAATTTAACCTCTCAGCATTCAAACTTGTATCAAAATGTCGAGTAAACAATCCTCTCATTGGTTATGATAATCAAAAATGTGTAAACTTTCGTACTTTCAACCAATCAACGTTTAGTTAACACGTACGTATTCTGCGCACATGAACGTCGCTGGTACTTTGATTACTGCTGAACTTTACACATCTGTGCGACATTGGCTTGTAAGCTAGGTTTTTCGGCACTGCAGATATGCGTCACGGGTATTCGAGAGCTATTTACAGTAGACGCTTAGGTGCGGCAGTCGTAGCGAAAGGGTTAGGTTAAACTACAACCTACAATCATGGATAAAAATTAAGCAGACGATATAGATGTCATGAAAATGGCATGGACAATAATTTCTTGATAATAGGGGTGGGTTTTTTTTTTTATTTACTAGGACCTTCAAATTAAAAATTAATGGTTCAGCTACATGACCTCATTTGGACTGGTTCGGTATGTGATGAAACCTGCTAGGGTTGTGGCTGGAAAAAGTAAAACTTAATGGATTGTATTATTCATTGATGTTCTCTCCATTGGCCTGAGTAACCATTACTCAACATTTCTATTGCACAAGACCAATGCTTTCATCCTAAAATCATCTCACCATACAATTTCATATAGATCAGTTAAACATTTTAATAAGAAAAAGTTTCAAGATTTTTTGAAGTATATTTTATGGGATATTATTAAATTGTTAGATGTCAGAGATGCTTTAGATTCATGGTACTCACTTTTTTTATAGATGTCATTGATAGGTACACCCCTTTGAAAAAGCATAGGGTTATTAAATATGCGTTTAACCAATTTAGATTAGACATTGTATGAGATATAACACATATCACTATAAGCATCAGGAATAACACAGACCAATAAAAATGTGCGAGATGAAGTTGTAAAGCTCTTAAGGTTATCAAAAAAATACTTCATTACCAACAATTGATGAGTCAAAATCAGACACTATGAAACATTTGGAAAATTTGGAAAGCACTTGGAGCTGGTAAAAGTGATATTCTCGTTCACACTCGAATAATTTTTGTACTTTGTAAAAGATCATTTATGCATCAATAACAATGAAGATATTGTCAGCAAGTTAAAGAACGTTGCTGATAATAATCAATTACTACTTATAATCATGAGGAACTTTAACAAAATCCTGAAAGTACTTTCTATGAAATAACCTTCATAATGGATTAAAAATGTGCTGAAATTCTGCAGAATTTAGAATAACAAAATCCACAGGTGCCGAATTAATTGGACTGATTATTACGTTCAGCAGCATATTTAATTTCTGAAACCATAACCTGTATATGTAATCTTAATTTCAAAACAAATACATTTCCTAACAATTGAAAACATGCTAAAGTGAAACCTCTTCATAAATCTGGTCCTGGTAATGAGATAAATAATATTACACCCTTCTGAATCATTCCTGCTTTTAAAAAAAATTCTCAAGAAACATTCTCATGACTCATGATCTGCTGTATGATAGACAATCAGGTTTTTCCCAAAATCATTGAAAAACAGCCTGTTGGATGACCATCAGGCTTTTGCCCAAATCATCGAAAAGCATGGTCTGTTGTATGATAGACAATTAGGCTTTTGTCCAAATCATTGGCAAGTACAGCCTGTTTTATGATTTACAATCAGGCTTTCACCCAAATCATTGATAAGCATGGTTGTTGTATGATAGACAATTAGGATTTGCCCAAATCATTGATAAACACAGTCTGTTGTATGATAGACAATTAGGCTTTTGCCTATATCATTGATGAACACAGTCTGTTGTATAATAAACAATCAGGTTTTTGCCCTAATCATCTATAAGCATGATCTGTTATATGATTGACAATCATTCTTTCATCCAAATCATTGATAAGCACAGTCTGTTGTATGATTGACAATCATTCTATCACCCAAATCATTGATAAGCACAGTCTGTTGTATGACAATTAGGCTTTCACCCAAATCATTGATAAGCACAGTCTGTTGTATGACAATTAGGCTTTCACCCAAATCATTGATAAGCACAGTCTGTTGTATGACAATTAGGCTTTCACCCAAATCATTGATAAACAACGTTGTATGATAGACCATCAGGCTTTTGCTCAAATCATTGATAAACACAGTCAGTTGTATGATAGACCATCAGGTTTTTGCTCAAAT
Source organism: Unio delphinus (assembly GCA_029339505.1). NCBI lineage: Eukaryota > Metazoa > Mollusca > Bivalvia > Unionida > Unionidae > Unio > Unio delphinus. The sequence continues at coordinate 7,353,497 of JAQISU010000057.1, read as the reverse complement.
CATTGATAAACACAGTCTGTTGTATGATAGACCATCATGTTTTTGCTCAAATCATTGATAAACACAGTCTGTTGTATGATAGACCATCAAGCTTTTGCCCAAATCATTGATAAACAGTCTATTGTATGATTGACAATCATTCTTTCACCCAAATCGTTGATAAGCACAGTCTGTTGTATGACAATTAGGCTTTCACCCAAATCATTGATAAACACAGTCTGTTGTATGATAGACCATCAGGCTTTTGCCCAAATCATTCATGTGAGAATGGTATTGCTAGTTGGTTGAAAAACAGATCAAAGCTGTAGATAAAAAAGAACTACTGTTAGTTGTGCTGGCAGATTTTGCTTGAAAAATTCAAACTGAAGAAGCTCAACAACAGCTCTTTAAATTGGTTAAAGTCATATTTTGGAAAGAAGAAAACAAAAAGGTTGACATAATCAGTGTCATGTCAGACACATTCGTATGACATTTGGAGTATCTCAAGGTTCTGTTTTAGGGCCACTACTACCGTATTTACCGTATGTTTTCGGACCTGGTATGTTTTCGGACATCTTTTTTTTTTTGTTGAGGAAATATAATAATTAAATGCCTTGTAAGTTTTCAGACGTTGCTCCACTATAATTGTTTTAAAATTTAATGTTTTCGGACACAACCAACGAAGATTGGCTGCGTCGTTTTATTGTAAAATTCAGTATTTTTTTTTTTAACTGATACAAAGTTTGCATCATTTGGTCGCTTTCATCAGATGATTGTACAGTAGTCCCCCTCTTGTACGGTTCCCCTGACCAGCGGCCACCCGCTCCTAACGGCCAGAATTCGTTGGCACCGACGAGTTTCTGTTCAAAAGTACCCCTCACGAAAGGCCACCCGGCTAACGCGACCAGCGGCCAGCATTTTTGTGCAGTAATATAAAATTTACCCCTCACGAGCGGCCACATTTTATTTTTAAATGTATCCAGAACCAATAATTAATGCAAATCTTGACGTAAGGTAAGCAATTTTGATTATCTCTATCGTAGATAACACGTCTCCGAGTGTCAAGTCGCCGTTAAAAGTGTCGACCAAAAATTTATAGTATATCGTTATCTGTGAAAGTCGATGTTTACAGGAAATGGGCTCAATAATGTTATGATATAATTTGGGGTTTAACACCTATGTTGAGTTCTTCTCGTTGATGAAATATAACCAGACGTAATTGTTATAATCATAACAAGGTCAGCATAGACTAAAAATAGATTTTGTACATTGGCACACAGACAACCTTAAAAAAGACAATAGGGTACCAGACAAAGACCGGAAAAATCACATGAGCGCACAAAATGGCTTCCTACGAAGGATGTATTTCGGCAGACTCGACACAAGTTTTGTCTGCATAATTAAATCACATACAGTCAGCAATAACCGAATAAATCATTACCACACATTAAAATGTCATCACGTTAACGGATACATTATTTTCGAAGAAAGTCGGTTATTCTACTCGACGACATCGGGGGGGGGGGGGGGATGCCGAACAATTGTATGTACAAAACGTCAAAAGACTCGTAAAAACAAGTTTATGTTGAAATAATAATTTGAATGAACAAAGTAATAACCGATAAGAAGGTTATTCAGCAGCGGTGGGAAAATGGAGCAAATGGAAAGATAATTATGTATGTACCAAGATGTAAACGACGTTTTTGAATCCATTTGCAATGTGCATGAGAACAATACCCGTTCGCATATCAAACTTACGCCAAGAAAGCAAAAATAGTAACGTATATTCAGTTGAAATAAATTTGTTATTATAACGAAAAAAACTTTTATTGATTAATGTTTTATTGATTAATGTTTTATTTAGACGAAGATATTTAATGTTTTGAAGTATGTAGCTTTCTTACTACGTACATTACATATACATGTACTTCTCATAATAAATTTAGCCCCCCTCTGGAACGGCCACCCGCCTTATAAGGCCACTTTCCCGGTGCAGCAGGGGTGGCCGTATAAGAGGGGGACTACTGTAATGCATTCGTTGTATCCCAGATGTATTTTGTCCAGCTGTGGTGGAGGTGGCTCTTGACAGGTTTATTGATGCTCATATCAAGAGGTTGGAACTTGGATATGCAGCCTCCTGGTATTATTGCTGGCACAACATTTCCGCGCTGCAACTTTCTTTACGTCATCAGTGATGTGAGCCGGGAACAAGTCCATAACTAATAGTGGTCGCTCTCTTCTGGTGAATGGCAAATAAATTTCTTCAATCCATCGCAGTATTAGCATTTTGTCTAACCATGCTTTCTCTTGAACTGCGATAATCAACCCTTGTGGTGCCTTCAGATATAGATTTCTCTTTCCCTTGAAAATAATCATCAGGGGTAATGCGTCGCAATGGCTAAAACGACTAGCTTGTCTCTTCTCCGCTCCCGCTGTATGAATCAAAATGCCTTTCCCTGGCACAAGATCAAAGTATATTGGTGTTTCGTCTATGTTAAAAATAAATTTATCCATCAAAATTATTACAGTTCAGTGGAACCCCGCTATAACGCAATGATCGCGGTCCATAATTGCATCGCGTTAAAAGCGGGGTCGCGTTAATGCGGGGTTTTACAATACTTAACTTTTTCCTGAGAACATATACGTGTATACATGTACAATGATCAAAAGTCGGCTTATCATCAGATGAATATTAACTGGAATGCATTAATTAAGATATATTCAAAATAATCGATGGCTAATATATTTATAGGTTATTGCTGTGCATTAAAAACATTTACTAATTTTTATTTGTTTGAACGATAATACAGATTGACCGATAATACCAGACTATCGCTATATCATGAAAAGCGTATCAACACCGTATGCTACCGTGCCGTCGTGGCATGCAGTTCATCCATAATGGATGTAATTTCATTGAAAATCGTACAGATTTAAAATATTCAATAATTTTGTAATAGTCTGAATTCGTCGTGTAAAATATAGGATGAACAAAATATTGAAACCATTTACTTGATGTCTGATATCGTACGGTCATTGCATGCAGCTATTCCCGGGTCTACATACGGTGTCTGTACAAATTTCATACTGCTAAAATTTTATCATATGCGACAACTGCAAGAATAATTAACAATCAACGCATGATTTCAGCGTGCAGATAACTTTTTTTTCAGATTTTGTGAACATCAAAAGAAACATGTGAAAACTGCTAAATTAATCGTTGCGCAAAGTGCAAAGTCAGTGTGGTGCCAAATTTAAATTTCATCATTTCTTGAAAAATATATCCAATAACGTTTGCTTCTTTGCCGCGAACTGTTGTGTTCTAGCAAAGTCAAGAATGTTTTAATTTACAGATAATAAAGTGGATATTATTTACTTTCAACTGTTTGTTATTTGATCACACCGCCAAGCACAGCATACATGTTGGCGGCTTTTGTCCTTTGATGTTTATTAAATTGTGCGACTATTGTATCAACCACAGCTTTGTCTGCTGCTTGGCTGTGATTGCAGTTAAATAAGAAGCCTATGTCGGCTATTGTTTGAGCAACGACTGTATACAGAATTCATGGAAGACAATCACAAAGACGATTTACTGGCTTTACTCATGGATCCGTAATAAGTAACACTTCCGATTATGTTTACTTCAGCTTAACAATTCGAAAACCTAATGAAACCAGTTTTCTCTTCTAGAGTAGAATACGGAGCTTCACCACAACCTGTTCAAATTGATAAATTTCAGAAGCCAAGCGTTGTACACACTATTTCTCATATGTTATATATATCGTATTATTTTAGAATTCATACGCGATCACTTCTCCAAAATCATTTAAAGAACCTGGATAAACTGTTAAGTTCCGATCGTTTATCATTAAAAGTCATACGCGAATTCTTCCACCAAATTATAATAAACGTTGTGTGAATGAATATACATGTACGAAATTTCGGGAGCCATGCTACGACCGCGTTATATCCGAATTCGCGTTATGGCAGGGCGCGTTATAGCGGGGTTCCACTGTACTAACAATAGTATGTTTCACAATGACAGCTATCAAGTATATAAAGTTTTGATAGTGGTGAGTATTTTATTTAAACTTTTTATTTTAATAGTTGATTCTGCTTTTTAAAAAGTATGCTTTGTTGTCAGTGCAGACATTGTTACACACGAAACCACTTGAAACAGGTGTGACAGTTATGGCTTTAATTAGAAACCATGACCCCTGCTTAACTCATTCGGCCCCGATGCCGCCTGTACGCGTAATGCAGTTTCTGCATTAAACGGCCGATACCACCTTTTCGTGAAATTTTTCGTCTGCTTTCAATGGCCGGTACCGCTGCTGAGCGGTCCGAATGTATGGTCGAAAGAAAGTCTCTGATTGGTTACAAATGGGGCTTTTCCTAGCATCAGACCCACTTGTAGCCAATCAGAAATGAATTTAAGTTCGTTTGGGCAAACTTTAAATGTTCGGAAACCAAGGATTACTACTTGTGATCCGTTTCAATACACGTGTTTTATTTCTAAAAAAATCGTAAAATGATGGCAGTAGCACGAGTGGTTTATGATAGCGGTGAGGGCGAAAATAAGGAGTTTCTCGTGTTTGATCTCGACAATATTGAGTAATTAGAGGAGAGATTTGTTCGACAGTTGGATAATTTGCGAAATTTCGAATGGGACATTGAAGATTCTTGAGATTAAATAGTCAGAAAAAGCGGATGCTGATAGCGAAAATGAAAGAGTTTCTGCCGATCTAGCAGATTGGAGCGATCGTCTTCTGTCTATCCAAATCAATGATTTTAGTGGAATGAATCCTGGACCTACAACATACAATGACAAATAGACAAGGAAAAAAGAGAAATCTATCTTTTTTCACTTATTATTATTTCCGGAGAAACTACACGGTCATCGCAAACGAAACCAATCCATATGCCTAAAAATGCACATTGGTATCACCAAACGTAGTATCCAACCTTCAAAATTTGTTTATTGAACAAAGTTCTATATTCACCAAAAACTGGATGTGGACATTACCAAGTAATGTATGTACAAATTGTTTCAAACCATATCACATATTAAATTTTCCTGGTTTATTTTCATGGATTTGAGTGCTGATGATGTGATATTCCTAACAATGTTGCACATAATTTTGTAAAATAATGTATATTTGTAAAATAATGTATAAATAAATTGTGAAAGACTTGGAAAAATAGAAAGAAAAATACATCACTGTGTAGACAAATTAATTTGGATTAATTGCTGAAATTATCATGGATTAATATTGGATATAAGAAGAGAAATTAAAGTAAATGTGAAGGCATGTGTATGATTTCTACAAAATTTTCCAAACAGGTAAAACACTCTGGGGCACAAGCAGCTAGTCACAGCTTAGTATGGCTGGGGCACAGTAACAGTGTTAACACATTAACCCCTGAGCCAAATAGCTAGGCAGCCCCCTGCAGCATAATTGCAGAGATCACCTAGAGCAGTGTTAGCATTACCAGTGCTTGTATCCCTGAGACTTTCTGACAGCACTTGGCTTGCAGATTTTTATAGAGGGGCCTACTTGCAATAAATTGGTTATTACTTTATTTCTATTCATCTAATTAAGCTGAAATTTGACACAGCAGTTCTCAATAAAATTACATACATAATGGTATAAATTTCATGCTACATGCAGAAATATAACTCATGCATAAAGGTGACAACAAATGATGTACTTACCTATTTGCTTCTCTTGCCATGAATATCCCATACAATCCATTATGAATTCACACAGAATTATGAACACCATCAACCCATTATATAATTATATTTATGTACACTGAAATAACATTTGTCATCTCTTTTGTAGACTTGACATCCTTAGAATACTGTACACATATTGGCATATTTCTCTTGATCTTTACTTACCTTTCTTCCTTAGAATTCTAACTGAAAATTTAAAAACTAATAAAACATTTATCAAACATTGAATTATGAACACTCTTGTTAAAAAAAATATTTCACAAATATTTATTTAACGATTCTTCAAAAGATCTACATGATATGGCTTAAAACAATCTACACATAAATGAACATTGCAATGAATGCACATATTCAGAACTTCACGGCGACGCTTTTCTTTACTGCACTGTCGACATCTTCCCCTCTTTTCACCATTCTTAGGATAGTGGCCTCCTGTGCTTGTAGCTAGTGCTGCTAGATCATTTTCCCGGTAATCTCCAATAAGCAATTTCGCCAGATTCATATTGAAATCAACTAATCTGTGTGCTTTTATCCGTCTGTTCTTGCTCCGCTTGACATGATTTTCTGATTCTCTCATTAGTATGAATCCATTGGTGACGGCGACATCAAACAAAAACCAAAACAGGTACAACCACCATTTTTTTGCTGCTCTATATGTACTGTACTGTGTCCTCAACTGGTCTGCAGTGTCCACTCCCTTCATGTTGTCGTTGTATTCTGGCACGATAGATGGTGCTCTGATTTCCCTGACTTGCCCATTTTTGTTTTTACGCTGTACTGTTTTCTCTATGGCTGCTGGATCTTCTGCTGTTGATAGAGTGTATATGTGCTTCTTGTCCATCCAGATACAGGCTGTTACTTCCCCGCGCTGTACTGTTTTGAATTCCCCTTGAACCCTAATATCTCTTTTATTAAGATGCTGTATAGGATATCCTCTTCTGTTAGATCTTATGGTTCCGCGTGCATACGTACCTTTCTGTAGAAGCTTCTCGAATAAATCTGGACTGGTGAAATAATTATCTACATTTACTATGTGGTTTCTTTCCCAAATCTTTTCTGTCAGGTCCATAACGACACATGTTGCTAATCCAACTTCTCTAGTACCTGCGTCCTTACCTGTATAAACTTGAAATTCATTGGTGTAGCCATTTGTTGGGTCAGCCCTCATCCAGACCTTGATTCCATACTTTGTCGGCTCGGCTGGTAGATACTGGCGAAAAGATAGCCTACCTCGAAATTTTATCATGGCTTCATCTACACTTACATTTTGATGAGGATTGTAGTTTTCTAAGCAGCACTTTAGAATAGCATCATGGACTGGCCTCACGTGATGCAGCTTGTCATGACCTGGTCGAAGCCTGGGAGGATTATGACGACTATCATTGATATGAAAATATTGGGATATTTTATCAAATCTATCTCTCTTCATGATTCTTCTCACACTCAGGTTTCCAAATAGGGCATCTGTTGACCAGTACATAGCTGTCTCTGGGAGCTGACGAATACTCATAAAAACTCTCATTCCCATCCATGCTCTAATTTCTCTCTCCGTAACATCTCTCCAGTTTGGGTCTTCTTTCTCCTCCTGCTTCCGTCTTGCATAGAGATTTGTCTCATTTACGATCAGCTGAAACAAAAATGCTGGAAAAAAAAGCTCAAAAAAATTAATTTCATTTGCATTCGGGTCTAAATCTGTTGTTGGTCCTGGTGTTGGTCCTGTGTATGGCCTCTTGTCAACGTGCGTTCTATCATTGACGATCCATCGGTCAGCTATTCTTCCATTTTCTTCTTCTTCTGCAACCTCTTCAACATTCTCATCCTCATCACTGCCGCTGTTATCATCAATAGCGATTTCGATGTCACTCGATCTCGTCTGATGAAAATCCCGAAAATTCACCGTCTGAATCTGTCAAACAAAACTCTGCTCCAAGCGCCAGATTCTCTTCAACTTCCATGATTTTCAGATCTATCTATCTTCACTATTTCTGCTGCAATCGCAATAAACAAAAGTTTCTTTTGTTCACGAATGTTCGCTCTATATTTGTAAGCTGAAATTTCATTGGTTAAGCTGACAGCATATTTCGAAAATAGCTTCAAACTAACCAATGGTTTGCGACGACACAAGTCGTCGTGCGGGATACGGGCCTTGCTAAATACTGCCTCCCAAACTCGGCGCTCGGGAGACAAGCATTGCAAACTCAGCCCTGTTATCGAGGCGCTCGGGAGATAAGGATGGTAAAGTGCGACGAGTCATCGAGGCGCTAGGGGTTAATGTGTTAATAAAAAGTTTCTTGGGGCTGAAAGAGTTAATATCAATAAACAATACATCAGACTGTATGGATTCGTAAAATTCATTAGCATTGTGCAACAAAACAAACCCATTATCCCTGAGGCATTATATACCTAGGTTAAAACATAGTTATTGTTCTACAGGTAATAAACCTCTTTGTAGACGATAAATATTGATTGTGGGTGCTAAATGATCCGTACATTGTATGCTCTTTTAAGGAAATCCAGATTGCTGCCTATTATTTCCAAACACAAGTTATATTATTAACAATTATCACCTAGACACCTTGAAATCTTCGACAGGCATCAAAACAATCTTTGAGCAGTTCATTGTTTCAAGTCGGCTAGCTCTGATCATTTTGAAGCTGGCCATGTGGGTAAAAAAGAAGAGAGAAACACAACGAATGGATGGCCTTTATTTGTAAAAATAAAATAAAAAATGCCAACATATTTATTTCGTCGACTCGTATATTGCAACTTGTTTGGTTTTTATTATTCACTTCCTAGGCGTGCATACAACACTCACCCCATATGGAGCCTCTCCTCTCACATTGGTCCTCTAAAATTAGCCGTCATACATGTACCGACATATCTATTCTTGATACTATAACTATTTTAAGAATTATAATTCCAAAATCATTTTCTTTAATTTGTATTATTATCTTAATTACATGGACATAAAGATTGCGTGCGTTTGTAATGTAGATTTTAATTATCACTGATTAGCAGAGGGTTAAACTAGATTGCTAGATTACTAATATGGTAGTTCTTTACGAAAATATGCACACAATCGTGAATCTGATACATGCGTAACTGTATTTACTGATAGATGGATATATATCAAAGAGACAAAATAGGCAAGTAATGCCTGTTTTTCATTCATTATTCTTTCCGTGGTGTTAGACAAAATACTTGTTTAACTTCATGGAAGCACATTGTCATGTGAGCTAGCAGTAACTTCGTTACGGTGGGTGGGTGGGTGGGGGATCATAAATTTATTTTATATGTTTATATAAACATCTAATATATGTTTTTGGACACATAATTAAATAATTTAATATGTATTCAGACAACAAAAAAGTAATTAAATACGGTATATATTATGTAAATAAATGTTCTGTATTTGCATACAGTAAATACTCAAAAACTGATCTCAAATGTTGTTGATGCCACATTATTTGATATTAACTTATCTAAAAGTAATGTCAAAAAAACTAAAAAATGGTCTTGTAAAACTCTGTATGGTGTAAACATAATGGAATGATCATTAATTTAGACAAAAAACCATAGTGTTGCTGATAACTATTTGATAAAAGATTTAACAGAACTTAAGACAATATTCTCTACATCCAAAAGAATTTCTAACATTAAACCGCATGATATGTTTTACATAAGTTATATTCAACCTCATCTGGACTACAGCATCATATCGGGTTATGCATTTTTAACAAATTTGTTTTAAGTGGAAAGACTTCAAAAAATGAGTCATCAGAAATATCCATGACAACCAACGTTCCCTATAAGGCATGTACACTACTGAGCGCCAAGCAAAGGCCACTGAGTAGACTGCAAAACTTACCGAGCAAATTCTTTTATGGAAATTGTATCCTCAGGCAGGGTGCGTCAAAGTAGGTGGGGAATCACGAGTCATGCCCCACGCCCCCCCCCAAAAAGGTGGTCTAACCAAGAAAACCTTAACATTCCTACAGACAGACTTTAAACGGTAGTAGTAGTGGTAGTAAAAGTAGTAGGGGGAGTAGCAGTAGTTGCAGACTAGCAGTAGTAGTAGACTAGTAGTAGTAGTAGTAGACTAGCAGTAGTAGTAGACTAGTAGTAGTAGTAGTAGACTAGCAGTAGTAGTAGACTAGTAGTAGTAGTAGTAGTAGTAGTAGACTAGCTGTAGTAGTAGACTAGTAATAGAATTGCTAATATCATTGTTAAAAGAATTATGCCATTACTAGAAAACTTGAAATTATTTTTATAAAAAATTAAATAAAGTAGTTGTCTAAAGGACTTTAATAGTTTAAATAAAATGAGTCAAGATTGTTTTTATTCCTATTAGGCATAGACAATAATGTACTGATAGAAAGCAAAAGACTTTATAATAATGTCAATCCTTTTTTCGTCTTCCAAGTCAATATTCTGTCCACTTGTGAAATAAAACTTCATGCCCATCAACATGTCCAAATGATCTGCTTCCAGTTTGTTGCGGGATTTTGTCTTGATATTGTTCATCAAAGTGAATCCTCCTCCGGCATCAGCACTGGAGGCTTGAAACATGCCACAGATATGAAGCAATGTTTCAAGGTTTGAAAACTTATCTTCTGCCAGTCCATAGCTAACTACATCAGAGAATGTTTTTAATGTCCCCAATTTTATTTTTTCATTTAATATAAATTTTAACTCATTATATTCCTTGATCAACATATTCTTTGTATCATCACCATTTTTTTGGTCAGAAAATGATTGTACTTGTCACACAATTTCAATAGCTCTTGATTTCCAAATTGAAAGTCTTTTCTTGAATTGCTTGTGTATCGAATGTAACCCATTCCTCTACTTCTTCTTCAGGGAATCTCACTTGCAAATGAATGCAAACACACTGAATAAATCGAAGAATTGCAGCTGTATCAACATCCTTTGAAAGGAATTCTACCACTTCGTCACTCCAATTTACTTTTTGTGCTAAATACTGTAGCTGCAGTTTACTAATCTTTGCCTTTGCAAACTGAACTGCTTCAAGTGTAGTTATGCAGCTACATTGAAAAACACAACAAAAACATGAGGATTTGAAACAGACCAAAATACTGCTGATTTAGAGACACAGCCTCACAGGCTGACATTTTGTTTGTGTTCTCCTAAACATTCATTATCAAGATCATAAATCTTCCTGCTGAGAGGGCCAGAGTATCATTATAGATTTAATGCCATTAAATCAAACATCAGGAATATTAAACTCAACCATGTCAAGACTAAAAATATTTTGAAAAACAAACAACTGTAATCAATTTGATGAAAATTGTGTTTATGAAAAATCTAAAGAATTATCTCCGTGCGCAGAAAACATTTAGCTGCAGTAAGACATTAAACAAGCTGCGTGTGCTGGAACATTGATGACAACAGAGTTGATAATGGATTTGAGATCAAGACTATCTATTAAAGAACATCTTTAAGAAAGACTGTATTTATGTAGTTTCATATGTATAAAATGAATGCAATTAAGATAATGTCTATAACTGGTTATGACCAACTTTGTGCTACATGTACATACATATATAACCTCTGTGTGTGTGTGTGTGAGAAAAGGCTTTCAGTCATACATGTTCATATATTTGCCTCTTCACAGAGATAATATAGGGTTACAAGGGAAATTAGTTTTTGTACTAATTGTATCACCCTAATAAAATATTATTAAACTAGAAAAATGTAAGTTTCTGGTTGACCTACTTTCCCTGAATCTGTTATTAGGCACCATCATCAGTCTATTAATTCTTTACTCAAAATAAAATGAAAACTTTCTATTTGTTTTGTTGTCAACTTGATTATGTAAATAGCAGCATGAGATGATTTGTGTTTCAGATTTTGCAATTGTATATATGATAATGTGCATATGCAACCTTGATATTGGAAATGGAGTTGCTCTTGGTTTTGAAGATGTTACTTTGGAAATACTGTCCTTACCATACATTCTACCAAGATGTTTTTTTTCTTCTTCAAAATATTTGAGGGGCATTGGGAAAAAAAAAGGACAAAATTTTTATTCTGCACCCCAACCCACATAGAGAATTTGCTGTTTACCTTGCTTTTCATATCTCTTTTTTCCCCATTACTACAGTGATAGAATTTCAATGAGCCAACTAAAAAGTTATAGTTACTTGAAAATAGTTACTTGAAAGTCAGCTGTCATGTTTGTGAGCTTCCTGTATTGAGACCACAGTGATCAGTTAGGAAATCTCCCAGAACTTTCCAAGCTGACACTTGTCAGCACCTTGGATGTAATATTTCAAAATAAACTTTGGGGAAAAAATGCATCTCTTCTTGGCATAAACAAAACGTTATTAGACTGAAAAAAAGATATTTTGAGAAACAAATTTGGACTGGCAAGTTGTATTTTTGCATCACGTTAGTTTCTAGCAGTTTATAAAGCAAACAATACCAAAATGATTTTTCTTTTTTGATTTGATCTTTCAATGTATAACATTATTAACAGGTAATGGAAATCTTTTACAGCTGCACATACCAGTACATGTAAAGCAAAAATGGACACAACATATTTTGTTATCATTGTAGTAAAATGAGTTATATGCAGAAATGACACCAATAGAAAATTTTTAACTTTCAAATAACATAATATGGAAATTATACATATTCTCAAAAAGTGACAAGGATTATTAATTAGAGTATATTTTTAAAAAAGTTTGCTGCAGTTATTTTCATTTTTGAATTTAGTAAAATAATTGAAAAATTAAAATTTGGTTGCTACTCTTTATGTTAAATAAATAAATTGCTGTTGAGCTTTTTTGTATTTAAAGAAAGGATTCAGTAGTATATGGGTTTTTACCTGCTTTTCTGTGCTTTCCTTTTTGGTATTTCTAGTTTGATACATATACAAACTGAAAGCTTCAGAAATTGAATAAATTGAAAGTTGACTTGTTGTGGCAGAAATCAAAATGGACAGACTGACAATATTAAATCCTGTAATTAATACCAAAAGTTCACAGTAAACAGAAAATAGTTTCATATTTACAACCTTTTGAAGCCAAAAACCTCTCCAGATCAGAATAGATGAAGAAGTTCAAGAAGTGTTACCTGTTTAAAGCTATTAAACACTTTGAAGCCACATGCTAAAACAATTAATGCAGGCATAAATATAGTTTTTAGTTCTGACTAACCCATGGGCTGCTATTTTCATGTGATAGACATTATGTGTTCAGTTTATCATGCATAACACAGGACATATTAAATAATTCTGCTTTGAAGTTAAATAAAACTGATGCACACACAACTATAGATTATTTCACAGGTGAAACAATAATAATCATTGCAGAAACTAGTTTCATATTATAGTAGGCATTTAATGTGATTTCAAAAGATGATGACAATTGTCATCATCATCATCATCATCTGGATATTATCAACTTCTCAACTCAGTGAAATTTTTTGTCTGAAAAGCGAGTAGGAAACACATTTTGGGTATTATATGTACTTCAGATTACATCCTGATGCATCTATCTCCAAGAGATTTTGTTTAGCCAAATGCCAAATTGTGTTAATAATTTTTCTTGGCTATTTAGCAGAAGGGTGTCACTAGGGGTCAATGAGTTAACAAGAATTTTTGGAAAAGTCGTGCAAATTATCATGGAATGGATATTTTTGTAATTTGCGTGCAATATTGATGCACAAATGATAAATATGGATGGAATATTCAAGTTTCATCATCAAAATTCACCTATTATTTCATTAACTCGTTCATTCAGAAGTTCATTTTCGGGGTTGTATCTGAATACATCCAAATACATTTGCTTCCAAGAGATTTTCGATTAGTCAGATGCCTGGTTGTGTTAACCCTTAAAGTGCGTGTCACGACTATAGTTGCGCTGTTGTTTGTGGTCCCTTAGTGCGTGTCGCGACTATAGTCGCGCTCGAGGTTAGCAACACTGATCGCATTCTATAACTTCATCTTGCCATAAATGCCTGTAAAACTATATTTGATTGGTTTAAAAAGGCCCGGAACGAGCATTCTGCAGTACTTTACTATATTATGAACGAAGTAATTTTACAAATGCTCGCTTCTAAACACATGGTAATTGTGCAAAGCTAAAAATGGCCGACGCTGAATACGAAGGTGATTTCTTGCAACAAATATTCACTTCTGATAGTGATGATAATAGTGATTTTGAATAATTTGAGAAAAATGACATTATTGGAGCAAGCGAGGTATTGATGGAAATACACATGAATGATTTTGAGCCAGTAATTTACGTGGAACTGGAGTCGGATGTACATGCTCGCTTGACGTGAAAAAATGGCGCGCCTGTCAACCCCCATTCACTGGTAATTTAAAATTAAATGTCGAGATGGTGAATAATGAACCTATGGGCTATTGAAGACTTTTTCTTAGATGACGAGTTATTGCAACTGATAGTAGATCAAACAAATCTTAATGCAGATCAGAGAGTTCATGGGGCAGACTTGAAGGAAAAAAGTCGCATGAAGAAATGGCGGCCTGTCACACCTGAGCATTTATAATGTTTTCACATTGATTAAAACAATGGGTTTGTACACATGTCTGTTCTCGATTCCTAATGGGCTATTGATGATGTGATATCAACCGCATACTTCAGCAAAAAAAAATAAGTATGGGATAGATTTCAAGCTATTAGAAGCAATTTACACCTGTCAGACAATGAGAACAATTAAGGTGACTCTTCACACAAAATCAGCCCAATGATTGAACAAAAATAAAACCGTTGCTGAGGTTTAATCACCAGATATGGGCCTCAGTTTGATATTATAATAAATAACAGGTGATAGTTTTTCATGGTTTAAAAACAATAAAAACCAACTTGTGTTGATCTAAAACATAAAATTGTGCTATCACTAAATAGATATATAGATAGATTGATTAGACAGATAGATGGAGTAAAATGTAAAAAAAAAAACATTTACAAAGATAAACCATTACCAACCATGAATTTAATGGGTCTAAATGTCAGACATGTAAAAAAAAAATATATAAAAAAATATTTAAATTATCCGATAGCATAGACCAGCCTCATCACAATTATAAACTTGGTCGTCTGTATATCCATCACGGGTCAGTATGTCTCGGAGTTGGTTGGGATAACTAGATGCGGCTGCCTGATTTGCTGAGCGTATCTCTCCCGACAAAGAATTTTGTTTTATTCCATGTCGGCGCTGGAATCTTCAAAGCCATCCATGGCTTGCCATGAAATCTGATTCAGTATCCATAGTTTTTGCCATTTTCTCTGCCTGGACCTTGAGAATTGTTCCCGAAATCTGAACACTTTGTTCACGTTGTTGTGTGAACCAGGTGTACATAGCATCATCTAATTCTGTGTCGTTTGCAGTGTGTGCCCGTTTCCGTTTAAATACATCATCAGTATCAACTTCATGCAAATAATCCCGAAATTTCTGCTCATCTTTGAGCCAACCTCTGAGTGTCGACTCGGCAAGTTTAAGTTCACTACAAACTTTTGATCTTGATTACGAACAATCTCTATGACAGTAAGCTTTTCATTCACCAAGTGCGCCTTTCGCTTGATTCCCTTTCTCTCCATGATCACATTTGCAAATGATTAGGATAAATTACTGATTAATATATACTTAATGACAATAAGTACATACTATTTGAAACCATGTTCGATTGGTCCAACTAATTTGATTGATGTTGAGACACGATATTGACCACAAGAGTTTATGCATGTAGGATTTGCATTCCTTTGAACTTTTGTATTGTACGTCTTTTACCTGATTTGATACAAAAGACCACCTTATAAAACAAAGTAGGTCTATTTTAATTGAGTTTTACAATGCAACAAACACTTCCCCAAGTCGTGGATCAAAATGCAGCCGGCAGTTTATTAGGTTCTCACAGATGTGCTCGCGGGCATCGATGTGACGGTCAATTTTTTCATGTTTGAATAGAAGAGGACATGCAATGATTATACTGCTTACACTGCAACACAATGAAAAGATTATGTCCCCTATACATATACAGTACTATTATTTACAGTGAACTGAGAAAATATTTTTTCCGATAAAATCTAACAAGATGTGTGATTCCTTATTAAAACCTGAAAATTTCACGATGTTGATTCTAACTTTTCGGGCACTAACCGTCATTTTCGACGATAAAACGGGCGATATATCAAGATTTCATTCACCAGTTCTGATTATGATTTTCTTCATTTTTAAAAAATATTTTCTTTAAAAAAACTGGATTCACGCCGGACACCGCGTTATAAGCAGGTTCGCGAGTTATCAGGGCGCGAGTTATCGAGGGAGCGGTGTATTAGGATGTATTCAGAAATAGTCTCCAAAATGTGTTTCCTACTCGCATTTCATGTGAAAACAGCAAAAACCTTCAGGGGTTAATGTGTTATGGGTAAAATTGTAATAGTCAATGTCACTGATGGATAGAATACAGATGCTTTCAACACAATGACTTATGGGACAGGAAATAGTTTTGATACACAAATTTAATGTTGCATTCACCAGCCTAGTATAAAAGTATCTTAAAAAAATGAAATACATAATGCATAATAAAACAGTCCATTAGCATGTGTTGCATATCCATGTGAATATAGAGTGGAGACATGTTAATAAAACAGTCCATTAGCACATGTTGCATATCCATGTACTGAGCAGCAGTCTTTACTCTAATGCATTTGTGTCAATTTTGTATTACACGAAAAATAACTTGTTGCCTGTACTTACATTGTGATCTTCCTTAAACAAATATATGATGGTAATACCATCTCTCTCTAGTCATTTTACATCCTGGTATCTCCCATTTCACAGTTGTTTTTTTTAAGAGACTTAGGTTACCATGCTGTATCCCACCCCATAGAAAAGTGGTTTTCGTCCTCATATTTCAATGCAAATCAAGGTCACAAAAAATAAAGAATCATCAGAACAAAAGTTTTAGTTGCTTTTTGAATGCAGAAAGTAGCTTGAGGGTCATGAAGTCATATTGGTGACCAATTTAAGGTTGCAGTACAAAAAGATAAGGAATACTGACTTAAAGATTATTGTTTCTGTTTATCTTAACTGTAACTTTAAATTTGTTCAAAACGTTCTTATGTGTGAACTAAGATCCATCTCAAACAACAGGTTAAATGTATATTTGCCTAAACCAAAATTTAGAGTTTTATAAGAAGAGTTTTGCTTGTTCTGGAGCCAAAATATGGAATTCCACATCACCTTATATAAAGTCAGCTGACACATGCCAAGCTTTTAAAAAGCTTGTTAGTCAACATCTACAGAAACAATCATTTGTATGATTTTGTTTAATTCATTACTACTACTTTTTACAATATTGTTATTGAGACCTATCTCAAGCTCTCTTGTGCCCAGATGGAATCTGTAAATTGTATTTACGTTTACCCCCCCCCCATGAACCATAGAGTGAGTCTTTTTCGTTAACGACCTCACTCACAAGACTGTTTCACTCATTTTATAAGGACTTATGAATCCAGTTCTCTCTCCATTGTCATCTGGGACTTTTAGCAAAAAAGTGATTAGTCGGAAGCTCCACAGCATATGGGGATCCCCAGTCTCTGTTGAACCTAGGTTGGGAATGATCAAGATAGGCTTTTGTGTCCAGTTAGAACACTGTTTCTTTCCTCTCAAGAGCTCTGTTGATATCTTGACTTCCACTATTTCACACTTGATTGTCATTACCATCAAAATAGTTTATCTGTGTCTATCTGATAAAGACTTTTCTTTTAGGAAACCTTATCCCATGAGTTTTGAACCATCACTTCCTCATGCGTATGAAGGCAGCATTTTGGCAATCACATATCGCCCTCTACCTCCACTATTTCACGCAATATATTGGAGGAATATTTTGCTCTATGACCCATAGTTATGGCACATGTTGCCCAGAGAAAAGCATTGCTGAAGTGGATTTCTCGCCCAAAGGGGGTTGAGTGGTCGAAAGTACTCACCTTAACTGATTTCTGCCATTTCACCTCTGTCCACATGGGTTTGAGATGCAGTCTCTACCAGTGTGGGTATGTGAGAATATTTGCCAGTAGCTTCCTGTGGGTGGGTGATTTTTCAAGGGGTTTTCCTGGGTTCATCCTCCACCAGTTATATTGGCCTCCCAGTTCAGCCTGTTATGTGCCAAAAAAAACCCCAATATAATAACAACTATCCCCCAAATGGTGAGAACATTTGTTTTTATTTCTTATTGTTTTGATCAGTTTATTACATCAAACATCTAGCTCATTATTGCTGTAATAACAGAAAAATGGTGCCATTGAGGCTGTTTTACATTTTACTAATTTTGATATCTGCTATGAGATATATGACGAAATTCTTTGGGAATGACATTGTATTTGGCACAGTAAGTACGTACATGTACAAGGATTAGTTCAGTGCTATTTTTCTATTTCAGTGTCAAATAGCATTTACAGCAGCAAAAACTTATTTTTGTTATATGTTTGAGTTGAATTGAACAAAACAAATTTTTCTGCAGCCATTTAAAAGTTTTCATTAACTGTAAAAGTCTTTTGGAAATTTTTGAAGTAGAAATTAATTGTGATGAATGATGGGTGGTAACTTAAGTTGGTATTGCTGTATGTCTAAATTTTGTGCATATTCATTACCATAGTACACAAGTAAAGTGTCTGAGTGATGAAAATTGCAAAATGATCTACTTGATCATTATTGAGTTATTATGCTAAGATTACCTCGCCAAGGCTTGCTATTAACTGTGCTTTTCTCCCGTTTCAGGCCAACAATACACATTTGAGAGACCAGTGGTTATACTCAATACAGTGGAAGGTAAGAAAAATCTCTAGTTTTTGTTGTTTATTACATGTGCAGTGTACAGGTAATATGAATTACCAAAACTATGTATTTTTTTTGTCTTGTATGGTAGTAAATAGTGTTAGACTTGAGTAACACATTCCAGTATTGACAGTAGTGATAGTAGTGAGTGAATGTTGTCACTATTTGTTGTCAGTACTAGAAAATGATGATGAAAAATTGATTAAGATGTTGTTGTCACATTTTTGCTTTACAGTTGTTGACATCTGTTTATTTAATGTTTCTCACAAGTTTGTTTACATGGGTAGAAGACCTTAAGAAAGAAATACATAGAAAGGCATTTTTCCACAATAAATCAAATTGCTATTGGTTTGAACCACCCCTTAAAAAAGACAAGTGAATTATGATTCTCTCCTCCCAAAACAAAACCCTAACAGAACAAAAAGAAGGGATAATGACTTAAAAGTAATAGGTTTGGAACGAGGTATTCTAATACCAGCCTACAAGAAAATTTCTTCTTGATGTGTTGTGTTTAAGTTTAAGCAAGTCAGTTACAGTTGAGGGATATATGAACAGGAGAGCATGGGATATACTGGTTTCTGTTGTCTGTCTGTAAGTTGGCAGAAGTTTGTTATTGCTGTTCGCGTAAACTAACTGGAGTATTGGCATGGAGCATTACACATACATTCACCTCATGGTCTGGTTGGTCCTTAATGGTGCTGCTTTTGGGGCATCTTGAAATTCTTGTTATTACAATACCTCCTGAATGGATACTCATTTTCAACTTGATGTTTTACTAAAAGACTTCTTATAACGTCTGGTAGGTACTAATCTGAATAAAACTGGATCTTTACTGTCCTAAGTGAAGATCTGATGACGGCTTAGGTGTGATGTTCTGGCAAACTTTGAATTGGCCCATGGAAATGCAGTTTTTAGAAATCTTAAAACGAATAAAATCATTTGACACACATTAGTGATGTTCAGCCATGCTGCTCAATCTCCCAAATGCAAATGTACAAGACTTTATCTGATTGCCTGATAAAAATAGTGATTATGGTTATAACATAGGATACCAGAACAAGACCCCCAAAGCAGTCGCAGTCAGATTTTCATGTAGGACAGTGGGGATCTGACTTGAATTTTATCAAAACACTTGTAATAATAACTGGGGGAGAAATAACAATCTGAGGTATATGGGAGAAATTACGAAGTTACGCCTCCATGTGCTGTTGGGATTTGATTGGACATGGTGATGACACAGATAAAGAATCACCAGAAGACATACAACAAATACATATGAAATATATAAATAATTAAAAGTAAACCAATCTATCACACACAGACAACTTACAAAATGACAAGGCATGGAGTTATTGTAAAACCATTACAGTGTGATTCCTAAAAACTTAACAGTGCCATGTAGTATCCAGATGTACAATAGTTATTTTGATACCATTGATAAAATATTGAATAATTTATTGCATCCAGAATGGTTGAAGTTGACATTACGAGAGTCATTGGAGGAGTGAACAGTGGAACAGGGAACTTGTTAATAGAAATTGGTGGTTGCATATCAGGCACATGCAATCAAACAACTCACATAATACTCACCATATGTACAAACAAAATGTGTATATGGACGTTGGACATCACTGTACCAGTTATGTAACACCAAAATACTTAATGCGCACAATAAAAATAACCAAAAAAATCTCCCACTGGTTTACACATTTCCTATGATTTAGTGACCAGCTTGAAAATGGCTATTGATGATGCTCCTAAAAGGAAATCATGGTTACCAGAATACTTCTTATTATTTCTGATATTTAGTATGGCCACCAGCATGGCCACCTTGAAAATCTTATTGTTACTTCTCCTGAGTAGATGGCCATTTCACTATGGGTTTTTCACTGAAACAATTTTTTATGAAGTCTGGTTGGTCCCAAAGGAAAATAGAGCAGATCTGATGTTCAATATATCCCCCACATTGGCCATCTTGAAAATATTGTTATTGCCACTCCTCCTGAATGGAAAGTCATGTTGATGTAGTAATTTCCCCAGATGATTTCTAATGATGTCTAATTTTCCTATATGAAAACAGAGCCAAACTAATTGCCAATGTGGCCACTACAGGAGCCATCTTTAGAATCTTGTTATATCTACTCTTCCTGAATGGATGGTTATATAATAATGGGGTTTTCAGTAGATGAATTCTTATTTTGTTTGATTGGTACTGAAGGCAAATGGTGCCAATCTGATATCCAATATGGCTGCCATAGTGGCCATCTTGAAATGTATCTTGTTATTGGTGCTTCTCCTGAATGAAAAAATATGGATATGAGATTTTCACCAAAACACTTGTTATGTATAGTTGGTCCAAAATCAAAATGGTGTTGATCTGATGTCCAATATATGGCCTCCATAACAGGCTATAAAAGCCGTCTGCTCTTGAATTTGATGCTCATATCATTATGGGGTTTTCACTAAAGATACAATATCAAGTAGGTTCTAAATGAAAATGGTGCTGATCTAATGTCCCAATAAGGGAAACACAGTGGCCAGCTTGAAGATCTTGTCATTGTTGCTCCTATGGAAGGGGTGCAGAAATTGTTTCAAAATCAAGTTATCTATGGACAAGATCTCTTAAGAACTTGTCCATACAGAAGACCCACTTGTCCATGTTTTCATAGTTAAAGGACAGTTTACTTTTTATTAAACTACACCAACTAAATGCATGCAGTATGGATCTGTGGCATGTAAAATACTGGATATTTCACCTAGTCATATTTTTCCTGAAAAAGGTATACTTAACTTAGACTAAGGACAGCGACATACTTGGGCTGCAGACCTCATACATGAGAAAACAATAAAGTTTACGCAAACCTTTTAATTAATTTGTTTTTCCCCCATTGTCATTGTGTTGGCAATGAAAATGATTTAATAATATAACTCTGAATAATATAACTCTGAATAAAGTTCAACAGTCACAAACATGGATCAGTAGCTATGTCTTGCTTCACTTTGGCTCTGAACTTACTGTCCCCAATTTTATCAAAGACATCAGACAAAAGTTTACATTGGCTGGCTTAGGCTGAGACTGGTTTGTACAAAGTTTTGCGTCGAACTGGGAACTCAGCCACTTGACTTTCATTTATATGCCCTGTTCTCTTTTCATTTTTTTTTCTATAACAGTGTGTCTTTCTTTGCGATTACCCGACATACAAACAATCCACTGGTTTTGTCCACAGCTGAGAGGTATATCTTGCATATGTAACAGATGCGATTTTTCTATTGAATTCCCCTTTTTAAAAAAATCAAATTCCCTGTTACAGCCAAGTTTAGTTTTAGCCTGTTTTCTTGACTTTTCTTTAAACATTTTATTTTGCCCTAGCTTTACAAGAAAACTATCCGTCTTGATGCATCTCATGGGAAAAATCATCATAGTCGCTCATGATGGTTTCAAGTTCACACCAACAGATTCCTTGGGGAAGACCTACCCTAAAGCGAATGAAATTTGTTTCTGATGTATCCTTCAAAAGATGTCACCTAAACCAGTACTATTGCATCCATTGGTAGCATTCATAGAAGATGCATCAGATTTAATTCCTTTTATATAAATTTCAGTATACGCAATATAGGTATATAATGCATGCATATAGTACTTGTTTGTAAGTATGAATGATGTTTGTGTCAACATCAGTCATATGATACAGGACCTTCTGCCATTTCTAGGCCTACTCCGTTTCATGTTAACATAATTTACTTGTTCATGGACAGGTAACCTTGCAGAAGTTACTCATTCTTAAGAACACATTCCTGAATCATACAATACATTGCATTTCTTCAGTATGCATGATCATATTAACATGAGTTTTCATGAGAAGATCTTCATAATATTGTTATTACAGTGTGATCCTGCTATAATATGGTAGGTGGGAGCCATAGAACCCATGTTATAAGCAACCAGGTCAGTTAGCAAAAGAAAATGATGCATGTACCCAAACAAAATTGCGGTGTGGTGGGTAATGTGGGCAGTAAAATATGTGCTCCATCAGTGCAGTTACATCTTAAATTGATTCATATTAAATGAGAAATACACCTGTATTAAAAACAGAAGGAATACATAATATTTTACTGTTTAGAGAATGACAAAATGGTACATATGCATGTGTAATGTATGTATATACATGTTTAATGTATAGCATAAATAGGAGTATCAACACTGTGTACTCGCCTGTGAATCTCATGACATACATTGAATTCACAGTACAAGATATGCACACACAGAGATCTAAAATATTCAATAATTTTGTCACAAGACAAAAGTCTGAATTCAGTGGAAAACATAGCACAATCACGTAACGAATGATGAAGCCCATTTACTTTTCAGTATGTCCCAAGCTGGTAAAAGTTAGTTTGCATTTTAAGCCTTTTATGGTAGCGTTCTAAGCATAACTTTTTTCCCAGCAAAAAGGAAATTTTTACGGCACAGTTTACATGTTGCAGTCATGTTGGAAAATGCAAAAAAATCCATTAGATTCAATTGCTTTGTATACTTTTGGTTCTTACATGTTTTGAAGAAAGTTTTTTTTGTTTTCAGTGAAGATTGTAGTCTGCTTTCTTTTGATGAAGGTGCATGTGTTATTGAAGTCACCGCTAAAGGACAGCTTTGAAGAACCAAACGTTTCTTATTGGAACAGCATGTAACAGTAGATAAATTTAAGTGCATTTTATATCAGGTTTAGGCAACCTTTCATGGGGCCTCTGAATTTCTCCATTCCAAACCATTGGTTGTATATACAAGTTTAAACAGCCAACAATGTTGCCAATTAATTAGAAAATTTGCCAGATGGTATATTTTGCCACTAATAAGAAATAAAATCCAACTTGTAACATTGACGAAGCCCTATGTGATCCCAGAATGAACTTTTTACACATTATTTTTTGTCCTTTTAAGACAAAGAACTATTTTTTCATTTATGAGAAAAATACTTATAAAATTTCAGTCATGCCGTAATCATCTTGTAGTATTCATATGCAGTCTCTTCCACAAAATGATGATTCACAGTTCGAGAGCCACACCATGACCATGTTATATCCAAATTTGTGTTATGACAGAGACTGTATTACTACATGTACTTGTGATTAGATGGTCGTGTTATATTGATGGATTTGTGCCATTGAGACATTCATTGTGCCTGACACAGTGGCCAAATTGAAATTTTTGATAGGCTTCCCCCAAAAGTGTGATGTATATTGTTGGTCATAATTGAAAATGGTACCAAAGTGACATCTGTTATATCCAGTGTTATTTAAAAATGTTACTATTTCTGAAGAATATCAAACATGGTTTCAACCCTCAAGAATTTAGAGGAAGAAATGATCTTATCTTGAATTCCTGGAAATTGTTCTCTGCCATTAACTCATTAACCCTGGCACCGCATTTACAGGGCAGGAGGTAGTAGCCTACTGCCAAGCTCTGTAGCATTATGGTCATGTATGATACACTAAAGTGGGTGGTATTATAGAAAGGTAGACAGATTTAACTTTACAATGATACCAAATAATCTGGACATTTTAGTTGCAGTACAAAATACAGACGGAAAAACCTAATTTTTTCAACTTGTTTTTTTTTTCTTTCTTTCCACCCAAACTTTGTCCTAGGTCAGAATCCAATTTTGTGTCCAGATTTGAGACCTTTTGGCCTCAGATCTAAGGCAGACTGGTCTGAACTGCACATAGACAGGTGAACCTGTGCAAAAAGGATAACATGGGCGTTTTGGAATAAAGAGTGGTCTCCATACAAAAACGATGGGTTTGTCAAGCAAAAAAAGAAAAAGAAAAGCCCAATTTATCTCCTTCTGTTTATGCACAAGCAAATTAATCAATGAAAGAAAAGGTTTTTAACACAACTAGGCATTAGGCTAACGGAAAATTGCTTAGAAGTCGATGTATTAGGATGTATTCAGAAATAGTCCCCAAAATGTTTTTCTTACTGCCACTTTTACACAGAAGAACAGTAAAATGTGTGATAGAAACACATAAAAAATGGTGAATTGATATTCTCAACAGATGATTATTACGGTCAATATTACCGTGTTTTCATTCCTAGTTTTTAAAACTATTGAATGTTCAGTACATAATTGCCAAATGTACCAATCCAATGCAAGCGAACATACTCAGTTGGCAAGACTTTCTTCCATGTTCGGCCATCTTGCATATCTACCTCTTTGATCTCATTTCCTTGGATTCATCTTATGCTCTTCTTTCTCCAACTTCCAATCACGTACGTTCTTCTCACTGCAACTAAATTCTCTTTCAGCAGCTCTGTTGCCATGCTCCTTGGCAAACTTGATGATGTCCAATTTAAAATCGGTATTAAGATTTTTGCTTCGGCAACATGAAAATTTGATAAATTTAATAAATACTCAAGTGATTGATCACTCAGTTATTTATAACAAGAGATTGATCCCACATATACCCTATATACCAGTATATACCAGTATTTACTAACCCCAGCCACTGAAGCCTTAGGCCTAGCAGCCTAGAGGAAGATAAGATCAAACGATAACTGTTGCAGCCCTGCCTCAAATAATTCTTTGAACTCTAGCCAAGAAGGTCAGTGAAGCCTTGTTTACATAAAGCAAGTGATCGAAAACATTGGAGATATTTGCATTTATGACAAAGGAAAGTACCGGTAGCCATTTTGATGCATGTGAATTGAAAATGGATGTTTACTGGTACATATTTAACAAAACAACACAGAAATATTCAAAAGATTTTTATGCACTTTATTGGAACAATAATGTAATAGTACTTAACAAAATAATATTAAATACAGATCAATACCATAACTTATAAGTTATTAAAAAATCAACGCTATGTCATATGCAGTCAATATAGGGTTTGCTCCGTTCGGCAAATGGCGAGGCCCGAGTGAGTCTTATATTTGTGGGCATCTTATTTAAAATATTTTTTTTACACGAATTGTCAAAACTCGCGTCTTATATATGGGTGCGTCTAATATACTCGAAAATATGGTAAAGTGGTTAAAAATCATTATTTGGGAGAAACAAAAATTAATGCTTAGGGATACCAAAGTTTAAATTTATGATTACTGCAGAGTGAGCAAACAGAATTTTTTTATGTGATATTCAGTTTACATGAGGCCTTTTTTAAATGTGTTTTGCTGAATCATTAAGGACACATGGTGCTAATTATATGGAAGAACTGTGAACCAGTCTAGAAATGGGTGAACAAATAATAGAGTATATATATGGGTTTGGTGGTCCATTGTTGGTTAACCCATGTTTACTTGAATATGACTATGGTCGTAATGCCTCATTCTATCCTGAATACACATTCGGTTTTAGTATCCCATTTTATCCTGAATATGACTGTGGTTGTACTTTACTATGTACATGTGTAGTGTCTCTAGAAACATGTTCTACATGACAAATATTTGTGTACTTCCCCACCAATACAGGAAATGGTTAAAGCACACAGTGAAATATTTGTATTTAAAAAAAGCATCGTGGGACAAGAAATTGTTTGTTTTGAAAATCGATTGATAGAATGATGGACATCAACTCTGATATAAACATGGATGTTGACAGCAAGGGTAGCGACATTGTAGTTGATGATTTGGATGATTCTGATGATAATATTAACTTAAATGATGACTAGAATTGAATCAAGTTGATTATGCCTGGCCTCATGTACTTTTTCGACATTGATTTGGAGAATGAAGCTGACGTTGAATTCTTTCAAGAGAAATGTGTTCGCGATGATTTTTCACCTGGGTTGCATCCACGATTTAAGTTGATAGAATATTTATATTACAGATATAGTGATGATGTGGACCTCACAATTTGGACAAAAATTATACTGATTAATTATCTTTATCTTGCTGAAAGATTTCTAGGATTAGTGAGAAACTGCATGATAAACTGTACATATTCGAAAGTGTAAAGTAAACAAATGTTTTAGGTGTTTTTTGTCCAATTTTAGTAAAATTATTATAACTTTTGAACTACCGGTAACAGTGCTAGAAATTTCAATTTTTGACCAATATACTAAAAATAGAATTATCTTTATTTTATTATCATACCATTAGGAACATTTCATTCAATTTCATGAACAAAAGTTTCACTGAACATCATGGCAAGTTTTTTAAGTTGTTTTTGTTTCTTTCTAGTCATATTTCAAGACACAGTTGTGAGCTTATACATTAATAAATGATAACAAAACATATATCACTGTGTTGCACATTTTAATACCTTTACATAGACAAAGTTATATATACTTCAAAAGAGAAATAACAATGTAACAACAGTTTTAGTAAACATGGTGAAGGTCATCACAATTTATACTGCTGCTGTATGATGCTCCATTTAACCACAATCTTATTTAGAATTGCTTCTCAGGAATCAGGCACTGCAGTTGAAATGGGTTCATAATAAAAAGTACAATTTTGGTAAAAAATATCTTTTGAGAGCTTATCCTATCTGTAATTTTAAAAAATATATAGACATTTAAAAATGTTAAATTACAAGAATCATAAATTTTAATAAAACAAGTCTTTAAAACTTTTGACTCATCGGTCTTTAACTAAGAAAAGAAAAGTTTGAAAACCATCAGATTTTGTAAAATGCAGCAAATATTTTTTTCCCTTGAATACGAAGCAAAATATTTAATAAATAACAGTATTGTGAATGATAATGTATTGCTATTATAACAATGTAGTTTGGGGGAGTCATACAACTAATTTTATTATATCAACATTGCCTGTTGCTATTGGCAGATTGTCTACCTCCCACCCTTCATTAATTTCAAGCTTGTTGTGTCTGTCCTTGAGAAAGGTTAAAGACTACTGGGCAAAATCTACTGTAAGGCACCCTTTGGGAGGATGAATTATCATTGTCCATTCTAGATTGGGTTTGTAGTAGCAACAGGGAAGTATTTCCTTATTCAAATCTCTCCCAGCACGTTTTTTCCTGATTGGAGATTTATTTTTATCAATAAATGTTAATGAATATTATATCAGTTTTCATTACCTAGTACAGTGTGACCCCACTATGAACCTGTAGCTGGGAGCCATATGACCTGATGGTGTTATGAACCGAACCATGTCATAAGTAACCATGTACAGTACCCAAAAGTTTGAGGGGTTATCAGTGTGTGTAATAAAAGTGGGTGAAAAAATGCATGTTTCATTAGCACATTTTCAATTTTAATTCAATGTATATTAAATGAGAAAACTCCTGCAGAGATTGTATATATTGGTAAATATCAGCACGGCACGAATATATGTGAAGAATAAATTTAAACAATGATTAGAATCCACTCTTTCAACTTTTACTTTAATGTTAAGCTTATTTTCCTTCCTCCGAACACAACTTCACTGATTCAACCAATGGATCCAGGAATTATAGCGAATTTCAAGAAATTCTGTAGATCGCTTGTTATTCGAAAACTGCTGTCAGACATTGATGGATCATCTCCCAAAGAAAAAGCGAAAAGCGTTCAGCTCCAAAGTCGTCTGCATCCTGTTTTTCACCGTTTTGTGGTTTAAATTGAATTTTGTTGCGCATTTTCCATCTTTCCAACCATCCATTTGTTGCTTTGAAATCATGCAAACCTGAACGGTTTCGAGCAATGTTTCCCATGCCGTACTATGATTTTTCCTATGCTTTTGCTCCCTAGTGGGCGTGGGTATACTATCATGTATATACCACGTATGGCATCCTTTACATGTCAATCATTTACAAAGTCGCATTTACCGGCATAATTGTCGGCTTATTTGAAGCGCTTCAGCAGTGGACTGGCAATAACTGATCATGACTGTACATTGTGCAGTTAACTGGAGTAAAATTATATTGAATAATATGCCACAGGCAGAAATTTATCATGCTATTATCCGGAGTGTGCATTTAAGCGAAGTGCAGTTATCCAAAGTTTGTTCCCATTGAAAAGCATTGGGGAAAAAATGGGACCGGCATGACTACGTGCAGTTATCCGGAGTGTGCAGTTAACCGATGTGCAGTTAAGTGGAGTCGACTGTATATGTGTGTGTGTGTACATATATATATATATATATATATATATATATATATATATATATATATATATATAATGTCCAATGTATTGCATGAATAGAATATCAACACCATGTACTCACCCACAAATCTCATCACATACATTGAATGCACAATACAAGTTTTTCCACCGAAAATATCCGCACACTGATTTGAAATAATTA
This sequence comes from Unio delphinus, assembly GCA_029339505.1. Lineage (NCBI taxonomy): Eukaryota > Metazoa > Mollusca > Bivalvia > Unionida > Unionidae > Unio > Unio delphinus. The sequence goes on along the minus strand of JAQISU010000057.1, from coordinate 7,324,710 downwards.
GTATGTTTGACACAGATCATTATGTGGCTGAATTCGGTGGGAAAGAAAAGCAATACTTAATGAAACAAATGATGTAACTGTACATCCAATTTGGTTAATTAAGTGTCCATATAAATTTAATGCAGCTAAATTTTCTCGTCCGTAAGTTCTAATACTTTATTGTTTGAGAAACTGCTGCAGTCATGTTTGGTCTTGGTCCATCATATTTCTCAACTGAAGAGTTTCAACTTAATCAATATCTTGCGTCTTCATCCATCTGAAAGCACACTCTAAACTTTTGACTGCTTCTGTTGCTGATGGTGGATTAACCTTAGGTGTGGTGTCATCGCTGTCATCATCAGAAGCATCACCATTGTCAGCATCGCAGTTATTGAACTTAATATTTTGAAAAAATTTGTGCATCCAAAACGTCTGCAACTGGGCAGACATTGTCAAAAGTGAGCCATTCATTAACAATGTCATGCGACCGCATCAGCTTCCCAAATGCCCTCTTAATCTAGAATACATCATTCTCAGAAAATCCATCAAATAAACTATTGTCATCATCACTGTTATTGCCGCTGTTATCATGAGTAATAGTAAATGCTGTCCAAAGTCGTTTCTCTCAGTATTTCATGATGCAGCTGGGCAAAATGACATCCCAAGAGTTGCTGCTGAGGTATAATTACTTCTTTCAGATATTAACTTTGTAGTATCACCTGAAATGATGTTTCATCGCAAATAATCTTTTTCAAGAATTCTTCCATAATTCATTTTAAATATTATGTCTTGTTCCAGAGGCTGAATCTTGGAAGTTGTATTCTTTGGGAGGAAGCTGGCATTTATTTTCCCATACTTACTAAGCAGGCACTCCGTGGGTGTGCGTGTGGGGCAGTTGTCCATTAATAACAATGCCATTAACTCCTTCTTCAGATTTCCGAGGTGGATCGAACTGCTGATGCAAACTCATTTTGAAACCATTTTTCAAACAAAGCAACTGTCATCCATTTGTTTTTTGTAGCATCATATGAAAATGGTAGGGTCTTCACATTTAAGTGATAGTCTAGAAGCACCTGGAAGACTTGAAATTTCCGATACATAGTGGTTTAAGTATGTGTCTTCCCGTTTTATTGACATAAAACAGCAAAGTTAATCAATCCATTATTTTGTTAAACCCTTCATGTTCATATTCGTCTTTTTTCACAGCTAGGATGGTGTGAGGCATCATTTTTTTTTGCACAATCCAGTTTTATCACATTTGTAAATCTGCTCTGGGGAATATTCAGCTTCCACTATTGTTTCCCTCAATTCATTTGGATAGTTCATAGCAGCTTCCGAATCTAAAAAGCAGATTTCTCCAAAAACTGTCACCTGGCAAATTCCATGTGGCTTCTTAAAACGGTTTAGCTATCAATTGCTTGCTTTCAAGCTGGGATCTTGGCCATGCAAGTCGGTGTTAAATTGTTCAGCTTGTGGTTTTGCAATTGGTCCTGTTATAGGCATTATTTCAGCCCTAGTCTGCACAAACTGCTGATACAGGGCTTCATGAGGATGTGTGTCTCCAGCTAGTCTTGCTTTTTTCCCCATCAATCCCTCACTTTAATGCATATCCACACCATCTCTCATAGTTCCTTGGATTGTTGATTCCTTCACATCTAAATCTTTAGTTACTTGAGATTGTCTAACACCGGACCTAGTCCTATCCAATACTTCAATCTTTTCTTTAACAGTAAAATCTTTATGTTTCTGTTTCCCATTTTCCACTCAAAATGTCCTCTAATGAACACTTTTACACCTATTGGTTTGAAAGACTACAACAAGAATAACTGTCAATAAACAATTGTGCTATATTTGTAGGGAATGGATGACATTATTCGCTGGTCAACTAATTGCATAAAACAACTTTGCCAAGCCACATGCACATGCTGCAGCTTTCATTTTTTGGATGTTTTATAAATCGTTGCCCAATAATTTGAACAAGTTTAGCTCGGCAATTTACTTTGATGATCAATGTACTTAAATTAACTGATTTAGAAATTATTATTTATCAACTGTAGCATTGTATGGTTGCTTAGTTGTGAATGCAGTTTAGAGAACATGTGTCGAATATTGTTTGAGCTTTGATTGTATTCCGAATGCATTGAGGATAAACACAAGTAGACTTGATGGCTTCATTGCTCATAGATCAGTAATAATAAGATTAGCACTTATGAGCTGTCACCTTTCAACAATGAACCAAGATTAAAGTTCTCAAAAGGCTTAGCCACTGGTTCAGATACTCATATTTCCAATGTTTATTTTGTCACAAAACTTTTAACATTTTAGGAGCCACAGCAATTTGAATTCATATACGATTTCCTCCCCAAAATGATAATAAACTTTCTACATTATTTTTTGCACTCTTTAAGAAGAAATGTTTTTAGTGTTCAAGAATAATAAATGTATGTGATATTTCAGGAGCCATGCCACAATGGTCTTATATTTGAATTTATACGCAATCTCTTCTCCAAAATAGTAAGAAATTTTTTGATGTATTTTATTTTTTGTACTTTTAAGAATTAGTTTTGCTTATGAGAAAAATACCCGTTTTAAGGTAAATTCAATTTCGGGAGCCATGCCACGACCGTGTTATCCCAGTTTGTCTTATAACAGTGTGTGCTATAGCGGGGTCACACTGTAATTGGGATCCTTTACATACATTTAATTATTTTATAATTACTTCGAAATCATATAATTTTATTATCATTGCATCAGCACTGTATAATCGTATTCTGTTAATGCACTGTAGAAACCAAATTTTTTGGGTGGTCTTTTTTGGGGGTGGGTGGGTGGGGGTATCTACATTTCTTGTGCATCTCTGTAAATGGTTGTATCAAATTTTAAAAGTTTTATTCATGGCTGTAAATTATACAAATTATCTTTAGTTTTTGCCAGTGTGACTAGGGTTCGTTTTAGGAATATTAAGAGTATAAAATAACATAGGATCTATATACATGGATGTTTATGTATGTGTTAACAATTACTAATAATAAACTTAATAATAAAACTTGAAGATTACTTTGAGATAGCTTCTCATTGGCTGGTGGGGTTTGGACAGAATTCAGTAACTTTCCATTGGTTTTGCAGTTTCGAGATCGTTTGACTAGTAAGAGCTGTCATGTTGTGTTGTTGATGGTCATAATAGAAGTGGTATATAAGGAGAGATCTAAGCAATCAGATTTATTTCTATTTTGGAATCATTCTTATTTGTTTTAATCCAGTTGTATGGTCTACTGCAGATTTGTTTTATGTTGCATTTAGATATTATTCAAGAGGGAAAACGTTTATTTGAACCATGCAGTGGAAATAAAAAGTGCTCAATATTTGGAGTAATATTATTCTGGAAGTGTTATTAATTATTTAAAGGAATTCTGGACATCATTTTGACAATGTCACAATTCTTGGCATATCTATATTTACGGTTTTTAAATTTTTAAAGAACTTTTCATTCGTCAGGACTTTCATAAGACTGTCAGGATTATTTGGATTCACTTCATTATGTTATACTCTCCATAAGAGGGCCTGAAGGGTGAATAAGTCCTTGACTAATGAGTAGTCACCCTCAATAAATAAGGCATTATTATTATTATTATTATTATTATTATTATTATTATTATTATTATTATTATACTGCAAGTTCCTCTCATATTTTCATCATAACTTTAATAAATTATTTGTTAAAGTTTTACAAACTTTGTTGATTTTGCTTCTTTCTGTTACTTAGTTTGTGACGATAGACTTGTATGACTGTAGCCTTAATAATCTATGCATTTAAGAAGAATTTTAGGCCACACAATACAGCATTAGATAAAATGTGGAAAACACTTTTATTATCAATTGAGATTAAATCTGGATAGCAGGATTAACAAGCTGTCATATCCTTCTTATTCATATTTGGTTTAAAATCAAACTGTGGTCATGCTTGTTTGGTCCACTGATTAGCTTGGCCACAAGTTATCTACAGCTGGTACTATTTAGTGGAATAAAACACTGACCTTCAATGGTAATCTTTTAGAAGTGTTCTGTACAGTTTTAGCATAAAGATTACTGCTGCCATTCATTATTGCTTTATAAGCACTATAACCCCTTGTAATTGTACAGCACTGTCCTCATTTTATTTAGTAAACAAATCATCTTTTATACCCTGACATGTGGGATGATTGTTTCAGCATTCTGCCAGCCGTATTGTATTTCCCAGGTAAAATCGTTTGCATTTGGTATAGATTCAGTTTTGTTAGTTGTTTACATATTGTCCAATCCAGAAATTTAGGTTAATGGCTTTTGGTTTGGAATCATTATTCTGCCACTGGTGTGTAGTGCCTATCCAATTGTTATAATTGCCTTTTGTGTGCAAGTTGAATCTTCAGATCTATTTGTTTGTTGGTAGAGCAGGACCTAGCATGCTGAAGCTGGATTACTATTGATTTCTTTATATGTGAGAGTCGAATGTTTCATGAATCTGTTCCCTCATATGATGGGTGCAGCTACAAGGCAAGCTGTATGCACTGTTAAAACCAATATAGACTCTAGTTGTCATGCAACCCATTTTATTGATGCTAATGAGATATCATTACTGTTAGGTAATTGCCTATGATTTTAAATAATGTGCCTTTTTTTCTTCTCATTATTTTGTAAATTCTTCTCCAATGACAGATTAATTTAGGTGGAGTGGGATGGGTGTCAATGCAATACATGCAACAACAAAATGTGGTAGGTGTGGACATGGGGCAAGGGATTATGTGTCCACTACTGTGATCGTTCTCAACAAATTCTGTTTCATCAAAGTGCTTGCTAAACTGGTTTTTAATTTTGCATGGTTTCCCTTTAATTCTGCACTATTTCCAAGGTCCTCATTGAACAAATTATTGGAAGTGGTATACAATACAAAAGTATAAAGTAGAACCACATTTGTGTGATAGCTATCATTTATTGCATTCATTCTTTAGATTTGACAGACATTTATATCAAATAAACAGCTTAATTAAACTTTCCAAATTGAATCAGATTCCAAGACACATGCTAGAATAATAGTTTTTGAAAATGAACTTAACTTCAGACTTATAATAATGACCATTAGTGGGGATATGTTGACCTGTATGTCACAATTCTTTCTCAAGTTTATTCCTTAAAGAATAATGTGGCATAATATATTAACCTCATGCAAACGAAAAGAAAGGTGAGCTCCACTAGAAAATAATTACTCAGTAGCTTTATCTGTAGACTTAGAAAATTGTATTATTTAGATTATGACACTTTCAAAATGCATGGAATTTGTTTGCATTGTATTAAATATTGCACAGTATGGGTGGTTGTTCATATCCTCAGTTAATTTATTGACAACTTCTGTTGTGATTCTGTCATTTAAAGCATCAGTCGAGGATTGACATGTTTACATTGAAGTAGGGACCTACACTTTTTAACAATGATTAGTCAGGAAGCAGTAGAGCTTCAGTGCTATTTTAGCACTCATGTTTCAAAAGATACATTTACTATGAATAAAGAATTATCTTGTCACAAAACCAAACATTATAAAGTTAATGTTATGGCAACATTATAAAACAAATGTTAGAGTGTGAAAAGTCAATTTAGGACATGTAATATGGACTGGGAATCAATGAGGCAAAGTTGTGATATTTTTCATGTAAATTTGATTGTCACTGATATATATATATATATATATATATATATATATATATATATATATATATATATATATATATATATATAGCAAACCATAGTACTCTTTTAAATTTGGAATTTGAAGTCTGCTGCAGCATCACGTAGCTGTAATATGAGTCCTGTTATACACTTCAGGGTTTCTTTCTAAATTTTGTTGTTGTTTTAGAATGCATCTTTCCATGCGATATAACGAGTTTATTATATGCAAATATATGAGAGAGAGAGAGAGAGAGAGAGAGAGAGAGAGAGAGAGAGAGAGAGAGAGAGAGAGTTATATTACTCTTTATTTAGAATAAGTTAGTATTTGCTGTGTAGTGATTTTTAGGGCATTGAAAAAAATGAATTGGGATATAATAACAGTAATATGTGACTGTATTCTCGTACTGATCCACATGAATTTGGCCAATTTGTGACTAGAATTTTAACTAACTGCAGATCCAGGTAAGTAGCAAAAATAAAGGTACCTTTTTCATATGTTTTTCTGTAATTAAGGCATGTAATGCATAGATTACTATTTTTCTGCTCAGACTATGCTTTTTACCACTTATATAAGCAATAATTTTGCCTTTACCTCTCTGGAGGTTGGTCTTATGAACCTAAAACAAAGCAGTTTAGGTTTATATTTAAAATAATTTCTCTTTGATTGGGTATGGGGGGGGGGGTAGCTGATCATTATGATTGATGAGTACCTGGTTGACAATTTCTAAAGTTTGAGAGCTTTACTAACATCTTGTTGATTCTGAATGGAAATGGTGCCATTCCAGTAACCATTACAGAGTCACTGTTTTTTCAACAATTTTTCCATATTTTTCAGAAACACATGTACAAATATGAAAAGCTTCTGAAAAATGCAAGGCGTCCTGAGGTGCTGGTGAAAGAAATAAAGGTATGATGATATGTTGTAACACTTTTGCCTGTAGACCAGTGGGTGGTTCTTAACCTATAGGTCAAGACCTAAAACGGGGTTGCCATTCTGTTATGAGTGCATTGTCCAGCTCAACCTTCATAATTTGAAATTTCCTGCCCAAGTGGTTTTTAGCATTGGATGGGTTATGAGGCTAACACTACAAGCCTAATCAGGGTCACTACACAAAAAGGGTTAAGAACCACTGTCATAAACAGTATGCAAAAAAAGAGAAGATCATTACATACCATATATACTTGCTTATAAGTCATGTTAAACTGCAAACTGCACACACACCCAGATCTGCTAGTGCATAGTGTACAGGTAGATCAGGTCCTATGCAGCTTGTTAGGAGGAATCAATAAAATAACAAGGACTGCAGATCATTGTTTATATTACAGTGTATTCACTGTTGGACCAGACTGACTATAGATGTTAATGTAACAGTAGATCATAGTTTTAATTGTTTGCCTTAAATCGTGAGGCCATACATGGCAACTGTCATGTATGGAGAAGAAAAAAAAAGCTCATAACTTTTGGGGTTGTTCCATGCCTACCTCCCGATTTCATAATATCTCCTGATTTTTGCAGAGATTTCCTGATTATGACATTATATGTCTGTTGATTCTCATTTCTTCTTAAAAAAGATCCCACATAAATAGATATATCTTATGTAATCTACAGAAGCCTTATTCTATTTTAAACAACCATGAATACTGTTGTGACCATATAGTTATTTTCATACTAAAAGATATTTATTTTAACAGTAAACATTTTTAAACGTCAATTTCTGAACTTTTATAACCCTACAATCATTCAAAAAGCCAAAAAAATAAACCACCACAAAAAATAAACCACAGCAATAAAATTGTTGGCAATTAAATTCAGTCCCAAGAATGATTACTGATTGCTGTAGCATCTCCATTCCCACCAAATAAACTTGCACCAGTGAACACCTGGCATGATTGTACTGTATATACAAGCATTAATTACCATCATTAAATTAAAAGAAGGAATGTAGATGCATACCAGGCAACTTGTGTACCCTCAAAAAACAAATTCAGAATTAATAATGCTCAATGCCTTTTGAGTTGAGAATAAGGAAATAAAGTTGGATATAAAACGTGGGAAAAATAGTTGTCACATTTACAGTAGCTAGAGACTGCATATTTAGGCACTGCTAGTTATAAGACAATAGAGCATGAATTATTTGCTGGTACTTACAAAACACACATTGTTGAACATGGTTTCTTTGAATTATACTGGAGGGTCAGTCACAAGATAATTGCAATAATAAGGATTACTTAATTGGTCAACTGGTTCTTTCTTCTTTACATAAGACTAACCTTTAGCTATTGTGCAGTTTGGCCACATTTGACCAGAATATGAAAAGTGGACATGTCCTGGGGGAAAATTAGGCATGTCATGGGGAGAAAGGTGCATCCCTTCAGAATCTCACACATGATGGACCTTGAAGATTCGGCAGTATTTATTGAAAATGAGACTTTAAAAAATGCCACAAAAACTTCCAATTTTAGATTTCATCCTCCCTATTCTTTAACTCAGTCTTCCTACTTGGCTTTTGGAAAGTTGACAGGCATGTGAAAGAGAAGAAATGCAGAATATACCTGCTTATTAAACAAGTCCAACTGCAAACTGCACAGACCCTGATCTGCTGTGGCATAATGCACCAGAAGATCTGGGTTTTGCAGTTAAGAGTAATCAGGAGAACAAAATGCATAGAGCCTGATCTGTTGGTTGATTATGTTAGTGCAGATCAGGATCTTTGTTGTTTGCATTTTGACTAAACATACACCTCTCTCACGATAACTCATGCACAATGGGGTTCACAAACATAGATCACATTATAAGTCAGGGCGCACTTAATTATTTTCTAAAAGAAACACTTTTTGACATAGCTGTTACAGTAGATTGACACATTTTACGTTTAATTACAAGAGGACACATTGCATTTATGATAATTACACTTGAAAGGAACTAAAAATAGAACTAGAACACAAATTTCAATTTCTAAATAATTAAATAATTTGTATTTTTTAAAATTAAAATACTGCCTCCGTTCAGATTAAGTGATCAAAATTTCCTTACATATCATTAATTGCGATGTACTTAGCAATGTTGTTTGGAATGAAAATGTAGAAAATTGTATGACCTATTTCTAAATTTGATATTTCATAATGTTGATTAAAATGTTCAGGTCCTATCTACTTATCAAAGTTTCCATTATTTTGATTGTGATTTTCTTCAAGTTCAACAAATAGAGATCAATTTCGGGGGTATTTACTGGTTTAAAAAATGGGATTAATGCCTGACCTCGCATAATAAGCGGGTTTACGAGTTTCACGGTGCGAATTATCGAGGGAGTGGTGTATAAGCTTGTAAATATGATAGTTTACATGCATTATGTGTCAGCACCTGTTGATGATCTTAGATGATGTTTTTAATTTGGCATGCTAGCTAGTGAGCAAATAAGGCAAGTAAGGCACTAATTGCACATCAAAAGAAATCAAAGCGATTGTATTAAACTGGTTTCATTAGCTCTACATATCATAATCCAGAAAAGCTTATATGATGTTCATTGTGTGTTAGCCATCCATCCATTAATGGGATTTTACAGACACATTCATCCCAAGGTCGTTAAAATCTTGTTATTGCTGCTCTTGTAGAGATGAGGTTTTACAAAAGAACTTTTTATGATGTCTGTTTGGTCCAAAAAGAAAATAGTATTGATCTGACATTCAGTATGTCACAACAGCAGACATATTGAATTTTTCTAATCATTGTTCTTGCTAAATGGAAAGTCAAATTGACTTTGGTTTTCAGCCAGGATTTATAATGTCTTGTTGATCATAAACAAAACTAGGCCTGATCCGACTTTGAGTATGGTGACCTTTCAGATCATCTTGAAAATCTGATGTTGCTACACCTTCTGGGTGGATGCAAGGGTCTGAATAAGAAAGTGGATGGAGATTTTGGAAAAGTAGCAGGAAGTGCAAAGTGGAAGGGGCAAGACCCTCCTGCTGTTCAGTTGACAATGCCACTGGTGGGGGTGGGGCAGAGTCCTCCTTTTTGAGTGCCCCCTCCCCCTCACCTCCTGGCACAATGTTATTTTGTTTATCAAGTATAGTAACATGTGGAGTTTATTTGAAAATTGTTTAGTTCTATTATGGAACTTGGTGTAAAATATATATTGATAATTGGTGCTTCAGTGGTCTAGTGGTTAGAGTGTCTGTCTCAGATGCAGGAGGTCTCATGTTTGAATCCCCACAGAGTCATACCAAAGACTTTTAAAAAAAATGATACTAACAGCTGCTTCACTTGGCACTCAGCATTATGAGGTTTGTGCTAGGATTGGTTGGCCTTATGTCAGGAAAATGTTATGGGGTGGGACTTCATGTTGCATGACTGCAGGTTAAAAGCTACGTTAAAATTCTAAATCACACACATATATTAATAAATGAATGGGGTGGGTTTGTGGCTAATGATTCTTGGGATCCCATCCTGTTAATAACAATACTGTTTATCATGATGTTGCATTGATATTCAACCAGTGCAGTATGTTCAGTTTTTTTTAATGAAGTGAATATATATTGTACAGAAATTGCTGTATGTTCAGTTCTCTGAAGTGAACATCTGTTGATGTTGCAGAATTCCAGTATATTCAGTTTTTGTAAAATCTGTTGTTAAACCATTGCATTATTGTCAATGTTCTTTCAAAAAAGTGAACATCTCTTTTTCATCGCTAGCAAGAACTCAGTATGAAAGAGCATTGAAAAAGAAGCATATCAGTGCAAGGTGTTAAGTAATATTAGGATAGAGAAAAAAAGAATAGATAATGCTTGAACTAAAATTAACTATATAAATAACTGAGTGTAATGGGTTTTTTTGGGGACAAAGCTATGGGCAGAATAGACGTTTAGCCTTGGGAAGTGGATACTGTAGTCCCTGGGCAGTACACAATGTAGGCCCTGGGCAGTAGATACTATAGGCCCTGGGCAGTACACAATGTAGGCCCAGGGCAGTAGATACTATAGGCCCTGGGCAGTACACAATGTAGGTCCTGGGCAGTAGATACTATAGGCCCTGGGCAGTACACAATGTAGGTCCTTCGCAGTAGATACTATAGGCCCTGGGCAGTACACAATGTAGGCCCTGGGCAGTAGATACTATTGGCCCTGGGCTGTATATACTGTTGGTCTTGGGCTGTATATACTGTAGGTCCTGGGCAGTACACAATGTAGGCCCTGGGCAGTAGATACTATAGACCCTGGGTTATATATACTGTAGGCCCTGAGCTATAGAGACCGACTTTAGAAAAAATTCTTAAAGAATTCAAGGCAGTTACGTAATTTTCGATATATGTTTAATATACATCATAGTATTTGTGATTGTATTCATGTTCTTTTTTATATCTACATATGCTTTGATCTTTTGTTGGTGAAACTGTTAGCAAAATGTTTGACATATTTGGTCATATATTGTATCATGAAGCATCTGCATGTTCATGTTTTGTGCTATTCCTTATGTACTGAATAATGTATAACACAGTGATAATTTGTTTGACATTTAAAATGACTCTGACTTCAGTAAGTTTTATTGTCACACTATAGCTCTGTGGAGCACTGGACACATAATCCATGGGTCAGAGGTTCATTTCTGACCCAAGCCAATTATTGTTAGATGCTATGGCATATCATTTGGAAAGGCACATAGCTCCAACTTAACATGATATAGCCATTAATGTGCCATTAAAACCAACAAAAACAAGCGATAAAGCTAAATGATATTGGTGCCAGCCAATCTGTCACCATCATAGCCATCTTTAAAACCTCCTGGAGGTATGGTGATATCAAGAAGTAATTTTTTATGTAAATACTTTTTTATGATTTCTGGTTCCTCTTTAATCAAAATGGTGTTGATATTATGTCCAGCTTTGTTTTGCAAGACAGGAAGGCCAGAAGTCTACAGACCTCTGCCCATTCCATAATGATAGAAACAGCACTTGGGACTTGCACCCTCTCCTGCCAAATTCCCTTTTCCCATTTCCCAACATCACAATAGGTGCCAGAATTTGTTTATTTTTTTCTTTTGATGCCAGGTTGGACCTAATAGACAGTGCATCAGTCCTTTACTGTTACACAATTAACACATTAACCCCTGGTGCTGCATTTATGGGGCAGGAGGTAGTAGCCTAATTTAAAGCTCTGTAGCATGTATGATAAACTAAAGTGGGTGGTATTATATAAAGGTAGACAGATTTAGCTCTACAATGATACCAAATAATCTGGACGTTCTTGTTTCACTACAAAATACAGAGGAATAAACTTAATTTTTTGGGACCTTTTTTTTTCACCCAAAATTTTGCCCTTGTTCAGAATCTGATTTTGTGTCCATATTTTAGTTGTGTGGTACTCGTTTCCAGTGCTCTACATTGTCCCTTTGATGGAAGATACTGAGTTGTCTAGAAGTAATCACCATTGTGTCTTCCCCACCAAAAGAATTAGCAGATATTGTCCTATTTAGCAGAATATTTGAGAAGACTTTGTTGTCTGCTTACCTTTACCTATCTCCTAGGGGTCCGAGTGGTCTAAAGCGCTCCCTATTACAGATCATATATGTGGGTATATGAGAAAGCTTGCCTGTAGCTTCTTATGTGTCAGTGGTTCTTTTGTTTTTTTTTCCCCAGGTTCTTCCTCCACCATTAATACTGGTCGCCATGTATAGCCTATCGTGTGCTGAAAAATGGCATTAATCTCTACAACAACAACAACAACAACAACAACAACAACCTATCTCCTGGGAACTCTAAAATGTGACCTCAGGTTCATATCTCCTGGGAAGACTTAACTTTACCTCTCTAGAACCTTTGGAAAACTAGAGACCCCAGGATCCACTGTTAGCTCTGATTCTCATGGGATTCAGATTTCATCACCATCTTTGAGTTGGTGGCTACAATCAAGACAGATTTCAGGCAGGAGTTTCAGTGAATGTCTCAGAACCTCACTTCTTCCTGATACTGCAGACTTCATGGTTTTTCTTCAGGTTCTTCACAGAATCAGGATCTTTCCATTACAGATCATCTAAATAGTCCCTCTGTTGTCACAACAGTCAGAGTTCAGTAATCTCTTTGAGCTGTTGTTGGATGTACCCAAGGAAGTTACTGCTGAGAAAGGACACCCTGTCACAGAAAGGGGCTTTATCTAGCAAGATCAGTTCATGAGCAAGGTTAGCAACTGAATGAGTTGGCTGAAAGGCAATTTACTTCCAAGGTTTACAACACCAAGTGGAGAAAATCTATAATTGGTGCAGTAGGAAAGTGTCCCCCTTTAGTTGCAATTGGAGATTTTCTTGCATTATTTTTCAAAGAAAGTCTATGCAGTTTTCCATTTGTCCTTAGCAGCTATGAGAACAAGTTAAATGCATACATTGTTAGCTTTCTAACAGACTGGTTAAGTTGGCAATGCAATTATAGTAGCTAATGTATTATTGCTAATTTACTTAAGGTTTATTGGGGTAAAATTAGTTTTGATTATTTAATTCTTTCTTCTTATTATTGCCTTATTTCCTTCCTCCCCCAGATGTGTTTTGAGTCTTACTCTTTTCAGTCTTAATACAGGTAAAAGATGGATGATATTCCAAATAACCAAAGTGCTGAAGGCATCAGACTTTAAAAATGTTATTACCGCCTCCAGTTACTCTAATCAGAGTAGGCAGTTCGCATTGGACTGTCGGCTGGCTCCAGGAAAATGGATAGCATTGCAATAATAATGTGCAAGTATTACATAATTAAAATTAGTCTCTCCCCCTGCTACATGTTGGTAGTTTTGAGAATGCTAGTTAAACATTAGTATTGTAGATGGTGAAAGTTTGTCACCCTCCCACAAACCTCAAATTTAAATACCTGATAGTATGTTGCAGTTGTCCACACAGAGGTGCATTCTGTACACTCATGTCTACATGTACATTGTATACACTTCTTTGTCCTTTCATCTTGCCATCATTCTTGAATGGATTATTACTGATCAGGTAACAATTGTTGTAATGAAATCTACATGAATTAATTTGACTTTGTTCCCTTTTCAGAATATGATAGATGTATCCCTGACCACGCCGATACAGGATGCCACTGTGTACCAATTTCCACTGGAGCTTGTTTCTGAGTTGCTGCAGAGGGTAAGCTGTTACCTTTTTTTCTAGTCCCATGTACCCACTTGTACCTTACTGTTCAAATGCTCATCCATTGTCAACTGTACAATTCCTTCTTGTACGCAACACTCTAGCCTTGTCAAGGTATTGCATCAGTTTCCATGTACCTGCTTGTTTTATATCACTTGCTGATGTTCCAGTCCCTTCAGATTCATCTTTTTATCACTGCTGCATACCCAGTGATCAAGAGTATTGACTTTAATTAGTACAGTGGTTCCCCCTCTTAAATGACCACCCCTTCTGCACGGGGAAAGTGGCCTTATAAAACAGGTGGCCTTTCCTAGGGGGGACTATATTTGTGAGATGTGTATGTATATATGTATAGTAATAGGAAAGCTACATATAACTTAAAGCAGTTAATATCGTCATTTAAAAGTACAGTGGGATCTCGCTATAACACGGTAGTTGGGAGCCATAGAAACCGACCGTGTTATGAACCGAACCGTGTTATAAGCAACCGTGTACAATACCAACAATTTTTGTATTTAATTGGGGTGGGTGTGGGGTGTTGTACATAAAGACGGGTGCGAAAATGCATGGCACAATTACCATTTTTGATCAGTATATATTATATGAGAAAAACATTTGCTGTGGTAACAGAAATTGCAGATATAATATATTACTTTATTCAGAGAACCATGCATTGGTACATACACGTCTAATTTATATATACATGTATTATCTATTGCATGAAAAGAGTATCAACACCGTGCACTCACCAGCGAATTTTATAACATACATTGAATCCATAATACGTAATGAGTGTACGTAATGAACGATGAAATAGTATGTCCGAAGAATAATGAACGGTGTCTGTATACATTTTATACTGCTACATTTCTCATCTGTCAATAGTTATTATTTTTTTTATAAACTTTGTGATTTTTAGCTGCTTTCTGCTAATGTCACATTTGCTCTTGGCAAAGTCAATTATGGTTCTCAGTTGCAGTTCACTTTGATGATAAACAATGTACTTAAATTAATTGATTTATACATTCTGGTGAGAATCTTTTATCAACCGCTGCATTGGCTGTTGCTTAGTTGTGTATGAAATTAATAGAACATATACCAGAGATTATTAGAGCAACGATTGTATTCGGAATACATTCAAGACAAACACAAAGTAGACACGATGGCTTCATTGTTCAGGGATCAGTAATAATAATATTGACACTTATGAGCTGTCATTTTTCAACAATAAACAAAGATCAAAGTTCTCAGTAGACCCAGCAATTGGTTCATATTTCCGATGTTTATTTTGGCACAAAACTAGAATAAATTTGTTAATTTTTGAAATTTTAGGAGCCATACAACAATTTTTTTATATTCGAATTTGTGTGTGATTTCCTCCCCAAAATGATAATACATCTTTTACACATTCTTTTTTGCACTTTTTAGATGAGTATGATAATGATAATTAAACTCTTGATGTATTATATTTTTCACACTTAAAAGATTGTTTTTTTTTGGTTTTTGAGAAAAATACCTGTAATAAATTACCTGAAATTTCAGGAGCCATGCCACGACCGTGTTATATCCGAATTCATGTTATAACGGGGCGTGTTATAGCGGGGTCCCACTGTAGTATTAATTGTTAAAATGTTCTTCTTGTCTTAAAAACAGTTATTTCAAGGGAAAATAAATTAGTAGTTCTTATTCTTAGGCGTGGAATGTGAGTAGAAAATTGTTGGCATAGACATAACAAAATGTTCAAAAACGTTATTTAAATCATGTTATGTACATTGTTTGATATTTAAAATAATTCTCTTTCCATATACTCCATTATTCCACTGCTACAGAATATTCTCCTTATCTTTTACAATCTTGTTTATTTGAATCTTACCAACATAAAATCTTTTGGCAAGTGAACTCTCCCCATTGTCAAAATCGAAGAACTTTTACTTTTCCTTCTAAAATATTATTTCTTCATTTATGTAATGACATGTTAAAGTTTTGTAATGATTTATTCCTATGCTGCTAATTGTACAGTACTACAATTTAATTTTGGAAACAGACATCAGGAAAGTTAATCAGATTACTTACCTTATCATAATTACATGTTAGTTTTGGGCACACATAAAATGTGGCCACTTGGGAGGGGTATATTTGACATTTGTGCACCAATATGTTGGCAATTGGTCATGTTAGAGGAGTGGCCTTTCTTGAGGGATAATTTTAAAACACAAACTCGTAAGTGCCAAGTGATTCTGGTCGCAAAGAGTTAGTAGCTGCTGGTCACGGGGGCTGTTTATGACGGGGACCACTGTATGTGCCTGAGCACTAGCCACCAATTTACACCTTGTAACAGTATTCAATTTGCTCTTGTGCAATGGCCACTAATTAACACTTTGTAATGATCTATTCAATTTGAGCCTGTGCAGTGGCCACCAAGTAACAGCTTTTAACAGGATATTCAGGTGCAGCATGTTTTAGTAGAACCCATGAATTGTATTACGTTATTAAATTCCATGAAAAAAACACTACACATCACAATAGTAGAATGGTAACACGTTCATTTTCAATAAATTGCAGGTAATGAGATCCATAAAAATCGACCATTTGATAACCAGATAGCAAGGAAGACAGAATTTTGGTCGATTACTAGAGTAAACCGGGGTGGCATAGTGGGGGAAGTTACAACTGTTTGTGGTACATAAGAATTACTATATCCATAACTACACAAATATTAGTCTGTTGAATTAAATATTTATATATATATGAGGGCTTAAGTTACAAAAGTCTATTAATTGAAGATTTATAATGAAAATTTATAATTGTCCATCAGTAAAATGGAGTTGCTTCCCAATTGGAATTAGAAGACATGTTTCTCGTCAGCACATTTAAAAATATCTTCAGTTGCACTCAAACGTTTCAACACAGTTGGTCTGTTTCATTCTTTAGAATAGCATGTTGGTATTAAATAACTTCTCCAAAACATCTTTAAAAAAATTAGAGCTCATTTGTCATGAAGCATTCTGGATTAAAAAAATCTTTAATAATGTTGTTATTTGATGGTGATCTGGTTTCAGATGGTCACTGTTGCTAAATATAAAGAAACCTGGCCAGAATAGCTAGCTATTTGTTGCTGCCTCTAGGACAGTTATTTTAGGCCCCTTCCCCAAACCACAATTTTATTTTAAAATCCATATCAAACACTACTACTGTCACTTGTTAGTCAAGTGCTGAAATTTGGCAGGTATTATTTGAAACACCTGAAATTATACATGTAAAAAAGCATGTTGTTCCTTCATTCTTTTGTTGCAGTGTAAGACATATTTAATGCAGCAACATTGCAAGTATAACTGTCATCGTCTGAAGATAACATGTGCGAGCAGTTGCCCTTACTGATTTTGTTTGAGTTATTTGCCCTTCTTGTTTTCAAGCTTAATGCAGTGTATGACAGTTATGATGGAACCTTGTGTCCAATTTTGTCATGCATTGAATGGATTGCTTTGAAAGTTGGTACATATTGTGGTCATCACCAAAATATTTACAAATCTTGGTGCTCTCATGAGTTTTAACACATTAACCCCTAGCGACGACTTTACGAGGTATGAGGTAGTAGCCTACTTCCATGGTCTGTAGCGTCAAGGTCATATATGATACACTAAAGTGGGTGGTATCATTGAAAAGTAGACAGATGTAGCTCTACAATGATAGCAAGTAATATGGATATTTTAATTGTGTTACAAAATACAGAGGGAAAAACCGAAGTTTTTGGACCCGTTTTTTTTTCACCTAAAAATCGCCCATGGTCGGGTTCCGAATTTGTGTCCAGATTTTAGACTTTATGACCTCAGATCTACGGCAGACCGGTCTGAGACGCACACAGACAGGTGAACCTGTGCAAAAAGTAGGATAAGATGGACATTTTGAATAAAGAGTCTTCTACATACGAAAATCATGGGTCCGTTAAGCAAACAAAAAAAAAAAAAAAAAAAAAAGAACTCCGATTTTTGCCCTTCTGCTCATGCGCCAGTAAACTAACCAATGAAAAACATTTTCTGTATCATTGGTAACCATTTGTCTAACAGATTATTGTTTGGAAATCGATGGATTACGATGTATTTAGAAATAGTCCCCAAAATATGTTTCCTACTCACATTTTATGCGAAAACAGCAAAAACCTCCAGGGGTTAATGTGTTAAACAGTCACTTTTCATGATACCACAAAATTTGAATATTCCTCGCGTATTCAATCACTTGTACGTCAACACTGAACATGAATTACAAATTTTGCCATTCCGGGACAATTTTCTATTTTTTTTTAAAAATTCTTGTTAACACATTAACCCCTAGCGACGACTTTACGAGGTATGAGGTAGTAGCCTACTTCCATGGTCTGTAGCGTCAAGGTCATATATGATACACTAAAGTGGGTGGTATCATTGAAAAGTAGACAGATGTAGCTCTACAATGATAGCAAGTAATATGGATATTTTAATTGTGTTACAAAATACAGAGGGAAAAACCGAAGTTTTTGGACCCGTTTTTTTTTCACCCAAAAATCGCCCATGGTCGGGTTCCGAATTTGTGTCCAGATTTTAGACTTTATGACCTCAGATCTACGGCAGACCGGTCTGAGACGCACACAGACAGGTGAACCTGTGCAAAAAGTAGGATAAGATGGACATTTTGAATAAAGAGTCTTCTACATACGAAAATCATGGGTCCGTTAAGCAAAAAAAAAAAAAAAAAAAAGAACTCCGATTTGTGCCCTTCTGCTCATGCGCCAGTAAACTAACCAATGAAAAACATTTTCTGTATCATTGGTAACCATTTGTCTAACAGATTATTGTTTGGAAATCGATGGATTATGATGTATTTAGAAATAGTCCCCAAAATATGTTTCCTACTCGCATTTTATGCGAAAACAGCAAAAACCTCCAGGGGTTAATGTGTTAAAGAGTTTTTGCCCTTTTTGAATCGGATGCTTTGTATGACAGTATTTTGTGAATTTAAATAATCTGATAGTCTTTAGTGATGTGAAACTTAGTATATATTATATTTATCATCAGAAGATTTGCATGTTGAAATTTTTTTATACTCCCATTATTTCCAGAAGAGTTCTAAGCAATGGTTTTTGCTATACACAAATAAATATTGTAGCGCCCTCTTGAGGTGTATGGGGAATTGGTCACAAATGCAAGAGGGTTTCTTCTTGTAGTATGTTTTAATAGAATGCTGACTCACTGCACAACATTTGAACTGGCTATATATACCAACCTAATGGACTTCAGAGAGAGCATTCCCTAAATACCTTTCCCTAGTACTAAATTCTGATCTGCTTGTGTTAATTGCAGACACTTTATCTAACTATAATCTACATATTAAAATGCATATAATCTAAATTATGTAATCCACAATAAAGCCATAAATGTACTCTCCATACACACTCTTTTCTCACTGATACTGTATGCAAGAAAATCCAAAAATATTATTTAGAATAAGAAATTACTTGGAAACTTCACCTATATGAGCCAATTAATTCAGAATTAAACTATTGCTACTCAGTTGTATATTAAGCACTTTACACCTACTAAAAGAGCTACCAATATCCTTTTAATTTGTTACTAGTTACAATGTTTAAGTATTAAGGCAAACTTGCCATAATTGATTTTAATTAGCTTTACAAACACATAATCTAACACTGATACAGCTCTATTTGTTTCAGTTTCTCAGCAATTGTAATTTGACACCTAGCCTTAGAATAACAACTAATGCCTAACACTGACCCCAAGTGCTGTTTTATCTAGCAGTGAACTAACTAGATTTAGCCCTATAATATGTCCCTCCGGCCTAGCAAAATTTGGTCCCCAAATTTTTATAACATACGATGGTTTTGGCCAAACTAGTGAATAAATTGGGTTAAACATGAATTTCAGTGTTTTACATGGCATCAGTGTTCACACATACCTCCTTGCA
This sequence comes from Unio delphinus, assembly GCA_029339505.1. Classification (NCBI taxonomy): domain Eukaryota; kingdom Metazoa; phylum Mollusca; class Bivalvia; order Unionida; family Unionidae; genus Unio; species Unio delphinus. The sequence continues at coordinate 7,304,957 of JAQISU010000057.1, read as the reverse complement.
CACTACAAACCTACCAAATATACTACCTTAAATTTACATTCCATTGTGCAGGGTAGTAATATACCAATAATGCAATCTGTTACAATCTTTTCAATTTAACACAAAAATAACTTGATACATATATATGCTAAATGGTTTCAAACACTGAAATATTAACCACCCTAATAATTTCTATATCATGTTTGTCTACCAAAAGTCATAACGACAGTTCTATAAATGTCTGGCTTCACTCCAATCTACTGTACCTTTTATAATGTTCTATGACTGTCACATCCTTTGAGTGTAATTTGCAGGTCTCCCAAGGATAATCAAAATGTTTGTGAACCTAATAAGAGTTGGCATTAACACTATGCCATAAGCTGCTTTAAATTTGCAGGAAGTGATTTGTTTACAAAGAATAATCCATTTGATATACATGTATGCACATAGTTAATAATAGTCTAATTGTGGAATTTATACATTTGCTCTGCTATACCATAGGAAGGAAGATGTGCAGGATAGATATGGAAGAAAAGGTTGATAGGAAAGTATAGCATAGCAAAACAAATATAATGAGTCCACTTTAAGAATCAATGAAGTCCATTTGGAATATTCACTTTGAAAACCTTTTCTTTTTTCTTTTTCCTTGTAATGTTCTTGTGACATGAAATTCCCGGAGCAAAAACTGTGGTAAACCTTCCTCAGGTTCCCAGGTTGTCTTGGGGAAATCTCGCCACTTAACCTTATAAACACGCTTGCCTTGATGCCGACTGCAGGCTAGAATTTTATCAACAATACCCCATTCTTCCTTTGAATGCGATGTTGCAGGTTCATCTGATGTCAAGGACTTGGAAGATGAATCTGTTGTAGGTGCTGGAATATCATTTGTCCTGTTGTGGGCTGGTTTAACTGAGGGTCTGCTATCATATGTTTTGGTCTGTACAGACGTGTGTGTCTCCGTTGACATTGTGGTCTCTTGTGGTTTAGCTATCTGAGTTGTATGATCTAAATACTCGTTTCTGTTGTCAGGGAAGTATGACTTTAGTCTGTTTGCGTGGACTAATGATCTCTGTAGTTTGTGATCTTCACAATCGCGTAACTTGTATGTATGATTGGGTCCTATGTCACTGATATACCATGGTCCTGTCCATTTCTTGTCTAATTTAGATGATCTCCCTTTTGATACTTTTGGATTGTGCATCCATACTCGTTGTCCCAGGTGAAAAGAGGGTTCTTGAGCGTGTGTATCATAATATTCTTTGTATTTTTGCTGGGAGTTCTGAATGTTGTCTCTGGCAACTTGTCTGGTTATTTCCATTTGTGTTTTGAGCTTGTGTAAATAGGTTGCTGTTGTGTCTTTTATCGACTTTTCTGTATTTATTGGGTTAGCAAGAGAAACATCTAGTGGAGCTCTCATTTCTCTCCCAAAGACTAATTCGTAAGGGGAAAATCCAGTTGAGTTGGTGCATGGTGTATTGCGGTAAGCCATTAGGATTCCTGGTAACACATCGACCCAGTTTTGTTGTGCTTTGTCAATATAGGTGCGTATAGATTGAGCTAATGTTCTGTTGAATCTCTCGCACGTAGAGTTGGTTTCGGGATGGTAGCTTGATGTATGGAATCGTTTAATATTCATGTTCTTACAGAGTTCCGATATGATATGCGACAGGAAATTCTGGCCACGGTCAGATACTAGAGCTGTAGGAGCTCCATAACGGCATATTATTTCTTTGTATAGAATATCAGCTATTTCAGTTGCCTCTTGCGATCGTAATGGAAATGCTTCTGCAAACCTGCTGAAACTGTCCACGCACAAAAAGATATACTGGTATTTCTCTTTGGTTACTGTTAATGGACCAAGAATATCCATATGCCAGCGTTCAAATACTCCAACTGATGGCATAGGGTGTAGGGGTGCCTTTGTAGAATGAGAAGGCTGTTTGGCTTGTTGGCATTCCTCACAGGTTTTAACATAGTCTTTTATCTGTGCATACATTTTTGGCCAATAATACTTTGATTGTATTGTTGCATAAGTTCTGTCAAAGCCTTGATGTCCTCCTCCAGTTATGGAATCATGAGAGTTATGTAGAATTTCATGGCGTAATCCTGTAGGAATCACTAACTGTTGTTTAATGCGGATTTCTTTAGGAAGTTTCTTTGCACGTCTGTCCCATAAATGGTACAGAAGTCCATCAAGCATGGTGTATTGTTCACTTTCAGCCACTGTCCTTGATGCTTTTGTTGAGTCACTAGGTAGTTAGCCTGTTTCTAGGTAGCTTTTAATTGGGGCCAAGTCAGGACACAGGGACTGGGAATGTTTGATTTCCTCAACTCTGTTGGAAATGAAACCTGATACTAGCTGATTATCTGCTGTCTTGTCTACTATACTGTACACAGAGACAGGCTGAGATTGCACCCTGCTGGGGGAGCATGGCAGGTCATATTCCAAGGTCGCCACTGAAGGTTCATTGATGTTGATAAACAACATAGTCAAGTCTGTTTCATTGTCACTACTAGCAGTTTCGTTGTTGTGTATTACTTCCTTGTTTGGAATCCTCGATAAAGAGTCCGCATTGGTATGTTTGGCACCACTTTTGTAAATGACTTCATAATTAAATCCCTGTAATAACATACTCCAGCGACCCAAGCGTCCTGTTGGATTTTTAATGTCCTTAAGGTATTTTAGGGCTGCATGATCAGTGACAACGGTGAATTTTTGGTGTTCAAGAAAATGTCTATAATACCGTACTCCTTCCACTAAAGCTAAACCTTCTCTATCGGATACGCCCCATTTCGTTTCAAATATACGAAGGGCTCTGCCACCATAAGAAATTGGATGTTCCCTGCCCTGGTCATCTTTTTGACTGAGAATGTAAGATATGGCTTGTCCAGAAGCATCTGTTGAGAGAATGAAAGGTTTGTCCATGTTTGGATAAGCTAAGACAGGTGTTGAAGTCATAGCTGTTTTCAGTTTGTCAAAAGCTGATTCACATTTATCAGTCCACTGAAATTTTACATCCTTTTTGAGAAGGCTGTTCAAAGGTGAACATATATTACTATAGTTTTTCACAAACCTTCTGTAGTAGTTGCATAAACCCAGGAAACTTCTGAGATCTCATGCATTTTTCGGTCTTGGAAAGTCTGATACTATATTGGTCTTATCCCTGTCAACTTCTACTCCATCTTTGGAAATAATGTGTCCTAAATATTTGACTCTTTTTATTGCAAACCGACATTTTGATGGTTTCAGTTTAAGATTGGCTTTACGCAGTCTATCAAATACTTCTTGTAAATGAGAGAAATGTTCTTCTAAGGTGCGACTATACACCAATACATCATCAATGTAGCACAGAACATGTTTATAAGCTATACCCTGCAACAGTTTTGTCATAGTAAGCTGGAAACTCATGGGTGAATTGGACAATCCAAACGGAAGTTTTTTAAATGCATAACAACCATCGGATATAACAAATGTGCTCTTTTCTCTATTCTCTGGATCCAACTTGATTTGCCAGAAGCCAGAAAACATGTCAAGAACTGAAAAATATATTGCAGAAGATTGGCCTATGCTATCCATCATGTCATCAAAACGTGGAAGAGGAAATACTTCAGGTTTTGTAAGTTTGTTTAGTTTCCTGTAGTCAACAGCGAATCTATATTCTCCCGATTTCTTCTTCACAAGAACCACTGGACTTTGCCATGGTGAAGTAGATGGTTCAGTGATATCGTACTTTAACATTTCTTTAACTTGTCTGTCAATTTCTGCTTTTTGTAAGGGATTGGTTCTGTAGAATCTTTGCCTAACAGGTTTCTCATTGCCAGTGTCAATTTTATGTTGATAGATATCTGTACATCCTAATTCTGACAAGTCCACTGCAAACACATCTCTATTTCTCCCAATAAAGTCTTGAAAATACAATTTCTCATCAGAAGTCAAATCAGAGTCCGACAAATCAAAGCCAAGGTCTTGTGCAATTTTAACAAATTTATCCCTTTCAAAACTGTCAGCTGTGTGTGTGTAGCTCACAGTACAAGGCTTTTCTTGTAATATGTTAGCTTCGTTATCAGGCTGTGTAATGTCATAAGTTTCCAGAATTTCCACAGTTGCTACGGTTTTCCCAGGCCTCAAGATGATATCTTTGTTTGTCGTATTTAGTAAGCGAAACCGTCCTCTGCTTCCTTGAATTTTATCCACTGCTCTTGCCCCAAGTAATTGGGTTGAGGAGGGTAAGTGTGATAAAGGTTGTAACAATATATTGTCCCTTGGGCATTTCCGAATTTGCACTGGAATCTCACATTCAGACTGTGCAGGCACTACAATCCTGGCAACTGTTTTAGCAAGACATATTTTCTGTTTACGCTCACATTTTAAGGCAGACACTGTTAATCCATCATACAAGGATATTGTTTTTGAATTCAAGTCTATTGTGGCTTTCTTGCTTTCTAAGAAGTCCATACCTAGAATAAGGTCACAATGAATATGTTTAAAAACATGGAAACTATGTGTAACTGTAAGTCGGTTGATTTTGAGATCTAAAGTTACACATCCAATAGGCTTTTGTTGATCACCATTAACACCAATGATGAAGGGAATTTTGTGGCTCCAACTCAAAACTTCTGTCCAAACGCTGCAGTTGTTTACATGAAATGCATGACAGTGCTGCTCCCGTATCTATTAGTGCTGTTGTTTTTGTATTGTTGATAATCAATGTTAGGTGATTTTTGTTGAGGTCGGATGTAATTGTATCCTGTATACTACTGAGCTTTGATAGTGGCCTTTTCATATTGTGATGGGATTTTAGCTTCTCCAGTCATAACGTTGACTGAGTCCGTGAGGCTGATCTGCATACTATGCTAAAATGGTTAAATTTTCCACATTTGTGGCACTGTTTGCCGTTTGCTGGACAACTCTGCCTTACATGTGCAGGAAATCTTCCACACCATCCACAAACCTCAGATTGTTGCCTTGAGTGGTTGTTCCATGGTCCACTTTTTCTCAATGGCTGCTTGAACTCCGGCTTTGATGACACTGCCACAGACACTGCTTCAAGTTTTTCTTCCAATCTTTGTATAGCTGCTACTAGCGTTTGTTGCTCTTTTGTGCTGTCCGTCATGGTGACTTCAGCGAGTCTCGCACTTTGACGGAGCTCATCAACTGTTTCTGGATTCTGTTGTAATACGAACTGTCGGATATGTGGCTTTAGTCCATTGATGATGATATGTTTAATTTGTGTCTGTGGTAGTTCCAGCTCGTTTCCTTTAGCAACTATATTTGCTATAAAATCTTCTTTTTTCTCATTTGAACTTTGTAGAGTTTGATACAAAGCTGCAGTTCTCTGCCACTGCACTCTTTCATCTGGCCCATATCTAATGACAAATTTTTTTTGTAGCAAACTCAAGTCATCCTTTATATTTTGTGCCAGTGACATATACCAGCGCAATGCATTATCGGTTAACAATAGAGGTAATGTTGCTTTCGCTTTATTGTCATTTAGTCCCTTAGTTGTTGTGAGAAGTTGAAAACGTGTCAACCATAATTTTGCATCCTGGCTTCCATCACCAGAAAAAGGTGGCATGAGACTGAAATCTATGCAGCTTCTATCCATTTTGATGCAACAGAATCACAAAAATCCAAGGCAAATATAGATCTCTAATGAGAAATTGTCATCAGAAAAATCAAAATTGTAGAATAAAGAAAGGTCCTAAAGATGAATTTTCAAAAGTTTTTGTTACTTATCTTTCATATGGAGTCAGCACAGCCTAAAATAGAATAAAATTCCTCAAATCCAATAAAAATTTAGAATATAATTTAACACAATATTTCCATTTTGAATTCTCCACCAAACTATTGTAGCGCCCTCTTGAGGTGTATGGGGAATTAGTCACAAATGCAAGAGGGTTTCTTCTTGTAGTATGTTTTAATAGAATGCTGACTCACTGCACAACATTTGAACTGGCTATATATACCAACCTAACGGACTTCAGAGAGAGCATTCCCTAAATACCTTTCCCTAGTACTAAATTCTGATCTGCTTGTGTTAATTGCAAACACTTTATCTAACTATAATCTACATATTAAAATGCATATAATCTAAATTATGTAATCCACAATAAAGCCATAAATGTACTCTCCATACACACTCTTTTCTCACTGATACTGTATGCAAGAAAATCCAAAAATATTATTTAGAATAAGAAATTACTTGGAAACTTCACCTATATGAGCCAATTAATTCAGAATTAAACTATTGCTACTCAGTTGTATATTAAGCACTTTACACCTACTAAAAGAGCTACCAATATCCTTTTAATTTGTTACTAGTTACAATGTTTAAGTATTAAGGCAAACTTGCCATAATTGATTTTAATTAGCTTTACAAACACATAATCTAACACTGATACAGCTCTATTTGTTTCAGTTTCTCAGCAATTGTAATTTGACACCTAGCCTTAGAATAACAACTAATGCCTAACACTGATCCCAAGTGCTGTTTTATCTAGCAGTGAACTAACTAGATTTAGCCCTATAATATAAAGAAAGAAAGAAGGAATTGGTAAAATTTATCATATCATACTGACCATATCCAGAGATATACAAATTCCAACAAATAAGTTGCATTTTTTAATTTGAGTTGTGAGACAACAGCAACTCAGAATTAAGATGTTTTTACCACTCAACTGAATTTTTTGAAAAATTCACAAGAAACCCCGCAATCACTTGACATAGGCTGTTAAAATGTGTAATACTGTCAAAAAATAGAAAAGATCATATGGGAATCTCAGTTAATAGAACAAGGCTTAACAATTGCATGCAAGTCTGAGAGAATATTTTTCAAAATATATATGTAATATTTCATACTCGACATAAGTTCCAAAACTTTTGGGCCACTGTCCCCATGGATATCCTCAGTAACCCTCCCCCCCCCCGTAATCTCACCGTCCACTTTGGGAACTACTGCTCTCCATGCTCATTTTTGCTTTTAATTTTATTGCTCAAAAGCTACTATGAACTGCAATGCATTTAAGGTATTATTTATTGCAAACACTGACTATACTGATTTAAATGTGCATAAATATAAGGAGATCCCTCCTTTTCCATTTCCCTGTGGTAAATTAACAGTCATGTCAGCTGCCTTAAGGAATTTAACTAGGCTTTAATATGTGATGAAAAATAAGATCAATAGCGAGCAGCAAATGTGGGAGCACTGATTAAATTACAGTAAACATGTTTATTGTCTCTGCACAAAAAAGCATCGCAGACACATAATATAAAAAACAGACGTCAATGTTATCATGTTGCCTTTAATGAAATGACAACACCTGTATTGATTATCTATTGGAATTTTTGGGTGGAAATAGTTTTAAGTATAGCACCAACTTTTTAAAGATTTTTATCGAAATAATTAAATACAAAGCCAGATATGATCAGTACAACATCAGTTATCAATACATAACATGATTTATTTGAAAAGAATTATGATGAAATCAGTTGGAATAAAATAAACTGAATTCAAAGAGTACACTGTAATGACAGCTTATTGACTGTTAGCAAACAAGGTTATAATATCCATATACAACCATTTACAGCACCATGTTATGAATCACAAACTGATAGCTTTGCAAACAAATATTATCCACACATCTGAAATGTAATATAGTACATTGTTGCACACCATATGTAAAATAAATCGACATGCCATTTCCAAAAATTTAATATAGTACATTATATATACACAATATAATTTTTTTTAATATAGTACATTATATACACTGTCTCAAAAAAGTAATATAGTACAACATAAACACTATCTAAAAAGTAATATAGTACATTATATACACTATCTAAAAAGTAATATAGTACATTATAAACACTGTATCTAAAAAGTAATATAGTACATTATATACTATCTAAAAAGTAATATAGTACATTATATACACACTATCTAAAAAGTAATAAAGTGCATTATATACACACTATCTAAAAAGTAATATAGTACATTATAAACACTATCTAAAAAGTAATATAGTACATTATAAACACTGTATCTAAAAAGTAATATAGTACATTATATACTATCTAAAAAGTAATATAGTACATTATATACACACTATCTAAAAAGTAATAAAGTGCATTATATACACTGTATCTAAAAAGTATATACACTGTATTTAAAAAGTAATATAGTGCATTATATACACTGTATCTAATAAATAATATAGTACATTATATACACTATCTAAAAAGTAATATAGTGCATTATAAACTGTATCTAAAAAGTAATATAGTACATTATATACACACTGCAGCTAAAAAGTAATATAGTGCATTATATACACTGTATCTAAAACGTAATATAATACATTATATACACTGTCTAAAAAGTAATATAGTACAGTATAAACACTGTATCTAAAAATATAGTACATTATATACACACTGTATCTAAAAAGTAATATAGTGCATTATATACACTGTATCTAAAATGTTTTTTCTGACACTAACCTAAGAACCTCCCCGAGTCTCAGTGTGGTTTTCGCCCAGACCGCAGCACCGTTGACATGATCTTCGCAGTGAGACAAGTCCAAGAGAAGTGCCTTGAGCAGAACATGAATCTTTATGCTGTCTTCGTGGATCTGACAAAGGCTTTTGATACAGTCAACAGAGATGCACTGTGGGTAGTACTCAAGAAACTTGGCTGTCCTCGGAAGTTTACCAACCTCATCCGGCTCCTCCACATTGACATGAATGGAGAGATTCTCTCAGACAGTGAACCCTCAGAGAAATTTCCCATATCTAATGGTGTCAAACAGGGTTGTGTACTTGCTCCAGTACTCTTCAACCTCTTCTTCACACAGGTACTACTCCATGCCATACGGGACATTGACACTGGCATCTACATTAGGTATCGCCTGGATGGATCAGTGTTTGATCTCCTTCGCCTAGCTGCAAAAACCAAGATACTAGAAAGACTCATCATTGATGCACTCTTTGCAGATGACTGCGCCCTCATAGCCCATGAAGAGACTCACCTACAAGCAATCGTGGACAGATTCTCTGAAGCCTCCAACCTATTTGGACTCACAATTAGTCTAGGAAAGACAGAAGTCATCTTCCAGCCTGCCCCAAACACTGTCCATTCGCAACCCTGTATCACCATTGGTGACACGCAGCTGAAGAATGTGGACAGTTTCAAATACCTTGGCAGCACAATATCTAGTGATGGCTCTCTGGACAAAGAGATCATTGCGAGGACCCAAAAAGCCAGTCAAGCACTAGGACGACTCCGAACCAAGGTCTTGCAGCACAAGGACATACGTCTGTCAACAAAGCTGAAGGTGTACAACGCAGTTGTCCTCACGTCTATATTATATGGCTGTGAAACGTGGACACTCTACAGAAGGCACATCAGTCAGTTAGAACAATTCCACCAGTGCTCCCTGAGATCCATCATGCGGATCAAGTGGCAGGACCGAATCACCTGGAATCTGGAAGTCCTTGATAGAGCCAACACAATAAGCATCGAAGCCAAAATAATCCAAGCCCAGCATCGATGGACTGGCCATGTCATCCGCATGGATCAAAGCAGAATCCCAAAGCAGTTGTTCTATGGCAAGCTATCCCTGGGGAACCGAAACCAAGGCCGCCCTCACAAGAGGTACAAAGACAACCTCAAGACAAACATCAAGTGGGCAGACCTTCATCCACGCCAGCTCGAGCTCGCTGCCTCAGACAGAAAGCATTGGCGATCCCTGACCAGAAAAGCCTGTTCCACTTTTGAGGCTGACCGTCGCCAGTGTCTTGCTGCAACCTGTGAGAGACGCCACAGAAATGTATCCCAGATACCAACAACCACCGGTGTCCCATGCCTCACCTGCAATCGCATGTGTGTATCGGAATTCGGATGCGCGTCCACCGTTGAAGGAGAGTGCACAACTTGTCTTCCTCGACTCGAGAGACTACCAAGAAGAAGATCTAAAATGTAATTTAGTAGAATCTGTCTTGAAAGACCACCTTTTGGTAAAACACAATGGTCTCTCAAGACAGGTATCTCCCATAACAGGTCACAATGCTATATTAATAAAAAATTAGTGCATTGAAAATATGGTCTCAAGACAGGTGGTCTCAAATAGCAGTGGTCTTTCAAGAATTGGTTTAATTTCTGAGTGATAATGACAAGCCCTGTCTCGTCAGCATCAGATTTTTTTAAGCATGGCATTTTTGTGGCACCTGAAGGAGCCATTTAAAAGCAGGCATTTTCGCTGATGCAAAAATGCAGTGTTTTAGGGGTTATTGTCCCCTAAGATAGATTCCTTTGTGTCTATGTGGATTCAAATCTTCTGTTGCAATTTCTCTATGGGAGTTTGTATGGCATTTAATGTGTACCTGATCTCAATGCTTTAGATGCATGAATTTTACTATTTATAGAAATGTAATTGTTTTTGGTACCCCAACTATGTAATTGGTGACTGTGACTCTACCTTTTTATATCTATAAAATTTTACATTTGTTTGATATAATATGCACTGTAATTAGCCAAGGTAAAGTTTCCTCATTCATAAAAGCACTAAAATATGGCACAGAGTATGGGAACTCTAATACATTCACACATTTGATGGAGCTGTAAAAGTGCAGACAGTAGCAATGATGCAAATATATGCTACTGTGGCTTCACATTTTTCATGGGATACCAATATTCGTGGATATCATGCTTGTTCTGAACCATGAATTTAAGGACCCAACAAAAATTGAGACAATATAAGATAGAAAGGCCCCTCCCCCTTCCTGTATTTTTTTCCACAGGTAAATTTGTAATGATCAGAAAGAACTCATCTATTTGATATTTCAGTTACATCTTTGAATAAGTATTTCTCTTGAATATGTCATTTATTCTTTTTACCATTTTTGAAAAACAAACAAATAAGGTATTTTTTGTTGTTTCAGTGCACATTTATGTATGCATTTTTCCGATTGCTGCTCATTCCAGACAGACTGAAATAAGTGGGATCAGTTAGAATGTATGTATGTATGTGTATGTATGTATGTGTATGTATGTATGTGTATGTATGTATGTATGTGTGTGTGTGTGTATATATATATATATATATATATATATATATATATATATATATATATATATATATATATATATATATATATATATATATATATATATATATGTGTGTGTGTGTGTGTGTGTGTGTATGTATATATGTATGTGCATATGTGAATAATCTTCATAATGCATAGATGTTCAGTATTATCACAGTGTATGGGATCCCAGGTTTCCCCATATTGGTATCCTGTATCCCCCAAAATCTTGACCCAATGGACTATCCTGGATGCACTTTTTGTGTTGAACAAAATAAAATGCTAACTATTCTTTAGTTAACGTTCATTTATGTCCGTGCTGATAACAGCAGTGGGCCAAATCACTGGAGGTGATAAAAACTGCAAGATGTTTACAAATATCCACTTAAAATGAAGGCAGAAAAAGCATTCAGAGCTTGTAGTAGCCAGCCGAGTTGCAGAGCTTGCAATATAAAGTCCATGGTGGCTGTTAGTTACATATTTTTGAAGTTAAAGTCATGGCACGGAATATTTAATTTATTTTGAATTTGAATTAATTGACAAAAGAAACCGAATTTATACAAATACACAAATGTCATTTAATGAATGATTCATCAGTTTGAAAAGAAATGTAATTCAGAAAACATGGGTATTTATTAAAATAAAAGTGCTGCTAGACAATGAGAGTACACTTACATTCAAAGAGAGGAGGATTCAAAATGGAAAATTCCATGTTGCAGCTCATTTCAAGTTTAACAGATACTCATTCTAGTTAGGTCTGATCTCTTTGAACTTTTCTTGTGATGGAGCCATAGCTGACAGAACCAAATAATAGTGTAAGTCTCTGGACTGGTTTGTGTAAAAGATCATGTAGAGATATTTCAGTTGCCACTAGTTATGATATTCTCGGGTTGTGTTTCCTCTGTTTGATGTTGAGCTCTCGGGTTGTGTTTGCTCTGTTTGATGTTGAGCTCTCGGATGAAAACACTGTATGGAATTAATCTTGACAGGTTTTTTTTTATTTGTGTTCATTCTGGCAATTATAGTTTTATTGATTCAAGTGACCATTGTTCATAGTTGGTATAGTTGTTTCATTCTTGTATTCTTTTTTGGGGGGTCTTTTTTTTATTATAGAAGTTTAATGCATGAATTTAAGTAGAAACTTTGACAGAGGCAAATGCACGTCTATATGACATTGCAGATATTTTCAATTAAGTTTTTGTAAGCATTGCCTCCAAGATTACTTAAGTTAGACTGATCATTCAGAACTTAAAAGTTGTTGTTCCACAAATCTTCCAAATGATACTAAATTTGAAATTCCCAGAAGATCCAAGTTTGATTTGAATTTCAAGAAAAACATGGATGTTTCTAAATCTGCATGACTTTATATGATAGGTCTTCTTAAGGCAGCTATATCTGATAGTATTACCTTTCTGTGTAGTCTCAGTTTGAGGACCAGTCAATTTCCCCAATCTTGGTAAACTGCCGAAGTAACACCACTACATAAAGCTGGATCAAAAGTGGGAGTAAATAACTAGAGACAGATATGTTCTTCCATCTCTTTCGAAGTTACTAGAAAAACAGGTTGTAAGTTCTTTCTTGAACTATCTCAATGATCATAATCTACTTCATGAGAATCAATCTGGCTTTCAAAAAGATCATTCCTGTGAAACTGCACTTATCTTTATGGCTGACAGGTGGCTAAAAGTCTTAGATGAAGGAAAGTTTGTTGGTACTGTAATGATTGATTTCTGAAAGGCTTTTGACCTAGTGGATTATGAAATTCTTCTTGAAAAGTTAAAAACAATTTAATGTAGTAAAGACACTCTTAAGTGTTTCACATCCTACTCAAACCAATATGCCTCAACAAGTATCATTAAATGGACACCCCCCCATCAGAAATTAAAATGAAAAGTTGTGGAGTGCCACAAGGTTTCATCTTTTGGCCATTATTATTTGTTCTGTTCATAAATGACCCATCTCTAAAACTAACATGTATGCTGATGCCATTACTTTGATGCTCAAGCAACCAAGCTGAAGTTGATTTTTTTTTTTAAAAAAAAACCTTCAGACTGCTCTTTGCAGGCTTCCATCATGTTGCAAATGAAAAATGGTATGACTATTATCCTCAATATGGACAAAAGTCTTTTTGATAACTCCACGGCGGAAAAGAGCAAGATTGCAAACTGATAAGCTGCATGTTCTCTATAATAACACTGATCTGTAAATCACATTCAATAAAATTCTTGGAATATTTGTAAATAATAACCAGCATTGGTCTTGTATCAATTATATTTCAGAGAAAATAACACTTATCTTTGGCTCCTAAAAGTAAATCATTGCCTTCATTCCATTACATTATAGAGTTACTTATTACAAAAGTCATGTTCAGTTCCATCTTGAGTACTATAATATGGTTTGGGGGAATACAACTGCTATAGGTATGAGAAAAATGACCAAACTCTAGAATAGGGCATGCAAATTAGTCATTGATCAGCAAACATAAACTTTAACTGCATTGCATACAATCAGAGTATAACTAATACATGTACATTAAGGAATATTTTTGCCAAAATTATGTACAAGGTGTTTACAAACTCTGCCTCTACTTACCTTAACACATCTTCCAGAAAAGAGAATCTACTAATTCCTCAAATCCAAGATCATTAAACAGGAAAAATATCAAAGTACCCCAGCCAGAAAAGGAGTTGTTAAAAAACATTTCAATTTTCAGGCATGCAAGTTTGGAACGACTTTCCACATGAAATTAAATCAGCTCCAAGCATCTCTTCTTCCGCAATAGGTGTATTAGATGGATAAAATCATAGAAAAATGATGTACTGATTTCCAGGAAAGAGACTCTACTGGTACCCCAAATCAAAGATTTGATGTGGGTCAATTTTCAGAAAAAATCATCATGATCAGAAAGAATCAGCACAAAATCACTAGTGTTATTGTGTAACCAACTAAAGACAGGCTGGTCACTAGCCGGTCTTAACACATTAACCTATGGAGGTTTTTGTTGTTTTCGCATGAAATGAGTAGGAATGACATTTTGTGGACTATTTCTGAATACATCCTAATACATGTACATAGACTTCTAAGCAATTTTCCATTAGCCTAATGCCTAGTTGTGTTAAAAACAATGTTTTCCATTGGTTATTTAGCTTGAATAGATCTGAGGCCAAAAAGTAAATAATCTGGACACAAAATTGGATTCCGACCACAGGCAAATTTTTGGTGAAAAACCCCTTAAAATGTCCAGATTATTTGGTATCATTGTAGAGCTAAATCTGTCTACCTTTATATAATACCACCCACTTTAGTGTATCACACATAACCTTGATGCTTAGTAACAGAGCTTGACAGTTGGCTACTACCTCCTGCCCCGTAAATGCTGCACCAAGGGTTAATGTGTTAATTAGCTGTGTTTACATTACCATAACTGCCAAAGAAAATATGACCATGTCAGGGAGACATTCTATATCTTTCAGTGTTCATTTGGTCATATTTTACATACAACACTATTATGAGGTGGTGGTGTTTGCGGTTTAATGCCATTTCTCAGTGCAAGATAGGCTGTACATGCTGGCCAGTATGACCAGTGGAGGAAGAACCCAGGGAAACCTGAGTAAGAATCACCAACATATGGTTTGCTTTTGTGTATATGGAAGCTGAGATTTTTCCATCAGTCCATCCATCACAGATTTTGATGAAATTAAGCATGTTTTTTGTGTCAGCTTGGTAGAAATCAATATCTTCTAGTGTGTGCTATGATTAACTCCACTGGTTAGTCTGCTGTAGAGTGATTTATCTAGCACTGAATGTTATTTATAAAATTTTCATGCCAGTTATGATTTGCAGGTTACAAACTAGTGGCATGGCAACACAAGTGATTTCACTCTTTGGATAGAAAAGGCAAAGGGAGATAGTTGGAGCGTAAAGTGAGGGATATATAAGTTGTTTATTAATAAAGACTTTATTTAGAGAAGGTAACTCAATTAGTTACAGAACTAACTAAACTACCTTGAGACATTCTATCTGGTATGTACAGTATATACAACATGATATGAAGAGTCTGGCTTGACACTAAATAATTAGGGAATTTAAAATTCAAAGTATCAAGCCTGGAACACATGCACTGTGAGGCATCTGTAAAACATAAACATATAAAAAAACATAAAATATCATTCTGTGTTTAAACATTCAGCTTTGAAAATGATGCAAAATTACAGAAAAGCAGGCAGTATTTTTTTGGATACTAGCACTGTTCAATTTTCTAAAGATTTCATCCATTTAAGACATTGATTATGATACAAAGAAATGCTAAGAGCCTGCCTTATGTCGCTGGGAATGTTGTTCCATACTACTGGACCAGTATATTGAAAACTTTTTTTAAACAATTCCTTCTTTGGCCTTGGTATAATGTTATTTTTTCTTCTTATGGACCTTAAATTTGGAGTACCATCAGCATCTCTTTGGTGAAACATATTGCTTAGATATTCTTTCATGTATTGTTAAAACCTTTATACTATTCATTGCATCCTGAAAATTGTCTATATATTGATCTAGAATTAAATGGCAAGCCCTCTTTTGGAGCGTTATAAGTGTTGTTATGATTGAATTAGAGGTATTACCCTAAATTACATTACAGTAGTCCAGATATGGCTGAATATAACTTTTATAAAAGATGACCCTATACTGAAGAGGAATGTATGTTTTGATTTTCCTCAGTAGCCAAAGATAAGAATTGACCTTTTGTTATATCCATTTAATGCTTGGTCTCAAAATTCTTAATGAAAGAAAAACGACAAAAATGTTTTTGTTAGATTTGCTGGTCATAGACTGGAAGAGCTTTTGAGATGGCTTATTGTCTGTCATGCTCTAGTCCGTTAGCTCTAGTCTGTTATAGCTACTCTTCCTAAACTGTTTATGAGGATTGCCTTGAAACCTTACACATGTGTCCCAATGCCTAGTTCAGGTATGAATGAAATTTTTTTTTTCCGACATCCATTATGGCTGCCACAGTAGCCATTTCTTTTTGAAACTTCTAAATGTATATTTAATGTCGGATCAATTGGATTTTCACAAAAAAGACTTAGGATGCCTAGTTGGTCCTAAATGAAAATGGTAGTGATTTGAAGTCTAAAATGGTCACATTTTCAGCCATCTTTAAAATCTTATCACTACACAAGGATGATCCAGTGAACATGGGTTTTTTTATTGAAAGACTGTTATGATGCCTAGTTGTCTTAAATGAAAATTGGCCACCATGGTGACCATCTTAACCATTTACCTCATAGAATGTATGGCTTTGCATGCAATTCACTATACATGTACCAGTGTCATACAGTGCATTGTGCTATAAATAGAATGCCTCTTACTTATCCGACTCCATACACATGGACATACAGCACAATTAATTTTTCTTTATGTTCTGCACATTTATTTCTCAGTAATGACCTTTCCACTGTGTGATAATCAATACAAATCATATGTTAATCTAAAATACCTCCGAAGATGACTTCACAGTGAAGTTCTTGTCAATGGTTCACCAGCGTTTTTAAGTTTCTGCACTGTAAACAGAGCAGCATATAAACAGAACACAAATTTCACTTCTGGATCATCACCAAGTCCTATTACTTCCTGTGTGTTGTTGAGGAAATATAGATAGACAACCACTCCCTGAGCTCATATTCTCAAGAATAAACAATTACCTTTAAATCCCTATCAAAAATGCATAATCTAACTCGATCACCACCAAAATGAGAGTAAAAATGTTCTAAAAATAGACTAGAACTACATTCATGGGTACAGAACTGGAAGTACATGTACTAATTATGATGGAATTCCAGTTAGAACTGCCCTTTAACTGTTATAGCAGTTATAGTATATGCTATGTTTAACATCAGTTTTATGCATCTTGCATTTTTGTTAACACATCTGTTATGTATAAAAAGATTTAAGAGTGAAATCTGATCATTATAGTTTTTTTTTTGGTATGTGCGCTAAAATCTGGAGATGAATTTGTTCACTGTCAAGCCAGTGAATCTGTGTGACCAACCATTGCCACTATTTCTCATACCTGATATTTACCAGTTCTTTGTGTATGTACATCACTAAATCATCTTTGCCTAAGTTATTGAAGCTTTTATAGTTGTGATTCTTCTTGTCAAGATTCCTGAAATTACTGAATTAAATCCATGGCCTTCATTTTTGTAGAGTGGAAAATCTGACCCAGTTACTCTAAATAGCAGATTATGACTAGATCTTAAACAGCGACCATGCGATCTAACATAATGGTTGTTTACATAATGAATGTAGTATCTAAAAAAGGGGTGTCCCCAAAGGTGGTGCTTCGAAAAGCAGTTAGAAATGGCTGATGTTTCAAGCAGGTATCCAAATGTGGTTCCATGAGAATGGTTTAGAGGCATCAAAACTTACTTCCAATCAAATCAGGTTGAAGCATCCAAAGTAGGGCCTAACCAAGTAGAAAATTTTCGCCAAGTACCGAATCTGAATATTTGGATGTACTATTTGCCAGATCTGGGCATGAACCGAGTAGTAGGTGCGACTCCAGAGAGTACCGTTTGTTTCATTATCGTATGTGAAGCTTAAGCTTTTCATGTACCATATACCGTATATATTGCCTATAAAATGAAAAAATTTATTATTAACTAAAATTATTATGTATTAAAAAACTTGTTTTTAAAAGTATGATATTTTTTTATTATTTTAATTGTAACCATTTGTGCACGTATTATTTGCTGAGGTGAATACTTCTGAATAGTACCAAAAAAACAGATATTTGGCTGAAACGAATGCCTGAGGCAATTTCCGGTTAGGCCCTAATCCAAAGGCATTTCCATGAAAAAGGGATTTATATATCCAATGATGCTTACTTGAGGTAAAGGGTCAAGAACCATCTTATTGCTACTCCTACTGAATACAAACCATAACAGTGTTCCTTCACCATTGATTATCACATTAAAATATCTCTTATGATGTGTGGTTGATTCCCAACAAAAATGGTGCTGATCTGATGTCCAATATGGCCATTATGGCAGCCATCTTGAAAATCCAAATCTTATGGATAACTGTCCTGAATGGATGGTTGTATCTACATATGGTTTTAACAAGAAGACGGATATCTAGATGGAGTTAGGTACAAAGGTCGCTGATCTGACATCTATTATGGCCACCATTCCAAATCTTGTTAACATAATTCAACAAGAAAGCAATATTGATGTGGGGTTTTAACCAGCCAGAGGCGAAAATGGAAAATAAAATAGAATGCCAGTATAATGAATATCAAAAACAGGTTGTCTGGTATTCAATGAATGCCCCTCATTCATCATATTATTCCATGTTATGCTTGAATAAAGGGTCCATTCTTTAGTATTACAAGGAGAGCTATTTTGTGCTCAGCATGCTTACTTCAAAGCTCATCAACTAGAATGTTTTCATGAGCAATGCTTGATAATGGTGTTTCCGTTATTTGTATTGGTAATATACAATGTCCAAAAATAAATGGAATCCTGGATTTATACACAAGTACCTTCAGACAGTTGAAAGAAGTGTATCTGATCTTTAGTTTGTGCTTGCTCAATAAAATGTATGAACTGTCTTACCAGAAGACCAATTGGTAATGTCCAGTATTATTGTTAATGTCACCCCTAGATTTTTTCCATAAAATGTTTGATTTCTTGCAAGAAGACCAACTGTCAATATTCAATTTTGATTTTTGGGGTCACCCATTTGTTATGTGCTTTCTGAGTCATGGCACTACTTGTTGAGTGAGTTTTGAATTTGCATGGTATGAATTCCAGTATTTGCTAAACTGTTCTTAAGCCATCTTGCCAAAAATTAGTTGAGATACTTTTTAAGTTTTGACTGAATCAAACATCGGCTTCGACTTCCTCATGTTCTTTGTCTTCAAATACAAAGGAGTGTTGTAACAATGCACAAATGAAGTTGGTGATGTATTTTGCCAGATTATTGGCTTTTGTTGTCTCCTAAGCCTTGATGTTTTTAACAATCCCCAGTTGAAACGAAACATTAGTTTTGTATTTTCATATTATCAAGATTCAAAGCTATCTGGGTTATACTCTTAGACCTGTTACCAAGGTCTTTAAATATACTAACTTGCATGACATTATTCAGTGACAATTGTTCTTATAGAATACAATTGTGTCAAATACAGTGGTTTCCCTCGTATATTGCCACCTTTCTGCACTGGGAAAGTCGCCTTAAAAGATGAGTGCTCTATAGAAGGGGAGTAAATTTTGTGTGAGAAGTATATATAATGTATGTAGTAAGAAAGCTACATACTTCAAAGCATTTAATATATTCATTTAGCAGTAACATTGATTATTAAAAGGTTCTTCTTCTTATAATAATATACTTATTTCAACTGAATATACATTAATTCATGTAGTTCTTATTCTTGGCATAATGGTAATATGCAGGTGGGTATTGTTGTCATGCACAACAATTTAAAAACATCATTTAAATCTTGATACATACATAATTTTATTTCCATGTGCTCCATTTTCCCACTGCTGCTGAATAACCTCCTTGTCGGTTATGACATTGTTTATTTTAGTCTTCTCAACATAAAATTGTTCTATTTGAGTCTTTTCTACATAAAACTGTTCATCAAGCCCTCTCCCTCCCCACCTCGCCTGATGTCATTGAGTAGAATAACCAACTTTTGTTTAAAATAATACATCTCCATTTAGGTGATGACATGTTAATGTTTGATAATGATTTATGCAGTCGTTGATAACTGCAATTTAATTATGCAGCCAAAACTGTGGTCAAGTGGATGAAATGCCTTCATAAAGAAAGCATCAGTGTGTTGTCGCATGATTTTTCTGTCTTTGGTACCCAGTTTTGTTCAAGGTAATGGTTATTTTCTGTGTGTGTGTGTGTGTGTTTGTGTGTTAATGCACAAAATCTGTTTTTTAGCCTATACTGACCATGTTGTGATCCTGACAATTACGTTGTATTGTAATCATCAAAGAGAAGAACATGACAGGTGTGTGAAATCCAAAACTATAGCATTCTTGAGCCCATTTCTTGTCAACATTGGCTTTTATAGACAATTATATAATTTTAATTGTAACGTTACATGTACTTTAGTCAACACTTTTTCAGTCACGGAAACTTTACATTGGGAGACATGTATCGACGATAGAGATAATCTGATTACTTACCTTACATCACAATATGAGTTATTGGTTCTAGATACATTTAAGAAAAAATTCGTGTGTGGAACATTTTTTTTTACATTTTTGTACTAATATGTTGGCCATAGGTCCTGTTGGAGGGGTGGCTGTTCTTGATGGGTTCATTTGAATACAAACTCATCAGTTCCAAGGGATTCAGGCCGTAGTAAGCCCAAGGGATTCAGGCTGTAGGGGCTTCTGATCAGGGGAGTTCTGCAAGAAGGGCACTATTGTACTTGTGACAACAATGGAAACATCCCTTGTTTCTGTATATCTTGGTCTTTGGGTGATTTAGGTAATGTACACCATTCATGAACCTAGATATGAATTGGTTGTTAATAAATAAGTTTTTATCAACCACAAAACTGATGTTTGAACTAACATGGCTTTATGTGTCTTGTTAACACCTTATGACTTTCCTGTTTCATTCAAGTTTGTCAGATAGTTAACAATATCAACATCAGAGGTCACAATAAACTGCCACACTGTGTACATCAAAGTGATATGACTGAACAATTTTTAAAGTTAAATTAAAAATCCAAAATGCGCATGAACACACATTGACAAATGACACCATACTGATCTCATCTTTCAACTAAGTGGAGTCATATTTGGGACAAGTACCGGTACCGGCTTGTCTGCATGAATCGGTACCGCTTTGTCTGCATGAATCGGTACCGGTTTGTCTGCATGAATCGGTAGCAAGAGTGGAAACGACAAACAAAAAGATAAATGGAATTTAACTGAGCCCAATTTAAAGATGAGGCACGAGTTGCAAAAGCATGGGGGTCTAGAGGCCAAGAAACATACTTGTAATTTGATGATATATATACACTAGATACAAATAGATCATTTTATGGAAAGTAAAAGCATGTGCTTAATCTATGAAAAATATAGGAATTCAATTTCAAATCTGCTTACTCTTTTAAAAAGTGGAATATTTTTGTCATCTTGAATGTTAGTTTCCTAAATTTGTGTGTATAAACAGCTGAGAAATTATTTCTCTCTCAAAACACAATAGTGGGGATTTTTGGTAATTTGTATATGGAACTATCTTGAGTTATCACCTTGGATAATACACCAAACAATTGCAGTGTTGTCCCTCTTGATGCAAATTATGCTTGTTGATTATTCCATTATGCACCAAACCAACTTGAACAGCTTAAAGGAGTTCCAAAGAATTGATGTGGAAGTTTCCATCAGCAGTTTCAGGATGATCATAATATGCACTTGAACCTGATATGGATGCACCACTACAGAGATAATAAGAAATTCTTGATGGTCATATAGCAGTCAGACAAACACTTATGAACTTGGCTTTTCCAGCCTCAGACAGTGTCATCATTATAGCTACCCATGTCCTTCGCCAGGCTAATTTCTGATACCTAGCCTTATCCAGATCTCTATAATAAATTGTAAGGTCAGCTTGATGTAGTTAGTGATGATCTAAGATTATCATATTCCTGGAATAAGAACAGATTCCTCTTGATTGATTTGGAACCCAGCATTTTGAACAGAGCAGTTACAAGTAATTTTGCAGCATTCAGTTACTTGTTAATTGTTTGTGCCAGGACCAAAGAGTTGTCTACAAAATGAAAATAAACTACACCATTGGATCTTATAACACAAAAAAAAACAAAAAACAAAGGTTTTTGAATTGGTGAAAATTCTTGGACTTGATGCTAGGCAACACGGAAGAACTCAATTTGATATACCGTATTTCATGTTATTATTCGTACACGAAAAATTAATTATTTTTTTCAATGTACGAAAAATTATATGTCAAATAAATAATTATCATTTTGTAGTAATGACCTTGTACGAAAAATAAAGGGATCAAGACACTCGACAAAATAATGTACACAACTAATTTACAAAATCGGTCTCATTCTGCTCAACGTTTTAAAAATATGTTGTTATTATGAGAGAGAGAGAGAGAGAGAGAGAGAGAGAGAGAACAAAACGTGTATTTAAAAAAAAAACATGTTTGTATTATAAACACAGCATGCTATTTTCATGGATATACTTTTTGATCAAACCTTTGTCGAATGCACAAAACAAATACAAACACATGATGTGGTCTTCGCGTCTTCCTTAATTGAGATATTATTTTTACTACCGGTAGATAAATAAACTCAAATGGCTTCTGAACTCATTTTCAAATACGCGCGTTTATTTGTTACACCGACTGACGTAATCAGTAGTTCGCATTAACGACAATGTCCAGCAGTTAATGAATAGAAGTATATATATTGTAATGACAACTGAACAAATATATAAATCATTATATTTTCTCGCCGATACAAAAGACAAAGAAGGGCAATAAAACGAATGTGAATATATTCTCAGTTAACAAAACAGCTGCCCTTTTATTAGTAGGTTGAGCAACAGGCTTTACACATACCGGTAATTGGTGAACATTTTATTTTGGGATTCTTTTCTTTATCATTATTAGATGCCTCAGATACACATTTACGTGAAGATGCCATAAGTCGGGTTTGTTGTGGAAACAAATATGTATGTTTATATTTTACGTACCAAATATACTCGACAGAAAATAAATTGGTAGTTTTGCGTATCTAAGTGATATACCGGTATCAGCATTTTTCTTATCCCCGTTTGAAACGTGATGCAAACAAAAACATAAAAATACAATAAAATCAGTAACCTACATGCATGATTATAAATGACAATTGTTATATTGCGTGAATCTTCAACGCACTTTAATACCTTGCTTGTGACTTTTGTAGTGATATGCTTCCTAAATCCCCAATATGACCACTGAATGTTGATTTTTTGTTGACAGGCGTAATAAGATCACCATTCCCACAAATGAAACTTACCCGGTACATGAGTCACATACCTGTACCGTATATATAAGCATTACGGTAAATACCTTCATTACACTAAAAGAAGGAATGAAAAAAACATAGCATATTAGCCCCCCCCCCCCCCATTAGAAAGACGTATGTTACTTAGTAAGCAGTGCTGTATGAATAGTCGAGTTGAGGAAATAAGGTGGAATATAAGATTTGGGAAATAGTAATCACAATTATGATAGCTTGAGACCACGTTTGAACTGTAAACATAAATAAATACCCATTTTAGGCATTGCTAGTTATATAAAAAAAAATGACATTGTTTATGTGTCAATCAATTGCAAGGACTTTCACTCTGAGTAGAGCAGGCGGTTTCTTTGAAGTATGTCAGAGAGGCTCGAGTCTAACCTTTAGAACAGAATATGAAACTGGGGCACTTTGGGGTCGTGGGAACAATGCAATCCACAGGGAGAAACGGCATGTCTTTTGAGAACTGCACGCATTTTCGACCCGAAAAATTAGCGAATACCGGTATATAGAGAAAACGATGCTGAAAAATGCCACACATTAAATACTTACTGATGGTAGGTCACATCTGCGTGTTTTTGGATTTAATCTCACAACTTGGGTTTTTAAAAGATTTATGTTTTTGCATGACATACCTCATCGTATTACGGACGGCATTAACTAAATATATTCAATGACCATTTGAATTCATTGGAGATCTATCTGTATACATTGGAAGCATTAACACATAATCTGTTTGAAATTTTTTTTTCGTTAGAACGTATTCGAAGTTCTTGAAATTATTGGACTTCAAAGATCATTTAGGAAACAGGAATTTATTCGCTATGCTGTAAGTTAATTCAATTCTTTCAATCCTGCATTTTACGATTTAAAATATTTTCAGTTAAGCAAAACTTGTTGATTTGCTACTTTTTGTTGCGTAGAATAAGACACTATAGTCGTAAAATGGTAAAATGACAAAGTAAAAGATCATTGAGCAATATATATATGTGTGTGTGTGTGTGTGTGTGTGTGTGTGTCACTTACCCCCCCCTCCCCCCCCCCCCCCCCCCCGAATTCATGTTTGGTGACACACTCTTTTAAAATATCGCAACCAGTTGAAAATGAATTGACGACTTGTGCCTCAGTTAAGAACGTGCCCAAAGCCATTATTCATAACTTACTTTGCAAAACAATACCCTGGTCATTTGATATAACTAAATCGAACTTTGGTATATTTTTTAAAATCCGTTTGAAAAGTAAATCTTCACTTCATAGTATCGTAGATCGTATTATGTACGAAAAATAATAGGAAGACGAAAAATAAAATAAAAATTTGTGTACGAAAAATTATGATAGATTTAATTAATTATTATTTCTAAGACTTGATGGTGTACGAAAAATTAAAGGGTACGAATAATAACATGAAATACGGTATCTGACCTATCCAGAAAGATTTCATGTTTTTCTATAATGTTTAAAAAAAGGCATGCTGAAATAAACAGATGTCAAATCAGTTGAAATGAAAAATATCTTTTCTTAATAGAATCTAAAATAGTTTCAATAGTTTCCATTTTTTAATGTTGATATGGGACAAATCTTTTCAGATGTATCAGGTTTCAGATGTATTATAGATCTTAACTTTCCGTTTATCTTTTTCATCCAAAAATAAGTTGGGTTCGGTGGTTCCCTTGTCAATTAGTACTGATCTTCAATGGCATCTAGTTTACACTCAGATGGTGAAAATTGGAAAAATTTTGGTATAAATTCAGTTAGATGGCCTGAAGCTTTAAAGTTATATCCTAGGATCATCTGTCTTTTCATTCCATTAATTTCCATTCAAATATATAGCAACATATTTGTCCTAATGAGATACTAATACACACCTTATCATCTACTTTTGGGTATGGGATAGCAGCTGCCTTGTACCATAAATTTCCCATTTCTGCTGTACATGGCTCCAGCACTTAACACATTAACCCCGAGCGCCGAATTTATGGGGCATGAGGTAGTAGCCTACTTCTAAGGTCTGTAACATCACGGTCATGTATGATACACTAAAGTGGGTGGTATTATAGAAAGGTTGACAGATTTAGCTCTACAATGATACCAAATGATCTGAACATTTTAGTTGCACTACAAAATACAGATGGAAAAACCTAATTTTTTTCTACCCATTTTTTTTCCACCCCAAATTTGCCCATGGTCAGAATCCTATTTTGTGTCCAGATTTGAGACTTTATGGCCTCAGATCTATGACAGACTGGTCTGAAGTGCACACAGACAGGTGAACCTGTGCAAAAAGTAGGATAAGGTGGACTTTTTGAATAAACAGACTTGTCCATGTGAAAATTATGGGTCCATTAAGCAAATTTTGTAAAAAAAGAACTCCAACTTTTAACTTCTGCTCATGCGCCATGCAGCAGCTAACCAATGGAAAACATTTTTTTAGCACAATCAGGCAATGCGCTACTAGAAAATTGCTTGAAAGTCTATGTATTAGGATGTAGTCAGAAATAGTCCCCAAAATGTGTTTCCTACTCGCATTTCATACGAAAACAGCATAAACCTCCGGGGGTTAATGTGTCAAAATATATTAAGTCTGAGAGCTAGATTACCTTGTTGTGTTACATGTATTATGTACAGTTGTACTACATTAGCCTACAGTGAAATGGTCAACTGTTATATAAGTTGAGTGAACAATAGCAAAAAAAATGTTAGAGGAGAGTGATTTTTTTAAACTTTAAAAAATGTTGCATCAGACGAATCGTGGCAAGTCGATGATACTACTACAGTCATCATTTGTGGTCTTTGACTATTCAAAAAGTTACTATGGTTATTTTGACTGTTATGCATAAATAATTTATCCATTTCTTTTGTGTCTACCGTATACTATTGTACTACTAACCATTAATACATATGGATTTGTGAGAAAAAATTTAAACTGCAGATCCAGGTAAGTAGAAAAAAAATATATATATATATATACATTAAATACAATAAATAATTTTCATACAGTTTTCTGTAACTATGGCATGCAATATATAGATTGATCTTTTTATGCTCATATTACACTTTTTACCAGTTACACTAGTAATAAATTATGCAAATACCTCTCTTGGGGTTTGGCATTTCTGAACCTACAACAAAGGAATTCAAGTTTACATTTAATACAATGTCCCTTTGATCGGGTACCAGGGTAACTGATTGTTGTGATTGACGGGTATCCTGTAGAAATTTCCTAAAATTTTGACATTTCTAAATAGAATGAACCTGACATATCAGGCTTTCTCTTCTATTGCAGAATGATGACTTCATCTCCCGAGTTGCCCATGAAAATATTATAGTTGCCCTAACTCCCCTTCTAGAGAACAATCATCCCACACAGGAGATCTGTGATTTCTTCAGTAAGGTAAGGGTTTTTAAACCAAATTATCATAATTTTTGTCATTTGTTTGTATTCATCTTGATCATTCTTTTCAGATTGGAAAAGTTTTGTGCCTATAGTATATGACAAATAACCCCCCAATATTTTCTCACTGATCATGTACACAAAATTAGGAGTCTGTACTCGGACAAGAACATGCAATAGATGTTTTGACTTTTTTTTTAATTGTTTAACCTACAATGGGTTTTTTTGTTCACATGGGACTATATTAAACTTTCATTGTATCTTTGTAAGTATGGGTTTTCATGACAAAAAAATATATAACAGGCTTTGAAAAATTGGCATAATTGATAGTAATAGACCAAAGTCACTGACATCACACCTGTAAACAAACCTGTATCTTTTAAGCAGCACCATATGATCAGTATTGTATTGATATAACGTTAAAGTCTTTACACACATATACTTATAATGTACACTTTTTTTTACATGATTGTCTAGGGTAGGAGTAACCTTTTTGGAGGATAACTACTATCTGAAATATATTTTTAGCCCAAAAAGTTGTGATATTTGGTGTTAAAAATAAAAAGGTCTTAGTGTTTGAATTCCTCTAAAGACTAAAATACTTTCAACTCTAAGAAGTAAATTTGTCTTTGGCTTCGTCAGTTATGCTGGAAATACTGAAATGTTATCCAACACATTTAAGCATATGAACAAAAACGATGTTGACAGTATTATGCCTGACCCAGTCAGACCCAGTGAAGGCAAAATATGCGTAGCCATTTAAAACCTGCTGGAGACCGTTGGCAGTTGCTAATATTTGTGGGTGGCTTGCACTTGGGGTAAGGAAGAAACTTCTTGATTTTGTTCTCAAACTCTTGATGGCCAAAGTCAAAGAAGGAAAATAGTGAATGCAAAATAACTTCAGTTCTGCATCATCTGCTGTTACCAAACATTGTGGATAGCTTGCATTTGGGTTGAAGATAAACCCTATCAATGTAGGCCCAAATCTCAAAGGTCATGGTCACTGATTGAAGGAAGAAAAATGGTTTCCACTCAAAACCATTAGTTCTACACCATTTACCTTGACCAGTCCTTGTTAATGGCTTGCACTTGATAAGGAAGGATCCTGTTGATTCTGATGTCAAAAGGTAAAATGTCAAAGTCTCTGTTACTAAAAGTATTAAATGGTTTTGACACAGTAACATTAATTTCACATCAGTAGGTTGAAAGTCTAGGTCACTTTGACTGTAAGAATCAAAATGGTTTTGCAACAATTACATAATTTTTACTCTAGGATGAAAAGGTTAAAGGTCAGGGTCAATATGACTAAAAGAACAGAAATGGCTTCAACATAACAACTGTTCTATGTAACAGACATGTACAAAGTTTGTGGCTTGCTTGTTCTTGGGGCAGGGAAGAAGGCTACAGCTAACCCCCTGACTTGGCAATAGTTGCTTTCCGAAAAGTGGTCACATAAGCTGAATTGCACAACTCAAAATGTTTGGTTTCACTAGCTTTGATTTTTATTGAAAAATACATGCCATATATACTCGTGTATAGGCCTAGTAATTTAAGAAGAAAAAAAGCCTGGAAGATCATGTGTGTAATCAGACCTCCCAGGACCTCCAGTACTGGAACCCCTTGTGAATATGACCATCCGTTCAGATGGAGTAGCAACAAAATAATTTTCATTATGGTCGATTTATGCAAGGGTCATGCACTTTTAACTACTTTACCTATTTAGTTTGCCAAGTTCAGCTTTTATGTGAATGGGCCTATATGTGTGTAAATGCGGTAATCCAATCAACTTTAATAACATTCATTTAGCAGTTTATAAATCCTAACTTTTTGTTTTAGACTTTTCCATTATTTGTTAGTCTTATTTAAAAAAAAAAAAAAATCTAAAATATTCATAAAATTGCATTAGCATGAAATTAGCTTTGGTCAAAATCACTCAAGTCAGCAAATACTAGTATTGATTTGGGAGTCAAAAATGCCACTATGATTGAAAGAAGAGCAATTATTTCTGTACAAAATTTCATTAAGTGTCATGTTTATTTTACTGTAATCTTGTTGGGACTTGTTTCTTAAAATTGTAAACTGATGTCCCTTCCCCATATTACCGGTAGTTACCTCTGGGACAAGTGTCAAAAAGTCCTGAATTTAATCCGAGTCATGAACCTCAAGCATAGAGTGCGAGTAGATCAGAAGGTCCCAACATAACAATGACTCAGTTTTTTATTGATTAGCTTGCAGGTACTTGATCCACTATGCTGTGGGCAGGGGAATTTTGGCTTTGGAAGCATTTTTAAATTCCCTTTCATAAAGTGCCTATGTTGAGGTAAATTAATCATTTCTATTTCTCATCCAAATTGGCTATTCTGCAAACTATCCTATGATTGATTGAAATCTGAATTTGATGTCGTTTGGCCTCAATATCAAACCTTGCATGAGAGGGGAAAAAAAATTCACTTCACCTTTTGGCTTACACTGTCATCTAGAAGCATTAAAAATCAAAATCTTGACTCTACTTCATAATCACTACCTAGATTCAGAAAACCTCTTGAAATAATATTTGACCTTTGTGAATCCAAAAGTTTCCTATCTATATATATAATTTTTTGTCCATGTATACCAAAAGATGTAGACAAGACCGCAGCTGTTGCACCACCCAATGACACCATCTTGCTGGCTCCCAGAGAGTAGAAATGTTAAAAAGAAATGGTTGCAAGAGTTTACCATGAATGTCCCACTTTCCCAATAAAAGTCTTGCAATACCTTAATTTTGACTTGTCATCGTTCTTAATCTTACTCATACAATCTGGAAAATGTGTTTTGTTCCTTTGGCTGCCTAGTCACAGTGTTATTAAGGATGATAAAGGGCAGACAAAATTTCCTCACAGTCATCCATTTCTGAATGGAAGATTTCATGGTGTGGAATACAAGCTCCACAAGCATGCTCTCAGAACATCAAACCCATGACATCTCTTGTATTGAACAGGATGCGGAGATGAGATGGCATTTTACAGATTGTGTAAAAGACATATAACTCATTCATACCTCGTGAAAGTGAACCTCAACCAACAGTACATCCCATGCCAGTGTTGTCTGACAGTGGAACACATTTTAATAGCAATTAAGATATTACCTTCTATTTTTGCTTATATTTATCAGGCTAAATACTTTATATCATCCTCCAGTTTGTAATTGGAAGTTTGGAATAAAAACATGTTTCTGGTCTTATACCCTCTTACACTTCCAACAATCAGAATATCATTGCTCATTTCCTTGCACTGTGTGCAAGTGTACATGTGCCACTTGTGAGCTCAAGTCTTCATCAAAATTTCAATTGTCATTTGGCATTCTCTTGTCAATCGTATCCATTTTGTGCTTGAGTTATGTTTTCCACAGTCCTTTCTTTATTTTCATGTATCTTTGTCCATTTTGAGTGCTGCTTGTATTTCATCCCCCTAATAGTCACTGTTATTAAGTTAAGTATTTCAAACTCTTTTGTTATCCTGGTATATTGTTGTATTTTTAGATATTCATTTCAGCCTTCAAGAGTAGAAAAATGTGGGTATAACAAAGGATATGTCGCACACTCCCCACATGTCTTGCGTGCACGGCATGTCTGCATGGACTGTTGCTCGATTTGTTGTTTGTAATCTGACATGGTTTGGGACTTGGAAAATGGCTGGGTCTGTAGAGCTGGAAAGAAGCATCCTGCCTGTTACTTGTTATCTCTGGACAATGTTCACCTTTCCCAGGATGGTTCTATATTACTTCCTGGTGTACTGAAACTGCCTGCTTTATACTGAGAGAGGTACATGTCAAGAGTTAGAAATTTGTCAGCCCATTTAGGATTGGATCTCTGAGGAATTTGTCCTTCCCCACTTCTGAGTGTAGTGAACTTGCCAGTCCCATAAAACAAGCCCCACGAAGCATCCCTAATTAAGATGCAATAGTTTTCTTGCATCGGTAGAATCTTGCATTGGTAGATCTCTGTTTACTCATTCGGCTCTGATAGCGTCTGTACACATGATCCAGTTTTTGCATTCAATAGCCTATCCTGCTTATTTTCGAGGTTTGTTGAATGTTGACTGCATTCAATGTCCAATCCCGTCTCCAGTCGTGGTGAATGTGTGTTAGATACATCTCTGATTGGTTAGAAATGTTTTCTTTCCAAGAATCAGACCATATTAAACCAATCAGAAACGATATTACTTTCCTTTGTGAAAGTTTGAATTGTTTACATGCCAAGGGTTACTAATTTAGAGCACAATGGTGGGTTTGATCTCGAAAATATTGAGGACGCAGAAGAAAGATATATTTGGCAGTTGGATATTTTGCGAGATTTAGATTTGGACATAGAAGTTTCTGAGACTGAATCATCACAAGAAGAGGATGCTGATAGCATTGATGACTGATATATTTTTAAATGTTAAACAAAGCTTTGTAAATAGTGTACAAATAAGTTGTGAAAGACGTGGACAAATAGGAAAATAATACATCACTCTGTAGACAAATTCATTTAGTATAATTAGTGATTTCATAGATTTTTATTGGATATAAGAAGAGAAATTAAAAAGTAAGGGTAAATGCATGTGCATGATGTCTACCAAAGTTTCCAAATCAGTAGAACTCTCTGGGGCACAAGCAGCTAGACATAGCTTAGTGCTGCTAGGGCATAGTAGCAGTGATAATGATAACAATGCTGGGTCTAAATGAATTAAAGAAAGATGCATTTGAGTTCCCAGAATAGGGGCTGCCTGGTAAGGTTTCTCCAGTCTGTTGTCTTCATTAGAGTTAAACCATATCTTTCAGAACTGATCAAGTACTTTGAGCTTTGATATCACTCATTAACTCATTCAGCCCCGATCCCGTCAATGTTCGCAATCCGGGTCTGTATTAAACGGCTGATCCCGTTGTAGCTTGAATTTTCTCAACTGCATTCACTGGCTGATCCTGTTCATGCTTGATTTAAATGTGTGGTAGATATAACATCTCTGATTGGTTACAAATGGGGCTTTTTAAAGAATCAGACCACTTGCAACCAATCAGAAATGTTTTTACTTTCCTTTGTGCAAACTTGATTCAGAAAGCAAGGATTACTAACTGAAAGCAGTTTCACTACACATGCTCTGTTCAGAGAAGGGCGATAATGAGGAGTTTCTTGGGTTTGATCTCGAAAATATTGAGGAAGCATAGGAAAGATATGTTCGACAGTTGGATAATTTGTGAGATTTAGAATGGGACATTGAAGTTTCTTGAGATTGAATCGTGAGAAAAGGATAATGCTGATAGTGAAAATAATAGAGTTTCTGCCGATCTAGCAGATTGGATTAATCTTCTGCCTGTCCAAATCAATGATTTTAGTGGACCGAATCCTGGACCTACAACAAACATTGACAAGGAAAAAAGAATATAGTTTTTCACTTATTATTTCTGGAGAAACTGTACATGGACATTGCAAACGAAACCAATCCATATACCCAAAAATGCATATTGTATTATTGGTATCACCGAACAAAATGTCGTATCCAACCTGCAAAATGTATTCATGGAACAAAGTTCAATCTGAACCAAAAACTGGATGTGAACTTTGCCAAGTAAATTTATGTACAAATTGTTTCAAACCATATCACATATTACATTTTCCTGGTTTATTTTAATGGAATTAAGTGCTGATGATGCGATATTCCTAACACTGTTGTACACACCCCTATGAAATGATCATGAATAATTCATGAGCTGGCATGAACTGTTCTTGAACCCGGTTCATGAACCATTCATGAAAGTTCATCAAAAGGTGCATGAAAATGGTCAGTTCATGAAATTATAAGTTCATGAACATTCATGAACCATTACATCACAACTGTTCTTAATTCATGAGCTGGCATGAACTGTTCTTGAACCCGGTTCATGAACCATTCATGAAAGTTCATCAAAAGGTGCATGAAAATGGTCAGTTCATGAAATTATAAGTTCATGAACGTTCATGAACCATTACATCACAACTGTTCTTAACTCTTTAGGAAAATAATACATCACTCTGTAGACAAATTCATTTAGTATAATTAGTGATTTCATAGATTTTTATTGGATATAAGAAGAGAAATTAAAAAGTAAGGGTAAATGCATGTGCATGATGTCTACCAAAGTTTCCAAATCAGTAGAACTCTCTGGGGCACAAGCAGCTAGACATAGCTTAGTGCTGCTAGGGCATAGTAGCAGTGATAATGATAACAATGCTGGGTCTAAATGAATTAAAGAAAGATGCATTTGAGTTCCCAGAATAGGGGCTGCCTGGTAAGGTTTCTCCAGTCTGTTGTCTTCATTAGAGTTAAACCATATCTTTCAGAACTGATCAAGTACTTTGAGCTTTGATATCACTCATTAACTCATTCAGCCCCGATCCCGTCAATGTTCGCAATCCGGGTCTGTATTAAACGGCTAATCCATATACCCAAAAATGCATATTGTATTATTGGTATCACCGAACAAAATGTCGTATTCAACCTGCAAAATGTATTCATGGAACAAAGTTCAATCTGAACCAAAAACTGGATGTGAACTTTGCCAAGTAAATTTATGTACAAATTGTTTCAAACCATATCACATATTAAATTTTCCTGGTTTATTTTAATGGAATTAAGTGCTGATGATGCGATATTCCTAACACTGTTGTACACACCCCTATGAAATGATCATGAATAATTCATGAGCTGGCATGAACTGTTCTTGAGCCCGGTTCATGAACCATTCATGAAAGTTAATCAAAAGGTGCATGAAAATGGTCAGTTCATGAAATTATAAGTTCATGAATGTTCATGAACCAATACGTCACAACTGTTCTTGAACAGTTCATGAACATTCATGAACCAATACGTCACAACTGTTCTTGAACAGTTCATGAATATTCATGAACTGGTAATAAAAGTAAAATTGGTTCATCATCATTCATGAACACATTCATGAACTATGATGAACAAATTTTCTCTTGAATGATTCATGTCTTCATAAACAATTCCTATTTGCAAAAAGTTGATTATCTGACAAACTCACAAACAACTATTTCATCCTGAATCATCACCTTAAATGTGGGGGTTATAAAACAGTAAAAATAAAATGCAATATATTATCTAAGAAAACAGTGTTTAATTTCAAATAAATCTTTAATATTTAACAAAGAACATGTATTGTAAATTGGCAAGCTATATTATTTTTTAAATATTTGGATCTTTAACATTTCTGCAGCAATCACTATTTAATGTCTCTTCCACCTTGCCCATAGAACCATCCAGTTTTCAAATTTTCCTCCATAGCTCACAAACTTCATCCTCTAATAATTTTACTTTTCTGCTGTCTGATCTGAAAGATAAATTTAGTTAATTACAGATAACCTTTGAGTAACTTTTGTCTTGAGCTTTTACTAGCACATTATTTTTATACACCACTTTAATTACTGGAATAATTATGATCCAACTCAAAACTATTTCATCCCTTACACTAAGTCTTAACACAACATTTGAGCATTTATATTGGAAAATTTAGTCACTGTTAGTTTTAATGTTTTAACTAAAGTTGGAGTCATGTTTTAATCAATAGAATATGACAGACTGTTTTGGCAACATCGTTACACTAAATATCCTTATATTATTTCATGCTTTCAAAGCTTTTTGCCATTTTCTATTTTCAGTCTTTTGTCACATAGGTCCTTAGTATGCATCCACATCCAACTTCACGTGTTGCTTATATCTGCTTCCGGTTTCATCCTGTTGTCATTATTGTGTATAATTTGACACATTAACTATCTTAGTTTTCTTGTTTTACTTTACCAAATTATATCAGATCATAGAAATAGTAATGTCAGGAAAAAGAAAATGATATCGATACCGGGTATAGGATTGAGATCGAAAGGGGGGGGGGGTTTAGTGATTTTCAAACTTCAAAGAGCTCGTTTAAATTAGGTCTGAATAAAATCATGTATCATTAGTTTGGTTAAAACTAATATGACATAAAAGCCAATAAAATATATATTTATATAACTTTCACTGAAATAAACACAAAAGACCAAGAAAAAAATTACCGTAATTTTAACGATCCTAGCTGGGTTCACTTTTCTGCCTAATTAGTAATTTTGCTCTCACCGAATTATTTCCTTCATAATCGCTTCTCAGCACTTCTACTTATTTAAGAAAATGTTATTGAAAATATTCTCATCTATCCATTCCATGGGAATCCACAGTGTTTTGTTAGAGGTTTTAACATGTTAAAGTCGATGGTGTGCTTTGTCGTTAGTGGGGAAAAGTCAGCAGCTGAAATCCCACGCGTATATTAGCCAATCACATCACTTCTTCTTTCACAATCATCTAATCAGGACAATCGTTGTTTACATAGTTTGGTTTTTATGGCACATTGACAACCAGTGACTAAGTCAATATAATAAATTATGCAGTTTATGACAGTAATGGCCAAAAACATTAGAACATTAAGTCGATAAAAGCTTTTATAGCAAATACATTTTGTTCATGCTGGCCAGAAAATATTTTCCCATGTTAATACAGAACTATTCAGGTTAAGAACACAATTATGGACATTTTATCGTATCATTTAAAAATGAAAAAAAATATTTACATTTATTTGTATTGTGAGAAGTTTGTATTATGAATTTTCATGAACATTTTATGAATATAATTATATAGAAATTTCATATACATTTTTTTATAATTTCTTGCTGGTGCATCAAAGTACTTAAATTGTTCATCAACCAAATTTTTCAGGACTTAAAAGATGTTAAAATAGTTCATAAAATTTCATCAGTGTGTTCATAAACTTCAGGTACGTGATTCATCAAACTTCTTGAAGTGTTCATGAACATAATTCATGAACGTTCATGAATATTTGTTCATGAACTAAAATGATGAACTGATCATGAACACTTCAAGAACGTTCATAAACATTCATGATTGTTCATGAAGTCATGAACTTGTTTTCATAGGGGCAATTTTGTAAATAGTGTATAGTGTGTATGCGTGTGCATGATGTTTACAAAATTTTCCAAACAGGTAAAACACTCTGGGACATGAGCAGCTAGACACAGCTGTGTTGCTAGGGCACAGTAGCAGTGTTACTGACAAGTGTTAGAGCTGAATGAGTTAATTTCAAGGTGCTTGCTATTAAAATTTCCTCATGAACCTTTGAATGAAGCTTTCTTTCCATACCTAATGCTTAAAACAGCCTTTGCCATCCGTGCATTAGGAATGAAATTTTACATGTGTGCTTTTTGGGTTTTACTGGCAGCTGTGGTTCAGTTTCTCTTATTGTTAGTGTCAAGAATTGTGTTACCTTTGTAACTCATGTTCCTACTGAAATTTTCAGTCTCCAGTGTATCTGTGCTTTGGGTGATCAGGATACAAACTATTTGTCCAGGTAATGTTTTAGATAAAAGATAAGACAAAATGGCCACTGCTGCCTTTTTATCCATTTAAATGATGTATCTAATACTCAGTAACCATAAACTTGAAGTGGATTGGTCTGTCTCTTACAAGAAAATAATAATCTGACAGGGTTCTACATCTTTCATGAAAATCAGAGCCCATGAGGTCAATGTCATTGTTGCATCTAGAACCTTTTCCTCAAATGGATAGGTGCCTTCTGGCATTTTCATCCAACACACCTCATTTTTACCTTTGATCAGTGGCACACCAGAAGGATGGTGTTCACTCACTTTTGTGTTATTAATGCATAATTCTGTCCTCACTCCCCACTGTCATATCCATCTGTCTTCAAGTTAAAGATATAGCAATGCAAATAGCCTGTTAGTGTTGTATAATTAAAATTAGTTTTAAACATCCACCCCAAGTACAGTTTAGTTGAGTGTAGCAGTTTATGCCCAGTGAGACAGTGTTGAAGACAAAATGTTAGAAGGAATTCAGATATTAGGAATTGGAGGAATGCATACATTTTCTTTTCAATGGATATTACTTGTTCCTTCGTTGTTCATATCAATACAGCTCATTAAATTTTAACGTTCTATATTGTTGTATTCGTTGTATACATGAAGTATACATACTCTCATGTGATATCATTATAAAGAATTTTTGGTATTACTTTTCATGACTGTTCTCCATGCTATATGTTATTCTTGCATTTTGCAAAAGCAATGCTAAGATTCCAGGTATGCATGCATATGATTTGGCTGGGCCCAGCTTAATACATTTGCCAAAAGGTATAGATGTGATTTTTTTTTTAATTGTCAGTATTCATTAATGACGAACTTGTTAAATAATGGCTAATTTTTAAAATGGAGATGTATTAGTAAAAACTTAATATTGGATAGTTACATTGCAATTTATAAGGTGGTTGGTCAGGTGGATGAGGGTACTAATTTGCTTGCATTTACCAATCACTGCCATCTCACCCCTGTTCTTGTGTGTTCGAGTCTATGTCTTGGTCATTGTGGATATGTGAGAAAGCTGCCAGTAGCTTCTCATGGGTCAGTGGTTTTCTTGCTGTTTATTTTACCCAACCAGGTATACTGGCCACCATGTACTGTATAGTCTTGATTGTGCTGAGTGGCATTAAACTTCAACAAGAAGAACAATTTATTATGTGTATTACTAAGGATTTATCAGTGGATGAATATAGTATGTTAAAATGTATTGAGCTGTACTGATATGAATTTATTATTGGTTAAATATCATTCATTACAATATACATGTATATGGAGCTGTACTGATATGGATTTATTATTTGATAAATATGGTTCATTACAATTTAAAGAGTTGTACTGATATGAATTTATTACTGGATGGATCTGATTCATTACAATTTA
Source organism: Unio delphinus (assembly GCA_029339505.1). NCBI lineage: Eukaryota > Metazoa > Mollusca > Bivalvia > Unionida > Unionidae > Unio > Unio delphinus. The sequence goes on along the minus strand of JAQISU010000057.1, from coordinate 7,267,627 downwards.
TGGAGTTGTACTGATGAATTTGGATGGATATAGTTCATTACAATTTATGGAGTTGTATGATATTTATTTATTATTGGATAAATATGGTTCATTACAATTTATTGAGCTGTACTGATATGGATTTATTATTGGATAAATATGGTTCATTACAATTTATGGAGTTGTACTGATATGGATTTATTATTGGATACATATGGTTCATTACAATTTATGGAGTTGTACTGATATGAATATATTATTGGATAAATATGGTTCATTACAGTTTAATGAGTTGTACTGATATGAATTTATTATTGGATGGATATGGTTCATTACAGTTTATGGAGTTGTAATGATATGAATTTATTATTGGATAAATATGGTTCATTACAGTTTATGGAGTTGTACTGATATGAATTTATTATTGGATAAATATGGTTCATTACAGTTTATGGAGTTGTACTGATATGAATTTATTATTGGATGGATATGGTTCATTACAGTTTATGGAGTTGTAATGATATGAATTTATTATTGGATAAATATGGTTCATTACAATTTATGGAGTTGTACTGATATGAATTTATTATTGGATGGATATGGTTCATTACAATTTATTGAGCTGTATTCATGGATTTATTATTGGATACATATGTTTCATTACAATTATGGAGCTGTACTGATATGTATTTATTATTGGATGGATATGGTATAACATTATAATTTATGGTAGTATACTAGTTTGGACTTATCATTGGGTAAATATGATATTTTACAGATTATGGGGGTGTTACCAGTGTGAATTTATCGTTCAATAAATACATTACATTTTATGGAGTTTTGGACAATTGGGGTCATCTTGGTACTCTTTAAGTTTACAGTTTTATGCATGTAGAACCAGACCTCAGAGAACTGACTGGAATCTCATAGAATATATTGTCAGATTCCATGGACTGGCAATCTGAAGAAAAAAAAAACGTATTTGTATCAGGTGAGAGGGTTATTTTTAGCAACCATTCGTCAAATGTTGCTTGAAAACAATATTTACTTGCGCAGCCAGTGAAAGAGACCAGCTGTATCCTTTCTTCAGTCATATTAAAACTAGATTGATTCAATTATATAGATACTAAATATAAACCTTAATACTGAAAATAGGTTTACAGGTGTTTGATGTCTTCTGAGATACAGATTCAGATGTCAGCTAATCCTAACATGTAAGCCAAACAATTCCACATTAGAAACGGGAACCATTGTCTTATTGCCCACATATTATGAAATCAGCTATTATGTGCATGTACATTTGGTGGCTGGAGCAAAATAGTAGGCTCTTGTTGGTAAACAAAAATTAAGTTTTCATAGCAAAACACATTTAAAAATATGCATGATTGAGAGCAAAGTTTTGAAAAAAAGTCAACTTCAATTCTTTTCTAAATTTTGTTTTCAGCATTTTTATAGACAATAAAGGACATTATTGCTGATTTATATTTCTTAGCTCACCAATTGTTAAGCAACAGTAGCTTTTTGAATTTTTTGTGGAAAAACAAAACCTCTAATAAATATAGATGCTCACCCATTTTAGAAAACTTTTGGTAGAGTGTATCCTGCAACATTGGCTTTCAACTTTTCCAAGTGTTGCTAATCTACCATCAGTTATGTCCGCTTTCTCAAAAAATAGTATTAAAAAAGAAAATCAGGAATACCCCCAGAAAGAACCACTGATCGACGTGAAGCTACTGGCATGCATTCTCACATGGCCACTTTGGCTGAGCTGTATTTAAGTAAAAGTAGAAAAACCTTCAAACACCTTTTCAAAAACCACTCAGCAGAATTGGACCAAAACATGACAAAGTATTCTGGTGTATAGAGCTTTCAATTTTTTTTACAGCTGCAGCCTGTTTGCAATCAAATATGGCTACTGGTAGAAAAATAGAAAAATCTTCTAATGACTTCTCCCATACTGTTGATTAGAATTTGACCAAAACTTTATTAAAAGGATCCTGGTGTGAAAACATTTCAAATTTTTACTGACTATGCTGAGCCATTATAAAATGGGACAATCAGTACAGAAAAGAATAAGAAAAAAAAACATTTAAATCGCTTCCCAAAAACCACTTGGCTGAATTTGACAAAAGTTATAATGGCACAGAGGGCTTTCAAATTTGTACAAATGATGTCATTTTACTGCATATGTTGAAGAACGTTACACAACTATGTGTGTGTGTGAGAGAGAGAGAGAGAGAGAGACGCAATTTAAAAACTGTAAATTATCATATATATATATATCCTTTTGGGACAGAAAATTAAGGATTAATCTTTGCTAAATTATATCATTTTTACTGGATAAATAATTAACGTGAGTGATTTTAGCCACTTAAGTATACCAAGGACACAGGAGTACATTCAATATTTCAACTTTCGTTCCTCAGGCCAACACCAAATTAGTTTCCTGTTCATTGGAAATCCTGCACATAAATGATGCAGGACAAATATACACTTTTAAAGGAAATCCTACTACATGTGTTAATTTGTTTTATCAGGAAATTTGTTCGGTAAGTGTGCAAGGGAAGAAAGATCTTTTAAAAATGTTTCCTGCTCAGGAACTCGTAGCAACTGTTTCAAAAGAGTGCAAAGACATCTGCAGTATATGCAAAACAATTTTTGCTAGCTCAAGAGTTATTTCTTTGCCTCAGAAAACTTCAGTTTATGACATAAAGAAAATGTTAATATTTTGTTATTTCCACTTTGCTTTTTCTAAATATTACTGAACTATACATTAATTTCTTTGACTGTATATCTTTCTGTCCTGCTGTATCTATTATTTTTGATGTCCTCAAAAAATATTTTACAGAACAATGTTTTCATTCTGTTTCAGCATTGTAAAAATAGTCCCAGATCCAGCATTGTGATAGAGCTATTTACGCCTGTTGTACAGCGGATATTGAAGCATAATATGGTAAGCATCTTCAGGTGCCATCATCATTTTAGGATGGTCCCTTGCATGTAGGACCCTTCATCTTTGGCCCAGGATGATTCCTTCCATGGTTACCATATGCTATATAAAAACTCAGGGAAGATGCAATGAAAAATTGAAAGGAATGCACTTGTTGCCCAAGAAGCACAAGAGGATCAAATTAATTAGAAATGTATTACCAATTTTGAATAGCTTATGCACCAGTTAAATTCCTGTGGATAATGATCATTGGTTGAAAGTACAAAAGACAGCTGAAATGTTCAAAATCACTATTATTTATTTCCAGTACAGGGAAGAAATAACATACTCAAATGTCCAAAATAAATTTGCATGGGGAGATACTTGTGTTAAGCATGAGAAATTTCTTGGGATGAATGATTCACAACTGGAAATGTTATAATGATCTCAGGTACTTGTTTATTTATTTCTGCAGTAAATATTCACTTTTCTTGCCTTATGTATATTGAAGCAGTCATTGAGTCAGACAAGAGCATGGTTTGCTAGTTTGTTTGTCCAATAAAATGATTCTATCCTGAACAGTGAACATATTTATTTTAGTGGACAAGGATAATATTGACAACTGTGCTGTAATCCGACTCCATATTGATTGAGTCTTAGCATTTCATGCTGGAAAAGATGTTATTTAGTATAGAAATTAATAAATTCATGACACAAGTGCCCATGATCTGTTTGAATTTCATGAATAGAAGTGGGATCGCTGGATTAAGTGAACTGTCAATCATTTTTGTGAAAGTATACATTTAACATTTATATTTATATTACAATTGTCATGTCATCCCTTAAGGACTTGGTTGCCTTAGGCAAAGAATTTGGATATGAAGGTGAAAGTTTAAGGAAATTTATTCAAGAAGAACAAGCCCGGGAAAGAGAAGAAAGGGTAAGAGCAAGTGAATTAAAAAGGGAAGCCGAAGAAAGGAAACGGGCATTAGAAAGGGAATCCGATGAAAGGAAACGGGAATTAGATAGGGAATTCGAAAGGGAAAAAGGGGAAGCCGAAGAAAGGAAATGGGCCTTTGAGAGGGAAAAGATAGAATTAGAGAAGCAGGCCGAAAAGGATAGGATAGGATGGGAAATGGAAGCGGAGCAAAAGCGAATAGAGTTAGATGAAAAAGCAAAGCAACGGGACCTAAAGTATCTAATCACAGGATAGATAGCTCGTCTTTCAATCTCCAGCCAAAGGGCTGATAGCGCATCTGAAAACATCTCTGATAGCACATCTGATAACATCGTTGATAGCATCTCTGATAACGCATCTGATAACGTCTGATAACGCATCTGATAGCATCTCTGATAACGCATCTGATAGCATGTCTGATAACGCATCTGAGAACATCTCTGATAACGTCGGCTGATAACATCTCTGATATCGTAGCTGAAATTGTTGATGATTTATTGTGCAATCAAATCTGACTGACTGTCTGTCAGATTGTCTGTCCGTCTACATCTGTCGTGACGTGTAAATATCCGGAAAGCTAGAAGTCCGAGTGTCGGAGCTGTCTAGTGTTGTAAACATCTGGGGCGACATCTAGGGTATTGAGGAACGTTAGTTCTAGTAGATGTTGTATGCTGTCTGTACGTATGACTGTGGTGGATCCGTGAAGGGCAAGTGACCGATAAAAGTATTGAGTCAACCCTTGGTCTTAGGGGAACTGGGCGGCGATTCAACTGTTAGTGAACGTACGGTTATACAGGGTCGAGACACGTGTGTTGCAATTGTAGTACAATTGAATACATTGTTGTATTTACATGGTTACTTCAAATCACAATAGTATTTCAAGGCATTGCATGATTCTCAATAAAAGCTAGCAACTTGATTATATATATATATGTATATGTTCGTGCTAGTTGTCGCAATCCATACGTGCGATAGTATAGTTTGCTGCTTGTGTTTATTATCGTAATTTATACTTGCGTTAATATAACTTTTGTAAAGGTTCTTTGGATCGGTGTATAGTCCAAGAGATTCCTTTGTATCTGTGTTTTATTTTGTATTAATATTTCATTTATTCATGTATTGTGAATGGTTGTGAGTGTAATTGTGGGTTGAACGCACGAGTTATTGTGTTGATACATCATTATTTTTCATTAATAATTTATTTCATAAATTTATATTTTCTTTCACATATTGTGTTTGTGTTGTTCATTTAATCCACCATCCTCTCGGTAACAATTCTGTTACAATGGTCTGATAATATCTATTTGAATCACTTGAATCGACAAAGAACACGTAATGATGTTTACAACTCTAGTTTTTCTGTATGTGACCAGACAGTTTAACCTATTGGACCTTTTCCATTTTTTGCAATAAATAATTCATCACCACTTTGCTTCATTAACAACCACATGAAAGACATGTACATGCAGCATTTCTATTTTTCCCAAAAGTTCAGTATGTAAATTCATTGAAAAGTAACGGAAAGCTACCAGGTATGTTTGAGTCCTTTTGTAATCACCATTTCTGTCTGCCAGTCCATTTGTCTATCCATTTGTTCACACTTTTTCTAACCGCCATTGCTTTTCAACCTTGTACATAATTGGATACCATTTGATATGTGACTTGCTTGTTACATGTAGATATGCGGTTCAGTGCTTTTATCTTGTTGGGTCCAATTTAGTGATTTAATTCAATCTCTACTTTATTCAACCTCTTTTTGGATAGTAATCAGAGCTTTAGATAAGCATGTAATAAATTGTGATATTTTGATTCATGGTTTGAAACTAATTGCATCTTTTGAAAATATGATAGTGGTTTTTTTTGTTGTAAATACTGCTCAAATATGACACCAGACTGGGCCTTAATTATCAAGGCATTCATCACCCTGTTTGGAATGCATCAAATGTCATAGTTATTACTGAAACTGATTCATGTTGCTTTCAATTATATGAATTGAGAACGTGTTAACAAAGTCGTCAAGTTTTATCATTTCATGTGTATAATATCTTGATAAGTCATGATAGCAATGCTTGTATTGATCAAACATGCTGTCACAAAAACAGTGCATTCCAGCAGAAGTAATATGCAGACAACTTTAGATTGAATGCTTAAAATCAAATTGATTCCAAAATTTAAATGCATTAAAAAGTTTCTTTTGTATTTTTGTCCATTTGTTTGCATAAAATATGCAAGTATACAGCTTAACTAAAGATTTGGTTTTGGTCTTTGTTAATTTACACATGGGATTTTACTGCTTTAGTGGCCTTAGTTGTTAGAGCATCCACCTTAGATGCAAGAGGCTACTGGTTCAAACTTTGGCCAAGTCATACTAAAGACATAGCATTCTGTTTCAGTACAGGGCTTTCTATGAATCGGTCACTCGTTCAAGTTAACATCTTGAATTGACCTTAACCAATTTTAATTAAACTATGTATGAATATTTCTTTGCTAAGAACAATCTGGCATACTTGGTATCAAATTTTTTATTTTAATTTCACTGGCATCAGCATCTCCTTTTGCCATGCTTTAAGTAAACAAAAGCAGTTGTATTTCGCACGGTTTACAGTGGTATGTGCAAATTTTGGATACAAGTTGAACAGCATTGTCTCTGGTCCATATTGCAAAATTATTAAATAGTTATTTCAATGCAAAATGAATGGGACATGGTTTAAAGTGGATATATATATATATATATATATATATATATATATATATATATATATATATATATATATATAATAAAGGGTAGAAAGAATTGTGGAAGTAACTCTGAGAGCTCTTGTTGACAGTTTCATTATTCAAGTGTTTTCCTGTATATCATTCTTGTTTCAGACTTCATTGTGAATGGTGTTTATGTTCATACTTAAGTGGTTCACAGCTCCTTATCAGCAATATGTCCACAGCAGATTCTGAAAGGAAGTGACTTGTTATTGCTGATTGTTGCATTAATCAGTACATTTATATAACTGCAAGTGAAGATGTATTATGAATTGTGGGTGGTCTATTGACAATTCACTGTATGCTACTACATGTTTGATTACCATTGCATAAAATTCACAAATCCTTAACCTACAAGACTATTTAAACATTACAAAAGCAAATACAATATAATGGGTAATTATCATTAACTTACGATAATCTTTATAGTCCTAACAGACAAAGGAAATTATTATATATTTATTTCATATAGCCCTATGAAATCCTACACATGTGAAAATTTGGATTGCTTGCAATCAATTCTACCATTGAACAAGGGAAAAAAGATAATACCAAGCTTCAGGTTGTTTTCTTTCAACCTTTGCTGTTGTACATTTGGTAGATGAGATCAAATGAATAACAACACAATGATCTAAACCCCCTAATTTAAAGAAATATATGTGCTAATTACAATTTTTATCTAAGTTTATAGTAAATTTAATTTGATGAAAAAAATGTCATTAATTGAATTTAAAAAAAAGTAAATTCATGTTGCAATTAAGACCAATGCATAGCGATGTTAAAAGCTTGATTGTTTTAATTAATTGCTTACAATTGCTAATTTACCACTCTTCACATAGATTGCATTTAAATAAATGATTATCAATGAAAAGTGCACTTTAGTAATGTCAAGTCATTTTTTGTCAAATAATTACCTCACCAATTCAAAATGCCATTTACATATACTGGTTAGTGTATGAATGATGTCACACCGGGTGTAACATGCTTGTAACGATTCTAAAACACAAATAATCAGAAAGAACAAAATAACAAACTTATACTGATTAGTGTATGAATGATGTCACACCAGGTGTAACATGCTTGTAACGATTCTAAAACACAAATAATCAGAAAGTACAAAATAACAAACTTATACTGATTAGTGCATGAATGATGTCACACCAGGTGTAGCATGTTTGTAACAATTCTAAAACACGAATCAGAAAGAAAAAAATAACAAACTTATACTGATTAGTGCATGAATGATGTCACACCAGGTGTAGCATGCTTGTAACGCTTGCAGAAATAACAAAACAGCAATCTTGTATGTAATCTTGTATGTAATTGTAAGCTGTGTAAAATTCAATGATGTACAAGACATATATGTCTGTTCACAAACAAAGTACATATCCAAAGCTGAATAGGCACTGCTTGAACTTGAACATGTGTATTGCCATAAGTATTTCATGATTTTGTTGTTTGAGACATCATTGTTCTTTTTCTTCACAAAGTCTTTATTTCTCTGTAGCAAACTCTTCAAAGACTTGATGACCTGATTTTTTTGCCACATCACTTCTTTCTTGAATGCAAATCTGGCTTTGGAAACAGCAGGGGGTACTTCCGGCAGGTCCTCTTTATCATTGTCAATAGCAGATTCTTTTTCCTGTTGATTAGAGTGTATGTTTTCTCTTTTTGTCACTTCGCAGAAAACTGGATTAATGAACAAAGTATACAGAGCATGTCACATGGTGGTGGTGATTATAGTTATTTATATTATGTTCAACCATAATGTTGTTGCCCGTATCAAGTGGATAATAAAACTGAAATTAATGAATGGAACAAATATAGATCTGAGCAGAATTATCAAATATAATAATAGAAGTCCCAGTGGGTAAAATATAACAATTTAATGAATTAATTGCTTCTTTGCATTTTAGTTCAGCATCCAATTCAGTCAGCATATTGTTGAATTTCTTTCTTGCTATGTAAGTTTGTATTAGTAAGATCTATGATAATTTGATAATGAGTGAGATTCATTCATATTAATGAGAATCCAGGAAGATCAGGTGGTGTGAATGACCCTGCCGTCTTAAAGTCACAAGTGCAGTGCTAAAACCACTAGGCTAGTTTCCATGGACAGGGTACAAAAGAGGCTGCTTGTATAAATTACTTTTCTATGCCATGAAAATCATTCTATGTATATATGATCAAGGACACCAGTGTTTTCTTTCTGATATATAGTATCGTTACATGTGTGAATTTGCATTCATAAGCTGATATATATAAACTATCCAGGTGAGTAACATCATGTCACTTGGACCTTACTTAGTGTTGCAAGTCGGAATTCAAGTTTTGTGCTCTTTATGTTTTATGATTATGGAGCCAGATCTTTTAACACATTATGAAACATGAAATCAGCATGTATGCTGTTCACAATTTCATGGGTATGTACATAATGGAGGTAAAACTGGGTATACAAATATTTCTTTGTCTTTTTTTTAAAAAAAAATTAAAATAAATAAATATAGATGTTGACAATTATAGTATTATTTGCATTATATCTATTTCAGGATTTTGGAAAGTACCCAAAGTTAAGAATATTTGTACAGGAATATATACAGGCCCTGAATTGTCAAAATGATGGACTGCGAGTCGTTAAAGAGTTTGTTAAATGGTAAGAGTATGTATGTATATATATTTGTTCAGAGCAGGTAATCGTAGGCTATTCGTTTTCTTTGCCAGAACTTGCATTTGTGTGGTTTTTTTTCTCTTGGAAACACAAACAACACTTAGTTATATTAAGAAGTTGTCATGGCGATGTGAAGTATAGATTTGTACTTAATGACATTTCTAAATGCCATCTAAATGCCAAAGGTCATGACAGATTTTAGAGAGTGGCCAAACCTCCAAATTTGTTTACATTTGTCTGTCCCACTTTAGTTCTCTTTAAAGCTGAATTTACTAATGAAGGCAGAAGGAAATAGAATGTTTTAATTGAAGATAATAAGATGTTCTGCCTGTCGCACTGTATCAACAAAGACCAGAGTAAGGGCATCTTGATTAAATTTGGCTTTTTTATTAGGTTGGATCTGTGATATCAGAGACAAGAACCATTGGTATTGAAGAGAATTCATCAGTATTTAAGAAAAAAATCTTCATTATTAGAGAAAAGCGTTAACAGCATGCAAAAGAAAATCATCAGTAAAAAGTATTAGAGCTGTCAGCATTTGCAAAGAATAGTAATTCGTATAAAAAAGGTCAGCAGTATTACTGTAGTTGTCAGTATTATAGAAATTTTATCACTATTAAAAAAAAGTCACCAGTTGCAGCAATAGTCATAAGTCTTTTTTTAAGAGTCAAAAAGAAAAGAATCATCCATATTAGAGAAGATTCATCAGTTGCACACAAAAAAATAGAGTCATTGCTATAAAAGAAAATGGTTGTTAGAATTAGAGAAAGAGTATTAGAGAGTGTGTGTGTGTGATTTTGGATTTTTAACATAACTTTAAAATTTTTTTAGTCATATTGCTACAGCGTGACAGTTTATGGTGGTGCCTAACACTGGGGCATCATGCCGCAGACATGTAGCATCATGTCCCACCAAGTTACATTATCCTGACCAGGCCGACAAGTTCTCACACTAAACCTTTTAATGCTGAGGACCAAGCTTGTATTATTATTATTATTGTTATTAATATTATTATTATTATTATTATTATTATTATTATTATTATTATTATTTCTCAAAATTCGATTGCATTAAACAAAAAAAGTATCTTGTATGAAAACCTTTCAAGCTGTTAAATAAGATTCCAATCACTTTTGAAATATGGTCACTGTTGCTAAAAATTTCATCTAATTACCCACTGAACAGAATTTACCAAATTTGATCGATAAAGTTTAAACTTAAATGATTTCAGATTTATTCAAAGGATGCCATTGAACAAAAAAAAAATGACTGCCAAAAGTAGATTTTTTTTGGGCACAACTTCATCTATAATAAAAAAAAAATTACATAATAGAATTTGACCAACTTTGACACAGAAGGATCCTAGCATTGTAGTAGTGAACAAATGGTGCTGAAGTGCTGTCAGGTTTGGACGTAGATATTTTAGAAAACTTTAAACATTGTGTTCAATACATTGTCCAGACACTGATATTATGGCCAACTATACAGGCATTTGGCTTTTAGGCCAATGTCCTTCACGTGACTGGTCTTAGGTCTTCTTGGGTCTTGTTTTCTTTCTTTCCACAATAGTACATAACACCAGATAATACTTTTTAATGTACACTATGCACTTGTAGTACCACTATTTTCACTTTGCTATGTGTACATCTTTTATGCGTGTCTTACATGTAAGACATAGCACATGTTGATTTTGTTTAGGTGCTATGTCTACGATCTGAATAACAGCCTTGTGTAGTCTGTTCCGATGTTGTTGACATCGGAATGAGTAGTCAAAGTTTCAGGAATATCGCACATACTTGGAAACCTATATCGACACTCTTTCACTAATTTTTGTTTAATTAATATACTTACTGTGCTATCTTTGTCCTGGTGGAATCAATATCTGACATTTGCAAACAGACGCATTTTCTTGTTTAGTTGACGAACATTTAAATTTGTTGAAATGCGACAGTAGTCAAGGTATGCCAAAGTATGTTCAAGTAGGCTTCAATTGGAAAATGTTTCTTGAACGAAATGAAAAGTTGCTTGCTGTTCAAATACTTGCTACTTTGACACTTTCATTTCGTTAAAATAAAATGGCCTTGTTGAAACCTACTTCGGCATTCCTCAGCCACCATCGCATTGCAACCAATTGAAATGTGTGTCAAAGGAACATAAAAATGCGTTCATTTGCTAGTGTCAGATTTTGAGTCTATCAGGATCAAGACAACAAAGTAAGTATATCAATAACTCTTAAATATGTGGATGAATGTTGATATTTATTGCCAAGTATGTGATAATCATGAAAATTTTGCCTCTTATTCTCCTGTCAGTAGAGTTCAAAACACACTACACAACGCTGTTCGCTAGGCAGTAAGACCCTGATGCCCAAAACATAAATATCAACGTCGGGTCTTACATGTAAGACTACTTTTATGCTAGCAATACAAATTTCAGTAGCAGTTTTTAAATTGCAAGGTAGGTTTACATTTTTCAGAGACTCTGCTTAATATGTTGGGTTTTATTGAGGAGCTTGCAACATCATGCAAGGTCCATGACCCTGCTTTTTTTCACTATTAATACAAACTACTTATAAGTTATTTTCACTATTAATACAAACTGCTTATTCAGAGATTTACTTACTTATCTATTTATTTCAAGCAAGTTATTGATCTGTTTTTTTCCCAGCATGCATGGACCAGCAAGTGCATGTCCTCATCCAAGAGTCCTACCAAATCTTGTGGCAGTCTGCCTGGCTGCAATATATGGATTTTATGAGGAGAGGAAAGCGTAAGTTATGCTGTTAACATTTTATGACTCCTTGATCTTAAACTAAGTAATAGAAAAGAGCAAAAAAAACACAATAATCTGAGTAAAATTCAATAAATAATTTATTTCTCTAAATACAAAGTGAATTTTTTAAAGAACATACAGTATTGTGAATTAAATCCCAAATGTCATGTCCAGAATTATAGAGTATTCCAATTGAATTCCAATTTTGGATGTGCTTATGTACCAGTATCCTAGAATAATGTTAATGTATGAACAATCATGATGTATCACAATGATATAATCCAAATTGTCTCAAATCAAATGCACAATAATTCCAAATTAGTGATTTAGGCTGAAAGCATTAACAATCACTGTGCAATTCCAATAAACAATTTAAAGAAACAAATCCTCTCAAAGTAAAACAACACAATTACAAGACTGATTCTAATTCAGATTGGTAAGATAAGGTATAAATTCTTATGTAAACAACCTTATTATACAAATCTAATACACAATCAAAGGGCCAGGATTAGGGTCTTTAGTTCATTTCCAGAACATTCTAAGTTACAAACAAGATCTATTTGGCAACCAAAAAAAAGTGTTTCCTATTGCACTGTTTTAAATTATTGTAGGTAGGTAGTTTAAAAATATAGATGTATGTTATAATGATTTGTATATATAATGTACTATGTGTTTCAAAGTACTGGGCCAGACAGGCTCAGTTAGATGCACAAATTAGTGTGTGTGTGAGCTGGGGTTGTCAGTGAGAGACGGAGAGAGTGAGTGGGCCAACTGGAAAAATGCATTTTGTTTTAGGTCTGAAATTTTAGTAATGAACATGGCAAACATCAGGTAGCAAGAAATTCCTAAAAGGAAAACCAATCTCTTGAAGTCAATTCTGAATAAACATGTTTCTTTACAAAAAAATAATAAATATTAAATATAATTTTAAAAAATCATAGATACATTGTTTACATATAATAATAAAAAAATTAGTCAGGTAGGCCCAAACTCCTACCTGGCAATAATAGACAGAGGTCAGTCACACAGTACAGATTAAATAAAAGTTAAATATACATAACAATGCTTTAGTAGGTGGTATTTTATGAAGTGAGGGAGGTACAATTTATTTTATATATATATGCTCTAGTCAGTGAGAGTTATATGGATTTTCATGTCCACTAGTACTTGTATCTGTATGTGATTCTCTATGCCAATTTTTGTGCTCTAAGCCTTCTTTCAGTCCACGTATTTAGACAATCACCTGCAATGTTGGTGAAACTTGGGATAAAGTTGTGTTGCAAAGCTGAACATGTTTAAGAATCTATTCATGATTTATTCATCACTGTGTTAAAACATCAGCTTGTACAGCAACTGGTGTACATACACTTTATCAAAAGAATGTAACTTGAGATTTCTGGGATTATCATGAACATAACTTATGGCAGAATTTTTTGATACAGTGTATGAAATGGTTCATTTGATACAGCATAAAGAAACCTTTTTATACAGTGCAATGGAAGTTTTGATTCAAGGTAATGGAACCTTTTGTTATTGTGTAATGGAACCTTTTGATATTGTGTAATGTAATCTATTGGACCAAGGTCAAGAAGCCTTTTGATATAATGTAATGGAACCTTTTGACAGAGTGTAATGGAAACTTCATTGGTACAATAATAAATAAGAAAAGTTAAAATCAAGATTCAGTTTGTGTGTGGCAATCACCATGACGTTTCCTACTTATAGTAATTGAAGCCTTGCTTTTTATGTGCCTGCCTTACGGCAAAACATATTTGTAATATCCCGGTTTTGTTTCCACACAATAAGCTGAGTTGTTGACCATCTACAGTGACCAAACTTTGTAAAGACTTGCATAAGGGTTAACAAAGAATACTATTGATTTGGGAAGCAAAGGTCACTGAGACTGAAGTAAGAAAATAGTTTGTGCACAATAACTTGATTTGTCCACTATCTATAGTGACCCAATTAAGTGGATGACCTTCACTTCACATGCTGATATTGGGTGGAAAAGGTTAAGGTAACTGATTGTAAGGACAAGGTCACTGCCTGAAAGAAGACAATTCTTTCTGCACAATAACTTTAGTTCTAGACCTTATGCCTTGAGCAAAGTTTGTTGAAGGCTTGTACTTAAGTTATGGAAGAAGTTAATAAATTTGGTGGTTACAGGGTCAAAGGTTGAAGTCATTATGGTGTAAAAATGAAAGGGTTTCGTAGAATACATTTTATTCTAAAGTAGGTTCATTGACAAAACTGTGTGGAGGGCTTGCACTCAGTGTAATACAGAAACCTGTAGTTTCTTGGTCTGAAAGCCATTGGTCATGATAAAGTTTAATATTAAAGAAAACAATGATTTCTGCACTATAACTGTAGCTCAAGATCACATACCTTGACTATAGGTCCAGGTCATTGAGACCTATTGTTTCCATCCTACCATGCCCAAACCCTTACCAACATGGAAGACTCTAACATGGGGTAGAATATAATTTGTTCACTGTACTTTTATGTCTTTGAAAGTATTTGTTTTATGATAAGTATAACTTTAAGGATTTTTTGACCTCTTTATTTGTTCTTTCTTTCCAGCTAATTAGTTGTTTTTACACAATTATGGAGTTCTCTTCTATTGAAAGTGTACATATTTGCTAAACACTTTGACTGCTGGGTGAAGGTGGCATATTCATTTCTGATCTTTTTTCATGGATTCTGCTTTAAAGCAGTCATCAGTTGGTTAAAAAATTAGGCTAAATAAGTCAGGTGGAAAATGTAGATAGAATTAAGGAAAAGGAACACCAGACCCTGGCTGGATATGAGAGGTCTTTGATTAAGGAAGGTGACCATTATGCAAGCTTAAATTGTATGTCAACCATTTTCCAACTTTTTGAACAATTCATTCCTACTTGATCCAGAATTTTCACAGAAGAAGCTGGAAAGACCACAAAACTATTTTGGGATGATCTTTATTTCATCCATTGTTTTTTGTTGTTGTTGTTTGTTTTAAGGGGACTAGGAGTTATCTTAATCCAAATATGGCAATGAAATAGTGTTGATTCTATTTCATGAAATGTAGTGTCTATTCTCTTTTGTGAAATTTAATGTCCATTGAATTTCATGAAATCTATTATATTTAATGAAATAGTGTCCATTCTATTTCATGAAATGTAGTTTGTATTATTAATAATAGTAACAAATTGTATGATCTTCATGGAAATAGTTTCTGTGTCTTGAATCGAGGCAGTTGTATATGTCAATGAAGACAGATAAGATGCAGGTAAATGATTTTATTTGTTATTGTTGCACTAACAGCAGTATTTGAAAATATTTTGAAAGGATATCTTCAAATATTCCTCCTTGAAGTTGTTGATTTAAATTCTTTTTTTTTTCTATGTATAAAGAAACAAAACTTAAGAAATATACAAAATATTATTTAGAGGTATATGTTTACAATAGCAGGATGGACCATGATTAGTCCTATCTCTGTATGTTTACAATAGCAAGATGGAACATGATTAGTTCTATCTCTGTATGTTTATAATTGCAAGATGGACCATGATTTAGTCCTATATCTATATGTTTACTATAGCAAGATTAACCATGATTAGTCCTTCTCGGTGTGTTTACAACAGCAAGATGGACCATTAGTCTCAGTATGTTTACAATCTAAAATGAACCATGATTAGTTCTATTTCAGTATGTATACAGTAAACAAAATGGACCATGATTAGTTCTATCTCTGTATGTTTACAATACCAAAATGGACCATGATTAGTCATATTTCTCGAATTGCCTTCTACCATTTGAATGTGTACATTAGTATCACTCCAAGCCATTAGTATTATAATGGTCACAAATAGTATAACTGCAACTCTAGTTATTTTTAGTACAGATATTTTATTGCAGCTTCTTCAAAATAAGGCTGGGATTGATGGAAATATGTACTTTGGAAAAGGGGCCATTACGATGGAAGGATCAATTCATGCTCTTTGCAAAAGATTTTAAAGGATTGACATAAATGGCTAGACCTATCACTGTTTTGGGTTCTTAATATACAAGAAAGAAAGTTTTGTTTAACGTACTAAAAACATTAATCACCCTGTTAGATATTTTATTCACCAAAAATGAAGTGAAAACTGAAAACATATCCCAGAATCATGTATGAAAATTGCATAAAGATTAAGTTCAAATGGATTTACAAAACATTGCTTCCACTCGAGCGCTAGGAAAAGGTACTCACCATTATACAGTGAGCTACCATTGTTTCATTTCAACTCATAAGGTATATGAAAGCAAGAATTAGTTTTAGAAAAATTTGAAAAATCAATGTATGGGTATCACCCCTTGTAATAAAATGTTTTTTTTTTCTTCTGCAGAGTAATGCAGGACAATCTAGCGTCGAGTCAGTGGGATCCATTAGAGTGGGAGAGAAAGCTCCTTGGCTATATCAGCATGCTGGAGACCATGTACGTATGATTGAATGAAATTTACCAGTGTATAATGTAAACCCTAACTACAGACATTGTAGACCCAAATTTGCTGTTAGTCTACTGATCTTCATTAGCCAAGGGTCATTGATCAACGTCGTTTCAGATTGATTCTTGCATATGAAGCTAGCCAAAAGAACATCTTGAACAAGTGACTCCATGCAGATGAAAGAATGTTCATTGCAAGCCAAATCATCTGATCAGTTAGACCAATTAGTAACTTTAATTTATTTTTCTCATTTTAATGGCACTTTAACTTTAACAAAGAAACAAGAGTTCAGTGCCCTTCTCAAGGACACATGGAGGCAGTCAGCCAGACCTGCAACCCTTGGATTACAAGCTAAGCTGCTTCCAAAAATAATCTTTTCAGAAGAACAATGTTGGTTCATGTAGAGACTTTTAGCATTACAGCAAAAATGCTATACTAGATGATAGTTACAGGTGATATGTGACATATATTTTATTTGGTGAAGAAATTTTGAATTCTGTAAGAAGTAAAATTTGTAATAGATAACTGTGGAGACTCTACAGGAAATGCTTTAAACACTGGTGCTGTTTTCTCTGAAATCATTATAGCAAATGATTGGTACCATCTTATACTTGGAGATATTAGCCTATGAAGTCCTTTAATTAATTTTCAAGAGATAAAAGGGTACTAGCTGACCCCACAGTGACTTGCAATTGATTCTACCAGATTTTTTGTGAAGTTTAATTTCATCAACCACAAATGTGCTCTATTACTAAACATGTTATTTTGAACTCTAAAAAAATAATGTTGCTAGAGCCCTATAGTAATCATGTCAATGTCTGTATGTTTTCGTTTTGGTTTCAGTGGATAACTTGATTATATTTTTATTGATTTGAACCACATTTGTTGTGCAACTTTTATTGATAAAACTTTGTGTCCTCATTTAGTGGAGTTATGACCACTGATAGCTGCCTGTCCTCCCAGACTTTCTACAGCTTCACTTTACCATCATGATGGTTCCATTTCATCCACATTGCACTGCATTTTCATGATACCCTGAATGACTTAGAATTTTAGCATTCCATAACCACATTTATAGGAGATAAACCCCCCTAATTGCCTACCCAGCTGACTTTTGTTTATGTGGTATAACTTTACTAAGGTTTGTCTTAATTTAGCATACAGCTTTATATTTAGGCCATAAGTGGCTTCAATTTCCAGCATTCTGCAAGATCACATTTTTTTGAAGTTATACATTTAGATTGTCAGTCATTGTGACTTTGGTATCTGCAGCATAATTTTAGAATTGTTGTATTTCAGAAAAATGATACATCTGTTGATATCATGACCCTTTCATCATTGCCAACTAGTAAAGTAATCTAGGAACAATAATTTCAGCTCATCCCTGCAGACTGGCATTTTGGTCTCAAGTACATGTCATGTTTTTGATGATATGATTTCTAATTGGTCACTGTCATGGCTACGCCATAAGTAAATTATTTCTTAGGATGACTCATTGCGCACAATTGAGGATAGACTTTAATGTAGGATTTCCGCAAACATTGGTTTTTCCGATCAATAGATTTACATCTTCAGTCACCGAAGTCCATCCAAAATGAAAGATTTTGACAATAGTAGGAATTGTCTGGAGACAAAATAATTAAATATATACATGAAGAAGAGAGGGAATGTTTGCAAGAAGAATAGATGGGTATTGTTGGCAATAGGGATGACAATGAGTGATTTGAAGGCTTGAGCTCACAGAGGTGTATTTCACCTGAATTTCATCAGTAATCTAATTTTGAGTCAGAAACATAATATTCACTAATAGTTCAATTTAATACAGAGATATTTGGCTAAGTTTTTGATTTACTTGTATAATCTCCAGCAAATGAAAAAATTTGTTTTTAAGCATATTTTCATAGAACTGAATCTGTTGTCTTTACAGTGGAACCAAATATGTATTTCTATCACAAGAAATGAAATGTTAATGCATCATTGAAAATATGTTGGCTAAATTTATTAAACATCTTAAAAGTACTTTATGTGGAATTGTCATCTTTCCCTTATAGTTACTTAGTGTTGAAAGATTTTTAAATGACTTGGGGTTTCAACAGTCAACAATATTTAGAGTTATATCCCCCGATTTCCTTTTCTACTTACCTACATCATAGCTTGACTTGATTTTAAAATTGAATAAAATTTAACATGCACCTTTATACTGGTATCATCCTGATTTTCTAGCATTCCACAATTAATGTTTTGGAGTTCCAGTTTTCCACATCATCATTAAGAGGCAGCACAATGCCTAATCTTCTACATTTGGTTCTCCAAAACAAGTTCTTTGTGTAGTAAGCAGATACATTGTATAACAAATTGTAGTTAGCTGGGTCCATTATGATGCACCCATCACTGACAGCTTTGGGTTTTTAAGTGGACAAAATAAATTATCTCGGCTGTTGTTAAGGTTAATAATTGGTTCAATATCTGGTGAACATATTGATTGCTGCTGTGAAAAGTGAGAGGATGTGTCTTTTGTTGAATCACACTTCAGGAGGTTTAGCTATGCATGCATGGCCCAGGAAATTACTTGTGACATGATGAAGTTCTGTTTTGTTTATTAATTTCTCAGTTTGCTTAGTATGTTCCTTGTTTTCAACTAAAGTTGATGTGATCAAGTATTGGTTTACATTCAGGTTTATGTATTGAGAAAAAAAACTAGATAACTAGTCAGTTTTAAAACTGGTATTTTGTGATAGTTTGAATTTCATTGCATTCGTAAGCATTTCTTTGATGGGTTAATTTTAGTGGCTCACAGATGCAATTTGCTGGTCACACTAAATTTAAAAATTTAATTTTTTTGTGTTAAGTGTAAGGTTGATATTTTATTGGGGTTTTCAGAATGAGGTTTTGGTTGAAAGTTAATTTTATTTAAAAAAAAAAAAAAAAAAAAAAAAGTAGTGAAGCATCAGGATGGACCACTTGATTTGGAATTATAGTTTCATTTGGTCTCTTTCTAGAGAGGTTTCAATGTAATGCAGCTGATGGTATCAGACTATGAGACTACATAAAGTATACTTTGTATTGGCAGATTTCTTTGCTATCAAAATTCCCTGTTTATGACTGCCACAGCTATGACTGCCACAGCATTTTCAAGTATCCACTCTAGTCCATTTATATTTCAGGGCATCTTACCATGACTGGAGATTTGTCCTAGGTAGTCTTCTGCAGCCCATTCCTTTTCCTACAGAGTAAGTATTGTAGAAATACTACTTTTAATTTCAAAGAGACATGGGAATCACTATTCCAACATCGTTGTATTATTACACATTTGTCTCTGTGATGAAATTCAATGTGTTTATTAATCTTCGATTAAAGAACTTGTCTTAGAAAAAGAAGGTCACAGTGACACTTCACTCCTGTGAGTACATAAAGTTTACACATTAGCTCCTGCGAGTACATAAAGCTTACACATTATCTCAGTTTCTTTCTTGTGTACAGTTATTTAACTTCATCGGTGGAGGTAGGTCACGGATAGATACTTTTCTAATTCTTAACACCTTTACAAGATTTTGTATTATTTCGCAGTAAAGCAGACTCAAGACATAGCATTCTGCAAAATTTTTCTTATTTGTAAAGTATTGTTTCCATATTTTTGCAGTCAATTTTGTGTTTGAATGTTTGTGCTGTTTTATCGGTGTAAAGAGGAGAAAACTGTTGTAATCTTTCATAATATTAACTCTCTTCACATAACTTGTATAAAGCAATGAGAAAACAATTATTTATAGTATGAATAAGGTTGAGAATTTTAACATGTATGTAAGTAGGGGTTTTCTTTTGTTTTTTTTTTGTTTCTTTCCCTCTTTAAAAACATGCCTTTGTCTTATTTACAGTGCCATAGCCCATGAATTATTCACATCGTAAGTAAACTTCTCCTTTCATCTAACCACTGCTTTTGGCTGTTTCTCTCTTGGTCTGTTTGTTAGTCTGACCATTTCTCTCTCCAAAACAAATTTATAGTTAGGGCCTTGCATTTTGAGGAAGGAATCATAGAATAAGCACAATTTACATCCATCAGTTTGACTGCCAATTGGTCTCTCCTATCATGCATCTTGCAACCACACTCAGGTGTCATTCGATAGGAGGACTGCATATTACAAACATTGATATCAAACATTAATGAATACTCTATGATTATGCTTTTACCTGCACATCTTTCATGACAAACCTGTTTACAATACAGATTACAACCAAAATAAAGTTTATATACTTATAATGCAAGTTTGTACACTACCAGGATAATTTTGTACAGTGTCAGAATCACACTATCAGAATAATGTCTGTATACTATCAGAATAAAGTTGTACATTTCCATAACTATCACTTATAAAAGTTCACAGAACCAATCTAGAAATCAAATGTAAAGTCATCTGCTTAATTGGAGGGTTAAAGCAGTCATTCAGCTCAGTCTCAGTTTGTCTGTAACAATTTGTCCACCATTTGTAAGGATTAGTGTTTCTCATGATGAACCTGGTTACAATACAGATTACAACTAAAATAAAGTTTGTACACTATCAAAATAATGTTTCTATTAAGTTTTGTACACTATCAAAATAAAGCTTCCACACTACCAGGATGATTTTGTACAGTGTCAGAAGCACACTATCATAATAAAGTTGTACACTACCAAGAAAAGGTTTGTACACTATCAAAATAAAGTTTTTACATCCATAACTATCACTTATAAAAGTTCACAAAACAAATCTAGAAATCAAATATAAAGTAAGTCATTAGCTTAATTGCATGGTTTTTAAAGCAGCCATTCTGTTCAGTCTCAGCTTGTCAGTGACAGTTTGTTCACCATTCGTTAGGATGTGTGTTCAGCATTGTGTGTTTCTAATCTGGTCATTTGATAATTGTAATATTGATATTTAAAGATATTTGATACTTTGGATGAGAATGTGCAATTATATCAACCAGTTTAGGTAATTATTATCATATTTTCAAAAAAATATATTTCCTACAATACCATACTTGCACGATAATTGCACAAGTTTATAATTTTAGGATGAATATATGACTTAGAACAAACCCATAGGGATTTTCCAGATTTCAAAAGGATTTAGTTGCTAATTTTGATATTAAGCAAGACAAAAAAAATGTTGATGAAGTCCTTATCTGCTGTCTGAGTAACTTAATATCTTCAGGACTCACCGTACCAATTCAGTTTCCATTGTAAACCTATGCAAACACCATGATATTAAAATTTCAATCACATCAAAGTTTTGAGTGCTCATGATCAAACCTATATTTATCAGTATAAATGAAACCTAGATATCAGCTTCTGTATAGAGGAAAGGATATGAGCCATGGCATGTTCTGGACCTGTATGTGTTTACAACATGTGCTTTTAATTCCGCACCAAAGAGTCAGATGCTACTTTTAGTAATGAGTGTTCCAAACTAAAGTACTGAAATTCCATCAATAAAACCATGTCTTATTTTTTCACTTACAACTTGGATACGCTCTTAAAAAGATTCTTTTTGCTAAAAAAATAACTAAAATTATTAACCAATCTTGGCCAGCCAAATCCATATATATTCTAATTTATGTTGACCCATTTCCAGTCTGGTTCCCAGTTTTCCACATAATTAGTACCATGTGTCCTTCCGATAGATGTTGCTTGTAAACAACACAGTTAAAAAACCCATTCAATTTGATAAGAAAATTATTCTTAGATTTAGATATGTTTTTAATTTTTATAGATCTAGATGTATTTTTGTATGGTTGTTGTCACTCCATTTTGGACAGAGGTATGACCCTTGTCACGCTTCTTCTCATTGAAACTTGGAATATTGTTTGCAATCGTTGTAGCTCAAGAACCATTTTGAATATTCTAATGAAATTTTTTGTAAGAACAGTTTCACAAAGTTAATCAACTACCTTACATCAGATGTTTGTAATCAGTATAGAAAATGAATCATTCAAATGGAATTACAGAGAACAGTAAATTCACGTTATACAGTAAAACCTGCCATAAGCAGTCATATCTTGTCAGAAACATTCACCTCAGAAGACAAGTTGCTGCTTTATACTGGTCATTCTTAGAGTACTAATGGTATAAAGTACCCTGCCAAAGTAACTTCAAAGCTGGTGGTCATTTATATATTTCTAATGGAATAAAGGACCCAACAAAATTACTTATTAAAACTAGTGGCCATTAATCCAACTGGTGTTGACTTATGATCTGTTGTCAGTCATCCATTGTCCATCCATTGCTAAAATCCATTACTCAAAGGATTGCCTTAAAACATTCCAAATGCATTCATCTTGTGGTCTAGTTGGTCATAAATGTGCTGCTTGGACATCCAATATGGCCATCTTAAAATTTTTTGCTACTTCTACTGACTGGATGGTCATATCATATGGCATCCACAGTGGCCATGTTGAAATTCTTGTTATTGCAACTCCTAAGTAATATTGACATGGGGTTTTCATGATGGTCTTGTCAGCATGATGTGTTTATTCCAATACTTCTTATGATGTATAGTTGGGTGTAATTGAAAATGGTGCTGATCCGACTGCCTATATGGTTGGTTATGTGAAGAATGAGCTTTCACCAAAAGACTTTTTATGATGTATAGTTGGTCTTAAATGGAAAATGATGCCAGTCTGATATCACTATGGGCTTTTCTCTTGAATTCTTATGATGACTTGTTGGACCTAAATGAAATTGGTGCCAGTCTGATGTGTGTGTGTGTTGGATTTTTAATGTAGCTTTAACATTTTTTCAGTCATATCACTGTGATGTGTGCAGTGTGGCAGTTTGTAGTGATTTCTAGCATTGGGGCAGCATGCCGCATACTAGTAATATGATGTCCCGCACAGTCACATTATCCTGACACCAGGTTGACCAGTCCTAACACTAACCTCTTAATGTTGACCACTAAGTGAGGCACTGCTAGTAACATTTTATAAACTCTTTGGTATGACTCTGCCAGAGTTCGAACCCATGGCCTCCTGAATCCAAGGCTGATGCTCTTACCACTAGGCCACTGGAGCAGTGCCAAACCAGATATACACAGAAGCTTAAATTTGAAAATGGTATTTTTTCTTAAGAATGTCGTAGATGGTTTCAAATCTCAAAATAAATCTATAGTTTTAGCGTGAATTCCCACAAATTCTTTCTTGCCAGGAGATTGTCAGTCGATTTGAGGGGTACTTGTTTCTTATGATGTTACCAGTAAATGTTGAATTTTTAGACTACTCCATCCCCAGGACAGATATTCAATTATGATGGATAAAGACAGACTTTTTTGCCACAATTGAGTCCAGCAAATGGAGGTACAAAAATCAATGTAATAAAATCCAGAGTAATCTGTTGAATGGATCAATACAATGGAGGTAGAAAAAAACAGACATCAGCAATATACTAACACATCCATTGGCTTGAAATTTATTGCTGAAAAATAATCTTTATAATTATGAACTTGGCAATTTTACTGGATGTCAGTGTTCTCAAATTTGTGACTAAGGAATTTAGCTTTGCAGAGTCAAAACCTGAATCATTTGGGTACTGTGTCTGTGGCCCAGAGGACCACCAGACCCAGTTAAAGTAAAACAGCCTCCTAGCTTGGCTGGAGTTGCCAGTGAAGTTTGTTCGTGAGATTTCACAAATTACTTTTATGACACAACAAAACAATCAAGATCATGCCACGATATTTGGTGCTGCTTTGGAAAGATACCTGAGGAAGAATAGTAAAGGTAGGAGCAGTATGCAAGTGTGATTTATATTTTATGGGAAAATGTAATATATCCAGCTGTGATTCATGAAAGAATATGCCAGTAGAATTTAAATTTCAAAACTCGGTTGATGGAATTTTGCTGTATGCAGTTCAGGTAAGGAGAACACTTTATACTTCGCACATATTGCAAATGCAAGATTGATTCAGTCATTCTGGAGTACATGGCATTCATCAAAAATAAAACCACTACCCTGCATTGAGATAATGCAGTAGGACAATGCAGAACTGTATTAGCTAAATCCCAAGAGTTAAAAACATTTAAACAATCATCAGTTGATCAAATAAAAAGGTGTTTGTAAAGTCGTATAGAGATCAGGTTAAAAGAACTACAGTTGTTGGGAGATCAAGTCAAATGAGCTGATGTGGGTTTTTTTTGTAATCATTGACAAGTTGCAAGAGCTGACATGTTTTTAAGCAATCATGGACAGATCAAGTCATTAGCTTAAGTGCTTGTAAACATTGATTGACAGATCATGTCACATGGGCTAAAGTATTTGTAAATAGTCAAGTTGTAAAGTTTGTAAACAGTCCAAGTTGCAAGAGCTGAAGTGATTTTAGGTACTCATTGACAAACCAGATCACAAGTGCTGATGTATTTGTGAACATTTCACAAGCGGTCTTGTCAGAAGAACTGCTGTGCTTATCAGCAAACATTGACAGACCAAGTCACAAGATATGATGTGTTCGTAAATAGTCATCACCAGTCCTAGTCACAAGCGCTGAAGTATTTTAAACAATAACAAACCAAGTCACCGAGCTGATATGTCTATATAAAATCATTCACAAATCAAATCACAAGTATTAATGTTTTTTTAAACAATCCTGGCTAGTCCGAGTCACAATAGAAGTGTTTGTACAGACCATGTCACAAGAACTGAAGTGTTTGTACACAACCATTGACAGGCCATGTCACAAGGACTGAAGTATTTTGTAAACAATCAACAGACCAAGTCACAGAACTAAAGTGTTTTTAAGCAATCAAGAGCTGAAGTGTTAGAGTATCATCTAGAGTTAATAATAAGTGCAAAGCTAAAGACTAACTACATGCATCACCTTAAAAGCACCGTACAAACTGTTGAGAGCAGTAATGTCTCAACTTTGTTCCACTGTCTAATGAAAGTTAAAGACAGAAACTTTTGTGTATTTTCTTTGTTAAATTAAAATGTAGTTGTAGTTATGTATGTGTGCATAATGTAGTGTTATAACATTTGACAATGATAAGTCTACTAGCTTTTTTTTTGTTGCTTTGAAGTGTACTAAATACTTCAATGAAAACATTTTATGGTCTTTTCTGGTTAAATTTGAATTTTCAGCCATTAAAAAAAAGTAGGCTTATATGAGTATGTAACTTGATCTTGCATACCCCTTTGGACCTTGATCCACCTTTTCATGACTAATAAACCAAACATTTTGTGGAAGGTTGGCAGGCATGTTTCATATGCAACTAGTTTTCAGACCACATTTTATGGATTTGTGGAAAATAGCTAATCATTTGTTTCCATATAAAGAGCCAAGCAATCTGAACATGACTCGCATAAGACTTCTGTTTACCTTCAGTGCAATTATATGGTCCTGTCTATTGTTGTAGACCACTCAGGGGCACCTTGATCCTGTCTATACCTCCATGGAAGCTTTTAAGTATGATCTTGCAAAAAAAAAAAATTTTAGACAAATGCAATTTGGCTGGCTTATATTATATTATTTGATTGCAATATGAAATTACCTGATCCAATTTTTTTAATATTTAGGATATAGACATTGTTTATCACCTACCTTATTAGCACAATTTTGCAAAAGCCACTTGAGATTGATAAATAACATTTTCTCATCATATGCTTACATTCGAGGCAGACAAATAGCATGTTTTAGGCATATGTAGACATTTGAGATAGACATGGTTTGTTTATCTGCATTTGGAGCACTCATGTTTTGCAAATATATATCTAGTTCTCCTTTTTTCAGAAAAATGAATGCTGTTATCCGAGAAATTGCAGCAGATGGCCACTGTGATGTACATCAGACAATTTTGAGCATACGAGAGGGAAAAGAGGGGTGGTTCCACCTATACTGTCCAGGGAATATTGGATGCGATGATGAAGGGGAACTCTGGGGGATCATGGTATGTATATTTTTGAAAACATGAACAGCATGAAGAATTTTTGATAATGACTGATCCATTTCATTATGTTGTTTTAATGCTTTGTTCTACTATCCTTTCATTTGTCTTCTGTCCATTAGTTTGATATTGGTACTTCTCCTTAACTACTTTGAGGATTGATGTGAAACGTTACAAACACATTCATCCATGATCTATTTGGTCTGAATGAAAAGCATGACATCTAGATTGTTATTGCAATCTTTAAAAAACTTGTCCTCGCTACTCCCCCATAATGGATGATCATTGTAATGTGAAGAGTGCACCAAACTCGTCTGAATTTGATCCAATATTGCCTTCAGTAACTGATGTTATTAATACCACATCTGGGGAATTTTCATCATTTTTCAAAACTGCCATTGTAAAGCCTCTGCTGAAGAAACCATCACTCGACCATAATGATTTAAAGTTATACTGCCCAGGTTCTAATCTCCCATTCATATTAACAATATTAGAAAAAGTTGTTCTAAACCAACTTGTATCTCATTTGAATTCATACAGGCTTTTTAGCAAGTTACAGTCTGCATATCACCCTTGCCACAGTACTGAAACTACTCTTCTGAAAGTAGTTTATGACATTCTTTCTGCTTTGGCTAGCGTAAAGATTACAGTCCTCACCTTTCATGATTTGTCTGCAGTATTAAACACAAAGACTTTGTCATTCACATTATTTACCTCAAACAATAAATATCAGCAACACCAACATCAATTTCATGCAGCCAGTACGAAATGTAGGTGTTTCTCTAGATAGTACTCTCACATTGCACCAACATGTCATGAACAGATGCAAGGCTGAATATCTTGAGCTGAGACGCATCAGCTCTATTCGCAAATGTCTTTCAGTTGATTTTACTAAAACAATGGTGTGTTCATTAGTACTTTCAAGACTGGACTATTGTAACTCAATTCTGTCTAGTTAATCGCAATATCTACTCTAAAATGTTCAAAATACAGCTGCTCGGATCATCCTTACAGCTGCTCGGATCATCCTTACAGTGCCATGATCAGAGCACACATCCCCTACGCTGACTATCCATTCGATCCAGGATCAAACACCAAATTTGTTCTCTGTGCTATGTTTCAATGACTAACACCAGTCCAACATACCTATCTGGTCTCACCCATGTTTACACACCAGCAAGATGCTTGTGTTCCTCTTCTGACAATTGTATACTGTTCATTCCCAATATGAAATGTTCTTTTGCATACCAGGGCCCAGCAACATGGAATGAATTGCCCATTGAAATTAGACACAAAGACACTGATCCCTTTCAAGAGTGTTCTTAAAACTTACCTTTTTCAACTGAAGAACAAACTATAAGACCTACTAATGTTTCCTACCTTAAATATTTCAGCATTTTTTAATTTCATGGTTGTAGTTATATATTTATATATGTTGTAAAGCGCTTAGAGCTTCCAAAGATCAGACGCTGTATAAAGTCATTATTATTATTATTATTATTATTATTATTATTATTATTATTATTATTATTATTATTATGCCTTTCAGCTGAACAGAATTTAAAAAATTCAAAGTTTTGTTCAATTTAGGGGAGAAACAAATTAATCAAAGCTAGGCAAGAAGTGTAATTTGTTATATTTACTGTCACAAACAACAGTATGAATTGTAGTTAAATGACATTAATTTTGTTCTAGCTTAAAACATTGATTGGATGTTGCTGCAGACGGAAACGTTTCCTACATGGAATGAACAAAATGATTGGCCCAGTGATGTTGCTGGCTCTTAGAGAAAATGAAGCAGCTATGGAGGTAAGTTGGCTTAAAAGTCTTGTATGCACATTTAAAGGCCTCAGACCCAGATAACGTCTTTAAGTCTTGTATGCACATTTAAAGGCCTCAGACCCCAATCCCAACAATGCTTGCAATCTAGTTTCTGTATTCAATGACCGATCCCGTCATAACTCAAAATTTCTCAACTGCATGCAATGGCCGATTCTGTGTTTGCTTGATCTGAATGTTACAAATGGGGCTTTTCCAAGAATCAGACCAATATTGACCAATCAGAAATGATTATACTTTCCTTTGTGCGAACTTGAATTGTTCAGAAACTAAAGGTTACTAATTGAGAGCACACTACAGTGGGCATGAGATGATCAAGGCTGGTATACTGAGCAACCAAACCGGAAATTAAAGATGTGAGTAACTCTATAAATAAAATAGGGAGACCAAAAGGATTACATAAAAACTAGTACTAGAGTATTCCAAGGGTAGGCAACCAAAAATGAAAGCCTCTTTAAGGAATGGAAGCAACACCAGGAATGAGCAGGTAGATCTTAACTGTCCTTGGAACCCACATACACTATGGTGGGCATGAGATCACCAAGGCTTATACACTGAGCAACCAAACCGAAAAATAAAGACATGAGTAACCCTAGAACAAACTAGGGAACCTGGAAAACTTTTGCAAAGCCCTTTGAGTAATCAAATCACTCTGGGAATACAACAGGTCAACAAAATAGATGAAAGATAAAGTAATAGGGGTATACAAATCACAACGAACAGATAATGAAGACAATCAGGGAATAAAAGACACCATGGAAAAGGCAAAACATAAACAAACAAATAACAACAAATAGGTTTTAAAAAAAACAGTCCATAAAATAAGTATTGGAACCTACCCTCACTCCTATTACCTTTTCTAACTTTCCTCTCAATACAGCCTCATTGACAGTAAAAAATAATTACCAAATATGTGTCAGAAGGCCAAAAATTAAATACAAGTAGATGGTCTAAGACCAGACTATCATAAAATTTTGTCTCGATATTATGGTCTCAATTTAGACAGTATAAGGTAGTCTAAAAGCCCAAGACTACCAGGCACCGCAGAACAAGGCTGCAATTAAATTTTATCTAACTTCAGGCATATAGACCCCCAACATAACTATAAAGGCTGGGGCGTATGGGGCTGAATAATCTATTAACTCAAAACAGCATAGAGTTCATCCAGTTTTGGGGGGAAAAAGTTTGGATAAAGGGACATCACCGCTGGACCAAAACCGGAAAAACATCAGGAGAGAAACAACTTCAAAGAACCCAGGACAGAGGATAATGATGGCTGGTCTGAGGGAACAACCATATGCTGGGACACCATGAGAACAAGATGGCAGCCTGACATAAAGAGGCTACTCAAACAGACAAGAAAATGCAACACAGAAAAGAATCTGATTGCTTTCATTACCTGGTTAACAGGGTCCTCAGTTGGTACGAGAACCCTTTTTGAACAATCTATTTCACGAAACCCGACGATCATTTTTTTGCATCCTGAACCAAACAGTGACTATACTTATTTATGTCGCATAGAACTTAATACATGTACACTTTATACTAGAAATATTGGCAAGTTAAGATAGTTAAACAAATTTTAGGGTTGAGTGTGTGTGTTTGGTCTATTCCCACTCACCCAGGGTCCTCCATTCAGGTCGATGGTTACTTAATAGCAACCCCAACCTGACTACCAAATTAAATAGTACTCCTCGAGTACATAAATGCCTGGGGAAGCGGCACCATTTCAGTTCTGTATCATAAATGTGTAGGGTTTAATAGCACTTTGGTATATTTCTGGCTCCATAGTGCAAGTAAGAAGTTAAAATAAAAAGATAAAGGTGAGACTTGACATATTTGTTAGATTATAATACTTTAGTCAGACTGCTTGATTTTAGTTATGTACTGAAGACAAATCCATGCCCGAATCCACCAATCAGACGAGATTATTGAAATAGATTAAACTCTAGTGGTTTTATTGGCTAAAATGTAAGAATGAGATTTCTATGTTGGACTTTACAGCTGTGTTGTTGAAATCAGATCTAGGTGCGAGCTAGTTTTCTGGTCATTTTCAAGTCTGCCACTATTTGTAGGACAAAAATAATTTGAAATTGTGTAAAATAGGCTCAATGCATTCCATATATATATATATACACAATTCGAAGATATGTAAATTCACTTATATATTGCCATCAATAACAATAATGTATTGCCAATAAACAAAACAAAATTAGCTGTCCTGAATTTGCTCCTCCTTTGTCATGGAAAGTTATATTTTGATAATATTATTTATTTTCCTCACCAAATAAATGGCTTTATCAACATAGAGGTTTCCATTATAATTAAAAACTTCTTGACATCACTGCTTCCCTTGAATTCATAATTACAACAGGGTTTTCACCTGTCTGAGGAGAAATGGTGAAAGTTATCCATCCAATATGTTAACATATCACTTAAAGTGGATCTGATTGGTTCAAACAATCACAGTGAAATTTATGTCCCCCAGGACAAGTGTGGTTCCAATTTCAATCTACTGGAGTAAATAACTCTCCTGTCTAATGAAATGAATGTTGACAAATATTGGTCTCAAAATCAATGCAAATAAATCTCTTGTCACAGAAAACAAAACTCTGTTCAATATACTCAACAACAGTGTTGAAAAATTACGTTTGTGTTAAATGTTCTATTGATTTAGAAGGTCATTTTTTCTCTGAATTATAATTTGTATTTTAAAAAAAGGTCAACTTTGTTAATTTTGTGTAAAGTTGTGCATTAATTAAGTTCACATCAGATATCTTGTTTTTTATGTGCAAGATGCAGCAATAAAATGAAATCATTTCTTCTTTATATCTAAAATTCCTTCCACCAAAATAAAAGCCATGTGATAAACAGAATCTCAAATGGGTAATGGTTAGTATTAATGAAAATTCATAGAATAATTTCCAGTTGTTTTTAATCAATGCTTCCAAACTCTGCAAGTTATTAAACTTATTTCATAAATTGAGTATTATTGCACAATATAATTATCATGTAATGTCACAAATAGCTTTTCCAACATTATATATATATATATATATATATATATATATATATATATATATATGATGTAATTTTAAGTATGGTTTTCCCAACAATTTATCATGTATTACAAAAAAACTTGACCAACACCATATATACAGTGGTCCCCCTCTTATACAGCCACCCCTTCTGCACCAGATAGGTGGCCTTTCCAGAGGGGGGCTAAATTTTTTTGAGAAGTTTATGTAATGTACATAGTAAGAAAGCTGTGTACTTCGTGGCATTAATATCTGTGTTTAAAAGTAAAATTAATTATTAAAATGTTCTTGGTATAAGAATAGACTTATTTCACCTGAATATACATTAATAGTTTTTATTCTTGTTGTAAGCATGATATGTGAGAGGATATTGTTGTCGTGCACATTAAAAAAAACATTCAAACAAGTCATCTAAATTTAGGTACATGTACATACATAATTTTTCCATTTGCTCCATTTTCCCACTGCTGTTGAATAACCTACTTTTCAGTTACCAGTTTTTAGAGTCTTTTTCTACATAAAATTGTTCAGCAAGTCCACCCACCCACCCACTCACCTCACCTCACCTTATGTCGTCAAGTGGAATAACTTACTTTTTTCTGAAATAGATTTCCATTTACGTGATGACATATCAATGTGTGCAGACCTTCGTAAAGGAAGCAATAAATGTGTTGTCACTTGATTTTTCAGTCCTAGTCTGGTACACTCTTTTATTCAAGGTTCACAGTGTGTGTGTTAATACACAAAATATATTTTTAGCCTTTGTTGACCCTGTTGTGATCTTGACAATTACGTCCAGTTATAATCAAAGAGAAGAACTGTGAAGCCTAAAACTCTTGTCATAACATTGTTGAGGCCATTTGCTGTAAATATTGGATTTTATTGACAATGACATAATGTTAATCTAGTGTTACATATACTTTAGTCAACACATCTTTCACTAATGGAAACTTGACATCAGATATGAAATATTGATTCTGGATACATTTGGAGCAAATAAAGTGGTGGCTCATGAGGGGAACATTTTACATTTTTTCACTAAAATGCAGGCTGCTTGTCACATTAGAGGGGTGGCCATTCTCGAGGTGTACTTTTGAATACAATCTCGTTGGTGCCAAGGAGTGGCCGCTAGTTATGGGCACCATTCAAGAGGGGTACTGCTGTAATATTTTGTTAAAAGTAGCTTTTCCAACACAATATATCATGTAAAATTGAAATTTTCTAAGACTATAAACCATGTAATGTTAAAAATAGCTTTTCTTACACAATATATCTTGTAATATTAAAATAGTTTTTCCAAAACAATATATCATGTCTGATTGAAAATTTATAACACTATATACCATGTAATGTTAAAAATAGCTTTTCTTACACAATATAGCATGTCTGATTGAAAATTTATAATACTATATACCATGTAATGTTAAAAATAGCTTTTCTTACACAATATATCTTGTAATGTCAAAAATGCTTTATGACAGGAAACTTTGTCATGCTCTGTTAACTTTATGGATTATGGAAAAATAGTCTTACTTTAAAATAATGTAAATGGTCCTTTGACTATACAAGACATACTTGGTCCCTTGACAATAAGAGATTTTATAAATGTTAAGTAATATTCCCCATGGAAAGTCATAGTATCCTCAATGAGTGTTTCATGAATCGCTCTAGGATTGGCATGTCGCAGTTGGATATTTAATCAAAGGATAAGTTTCTCATGGGCCAGAATATGGACTTCAGTCCCAGTGAAAGTGACCTCTGTTGCAGGTGTATGGGAACTTTGAACTTTAAATTTATCTTTAGGAAAAAAAATTGTGGTGTAGCATGTTTCACTTGAGACTTTATGATCCATCCCTCATTGATAGCTTACTTGTTTTCAAAGCAAATCTATGTAAGATCTGTTTTTGATTTTTTTTTCAAGTGCAATAAAATAGTTTCAGTTTATAATTTATTAAATGATCATAAATGTTTTTAAAAAATTATTGATTAACCAGCAACTGATGTAGTGGTAGCCTGGGTTGTCACAGTTTGTAATTTGTTGTAACCAATACTTTCAGGGAGACAGTTTGTTAGAGTGTGCTTGATAAACATTACTTTGTCAAGAGTGTATAATGATACACATTATGGCAGTACATGGCCGAATAAAATCCGTGTATGGCACTACTTATAAAAGCACCCATGACCCTTATTTACTTTGTGTCTGGGTATTCCTAACAGATTTAATCTGTACCAGCAGTCTGTTTCATTGGCCAAATATTAAATTTTGTAGCATCAAGCCGTTTTATTGGTCAGATTTGTTCCTTCAGAAATAATGATACAGTTGTGATATAGGGCTGCTTCTTTTTGTGTTATTGACCTACACAGCTTAGAGTCCATTGTTATGCCAAGCCTTTCATACATTTAGTCAGTGGCCATACAAATAATGTATATGAGGATTTAAGAAAGTTAATAGAGATTTACTCTATCATTTCTGCTCAACCATATTTTTTAAAACTCTGTAACAATAAAGCCATCATTAATGTACAAGAAAGTTGTCTCCTAATCTTCATTTTTGAAAAACTTGATCCTTGTTACTGCAGGTCTTGTGTGCAATGTTGGAGCTGGATATAGTGGATAACAATGATCTGAAGATGCAAATGGTCACAACTCTGCAGAGTACCAGCACAGGAAAGAAAATGTATGCAAATCTTTGTGAGAGGCAAATAGCCCTCAGAGAATTGGTAAGCATTACAAACTTGTATATTCTGCCATGTACAAGAAAGAGGGCATATACTGTTACCTTGTCTGTCCTTCCATCAGATTTGGACTCTTAATTTATGGTCCTTTTACCTACCCAGGCCATCCTAGGATAGCTGCCTTGGTGTTAACTTGGGAAATGTACGTAGCTCCATTTTCTAATGTGTTAAAAGCATTATTAAAAGCAGTGAAACAAAAACATCCTTCACTCTGGCTAAGCTGCAAATATTTGTGTATAGCATGCACTGGGAGTGGGGTAAAGAAGAACCTTATCAGTTATTGATCAAAGGACAGTGACTGTAAGAAGCATAATTTCTGCACAAAAAAAATATTTATCTAGACTGGATGTGCTGCACAAGAAAGAAGAAAATTGTTTTTTCGTACACTAGACTGTTACTTCTGGACCACTTATATACATGATTTGCCCTGTATGTATACAATTTTAAAACTATGATGATTTGCCCAGTATGTATACAATTTTAAAACTATGATGATTTGCCCAGTATGTATACAACATTCTAAAACTATACAGTGTATAATGATTTGCCTTCTATGTACAATGATTTACCCAATATGTACAATATTTTAAAACTAATAAATTGCCCTGTATCTACAACATTCTAAAACTGTACAGTGTATAATGTTTTGCCCTTTGCCCTCTATGTACAACCTTCTAAAACTGTATAATGATTTGTCCTGTATGTACAACTGTATAATGACATTGTGCAACTGTATGATTTGCCCTGTATCATGATTTGTCCTGTATGTACAACATTTTTAAACTGTTTCATGATTTGCCCTGTATGTATTGTCACAGAATTAGGCGAAAATTTAATTTATTTTCTAATTGATTTACAAACTAATCTCACCATTTTCTTTGTTTCGTCGTACATGCATTACCTGGGGTGAATAAGTGTTTTTTTTTTAAGGTAAGCGGCGTGTAACGATTTGCATGTGCCTGACTTTGAATTACATGAAATCCGGAACATTTAGATTCACAGGGTGCACAGTAATCTTGCCGTGATTTCTGCTCACTTATTTGAGGGTATATAAGGCAGAATATTTATGATCAATATTACGGGACCTAAAGTATCTAATCACAGGATAGATAGCTCGTCTTTCAATCTCCAGCCAAAGGACTGATAACGCATCTGATAGCATCTCTGATAACGCATCTGATAACATCGTTGATAACATCTTTGAGATCGTAGCTGATTTTGTAGATGATTTATTGCGGAACATCTCTGATAGCATCTCTGATAACGTCAGCTGATAACATCTCTGAGATTGTAGCTGAAATTGTTGCTGATTTATTGTGCAATCGAATTGAAGTATCTGTCTGTCTGTCGAACTGTCTGTTCGTCTACATCTGTCGTGATGTGTAAATATCCGGAAATCTAGAAGTCCGAGTGTCGGAGCTGTCTAGAGTTGTAAACATCCGGGGCAACATCTAGGGTATTGAGGAACGTTGGTTCTAGTAGATGTTGTATGCTGTCTGTACGTATAACTGTGGTGGATCCGTGAAGGGCAAACGGCCGATAAAAGTATTGGTCAACCCTAGGTCTTCGGGGAAACTGGGCGGCGATTCAACAGGTGGTGAATCGTACTACGGTTATACAGGGTCGAGACACGTGTGTGTTGCAATTGTAGTACAATTGAATACATTGTTTTATTTACATGGTTATTTCAGATCACAATAGTATTTCAAGGGATTGCATGAATCTCAATAAAAGCTAGCAACTTGATTGAATACATGTATATTTTCTTGCTAGTTGTCGCAATTCATACGTGCGATAGTATAGTTTGATGTTTTGTGTTTGTTATCGTAATTTATACTTGCGGTAATATAACTTTCGTAAAGGTTCCTTGGATCTGTGTATAGTCCAAGAGATCCCTTTATATGTGTTTTATTTTGTATTGATATTTCATTTATTCATGTATTGTGAATGGTTGTGAGTGTAATTGTGGGTTGAGCGCATGAGTTACTGTGTTGATACATCATTATTTTTCATTAATAATTTATTTCATAAATTTATATTTTCTTTCACATATTGTGTTTGTGTTGTTCATTTAGTCCACCATCCTCTTGGTAACAATTCTGTTGTATGTATAACATTCTACAACTGTATCATGATTTGCCCTGTATGTGCAGCATTTTAAACTGTATAATGTATTGCCCTGTATGTACAACATTTTTAAACCGTATAATGATTTGACCCGTATGTACAACATTTTTAAACCGTATAATGATTTGACCCGTATGTACAACATTTTTAAAATGTATAATGATTTGCCCAGTGTGTGCAAGGTTCTAAAACTGATCTACATACTGATGATACTACTTTGCATAGGTTTGATTCTAATGTAACTTTGAACATTTAAAACACTGATGCAAGTACTTGTTAATTTACCAAAACTAAGATTCCATGTTGATGTTAGAGACAATGGCCCAGTCTTCAAGTGGTAGGTAGAATATCCAGTACATCCCCATTTTAATACTGGTATTATACTCTGTTAATCAACATGAAGGTATTGGAAATTATGGTATGATATTTGACAACTATTACATGCCACCAACACACAGTATTTTTCCAATTTCAATTCTCCATTAATGGATAATTCTCCATACAATGCACCTCAACATTTTTGCTGTATTTTCGTCATCACTTAGCTCTTTTGTGTTTAGTCAACATCATTTTCTAGAATTTCTCAATTCATTGTAAATGCTCAAGTCATATTCCATTAATGAAATTTACAACACAAACAACAAAAATGTATAGTGATAAAATTGCTGTAACTCATTACACAAATTAAAGTGGTTTTCTGAATAGTTTAGTCACAGTAACCAAACTGGATTATAATTTATTTTTCCAGCAGCAGAAAGGGGGTCCAAAGAAATTGACTTTGCCCTCCAAATCTACTGATGCGGATTTATCCAAGATGTTGAGTTCTGGGTCTTTTGGAAACCTGGAGTGTTTAAGCCTTGCTTTCACTCAAGTCACAAGTGCCTGTGCAAATGATCTGATTAAACTGCCATCACTTCGCTACCTAAATTTATGGTCCACACAGGTAATCTCACTTTAATATGGCTTTTCATATTGATGCCTATTTTCTGTCTACTGTACATCAAACTGAGCACCATTTCTCAATATATGGTATAAAGTAAAATCTGCTGTTGTCATATATATATAAATATCTTTTGTTTGTAAAGTTTGAATTGAATGGGTCCTATTCGTGCATTAATTGTAGAAAATCGAACAGAAGAACGTATTCAAAATAGTATGGCATATTCATGTTACTGATTGTGTGTGTGTCCTATTGTCATAATTACTTAAATGTTAATCAATCTAGATGATTAACATTATCAAGGAAACAAACTACAGAAAACATGTTTTATGAAATTAAAACTAAAACGGCACAGTCGTTATATACATTTAATAACATGAACAATATTTTTAACAATCTTAATTATTTAGGATTTAAATAGTAGAAGGAAAGTAACTTGGGATGACTTTCCATCTATGAGTAGCTAAATAATATGGTTGGTCAATTCTGAAAAAGAATTATGATAGAAAGAACAATTCCATTCCAACAAATAAGAATATCAGTATTTAACAGCAATTTTTTAAAACAAACATCTCCATGCACAACATAACTAAAATATTACCAGTCTAATTACTAAGAAGAGAAGCCATACTGAGTTAAATCTATCCATTGTTAAACATGTACTTTTTATTTAGAGCCCCTCCAATTATGTAGGAGAGATGATTAAAATGTTATGGAAAAATATCAGGTTATGTAAATTGCCCCTCAAGTTGTAAATTGAGAATATAACACTGCAATCCCCCCAAAAAACTAAATGTTAACACATTATCAAAATGTAATTTTACTAAATCAGTACTATGCTAATATCTTAGAAACATTTGTATATGAAATCATAACCGCTTAATTTCATCTTAACAAAACCAAATTAAATACACATAGTTGTATATATGCATGCCCTTGACAGTACTAGAGTTGTAATACAAACAATATAATAATACAAGACATGGCATACAAATTGGTTTGGCATTACATGTTTACATTTAAAGTAATGAAAATATGAACATGTATGTCCATACTAATTAGTGTAATAGTTCATAACACCAACAATATTGTAATGTCAATGTCTTTCATTCTCAACTCAGTTTTGGTACAATTTAGACCATAGGATGCTTATGTGCATTGTCGTTCAAATGAGAACCTGGCACCATAATGTATTTGGGGATGATGTACTGATACTGTTATAAAATCTAGGTCTTCTATCTTGTGTAAACAGTCACCTGAAGACAGGGAGCCTTTACATTTGCTGTTTAACCATGTCTGCTAGAGATTCTATAGATTTAGTTTCACATCATCTCCCTTGCTTGTAAGAAGAGCCTGCTTCTGTACTATGTAGACATGGTATGTGTGGTGACACTGGTCTCTGTGCATAAAGCATTTCAAACATTGAGTATCTTGTAATAGCAAAACCTGCATTGTTCATAGAAAACACTACTGATGGGGTAATAGTATCCAAATTAGTACAGTGTGTGTTTGCGTACTTTGTAAATCATTTAGCAAAAGTTCAATAATTACACCGCATACACCAAGACAATGATGAACAAAACTAAGTGTAAATTGTTGAGGAATATTAAGTTAGCAGTCGCTTTGGCATTGAACTGTATTCCTCGAGTGCTTATTATCAATGTGTCACATGTACTATACAGTGTAAATAGTATCACAATGATTCAAGGAACTCTTGTTTATTGATTTGGTGAAGCCATACTGTATGTATGGCATCAGGGTTTTATTTCTGCAAGCCACAGCAGATCTCTGTTTCAGCAAGCCTTAAGAATTTCAAATTTTACCCTGGAGGGAAACATAATGAAGTTCGTTGAGAAAATCATCCCCAAAATGTGTAAGATGTCATATTGCAGGGGTCGTTTAACAAACCTTCATACCTCTTCACCCAACTACAGTATGATTAGAATCAAATTTGAAGTGATTCCTCATTTTAATCAATTTTAAAAAAAAGAATTAGGGTCTTTTCATGTGTGGTTTTTTGTTTCAGTTTGGTGACAATGGATTGCAGCAAATCTCGGAACATCTGCACAAGCTACAAGTCCTCAATTTGTGTGAAACTCCAGTGACAGACAAGGGACTTTGGTCACTAGCCTGTAGGTATTCAGTTTGATGATGATGGATATAAGGTTTAGATATACTGTGAAGGGGGAGCCATAGTAACTCTGTTGAGTTACAGTCCTAAATAGTTTGTTCAGTACCTGCCTAGGCTAGCCATGGCTGGCTGCCTAAGTGTGTCTGTGGGATAGGCACTTAGACCCATGTCCTTGACTTGACTCGTTAGCATATAGCGACCTCCTGCTCAGTACATACTGTGACTGATGTTTCCTATAGTCTGTGTCTACATCCCCATTTGTTTGTAAAGCCTTGCTGATTTCAGTAACGAAAAGCATAAACAAGATAAAAAGTCAATATATCGTACTCAATTCATTCATTGATTTATAATTTCTAACCCGATTGCGACCAGGGTGTCATAACACCTTTATCGTCTGTGCGTCTGATGCTTAATGTAAGTTTTCATACTAATACGACACCATATTGCACACAATTTGAGCAAGTCTTTTTCCCGCAAATAGAGTGACGTCATTGCTCCTATTTGGTTACTCCTAGATACTTCCATCAATTACGGTAAGGTTAAGAGTTATATCCCTTTGCCACCTATAAAATCTACCTTCTGTGTACATACATGCATATTTATGCATCCGCCCCTTTGCTGAAAAATGGACTTGTCCAGGAACTGGAAATTGATCTCGAGGATGGCCATGGTTGTAATGAAAACTTCCGTTGAGCATCAGACGAAAAAGGTGTTATGGACACCCTGGTCGCAATTGGGTTAGATATTATAAATTAATGAATGAATTGAGTAAGATTTATTGACTTTTTATCTTGTTTATGCTTTTCGTTGCTTAAATCGGCAGGGGGGTACAAACAAACGGGGATGTAGACACAGACTATAGTACCTTAAACTCACATGTGTTACTGATAACTGATGTTTCTTGGTCCCATGTGCCCACTTGTACTGCATATAATTAGATTTTTTTTTTATTGATGTCCACATGATTCTAAGAGAAAATGGTACTAATCTAACATCCAGTTTGGTCACCACTGCTACTTAATATAAAAATCTTGTAATCGATGAAATATATTCAGCAGTTGAAATGAAGAATCGGTATTTTCTGTCATTAGAGTTGCAGTCCTTTTGAGTTTGTATACATTGTGCAGAATTTTAACATCTTGTAGTACTTAATGTTCATTTGAAGGGTGTATTTTAGTTATACATTTTTTAGAATTTAACATTTACTGGCACAATATAGCTAATATGGTGCCGAAATACATGTACATACCACTCTGTTGGCATAGTGGTTA
The DNA here is from genome assembly GCA_029339505.1 of Unio delphinus. NCBI lineage: Eukaryota > Metazoa > Mollusca > Bivalvia > Unionida > Unionidae > Unio > Unio delphinus. The sequence continues at coordinate 7,227,119 of JAQISU010000057.1, read as the reverse complement.
GAGCATCCACCCTGGAAACGAGAGGTCGTGGGTTCGATCCCTAGCCAAGCCATACCAAAGGCTTACAAAAACTGGTACTAACAGCTGCCTCACTTGGCGCTCAGCATTAAGAGGTTAGTGTTGGGACTGGTTGGCCTGGTGTCAGAATAATGTGACTGGGTGGGACATTATGCTACATGTCTGCGGCTTGATGCCCCAGTGCTAGACATCACTATAAACTGCCTCACTACAGACATCATAGTGATATGACTGGAATGTTTTAAAGCTACATTAAAAATTCCAATTAAACATACATACACAAACCCTATACATAACCAATTTGTTTTACTCTGACTTGTATATAAAGACCTCCTGTCTATAAAAACAACTTTTGTGCAATCAGTTAAAATTAATTTGAGAATGATTATTAGCTAATTCTTTCTTCATCAACATATATGTAACCTACTAATGGTTTAAGCTTGTGTAAATTATTTTGATTTCTTTCTTTGAGGTTGAATTAATTTTGCTTTCTTTAATTTCAGCCTTGAAAAACTTGAGGAAGTTGAATCTAAATAGTACCAGTTTATCAGCTCTTACATTTGAAGCCCTGAAGGTAAGTGGTACCAATATTGTTGTGTTTAGGCTCTAACACAGAAAGTCAAAACAACAAGCTCTGTAAAATTTTACAATTTCCTTGGGGGAAAAGATTGTAAAAAGGAGAAAAAAAACCATTTTAAAATCCACAAATTAGATTACAAAAGTCCTAGTAATGAAATATTTGAATAGATTCAAGTCTTGTTGGAAAATCCAAGATGGATGATGATAATGCATGCTGAAGTCTGTTTTGTGCCTATCTACAGTTACTTGTAGAAACAATATTTAACACTCGGGGTGTTGGAAATCAGAATTTTTTTGGATAAATTGTCTTTTGTCCAAGAATTCTGTATGACCACATTCAATCTTTCCAGAGATACTCTTGTATGGCTATCCTTTCTGTATCAGTAGAATGGTCTTATAAGAAGGTTGGTTTTTCAGGAGGCAAATCTTGTATGCGAGTAGTAATTTACATATGAAATTAGAAAGTTACAACTATCCAAAAACATTTAGTACATGCCTTATTCATTTATAGCATTGCATGGCTATAAATTGAGGATTCCCCCGAAAGGGCACACAAGGGCAAACATGTGATTATACTTGCTCACAAATATATTTTGAAAAACGACTTGAAAGAAGAAAAGAAACAAAATAAAAATCTTATGATGTTCTGTGAATCTCTAGTTCATGAAGGTGAATGAAATGCTTCTAATAGTAGGACTAAAATAAAGAATTCTATTTCTAGAATTTTGGTCCAAATTTGGAGTTGCTAGCACTGTTAGTTCAGAAGTTATTACATGTATTATAAAATTGAACAAAACATCTGGAAAAATTTATTTATGTTACACTCTAGAACATGTTCTTTGGCATACAGTTTTGTCACAAAACTTGTGACAAATTATAGAAATCTTTTAGTAAGGTAATTAATCTGAACAAATTTTGAAGTCGACATCATTGCTGTCAGTAATAACTATATTCTATCAATTTAAAATGAAAAGTGCCTGAAAAGAGCAAGTTGTACCTTACTGAAGGTCCCAGGTTCTTCCTCCATTAGTAATACTGGCTGGCATGTATAGTATCTTGTGTTGAAAAAAGGCATTAAAGCCCAAACAATGACTTGCCAAAAATTAGCGAAGAGAGCAGCACTCTCACTGTAACAGATTTGATGCAGACTGTTTCTCTAAACAGATTCCTTCATATTATCCTGGCTGGTATCTGGTATCCTTGGCAACAAAACCATTCCGAACTGCTTTGCTCATTGTGGTTTTAAGCATTCAGGCTTGAATATGCCAGATAGTGAAAATGATGCAATTTCAGAAGTGCAACACTTTAGAAACTATTTAGAGTTTGCATAAATAGAAGTGTGATTCATTGCTTAAGGCAAAATTTAGAAATGCAATTGTGGTTTAGAAAACTATGAACCATCTGCAAAATGAGTAAAGCTAAACTTGGATGGAGTTTGACATTGTAAAGTGCATCAGCAAGGGGGAGCATTTCTTATTTCGCACTCTGAAAACATTAGTGTTACAACTCTAGTGTCTTAAAGTAACAGAAAAGAGCGCAAGCAAACAAGTTTTGTAAAATTCAACAAATGATTTGTTTCACAAGAATATAAAGTGAAAACTTTAAAAGAATTTATTGTATTGTGAATTATATCCAAAAAAGGTCCATCATAAGTCCAAATGTATAAAGTTCTAATTTAAATTTCATTGATATTCCAAATAAGTTAATATATTGAATGTATTTCTGTGATTGTAGTCTTGAATGTGGTAATGTGCTAATTATCCAAAAATGCTCTTGTATAAATTATTTAAATGTACCAACTATAAATTAATGTTCCAGTTGCAGAGTATTATTGAGCACTCTATAATTTCAGTCAATAATAATTTGAGTAAATAATTCCATTCAAATGAAAACCCGAATAGAGCAATATGACTGAGTATGCATCATGTTAACCCAAGAATGAGTAATTTTTCAAGCAAACAGTATTATATAAAAAGGTAAGACAATAGCAGAACCAAGATGAAGGTCAAAAGTTTATTTGTAGAACATTCTAATTTGTCAGCATGATAAGGATATCACTAAAATTATAATAAAGAACCTGGTCAACATCAGGTACACCAGGTTTTTGCATGGGAGAATTCCAATGCCCTAGACTGATTAAGATAAACATGCTTTACTTCCATTGATAATAATGATAATATTTAATATATTAGCTATGTATTATGTTCTTACAAAATCAAGGTCCCTAGTCAGGTACACAGTGATCATGATTTTGAACTAAGGTCAGTTACAAATTACACCTGCACCTCCACACATATACACACAGCCAAGACTTATTGAGAAAATAAACCAATGCACAATGGATTGTGTGGTTAAGGCCCCATCTAAAAATATTGAAGGTATGAAATAATTATCCTTTTCCTTTCATCAACTTTTTTATGAAACTGTTTATAAAAAATTTTAAACTTTAGTTTAAAATCATCCAACAATATTATACTTCTTTAACAAGATGATGAATGTTCAAAGACAACAGACTTTTTGTCTTGAAAATACATCAACCTTAAATGATGGGCATTTCTAGCCATGTCTGACTTTAAACTGTTATAAGAGTCAGTCCTGTAACAAATCTTAGGTGATACTGTGAATGTTCATTTTAATTGCTAGTGTATGTTCTTTTATGATCAGTTCCTAGTTTCACAAATTTTGCTCTAAAGATTTGATATTGTGGTAATGCACTGCCTCGGAATACACAAAGCACATGGTGTAAGGGACAGATGTGAGGTAAAAAAAAAATATAGCTCCAGAGGGCAGAGGCAGCCATTCTGTAATTTTCACAACTTTGTTGTCATTACTTTGTAGCAATAGAGTTTCAACAAATGTGAAAATTGGATTCCAAAATTGCATAGGATGATTATAGGTACCTTGTATCCAGTTTCGGTTATGTTCAGGTTAGCAAATGGTCATTTGAGCATATTTATTGATAATGTGCAGCAGTTGTAGACACTTTCTGGTATAAGGGCATAGGAAGATGCATCACAGTTGTTTTAAGGTTTATATTTTGTTTTTGTTTTTAGGGTTTAACGCCATTTTTCAGCACACGATAGACTATACATGGTGGCCAATATTATTGGTGGAGGAAGAACCAGGGAAAACCCCCACCGAACCACGAGAAGCTACTGGCAAGCTTTCTCACATAACTACATTAGCCAAATCTTAGACTCGAACCCACACAGACAGGGGTGAGACGGCAGTGATCCATAACGTTAAGCGCTTTAGACCACTCCGCTACTCTGGGCCCCTTTAAGGTTTATATTTTTAATGAACATGTTATCCAAATGAAATGGGCTATCTAGATTCTGATAAAAGTATCGCTAGGATATTTTATAAGCATTTGTGTTAGATTATGTGTGAAATAAACATTAACTAATAATGTGGAATTGATTATTTTTTCTCCCGTGTCTTTTCAGACCAAGCTGCCTGCATTGCAAGAATGTGATGTCCGTTATACAGATGCCTGGTGACTAGATCAAGAACAGTTGAACTGTTTGACTTAGACCTTTGTGTATGCAGTTTAATAGTTACCTTCATCAGAAACATTGTGCCATTGAACTGGTGTACTGGTCATTTTACATCTTACTTCTGCACTTTGGAATGGACCCAATCCATTTTTGGATTTTAGTCATCAAAGCAGGTCTTTGGATTTTCAAAGTTGATCAAGATTTGAGTATTTACCAATTTTAGCACACTACCTTTTTGTTTCTAAACCCAAGACTTCCTTTAACATACTTATTGGGCTCCAGAAGCCTGGTGTTAACAGAGCGATTGTGTACAGTCAATTATAATATGCCAATAGATGTACAGTTCTCATGGAATCGCTGTATTTCAACCATAATTAACAATCTGACTTCAGAATTCCGGTTCATTTCATGGCCAAATTAAGCATGAGAACTAATGGCTTTATAAAATCAAAGAAGGAATGTGCTAGTGTTGATTTACGACAAATCACATGTAAGGATACAAGTTTTGCATCACAGAGGTGCCATTATGGAAGACTTCAACACATGTACTATGTTAGTTTTGAGACATGTAAAATATTGTGTCACATTGGCTCACACTAAGACATGCTTATTACTTGTTTAATCCAGTGTGCACTTTTACAGAAATGTAGAAATTTACAGCGCCAAGGGTGATGCACAGCAGACTGGCTTATAGTTTTAACAAACTAGCCCAATGCTACATGTTAAGAGACTGAATACAAATGGTCATTTCATATATGTTTAAGTTAAATCCAACTGCACACTGCGCAGACCCAGATCTGGGTCTCAGCAGTTTCTTATGAGTAATTGATTGAGAACACACATTATAGACCCTGATCTGCCAATTCATTGTGGTCTTGACATATACATACAGTATTTCAATTTTGTTGAACCTTTTGACAAAACATTTGTCATAGTAATAAAAGAGGTTGCTACTGGATACATTTTTTTTTCTGCTGGTTATCATATATGACAGTGAATTTTTTAATATGTATTTGAGACCATATACATTTCGAAATACATGTAATGAGAAATTAATTAAGAGAATAAATGCAGTTTATGATTGCATAGTAATTAAAAAGTTTCATTGTAATCTATCTTTCATTGCATGCAACTTCTGTAGTGTCAACTAGTTTGACATTACTGTAGTAAATCAGGTTCTTACATATGATGCCTTAGACCAAGTACATGTATATGGTGATTGTTGCACATGTAGTTTATGAGTAACCACAGGTTGATTTATTTTCATCCTAGTTGTGGATAAATCGATGGATAACTCAGAAGTGCAGATTGAAGATTTCTTAAATAAAAGTTGGGCTCAACAAAAAGGGAATAATTTGTTAATATTGTAGAAAACCTGATTTAGTATGTATAACTTTTGTTCCCAAATCAAGATTTTTCTTTCATCAAGTTTCTGCAAACTTTTTCAAAATGCTACGCCTTGTTAGGTTACTGGATATATTTATTAAACTTGTTTGTTATGAGATTAATTACATTCTGTACTTTTGACATTGCCAAGTTTCCCAATACAGGAACTTTCCATTAATGTTTCCTCACATTAGTTAATGATACAAATCCTTTTTGTTGGAGGGGGATGAATTGGAAGAGTTCAGTCCCATAATGTACAATACCCATTACTGTTACTAATAATAGCAACAGTCTTCATGGTTTTACTACGGTAAATAGCATTTGTTTGGCTTTCAGGCATTTTATTTCAAGGGAGGCAACTCAAATTTAGGTAGATTATTGGACAGGAAATATTGTATTAGATGCTTTTGAAACAAAACCACTCCTCAGATAATGTTTCAGATGCTAATGTAAATTCTCTAGTTACGTATAGAGAAAACATTTTAGAAAATTTTATCAGGATATTTAGTGCAGGCTGTTGTCAAAAAGGACCATGAAGGGCAATAAATTGAGTTGTGTTCTTCCAACTGAGTTCATGTAAAATAGAATCACTGCAATCTTCCAAACCATCAGCGTTGTCAGTACCTTATGTATTATATATCTTGGCCAGATTCATTCTCAGAGAATTATTTGTATCAGCTTGTTAAAATGAGTAACAATGTATAGATTCACAGGCCTTTTAGTCACTTTTTTTTTAGGTCATAGGGAGGGAGGTGGCTCAGATGTAGGTTAATGATTAAAAATTTTGAGTAGTTATCTCTCATTGCTATTTGGTTGACTGAATGTAATGCATCCAACAATAACAAAATGCTTTTTAAAGGAAATCAGCACCAATGTTCCACCAATGTACAAGTAATGTTTGTAATGATTATTAGCATGTTTACAGTAGTACAATGGACAATGAATAATGGCTGTATTTCATTACGAGTTTTTGTGTAATTCAATTCTTGAAATTGCTCTTGTCAACCTTTACAATCAAAGTGACACTAATATGCCTCAAAAGTTTTGAATCTAGCATAGATTAGACCAGAAGACAAATCATAATTGAGTAAAAGATTATTAGAGTATTAAAGTCATGACTAGGTGGAATCTGCTCAGCTTTTTTATTCTAGAATGTGAGATTGCCAATTAAAAATTAGTTTTAGAACCAAAGAAGCATTTCAGATAAACGTGATAATTGGTTATATTTAGGTTTGAGTTTGGAATTCATTAGAGACTTTACAGTCGTAAACTTCATGACATAATTTGTCTCTAGTCAACTTTAAAGTGATATTTTAGATGGACCCAGATGTTATTGATTCTTTTTATGTCCTGCCAGAAAGGTAGAAGGGTCTTGTAGTGTTACCCATAATGCATTGCAAGTCATAGAGAGAATTGTATGTAGATGTGGTTTGGTGAGTACCACAAGTATCAACTAAAGTAGATCAAGGTGACAATTTTTTATACCTCTGACTTCAGTCGTGTTTTTGTCAGGCATTGTCTGTCCCAGAATCATGCTGCTTTATATTTTGATGCATATTGATCAGTGCAATATCATTGTACACAAAATAGGTTACTGCAATTTTTATGCTGCTGTGGCATCATTAAGTTTTGTGTTTGGAAGAGTTTCCTGGTCTTTATGAGCTGAACACCATTTAGCCAAAAGTTGGTCACAGTGAACTGGATCTTTTTTTTTTAATGTTAAATTCTGTCATTGTTGGCCACCCAAACCTGCAGTTTTGGTATGTAGATATATCCTGGGTTCTACATTATTTTACCAAAAGTAGGTCATTGTCATGTAAATTCATCATTCAATGGCCTTGATTAAGTTTTATGTAAGGGTCTGTTTTGCATATTTGATTTACGGTTCATATAATAAAGTTGGGTGGCAGGGCATTCATGCTGTATTGGTGTTGTCAAATCAGAATCATTTGACCAATCCAAGATCATTATGCACGGCTCTAGTGCTCAATTTAAATATAGCAAGCATTTTTCTGATAATATCAAATCCATGACAATATTCTGATGTGTTCACATAATTAGTGTGTTTCACTTACTTTGGAAATGCTGGTGACAGACATAAACCAGGAAACAGCTTGGGCAGTATCTTATTTGTTTAAAAGTTAATTGAACCTGCCTTTAAAGTAACCTGTATTAAATGGTCACCTCTCTTCAACACTGCTTCAGAGACCCTAAAACCAGAACAATTATTTATAAGCCTATATTAAACAAGTGTTTGTCAGCAGAGGGCCAGTTTTCTCACTTATAAGGATGGTTAGTTAGCAGTGGTTTTATTGGAATTAAATTTTCATACTGAACAAGAATAAAAGCATTTTTCTGTCATCTTCATATAGCTGATGATTAACATTTGAAAAAGTTGTATGAAATTTATGGATGTGAACTAATTTATGTCAACATATTGTAGACATTTTGAATTATTAATTGTATATAGTTTTAAAATATATTATAAAATGTATTAGAATATATCAAATATAAATGTATAATATACTCCATTGGCCTTTCGTGTCAAGTTTATGTCATGTCGGTGGAGGCAACATAAAATTAAGTAAATGCCATCAGTGTTTGATTTTTACCACCAGCATTATTGTGCTAGTGCTACAATTTTCCATTTTACTAAAATCATATTTAACTAGGACATTAATCACTCGCTTGCACAACAACATGACTTGCTTTGATGTCAGGTTTTCTCGTGGCCATGATGTCCAAACATCAATTACAAGGATAGGCATATTAACCTTTAAACACTACCGGTAAACTTTTGGAGTTGTACTGTAACACCCTGCAGTGCCAAAAAAAATTCATTTATTAGGTTGATGGAACCCTACTGTTCAGATATGCTTTTGCAGTTTTTTGGTGACAACTTAATTTATGAATAAAATACACAAGTACCATTCAACAAGGATAGCCTCCTTGGTCTTCCAGAAAAAGGTTCCTTTTTAATACTACACCAAGGTTTTACGTAACTTGCCAGATTAGAAATAGGCACATTTTGACATTTTAAAAAGAAAAGAGTATACAAGTTTATAAAACCCATTTTGAATAATTTGATACAAACTGTCAATTTATCCTTTTGCATGTCTTGATTCTAGTTTTGGATACTATTAACACATTTTATTCATCTTATGCTAATGTTGTTTGCAATCTAATTTGTTTAACTATAACGTGCCATAGCATTCTTTATAATGTTAAATATGTTACAGCTTGTATAGTTTTTTTTTTCTTAGTTAAAAAGCTGATTGTTCTTTGCATGATTTCTCAATTAAATGTTCATTCTCAGTTAAATCTTCATTCCTTGAAGAAGAGCCTATTCAAGTAGTAATGTCCAGTAAATTCCAAAAGACTGGCATTATTCAGTGTTTAAGCCATCATGCTTTTTTGTCTTAGTAATGTCCTTGAGGACAATCTTATATTGAATAACATTTCTAAAGAAAAGGACACTTTATAGTTTTTCCACCCAACGCTGATGCTTTACTGATTTTTGCAAATAATACAAATGTCAAAATGTGCTAATGATATTACAGTAATACCTTAAACATTAACGTTTCTGGATTCACGGATTTGCGAAATTTTCATTGGAACCCAACTAATTTGCATCTGCGATTTTTTTTTCACAGATCTGAGATATCATTCGTTACATGGTTTTACCTTACTGTGAGTGCAAATGAAAATGATAGCCAATGAATTAGTATAGGGATAATATTAGTATACTGTACTGTTAATGCACTAGTGTGGTAAATACCCATTGAGCGATACTGTTCTCTATTTTTATGCCAACCATTTATTTCTTTTTTTTTTTTAAGGATAATGTATTAAGCTAAGTTTTAAATGAAATTAAAGTGCTTTGGGGGCATGATTTGGGCCATATTTAGGGTTTAAACTCTAGAAATAAGCATTTATTAGCATTTTTAGTGACTCGTACCAAACATTTGCAATTCCTTCTGATCCGCTATGGGTTCTGGAACCTAACATCGTGAATACTGTACATTAGGTTCAATAAAGGATGGATCTATCTGAGAAATTGGTAGTAGTACTGAGAGAAAAAAAACTATGACACTGATGCCTTTATATCAGATTAAAACTAAAAAATGTTTTCACTAAAATTATATTTAGAGAGTTTTGAAAGCCCAGAAAAAAAACTGACTGGATTCAGGAACCATCAGGGACTCACAAATCCTGTTTGTGAAGCCCAGGAGCTACCAGAATGAAAGGACTCCACTACTACTATTTATACTGTTAGTCAGATCTGACAACATGCCCATAATGTACTACCAGTTCATGGTGTGTGATCCAGATTTGCTAGTTTGTTTTGTTTGATTAGGATTTTTAACGTAGCTTTAATAATTTTTCAGTCATATCACTACGATGTCTGCAGTAAGGCAGTTTATAGCGATGTCTAGCACTGGGGCATCAAGTTGCAGACATGTAGCATGATGTCCCAGCCAGTCACATTATTCTGACACCAGGCCAACCAGTCAACACTAACCTCTTAATGCTGAGCACTAAGCGAGGCAGCTGTTAGTACCATTTTTTTTTAGTTTTTATTATGACTTGGCCGGGGATCGAATCCACAACCTCCCACTTCTAACTACTATGCCACCGGAGTGGTGCCCAGATTTGCCAGAGCATTAAGCAATGACAGATCTGGGTCTATACAGTTTGACCTGACATACAAGTATATAGGTAATTTTTTATTCAGGTAGTCCCAACCTACATTTTACATTTTTTTGCCATTTTGCCCTCTCATCTAAATTATGATTTAGAAGGAAAAAAATTATGTTCATGTGATGAAATCAGGAGAATACAGTATTAAGTATTTGTTCCTGAATTTCTTAATCAAGCCATATAGTTCTACATTTTTCAGACATCCCTGTAACTATATAAAAAATATTTCACAAAAAGGAATAATTTGGAAATGCTTATAAAAATGAAGCAAAATTATTTTTTATTTGTGTACCATCTTGTGGCTACTTGGCTCCCAATTCTATAGAATCAAGTCAATAATTTAGAAAAATGCTGTATAAACTAACAAAACATTCATCAACTCTACTGAGTCAGTTTATTGGGCATGACAATGCCTGACAGTCTGTTGGGCTATCATTTCATTTTGCTATTTGACCCAGGACTAAGGAGTCAAGTTTAGTTGCTGAGGTACACGAGTGAAAATTCCCTATGAAGTTGGATTCTCATGTTTTTTTTTTTTTTTTTTTGCATATTAAAGAATACTGTACTGATTAATCCAAACTACCGGGTACTAGACTAACATTTGTCTTCATTTTAAAGTCATACTGTCATCATATATAAAATAGATTATTTCTGCTTTGACTAATCCTAATGGTTATGAATTAAATGATTCATTATCCAAGAAAGAAAGAAAAGCTGTTCTTTACATGTCAGTTAATAAACAAGATTTTTTTTTTCTCAATGAGACCAATTAATGAAGGTCTTCACTTTTTCTTAAGTATGAAATACACAATTTTATTTTGCTCTAGATATTTTGTGTAATGCAATTTATATACTGTAACCTTGAATATTCATATGGCCTCATTTAATGTGGTCTGTTGTGTAAAACTGTCGCTTTCTTTGTTGATAGACATTGTGTAGTATTTTTTATTTTTTATTTTTCTTCATTCAGTTAGTTTTTACATTAGCTAGATAATGAAATATTGGCTGAATTGTTGTATGTGGGCATGTCCCATTAAACATATAACAATTGAGTGTGATAGGATTATAGTAAAGGTCATTCAGCTCATGTGGGGCATTCAGCAGATTATTTCAGTAATGGGTGTACATCTTTAGAATTTGATACTACATACCTTTATATGTCAATTATTCACTTTTCTGGATCTTCATAAATCCGTATTCCATATGAAGATAATTATTTGCATACCACATTAAGTACATGTAGCAAAGTCACTGTTAAAGATGGACATTTGTGGGGAGATTAACCTAAATGTGTGATCCAGTACAACCCAGATTGAATATCATGTGCTTCTGATGTCACAATGAAAGCTACGCATGTTAATTTTTAAAAAAAACTACTACTCGATATTGTCACAAATAGACTTTACTCACTTTTATTGAACCAATTTTGTACCAGGCTGCCATTGTAAAACTCCATAGTGATCCATAATTTTCATCTGGGAGCCCCTTGATGATAGGGTGCAGAGCATTACAAATGCAAGATAAAATATATTTTGGTTGAACAAAACTAGTATCAAATTTTAAAACACTATTTTATTTAAAATGTGATAATGTCCATACATGACCTGTATGACTGGTACTATTATCATTTTGGGAGTGATGTAAACTGAGGATGAAGTTTATTACATTTTAATTTTAATATCAAATAACTATATGTATTAATCTAAGTCTTTAGTTTTGTTTGTTAATGAATTACTCGTGTACATTCATAGGAATGCCCTTCATGGGCAAAAGCAAAGAAGAATAAGAGTTTATTTCGAACTTAGCGTTAAGTCATTGTACAGAGTACTACGGTAGATTGCATGTACATAGCTTTGCAAGTACAGGATTGTACATATAGAGCATGAAAGTACTGCACAGAGCTTGAAACTAGGGTAAATGATTCAGACCCTTTAAACAGTTAATGATGTTGACATTTGGTACAGGGGAATCCCCTTTACGAGCACTTTGTTATAAAACAAAGTTTAAATAGTTTATGATGCACTTTGGTTAGGTGCATAGTGCAGTCATAATTAAGGACCTCTACTACTGCAGCAAGTTTTATATGTGAACTGGTTCCATTGTTTTTCTTGAAGTATGTTTATCATATTGTTGCTTTCCCAACAGTTTACATTGAAAAGAGTTCACAGGGACTGAATCAAGTAATACATTGACAGGAACAAGACTCCTATACTATACTACTCCCACCTTCTGTTCTGATTTTAAAAACAAAAAGTGTCAAGGGTATAGAAAATTGTAGAAAACTTAAAAGAAATGACTTATTTCTTACCAGATTCTCACCAGGAGGAGCCAAACAGTCACCTTGATGTTTCGAATCAAACAATAGTTTCTTAATTTCATAGTCACCATATTTTCATGTGCAGGTTATTGTTTTCAAGCAACAGATGTGCTATATGTATGTAGTTCACAATCTTTCTAAACAGTTTTTAAATTTTGGTGTTCTATCTCTTTGGACACGCACATCTTTTAACCCTTTCATCATTATCAGATTAGATATTATATATTGATAATGATATGACTGTTTTGTACACTTTTTATATCCATGGTACGTTTTTTTTTTTTAAAGAGGGTTCAGACAGGAGGGTGTTCAAATACTTGATTAAAATGTATGTGCAAGCAGTAGGCTGTTTTCCTCATACTCTGATGTTCTTTTCTCTGGAGTATTTAGAATCTTTTCAGTATGCCAATCAAGATATGCCTTTTAGAAAGCCAAAGATCTGAAAGAAGTTCTATTTCAAAGGTAAATCATGTGTAAATATCTACACCATTCTTCTTTGATAAACTTGTAATGGTTGGTTGTTACTTCAAGTGTTATTCCATCAAAGAAAATTATGTATTCCTTGCTGATCACATAAACAGTAACAAAACTCTTGTCAAGGAGTTACATCTTGAGATTTTGACTTGACTAATTTTTGCAGCAGGGGATTGAAATTTTATTTCAGACATTGGTGTTTTTTTTATGGCCGACCAGTCTTGCATGATTGGGCTACCTAAATAGTCTTAAGTGAATTGGGCAACCTAAATAGTCTTAAGTGATTGGTTGATACAAGTTAAAATGGCAAGGGTAATAGTGATGAGATGTTCTTACTGAAGCAATCAAATTTTTTTTTTCTAATTAAAAATATGGCTGCTGGCAGTCATTTGCTATAATTTTCATATGTATCTTTTTTATGATCTGAAAATAATGTAAATTGTTGACCTCAAACACTGATCATGCAACACTTTAATGTCTTATTCTTGCTTTGGCAGATTAAAGACAAAAATATGCATCACATTTTCATGAAGTAGACTATAATGAAATTGGTAAAAGAATAGACAGTAGTAACTGTTCAATCACATAAGCTGAAGCACATTTTTTTGGTCTCAAAGATACTTCATAAATATTTATTGCATGCAATAGATAACGATAGGTTAAGGATGAGGTGGCTTACATACATTTTGAGAGATCACTTTCAGCACATCAGAATTCACAATTGCTTGAGATTTTATACAAAATGGATTATGCCATCAGGAATATTTAAATGATTTTAATGGATTGGAGTCCTTTTGAAAGGCTGTCCTATCTATAACATTTGGGTAATGGATTAAATCCCAATTTTTCTTGTAGGTAAAGGACATTTTGGTTTACTCGTCTTCATGCATAGTCATGCTTTAAAATTCTGGCAATACAGAAAAATAGTGTTGGTGAAAATGCTGTCATTCTTTTTCAGATATGACAGTTGTTGTAGTTGCAGGGTTTAACACCATTTTTAAGCATACTATATGCTATACATGGCAGCCAGTATTAATGCTGGAGGAAGAACCCGGGAAAACCCCTAACCACCAACCAACGAGAAGCTACTGACAAGCTTTCCCACATACCCACATTGGCTGAATCGGAGACTGGAACTCGCACAGATAGAGGTGAGATGGCAGTGATCCGTGATGGAGAGCACTTAGACCACTCTGCCACTTGGAGACCCCGGACAGTTCCTGTGTGAAAACCATCCTGCAAAAACAAATGAACAAGGATTGAATACAGCCATGCTTACAGACCCAGACCAATTTAGATGCATCAATACACAATCCTGATTACATAGTTATTACATTTTTTGACAAAATATTCAGAAACATTTATCATTTTCATTAGTACACTATTATAGTTTAAGGGCTGGATTTTGAAGTTAGTGACAGTATTTCAGTTTTCATATATTTAGAAATATATTGATGTAGAGGTTTCCCTTTATTTAGCTTGGGGTGGGGTGCTCCCAATATTTAAATTACAGAAAACCCACCCTGGCTCGTTTTTGTCAGAAATTGAAGTGATAGAGAGATGCAAATGTGAAATTCAAATAAACAATTGAATATTCATCTCAAATAAAATTCAAATTAAAACCCTATCACTTGTCTTTCACTCTACCAAGATGGCCTATTTCATCGTCTGACTTAGTGTGATAGATTTTGGAAATGGATGTTTTATTATATAAAATGTTCTTTAATTCCATGTAGTAATGGTCATATATGAACCTTGAAAATATTAATTTCATCCTGGAAATTTATCTTTTGAAAAGCATGGGAACAATGTAATAAAATGTCATGGTTTGCTGCTGGTTATGGCAAATCTGACAATTGTCTGAAACAATTATTAAAATATGATGAACTTTGCAAAGACTAGAATTTTTCCAGTTTTGATCATATTCCATTTATGCTCTCTCAGACCTTGAAGTGTTTAGACAGGTTTTTGTGGATTGTCTCTACACATGATTCACATTTTGACTTTAAATGCTTTGGTTTTGTTAACAAAATATAAAATGGAACATAAACAGAATTTTGATCAAAGAAATGTTGACTTCATGTATCTAGTATTTGATGAAAGGAAAGTAAAACATTTTTAAGCACAAATTTTCCTCCACCACTCCTGATAATATTTTCAAAGATTAATGAATTTTGTAAACCTTTCAGCTTCATTTGGACTTATTTAATGAAGGGAACTCTGAAGGTAATTTTCTTCTTAATATTTGTATCAAATAGTTTTCAGAAAAGTGTATCAGATCAGTGATAACAGTAATTTCCAATATAAGCACACTCAAGTGCAATTCATTACATAAAACATTGGGTTATAACAGGGTCACTTGAGGGCTGAGATTTTTTTGACTGAGTAAAAGTAGTCAACTCATATGAAACTACTTGAAAGATTACCATGAGATTTGACATTTATTCATTCCATGGTCTAATTGGTTCTAACAGAAAATGGTGTTACTTGGACATCTGGTATGGTCATCTTGAAAATCTTGTTTTTGCGCTGGAATGGATGGTCATATCACGACTTCTTATGTTTGGTTGGCAACCAAAAAAATATGGTTCAGAACTGACCAACAATATGGTGGCCACATTGACCAGCTTGAAATCTTTTTATGGGTATTTCACCAAGAAGTCTTGTCCTATTGATAAAATGCTTTCATCAAAAGACTTATTATGTCTAATTGGTTCTGAATAAAAATGGTGCAATCCTGTATTCAATATGGCCACCATGGTAGCCATCTTGAAAATCTTAACTCTTAGGTTAGAAGGAAATAAAATTCTGGAGTGACAGTCCCTTTAAGTAACTCTTGTTGTTTTAGATGTCTCGTATTCCCAGACGCTAATCAGACATAATGCAAACTAAATACAAATAATTCAGTTTCAGAAACCTGTTGTTGACTTGTCATGATCAATGTTTTTACAGAAATAAATAAGTTTGATCAAAGCATTGGGCTGTCATAATCATGTTATATAAATTGACAGTAAAATTATTATGATACAATTTACACTAGTTTTTTTCTTCTTCCCCATTCATCAAATTTATAACCATTCTCACTGTTCTGATGTACTGTATAATGACGGAAAAGCATTACATTTACCTTTCCACTACTGATCTGATTTTGTAAGTAATGAATTTACTCCTGTATAACATGAACAATGTAGACCTTTAGTGTTTCTTCATGTTTGAAAATAGTTGTACATTATAGTTTAGACTGGTAAAATACAGAAGACATTTTCCACATTTTTGTAGAAAATTAAAATTCATGATGCAGTATCTTACATCATCAAGGTAGTTTTTCACACATCTGAATCAAATGTGAAAAAAATTTTAAGTGTGAAAGTTATTAATGTGTGCACATTTATGCATGATTATTACTAATGGTTGGTTCTTTTGCATATCGGGGAAATTGCAGTTTCTTAGTGGTCAAGTTGTTGTAATCAGAAGGGTGCTAGTTAGATTTATATCAGATCATTGGTACCATGTTATTGATACGAGCAAGGCAGTTTACTTGCTTCAGTGCATTGTAACTTTCAGAGTGTCGATCTACTATAAAATTAGTTATAAAAGCACTAATTTCTGAGGAAATTTCATTCATAAAACAATGTATACTTCAACAGTATAAATAATAATAATTGTAAATTTTCAACTTTTTTTTTATTGGATGTTTATGCCACATGTTTTTGAGACCGAAGAAACCTTTTGTTGCGACTTTGACAGCTTGTATTTTAAGGCAAAACCATTTGTCAGATCTATAAGAATTTATTAGTAGGTCATAACAACTGATTACTTTGGTCTCTTTCTATTAAGATGTTTTTATATGGATCATGTATTTTATCTTGTATACTTCATTCCGTATGTGGAATCAAGTGATGTATGACAGTAATATGTACAAGTGTGGATAAAAATCAGTGGTTCACGGGAGTCTGAAGAGAAGCTTCTTGATTTTTACTTCAGGGTAATTATGAAAGAGCTATAATATATTATTTCAATTCGAAAGAATCAGGAGATGCATTCTGTGAACAAAATTGTCCAGGCTGCATCAATTCTAGTGCAATTACACATCTGAACAAGAATTGTTTGATGGAGTCTTTCCTTTTTGTTTTCGTGTTATTTATTTGTTTATAACTTGGATGTGGTCCAAGTTTTTCTTCATTTTGTGAATACAAACGTGTACTACTTACTGCATTTGTGCTAATAAAACTTCTAATTAAAAGGTGCTGATTGTTTTGTTTTCCATCCTATCCAAATTGTTGAAGATTTGGGCAAGTACTGTAATGTGTCAAGGCTATGGATCTTGTATATCAGTCAGAGATGACACTAGTAAAACTCGAGTCCATGCTACCTAATTGACTACATTGTCATAAACTAACAGAAAGAAACAAAACCAACAACCTTGGAAAATGTAACAGATGATATAATCAAAGTCATGAAATGGCAATCTAAAAGTACCTTGTAGTATTTTGAATTGAATACAAAACTATTCTAAAACATTATAGTCAAGTCCCATAGAATAAAATGTTCCCAGTTCAAAATAAAATAGAATTTTGTTTTGCATTTTGTTGGATTTGACCCCTCAAGTCGTCTTTAAAGGGAAGTGACCCTAATTAACTGCTCTTCAAGTGTCCTAGCATAACTTAAAAATATCTTGTTTAAAATTGTATCCATGTCAGTGAATAAAAAAGTATATTTTCACTTCAGTGAAATATCAATATTATTTCTCTCCAAAATCCAGTAATTCTCAGCCTAGCTTAAAATAGAGGATTGAATATGTTTCATCTCATGGGTGAAAATATTTGTATATTATCAGTGTTATTGATGGCCAGTGAAATAATGTAGGTGATGTTGCACAATCATCTACCAGTTAAATATAAAAATTATTTCTCGCAGCCTACTATAAAATAATATTGCTCACCTTCATATTATACAAGGAAATTTGAAAAATAAATCTGAGGTTAATTACAATGTGCGTACAAATAGTTAAAATAATTTAAATGGTAAATAAAGGGATGAATTTAAAAGTATATTAAATGTAAAATCAGTACTAGGTCAGCATTAGATACAAAGTTTATATTATTAGTTGTCTACGAAAATGGGGCAAACAGAACTGAACTAAATTTCTGGACAATGTCAAATCCAGTAAATAAAGTTATATTATAACAGCATGTAATGAAATTTTTAAAAATAAAATAAAACTAACAATCAAACAATTAAATTAAATATAAATTAAATCAAGTATACATAATAGCTCTCTTCAATTCCTGTTTGAACTCTAGTAATGTAATTATTCACCTTGGGTGATTCCATGTAAATTGTTTTATATATCGATCCCTTTCCGGCCATTAGGTGTTATTTTTTTATGTATCCCTTGTTTATTTTGTGGTCAGGTTGTTAACAGTCAGTATTGTCTTTTGGGGACATTTTTAAATTGTCACGTGTCATCGTGTCAGAGTCACTAAACAAATTTGCTGATTTATTTTTAAGAAAACTTTGTTGTTAAGCCCAACCCCCAAAATTGCTACATTCATTTACAAAAAATATAGATATTATACAATCACACTAGATAATGTCAGTAAATTAATCTGCGGAATGGGAATAACTTATATCTGACCACTGTTACCTTTTAATCTCATGTTTTTTTTATATTTAGGGTTTTACGCCATTTTTCAGCACACGATAGGCTATATATAGCGGCCAGTATAATGGTGGAGGAAGAACCCGGGAAACACCACGGACCCATGAGAAGCTACTGGCAAGCTTTCTCACATAACTAAATAAGCCGAATCTTAGACTCGAACCCACGCAGACAGGTGAGACGGCAGTGATCCGTAACGGACAGCGCTTTAGACCACTCGGCCACTCGGGGCCCCTTATATCTCTTATGATACTTAAGCATAAACTGCCATGGAGTGATACTATTCCATAACCATATAAATTGCCCAGAGATAATAGTATTCTATAAGCATGTGAATTACCCTGGAGTGATAATATTCCATCAGCATATAAACTGCCATGGGGTTATAGTATTCTATAAAGATAAACTGCCATGCGGTGATAGTATTCTATGAAAATAAACTGCCATGAGGTGATAGTATTCTATGAAAATAAACTGCCATGCGGTGATATTACATGGGTATATAAACTGCCTGTTCAAGAGTGGCAATATTCCATAAGCATATAAACTGCCATGGCAGATACTATTTTATGAGCATATAAACTGCCATGGGGTGATAGTATTCCATAAACATAAACTGCCATCGGGTGAT
Source organism: Unio delphinus (assembly GCA_029339505.1). Taxonomy (NCBI): domain Eukaryota; kingdom Metazoa; phylum Mollusca; class Bivalvia; order Unionida; family Unionidae; genus Unio; species Unio delphinus. The sequence goes on along the minus strand of JAQISU010000057.1, from coordinate 7,207,854 downwards.
AGTATTCCATAAAGATATAAACTGCCATAGGATGATATTATTCCATAAACAAACTGCCATGCGGTGATATGACATGGGCATATAAACTGCCCTGGGGTGATAGTATTCCATGAACATATAAACTGCCATTGGGTGATAGTATTCCATGAACATATAAACTGCCATGGGGTGATAGTATTCCATGAACATATAAATGCCCTGGGGTGATAGTATTAAAAACATTTTAACTGCCCTGGGCAGCTAGTATTCTATAAGCATATAAACTGCCCTGGGATGACGGTATTCCATGAACATATAAAGTTCTCAAGGGTGAAAGTATTCCATTAGCATTAAGCGTTAAACTATTCATATTTCTTTTCTTTTCATAAAGGTAAAATGTGATCGGCATATATATCGCAGTATCAAGAAATATCCCTCTCTTTAAATAATGCAGGTAATGGACCGTAAACATTAGTTTTTTTTGTATGACGCATTTTAATGTGGTAGGTGACACCCCCAAATCTACACACACAAAAATATAAATTTTGTTCAAAGAAAGCTTTGCTTGATGGTAAGCCCTTCAACGTCCCATCTACCCCCATTACCAAAACATAATGACCTAATTTATTAGTAGGTCATAACAACAGGTCACTTCGGTGTCTCTTACTATTAAACTTTTTATATGGATCATGTATTTTATTTTGTGTACTTCATTCCGTATGTGGAATCAAGTGATGTATTACAGTAATATGTACAAATGTGGATAAAAATAAGTGGTTCACTGGAGTTTGTAAAGAGAAGCTTCTTAATTGTTTAAATGATAACACTCGCTTGTCGATTGTGGGATTTATTTGTAGATGAAATGGTACAAAATGAACCTAAAACAATACAAAGCGCATACTTAGAATAAAAGACATACAGTACAGAATTTAACCGACACAAATACAATGCACTTACACGACCCACACCGGCATTTATAATTTTATCACAGAAAAAAAAAAAACCAACATATGATACCTTACCAGACTCGAAGGGTATCTTTCCAAATTATATACAATCCCTGGTCTTTCACTTGCATGTGTCAAGAATTAGAATAGGAATGCCAGAAGCTTTTTGTTAGTATGGCGGGGAATTGATTTTTATACTCGTGAAGCACGGGAATAATGCACATCGATCGATCGCTCACTCGCTCATGACAAACACGCACGTTGGTACCAAACACGAATCCTGGGTCACATAAAATATACTACAAAGAAACTGACAAGGCCGAATGTAATAATCCAAAATATATTGATGGGATAAATAAACAACTTAACAAAATTGCAATGACAGCAACCATTCCAAACAGTGAGTGAAAAAAAAAGGAAAAGATTTGGAATTTGAAGCCGCTATCGTTTTAAACAGTCTTAAAAAAAATGGTAGATATTTACAGAAGATCTACCTCGAAACAAAAGTAAACTGACGAAATATCACACGAAATTTAAAAACAAAAATACATTAACGATGAAACATCCGAATTATTAAATCATGCAAATGTATATCCAGATTAGGTTATTGTATTTCAAGATAAGCAAGGAAAATTAAGACATTATCGTTAGAATTATTGAAGTAACTGAACACGTGATAGCTGTGTTTGATAGTAATGTAAAAATTAAATCGGGCGTTGGTATGTCAACGATATTAGATAATATTCACAATCAAGTACAAAATTCCGGCGATACAATATCCGGTATCATTAATATGACTAATAACAAAATTACTGGTCTTGGAGAAACTGAATTAAACGATGACACTGCAACGAAGAAATACGTCGACGATTAACATCTCCCAAATACAATATCAGGTATCGTTAATATGACTAATACAAAAATTACTGTCTTGGAGAACCAAAATTAAACGATGACGCTGCAAGGAAGAAATATTTCGACGATAAACATCTCCCAATGATGAACTCCTTAACAACAATCAAGAGTGAAGTAATCGATCTTATATCTCTTATATCTGATTATACTGCTCACGTAAACACGTTTTTGGGTTTCCTAAAAACATTTATTGTTATTGTAGTGTTTAACGCCATTTTTCAGCACACGATAGGCTATACATGGCGGCCAGTATTATTGGTGGAGCAAGAACCCGGGAAAACCCCCGGAAGGAACCACCGACCCACGAGAAGCCAGGTCATACACCACAATTAATTTTACTATATGTTCTCTACATATATTTCTCAGCACTGACCTTTCCACAGTGTGACAATCAATACAAATCATATGAAAATCTAAAATACCCCCAAAGATGACTTCACAGTGAAATTCTTGTCAAGGGTTGACCGGCATTTTTTTGAGCTGCTGCACTGTAAACATAACAGCATGTACACAGACCACATATTTCACTTCCGGATCATTACCAAGGCCTTATTACTCCATGTGCACTGTCGCCAAATTACACACTGACAACCACTCTCTCTGCTCATATTCTCAAGAATAAACAATTACCTTTAAATCCCTACCAAATATGCATCAATATAACTCTTATATCACCACCAAAATGAGAGAGGAAAAAATGTTCTAAAAATAGACTGGAACTACATGTGATTCCTACTGGCAAGCTTTCTCACATAACTACATTAGCCGAATCTTAGACTCGAACCCACGCAGACAGAGGCGAGATGGTAGTGATCCGTAACGGAAAGCGCTTTAGACCACTCGGCCACTCGGGGTCCCTCCTAAAAGCATAAATAGAAACATTGGTGAATATTTTGGAAGTACAGCAGTCGTTGACATTAAACTCTCTGATTTAAAAAAGATCACCGAAAACTTAGTATATACGGTAGCGTCTGGATCAGTATTATATTCACCACGCAATAAATCCATTAACATCGCCCTGAAGTTACCGGTATTACAGCTTCTCAGTAATCGGTGTCACAGTATTTACAGTATCTATGGCATTTGAACTGCGTTGTTATCTATTTAGTGGATCCTCTGCATCTGTATTAGTAGTACTGAATCAAAACAATGAGGAAACATTTGAAGTGGAACCCGAAGAAGAAAAAAATACGGCTTAATTTACCATTGTTTTGAATTAGTAGCTAAACTACCATCTGCTTAGCATAATGAACTCAACAATCAACGTGCAACGTTTTAGACACAAGTACGTGAGTGGCAAACCAAATTGAAAAATATCGTTTATGAGTTACAATAAAAGTAAAAAGAAAATCGATTACATGTAGTTGTCGTTGATATAACTGTATATTCGGCGTCCGCTGTTATTGTTGTAACCGGCGTATTGCTATCAAAACAACAATGACATCGCCAGCAGTTGTAACAATATGGGTTTCAGTTGCAACAAAAATTTGCTGCTGTTCTTAATGTAGTCGCAAAAAATATCCACGTATATAAATACAAAATTGCACGAGTATATAATAAAGTTGCATACAGCGACGCTAGAATGCTCTAAATTACCCTCATTGATATCATCAGGCGTTAGTGATGGCATACTATCAAATAGCGAGTTCATAGAAATGATAAACATTAACAAAGAGGCAATGACTATATCATAATCTACGTCTGGCTTAGAAAATCGGGATTTAGATAATAATGTTGTCATCGCAAGAACTACTGCAACATATTGTAATACAACTCCATAAAAGAAACGATATCAGAAAGCTCGACCAATCCTGAATTTAGCGTTATTTTTCCAACTGCTATTCCAGTAAAAGAAATAGCGTTTGCACAATTAAGAATACATCATAGTTGGATAATAATTATCTGGTTGGTTGCAGGCGAATAATTCAATAGTCTTTCAAAAAACAAACCAGATGGAACCCCTGATCGTATAGTTGTCAGTATTCCAACGGGTAATTATCATATCGAACAAATAAATTGTGAATTTCAGTGCTGAATTAAATCTATGACAGAAAAAGAATTTTAAAAAAGCCGGTACTGTTCATGAACCAACATTATCAGCTGCGATAGAAATAAATTCGCTAGATTATGCTGTATATATTTATCAATCATCAACCCGATCAGTGTTATGACTGCCTGAGATTCCACCAGAAGATTAAGGACCACAAGAACCAAAGTTAGATGAATTCCTCACAGATGTGAAAAAATTATAAACACACTAAAGTATCGAGAAACTGTTCCATGGCCGTATAGTCTATTTAGTGCAAATATGCTCGATTGGCAACTTTCTTTTTGATATATTGATTCCATTCATTATTGCTGGAGGTGGTAAACACCTCATTCATCGAGGAAGACAAAATTAAATAATTTTCCAAAGCAATTTCATCTGAATACATGCAATGGTTAATATATTTAACTAGAGGTATTATATAACATTACAGTATGACATAAACAACAGACCAATGAAACGAGGCAAAATCGAAACCAGATTATATCAGATCTTAAATATGTTAATAAACTAGTCATTGAAGCAACAAATGGTGATTCTTATCTCAACAACCTTTTACCTGAAGACATCCGTATAAGGATTTATTTCTCAAGCAATATAAAATACAAAAGAACAATTATCAGGATTTAAAACCGACGAACTAAAGAAAATACTCAACGACGATATTAATGTGAATTTCCTTAAAATCATTGAGTCATGGAGAAAAATAGCCACACCAGCAGGTAATCCCAGACATAATGATCTGTTCGGTGGCGGCAGGCATAATTCACCAGGAATTTAAGTATAACAACATCAACGATCGCAGTCAATCCTGTATGTGATGTAATTGATGGTAGCTATTGAAGAATCAAATCAAGCTCAGCAAGGATATATTTTATATACATTTACACCTCAAGTACCTCCTGAATATTTGATTGTACAAGAACCCATTAATTCAAATTATCTACGATTAAATAATCCGTTATTATCTAGAATACATTTCAAACTTACTGACCAGGCTGGACGCATGATTGATTTGAGAAATGGAAATTTAAATTTGAATCTCTACGTAAATTCCTAGCAACTTTTAATCATAAAGATATTTTTGTAGAGTTGAAGTTTGCTTTTTACAAATTAATTAAAGAAATATATAGTGTACCAATACGTGAGGGTTTTTATACACAACAACAAGGTACTTGAAAACGTAGTCAAACAATATTTACTATCCCCAGTCAGGGCAGAAATTTGTTATGTTGATATAATTAATGATTACTACGGCAATAAAAAAAAATGTTTTATTAACGCAGGAACAGTTAACGGAACTGCAGCAAGAACATATTTATATGATTACGTGTGATTGAAATCAGTTTCTGAAGTATGCACATTCCGGCACTGAAAGTGATCGACTTAAAAAAAATATTATCTCCAGAATAAATATTATAATCTGCATAATTTTCTTCAGATTGATGGGTATATTACCCGTCATTTTTTTAAATAAGCAAACGATTTCTTCAAATTGACGTATATATTACCTAAATTAAATCAGATTATCAAACAATTTAATCAAATTGATTGGTAAAATAGTACTAAAAAAATTAAAATCGCATCGACAATAAACTACATAATAACTGTGAAGGTTACAAATTTCTGTCTATAAAGAGCGTACTGGTTCGGGCCAGAGAAACAATTAGATTTACAATATGTGCTCATTAAATCGCTATGCTGCAATGGTTTATAAGGTCCTTGTCGAAAAAGGAAGTGAGTTAATTAAGCGATCGTTTATTTAACCGGTTCAGACAAGACGAGTAGGAAGATTAAGATCGATTTGATATCTAACATGTCGAAAATGTCAAAAATGGATGTTCTACAGAACCTGTTGTTTGTCAATAGAGTTAGGCTGATCGCAAACGTTTCTTCTAGTTATAAAAGGCGGTCGATATATTTAATTCTGAATGGTTACGCTAAATAAGGGCGTGTTTTCCACAGGTTACTCTCTCGTTCTAAGTAAAATCCATAGAAAATCTCGTCATTTCACGTTTTTCCTGCAAGAGTGAAATTAACGTACTCCGCGAGGAATTTGGAAGAAGTTCTCTGGTAAATCATCTTGTCCGATGGACCAGATGTCTGAAAGGTCGACAGACACAACTCAGCAGCAGAAGAGGTCTAATCACACTGAATACCTACTTAAGATCTACAATATATACACGTATCTACGTACTCATACGTGCACATATCCACACAAAAATTAGAGAGAAGAAAGGAGAAGGGACAAAACAGTTTGGGAGAAGGAATAAGAGACAGAAGAATAACCGCACTGGAAAGTAACAGGTTATGAGTGTACAAGGCATTGACTTCGAACGTGTATTCGTTTCTATGTGGAACTGATTTTATATTTTAAACAGATCGGCTATTTATATAAATATGTTTATGTTTGAAATTTGGTGAATGTTTTATTTTAAACGTGTATCTTCCTAATGTAGTGTATTCTTACCGTTGTTTATGAAATTGATTAAATCGTTTTCATCTCCTTTACGGGGGCTCCATTCACTATGTTCTATTTATATATTTATTCCACACTTTCTAATAATTTACTCAATCCGGACTATAACACCGATCATCCTCTAGATAACGAGAACCGAATAAAGGGACACCTTGTAAGATGGTACACTCAATCAAACAATCACAGCGCAACCATCATACACCACAAACACACGCACCTTTTAATAAAGTGGGCGCTCAGAACATTTTATTTAAGTAGAGTCTGAGAAAATATATAATAGAATAAGTATCTAAATTGTTTAATTTCAATAGTATTTGTCAAGATGTCAAGATATAGCCATCACCGTGAAGGGAATCATTGCCTGTTTAATATATATGATAATGAAAATACTGTAAGAGATTGAGAGAAATACCTTGATGTAGGGTCGTGTTCTAAATTGATTAAGTAAAATGAAGAATTACATTTGCATTTCCTTGAAAAGAGATATTTACACCAACCCCGCAGTAATAAATTACGTCTTGTTTAGTGTGTATGCGTTACGCTGAATTTGGTAAGACATTCCAGCCGTGTACGGCCCCTTTTATTGTTGGTGCCAAGGTTAGTTTGGTTTAATTGAGTAGGCCATACCAGAAGTAGGAAAATATGTGTGGGACTATTTCTGACTAGGGCAGTAAAAACTTAACTGTAGGCAAAGGACTTCATTCTTGTGTCACGAACAAGTAGACCAGGATGGCGAAAGACACAGAGAATTTAAATCGATTGGTAAAAACGAATTTGGTTACGAAGGGCCCCAGTTAGCTGTATTTGTTGAGCGGAGTGTTAGAGAACTAATTTCAATGCGCAATTCATTCCACGTTGCTGGGCCCTGGTATGCGAAAGAGCGTTGTCCATATGACTTCGTTTTCATAGTGGGAATAATGAGTATATGATTGTCAGAAGAGGAACGTAAGTATCTTGCTGGTGTGTACACATGGATGAGGCTGGATAGGTATGCTGGACTGGAGTCCGTCAGTGAAACGTTGCATAGAGAACACATTTTGTGTTTGATTCTGGATCGAATAGATAGCCAGTGTAGGGTACAGAGCTGCTTTAGGGTACAGAGCTGCGGGAAGGTGTGCTCTGATCGTTGTACTCGAAAGATGATCCGAGCAGCTGTGTTTTTAACCTTTTGAAGTTTCTAGAGTAGATATTGCGACGAACCAGACAGAATATATATATATATATATATATATATATATATATATATATATATATATATATATATATATATATATATATATATATATATATCTATATTGAATTGAATGAAAAACGTCTGACTTGGCGAGAGAAGATCTGGTTGATCTCACGAATTATTTGATTGAAAGTATTCCTGTTGCCAAGAAAGAATTTCTAAACGATGGTGCATCTCGTGCATGGCCAACATTCAAAATCATATGCAACAATGATGTTATCAATGCTACAATGAACGACAAATGAGCGGCGGCGATTAATAATTATCTCGTCGATCAAAGATATCTTTTTGATGTAAAATTTATTGTAATAGCACATTAATAATAATAATAATAATAATAATAATAATAATAATAAGACGATACTACTTGGATTTTCCGCGACAAACGTGACCGTGCCCTTTGCTTGTTTGTTTAATTAGGATATTTTAAACGTAGCTTTAACAAATTTTCAGGTTAGAGCGTCCGCCCCGGAAGCGGGAGGTCGTCGGTTCGATCCCCGGCCGAGTCATACCAAAGACTTACAAAAATGGTACTAACAGCTGCCTCGCTTGACGCTCAGCATTAAGAGGTTAGTGTTAGGACTGGTCGGCCTGGTGTCAGGATAATGTGACTGGGTGAGCCATCATGCTACATGTCTGCGGCATGATGTCTCAGTGCTAGACATCACTATAAACTGCCTCACTGCAGACATCGTAGCGATATGACTGAAAAATTGTTAAAGCTACGTTAAAAATCCTAATCAAACAAACTGAATAATTGTTTTACCGTTCTGTCAGTTGATGCTCACTTTGCAAGAGAAACAAATTCATGGAAACCAACACAAGTTGAATTTATTGAGGATATACAACACAATTGTATTGAATATGGACACGGCGGATTGTGTAATACTCAACAGAATTATGAAGACGTTACCTAACTTGGTATGGCAGCGTGTTATCCAGGAAGTTTTCTTGGAATGGGAGAATGTTACTTATACTTTAAAAGATCTGGACATCCAACACACGAGATGACCAGAGTTGCGATCGATAAACGGACCGTTACCGCATTATGACCTAACTGGATTCGCCTTAATCGAGTCGTTTAAGTTAGCTAAAAATCTTCACATTATTTATTATGTTCGGTTTGGTAGACATGTTTTAGAAAAGAAATTGGTACCGAGTGTCTTGTCACGATATATGATCGACACAAAATACTAATATATCTGACAGTGAGTTAAGTTATCATATCATATCGTCCGCAAAAAGAAGTTAGGTTACCACAGCAAACGAAATATTTTGATGATAAAAATCCTGATATAACTGATTTTGAAAATAAAACCACAAAATAAATTGGCAGAAGAATTGGTAAATAAATGCAAGGATTACGATATTAGGATAAACAACATTATATAAGATTAATTATGTACGATGCTGAACTTGATTTTATAATCGCCGATGCAACAAAGACAAATGTGTTTCTAAGTCGGAAAAAACGCTTACTTGTCTAATGGAACTAAATTAGGTACAATTGTAAGTTACATTGATGGTAAGTCACCAATTTTTTTTCATTTAAGATTTTCAATGTTTGCGTATGTTTCGCTATATTGTCGATTCCGCCGCCCGTCAAAATATAAAAAAGGTGGCGAACAATTTGTTGGTCTCATGATGACCAACAAACATAATTGTGTCCTTTCCAGTTTTTATTCAGAAGAATCTGAATACTACTTTTTATTATTCTCTGTTGATCATTAATCCTTTTCGAGAAGCTAATTTTTCTTTTCGTCTTAAACATTCATCCCTTTTTGCACACCATTTATAACAATTATATAATCAACAGTTTGATCATTGGAGACCTTTCGTATGAACAAATAGTTCTAGTTTAAAGCATCTGGAATACTGCTGTAAACTTTGTCTGGTTCCCCGACTAATTTCACTAACTCTAAGATGAAACCCAGATCCAAATAAAACACGGATGAACGAATAATCTGGATTTTTAATGCAATGATCATTTTTTCCCGTAGTTTTTGCTAGTATGCCATAAGGCCGTATTTAAAGTGCAACTTTCATAAGACTGCAAAATTTTATGAATTGGCAGGTCTGAATTATTACTCAATTTGATAATGAAATGGCCTAAATGGGATAAATTATATTTAGAAGCAGCATCTGCAGATGATGAATGTCGTTATGATGCTCTTAAGATTTTTTAAATAAAACAAAATACAAATTATTAAATGAAAACGGTGAAGATGTAATAAATTTTATTACAGATATTGATGAAGCTCTGAGTGTTTATAAACTCGATGGATTTATTAACACATTAACCCCTGGAGGTTTTTGCATGAAATGCGAGTAGGAAACACATTTTGGGGACTATTTCTAAATACATCGCAATCCATCGATTTCCAAACAATAATCTGTTAGACAAATGGTTACTAATGATACAGAAAATGTTTTTCATTGGTTAGTTTGCTGGTGCATGAGCAGAGGAACAAAAATTGGACTTTTTTTTTTGTTGTTGCTTAACGGACCCATAATTTTCGTATGTAGAAGACTCTTTATTCAAAATGTCCACCTTATCCTACTTTTTGCACAGGTTCACCTGTCTGTGTGCATCTCAGACCGGTCTGCCGTAGATCTGAGGTCATAAAGTCTAAAATCTGGACACAAATTCTGAATCCGACCATGGGCGACTTTTGGGTGAAAAGAAACGGGTCCAAAAACTTCGGGTTTTCCCTCTGTATTTTGCAATGCAATTAAAATGTCCATATTATTTGCTATCATTGTAGAGCTACGTCTGTCTACTTTTCAATGATACCACCCACTTTAGTGTATCATGTATGACCTTGACGCTACAGACCATGGAAGTAGGCTACTACCTCATACCCCGTAAAGTCGTCGCTAGGGGTTAATGTGTTAACAATTATGTTGTGTACGATGATGTGATGCTTGACAAGCAATCAAATCTGGCAGAATACTTTCTTGAGGCAGACATTAAAAAACCCAGAGTGGTTTATGTTACTCAGCAATATACACAAATACCTAAAGTGATCAGAGATAAGAGTAATATTGTAACTGTATTTAATGGAGTCGATACATGTACTCTGTAAACTATTCACAAGACCTGGTGTTCAGGGGATATGGATATAATTAAGTTTAAAAACTTCTTTTCATATGTGCAATCTACCCCACATGGATTTATCATGATAAATTTTCATCATCCTTGGTCATGATTCAATATAGGTCTTAATCAAATCTTTGGTTAAGAAATAGCAGGCAATCTGATATATAATAATGATTTAATTACTCACACATCACAGCAGTAGAGGGTGTGTGGCCTCAATGAAACATCTGGGTGGTTAAACAAAACATACTTACAAATTTTAAAAAACACATTAACAACAAATTATAAAGTAACAAGAATGAGCTAACCCAATTAGAGAAACTCAATTAGAGGCTTCGGTTTACATTTATGGCCTTATATTTTTTATTTTTGTAGGAAGCTTTATTTTCCAAATATGACGTTCCTGCAAAAGGTCAATTCACCCTCACTGCTGCTGGCTGAAATTCTGTACCTGTCATTCTGTCATAGGAGAAGATAAGGGACCTGTAACATGGAAGTTGTAAATCCAAACAGTCTAGGCTATCAGGGCTTCAGTACTAGCAAATGTATGATAGTTGTAACTGTAACTAGCAAAATGCTAGCTTGCTAGCATCAATTTCAAGCCCTGGTTGTCCAGCACAAATAATTATAATACCGCAATAACTGAACCCACAGGTTTGTTAATTACATAATCAGTATTGAATACCATATACATCGATGACCACATAGAACAGATAGTCTCATGGATTTTTTATTAAAACACTGTCCTATCTATTATTAAGGCCAAAGAAAGAAATTATCATTCCACATCAGTATCGTCAGATCCCTGCAAGGTCCGATCCATTTAAACATAAGATTAGTTACATGTTAGGATACAGCGATAACTTTCAAGTTATAATATAACATATAATTTCTATACTGCATCTGCTGGCGACTAACCAAATTTAAAAGCACTTGCTGTTGTCTAACCAAATTAAAAATATTTCTTCTCTCATAGCCACTGCTGCTATGTAATTTCATCACAGAACACACAAAACCATTCAATATTCCATGGATTCCATTATAACTTTTTCAACCAATCACTATGATGTAAAGACAGACATCAACTATAACATTATCCAATCCAGAAATGTTCAAAGGTCACTGAATATAACTTGAGAGCATCAACCAAGTGAGACAAACAAGTTGTTCTCTGCCTCTTCTTTCTTCTGATATTATTGGTAGTGGAGAACAACTGTCCTAGGTATGATTTTTGCTGGAGTTAAACATGCCGAATATAAGGCCATTTGCTACGAATTAATCTATTCTGATAGACCTTTGTATGCAGATGGTAAGTATACTCCATCTTCTTTTAAGCCACGGCATTAAACACTCCAGAACATAAACTTTTTTTTAGCATTAATCCCAGTCAGAACAGAACACCTGTGTATCCAGCAGCTATTTACCTCATATTTGAATTTGCTGTGGAAAGCAACATCACCACTGGGAAATAGCAACACATCCTAACCATCCAACATAATTGTCCATTAACAAACAGTTGCTACATGGTATGCATTGCTCACAATAAAACACCTTAATTTACAAGGTAAAAGACAAAATAGAGCACTAGGCTTTTCATTCATATGCTTAAAAAATGTAATTATAATTATTAATTGTAATATGATTGTAATATTACTTTGTATAATTCATGTCCAACAGATGTATTTATAATTTTTTTTTCCGCAACACTGGCTTTCAGATGCTGCATTTTGTGTCTGAAACTTTCATTTTATATTTTCATCAACTTGCTAACACTTGTTAGAGTAGAGGATGAGATTGTATACCTGTGTTTCAGCTTGACACATCAATGTTATTTAAAGAAAGGCTTCATTTTATGTTTTTATATAGGTGAAGAAGGAGCATCCAGTTAAAGTCTGATACAGCAATTGTTGCAGTGAATGTGTGATGGTTTGGTCTTTGGTACAGTTATGAACAAGTGTACTCATCTTTGTTAAAATGCTTGAATACAATGTTTAAATGCTGATTGAACTTTTAATCTGAAATTCAAAACAGTTACTTTTCCAGTCAAGAATATTTTCATCTGTGATAAAGCGAAGTGACAAGGTTAAAGATGTGTTAACCACATGATTTTCCACAAATTCTCATGATCCCACACACTAGTTAAAAGAAATGGGTATCCCCTGACAGCTTTTTCCTCAATTTAGCCAATGTACTTTTCCCTTTTCTTCTAAAAATATTCTCCCTTAGACAGAAACTGACTGCTATTAGTATGCCCCAACTTGGCTAAACAAGAGGTTCACCATATGAGAAATGAACAAACTTTCTCAAATAATTTTTTAAAAAACACTAAATATTTTGAAACAATATTCGATGAATAACAATACATATCTTATCTTTCTTACACCTACAAGGTTCCCTGGAATGCTACGTCCCAATGAAATGACACTGTGCCAAGGCAACATCTTCTAATAATTACACACCGAAATGGCACTATGACAAGGCATTATATGCTAATTAACACAGTGAAAGAGCAATGCAACAAATTAATATCTGGTAATTAGTGCACAAGTAAATTATTGTATCCTTTTTTTTAATCTTAATTATACTTACCTGATCATATTACATAAGGATAACTTTCTCTGCTACCAACCAAATAGAGGAAAAACGTCAGCCTATAGATTTTATAAAAAAAGGGATGCAACTCATACAGATTAACTCCCTTATCTACCGGTTAGATGGTAACCATTATACCCAAATCAATTTTTACTTGAGTAAAACCTTAAAGGATGCTCACATTGTTGGGAAGAGTAAGAGGGATTATATGTACCGGTGATGTGATTTTGGTAAGTATAACTGGAAAAACAGAATTTACTACAAAATTGGCTTTCTGTGTCACATTACATTCTAAGAACATGAAAGAGGAAAGTGTCACCAAGTAGGAGCATGATTGCTCTACTATTCGATACAATTCTCCTAATGTTAATTATGCACAACAGGTGACAATTTATTTATACATATGCTTGGGTGATCCAAGTGGGATTACTGTCTCACCATTAAAATTTTTTCCAAGTGAAACCAGTGATAGTGGCAAGATCATACCTAGGTCAGGTCCAAGATTGTGCTTTCATAAATGGGGATTGGTTACTGCCTGTTCATCTACCACTAACTCAATATGATTCAATAGTTTCCTTACAGAGGTCACATCATATAAATAGAAGTTAAAGAAGGCATGCCAGTTAGCTGACTGTTATGTCTAGAACAGATACATCTGTTTCAAAGACAAGCTCATGTAAGTTGCACTTATTTTGTTAAGTGCAGTGCCTGATTCCTGAGAAGCATTTCTAAATACTAAGTACATTGTGGTAAAATGGAGCATCATACAGCAGCAGCAGCATAACTTGTGATGGCCTTCACCATGTTTACTAAAAATGTTGTAAAATTGTTACTTCTCTTTTAAAGTATTAAAACTATGTATCACTGAAAAGGTAATAAAATTTGCAACAGTGATATGTTTTACTCATATCATTTATCAATGTACACACTCACAACTGTGTTTTGAAATATGACTTGAAAGAAACAAAAACAAATTAAAAACTTACCAAGATGTTCAGTGAATCTTATGTTCATGAAGATGAACGAAATGCTCCAAATATTATGGAAATAAAATAAAAATAATTCTATTTCTAGTATTCTGGTCCAAATATGAAGTTTCTAGAACTGTTAGTTCAAATGTTATAATAATTTTACTAAAATTGGACAACAAAACACCTGGAACAATTATTTAATTCACACTCTAAAACATGTACTTCGGCATGCAGTTTCCCATGAAAAGTTGTCACAAATTAATCCTAGAAATTTTTCAGTAAGATAAAGGTAATTAATCAGTACAATTTTTGTCAAAATTTTGAAGTCCACATCATCACTATGTCCGTAATAACAATATTCTATCAATTTAAAACGTGGGTGCAACCCAGGTGAAAATTCATCTGAAACCCATTTCTCATGATTTTTTATTAGGATTTTTAATGTAGCTTTAACAATTTTTCAGTCATATTGCTACGATGTCAACAGCGAGGCAGTTGTGATGTCTAGCACTGAGGCATCATGCCACAGACATGTATCATGATGTCACACCTAGTCACATTATCCTGACATCAGGTCGACTAGTCCTAATACTAACCTCTTAATGATGAGCGCCAAGTGAGGCAGCTTTTCACACCATTTTTGTAAGTCTTTGGCATGACTCGGCCTGAAATCTTACCCACGACCTCCCACTCCTGCAGCGGACACTCTAACCACTAGGTAACCAGAGCGGTCCATATCTCGTGAAAGATTTCAAAGTCAGCTTCATTCTCTGAATCACTGTAGAAAAATGCATGAAGCCAGACATAATCTCTTTCATCAACTTGATTCAATTCAACTCATCAAGTCAATATTATCATCAGAATCATCCAAATCGTCAACTTCAATGCAGCTACCCTCATTGTCAACATCCATGTTTACATCCGAGTTGTCATTTTATCGATCGGTTTTCTAGCCAACAATTTCTTTTCCCACAAAGTTTTTAAAAAAAAATATTTCACTGTGCATGCATGCTTTAACCATTTCCTGTGTTGGTAGGGAAGTACACAAATATATGTGATGTAGAACACGTGTTTCTAGAGATACTACACATGTATAATGTAAAGTACGAACCCAGTCGTAATCAGGATAAAATGGGATATTACAACGGCAAGTGTATTCAGGATAGAACGAAACATTATGAATGTAGTCGTATTCAGGATAAAACGTATCAGATAATATGAGAGTTTGGAGAACCTGATTCAATAAGTCCCTTTTACCAAGTCGCCATGCCATCATGTGTGGGTCATTTCCTGCATTTGTGATTTCAGTGGTAGGGCCAACATCTAGCCATCAAATAGAGAGAAGTTCACTGTTCAGAATGGGTGCTGAAAGAGGTGATGTCATTGATGTGAACCCAGCCATCAAAAGCACGATTTCCTTTTGCATGTTATCAAAAGTGGAGGACCTACAGTTTGTGCAGTAATCTCTATAATTGAAGCGCTAATTTAAATCTATGCAAAATTATGAAAAAAATTCACCTAATTTAAATAAAAATGTATGTACCATATAAAACAAAATTCTGATTTAATATACCACTGAAAAAAAGATGAAGGATGAAATTTAAGTACAAGATTAAATAGATTCTACAGAGAACATGTTAACTGCATCACAGTAAAAGTAAACATTTTTCATTTGGATTTGTAGGTAGCTGAAGTTATCCTAAGGTGATGTAATTAGGTAATGCATCTGATGGAGAAATGGCACTGTGACAAGGTAAGTTATGCTAAATAATACAGATGTGATAAGAATTCAAGTATATCATACTATCAATTCAAGTATATCATACTATTAATTCAATTTAAGATGTGAAAAGAAACCCAATATATCATACTACAGTAGAACCTGTCTTGAGAGACCATCTCCATTGCCAAAATATTATGGTCTCTCAAGAAAGGAGGTCTCTTATAACAGGTCACAATGCAATATAATCAATAAATTTGTGCACTGAGAATGTGGTCACTCAAGTCAGGTGGTCTCACATAGTAGTGGTCTTTCAAGACAGGTTTTACTGTATCAATTCAATTCAAGATGTGATCAGAATTCAAGTATATCATACTATCAATTCAAGACAAACAGTAGTATTGTACTCGAAGGTTTCCACTTAATATTGCAATCAATTTATAAAAGGTTTCAAACTCTGTACAGAATCTAAAAGGGTTTCTGTCAAAGATTTCAAACCCTCTGTACAGTATCTAAAAGGGTTTCTGTCAAAGGTTTCAAACTGCTGTGTATTTACAATCCAATCCTGTGCAAAACTTCCTGTCATTGATTGGGTTGTGGTGGTGGTGGAGGGGGTATAAGTAGCTGAATACATATTTACTAACCACTAATGAATTCTTCTCAATTCTGTATAATCACACTTATTTTCAATACATTCAATCTCTGAAAGATCATTTTAAGACACTGCTCCAAGTGGTTTAAACATGCATAACACAGACCAGCAATACCCCTGTGCATCACATCACTGACTTTTGCATGCCCATATGGACACATTCTAGTTTAAACATCGATACAGAATAAAATAATATTCTTGATTTTAAAAATGAATTACAGTTCTTTGGATAAACAAAGCTAAAACATTTTTAAATAAGATTCTTAATAAATTATGGATTCTGTGATTTTATTGCATATTAAAGTAAAATCTCTGTCCAAGCTTAAGCAAATATCTGAGTGCCAATTTTGGTATTTTATCTGAATGCCAATTTCGGTATTTTAAGTTTATTAAAGACTTTTGAACCTGCTTTTATATAATTAATCCTATTTCTGAAACGAAGCTTTTAATCGCCTAGCATGCCTTTTGCTTGCTTCATTTTCTATCATTGATCACATTTGTGAAGGAGTATGATAAACTACTATTATAGATATTTTAATGTTAAATGTACTTGGTATTCTCAGTGCTCAATTAGTAAGCTGAAATGACTTAACACATAGCCATAGTGGTGTGATGTGACTTGTATTTAATCAAAAATGTTATAGGGGTCAGGATCGTCATCACGGTAATCTATCAGACTATTTTCGCTACTTTCATCATCCGAGTCAGTTGCTGGATTGGTTGGATCTAGTGGCTCCCTCTGCCTCTGTATCCGGGGTAGACCCTGCCTCTTCCTGTCTGCAATATAGAGAAACCTTTCATTCAAATGTGTTTTCAAACTTAAAACATTGATTATTTGAACCTAACCCCAGCACAAAATTGTAACATGTGCTCCAAAATACTTCCTCCTGTGCTCTAAAACTGAAATACTAAGAACTTACAAAATAATTTACTTTGATATAACATTTTTATGAGTGTATACTGTCAAATCACAAGTCTCTTGGAAAAAAATATAATCATTGCCACGGAACTGGGAATTAAAAATTAAATCTTTTCTCATCCAAATAGAGGACTTTTCACAGAATCCCTACCTCCTTAATATTATTTTCTAAATTAAAAATGCATCTTCTGCTTATGCATCAGACACCTGTAGAAGTGTATATGTATATGAGAATTTACATTAAACACCTGTAGATGTGTATATGTATATGAGAATTAACATTAAATACCTGTAGATGTGTATATGTATATGAGAATTAACATTAAATACTTGTAGATGGGTATATGTATATGAGAATTTACATTAAACACCTGTAGATGTGTATATGTATATGAGAATTAACATTAAATACCTGTAGATGTGTATATGTATATGAGAATTTACATTAAACACCTGTAGATGTGTATATGTATATGAGAATTAACATTAAATACCTGTAGAAGTGTATATGTATATGAGAATTAACATTAAATACCTATAGAAGTGTATATGTATATGAGAATTAACATTAAACACCTGTAGATGTGTATATGTATATGAGAATTAACATTAAACACCTGTAGATGTGTATATGTATATGAGAATTAACATTAAACAGCTGTAAATGTGTATATGCATATGAGAATTAACATGAAACAGCTGTAGATGTATATATGTATATGAGAATTAACATTAAACACCTGTGGATGTGTATATGCATATGAGAATTTATATTAAATACCTGTAGATGTGTATATGCATATGAGAATTAAGTCAAGTCAAACACCTATATGTGTATATGCATATGAGAATTAACATTAAATACCTGTAGATGTGTATATGCATATGAGAATTAATATTAAATACCTGTAGATGTGTATATAAATATGAGAATTAATATTAAACACCTATAGATGTGTACATGCATGTTATTTGTTTAATAAATATTCATGTTGACAATCAGTAAACTACAAAAGGCTTCATATAAATGTCAGCATTGCCAATCTCTTTACTATAAACAAGGATATCCAAAGTTCTGTGTCATTTTCTTCAATGTGGTTGGAGATAACTACTATTTCCTCACTATCAATGAAACATAGTTTAACCTACATGAAGCTTTCTTTTGTCATATATATACTTGTCAACAAACATCTGATCAGCAATTTAAATCCAGAGTAGAAATCAGAATTAAAGTGAAATTTTGCTTGTTATTAAAATAATTGCACTGACAAACTATATAACTGGCAATTACCAAGGTACCAGGTGAAAACTAGATACCAAGGTACCAAATGAAAACTAGATACCATAGTAAAAAGTGAAAACTAGATAGCAAGGTACCAGGTGAAACTTAAAAAGAGGACAAGGTGAGAACCAGATACCAAGTGAAAACTAGATACCATGGTACCAGGTAAAAACTAGATACAAAAGTATCATGTGAAAACTAAATAATAAGGTACCAGGTGAAAACCAGATACCAAGGTATCATGTGAAATCTAGATACCAAGGTACCAGGTGAAAACTAGATACCAAGGTACCAGGTGAAAACTAGATCGCAAGGTACAAGGTGAAAACTAGATAAGAAGGAACCATGTGAGCATTATTTTATGTCCCAAATGAAGTCAGTGGGATGGTTCTGTCTGTCACTGACAATGATCAAGCTTTTAAAAAGAATGTAAGAAAGTGTAAAACATGGTTTCTGTTGTTTTTTTAAAAAACAGACCCATTATTCCATAACATTAAGACTTAACCGACTGAACATCAAGACTGGTTATCACCAACATTCTTGTTAAAGAAAGCCAACTTCATTATTGTGTAATGTGCAGCTATGAAAGACCATTTATAAACGGTAGTGTTGTTCCGATTATCGATTATAATCGATCATCAGTTGGTTGAGCAAACCTATAAGATAATCGATTGTGAAACTCCATAATCGATTGTGTGTAAAGGGAGACACATTTTTAGGTGCATGCAAAGCACAAAGGTTACTAAACTTCCAGCCACTAAAGTTGACCTGAAATTTATTAATCCCTTCACAACTACAAATAAAAAGTCTTATGATTCATTATTAGGAACATATAGTCATTATAACATGTTCAAGTTGTTAATTTGTTGAGTTAAAAAAAATTGAAACAAATTTTGTTGATTTAAGTTAAATTGCAACATCTTTTGTAGCATTTATAAACAATTACAAACAAAAACATCATGTAATTATATTCTTTAAATTATAGACACATCACATATGAAAGGAAGAATTTCGGGGGATTGTAGCAGTATTTCATTTACATATGACTGATCAGCCATAAAAAGTTTCATTAATTTAACAAAGTTGTAGAACAAAAGTAACACAATGTATTTTTGTAATATTATTGTCAGGTTAAAGTATGCCTGTCATTAAAATAGATTACTCCTGTATATTTATAAACATATTGAATTCTTGATCAAAGATATAACTGTGTAACAAAATTTAAAATTTGCTCTTAGTAACCGATTATAATTGATGATCAGTTGGTTAAGGGGAAGCGATTATCGATTATGAATTTCTGACCGATTCCCATCACTAATAAACGGTATCATTTCATTTTTATAAAAGACTGTAAATATTTGGTATAGTTTATAAATCTGACAGCACTAGCAAGAAAATGTATTTTGGCATATGATTATGGCATCATTTCATTTTATAAAAGACTAAATATTTTGGTGTGAAGGAGAGAGATAGAAAGGCAGAGGGAGAGTAAGATTACTTTTCTTGAAGGTCAAAGGTGCTGCCTCATCTTCATCCACCTCTGAGTCATCAGAACTGTCCACATATCTCTCGAAGTTCACAGTAAGATTGGCAGGCTACAAAGAAATGAAGTACTGTCAGGGGATACCATCAGGCCGACTTATGAAAGTCTGTGTAATACACATGATTGATATTAACTGTGTTCAACCTGCTTTACACCGCTCTAGTGGCATAGTGGTTAGAGCATCTGCCATGGAAGCAGGAGGTCATGGGTTCGATCCCTGGCTGAGTCATACAAAAGACTTACAAAAATGGTACTAACAGCTGCCTCAGTTGGCGCTCAGCATTAATAGGTTAGTGTTAGGACTGGTCGGCCTGGTGTCAGGACTGGGTGGGACATCATGCTACATGTCTGTGGCATGATGCCCCAGTGCTAGACATCAGTATAAACTGCCTCATTGCAGACATTGTAGCTATATGACTGAATAATTGTTAAAGCTACATTAAAAAATCCTAATCAAAACAATCAAAAATCAACCTGCTTTGCATCATGATTTAGAATGATACAAGAAACTGAATTTTCTCACTATAATACATGATTTTGTGACAAGAAACCAGAGGCACATGGATCTGAGATTAGTAATTTTGGTTTGTAGGATGTTAAATGTAATAATTTGCATAAATTAGTTTCATAAAAAGTGCATCAGCACAATACACCATACTGTTATAGGATAATACACCATACTTAGATAAAATACACCATACTGAGATAGATAATACACCATACTGTCAAAAGATAATACACCATATTGTCGTAAGATAATACATCAGATAATACACCATACTGTCATAAGATAATACATCATACTATCACCATATTTTAATAAGATAATACACCATACTATCACCATATTGTCATAAGATAATACACCATACTGAGATAAGATAATACACCATACTGTCATAACATCATACTGTCATAAGATAATACAT
The DNA here is from genome assembly GCA_029339505.1 of Unio delphinus. NCBI lineage: Eukaryota > Metazoa > Mollusca > Bivalvia > Unionida > Unionidae > Unio > Unio delphinus. The sequence continues at coordinate 7,186,545 of JAQISU010000057.1, read as the reverse complement.
CAGATAATACACCATACTGTCATAAGATAATACAACATACTGTCATAAGATAATACATCAGATAATACACCATACTGTCATAAGATAATACAACATACTGTCATAAGACAATACGCCATACTTTCATAAAATACATCACCCTGTGACAAAATAATACACCATACTGTGACAGGATAACAAACCATACTGAGACGGGATAATACATCACACTGACAGGATAATACACTATAAAGAAACAGGATAATACATCACAGTGTGACAGGATAATACACCATACTGTGATAAGATATTACACCATACTGTGACATAATAATACATCACACCGTGACAGGATAATACACCTTACTGTGATAAGATATTACACCATACTGTGACATAATAATACATCACACCGTGACAGGATAATACAACATACTGTAATAAGATAATACACCATACTGTGATAAGATATTATGCCATACTGCAATAGAATAAAACACCATACTGTGACAGGATAACATACCAATCCTAGATTAATATTTTATATTTAAACAACAAAGCAATTAGATTGATTTTTGAATTTTGTTCTGAAACACCTGGTAATAGGTTGATCACAAATCTGTATTCATAACCAAATCCATATTTTTCATTACTAAAATCAATAACAGACAGTTCGACAGTGCAAAAAAATCAGTCTGAAAAGTAATTTTTCCTTGAAATTTGGCTACAAACCTTTTCTTTTACACGCACAAGTCTTGGCCATCTTCCTTTCTCCAGTTTCTTTAGTGAGATAAGGACTTCACGCTGGCTTGTGACCATGCGACTTTTGTCGGGAATTATCCTATCATACAGATCATAATCAAAACTGTAGCACTTTCCATCTATAGTAGCCCTGTATCAAATACATATTAAAGATTAACTTATTTCATTCTATCAATTTTTCTATCAATGCATTTCTACATAGCAGCATGAAGTATGGCATGCAAAGTTTTCCTAAATAATATAAAACTAGGCTATGAGCTTCTGTTATCACGTTTTCATGAAATACTGTAAAGTTTCGATATCTATGACATGCATTCTTCTGAATGTGTGTTACTGCTATACATCCCTACTGAAAAAAACTTGTGCAAATATACTTTCTTTGCCCAATTTGTGAATAATGCATATTCATTAAATATTGGTGAATGATTATGTCTAAGGAGGGAAAAACAGTACAAAAAAAGATTTGGGGCCCCAAGTGGTCTAAAGTGCTTTCTGTTACAGAACACTGCCGTCTCATGTAACGTAACGTAGAGTGCTTTAGACCACTTGGGGCCCCTATACCCATTGTAGTACTGAAACAAACCTGACTACCTGTCAACTTATATTTGTATAAAGTGCAATTGCAAATTTCATTAATGTTTGAGGGAATTTATAATCTTTTTTTATTGTTTACATTCCCTTCATGTTGTAAAGTTTTACCTATTTCCAATGCAAATAATAGTAACTGTGGTAACAGTTTTTGATATATGACCATTGTACAAAACAAAGGTAATCTGATGCAATATGTAAATGATAAAATAATAATTTGTTTAAATATTAATCATCTGGGTAAAGATTTTTGAAGCCCAGAGTGTACATGATATGATTGCAAATCGTTATTACTTATCCTCTATTTTGCGAGAGAAATAGGTAATTGTATCCATTTTTCTCTCCAGAATTAAGGTATCACTCCTGTAAGTTCATAAGTGTCGCCATCATGATGAAACTGTTCGTCATCAATGTGAATCTTTGTATCATTTATTGTGAAATAATTGTTATCTTTGTCGTTTGAAATCTGGCGCCATGTTTGCTACTCTGTGTATTGGGTGCTCGGCTCTCCACTAGGAGGCGCTCAAGTTAATCTTTCCGAATTCTTCCATATATAGTCATTTTCGTGAAAACATTGTCGTGAATTTCCCAAGTGTGTTCCCAAAACCTATAAATAGGGGTGAGATCCGCCGTTTTGGCAGTTGTGGTTCTGCTGGACTCCAGTAAAGGTCTGACAATCAAACAAACAGAACAAAAGTTTAAAGTCATCCCATCTGATAATTTCAAACATTAATAGCAAGGTATACTACTTACTACCGACACATTAAACTTAATACTCATAATGACTACTATAATGTTTCTCTGATATTGTTTCAACGTTTATTTACTATTTTTTAGGCTGACGACACACTGTCAATGCGTCGTTATCAACACAGCCGTCTGCTATCCATTGGAAATTTAGTATTCGGATTGGCACTATCAAAGTTCCTACTCAATTACATGTATCATTTTGAGATATAAAATTCCCATCCATTTTGTAGTGGTTGTGTTGTTTAGATGGCGAAATAATATATCCGATACGACACACTTTGCTACTACAAAACGACAAACATTGTCGCATTCAATTCAAGCGCACACTACTGACATCCGGCTGCACAAGACTGTGTCGCTCAAAATGATAAACTGTGTCTCAGTCGAGAATGCGACACGCTTAACATCCAGATCTAGACTGTGCCTCTAACATATTTACCATTGTACTATAAACACAAACCTGGGTCTGGTTCCGAACATTGATTGAATGCACAAATACCATTATCACTTCGGTACGTCATACAAACACATTTTGAGACATACTAACTTATTTCTGTTGTTGTTGTGTGTGTGCAAGATTAATTTGGGACAATGGGAACATTGATGCTGATTTTTACATGCAATATACCACTGAAACTAGTGTTTTAATAACCTTTATCAAAACAAATGTTATGAAAATTAGTAAATATTATATTTCAGCATTTTTGAGCTTTTAATTTTGTGAGCAAACACATATAATCCTGGAAGTCATATAATAAACTGTGTTGACTATTTATATTTGTTTTCTTTTGTGTGTTTATTATCTAAATAGGACCAATGTGGTGAACACACCATTTATTGACACTACAATTCACTGGAGAGATCTAGTAACTGAAAAAGGCGCGAGTTGTCCAGCTATTCCATTTTATTTGACCTTGACCCCTTGGCATGTTACAGTACATACTGGTTGGATAATATTTAAAGGAAATGTACATGTTACCTCAAGTTTTATCATGAATTTTTCAACTTGTTGTAAATTATTTCCAAGATCTTTCAGTTACTAATCATCACTATGGTACTATAAGCAAAGGGATTTTAGCATGAGAAATCAAGTTGTTATGCATAAGTAATATTTGATTCAAATTTTACTCAAATTTGGTTGGAACTGCACAAAAGGAAGGAAAAAGCCCTATTTTAATATATCCTTTTATTCAAAGAGTGGGAAAAGTTTTGAAGACTTACTTGAAATGAACACTTTTCTCATCCATTTTGACAGGATTGCCCTTTACTCCATTGACCTTGACACTCAAAATAACATTAAAGCTGTTCTGGGACCAGCTGACCTCTGGAAAAATTCTGAGAAATAGAAGAAATATTTTGTTAAACCCTTTCATCACTAAGTAACTTTGCAGGCATAAAGCCAGAAACACTAAATAACTTTGGACTTCTTGTTGTTGTTGTTGTTTTAGGGTTTAATGCCATTTTTCAGCACACGAAAGGCTATACATGGAGACCAGTATTATTGGTGGAGGAAAAACTCAGATCCCCCCCGGAAAGAACCACTGATCCATGAGAAGCTACTGGCAAGCTTTCTCACAGAACTACATAAACCGAATCTTAGACTCGAACTCACGCAGACAGAAGTGAGACGGCAGTGATCCGTAACAGAAAGTGCTTTAGACCACTTGGCCACTCGGGGCCCCTTCTTTGGACTTGTAAAGCAGAATGGACTGTGGACTTTAAAAGAACATAACTTTGCCAATTTTAAAGATATCTGGCTGGATTTGATATCAAAATAAAGGTTAGAAGTCAACTTGTATGACTAGTTAAAAAAATGTGCATATCTATTATACCTTATAAATTACAGGTAAAAACGAGTAACACAACAGGTAAATGCACAAGCAATTATTTATTTACCACATTACATGAATAACATTTTCAAACATTTCGTCTAAATCACAGATTTCAAAGTATTCCAAAGCTTTTCTGTCGCCATCTAACACTTCGGTGGGTCCAACTCTCTCAGAAAACTGAAATAAATCCCTTTGGTTCGTTAAGAACAAAAACACATGGAGTTCGCACTTCAACTGGTTCAAAACCTTCAAAGTCCTCTTATCATCATCACTATTGCCGAAAAGCACAGTCAAATGCATCTCCAGATGTTTTCTCTCATTTTCAATCAACTGTGTTAGGTCACAACAGCTAAATATTTTGATAATTCATAATCGGACACTTCATTCTTATCTTGCTTCGAACTCCGCCATTTTTAATAGAAATTCACCATTTGGAAAACACACTTAGAATGTGCCCGCTTGCCTTGAAATTTCTAGTTGAATTCAAGCTTAACTCGCGAGAAAATCCATGTATAATAGCTACATTACAGTAAGAAACATTTTAGAGGTATCCCGAAACTTATGTAGTCTGGTACTATGACTTTAAATAAGCACACTGCCCTAGACCGGTAAAGCAGTCCATAGGGTCTACAGACCTATTTCCTCTAGACTGGTCTGTTTGTTTTGTTTGTTTTGTAGGGTTTAATGCAATTTATCAGCACACAATTGGCTATACATGGCGGCCAGTATTATTGGTGGAGGAAGAATCTGGGAAAAACCCCAGAAAGAACCACTGACCCACAAGAAGCTACTGGCAAGCTTTCTCACATAACTACATTAGCTGAAATTTAGACTCGAACACACAGCCAGAGGTGAGATGGCAGTGATAGATAATGGAAAGCGCTTTACACCATTTGGCAACTCAGGGCCCCAAAAGGGTGATGAAAGGGTTAAGTACAAAAATTCTTAATGATAGAGCTTGCTGATCATAAAAAAAAAATGAATTCACAGAATCCTTGAATTACTATCAAGATGTTGGTATATTACTTTTAACCCTTATAGTGCTAGTCGTGACAATAGTTGCGTGTTTGATCAATGTCTTGTAGTACTTTTCGCAACTTAAGTCACTTTCAAGGTAACTGATGATGATGAATTTGAATTATAGTGCTGTATTGCCCACTAGGGGCATGTAGCACTGTTTTAAGTTTCCAGCCAAGCTGGATATTTAACTACTCCTGGGGGGGAGTAAAGGTGCTGCTTCCCTCAGGCATTTATGTATTCAATTTAATTTGGTCGTCAGGTTGGGGTCACTATTAAGTAACCATCGACCTGAATGGAGGACCCTGGGTGAGTGGGAATAGACCCAACACACTCAACCCTAACAGCCAATTATGAGTGTTAATGGTGTGCAATGGCACAAGTGGAGGTATTGAAAATTAGTTTCATATCTCCGACATTTTGGAGCTATCTGAGTTGTGGCAATAAAAGAGAGGTACCATTAAGTCCAAAAATGTCGTACAACCCGCAACATCGTGATTCCGTGCTTAATTCAAATCTGGTCCAGTTATTACTAATGCCGGAATAAACATCGGAAATACGAACCAATTGCTGGGCCTACTGAGAACTGATCTTTGTTTATTGTTGAAAAATTACAGCTCATAAGTGTCAATATTATTATGACTGATCCCTGAGCAATGAAGCCATCGTGTCTACTTTGTGTTTGTCTTGAATGCATTCCAAATACAATCGTTGCTCTTATAATCTCCGATATACATGTATGTTCTCTTAATTTCATACACAACTAAGCAACAGCCAGTGCAGGGGTTGATAAAAGATTCTCACCAGAATGTATAAATCAATTAATTTAAGTACATTGTTTATCATCAAAGTGAACTGCCGAGCTAAACTTGTTCAAATCAAGGGGAAACAATTTATACAGCATCAAAGAAACAAAACCCGCCAACATGTGTGCATGGCTTGGCGGTGTTGTTTTATGCAATCTGTTGACTAGTAAATTTGAATTGTGCAACTGAGAACTATAATTGACCTTGCCAAGAGCAAACGTGACATTAGCAGAAAGCAGCTAAAAATCAGAGTTTTTCAAAAATAATAACTATTGACAGATGAGAAATGTAATGGTATAAAATGTATACGACACAGAGGTCTCGGAAACGCTTAATTACGTGTATTTGAATGCAAATTTTTGATCTGGGACACATAAATCACTCCATGAAAGAGTCCTCTGTATGCATGCAAATAGCTGGGAGACAAAGTTAGTGTTGATTTTAGTTGTCCTGATATTTACAGTGACATAATGCAGTGGTTAAAATACAGCCAGTTCTGCCTGCTGTATTTATTGGAGTACATCAAAAGAACATGACACAATAGCTGGGCGGCAAGTTCAAAGGACTTTGACTAGCAGCTTGGGTGGGAAAATGTGCTGAAATTTACAAGGACTGAATTCAGAGACAGAAAGATCCTGAGATGTACATGTAGTTATTATAAGAATACACTTTAGCTTCCATTATTTAATCTACAGACATGTACTATTTCATCATTCATTACGTACACCCATTATGTAATTTTTGTTATTTTCTTTTCATTGAATTCAGTCACATAATGATCTGTGACAAAATTATTGAATATTTTACATCAGTGTGTGGATATTTTCGATGGAAATATTTGTATTATGGATTCAATGTATGTTACAAGTTTCGCTGGTGAGTACACGGTGTTGATACTCTTTTCATGCAATAGATTATACATGTATATATAAATTAGACACGTGTATGAACCAATGCATCGTTCTCTGAATAAAGTAATATATATAATATCTGCAATTTCTGTTACCACAGAAAATGTTTTTCTCATTTAATATATATTGATCAAAAATGGTAATTGTGCCATGCATTTTCGCCCCCCCCCCCCCCAAATTAAATCCAAAAATGTGCTGGTATTGTACATGGTTGCTTATAACACGGTTCGGTTCATAACATGGTCGAATTCTATGGCTCCCAACTACCGTGTTATAGTGGGGTCCCATGGTACCTAGAAAAAGTTAAAATGGCAGACGCTGAATACGATAGTGATTTCTTGCAACTAATACTTGCTTCTGATTGTGATGATAATAATGATTTTGAAGAATTTGAGAAAGATGACATTATTGGAACAAGCAAAGTATTGATGGAAATACCCATGAATGATTTTGAGCCAGAAATTTACGTGGAACTGGAGTCTGATGTACATGCTCGCTTGACATGAAAAGATGACATGCCTGTCAACCCCCATTGACTGGTAATTCAAAATTAAATATTGAGATGGTGAATAATGAAAATACGGACTACTGAAGACTTTTTTTAAGATAAAAATCATAATGCAGATCATAGAGTTCATGGGGCAGACTTGATGGAAAACAGTCGCATGAAGAAATGGCGGCCTGTCACACCTGAGCATCCAAAACTTTTTCGCATTGATTATAGCAATGGGTTTGGTACATATGTCTGATCTCGATTCCTACTGGGCTACTGATGATGTGATTGATATCAACCATATACTTCAAAAAAAAATAAGTATGGGATAGATTTCTAGCTATTCCAAGCAATTTACACCTGTCAAACAATGAGAACAATTAAGGTGAATCATTACACAAAATCGGCCCAAGATCGAAAAAAATGAAGCCTTTGCTGAGGTTTAATTACCAGATATGAACCTCGGTTTTGATGACATTAGAATAAATAACAGGTGAAAGTTTTTCATGAACATTAATTACTGACTGTTTAAACTTACCTCTGACATTCATGGAGTGGATTTTTGCAAAACTGTCACCCTTCCTTTACATGTGATTTTCACAATTTATATAAAACATTGTGACAGACATAACATGTGCATGGTTGGATTACTAAAGAATATAACTATTTCTTAGATATATTTGAACTTTGCCATCAAAAACAAACATCAATACTTATGAAATACAATTGTAACTTGTCATTTTACCTGTATTTATGTTAAACTAACACGTCTTGATGCTAATCTTAGAGTTTAGACATCCACCGTCATTTTTCATATAGGGTTTGTCTATCAATTGTGTATATTTATTGAAATACATGCAATTTAAAAACGGTGCAGTTTTCTTTTTTTTTTCCCTCAAACAATTCTGCACTGAGGGACCTTGTACTGCAAAACAAAGCAGCACTTTAAGGGTTAAACAACTTGAATAGTACATGCACAACACAAAATCTTAAATATTCTTAATACTTACATCCTTGCCAGACAAGTAACACCAGATGCCTGTGAGGCAATAGGAGTAAAGAAACTGAATTAGAGCAGATCCATTCAAGAACACACACACACACACACACACAAGCATGCATACAAATATATGCATGCTCATGCACACACACACACACACACACACACACACTGCAAAAATCTCACTTGAAATGGAGATACTGTAATAAACCATGCAAATCTTTGTTGAACTAACCTTGACTGGTTGTTCATCTGCTGATCAGCTGAGTGTTCCTGAATGACTGCTGTACTGGACATAGGTTCCTGGGGGATCCTGACCACCAGTGCTCTATGCAAGTCCTTACATATCTGTATTGTAGTGGATGACAGATGTCTCTGCTGCAGAATCCTGATAATGATGCAGACATACAAATTGGATATACACCTTCTTTGTACCTCTGCAGTCAAGTATTAAAATTCAGTAATTTCCTGGGCATTAAAGACTAATAGACTACCCTTGGTTGATACCTTCCCTATCGATGCTAGTGGTACTTCGTATTAGTTTGAGAGACCTTGTGCAATCATTGTTAACCTTAGCCTTCCTGGGTAGCTTTACTGCAATACTAAATTATTAGAATTTCTGAAATCAATATCAAGCAGCATAACCACAGGACCATATTTTACCCATTAATGGCAGTGTAATTCATATCAAGCCATGGGAACTCATGCAATCAATGTGAAATATAGTGACCACATTGTAACTATTAAGGGTACATACACTTCATAATGTGTTATGAGATCTTGTTCAATCAAAGTAAAACGGAGTGATGACATAATCACATCTTAGCCATCAAAGGTATGAAACTGATTGATCATAAGATCACATCTTATCCTTAAGGGTATGAAACAGATTGATCATATGATCACATCTTAGTCATCAAGGGTCCTAAACAGAGTGTGATCACTCATATTAGCCTTCAAGGTTAATAAACAGAGTGTGTGTGATTTGGATTTTCAGTCATATCGCTATGATGTCTGCAGTGAAGCAGTTTATAGCAATGTCTAGCACTGGGGCATCATGCCACAGACATGTAGCATGATGTCCCACCCAGTCACATTATCCTGACACCAGGCCGACCAGTCCTAATACTAACCTCTTAATGCTGAGCGCCATGTGAGGTAGCTTTTAGTAACATTTTTGTAAGTCTCTGGTATGACTCAGCCATGGATCAAACCAATGACCTCCCGCTTCCACGGCGGATGCTCTAACCATCTGAGTGGTTTTAATAAAAAGAATGATTACAGGATCACTCCTTATTCATCATGAGAATGAAACAGAGTGATCACTCATCGCAGCCAACAAAGTTACAAAACAGAGTGATCATTCATCTTAGCCATCAAGGGTACTAAACTGAGTGATCACTAATATCAGCTATCAAGGGTACTAAACAGAGGAATCACTCGTATTAGCCATCAAGGGTACTAAACAGTGATCACTCATCTTAGACATCAAAGGTACAAAACCGAGTGATCACTCTTAGCCATCAAGGGTACTAAACAGAGGGATCACTCATATTAGCCATCAAGGGTACTAAACAGTGATCACTCATCATAGCCATCAAGGGTACTAAACAGTGATCACTCATCTTTGCCATCAAGGGTACTAAAAAGTGATCACTCATCTTAGACATCAAAGGTACAAAACCAAGTGATCACTCTAAGACATCATGGGTACTAAACAGAGGGATCATTCATATTAGCCATCAAAGGTACAAAACAGAGTGATCACTCATCTTAGCCATCAAGGATACTAAACAGAGGGATCACTCATATTAGGCATCAAAGGTACTAAACAGAGAGATCACTTATATTAGACATCAAAGGTACTAAAAAGGGACCATTTATATTAGGCATCAAAGGTACTAAACAGAGGGATCACTTATATTAGGCATCAAAGGTACTACACAGAGGGATCACTTATATTAGGCATCAAAGGTCCTAAACACAGAGGGATCACTTATATTAGGCATCAAGGGTACTAAACAGAGTGATCACTTATATTAGGCATCAAAGGTGCTAAACAGAGTGATCACTCATCTTAGACCTCAAGGATACTAATTTCAGTCATCACAAGATCACATCTTAAACAATGATAAGGTGGCACTCTACAGTTTTGTATTTAGCATTTAGGTTAGAAGTAAAAGAATTTCCCAGGATTTCTTCACTGGTTATATAATAAAGACTTTGTAAATCTTAGGTGTTGTTAGAAGAACTTTTTATTCCCTTTATTTTGATGTATACTTGATGGGTGTAATTTAGGTTCTAGGTATTACAGTTTGGGCTAACTTAAGATGTGCTCATATAAAAAAAAATTGCTAGCTATGTATGGACATTTTTACTTTCTTGACTTCAGAGGTAAATTGTAGAAAAATGATTAGATAATGTTTTTACTTTTCAGATATTTTGTAACTTGTTCACTGCACTTTCAGAAGCTGCTATTGCCTACTTCAGCAAAATTCTTTATACATATTTTAATAACTGCTAAAGTTAAGTGTAATTTTGATTAATTCTGATTAATTTGTCAAGCACATGGGATCATCCATTTTGTTATTATGTTGTGCTTAGATCATCTACACAATTCCACAAGTACAGTATTCAAAGACATGTCCATCCACATTACATCAAACATGTACATGTGCCAACATTATCTCTATTGTGCATGTTACAAATGCAAACAACTTCACCTTACATACATCACTCTCTGAAAAGTACATAATAACTGGTGAGCACTCTTAACTGAATTTTATTTATCAACAGGGTCAAGGTCAACAATCATTGTAATTTGTTTCATAACAACACTATGATATCCAAAAACAAAAATTATATATATATATATATATATATATATATATATATATATATATATATATATATATATATACATACATACATACATACATACATTATATATATATATATATATATATATATATATATATATATATATATATTGCAGGTGATGGGAAAATATAACAATTATGACAGAAAACTCAATTAATAATCATTGGTGTGCAGAAAAATCCACAGCTGTAGTCACAGTATTTTAATTTATTCTAAACAACTAAGATAAACAGATTATATTCCTGTGAACTCTTTTTAAAAAATCTTCAGCTACAAAATAGAAGAAAGTATTGGTGATCTATTAAATAAACTTTGATTAAAATGTGAACAATATTATCTGATACAATAATGCTATTCAAGTTAATCTTATCAATTCATAACGATGATCTCAGCATGGATAAAAAAAATACCTTATTGAATAAGTACAATTAGACTGACCGAAAAAAACTTACTGAATAAGTACAACTAGACTGATAGAAAAAATCCTTGCTAAGTACAATTAGACTGACCAAAAACACAACTTACTAAGTACAATCAGACTGACCCCTCCAAAAAAACTTACTAAAAACAATTAGACTGAATGAAAAAAAAACTTACTAAGTACAATTAGACTGAGCGAGAAAAAAAACTTACTAAGTACAATTAGACTGACCGAAAAAACTTACTAAGTACAATTAGACTGATCAACAAAAAAAACTTACAAATACAAATAGACTAACTGAAGAAAAAAACACCAATGTATAAAATGGCTTTATAGTTATCAAAATCCATTATTAGCCAACAGCTAAGAATTGTACCAAACAACAAACACTAAACCCTAATCATTGAAAAATTTCAGTCATATCTCTTTGTTCTTGCTTCTTTACATTCCATTTTAATGAAAAATATAGAAATTATTTGCATAATATTAATAAACTTTTTACTGACAGCAGGTATAAAGTATTTATTAAATTTGGAAAATTTAAATTTAAATATGTTGGTCTCTGATTGACTAATATGGCATATGATGTAATATAAATTTACCTTGACAAAATTGAAACTATTTCTTGTTCCAAAAGAAAAGTTTTGTTTTTCCTCCTGACAGCAGCAAAATTGTTACACAATGTAATGGCGATTCTGATGCACTGCAGGAAGAAAAAAAAATTGACAAAATATAGACATTTTAGGAAATAGCTGCAGATTGGACCACACAAACTATAAGGCATGGCCAAGTCTAGCATTTCAAGCATTCTTCAGAAGCAGGTGTCTCACACGGCCAAGTCTAGCATTACAAGCATTCTTCAGAAGCAGGTGTCTCACATGGCCAAATCTAGCATTAAAAGCATTCTTCAGAAGCAAGTGTCTCACATGGCCAAATCTAGCATTACAAACATTCTTCAGAAGCAAGTGTCTCACATGGCCAAATCTAGCATTACAAACATTCTTCAGAAGCAGGTGTCTCACATGGCCAAATCTAGCATTACAAACGTTCTTCAGAAGCAGGTGTCTCACATGGCCAAGTCTAGCATTAAAAGCATTCTTCAGAAGCAAGTGTCTCACATGGCCAAGTCTAGCATTACAAGCATTCTTCAAAAGCAGGTGTCTCACATGGCCAAGTCTACCATTACATTCTTCAGAACCAGGCAACTCATAGGTGTCTATGCAATGATGTATGCCCAACACCAACTTACAAAAACTTTAATTCTATAACCTTAACCATCATGCCACTTAAAAAGCAATATCTATGTCATATGCTGATGCAGACAAAAAAATATGTGAAAAAAAGCAAATCTGTACACTTAGCTATAGAACCATACAAAGTAATTGTTAGCTATACAAACATACAAGGTAATTGTTAGTTATACAACCATACAAAGTAATTGTTAGCTATACAAACATACAAAGTAATTGTTAGCTACACAACCATACAAAGTAATTGTTAGCTACACAGCCATACAAAGTAATTGTTAGCTACACAGCCATACAAAGTAATTGTTAGCTATACAACCATACAAAGTAATTGTTAGCTACACAGCCATACAAAGTAATTGTTAGCTATACAAACATACAAGGTAATTGTTAGCTATACAACCATACAAAGTAATTGTTAGCTATACAAACATACAAAGTAATTGTTAGCTACACAACCATATAAAGTAATTGTTAGCTACACAGCCATACAAAGTAATTGTTAGCTACACAGCCATACAAAGTAATTGTTAGCTACACAGCCATACAAAGTAATTGTTAGCTACACAGCCATACAAAGTAATTGTTAGCTACACAGCCATACAAAGTAATTGTTAGCTACATAGCCATACAAAGTAATCGTTAGCTATACAAACATACAAGGTAATTGTTAGCTATACAAACATACAAAGTAATTGTTAGCTATACAAACATACAAAGTAATTGTTAGCTATACAACCATATAAAGTAATTGTTAGCTATACAACCATACAAAGTAATTGTTAGCTACACAGCCATACAAAGTAATTGTTAGCTACACAGCCATACAAAGTAATTGTAAGCTATACAAACATACAAGGTAATTGTTAGCTATACAAACATACAAAGTAATTGCTAGCTACACAGCCATACAAAGTAATTGTTAGCTACACAGCCATACAAAGTAACTGTTAGCTATACAAACATACAAAGTAACTGTTAGCTATACATCCATACAAAGTAATTGTTAGCTATACAAACATACAAAGTAATTGTTAGCTACACAGCCATACAAAGTAATTGTTAGCTATACATCCATACAAAGTAATTGTTAGCTATACAAACATACAAAGTAATTGCTAGCTACACAGCCATACAAAGTAATTGTTAGCTACACAGCCATACAATGTAATTGTTAGCTATACATCCATACAAAGTAATTGTTAGCTATACATCCATACAAAGTAATTGTTAGCTACACAGCCATAAAAGATAACTGTAAGCTACACACCCATACAATGTAATTGTTAGTTACACATACCCAAACAAGGTAACTGTTAGCTACACACATATAATTGTTAGCAACACACTTATACATGGTGACTGTTAGCTACACACCCATACAAGGTAATTGTTACTAGACACCATAATTGTTAGCTACACACCTATACAAGGTAATTGTAAGCTACACACCCATACAAGGTAATTGTAAGCTACACACCCATACAAGGTAATTGTTAGCTACACATCCATACAAGGTAATTGTAAGCTACAAGTACATAAAAGGTAACTGTTAGCTACACACCCATAATTGTAAGCTACACACCAATACAAGGTAATTGCAAACTACACACACATACAAGGTAATTGTAAACTACACACCCAAACTAGGTAATTGTAACTAACACACCTTATCTGAAGTTGATTTGCCAAGAGTCTTCACAATCTCTTTTATTAGGCTCTCTTTTTGCAGCTCTGTGTGGAAACTGATAAATATAACATGGCATTCATTATAACTGTGCAGTATAAGTTTCATAAAATAATATTATATCTTTATAATTACATTTATATATTAACAAGATTCTCAAGTGGGTCAGAAAGTACTCATTTCACATATACTGGTCTGAAAGGAGGCAAAATGTAGTAATAAAGCAGGTAGCTTAGCTTGAAAGATACTGCTGTTAATTTTTTTCTGGTTGTTTTGGGTTCAAGGCCATTTTTCAGCACATGATGGACTATACATGCAGACCAGGATAACTAATGGAGAAAAAGCTGGGAAAGCCCCCATAAGAACCTACGTATGGGAGGTTACTGGCAAACCTTCTCACAAACATTGACCAAGCCCAAGACTTGAACCCATGCAGACAAAAGTGAGACAGGAGTGACCATTAGAGGCAAGCATACTCAGCCATCCAGTGCCCCTGTTAATTTTAAAGTACTTGCTTGAAATTGGTGCTTTTTGACATGCTGCTATCTAAAACAGCCAAGTTAAGGAATGATGCACTCCAAGTCATACCATAACAAGAGTACCATGAATCCTATATGTAAGACCTAGAATTGATGGCTGACTCTGGAAATGATTGTCCAATGGGTCTTGATAACCTGGACCTTTAGTACAGGTATGCAGTGTTAAACTATAGCTATTGTTTCTTATTCGACTTACCATACTTGTGATCTTTGATCTTTAGACCCCAGAATCTATAGGTGTCTTTATTATCCAAAGTGCAAGCCGTCAACAAAGTTTGCTCAAAGAGCTTACTCTAGATGTTACCCTGCAAAACCCATTTTTTTTTTTAAAGCCAAAATTCTCAAGACTATTCAGCTCACGACAAAGTTCAGTCCAGGTCTACAGAAGCAATATTTTTGTTCAGAACCATTTTTTTTTCAATCACAGTGCCCTTCATCTTTGACCTTGAAACTGATAGGCTTTTTCCTTCACCAAAGTGCAAGCTATCCACTAAGTTTGGTCTATACATGTAACATAGAACTAACACTATTGTGGGGAAGCCTTTTTTTTCTTTCAGTTCGTTACCATAATCATTGACCTATTGACCCTATCAATGTCCATAATCTAAGGGCAAGTTAAAGACAAAGAATGGTACAGGTATGTGATGCAAACCTAGTACGTGATGTAGACCTAGTAGTTATTGTGCAGAAACCATATTTCTCTTTTCAGTCTCAGTGGTCATCCTTACCCCAAATAAAAAGCCATCCACAAAGTTTGGCAAAGGTACGAACTGTAGAAATACAAAAGTTTACATATAGACAGGGCCATAGCATAATATGCTTTGAATTATTTGAAACCAGAGATGTGTCAAGGGAACATGGATGCATCATTTAGTACCTGAAAACTGATTTAAAGAAAAATTTCTAACTCATTTGTATTTATTTAAAGACCATGATGCAAATATTATTTTGTCAAAATTAATCAAATTCTAAAAAAAATCTTTAGAAATGGTCATTTAAAGGTTTTTCATTTAGTGAAGATGGACATATGTGATCGCAGATCAGCATTATATATATATATATATATATATATATATATATATATATATATATATATATATATAATTGGACTTTGTTGTTCATTTTCATTACACTGACCCCTCACAAGAGGATGTTCTCATTTACCTGTCATAGGATGCCAAAACTGACAGAAGATCCAAACATGACTCAGCTACCCTGCTGTCACTAGCCAGGATCCTACCTACAGTGACACACAGCTGGGACGTCAGCATCTCATCACACAACCTGTGAACACATACGAATAAAAATGTCAGTCTTCAATTTTAATCTATAGTGTGGCACAATTTACATTTATACCCCATGAAACTGATTTTTTCAACACAAGCTGCCAGACACTTATTTCATTCCTTAACTTTTAAAAAGTTTAATAAACTAATGAAACCTATTGTTCTTCAGTGTCCATAACAAAACCAATATACATGTACCTATAACAAATTCTATCAACATGTACCTATAACAAATTCTATCTACATGTACCTATAACAAATTCTACTTTGAAAGTCAAGACAATCAAACTAATGTATACATAATAAAATAATATCACCATCAAGTTTGCAAAAATCACGCCTATGCTTGAGGTAGTATAACTAGGATTACAATGCAATTATTCCTCACTATAATGCTGATGAGGTAGTTAAATATAATGAAAATGTGAATAAAGTCCCTCACTATAATGATGATTAGGTAGTTAAATATAATGAAAATGTGAATAAAGTCCCTCACTATAATGCTGATTAGGTAGTTAAATATAATGAAAATGTGAATAATGTCCCTCACTATAATGATGATTAGGTAGTTAAATATAATGAAAATGTGAATAAAGTCCCTCACTATAATGCTGATTAGGTAGTTAAATATAATGAAAACATGAATAAAGTCCCTCATTATAATGATGATTAGGTAGTTTAAATAGAATAATGCAAATAAAGTTGTCCCTCACTATAATGCTGATGAGATATAGGGTTAACGCCATTTTCCAGCACACTATAGGCTATACAAGGTGGCCAGTATTAATGGTGGAGAAAGAACCTGAGACCCCACCCACCCCCGAAAGAACAACCGATATATGAGAAGCTGCTAAGCTTTCCCACATACCCACATTGTCCGGCTGATGAGATAGTTTATATAATATGAAATTACAAAGTCAATCAGTACAATACTTATCAGAGAGTTTAATTTTTTTTTAATGCAGTTGTCCCTCATTATAATCTCTATAGGCAGTTAAAATAAGAAAATGCAGTTGTTCCTCACTATAATAGTTATGAGGTAGTTTAAATATGCAAAAATGATGTGTCCCTCATTATAATGTTCATGAAGTAGTTTAAATATGCAAAAATGATGTGTCCCTCATTATAATGTTCATGAGGTAGTTTAAATATGCACAAATGATGTTGTCCCTCACTATAATGTTCATGAGGTAGTTTAAATATACAAAAATGTTGTTCATCACTATAATGTTGATGAGGTAGTTTAAATGTGCAAAAATGCAGTTGTCCCTCACAATGATGTTCATGAGGTAGTTTAAATATGCACAAATGTTGTCCCTCACTATGATGCTCATGAGGTAGTTTAAATATGCAACAAAAATGCAGTTGTCCCTCACTATGATGTTCATGAAGTAGTTTAAATATGCACAAATGATGTGTCCCTCATTATAATGTTCATGAGGTAGTTTAAATATGCACAAATGCAGTTGTCCCTCACTATGATGTTTATGATGTAGTTTAAATATGCACAAATGATGTGTCCCTCACTATGATGTTCATGAGGTAGTTTAAATATGAAAAAATACATTTGTCCCTCACTATGATGTTCATGAGGTTGTCTAAATATGCAAAAATGATGTCCCTCACTATGATGTTTATGAGGTAGTTTAAATATGCGAAAATGCAGTTGTCCCTCACTATGATGTTCATGAGGTAGTTTAAATATGCAAAAATGATGTGTCCCTCATTATAATGTTCATGAGGTAGTTTAAATATGCACAAATGCAGTTGTCCCTCACTATGATGTTTATGATGTAGTTTAAATATGCACAAATGATGTTTTCCGTAATTATAATGTTCATGAGGTAGTTTAAATATGCACAAATGATGTTGTCCCGCACTATGATGTTCATGAGGTAGTTTAAATATATGAAAAAATACACTCGTCCCTCACTATGATATTCATGAGGTTGTCTAAACATGCAAAAAAATGTCCCTCGCTATGATGTTCATGAGGTAGTTTAAATATGTAAAAATGCAGTTGTCCCTCACTATAATGTTCATGAGGTAGTTTAAATGTGCAAAAATAATGTTGTCCCTCACTATGATGCTCATGAGGTAGTTTAAATATGCAAAAATGATCTTGTTCATCACTATGATATTCATGAGGTAGTTTAAATATGCAAAAATGACTTTGTCCCTCACTATGATGTTCATGAGGTAGTTTAAATATGCAAAAATAATGTTGTCCCTCACTATGATGTTCATAAGGTAGTTTAAATATGAAAAAATACAGTTGTCCCTCACTATATTGTTGATGTGTTAGTTTAAACGTGATGAAAATGCAAATATAGTAGTCCAATATGACAATGATGTTTTGAGAAGCCATAAAAAACAGCATTAAAACATAAACTTGTACTACCATATATACTCATATACAAGTTGGATCCAGATGCAAACTGCCTAGGTCCAGATCTACCATTGCACAATGAGCCAGCAGATCAAGATCCACACTGTATGCAGCTGGGTTGACTCATATGCGAGTATAAATGGTATCATCCATCCTAGAATGGGGATCTATGACCAAATCCATGTAATATGAAGGACAGTGTAATGCCAGGGATTTTCTAGGGTAATTGGGAATGGTGCCTGGGTCTTTCAATTTGGGAAATATTCTAACAGATTATGAAAAAAGGTTTTATCAGTATATTGCTAAATTGGGAATGTTCGCATGACGTTGAAATGTTTTTACAAAATGGGTCAGGGGTCAGTTATTGAACCCTGTGACCCCTAAAAGAATGACTGCTTAATGAGCTGCTTTAATGCACGAGACAAAAATATTTAAGAGTAATATCAGGAAGCAAAGACTACAACAGGTTATAAACATAAGTTACAAAATATTACCATGAAACAATATAGTAACAACATGCCATTAAATATGTGATCTCTATATGGATGTAACTGCAGGGGAACTGGGATGAAAGGGTAAGTATTTCTGAAGAAACATATTTTACTAGAAAATATAATTTCTTCTTCAAATATGCAACCCAATCATAATATCTTAGGATATATAGATAGTCACACTAATTAGTGAACAATCATAAAAGCAGATACAAATATAATACACCATAAATGTTTCTTAAGTGGCTTATTTCAATGCCCCATTATTTCTTTCTTTTTTGAGAAATTATGATCATGATCATTTAGTGGATCCAATTCAAATTTACAGGTTTATCAATCATACCCTTGTGAAATGTTTTATCTTTCCAACTTTATATATATGTTAATGAGGCAAAATAAGCCTAAATATTCCCTTTAACCATATAGGTAACGTTTTATAAATTATTTATTTATTTATTGCAACATTAATAGCTTTATCCAAAACATAATTAAATTATTAATTATAAACAAGGAGTTGTTTTATTCTTACAAGACATTTATACATGTATGATATAAATTAAACAGGTACAAAACATAGTGAAAGATTTATTTTACATTTTATAAAAAGTACTGAAGCCAAACCATAACTGTTGTTAATTAATTTGTATACCTAACTTTTGCAAGAACAGAAAGATTATGTTATTTTGTCCTCTTCATGCAAAATGTCTTCTTGAAGTTTGAATGGATATTTGTTAGAAGTCATAGATCGTCAGTAAAGTGATGCAACTCCGACCCGACTTTCAACATAAAAAATTATAATTTCTAGAATATATCCTTGTGTGTAGCAGTTCAAGCTTTTCTTTAACATATGAGGGTGCTGTCAAAAGTTTTAATTTTTTACTGACAGGTATGAGTTCATATGCCTGCTGCAGCTGTCTCAGATGCATTCTTCATTTAAATAACAAAGAATAAAATGAGTAATAATTATTCATGGTTGCCGAAGACTAGAGTAACTTTTAAAGGGAATGTATTGTTTCGTATTGGTTGTTCGCCTCTTGTATAAATATGGGTATTGATATGAAAAGGTATCAACACAATGATATGCTGATTGATTGTTTCACCTCCACTGTCATCTTAAGTCCAATCTGATGCAAAAAAACTTCCTTCAAACTTGTGAAATTATCTGTGAAACAAGCAAATTCAAGGAATATTTCAGCACAGTTTAATCACTAAGGGCAATACAATTATAAAGTGTAAGGGAAAGTAAGAAGAAAATTTTTAATAGTGAACCATATCCTTGACCCAAATGATACCAACATAAGGTATGTAACACATTTTTGAGAGACGATGTTGAAGCATACCAAATTATATTAATTAATCTCAAATTACTTTAAAGATGTGTAGCAAAAGGGGAAATGAACAAAACCGAGCCAAGACCACGATTCTGATCCCAAGAGGTTTAGTGATAATGCACAAGTACACAAAGGAAACCATGAAAGAAAACTTAAAATATTCAATTGTGACCTTGACCTTAAGATACGACCCCTAATTTGATAAGTGACACACATTATAATGATGAAGTGCACCAATTCTTGTTATATCTCTTAATTTTAAATGGCTCTGAAGTTGTGGAGTACTAGGGAATGTTCTTCTAAAGTGACAAATGGCTTTACAGTTATAGTGTGATATGGAAAAGTGACATGAAAATGAATGAAGATAAGACCTACAATGTTACAAAATGGCTTTACAGTTATAAGTGATATGAAAAAGTGTATGAAAATGAATGAAGACAGAATCTCCAATGTGACAAATGGCTTTACAGTTATAAGTGATATGAAAAAGTGTATGAAAATGAATGAAGATAGAATCTCCAATTGACAAATGGCTTTACAGTTATAGGTGATATGAAAAAGTGTATGAAAATGAATGAAGACAAAACATCTAATGTGAAACACGACACATACCTTCTAGTGATTATGTATAATACCAATTTCAAATATAGAGTTAAAATAATTGTGATGGACTAAAACATACAAATTGTGGATCTACACAAATTTACTGCTATAATAAATTATGTTCAAGAGACTGCATTAGAGCATGCATCGGCTTGATGCAATCTATTTTTGTAGCTCACACAGTTTGAGTATTGATTCACTGTAATATTTCTCCTGGTTTTTGTTGTCACTTTATATATCCTTACATATTCAATCCTTAAAAGATGCCAGTTTTTGTTGTCAATCTGTATATCCTTACCTGTCAGACCCTTGACAAGTGCTGGTTTTTTATTTCACTTTATACATCCTACCTGTCTGACCCTTAACAGATGCTAGTTTTTGTTGTCAATTTATATATCCTTACCTGTCAGACCCTTGACAGGTGCTGGCTTTTTATTTCACTTTATACATCCTACCTGTCTGACTCTTGACAGATGCTAGTTTTTGTTGTCAATATGTATATTCTTACCTGTCTGACCCTTGATAGATGTTGGTTTTTGTTGTCAATATATATATCCTTATCTGTCTGACCCTTGACAGATGCTAGTTTTTGTTGTCAATATGTATATCCTTACCTGTCAGACCCTTGACAATTGCTAGTTTCTGTTAATATGCATATCCTTACCTGTCAGACCCTTGACAGATGTTAGTTTTTGTTGTCAATATGTGTATCCTTACCTGTCTGACTCTTGACACACGTTGGTTTTTGTTGTCAATATGTATATCCTCACCTGTCTGACCCTTGACAGATGCTAGTTTTTGTCAATATGTATATCCTTACCTGTCTGACCTGTGCCAAATGTTGGATTTTGTTGTCAATATGTATATCCTTACCTGTCCAACCCTTGACAGATGCTAGTTTTTGTTGTCAATATGTATATCCTTACCTGTCTGACCCTTGACATATGCTAGTTTTTGTTGTCAATTTGTATATCCTTACCTGTCTGATCCTTGACAGATGCTGGCCAAAGCTTGACATACAGCACCTTGTACCTGGAGAAGAAGAAAAACAATCATACTTGTTACCAAAACTACTACTTTCAGATGGAATGAGGGTACACATATTTATTCTAAAGCTAAAACTTACACCAAATTTTTCTACTTGAAAATTCAATGAAAGTGTTCAGACAGAACTCTTGATATTTGTAATGTTAATAAAGTGCTATCAAATCATCTTTCCTTTCTTATTTGTATCTACCTGTACTTTTGTATTTACTGACACAACAACTTCCCACCAAGCCACATTTAAAATACTGTAAACTTAGTTATCTAATTATAATTAAATAACATTTTCTAAGGAGTGTTATCTCAAATGAACATAGGTGTTATTTTCATTGCTTTTGTTTAAAGTCAATATTCAAAAATATTCCTTTAGTTTTTAGGTGGACTAAAGGTATTGAAGGGCAGTAACTCATGATTGCTATTTGTCCTTAGAGTTCGAAGATGACCATAAATAATATCACTGACTAGTTTGATATCCGTAAGTGCATGAATGGTTAATCAGGTCAATTTGTGCTCTGAACTGTCTTTGACACCTGGCAGGAGATGCCGCTTGTACTTGCCTGATCAATGGAGTATGTGCCATTTTTCAGATATTTACACTGCTCATACTTCTGCCCTGCCTCTGCAGTTATCCTTCATTCAAAATCTATAGATCCAGTATGAATGAAGACTCTGCCAGGTGGAGTGACCCTGTGTGAGATCTTCCCAATAATAAATGATGAAGTTATCTAAGGTTGACTTGAGGGAATCATCTGACCACTCTCTTGTCACTTTCCCTACTTTAGTTCACCACAGACAATTACATTGGTAGATGTTATTTTGATATTCTGGTGACATGGCACTCCCATCTCAACTGTGCTTTCGTCTCAACAGAGTGTGTATGCTTGGAATGCCTGCTCATGTGAGAACTTCAATGTCTGGAACCCTGTACAGCCATCTCATCCTAATCAGTTTCCTCAAGCAGCCCATGTAAAAATGGTTCAGCTTCTTGGCATGGCATGTGCCCAGTTTTGCAAGTATACAGTAGGGTTAACAACACCAAGACTTTGTATACATTTTTTGTCGACTGTTGCCTCTGCATTCCCAAACATTTACACACAGTCTGCTAAGGGACATGCTTGCTTTATCAATTCTGGCATTGGGTGAACTTGTTCACTGCCTCTATGGGTGTCAAACCTCTATGGTCAACATTTACTGTGATGGCAGGCTGTACCTAAGACTTTCCTGGTGCAGGTAGGTGTATCGCCTCTGTCTTCCTGGTACCACATTATTATTATTACAGTATAAAACTATATACTTATGGGTTCTGTAAATTATTGTACCAAACCAAAAAAAGTGTGTTCTGTATATTACAATATGTTACTAAATACATCAAATGATCTGAATATTACAGTATAACACAACTACAACTAAGGTCTTGTGTTTTCAAATACTTACTCTACACATTTACCTTTAAAGAAACAAATGATGGAGTGAAATAAAATGATGGACTTGCACATTGTTTCACTCCTCTATCCATTCTTATATCACAAAAAGTAGTGTCAAATCACTTTACTGTATGTAGTTTAAAGGTTTACACTCAGTTTTAAATCATGAATAGCCTATGTGTGTGCTGTTACTTCAACATTTTCCTTGGGATTTCCAGATTCACGACAGAACACTTTTGACGATGATATATATATATATACAATGTTTAATAATGAATGACTTGAATTAGCAATTAAATTATGAATACATGCATGTATATTTAATTCAAACTTGGATTATTAACATAATAATGCACAGATGTAATGAAGAAAAAAACAAAACAAATTACTCTACAAAAGACAAACACAAGGTGTGTTTGTTTGTTTGTTTGATTAGGATTTTTAACGTAGCTTTAACAATTTTTCAGTCATATCGCTACGATGTCTGCAGTGAGGCAGTTTATAGTGATGTCTAGCACTGAGACATCATGCCGCAGACATGTAACATGATGTCCCACCCAGTCACATTATCCTGACACCAGGCCGACCAGTCCTAACACTAACCTCTTAATGCTGAGCGTCAAGCGAGGCAGCTGTTAGTACCATTTTTGTAAGTCTTTGGTATGACTCGGCCGGGGATCGAACCGACGACCTCCCGCTTCCGGGGCGGACGCTCTAACCACTAGGCCACCGGAGCGGTTAACACAAGGTGTGAATGATTCAGTGACTAAACAATGGAAAGATGGATATAGTTTACTCAGCTAACAAATAATGTAGAATTTTACTCATATAGTAAAATGAATTCACTCATAATGAAATTGTGCAAATGAAAAAGGACAGATATATAACTTATCTTTACAGTCCCTAAAGATACAATGGGTTTTATGAACCCCAACATTAGCCCATGGCTACAATATTACATGCATGGAGATACACTCCATTCTCAGAACACTTTATTTCAGCTGCACGGTTGTTCAGCTTTAGAGCTGCTACAATTCCCGTGGTTGGCTTTAAAGCTTGCACCACGTAGACCTAGATTCCTCCGTTACTTGGAATACTCAGGTCCCTCTAGTCACTCTGGACACCACCAGACACTCAAGATACTGGATACTCGAGATACTGGACATCACTGGATACTCCATTTACTAGACACTTCTGATAATGGACAACTCTACAGCTGGGACACTCCAGACATTGGACATCACTGGACACTCTAGATGCTGGACATTTCAGACACTGGACAGCTCTACAGCTGGGACACTCCATATACTGGACATTCCAGAAACTCGACAGCACCGGACATTCTGGACATTTCCAGACTTCCAGACATTGGGCAGCTCTACAACTGGAGATGTGCGAGTCCTTATAGTAGATCGCCGACTGACAAGATGTTTCGTAATGTAAAGAGCTTTACATGCGGTGAGGTATTTATACACAAATATTGTCTGTGCATTGAAGGTATTCGGTTCATCTCATCAAAAGCACTTCGCACATGCGGCATACGATGAACCAAACTCACTATTTTGAAACACAACAAAATATATATTATTGTCCCTCGGGTATCATTGTATGCCAAAAACAAAACTCTAGTACACCAATTTAATAAAAAAAATTAAAAAAGTGTATACAACTCCGTGACAAAGATAGATGAAATAAGTAAGCTCTGAGAGCAGTTCCAACAGTCTCTTGTTCTGATAGGTTAATACCCTTGATAACTTCCACTTAGACAAGGGTCTAATGTCATTGGCCATGTGGAATCCAAATGACATGCCTTTGGTTTGTTAGATGTCCTCTCTTCCATGATAACATAGTATGCCATTGATTGTGGAATGGTAGGTTTAACTGTTATTGGTGCTAACTGTTTATCAATGAAGAGACAGAAAGTTAGCTCTTGAGTTACGGGTGCCTATATTGGTGTAAAGTGTTTTGTGCACTCCACTGGATTTATATTTCACTACCTTCACGGTAGAAAACTATCTCACCTGAGGATATTCCACCACTTCAAAACTGTTTGTTCTTAGATGCATATTGCATAGGATCTTGATGGGCAGGTTCAGTAATTCTGGGTTGGAGTGAAACATCTGCCTTTGTGGTTTCTGAATTCAGATGAGGGAATATCTCCATATTTGCGATTCTGTTGCAATTGATGAGGTTGCTCAATTTTTGCATTAATCAGCCTAAGAAGACATGCAGATTTTCTGATTAGGGTCTCCCATTCCAGATCATGTGTAACAGGAGTGTATGCATTTGGCTATTAAAATCTATAGAAAGAGCATCAACTATTCAGGCCTTTAGTATCCACAACTGGTGAGACAAAGGCTGAGGTTTTGGCATTCCATCTTGCTACCAATATGCCCATCATAGGTCGATTTCAAGTAATGTCTTTTGAGTGAAAATTGAGGAATGAAGGCACCATTCTATTTATATTAATTTTCCCTCACAGGACCACGAGTCTGACAATTCCAATGCCAGCTTAGTAAATACTGAACACAAATTAGGATTGTCAAAGGACACCAGTTTAGAAACTCTGAAACAACAATTAAAAAAAAGTCAGAGTACCTGCTCCACTATGCTGTTTGAGATGAATCACCATGGTAAAGCAATCAGACAGAAAGAGAACTCCTTTCACATGTGGATTCTCCAGCCACCAATAAAAAAACTTTCAAAATGATTTCCATTCCAATGATGCTGACATGAAATAATGATCTTGAGGAGACCATGCTCCTACAGAAGTCTGAAATTAGTAGAAGACTTGATCCCATTGTATTCTTAGAAGACTTGATCCCATTGTATTCTTAGAAGACTTGATCCCATTGTATTCTGTGTTCACATCCATAGCAATTGTGAGTGCCGGACGATGTGCTTGCAGAGGTATTGTCAACACGAGTCCAATGTGGTTTCCCTGCCTTCAATTGTGAGAGATGACCCAATGTCACAGTTTGGTCTCCACTTGGACCATATAATCATTGTTATGGCATAGTTTTCTCTATGATTCTTGTTTAAGCTGACCACTGATTCAAGAACTTTTAAAGGTAACCACCAAATTTCAAGCACTTTTCAAGACTGTGAGAACCTCGGCTATCACAGTAAAGCTATTTTCTAATTATATTAGTTAAAACTTCCTGGATGTAATTTATTTTCCATGAAAAATAAAAAATTACATATTTAATATAGCTGCCTCAAATGTTTCTCTTTTCAATTTTTTTAAATCATGTCAAACTAAGATAATGTTTGTTTTAACTAATTCCAGTAACACAAATTACCAAATTCTCTGGAGAAAAACAATTTCAGGAAGAGAGAGAAGTGGACAGAAATATTTACCTGTGCATTCTCTGTAGATTCAAGAAGTTCTTTCAGGGCAGACACATGCCAATTTTCCTGGAACTGATGCTGGAATCTAGAGAACATGAATGACACTGTCATGGATGTGCAAGAAATTGTCATTGAAAAAATATTAATGTGCATGTACCAAAGAAAGTGAAATCAACAATAAATAGACTATGTTGTAATCAAATTTGTGATTCATTAGCACATTTTATCCTGAATAAGCTTACAGCCATGTTTCATATTCAATCCTGAACATGACAACAACAAAATCATGAATAACAACTCAGACATTAACTTGGATGCTGACAGAAAAAAAAACTATCCGATGAGAGTACATTTTCATGAGAAATTTTACATTTAAACTTAAGTACATGTTTTAGAATTTGACACAAAAAATTGTTCGAAAAGTTCTGTTGAACAGTTGTAAAATTATTATAACTTCTGAGCTGTAAGTACTAAAAGATTCAAATCTGAACCCAATACTGGAAATAATTAAAACTGGAACTGACAGTACTAAACGAATTTAATTTTGACCAAATACTGGAAACGAATTGCCTTTTTGATATTCATATTATGAACATATCATTCATCTTCATGGAAAATCGTTCACTGAACATCAAGGAAAGCATTATAATCAATATTTTGTTCTTTAAAGTCAAATTTCAAAATGCAATTGTGAACATTTACATTTGTAAATGTTATTAAAACATATATAACCATGTTGCAAATGTTATTACTGTTTCAGAGATATTTAGTTTTTATATATGTACTTTAGGAAAGAAATAACAATGATATAGTATTGTTTGCAAATATTGTGAAGGTCATCATAACTTCAGTTTTTGCTGCTGGGGTATGATGACATTTTTTTTTACAACACTATTTTTACTACAGTTATTTAGCAATGATTTTCAGGACTCGGAAACTACAGTTGAAACTGATAAACAGGATAAAATGGGTTAATTCTCTAATAAAACAAAAGACAGACTTGGGTACCAAATTCAAGAACAATGAATCTATTTATTACCATTTTGAAAATGAAATTCAAATTACAACAACCTACATTTCATTATAAATGATTTATCCTGTAGTTACTTCTTATAAAAAAAATGCTAATACATAAATTATACTAAACCCTATTAAATTAATGGATCATTTTCATACTACTTATATTATGGCTGTAAAGAAAAGCTTAAAAAACAAAAACAAAAAAAAGAAATTTTTAAATCAGAACATTAGGCAAACTTTTTTTAAGACAGTGATACTCACTTTTTGACTGAATTGGAAAATCTGGCAATGGATGCAGCAGCCACTCTCTGAATTTCTGGATCAGAGTTCTGAATCAGAGAACATTTACTGATAAATATCAAAGCAAGCCAAATAACAAAAAATATTATTATCTTCAATCAATTATTTAATTACTTTGACGTTGAAAATGACAAATAAAAGTGTCTTTTTCAAAAAAGTATTGCAGTAGATGAAATTTCTTTTAACAAAAAACTATGCAACCATAAAATTACTTCAACACGTAGTATTCAAAGCCAAATGTAGATTAAAATATCATTGGAATGGGAAGTGCTTTTTGTTTCAACTGACAGGTTACTCATTTGGCAGTAAAGATGTAAATCATTTCTGTAGTTTTTATATCTGTGGAAAGAGGAACCTAGGTCAGAGATGCAGGATTAAATGGAAAGCTCTAATTCAGAGATCTAGGTCAAAGATACAGGGTTAAATGGAAAGCTCTAATTCAGAGATCTAGGTCAGAGATACAGGGTTAAATGGAAAACTCTATTTCAGTGATCTAGGTCAGAGATACAGGGTTAAATGGAAAACTCTATTTCAGGTATCTAGGTCAGAGATACAGGGTTAAATGGAAAGCTCTATTTCAGATATCTAGCTCTGAGATATCGACTTAGATTGAAGAACTGTCCTAAATATCCAGGCTATAGATAGTGGGTAAAACTGGAAATCTATACCAGATATCTAGGTTATAGATACAAGGTCAACTTGGAAGTTGCTTTGCCGATGCTTTAAACAGAAATATGTCATTTGATTGCAAGATTTATCCCATATATCCTAGTTACTGATGTTAAGACTATCCTAGGGATCATTCATAAAATACGACCACAAAGATGTGGGAAGGGGTGTGTGTGTGTTAAATTGCGGACAACTGTAGACAAGAAGGGAGATGGAATGTAAAGGACCATGTGAACTTCTGCAAACTAATATTTTTTTTATGATATTCTATGTTGAATAGCTGCTTTTGGCCTACCGCACGTATTCCAATATATTTTGTATACATTCTTTATGGGTGATCCCTAAGTATAAATTATTTGTTAATTTCAATTTGTATGATTCATGCCACAGACATAAAATATATATGAATGGGTTGGCTTTAATACACAGGTCTGGCTACCAGTGCCTGAGGTTGAATACATGGCCCACATATCGGTCGTGCATACCTTAGCAAGCATACAAATAGCCAAGCAAGATGCACCATAGCCTGTATAACGCTCTAAATTCAGACAATACAGTGCCTGGCCTGTGACCATGTGACTGCAGAGCAAGTGCCAGCCTTCCTTGAAGCAGGCAGCTGGCTGCATTATCCACGCTACACTGCTGTTACGCACAGTACATCTAAAAGCATCAATTCCAGCTGCCTTCTGTATATGTGTGTGTTCATCAGTGACATCGGCAACATAATGTTTAACTGAGCTTTTAATATCTATATTCTTACAGCTAATATTGCATACTGAATATTCTGTATACTACCGATGCTAATAATGGATGTCCATGTACTTTCAGGATGCT
Source organism: Unio delphinus (assembly GCA_029339505.1). Taxonomy (NCBI): domain Eukaryota; kingdom Metazoa; phylum Mollusca; class Bivalvia; order Unionida; family Unionidae; genus Unio; species Unio delphinus. The sequence goes on along the minus strand of JAQISU010000057.1, from coordinate 7,156,891 downwards.
TTAACTGCTGCACATGACGATAAACACGCACAAGAGCAGTGGAACAATTGTTAACAAAATGAAGAAGTCAAAATCTTGAATCAAGTTTGGCATGCGAGGGCAGCAAAAAGAAAAAAGTCATCTGATGAGCATGTGGGCCGGCACTGCCACACTTAAGGCCCGTCTAAGCCAAGCATCAGATTTAACTACTTTGATGTTAACCATGTCATCTCCGGAACTTCTGTCCACTGTAGTGATAATAAATAGTGACATTCAGTCAGAGATAGAAGAGGCATCTTCTGCTAACGTAACAGCAAGAGAGATGGAAGCCAAGATGCAAACAACAGCAGTAGCATGTCTACACAAAAAGCAATGAGTTAGAATTTGTCGACGCACGAATGACTAGTCTTCTACAGGTAAAAAGGACTGGACTGTGGACAGTTGATATGTAAACAAATTCTGATCAACTCTGCAACAAAAAGGTGCAGCTGGAGAAAAAGTTAAAATGTCTGGCAGCTGAATGAGCATGCAGACAGACACTAGAGCACAGAAAAAGAGATTACCTAGGCACCAACAGTCGAATGTTTAGATTGCTGTATCAACGACTGACTCTGTTACATCTGCAGCCTTCACACGACTCCCTGAGGATGCCATTTGATTTCTAATATCCATTAGTGACTGCTGATCTTGAGAAGCACGTTTATAATCAATGTGACCTGTACATTCCATCTTAGGCTGCAAAGTGCAATCATGCCCATATTCACAGGCGTGCAACATTGAGCACACAATATGAAGTGGCAGACATTGGCGATGTGGAGCCTGAATCTGTTAGTGCTATTCTGTTAACTGCATCATCAACTTCCACAACTGAAAGCAGTAATGATGGTCTGCCAGTTGACAGTCTATTGAATTTAGCTTTCTGTGAGATGACAACTTTAGTAAGTGGGCCCTGTGTGTCTGAGTGGTCTAAAGCACTCACTGTTACAGATCACAGCCATCTCACCTGTCTACAAAGGTTCAAGTCTTGGGCTCAGCCAATAAGGATATGTGAGAAAGCTTGCCGGTAGATTCTCATGGGTCAGTGGTTCTTTCTGGGGTTTTACCGGTTGTTTCATTAATACTGGACACCATGTGTAGCCTATCTTGTGCTGAAAAATGGCATTAAACCCTATAACAACAACAACAACTTTAGTTGTATGTCCAGAATAAAGACTTTTTGAAAGAAAGAACATTCTGTTTATCTTTTTCTTTGTTTTGAGCTACATGTTGTGATGAGATCAGTGAGCGTTGTATTTTGAGAGCACCAGCTATTACACTGCCAGACCATAGAACTGTTTATAATGCAAGATGGGGACGTCCGGGATAAGCCATTTACAGACAAAAGCAGACAAGGGAAACAGATGGTAGGAAAATGGGTATTATCTGCGGACATCCATTATGGACAACACCTAAAGGGACTACAACCATTAGTTTTGTTTCTGAAAATTATGAATACTTCTCAGCACTAAACATTTTATCCTTTTTTATCTGAATAATTTTGGAATGCAGCTTAAGTTTTCAGATTGTTGTGGTCAATCATTTTATTTTGGAGTTTTTTTTCACCGAGTTATAGTCATTATTTTTCACCCAATAGTTTTGAGTAAACAATACAATGTTCAGAGATCCTGAAAATAAAATACATAATTTAAAACACATAATATTAGGATTTTTGGCTTCAATGCATCCAAATACCTGTACATGTTCACTTTGGGAAATCGAAACAGCATGTGGCATCAGACATCACATAGATGTAAAAGAACTTTTACCTGAAGTTGCACACTGACTATATGTGTGTTATTTATCTTAGCATCTCACCTAGTTTTGCTAGTGGCCATCACAAACAATTCCCATTATTTCTTGGTCACCTGGTTCCATTATTTCTTTTAATATTAAAAAAAATATACAATTTGTAGATTAATTCTTGATTGTCAAACTAGTCATATAAACTGGCTACTTATTTCTTGCTGCAATCAAACATGGCATCAGACTGGTTGGCTAGTGGCATTTTCACACAATGCTCCTTACACCACCTAGTCACAGCCCTCAGCTTCAAGAACCAGACTGGCATCAGACTGGTTGGCTAGTGGCATTTTCACACAATGCTCCTTACACCACCTAGTCACAGCCCTCAGCTTCAAGAACCAGACTGGCATCAGACTGGTTGGCTAGTGGCATTTTCACACAATGCTCCTTACACCACCTAGTCACAGCCCTCAGCTTCAAGAACCAGAATGGTATCAGACTGGTTGGCTAGTGGCATTTTCACACAATGCTCCTTACACCACCTAGTCACAGCCCTCAGCTTCAAGAACCAGACTGGCATCAGACTGATTGGCTAGTGGCATTTTCACACAATGCTCCTTACACCACCTAGTCACAGCCCTCAGCTTCAAGAACCAGACTACACCTGGGTCCACCAGCCCTGGGCCACAACCTACAATACATAAACAGGGTCACTCATACCCCAGGACCACATCAAACAATCTAGGCTGGTTCATATAACTTATTACCAGTTGTTAGCATTTTTAAAACTGATATGAATAATAAATTATAATTCCAATTACCTGCTCCAGACACAGTGTCATCATGGTGATGACATCCTCTTTCAGTATCTCATCTTGAAACCTGTTTTTCAAATGAAAAAAGGTTTTGTTAATGAAATTGCTCAAGTGCAATTGCAACAGCAAAATATGGCAGTAACTTTACATATTACTACATTCAAAATGTTCCGACCAGATGACATAATTTGACACATTACAATCAAGACCAATACAATCAACTTATTCCACACTGATAGCATATGAATATATGCAATGTATGCAGAAAATATAAAACAAAATTTTTTATGAAATCAGTAAGACATCTGAAAGAATATACAGCTTTAAAAAAGTTTTTTTTAAAAATGTTTATGAAATCTTAAAAGTTATAACAATTTATAACATTTTCTTTCTTTAATGACTGCATGTATGAAAGATTTATGTCTCATTAAATGACTTTTCCATGAAGAGGACAAGACCTTACCATATATCAGGCTCTGCTAATCCCAGGATGCATCCATCCAGAATAACTTGCAGAAGAGTGGCATTCCTAACATGCCCAACAAGTTTACAGAGACTGGAAATTATTTCTGCCATTAGCCTGCTGATTTTCATGACCCTGGAAGTGCAGATAACAACATGCAATTTGTGTACCCTAATGTGGTGAAGTCACCAAAAGTATACAGTCATGAAATCTAACTAAAGGCAAGCTGAGAATAATATAGGATCATGACCAATCTCAAAGAGTATTAGGATAAAATCAGAAAATGGGGGAATACAATCATCAGTGACAATAAACTTGAAAACATAGCTTTGACAGTGATACTTTGAAATTAAGAATGCAACCGTGCCATGGTTTATCACTGTACTTAAAGCAGTTTAAAAGACAGATGTAATACTGAAATAGAAAAATCTTACACACATAAATATCCACCCCCCACCCACCCACATATATATCCACCCAAATATATAAATAATACTCAACTCCTTACATAAAAATGCATTAATTAGTACATACTGCAGTTTCTGGTCTAAGATGGATTTTTTCTTTGCATTGCATGTTTTCTGTCCTTTGTCTTTAGCCTTAAATTATGTCAGCAATTTGATTCCCATCTGGATAACACAAACTCCTCATCTATGATTAATTTTTATTAAACATTTTTATTATAATGAACCCAACATATAACTTGTAAATTTTAATGCTTTTTTGCATCTGAGGTGGCTGGTATCTTTTCCTTCATCACCAATTACATGTACCAACTTTAACTTTAAACTTCCAAGAATTAATATTATGATAAAGTTGTCTGTAATGAATTTATAATAGAAAGAAACAGAAACAAGAAAAATTGTAACAAGATATCAACAATGTGATCACACCTGATTGTATGAATGGAAACAGGCATAATACCAGAGATTACCTTAAAACTGCTGCTCTTAAAGGAATGTTGTGCTGAGACCACTCATGCAATGTGGTCATGTGATTTGGCAACTTGGATCCTAACTGGTCAACTACTTAATAACTACTAGTAAACGCTGGTATATACATTAGTAAAAGAAAAGAAAGAAATGAAAAGAGAAACCAAATATAACTACCACTGAAGAGTAAACAACCCTTTTCCACTGAAAAGGCAGTAAGTTTGCTTCATATATTCACATGTTAAAGGACAGCAGGACAACTCTTAAGGGTAAGGCTCTGGAATCAAGTGTTACACAAAGAACAGCAGGACAACTCTTAAGGGTAAGGCTCTGGAATCAAGTGTTATGCAAAGGACAGCAGGACAACTCTTAAGGATAAGGCTCTGGAATCAAGTGTTACACAAAAGACAGCAGGACAACTCTTAAGGGTAAGGCTCTGGAATCAAGTGTTACACAAAGGACAGCAGGACAAACTCTTAAGTGTAAGGCTCTGGAATCAAGTGTTACACAAAGAATAGCAGGACGACTCTTAAGGGTAAGGCTCTGTAATCAAGTGTTTCACAAAGCAGAGCAGGACAACTCTTAAGGCAAAGGCTCTTGAATTAAGTGTTACACAAAGGACACCCGGCTAACTCTTAAGGTTAATGCTCTGGAATTAAGTGTTACACAAAGGACAGCAGGACAACTCTTAAGGCAAAGGCTCTGGAGTTTTATACAAAGGAAAGCAGGAATAAGGGTAAGGCTCTGGAGTGTTACACAAAGGAAAACAGGAAAACTCTTAAGGGTAAAAGTCTGGAGTTTTACACAAAGGACAGTATGAAAACTCTTAAGGGTAAAACTGGAGTTTAGAAAAAATACAACAGGAAAATTCTTAAGGGTAAGGCTATTGAGTTTTACACAAAGGACAGTATGAAAACTCTTAAGAGTAAGACGGGATTTTAGACAAAGGACACCAGGAAAGTTCTTAAGGTTAAGGTTCTGGAGTTTACACAAAGGACAATAGGAAAACTCTCAAGGTTTATGCTTACTAATCAGGTTGTACACAAATCACAGCAGGAAAACTCTTAATGGTAAGGTTCTCTGATCCAGTTTTACACAAAGCACTAGGAAAACTCTTAAGGGTAAGGTTCTCTGATCAAGTTTTACACAAAGCACTAGGAAAACTCTTAAGGGTAAGGTTCTCTGATCAAGTTTTACACAAAGCACTAGGAAAACTCTTAAGGGTAAGGTTCTCTGATCAAGTTTTACACAAAGCACTAGGAAAACTCTTAAGTGTAAGACTCAAATCAAGCTTTACAACAAAAAGACTCTAAATGGAAAGGTTCTCAAGTACAGCCTTACTCAATTGTTTATAAGAGGGTTTAGACAACAACCAAAGAACAAGTGAAAGGTTCCATCTAGACATTAATAAGCATGATGGTTGGAGGCAGACCACCCTTTCAGCTGTCTGGTGAACTGATATTTTTCTGTATGATCTCAGACCATCACAAGAGTGCAGAAGCAGCAGCAGCTGAAAATCTGAATGAGTGGAGGCCTCAGAAAGCCCCTCCAGACTGAACAGTAAACTTTTGTCCTTGGCACCAGATGTCTGGGAGAAGGAAGCAGTTAACTTCATTCAAGCACTATTGAAAATCCAAACTTCCTCCTCCAAACAACTGACTCTACAAATGGAAGGGACCCCAATAGAAGGTGAGGAATCATCAACACTGGTTCCTCTAGGAACTCAGTTGTGTATGGTAAGGAATTTTAATCCATATTCCACTTTCATGGTTAAACAGTACTGACTATTCCTGTATCTCTCTCTGAAGAGGGAGACAAAAATATATCTTCCATTGTCCCTTAACCATTCACTGAGTTATGAGACTAACCCTAACAATTGTCCTCCTAGGCAAATGGGATCAATGATTCCATCTCAACTATGTTGGAGATAAGTGGCTGCCCCCTTCCTATTTATTGGACAAGGCTAGAGGCAAATGAAGCATATTCACAACCTGTCATATCCACCCTACCTTGAAACCAAGGCAGGGACATCCATGACATCTCTGGGTCTGGGGACTCATTTGTTACATGTTTAGGCTCTTACAAAATGTAACAAGAAAAGAGTGAAAACAACAAGCTTTGTAAAATTGAACAAAATAATTTATTTCCCTAGAAAACAGGTAAAAATGAGAAAAATAATTTATGGTTCTACAGATCAAATCCAAGAATAATCCTTGAATTAAAAAATAGAAGTCCTAGTAATAAAAAAGTCCTAATGAAACTGAGCTTGAATCCCAATGAAATACAAAATGGAAGGTGATGTGATGATCAGCATCATACTGATGTATCAACAGTTTTTTGCTGAATCACAGAAAATAAAATTCCAGTGTTTGGATTCTGTGTAAATTTTAATAACTGTCCTTGTCCAAGAATTAATTTAGAGCACTACTATTTCAAAGGAAAATGAACTTGAAATCCAAATAAAATGAAAAAAAAAAATCAAAATAATTAACCCAAAAATTGGTCACAACATAAAACACTTTAACTTCTCAAGTGTTAAGGCACTAAAGACTATGCTTTCTCAAAACACCAATAATAAATCTAGTGCAATGTAAAACAGATGCCCAGATGTGGGTCAATCCTCTGGAAAAACCTAATTGATACACATACTCCAAATATGACTGCAAATACACTTTATGAATCCTACTCTGAGAAAGAATTTTTAAAAAATGAAAAAAGTTATTTATTACAAATGATTTTAAATCAAGGAACTAGGTCAGCATTAGACACAAAGTTTCTACTTTAAGTTGTTTACTTCAAAAAACCAGAATTGACTGCTCTTACAGTAAATAATGTTACATTACAATAGCAAGTAATGGAATAAATTTTTTTAAAAACTTACAAACAATGAAATTAAATCAAATATAAATTAAATATAGACAAAACACTTCCTCACATGGACAAAACAGAAACATTGGGAGGGGGAGGGGGATGTTGATACTATCCCCCATCCTTGGTTGGGCATCTAAAAGCTGACTCCCCATCCGAAAGGATTAGTCGGTAAGTTTGACCCAATTCCTGTCACCACACCAATAATCAAATCCTGGATACTGTTTCTCAAACAAAGTGATCAGTGAATGACTGGTGCCTGGTGCGCTGCACCTGGTGGTCAGTTACTGGATGCCTATCAAAGACTGGTTTAGCAAACAATAGTCAGATCTATCAATGCAATACTGCTGCTACTCTGTCTCAGGAAGGTACAATTCACTTACCTGTCACCAACACACTGGTCTTCAGAGGGTGATGCTCTTTACTAGCTGGAAAGCATGACTCACTCTTATTATTTTGCTTCCTTTATGGTGGTCTAAGTATCAAATCCTCATCAGATCTGACAGCTTTTTCCCAAGCATCAGGTATTCATAGACTTTGGCCAATCTCCAAACCAGTGAGATTATTCTAGTTTGATACTGTCCCATAGGGGGAGTTGATTTGCCCAGCACAGGAAAAGATCCAGACCTCTGGGAATCAATAAGTCATCCAATGATGATGAAGAGGAAGAGTGACTGTTCTTCACATTCTCTAATTTCTTTTATGATTCTGTTTCAAAGTTTAGAATGTTTACTGAATAAAAATTCATTATATACATCTGCTAACATCCTCATCAATATTGTGACCTTCCTGGCTGAGCTGATGGATTTTGGATGGCCTTGGGGAATGTTTACCTGGTTTAACTTTCCACATAGAATTCTTATTGCAATTCTTCTTTGCCAGATTGATCATTTTGATAACTTAATGCTTTACAATGTACTTGTTCAGATGTCTACTTTGTTTCTTCTATCCTGATACTGCAATGATCTAAGATATTTCTGAGAAACTAGAATCAGCCAGACTAGTAGCAAATCTTTATTCTTTTATGTTTGATTTCACAACATGCTGCTCATAAAAAAATCTATCTAACCATCTATGCAGTTGAATTAACAGCAGCCAAATTGAACATTAGACCAGCATTATTTTTATATAATGCCATCTACTAGTCAAAAGATGCCTTTTTGTGAAAACTCTATAATATGTTCAGTAGAAATATTGATAACATTTTCAACAATGGTGTCCATGTTGGTATCTGATAACCAAACCTTTTATTTAGGGCCATCCATATATCATAAAATGACCCACAGTGAAAACACTGTGTTGATTTGACAAACTTTTAAGAAGTAGCTATGAAAAGCAAATTTCAAATTTGCCACCCCAGAGGCCATATGGAATATTTAAGGGGCACAATATATATTTAGAACCAGGACCCAAGTGGCTGAGTGGTCTAAAGTGCTCTCTGTTACGGATCACTGCCACCTGGAAAAAACCCGGAAAGAACCACTGACCCACGAGAAGCTACTGGCAAGCTTTCTCACATATGCACATTTGCTGAATCTGAGACTCGAACCCAAGCAGACAGGTGAGATGGCAGTGATCCGTAACGGAGAGTGCTTTAAACCAGTCGGGGCCCTCTTAATAAGTGTGAAATAACCGTTATCATTTAGCAGACTTTCTTTCAAGCCATTCTTAATTAGTGTGAAATAATGGTAAATGAGTATGAAATGTGGATAAAAATAAGCCTTCATACAAATGAACCTTGTATAAGAATACCTGACTTTCACTATACCAAAAGAGATGTACTGACATGATTCAAGGTGACAAGATGTAAGGTACACTTCAAGCTGCTACCTTAAATACTTCATATAAGGCAGCATGCGCAGTGACCTAATTCCATTGTTTCATGACTGGGATGCAAGCAAACATAATTTTATATTGCCTGCTATAGGGTCATGAAGAAACACAGACGAAATTGAGTACAACCACCTAAAACTGTGTTTTCCATAGAAATCAACAAACAAGTCAAGTCAACTAAAACAGTGTCTCCATGCCATTTCTTACATTCATAAACAGGAATCCAATTGTTTTTTTTAAAATATGTATTCACTGGTCTTTAAATTCATGGTTTGCAACAACTATAAAAATTGCTCTTCCACCAAAAATGGTGAGATCACAGTAAATCTCAGTGACAAATTCCACCATGATGAACCATCTTTATCTTCAAAATACTTTAATGAAAATCTACTGTGTTGATTCTCCTATAACACTGGACAACAAATTTTTACAAAAGTCATGTTACTGAAATAAAATTAGTCAATTCTTATCAATTTTTATGTGCTGAACACGAATATGACAGTCAAATTGCAAAATTGGCTCTAGTTTTTTTGTAATCTGCAAGAAATTAATGTTTACATAACGAAATGCATTCCAATAGTAAAAGGTCAACTGTAATAGCCTACCAATAAAAAATCCAGTCATTGACTACATCTTAGGTTTCTTCGCCTGTCTCTTGTACAGCTGTTCGGTAGCATCTCTGAGGAGTGTCCAGCAGTAGTCAGCCAGCATTGTAGTGGACCATTTTCCCTGGTATCTTTGTTCCATTGTTGCGATATCTTGATGAAAACGTTTGCCGTGTTCATCACTAACAATACCACAGTTGCTAGGAAAGAAATCCAAATGGGAATGAAGGAAGTGAATCTTTAGAGACATATTGCAGCTAAGTTTCTTATACTTCATCAACATGTCTTCTACTAGTTCCTTATAGTTTTCTGCCCTAACATTTCCAAGGAAGTTTGTAGAAACTAGGCGAAAAGCATTCCATGCTTGTTTCGCGTCACCTTCCAGCAAGTTGTTGAACCGGTCATCTTTGAAAAGCTCTCGAATCAGAGGACCCACAAAAACTCCCTCTTTAATCTTTGCTTCGCTGAGTCGAGGGAATTTTTCATGCAGGTATCGGAATGCTGGCAAAGTCCGGTCAATGGCTTTCACGAAGTTCTTCATCAAACCTAGTTTGATGTGAAGGGGTGGTAGCAATATTTTCTGAGCTTCAACCAGAGCTGGGTGTTGGATATTCTTCTCTCCAATGGCTACATTCTGCCTGTGAGTCCATTCCTTCCTCATGTAGTGCATTTCCCTTGCTCGGCTATCCCACTCGCATAAGAAACACATGTATTTTGTATATCCTTGCTGCAGTCCCATTAAAAGGGCAACTACCTTCAAATCACCACAGAGGTGCCAGCTGTACTTGTTATACTCAATGGAATTCAGTAGCTGCCTTAAGTTATCGTATGTCTCTTTCATGTGGACAGCATACGCTACTGGAATAGATGGAAGAATGTTTCCATTGTGCAAAAGCACAGCCTTGAGACTCAGTTTCGAAGAGTCCACAAATAGTCTCCATTCTTGTGGGTCATGAGTGATTTTTAAAGCATTCATGAGGCCCTCAATATCGGAACAGAATATCAGATTACTTTCCTTTCTGAAGAAAGGCTCCAATTGCTGGTGGCGCTTTCGTTATGCAGTAATTGTGACATCTTCTTCTAGCAGATTCCATTGTTGGAGTCTTGATCCTAGCAATTCTGCCTTGTTCTTTGATAAGTCCAAATCACGAATCAGGTCATTTAGTTCTTCCTGTGTTATTCTGTGTGGGGTTGATGATGCACCACAGTGAAAATCTGGATCACTGCATGCTGATGGACCAGGAGAAGAACAGGTCGATTCACCTTTGTCTTCGTCAGATGAATCAAGAGAATATTCTGCTGGAGGTTCTGGAATAGGAAGTCCCTCGCCATGTGGAACTGGTCTCAATGCAGACGGAATGTTTGGGTAGACTATTCTCGACTTCTTTCGCTTCGTTATTCCGCCGGAAAGAGGAGGAACCAAGCAGAAGTAACAGTCATTTAGGTGGTTGCTTGGCTCTCTCCACACCATTGGGACTGCAAACGGCATTGATGACCTTTTGCAATTCAACCACTGTGAAAGCTGTGTTGTACATGTAGCACAGCATATATGCGGAGCCCAAGGCTTGTCTTGGTCACCAACCTTGCATCCGAAGTAAAGATGATATGCCTTCTTCACTTGAGAATTGATACTTTTCTTCTGGTTGGCAAATGTCACTTCCCCACAAATATAGCAAAAATTGTCCGCGGTATTAACACACTTTCGAGGCATTACTGTTCTTTATTGTACGTAAATGGATAAAATAATAAGTTTTATGTAACAGTAGCTTGAACTGTCTCGCACAACGTCTAAAATATTTTAAATGCTGAACCTTTCTGATTGGGCTTTATATAGTACACTGCTTACGTCAGCTTCAGCAGCCGCCTGGCATTAGTATAATAGGCCTACACATGTATAGTACACAGCTGACGTCAACTTACTTCAGCAGCCGCATGGCATTAGTATTGCATTGCATCAGAAAATGATGCAATCAACTGTGGATGATGTGAGCATGATGGTATTATGCAATGTTACATCATTATTCCGGATGTTGCTGCAGTCCTACTGGAGAAATTTACACAGTGAAACATAGAAAATGAGGTATATGAATATCTTCAAAACTAGAGCCAATAAAAAAATTTCACGGTTATATTCGTGTTCGGCACACCAAAATACTACAGATTAGGGCCTTTTCAAGTCAGTAATGATTTCACTGTTGACCAGTGTAATATGATATCTGGCAAGCGACTGATCCTTGATTGACCAAATACATCTTAGCGAAACTCACCCTGTGGGAACCGCTGACAGTATGACTGACAGTTCTTTGCACATCTGTAGAGCCCTTGCTTCGTCTTCCTAATAAAAAAAGGCAAATGAAATTTAATAATAACATGGAAACAAATTTCAAGAAGAAAACCTAATCTTTGGTTAAAAGTTTGCTGAAATCTTGGCAGAGGAACCTTAACTGATCGCTTTGACTGACTTCATTACTGATAGTAAATAAGTGATTTCTGGTTTCTGTATATCAAATTTCCATTTCTTTACTCACTTAAAACAAAACTTTAAAACCTATTAGTGGCAAAATATCTTATTCTTACATTTGCTGCTGCATGCAATTTGTTCTTAATTCTCTGATCACTTAAAAAAATATAATCACATGATGTCATAAACAGATAACTTTTATTAGTTCTCATTTCTAATAAAATTTACCAGACCAGTTAAATAATTTACATTATTGTACACAGCTTGACGAGAAAAAGACTGAAACTACTGAATATGTCTCATAAATTTCAGATGAAATGAGCATAATATAAATTTTACATTTATTGCATAATTTTGTCCCTTTTAAAGTGAAAGTGAATGTATTGCTGTTATGTATATTGAATTTGCATTGCTTATTCGTAAGGTTCTTTAAATTTTGAATATTTCATTATTTGCTACTGTCAATGTAATATTGTATGTTATATTTGGCCTTGTTCAAAACCAAGTTCATTTTCTGCCTGAACTGAATCATTGATTTTGTAGTAAACATGTATAACTCTAGTCTAGAACTTTGGAATTTCCCCATGAATTGCTAGATCTACATGTTATGTACTACATTTTATATTATAATTTTAGTAAGAGACTTTGAATTATAACTAAAATTTTATTTAGTAAAACTTATTAACCCTCCTGAAGGAAACTTTCCATCAGGTAATAGTTCTTTTCAAAAAATGCTATTTGTTACCACAGATCAGATGATAGAAGACTATATAATCTTGTGTTTTTAGAAATTAATTATGCTGTAAGATCCTTAGACACAATCAGTTGTATTTATGCTGTGTCCGGTATTCATATGGGCTAGAATGTATTTATTCAAATGAGTAAGTTCTTGCATTTTCACTTTGTATCCAAGGGAAATAAATTACTTGTTAAATTTTACAAACCTTCTTGCTTCTCACTCTTTTCTATTACTTTTTATAAGACAACTGTTTCTTCCCCATAATGACATCATGACATTATGAGGTGATATTACACACATATAATATACTGCAGATATTTTCCTTTCCTATGTAAATATCAGACACATTTCATCATGTGATACCAAAAACACGAAATAATTGAGTGTCAAAGTAATTATTATTTTTTATACAAGATGAAATATATCCATGATAAACATAGGAAAAGAAATTTTCTTTTAACTATATACCAAACTTGCTCTGGAATCAAAGCTTAGAAACTTTAGTTCCCTCTTTGGCACAATATGCTCACCCCTACCCTTTTTAATAAATTCCCCTAACTTTCATAGGTTTCATATAAATATACATGGCTTAAGAAAAATGGAAGCTTTGGGAATAAATAATCTGTTGCAGTAAATTACATTTTTGAATTTTTTTTAAACTAATGGGCCATATCTGAAAACAAGGATGCCAGTCTGATTCAGCAACTCATCAGAACAGGTTGTTGTCATGGAAGGAGAAATAACTTCTGAGAAAATTTCTTTACGAAAGATTAATTTCCATGTGAAAAAAGTAAGGCAGTTTCTGTTTCATAAAGTTCTCAGTATGCTGATGCAGATACTTATATAGGTACTCACAATCAAGCAACACATGGCATGATGGAAAATCTTATATTTTCTGGCATGATGGGAAATCTTACATTTTTACACGTCACAATATAAGGAAATATTTTTCATATGTGAAAACAGAAATGAAAAAAAAATATTTAACTTATTTTGCCAGCAAGTCGTCTCTATATTTCACACTTAAGTATTTAATAAAAAAGTACTGATAAACTGAATTACATATGATGTGTTTGGGGTATTTGTGGTATTTTCCCTTCTGTAAGCCACATTAGAATCATCCCTAGGATTGAATTATTAAACGATCCCTGATTTGTGTGAAAGTTATAATTGCAAAATAAATTAGAAAGCGTAAGTTATGTTACTAAAAGTTTTGAAGGAAAATGATAACAATTCTAAATATGTTAAATGTTATTAATTCTACACTTTCTAATTAAGACTTAGAAAGAACTCACATTTATCTGTATTCTAACTAAGACTTAGCACTCCTATTTATCTGTATTATAAGACTTAGAAATCATTCATTTTTATCTGTATTCTAAGATTCAGAAAGCACTCATTTATCTGTATTCTAAGATTTAGAAAGCACTCATTTATCTGTATTCTAAGCCTGAGAAAGCACTCACATTTATCTGTATTTTAAGCCTGAGAAAGCACTCACATTTATCTGTATTCTAAGCCTGAGAAAGCACTCACATTTATCTGTATTTTAAGACTGAGAAAGCACTCACATTTATCTGTATTCTAAGTCTGAGAAAGCACTCACATTTATCTGTATTTTAAGACTGAGAAAGCACTCACATTTTATCTGTATTCTAAGTCTGAGAAAGCACTCACATTTATCTGTATTCGAAGACTTAGAAAGCACTCACATTTATCTGTATTCTAAGACTGAGAAAGCACTCATTTATCTGTATTCTAAGACTTAGAAAGCACTCACATTTATCTGTATTCTAAGACTGAGAAAGCACTCACATTTATCTGTATTCTAAGTCTGAGAAAGCACTCATTTATCTGTATTCTAAGACTTAGAAAGCACTCACATTTATCTGTATTCTAAGACTGAGAAAGCACTCACATTTATCTGTATTCTAAGACTGAGAAAGCACTCATTTATCTGTATTCTAAGACTGAGAAAGCACTCACATTTATCTGTATTCTAAGACTGAGAAAGCACTCACATTTATCTGTATTCTAAGTCTGAGAAAGCACTCACATTTATCTGTATTCTAAGACTGAGAAAGCACTCACATTTATCTGTATTCTAAGACTGAGAAAGCACTCACATTTATCTGTATTCTAAGACTGAGAAAGCACTCACATTTATCTGTATTCTAAGACTGAGAAAGCACTCACATTTATCTGTATTCTAAGTCTGAGAAAGCACTCACATTTATCTGTATTCTAAGACTGAGAAAGCACTCACATTTATCTGTATTCTAAGACTGAGAAAGCACTCACATTTATCTGTATTCTAAGACTGAGAAAGCACTCACATTTATCTGTATTCTAAGTCTGAGAAAGCACTCACATTTATCTGTATTCTAAGACTGAGAAAGCACTCACATTTATCTGTATTCTAAGACTGAGAAAGCACTCACATTTATCTGTATTCTAAGACTGAGAAAGCACTCACATTTATCTGTATTCTAAGTCTGAGAAAGCACTCACATTTATCTGTATTCTAAGACTGAGAAAGCACTCACATTTATCTGTATTCTAAGACTGAGAAAGCACTCACATTTATCTGTATTCTAAGACTGAGAAAGCACTCACATTTATCTGTATTCTAAGACTGAGAAAGCACTCACATTTATCTGTATTCTAAGTCTGAGAAAGCACTCACATTTATCTGTATTCTAAGACTGAGAAAGCACTCATTTATCTGTATTCTAAGACTGAGAAAGCACTCACATTTATCTGTATTCTAAGTCTGAGAAAGCACTCACATTTATCTGTATTCTAAGTCTGAGAAAGCACTCACATTTATCTGTATTCTAAGACTGAGAAAGCACTCACATTTATCTGTATTCTAAGACTGAGAAAGCACTCATTTATCTGTATTCTAAGTCTGAGAAAGCACTCACATTTATCTGTATTTTAAGACTGAGAAAGCACTCACATTTATCTGTATTCTAAGTCTGAGAAAGCACTCACATTTATCTGTATTCTAAGTCTGAGAAAGCACTCACATTTATCTGTATTCGAAGACTTAGAAAGCACTCACATTTATCTGTATTCTAAGACTGAGAAAGCACTCATTTATCTGTATTCTAAGTCTGAGAAAGCACTCACATTTATCTGTATTTTAAGACTGAGAAAGCACTCACATTTATCTGTATTCTAAGTCTGAGAAAGCACTCACATTTATCTGTATTCGAAGACTTAGAAAGCACTCACATTTTATCTGTATTCTAAGACTTAAAAACTCTCACATTTATCTGTATTCTAAGCCTGAGAAAGCACTCACATTTATCTGTATTCTAAGTCTGAGAAAGCACTCACATTTATCTCTATTAGAAGACTTAGAAAGCACTCACATTTATCTGTATTAGAAGACTTAGAAAGCACTCCTATTTATCTGTATTCTAAGACTTAAAAACTCTCACATTTATCTGTATTCTAAGACTGAGAAAGCACTCACATTTATCTGTATTAGAAGACTTAGAAAGCACTCATATTTATCTGTATTCTAAGACTTAAAAACTCTCACATTTATCTGTATTCTAAGACTGAGAAAGCACTCACATTTATCTGTATTCTAAGTCTGAGAAAGCACTCACATTTATCTGTATTCGAAGACTTAGAAAGCACTCACATTTATCTGTATTCTAAGACTTAGAAAGCACTCACATTTATCTGTATTCGAAGACTTAGAAAGCACTCACATTTATCTGTATTAGAAGACTTAGAAAGCACTCACATTTTATCTGTATTCTAAGACTTAAAAACTCTCACATTTATCTGTATTCTAAGACTGAGAAAGCACTCACATTTATCTGTATTCTAAGTCTGAGAAAGCACTCACATTTATCTGTATTCGAAGACTTAGAAAGCACTCACATTTATCTGTATTAGAAGACTTAGAAAGCACTCACATTTTATCTGTATTCTAAGACTTAAAAACTCTCACATTTATCTGTATTCTAAGCCTGAGAAAGCACTCACATTTATCTGTATTCTAAGTCTGAGAAAGCACTCACATTTATCTGTATTAGAAGACTTAGAAAGCACTCACATTTATCTGTATTAGAAGACTTAGAAAGCACTCCTATTTATCTGTATTCTAAGACTTAAAAACTCTCACATTTATCTGTATTCTAAGACTGAGAAAGCACTCACATTTATCTGTATTAGAAGACTTAGAAAGCACTCCTATTTATCTGTATTCTAAGACTTAAAAACTCTCACATTTATCTGTATTCTAAGACTGAGAAAGCACTCACATTTATCTGTATTCTAAGTCTGAGAAAGCACTCACATTTATCTGTATTCGAAGACTTAGAAAGCACTCACATTTATCTGTATTCTAAGACTTAGAAAGCACTCACATTTATCTGTATTCGAAGACTTAGAAAGCACTCACATTTATCTGTATTAGAAGACTTAGAAAGCACTCACATTTTATCTGTATTCTAAGACTTAAAAACTCTCACATTTATCTGTATTCTAAGACTGAGAAAGCACTCACATTTATCTGTATTCTAAGTCTGAGAAAGCACTCACATTTATCTGTATTCGAAGACTTAGAAAGCACTCACATTTATCTGTATTAGAAGACTTAGAAAGCACTCACATTTTATCTGTATTCTAAGACTTAAAAACTCTCACATTTATCTGTATTCTAAGTCTGAGAAAGCACTCACATTTATCTGTATTCTAAGACTTAGAAAGCACTCACATTTATCTGTATTCTAAGACTTAGAAAGCACTCACATTTATCTGTATTCGAAGACTTAGAAAGCACTCACATTTATCTGTATTAGAAGACTTAGAAAGCACTCACATTTATCTGTATTAGAAGACTTAGAAAGCACTCACATTTATCTGTATTCGAAGACTTAGAAAGCACTCATTTATCTGTATTCTAAGTCTGAGAAAGCACTCACATTTATCTGTATTTTAAGACTGAGAAAGCACTCACATTTATCTGTATTCTAAGACTGAGAAAGCACTCATTTATCTGTATTCTAAGTCTGAGAAAGCACTCACATTTATCTGTATTTTAAGACTGAGAAAGCACTCACATTTATCTGTATTCTAAGTCTGAGAAAGCACTCACATTTATCTGTATTCGAAGACTTAGAAAGCACTCACATTTTATCTGTATTCTAAGACTTAAAAACTCTCACATTTATCTGTATTCTAAGCCTGAGAAAGCACTCACATTTATCTGTATTCTAAGTCTGAGAAAGCACTCACATTTATCTGTATTAGAAAACTTAGAAAGCACTCACATTTATCTGTATTAGAAGACTTAGAAAGCACTCCTATTTATCTGTATTCTAAGACTTAAAAACTCTCACATTTATCTGTATTCTAAGACTGAGAAAGCACTCACATTTATCTGTATTAGAAGACTTAGAAAGCACTCACATTTTATCTGTATTCTAAGACTTAAAAACTCCCACATTTATCTGTATTCTAAGCCTGAGAAAGCACTCACATTTATCTGTATTCTAAGTCTGAGAAAGCACTCACATTTATCTGTATTAGAAGACTTAGAAAGCACTCACATTTATCTGTATTAGAAGACTTAGAAAGCACTCCTATTTATCTGTATTCTAAGACTTAAAAACTCTCACATTTATCTGTATTCTAAGCCTGAGAAAGCACTCACATTTATCTGTATTCTAAGTCTGAGAAAGCACTCACATTTATCTGTATTAGAAGACTTAGAAAGCACTCCTATTTATCTGTATTCTAAGACTTGCAAAGCACTCACATTTATCTGTATTCAAAGACTTAGAAAGCACTCCTATTTTTCTGTATTCTAAGACTTGCAAAGCACTCACATTTATCTGTATTCTAAGACTTAGCATTCACATGTATCTGTATTCTAAGACTAAGAAAGCACACACATTTAACTGTATTCTTTATGTGATTAAGAAGGTACAAATACTGGCCAAACTACAGAAGCAATATTAGACAAAATGGTCTCACATGTTTGCTACATTAGTTAACAAGCCTGCACTAGGCAGGAAGATGTACATTTCAAGTGCAGAATTGGCTACAACATACAAATTATATACATCCCTTTCTCATTCGTACCTTAATTCTTGTAAAATCAAATCCAACATAAAACTTTGATTTATGTTGGAGTTTTACCTTTTCCCAGTAGATGGCAGCACAAAGGTCTGGAATCTTGTCAAATCTTGAGCTATATATCTTCCTGCTCATGGCAGGTGGTATTGGGAACAGCTCCTATAACAGATACCAATGTGAGCCTTTACTTATTATTGATATTACACTGAAATGTTTGCTGTAGGCTTGAAATAATTAGCATGGAGAAAAATATAATTAAAAAAATCTGCATTAGTTAAAATTTCATGCTTACATGTACAAATAAATAATTCATAAGGAAACTGTTTAAAAAGATATATCTATAATATATACATTCTCTATTTTGAAAACATTATCTTCATGTATTTTTCACTGTACTGTATGTGTATTACTGTACAAATCACCTGAGTGTATATCTGTGTTACTGAATCATCACCAGTGTCTTAGTCTGTGTCGTTACTGTATCATTATCACTAAGTCTGTGTGTAACACCAATGTATCTGACTCTTAGAAACCTTAAACAAAACTTGGAAACTGCTGATGCTGGCAGTGTCAAAAAGTAATGCCAATGTCTCATCATTCTAATGATGGTGTGATGAAACTCGTAATGCATACCTCAAGAGGACTTGATGGCATTGGTTTAGCCACCTTCTGCCAAACAAGTGCCTGAGCTAAGTTAATGCTGACTACTTGTGACATCTCACATAGCTCCACAATATACCGATGTATACCTGCATAGTCAGATGCTTCCTTTCCAATGACCTGTGTAAATATATAAAAAAAATGTATTGGAATTACTGATTACATCAATAAATGTTGTATTCTTTCCCATTACCTGTACAAAGATATAAACAAATGTATTGGTATTACTGATACTATCAATAAATGTTGATTTTTTTCCCATTACCTTTGCAAAGATGTAAATAAATGTATTGGTATTACTGATTACATCAATGACTGTTGATTCTTTTCCCATTACCTGTACAAAGATGTAAATAAATGTATTGGTATTACTGATACTATCAATAAATGTTGATTTCTTTCCCATTACCTTTGCAAAGATGTATACAAATGTATAAGTATTACTGATTATATCAATGAATGTTGATTCTTTTCCTATTACCTGCGCAAAGATGTAAACAAATGTATAGGTATTACTAATTATATCAATGCCATTTTGATTCCTTTCCCTTTACCTGTACAAAGATATAGACAAATGTATTGGCATTACTGATTATATCAATGACATGTTTTCCCTTTACCTAAAGATGCTGACAAATGTATCTATGTATTACTGATTATATCAGTTATATTTTGATTCCTTTCCCTTTACCTGTACGAAGATGAATGAATGTTAAATTACAGTGAACCGGCCACGAAGGGTCATTATTCACTGTTTTATCTTTCAAAAGAAAGTTATTTAATTTTTCCATTGGGGTAAGGAATGGTGCCACATCCCCACGTGCGTTTATGCACACATAGTGTGCTATTTAATTTGGTCATCATGTCGCGCCCCTATTGAGGGACTATCAACATGAATGTAGGACCTGGGTGAGTGGGTATAGATCAAACACGCACTCAACCCTATCAACCAATCAGAAGGAGTGTACTAGAGGTGCAATGGCACCAAATAATGACTGGTGAAAAATGGTTTTCACGTCTGTCTCGTGTACAAAGATGTAGACAAATGTATTGGCATTACTGATTATATTGATTATATTTTGATTCCTTTCCCTTTACCTGTGCAAAGATGTAGACAAATGTATCTATGTATTACTGATTATATCAATTATATTTTGATTCCTTTCCCTTTACCTGTACAAAGATGTAGACAAATGTATTGGTATTGCAGATTACATCAATGAATGTTGATTCTTTTCCCCTTATCTGTGCAAATATGTAGACAAATATATTGGCATTACTGTTTACATCAATGCCATACTGATACACTTTTCACATTTATCAATTAATGACTTATATGCATTTATATCTGAGGCATAAATGTATTCATTTTAAGACCACCTTCAATGAAAGAATGAATCTATGTTGATGTATTAACATCAACTGTATTGTTATATCACCACATGCATACTAATAAATTCCTCTAAATGTTACGGACATATTTGGTTTTCAATTCCAACTAAGTTTCTGTTTTAACTGGGCGCTAAACACTAACTTAAAAATTTCAATTAAAAATTACACATAGATACTCGTTACAGTGGTGCTCAACCAATATATCTTTTTCTCAAATTTCTTAAGTAGTCCTCGGCCAATACATCTTGAACTGTGATTTCTGTGATTTCTTTAACTGGTAAGATGCAATAGTGCTCAACCAATATATATTATACTGAGATTTCTTAAAGAAGGCTGCCTACATACTGCTGGTTGGCAGACAAGGTATAATTGTTTATGCACACACAACAAAAATTATTTGCCAAAGTAATTCTTTCATACCCTGTACGTTTTTGGACATTGTTTAATAAAAATTTAGTTAAGAACTAATGTTTTAGGACACAACTTTTCAATGACAAAACCAGAGAAATATGGATTTGAAAGGTGTGACTTACTGATATTTAGTCTTAGCTTCAAAAATTCCTTTCTAAATGGGCTATACTTTCTTTTCACATAAACTTACCACCCAGGATGATAACTTCTTGCTTCTAATATGACCTTAATTTTGACCTTTTAGTTCAAAACAAGTGTTAACCCCATTTTAATACTGTCAATATTTTAACATCATACAACTAATTTCTAAACCAATCTGTTTTAACAATCAGGATGAAATCTAACTTGCAGATGTTTTTTTAGCAAACAAAAAGCAGAATCCACATAATTTTGCAAATAATAACAATGGCATTAAGGACTTCCATAATATGACTTTCACAGAGTGCCAATACAAACCTGCAATAATTTACTTGATTTTAATCAGTAAAAATTTCAATACCCAATCTACAATCTACAGCCTTTTGTGTAACTTGTGTGTTTGATGATTCTAATGATATCTACTAGACTTTCGAGCAATTACAGATGTTAAGCAAAGAAAATCAAGAAAGCAATGAGATCCTTACAATTAAGGCACCCTAAGAAAAGCAGGAGGGAACTGGTCAGATGTTCGACAGCACAGTGCCCCAATGACCACACTAGGTCATGATACTGATGATGATGATGATGATGATGAAGAAGAAGAAAATGGATGGGAAATCTCAACTAATGGTACCACATAATCAACATACAACCAGAACACCCAAAGTTTGAAGAACTATGAACATTAATGGAATTTTGTGATAAATTTCAAATGTGAAACCATAAAAGTCTAGTTATTGAATGCTGTTCAGGCAAACCAAAAGTAAGGATTTCTGCACAAACATTAGACCTTTCCTGGCAAACAAATGTAGATGTTGTTGTTGTTGTAGGGTTTAATGCCATTTTTCAGCACACGATAGGCTATACATGGCGGCCAGTATTAATGGTGGAGGAAGAACCCGGGAAATCCCCTGGAAAGAACCACCAACCCACAAGAATCTATTGGCAAGCTTTCTCACAGAACTACATTAGCCGAATCTGAGACTCGAACCCACGCAGACAGAGGTGAGATGGCAGTGATCCATAATGGAGAGTGCTTTAGACCACTCGGCTACTCGAGGCCCCCCAAACAAATGTATCTTATCATGAAACTTAATTATCATACAACAAAATGATGTGGTTATTTTCATCTGGCTATAACCACTTTCCCAACAACAAACACCCAGCACACAGGCTATCAAACAAAACATTCATATGTCAAAACAATCTGATTTCTCTAGTGTTGCTAAAGACTTGGCACATAAAACCACATCAAATATCACCATGAAAAAGGCAACTTGGATAGATTTGATTTCATCCAAACTGTTACAATTTGTAAGTCAATCACCGGTCCTATACAAAAACTCATAAACTACAGCCTAGTTCTGAACAGTTTCACTACCCGACTCAGGACAGCCCAGGCTGTCTCAATATACATGGAAAAAGATACACTAAACTGTTGTCCAATTAGTGTTATCTGAACATAACAAAAGTCTTTGAATGATTGTGTGGTAACTGAATCAATAATTATTTTGACATCTTACAATGCATACATTTCTGCTTTCTGAAAGGGTTTCATTCTACTCTAATAGACTAGAAAACTTGTACCTAGATCAAAACAAGTATGCTTCAGCTATTTTACCGGACAGATCAAAACCATTCAACTGTTTACGCCACAAACACCTCAACAAGAAAATGGCAGCATACGGACATTCAGATTTGGCAGTAAACATTATGACAGATTACCTCTCAAACAGAAGAAAAAGTATCAAAATAGTTAATCAATTCATGGACAAATATCTTTAAATAGGTGTCCAAGTGGTCAACTCTCAGACCCCTAAATTTTAGTATTTTTTAAAAATAATAACAGCTTTTTCCGTAAATGACTTTAACAATGCTTATGAAATCTATAATAAAAATTTTCTGCACAAATTTGATTATCTGGTTTTCAGACTATGCAATGAAAGCAAACTGATAAATATCACTCCGGATTTTATGTTAATCTTATCAGCAAGTCAATGAAAACTGACAAACTTCATTAAACAATCAAATGTGCTCAAATGAACTGAAAAATAACCACAACTAAAAGATGAAAGACACTGTAGCACTCTTTGATCATGAACAACATCTACTACTGTCCCCTACCCTCATATGAGGGGCCCCGAGTGGCCGAGTGGTCTAAATCACTCCACGTTACGGATCACTGCCATCTCACCTCTGTCTGCGTGGGTTTGAGTCTAAGATTCGGCTAATGTAGTTATGTGAGAAAGCTTGCCAGAAACTTCTCACGGGTTGGTGGCTCTTTCCTGGTGTTTTCCCAGGTTCTTCATCCAAAATAATAATGGATGATATGTATAGCCTATCGTATGCTGAAAATTGGCGTTAAACCCTACAACAACAACATATCCTCATATGAGTTTATATTTCTCATTATCAAAACTAATTAAATTTTGTTGACGTCTACGTAATAGCCAAACTGTCAAAAAATTCATTCAGCTACCTGCACTAACGATATTACCAAAAGCATTTGTTTAAACTATATCACTTATCTGTAGAGGATGAATTTTAATAAATGTGTTACACGATTTGAAAACAAAATGTTAGCATTGCTGAAAAAATCAATTCAATTGTTTCAGGAAATATCTTGTCTCACTATCTGCAAAGGATGGTAAAAAATAATGTCTCGATCAATGACTTTCACAATTTTACTGAGTAGTTACCTTGGCAACTAGAAGCTTCATGTCTCCTCCAACAAAATGTGTGAGATCCCACAAAATATCCCCTGCTGCTTCCTCCCAGTTATCACCTGCAAGTGAAATGTATATGTATTAAAATCTCATTATTTTATTATTATATATGTCACATTATTCTTCATATCTAATTACTTTATTATGATTTATATCACATTATTATTATAATTCTATTTAATTTGGGGGCCTGAGTGGCCGAGTGGTCTAAAGCACTCTCTGTTATGTATCACTGCCATCTCACCTCTGTGTATGTGGGTTTGAGTCTCATATTCAGACAATGTGGGTATGTGAAAAAGCTTGCCAGTAGCTTCTCGCAGGTTGGTAGTTTTCCCAGGATCTTCCTCCACCATTAATACTGGCTACACTGTATAGCCTATTGTGTGCTGAACAATAGTGTAAGACCCTAAAACAATCATTAATTATGATTTATATCACATTATTCTTACAATCTCATTATTTTAATGCATGTTTTATAACTTAACTTCCCAATATATTCATTAATAATCCCAGTAACATCCAATAGTCATATTGTTCTGTAAAACAATTTTTGGGATTAAATAAGTTTCTTTGGTGATATTTTATTTCCTCTACCACACAACCCTTCTAAAAGAAAAACCAGAGTCTAATCATTGATTAAATAGCTTACCTGAACTTTCACTAGTTTCCAGCAGCTAATAAATTATACAGAAAAAAAATCAGACTAATATTCCCATCGCTTGATGCCCCTTTCATTTTTAAAAATGAAAAGCATCAATGTAAAAGTAATGCACTAAACTTTCGTTTCATAATATAATTATAATCTGTCATGTTACTGTCACCTTATGGTCCCTTACTCTTTCAATGTATTGGTATGTCAAACCAAACAGAACATCTTGATGTAAACAAGAAGACAGACTGATTCACTGTCCTTTTCTGGCTTCTAGAACAGTTTGTTTCAATAAATACTGTCTTGTCTGCATCTAATATTTGCAATGTCTAGTTTTAATATTTCTAAAACAAAATTCTAGATAGAACAGAGCTTGACCAAAAAAACTTAAGGCACAAATGTTAATCTAAGTCAGTGAAGTCTGAAACAAATTTTTTATAGTTAATGTTTCTTCAAGAATACTTATCCAATCATAATACAGTAGTCACCCTCTTGAACGGCCCCACTGAACTATAATGCTACTACCTCCCAAATAAAACTTTTTGCTAAAAAGAGCTAAAAGTTAACTGGTCACTTAGGTGGCAGAAGGCAGAGTGATCTCCCCTTCACACAGGGATGGTGGAAAAAGCCTGTGAATATCTCAGTTACTACTGTGGCACAAGGCATGTTCTCTATGTGGATGAAACTGGGGAAAGGCTGGGAGGGTGTATGTGTATTATGTATTATGATTGGGCAAGTATTCGTGAAGAAACATGTTTTCCTAGAAAAAGGCAGGAGAAGGCAAACAGAACTCTGAAGGCAAAAGGCTGAAAATTTCTTCAATGGAAGCTCTGAAGGCTGTCTTTAATCAAAATAGAGAAATCAAGAAGTGAAGAAGGAGCCTGAGAGAAAGCATCACAGTCTTTCCTTGCATGAGATGAGACTATTGCCTAATTGAGGGAGTTGGTGAGTAGGGACAAAATCTGCCACTGACCAAACATAAGGAGCACCCTGAAGTAGAAACGGTGATTTCCAATCTGTTACCAATTATATAGTCCCTTCTTTTCTACCAAGGGTTGAGAGAATCGAGAAGTGGCGGTCACTAGTAAATGGAGAGTGCAGCGAGGCGATATGTAAGTTAGACTGATCTCCACTATTGTATACACTGGGTTCTGCAGACTGGACAACAGATTGGTTTCTGGGAACTAATGTTGAGGTCTTTCTCCCTAAAGATGCCCTGTAGTAGGCTTAGGCCCAAAGAAACAGGTTATGGGATGTTTGATCCACGTGAATGGTCCAATGTATTGGACACAGTACCTGGGGCATGTCTGTGATTGTGTAGTTCCCATGTATTGTAACTGGAGAACCCTTTCTTGATTTATCTCCCTTATATGCCAAACTAAGGCTTTGTCTTTGTCCTTAGTTGTATATTTCTGCACTTAATCCCTAGTCTTCGTCTTTAAGTCAAACATATAGAATGTATAAACCTGTTGTAACTCTGTACCTCTCTCATATTATTGGACACAATGCTTATAGCATTACCTGGACAAGGGCAGACAAATTTTACCAAAATAATTCACTATACAAAATGCAATGAAGTGTTGCATCCAGACAATACATTAGCAGAGAAAACCAACCTGTCTGTAGCCAGTTGTTGTGGAATTATACATATATTAATAGTCTCAGGAACTTATACATTATTATAATTAAAAGTACAGCCCGAACTTATTTGCTAAGTTGCATAGGCTACCCTTGCAAGTACATGTAAAAAGATGACAAAGAGTGGTAAAATTGCAGAACTTTGTCAAGATAGAAAAAAGACAAGTTGAAATATAGATGAAGTATACTTTCCTTGTGAAGTGAGAACTCTTACAACTTGTATTAACGTTGATTCTGACATTTTTGAGGCCTCTCAGCATGAAAGCATGTTGCTCTGCATGAGTGAAGTAGAAAATGGGATATTTGTGAGTTCTTCCCTCTTCTGATTGACTCTTTATGTTTCAGGTTAAATTTAAATGATCTGACAGAGTCCTGAAGATGTCTTAAGAAAGAAAGGTCCAAATAGGACAGCAATTTAAAAAGAACAGTAAAGATCATATCAAATTTCATCATCAGGCTGAGGAATACCACTACTTACTTTCTGGGAGTTCATCAATAGTAAGTCAAGTTGACTTACTTTCTCTGCCAAGACTGCCATATCAGTGGGGAGAAAAACCAAAGCATATGAAAATGTAATTAAACAAACAGACTCCATCTTTTTATTAGCATCAATTAGGAAACATGTATTTAGTTTTTGTTAGGTCTATTCTTCTTTGGTTAAATTATATTTCTGAACAAATTATGTCTCCACTGTACAATAATTGCAATGCATGTAGGTGGTAGAGGAAAGTAATATTTCTACTGGTCAGAATTTTATATGATCAAAATTAATTGCATTTATTTCTGTATGAACAGTAAGAACTATTTTTCAAAGAATACTCACTTCTATAAATAGAGTCACGTATACAGCAGAAGATAAACACTGCCAGTGAAGGCAGACACGAAGTAAGCATTAAAGAAAAAGAACATTTTTACAATCAAAAACAAAAAAAATTGAATGAATCTATTCTGAAATACTAAAGCAACAAATATTCTCATCTTTCATGAATAAAATTGTTCTATTTTTGTCACAATTTGTTAAAAATAGGGATATAAATGTTTGAAGTGCGCTAGGTCAAGGTCACCAGTATACAGTATTATAGCTATCCAATGCTGAACTTGAAATGTCAGAATGTGGAAATTTTTCGCTAACGTGCCTTATCAGATAGATTTCATGCATGACAATATTGAAAGTTTTGATCCATCTATATTTGATGAGCCTTTTGAAGTGGAAGAAGTATCACAAACTGAGTTATCATTTAGTTTGAATGAATTAATACCAGCCAAGTTCCCAGTTGATAACCAGGATGACCACAAACCAAAACGCTTCAAATCACTTAATGAGGAAGATCTCTTTAAACATGTCTGAACAGCAGTACTCAAAAAATACTAAGAAAAACACTCAATATTCATTTATTTAATAATCATAATAAATTAACTACAATAATAACAATAACCAGTATACTGGACTGTTCATTAATGTAAGCTGAAGTAATACTGCTTGATGCTTAATATGCTCTATGAATTTCAGAATGGTACAAAGAGAAGAATATAGAGGTTAATCTGATGTCGGCTGAGTCTTCACATTTGGACCAAACGTTAGCCATACTTTATGCTGAAGCAGCCCCCAAGGTCACCACAGTACGAAAGAGGATGCTCCCTGAAGCCCAAGCTAAAGAATACCAAAAAAACACTTTAAAAAATGTCAGGGCTGCTATTAATTGCTCTATTCAGGTTGAATGTGGTTGTTCAATAAATATTGTTACAGACCCAGAGTTTAAAAAACCAAATGACATGTTAACCCTTAAATTGCTATATTGTTTTGCAGTACAAGATCCTTCAATGCTGCAATGCTGAACTTTTTTGAGAAAAAAGGATGCAAACTGCACAGTTTTTAAATTGCATGTATTTTTTAAAAAAAATACAGAATAACAAACACAAATCATGTATGACAAATGGCGGTGGATATCTAAACTTTAAGATTAGCATTAGCTGAAGTTTAACATATTTGCATGTACATGTGCAAATACAGGTAAAATGATAAGTTACAATTGTATTTGTTCTGTATTTTTGTTTGTTTTTTAATGGAAAAGTTCAAATATATCTAGGAAATATATTCTTTAGTAGCTCAACCATGTACATGTATCATCTGTCACAATGTGATATCTAAATTGTGAAAATCACAGGTCAAGAAAAGGCGACAGTTTTATAAACATGAATGTCGGAGGTAAGTTTTGTAAACATGAATGTCGTAGGTAAGTTTTGACCCCCAGACTCAGTAATAAATGTTCACAAAAAAAGTTTCACCTGTTATTTATTCTAATAACATCAAAACTGAGATTCATATCTGGTGAATAAACCTCAGCAAATGCTTCAGTTTTTTCTCAATCATTTGGCGGATCTTGTGTAAATGGTCACCTTGATTATTCTTGTTGTCCATCAGGTGTAAATTGCTTGGAATAGCTAGAAATCTATCCCATACTTATTTTTTTCTGAAGTATGGGGTTGAACTCACATCAGTAGCCCAGTAGGAATTGAAATCAGATGTATGTACCAAACCCATTGCTATAATCAATGCAAAAAAGAGTTTTAGATGCTCAGGCGGGACAGGCTGCCATTTCTTCATGGAACTGTTCTCCTTCAAGTCTGCCTATTAACTCTCTGATCTGCATAATGATTTCTTTGATCTACTATTAAATGCAATAACTCGTCATATAAAAAAAAGTCTTAAATTAAATAGTCCATAGGTTCAGTATTCACCATCTCGACATTTAATTTTGAATTACCAGCAAATGGGGGTTGATAGGCATGCCATCTTTTCATTTCAAGCAAGCATGTACATAAGACTCCAATTACACATCAATTCATGGCTCAAAATCATTCATGGATATTTCCATCAACACTCTGCCATATCCATTAATTTCATCCTCCTCAAACTCTTCAAAATCATTTTGATCATCACTATCAGAAGCAACGTTTGTTGCAAGAAATTACCATTGTATTCAGCGTCAGCAATGTTAACTTTATCCAGGTGAATTAATAGGATGTGTAAATTGTTGCTTACCTAGAGAATGACTTAAGTCGCGGCAAGCACTACGACACATCAACCGATAGCACGACTAATGTCGCGACTAGCAATTAAAGGGTTAAATGGAAACTTTTTTGTAACATTTGAAATTTTAAGATCTTTGGGAAGAATCATTCATACATATCTGCTTTCCATAATTTGTAATTATAAAACAAATTCATTCCATTTTTTATATATACAACAGTTGACAAAAAAATGTTTACTTTTGTTATCCTGTACTTTAATTCCTGCTCACGATATAGCATATGTACTCTTGATGTGATGGTATATTATTTGTACAAAATCAGGAATTCACCCTGCTTATATTGAAGTTTTTATGAAATTAATAATGGAAAAAACTTATCCATTTTTAAATGTAAAGTATGCCTCACATGGCATGAAAATAAAAAATTATGTAACTGAGTTTGAGTTTAAGCTGAGAGTTTGTTTAAGCCAATCACAGATAATTTTACATTGCATTTTCACACCTGATTGGCTGAAAATAAAAACTCTGTCTTTACTGGAGGTAGGTAGTAATCCTTACAATATATGAACCAGTTTATAACTGAAAAGATTCAGAGAAAGGGAGGTAAATACTAATATCGATTTTACTGCCTATGCAATTGATAATTATAACACTTTCATCAAAATGTCAGTTTGTCATCCATTTAAACTTCATTCCTTACCCCATGGAGTAATATGGGCCAACCTGCACTCAATAGCTTGAAAAGGAAGTTCCTGGAAGTCCTTTGGAAGTTCATATATCTTTGTTGTGGACACGGTCTCCTTGTCTCCATAGTCAGTGAAGAACACCTCACACTTGTCGTTTCCAATTAAGGACAAGATCTTCCCACGGTGCCAGCTAGAAGAAAGAACAGAAGGTCGTGGTGGGTATGAGTTTTCCTATATGGCCTAAATTCATCTAAAAGCCAAATCAATAACTGATCAGATGATCTGGGTTGGAAAATTGTGACAAACATAATAGGCATAAGTTTTCCTTTTATGCCTGAATTTATCTAAACGCCTAATCAACATTTGGTCAGATGATCTGGGTTGGAAAAATGTTTTTTTCATGATCTGAATTCATCTAAAAGCTAAATGTATCATTAACTGGTCAGTTCATCAGTTGGACGATCATGATGCCACGGTGCTACCAAAGTAGTTTTTAACTAGTTTTGGAGTTGTTCAATGATGTTTGTGTACCTGAGGTGAATCTACAACAAGAAGACAGCTGAACATTTCACTAAGTGTGTATATGTTACAAGTACAAGTCTAAAAAGACAACCTATGTATTCTATCAAATTTTATATCATGTTGATTTTACCTTTTCTTGCTATATTCTGGTGACATTCTTTCTAAAAATAAAGACGTAATTAATATGCACAATCTCATGATCAAAGAAGAGATAGTATTGTGGTCTTATTCTTTGGCAAGGGAAAGCTTACATCTGTTGCCTTAAGTCAACTCTGATGTAAACAGTATCAAGAAATTGATGAAAATGGAATCTTTTACAAATTACATGATGCAGTCAGAATGTACAATATTGGATGAAATGTCATCACATTCACCCCCTCATGAAATAGGGTGTATATTTAGCTCCTAATATTTGACATGTCGTGTACAACGAGGTATCAAGATCAATATAAAAATGATCAAACAAATTACAAATAAAATATTTTTTTAGATCACATGGTGTGAAGTGTGCAATATTTGCAAAACAATCATTACCCTGACCCCCTCGTACAAGAGGGGTGATAATTTCATCTTAACCTTTGCTATATTTAGGCTGTCATACATCACCTCAAATCAATTTTGACGTAAAATTTACCAAGGAATCATTTGGAGAAAGAATTGTTTTGATGACACTGTCAAATGTGCAATATTAACAAAATATTGTTGTGTTTACCCTCTTCCTTTATCTTCACCTACTAGTAAATATATTTGTAAAAAAATTTATATGACCTAATTGGTGGTTAACCTTGAACACAAGATAACAACTGCTATAGTTCAAATCAAAAGTATTAGTAAAGTTCACATTGTGTCACTAAGAATGAGAATATTAAAGGAATAAATGTGCGCTGATAGATTAACTAAATCTCTATATATGAGGCCATTTGTTTTGATCACGTGACAATATGGTGTCGACATTCATCTAACTTCATATAGCGAAGGGTAACGCAGGGACCATACAATGCAGGGAACCAGACTAAGTATGATGTAGAACAATAGGCACTTTAGCCGAATATCCTGTTTTTTGGTACTATTCAGAAGTATTCGCCTGAGCAAATAATACACGCACAAATGGTTACAAGTAAAATAATTCAATAAATATCGAACTTTTAGAAAAAAGTTTTTAATACATAATAATTTTAGTTAATAATAAAAATTTTCATTTTATAGGCGATATATACGGAATACAGTACACGAAATGTTTAAGCTTCACATACGATAATGAAATGAGTACTCCAGTACTCTCCAGAGCCGCTCCTACTACTCGGTTCGTGCCCGGATCCGCCAAATAGTACATCCAAATACTCGAATTCGGTACTCGGCAAAAATTATCTACTTGGCTAGGCCCTATTTGTTTCTAAATTTTGTTTCGTGCTGATTAATCAACTGATGAAGGTGGAAAGCCAAAGGAAAGCTGGCCGACCCAAGAAAACTTGGAAGCAAACAATCAATCATGACCGCAAGACATGGGAGATGACCAAAATCGATCCTCTAAACTGTGATGCCTGGAGACTGGGCCTGCTGACTGCCAGAAAACATCGGACCCCTGACCAAGGGAACTAAGACGATAAAATTGGATAGAGAGAGAGAGAGAGAGATGAAGAAAAAATATATAAATGAAAATACAATGATTATACTGTTATTTATGCTGATCACATACAAGATCCAATTCCATGAAATTATCCAGAAACTTGAGAGATAGTGTAAGCCATTAACAATACTGCATGACAAGAAACAAGATTCCTTGAAGGGACTTATGTTCTACTGGCTGAAAAGAATTTCCAGGAATTCAAGATAAGAACATTTCTTCCTTTAAACCGCATAGTATTTAAACAACACATAAAAAATGCCAAAAATGTTTAAGGCAGGAAACATTATTAGGTCTTTAAGTTTGTTCTTGCAGTCGAGTTTTAAGAGCACTCTTGAAAGGGATCAATGTGTCTTTGTGTCTAATTTAAATGGGCAATTCATTCCATGTTGTTGGGAACTGGTATGCAAAAGAAAATTTTCCATATGACTTTGTTTTCATACTGGAATAATGAGTATACAATTGTCAGAAGAGGAGTGCAAGTATCTTTCTGGTCTGTAGACATGGATAAGGCCAGAAAAGTATCTTGGACTGGAGTCCATCAGTGAAATATAGCACAGAGAACGAATTCTATG
Source organism: Unio delphinus (assembly GCA_029339505.1). Lineage (NCBI taxonomy): Eukaryota > Metazoa > Mollusca > Bivalvia > Unionida > Unionidae > Unio > Unio delphinus. The sequence goes on along the minus strand of JAQISU010000057.1, from coordinate 7,124,256 downwards.
TTTGATTCTGTATCGAATAGATAGCCAGTGTGGTACAGAGCAGTGGTGAGGTGTGCTCTGATCGTGATACTCTAAAGATGATCCGAGCAGCTGTGTTTTGAATGTTTTGAAGTTTCTGGAGTAGGTATTGAGACAAACCAGAAAGAATTGAGTTACAATAGTCCAGTCTTGAAAGTACTAATGCTTGTTTATTTGTTTGTTTGGTTAGGAATTTTAACGTAGTTTTAAAAAAAAATTAAGTCATATCGCTACAATATCTGCAGTAGTTTATAGTGATGTCTAGCACTGAGGCATCATGCCGCAGACATGTAGCATGATGTCCCACCCAGTCACATTATACTGATACCAGGCCAACCAGTCCTAACACTAACCGCTTAATGCTGAGTGGCAAGCGAGGTAGCTGTTAGTACCATTTTTGTCAGTCTTTGGTATGACTTGATCGGGGATCAAACCCACAACCTCCCGCTTCCATGGCAGACACTCTAACCACTAGGCCACCGGAGCGGTTGAAAGTACTAATGAATACACAAGTGTTTTAGTGGCATCAACTAAAAGATATCTGCAAATGGAGCTGATACATCTCAGCTCAAGATATGCAGCCTTGCATATGCTCATGACATGTTGGTAGAATGTGAGAGTACTGGCTGTGTAAATTTAATGTTGGTGTTGCTGATATTTATTGTTTGAGGTAAAGAATGGGAATGAGAAAGTTTTATCATCTTTCATCTGCAGCTTGTTACATGTCATCCATGATTTCACATCAGAAATGCACATCTCTACTCCTTGGATGGTAGCATCAACTTCAGTTGGGTGGCTAGACTTGTATATTTGGGTGTCATCAGCATACATTTGGTGAGACACTGGTTGATGTCCTGTGACACTTGAGTGGCTGAGTGTATAAAATGAAATGAACAGGTCAAAGAACAGACCCCTGTAGATTACCACAACATAGATCAACTGGTCTGGAGAGTATTCCATTTGCAGATACAATTTGTGTCTTGTTGGCTAAGTAGGACTTGAACCACAATAAGGCTGTATTATGAATGCTAAATACATGCTGGAGACAGTGAAGTAATATATCATGGTCTATTGTGTCAAATGCTGCATACAAATCAAGGTCTTTAACTACTTTCAGAAAAGTAGTTTCAGTACTGTGGCAAGGGCGATGTGCAGACTGTACATTGCTAAAAAAGACTGTTTGAATTCAATGAGATACAAGTTGGGTTAGAATAAGTTTTTCTAAGATTTTTTTTATATGAACGGGAGAATAAAAACTGGGTGGTAGTTCTTTAAATCGTTATGGTCAAGAGTTGGTTTCTTCAGCAAAGGCTTTACAATGGCAGTTTTGAAATATGATGGGAATTCCCCGGATGAGAGAGAAGTATTAATAACATCAGTTAGTGAAGGCAATATTGGGTCTAAGCACTCAAGCAGCAGTGATGTTGAAATTGGATCATCAAGTTCACATGACTTTAGTGCACTCTTCATCAACTAAATCCATAGAGAAGTTCAAATGCTCCTAATGGTTGCCGCTGAAATTCTGTATCGCAACTATATGGTGACGACAAGTCAATTGAAATTGTGTTGCCAAGCATATCTCTAATGGCTTGTAGTTTGTCACAGAAAAAATTTGCAAATCTAGGTCTACTGGAGATAAGGTAGTTGAAAGTGGTGTACATTTGTTCCTTGACATTAGTTTGTTAGTTATCTCGAAGAGCTCTTTGCAGCTGGAACTCTCCGTGATCTTAGTACTGTAGTGGGATAATTTTGCTAAATGGACTATGTGACATTCTTCTTAGCAGCTTCATAGATTTGTTTATGAATAGTGAGTCTGGTGGAAAGCCAAAGCTTTTCTGCTTTAAGGCGGTCTCTTTTAGAAGTGCAAAGCTGGTCCCTAACACTGCTATACAACGGAAAACACTTTTGTGAATTGATACTCTGAACTTGGTTGCTGGGGCATGTTTTTCAAGCAATGAACGCAGGCAGTTATCGAGTTGTTCTGATGTAGAAGGTAAGCAAATTGTTAGGTTTGCTTGGATGACATACATTACTTTGGTTCTATTTATCATACGGAGGTTTCTCTCAGTTGCAAATAAAGGTCAAGGGTTAGGGACTGATACGTCCAGATGGCATATAATGCTGAGGTAATCTGATGCAAGTTCGTGGGATACAAGGGTAGATCGCAGAATATCATCATCAGGTCTATGAAGAATCCAGTCTAAAATGTGACCCTGTTTATGGGTGGATTGGTTAACTGACTGTTTAAGGTTGAAAACATGAATGTAATCATGGTGTTTGGATGTGTATGAATTTCCAGGACAGTCAAAGTGAAAGTTGAAATCTCCAAAAATAATCAGGTTTCCACCTATTGAATTTCTATACTCCAGGAGATTCGGAAACTGCTCCAAAAAGAGAGATTCAGTCAGCTTGTTTCTTCTACTAGGAGGGCAGTAGAGGAAGAAAAAAAATGAACTGACCTTTGTTCCAGTGTGAGTGTTGTTTGGACTAGTTCAAATGATGTGTGGCAGAAATTGAAGGTTGTGTTGTATTTAAGACATTTTATCATGGAAATCTTTGTAATGACAGCAATTCCACCTTTGTGAGAGTGGCGGGGGATTTACTTAATGGGGTAACCGGTGGGTATTAGATCCTCACACTTGGGTCATCATTTGATGTTTTTAGTCATGATTCTGTCAGGAAAGTTGTTGATATTCTGATCGTTGATAAAATAAACAATTTCAATGCACTTTTCTGGTGATCCTAATGATTGGGCGTTGAATAATACAAGACACATTGGTATCTCTGGGATAGCTGACACATGATGATTCAATATGGATTTGCACTAGGTTATTGAAATTAATGGTTAAAGTTTTTAATTGTTTAGCTGGAAAGGGAGATAACTGGAATTCTTCATGTTTTACACCGGCCAGCTTTGAAATGTTTCTTTTCTTGCTTCTGTTTAAATTTAAGTAATGATGAATGTAGTCCCAGTTCGTTTAGTCTTGAGCACAATGTAGTATGAAGAGCCAAGGTGTGATCATTTAAAGCAATTAATGAGGGTTCATCATAGCATAAACGTAAACGGGTTGACTGGCGATCACGTGATGGCAGTTTATTCAAGCACAAAGGACATCATAACTTTGGGGGAAGACAGCTGAGACAAATTCTAATTGTTCTCGTTTCTAAAATAAGGAGATGAAGAAACACATACACACTGAACAGCCAATGTATGATGAACCACAATAATGTAGATGAAGACAGAAAACAAGCACATATATCATGAAAAACAGCACAAAAATGGAACAGCTGCTTCAAGCCGGTTAAGCGATAGCATCCATCTTTCTGAAAGTACATTATCACATTATCCTTTTTAAAGTGTTTGAGTACAGTATCACATTATCCCCAATAAAGTGTATGAGTATATTTCATACTAATCCCCCATGAAAGAGTGTGAATAATTATGAACAGAATGGCCCAACATGGTAAGAAATAAGCAAACATACCGATTATCATTGCTAAACTGGGCTACACAAAACACTCCTGGAGCATACTTGGGACGTGAAATCTCCTTCATTTTCTTACTGAAGAATTCATTGAGCTCATCCATCAGAGTCTCCAGCCTGAAAAAGTGTTAGAAAAAGTCACTTCATAAGTCTGCAGCAAATTTTGCCATAAAATAAATTAAGACCAATTAAATACTATTCCCAAACCACTTAAATAATATTCCAAGACCAATATATTATATTCCAAGACCAATTACCATATTTTCGTGTCTATAAGACACGTCTTATACAAAGTTTTACGTACCCAGCACCCAGGGTGCGTCTTATATTAATGGGCGTCTTATCTAAGTATTTTTTAACACGAACGAACGGTACAGTGTGTGATACTGAAGGACGATTATTGGGGTAAATATTCACGTTTCACGATTTTCATTCCTAGTTGTAAAAACAATTGGGTAAGTGTTCACAATATAATAAACTGTTACTAAATAGTGTTGGACTTGATCAAAAATCAATGTACCGTATTGTTCTATTCATCTTCATTTTCATCGTCATCAGTTTCGGCTTAAAATCCATCGAAACTTGAATCAAATTCACTGTCGTCATCGACGAATAACTACATAACTGATGCAAATTGATCCTCATTAGCGTCAGTGGTATCGGATGCAGCCGAGTCGTCATCCGAAGAACTGATATAGCTAGCCGGTTCGGGAATTATCCCACAACTTCGGAAGCCATTGATGATTGTCGTAATTTTCACTTTCTCCCATGCCGTATATGATTTTCGCTTCGGCATCGTGACAATTTTATAAATTTAAAAAATGCTAAGCGAATTGATCACTCATTTATATATAACAAGAGACTGTTCCCTGTTATTGGTCTATGTACTAATCCCACCCGCTGAAGACTTGGCCTAACGGATCAATGAAGCCGCCTTTACATCCGGCGTTTATTGTTCTAGAATCTAGATACCAGGTACTAAATCCATCCACTATTGGCCTTTGATCTAAACTAAAAATGGTAATGAAGCCTTGTTTACATCCGACAGGTGATGGAACATTGGACAAATTTTCATTTATGATAAAGGAAAGGTAACCACTGGAGATAAGTTGCTCAGTTCAACGGATGGCTAGGCCACGTGCATCTTATATTTGTGGGCATCTTATTTAAAATATTTTTTACACAAATCGTCAAAACCCGCGTCTTATATAAGGGTGCGTCTTATAATTAGGTGCGTCTTAAATGCGCGAAAATACGGTAAATAATATTCCAAAATCAATTAAATAAAATTCCATGACCAATTAACTAATATTCCAAGACCAATACATTATATTCCAAGACCAATTAAATATATTCCAAGACCAATTAAATAATATTCCAAGACCAATAAATTATATTCAAAGGCTAATTAAATAATATTCCAAGACCAATAAATTATATTCCAAGACCAATTAAATATATTCCAAGATCAATTAAATAACATTCCAAGATCAATAAGTTATATTCCAAGACAAATTAAATAATATTCCAAGACCACTTAAACAATATTCCATGACCAATTACTAATATTCCAAGACCAATAAATAATATTCCATGTCTCTATTATTTTGCAGGTTTAATGACAATATTCTGTGTCAAAAAGATACAAACAAATGCAAAGACATAAAAAAAGGTATTGGTTTGCTGTGCAATGTATTGGCTTAATCAGAAACAAAAGAAAGTTTCTAAAAATGGTTATCGCTCATTCAAAAACATTTTCTGAAACATATTATTTCATGAAAAAAGTTACTTCCAAATATCAAAATTTTATTACCATTGCTGTCCAGTCAAAAATATGAAATCTGTAGCAAAAATCATAGTTATACTTAATCAATACGAATGAACTTTCAACAAATGGTGAACAATTTTTTTATATAATCATCTCCCAATCTCTCCTGCATCCCTTCTCCATAATTCTTCAGAAAATAATGTAAGAATAATGACTAGTCAACCTGCAAACATTTTGTGGATGACCACAACATATATGTTTTCCAGCAATCCAATGAAAACTGAGAGAGCTGCTGTCATAACGGTTTGAGTAAAAAATGTATGTGTTCTATAAACACTGACATAAAAAATGTTCAACAAGGAGGGTTTATTTATCAGACAAAACAATATTTAACATTTGACACATGGATATATCATCCAATAAATATGGTATATGAGCTATACATGGGTATACCATCCGATAAATATGGTATATGACCTATACATGGGTATATCATCCAATAAATATGGTGTATTAGCTATCAAATAAGTGAGAGACACTGACAAAGTTAAACATCGCCGGAAAAAGAGTAGAATTACAAAAAGTGACAACCATTTAGATTAATGCCTATGTACAACCTACCAGGTATAGTATATATTTCATCATGGAGTCATCTTGACCTTGATCTCAAAAACTCAATAGCTACAGGTTCCTTCCATCCTTCCACAGTGGAAAAGACATTTGGAATACTTTTTAAAGACAAAATTCTTATGACACAGTTTATCATGTAAAAACCACTTTTTCTTTGTGGGGTTGCTTTGACTTTAACCTCTAACCTTTCGGACCATTAGCTCACTCTAAGCCATAACAGCACACATTTAATGTCTTGAGCAAGTATGACCTTTGATATTTATGGCTTTTTTATCAGTTTTGTATTAAATGGAGTTTGAATATAATGCCTTAGAACAGAAACACAGGCAGATAGATTTAAAGGAAAATACAATTGTTAATACATTCTTTGATGAATATATTTAATTTTGCAATCTGTGGGAACGCTGGATATATAGGATGATCCTATATTCAGAATTAGTCACTAACTTTTAAAATAGTCACTTAGTAAAAATGTAGGCATGTAACTTTACACAATAGTCATAGTATACATAAGCTGTGTCAAAAACCTAATGGTTTCAACGACCTGAAAACAAAACATTATTGCATTATGTCTAGGTCAGTAACTGCACATCACCACTTTGTTTAAATTTAAGATGATGTCATCCATGATGTCATCTTAATTTTTTCTCTAAGCAAAACTTGAAAAGGAAATAAGAAATGAACATGCTAAATTTCATCATTAACGGTAAATAATTATCCCATTAACGGTAAATAATTATCCCATTTACGGTAATTATCCCATTAATGGTAAATAATTATCCCATTAACGGTAAATAATTATCCCATTTACGGTAAATAATTATCCCATTTCATTCTCATGAAAAATTAAAAGATAATTCACCAATAAGGATTGTCAACATTAAAACTAAAGCATCAAGTCAATGAAAGAAGAGCTTATATTAAAGGCATTAAAAAATGAATAATTTGGATCAAAGAAACCAAAATTGTTTTCATATTAAATGGCACTTCATTTTAACTATGTTCGTATAAGTGGAATTATTTCTATATTATTCATAATTTCATCTTAACTGTGTTTGTGTACATGGAATCATTTTCATATAATTATTTGAGCTCTATCCATAGATTTGTAAATGTAATCACAAGTGATAATTTGCATCCTCCATGTTATTATTAAGTGAATAATTGTTTGGCTTCCATGGAACTTACCTTTGTGAAGTTTGTTTTCTCTGAACAAATAAGAGATCAGGGGTGTCTACCTGAGGTACATACACATCAAAATAATCATCACACTCAGGCAGAATGTCAGTTGATATAAGATTTGTCAAGATCCTGGAAATATAGCAAATTTACTAACACCTTAAAGAAATAATGCTGCGTATGACGTATGTACATGTGCTTAAAAATAGGATTCAAGATGTAAGATGGTTGATTTAAGCAAGTTTGCTGGTGTCAAATTTACTATAGGTATACATCTAGATTTGAAAATAATTACAATATTCTTTTATTTATCTTGAAATATTATTCACCACTTGCATAATACACAATTAAGCATTCAAACCAAGGAATTAAATTCTATAAACTAATAAAACCAACATGTGTACTCATACAATGTATACAAATTTACTCTTTAATTTGCAACATAAACTTGCCAAACTCAATTATTATTCAGTGAGACTGCCCAAATGAACAGCATACAACACAAACACTGACTATAAACATGAAATAACTATGAATTGCAAGGATACAAATGAACATGAATTAACATGCCCTTTGAGGACCTTCATGATAAACATAAATTAACATGCCCCTGGATGTCTGTTATGGTATAAATGTTTTAACTTTCCCCTGGAGGACTTTAACGGTATACATGTATTAACATGCCTTTAATAGACCTTCACAGAATACATGTATTAACATACCCTTGAATGACCTTCGCAGTATAAATAAACAGTGAAACTCTGCTATAATGCGATAATTGGGGTCTAAAAAATTGGACTGAGTTAATAGCCAAGTCGTATTAATGTGGGGTTTTACAGCATTTTAATTTTTTTCAGAAATCACTGCATTGGCATATATAGATGTATTCATGTCTAATGTAAAAATCAGGGTATTATCGGACAAATATTAAATGGAATGCAGTAATAAGACTTATTCAGAATAATGGACGGATAATAAATGTATAGGTTATTACTTTGCATTAAATAGTTTTACTAATTTTTATTGTTTTTTATTCAGAAAAACCCCACGATTGCTACGACCCTGACTAACGTTGTATCATTAACAAGGTATTAACATCGTTTACTAATGTACCGTCATGGCATGCAGTTCATCCATAATGCATGTAATTCCACTGAAAATCTGCACAGATTTAAAATATTCAGTAATTTTGTCCAAGATCATTCTGTCTGAATTCAACGTACAATATATAGCATGAACAGAGTATTAACACTGTTTACTTATTGTCTGAGGTCCCCGAGTGGTCGAGTGGTCTAAAGCGCTCTCTGTTACAGATCACTGCCACCTCACCTCTGTCTACATGGGTGCAAGTCTTGAATTCAGCCAATGTGGGTATGTGAGAAAACTTGCTGGTAGCTTCTCGTGGGTCAGTGTTTCTTTCCGGGTTTTTCGGGTTCTTCCTCCACTATTAATACTGGCCGCCATGTATAGCCTATCTTGTGCTGAAAAATGGCTTTAAACCCTACAACAACAATAACAACTTATTGTCGGATATAGTACTATCGTGGCATGCAGCTAATCCATAGTACCTGTAATTCCATTGCAAAAATTACAAACGTATTTATACTATTCAATATTTTTGTCGCAGATCATTATGTGTCTGAATTCAATGGGAAAAATTAACAGAAAATTAGATTAAGAAAGACAAAGCATGTGTACATTTCATTATGTTCTAGGGTCTATGAACAGTGTCTGTACAAATTGTAAACTTGATTTTCCATAATGGTAACATATTTTTAATAGACAAAAAATAGGAAATAATGACGAAATCATAAGCAAACACTATACACATAAAATCCAAGAACTAAATGCAGTCGAGTCTGTAATGGTCACGAGCCACTGAGATAAAGTTGCTTTAGCTGAACGCATGTACGATTTCATACCTTTTCAATTTCCAGCTAGTAAGGCAGACATTATTTACTGGTCAAATGATTCCGTCTAATAACACTGCCAAGCCCAGAAAACATGTTGGTGGCCTTTATTTTTTGATGTTATTAAATTGTGAGAATCTTGTATCAACCGCCGGATTGTCTGCTACTTGGTTGTGTATGCAGTTAAAGAAGAAACACATGTCAGCTATTGTATACAGATTGTATACAGAATTAATTGAAGGCAATCACAAAGACGATTTACTGGCTTTACTCATGAATCAATAATAAGAAACATTTCCGATAATGTTTATTTAGGCATAACAATTCAAGAACCTGGTGAAATTGATATATTTCAAAAGCCAAGCATTTTACACACTATTTCTCATACTTTATCATATTATATCTTGTCTTATATTAGAATTCATACACCATCTTTTCCCCAAAATTATAATAAACTTTTCTTGCGCAAAGTGCAGAGAAGTTCCTTTTGTGAACATGCCTTTCCATAACGGTAATGTAAAAAAATTATTTTAATAAAAGGAAACTAAGAGCAGTAGTCCTGCAATGGTCACAAGTCACTTTCATAATTGAATTTAAGCTGAACATATGTACAATTTCATACCCTCTCAATTTCCAGCTAGTAAAGTGGACATTATTTACTGGTCAACTGATTGCATCTAATAACACTGTCACGCCCAGAAAACATGTTGGCGGTTTTTGCTTTTTTATTTCTATTTAACTGTAAGAAGCTTCAAGAACCTGGTGAAATTGTTAAATTTAAGAAGCTATGCCACAATCGTATTATATTAAAATTCATATGCGAACTCTTCCCAAAAATGATAATAAGCATTTTACACACTATTTCTCGCACTTTAAAAAATTTGTGGTACGAGAAAAATACACATATGTATTTTTAAAATGTCAGGAACCATGGCACTATAGTATTGTATTCAAATTCATAGGAGATCTATTCTTCATATGCAATCTCTGCCCCCCCAAAAATCATGTGTGAATGAATATATGAAATTTCAGAAGCCACACTGCAATTGCATTATATCCGAATTCGCACTATCATAGGGTGCATTATAGCAGGGTTCCACTGTATTAACATGCCTTTGGAAGACCTTCACAGTATACATGTATTATAATTAACATGCCCTTGAATGACCTTCACAGTAAACATCTATTAGCATGCCCCTGGATGATCTACAGTATACATATAATTAACATGCCCTTGAATGACCTTCACAGTATACATATATTAACATGCCTTCGGAAGACCTTTAAAGGTGCCTTCAATGGGAAAGATGAAACTAATGACACTTGCATAACCTTCACATTCCCTTTATCATCAAATGAATTTTAAAGATGGATTTTTGTTAATGTCTGTGTTGTTGTGGTTATGTGAGAGTTCATAAACATATAATTTATATTTTCCGTTATAGCACACTCCTGAAAAAAAGAAGGGCATAACATGTCTGCATCATAATCAAAATTTGGAAACTTAATTTACAAAAGTAATCTGTACATTTCAAACTCCATCTGCATTTTTCCAAATCAAAGGTACACTTACACCAGCCTAGACTTTTGGAGCAGGTTTTTGGACATCCATTTAACTAAAAGGCACACTTACCACATATTAGACTGCTGAATCAGTCTTTTGGGAATGTCCATTCAAAAAAAATACTCTTACCACAGACTACACTTTTAGAGCAGATTTTTGGGGATGTCCATTCAAGCAAAAGATACACCTACCCCAGACTAGATTTCTGAAGCAGACTTTTGGGAACATCAATCCTTCCTTTACACAGCTTATACAAGAGATCCAAGTGCTAGAAAATGAAATATCATGAATATCATAAGCATTCACATGGGTATTTCAATTCATGGTTTTGTATGTCAAAGTTTGCATATCAGTAGGTAATTAATTTCATAGTTTAACCTCTGCTAATACCCAAAGTAAAAAATTAAAAAGAATAAAACTATGCCGACGCAAACAGCGGTCACATTAATGTTTGAAATAATACTAGACCTGTACGAGTACAAATCAAAGCCCTAACAAGTTCAATACCTACACCATGCTTTTGACCAAGTGAATAACATCAGTTGAAGATGACAAAGCCAACAACACTGATGGGGCCCAGAGTGGCCGAGTGGTCTAAAGCGCTTTCCGTTACGGATCACTACCGTCTCACCTCTGTCTGCGTGGGTTCGAGTCTAAGATTCGGCTAATGTAGTTATGTGAGAAAGCTTGCCAGTAGCTTCTCGTGGATCGGTGGTTCTTTCCGGGGATTTTCCTGGTTCTTCCTCCACCATTAATACTGGCCGCCATGTATAGCCTATATTGTGCTGAAAAATGGCGTTAAACCATAAAAACAAACAAAATCAACAACACTAAAACAATACTTCCATCTCTATAAGCACAAATAAAACACCCATCAAAATTATTCAGTTTCGCCATGATTTTGTTTTGAGTGTTCAACATCCAAGGAAGCCAATGCAAACAACGAATCAGACCAATCAGTTATTAAAGTACATATGAATGATCTCTTAAACCACTGTCCATCAAGTTGACCCATCAGTACCTTATGATTACCATTGCATTAACACATTGGCTTAAGAGTGGTAAAATTTAAGTTAGACCCCTATCATTTCCTGGACTTTCTAACCTATCAGTTGTGAACCCCGCACAGACGCTTGCCTACCAGGCAGCTAATGATGCAGTAGAACCCCTGCTTCCTTCGAACAAAGGATTGACTTAAATAAGTATTAAATTTAATTTTTATATACTGTTAATTTGTAGTTTTCTTTTAATTTTAGTATTATTATTGCTTGAATAATTTATGCTTTTTCTCTCTATCCTTACTTACCTCACATATCGATACAGTACCTTATCAAACGTATGCATTGAAACAATATAAAATGATTTATAATTCTTGCTTTAAAAGGTTTAAAAAATAAAACACATGTCAAAGCTAACATTTAATTACCAAATTAAAGTACTGACCTTGATTTAATCATATTTGCCAATGAATAGAGAGACTTGCTTATCAAAAGCACTTCTAGATCATCCCCTGAACAGTCTTTATGTGCTGTACACTGTAATCTATACACTCACTAAAAATTATGTCAATTTTCATTATATCTATGTTCATCACAAGGGAATATCTATGTTACAAGGTTAAAAAGAGGCAACTGGTAAAAAACAATAGTATATTTGGTAGGCAAGGGTTGCAGCATGAAGCAGGATTGAATAGACAGGAAATCCAATCCAAGTTATTTGATGGCGATAAGCAAGGGTGGTGTTCTAATGTGTGGGGTATTTCCCAACAATAAGAAAAGGTGGTGCTCGAATGTGTGGTTTATTTAATGACAATGAGCACAAGTGGTCCTATGTGTGGGCTATATTATTGTGATGAGCAAAGGTGGTGTTCTAATGTGTGGGCTTTTTGATGGTGATAAGCAAGGGTGGTGTTCTGATGTGTGGGCTATTATAAGACAATAAGCAATGGTGATGTTCTAAAGTGTGGGTTATTTTGATGATGCTAAGCAAGGGTGGTGTTCAAATGTGTGGACTATTTGATGACAATAAACAAAGGCTTCAGTTTCATGTGTGGTATTTTCCTTGCAGCAACAAAATGTGCTATGGGAAAAGAGCTGCTTCAGGCATGACCTTGCTTTATGTTTTGCAGGTGAGAAAAAGTTTATTTTTGAGTGCTAGTGGATGATACCTTAGGATTTTCAATGGCCAGTCCATTTCTCAAAAGTTCTAGATGGATGATAAAATGATTTGTTATAGAACCACTCTCTTGCAACACCATCCGCTGAACCAGAGGGTCAAACCACACTGTATTACCAACCCTGTATATGAAAAAAGGGAATAATTAACGATGTCCAAAAAGCCATGTCTCCAGAATGGTTCAAAATTACATGCATTATTACGTAATCAAGGTCACACCATTTGTAACCTGAGTGTAACATAGAGTAAGAACAGTGGACAAGATTGTGACTTCTGTGTCTTAATTTTTAACCTCAGTGTAACACAGTAAAAACAGTGGACATGACTAATGTTTGTCTTAATTTGTAACCTCAGTGTAACATACAGGTAAAACAGTGGACATGTTTGTGACTTCTGTCTTAATTTGTAATCTCAGTGTAACACAGAGTAAGAACAGTGGACATGACTGTATCTTTTGTGTCTTAATTTGTAACCTCAGTGTAACATAGAGTAAAAACAGTGGACATGATTGTGACTAAGTTCTGTGTCTTAATGAACAATAAAAACCCAAATGTTTTAAAACAATCTGACAATGATAGGAAAGAAATTTATAGAGTCAACAAAAAGTATGTGACAGTGGGAAATCCAAAGTAATTTACAATCTGCCATAAATCACCGCAAGGTCTTTCTGTCAGAATTCAGATGTGCGCTCAATACCTGAGTCTAGGCAAAAAAAAACTCACTCAACTACAGTTTTCTCAATGAAACTGACAAGAGAAATTTACAGATTTTTTACCTCTGACAATATTATTAATTTTTATATACTCATGTCAATATTATTTTATGAAGAGTTTCCAACTGGACACTGGTTCTATGTAATGACCCTCAAATGGCAATAAATATTTTAACAATGTAAAAAAAATATCACCCACCTGCATATAATTATTACAGTGACTCTGATAAGATGACTCTACAGTATTTTACCTTTGCAAATGTTGTGCATTTTTAAATACTAATGTCAGTGTTGTTGTATTTGTATTTGGGGCTGATGACTGGACAGTGTTTCTATGTAATGACCCTCAGACTGGAAAATCACATACATTACACGACAAAACTGGTTTATGAGTTTATCCTATAAATGGATAATTGTTGCAGTATATCTGACCACATTACATGACAAAAGTAGTAAGGGAGCATAGGTAAGTATGGAGATAATTGTCATAGTGTCTGTATCAGACATTACATCAGTTCCTGACAGTATTTTTAGCTATATCTTGTGGTGGTATGTCAGCACATATCTGACAATTAGAAAAAAATATATGTATGCCTGTGCACTAATAAAAAATAATAGCAACAACCTTTATTCGCAACCTCAAAACACTTGTTTGCGGACCTGATCAAATCAAACTTGGCCACCAGACTTGATTTTAAATGCCTGTCAATTGGGTGACAAGTATTTTCAAGGTGGTTAGTATGCTTGATGTCAATTGATAATTAATTTTTAAAACAGTACATTGGCATAAAACACTTGTGGGGTATAATTCTCTATATAGTTTTGTGAACAAAAAGCATTTCATTTTGATAAACAGTTCAAGATAAACCTGGCTCAACAGGGAAGATAATACCAAAACTGAAGCAATGGCAAATCTGAAAGAAAAACTAACACATTTTCCAGCACAACTCATAATTATGTATATCAGTCTTTTCTTATGTATTACAACTTTTTATATATTCCTTGGAATGCTTTGATAATTAAATTTCCCACTGGCTTTTGTGTTAAGTTTTGGGAGAAAAAATGTCCAGTAAGAGTCATTAGAGTTTTGGGGAACCCTTATACAATAGCAATACTTAAGATACTGTCCTCCAGTACAAGCTGTTTGTGTCAGGAAGTATGTACAGTCGTTGATCAGTGTATATGTCATCACTTAAAATCACAAGTGTAACAAACAGTGAAAAGCCCAATTTCTGACCCTTTATGTGAAGGAAGACCTTGGTCTAAATGACTGGGTGTTAATTGGTCTAAATGACTGGGGGTTAATTGGTCTAAATGACTGGGGGTTAATTGGTCTAAATGACTGGGGGTTAATTGGTCTAAATGACTGGGGGTTAATTGGTCTAAATGACTGGGTGTTAATTGGTCTAAATGACTGGGTGTTAATTGGTCTAAATGACTGGGTGTTAATTGGTCTAAATAACTGGGTGTTAATTATGCACAATCAGAGCATACCTAAGAACAATGTTGCCCTCTAAGGTCTGGTTACCAACTGCCTTGGAGATGTAGTTGTCAGCCTGAAAAATAGGAAATACACAATTTACAAGTGATTTTGTTACCCAATATGATATGACATACACCAGCTGTGTGTCAATGCATAAGTCTTTTTTTTTCCTAGTCAAACATATGGTTTTTATACCATCAACATTCCAAAAAGTTTGCAAAGGAATTGTCTTGGATGTTAGGTTTGGATATCTCTGGTGACAGAGTACCGAGTTTGTGTTTTAGAGGCTTAAAGCTTAAATCCACATTTTGTCAGGGTCTAAGCTGTTGTATAAATAAAAAAAATATTAGAAATCAGTTTTTTTTCCTTAAGTCAGTGTGGCTTAATCTTTGACCTATTGGATAAAAATTCAACAGTTGCATTTCTGCCTATAGTGCATGCAATATATCAATTTTGGTCAATTATAAGGTGGAGAAATCAAGTTTTTGTGCAGACTTTTTCTATGTGTGGTAACAATTACCTTGACATCTGACCTATTGATCTTGAAATCTGACCTATTGATCTTGAAATCAATAAGTATCTTCCTTGACTCAATAAAGAGCAATGAATGAAGCTTGTTTAATCTATGTTGTACAAACTGAAGCTTATGTGCAGGAACAATTTTCAAATTTTCAATCATTTTGATCTACTGAACCTAAACCAAAAAGATGTCATTCTCAAGTGCAAGCCATACACAGCCTTTGGTAAAGGTAGATGGTGTAAAACTACAGATTTATTGTATAGAAAAAGGTAATAGGCATTAGGATGTACCCAGTGTTATATTCAGGAAAAATTTTATATTTATCCTATGTGTTATCTTGCCATTGTATGTTAATAGTGTAGTAAAATACATTTGTGGATATTATGTCATGAAACATGTAAAACTCTCTCCAGTATGTAGCACTTGTATAATATATATCTGCATATGCTTTTTGTATTTCTGTCACAAGAATTATAAGTAAATACTACAAAGAAATCATAGTCCTGGTAAGAATTGTAAATAGTTTAAAATTATTGATATTTTCATCGAGTATGAAATGTGTGATGTTAGTATTTTATTGTTACAATTGTAATTCTTCCTTGTATTTTTACTTGAATATTTTATAGTACCCTACCCTATGTCAGTACATAAATCTATGATGACTTAAGAATAAGTATTGTCATTTAAACATGTGGTCTACATCAACATACAGACATAAGCAATCAAAGATCGACAGATAGACATATGAACATCATAACAATCTACATTCCTCCTACTGCAGATCTATAAAAAGTGCATTTTTTATGACTCTTTTCATGGTGATGGAATAAAATCTACTGGACATCAACCTTTAAATATTTGAAGACATGCTGCAAGTGCTGACAACTCAAAGCTAGAAACACACAAGCTGAGAGGGCGGATACAATCCACCAATTGATTTCAGTATTGTGCTTTAGGAATGCAAATAGGAATCAGGCTGGTACACCAATTAAACTGTCTGCATCACACATTGGTGGTACTTGGTTCAATGCCCCCATTTATATGCGACATGATTAAAGATAGATTGTCCATGTCATCATGTTTTCTCCAAATAGAGTGATGTCCCCAACCTAAACCATCCAGGTTATTAGTTTAAGTTGTGAGAACTTGTAATACAAAACTTTCATAAATTGATTATTTTTTTTTTACAGACAGTATCAAATATTGTAAGAAAAATTATATCTTGCCTTGTTAGTCCACTCAGTGTCTTTATCCACTGGCTGTATTCGGCATACAAACACCTCCGCTGCCTGTAAATTACCACGAAAAATGTTACAGCAGCGTCCTAAAGTCAATTCTTCTCTATAAATAGGGCAGTTGTCCAAGCTGGGCAGACACACATACTTACACACCAACGAAAGAGACACAATTACAAATGGTCCCCTCTCATGATGCAAACCATTCTGTGATGCAAAAATATTGATAAGTGGATTGATCTCTCATGAGGCTGTGATGCAAAAAAAGACCTATATGAAGAGTGACCTAACATGGAAACAACCTTACTGTGAGGCAAAATAGACCTATATGAGGAGTGACCCATAGCTGCCAACCATCACAATTTTGGCATGAATTTCATAACTTTTTCAGCGTTATCAAATTCACGCCGCATGCAAAATATTCACGAATTCCCCAATTGTCAATTATTAAAAATATTTAATAAAATAACTTATTTCCTGTTAAGCGCTAGTCGCCGAAACGATCCAGTACTACTGGACTGGTTGCAGTATTAATGAACTATAGCTGATTGGTACTGTTGGCCTGGTAGCAAGCATCGTAGCATTTTAGCGTATTTTAATCTATATATATGTATATATAAGAATAGTTTTAGAAATGCTTTTAAAAAGAAACTGGGGCTTAACTGGAATTTTGTTCTGCGCATGCGCTGCCACCCTGATCTGAATTATCATTCAACAACTTAACTTGAAAATGTCTTCACCACCAAGGAAAAGTATAGTTGAAGTTTCTTGACCCTTGTAACCCCATTTTTACTTTGGAAATTTGTTTATTGTCCATATACGTGACTATATGACCTCATTGACATGTAGGTTGTGAGATTTGTATGATCAATGAACTCGGACTGAAAATAGCCAGATCCAGGTCAAATTTCAGTAACAATGTATTTTCATCTCTCTTGTCAGTGGATTAAAGACATGACGAATGCTATGCAAACGATTTTTTTAGAAAATAAATCATATTCCTATCGATTTCATGCAGGTATATCTCAAAAGGTTGTTCAAATTTGCTGGGCCAACTAGAAAGAGGCTACCCCATGCAGATACCAAATATTGTTCATAGGAAACTTGGAATAGTAAAAAGAAATATATTGCAAAAAAAGTTATATTTTTTTTAATATACCAAACATTTGTCGTGCATTCACTTGTTCCTACAAATATTTGCAGACTCTAGGATCGCTTCACGAATTCATGCCAAAATTCACCAAATTGTATCACCATTTTCATGAATTGCGAGCCTGGAGGGTTGGCAGCTATGGTGACCTAACATTGAAACTTTCTGTGACGCAAAATAGACCTTTATGAGAACTGACCTATCATTGAGAGAATCTTTCTGTGATGCAAAACTGACCTATATGAGGAGTGACCTTACATGAAGACAACCCTGCTGTGATGTAAAATAACTCTATAAAAGAAGTAACCTCCCATGAGGACAACCCTTATGTGAAGCATAATAACCCTACTATGACACAAAGAACACACTTCTGTGAAGCATGATAACTCTACAATAACACAAGGACAACCCTTCTGTAAAGTATGATGACTGTACAAGGACACAAGGACAACCCTTCTGTGCAGCACAATGACCCTATAAGGAAACAAGGACAACCCTTCTGTGAAGCACAATGACCCTATAAGGAAACAAGGACAACCTTTCTCTGAATTACAATGACCCTATAAGGAAACAAGAACAACCCTTCTGTAAAGTACAATAATCCTATAAGGAAACAAGGACAACCATTATGTGAAGCACCATGACCCTAAAAGAAAATGAGGACAACCCTTCTGTGAAGTACAATGCCCCTATAAGGAAACAAGAAAAACCATTCTGTGAAGTACAATGACCCTAAAAGGAGACAATGGCAAACATTCTGTGAAGCACCATGACCCTAAAAGGAGACAATGGCAACAATTCTGTGAAACAATAGGAGCCTATAACAGGAGTGAATTCTCATAAGGAAAACCCTGCTGTGATGCCAAATATTCCTATAAAAGGAGTGACATTCATCTTATGGGATAAAATGATAAAACTTTGATGTAGGATGAGATAACTTCTTTTTAAAAGCCTTATTAAAGCAGAATGATTGATTAACTTTATACAAAATAAAATGCACCCTTGGCATGCATATCGAGCCGGACCCAAAGCATCAAATATAATGAGAGTGGGATAAAATGGATAAAATGTACTTAAATAAATAGAAAGTACGAAACTTTACATTAAATTAAGGAAATATCTATGGACTCGTACACAACCCTTTAACATTAAATTAAGGAAATATATATGGACTTGTACACAACCCTTTAACATTAAATTAAGGAAATATATATGGACTCGTACACAAAACTTTAACATTAAATTAAGGAAATATCTATGGACTCGTACACAACCATTTAACATTAAATTAAGGAAATATCTATGGACTCGTACACAACCCTTTAACATTAAATTAAGGAAATATATATGGACTCGTACACAACCATTTAACATTAAATTAAGGAAATATCTATGGACTCGTACACAACCCTTTAACATTAAATTAAGGAAATATCTATGGACTCGTACACAACCCTTTAGCATTAAATTAAGGAAATATATATGGACTCGTACACAACCCTTTAACATTAAATTAAGGAAATATATATGGACTCGTACACAACCCTTTAACATTAAATTAAAAAAATATATATGGACTTGTACACAAAACTTTAACATTAAATTAAGGAAATATATATGGACTCGTACACAACCCTTTAACATTAAATTAAAGAAATATCTATGGACTCGTACACAAAACTTTAACATTAAATTAAGGAAATATCTATGGACTCGTACACAACCCTTTGAATTCTCATTTCACAAAACTTTAACATTAAATTAAGGAAATATCTATTGACTCGTACACAAAACTTTAACATTAAATTAAGGAAATATATATGGACTTGTACACAACCCTTTAACATTAAATTAAGGAAATATATATGGACTCGTACACAAAACTTTAACATTAAATTAAGGAAATATCTATGGACTCGTACACAACCCTTTAACATTAAATTAAGGAAATATCTATGGACTCGTACACAACCCTTTAACATTAAATTAAGGAAATATATATGGACTCGTACACAACCCTTTAACATTAAATTAAGGAAATATATATGGACTCGTACACAACCCTTTAACATTAAATTAAGGAAATATATATGGACTCGTACACAAAACTTTAACATTAAATTAAGGAAATATATATGGACTCGTACACAACCCTTTAACATTAAATTAAGGAAATATATATGGACTCGTACACAACCCTTTAACATTAAATTAAAGAAATATCTATGGACTCGTACACAACCCTTTAACATTAAATTAAGGAAATATCTATGGACTCGTACACAAAACTTTAACATTAAATTAAGGAAATATATATGGACTCGTACACAACCCTTTAACATTAAATTAAGGAAATATCTATGGACTCGTACACAAAACTTTGACTTTAAATTTAGGAGATATCTATGAACTTGCACAAAAACACAAAGGTACATGTACTATATGCTCCTAATTAAATCTCACACTTAATCTTTTTGTATTATCTGCAATTTCTGCCACTAATTCTTCCTTTTACTGCCAAATTTATTCCAGGATTGCATAATAATTTAACTGCAAACTTTACTATTTCAGGACTGAACACTGGCACACTCACAAAATGCATGTTAACTATACAAAAGTTAGTGGAGATTTTAAGCTCATGCATTCATTTTAGGTTAACAGATCATGAGCAAAAATGAATTATTTAACCACAGCACATGCATAGTCTTGAACAAATCATGCTTTGGCACTGATGCCTTTACTGTCATACTACACTGTTTGACATATAGCCATAATACAGACGAACCAGAGCACTGTTTTCATGGGGAAGCAGGCTATCTCTTTTAATTTCAATAATTCTTTTTACATTTTAGAAATTGCTCATTTATGTGTACTCTCTTACATTGTTTCTGTGCTAGACCTGCTCTGCTAGAAATTTGTCGTTACAGTATAGAACAGCTGAATGCTGAGGAAGATTGTTCAGGAACCTTGCATGGCACCAAAAATACAAACTTGGACATGTGAACATATCACACTTCTGTCAAAATCAAGACAGACATTTCAACTGGACATATATCTTTTAAAAATTTTATTTAAAATAATGATAAAAGCAACAATTTACAATTTAAGTTTCTTCTTGTACCCCAAATCAATATTATAGCATAATTGGTTTGAAAAATAATCCAGAACAGGATTTTATAACCCGATTTTCTTCTCCACTTGCAACAACGGTGAGTAATATAAAAAGCTAAATTCAACCTCTGTATTTGTATTAAGCAAAACAATGACAGCTGCCACTTACGAATACTTTAATTGAAAACTAGTTTCTTCTTTGCCATCATGTACAATTATTTCCATGTCAGATTAATTTCAAATATCCTTGATACTTTAGTGTAACAACTGGAAAACCCCACATTATTTACATTTTTAATTCAATAGCCAATACTATTTTTCTTACTGTATTTCCATTTCACTATGGCACATTCACAGTTCATTTTAAAGTTATTCTGTACTTTTAAAGTCAAGTTAAACATATTTATGGGTTTTAAACTTATATTTTAACTAACAATATGAATTTACTAACAATGTCGTAACATTCACCCAATAACATTAATTCAGTGATCACTATCTGATAATTACCTGAGGTGGAATATCTTTGAGGTGGGTTGGCATGTAGAATAATTTGTCAGCTGGCACTCTTGCTTCCTTTCCGATATCAATAAACTGAACCTAAAATGTACAGTAAGCAATTTCTACACTAATGGCATCAGTCACTCTTTCAAGGAAAACACATTGAATATATGTATGGCAGTAAATAATTTTGCCAACACATTTTCAGTTTATGTAGCTATTCTCCACCACAAACAGTCTTAGAAACTTGTTATTTTCTTGTGGCTTTTTTCTTTTCTTCTTTATACAGTTATTGTTCTACAATACTAATCTTGTCTTTTTGTTCATCATGGTATTAATTAGTTTTAAAATACTGTTACTATCTGCCTAAAACAGGTCACAGTGATTCTTATTCTGCAACTAAATATCTAAACAATCATAAATTGTCAATGAAAAGCAAGTATAAAAAAGATGTATTCATTTCAAAGATTTGGGATTTAAAAGAATTTAAAAAAAGATGTATTCATTTCAAAGATTTGGGATTTAAAAGAATTTAAAAAAAGATGTATTCATTTCAAAGATTTGGGATTAAAAAGAATTTAATAAAAGATGTATTCATCTCATAGATTTGGGATTAAAAAGAATTTAATAAAAGATGTATTCATTTCAAAGATTTGGGATTTAAAAGAATTTAATAAAAGATGTATTCATTTCAAAGATTTGGGATTTAAAAGAATTTAAAAAAAGATGTATTCATTTCAAAGATTTGGGATTTAAAAGAATTTAAAAAAAGATGTATTCATTTCAAAGATTTGGGTTTTAAAAGAATTTAAAAAAAGATGTATCCATTTCAAAGATTTGGGATTAAAAAGAATTTTAAAAAAGATGTATTCATTTCAAAGATTTGGGATTTAAAAGAATTTAAAAAAAGATGTATTCATTTCAAAGATTTGGGATTTAAAAGAATTTAAAAAAAGATGTATTCATTTCAAAGATTTGGGATTAAAAAGAATTTAATAAAAGATGTATTCATCTCATAGATTTGGGATTAAAAAGAATTTAATAAAAGATGTATTCATTTCAAAGATTTGGGATTTAAAAGAATTTAATAAAAGATGTATTCATTTCAAAGATTTGGGATTTAAAAGAATTTAAAAAAAGATGTATTCATTTCAAAGATTTGGGATTTAAAAGAATTTAAAAAAAGATGTATTCATTTCAAAGATTTGGGATTTAAAAGAATTTAAAAAAAGATGTATCCATTTCAAAGATTTGGGATTAAAAAGAATTTTAAAAAAGATGTATTCATTTCAAAGATTTGGGATTTAAAAGAATTTAAAAAAAGATGTATTCATTTCAAAGATTTGGGATTTAAAAGAATTTAAAAAAAGATGTATTCATTTCAAAGATTTGGGATTTAAAAGAATTTAAAAAAAGATGTATTCATTTCAAAGATTTGGGATTTAAAAGAATTTAAAAAAAGATGTATTCATTTCAAAGATTTGGGATTTAAAAGAATTTAAAAAAGATGTATTCATTTCAAAGATTTGGGATTTAAAAGAATTTAAAAAAAGATGTATTCATTTCAAAGATTTGGGATTTAAAAGAATTTAAAAAAAGATGTATTCATTTCAAAGATTTGGGATTTAAAAGAATTTAAAAAAAGATGTATTCATTTCAAAGATTTGGGATTTAAAAGAATTTAAAAAAAGATGTATTCATTTCAAAGATTTGGGATTTAAAAGAATTTAAAAAAAGATGTATTCATTTCAAAGATTTGGGATTTAAAAGAATTTAAAAAAAGATGTATTCATTTCATAGATTTGGGATTAAAAAGAATTTAAAAAAAGATGTATTCATTTCAAAGATTTGGGATTAAAAAGAATTTAAAAAAAGATTTATTCATTTCAAAGATTTGGGATTTGAAAGAATTTAA
Source organism: Unio delphinus (assembly GCA_029339505.1). Taxonomy (NCBI): domain Eukaryota; kingdom Metazoa; phylum Mollusca; class Bivalvia; order Unionida; family Unionidae; genus Unio; species Unio delphinus. Next base: position 7,100,903 of record JAQISU010000057.1, on the reverse strand, counting down.
AAAAAGATGTATTCATTTCAAAGATTTGGGATTTAAAAGAATTTAAAAAAAAGATGTATTCATTTCAAAGATTTGGGATTTAAAAGAATTTAAAAAAACATGTATTCATTTCAAAGATTTGGGATTTAAAAGAATTTAAAAAAAGATGTATTCATTTCAAAGATTTGGGATTTAAAAGAATTTAAAAAAAGATGTATTCATTTCAAAGATTTGGAATTTAAAAGAATTTAAAAAAAGATGTTTTCATTTCAAAGATTTGGGATTTAAAAGAATTTAAAAAAAGATGTATTCATTTCAAAGATTTGGGATTTAAAAGAATTTTAAAAAAGATGTATTCATTTCAAAGATTTGGGATTTAAAAGAATTTAAAAAAAGATGTATTCATTTCAAAGATTTGGGATTTAAAAGAATTTAAAAAAAGATGTATTCATTTCAAAGATTTGGGAATAAAAAGAGTTTTAAAAAAAATTTATTTATTCATTTCATAGATTTGGGAATAAAAAGAGTTTTAAAAAAAGATGTATTCATTTCATAGATTTGGGATTAAAAAGAATTTAATAAAAGATGTATTCATTTCATAGATTTGGGATTAAAAAGAATTTAAAAAAAAGATGTATTCATTTCATAGATTTGGGATTAAAACGAATTTAATAAAAGATGTATTCATTTCAAAGATTTGGGATTTAAAAGAATTTAAAAAAAGATGTATTCATTTCAAAGATTTGGGAATAAAAAGAGTTTTAAAAAAAATTGATTTATTCATTTCATAGATTTGGGAATAAAAAGAGTTTTAAAAAAAGATGTATTCATTTCATAGATTTGGGATTAAAAAGAATTTTAAAAAAGATGTATTCATTTCATAGATTTGGGATTAAAAAGAATTTAAAAAAAAGATGTATTCATTTCATAGATTTGGGAATAAAAAGAATATAAAAAAAGATGTATTCATCTCATAGATTTGGGATTAAAAAGAATTTTAAAAAAGATGTATTCATTTCATAGATTTGGGATTAAAAAGAATTTAAAAAAAGATGTATTCATTTCAAAGATTTGAGATTTAAAAGAATTTAAAAAAAGATGTATTCATTTCAAAGATTTGGGATTAAAAAGAATTTTAAAAAAGATGTATTCATTTCAAAGATTTGGGAATAAAAAGAGTTTTAAAAAAAATTGATTTATTCATTTCATAGATTTGGGAATAAAAAGAGTTTTAAAAAAAGATGTATTCATTTCATAGATTTGGGATTAAAAAGAATTTAATAAAAGATGTATTCATTTCAAAGATTTGGGATTAAAAAGAATTTTAAAAAAAGATGTATTCATTTCATAGATTTGGGATTAAAACGAATTTAATAAAAGATGTATTCATTTCAAAGATTTGGGATTTAAAAGAATTTAAAAAAAGATGTATTCATTTCAAAGATTTGGGAATAAAAAGAGTTTTAAAAAAAATTGATTTATTCATTTCATAGATTTGGGAATAAAAAGAGTTTTAAAAAAAGATGTATTCATTTCATAGATTTGGGATTAAAAAGAATTTTAAAAAAGATGTATTCATTTCATAGATTTGGGATTAAAAAGAATTTAAAAAAAAGATGTATTCATTTCATAGATTTGGGAATAAAAAGAATATAAAAAAAGATGTATTCATCTCATAGATTTGGGATTAAAAAGAATTTTAAAAAAGATGTATTCATTTCATAGATTTGGGATTAAAAAGAATTTAAAAAAAGATGTATTCATTTCAAAGATTTGAGATTTAAAAGAATTTAAAAAAAGATGTATTCATTTCAAAGATTTGGGATTAAAAAGAATTTAAAAAAAGATGTATTCATTTCAAAGATTTGGGATTAAAAAGAATTTAATAAAAGATGTATTCATTTCAAAGATTTGGGATTAAAAAGAATTTTAAAAAAGATGTATTCATTTCATAGATTTGGGATTAAAAAGAATATAAAAAAGATGTATTCATCTCATAGATTTGGGATTAAAAAGAATTTTAAAAAAGATGTATTCATTTCAAAGATTTGGGAATAAAAAGAGTTTTAAAAAAAATTGATTTATTCATTTCATAGATTTGGGAATAAAAAGAGTTTTAAAAAAAGATGTATTCATTTCATAGATTTGGGATTAAAAAGAATTTTAAAAAAGATGTATTCATTTCATAGATTTGGGATTAAAAATAATTTAAAAAAAGATGTATTCATTTCATAGATTTGGGATTAAAAAGAATTTAAAAAAAGATGTATTCATTTCAAAGATTTGGCATTAAAAATAATTTTAAAAAAGATGTATTCATTTCATAGATTTGGGAATAAAAAGAGTTTTAAAAAAAATTGATTTATTCATTTCATAGATTTGGGAATAAAAATAGTTTTTAAAAAAGATGTATTCATTTCATAGATTTGGGATTAAAAAGAATTAAAAAAATGTATTTATTCATTTCATAGATTTGGGATTAAAAAGAATTTAAAAAATTGATTTATTCATTTCATAGATTTGGGATTAAAAAGAATTTAAAAAATTGATTTATTCATTTCATAGATTTGGGATTAAATTTTTTTAAAAAAAAGATGTATTCATTTCATAGATTTGGGATTAAAAAGATTTCCAATACTGATGTTACCATAATCAAGAATTGAGATAAAAGCTATCTCAAGATGACAAATAGCCATATGTATTGCCCTTCACTTTATCATGGTTACTTACAAGTGTGATGGCTCTGCATGTCTCATCTATCTCTGTGGGGCCAATGACCCTAACCCTGGAATCAATCATAATATGCTTAAATGAGATATGATGAATAAAAAGTCAATTGAACAATGTTAAGATGGTGCAGCTTTCTCCTTATGATGTAATACAGAATACTCTTACACACACACATACAAACACACACACACAGATGCACGCACATGCATGCATATCAATCCGTCAGTCAGTCGAACATTCCGTCCATCCATCCATACATATATAAAGAGAGGTGGGTACAAGTTGTGGGCATTCAGTATCACAATAACAAAGGTGAATAGTGTGACTCATGTAGGACAAATACTGTTATCCTGCCATTACAGGGGAGACAGAAAACCCTTGCTTATGTTGTTATAGGGTTTAATGCAAAGATAGGCTATACATGGCAACCAGTAAAAATGATGTAGGAAGAACCTTGAAAATCTTGGAAAGAATCACCGACCCACAAGAAGCTCCTGGCAAGCTTTCTCACATACCCACATTGGCCAAGCCTAAGACTCGAACCCATGCAAACAGAGGTGAGATGGTAGTGATCTGTAATGGTGAGTGCTTTAGACCAGTTGGCCACTCTGGGCCCCAAACCCTTGCATATCTGGGCAATCTTCAGACATGTAATATTACAACATAGTTTTAGCTGGACACAGCAATTAAGATTGAAGAGATATGACATGAAAAAACCACCACAGTGAGTTACAAGCAACAAGTTAACATCTAAGCTGGAGACAGTGCTTGAAAATAATGATTGTCTATTTGATAAACTAAATCATTGATTTATTCACTAGTGAACTAATTTCTTAATGATCCACTGAACTTAACTGAACTAATTTACCTGAAAAAGCTTCCTTCTTCAGACATGTATGAACACAGATTTCCAGTATCTGGCTCAACTGTCAAAATAAAAATAAGATTTGTACAAAAATAAAATTAATATATATATACATATATATATATAATTTTCATACACACACAGATATGCACACACAGCATTCAATTTAACTTCTTTTGTTTACCCCTACATCTCATTAAAAAAATGAAACGCAGAACAAACAACCCAAAATATTATATTATCTATAATATTTTTTCATCCTTTACTTATAACATCCTTTTTATATTCCCACACATATCATTAAATATTCAACTACCCTTTGAAATTCAAAACAGAATGATACAGCACATGTATATTAATTGAATGCTGAACAAATATTGTCGCTTAAGTGCTTACTTAAGCATGGTTTATGCACAGCAATATGTGACCTACTCACTACCTTTCTCGCAAATAGTCCGCATTGATATGCATGAGATGTATTAATACAGCACTTGCCGGCCAATCGGAACAGACCCACGTCCTTTGTTCTCAGTTGTTTTGGTTTTTGGAGCTGATAGCGTACAGCGTGCTTAATTCGGTTGGAAAAACTTATTTCGTTAGAAAAAACTCTGTGCATTTTGCTTCATTTCAGCAACATATACTTATCGTACTTGAGATATAATTCCCAGTTTATATCTCCCTGTTTCGGGATTCAGCTATTGTGTTTAATTGCCATTTCATTGGACCATCCGCAATTTTCCTTTGTTTAGAAACAATGGCGTCACGCTCGTCAAAACAAAGGTCAGTCCCATACGATCTGGACAATCCGTACAACTGGACAACACTTTATCTGAAGCGGAAACTGGAATCAATAGGTATTAAAGTGTCATCTGTTCTCCCGAAGCACGCCTTGCGACAAATATACATCGATAATGCGCCTGTATTCCGGAAGTAAGGGCTACATCAAATATGGCCGACGTGGCCGAAAACCAGTTATCTTCGGACAGTATAATAACATCTATCCACTCCATGCAGCGTTCTATTGCTGACTTAACAAATTCGGTCACCAATATTTTGGCACGACAGCAGACGTCTTCTTCGGAGTTTTCCTTCAGCGACTCCACACATTTCACGACATTGCCAGCAGCCCAGCCTGTGACGTCGCTCCATTAGCTGATGCAATCCCACGGAGTTTCACCAGAAATACTACCAGCCATCGACGTGGTGTCCGAAAGCCAAAGAAAACAGATTCTTGGGGGTAAGCACGTCAATCTTGCTACTCTTTTGCTTCCCCACTTTGAACTGGATATATCAAATCCGGACGACAAGGCCGTGAAGTATGATCCCAGATTACTTAAGCATCTTAGTCTAAGTGAGTTCATAACGGCTTTCGGGAAATATAAACGTATCATCTGTTCAGTTTACCCCAACAGACGACACGAATTGGATATGTACGAGGCTGACATTATAAAAATTTCTAATGCGTATGGGGACATTTTCTATGACTACCATAATGTCTACTCCAGTCAAGCTGCTATTGCACTTTGCGACTACAAACTAAAAGTCAACTGGGCTATTAGGGATCAGGCAACTCTTCAGCTGTTGATTGGCGGCCGAAAAACAAAGTCGTGTAACATCTGCAATTCTGTCGCTCACTCTACCGATTTTGTCCACAAACAACGAGCACTGCAATGCCCATGGTGAATCTTGCCAACAGGAGAAAAACAGATATTGACAAGTGTGGTCGGCCTAGACAGATGATGGATGGGAAAGAACTTTGTAATCATTTTAATTCCATACGCGGTTGCCATCGTACTAACTGCCAGTTCTTGCATACCTGCAGTCAATGCAGGGCCAATTCGCATGGGGCAACTGCATGCCCAAACAATACACAAAAATTTTTTCCTAGCACTGGTGCACGCTATATCAATGCCCCTAGTAAATCAGCACCAGATAAGATGAAACAAATCTGACAGACTGTCACGCCATATGCTTCCACTTCCATTGATATTAACCGAATGCAACATGAACTACATCATCCAGTTCAGAACTTCGTCCGATATTTATCTTCCGGTCTGAAACACGGTTTCGACACTATGGTGCAAACAACTAGCTTGCCTCAAAAAGAGTGCAGGAACTTGCTTTCTGCACGTAAACAACCATATATTGTGGATCAGTTATTGGCAAAGGAATGTGCCATGGGTTTCATGCTTGGCCCTTTTCCATCTCCACCATATCAAGAATATAGAGTCAGTCCTATCGGCATCGCAGAGGGGTAATATTCAAAACAGAAGAGACTTATCATTGACCTGTCCTCCCCCCATGGCAATAATGTGCATACAAGTATAAATGAGCTCATCGACAAGGATAGATGCTCCCTGAGCTACGTAAAAATTGATGATGCTATTAGAATTATTCGGAGTTTGGGTAAGGGAGCAATCATGTGTAAAACTGATATTTCAGACGCTTTCAAACAGATTCCCATTGCACCTTCCCAATGGCACTTGTTCTGTGTAAAATGGAGAGGAAATTATTATGTTTGTGTTCGCCTCCCTTTTGGATCACGTTCAAGTCCAAAATTATTTGATACTTTGTCTCAAGCGATTTGTTGGATAGCAAAGCATTATTATGGTATTGACAACATCTTGCACCTCCTTGACGATTTTCTTACAATAGCTCCTCCTTCTGCATGTGGCGAGAGGACGATGGCTTTGTTGACTCTCATTTTCAACAGATTGAAGATTCCTACAGCTCCAAGCAAAACCATTGGCCCCTGTACAGTTATAGAATATTTGGGAATAATTCTAGACTCAGAGCAAATGCAAGCACGTTTACCACATAATAAAGTGGAGCGCATTGTAAACTACATTAATCAATTTCTTACCAAACGCAGTGTCCGCAAGCGAGAATTGCTCCAGTTACTGGGCCATTTCAATTTTGCTACTCGTGTTATCCTACCTGGGCGTGCGTTTGTATCATATCTCATACGACTGTCTACCAAAGTTAGGGAACTAGATCATTATATTCACTTGGATGCAAATTGCAGAGAAGAGCTATGCATGTGGCACCATTTCTTAGCTTCATGGACTGGGGTTTCTGTGTTTCTTGACAATCAGTCCACTACAGCAGATGATTTTGAATTGTGCACTGATGCTTCATCCAAAGTAGGGTATGGTGGTTATTTCAAAACTCACTGGTTTGCAGCTGCATGGTCGGATGATCTTCAAATGATCTTTTCTGTGGAGGATGATTTCTCTATGGCCTTCAGAGAGTTGTATCCTATTGTTGTGGCTGCCATTGTATGGGGTTCAGAAAGGACAGGCAAACGCATAATATTTACATGTGATAATATGGCCACAGTGAATATACTTCAAAAGGGGAGATCAAAATGTATGCATATAATGAAATTAATGCGTAAACTTACATGGTGTGCTGCTACTTGTAACTTTCATTTTTCTGCCAAACACATTCCGGGAATTGTCAATACTAAAGCTGATGCCTTGTCCCGCCTTCAATTTCAGAATTTCATGCACTGGCTCCGGATGCAGATCGACAACCCTGCAAATGCCCCCTACCCTCGGAGGTCTTATGGACCTGGATGAAGAGGTAAACTTGCTATGGAACCAGGCTTTAAGCCCTGCGACACAAATCGCCTACAACTCTGCATTCAATGTGTTTAGGACCTTCATGCTGATGTGTGGCTTTGCCTCGCACATGCAACTATTGCCAGATATTACGGAGAACACCTTAATATACTTCGTTACACATTGTGCAAGAGCCCTCAACTTGAAGCATTCTACAATAAAATTGTACTTATGTGGCATTAGGTTCACGTACATGCAGGCTGGTATTCAATCACCATTCACGACAGACAGAAATAATATGCCACGTCTTGCCACCATCCTAAAGGCCATCAAACAAAAAAAAACAAAAAAAAAAAAAAAAAAAAACCCAAGGTACATCAGCAAAACTATGGAAGCCTATTACATACAATATTCTGACAAGCGCATTTGTACTGTGTTGCGAGGAGGAGTGTTTGACGCACACACAGATTTGTTGTTGTTGACTGTCTGCCTAGTTGCTTCCTTCGGATTTCTCAGATGTGGGGAGTTCACTATTAGGGATTTCTTCGATCCAACCATTCATCTCTGCGTGGGCGATGTGCATTTCCAATAAGAAACTGCTTTCTTAAAGCTAAAATCGTCAAAAACTGACCCTTTCCGGAGGGGTGTGACCATTCAGTTACATGCCACGAGTCGTGCTCTATGTCCATATTCTGCTCTGACAATTTTCATGCTATTCAGGAGACGTTCATCATCTCGGTTCGATGCCCCACTTTTCATTACGTCCACAGGTCAAGCGTTATCAAGAGTTGTATTCCTTAATCATATGCAACTTGTCTACCGTAAGATGGGACTCGACACTTCCCAGTATAGTGGTCATTCATTCCGAATAGGTGCAGCTACTTCAGCAGCAGCTGCCCATCTGGAAGATCATATGGTCAAAGTTCTCGGCCGGTGGTCTTCAGATTGTTACTCAAGATACATTCGCACACCTCCGGGTACTATTAGGTCAGCGCAGAGGGCCATGGCAATGGTCGCGGATATTACTACACAGTGATCAGGATCATGCTGCATTCAACAGAGATCGTGTTTTTAGATCTAGTTCAACGCTACTGTACCAGGGATGTATTTCCTGGGGTTCCAGTTTCCATAGTCGTGCATTGTGTTTCTATATTCATTGTGTTCGGAGTTTCTGCACGCGTGTGATACCAGTGTTATTTGTGTGGCACTTGTGCCTATCCATTGTGTGGTGTGATACCAGTGTTATTTGGTTGTCACTTGTGCATGTCCATTAGATGGGAGTTCTGCTCGCGTGTGTTTGCTAGTGTTCTTCGTGTGGCACTTGTGCATTTCCATCATTTCATAGCCATACATGCATTCAGTGGTTTATTCCTGGAAATTCTCAAGTTATTCTTCTAACCAATTTCATGGATGCGATCATCTAGCTTCTCTCCGAATTGGATGGAATAACTTCGTCATTCCCATTCTCAAGTTTATCTTTGCCGTATTCCAAGATGTACTCGGCACCACTCTGGGACATTCTTGACATTTTGATCATCGTTCATTGACTTTTCTATATGCAGGTGTACGTTTTTTTTTTTACATTATTGTTGCTATGCTGATTGTCATTTTTTTTTTTCTCTTCATGGAACACTGAAGGCTTCCCCACTATTTACATTCTTGGGGGACAACATCTGCTGCGCATATGTTTTCTTTGGGCATTCACTTCATTCCATTTCGTTATTCACCCAAGAATCTAATGTCAGCACTATATGGTGTATTCATACTAAACCCTTGAGTGAAGTCCACACAGCTGCCGCTGTCATCCCAACCTACGTTGGACAGCCCAGTCTTCGCTGGGCTCCTTCAGTTTCCGCTGAAGGAACTTCACTCAAGGGTTATCCATAACATTCTGTCAGGGAGTTTTCACAGACCAGCTGTGACCTCTGTACAACCACGTTGTGCCATTCAGTAGCCACTGAATCACTCACTGACAGAATGAACCAAAACGGCTTCATTAGTAGCAGCAGATAGTCCTCCTAGCCAAAGAGTATAATTATCAATAAAAACTTAACTGAACATGTGTTTTGTTGTGTATAAATTGTCGCTTAAGTGCTTACTTAAGCATGGTTTATGCACAGCAATATGTGACCTACTCACTACCTTTCTCGCAAATAGTCCGCATTGATATGCATGAGATGTATTAATACAGCACTTGCCGGCCAATCGGAACAGACCCACGTCCTTTGTTCTCAGTTGTTTTGGTTTTTGGAGCTGATAGCGTACAGCGTGCTTAATTCGGTTGGAAAAACCCGCCGCCATCCCCACCTCAACGCCTACAGTGTTCCATGGACAAAGGAATGTCTGCTGCTGCATGTTGCTTACCCTAAAGGGCATTCACTTCATTCCATTTCGTTATTCACCCAAGAATCTAATGTCAGCACTATATGGTGTATTCATACTAAACCCTTGAGTGAAGTCCACACAGCTGCCGCTGTCATCCCAACCTACGTTGGACAGCCCAGTCTTCGCTGGGCTCCTTCAGTTTCCGCTGAAGGAACTTCACTCAAGGGTTATCCATAACATTCTGTCAGGGAGTTTTCACAGACCAGCTGTGACCTCTGTACAACCACGTTGTGCCATTCAGTAGCCACTGAATCACTCACTGACAGAATGAACCAAAACGGCTTCATTAGTAGCAGCAGATAGTCCTCCTAGCCAAAGAGTATAATTATCAATAAAAACTTAACTGAACATGTGTTTTGTTGTGTATAAATCGGTAAAAACATGTTGAAACAATGAGTAATAAACAGCAAATGACAAATAATGCTTGCTACAAACACTAAATGATAAACCATTCAAATTGATTTTATTCAAGTTCTTTCCTGTGTTATCTCATAAACATTTCCAAATGCATTTTCAGCTGCATTTTTGAAGGTATATAAATGAAAAATGCATGACTTTACACAAAAATCTTGAATGTTGAGATTATGAATAATATACAGTTGATATGAATGCTAAAAGATGTCGGAAACACATTTCAAATTCCTTTTACATGCATCTGAACACATATCTCAAATTCCTTTTAAATGCATCTAAACACACATCTCAAATTCTTTATAAATGCAACTGAACACACATCTCAAATAGCTCTTAAATGCATCTGAACATACATATCAAATTCCTTTTAAATGCATCTGAACACACATCTCAAATTCCTTTTAAATGCACCTGAAGACATTTCAAAGTCCTTTTAAATGCACCTTAACACACATCTCAAATTCCTTTTAAATGCATCTGAACACACATCTCAAAATAATTTTAACTGCATCTGAACATACAATTCAAATTCCTTTTAAATACACCTGAACACACAGATCAAATTCAAATTCCTATTAAATGCATATGAACACATATTTCAAATTCCTCTTAATGCATCTGAACACACATCTCAAATTCCTCTTAAATGCGTCATAACACACATCTCAAATTCCTCTTAAATGCGTCAGAACACACATCTCAAATTCCTTTTAAATGCACCTGAACACACATCTCAAATTCCTTTTAAATGCATCTGAATACACATTTTTTGTAAACTTTAACGATTCAGGGTCAGTATCTCTTACCTTCTTGCTTCCAGTTTGCCTCCTTGGCGTAGTAGAAGCTCATCTCCAATTGTAATCGTCCAAAAGCAGCTGAGAGATTTGTCTTAACTAAACTGGAATTTTGTGTGGTCCGATGTTCAAGGATGCGCACAAAATAATGACTAGCATTCATCACATATAAAATATGAACCTGAAAAATTTTAGTAAAGAACTTATACAAACCTAAATCCCAAGAATTGCATTCCTAATTTGATTTATCCCTATAATACTGTATATATTTTAGTTATTGTAAATTCACTAAAAACTATTATTTCCATCTAGCATTTATGCTAAATATGTGTTACATCCAATTGTTATGTATACTTAATTTGAATTGTGTGATTGACTTTCGTCTATACTTGCGGGTAGGAGTTTCAGTTTGCCCGACTAATGTCACTGTTTTTTTGTAAACTAGTTTACATTGATCTGACTTCAGGAAATTAATTTTCCCCTTGGAAATTCTTGAGCAACTCAATATTTGTTCTGTTCTTTATAAAGTTTCACTAAAAGATCTGACTTGTTTACAGCATAGAATGTTCTGGAAATGGATTTTCGACCCTCATCCTGATCCTCTTATTAACCGTAGGTTCTTGTATTAAGATTATTTACATAAAAATTATTTAATCATATCTTAACATGTTGGAATCAATTTTTTAATTGTGTTCAGTTATTATCTGAATGGAGATATTTATTTATATCAATTTATGAAATTACAAAGTGCTCACCGATACATTTTGGACTATCACTATTTTTGAGATTGTTGTGAATTTATTTGAAGGCATTCTGGATTACATCAATGACATGCTTCAAACTTTTTTTAGCACATCAGCACATTAAAGACTCTGCATATTCAAGATCAAACACTGGAATTCATTTATTAGACTTGTAATAGAACTTTTAGGATTACTTGGGATTTAATTCATAATACTTTTAGTTCCTTTTGAAGTTTCACTTTGTATTTAAGGAAAATAAATTTGCTGTTGAATTTTACAAATGTTATTTATTGCTTCTAATACTTAGTTTAGGGAAATTGATTCATAACACCAGGTTATGTCTGTGTTATATCTGCGTTCCTACTAACTACGTTTGACTTTATACGGATATCAAAAGAATGAATTGGTGTTGATGGAAAGATTACTAATAAAACCAGCAATAATATAAGAGCATATGCAAGAGAGATTTATTTGCAAACTTGAGGATTAATTATTTCTGTGTAAGATAAAGTTTATATTGGTGACAGTACTCATCAGAAAAGAAAATGTCCTTTTTGTGTTGAAATGTTGCAATTGTTTCCATCATAAAGTATAAATCATCTCCTTCCTAGATTCCTGCAATATTTCCAAGACCTTTTTACAAATTTTGAGAGTACCTATTACTTAACTTTATTACCTCTAATGTTTAATTAAGATGTAAATTTAGCACAAAAAACATATTTTACAGCTGGCTTTAGGAATAATTATTTTGTTAGATTGGTCATTCTCTTTTGAGTGCTGTACATACATGATTTTGAATGGCAGTAAGATCCCTAGATGTAGTTTGAATTAAATTTATGGGGAATCCATTATAGAAGTTAGATACGTTGGTAAAACATTTGAGCTAGCCAACAAAAATGTGACTATATAATGCAAGATAACCAAATTCCATGACTTTTCCCAAACTCTGACTGAATTATGAATTATTCAAATCTTTTCATGGTCCTTAAAATGCTTTTCAGTAATTTACAAACTTTTCCAGGACTTCCAGGGCTGCGGAAACCCTGATATTCTGCCTAAACTTCAAGATCTCTGGTCACATTCTGGAGATGGTCACTTCCAATAATAATGGCAAAAAATGTCTTGGCACATCTGACTATCCACATCTGATACAGATTTCACGAAAATGGATTTTAATGATGGCATATTTGTTGCCATGGTTAATGTACTTTTTATAAGATCAGAGTACTGCTTGATGTATGATGTCATTCTTGTCACCATAAGACTTTTAAATTAGTTTTACAGACAGAACACATCACATATGCATGCACTTCTGAAAGTATTTACAGCCAAGGAAATTTCCAGCCATCATTGGATTTTGTGATTCTTCGGCTGCTTGGATTTTGGTGTTTTAACATTGGCATACTTAGACATCTTATAAACTTTAAATAATTAAGTCAAACCCTGTTTTATGCCACTTTAACTCAAGAGTAATTCAATCATAATCAATTAATGTCTTTAATCCAAATTACTTTTCATCATACACAGAATAGACTCGAATCAATCTCTACAACTTTATGCATTGAAGTAGAACATACCTAGCAAAGAAATTCCAAGTAATATTGTTTCATGCTGACTGGTCTCTTTAGTAATCCAGCCATAATAAATTAATGTATTTAATCCCTTCTGAATTACTTCTGCCAACACATAATATAATCCACCTCGACAAACGTCAAACAATAAAACCAGCTGACCCTACCAACTGGATCAAAGGACTTAACTAAGCCAATTCAGTCTCATGATCACAGGCAGTATTACCAGAATGTAATTACAAAACAAATGGAGAAGAAGAAATGGGATGGGACAGATGGGAGATACCCCTAAACACAGGATAAAAACCCTCCCGTGCACGGGGATTACATGTATGGTAGTCCAAATATAATCAATTTACATCTTTAATCCGGTGCAAATTACTTTGGATCATACATAATATAAACTCTAACCCATCACAGCAACTTTAAGCTTTAAAGCCATCATCCCCTGCATAGTGAATCAAAGGAATGTTTATTCTTTTATTCTGACCAACCGCTTTAGTAACTCTACGAAAATCAATTGTCTTAAAGCCTTTTGGAAATACTTACGCACATGTACAGTATAATCCACCTCAAGTAACTTTAAGAATAGAATCAGTCAAGCATGCTGACAGGATCAAATAGCGAAATTAGCATATAAATTGTCTTTTCCTGCTAAAGCCAGTTTGCAGTCATGTGATCACATGTGGTATTAACATAAAAATGCTGTACTGAAACAAACACATTTGGGAAAAAAATGGTAAAAATTAAATTTGATACCAATAAATTTGTATATACAGTTGATTTCATTGAGTGACATAAGGAATGAGACACCATTCAAATCTGGAGAAAAACTTTCCACGCAACAGGTTCACATGTAATAACAAGATTTTCAAGTCAGGCATGTTTTATTTCAATATATGGAAGAAAGTAACTTGAGATTACTGACTGATGTTTCATTTCAATACATCATGGAAGAAATGTAACTTGAGATTACTGATTGATGCCTTATTTCAATACATCATGGAAGAAAGTGACTTGAGATTACTGACTGATTCCTCATTTCAATACTTCATGGAAGAAAGTAACTTGAGATTACTGATTGATGCCTTATTTCAATACATCATGGAAGAATGTAATTTGAGATTCCTGACTGATGTCTTACATCATAGAAGAACGTAACTTGAGATTACTGACTGATGTTTTATTTCAATACATCATGGAAAAAGTAGCTTGAGATTACTGACTGACTGATGCCTTCTTTCAATACATCATGGAAGAAAAATAACTTGAGATTACTGACTGATGTCATATTAATACATCATGGAAGAAAGTAACTTGAGATTACTGACTGATGTTTTATTTCAATACATCATGGAAGAAAGTAACTTGAGATTACTGACTGATGCCTTATTTCAATACATCATGGAAGAAAGTAACTTGAGATTATGGACTGATGCATTATTTCAATACATCATGGAAGAAAGTAACTTGAGATTACTGACTGATGCCTTATTTCAATACATCATGGAAGAAAGTAACTTGAGATTACTGACTGATTCCTTATTTCAATACATCATGGAAGAAAGTAACTTGAGATTACTGACAGATGCTTTATTTCAATACATCATGGAAAAAAGTATTTTGAGATTACTAAGTGATGCTTTATTTCTTTACAATTTACATTAAAGTCATCCATCTAGGGTTCAATACTGACCTCATCAAAAAGTATAATTGGGTTATATAACTATAACTGACCTTTAGCTCTCCCTCATTAGGAATCCAGTTAGAATATGTTGGGCAATCAACTTCTGGTATCAGAAGATGTCGATATCCACAGTGCAACATCAGTCTGAATGTAGACTTAATTATTAGAATCATGATCTTTATCATGTAAGCAACAACAAAAAAGCAAAATGAAATTCAGACAAACCAGAGTATGTAAGCTAAATAAAATTACTACAAGACTGCTTATATAAGCTAATTAAAATTCTTACAAGACTGCTTACATAAGCTAAATAAAA
Source organism: Unio delphinus (assembly GCA_029339505.1). NCBI lineage: Eukaryota > Metazoa > Mollusca > Bivalvia > Unionida > Unionidae > Unio > Unio delphinus. The sequence goes on along the minus strand of JAQISU010000057.1, from coordinate 7,085,856 downwards.
TTAATACAAGACTGCTTACATAAGCTAAATACAATTACTACAATACTGCTTACATATTAAGCTAAATAAAGTTAATACAAGACTGTTTACATAAGCTAAATAAAATTAAGACAAGACTGTTTACATAAGCTAAATAAAATTCTTACAAGACTGCTTACATAAGCTAAATAAAATGAACACAAGACTGCTTACATAAGCTAAATAAAATTACTACAAGACTGCTTATATAAGCTAACAATATTTACAACAATACAACTTACATAAGCTAAATAAAATTATTTTCCCCTCAAAATATCAAACTTGTTGGGCCTTTGTTTTATCCCAAATTTGGATACTCTTTTACATGTTGTTGTAGGGTTTAACGCCATTTTTCAGCACAAGATAGGCTATACATGGCAGCCAGTATTATTGGTGAAGGATGAACCTGGGAAATCCTCAGAAAGAAACACCAACTCACAAGAAGCTACTAGCAAGCTTTCTCACATACCCACAATGGCCGAATATGAGACTCAAACCCACACAGACAGGTGAGATGGCAGTGATCTGAATCATGTCATGATTTGGGGATCATTGTAGCCTCTCAAACCTCTGGGATCTGTCCATATCTAGATTAGGGATTAAAATGGGGTTACTAAAGTATAGACCTTGGGATCACCCCAGGTCAGGAGAATATTAGAATAAGGAGTATAGTGTTATGTACAGTTGATTTAAGTCATTTATTTTTTTTTTTAATTGTTTGTTTGTCAGATTCAAATTTGACATTTTTAGTTTAAGATTCATTCATTGGGAGATATTTTTTTTTAAAAGTAGGATGACTTGTACTTTACAAATAAACACCAGATGTTGACCTCATTTCTGACCTGGCTTCAGAATTGTAAACAAGCTTTTAAAATGATTGGTTGATTCCAAGGACATTATGGAGCTTTGTTATAAATATCTTTCTATCTTTAGTTGGGCCATACGATGTGTATGAGAGTTTTTGAACGTAAATTTGTTCTAAAAGATTCTAGAAGATGATGTGACCCCTTCCTTGTTTACGTAAAAACAGATATATAAATTATGTTTTGGAGCAAACTATTTAGTAGAACTTGGGCTGTTAGAATATTAAGTTGTGTCATTTTGAGTTATTTTAAATTACCTTGTATTGAAAATTATTTCATTTCGTTTCGATCAAGAGGATTTATTTTGTTATTTATCTGGAAAGTAATTGTGCTCATTGAATTATATTACCAAGAACTGATTTCATCACGTGACATCGTCTTCCATCTTGGATACTTCACTAAGATTTGAACTTGGAATCATTTGGACATTTTATTATCAGGACTTTTGCAATTTCTCTAGTGGATACTATTCTGAATTATTTTTGGATTAATTTTGGAATTGATTCTTAAAACCGTAAGTTTATATTTCTTTTCTGGAAAATATTTGTGCTCAATAAATTGTTTATTAAGTTTTTACAAGCTTGTTATTTTCACTCTTTCTATGTTACTGTTTATTCGAGCCTAAGCACGTAACAATAGTAAGACTGGAATCAATCTGTCGTAGGCAGCTTCTGGGAGAAGCCCAGCTCTAAAGTGGAATAATGCCAGTACAGACCTTGGCATCACTCCATGTCATTTAAATTTCAGAAGCCCAGCTCTAAAGTGGGGATTATACTAGAATAATGCCAGTACAGACCTTGGCATCACTCCATGTCATTTAAATTTCAGTAGCCCAGCTCTAAAGTGGGGATTATACTAGAATAATGCCAGTACAGACCTTGGCATCACTCCATGTCATTTAAATTTCAGTAGCCCAGCTCTAAAGTGGGGATTATACTGGGATAATGCCAGTACAGACCTTGGCATCACCCAAGGTCAGGAGAATATTAGAATAAGGGGTATAGTAGGGTTGGGATAATCCTGCTGAATACAAAGTTCTCCCAAACTCTAGAGTAATCATCAGGAAGGCTATGTTTCAATATGTTTATAGTTAGATAACATTGTTGACATGATTTGAATATTTTAGTTCTTGGTGAAAGAGAAAGATGGTCAGAGACAGAGACAGAAACAAAGACAGAGATTGATGTACATAGCATTTTTATATAGATAATCAAAGAATATACCAATTTGAACGGACGTTTTGTCTTGAGTTGAGTATAAATCTGCAATTTGCTATAATTCCAAAAGTCCATATTTCAAGAATCATTTCCATAAAACTTCAGTCAAATCATAACAGTTGGCAGTTCTATTCATGTAACTATGCATCTACATGTCAACTTTGTTGGCACAGGAAGATCATAGCTATGGCCCTATTTTTAAACAATTGGGAATCAAATATGGAATCAGGTCACTGCAAAACAACTGCAGGAGACTAGAAGTCATAAACTATCTGCTCTACAAAAACTCTAAAAATATTAAATATTATAGATATTACAATAGCGCTGAATGTACAAAGGGACATCTTTACTATTTAAAAACTACAGATGAAGAATGACAATGCAAAAAGAATTACCTGCATAACCCAAATGCTTTCAGCTGAGCACACAGTCCTTTTTGTCTATCCTCCTCTTTAACCTATGTCAACAAGAAAATGAAGGATCTTCATTTTTTTAACGAAATCTTATTTATCAATTAAAACTAGCCATCATAATATCAAACTGATTATAGACTGTAAATCTCTAATGTCCCAATACAAGCCATCATTATATCTAACTGATATTTCCAAAACAATACTGAAAAGGTTGTGTTCCTCATTCAATGTCCCTGTCCCGTTTCAGGAGGGAGGTGCACTGTGTTCCTCATTCTAGCTGACTGAACTCTAGACACCAAAACATATCTGCTAACGTGAAACTTGGATGCAAGTATTTAATAAAAATATAAGTAGTTAGGAGTGGTCTCAGAAATATATCCGAGCGAAATCCTGCACTAAGGATACCAAATTGATCTCTTTTAACTTTAAATTAATACATAGAATAATAGCTACTAATGATTTTCTAAAAAGAATTAATATATTAGAAGACATCAAATGTACTTTCTGTAAGAGTGAAAATGAAAGCATTGAGCATCTCTTCTATGATTGCAATATTACTTCACAGTTTTGGTACCGTTTTATTGAACTTTTTGCACCTTTTTACCCAAATATTGCACATTTGTCCAAAAAAGAAACATTACAGGGATAATGGAATAGTTACTGACTTTAAGAACAAGTGAGGTATTCTTATTGGTTTTATCTGGAGAGAGTACAGTGCAAAGTTGAGATCAAGTGAGGTATTCTTACTGGTTTTATCTGGAGAGAGTACAGTGCAAAGTTGAGATCAAGTGAGGTATTCTTACTGGTTTTATCTGGAGAGAGTACAGTGCAAAGTTGAGATCAAGTGCGGTATTCTTACTGGCTTTATCTAGCGAGAGAGAGTGCAGTGCAAAGTTGAGATCAAGTGAGGTATTCTTACTTGCTTTATGCAGAGAGAGAGAGAGTGCAGTGCAAAGCTGAGATGAAGTAATGTATTCTTATTGGTTTTATCTGTAGAGAGTGCAGTGCAAAGTTGAGAGCAAGTGAGGTATTCTTACTGGCTTTACCTAGAGAGAAAGTGGTGCAAAGTTGAGATGAAGTAAGGTATTCTTATTGATTTTATCTGTAGAGAGTGTAGTGCAAAGTTAAACTCAAGTGAGGTATTCTTGCTGGCTTAACTGGAGGAATCCATGTTATACTTACAGACTTTACTATGGAGAACTGCTGTACAAGAATGTACCATGGTTTGCTGATGGAATGCATCTGAAGGACTAGTTTAGCAGAGTATACTAAAATTTATTATTGTATACTGATGGTCTTTATCTGAGGAACCGTCATACAAGGCTGTAAGGGTGGAATATTATCTTGATAATAATAATAAAGCAAAGATGGATTCTGCTTAACCTGATGTATTCCTGCCAGCATTGCTTTCATCTGGATCGGGATGTTACATCCGGATCGCCGAAGCAGCTGATCGAGACTCTGCATCTGCATCCCACATTCCTCTGTGATCAATATGTGAGATGTTGGCTCCTTGCTCCTCTGAAGAATAAAAGATGGTTTCTAAAATTAATATACAGTGAACAACAATTACAAACTAAACATCTTTTCAAACATTCCAAGTTACTTGTTACATACCATAGTCTGTGCAAAATCAAGCATCTATTTATCAGAATATATTCAATCATATGTCCAAAGGAAAGAAGGTTAGGTAATTTAAACTACTGCATGAAAAGGAGGAAAATTTTAAAAACAAAACTGATTGCAGCATTATAATAAAAACAATGTAAGGCACTTCTAGATATTTTGTGTGTTTGATTTGTTTGTTTGTTTGTTTTAGGGTTTAACACCATTTTTCAGCACATGATAGGCTATACATGACGGCCAGTATTATTGGTGGAGGAAGAACCCGGGAAAACCTCCGGATAAAACAACGACCCACGAGAAGCTACTGGCAAGCTTTCTCACATAACTACATTAGCCGAATCTTAGACTCGAACCGATGCAGACAGAGGTGAGACGGCAGTGATCTTTAATGGAAAGCGCTTTAGACCACTCGGCCACTCAGGGCCCATTGTGTGTTTGAAATGGACTTAATCAAACTTACAAAGTTATTGTGGTACATGGAAATAAATTTGTATACACAGCCTAGTTTAAATGCCATAAGGAATGATTCAATGAATACATCAAAATTACAAAGTTATTGGGGTACATGGAAATAAAATTTTATATCCAGCCTAGTTTAACTGCCTTAAGAAATGATTCAATGACAAAATCAAAATTACAAAGTTATTGGGGCACTGGGAAATAAAAATTTAATATCCAGCCACGTTTAAATTCCTTAAGGAATGATTCAATGAATAAATCAAAATTACAAAGTTATTGGGGTACAGGGAAATAAAATTTTATATCCAGCCTAGTTTAATAATGTAAAATGCCTTAAGGGATAATTCATAGAATACATAAAAAAGAAGGATGATTCAATGAATACATCAAAAAGAAGGGATGATTCAATGAATACATCATAAAGAAGGGATGATTCAATGAATACATAAAAAAGAAGGGATGATTCAATGAATACATAAAAAAGAAGGGATGATTCAATGAATACATCATAAAGAAGGGATGATTCAATGAATACATCAAAAAGAAGGGATAATTCAATGAATACATAAAAAAGAAGGGATGATTCAATGAATACATCAAAAAGAAGGGATGCTTAAATGAATACATAAAAAAGAAGGGATGATTTAATGAATACATCAAAAAGAAGGGATGATTCAATGAATACATCAAAAAGAAGAGATGATTCAATGAATACATAAAAAGAAGGGATGATTCAATGAATACATAAAAAAGAAGAGATGATTCAATGAATACATCAAAAAGAAGGGATGATTCAATGAATACATCAAAAAGAAGGGAGGATTCAATGAATACATCAAAAAGAAGGGAGGATTCAATGAATACATCAAAAAGAAGAGATGATTCAATGAATACAAAAAGAAGGGAGGATTCAATGAATACATCAAAAAGAAGGGTGGATTCAATGAATACATCAAAAAGAAAGGATGATTCAATGAATACATCAAAAAGAAGGGCTGATTCAATGAATACATCATAAAGAAGAGATGATTCAATGAATACATAAAAAAGGGATGATTCAATGAATACATAAAAACAGAAGGAATGATTCAGTGAACACATCAAAAAGAAGGGATGATTCAATGAATAAATAAAAAAGAAGGAATGATTCAATGAATACATAAAAAAGAAGAAATGATTCAATGAATACATAAAAAGAAGGGATGATCCAATGAATATACAAAAAAGGCACGATTCAATGAATATACAAAAAAGAAGGCATGATTCAATGAATATATAAAAAAGAAGGGATGATTGGAATACATTAAACTGAAAAACATGCTCTACAGTAAATTTTAGGAAGAGTTTCCTGACCTCTGTTTCACTGGAGTAATCAAAAAAGTACTGCCTCATACAGGAAAAACGGTTGCCAAACTTTGTCTTGGAGTCTGGAAGGTCATAGTGTATAACCACATTTGCATTGCTGACTTGGAGTTCACTGACAAGTTCGTCATGACAAACTGTTAAAAGAAACAGGGTTCAAAACACATTGTAATAATATTTGTATGGTGTATTAGAATTACATTGTAATAATATTTATATGGGATATTAGAATTTCCTTGTAATAATATTTTATATGGGGTATTAGAATTACATTGTAATAATATTTAAATTACATTGTAATAATATTTACATGGGGTATTAGAAATACATTGCAATAATATTTATCAGGGGTATTAGAATTACCTGTAATATTTATATGAAGTATTAGAATTACTTTGTAATAATATTTATATGGAGTATTAGAATAACATTGTAATATTTATATGGGGTATTAAAATTATGTTGTAATAATATTTATATGGGGTATTCTAATTACATTGTTATAATATTTACATGGGGTATTTGAATAACAGTGTAATAATATTATATGGGTATTAGAATTACACTAATAATATTTATATGGGGTATTAAAATTACACTGTAATAATATTCATATGGGGTATTAAAATTGTTGTAATAATATTTATATGGGGTATTAAAATTACCTTGTAATAATATTTATGTGGAGTATTAGAATTACATTGTAATAATATTATATGGGGTATTAGAATTACCTTGTAATAATATTTATATGGGGTATTAAAATTACCTTGTAATAATATTTATGTGGAGTATTAGAATTACATTGTAATATTATATGGGGTATTAGAATTACCTTGTAATAATATTTATATGGGGTATTAAAATTACATTGTAATAATATTTATATGGGGTATTAAAATTATGTTGTAATAATATTTATATGGGGTATTAGAATTACATTGTAATAATATTTATATGGAGTATTAGAATTACATTGTAATAATATTATATGGGATATTAGAATTACATTGTAATAATATTTATATGGGGTATTAGAATTACATTGTAATAATATTTATATTGGGTATTAGAATTACACTAATAATATTTATATGGGGTATTAAAATTATGTTGTAATAATATTTATGAGGTTATTAGAATTACATTGTAATAATATTATATGAGGTATTAGAATTACATTGTAATAATATTATATGGGGTATTAAAATTACCTTGTAATAATATTTATATGGGTATTAGAATTACATTGCAATATTTAAATTACATTGTAATAATATTTACATGGGTATTATAATTACATTGTAATAATATTTATATGGGGTATTAGAATTACACCAATAATATTTACATGGGGTATTAAAATTTCATTGTAATTATATTATATGGGTTATTAGTATTACATGGTAATAATATTTATATAGGGTATTAAAATTACAGTGTAATATTTATATGGGGTATTAGAATTACAGTACAATAATATGTATATTGGGTATTAGAATTACAGTGTAATAATATTTATATGGGGTATTAGAATTAGTGTAATAATATTTATATGGGGTATTAGAATTACAGTGTAATAATATTTATATGGGGTATTAGAATTCAATACATAATCAATCCATGTATCCATGTAATAGTTTTTGATACAGAGTATTAGAATGAAATACATAATAAATCCATTTGATAGTCTTTTATACAGTGTCTGTGACAATATTTTTATATGGGGTATTATAATTTAATAAATAATAATATCCATGTAGTAATTTTTAAATGGGGCATCATAACTCAATACCTAACAAATTTATGTGACATTGTTTACATGAGGTATTAGAATTTAAAATAATGATAAATCCATGTGACCATTTTTTACATGGGTTATTAGAATTTAATACATAATAATATCCATGTAGTAATTTTTATATGGGGCATCATAACTCAATACCTAATAAATTTATGTGACATTGTTTACATGAGGTATTAGAATTATCCATGTGACCATTTTTTACATGGATTATTAGAATTTAATACATAATAATTTCCATGTAGTAATTTTATATGGGGAAGTATAATTCAATACATAATAAATTATTGTGATAATTTTTTAACAGGGGTGGTATCACAATTTAATACATAAAATATCCATCTGATAATTTTTCTAATTTGAGATATCAGAATTCAATATACAGTGTCCCCCTCATGAATGCTCTCCCTCCCCCAACCACCAACTTTTAATGGCCAAAATCCCTTGGCACCAATGAGTTTGTGTTCAAAGGTACACCTCATGAAAAGCCACCCCTCTAACATAACCAGCTGTCAACATATTAGTGCAAAAATGTATACTTTACCACTCACAAATGGCCACATTTTATTTAAATATGTGTCCAGAACCAATATTTAATTCATCCAGTATAGTAAGTAATCCAACTATCTTTCCAAAAGTCAGTTTTTTTAAAATAAAAGCCATGTTAGCTAAAGTACATGTACCACTAAGGAAAGTATTATATAATTAATGCCGAAGTTCAGAAAAAATGGGGTCAACAATGTTTTGATTAAGTTTTGAGTTGCACACAATGGCCAAGTTGTTTTCTTTGATGATTACAACTGGATGTAATTATCAAGATCATAACATGGTCAACATGGTCTAAATATAGATTTGGAGGAATAACTTTGAACAAAGCAGGGTACCTGACAAGGACCGAAAAATCATGACAGTACATATATCAATTACTTTATAAACAAGGCATTTCATGAGCTCTACAAAAGTTTTCTCTGCATAATTAAGTTTCAGTACTGAGCAATTAGCAATACAGAAATAAATTATTACAAAACTTGAATATGTCATCACATAAATGGAGGATTAATACTTAACAAAGAAAGGAAGGGGAAGAAGTAAATAGTTAACTGACTTGACAACAATGGGGAGAGTTCAAGAGTTCCTTTTCTGAATTACTTTTCTGTAGTTTTACTAGATTACTGAAAGTGGTGAGTAGTGGAAACTAGAACTGATGAGCTATTAGTCACATTTGTGTGGTTTTACAACATTACTAACCACTCAAGGAAAATATCAGGTCATCATACAGTACTGGCTTTTCAGAAATCAATGCATGAGAAGCTTGAAGATACTTCCAAGAATCCAAAACCCATCAAATGTTAACTGAACTGGATAACATTCAATCTTTAGAAGTCTAGATTAACCATATTAAATTTTAATAAACTATGGGTCATCCACCAATTCCACTCTCATACAATCATTTCTGGAAGAGCAATTTTTGGTACCACGACGTTACTCACTAAGCACTGGGTTACTGGACATCCAATCTTCCCTCACCGACTCGATATCATCCAAGCTCATCTCAGGGTGTACCAGCAAGTTGTATTTACATTGTTGTGACAGCAACTGAATGCAGACAAAAGTAAATATCAAATAAAGATATTTTTTTGCAATTCTTATGCCCCACTTAAGTTGAGCTAGAGGCATATAGTGCTATTTGTTGATTGGAAAACATTTATCTATCCATTTGCTTAAATTTAGTGTAAAGGTCAGTTCTCAGGATTGGCATTCATGCTTCAAAAATATGTTTTCCATTTTCACAGACTTCTTTGTGGTTAGAGCATCCTCCTTGATGCAAGGGATTATGGGTTTGTACACCAGCCAAGTCATACCAAAGACTTATAAAAATGGTACTAACAGCTGCATTGCTAGGAGCTCAGCATTAAGAGGTTAGTGTTAGGATTGCTCAGCCTGGTGTCAAGACAATGTGACTGGGTGAGACATCATGCTTTGTGTCTGTGGCATGATGCCCCAGTGCTAGACATCTATGAACTGCCACAATGCTGAAAAACACACACACACACACACACACACAGACACACACACACACACACACACACACACACACACACACACACATCTGCAGAAATTTCTTTTAATACTATTGTTGTCTAAATTACCAAACACTATAAAACTTGCTTGACCCAGTGTAAACTTCAATCAAGCTATGAATCTATATGACAGTAAAAATGAGATAAAGTGCAAGAGATCACTGCAGCAATCTTAGACACACAACTTAAGGGTAAAAGTAGTGTCATTTTCTATTATGGCATACCAATTTTCACAGACTACATGGCCTCTATTAACAATGAACTTGAAAAACAATTAACCATTCTGTGAAAATAATACTTATCACTGCAAACCACTATGATCATAGTTTAATTGCTTGAAGATGCACTGCATTGTGCTGATGAGTAGAAAGCGCTAGGACTTTCTTAACCAAACCACTGAATCGGGTAATTTTGAAATAGTTGAGAATTAATGCAAAGTATGCTTGTGCTTGGGTGGTGTAAGAATTGATGCAAAGTGTTTTTGTGTTTTTGTGGTGTGAGAATTGATGCAAAGTGTTTTTGTGTTTTTGTGATGTGAGAATTGATGCAAAGTGTTTTTGTGTTTTTGTGATGTGAGAATTGATGCAAAGTATGCTTGTGCTTGGGTGGTGTGAGAATTGATGCAAAGTGTTTTTGTGTTTTTGTGGTGTGAAAATTGATGCAAAGTGTTTTTGTGCTTTGGTGGCGTCAAATGATACAGAAATGGAAATGATGATATTTAGGACTTGTTGGATAAACCCAGTAGATAATACAATAGACCAAGTGTAGGCTGTTGAAGATGGAAATTACTGGATTCAGATTAATTTGAATCTGACCATCAGAATGAAGACTCTGACAGATTTTAATCAAAGAATTTATGAGATCTGACTTTCAAACTTAATGCAACCATGGCAAATAAAACAAGCAAATATAAAAAACAAACTGAATACAATTTTACATTAATCTCCATGCCATTCAAGTACAAATAAATAAATGTTTAATAAACAGGAAAATTTAGGTTCATATTTTTGTTTAATTACATCCTAGGATAAAGCAATTAGTCAAATAAAAAATGCATCGTTCCTTCTATGGGTAAAACTGTTAATATATCACAACCAACGGGGTTGAACAACACAGACTACATATAAGCAAGGGCACAAGCAACAAACAAACCTCAAACAAATTAAGACGTCATATCTGCTGCACAATGAGAAAATCTGAGTGGAGTAATGTGTCTGTGTACTGACTTTATAATCATTTTATAACTACATTGGGAATAATTGTCAATAAAGAACTTCCTTTAATGAAGTTGCTTGCTTTTTTTGTATAAATCAGCATTATTTTCAAGATAGAAAATTTTTAACTAAATTATATTTTTACAAGAATATTTAACCAGTTACTTTACATTAGGAATATTAGCCTGCTACCTCACAAATTCAGCCCTAATAAAGACGAAAAATGTCTTATCATGTCTATCATTTGATATACAAACAGCAGTAACTCTTGCCAATTATCTCCCCTTGATAACACCAGTGTCACCAGTAGATGAGCGAGACACGATCACGAATACTCACATGGTGGGGTGCAAGGTAGCGTTTTTAAGTAATGTGATTAGGTAAGTATTCTCTGAGAAACATAATTTGCTATAATATTTGCTTTCTCCTTCAAATCACATTACATTAAGAGAATAAGTAATAGGAGGGTATGCTGAGCATTGACCTCTACCTTGGGTGTCTTTCTGGGGAATGAATCGTTGCATTCCCATATGAAGGATAAACCATTCCCCTAGCACAAGCAGCACAGCCTGGAATCTAGGATTCTTATATGGTTGTTGTTGTTGTTGTTGTTGTTGTTGTTGTAGAGTTTTATGCCATTTTTCAGCACACGATAGGCTATACATGGCAGTCAGTATTATTAGTGGAGGAAGAACCCGGGAAAACCCCCGGAAAGACCCACCAACCCACGAGAAGCTACATTAGCCAAATCTTAGACTCGAACCCAGGCAGATACAGTATACACAGTATTTACAAACATATACCAACTACATGCATACCATATTGGAACACAAGATCAGAATAAAGTTAAGTCCACTACATAAGCAATACCGATATAAAGAAAACAAGATGTTTACCACATGTAGCAAACACTTTACTGTGCTCAAATATGCTTTCTGGATAGATGGCTTAAAATCACATATTCCAAGGATTTTTGGGAGTTCTTATACAACTATCACGATAGAACAAAGTGAAAGATTAAAACCAGCACCACATAGTGGTTGTCAAGGTGAGTTAACTTCATTTGAAACATAGACAGAAAAGATCAAATTTTAATCTTTTCATGAAGAACACCTTCAAGAGCTTATGTGATTTGTTATGCCAATATTAACCTGACCAAGGAATGCATTTAGAGGAGAAAATAAATTGCAGATATACTTATCTCTACAAAACTTTTGATGACACTCATATTCATTTGAATCACTGAAAAATGTTATGGACCTGCTTAAGATATGTGATGCTGGACTTCTTCGAGCTGAAGATGATGATCTTGTTCTGGTCCATGGGAATGGTGTCCATCAGTGCCAACACCTGCTGACTTTGCTGATCAGTCTTACACATGTGTACCACCTAGCATTAATGAGAAGGATGTATTATTACATCTCAAAATCAGTCTTACACATGTGTACCACCTAGCATTAATGAGAATGTATTATTATATATCAAAATCAGTCTTACGGATGTGTACCACCTAACATAAATGAGAAGAATGTATTATTACATATTAAAATCAGTCTTGCACATGTGTACCACCTAGCATTAATGAGAAGAATGTATTATTATATATTTATTAAAATCAGTATTACATATTTGTACCACCTAGCATTAATGAGAAGGATTTATTATTTTATATTTATTAAAATCAGTCTTACACATTTTGAAAAACCTGGGATGGATTAAGATATATATATCAAAGCAGTTTTACACATGTCCATAACCTAGCATTACAGATTGAGATGGATTATTATGTATTTAAATTGGTTCCCTCAAAGATAATAAATTCTAAAGTACTACACCTGGCCACAATGGTATAATATAAATCATATGATTTTAAAATTGGTGTAAGGTGGGGTGTTTACCAGCTATATTGTGCTGAGGAAGTGGAAGTCAAGTGCCTTCCCAAGGTCACAACAAGGTAAGTGACCCTGACTGGCCTAGATAGGTAATGAACAGATGACCATTGGAATAAAAATCTGAAGCTCTACCAAGTCAGCTACAATATCACCCTGTCCTTCAGCATGCTGAACACAAAATCCCAACGCTACTGAAGCCAACATTGCTGATTGTTGTTGTTGTTTTAGAATTTAACGCCATTTTTCAGCACACGATAGGCTATACATGGCGGCCAGTATTATTGGTGGAGGAAGAACCCAGGAAAACCTATGGAAAGAACCACTGACCCACGAGGCTGAGAAGGGATAAGCAAAGATATCCCAAGTATTATTGTCATAGTTAATAAAATCAATAATTTCACAACCTGAATTATACATGCCCATCTTGACCATTAGAAATTTGCTCAAGATGATCACAGATAAGCAGTCTTATTTAAGATATAAACAAATACTATTTCACTCAACCCCTGCACACAATCCAATGTCCATGTCCAACTGTCTACATATCATTTTGCATCAGTAGTTCATACATATTTTTATGTGCAGAAAAGATCAGAAATGAAAACAAGTGACTTTATTATATGGCATGTGAGTAAACTAGAAGAAACTTACGCACAAAAAAAAGGATATCTACTTTTTCAGAGCAAAGATAAGGAAGTATTTCATTAGTAAAGTGGAAATGCTGTATTGTAGCAAAGCCACTGATATGAGACAATACAGATGTGTCCACATCATGAGGGAAATATTTCCTTAAATCTACTCAATTTCCTTGTTATTCAGCATGGTTTAAGTAAAAGAAACTTTCAATTTTGCATATATTTGTTTCTCCACTGTAAGTAAATGTGATTAATGACTGCATTAGTCTATCAATATAAAGAAGTTCTGAAATGTTTCAATAACTTTAGACAGCACCTTTTTTTTTCATTTAGCTTGTAAATATAGTGCTTAAAATAGTGTGTTTTCTCAAAAATGAATGTCTGTTTTCAAATGAAAATAAAGAGATTTTAGTTTTTGTTTGCACATTTCTTGTGCAGATTGATACAGTGAACACTCATGGGGTAGAGATGCTGTAAAAACAAGTCTACTTTCCATTGGACTTCAGGGCGTAACTTCATTAAACATATTTCATTTAAAAAACAAATTTGAATGATAGAGTTTAGTAATAAGGATTTTGGTTTCAAGTTTCTGCACTCAGATGTATTGAAATATATCTATAGGCGAAAAATGATATTGTCATCTTGATATCACTTTCTTTTTCTCATCAGAAGTAGATTTTTCCTTGTGTGTTATTTAGGCTTGTATATCCATATTGAGGTCCTTATTAAAAAAAAAATCTTTAAAAATCATTGAGTCAATGTCATATATGGACTACGTGTCATTAAGCATGTGTCAATTGATAAACAAACTTTCTCTAGAAAAATTAACTTTTGACCTCCACATTTGGAATCTGTTTTGTATCTTAATTATGTGTATAACTGATGATCTGATAAAAGTTCTATCAGTCATGCTTTAACATCTGACATGTTAAGTTGTATTATGTTGTGACCAGTTTAGGCTGAACTTTATTTTTCTTATAATTATTGAATTCAAGTGATCGCTTTCCCAGGAAATACAAAAGTGCTCTGATAATTCTTTGACATTTACTGGAATTTATATGGAATTCAAAACTAGAATAATATTTCTGTGAGTCAACAAGAGACTGGTGATATATCAGTACAATGCTGACTATCACTGACATCATCACCTTCCATCTTGAATTTCATCGTGATTTGAACTGAGATTCACTTAGAACTTTTCATTGATAGAACTGGTGTTTTTTAATTCTTGGATTTTTTTAAATTTCATTCATAAAACCATAAGTTCATTTTTCTCATTCTTCACTTTGTATTCTAGGGAAATAAATTATTTATTAAATTTTACAAAGTCTGTTATCTTCACTCTTTTCTTTTACTTAGTTTAAGAGCATAGACTGGTAACATAATCTTGTGACATAAAAATTCATCTATAATGAAATTTTCTTATGTCATTTTAATCACAATCAAATGTAATAATGTGACTGATACATGAATCTTCTAACATGTGATCTATACTCAAATGCATTGATTTTTTTAAATATTTGTTAAAAGACTTAACAGCTTATGCAGTGTACTACACAGCTTAAGTTGTCGATATACAAATTTCAGACTAGTTTTGTCTTAATATAATCAAAAGTATTTTTGTGCTCACTTTTATTACTCAACCATACCCTACCCCCTGCCTGTCATAGTTTAGGTAAATGCATAATTTTCTTCATCTAACTGACTTGGTTGGTTATAACTAAGGTTTTGTCAATAATACAGTTGGGTTCTATGGACCCCAACTACCTTGTTATAGCGGAGTCACATTGTAATTGCCAATTTATCTTAGGTTTGAGTAAAAACAGATTGGAAACATAATCTGATTGCACGATGCTCAGCCACTCAAATCACCTCATTAATCTACATAAATCTTGACATTTTGATGATATAAACTTTTTATCAAGATTGATAATATCTAATCAGAAGAAAAAGAAAAAAAGTTGCATACATGTTCAGACAGTCAGATGCCACGTCACTTAATTATTATGAATCAATTTTACCCATCTAAGATCTTGATACCAAGTTTATTCAAAATGGAATCAGAAAGCAAATTTTTTAAAGTAAATTATGTTTCTCCAAGAATACTTACCCAATCACATTAACGTTAGGATATAAGCCTGCTACCTCGCGAATCCAGCCTTACTAAAAGACGAAAATTCGTCTTTTATATCTATGTCATATAGACAAAGGGCAATAACTCTTGCCCCTTACCTCCCTTTGCCACCGCCAGGTGTCACTAGTTTTTAAACTGAGCGATATATACTATACGAGGATGCTCACATGGCAGGGTGGTAGGGAGGGTTTTTAAGTAATGTGATTGGGTAAGTATTCTCGGAGAAACATAATTTACTTTAAAAATTTGCTTTCTCCTTCAAATACGTTCCCCAATCACATTTACGTTAGGAGAATAGGTAATAGGAGGGAATGCTGAGCATCCTACCTCTACCCCAGGTATCACCCATTCTCCTAATTTAATCAGCAACACAGCCCAGGGTCACGTGGTATGTGACCCCTTTATACGGTTAAGATAATTATTGAAATCTTCTTACCTACAAAAAATTTTTCTGCTGAATCCAGCGAAGCTGATAGGCTGTGCTGATTGTTTTAAATGGGTCTGGTGGGCATCTGGGCTGCCAACACCGGACCTACTGGATTCAAGGTTTGCCTCTGCGAGGTCAAATCTTTGAGATAAAACTGGGGAAGGTTGACTCTGCATGCCAGCCAACAGCTTCTATTAAATCTCGGATCGAAACATTGCGTTCGAATTCAAGGCTCACCGAGATTGCTCTAATCTCATGAGCGGTAATCTTCATGAGGCGACTCTGATTTTGTGCGACCTCAGAGTACGCTGAGCGTATAACCCACTTCAGCCATGAAGCAAGGGCTTGAGGGGTGATATCCGATTTCCCAGCTGTCACCAGAAGAAAGAGGTGCTTGCATGTGACCCAACTCGGCTCTGTGCATTTAAAATGGTGCTAGAGTGCACAAACAGGATCTTGCATGGCTGCTGATCCTGACTTATCTATAGAAGAAAGCAAGCTAATGACGACTCTTTGATTACCAATGGATGGTAACCTATTTTTGGCTATGAAGCCTGGCTGTGTCAAGAGGACCAACGAACCATCTGATCTGAACTGAAGATAGTTTGGGTCACTGGAAATGGCATGTAACTCATTCACACTGCATGCTGAAGCTAAGACTATCAAGAAACCCATTTTGTATGATAGTAGCTGTAACGAATTGTGGGATAAAGACTCAATACTGTCTGAATTGAGCCATGTTAAAACCCAGGACAGATTCCAGTTGGAAACAGGGGGAAGGATTTTGGTCGATTGAACTCTAAAGTGGCTAAAAGATCTGACAGATCTTTGTCATGCTTGATATCACATTTACCATGATGGCGGAATGTGTCTGATATCATGGAGTGGTATCATGGAGCGATATCCACGACCCAAGCTTCTGGGTCTGGAACCGGAGAGACGAAGGTTTCTCAACTTGCGATTCCACCTTGTTGCAAAAAAGATCGATCATCGGGTGCCCCCAAAGTGTGCAGATTGGAAGAAAGACCGATTGATGGAGTGACAATTCCGTGTGAATGACTTGACCTTTCCTGGATAGAGTGTCAGCCAAGACATTGAGTCTGCTGGGAATGTGTCTGATTTGTACATTGATGTGGAGATTGTCACACCAATGTAGAATCTGCCAGATCAGATTGCACAGGTCTGGTGATTTGGTGCCCCCTTGTTTGAGGAGGAAACTCACCACCAAAGAGTTGTCTGACATAATGAGGACAGTTTTGAATAAGAGTTTTCCTTCCAGAAATCAAAGGCATTGATGACAGCCTTTAAATCTGAAAGGTTGATGTGGAGAGGGCTCTCCCCTGGCACCCACATACCGCTGACGGTATCGAGGTATCTCTGCTTGGGGTATCTCCAGAGGAATTCCTGTGTACAGCCGACAGGGGTTGTGCTACTGACACAAGAATGATCATATCTCGGGTGTGATCATTATTGTGTGATTGAAGGGACTTTAAAAAAAGGCGCCATTATGCTAGTAACGTCATTTGTAAGGGGCGCATTGAATAATCCGAGGAGTTGCAAGAACTCTCTTGCTGAAATACACATCCTGTTGGAAATGGACTCAACGAGTTCGACTATCCAGATGATCTCGAACGCAAGGAAGCCTTACCAGATTCAGATCGGTGAGAAACTCCATATCCAGATGGACCAAAACTCTGGGATGGACAGAGATCGGACTTTTTCCAGTTCACAAGAAAGCCTAGATGATCTAAAAGTGATAGAAGATCGTTTCTGCCTTTGAGCAGAGTAGAACTTAACAGATGTTTCTAGAGGATGTCGTCCAAGTACAATGCCATCACCTAAGGGCTGATGTTGAGGCCAAAAGGTATGATCTGGAACTGATAAACCAAGTCCTGATAAGCAAAATGGAGAAATTTCCATAACTCGGTGGATAGGGACGTGAAAATATGCGTCGGTCATATCTAGACTGACGGCATACCCATCATGTTGGATGGAAAGACGGATTGATCTCGCCATCGCCACATTGAATTTCAGGGGTAAAATGTATTGGTTGAGGTAAATCAGGTCGATGAACGGCCTCTGGATAAGAAACAGCCATGAATAAAACCCTAGCTATTGCTGGGTTTATTTATTATTTTTTTTTTTTTAATTTATTTTTTTTTCTTGTAGAAAGGCATCCTTCTCCTGATCTGACGGTACATCCGTGAAGAGAGGAGAGGAAGACAGGGAGGGGGATGTATAAATGAAATCCGAAGTCCCTCTGAAATGACCTGAATCACCCAAATGTTCTGAGGTAATAAAGTGGTTCTGAAATTGCAGGAGGCGGCCGCCCACAGGTAGGCTGTCCGCGGGCGGTGGGCAGGATATGTCAACATCTAGTGTTAGGCAGCTGGAAGGCGGAGAAACTTGGTTTCTTGCCGCCTCTGTATGGTTGCCTCTGACCTTGATTAGACTGTTGGCTCCCAACATTGGGTTGGGATCTATACTGCACATTTGGTTGTAAGGATCCCTTTTCCCTGGTTCGCCTATCATCACTCCGCTGTGGCAGGGAATGATTGTTTCAAAACGCCTGCGAAAGTTGGGCGGCGAGTTGGAGGGGCAGTTCCTGAGCTGCCTGCTTCCGAACTTCTTCAATTTTCCCCCCAAAGAGTAAAGGTCAGCAGACATGCGTCACATTGTATCAGGTCAAAGTTGGCAGAAGCAGTCAACGCGTTGGCCATGGAATGGTGAGCTGCCCTGTTAATAACTCTAGCAATCCGGGCTGTCGCTTCCCATGCGTGGTCATTGCCGGATTTTCCTGGGAGTCAGAAAATGGCTAGTGAAGCCAAGTCTAACATTGAAGGCATAGTGACTATGTTCTGAACTAGCTTTGACGTGGCATTGGAGATCAGTACTGAAGGCGTCTGATTGAGTTTTGTACCATCTACACTAGAACATCGCTGGTACTTAGCTTTCTGAATTTTGCCGAATGGGGAAGGAGCAGGAAGGACATCGTCTTTTCCTCCCATTCAAGAGCATGCCTTAACTTTGAAGTCTTGAATGGCGGTAGGAGGTGGTGGGCATTCTTAAGTTGCCAGCACCCTATAGATTTCTTCCACTGCAGCCTTGAAGCTAAACTCAGTCGGTTCCATGACTGGATCTGTGTACGGCTGATTTGCAAGTGTTTCATCACACTCAGTGTGCCGAGTCATGTTCTGGTCAACGTTCCCTCTAAGCTGTGCGTGCAGCTGCTGAGGCATCCCCGCGCAGTTGAATTGTCAAATTTTGCTCAATCCAACGTTAAATTTTTCTAGTCTCCGTAATGCTTGCGCAGTGCAGCAAGCACTGCACGCACATCTACCATTCGCTTAGAGGGAACGTTGGTTCTGGTACAGCTTGCATCTCTGGATAGAGCATACCAGGTAACACAGATGACGCAATTCCGTCATCCTTGACAATTGCACTAATTCTTCCTTGTAGAGAAGGCGTGAACATATGGATGGCCGGCACTGCCAGCTGGTTTGTCTGGTGAATGGTCGGCCTGAATGTCGGCGACGGTCCGGCTATCACTGGTACCGGCCGCTCCAATGGTCTGGCTGGACGGACAGATTTCTCACTAAAATCTCCATCATAGTATTGGTATGTTGCCGGCGGTACAGCTTGACTGATGGATTAGTCACTAAAATCCCCGTAAATCATAGTTGGTCGGCCCGTTTTAGCAATAAGGTAACCCAACTTGGACGGTATTGCCGGCTGGTTTGTCTGGCGTGTGGTCCGCCTGAATATCGGCTACGGTCTGGCTATCACCGGTATCGGCCGCTCCAATGGCCTGGCTGGATAGATATATTTCTCACTAAAACCTCCATCATAATATTGGCATGTTGCCAGCGGTACAGCTTGACGGACGGATTTGTCACTAAAATCCCCGTAAATCATAGCTGGTCGGACCGTTTCAGCAATAAGGTCCCCATGCTGAGACGGCTGGACGGCCGGTGACGTCGAGGTTGTATAATGAAGTAGATCCAATGGATCCGGTAAAAACCCCATGCGTCCTGACTTATGCCATTGGGCAGCCTAAAATTGGGGGAACACTCCCCCCAAAGAGGTAATATCTAGCCTGATGTCAATAGCAGTGCCAAAGTTTCCTGGACCAAACGATTCATCTGTTCAAAGTCGGACTGTTGTACCATGTCAACATTATTTTCGTCCATTGCCACATTGGCTCTGTCCACGTATTACACACGCTGCATGGTATAGATGATGTACACTTGGTACATACAATAGTTGTCTTCTTTTGTTTGAACTTTGTGCATTTCATGCATATGGTTGACATTTCTACTGAAACGACAAAAGAAGAAAAACAAAGCACAAATTAGCAATTCAGCATGTTATTAATTCACTAATACCACAACCGTTACTAACATAGTAAGCAAAATTATTCAGTGCCACGTTAACTCGTAAATGACAACAGGAGTACCACCATTAGCATGTTGCAATGTGGTCGTCAACAGACGAAGACCAAACAAGGTGACAAAGTCACTAAAAATTTGAAAATACTGTAAAATAACGTTACAACCTGTACAAGAATGATTGTCCAACACATTAATTTCAAATTTAACTTCGGATGGTCCGATTTTACACTAAGATGGCTTGAATTATATGGAGGTTTAATTGTACGTTGTGAACAGTACAAGCGAAGCTTAAAAACTAGCGACACCTGGCGGTGGCAAGGGGAGGTAATGGGCAAGAGTTATTGCCCTTTGTCTATAGGACATGGGCAGAAAAGACGAATTTTCGCCTTTTAGTAGGGCTGGATTCGCGAGGTAGCAGGCTTATATCCTAATGTTAATATGATTGGGGAACGTATTTGAAGGAGAAATGCAAGCTCATTAATATGCACATATTTCACTAGAAAAACCTTCTTATAAGCCTATCATCCAATACGAATAAAAATAAGATCAGAAACAAGACCTCCAGACAGAAAAGCAGCAAATTCTGACCAACGGTCAAGATGGGAGTAGCCTAGTTATACCATGTGATTACAGCTCAACAAGTAAAATGTGAGTTGACAAAAATTATGTCAGTTATGCTATATTTCATACAGGCTTCGTACAACTTACTTCTGCACAAAAAGCAATTATGGTAGTTGATTATTGTACACTATAGGTAAGTTAGGTATTATATACAATCAGTGAAAAGAGCATGTTTTAATTATATCCTTTTTTCTAATGAAAACCGTTACAATGCCAGTCGAGCTCACATACACTAACTCAGACAACACAAATTATGTTCTATGATCACACCACAGTGCTACACCATGTAATATGTGTAATATGGTTTATAGCAAACTTTACTGGTAATGTAATAATAAAATAAGTACCACCACCATGATATCAATAATCATGAGGATTTAAAATACTGATACACTGTGTGCATCACAAATTGATCTTAGAGCTTGAGTTGATACAAAAGGCAATACTGTGGATATAAAATTTCTGTCTGCAGCAACCATGATACCTGTTTTACCCCTCCATATATGGCTGCCTCAAACATAGATGTCATGATGATGAGAGGTTCCACCAAATATGCATTCATGAAGGACTCGATAGCTTTGTTCCATTGTGAAGAAAAGAGTAGGAATTGTCGGGGTGCATTGGAGCAATCACTCCTCTCATTCAGGAGAAATGTATACTTCCTCATAATTTCCTTCAACTGATACAAAAGCAATCATGTTTTTAATTACTTTATATGTTTCATACTAATTGAGATATATTCATTCATAAAGTTGCTTTATTCTAACGATAACCCAAACAATTAATGCAAAATTTATAAACATTCATTGAAGTATGAAATATAGGTCACTGAGACATCTTCTGCAAAATTTATAAACATTCATTGAAGTATGAAATATAGGTCACCGAGACATCTTCTGCAAAATTTATAAACATTCATTGAAGTATGAAATATAGGTCACCGAGACATCTTCTGCAAAATTTATAAACATTCATTGAAGTATGAAATATAGGTCACTGAGACATCTTCTGCAAAAGGTTCTTATTCATATGTTGCTAAATTCTAGATAGGATAGTATGCATACAGCATGTCAAAATCTCATAAGCGAAATTTAAGCAAAAGAATAAATTTAGGTCATGGTGAGCTTTTTTTGTTGCAAAAGTGTGATACAATCATATCATTACACTAGCCTGAAAAGACCGAAAATAAACATCATTCAAAAAACCTGTATGTTCATGACCATAACGCAAAAATGTAACCTAAGCAATAAAATGTAAAATTAAGGTCATAGTGACATTCTTATTTTTTTTTTTAATGGTTTAAAGGAGACTAGAAAAAAGCAGAAATATACAATAATATTAAATACACTGCAGAGAAAAACATGATTCTGAAGCGTCGTGTGCGACCATACTGCCAATATTGAGATATTGGCATATCTTCTAGGCGCTGAGTTTCCATGACCTCATATGCATATTTTCCGCGCCTATTCGGTTACTTTCGGAAAGTGATGTCATACTAGCGACTCCAGCATCCAGATCTACAGTTGCAAGGTTCATTTCATATAGAGTACCATGCCATTTTGCGTTGCTTACAGGTGTAATAGCATACATTGAAAAGGCTGTGGAGTTCATTTTTTTTCTTTTCCGAAAGATAAAAAAAAAGTGTGGATACATTATTGCAAGCGAGTTGATTTCAAAGCAATACCATATAGCACTCTGTGCTCATTACATTTGTCAAAGGAATGTTTCCAGAGGGATCCTAAAAAACAGAACCTCTAGGATACACGAATGCTAAGCCTAAACTATAAGTTGAAACTGTTCCAGACATACCATTGTATATTTTAAATCCTGGTAAAGAGTGTCAAATGTACGAGTTACGAAAATAGGCAGAAGGCCGAGTAAGTGCTAATAACAAATATGACAGCCCGACACCTGATCGTGCTGATGAAATGAGTAAATGTTTTTCTTCTTCTTCAAGATTACAATCTAAATAAAGTCACCACTGTCCTATGCGTAATTGAGATCTGACTTTAATAAAATGAAAGCTTGCTAAAAAAAAATAATAATAATAAGATTATCAACCCTTGACACCGTCGTGTTTCAAGAAAAAAATTTAAGTAATTTTAAAAAAATATTAAAAAAATTATTTTAAAAAAAAAAACCTTTCAGTCTATGCCTATTACACATAAAATGTATAAACGGAAATCTGTAGGGATTGGAACTGATATAAGAAATGTCCCTTGGGCAGTTTAAATAGCAGCGATTAAAAGAAAAGAGATCCGATATAAAATCAAAGTTTCACATTAACTGGCTGACAATAGAAATTGGGGGAGGCAACTACTGACCTGCCCATTTGCCCCAATGTGCAATCACTCTTTGTGATACGCCTTATTATCCCCCAGGACAAGACCTTTTTTTCATATTCTGGTCTGCATAATAGTTAGAGGTTAGAATTAAGTACACAAACATAATTACAGTTTAACACATTAACAATTATTCCTTATCATTGCACTTATCTTGTGAAATGGACTGGCCCTCTGACATAATTCAAAGAAACCATGTGCCAGAGAGTGTATGTAAGCATCAGAAATTCATTGGCAAATAAACGATGCCGAATTCTGTTGTAACTTCGAGGCCAAAGACTTCATTTTAAGAGTTCAAATCTGCAGTCAAACATTACCGTACATGTATGTGGCCATTGTTTTCCCACATTTTATATCACACCCTATTTCCTTAAGTTTAAGTGTTAAGATATGTAATACTGTTACTGAATTAAATATTTATTTTGAATTAGTTTTTTTAGGGGCACATAAACTGCGACATATTTTTTTTATTTCTTCTTTTAATTTAATCATGGTAATGAAACTTTACATATATGGTAGAGGAATGTCAGGTGTTAACTGGCAGAGTTTTTTGGGGCGGAAATGGAGATTATGTTTGCAAAGAAAATTACGCAGCCTTCATTGTGATAATTCATGAATTTTAAACTAATTGGTGACAATTTTTTTTTACAAGAAGTACTTTTGTAGTAGTTAAACAATCTGAAATTTACGTGAATAATGTTTAATCTTAAACTATTTACTGAAGACAAAAACTGTCCTGTGATATTAATTATTTCTTCAATACAATATTCACAAGTGATAAAATAGAATATGACATCTGTGGACTGCACACTTTATAAAAAAAATTATATGTAGATTTTCTTCTTCTGAGAAATGAAAATTGAGAGACATATTGAAATAATCGGGAGTTAACTGCGAAAAATCAAGAGAGATATTACAACATAGGGAGGAAATACCTCCAAAATTGGAATTTATTTTCTTTCTTTCTTCTCCCGACTTGAAAGTTAACATATATGAACTGTTCGGGTTTGTGCAATTTCAGTCAGGGCTAATAAGTTTATTTAAATCATCAGCCCGAAGCCTGTGCTTAAAACATTTCTTTCAGCACTGACCAGTACAGTATGTAATCTATAACGAAGCATGTATATACTTAGTTTTGTCATACGCTAACTGTAGCATGCCTGTAAAATACGCTGTAATTGAATCATAGAAAGGAAGTTTCTTTATGTTGAAATTAATTACGTATGATTTCCTCCTCGCAGATTTATTTGTGGGGTGTTGTTTTTTGGGTGTGTGAAAAATTACTTCCGATGAAAACCGTTATCAATGGTCTTTCTCGCTTGCCATGTTTCTGTTTGTATACGAGGACTGGCTAGTGTGACGTCACGAGACCACGTGATCTGTCGTCTCATTAAAACTCGGAAATACTCGGCAATTTACGGAATCATTGTATCTTCTTCGCAATATAATCAATATCTGCACACGATATTATTTTTTTAAACATTATAGCAGCAGAGGGGGCGAACCCTACAACGTTTTCAGACAAAAAATAGATTGAATCTTTAAAACAAAAATAAGAGCCTTCCAACGAAATCTCATGTTTTAACAAAAAAAAAATAAGTCTCCATTTGGCAAACGGAGACTTTACGATTTTTCAATCAATTTTGGTTGCAACTTGTTGTCGTTCGCCCCCTCTGCTGCTAAAGCTTTCAGTTCTGGTTAACAAGAATAATAAATGATTTCAACCGAATATTTGATCCAGTCTTTAGGATCTCACAAACAGACTAATCGCTAACACCTCCTCTTGTAGATCAATTAGATTATTGGACTGATCTGTGAGTTTGAAATTAATTCTGGTTAATGAATCATTATGACATCGCATATAGACTGGATTAACCGGAGACTCAATTATTAAAAATCCTGGAGGGGCTATTGGTGCAAACGAATAAAGAATATATCCTTGCTGAGCTTGATTTGATCGTTCGAGATTAATTTGATAGCTTCCTTCGATAACATCGCATACTAAATTGAGCGCAATCACTGAGGATATATTCACGTTGAACGGAGCGATATGTCTGCCGCCACCATCTGGATCATTATTATGTTTGAGGATTTTTATTTCCGGTGATGCTGTTTTCTTCCATGCATCATGAATTATTTTAAAACCAACATCGATGGTGTCACTGAGAAGTTTTTCTAGTTCTGGTACGTTATATCCTGGTAGTTTAAATGTTGGAATATCTTTAACGGGAAAATTATATTTTTCTGCAAATCTTGTTCTCGATAGGGGATTATCGTCATCTAATATATCCTGAATAATTTTCAAATTAAATGTTTCCATATCGTCGATAATTTTGTTGCATGTTTTTACGACGCTGATAAATTCATCTCGGGTGAGAGAGCCGGATTTAAGAGACATTAACAACAGCGATAAATCATTATTCATTGCTCTGAAATTTTTAATGATTTCAGGTTCGTTAACAAAATGATGTCCCTCTATTCTCTCCCCTGGCTTCTCTCTTCCAGTTGATTGGAATTCGAAACCAAAGAAATCTATAGTGAATTGGTGATCTTTATAACTTTTTATTGGATTATCAGGTGCTATCACGTTGGTGATATAATCAGTTTTTTGTGGTTCTGGTAAATCAACAGTTTTCCCACCTGGTGGTAATTCAGGCCATCCTAGTACGGTTCTAATAGAACTCTGATAGATATCTACGACGTATCCTTCTGTGCTTATTTCAATTGCGGATGATAGCGTCGGCTCATGAACCGTTATAGCGATTTTTGACTCTACGTCAGTAATCGATTTTATTCTACGCGCGAATTCATTATTGATTTGTTCGATTTGGTATGACCCTGTTGGTATGGAAACAACGTTCCAGTCTGGGGTACCGTCGTCTTTATTCTTATACGAGAACACCAGTGAATTATTGGGTTGTTGACCACCAAATGATTTTGATCTAATGTTAGGCCAGCTGTGATACACTCGTAGTTTTGCTAGCGCTATCTCCTTCACGGGGACTGGGCTAGGGAAATTCACACTGAATTCAGGACTCGTTGATGTTATTGATATCATGCTTGTTTGTACTGGGTTCGTGTTCTCCACTATTCGTTGAAGTAATTCCTGTGGTGTTGTCATTGTTATTATACTCATGATTTATTTCTAATTTTGATATCGCGGAATCATAAATACTGACCATCACTGAGAACTCACTATCTGATATGGTTGAGGTTATTGAGATCATTCTGGTTTTCGGGTTCATGTTTTCTAATTCCATCGGTGTTGTCATTGTTATTATATTCATGTTGTCGCTCTAATTTTGATATCGCGGAATCATAAATACTGACCATTGCTGAGAACTCACTATCTGATATAATTGTATTATCGAGTGACGACGATATCATCGAGGATAATTGCGAGTATGCGGTTGATACAATATAAAATTGAATTAAGTAATCTTGCAGTTTGCGTTGGCTGCATGATGATATCCTTTTTGTTATCCCGGTTGATATACCTGCGATTGTAGCCGCCGCAGAAATGCAAATTGGAACTACGACCGGGGCATACATTGTAACCGATGCAAGTATTATTCCGGCGCCAGTGAGAACGCCTGACACCGAGTACATAGTAACATCAATTGCGGTGATTCTTCGTCGGTATTTTTTCATTTTTTCACGATAGCGCTCAGAAAGTGATTTCAAATTCGCGGAAAATTCTTTCACGGTATCATATCGATATCGATGCGATTGTGATTCCATTGACTCTGTCAACGGGATTATTATCGGTTCAATTGATTTCAATGATGTCATTGTTATTTTAAACCCGCTAGTGTTTTCAATTATTCGCCATCCTTAAGGGGAATTGCTAGTACTTCAGCCGGAAAAATTATCTACAAGTTCTATACACCATGCTATTTTTGATCTAATGGTGGAGCTATCAACCGCGACGAAGTGAAAGCCTGGTGTTTTGCCAGTATCGATAATTAACGTCGTGACGCCACCAGAGTAGGTTTTACCGTCCGCAATCATATTAAATTGATCAATAGAGGCCCACGTTAACCTGTAGATACCATCGACCTTCGCTTCCCCACCCCACAAGAGATTGACGGCAGTTCTTAAAGTATCTTTCTCTCCTATCCAATCCACGATATCGAGATAATTTGCCTTGATTTCATTTTCATTCATCATCCTTCCCGCGTCCTTGTTAAAAAAGAATAGCGATAAAAAGTTTTTAATTTCAGCGAGAGTCATACCAACCACAAGCGGGGTTCCAAAGAATTTATGTACGACATTTTTGCGAAAATTATTATAACCTCGTATATGATCATCCAGCTCACGGCCACGGGTGGCAATCATGCTGTCGTGGGCGTCAATGGCGTTGGTGATCGTAGACACAAGTTCGCCTGGTTTAAGTTGTCCACCGTTGGAATACAGCGCAATAGAGTTTTCAGCGGCGTCGCGCTGCCGTATCAAAATGTCACCCGCGGATATATTACTGGTTTTAAGTCGTCCGTCGCTGGAATACAGCGCAATAGAGTTTTCAGCGGCGTCGCGCTGCCGTATCAAAATATCATCCAACGACACATCACTGGTTTTCAATTTACCCTGTTTGTCTTGAAATACAACTATTTCATTAGGATCAACACTTGTTAAGTTCAACGTCTCAGCGATTTCATCTTCAATTATTTTTTTTATATCCTTGATAGAATCAGGGGTTGCAACGCCATCGAGTTTGGGTTTCAGAGGTCTTCCCCAAATATCAATCATTGTTATTGTAAAACTCTTTCTCTCTCTAAAATCTTTGATTTCCAGCGATTACTAGTGTATTCATTTACGACAACATGTGGTGGTTTTCCCCTTGGGTTACCCAACGAGTTAGAAATAGCGTTAAGGACATTTAATACTTCGCTGCCACATATTGGTGGGTCAATCATCGTTTGTGTTGGTAGCGTAGAATACCAAGTCTTCATTGGAAAAGTTTTTATATAACGCATAAACTCTTTTGGTGGGGCTAATCCATATGAATCAAAATAGAAAATCCCACGTGGATCAATAGCGTATGCAACCCAGTGAGTTCCGGGTCCGGTGCTGTTATCTAAATTAATGATTCCGGTTTCAACGCTGTTTGGTTGATGTGGTAATTGATTTTTCATAAAGACACCTCTAAAATTTTTAATCGCCAGTTTTTTAGCAGCATCGAGTAAATCAAAATTGGACATTGGAGTCAAAGACTCTTCAATCAAAGACTCTCCAACTAATAAACCGGTCCTAGTCTCAGGCCTTTTCCGCTGTACCATGAATACGGGGTTCCTGGTAGTCTTAGACCCTTTCCCTTTTTTTTATATCCTTGTCCAGTTGCCTTCTTTAGTGCCATTCCTGCTGCAGTACCAACGGCTCCTAACGCTGCCGCTTTAGCCACCGCTGGGGCTGTTGCTGCAATCAAGGCCGGAATTGCAGCTAACAATGGAAATATACCGCCTGTTTTCATCATATTTTTGATAGCAGCCGCAGAAAGAGTAATCTGAACACCTTTTTTGCTACTAGTGCATCATTGAAATGTTTTATTTGACGAGTTGTTAACGACAATTTATTTGCACCACCGGTCATTTGATTAGGTTTCAACGTGATTGTGGTTCCACATTGCTTAGCTGATTTGGATTGTAATTTTTTTAAATGACCAGGTGTCAACGATACATTGATATTACTATACAACATTATACATAAACGATTGATTCTAAATCGTTTACGATTTCAATGAAAAATTCATAGAATTTTCAAAGATTTTCCACTGGCGCATCTACCACTCTCATTCTTCCTCCAACACCTTCGAGTAGCATTGATTTGTCGCTGAGAATGACAGCAACTGCTCTATAATTATCAATAGCACCACGAAGCACATTAGCTCTAAAGTGTATATCAACGACAGACTGTCTTGTTAAATCAAGATGTTCCAGTGAAAAGTAATAGATCGGATATAGATTTTTAAAATCCAACTGTGATATTTGTAGACCGGTATCGACATTTTGATCACGTGCCATAAATGACAACAACTTATGATACACGCGTGCAATATGATTCTGACCGTAATCAAGTTGTACATCCTCGGATGGTTCCTGCTGGCCGTTTATTCTCAGTGAGACGTCTTTAACACCTAATTGATCAAATATCATATGGCTGGAGAGTTGATTGCCAACTCGTGTGTTATCTTGTAACGCAATAAATATATGACGTGGCGCAGCAACACCTTGTTTTGATGCTAGGTTCCACGTGAATAACCCGTTCAGATTTGATTGTTTAACATCTGTACTTACCGTTAGCCAACTTAGTAACGATTTTCCTCCATGGTCCATAAATGATAGTAATCGTTCTTCTGCGGTAATTGATGGAGTCAACACTGGCATCCATAATGATAGTTTTGTTAAAATGACTTTACCGGCATCATCATTTACATGATCTGCAGCTGGGTTTGCTGGAATCCTCCAAATTGCGTCATTATCATCACTCTTTCGCACCAGTGCTACTGTATGCTTCGCTCCATAAATAACTTTTCTGACGTTTCTACAGAATTCAAATATGTGATGCAGTGGAATCGCGCATGAAAATGATTTACGCCCCCTCCCCAACATTAATATACGTGTTGCAGCTCCTAGATTGAAATTCTCATCGTTGTTTATAATCATATCCTCGACATCAGCATCACTATTATCACGTTTTTTTGGTCGTCTTACAACAAATGGATTTCCTCCAGCGGTATTTTTAACATCCTTTGCAAACATCATAGAAGGTCCTGCTGATCTTGTATAATCATCGGAATATCTCGCTAACCCGATTATTGTTGTAGCCACATCAACATCGCGATCTATCGACTCAATTTCTTTTCCATCAATGAGATATCTAGCACTCTCAAATAGCGCCATGATACCATTATTGACAAACCCGACTTGAGTACCAGCTGGATACGGTGCTGGTACAGCAGGTTTAGCTAACGGCATCACTTTTGGATCGCAAATAACCCTGCAATGGTATCACCGAGACCATCTCCGTAGTATGCTCTATAAACTGGAAACCGTGAATTAACTACATAGACGGGGGTTGGTTTATCATGGTTGTAGTGTATAATCATCTTGTTATAAAACTAGTAGTTTTTTAATTAGTGATCAATCGCTGTAATAACCATGGGCATCTTTGTGATTTTCAACTAATTCAGCAATGAGTTCTCGATATACATTAATGTCCATGATACCACCGGCAAATAATCGTCTACAGATATCAGCTGCCTCATTAATTATTTCCGGTGAGTTGTTTCCGGCTCGTTTCCCTCCGATGAGAACTTCCAGCCGTGATATATCACTGAGAATGTTACCAGGACAAGTAACGCTAGTGTTTTCAACTATGCCGCTGCCTAAATATCCATCTCCAGTTGACTCCTCTTTACCAAAAAATTCAGTTGGATACTCTTTTACTCTACTCAATACTTCGTCTTTAAAACTCTCAAAATCATTGCGGTTACTGTCTGTGATTCTAAATCTACCAAGGTTTGCCAGGTATACTTTTTTTATCCAATTCTCGTCGTTTTTTATATACTCTTTATACACTTTGTTTACAGCTATTTCTCTTTTATTGAGTGAAAAATTCCGCTTGATAAAGTTAATTAAATTATTGTCATCTTTAAAATTTTTAATTATGCTGTATGCATAGTATGTAAATATACTTTCCGGTGAATACATTTTTTCTATAGTAGTAGTGTCTTCTTCTTCCTCTTCTTCTTGTTTTCTTGCAATAGCACCTAGTTTTTCTATACTCGCTCTTTTTTTTGTTGTTGCCGTGAAGTAGTTACTATATCTACTGGAAGTGTTTCTAAAGACTTTTTTGTTTGTTTAGTTCTTTTTGCTATTTTTTCTAACACAGGGAGAAAAGTCTCTTCTTGTTTTTTTCCTTGTTCAGAGATTGTTGACACTATCTGTTTCGTTGTTGTAGTTATTGGTTTAAACAATTCTTCAGATCCCGCAGCAAAATCAGTTTGTAAACTCTGTCGTTGTTGCAGTTTATTTCTTACAGAGTCGTGAATTGGTATAAATTTCCTAATTGCATCCAGTCGTTCACAAGCCAATCTAGTTGTTAATGCTTCATTAACCATTATTTGAAATCAGAAACAATTTTTCAATTGTAAAACAATTTTCCCGAACCTGACCTAACCGACGAAAACAATTTTCCAATTTGACATGTCGGATGATTTTTAACACCATCGTGGGAGTATTTCATTGATGGCGCAAGTGCCAACGCCATTGAAATATTTTTTTTTTTATTCAGTGTGTGATATATTTATTCAGTGTGTGAAATATTTTTATTTTTATTCACTGATTTTGCCTGTTTTTGACTGATTTTGCCTGGTTTTTTTTACTGATTTGCCTATTTTTCACTGTTTTTTATACCATTTTGATCAGTTTTCGTCGGGTAAAGTAGTCGATTTTGCATGGGATTTCCCATAGGAAAAAGCTGTTAGGATTCATTTTGATGGTTTTTTTAGTCATTTTTCATCAATTTTTGCCTGTTTTCATTGATTTTTGGTCAGTTTTCCTTGATTTTCGATAAAAAACCTCGTCGGGTAAAGTAGTCGATTTTGCATGGGATTTCCCATAGGAAAAAGCTGTTAGGATTTGATTTTAATTTTACGCAGTGTGAAATATTTTTATTTTTTATTGCTGTGAAATATTTTTATTTTTTATTAAGTGTGAAATATTTTCACTAATTTCCCTTGAGGGTCGAAAAAAAATATCTTTGAGGGTCGGTCACAATCAAAAAACAACAAAATCTCTTTGAGGGTCGGTCACAATCAAAAAACGACAAAATCTCTTTGAGGGTCGGTCACAATCAAAAAACGACAAAATCTCTTTGAGGGTCGGTCACAATCAAAATTGTTCATTTTCTTGAATTAACGCTCTTATGTTTCTAATCTTCGAATTGACCTCTTTTTTTCAATTCGTATTCGTTACCTAATTCTTTTTGTATTCCTTCCACGATAGTATATAACGGAACAAACACACTTATGTCACTGGAAAATGCAAGACAGTCCCGAATAGAATTCTGAATTCTCTTGATGAGCGCATATTTCTTTGGCAGCATATATTTGTTAGTGCTAGCTCCGTATTCTATATCCTGAAAATCTGACATGATTTGATCAGGATTTAACCCATCTGATAGTTCAATATCATGACTTTTCAATTTTGCAATTTCATCAATAATGCTATTCATGTTTTCAGAATTCATATTCTATTACAATTACATATTTCTAAATGAAAAATATGACGCATCAGACATAAATAAATTGAATTTTCTGTCCGTTCTTTTTTGAAATCGCCGTCTTGGTTATTCCCGATGCAACATATCGTACTGAGGGTCTACAAATATCGAAAAATTTACCGGCTTTATTCATAGATAAAAATATTTTTTCTTCGTTAGCTGTTGTATTCAAAGATTTTACTGGTTTCGCTTTTTTCGAGTATTTCCCAGTCTTTCCTCGTTTGGTATTCTCACTTTGTGTGATAGCTTGCAGATTTGATAAAGAATTATTCTTTGGATTGGAATCTTTATGATCGATAACAAAATCATCTTTGATCAATCCATAAAAACATTCATACACGAAACGATGGCAGTAATAAAATTTCCTTCCAGCGCGAAACCTCAAATACCCCACACCATTGTCAGCACCAACTGGTTTCTTCAAAATGCAGTGTCTGACAGTACCATCACTAGATGCTTCATAATTTGTAATCAGGGAATGTGGTCTGAATTCTTGGTTCATTCGTATACTAATACTATTTGTCTAAGTCATTGTTTGGTTTAATGATTACATCTTTGGAGAATCTTTCAATGTAGTCTTGGGGAGTTCTTATGACTTTGTCGCTGACTTTGTCATTGACTTTGTCAGGGATACTGACTTTATCAGGGATACTGACTTTGTCCTTGATAGAGTCAGAGTCAGAATTTATGATTGAAAATTCATATGATTTTCCATTTTTGATTCTTTTGTCATAATAACGCTTCAATTCCCTGTATCGTTTACCACCACAATTTAGACATAATTGCGATTTTCCCCTAACCCCAACCCTACATAGTATACAAGGTAACGGGCCAAGGCTTCCACGTCGAAAATTCTGCATATGATACCCACAGAATTCATTTCTGCATGATTTGTTACACGGTGTCGTCGATCCAATCATAAGCCATTTGCAGTGATTCATTATACATAAATCTTTTATTTAAATGCTTGTTTTAATTATAGTATGGAGGAGTTCAAGAGATTATCAAAAATTAAGCCTTCAAAAAATGCTAAATTTATTGATTATAACATG
This sequence comes from Unio delphinus, assembly GCA_029339505.1. NCBI lineage: Eukaryota > Metazoa > Mollusca > Bivalvia > Unionida > Unionidae > Unio > Unio delphinus. Next base: position 7,052,023 of record JAQISU010000057.1, on the reverse strand, counting down.
AAAGAATTCCAGAGATTATCGAAAATTAAGCCCTGGAAAAATGTTAAATTCAATCTCGATAAGGAGTTCCAGAGATTATCAAAAATTAAACCCTGGAAAAATAATAAATTCAATCTTGATAGAGTCTCTGATACACCAAAACGTCTAATTGGTAATAGAACTATACTGGGTAAAATCAGGGAGTGTTTTAATGAATTCTACCGAGACGGTTCAGTACACTGTTGGTCGACATTTCGAATTATTGATGAAGATGTCAATGTACCCAGCATCGATGCTACCATGAACGATGAAAGAGCAGCTGAGATAATCTCACACCTTGGCTGGAAATTCAAGGGTAAATTGCAAAGCAATTCCCATCAGAAGTATTTTTTCAGAATAAAATTCATTATCGAAGTCGAAGGCAAATGGATTATTAAGGATAAATTTGAACCAATCCTTAAGGATAAAAAAGCTGTCATTGTGAGTAGAGATTCCAAACCAGGAATTCTAACTGGAATCGACAAACCATACTACGAGAGATCTTATCCTGTAACAGCAATCGTTTATGGAATATATCCGTTAAATGATAAACCCGATATTGCCAAACTAGCTCCTATGAAATATTCTAGTTCACTGAATTGTGTAGCAACATGGGTAATGGAACACTTCACAAATGCATCCCGAGGAAATAAACTAACTGATCTGCGACGTAGGAAAATAACCGAATGGGAACTGACAGTGAAACAGCACGGTGCAAAGATTTCTGATATAGCTAAATTAGAAACATCATTAAGATTCCCAATAACCGTTATAACGATAACCGGAGAAGTTTTATACGAACCGAAATATAACAAAAATGGAGCGCCAATGCAAATTATTGATCATAACAAACACGCGTGGACACCTGCGGTAACAATATTTCCACGAGAACGAACCGTGAGATATATCCCCCCAGAATTCGTCGGGGATGTTTTTTATAATGAGAAATTATTCGATGCTATTCATGCGTTGTGTAAAGATGATCCTGTGTCAGTGTGGTTACTTAGAAGTGATGAAGATCCCGAAATAGGATTTGATCAATTTGTAAGACCAAATGGTGAATTATATCGCGTTGAAGAATTAGATAACAGAATGAGAGAAATCGCTAGTGAATTTTCACCGGAGAGTTCCCATGAAAAACTATTAACGGATAGTTTTACTATTTCATCAGTGGTAGCTCACTTCGCAAGAGAAAAAAACTCATGGCGTCCAACACAAAGTGATTTTCTTGAGGACGTTAAATTGAGTTGCGTCGAATTTAGTCATGGAGGACTGTGGAATACGAAATACCATCGTGGCGGTATGATTTCAATTGATATATCCGCGTGTTATCCTGGAAGTTTTCTCGGGTATGGAGAATGTAGTAACTATTTTAAACGATTTGGACACCCCACGCATGAAATGACTCGTGTTGCGATTAATGGTCCATTGCCTGATTTTGATTTAACTGGATTCGCTCGTGTGATATCATTTGAACTCGCTACAGGGTTACATCCGTGTAGTTATGTTTGGCTTGGTAGACATATATCTGAAAAGGCCTGGATGCCAATAGTGTTACTACGATATATGATTGATTGTGGTATGCTAATATCGTTGATTGTTTCTGAAGCTATTATATGCTATCGAGCTCAGAAAGAAGTTTGGCTACCACAACCTGATTTAGATCGTATAATTAGCGAACAGCGAAAACAGTTTCCAGATTTCAATGAAGAACAAATCATGAATTGGTCTAAGAAGTTATTTGAAATTAAAAAAGAACAAGCAAAAGATTTTGGACGAAGAATAATCGGTAAATTTACCCAGGGTGGAAGATACGACAATGCAAAATATTCTTCGCTGTTGATCATAGACGTCGCTGAATACGATTTTATTGTAACAGATTTAACGAAACAAGGAAAACTTGTAAATCGTAAAGACGCTTTCCTATCCGATAGAAGACGATTAGGTACAATTGTTACCTATTGTGATGGATATATTAAACAGTATACGCATTTGAGAAGTTCTATGCTAGCTTATGCTTCTATCAATTTATTTTCGATGATAAATAGATTTCCTAATACCGCAGTTAGAGTAGCCACTGATTCTATGTATATCCACGAGAAATACAAATCAGATGCAGCTGAATTCACATCCGCGGAGGAAGCGTGGGGACGTTGGAGATTTAAAAAGGAGACGCTACATGAGTATTGTGAATCGGCAGATGTTACCAACGACGATAAATACTTGAAAAGCAACCAATTATCAGAATTATCCAATGCACCACCGATATCAGATCCGATTACGCGATATAAAATCGTTTATATAAACGGATTAGGAGGATCAGGAAAGACAATACGAGTAATTAACTTATTCAAGGATAAAATCAACATGAAAGCGCTAACACCAACTCATAAACTCGCCAGAGATATAACCAAACGAGATGTAAAATCTAATACTTATCACAGTTTTTTTCGATGGAAGGGAGATGTGGACCCCTGAAAGAATGGGAAATAAATATATTCCACCGGTGATATTATGGGATGAAATTTGTACTGTACCGTTACATATATTAAAAATGTTTCTTGGTTGGTTAAAAACAAAAAATACAAAAATTATTATGTGCGGTGATCAAGGTCAACCACCGCCAATTTTCGGTGAACCACCTCATGACTGGCTCAAGGATCACGTTGATCATTACGAAGAGATGAACAATGACATTAGATCATTAGATGAAGTATTAAAGGAGTTGAAACAACTAATCAGATTACAACCGGATAGAATCCAATGTGAAATAATGCGTGAAATAATTTCAGAAACTCCCATGAATAATTTTTGGGAAGCATGGAGACCAAACGATTTGATAGTAGCAAGTAGAAAAATAGTCAGAGACAAACTTCAGATGAAATTATTTGAATTACATAAAGAAAAATTTGCAACACTTCCAGTACCGTTGTGTTATAGGCCTTCGGATACACGAAAACAGAATATCGACGTTGACATTCCTGGACAACGTGAAAAGCAGAATTTAGTATTAAATGATATTGTGCTGGTTGATATCAGCGTCGTCGAATATGCATTGCGTGCTGATAAATCCCCGTGGACGTTAGGTTACGCAACGACAATACACTCTTCACAGGGATTAACTGTCACAGACACAATTATTTGGATAGTAGATAATCGCATTGAGTGGTCAAATTTAGTTTAATCTCGCAGTATCCAGAGTAAGAAGTATAAATCAACTCCGAAGAATTGTTGTTGACGAAGTCAGTGACACTTCAATAAGTGATATTGTCAGCATTGACAACGTCAATGACATAATCAGAAAAAAACTCTCTGGTTATAAACGACAGGATAAAAAAAATAATAGAAAATTTGACATTGATGCTGAATTAATAATTACGCTGAAGCAACAACAGAATAATCACTGCGCGAGTTGCAATTGTATAATGCGTTGGCAGTATTCGAATAAAGATCCTCACCAATTTACCGTAGACAGAAAGAATAGCAGCATTGGTCATATCAGAAACAATGGGATGTTGACCTGTCTTGAGTGCAACAGACGCCGGGGTGCCAGCACCATGGGTGCTAGTTAAGACCACGCGGTGGTAATTGAGTATCCTCGGGAATTACCTGTAGTTGTTGTTGAGTAAATCCTCGCTGAGGAGCAGTTGAATCCAGTTTATAGATTGGAGGTCTACCAGTAGATCGTGTTATACCGGATATCTTATGCGTAGTGACGCTCCAAACAGGATCGGTAGCTCTTTTTTACCACCCTCAAGCTCTCCTGGTTCGTATAAATACCTAACAGTGACATTACTACCAAGAATTGGTTCTTTGAAATCTTTTTGTGAAATCCCTTGAATTTCCATTTTAGGTATAGGCGCTTTCTTAATCGCGTTGACAGGTTTCATGTTAATTGTTCGAGTAATCTCGTTATTGAGCGCGGTAATCACAGCTGGTAATCTCTTAACCCATTCACGGGATCTCTTATCCTGAATAAACTCCTTCGCGTATTGATATCCAAATAACCGTTCAGCAAGAGTCCGATTAAATCGTTCAACAATTGCCTGATCGCGATGTAGCGCAGTATGCCCTTGTCTGATGGTGACATTGTGATGTTTCATTGTAGATAAAACAGCGCCTTGAAATTCCTTGCCAGGATCAACCTGCAATAGATTTGGCCAGCGTAGTGGACCTCGTCGATAAATCCTTTCAAATGCAGAAGCTACTTCAGTGGCTGACTTTGTTTTTAACGGCTCTGCTTGTTTGTATCGACTCGCAACATCAACTACGGTTAGCGTGTATTTGTAACCGCGATCATGCGGCAGAAATAATATATCAGCCTGATGAACTTCATTAGGAGCGGTCACATCAAAATGCGAGTAATTAATTTGTTTAGGCGGTGGTAGATAAATTTGCCATATTGCCTGTTTGGATAACCAATTAGCCGCAGTGGTTTCTTTCACTTTTGCAGCGCTAGCGAGTTTATTGATTGCAGCGCTACCCCTCCAGTATCCCCTTGGAGAATAGTAAATAGATTCCATGTTGTTATTAATTACCAGCACCTAACATCAATTTACCTTTCATAGCCGATTTTATCAAAAATGAAGCTAATGTTTCTTTGAAGGATTTATCAGGAATAGCATTTAATGCATGAATTAATTTCACATCTGCTAGATGCCTGTGTTGCAAATTGCTGCTTTTATAAGCAACATCATGAAGGTGACAGGCCTTATCAATAGCGTTTATTGGTTCTTCACCACGTCGAGGTTGGTTTTGATCATCAAGTCTGATATCAAGTCTTGTTCCCGGTCCACAGCAGCTATATCCTGGAAGGTGCTTTTCTCCTGAATACTTTGCCCATGGGGTTCCAGTGAGTTTAGTTAGCTTGGCTGCGATATCACCTCCTCGTTTTTTTTTAAATCATCATTTCCTGCAGATCTCATAGACACAAATCTAAATTTCTTTGTACCACATTGTACGCATTTACCAGAAAGCGCTGATCGGTTATTTTTAGTTGTAATCGTCGTCAAGTCATCTGTGCCAGTACGCGTTTTACACTTCACACAATATAGATCCATAATTTATGTATAGAAATATGGATATAATTGATTTTTCAGCAACTAAAGCAAGAGAACCGGTTAAGCATCATGCAGCGCTACCAAACTCTATCCGGATGATTATAATCGGGCCATCTGGATCCGGTAAAACGCAATTGTTGCTCAATTTAATAATGAGATGGATGAAGTGGGATAAGTTGTATTTAATTGCCCCTAGCGTAGATGATCAACGATGTTATGAAGTGTTAAAGGATTTTAATGAAAATGCTTCAGAGACTGCCGGTGAGGGTATTATTGAATTTATAACCGATACTGACGAGGCACCATCAGTAGAAGATCTTGTTGGAAGTATTAACAATTTAGTCGTATACGATGATGTAATGTTAGATAAACAAAAAAATCCTGCTAGAATATTTTCCTGAGGCAGGCATAAAAACACTGACGTGATATATGTCACTCAACGCTACACTCAGATTCCAAAAGTCATCAGAGACAATTGTAATATTCTTGCTGTATTCAACGGAGTTGATACTCATACTCTTAGAAATATTTGGCAGACATGGTGTTCTGATATGGACTTCAATCAATTTAGAAATTTCTTTAGTAATGCTCAGTCAACCCCGTACGGATTTGAAACAATAAATTTACATGATCCTCGGACACGATATCGTATCGGACTGGATCAAATATTCGGTTGAAATCATTTATTATTCTTGTTAACCAGAACTGAAAGCTTTAGCAGCAGAGGGGGCAAACGACAACAAGTTGCGACCAAAATTGATTGAAAAATCGTAAAGTCTCCGTTTGCCAAATGGAGACTTATTTTTTTTTGTTAAAACATGAGATTTCGTTGGAAGGCTCTATTTTTGTTTTAAAGATTCAATCTATTTTTTGTCTGAAAACGTTGTAGGGTTCGCCCCCTCTGCTGCTATTATATTCGAATTAGAATTTGTAAAGAATTACATTTATAAAATAAAAATTTTCATTTCCAGTCTCCTTTAATGCCATTTTTTCAGCACAATATAGGCTATACATGGCGGCCAGTATTAGTGGTGGAGGACGAACCCGGAACCCCCCCGGAAAGAACCACTGACCCACGAGAAGTTACTGGCAAGCTTTCTCACTTAACTACATTAACCGAATCTTAGACTCGAACCCACGCAGACAGAGGTGAGATGGCAGTGATCCGTAACAGACAGCGCTTTAGACCACTAGGCCACTCGGGGCCCCTGACATTCTTTTAAATGCAAACTGTACAAGAGAATGCATATGATAATCATGTTTAATAATTTGAGTATAAATATTACTTTTAAAACAAAATTTAAACAAAGTTAGTACATCTTTGTTATGACAGTGTACTAGCCAATAAGATGCATCCCCTACCAAGTTTCATGATTATGGATATATTCAGGGTGCTAAAATCCTTAGTGATCATGAGCTACATGCAAAAACTTAGCAAGAAAGTACAAATAATGTACATGTATTACCAATGTTAATCAACCAAGATTGTACTAATAATGTACATGTATTACCAATGTTAATCAACCAAGATTGTACTAATAATGTACATGTATTACCAATGTTAATCAACCAAGAAAGTACAAATAATGTGCATGTATTACCAATGTTAATCAACCAAGATTATACAAATAATGTACATGTATTACCAATGTTAATCAACCAAGAATGTACAAATAATGTACATGTATTACCAATGCTAATCAACCAAGAATGTACAAATAATGTACATGTATTACCAATGTTAATCAACCAAGAATGTACAAATAATGTACATGTATTACCAATATTAATCAGCCAAGAATGTACAAATAATGTACATTTATTACCAATGTTAATCAACCAAAATTGTACAAATAATGTACATGTATTACCAATGTTAATTAACAAAGAATATACAATTAATGTACATGTATTACCAATGTTAATCAACCAAGAATGTACAATGTACATGTATTACCAATGTTAATCAACTAAGAATGTACAAATAATGTACATGTATTGCCCATGTTAATTAACAAAGAATATACAATTAATGTACATGTATTACCAATGTTAATCAACCAAGAATGTACAATGTACATGTATTACCAATGTTAATTAACCAAGAATGTACAAATAATGTACATGTATTACCAATGTTAATTAACCAAGAATATACAAACAATGTACATGTATTACCAATGTTAATCAACCAAGAATGTACAAATAATGTACATGTATTACCAATGTTAATTAACCAAGAATGTACAAATAATGTACATGTATTACCAATGTTAATTAACCAAGAATATACAATGTACATGTATTACCAATGTTAATCAACCAAGAATGTACAAACAATGTACATGTATTACCAATGTTAATCAACCAAGAATGTACAAACAAGGTACATGTATTACCAATGTTAATCAACCAAGAATGTACAAATAATGTACATGTACTACCAATGTTAATTAACCAAGAATGTACAAATAATGTACATGTATTACCAATGTTAATTAACCAATGTACAAATAATATACATGTATTACCAATGTTAATCAACCAAGAATGTACAAATAATGTACATGTATTACCAATGCTAATTAACCAATGCACAAATAATATACATGTATTACCAATGTTAATCAACCAAGAATGTACAAATAATGTACATGTATTACCAATGTTAATCAACCAAGAATTTACAAATAATATACATGTATTGCCAATGTTTTGCATGATGGGATAAGTGCCATGAAACTCACATCAAACTGTTGAGGACTTAGGAAGGATGAACAGTTGACATGCTGTGCTGTACATATGTATACGATTTTATGCTATATGTCACAGAGGCGAACTAAAAGTATAAAAGGTCATGCACAGGCCCATTTTAACACACAGAAGTGAAATTTCCAAATTTCCATGCACATTTGATTCTTACAAGAATTAAGCAAAAACATTCTAAACAAGCTTCTACAGCTTGCCTACACAGAGTAAACCATCAACATAAACTTGAACCTCACACATTTCCCCAGTGCATGCAAATAAATCAGTAATTGGATATAAAGTACTGAATAAGGTGCTATTTAGCATTAACAAGTTAACTTCAAATGCATTAGTTTCTTCGTATTATAAAACAAAATCTTAAAACAAAAACTGTCACCTGCTATCTACATGGGACAAACATAAATTCAAGCTCAACACACACACACACACACACACACACACACTTTTTGAAAACAATCAGTAAAGTTGGTCTAACAAGAGTATCAACTAAACTCGGGCATAATACTAATGAACAAATAAAATATAATTTAACTGCATAATTCCTTAGCATAAACTATAACTAAAACCTTAAATATACATTTTTGCATTTTCTAAGCATCTGATGGTGCTGGGGCCACAACATGAGCTCTATTTTAATTTTGTACATGCCAACAATAAACAACAAAGTAAAAGATTATATTTTATCAGTCAGTCTTATCAGTTGGTAAATTTTTATTAACAATAAAATGTATCAAGATGAAAACCTATTCAGCAGTCATACAACATATAATGGGACACCCATTCAGTAGTCATATAACATACAATGGGACACCCATTCAGTAGTCATATAACATACAATGGGACACCCATTCTGTAGTCATACAACATATAATGGGACACCCATTCAGTAGTCATATAACATACAATGGGACACCCATTCAGTAGTCATACAACATATAATGGGACACCCATTCAGTAGTCATATAACATACAATGGGACACCCATTCAGTAGTCATATAACATACAATGTGACAACCATTCAGTAGTCATACAACATATAATGGGACACCCATTCAATAGTCATACAGCATATAATGGGACAACCATTCAGTAGTCATACAATATATAATGGGACACTCATTTAATAGTCATACAACATAAAATGGGATACTCATTCAATAGTCATAGAACATACATTGGGACAACTATTCAGTAATTATACAATGTACAATGGGGCACCCATTCAATAGTCATACAACATACAATGAAACTGCCATTCAGTAGTCATAGAACATACAATGGGACAACCATTCAGTAGTCATAGAACATACAATGGGACAACCATTCAGAAGTCATAGAACATACAATGGGACAACCATTCAGTGATCATAGAGCATACAATGGGACAACCATTCAGTGATCATAGAACATACAATGGGACAACCATTCAGTAGTCATACAACAAACAATAGGCCAGACATTCAGTAGTCATACAACAAACAATAGGACAGACATTCAGTAGCCATAGAACAAACAATGGGATAGATTTTATCAAGCATGTTACCATATTTTTCTGAAAATGTGCCCATGCTTTATAAACCCTCCAACTCCTCCTTTTAACCAAATTCTGGCGAATATATTTATAAAGGATATCTTTAAAAAAGTCCACCCCAACTTTAAAAACCTGATTAGGCTTCTAGTAATATTATGGTAAAAATACTATAACTAACTTGTAAAGTTGCAATGGTAGGCCTACATAACTGGTCCTAGGACCCACATTTATCATAAATATGACAACCTATAAATACAATGCCTTCTATTTTCTTATAAAAATGTAAGGATATACGAAAAAGGAGCTTGTTTTATTCACTATTTACCTCCTCTGTGTAGATCTCCAGCAATGAGTCAGCATTGTCTATCACCTGTTAACAGAAACAAAGATCAGTCTCTTTAAATTAGCCCCACATTTCTAGACATCACCTAGTAGGATTGATATAGCATTTCAAAGACATCTCATGCCTAATACTAAACACACATCACTGGCTGTCATAATGATGTCACTGAAGACACAGAATCAAGTCATAACTCGAAGTTAAATCACTGTAACAATATTTTGCATTTCATCCAGGTCCATGATTGATATCAAATGATATATTAAATGGATATTACTTTTTATATTTATAAAGCTTGTAGAATTACTTTATTCTTTCACCTTAAAAAATAGGAAATCATTATTCACCTTACTTATTTTATTAATTTAACATAAAAGTTATACTGTAAATTAATCAGCTGTTGGTTTACCCACATGGCTGGTCAAACAGATACTAGACACATGCTTTCTACTGGCCCACTATATTTAGTGGCTACTTTTGTTGCACAAGACATGAATGGGCACAAGTTTTCATTCATACACATCATAACTATTATCTTTAACACATTCTTTAAAGAGCTTATTTATTTAACTGCTGAAAAGAGGCATCCCTTCCCATGTGTTTTGACCTGTACCTTATCTTGTATACAACACTAATGCTGTAAAACAAGTTTACATGAATTGTTGTTGTTGTTGTTGTTGTAGGGTTTAACGCCATTTTCAGCACACGATAGGCTATACCTGGTGGCCAGTATTAATGGTGGAGGAAGAACCTGGGTAAACCCCCTGAAAGAAGAACTGACCCAATAGAAGCTACATACCAAGTTTCCATATACAAATCCATACCAAGTTTCCATATATAAATCCATACCAAGTTTCCATATACAAAACCATACCAAGTTTCATGGAAGATATTACCTGTCAGGAGCATAACCAAGCAATGTACGGATGCAAATGTTTACTTTTTTAAATTAGGGATGACTTTTAAATTCTGATCAGACAAAGCCCATTTTGTTAAACAGGTCACACAATACATGAGCATACAATGTTGCATGAAGAAAATTCAAATGGTTATGGATGTTTGGAGTGTAAATACAATTTTAAAAAATATGGAAAAATAACTCCAAACTTGCTAATCTGAAAATGCTCATTTCTATATGGGACTCACACTCTCATTGTTATATTAATGTATATAAATTTCATGAAGAAATATTTGAAGTGATACAGGTGATTTTAACCAGAAAAGAGGGACAGATGTAAAAATGGATTGACAGACCATTTGAAACAAAAGTGGGGACAGTTCTTAAAATGCTGATCGCACAAATTCTAACTTTTTTACTGGATAAAATGCTTCATGAAGTTTCATAAATATACATCAATGGATTCCTAAGATATCAAGTGGGAGGGATAGATGGAAAATAAGGTTGGACAGATAATATGAGACCAATATAGACAGCAGTAAAACTTGTACCAATATCATTGATTGAATACAATGTGTTTATGTGACATTTTTTAGTTAAAAAGTCGAAGAAATGCTCTGTATTATGTTTGTGTATTGTGATATGTATAAATAAGTAACAAAGGTGTATCATTCCACCCTAATTGTTAATAAATTAGAAGTCATCAGAGTGCATGCATTTTCCTCCCATTGAGTTTTTATCTTGATTTTAGAATTATCAGATAAGGGTTTAAAAATTTGGTTTATCTGACAGATATTAAAAATTGTGGAGAAAAAAATATAAAATTAATGAAATTTAATTGATTGGTTGTATCTTTAATCTGACAAAGGCCTGATACCATACATTTTTGACATGTGTTTGTTGAGCACTGGTAAAATTTTCATCCCGTGGTGAAAACCAAATTATACATTCCATTATCTGTATTATACATTCAATTTCTACCAATATGTAAATTTCATGGACTTATTCTATACTATGAATGTTACAATGTAAGTTAATAAGGAAATACACTACAGTACCTTATATTATCTGTGGGCCATTATCAATGGTTTATATACTTATGAATATATATTACTTTATACAGAATAACCCCGTTTTAACGAGCCCATGATAACGCGAAATTAGATATAATGCGGTCACGTCAGGGCTCCCAAAATTTCATATATTTCTTTGCACATGATTTTTTTTTTCTTCTTCAAAGTACGTGAAATAGTGTATTAAGAATTTATTATCATTTTTGGGAAGAGATCTCATATAGAGAAGTGATCACATATGAATTCCAATAAAATACGATCGTGGCGTGGTTCCTGAAATTTTAAATATATATTTAAAGTGTATTTTTCTTGTATCAGGTGATTTTTTACTTTAAGTACGAGAAATAGTGTGTAAAACTTTTATTATCATTCTAGGGAAGAGTTCTCGTATGAATTTTAATATAATACAATCATGGCGTAGCTTCTTAAATTTAACAATTTCACGGGGTTCTTGAAGTGTTATGCCAAAATAAACATGATGTGGTCTTTGTGGTTGTCTTCACTTAATTCTGTATACCTTCACTTAATTCTGTATACAATCAGTGCTCAAACAATAGTCAACGTGTGTTCCTTTTTTAACTGCACATACAACCAACCAGCAGACAATGCAGTAGTTGATAAATGCTTCTCACAGTTTAATAAACATCAAACAATGAAAGCCGCCAACATGTTTTCTGGGCTTGGCGGTGTTATTAGATGCAATCAGTTGACCAGTAAATAATGTCTGCTTTACAAGCTGGAAATTGAGAGGGTATGAAATTAACGTGTTCAGCTTAAAAACAATTATAAAAGTGACTTGTGATCATTGCAGGCCTACTGCACTTAGTTCTTGGGTTTTACATGTGTATGGGGTTTGCTTATGAAATCGTTATTAATTTCCCTTTTTTATTTTCAATTTTAAAAAATATTTTACCATTACAGAAAAGCAAGTTCACAAACTGAAGACATTCATTGCACTTTGCTCAAAAAAAGTTTATTATGATTCTGAGGAAGAGATCGTGTATGAATTCTAATTTAATACAATATATAATACGATATGGTACGAGAAATAGTGTGTAAAGCACTGCTTCTGAAATGTATTAATTTCACAAGGTTCTTGAATTGCTATTCATAAATAAACATCAGAAATATTACTTATTATTGATCCAAGAGTAAAGACACGTGTTCTTTAACTGCTTACACAACCAAGCAGTAAACAATGTTGGCTTTGTTAGCTGCAAATTGAAAGGGTATGAAAATGTACATGCATACAGCTTAAAAAACTTTATATCAGTGTCCCATGACCATTTGTGACAAAAATATTGAATAGTTTAAATACGTTTGCAATTTTTGCAATGGAATTACAGGTATTATGGATTAGCTGCATGCTACGACGGTACTATATCAGACGGGAAGTAAACGACGTTAATACTCAGTTCATGCTATATATTGGACATTGAATTCAGACACAACGATCTTGGACAAAATTATTGAATATTTCAAATCTGTGCAATTTTTCAGTTGAATTACATGCATTATGGATGAACTGCGTGCCACGACAACACGATAGTTAACGATGTTGATACCCAATCATTATATAACATCAGTTGGGATATTATTGATCATGTATTTTCGGGGAAAAAAACAATAAAAATTAGTAAAACTACTTAACACAAAGTAATAACCTATAAATATATTATCCGTCTATTATTTTGAATTATTACTGCATTCCTATTAATACTCATCCAATAATACTCCGATTTTTTACATTAGACACGAGTATACGTATATACGCCAATGCGGTGTTTGCTGAAAAAATTAAAATACTGTAAAACCCCGCATTAACGCAATAGAATTTCTTGGACCCCAATTATTACATTATAGTGGCCATTATCAATGGTTTTTATCATTAAGAATACACATTTTGATTAGGCATCTTCAACTCACCAGATGACAAAGTTTGTTCAGATCTGTAAATCCTTTCTCCACCATCCGCAGAAGGCATGCAGGAGTTGCAACCAATATCTCACAGCCATTTATCAATTTGATCTACAAAAAAGACTACCAATTTTGACAAATATAAAAGGCGTGATTATACCAAAAAATTACTTTTTATCAATTTTGACAAATAAAAAATGTGATTATACTAACAAATACTATTTATATATCAAAAGTGTACAAGATATGGAGATTATGTGGATAGTATCCATTGTGTGGATAGTAAATATCTTATTCTCTGCCATTTATTTTTGCAATGTTTTAAGCTGATGCAGACCATTCTTATGGGAAAAGCTGGATTGTTGTTGTTGTTGTTGTTGAAGGGTTTAACACCATTTTCAGCACATGATAGGCTAAACATGGTGGCAAGCATTAATGATGGAGGAAGAACCCGGAAAAAAACCCAGAACAATCCACTGACCCAGGAGAAACTATGGCAAGCTTTTCCACATACCCACATTGACCAAATCTGAGACTCGAACCCATGCGGACAGAGGTGAGATGGTAGTGATCCTTAACCCTTAAAGTGCTGCATTGTTTTGCAGTACAAGGTCCCTCAGTGCTGAATTGTTTCAGGGGAGAAAAGAAAAAAACTGCACAGTCTTTAAATTGCATGTATTTCATTAAATATACACTATGGATAGACAAAACTAATATAAAAAATTATGGTGTGTGTCTATACTTTAAGATTAGCATCAAGACACATGTGTAGGTTTAACATATTTGCAGGTACAGGTGTAAATACAGGTAAAATGACAAGTTACAATTGTATCTCATCAGTATTTTTGTTTGTTTTTGATGGAAAAGTTCAAATATATCTACGAAATGTTATATTCTTTAGTAGTCCAACCATGCACATGTTATGTCTGTCACAATGTTATATATAAATTGTGAAAATCACAGGTAAAGGCAGGGTGACAGTTTTGCAAAAATCGACTCCATGAATGTCCGAGGTATGTTTAAACCCTCCAGTCAGCAATTAATGTTCATGAAAAACTATCACCTGTTATTTATTATAATATCATCAAACCGAGGTCCATATCTGGTGATTAAACCTCAGCAATGGCTTTATTTTTGTTCAATCATTGGGCTGATTTTGTGTGAAGAGTCACCTTAATTGTTCTCATTGTCTGACTGGTGTAAATTGCTTGGAATAGCTTGAAATCTATCCCATACTTATTTTTTTGCTGATGTATGCGGATGATACCACATCATCAATAATAGCCCATTAGGAATCGAGAACAGACATATGTATTGATCTGATCTGCATTACAATTTGTTTGATCTACTATCAGATGCAATAGCTCATCATCTAAGTAAAAGTCTTCAATAGTCCGCAGGTTCAATATTCACCATCTCGACATTTAATTTTGAATTACCAGTGAATGGGGGTTGACAGGCGTGCCATCTTTTCACGTCACGCGAGCATGTACATCCAACTCCAGTTCCACGTAAATTACTGGCTCAAAATCATTCATGTGTATTTCCATGAATACCTCGCTTGCTCCAATAATGTCATTTTTCTCAAATTATTCAAAATCACTATTAGCATCACTATCAGAAGCGAATATTTGTTGCAAGAAATCACCTTCGGATTCAGCGTCGGCCATTTTAGCTTTGCACATGTACCATGTGTTTAGAAGCGAGCATTTGTAAAATTACATCATTAATAATATAGTAAAGTACTGTAGAATGCTAGTTCCGGGCCTTTTTAAACCAATCAAATATAGTTTTACAGGCATTTATGGCAAGATGAAGTTATAGAATGCGATCAGTGTTGCTCACCTCCAGCGTGACTATAGTCGCGACACGCACTACGGGACCAAAAACAACAGCGCGACTATAGTCGTGACACTCACTTTAAGGGTTAACAGAAAGCACTTTAGACCACCTGGCCACTCAGGGGCCCCTGCTGGGTTGTTACTATAAAAGGAATGATCTAGAAACATAAGACACACAAACATAACTAAAATCCCTCACACTGACAGTCATTAGCCAACAACTCCATGGCACTTGCAATTTCTAAATTTAGGTGAAGAAAATTGAAAGGTTCTTATTTTCATTTCTTTATACTTTGGAAATGGCAATGGAGAAACTAGAAGTTATTTTTATGACTGAAATAACATTTCGATTTTAAGAGGAGGCTTATGAATCATATTTACCTAATATCATTTTCAACCCAATCGGAATAACTTGAATTAATCAGCAATGATTTACTTGTACTTACTGCTTGATTTTCCTCATACCCACCACCATAGAGGAGAGCTATATTGGGTACATGTCCTTCACCAGGTGTACTTGTAATAGTCATGTACTGGAGATCTAAATAAACCTCCTCTGCCTTCTTCCATGACTGGACAAGAATGATTATATATGGCTACAATTGAAAAAATATTGAACAGGGTTGGACATTAACAGCTAAAATAAATTGTTCATTTAGTTAGGTATGTTGATAGTTAAATATGCCAGCCTAAAAGTAGCTGTAACCTACATTATTAAAAATAAACCACTAAGTAAACTTAGTGTTACATGCAACTTAAAATGATAAGAACATCTAACTGCTTAAAAAAAGCTTATGAATTTTTTTATATAGTTTTTTTCGCTGCTTTTGACATTCAACAGTTTTAATGAATAAATGAACAGCTAAAATTGGCTACAGGAAACTCTATATTCATGGAGGAATTTGCCCTTCAAGCCACTTGCCAAATTAGAGCATCATGGTGGTTGGCTTAGTGAAAGTTACACGAGTTAGTATATTCTCTCTACACTTTCTACCTGATTTTTGTCCCATCACAAGCCATGTAATTTGTATAAAAGATATAAATTAAAACAATTTCCAATGTTTTGTGCATACTATTTACTCCTCAATATATGGTTATTTATCCTGAAATTAATGTTACTCTGAGGAAAAATAATCTACAGTTATGAAGAAATATTTATTCAGAGTTAATCACTGCATGATTATAAAGTGAGTAATAAAAACTATAAAATCTGCCACCCACTCACCCTTTGCCTTTGTATCCATCCTTTTGTTATTATAGGTATCTCGATAACCTGCGCATCACTTATAGTGCGGTCGATGTTTTTGGACTCAGATGTGCGCGAGTTATCGAGGGAGTGGTGTATTTTGAAAGATTTTGAAAATATATGTTTTCTTTGGAGAAAAATTTGGGATCCACACCAGACACCATGCTATAAACAGGTTTGCAAGTTATCAGGGAGCGAGTTATCGAGGGAGTGGTGTACATCTCTTGCTACATTGTACAATGTGGTATCAACAGAACAGGACACCAACTCATTGCAACCCAGTATGACTGGCTGAAAAAGACATGTATATCTAAATCTTTCAAATTTAATATTTTGTGTTTATTGTTTCTTTGTTGTATAAATAATAAAATTATTTTTTAATTATCAGAAATTATCTTGCAAACTTAATCACCAAGCTGTCAGTATACGGTTAGTGTGCTTGGCTTGTATAGGCCCACAAGATTTTTTTCAAGAACTTTTCATCAAGCTGTCAGTTTATGCAGAGTTCTCGCTATGATTTTAAAACTAGGAGTCCAGGACTCCCATTTTGGTAAAAATAGGAGTCCCACCAGCAAAAGTTGCAGTCCAATTCCCAAATTTTTTAAACTTTGCAGATTAAAATAACTGTTGGTTGCCATTGAGTTTAATTCCCCCATTCTTTATAACACTGAAATGTACAATTTTATCAGCTTATTCAGCGTGTCTGGTAATTGTGCACAACAATACATCATTTCTGTAAATATTCGATAACGTGCCTTTTTGGTAAAAAATTTCATTTCCATCGCCTGATACATAAACATTACATCTTTTCAAAGCCATGCACATAATAGTCCACTATATCAGTTCTATCAACTTAAACACAGTTCTGAATCTCATTTAAATCTTCATAATTTTTTCGTTTAACCCCAAAATCCTTGTCCAAATTTGCAAATGGCATTTTGTCCAAGTCTCGATGTGTCTTTGTTTCGAGTTCGCATGCAATATTTATACAGCTACAATTGGAAACGAAATCAATTACAGGATCACGGGGCTTCGCCAATGTAGCAAATTGCCATTCTGTTTTCCTTTTCGGTGGCAAAATATACCATCTGGCGATATATGTGGCGACACCAATTTTGGCTGATAAAAACTGTATATACAGTCTTGCATTTGGAGTAGAGAAAATCAAAGGCACCATGACAGCAAGCAGCGAACTTGGATATAACAATGCACTGTTACATCATAATCCACTTTATGCTGATATCTGGAATTATTACAGTATGCTGTATTAAAATTAAAATAACCATGCAACTGACTAGTTAAAATCCAACTTTTCTGAAGGCGGAAATGTGAAATGAGTACAGTCAACCAGATGACGCTAATTAAAAAAAAAATACCAGATGGAAGAGAAAAATAGTTTTGCTGACACTTCAAAGAAAAATGATTACCTTTGCAGCACTGATATATACTAAACAAATAAAACAAATCTGTCTCAATGTTCTACAATTATCTGATGTTGCCACAGCAATAACAAACGGGTGGTATGTGTTAGGTCCTTCAACTGGAGCCTTTAGCGGTGCCTTCAATAACAAATACACCATCATCAAAGCAAGCAGACGACCTTTGCTCAAAGAATGTCAGCAACAAACTCAAGTAAAAGCATTGCCTCATTTTACATAGTGATTAGAATATATTTATTGTGCCACGAAACTTTCCTGTTTGCAAAAGACAAAAGAAAAAAAACACAGCCCCACCCCACCCCAAAAAGAAACGTGCATACGGAGGACTCCTGCGTGAATGATTTTTGGCATTACACATAGTAACTAATGCAAAGGATTGCCACTCTTTCAGGTGTACACAAACAATACACAAAGTGGAAGAAATACAAACACTGATACTAATGCAAAGGATTGCTACTCTATCAGGTCTTTTCCTATTTCATCAGTTTAGTCTTTATTTTTAGACAATATCTAAATAAGAACATTTCTGAATAAAAATGCATTTTATTCTAGTTTAAAGTTTTGTATTTCATCAAATTCAAGCAGTTTAATGTTAAAATTCAAGAAGGTTTCAACAAATTCAAAAACTTTGTATGGATAAAATGAACTTTTCAAATTTCATTGTTTTAAAATAATCACATGATTTCAGAATTTTTCAAGGTGCTATAAATTAGATTCCATTCAACACTTGGTTTCAAAATTAACAACTGTTGTATGTATTTGGTATGTATGCTATTTGTATTTATTTCTGTTCCTTCTTGCTGTAGGCTACTGGGGCTTTTTTGTTCTTTCTTGCTGTAGGCTACTGGGGCTTTTTTGTTCTTTCTTGTTGTAGACTATTTGGGTTTATTTTGTTCTTTCTTGCCGTAAGCTACTGGCTTTGTTTTGTTATTTCTTGCTGAAAGCTATTTGGTTTGTTCTTTCTTGCTGTAACCTACTGCTTTGGTTTGTTTTTTCTTGCTGTAGGATGAAGGGGTTTGTTTTGTTCTTTCTTGCTGTAGGCTACTGGGGTTTGTTGTTATTTCTTGCTATAGGCTAAATGGGTTTGTTTTGTTCTTTCTTGCTGTAAGCTACTGACTTTTTGTTCTTTCTGCTGTAAGCTACTGACTTTTTGTTCTTTCTGCTGTAGGCTATTTGTATTTGTTTTGTTCTTTCTTGTTGTAAGCTATATGTTTTTTTTGTTCTTTCTTGCTGCAGGCTACTGGCTTTGTTTTGTTATTTCTTGCTGTAGGTTATATGCGATTATTTTGTCTTTCTTGCTGCAAGCTACTGGCTTTGTTTTGTTATTTCTTGCTGTAGGTTATATGGGTTTGTTTTGTTCTTTCTTGCTTTAGCTCAAGGTATGCTTTATTCTTTCATGCTGATACAAATTTTTACTGATATGGTCTTCAGATAAATTGAATCCTCAAAAATTGGTCTGATAACCAGATTCCACGATTTCAACTAGAAAGATTAGGCAACCATTTGCATTGTTTGGGGGGGAAGGGAGTGAATTTATAATATTCTGTTTTCTCTGACTACATATTTATGATTCATTTGATACACATGATGTTACAGAATTTCCAGAACAATTGTTTGACAGGAAGGGATATCCCCATCAAGTAGTGATGTGAATCAACCATAGAAATAAAGGCTGTTTACGTTGGGCATCTGGATATTGTTTGTATGGAAATGTGTCATAGGCATACAAACATACTTAATTACATTTTGAGGTGCTGAAATGTGCTTGCACTGAAATGAGGTTTGCATTTTGAGGTGCTGAAATGTGCTTGCACTGAAATGAGGTTTGCATTTTGAGGTGCTGAAATGTGCTTACACTGAAATGAGGTTTGCATTTTGAGGTGCTGAAATGTGCTTGCACTGAAATAAGGTAGGGGGTTTCAGAAGCACTTTTATGTGGGAAACAATTACAATAAAAACAAAGAAAAATCATACTCCATTTTCTTTTGGTAGAGACTCATACAGATCTATCTTCATGACATATGACACCATTGGGGCAAGGTAGGCAATTGTTTTTCCTGTGTTGACTGGAGATACCGCAATCACATGACGTCCTCGACAAATAGGGGGCCAGGTGTAAGCTTGTACTAATGTCAGAGATGGAAAATTAAATCGCTCTAGCCTCTGCAATAGAAAAACATCCAGAGGTGAAATGAAAAGAAGCAAAATATGATACAGTAAGTTGTATGAAAACAAACATTCTTCAGAACCTGTTGTTCCACCTGCATCCATGTTTGTGAATATAACTATCTAACATTCAGAAACATGTACTTAAAACTTGAACACTGTTGACTAATGTGCTTAAGTAGACATGACAGGAACTCTTTGAATATATCAGTGCATAAATTTGAGGCATTCAGTAACATATTCCTAAACACTGAGTTTAATACAGTAACTAAGGTTAAGGACACATGATTTACAAAATTGTAATGCAAAAATAGTAACATAATTTACAATGATAAAGCACACTTCCTGCTGGGACAAGCAAGATGGGAAATTCTCACATGTTAGTGTATATACTTAAGACCTACTAAAATATTATAGTTCAGCCCAGCAATAAATGTGAAAAACAAATGACTTTCACAATCTTTAACACAAAACCTGAACATGTTTCACAATTATTCACACAGCTTGTAATTCAGCAGGTAAGAAAAGTACAGTAGAACCTGTTTTGAGAGACAATCTCCATTGCCAAAATATTATGGTCTCTCAAGAAAGGTGGATTTCTCATAACAGGTCACAATGCTATATAATCAATAAATTTGTGCACTGAGAATGTGGTTGCTCAAAAAAGTGAGGCAGGCATGACACAAACTCTTAATGCAACACATCAAAAAGTTGAGGCAGGCATGACACAAACTTTAACATTGTTGACTACTGTGCTTAAGTATACATGACAGGAACTCTTTGAATATATCAGAGCATAAATTTTAGGCATTCAGTAACATATTCCTAAACACTGAGTTTAATACAGTAACTGATGTTAAAGACACATGATTTACAAAATTGTAATGTAAAAATAGTAACATAATTTACAATGATAATACACGCTTCCTGCTGAGACAAGCAAGATGGAAAATTCTCACATTTTTGTGTATATACTTAAGACCTTTTAAAATATTATACAAAAATTCAAAGTTCATCTCAGCAATAAATGTGAAAAACAAATGACTTTCACAATCTTTAACACAAAACCTGAACATGTTTCACAATTATTCACACAGCTTGTAATTCAGCAGGTAAGAAAAGTACAGTAGAACCTGTCTTGAGAGACCTTCTCCTTTGCCAAAATATTATTAATGCAACACAAATAAAAGGTGAGGTAGACATGACACAAACTCCTAATACAACACATCAAAAAGGTGAGGCAGGCATGATAGGAACTCCTAATGCAACACATCAAAAAGGTGAGGCAGGCATGATAGGAACTCCTAATGCAACACATCAAAAAGGTGAGGCAGGCATGATAGGAACTCCTAATGCAACACATCAAAAAGGTGAGGTAGGCATGATAGGAACTCTTAATGCAACACATCAAAAAGGTGAGGTAGGCATGATAGGAACTCTTAATGCAACACATCAAAAAGGTGAGGCAGGCATGATAGGAACTCCTAATGCAACACATCAAAAAGGTGAGGTAGGCATGATAGGAACTCTTAATACAACACATCAAAAAGGTGAGGTAGGCATGATAGGAACTCCTAATGCAACACATCAAAAAGGTGAGGCAGGCATGATAGGAACTCCTAATGCAACACATCAAAAAGGTGAGGCAGGCATGATAGGAACTCCTAATGCAACACATCAAAAAGGTGAGGCAGGCATGATAGGAACTCCTAATGCAACGCATCAAAAAGGTGAGGTAGGCATGATAGGAACTCTTAATGCAACACATCAAAAAGGTGAGGTAGGCATGATAGGAACTCTTAATGCAACACATCAAAAAGGTGAGGTAGGCATGATAGGAACTCCTAATGCAACACATCAAAAAGGTGAGGTAGGCATGATAGGAACTCTTAATGCAACACATCAAAAAGGTGAGGCAGGCATGACACAAACTCTTAATGCAACACATCAAAAAGGTGAGGCAGGCATGACAGGAATTCCTAATGCAACACATCAAAAAAGTGAGGCAGGCATGATAGGAACTCCTAATGCAACACATCAAAAAGGTGAGGCAGGCATGATAGGAACTCCTAATGCAACACATCAAAAAGGTGAGGCAGGCATGACACAAACTCTTAATGCAACACATCAAAAAAGTGAGGCAGGCATGATAGGAACTCCTAATGCAACACATCAAAAAAGTGAGGCAGGCATGATAGGAACTCCTAATGCAACACATCAAAAAGGTGAGGCAGGCATGATAGGAACTCTTAATGCAACACATTAAAAAGGTGAGGTAGGCATGATAGGAACTCCTAATGCAACACATCAAAAAGGTGAGGCAGGCATGATAGGAACTCCTAATGCAACACATCAAAAAGGTGAGGCAGGCATGACACAAACTCTTAATGCAACACATCAAAAAGGTGAGGCAGGCATGATAGGAACTCCTAATGCAACACATCAAAAAGGTGAGGCAGGCATGATAGGAACTCTTAATGCAACACATCAAAAAGGTGAGGCAGGCATGACAGGAATTCCTAATGCAACACATCAAAAAAGTGAGGCAGGCATGATAGGAACTCTTAATGCAACACATCAAAAAGGTGAGGCAGGCATGACAGGAATTCCTAATGCAACACATCAAAAAAGTGAGGCAGGCATGATAGGAACTCCTAATGCAACACATCAAAAAGGTGAGGCAGGCATGACAGGAATTCCTAATGCAACACATCAAAAAGGTGAGGTAGGCATGATAGGAACTCTTAATGCAACACATCAAAAAGGTGAGGCAGACATGTCATGAACTCCTAATACATCACAACAAAAATGTTTGATTTGTAGTGATATTTTCAAATAATTTCATCTGAATGCAGGAATATATAAAAAAAGATGTGACTTTCAAAACTGTGAATACTGCAGTAGATGTCAATGCTGTCAGCACCATTAACATGATTAATATATGCTACCGTACAAATCCCACTTGTATGTCAACACTGAATCTATATCTGTAAACATACATCTCTTTGCGCCATCACAACAAAGCAACTTTAAGCGTCTCAAGAATCAATCCAATCAGTATAGAAGAAAAACTCAACTATACAAATACAATTTTCAAGGCAAATTTCCAAGTGCATCCCAGGTGAGAAACTTTCCATAAAAAGACATTAATTGATTAATACAGGTAAGTGCAAATAAGCAATAAAATTCTAAAGGTAAGACATAACTGTATTAGCAACATTTTGTTAAATTAATAGACGACTCAACCACCAAATGGACAAGATGAGATTACATCATTACACTTTAAAATTTTAATTGAATATTGATCATCATACAACAATTAGTAAATATTGTAAAATTTAACACCATAAATTTAAAGCGGCAGATCACAGGCACAAATAATTTATTTTACAGTGTAAATAAATGAGTGTGGAAGTGGAAGTCTCAATTTAAGTTAGTGTAAAGAGTATTTAAGTGAAAATTCAGATTCAATTTAGTATTTTAAAAAATTAAGTTGAAGTCTTGATTCAATTTACATTGCAAAGAAATTAATTTACAGTTTAAAGATCATGGAAGTCTGCTTCACTTTATAGTGCTTAAAAAGAATGTGTAAGCTGGGGTCTTGAATCAATATGAACTTTAAAGAAAAGAATGTGCAAATGGAAGCCTGCAATTTACAGAATAAAGAGAGAGCAAGTGGAAATGCTTTTTTTATTACAAAATGTCTAAGTTAAGTTCTGATTCAATTTATATAATGAAGAATATAGTGTTAAGTGGAAGTCTTGATTAAATTTACAGTGTAAACAATATGTTATTTGTGGAAGTTGTGATTCAATTTACAGTGTAAAAGTATGCAAGTGGAAATCTCGATTCAATTTACAGTGAAAAGAGTGTAAGTGGAAGACTTGATTCAATTTACAGTGAAAAGAGTGTAAGTGGAAGACTTCATTCAATTTACAGTGAAAAGAGTGTAAGTGGAAGACTTCATTCAATTTACAGTGCAAAAGTATGCAAGTGGAAGACTTGATTCAATTTACAGTGAAAAGAGTGTAAGTGGAAGACTTCATTCAATTTACAGTGAAAAGAGTCTAAGTGGAAAACTTCATTCAATTTACAGTGCAAATGATGCATAACTGAAGTATCGATTCAATTTGTAGTGTAAAGAGTGGGTAAGTGGAAGTATCGATTCAATTTGTAGTGTAAAGAGTGGGTAAGTGGAAGTATTGATTCAATTTGTAGTGTAAAGAGTGGGTAAGTGGAAGTATCGATTCAATTTGTAGTGAAAAGAGTGGGTAAGTGGAAGTATCGATTCAATTTGTAGTGTAAAGAGTGGGTAAGTGGAAGTATCGATTCAATTTGTAGTGTAAAGAGTGGGTAAGTGGAAGTATTGATTCAATTTGTAGTGTAAAGAGTGGGTAAGTGGAAGTATCGATTCAATTTGTAGTGAAAAGAGTGAGTAAGTGGAAGTATCGATTCAATTTGTAGTGTAAAGAGTGGGTAAGTGGAAGTATCGATTCAATTTGTAGTGTAAAGAGTGGGTAAGTGGAAGTATTGATTCAATTTAAAGAGTGTGTAGGTGGAATGAAAGAGTGTGTTAGTGGATCCAATATGGTGTGAAAAGTGGAAGTCTGAGGATATAGAGTCCATGGCTATCATTGTTTAAAAATGTAATAAATAGAAACCCTGTTAAATAGTTTTTAGTAAAATAGTTTTAAATGTGTTATCCATACTACAGGTAAAACCCATTATATCGTGATTCGTTATATAATGGGATTCTGCTTATAACGCGATGGCAGCATGGCTCCACAATTTACAGAGACCTATCTTTTGAACATCCTAAATATATGCTCCCAGAAAAGTCAATTATTCATATCGCTAGCAGATTTTTAATCCCAGCACTGTGTTTAATGCTGCCTTAACTTCACCATGCAATGTTTCTGCAATGTTTCTGACGTACACATAATTCAAAACTGAAACATATTTGATGACTGATGAAACCCGATGAACAAAACAAACAATATATATCAAAAGGTTTGTTAAAAACTTATGACATTGAAATGGGGAAGTCTATAGAAGAAAGATTTAACACAATTCTCCTTATATTGCGATGTTATTCTTCGAAGACCTCAAATCAAGTTATAACAGGTGTTACCTGTATTACAGATACAGGGCGCATGTATTACCTTTTTAACAAACTCTGTAAATGGAGCATCAGTAAAGTCCCTGTATGGAGGCTGTTGCAGAACTCCATGAACAAGTACATTATCTTCTACTCGAAACATTCCTGCTGCCAATTTCACCTGCAACATACAAACATTTTCACAAGTAAATTACAACTATTATCTATCAGAGTTACTGGTCTCAGAACAGTTAAGCACTTAAGTACTTACCTACAGTTTTCTAAAGTATATTCTATTGAGATTAATAGCCTTGACCAGTATTTCATTTCTAACATTGGAAAGTAAATTTCCACATGATCCCAGACCCAATACCATCAACATCTGCTCTCTCACAACTGTATGAAAAACTGATTGATTACGACTATTTGACAACAGGTGCCAGGATCAATATTAATATCCCATGGAACAAATAACAATGCATACCTTCATATTCTAGTTACACTTGTAATTCTAGCTTTATTTTCAACTTTAATTTTCAGTTTTTCACAAACATGCATCAATACTTGTATAGAAGTCATTGCTTATTAATTAATATACTACGTAATGAATAAAGCTGGGATACTGTGACATTTAAAAAATTTCATGGAAGTTCCTTGTCTGGTTTTTGTACATTATTTTCTTGCTTCTCTTAGGTTTTTTCCTACAAGTAAAAGCTTTAGTTTTAATATGAGGCTTACCTCATTTACCAGTACATGACATGCACTCAACTGTGATCAGAGAAAATCCAGGTCTGTGTGGGCTACTCAAGGTCTACACAGCACATTATATACACCAATATATGCCTGCTTTTGAAGTGACTACTTTCATTTTCTACTTTTACTTTAAATTTCAAGAACTTGTTTCAGTATTTTTATGAAACTGCTCTTCTGACAGGGTGTTTATTTATATTCACCGTGAATACCCAAATCAACTGCCATACATTTATCTGTATAACAGTATGGTTCTATTGAGATAGTACAGCAGGGAGCTTATAGATATAAATTCTATTCAAATATTTATTCCCCATGAGAATTTGCATTTGCTATAATGATAAAGAATTTACATTGTTCTAAATATAGCACACTTGCTTTTGACACAAGTATACAAAAGATATGACACAAAGATAACACTGTAATAAACTAAATTTATTAATATAATTTAAAAAAGTGCAAAAAAATGTACATTTGGTTGGGTGAAGTAAAACTAATTTTTAATTATGTAATACTAATCTGTCACTATTTTGTGGCTTACCCTTTCTGCAATGTATACTAATCTATCACTATTTTGTGGCTTACCCTTTCTGCAATGTATACTAATCTATCACTATTTTGTGGCTTACCCTTTCTGCAATGTATACTAATCTGTCACTAATTTGTAGCTTACCCTTTCTGCAATGTAACATTACCTCAATTAAGTCCATTTCTTAAGCTCATATCATAGTCTCTTAATTCTCTTCTAGGACCTTGACCAATGAAAGACATCAGCATGGATGGGAGGAGGAAAAAAAAATGACTCTCCTTAAGGAAAAGTGTAAATTGCTGTTAGATAACAGCAGTTTGTTCAATGTTTCTGCTGCAACTACGGTACCCAGAGAATAAAATACCTCGTTTCTGATTTGGACTGAAGGTAAAATAAAGAGGTCATATGCGCTTGCCAAAAGTCAGCCTTCATCATGTCTTCCAATTATGAATGCTTAAGAGAGGTGCAAGAGGTAGTGACAGACATTATTTCACGGGTTGCTATTCTCGTGAAGGAAAGCTTTCTCAGTGAGGGACCCAAAAAAAATCTCTTGATAGTAAGTAAAATCCAGGATAAACCATTTCTACCCTTCCTTCTCCCTTTAAATATAACCTACCATATTTGCTGTATATGTTTGGACCAGTATTTGTTATGACACCATAAATTAATTTAAAAGTAATTTTTTATACACTGTTATGTTCTGAAATGCATCGTTTTTTCAAGTTGTAAGTTGTGGGATACCCTTTAAATCATTCAAAAAATACATGTAAAAAATGCACTCCAACTGAAATTTTATTTTTAAAAATATAAAACTGTGCTTAAGATGAAACTCTTTAATCTAATCCATTGCAGCAGCATCTCATCAATACAACCCTTCTTCTGCATGCATCGGATCCATCTTTTCAGTGCATATTTTTTTTAGCTTTCTCATACCACGAAAAATTATTGTTAGAGGCAATACATCACCTGAAGCAGAAACTGCAAGGACTAAAGTCTGATTTTTTTCAAATCTGCACAAGTCGTGAAAATTCCAACACTTGACCCCCATGTCAGTCCATCCATGAATGAGACCAAAGTACACTAGAATCTCATCCATGTTAATCATCAAATTGTTGATGGAATCATAAACAATCGGCTACTCTTCTGGCCATCTAAAATTCATCAAATGATTTATTTCTCCAAATCTTCTGGGCATCACTGGGTCACTGATGTCATGCACGAAGCACGATATTGTATCACTTTAAAAATTGTTCCATTGTTTCAATTTACTTTACAAATTTCCATGAATACCAGTGAAAATTTAGCTTCCATATTTCAGCCATCTTAGTATATTTAAAATATGTTTTAAAAAATTTAAAATTTGGCACACTTAAAAGAATCCAAAGTCAGCTTTCAGTAAGCTTTGTAATAAGAATAACCTTTGTCTCCAATGTCCTTTCAATAAGTTCAGACAAAGAGTTTAATGCTCACTGCCATGGACATTGATGTCTTCAGGTAAAATAGTATACAAAGCAATAACTTGCTTTAATTATACTTTTGTAATAATAAAAAAAATGTCACTTGCACTCAAGTGAATGTGTTAGCAAAAAATTTTATTTGTAATATACTGTCATATAGTTTACATGGATATAATTCAATCTTGGTTATTTTGTACCTAAGATTGTGACATCGTGAATGACAGTTGTCTTCAAGATATCAGCTGATCATTTCCTTCTCATTTACAAAATCATCTGCTTCTCTTCTGGCCTTTACATATTCATCAAATGATGTTATTTTTTCCAAATCTTTTGTGCCAGGCTGGCTAATCAATGTATGTGCACAAAGCACTATATTGGTTCACATTAAATTTGTTCTATTGTTTCAATTTATTTTCAAAACTTCTGTGAATACCTGCTAAAAGGAACCAAAGTTAGATTCCATCTCGTCCATCTTTGCATATTCAACACAAAAAGTCAGCACACTTAACCCATTAGCTACTACAGTTGTTGTGCAGTTTCACTACTACCGAGTGCTATCATGTCCAAGCTCAACTGTTCAACCAACATGAGAATCAAAATCATTGATCTCGTACACGGCGAGGTCATCACTCTATTGTGCAAGTGGGACCTATGTTCTCCTCATCACCCAATTCAAAATCACTTACATCTGGTGTTGAAATGGAACTAACATCAATATCTGATCCATTTTCTAAGAATAACCAATTAAACTCTTCGATATCGCTTGCAATTCAAAGTCACTCATATCTGACTCAGAATCTATAATTATCTCAACTGCACGTGTTATGTCAATTGCAATTCAAAGTCACTCATATCTGACTCAGAATCTATCTTTATCTCAACTGCACGTGTTATGTCAATTGCAGTAAAGCCCTTCCAGTGTGTCTAAATTTAACCTCTAAGCTTTCAAACTTGTATCAAACTGTTGAGTAAACAGTCATCTCATTGGTTATGATAAACAAAAATACAAGGTTAGTTCTTTCCTTTTATTATCAAATGAGCATTCTGTTTATCTATATCTACTTTATTGCAACATGCAGTTGGGGGGTGGGGGGTTAATTCAATACAAATGTATTTTGTTTATAAGTCTTTGAACATCTGACTTAGGTGAAAAAAGTTTCACCATAAGTACTTTAATAGCCAAAAAATAATTTTTTTTATTGTGTCCCAAGATATATGGTAAATACAGTTGTTGGCCTGAATGGGCAAAGGATTCTATCTTGATCATCACCAGTTCTGGCCATCTTTGTAGTATTGTTTATTTATCAGTGAGCAATGTGGTGTTATCAGCTTTTGGTATCAGAGATGTTCCTGAGGCTTGTATATTGTCTTCAAAGCATCATAGCAGTTCATGTGTTATTTATATCTATAGTGTGTCCTTAAATCTAGTCTTTAATTGAGGGTTGGAGTTTTTGCTTGCCTGACTTTTGTTATGATTGTAAGTAGCAAACAATATGTTTACTTTATTTTAATTTAAAGCCTAACCATAGATTTAACAAGTTTTGGCTTTTCTGTCAGAAATTTATTACATCGAAGGTCATGTGAATTTTGTATATAAAGAGACATCATTGATAAATAATTTATTTCTGTTTCATATTGGTCTTTGGGAATCAATGATCAGAGTTAGCTTGTGTATTCAGATATAATTCTATTAGAATTAGTTATTTATATCATTCACTGGAATTACTAAGTGCTCACTGACTGGATTAACACATTACTTTGGAATTAGTGTGGATTCATTCACGACATTCTGGAATGAACTTGGAGCCTAGGGACCTATGGTCAATCCACTGTTCTGCAATTCTCGAGGACTTCATGAATCAGACATCCTACCTGTCTCTTATCCTGGTGATGATATAATCAATGAGATGCCGATGCTTGGAGTGGTGCATCCAAGACATCTTGTTGCAGTTTGGCAGGTGGAAGACTGTTGGTGATCAGGAGGTCCTGTTCAGTACATTTCCTCAGTAGGTAGAGTCTGTTGTTGCATCTGCCAAGCCATTTCTGCCAATGATACCAGCTAATGTTTTGTGATCTATGCTAACTCTAGCACTGAAATCACCAAGAATGATAAGCTTGTCTGCCTCAGTATTTTAGCAATATGAGATTCCAGTTATTCATATAAATTTGTTCTTGGATACAAAGGTGCTCATGAAAGTTGCATATTCCATCTCCCCATTTCTGCTTTCTGGGAGATTTGTATAAGCTTGTTGACCAGCTGTTATGTGATGTCAAACCCAACATGCATCACTCTTATTTACTTCTGCCACTTCCAGAAAAAGGTGTAGCTGGCTTCAACTCTAGTGAGTTGCCCTTCCTCAATTAGGCAAAGTTCATTAATGGCTGATATTTGGATGTTAAATCTGGCTAATTTTCTATTACATGTATTAGACCTTTCTCTCTCTGACATATCTGATGTCCATTTATGTGCACACATTCCAGGCATGTCACCTTTGTCTTCTTGTTATAACTTAAGAGTATTAAATGCAAATTATGGTTTGTGTCCTTTTACATCACCCAATAATAATAATAATAATAATAATAATAATAATAATAATAATAATAATAATACATGTAATAATAATAATAATAATAATAATAATAATAATAATAATAATAATGTTTTTATTTTCGAGGATATTATAATAATAATAATAATAATAATAATAATAATAATAATGTTTTTATTTTCGAGGATATTATAATAATAATAATAATAATAATAATAATAATAATAATAATGATTTATTTAATAATAATAATAATAATAATAATAATAATAATAATAATAATAATAATGTTTTTTAGAGGATACAAATAATAATAATAATAATAATAATAATAATAATAATAATAATAATAATAATAATAATAATTACAGATTAAACAACTAGTGTAGCTAAACCTTTAGCTAATCTCAGAGGAGGTCCTAAGGGGTATACACAATTTTAAACATGTACACAATATTTATGAAAGAAAAATTAATGTATTAATTATAAGTTGATGTCACACAAATATTTCATTTAAATGTATACATGTATATGTATATCTTTGTAACTTGTTTGTAGCTGATTTAGGCATATGCATAGAAACAAAGGAAATACTGCTGAAATATTTAGTGACAGATATCATGTGTTCAGGTAGAAAAAATATACTGATTTTATCAGAGCAAGATTGTCAACCTGCTTTTAGATCAAATATACAATAGGTCCTGTATGCATGAATGACTTTTATCAATGCATGGGTTTTGGTAGTACTAAGAACAGGTGTGCAGTATTCAAAAAGAATACATGGAATACAAAGGTATTCAATTATTAAGGGCTTTACAGACCAAAATACATCTGTGACATAAGATTGTTTTGTCAAAAGTCAGCCAGTTTAAAGACATAAATATATCAACAGTGTTTGTTATTGGATCATATGATAAAGATTAGATTGTGTGAATGAGCCCCATAGCAGTATTCCATAATGTACAATGGTATTCCATAATGTACAAATGGTATTCCATAATGTACAGTGGTATTCCATAATGTACAATGGTATTCCATAATGTACAGTGGTATTACATAATGTACAATGGTATACCATAATGTACAAATGGTATTCCATAATGTACAAGGGTATTCCATAATGTACAAGGGTATTCCATAATGCTATTCTATTAATGTACAAGGATATTCCATAATGTACAATGGTATTCTATAATGTACAGCAGTATTCCATAATGTACAATGGTACTCCATAATGTACAAGGGTATTCCATAACGTACAAGGGTCATATTGCTACAATGTCTGCAGTGAGACAGTTTATAGTTATGTCTAGCACTGGGGCATCATGCTGCAGACACGTAGCATAAGGTCCCACCCAGTCACATTATCCTGAAACCAGGCCGACGGGTCCTAACACTAATATCTTAATGCTGAGCGCCAAGCAAGGCAGCTGTTAGTACCATTTTTGTCTTTGGTATGACTCAGCCGGGGATCGAACCCACAACCTCCCGCTTCCACAACAGACGCTCTCAACTACTAGGCCACAAGAGCGGTTGCCCAGCATCGTAAAGCTTTATGTTGGCACAGTGTGTAGGCTAGTACCAAATTGTTGTAGCTTGTGAACTCGAGCAGCCTTCTCTCTCTTTCATTGGTAAGCTCATTGCAAGAAGGTCCACAATGGTCATCCCAATCTGTCTGAGCATCTTTGCCAACGTTGGCATTCCAGTCTCCTTGGATGATGTTGATGTTGTTTTATACCTACCATGTTTAGAATACCCTGGAGTTTGTTGTAAAACTCCTCTATTTCTTCATCATCATGATCAGTAGTTGGAGCATAGACTTGGATAATTGTGATGTTAAAGTGAGATGCTTTGAAACGGATGGAAATGATTCTGGTAGAGATGGGGCAACATTCAACCACAGATCCCATGATGACTTTGTTTAGTGGAGAGTTGGACAAGTCCATAAATGGAGTATGCTTCCTTGTAAACAATCCTTGCTATAATGAGCAAGACTGAGAATCATCATGGCCACATCAACATTCTCCAGAATCCATTGGATTTCCTTTGCATCAATGGAGTAAAGTGCACTGTTGAACAATGCAAATCCCACTAGAGTACTGGCATCATAACTGGCATTCTTATCACACACCAGTTTTTTCTCCACTTCCATAAATGAATTGTATGGAGTGTTACGTGCTTAGGCTCGAATAAGCAGCAACACAGAAAGAGTGAAAACTAACAAGCTTCTATAAATTGAACAATGAATTTATTAAGTACAATTATTTTCATAAAATAAATTAACTTACTGTTTTAGAGAATCAAATCCAACATTAATCCAATATAGAATTCACAAAAATAATCCACTAATGGAATTGCAAGAGTCCTAATAAATAAATGTTCTAATAGTTCCAGGTTCGAATCTTGATGATGTAATCCAAAATGGCTGACAATGTCACGTGATGCAGTTCTTGTTTTTTTATCATCCAAATGAATTATGAGCACATGTTTTCTCCTCCAAATAGATAAATAAATCTTCTTTCTTCAATGAATTGACACAATATCCAGAACAAGATAATTAAAATTAAACTCAAACATGAATACACAACTTAATAATAATAAAGCCCAAACATCTACTGAATTGTTCTATCCCAAACAACAGTTCTTATACTTGTTTTCTTAAGTAAACAAGTGACCGTGTGATTTTCTAGAAATAGAAGTTCATGGAAGGTCACATAAAGAATCTGCCTTCACTAAATCACGTACACTAGATATTTCCTAACTAAAATTAAAAAGTTGTCCTTGAAATTAACCAATAGTTTTAAAGGCCTGTTTATCAATCTGAAGCAAGGTCAGACAATGAGGTAAACAAGCCAAGGTCAGCCTATTTACAGCTGGAGTCTAGGTCAGCCTGAATTTTCTAGAAAAAATCTCCCAATTAGTGAATATTAAAGCCAAAATGACAAATTTGGATTTAACAATTAAAAAATAAATAAATTAAATCCAAAAGCCGTAACACCTTCCCCCATAAAATAAAAAGAAAGGTTTATATGATAAAACTTTCTTTTTATCACAAACCAATTTACATCTGAGGTTAAAAGAACTAGTACAAATTACACAGTATAATAAATTGTTATACACGTGAAAGAGCGCCTGCAAATTATATCATCTAGAAATAGCCTCAACCTTTTAACTTGCCTATGTCCCACAAAATGTCCTAAAAAAAAACCTCTAGCAGGGCAGAACTCACTTTTAAATAAATTAACAGTCAGACACGCATTAGTGAGTCTGTCAATGAATTTTCTAATTGTTGCTAGATGTACTCTCCAGGTGTCGTTGTAGATGATGATGTCACAATTTCCTAGACCAGTGATGATCATTTTTATGAGACGTTGAATTGGACTTTTTTTTTATATTGGTAGAGTCCATTTGGAGTCACAATGTTAAGTTTTCCTTTGCTCTTTCCATAGTGGAATCTGCCATAATCCTTTCTGAAGGTCAAAATTTGGTGACATACTTGGCATTCCCAATTTTATCAATACAATTGTCAATTCTTGGTAATGGGAATGAATCTGTTTTTGTCACTCTGTTCACCTTCCTTTAATCAGTACACATACGGAAAGTTTTATCTGGTTTTGAAACATGTATGCATGGTGAACTCCAATCACTTTTACTGGGCTTGATAAAATCATTCTCCAGCAAATATTGAATTTCCTTTTTCAAGTATTCCTGTTTGAGTGGACTCGTCCAGCATGGATGCTCTTTGGAATTTTCAATTTCAACGTCATGAAAATTTTTGTTTGTCCTTGTAAGAATATCTGGACATAAGTGCTCATATAGTAATAATGACTTTCAGTTCATTTCTTTCTTGCACTTGCAAATGTAAAAGTTTCTGGTCTAGATTTTTCATAATTTCTGAATTCCAACAATTTGTCGCTCCAATGTCAGTAGAATACGACGATATTTCTTCACTATGTGGAACAGGTACCACTAAATTAATCACATATTTAACATGGCTATCTCTTTCAATATACTGGTACTCCTATAATTAATTTAGATCCCAGGAACACTAATACTATAATTTAACTAATTCATTTTCTTCTTAACTTTGTAAGGGCCGTAATATCTAATTTGAAGAAAAGTAAGAAGAACGAACAAGAGTAACACAACTCCATTATCAGACTCAAAAGTTCTCTCCCTTGTAGTTCTTTCAAACCATACTTTCATTTTTAACTTGAATTGCTGAATTGGGCATTCATTCATAACTTGCTGGAAAATTTCAGACATGAAGTTTGAACCTTGATCAAACTGAATAGATTTGGGAAGGCCATACGGAGTAAAAAAATTTATCAAAGCTTTTACTGTAGTTTTAAATTTTATATTCCTCAACGGAATAACCTCTGGAAACCTTGCTGACGCACACATAATGGTCAACAAGTATTGGTTACTTAACTTGGTCTTGGGTAAGGGATCTACACAATCTACCATAATTCTACTAAATGATTTATCAAAGGCAGGAATAGGTTGCAGATGAGCCTTAGGTATCTTCTGATTGGTTTTTCCTACCATTTGACAAGTATGACAAGATCTACAGTATTTGGCAACATCACTTTTGATTTTTGGCCAATAGAAGTGAGTCAAGATCTTGTGATCCATTTTCTTAATCCCTAAATGACCAGCCAAAGGAGTTTCATGGGCCAGATTAAGTATTTCCTGTCTGTAAGGTTCTGGAACTACTATTTTATAGTTCACTGACCACTCATCACCAAAAGGTACCTCGGGAGGTCTCCATTTTCTCATAAGAATTCCATTTTTAATGACATAACAGACAGGAACTTCAGTGACTTCATTCTCATTTATGACCCATTGAAACAAACAGGAGATCTCAGGATCTTTTTCCTGTTCAACGACAAGTAACTGTCGTTTATCACCCTGATTAAAAGAATGAGTTGTTAAAAGAGGATCACTATGATCAATACCTTCTGATTGATCTAAACCAAGAGTAAAAGTGACCTCATCAAACACCTGACCTATACAAGGGTCAGTTGAAGGAATGCTGCCTTCTATTGAAGGAATGCTGCCTTCTATAACATCATTCTCAAAATCATCACCCTGATTAGAATAAAGAAAATGAGTTGTTAAAAGAGGATCACTATGATCAATACTTTCTGATTGATCTAAACAAGAAGTAAATGTGACCTCATCAAAAGCCTGACCTATACATATGTCAGCCAAGGGAATACTGCCCGTTTCAGCTTCATTCTCAAGAGCTTTCTTTGCCATAGCTCTGGTAACTGTACAAGCTTGACATATATCAGGGATTTCTTTTTCAATTGGATCAACTTTCTGATCCAAATTAGGCTTGTCAGTTACAAGTGGATTAACCACAACCTTGTCATCAGCTAAGTCATTGCCTAGCAATAAATCTATTCCCTCAACAGGTAAAACCGAGACCGTTCCGATTGTCACAGGTCCTGATACTAAGTCTGATGACAAATTTACACAATGGAGAGGAACATTAACAACGCCACACTCTACTCCCTGAATAAGAACACTTTCATTAGAAGAAGACTTCTCAGAAAAAGGCAAAGTACCTGATAATAAAAGACTCTGAGAAGCTCCCGTGTCCCTTAAAATCTTAATAGGGGTGGGATTGGCTGAATCACCCAAGAGTGATATAGAACCCTTCGATATGAATAGTTCATAATTCTCCATATCAAAATCAGACTGGGATTTATTAGACCCAACAATTGTATTGCTTTCAATACATGACTGTCACCTTGACCTCTTGGAAATAAGAGCATTTGGAACAGGTCTATCTTGATTCTGATGCCTATTTTTCAATTTGTAGCAATCAGAAATAATGTGTCCTTTTTTCTTGCAAATGTTACACGTTGGAAGAGACAAGGATCCAGAATCAAACTTCTCTGAAGTCTGATTTTTGAAAGTTGTGTTAGTTTGAGTTTTAGAAGGGCTTGAATTAGGCGGAAATACTTTTCTGCCATTAAATTGTTGAGTAGAAGTCTTGTTAACAAAAGGAACTTTATGTGTCAAAGAATATTCATCAGCAGCTCGAGCAGCATTTTCCAAGGTTTCAATCTGATACTCATCAAGATAAGTTTTAACATCATTATGGACACAGTTTTTGAACTCTTCAATTAATATAATTTGCTTGAGATTTTGATGATCTTGCTCGACTTTCTTGGCTAAACACCATCTATCAAACAACTGCTCTTTTTGTCTAGCAAATTCGACATGAGTTTATCCAGCTTCTTTTCTGTAATTTCTAAATTTTTGCCTATAAGCTTCAGGAACTAACTCATAACCTCTTAAAATGCATTCTTTAACTACATCATAGTCACTACTTTGCTGAACAGACAGTGAAGTGTAAATCTCACTAGCCTTACCAGTAATTACACATTGTAGTAACTGAGTCCAATTCTCTCTTGGCCACTTCAAATTTTCTGCAACTTTTTCAAAAGAATGAAATATTTGTCTACTTCTTTTTCTTTGAAAGGAGGCACTAATCTAATATTTCTTGCTAAATCAAAATTTTGATTTGAAGTATGATGGTGATTCTTACTTGCCAGCTCTAATTCTTTCATTTTACACTGATATTTCCTTTCTTCCTTCTCTCTCTCTCTTTCTCTCTCTCTCGTTCAATTTGTTTTTCTTGTAACCTTTCCTGTCTCTCTCTCTCTCTCCTCTTTTTCTAATTGTAATTGTCTTTCTTTCTCCCTTTCCTGAAATTCCAGTTTCTTAAACTCTAATTCCCTCTCTCTCTCCTCTTTTTCAGATTGTAATTGTCTTTCTTTTTCCCTTTCTTGTCTCTCTCTTTCTTCTTTTTCATATTGTAATTGTCTCTCTTTCTCCTCTCTCTCTCTATCAATCCACATCTGCTCTTTTTGTAATTCAATTTGCTTTTCTTTCTCTCTTTCCTGTCTCTCTTTCTCCTTTTCCTGAAATTCCAGTTTTTTTAAACTCTAATTCACTCTCTCTCTGAAATTCCAGCTTCTTCAACTCTAATTCCATCTTGAATTTTAATTCTAATTCCTTCAATTTAATGTCAGAGTCTGGTGTAGACTTACTGACTGGAATCAAAGCACTTTGTTCCAAAACATCTTGTTCTACCAAATATTGAGCCAAAATCTTTTTGATATCTTGTTTCGTTAAAGAAGCCTTCACTTCAGAAAGATCATATTTTTTGGCAAGTTGAACTAACTCATCTTTTTTGAAAAGATCTAATTGCTCCTAGGTAGGATTAGAAAGAAATATATCTACCTTAGATGTCATTTTGATACAAGCGTGTCAGTCTCACTAAAGATTTAAAATTTTCCAAAACTAGGGGAAATTCAAATTTAAATTCCAATTTATTTCAATCCCAAGACGAGATCCCAATTCTATGTTACGTGCTTAGGCTCGAATAAGCAGCAACACAGAAAGAGTGAAAACTAACAAGCTTCTATAAATTGAACAATGAATTTATTAAGTACAATTATTTTCATAAAATAAATTAACTTACTGTTTTAGAGAATCAAATCCAATTGGAATTGCAAGAGTCCTAATAAATAAATGTTCTAATAGTTCCAGGTTCGAATCTTGACGATGTAATCCAAAATGGCTGACAATGTCACGTGATGCAGTTCTTGTTTTTTTATCATCCAAATGAATTATGAGCACATGTTTTCTCCTCCAAATAGATAAATAAATCTTCTTTCTTCAATGAATTGACACAATGTCCAGAACAAGATAATTAAAATTAAACTCAAACATGAATACACAACTTAATAATAATAAAGCCCAAACATCTACTGAATTGTTCTATCCCAAACAACAGTTCTTATACTTGTTTTCTTAAGTAAACAAGTAACCGCATGATTTTCTAGAAATAGAAGTTCATGGAAGGTCACATAAAGAATCTGCCTTCACTAAATCACGTACGCTAGATATTTCCTAACTAAAAATAAAAAGTTGTCCTTGAAATTAACCAATAGTTTTAAAGGCCTGTTTATCAATCTGAAGCAAGGTCAGACAATGAGGTAAACAAGCCAAGGTCAGCCTATTTACAGCTGGAGTCTAGGTCAGCCTGAATTTTCTAGAAAAAATCTCCCAATTAGTGAATATTAAAGCCAAAATGACAAATTTGGATTTAACAATTAAAAAATAAATAAATTAAATCCAATAGCCGTAACAGGAGGGATAACCTAGATGTGTGTCATACTTATTTTTAATTGATTGGCAGTCTCTTGCAGGTACATGTATTATGTATATTTCATTTGCAATGTTTGTTAGATTTTTTTTAATTTTTTTTATTCGGTATATGCTACTGAAATGTAGCAATGAATGTTTGACTTAACCCCTAGCAAACATCAAGTTTTGTTTCTCCTATATAAACTATTTTTTTAATAAATATTTTACTTTATTTTATTCCGTAAACAACTAATACATCTCTAAAATATTATGTAAGTGTATGGGTTTATAATCAGTATCATTATTAATTGAAACAAATATGTTTATTTGGGTCTGGCACTAGGTAATTAGAATTACAAATTTTCCAGTTGTACCTGACATTGTCTAGGTTATGTATCATAATTTTAGTAACAGACTTTCTATATTATTTTGTGTAAATTAAGAACTTTCAAGAAGATTATTTTTCCACTAAGTTATCGTATTTGTTTAGAAAATGTTAATTGTAACCTGAGATCAAGTAGAGAACTTAATAATCTTGTAAATAAAAAGATTATTCATTCTTGAGTTAACATCGAGCAGAAGCAAGATGTATCATTGTTGGGCAGTATATTTTCAGACTGTATTATTCTGAGTCTGCAAAATAATTGGCATATCAATACTTTATAAACCACGACAGGCACATCAACACTTCCTCACTAGACTTAGTTTGGATTTCAACTAAAGTTAATTCAGAATTTCAAATTATTAAGATTTGTGTCTGTAATTCTAGGATTATTTTTGGATGTATTTTGCAACACCAAATGTTCTTTTATCTTCAGTTTGTATTCTAGCAGACAAAACTTTGGTGGTCTGAAGAAAAAAAAGCTGAAAATTTTTAAAGTTGTTTGGGTATCCTTTTCCAATAGGGGCCCCGAGGGGCAGGGCCCCTGATCCACAGATCCAGGGCCCCACCCAGCCAAAAAACACATTTTACACTCATAAAAAAACTGCTCTTGGTGCAACCTATGATCATAAAATAAACCAAAATAATCTTTGAAAACTTTTATAATTTCATAATATTTATTGTCATATGAATCTGTTTTCCAATAATACTGGTACTACAGTTGTTACATGTGCATGTCAGCGTTCACATCATAAATAAGTCACAATAATTTTTCAATTTTTGCAGCAAATATATTAAACTTCTAGCTTTTCATAACAAATTTGTAAAATAAACACCCAAATACATGAACATTACCCGATTACATTCACATGTCTTTATCTCCAATGGACAAAACCTGTTGAAATGCCAGCTGAGCTCTTTTTGCGGCTTTGACTCTTCGCCCTCCAGTTCGTCAACACTGGCTTTTTGGCTCAATGTGCAATTGTTTCTTTTCCTTCTCAATAAGATACTTTTTCCTTTCAAGCAGGTGCTGGTATTGGCAATATACATCTGTTATCTGATGCAAGAAATATTTCTTCTTATAGTTATTAAGTGCACTTTTTCCGTATGCAGCCTCTTTTGTACGCGCTGTTCCAAATCTTCCAACCGCAAGTACCGTAATTCAGATCTTTCTTGCTGAGGTAACAAAATGCCAGTCCTCTAGCATTCAGCTTTCTTAAAAACTGACCAACTCAATTTTTGTCAACTTTTCACTCCAGCCATTCCCATTTCCATACATTTTTTAAACTTTTAACTAAACTTTTTGTGTCATGGTTTCTCTCAACTCGGGATGCCATGTTTTGCAAGTATTGATTTTTTCCATTGCTATCAGTTTCCATTATATGAGGATTCACTGGATGAATTTACACCTTTGACCAATCAGAACACTCTTTTAAAAGAGTTGTGTGCTAACTAATATATGGAATGAATAACGTACAAGAGTTGATGCAAAATGGGACCAGACAGACCGTTTAAAAAAAAATTAGATTGGAGATGATATAAGAAACAGACTATATCAAGAAAAATCTGTTTCAAGTCAGGAGAAAAGAGGAATTCCACTTTAAAATGGAGTCAAATCATGTCTGATTCCAGGGGGGAAAAAATTATTTGTTGAATTTTAAAAAAGCTTGTTGTTTTTCACTCTTTTCTTTTACTTCAAAAAGACTCAAAACAATGGATATGAGTACTACTCCATTCAGACACAGTGGGCAAGTCCTTGTTTCCTTTGAGGGTGAACTCTTTCATGTATGACATTTTGCAGATTCATTTTAGTTCAGTTTGCTCAAAAATCTGCCAAATTTTTTTTCTTCTAAGGTCACTCCCATATTCACAAACTTGTCAATATGTTCTGGATTTGCTTGGTGAATGCATGCAACATCTTTTGTGCTGTATAATGCATTCAAACAATCCAAAAATCTAAATTTGTCTGTCACAATTTTAACATTCAATTCATTTGGAAGATTTATGGCACTGTTTGAAATTTCAATAATTCCTTCTGTATACATTGTGAATAAAGTTTTGTCACCACTTAACATAATAAACAGCCATTGACAATTTCTATGAAACATTCATTTGCCTGACTCTTTTGACAGTAGGTGTATATTGACTTCTACCACAGACTTGCCTGTTTATGTAAATCACTATCTGCAGAACGTTTGTTGTTTTGCAATAACTGGAAAAAATTCTAAAACATTCTATATAATGGGTTGATTTACGAGTATGGATGAGACATTGTATTTTGGAATGTAAAGCAAAATGACAGTTATTGTATTACATCTATTTTAAAAACACCAATTCACTATTTTATTCAAGACAATAAACAATGCACACAGGTATCATCTTCAAATGTGTTTTAATTCAACCGCATGTGTCATGAAAAAGTCTCTAGTCCTCCCAACCAATGCCTTGCAAATGAAATGGAATTTCTGTTTAGCTGTTTATAATGACTTTACAGTATGTGTACAAGCAGACATGAGTAATGTTTGAGACTTTAATAATAACAGGATAATAATAACAGGATACATACAGGTTGGTGTGAAAACAATTAAAGGACAATTCAAAGACAAAACCCAGTTCTCAAGAAGTAACAAAGAATCAAGAAATAACTTAAAATGCCTCTAAAATAGACAAAGAATAAGATGAAATAAAGCAAGACGTATTTGCCATTAGTAATTCAGTGGAACTGCAAGTAAAAACTAATATACAAGTACTGCAATCTAAACTGATAAGATTTATAACCAACATCGATCTGATTAGTTTGATTACGATTTTTAACGCTTTAACAATTTTTCAGTCATATCGCTATGATGTCTACAGTGAGGCAGTTTGTATTTATGTCTAACACTGGTGCATCATGCCGCAGACATGTAGCATGATGTCCCACCCAGTCACATTATCCTGACACCAAGCCAACCAGTCCTAACACTAACCTCTTAATGCTGAGCATCAAGTGAGGCAGCTGTAAATACCATTTCTGAAAATCTTTGGCATGACTCGTCTGAGGATCAAACCCATGAGCTACCGCTTCCGCGGCAGATGCTCTTAACCACTAGGCCACCAGAGTGGCTAACCAACATTGAAACATAAAAACCAAAACAAACAAACAAAACACAGAGTCTGCTAGAAGAGCAGAAATATGTGCGATACCAAAGGTGGCAAAATATGCAGACTTCTGTTTTCCGCAGGCATACTGCTCAGCAATGGCGCTATCAGGAAACATAATCCTAAATAAATTCTGAAATGTCTTCAAAGGAATGAAAACTAAAATAACTTGCGACAAGTTTCAGAGTTTAAAAAATTTCGGCCTTAAGAACATCTGATGCAATTGTTCAAACACAACTCATATTGGTCAAAACAGGCCAATGAAAGTTGGGACTCCGCATTTTGGAAATGATAGCTGCTGCAGTACCTAGCTTTCCCGTAATGGACTCTGGATGTGTACAAAAATCTGCAATTTATTAACGCCAAATGTTTATTTCCATTTGCATAGGTAGTCAGTACAGTCTCTCCAATTGCCAAAATATCATAGGCCGT
This sequence comes from Unio delphinus, assembly GCA_029339505.1. Lineage (NCBI taxonomy): Eukaryota > Metazoa > Mollusca > Bivalvia > Unionida > Unionidae > Unio > Unio delphinus. The sequence goes on along the minus strand of JAQISU010000057.1, from coordinate 7,009,217 downwards.
TTTGCAAAGAAAGCAGGATGCTTTTTCAATCCTTTTTTTTTTCAGTTCTTTAAAGCCAATCTAGATAGTCCTTCCATTGAAGCCATGTTTTGTTGAAGCATCAAGAACTCTATTTATAGTGATACTCATGATTTATCAGTTGTTGACCATCTGTAAATAGCTGTGTAAATGGTCACATGATACACCCCTCATGACATAAAAAATGGTACTCCCTGAATGCATTTTACACAGGATGTTGTATAAGGTAAACCACTTTGCATACAATTAGTAAGAAAAACACTCACTCACTGTATACTAAAAACTGTGAAAGCCAATAATTTTTACAAAAAAGAACAATATAACAAAATAAATGCATAAACATGTTTCAGCTATTTTATTTTGTTCAAATTGCCCCGAAATTTAAGTATATCCAAGGACACAGTTAACATTTGGTCAAATATTCAAGGATATGAAAAGGGATTTCAAAATCCAAGGATATTCAAGGACACAATTTAGCGATTTTATCAAATATTCAAGGATATGAAAAGGGATTTTAAAATACAAAGATATTCAAGGACACAATTTAATGATTTTATCAAATATTCAAGGATATGAAAAGGGATTTCAAAATCCAAGGATATTCAAAGACACAGTTAACATTTGGTCAAATATTCAAGGATATGAAAAGGGATTTCAAAATCCAAGGATATTCAAGGACACAGTTAACGTTTGGTCAAATATCAAGGATATGAAAAGGGATTTCAAAATCCAAGGATAATCAAGGTGCATACAAACCCTATAATAATGACAAGATTCACTCACCTGCTTTGTAACCCGAGGTGAAGTTCTTTTCATTTGTGATATTTCGTCCAGGACCCTGAAAATATAGGGTAATGGAAGTTTTAATTGACTGTACATGAATATTATCAAGTAAGCATTACTACGTTAAGGACTTGTACATCTCCAGCTGTAGAGGTATGTAAGTTCATTCATTTCTTGTATATACGATATCACTATTGTACTACCATGTAAATTTTTTGGTAAGTTTTGTAGCATTTGTTTATGCAGTATAATGCACATATTTATATTCTGGTTTGGAACTTAGCGAAAGATTTATATTAGTAATATAATGCTACATTTTTAAGAAAGGTTTAGTATCCTACGATTCTTATCGAGCAGGGTTAGGTTTACTACTGAACTTGTTTTGTAATTATTGTGCCAGTAATGTAATCTGTATAATTTACTGTGTTTAACATTATTATGTTTTCATGTATAGTACACGGTATTGGATATGTTTTCTGTTCTCCAGTGTCTCGAGTGTCCATGGTCTCGAGTGTCCAGAGTCTAGAGTGTCAAGAGCGTGAAGAAAATGTAGAGCTGTCTGGAGTGTCCAGAGTGGCTAGAGTGACCTGAGCGTTCCATGTTATGAGAGTGATCGAGGTCTACATGGTGCAAGCTGTAAAGCCAGCCACAGGAATAAATAATCGTAGCAGCTGTGAAGTTGAACTTGAACAACATGGAGCTGAAATAAAGTGTTCTGATGACGGAGTGTATCTCTTTGCATATAATCTTGTAGCAGTGGTCTAATTTTGAGGTTTGTAAAACCAATTGTATCTTTCAGGACTGCAAAGATAAGTTGTATATCTGTCCATTTTTTGTTTGGATAATTTCACTATGAGTAAAATTCTACATTATTTACTAGCTGAATAAACTACATCTTTCTTTCGACTGTGTAGTCACTGTGAATCAATCACCCCTTGTGTTTGTATTTTGAAGAGTAATTTGTTTGTACTTTTAATTATTAGACTTGTGCGTTCTTGTGTTAAATAATCTAATAATTGGATTAAAATATACACACACATATTCATATTAAACTGCTCATTTAAGTCATTCATTATTAAACATTGTATTTATATAATCTTCAAAAAGTGTTCTGTTGTGAATCCATAAATCCCACCCAGTTATCTTGTTATGAAGAAAGAATTTAGATGTATCATTTAGGCAAACATATTAAGTCAGTGTGTGAGCATGAGAGAGTGACAAAGAAAAAGAAAAATACAATTAAAAAATAAGTCATCCACTTGAATTTAATATACAATTTAAACTGCAAACATATATTCATTAAACATTTGTTTTATAGATTTATGGTGGAGAAAAAAAAAAAAGCGAATATCAAGTAGAATAAGGCTAAAAATTAAATTAGAAAATATAAGGGGAAACATTTAAAGAGGGTGTCCTCCCTAATGTATCATTTCAAAGAATTGCAATTACCGTCAATAATTCTGACTGAAAATGGGGATCAGGATTTTGTATTTTATCAGTGTAGCCTACCGGTATATGGTATAAATATTTGAAAACAGACTGCGCATTTGCATTTGCATGTATATTTGAGTAACTGTAACTGCTACCATCTATGTTCTCTCTATTTTCTCACTGCATTGATGATGATCCAATTGACTGAAGGCATGGTATTATCAGTTTTAATATCTTTTATTCCATGGGATCACTGTCCATTTCACTGCCTATCATAAATTCCCTACATTATGATCTGTGTGCATTAGCAAGTTCTTTGATCCTGTGGTATGACATACATATCAGGGGCAGGTAATTCCTGTGCCAAAGTTTGTTTGGGTTATACTTTTAAATATAAATGATGCTATATTGATTTAAAATAACAATGCATATGAGGTTTATGGAAAACAAAAAAAAATAAGTTCAAACACAAAACATCAATATATAAATTTGAAACCCTCAAAAAAACTACCTATCATGATTCTAACTTGATTAAATTTCTGTGAAAAACAGATATCAATGAAATTTCAAGGTATGGATGCTTGAAGAAAAAAAAAAAAAGTACTGTGAACATAACATTATATACCCACCACCTATGTTTAACACTTTTATATGTTGGCACAACAAGATTATTGTTGAGAAGAAATTACTGACCAATGGGTCTGAATGACTATAGCACCGAACTTAATGTGCAAAAATCCATTATATTCTTAATATACTTTACAATGACCACGGCCTCTAACCTTCTGATCCCCCAAATCTACAAGCTTTTTATACTATATCTGTAAGCCATCCAAAAAACATAAAAACATTTTGGTCAAGAATTGTCTTCTAGAGCAAACATTATTCTGCAAAACTCCTTTATTCTTTGAGTTACAAAGACCCTAATACATTTGATTGGTCAATTTTAAGTCTGGCTTAATATTATCCAATCAGCTTACTGGAATCTAGCCATGAGTTTAAGGCCCGATTTAAAAATTCCGCTGGTGAAATTTAGCTAAGGCATGGTTGTTGTTTACTTACTTTTGCCCAGACAGCCTTCCAACCAGCTTTGTCTTCTGTTCAGCAAGATCTCCAACCTCATAAGTCAAAGGATGGAGCCTGTAACAGAAATTAACAAAATGTATCTGCCAGGATTATTTAGCTTCTTTCTTTGTTAATCAATGATAATAAATATTTACAACAGCAAATAGTTGTACCACCTCATGGATCATAGTCTGACAGCCACTGCCATAAGCACAAACCTTGAATCCTGTTATTGAAAATCACGATGAACCTCTACCTTACATAATACTTTAGTTAATGGATTTTCTCTCTTCCTTCTAGTGTCACACAATGGATAATATGTATATTTTTCTTTCACAAGAAATATTGAATTCTGTGTTTGAAAAATAAAAGACCTGTTTTAAAGATAAAATGCAATCTAATACATAATTCTCAATTCCTTTCAGCAAAAGACAAAAAAGTAGAATAGGCTTCTGAATTGCAGTCTCTTAATCAGTCTCACTCTCTTAAGAGTTCCCTCAGGAAATTAGTCTTCTGATGTTGCAGTCTCCGGGCTGATTAGTGAGCTTCCTTGTTAAAACATCTACCTGAATTAGTGGTGCCCTAGTTATGGAGGCTACTAACTAGAGCCGTGTATTGCATACGATGCTGTATCAGCACAAGATGTATCAATACAAAAAGAAATAAACCTTGCAATATACAAATGAATCTTTGCTATCCACTTTCAACTGGACCTCTAACACAGCTCCGTGAAATCTCTGCCATATAACGGTCTCGCTAAAATGCTTCACTGATCACTGTTGACAACAGAAGGGACATCAAACAAACTTTATGATATGAATATAGTATTTTTTATCATACAAATTTACATAGGCATATTTTCAACAATCATTCATCTAAGCTCCAAAGAATACCATTCAAAATCACTTTGTAAACAGATGCTGCTGCAGGTGTGCCTCAATAAGCCAATGAAACTGGCCATGTTCATGTGAAATATGATGCCATGTGACTATCACCATGCCATCTTGTCACCTCATCTCATCAATCCTTCCAATCCAAATGTTTGAAACCTTCATTCTGGTATCACAAGACAACTACAGAGGTTTTTTTAAACCAGACAATGGCAGCCATTCATGTGATCTGGTTGTCAAAGACCATGTTTGCAAAGAAAATGTGTTGTAACGAATCCTTGTATAATTGCATTAATGTGTTGTAACATTGCTTGTATAATTGCATAAATGTGTCTTAACATTACTTGTATAACTGCATAAATGTGTTGTAACATTGCTTGTATAATTGCTTAAATGTGTTGTAACATTGCTTGTATAATGGCATAAATGTGTTGTAATATTTCTTGTATAATTGCATATATGTATTGTAACACTGCTTGTATAATTGCATAAATGTGTTGTAACATTGCTTGTTTAATTGCATAAATGTGTTGTAACATTGCTTGAATAATTGCATATATGTATTGTAATTTTGCTTGTATAAATGCATGTGTTGTAACACTGCTTGTATAATTGCATAAATGTATAGTAACATTGCTTGTATAATTGCATAAATGTGTCATAACATTGTATAATTGCATAAATGTATTGTAACATTGCTTGTATAATTGCATAAATATATTGTAACATTGCTTGTTTAATTGCATAAATGTTGTAACATTTCTTATATAATTGCAACATTGTATAAATGCATTAATAAAAATGTTCTAGGTTAAGACCAATGCCTAAAATGAAGAAAAAAAAACAAGGTTTTTCTTTTTTTATTCTTTTGTTTTATCTTTATCTTCTTTTTAGGCTCATGCAGAGCAGTTTTATTAAAAATATGTATATTGGGTAAGTGTACAATTCAAACAACATTCCAGTAGAATAAATAGATATGGCAAGAAAGAGATGTATGAATGTGGATTTAAAAATGTCTAAAAATTTCTAGAATTCTGCTTGCCCTGGGCAAAAATATGGGAAATAAAGTTTCAAAATAGCCATTTCCATAATGATTGAAACCTTCTTACATGTTTTACAGCCTCGTACTGCTTTTTTTTAATTAAAGTAAATTCGTCCAGTCTCAAGTTCTTGCCTAAATATACAAGACAGCCAACTTATTCATCAACTACATCAAGAAGAATGAAAGCTACTCTTTTTAATGATTAATTTATACTTGCAACTGAAAAATTTATGAACATGGATCTTATCAATATACTTCACAATTATCACCTAGTCACCTTGAAATTACTTATTTGCACCAAAATATTTGACAAACCAACTTCTGAGATGGAGAACACTTATTTTTCTCTATTTAAATGCTTGCCAAGCAATATTTACATTTGACTATCAGTCTCCTGTTAATTACCAAATAAACAATAGGTTATCAATACAGCAAGTGGTTGTTGAATTTTTTCAGTTCAACGATCATGCTTTTAATGAAATTTTTATGATTAGTAATTAGTACAAGTGCCATTTATTTCCAACTACAACTGTCAATGAAATCACACAAGTTATATTAATAACAATTAATGTCTTACGTAAAGGCAGTGACATACATCTAAACAGTCAGAGTGTATGTGTGATTTGGATATTTAAAGTAGCTTTACCAATATTTAAGTCACTTCAATATGATATCTGCAGTGTGACAGTGTATAGTGATGTCCAGCACAGGGTATTGTGCTGCAGACATGTATCATGATGTCTTCTCACCCAGTCACATTATCCTGACACAAGGCTGACCAGTCCTAACACTAACTTCATAATGTTGCAATCTTAAGGTAACAAACTGCCAGAGGCTAAGTTAGGTAATAATGTTACAATTAAAATGTAACTGGCAAGTTAGAATATTAATATTTATTCCTTACTGGTCAAAACTGGCTTCAGCTAGTAAATGTTCACCTAATCACACCTGTGTGAAACAATGCAAGTGATTCTGACATTAACTACAGAATGGAAATATGCATTGTGGCTTCATCAACAGAAAACTAGTATTCTCCAACTCAAGTTTTGGACTTGCCAGTGGGCAAGTGACTTGGAAATTTGAGCCTGGCTAAGCCAAATTTGATCCTGTCCTGGGAATTGGGCAAGTTCATTTGTAAACATACATATATATACATATGTACATACACACATAAATACATACACATGTATTCATGACACAACCAACATTTGGGGAAAAATTTGGATTCATAATTTTTTCTACAAAGCCCAATATCATATTTGATTTAATAATTGAGAAATAATAATAATAATAATAATAATAATAATAATAATAATAATAATAATAATAATAAAAATAATAATAATAATAATAATAATAATAATAATAATAATAATAAAGACTTTATTTTGAGAAGGTCTCAATTAGTTACAGAACTAATCCACCTCAAGGCCTGCAATCTGTTATGTACAATACATACAGTATATATATATATATATATATATATATATATATATATATATAAATAACACTAGGGATTTTATAAATCAAAGTATTAAGCCTGGAATCTGTGAACACATAAAAATAAATAAAATATAAAATATCATCCTGCATTTAAAAATTCAACAGTCAAAATTATGCAAAATTACAGAAAATCAGGTTGTATTTTTTGTACTAGAACTATACAATTGTCTAATGATTTCAACCATTTGAGACCTTGATTATGAAAATGCTAGGTGCCTGCCTTATGTCACAGTTCATCACCATAGCTATGTCATGTCATTAACCCCATATGGGATGGCCTATAGTGTTACACTTGTCAGATTTTATGTCTTTTGGTAAATTATTTAAATTTTTGCTATAAGGTCACTTGTGTCTATTTTAGTTTTGTGACTGCATACGCGTAGGTTTTGTTGTGCACTTTTACAAAACACACTCAAGATAAGTTTAGCGATTTTAATGAATTTTTAGAGCTTGTAATGTATCAACTTTTTACTTTGGTATTAAAAAGTAGGATCACAGTCAATCAGACGCTAGTAAATTGGAGCTGACGGTTCCATTATGACTGTTGTTTGTAATATTTTAATGTAAACATTTTGAATCGGGAAAATGGCTGGAAAAGGGGAGATCCTTTGTGTTAGTTTACAATAGGATAACGAACACATCTTACATAATTGAGCTTTAAAAGTGGAGGAGGGCCAAACATTGTATCAGTTGTTAGAAAGTATGTGCATTACAAGTACATAATGCAATGCTTCTGTGCCAGGTGTCTCTCTGAGGCAGCAAGTTCAACAGGAAAATAATGATTTGGAATATATTATTTCTTGCTTCAATCAGGAATCATCTAAGGTCAATGATGAAAACCACTTGGAGGCGACTCTCAATTAACTGTTAGTAATGACATCAAGAACATTTGGGACAGTTATAAAATTTCACATAAAAGATATTAAAAACATCAGACACTTTTCAAATATGTTTGACATCTTAATGACCCCAAGGTATTTGGAAGTATGCTATCATGACAAAAAAGAATCAGATCCAAATAACTGTAGAGGCAACTGGCTACTTTTTCCTTCTTTCTGTTAAATTGACCTTGACTTTTGACCTTTTCCCCTTGAAATCAGTAGGGTTCTATCTTACCCTGAATGCAAGCCATCCACAAAGTAAAATTTTTTTGCTTATTATCTTAATTATCACAAATACACAACTCGATTCTGATCCAGCTTAAGTCCATTTGTCTGAAAACCTCAAAACTATGTCCCAAACTTTAAGCAATCACATGCTGACCTAATGGAGTTTGCAACACAGATTTTCCACAATTAAATTTGAAACAAAATATACTTACTGTGATTTGTTGACCTGTTTGGAAGTTAGCTTGCTTCCTTCTGCATCAGACTTTGTGTGCACATTTCTGCCAGAAATCCCTGGTACTATCAGCAACTGTTTTCCTGACAATGACTTGAGACTGCAACCACTTGCAACCCCAACAAGACCTGGCTGGGTTTGTCTTCCTGATGAATTTGCTGTAGAAGAACTTGCATTTCCACCAGCTGCTAATAATGTTTGTTGATTTTGTGCTTCTTGGGGATTTATACTATGAATTTTAGTTTTATAAGATTTCATGGCTGACAGGATTCCAGTGAGAAGGCTTGATCCTGTTGAAATTTGGGGTCTTTTAATATGTGCTGAATCAAAACATGACAAAGATGAGTGTGATGATGAAGATGATGATGATAGTAATGGTGATGATGCTGAAGACATGCTGTTCTGAAGATTTACCAGAGATGCAGATGATGAGGACAAGGAAGAGATACCAACTGCACTCTGATATTCAGTCAACTTATTACTACTTTTAAGTTCATTTGTTACTTGGGATGAATTCTTGGAAACAATTCTTTCATCTGCTCCTTCTCGAGGTAATTTCTTGGACACAGTTTGTTCATTTCTTTGCAATTTCTTGGCAACACATGACAAAGGCACTGATCCTGATCCTCCCAAAATGGCTTGTAATGGCCCCATGACAAGGTTCTTTTCTTGTCTACCTGTAGGGGATACTTGAGCCATTTCTGGGATGCTTCCACCTTCTTTTCTGAAGTGTCCTCTATGGTGAATCCTTAATTTTGGGGCAGTGTCTGTCATGTAACCATGGTCAAGGGAAGGCTTGGTAATCTCTAAGGAATTACCCTGAAAACACCCTGAGTGCCTAGCAATGCCCTCTGTATCACTAAAACAGTCTCTGTTCTGGGATTTATGATGAAGGAAATCTTTCCGCAGCACAGGATGATCTCCAGATCCAAAAGATCCCCTTAGGTCAGAAGAATCTGAATGTATCATCTGTCTCAAACTTCTTCCAAGAGATACTTCTTCAACTAAAAGTACAAAAACAATACAAGGTACCGTATATACTCGCGTATAAGCCGAGAAATTTAGGACAAAAAATAAGGCCTTGAAGAAGGGGGGTCGGCTTATCTGCGGGTCAAGTTCTAAACCTGAAATTTATAATGCTTTATCCCCTCGATTTCCAATATTTATTGTTTCCGTCGATCGCCGAATATGAGATCACATGCCTAATGATGCCACATGGCTGATAAGATTTGTCCTGATGTGAAGTAAAACAAATATTTTTTTTTCTAACATAAGTGGTAGGATAATGAATGAAAAACATGTTTTTAATGTACTTGACGTCTATTTGACAGATGTCCATCCACCAGAAAATACAGCCATACGTATTATTTGAACTACGCAAATACGTGTATTTTCCAAAAGAACCGCCATATTAGTAATCTCTATTCAAGTATTTAACCCTCAGCTAAGCAGTAATCATTAAACTCTACGGTTTCGTAGAAATACACGCTAGTTTATTTCAGTGTAAATATAAAAAGAATCTACGTAAAAAAAAAAAGAAAAGAATTACGATACTGAAGGTATACAGCCATACGTGTTATTTGAACTACGGAAATACGTGTATTTTTCATAAGAACCACCATATTAATAATCTCTGGTCAAGTATTTATCCCTCAGCTAATCAGTAATAATTAAACTCTACGGTTTCATAGAAATGCACGCAAGCCTATTTCAGTGTAAATATGAAAAGAATCTACGGAAAAAGAAATAAAAGATTTACGATACTGAAAGTATATATGACAAACATTTTGATCGAGAGTAGAAATACATGTATGACAGTCTTCGAGAAACAATAGCGAGAGGCTCCATTGGGTTTTGTTGCGAGCACGCTTAGGAACGGTAAATAACAGTGCAATATACGAGTCAGCGTGAATAATTGTAAAACAATATAATTTGTTGGATTTCTTTGACAGGTGTTTTAGAAGTAATCGGTAGCCACAGTTTATATACAACTATTGTTTAGTTGTTTGTAAAGCAAAGTGGTTTGTTAGCGGAAGATTGTTGTACAATAGCTACCATATGCTTAATCTGTGGTAAATGCCTCGGGGATAATAGGTTTGTTTTGTTGCAGAATGCCAATGACTTAACTAATAGATGCCAACTCTCAGATGTATTGTTTAATGAGATATGGTAGTGGACATGGTTTCTGCTCAAAGTTATAAACTGTCACAATACTTGAATAATGTCCACGCTGAAACCAATCATAGTTTGGTCGATTGAATCACACTACCCGTAATTTAAAAAACACAACAAAATAACAATGATAAATAATTATCAAATACAAATTGAAAACCAACCACACATAGAAATAATTACAGGATAAGGTATATAAATAGTATACTACTACTGAAAGAAATTATTTCAGTTTATTCTTTGTAGAAGTTTATGTTCAATTCAATCGGATAAAATGAATAGTGTTGGAAGTAAAAGAAAGCGGTCTGCTTATGATGCAGCATTCAAACTTAAAGTTATTGAATATGCAGAAGCAAATAACAATGCAGCACGCGAATTTGTTGTGAATGAAAAGCATGTACGGGGGGTGGTGGTGGGGGGTGGGAGGACGACGTATATGATGAAAGCACGCCCGTAACAGAAGCCGAGTTTCGTGAACTGTTTGGCGAGTCTGATACAGAGCCCGATTTTGAAGGATTCTAAAAGTGATCGAACTTTTATAATTCATGATTTTAGAATGAGGATTAATTAAATTTTCATTAAGACTTAACACTTCAGAATTGTTTTTATTTCAACATATAAACTACATTTCTTTCCTTTTTTTTATTTAATAATGTGATTACCTAAATAAAACGTATTCAGAACTCACTTTGTGCATCTTGTGATGTACCGTTTGTATAAAAATTATGAGTCAGCTTATACGCGGGTCATGCACTTTATACCACTTTTACCAATTCAGTTTGGGGGGGGGGGGCGGCTTATACGCGAACGGGCTTATACGCGAGTATATACGGTATATGGACTTTCATTTAACAGTTTTGTTTCTACAAAGGAAAATGAATATGAAGTTTGACTTTGTGGATTTCATGGTTGCAAGAAACCATAACTTTAAAGACACAGAAAACAATGATTGTCCTACCCAATCTGCCATTAATTTAAAGACCCAGAAAAGGATGGTCATCCTACCCAATCGAACATGACTTTAAAGACAGAATAATGATCATCCTACCCAATCCACCATTACTTTAAAGACAGAACAATGATCATCCTACCCAATCCACCATGACTTTGAAGACAGAACAATGATGATCCTACACAATCCACCATGACTTCAAAGACACAGAGAACATTGATCATCCTACCCAATCCACCATGACTTTAAAGACAGACCAATGGTCATCCAATCCAATCCACCATGACTTCAAAGACAGAACAATGATCACCCTATCCAATCCACCATGACTTCAAAGACAGAACAATGATCACCCTATCCAATCCACCATGACTTTAAAGATAGACCAATGGTCATCCTACCCAATCAGCCATGACATTAAAGACAGAATAATGATCATCCTACCCAATCCACCATGACTTTAAAGACAGACCAATGGTCATCCTACCCAATCAGCCATGACATTAAAGACAGAATAATGATCATCCTACACAATCCACCATGACTTTAAAGACAGACCAATGGTCATCCTACCCAATCAGCCATAACATTAAAGACAGAATAATGATCATCCTACCCAATCCAACATGATTAAAAGAAAGAGATCAATGATCATCCTACTCAATCCACCATGACTTCAAAGACACAGAGAACAATGATCATCCTACCCAATCCACCATGATTCTAAAGTCAGAACAATACTCATCCTACCCAATCCAAGATGACTTTAAAGACAAAACAATGATGATCCTACCCAATCAACCATGACTTTAAAGTTAGAACAATGGTCATCCTACCCAATCCACCATGACTTTGAAGACAGAACAATGATCATCCTACCCAATCCACCATGACTTCAAAGACACAGAGAACAATGATCACCCTATCCAATCCACCATGACTTTAAAGACAGAACAATGCTCATCCTACACAATCCACCATGACTTTAAAGACAGACCAATGGTCATCCTACCCAATCAGCCATGACATTAAAGACAGAATAATGATCATCCTACCCAATCCAACATGATTAAAAGAAAGAGATCAATGATCATCCTACTCAATCCACCATGACTTCAAAGACAAAGAAATCAATGATCATCCTACCCAATCCACCATGACTTTAAAGACAGAACAATGATCATCCTACCCAATCCACCATGACTTCAAAGACAAAACAGTGATCATCCTACCTGATCCACCATGACTTTAAAGACAGAACAATGATCATCCAACCCAATCCACCATGACTTTAAAGACAGAACAATGATCATCCTAGCCAATCCACCATGACTTTAAAGACAGAATAATGATCATCCTACCCAATCCAACATGATTTAAAGAAAGAGATCAATGATCATCCTACCCAATCCACCATGGATTTAAAGACAGAGAACAATGATCGTCTTTCCCAATCCACCATGAATTTGAAGACAGAAAAATGATCGTCCTACCAAATCAAGCATGGATTTAAAGACAGAAAAATCATCATCCTACCCAATCCACCTAGGAATTAAAAACATGGAACAGTGATTATCCTTCTCAATTCACTATGAATTTAGAGACACAGAACAAAAATCCTTCTGTCAAAACAACAGGATCCTGACCCAAAACCAGAATTTAAGTACTGTCAAAAATTTCACTTTTTTCCCAAAAAACAATTACAATTTACATCCACTCTAAAACTGAATTCATTGTATTCCACTTCAGTTACTATGGAAATGGGTGACAGCTATTTAGCTATTAAAAATTCAGACCTCTTCTGTACATTATATTTAAGAAACTCATTTTATCAGCAGATCATTGGCAGTGAAACTTATTTGTTGTGGCCAAATTAACTATCATATTCTGGATATATAAATTTATTGTATGTTGTACGTATTAATATCACTGAATAAAGTTACCTATTGAAAGCTGTCCTTTTTATCTTTAGCAACTGGACACTGATATTAGATACAACAGACATAACTGTAATTTGCTGCACTGAAACATTAGATTAATTATAAATATCTATTAATGCCCTTGCAATGATTGTCATGTTGAACAAAATTTCCTGATGCATTTACTATCTAATAAATGATTGTCTTCTTGAAGACAAAGTTAATTGTAAACTTTGTTCAGGAAGAAAATCTTAGAGCATTTACATCATGATGTTTACACTAACCTCACCTTACTGTAATATGTAGGAGAATAAAATGTACATACCCGCAGCAATGTTGACGGCATATTTATTCCTTATTAGTTCCTCATTAAGGTTCAGGACACTGCCACCAGACATCTGAAGTCTGAGAATAACATGCAGGGTTCCATTTCCATCCTCACGTACAACTTCTGCTGTACTTTGTAGGGATTCTGTAAAGGAAGGCAAGAATTACTTTATGTATCTTATTTAAGGTTTTGTATGATGCATGACAAAATCGATCTACTATCGTGTTCTTGCAACTTTACACTGATCAGCACCAGTAAATTTCTTTACTACTGATCAGTACAAGTAAACTTCTTTACCACTGATCAGTACAAGTAAACTATTTCACCAGTAATCAGTAAAAGTAAACTACTTCACCAGTAATCAGTAAAAGTAAACTATTTCACCAGTAATCAGTACAAGTAAACTATTTCACCAGTAATCAGTACAAGTAAACTATTTCACCAGTAATCAGTACCAGTAAATTTCTTTACCAATGATCAGTACCAGTAAACTACTTCACCAGTGATCAGTACAAGTAAACTACTTCACCAGTGATCAGTACAAGTAAATTTCTTTACCACTGATCAGTACAAGTAAACTTCTTCACCAGTGATCAATACAAGTAAACTATTTCACCAGTAATCAGTACAAGTAAACTATTCCACCAGTAATCATTACAAGTAAACTACTTCACCAATGATCAGTACAAGTAAACTACTTCACCAGTGATCAGTACAAGTAAATTTCTTTACCACTGATCAGTACAAGTAAACTACTTCACCAGTGATCAGAACAAGTAAACTATTTCACCAGTAATCAGTACAAGTAAACTATTTCACCAGTAATCAGTACAAGTAAACTACTTCACCAGTGATCAGAACAAGTAAACTATTTCACCAGTGATCAGTACAAGTAAATTTCTTTACCACTGATCAGTACCAATAAACTACTTCACCAGTGATCAGTACAAGTAAACTACTTCACCAGTGATCAGTACAAGTAAACTATTTCACCAGTAATCAGTACAAGTAAACTATTTCACCAGTAATCAGTACAAGTAAACTACTTCACCAGTAATCAGTACCAGTAAATTTCTTTACCAATGATCAGTACAAGTAAATTTCTTACCACTGATCAGTACCAGTAAACTACTTCACCAGTAATCAGTACAAGTAAACTACTTCACCAGTGATCAGTACAAGTAAATTTCTTTACCACTGATCAGTACAAGTAAACTTCTTCACCAGTGATCAATACAAGTAAACTATTTCACCAGTAATCAGTACAAGTAAACTATTCCACCAGTAATCATTACAAGTAAACTACTTCACCAATGATCAGTACAAGTAAACTACTTCACCAGTGATCAGTACAAGTAAATTTCTTTACCACTGATCAGTACAAGTAAACTACTTCACCAGTGATCAGAACAAGTAAACTATTTCACCAGTAATCAGTACAAGTAAACTATTTCACCAGTAATCAGTACAAGTAAACTACTTCACCAGTGATCAGAACAAGTAAACTATTTCACCAGTGATCAGTACAAGTAAATTTCTTTACCACTGATCAGTACCAATAAACTACTTCACCAGTGATCAGTACAAGTAAACTACTTCACCAGTGATCAGTACAAGTAAACTTCTTTGCCACTGATCAGTACAACTATTTCACCAGTAAACAGTACAAGTAAACTATTTCACCAGTAATCAGTACAAGTAAACTACTTCACCAGTAATCAGTACCAGTAAATTTCTTTACCAATGATCAGTACAAGTAAATTTCTTACCACTGATCAGTACCAGTAAACTACTTCACCAGTAATCAGTACAAGTAAACTATTTCACCAGTAATCAGTACAAGTAAACTACTTCACCAGTGATCAGTACAAGTAAACTTTCACTAGTAATCAGTACCATTAAATTTCTTTACCACTGATCAGTACCAGTAAACTACTTCACCAGTGATCAGTACAAGTAAATTTCTTTACCACTGATCAGTACAAGTAAACTACTTCACCAGTGATCAGTACAAGTAAATTTCTTTACCACTGATCAGTACAAGTAAACTACTTCACCAGTAATCAGTACAAGTAAACTACTTCACCAGTGATACAAGTAAACTACTTCACCAGTGATCAGTTGTTGTTGTAGGGTTTAATGCCATTTTTCTGCACAAGATAGGATATACATGGCAGCCAGTATTAATGGTGGAGGAAGAACCCGGGAAACCCGGAAAGAACCATGACCCATGAGAAGCTACTGGCAAGCTTTCTCACATAACTACATTAGCTGAATCTTAGACTCGAACCCACGCAGACATGGCAGTGATCCGTAATGGAGAGTGCTTTAGACCACTCGGCCAATCGGGGCCCCTCCAGTGATAAGTACAAATAAACTACAGCACAGGCAAACTGCTTTACCATCAATACTTATAAACTACTTTACCACTGATCAGTACAGGTTCTTGTAGGGTTTAATGCCATTTTTCAATGGAAAACACCAGAAAGAACCACCGATCCATGAGAAGTTACTGGCAAGCTTTCCCACATACCGACATAAGTCGAACCCAAAACTTGAACCCACGCATAGGTGAGATGGCAGTGATTCATAATGGTGAGAGCTTTAGACCACTCAGCCACTCTGGGCCCCCTCAGTACAAGTATGCTGCTTTATCACTAATCAGTCCAGTTAAGATTCTTTTCCAGTGATCAGCACTAGGAAGATACTTTACCAGCAAGTGATCAGTACTACAAAGATACTTTACCAGTAAGTGATCAGTACTAGGAAGATACTTTACCAGTAAGTGATCAGTACTAGGAAGATACTTTGCCAGTGATCAGTGTTAGGAAGATACTTTACCAGTAAGTGATCAGTACTAGGAAGATACTTTACCAGTAAGTGATCAGTACTAGGAAGATACTTTACCAGTAAGTGATCAGAACTAGGAAGATACTTTACCAGTAAACGATCAGTACTAGGAAGATACTTACCAGTAAGTGATCAGCACTAGGAAGATACTTTACTAGTGATCAGTACTAGGAATGATACTTTACCAGTGATCAGTACTAGGAAAATACTTTACCAGTAATCATTACTAGGAATGATACTTTACAAGTGATCAGTACTAGGAATGATACTTTACCAGCGATCAGTACTAGGACTTAAGATACTTTACAAATGATCAGTACTAGGAATGATACTTTACCAGTGATCAGTACTAGGAATGATACTTTACCAGTGATCAGTACTAGGACTTAAGATACTTTACAAGTGATCAGTATAGTAGGAAGATACTTTACCAGTGATCAGTACTAGGAAAATACTTTACAAGTGATCAGTACTAGGAATGATATTTTACCAGTGATCAGTACTAGGAATGATACTTAACCAGTGATCAGTGTTAGGAAAATACTTTACCAGTGATCAGTACTAGGAATGATACTTTACCAGTGATCAGTACTAGGAAAATACTTTACCAGTAAGTGATCAGTACTAGTAAGATACTTTACCAGTGATATGCAGTTACCAGCCATCAATACTTATCAGCTACTTTGCCGTGATCAGTACAGGTAAGCTACTTGACACGGTTCCTAAACGGCTTTAATAACTCCCAGAATATTTGAAGTTCAGAGACAGTAAAATGAAACTTTAAATCTTCTTAGCGAGGTGATATTGTACATTATACAGCGATTTTGCTGTGATATAAATTTGTTCATTTTGATGTACTATACCTGGCTCCTCAGCAAAATGTATCCTCAACGATAGGAAATAAATATGTTTCTCTATCAAATTTTAGATTTTTTACATGTTGTTATTGGAATTTGCTGAATTCTGATTCACTGCAGTATTTGGATTTCTAGCAATCTGATGTTTTACATTCTGAATGTCAGTAATGGAATTTGTCAAATTCTGAATCATTGGCAGATACTCTGTATCACGATCAATATCGGTGAAAAAATCTAAGTCTTTTTGCAAACAAGAATTTTTTTGGCGACATGTAATACATAAAAAAATTTATCTAAATTACTGTAATAAATTGCTGGACAAAATAAGTGGAGTCAGAACTATAATCTTAATTATTTGACGTTGTCAAGCTGTTTATGAGTAATCAAAAAACATTAAAAAGTATTTGAATTTTCTTGTTGAATATGATCCTTACATTCAATGTGCTACGGACAGATTCTGAGGTATTAATACTTGAGAAATATAAACAATAACTGTTAGATATGATAGAGATACTGTTCTGAAATAGGCTCACAGCTGTTTGACAATGAAAATCTAACAAGTATTATGAAACTTTTTATGTATTGGAGTGCTTTGCACTGATTGTATAGCAATCACAGATTTGTGTTAATTACCAAATAATGGACAGATTTGTTACTCAAGTTAATATAAATCTTTTTCAGCTGGAAGAGGCTGTAAGAAATATGTTTCATGGTGATATTAACATGGAAGCTCGCTTTGAAGTAGAAAGAGAAAAAAGATACTTTGATTTTGTTAAGTGGCATAGAACTTTGACATGGAAAGATCCTAACTGAATACAACAAGGAAACCTTAAACAAACATATCAATTACTGCTTGACAAATAGCAATGGTACTAATATTTTAAATAGCAGGTGATTCATAATGAAACACATTTTTATATTATGTTAATTTTAATATGGCAGATGTTGTAATGCAATCTTAAACTTGTTTGACACTGCAGAATTATCAAGAAACTTTTAAGCTGATGTAATTAAAGGATTTGTTTGCTTGTTTGATTAGGATTTTTAATGTAGCTCTAAAAAAATTTCAGTCATATCGCTACGATGTCTGCAGTGAGGCAGTTTATAGTGATGTCTAGCACTGGGGCATCATGCTACAGACATGTAGCATGATGTCAAACCCAGTCACATTATCCTGACACCAGGCCAACCAGTCCTAACAATAACCTCTTAATGCTGAGCGTCAAGTGAGGCAGCTGTTAGTACCGTTTTTGTAAGTCTTTGGTATAACTTGGCCGGGGATCAAACGCACGACCTCCCACTTTTGCGGCAGATGCTCTAACACTAAGCCTCTGGAGCAGTGATGTAATCAAAGGAAACATTTCTTCATTAGTTTCTGAGTTAGTTGATACTACTGGTCTTAAATTTTTTAAATAGGATTTCCAACATTACCTCGGCAAGTCATTTCTTTTTAAGTGATGTCTAAATTCTTAAGTCTATTATTTAATTCTGTTCTTGTGGTCAATAACTAGGAATAATGCCATGAAAAACTTCAAACACAAACCTGTGAGATCTATAATTCAATTAGTATTAGTTCCACCAATCATTACAGTAAGATACCCCATATTATCAATATTTCCAACAACTTTTTCGTTTTAATGTCTGATAACACTTATGTCGTTGGCCTTGTACAGATCATAGACTGGATGTGGTTGAAATTCGTCTTGTAATGACAAGTTGGCAATGTTATTGTCAGTAACACTTCCATTGATATGGTAAACTCTCATTCTGTCTGGAATATCATCACCACTAAACAAGATTCAATTACATTCGTGTAAGAACATTCAACATCATCATCCGCTTTCACTTTCATCTTATAACACACCAGATTTCTAATCCCAGTTGCATTTTTTGTTTTCATGTTTATCACAATGCCAAGCTTGTTACCAGCAAAGAGGTTATATCTGGATGAACCCAAATACTTCCTGACACCTTGCAAGATTTTCCATAATATAATAATAGTGTTTTCATTTCTCTAATAAACAAATTTCACAGCACACTCAATTAAAGAAATATAAAACAGCAGACATAGTAATACTGAAACTTGCCAATATAGCAAAGAAAAGTCTGTTCTTGACAGATAGATATTGGGCAATAAAAATCTCAAAAGCATTTGCTGGTGTTTATAACAGTTTTCAATGCGAGAATAAACGTTTACTAGCAAATTTCTCTTCCACAAACTTATAACATCTGCTTCAGCCAATAATTAAATCCCAGCATGCCACACACAAGTGCTTTTAATAGTACAATCTAAATGTATCCCTGGAATCCCAACAGAAAGCCAAAGATAGATCAGACATCTACGTCAGAGCACCTTGCAGCAGAGCATCTTGCTGCTAGGCAGCATGAGGAATTTTCTAATCCATATATCACTTCAAAATCTACTCAAATTCTAACAGGGACAGAGTTAACATCGATGTCAGATAACATATTTCAGGAGATATGGAAGAAAAAAGAGGAGTACACTACATCTGGTTCTGGCTGGAAATATGAGAAGATAATAGAGATACTGTTCCATGCTATTAAATAAAAATCCATGACAAGATAGCTCATATGTCGAGCTACCAATCAAAATCAAAACCTCAAAATGTTGTAAATATCCAGAATAGTGATAAAAAAGTTTCCAACAGGAAGTATTATCATCGTTATTTCCAGACAAGAGCATCTTTATTCAGTAACAAATTATACTGGTCATGTTAACAACGTATACTTCAGCAAAATTGTCTTTCCAGTTTCTGAATAATCAAAATCCAAAATCTGAAAAACAAAACAATCTCCTGTTGCCTGGAGGTATTAATGGTATCGATGATAAACAAAATATATATTTCACATATATCAGAGACCTAGCATCACAAAAAAAACAGTAAATTTGCTTTTTCATAAAGATCATTACATTTGGAGAAAAAAAAATGGCTAGTCAGAGATCAGTCTAACAAGTATAAGGAAAAGAAATATTTCTGGGTCAGGTGTTTGCATGGATCACAACATGTACTTGATAAACATCTTGAATATTGTCTCATGTTCGGAAAATATCTATCCCTGGCAAGGATACAAAATATTATAATTTATAAATTACAGACATAAGACGAAAGTGCTTTTTATAGTATATGCAGATATTTAGTCTATTTTACTTCCAGTGCAAGTAGCAAAAAATAACCCTGACAAATCTTCGACAAGAAAAATACAAGAGTATATTCCCTGTGGAGCGGCAAATAAAGTTAATTGTGTTGCTGATAAATCTTTATCAAAACCAGTTAGGATTTTCCATGGAGAGGAACCTGCTGTCTAGTTCCTATGGAACCTTATCGATTAAATTTATCTCATCATGATGCTACTCACTAGGACATAAATAAGGAAACCACTAACAGTAAAACAAGAAGCTGAATTTGATTCAGCAGAAATATGCCATATTTGTAAGCAGGTACTTTTGTCTCAAGATAGAGTAAAAGATCACTGCTTGTTTGTTTGTTTGTTTGTTTGATTAGGATTTTTAACATAGCTTTAACAACTTTTCAGTCATATCGCTACAATGTCTGCAGTGAGGCAGTTTATAGTGATGTCTAGCACCGGGGCATCATACACGATGTCCCACCCAGTCACATTATCCTGACACCAGGCCGACCAGTCCTAACACTAACCTCTTAATGCTGAGCGTCAAGCAAAGCTGCTGTTAGTACCATTTTTATTAAGTCTTTAGTATGACTTGGCCGGGGATCAAACCCACAATCTCTCGCTTCCGCAGCAGACGCTCTAACCACTAGGCCACCGGAGCAGTTAAAGAACACTGCCATATTACTGGAAAGTATTGTGGTCCAGCACTTGACAAATGCAATTTAAAATTTACTGCACTGGATTTCGTTCCTGCTGTCTTTCACAATTTCAGATGATATGATTCTCATATAATAACTGAAGCATTCAGTAATAAAGATAAAATAAACTGCCTAAAAATGAATAACAATAAAACAAAGTGCCTCACAAATACCACTGAAAAGTACATGTTAGTGACACAAGGCAAGATAAGATGTTACGTTGCGTCTTTTTGATAATCAGAATTGAAAAAGTTCATATATTTTCCACATTATGACTCCCAAGCATTCAATGACTAAACAGAAACATCCATTAGGCAGAATCAAGACACATCCCTCCCTGCTCAAATCACAGACACATGTATTCTGTGTGGAATTTACACAGCTAATAAATCCATGTCCAGTGGAATTGAGTAGAATTTACAAAAAAGAACGAAAATGTCCTTTCATTCCAGTCAAACTGGAAAAGCTTATGCAATGTGCATTCATTCACAAGGTGACTGGATTTTCTCTGAATATTCTCACCCCATTTTTCATAATTGGACATTAAGGTGTGAGGTCATTGCAATTGCATATCGAAAATTAATTTGGAATTTGCCACCACCATGCGGTAGCGACATATAGATGTCGCTTATCAGTGGACCTAGAAAACAAAAACATGTCATATCAACTTATACCTGCATGAAACTGATAGGAAAATGATTTATTCTCACAGAAATGGCAAGAATTATAATTCTTGAATCTGCTGACAGAGTAGAAAAAACTATGGCATAGATGAAAC
Source organism: Unio delphinus (assembly GCA_029339505.1). Classification (NCBI taxonomy): domain Eukaryota; kingdom Metazoa; phylum Mollusca; class Bivalvia; order Unionida; family Unionidae; genus Unio; species Unio delphinus. Next base: position 6,987,440 of record JAQISU010000057.1, on the reverse strand, counting down.
TTGACATGTTACTTGCCATTTGTATTACTAGTCACATGACTTCACAAATCACAAACCACATCAGAAGTCCAATAGTTACTTGATATCAACAACAAACTCCTTTTTAATGTTGTTGTACAAAAATTCAATTATATTAAATGGATGTCTGATACTTTTTATAAAAACCAACAATCTGGCCAGTCAAGCAGAGAGCACATATCAACATGGTAGTCATATGATACAACAAAACTCCATAAGCTGCACTTGGAATATATAAATAAAGTACTCCATGGAGAAACTAATATATCATGTAAGGACTTCGAGATCCATCCATATATAAATAAAACCTAGGTTAACAAATAAAACGAAAAATGGCAACAATCTTTATACTAAATCAAACATTGTTTTAAAACTACAAATCTAGCCTTCAGACATTAACACAGTGGAAATGAACTATGCGCACTACTGACGTTTTGGTTCCCTGTTTCAGAAATTATTCTTAAGAGCTAAGCTTCCTAAAACATGAAACAAGTCTAGAAAATCAGACATGTACACTCACCATCCAGCAAAGACATGAGTGATGGTTGAGTAATATTAAAGTCAAACTAAGGTCAAAGGTTACACATTTTGAGACAATAACTGTGCAAACAGAAGCTGATCAGGTTAATACTAAATATATATTGCCTAGAAGAAATGAGAAAAAAATTATTACCATCCAACTTCTTTCTCATGAAGGTTATTACTGATGAGTCCCATTTCCTGCTGGGCCTGTGGAGAAATTTAAAATTCAAGTTGTGCTTATTAATGTAATATAAAACAACCATCTCCTAAACAGCTTGGTTCTCTAATGCCCAAAAAGAATTTATAGGAATCGAAAATAACACCATTTCTTCATTTCAATTGCTAAATGCTGAAGCCATCTCTGATATTCTCGAGCTACGGCAAGATTTTCAAGATGACCATCATGGTGTCCATACTGGATTAAGATACAATCTCATTGTCATTCAGATTCTGACATCAGACTGGTATCATTTTCATCTAGAACAAACAATGCATCCCAAGAGTAATTTTGGTACAACACCTCTGTCACTATAACCATCAATCGAGTAGCAATAAGATTTTCAAGATAGCTGCCATAACAACCATACTGGATGTTAGATCAGTACCAATATCATTCAGGACCAACTAGATATCTAAAGATGTATTTACATGAAAACCCATTAAGGAGATCTGTTCATGAGTAGTGATAACAAGATTTTCAAAATGGTCTCTGTGATGACATATTGGATGCCTTCGCAGCACTAGTTTCATTTAGGACAAACTAGACATCAACAGTGATATGACAATCCATACAACAATAACAATATTTTCAAAACTGCCACCATTCCTGCCATATTGGAAGTCATATCAGCACTATTTTAATTAAGAACGAACTAGACATTACAAGAAGTCTTATGGTGAAAATCACATGGTGAAAGGACTTGACACCCTGGAGGAGTAGAACAAAATTATTTAAGATGGCTGCAATGGTGGCCATATTTGATGTCAGACTGGCACAAGACAAAATAGATATTATAAGAAGTCTTTAAGTGAAAACCCAACACTGATTTAAATATTCATTCAGGTGCAGTACCAATACGAAATTTTCAGACAATCACTATGGCAACCATACTGCATATCCCAGCAGTATCATTTTCATTTAGGACCAATCAAAACTTTGGAAGAAGGTGTGTATAAAGTTTCAATTCAATCATTCAAGTATTTTAGGGGGATTAGAGATCAGAAACTGCTACCGTAAAACAGACAACACACCATCAACATCCCATAAGGTATTCTGGTCAGTAGAGCTATTAAAAAATATCCCATGAGCTCTTTTGGTATATGACCATTAGAGCTAACAATTAAAGCTGTTCAAAGGAATCAAAAAAACACCACTTGGTGCAACTGGCATTTGATATACATTGGACATTTCTCCGTTAGCTTTATGATCTCGGTAAATGAAACAACTGATATAAGTGTTTAACAAAAGTAAAAATATTCCATAAAAAAAACACACGCTGTGATAAAATGACGTTACTTTAATATCTTTAACAATTAGATGAAAATTGGAGCCAAAACTTACCCTATTGTGTTTTCAGGACTGCATCAGATTATAGGTAAGGTGTAGCCTATAATTTTAATGTGAGAAATGTTTAGCTCACCAATTACATCTAAGTAGTAACTATTTATCTTGACCAGTTTTCTTGTCTGAGTGGCTGACGTCCTCAAATACAGTGTCTGCTTGATTTGACCGGTTGACAAATGCATAAACTGAAATAAGGCCTGAAATATTTTGCATGTTCACAACATGAGACTGAATCAAATCAAGATTCCTGTATTCTCCTATGATTTAATAATTTTTTTTTAAAATAGAGAAACAAAACCTGTATCTGTCCATCTATTTCCTCCATTTAAAACTATAGAAAATTATATCCACAGTTTGAGATTGGAACTAGGCCGAATTTAACATACAAATATCGAACCTAACTTGTCCAAAGTGATATGGATAACTAGTTTTTTGCAATAGTTCTTTATGCAATTCTCAGTACATGTAAATATATGAATTAAAATACATATAGATGACCACCACTAAAATAATGATAATGAACTGTTGACTGGTCAGTGCCTACCTGAGTTCATGCATAAGATCTTCTCCTACAATGGTCATTGTCAGGGCTTTCACTCCATGTAGACAAAAGTTTCGAACTTGGTATAGCACAGTCTGAAATTTCCCTGGGAGCTGCCTCAGACTGTAAAATAAAATTGAACTGATTTTCATTAAATTAATGATACATATATATACTACAACACTTACAATGTTTAATCCAAAATTATGAATGAACATTATGAGCAAATCTCTTACACCTGTCATTACACAGGGAGTTAATCTATACAGTTAGCATGGATTCCCGAGTCTGTCTTACCCACCCAACCCACCGGGCCCCTGCCCCTGGAGTCATAACTTAAAAACCAACGAGAATTGTAGCCATGGAATCTAAAATGTCTCAGTTGCTAGTGCATTATGCACATGACTGAAAGTTTGAAAGTTCAAATCCCACGATCTGATCAACACGAATTTACTACTAAATTTCTCACGATTTTTTAAGGTAATTGGATTTTTTGACATCATAAATGAAATTTAAAGTGCTTCTGTAGGACAGCATACTATGTTAAAGCTACCAAGTGTGCTGTATTAATGAGTTATTTTTAATTGCATTTCAACCACTCCAGTGGCCAAGTGGTTAGAGCATCTGCCTCAGAGATAGAGGTACTGGGTTCAATTCCCAGCCGAGTCATATCAAAGACTTACAAAAATGGTACTAACAGCTGTCTTGCTAGGTGCTCAGCATTAAGAGGTTAGTGTTTGGACTGGTTGGCCTGGTGTCAGGATAATGTGACTAGGTGGGACATCATTCCCAGTGTTAGATATCACTATAAACTGCCACACAGCAGACATCATAGCAATATGAATGAAATATTTTTAAAAATCCTAATCACAAAAACTTAATTGCATTATAATTGACCTCATTTCATATGCTTTTTTCCTGGTTAAGGGGCCATATAATAATGGTAATACATGTATGTATGTTTGCATAATTATGATTTCATCTAAGTAGCAGACATGTAACAAGAGGCCCAAACGGTCCTGGTATTGATTACTGGGAAGGTGACGTATGTCAATCTGTAAATGTATTGAAACTCCTGAAATACAAGGAACACATATTTGCTATATAATCTATTCTTGTTGGTGTAATTCCTCTTCTTTCCTAGACCATACACCATAGAATATCTAATATCTCCAAGTTACAAAGTGAAAATTAAACAGACACAGTAATATGCATTAAACGCCATTAAACCAATCACAAGTTTACCAAAGTGATGAAATTTTCCCAACATTAGTTAGCACAGCCATATGACTGAGATCATGTGTGTATGAGAGAGGACCTGTGGGCTCTCAAATATGTCAGTTTCATATAATAGATATTCTGGTAAATCAAGAAAAAGTCGGTTGCTCATACCCGGTTAGGAGGCTGTGCTATGGTTGGCACTGCATAGTGACTGACTGGGTGGCCACTAGAGGTTCAACAAGATTCATAGCCGGTTAGGAGGCTGTGCTATGGTTGGCACCGCCTAGTGACTGACTGGGCGGCCACTAGAGGTCCAACAAGATTCATACCTGGTTCTAAGGTTGTGCTATGGCTGGCACTGCATAGTGACTGACTAGGCAGCCACTAGTGGTCCAACAAGATTCAGCTCACTTCATTAAGCTGCCATGTCATGTGTGTGTGTGTGTATATATATATATATATATATATATATATATATATATATATATATATATATATATATATATATATGAATTGCTCATTGACTCCATTATGTCTCACATGGAGACACTGCATTTAAATGCCATGCTGGCAGGTATCACTCAATTTCATAGACTGAAATCTTCATAATTCACAGCTGATTATGTGAGGGGTCAGGATGTGCAGATTTGGGGTTTTATCTTGTTTTAAGTGACAAGAAGAGTCTCTGACATGTGGAATGTATGTTCTTTTTCCAAGTTCTTTTCTCTCAAAGGGGTGGATGTATCATTTTTTTTAAAATTATTAACAGTGGATAACAGCCAGTTCTTAGCAATTAACCCTCTCTGTGCCATTAAAGTAACTCAACCATAAGAATGAGCATGACGATATTTTGGATCCATGGACAGGTGAGTAGTCTGCCAGCTCTTGATGTGGAAGTATGGGCTACAAACAAACATATTTTGTATGATTATTCCTCTGGTAAAGTGGTAGATAAGGGCTCAAACTTATTTGAGTTGGGCCACATCAAAACCCAAGACATGTTTCACTTGTGAACAGTACCAGTAACCATGGTAGAACTGACCAAAATTGGTCAGCATGTTAGAGAGAACCGTATTTTGACTGCCGTCTTCTCTTATATATCTGAAGGTATCGGAAATCACGACTGATATCCCTTAATCAAAATAGGTGCCAGCTTCTCTTCCAAAATAATAAGTTGGACACATGTGGAATGGAGACTTGAGTGGGGTGTTACGTCATGTGACACTAGTCACTTCCACTTTCCATCATGCTTTTTGGCTGGAGACCTATCTAGCTGAGATCATCTCCACAATCACAGAGTTGAATTTCCTTTTTATACAATTCATGGTTGACAAGAAACATGTACGAAGACAACATTTCTGGAAATGTATGGAACACTAACTCTGTTGTTTAAGTAGCAGCAGGGTCACTACAATCTGTATGGATACATCTGTTGCTAGGTTGAGCAGGCCAATTATACACGATTTGCTCTTTTGGAGTGAGGCAGTAAAGATCATCATGCATTCTATATCCTTCAGTTTCTAAAGCAAGATTGTAATTTGAAAAGCATAAACTCCCAAATGATTGCTAGAGTGCTAACAGACCATGCAGTCAGGTACAGGAATAGTGAGAAAAAAGGTGGCCAACTTGTTGTTTATCCTTGTTATGAATGACATCGATCATCCCCAAGAAGTGCCGACTCGACAGAAAATAAATGGATGGAGAGAGCACTCAATGTAAACAGTTAGTGTCTACTTGAAGGAGAGTCCACCAGGACATTGATCCTGCCCAGAATATGTCAAACTTGCAGAATGCAAAAGATCTGCTGACTTTATTCCTCCATTTGTTGAGGTAGATCATCACTGTTGAATTGTCTCACATATTCAAGACAGTATAGGACCAAATAAGATTTGATAGAAACAGCGAGAATAGCCTTTATATCTAGCAGAAGAGCTCTTTTTCTGGTACAACTACTTGTCACTGAATGGCGTTAAGTCTGGGAGCAAATGTGCCCCAAAAATGACAAATTAGCATTTGATCCACATCCATTGTGGAAATTCTGTGTGATATATATTGGTATATATCCTATATTTATTTGATGCTTGGCATTTTTAGCAGAAAGATATGAAAACATCTCCACATCCCCAAAGTTACCCTTTCCATATGAGTGTGCATGTTTGCCTAATGTCTGGATTGAGTGAATTTAGTTTTGGATCTACCCTTCAGCTGCTTTGCTAGGACTATGGTCCATATCTGTTCAGTGCAACAGGATGATGCATTACAGATCTTTTAAGATAAACATGTTCAAATAAAACATGAGATGTTCTGCTATTATCCTCCTCCAATCTGCATCTGCATTTTATTTATTTAACTGATATTTATTCAAAAGTCATAAAGAACACAAAGTGCAAAGAAAAATGGTGCATGTAAAGTAGATTAAACATCCACAGTTACCATTCAATTCATGACATGATGTTTTCTTTCAAATTAAATCATGCATGAAGGACTATGCACAAAACCCAATAGACAAAGGACCATACCATAAGAACACCTGGTCTTTTGACTAAGAACTAGTAAAGACAAAACATGGTCCTACTTAACAATTTACAACTGTAATTTTCTGAGTTTAATCACATTGATATAATCAGATTCAAGACATTTTTAAAGTAACAACACTCATGCAAGCAGACAGTTTTCTCTAAGTGACCATATGCAAAATGTACATTTCAACAGAACAAGCCTAACAAGTTACATCACACAGATACTTACACTTCTCTGCCAAGGAATTCTGTTTTACCAATATCCAGAAAGAAACAGCTGAAATTATAAATGAGGTCATCAGTTCTCAAAATAATTTAATTTGTCAAGTAAACAAATAATATGAAGATGACATATCAAGGTAAAATTGCTTAAAAGAGCAAATCTCAACATACAGTACTTTCCAATCTACTCCTGCACTACAGTCCATTGCAAACCACTCCATACAGCACATTCCAATCTATACAGTATATTCAATTGCACTCAATATACAGTACATTCCAATGTACTCAATATACAGTACAGAAATACCTCGAACATTTGCGTTTCTGAACTCGCGAATTCACGGATTTGCAAAATTTTCACTGGAACCTAAATAATTTGCATCCACAATTTTTTCACAGATCTGCAAAATATTTCCCATTCGTTACTTGGTTTTACCTTACTGTGAGTGCAAATGAAAACGGCAGCCAATGAATTAGTATTGGGGTAATATTAGTACATATATACCATACTGTAAATGTGCTAGTGTGGCAAATACCCATTTAGTCTAGAGTTTCCTCTGAATCTTGCCACCCCATTTTTGATATTTGGACTTTTATATTGGGGTGTAGGGTCAGTGCGCATTTACTATCGTAAAGTTGAAATTCACCAACACCATTGGCATGTGGTAGCCGCTTACTTGCCGGCCCAGCAAACTTGAACGATCTTTCATCGATACATACATGCATGAAATCGACAGGAATTATTTCTGGACATGGATAGAATAGTGGCAATCCCTAGTGCTTGAGCAAAATGGAGGTCACTACAAGTAAATGACGCAGATCATTGATCCAGGATTTTTTTCCATCTTAGTGGGGTCATCAGAATTATTTGCAGTCTGTGTCCCTCATTCTTAATCATCTTCATAATCACAATTGATGAAGGGAAGAATCATGTCCACATATCCTCCCAAGTGGCTGAAAGAGTGAACAACCCATACTTCTGGGTCCACAAACGGGTAAAGCATAACAGACCCATACAGGAGAGACCTGATGGAAGGCATTGGAAGGACAATCCTGTAAAAGCAAAGACCCAACAGAATGTTTATGGGATGGGATAGGAGGGGGTGAAAAGACAATCTTGTAAGAGCAAAAGCCTGACTTAAGGTTTTTTGGAGGGACAATATTCTATACAAGGCAACTGTGGTTTCCTTAAAAATTAGTTGGCCAGACAATATATCCAGACAGGAATGTGTCACACTTGAACATCTTCTACTTCTACGAGCTCCACTAAGGCATTACCATACGGTATAGCAAAGATTTAATGATTCCTCTCACCTTTGATGAGATATGTCACCTTAAACATATTATCCAGCATTACACGTTAGCAAAAGCCTAAGACTCAAACTCATGCAGACAGGTGAGATGACAGTCATCTATAATCTTGAGCACTTTAAACCACTCTGCTACCTGGGGACCCAGGATTTTGAGGTAGCAGAGAGTAATCTTAATAAAAATGTATTCAGTTTGTGAATTTTTCAGAGGTATTCAAATTTAACTAGTCTATAAAACTATGATATAACAAATATCGCCAAAACCTCAGCCAAGTTTAAATGATTCAATCATAAATATCCATAAAACTTCAGCCAGGTATAAATATCCTCAAAACCTAAGCAAAGTTCAAATGATAAAGAATAAATAACCTCAAAACCTCAGTCAAGTTCAAATGATTCAAATACAAATATCCTCAATAATGCATCCAATTAGAATTGAATCTTTCATGCAATAATAAATAAAAACACAGTTATGAATTTAATCCATACATGCAACTGCTTAGAGTTTCAAGTATCTCTATTTACTCACATTCAATAGACTGAGACAATCTCTTCCAGTTTCAATTTACTTACATTTTAATTGATGAGAACATTTATCTCTTCAAGGTATTAATTATGGAAGACTGTTCATCTCTTAAAGTATGTCTCCATTTTTGGAACTGACTCACATTTTTGCAGTAGCCAAATCATATGTATCTTTAATATTGGAAATTCTTGATAAAACACTACCACATCTATAACTGTGCCACTGAGACACCATTTCATCTGCCCAGCTCCATTCATATTCATCTGCCAGTCATCTGTTGGTGTACGTAAAGACTTACCTTACTTTTGTTCCACCTTGCATAATTTCTTCCACCTTCACACGATGCCAATTTCTTCCATCCTTTGCTGCACAAATTTCATTCTGAAATACAATTAATTAGGGTTCTGTTAATAGCATTGCTTCCCCACTTCCAGTTGCATTTATTATGGTAGCCTGGTATGCCATATGTCACAGTACAATGGGCTGTTCCATTTAAAAATACATGGTACTCGGGAAGGCAGTTTTTAAAAACATATGTGCCAGGGTACTTTGATTTCACCAAGTTCATATTAAAATGATATGAAATTTCTACATTGCATCTACGGGTGAGTACCCAACTTAAAAATGTCTTCCCTGGGTCCCATGTATGTTTTAATGGAACAGATCTAAACAAGAAATGACTCATAAACTTAAATGACTCGTAAACATTTCTCAAATGAAAGTTGTTATACATGTTTGTTTATGATCATCATCAATTAAGCAAATGTTGTAAATGATACCTAAAAACAACATTCAATGTAACCTTGTATTCTAAAGTTCAAAAATATTATGAAGTAAACAGGATGTAATTATTAACACCACAAATAACTGTCTGCTGCAGAAGAGTTGGACTTTTAGAAGCATTTACACATTTACAATCCCTATGATTCTATCGGTTTATATCCAGTTATTCTCTGTAGATGTTATGAAGGCATCTGAAAACAAAAATCTCTCCTCAATTCTTGAATTTCTAAGTAGTACACAAGGTGAGTCCAGTCCAATCATTTTTCAAAACTGCCATTGTAAAGCCTATGCTGAAAAACCAAACACTCAACCATAACGATTTAAAGAACTGCTGCGCATTTTCTAATCTCCCATTCATATCAAAATTCTTAGAAAAAGTTGTTCTAACCCAATTTGTATCTCATCTGAATTCAAACAGTCTTTTTAGCAATGTACAGTCTATATATCGCCCTTGCCACAGTACTGAAACTTTCGAAAGTAGTTAATGACAATCACTCTGCTTTGGATAGTGGAAAGATTACAGACCTCAACCTCCTTGATTTGTCTGCAGCATTTGACACAACAGACCATGATATATTACTTCACCTTCTCCGGCATGTATTTGGCATTCATTATACAGCATTACTTTGGTTCAAGTCCAACTTGGTCAATAGGACACAAATTGTGTCCGCAAATGGAATACACTCTAGCCCAGTTGATCTATGTTGTGGTATTCCACATGGGTCTGTTCTTGGACCTGTTCTCTTCATTCTATACATTCACCCACTCTCAAGTGTCATAGATCAACATCCAGTGTCTCACCAATTGTACACTGATTACACCCAAATATACAAATATTGCCACCCAACTGAAGTTGATACTATCATACAAGGAGTAGAGTTGTGCATTTCTGATGTGAAATCATGAATGACATGTAACAAGCAGCAGATGAATGATGATAAAACTGAGACCATTCTGATCACAACACAAAGACTTTCTCATTCACATCCTTTACATCAAACAATATCAGCAACACCAAAATTAAAATAACATAGTCAATACAAAACCTTGGTGTTACTCTGGACAGTACTCTCACATTGCACCAACATGTCATGAACAATGCAAGGCTGCATATCTTGAGCTGAGACGCATCAGCTCCATTCACAAATATCTTTCAGTTGATGCCACTAAAACACTTGTGTGTTCATTAGTACTCTCATGACTGGACTTCTGTAACTCAATTCTGTCTGGCTTGTCTCAAAACACAGCTGCTTGGATCATCCTTAGAGTATCACAATCAGAACATACCTCCCCACTGCTCTGTACCCTACACTGGCTATCCATTCAAGCCAGAATCAAACACAAAATTTGTTCTCTCTGCTACGTTTCAGTGACGGACTTCAGTCCAACATAACTATCTGGCCTCACCCATGTGTACACACCAGTAAGATACTTATGCTCCTCTTCTGACAATCTTACACACATTATTCAAACTAATGAAAACAAAGTCATATTAACAACATTCTTTTTTTCATACCAGGGCCCTGCAATGTGGAATGAATTGCCCAATGAAATTAGACATAAAGACACAGTGATCTCATTCAAACGTGCTCTTAAAACTCACCTATTTCAACTGCTAGAAAGAACTGATAATGTTACCTACCTTAAATACTTTCAGCATGTTTTATGTGTTTTAATTTCATGGTGCTTGTTTTGTTTGGGGTTTTATTGGGTAATCATTATATCGTTAAAAAATGTTATAAGTGTTTTCTAATGTTGTAAGGCGCTTAGCACTTCTAAAGATTAAGTGCTATACAAAGTCCTGATTATTATTATTATTATTATAACTTATAGTAAAATAATATGACAATATGACTCTACAATCAAAACGAGAAGCAATAACAAGATTTTCATATTAGATGCCTGAGCAGCGACATTTTTGTTTAGTACTAACTAGACCTCAAAAGAAGGCTTCTGATGAAAACCCAATGTCAATATAACATTTGATTCTGGAGGAGTGGTAATAACAAGATTTTCTACATGGCTGTCAATCATCATAAGAACTCTTTAGATTACAAACCCCGTGTAGATATGACCATAATTTCTAAGTAACAATAACACAATTTTCAAGAAGGCTACTGTGACAGACATAATGACCGTCCAAGCAGCACCATAATGCCACTTTTGTTTAGCACCAACTAAATCAAAGGTTGGACGTGCATGTCAAGTTCCATAGCAATCCTCCAAGAAATATAGTAGATATGGTCTACTTTAAGGGCTTGCACATCTTCAGCAGTAGAGGTATGTAAGCTTATGAATTATTTCTTGTATATAAGATATAACTATTGTACAACAACATCTTTTTTTGTATGTTTGCTATGTAGCTTTGGTTTACACACTATAATGCACATATTTCTATTCTATTTGTGACTTAGCAAGGAATTTATATTAGTAATATAAAGATGCATTTTTAAGAAATGTTTAGTACAGTAGGATTCTTAATGAGCAGGGTATTGTTTACTTCTGAACCTGTGTTGTAATTAAACAGCTGATCGGAGTGTGTAGAGCTGTCTGGAGTGTCCAGAGTGACTAGAGTGACCAGAATGTTCAAAGTTATCGAAGTGATCATAGTTTACGTGGTGCAAGCTGAAAAGCCAACCACAGGAATTAACCATAGCAGCTGTGAAGCTGAACTGTAGCAGCTGTGGAGTTAAAATAAAGTCTGCTGATGGCGCAGTGCATCTCCTTACATATAATCTTGTAGCCGTGGGCTAATGATGGGGTTCGAAAAAAGACATGATATATTTTGGGACTGCAAAGATGAGGTAAATATCTGTCCCTTTTTGTTTCATAACTTAACTATCTGAGGGAATTCATTTTAATATGTGAATAAAATTCCACAATGTTTACTAGCTGAGTAAGCTATATTCATCTTTTCATTGCGTAATCACTGTGAATCATTTACCCCACGTCTTTGTATTTTGAAAAGTAATTATTTGTATTTTTCATTAGGTATTAAGCCTGTGCATTCTTATGTTACTAAATCCAATATTTAAATTATATATAATATCAATGCACATATTCAAGTCTTTCTTTATTTAATATTGTATTAATATCATCGTCAAAAGTGCTCTGTTGTGAGTCCGGAAATCCCATCATGTTACCTTGTTCCATAAGCTTGGCTTATAATATGACTTATCCTGTATCTAATTCTGGGCAAGTAAAAGATTTCAGATTTCTCCAAACCCAGATCTGACAATTCTTAACTGTTCTGCCAACTTACTCCTCGAGGTCGTTCTATAGGCGTTGAAATGACTTGGCTGTTGTTAAAATGGCTGTTCATATCTTCACATAACTTATTAAAATCTTCATCATTGGTAATAATACGTGCCACAAAGTGACTTGGATCTGAGATCTGAAGAAAAATATAAAATAATAATAATTGTAATAATATTAATAGTAATAAAAATAATGAGTGTAATCAATGATTAAATTGCTGAGCTCTACTTTCATTAGTCTCCTGTTGCCATTGCAAACAATTATCATGCAGAAATAAATTAAGACTGCAGTAATCTTAGCCCCTTCTTATAATTAAACATTAGCTTTGCAATTGGTTTCCTTTACATTTAAATTTGCTGTCTTATTAAATTGAAAAAATTTAACTTTTAATTGGAACTATATCAATAGTGTTGTGTTGTATGAAACCACCAACCTACCTAACAATTATCTACTTACATACCTACTGTAACAAGGCATAAAACAAAATTTTTTAAAAAAGGGGGAATTCGTATAAAACAAAATATAAAAGGGAAATTTGTATCAATGAAAAGGTTTTATGCTAATAACGAACATTATTGTTTTGTACTAATTCTTTTCATCTTTGTACTTAAACATCTGCTTGAGAAGCTAAAATCATTGCCCATTTACTGTACAAGTCTCAGATTACAAGTAACCTAGGAGTACATAATTTATGCATCAATAATTACCTTGCAATGCCACTAAGGACTCATATCAAAATCGCCTAAATCCCATATTTATTCACATGTACAAATTGAGAGTAAACCTGCCAATGGTAACATACCTACAAAGTACAGCCATATGTATAACTGAATAAACATAGTTATTCCATGCATCAATAATTACCTTGCAATGCCACTAAGACTCGCATCAAAATCACCTAATTCCCATATTTATTCACATGTACAAATTGAAAGTAAACCTGCCAATGGTAACATACCTACAAAGTACAGCCATATGTATAACTGAATAAACATAGTTATTCCATGCATCAATAATTACCTTGCAATGCCACTAAGGACGCGCATCAAAATCACCTAATTCCCATATTTATTCACATGTACAAATTGAGAGTAAACCTGCCAATGGTAACATACCTACAAAGTACAGCCATATGTATAACTGAATAAACATAGTTATTCCATGCATCAATAATTACCTTGCAATGCCACTAAGGACTCGCATCAAAATCACCTAATTCCCATATTTATTCACATGTACAAATTGAGAGTAAACCTGCCAATGGTAACATACCTACAAAGTACAGCCATATGTATAACTGAATAAACATAGTTATTCCAGCTTCAAAATGCTTTTTCTGAAAAAAACTATGGTGTAGCTGAGAATGTAAAAAGGTCTAGCATTGATGAATTAATTCAATCATAAACACAATTACTTAACCCATTGTTAGTAAAGCATAAATGTGGATCATAGAAACCTTTGGTTTTAAACATGCAGTAATAATAGAGATGCATCCAACTATGAGCTTTCATAACTGGAACATAAAAATTACTCATGAAATGAACAATTTTCAAACAATTTCAAGAAAGTCGTTGAGCATGAAATTTAGGTCAACAAGACCTCATTTGTGAAACAGGATGTAGAACTTATCAAGATGCATCCACATATCAAGTTTTATGAGTATACAGTCAAGCTGATCGTTCTGGTGGCATAGTGGTTAGAGCATCCACCTCGGATGCAGGAAGTTCATGGGTTCAAACCTTAGCCGAGTCATGCCAAAGACTTTGAAAAATGGTTTAAACAGATCAAAATAGGGAACACTGCACAAAACCTAGAAAACAAATCATTCTTACCTTCACCACGGCAATGTTAAGGAAGCGCCCCTCCATCACGAACAGGCTTTATACACTACCTCCCTGAAAAGAAACAGCAGACATTAGTATTTGCATGTATTTCAGTTGATTCATAAGTTTTCGACAAATTTTTCTTCAACTCATATTAAACAAGTTTATCAAGAACAAGAGGAATGGAAACAAATTTTTTCCCAAGCAAATATACCCCAGCCCACCACATAATAGCCCAGTCCATATGACCAAGATGAGCCTATGGTTAACAATGTACATAATTCTTACGAAAAGTGGTGCAAGTAGAGTGAATGATAAAGATGAATATCTTTAGACGATGACCTTAGTATGCAATAAGTCTGAAAACAGGGGGAGTAGATGCATGTGCAAAATTCTGTATTATATTGCATCTAGATGCAAGTTGAAAGGGCCATAAACTCCAAAACAATTCTGTAATATATTTTATCTAACTGCAAGTCAAAAGGGCCATAAACTACAAAACAATTATGTATTATATTGCATCCCACTAAAGACAAAAGGGCATCAGCCATAAACTACAAACAAAATTCTCTAATATATTGCATCCAGATGTAAGACAAATGGACAATAAACTACAAAACAATTATGTAATATATTGAATGTACCTAAAGACAAATGGACAACAAACTACAAAACAATTCTGTAATATATTGAATGTACCTAAAGACAAATGGACAATAAACTACAAAACAATTCTGTAATATATTGAATGTACCTAAAGACAAATGGACAACAAACTACAGTGGGACCCCGCTATAACCCGCCCCGCTATAACCCGAATTCGGATATAACCCGGTCGTGGCATGGCTCCCGAAATTTCGGGTAATTTATTACAGGTATTTTTCTCAAAGACCCAAAAAAAAGTTAAGTATGAAAAAAACGTCGTTAATACGAACCAATTGCTGGGCCTACTGAGAACTTTGATCTTTGTTTATTGTTGAAAAATTACAGCTCATAAGTGTCAATATTATAATTACTGATTCCTGAGTAATGAAGCCATCGTGTCTACTTTGTGTTTGTCTTGAATGCATTCCGAATACAATCGTTGCTCAAATAATCTCCGATATATGTTCTCTTAATTTCATACACAACTAAGCAACAGCCAATGCGGAGGTTGATAAAAGGTTCTCACCAGAATGTATAAATCAATTAATTTAAGTACATTGTTTATTATTAAAGTGAACTGCCTAGCTAAACTGTGACATAATTCAGTGGTTAAAATACTGCCAGTTCTGCTTGCTGTATTTATTAGAGTACATCAAAAGAACATGACGCAATAACTGGGCGGCAAGTTCAAAGGACTTTGACTAGCAGAATGGGTGGGAAAATTTGCTGAAATTTACAATGACTGAATTCTGAGACAGAAAGATCCCGAGATGTACATGTAGTTATTATAAGAATACACTTTAGCTTCCATTATTTAATCTATGGACATGTACTATTTCATCATTCATTACGTACACCCGTTACGTAATTTTTGTTTTTTTTCTTTTCATTGAATTCAGTCACATAATGATCTGTGACAAAATTATTGAATATTTTACATCCGTGTGTGGATATTTTCGATGGAAATATTTGTATTATGGATTCAATGTATGTTACAAGATTCGCTGGTGAGTACACGGTGTTGATACTCTTTTCATGCAATAGATTATACATGTATACATAAATTAGACACGTGTATGTACCAATGCATGGTTCTCTGAATAAAGTAATATATTATATCTGCAATTTCTGTTACCATAGCAAATGTTTTTCTCATTTAATATATATTGATCAAAAATGGTAATTGTGCCATGCATTTTCGCACCCGTCTTTATGTAACCCCCCCCCCCCAAATTAAATCCAAAAATGTGTTGGTATTGTACATGGTTGCTTATAACACGGTTCGGTTCATAGCCCGATCGGATTCTATGGCTCCCAACTACCGTGTTATAGCAGGGTCCCACTGTACAAAACAATTCTGTAATATATTGAATGTAGTTAAAGACAAATGGGTAATATATTAAATGTATCTAAAGACAAATGGACAATAAACTACAAAACAATTCTGTAATATATTGAATGTACCTAAAGACAAATGGACAATAAACTACAAAACAATTCTGTAATATATTGAATGTAGCTAAAGACAAATGGACAACAAACTACAAAACAATTCTGTAATATATTGAATGTACCTAAAGACAAATGGACAATAAACTACAAAACAATTATGTAATATATTGAATGTAGCTAAAGACAAATGGACAACAAACTACGAAACAATTCTGTAATATATTGAATGTACCTAAAGACAAATGGACAATAAACTACAAAACAATTATGTAATATATTGAATGTAGCTAAAGACAAATGGACAACAAACTACGAAACAATTCTGTAATATATTGCATCCAGCTAAAGACAAATGGACGATAAACTACAAAACCATTTTGTAATATATTGCATCCAGCTAAAGACAAATGGGTAATATATTGAATGTAGCTAAAGACAAATGGACAACAAACTACAAAACAATTCTGTAATATATTGCATCCAGCTAAAGACAAATGGACGATAAACTACAAAACAATTCTGTAATATACTGAATGTAGCTAAAGACAAATGGACAACAAACTACAAAACAATTCTGTAATATATTGAATGTAGCTAAAGACAAATGGACAACAAACTACAAAACAATTCTGTAATATCCTGAATGTAGCTAAAGACAAATGGACAACAAACTACAAAACAATTCTGTAATATATTGAATCCAGCTAAGTCAAATGGACAATAAACTACAAAACAATTCTGTAATATATTACATCCAGCTAAAGACAAATGGACAATAAATTACAAAACAATTCTGTAATATATTGAATGTAGCTAAAGTTAAATGGACAATAAACTACAAAACTATTCTGTAATATATTGAATTTAGCTAAAGACAAAAGGACAATAAACTACAAAACTATTCTGTAATATAATGAATGTAGCTAAAGACAAAAGGACAATAAACTACAAAACAATTATGTAATATATTGCATCTAACTGCAAGTCAAAAGGGCATCAGGTCCAGTTTGTGTTATGTAATTGCAGAAAGTTTCAAAATATTCATTTCTTTAATGAAAGAGTTTATCTTTATGCACTACAATACTTAGATCAACTAAATATCAAGAAAACAAAATGAAAATATCTAATTACTGCAATATTTGCAATATGCTTGTGGCCCTGCAGTGAGTGTTGGCTCTCCATGTCAAGGAAGTTGTTCGCATGAATGGTTTCAATACTTTTATGCTAGTGGAAAAACCACAACATTGTTTTTTGCGATGGCAAAAGCAATTTAACAAATTGGTTACAACAATATGCACATCTTGTATAATGTTAGAAAAAATCTATTTCAAAAAATCATGAAAAATAATGATTTACAACTCACATCTTTAAATATGACAATTTTATGCAGAAAATTGAAAAAAGAAATAAAAACATTTTTTTACTTTGATATTTCCGTCATCATTACTCGTGCTGCACTGTACATATCAAAGAATTGAAAATATTAACAATATAGTGACTGCCTACATGATCAATTTCTACATCTTGGCTAATATTATGCATGTGGCCTTCACCTCACCATAAAAAATAACAGACAAATTATCAATAATCTATTTTATCATAGAGCTGTACAGTATTATTGTTATTCTTCCCTACTCTTTCATATACAGTAATCAGTAATTATAATTGTTTAAAGGAAACAAACAGGTAAAACTGAAATTCACTCAAACTTCATATATAATTTGCTATATGTACCCAGTATATGGTTCATTTTCTGAAAATTTGTATCTTTCATTCTTACTCGTTATGAAGAGATTGATTAAAAACTGATCATCTTTCCATCTTGAATAGAACAACAGGTTTCCCTCCCCCTGAACAAATAGCAGATGTAACTTCATTTGCAACACTGTGTACACGCCATGATTGTGGATAATAAATTTTGGAGAACTCGCCATGGGAGAACTCATCCCAGGTGTTATGAGAAGTCACACCATGGGGGTCAGAGAAGTCGCCCCATTGCGCCTGGAGAAGTCACCCCAAGGATCATAAAAACTGATTTGAAAGTGTCACCATTAAGGTTATTAAGACTTTATTTATTGTTTTTCTTAACTTAATAAATCAATAAAATTTGCAACTTTTCCATTTGATCAACTCCACTTATGTACTTAACAAAAAAGAAGTGGTATCTGTCCCTTTTTGCTCTGCTCTACAAATCATTAGATGCATTTTAATTGGTAAAATAGAGCAGGTATAAGCCTGATGTGGCATCTGCAGTTTTATATATGAAAGGACTCCAACCTAATAACCAAAGTCACCCTGAGATGACTTTATGGCATGGATGTGACTGAATTGGTGCTGACCGTCAATAAGCCAAAGAGTTATAAAAATCGCATCTATAATTAAACAACATAATCTGATTTTTCATTGAGATTTGCTGAAGTCCATAAAAAGCATCAATGACGCCTACTCAGAAAATGCAGATGCCACATAGTTCAACATCATTTAGTTTATTTCTTCTTTTTTGTTAGTGTTCATAATTTTATTATTTCTCAATTAATCAAACTTTTAAGGTTGAATGATAAGTTTAAAGAAACTTCATTGCTAAATTGCCGATGCGTAATCAGGATTATTTTATTATATATAAATATACATTATTTTATTATATTTAACAACACCATGATCACGCATACTAACAGGATTTTGTTACCTTAAATACATATTTGAACTGCTAGACGTACTTGGGACATAATGAAAAGATCATCTTTAACAATAAATTTAAATGTCACATTTAAATCCTGGACAAAACTTAATAATATTTCACATGGTCCGAATCAGGTTGGAAGTTTGGAGAATCAGCCAGCTATTTGGACCAAATCAGCCTGGTCCAGGTTGTTGAGTAATTAAAACATTAATGAATAATGTTAGTACATGTATAATATTTGTATCAATCAATAAAGTTAACAGTAACATTTGTTTAAAAAATCATGGTGTTCTGTGTGTGTTGTTATAAGAAATCCAACCAGTTTATATGCACAGACTTTCATTTATAAGTGAAATATTTTTCTATTATTGACATTACACAAACAGGATGAATGCAGCATTTAATCTAGAAAATTTATTCAACAATGCACGGACACTAAGTTCTTCATTTTCGAACATTTTCATTGTATTTTTTCGTTTTTCCAGTCCGACTTCATTTCAGTTTCCCTTTCAAAACCATCTGGAGTTGCATATGTATGGAGTTTGCTGCCTTGTACAGGAGAGTCAATACCAGATAATAAGAAACATCATTTGTGTATTCAAATAATGCGGTAATCACCATGTGGTGACATTTTTGTTGCTAACTGTATAGTTCTAAGGAACACATATCTTTTAAATAATTTATTTCAAAGATGAATATTAAATAAGTTTTCTGGATGACAAGTTTTGGATTGACTTTTCCAATCATTTGGGGTGACTTCTCCAACCACTCTGGGGCAACTTCTTCAGATATGTTGAGGCAAGTTCTCCCAGGGCAAGTTCTCCATATACTGTTGATAATGCAGTGAAGCGTTCTATGAGTTGGCTGCACTTGATTGAAAATCACCCGTATAGGAGTCCTCCATACGCATGCAAATAGCTGGGCAGCAAATTCAAAGATTTGACAGCCCTGATTCAACAACCTACTGAGTGAGAAT
Source organism: Unio delphinus (assembly GCA_029339505.1). Classification (NCBI taxonomy): domain Eukaryota; kingdom Metazoa; phylum Mollusca; class Bivalvia; order Unionida; family Unionidae; genus Unio; species Unio delphinus. The sequence goes on along the minus strand of JAQISU010000057.1, from coordinate 6,967,380 downwards.
ACGTTGATTACTTTTATCATTTTAGCTGTGCTGATATTTACAATGACAGAATTTAAAATTGCCCCCAGATGTGTCTGCTGTATTTATAAGAGTACATCAAAAAAACATGTAATAGCTGGGTGGCAAGTTCAAAGACTTTGACTAGCAGCTTGGGTGGGAAAATGTGCTGAAATTTACAACTGAATTCAGAGATGGAAAGATCCAGAGACATACATGTTGTTATTATTATTATAATATTGTACGAGTACACCAGAACTTTAGCTTCCATTATTGTGTTCATTTCTGATAATAGCCAAATAAATAGTGCATGCGACCTCGAAATCAAAACATATCAAGAGTTGGACAAAATATTGTTTGCAAATCTGGTGTTTGGGGTTAAATGGCAAACTGAAAAAGATTTTAATGAGATTCAGAAGAGTGCATAGGTTCTAGAACTGACAGTTTGGATGGAATATTAGCCAAAAGTAAGAAAGTGTGTGATGCCTGGCATAGTGTTTGGAATACAATCATTCATTGGACTGACAAAAATCAGCCTCACTCTGAATGGACCAATAAGAGTTACACCACTGTCAGGCTATTCTGTGCATCTAAAGTCTCCAATTTTGGCACAAAACCCATTTCGAATTAAATTGATGAAAATAAAATTCTGCAATGCTTACCAATTGAAAAGCTGCAATTATCACCAGAATATTATATTCAAAATAATACAAAGTTTGGACAAATGGGATATCACCCCTATAATTCCACGACTCAAGATATGGCGGCCTAGTCTGAGCATAGCTTTCAAAAGATGTAATGTTTATGCATCAGGCTATGGAAATGAAATACATTACTTTGGACTCTTTCTGGCAATTTAGCCAAAAATTGAATTTTCAACCAAAACAACATCTGATCCATTGTTTACAGAAATGACATATCCTTGTGCAGAATTACCAGACACACCGAATACGCTGACACAGTTGTACATGTCAGTGTTATAAAGAATGTGGAAATTAAACACATTGGCAATCATCAGTTCTTCTAATCTGCAACGTTCAACATTGTCTGGGATGAGACTGCAACTTTTGCTGGTGGGATTCCAATTATTACCAAAATGGGAGTCCTGGACTCCTAGTTTTAAAATCCTAGTGAGACCTCTGTCAATGATGACAATGATGTGGATGACATTCCTGAAGTAGATAATTCCACTAACATCCAACCTTACATGACAGATTCGAGCGACAAAGATTAACAGGAGTCATTAGATTTCTGACAATGGAGTTGATTTTGGAACTTTACAGAAACATTCAGTCTCAAAATGGCACAACCTGGTGTATTGAGTTGGCATAAAGCCTTCCCTCTTTTATTTGATTGCCCATACAGATCTCACTTTAGGGTCCTTTGGAAATGTGAAAAAAAATAATCTTATGTCCGGAACTACCATTATTCACACAATTCAGAGCTGCGCATTGAACCATCTTGTGTCTACTTAAAACTTCGCTGCATAAACTGAATATGACTCTTATATGTTAAGCATCTCAAATGACGTCACATCCTATATGTATGGAAGAGATCTGACAAATTCGCAGCAGGTACTTTTTCCATTTCATCTCGGAATACAGGACAGTACTTTTCATGAAATGTTTGTGCAAATACAATAGATGCAATGAAACAAAAATCGTAGGGATAGATTATATACGCAAACTAATAAATTTCCTAAATTTACAATAAAATTCTGCATGTCAGGCTTTTTGTCCCATTTAACTAGACACACACACACACACAATGTGACATATATATATATATGAGAATATTCTGTGATTAACTACATAAAATAACGTGCACCTGTTTCTCTAGGCAAAGGAAACTAGAATATCCTAATCATGTAAACAAATTATTATCTAATTCTAAATACATGTATCATGACTTTCAAACATCATAATGGTTACTCTAGAATTTGGAAAACCTTCCCCAATATATTGAAAAAAAAATAAATCTGGCTTTTCTCTGGGGGTTACTCACTTGAAGAAAAAAGAAATTGGCCCAAGGCTGGTCGATACCAGCCTTACTATACCCCTTATTCTAATATGCTACTGACTTGGGGTGATCCCAGCATAATCTGTAAGATCTGAGGTGCTCCAATATTAATGTTCTGGCATTATCAGATTATACTCCCTACTTACAAGCTGGTCTTTTCTCAGCTCAAGATACGCAGTCTGGCATATGTTGATGACATGTTGGTGTAATGTGAGTGTACTGTCTGGAGTAACACCTAGGATTCATACTGTGTGAATTTAATGTTGGTTTTGCTGACATTTATTAAGTTAAAGGATGTGAATGAGAAAGTCTTTGTGTTGTAATCAGAATGTCCTCAGTTTTATCATCATTCCTCTACAGCTTGTTACATGTCATCCATGATTTCACATAAGAAATGCACACCTATACACCTTGGATGGCTAAATTTTTATATTTGGTTGTCATCAGTGTACAATTGGGGAGAAAATGGATGATGATCTATGACACTTCAGAGCATTTGAGTGTATAGAAGGAAGAGAACAGGACCGAGAACAGGTCCAAGAACAGACCCCTGCAGAATATTACAACATAGATCAACTGGGCTGGAGTGTATTCCATTTGCAGACACAATTTGTGTCCTTTTCACCAACTAGGACTTAAACACAGTAAGGCTGTGTCATGAATGCCAAATACATGCTGGAGGTAGTTAAGTAACATATCATGGTCTATATTGTGTCAAATGCAACAATCAAATCAAAAAAGGGCGAGGACTTTCATTTTTTCCGCTATCCAAAGCAGAGAGAAGGTCATTCGCTACTTTCAGAAGAATAGTTTCAGTACTGTGGCAATGCCGATATGCAGACTGTACAATGCTAAAAAGACTCCCTGAATTCAGATGATATACAAGTTGGGATAGAACAACTCTTTTGAAGATTTTTAATATTATGGGGAGATTAGAAACTGTGCAGTAGTTCTTTAAATTGTTATGGTCGAGTGTTGGTTTCTTCAGCAGAGGCTTTACAATGGCAATTTTGAAAAATGAGAGTTATTAATAACATCAGTTACTGAAGGCAATACTGGTTCTGACAACTCAAGAAGCAATGATGCTGGAATTGGATCAAGTTAAACACATTTTGCTGCAGAGTTACTTAGAGAACAATCTGAGATTTTCATTTACTGTCGGTACATTTTAGTGCCTTTCTGCATTTGGTGTTCTTTTTTACTTTTTGGTGTTTTTATTGACATTTTAGTGCTTCGAATGCTTCTTGGTTTTTATTGATAAGAAACCAACACAGGGGCTGGTTACAAAGAAAATTAGGAGTATCCGTTCATAAATTAAGGGATTGGGGAGGGGGTCTAACCTGTAACAATATAACACCCACCCATTTCATCCCTTGATTCATGGAGATACTCCTAATTTTCTTTGGGTTTTTTTTGTAACCAACAATAGTCCTACCCGTAAGACGTATCACATGTTGATCTCGATTTTAGTGCTACGACGCGAGCAAACATAAATATCAGCGTCGGGGCTTACATTGTAGGACTATAACGAACTAGTGCCCGGGGAACCAGCTGAGGCAGCACCACTCAGCAATTAAAACACTAACCAACTCTCTCTTTCAATATATCGACTGCATTTCTAAGTTGTATTTGTCAACTTCGGTTTCATTTATTTATAAGCAAAATATATTGTTTCTGCATAAGCATTAAAGTTAAAATGGCTTTGCAAGGAGGTAATGCGATACCTTATGAAGCTGCGTGTGGGCTCCAACTTAGAATTACGAAAAACTTGGAATCCCGAGTTGTTGCGCTTTTTCTCGAGAAATTGCGTGACCTTGCGAAACTGATATAATTAGACCGAGCTGCTGGCTTAGCGTGAGTTTCGTTCGAGTGTTAAGAATGGAGAATTTTGATATAAATATTTTTGAATCGTTTTGCACAGAAAAATACTTAAGCAACAATGCTACAAATAAATATGTGACGAATTTGTTTGTCAATAATGTATTCAATATTCTGAATGGGAAAGTTCAAGATATTGTAGGTTTCGGCAATAATTTATCAGCGAAATTGGCGAAGTTAAAGCATAAAGTAATTATATTTTCCCCTCGCTTTCATCGGTTTAAAGTGAATCTAAGGGTTGTGACATTCACTTGTTAACAATGTCATCAAAGTACAAATATATGATAAACTGTAATAATGGGGTGGAACGATTTACCCAAATACATCCAAATATACCAAAATACTGCCCAAATATACCCAAATACTCCCAAACACTACCCAAATACTCCCAAACACTACCCAAATACTGTCCAGAGACAAGTACGTGATACATTTACTACTAAGTAAATTTTTAATTCATTGTCAAGTTCTGGGTCAAATTAAATACGTTAAATGACTAAAGCAACTAGAAATTCGTTGTACGAAACGTTTCGAACATTAATTACCATTTGCTCGGATATTATCCATGTATGTCCGGGACGACATGTATATGTCCTTAATCTGCATACTTAATTGCAGATATCTATATTCTACAATAATATTAATTTTTATTTGTGGAAACACCTTCAACATTTAGATATAATTAGCTATTGGCCATGGCTCTTTGTTCAAAACATTCAAAGACGTGTGTTCCTGTTCCCACACTCTGATATTTATGGGGGGGGGGGGTCGTATAAAAAAAATCAACCAGATTTTTTAATAGAAAATTTGTTTTTATGATCGTTTATAGTTGCTATGGTTTTCTTAATTAATAAATCTGCTACTTTCTTGGATGAATCGTTATCTGAGGTTCCTGTATATACATGCACCTAATTTCTCCCTCTCCCAATACTTGATTGCGTTATTCTATAACATTAATAACTTGTTATATGTTTTGTACTATCGCCCAATGACATATTTATCTGTGAATAATTAAATAAGATAGTCCTTATTTCCAGTGATCGTGGCCAACGAGTTTTGCTATGTATATGCTATTATGTTTTGTCTGCTATCTAGTTTCTGTGTCTGGACTGGCCTTTGTGTGGTCAAATTTTTTTCTTTTATTTAATTGATGTTTATTTCTGCTTAAAAAAAATCTAGACTCTGACGACACACACATACACACGGAGATATAATGTTAAGTGATACAATAAAAAAAAAAAAAAAACACCAACACGTAGGATGTGCAAATTCGTTACCTTTGGCTTTAATCCTTGGATGCATATGTATACAGAAATATGCTACCTTTGGCTTTAATCCTTGGATGCACATGTATATAGAAATATGCTAAGGAGAAATCCAATTCAGCACCAATGTTGATATAGTTAACTTATCTGTTTTAAATCTGGTGTCTGATCGTTTTCAACTGATTCTTTGAATTTACTCTCTCTCTCTCTCTCTCTCTCTCTCTCTCTCTCTCTCTCTCTCTCTCTCTCTCTCTCTCTCTCTTCCATGTTATATACTAAATCAGAACCACATGCTCAACTAAATTTCGATTCAGCCGAAATAAAATTTCACGTGATGAGTATCCGTTCCGACTGGTTAATGATATAAAACGAATAAAATAATTATGTAATCTAATGAACAAAATAAAAAAAAATAATAAACTGCACTATTACAGATGTGCAAATTAGAACTATTACTATTTGTTAACCAGCAACCTGCTAAAATCAGCCTCGACTTTTTTTTGTCTTCAGATTGAGTACTGACAATTGGCGGCATGTTGTTGTTTGTTTATCTTGGAAATAGGATGAGTTTTATTTATAACTAGACAGTCTGTAAAAAAAAAACCATCACTGTTAATTACCAGCAATCAATTGCAAAATATATAATCTTAATGTTCCTGACATCGTCACTCGTTTTGAAACAAAGCTTAAATACTGCACATTTCTTGCTTTCTTTATTCTGTATTGGTGATTCTTAAATGAATCGTGGCAAATTTAGGCATAAAATGGCGCGTACGAAACTTGAAATTGATCTTAAATAGCGGAGACTACAAACACGGAGTACCGAGTACGAAATGCCAAACAATTAATGGAGTGACAATACAAAAAATGGAATAATACTAAAAAGAATAATATAACTAAGAAGAGGAAGAAATAGATCGAAAAATAAGTGAGTGTACAACCACGAGAGTCATAGAAAAAATGGCCGCTACTAAGAAAACATACGTGAGCTGGAAAAATTCTTCATAAATAAGAAGAATATAGATAGAGGGGGACAGCTACCTAAGGTGCGAATATAAGAAAGGAACACAGAAGTTGGACATGTCAACTATATTGAGAAATGAATAACCGGGAACCGCAAAGGTGACGATTGCCTTGAAAATGATAAATGAAGACTACACACAAAAAAACTCTACTCAATAAACCCAAACGGCTATAAGGGATATACTATAAAACCTAAAGGAACAACCCCATCCGGAGAAATGACTATTGTATAAAACAGAATCACTGTAAGAGAACCTACACCAGTACTTAGTGTAACAGAATTGTTACCGAGTGGATGGTGGATTAAATGAACAACACAAACACAATATGTGAAAGATAATATAAATTTATGAAATAAATTATTAATGAAAAAAAAAATGATGTATCAACACAATAACTCATGCGTTCAACCCACAATTACACTCACAACCATTCACAATACATGAATAAATTTAATACAAAATAAAACACAGATACAAAGGAATCTCTTGGACTATACACAGATCCAAGAAACCTTTACAAAAGTTATATTACCGCAAGTATAAATTGCGATAACAAATACAAAACATCAAACTATACTATCGCACGTATGGATTGCGACAACTAGCACGAACATATACATGTATTTAATCAAGTTGCTAACTTTTATTGAGTTCATGTAATCCCTTGAAATACTATTGTGATTTGAAGTAACTATGTAAATATAACAATGTATTCAATTGTACTACAATTGCAACACACACATGTCTCGACCCTGTATAACCGTACGATTCACCAACTGTTGAATCGCCGCCCAGCTTCCCCGAATACCTAGGGTTGACCAATACTTTTATCGGCCGTTTGCCCTTCACGGATCTGTTAGGATTGAATTTGTAGTAAAATTAATAAGATTGATATTTTCTTTAAATTGTATTATTAAAGAAATGTTTTATTCATTTATAGCAAAACGTTGGCAACTTAAATCATTAGCTATACGAATATACACTATTGTGTGAAAATAGGTTATAAAGCAAAAGTCAGTCAGCTTCTAAGTCTTATCAGTGAAACGTATATTTTGTAAAACCAGGCATTGGCAAAAATCTTACTGAAGTCAGTCAACCCCTAAAAGTCTTATCGGTAAAACACAGAACAAGCTTCCGTACTGACGTAAATACAGAATGGTTCTTGTCTAATGTTGGACAGTATCTAATGTTTGACGGACATTGCTGCTGGCTTAAATATATTAAACATGTTCCTGATTTAGAATATTTAGGGATTATCATGTTCGGACGTAACTAATGCCAAACGAACTACAAATCTGAGTTGTACCTTATGTCAGATGACGTCAAATTAAGCCGGTTTAGACCAGGAAAAACTGATCTTTACTTGTTGAGAATAAAACATCTATGTCCAAGGGGTACGTTAACCTGACACAGGATGCATATAAAAGACCACGCATTTAAGGGTCAGGTCAGTTCCGTACCGACAAAAGAAATAGATGTTTTGTCTCTCATTACAGATATAGCTGATGTAGTGCAGCTGTTTATCATCGCGGCGGTAGCTCTTTTAACAGAGCCCTCTCTCTTCCTTCTTCTCTCTCTCTCTCCCTTGTGATGATTACAACAACTCTTACATAACAAGTGGATGGAGAATGTTACAGATCCCTGGACCCTCTCGCAAAGCCAGTGGAGTGATTATTTCTTTTGAAGGAGTGTTTTCATAAAATTAATGGAGAAGAGACTAAGGATAAAACGACATTAGTGGACTAACATCTTCATAAAGTTTTCCGTAACAGCAAGAGTCTCATTACAGCCTCGATTCCGTACCTTTCCCCAAAGCATCTCCATCATGTGACATTTTTTATCCGGAACTCATTCTTCTCTTCTTCCTATCTTCCTGAGTTGATATTCCAACAAAAGTTCTCATAAAAGTTGGAGAAGACAACATCATGAATAAAGCTGTCACACGTTTAACTATAATCCATGGGAGAGACTCGCACCAACATCTTTGCTATCATGAGACATTACGCCGTCAGCTACACTACGTGAACTCAGGAATGACAGAACAACTCTTCTGTGATTTTCGTATTTTTTCGCCCACACGAAGGGTCAGTTCTAAGACATCAGCGCCAATATCATCACATGGGAATAACAACATGTACAACTAAGACATTTACCATCATAACATGCATATACATCGCCGATGAGTATTCTTCCCACAGTATCGTTTGAAACATCCCACATGTCGAACGTATATATACCTAGTCCAGTGCTGAAATCAAGCTACCGCAATCCAGACTGAAATACACCTATGCCATAGATCCAGATTTCCATTGACCTAACAGCAACATCTCCGCCAGACCCAGAGTCAACTACAGCCGCAGACATTTTTCTTTCCAGTGACAGTGACTTGAACTTTTTACAATTTGAACTATTTCATTATTACAGACAATACGTGTATTGTTTACTATTTTCTTCATATACAATTCATTCATAGGAAGAATATGTCTGGACTGTTGTAATTCACACAGGTATGTTTTTTTGCTCTATCTTATTTTGTTCTTATGATACAAATATTATAAGGTTAATGCATTAATTGATATTCCTAAAGAACTGATCTAATTTTTGTTGTATTTCTTATGTAGTAACATAATTATTGCTTATATCTACTCAAGTAAAATTTCTCACAGTTATAATGTTCTGCCTAGAGCTTGAATGAAACAACTGACGTTTCTTGTATCCTTTGCCTACGCTATCAAAAACTCTGTTCGTACTGAAATCTGAAACTATCGTATACAGTGAGAAAGCTTGCCAGTAGCTTCTCGTGGGTCGGTGGTTCTTTCCGGGTTTTTCTGGTTTCTTCCTCCACCACTAATACTGGCCGCCATGTATAGCCTATATATTGTGCTGAAAAATGGCGTTAAACTATAAAAAAAAAAAAAAAAAAAAAAAAAAAAAAACTATCGTATACATGATACGCTAACAGCACATTCAACATAGTATTACCGTATTTACCTATCTGAGGGAGAATTGTAAATTCCGCCTAGCCGTCTCGAACTTTTTGACTTAAGATGTTTTTTGTTTGTCAGCCAAATGGTTCGACAATGTTTTAGAGGTTTTTCTCTCACAATTATCATACCGTTGTATGAATTATGTACCTTATGGTACTGTGTCTTGGTGAATTCGCCATATAGGAACGGTTTTAATGCCTACCTATCAGCCAGTTAGAAGAGGCGATTTCCTTCACTGGTTTTGCAACATCCATTGATGTTGACTTAAATATATGTTGAAATGATATAAAATAGTCAAAGTGTCCTAGCGATTACTCGAATCCGAGTTAACGTAATGCATAGCTCTCACGATATGAGCAGCTATTGGTCTATATACGGCCAGCTTCTGAGTCAAATTAGTTCAAAACGATATGGCAATCCATTCTCTTTCCATCGTCATAGATAACGTTGATAAACACGTACATTTCAAAGATGTACTAGACCATACCGTACCAAAACGCTTAAATGATATGTTCATTGTTCTTAGGTTAATTCAAAGGCGATACGTATTTCATACAAGCACAGGTCAAGGTTGATTGCAAGTGAACATACGTCATGGTTATTAAGGCTAGAACAACATTAAATTGTCAGTTTCCTAACTCTTGATTAATACTAAAATTGTCCGCCATTGTCTTTGCATCCATTCTTACTTCAAAGATACTGGTAATTCTTGTGGAACTAGGAAGATCATCTCAATATCGGCTTACTAGCATTATTTATAAGAACAAGAATTCTTTCATTACACTTGGCTGAACCAATCTAATACCGTAGTCACCCATACATATGTTCTGCTGATGTTATGCAAATAAATTTAAAAGAGAAGAAGAGACAATAGAAGTCATAAAAAGAAAAAAAAGTATAAAAAAAAGAGTAAACTAAAATAGAAAAAGAAAAATAAAGATACCAAGAACTGCATGCTACTATTTTGTGTTACAATCGTTTGACAAGACTAGTTTCTATGTAGGTTTTGTAGAATTTTATATTGTAAAGCTGTTTAAGTCTACGTAAACTTTTAATTTTTATCTAATGTCGTACCACGTTACGTTACTGTATTTTATGAAGGTATCCAATGTTGCTAAGTTTTCTTCCATTGTTTTTGGTTAAATTTTATCACGATTTTTGCATTGTACTTTTTATTGAATTTGACTGAGTATTGTGCAATACACTTCCATTGTGTTTTTTGGGAATTTTATCACATATTTTACATTGTACTGTACTTTTTGAATTTGACTGAGTATTTTGCAATGTACTTTCTCATTGTATTTTTTGTACTTTACCTGGTATTTTGCAATGAATTTGCAGTGTTTACATTGTATCTTTAAACTTTGCGAAATGTCTCGCAATTTTCTTTTATCATTGTATTTTTGATCTTTCACCTTTTATCTTGTTTTGATGAATAAAATTTATTTTTCTTTTCGAGCCTCGAGGACTCGGCTCAAATAAATCAAAGGGTATTGTTAGGATTGAATTTGTAGTAAAATTAATAAGATTGATATTTTCTTTAAATTGTATTATTAAAGCAATGTTTTATTCATTTATAGCAAAACGTTGGCAACTTAAATCATTAGCTATAGGAATATACACTATTGTGTGAAAATAGGTTATAAAGCAAAAGTCAGTCAGCTTCTAAGTCTTATCAGTGAAACGTATATTTTGTAAAACCAGGCATTGGCAAAAATCTTACTGAAGTCAGTCAACCCCTAAAAGTCTTATCGGTAAAACACAGAACAAGCTTCCGTACTGACGTAAATACAGAATGGTTCTTGTCTAATGTTGGACAGTATCTAATGTTTGACGGACATTGCTGCTGGCTTAAATATATTAAACATGTTCCTGATTTAGAATATTTAGGGATTATCATGTTCGGACGTAACTAATGCCAAACGAACTACAAATCTGAGTTGTACCTTATGTCAGATGACGTCAAATTAAGCCGGTTTAGACCAGGAAAAACTGATCTTTACTTGTTGAGAATAAAACATCTATGTCCAGGGGTACGTTAACCTGACACAGGATGCATATAAAAGACCACGCATTTAAGGGTCAGGTCAGTTCCGTACCGACAAAAGAAATAGATGTTTTGTCTCTCATTACAGATATAGCTGATGTAGTGCAGCTGTTTATCATCGCGGCGGCGGCTATCATTTCAGATATAGCTGGTGGCTGGCGAATATCATTCAGTGTAGCTGTCTTATCATCGTGGCAGCACGCGTTTAAGAGAGCCTGATTTCTTCTTCTTCTTCTCTCTCTCTCTCTCTCTCTCTCTCTCTCTCTCTCTCTCTCTCTCTCTCTCTCTCTCTCTCTCTCTCTCTCTCTCACCATGGATATCGACGCTTCCTAACTTACGAGTAATTCCTTCTCATAGCAAGAAATGAGAAGAAGGTTATGTAAAGCTAATCACAACATACTACATAAAAGAAACTCTTACATAACAGATCCACCACAGTTATACGTACAGACAGCATACAGCATCTACTAGAACCAACGGTCCCAAATACCTAGAATAGATGCCACCCCGGATGTTTACACCTCTAGACAGCTCCGACACTCAGACTTCTAGATTTCCGGATATTTACACATCACAACAGATGTAGACGGACAGACAGTCAGATACCTCAATTCGATCGCACAATTAAACAGCACAATCACGGCACAATCAATCACATTCAGCTACAATTCAGAGACATTCAGAGACGTTCAGCTACAATTCAGAGACGTTCAGCTACAATATCAGAGATGCTCTGCTACAATATCAGAGACGTTCCGCTACAATATCAGAGATGCTCCGCTACAATATCAGCTACAATAAAGAGACCAAACTAATAATAATTTTTTCTAAAACAATCTACAACTTAGATTACACTATTGCATTTAAAGTCTAATAGTGACTCGTAATTCCAAATAATCCACGTTTTAAATCTGCATTGTAATAAAGGCATCATTACATGAAATGATAAACTGAATAAAATTCACAAAAAAAACGAAATAAAAATTTAACACTCACCCCTTTGGCTGGAGAAAGAATGACGAGCTATCTTTCCTGTGATAAGATACGTTTGGTCCCGTAATATTATCAGAAATATTCTGCCTTATATATCCTCAAATAGGTGAGCAGAATTCACGGCAAAATTACTGTGCGCCCCGTGATTCTAATGTTCCTGACTTCAAGTGATACGAAGTCAGGCACATGCAAATCGTTACACGCCGCTTACCTTGGGAAAAACCACTTATTCACCCCAGGTAACGCATGTACGACGAAACAAAAAAAATGGTGAAATTAGTTTGTAATTCAAGAAGAAATAAATTCAATTTTCGCCTAATTCTGTGACACTTAGGAAAATAAAGAAACAAACCGGGAACCTACACGTCTCGGACATCCCGTTGGAAATTCGTATTAAGGCCATAGCTAAAAAATCTGAAGAGAAAGTCGGAATTAAAGTAATATCGTATAGACTAGCGACGATTCCCAATACAACAACCTACAACGGGACACGGATACTAGAAACAGATAAGACAAAACTGAAAGAGATAAAGAAGGCCTTTTATATGTTTGGATTTCTAGCACATAACTGGTACAAAGGGTGCATATACAATCGAAAATGCAGTAGATGTGGGAAAACAGGACACACACCATCGTAATGCTCGACAAATCAAGACACAAATAGAGTACATGGAAACCAATACGTCAATAACAAAAGCAACAAAAAAAACCCCACTAAAACAACAAAAGTTAACACAAGAGAGGCTACAAGAGCAAAAAACACAGATTGTAATGCAAATTTGGGGAACAAAATTAATTCCTTAATTCTATATGACGTAAAATTATAAGATTAACAAAAAGCCTAACCCTAATAACTGTCCAAGGCTAAACAACATTGAAATTTTAATCAGGTATGGGGCCATTTAGTCCATTTAGTACTTACGCAAAAAATTACCTAAATATCGACCCCATTCTCCTACCCTTTGATGTATGTTCTTTTTAACCCACCTTCCCGTGCTGTTACGTGCTTAGGCTCGAATAAGCAGCAATATAGAAAGAAGTGAAAATAGCAAGCTTGTGAAAATTTAAGACAGGGGTGAGATGGCAATGATCCGTAGCGGAGAGCGCTTTAGACCACTCGGCCACTCGGGGCCCCTTAATTTCACTTGGTACAATCAACTTACCTTGTACATTTTGAAGGACAAATATGATGCACTCGAATAAGTGCCGCTGGAACGGTGAAGGTTCCAGTGATACGCAAAATGATTAATACAGAAAAAAAATCAGACCAGCTGCTGCTTTATTAGTGCTGGAAAATTGAACGGCTGTGCATTATCAGACTCTACGACAACATAACGATATCATTATCTAATGGTCACTGGTCAGAGTTGAGGATAAGAATTTGTCAAGATGATTAATGAATGAGACTATAGATAAGCATACACTATGCTGGGGAAAGAAATGCTTGTCTAGATGTAGTCCAATAGGTCGTTGACTTGCAGATATTCATTGCCATCAGAATAGGGAGACATGGCTTAGCAATCTCATCTTTAAAAGATCCGGTCCTGGCATCAAGGAACAGGAGAGAGATGGATACGTTGCTCTGCGGGTCACAGACGAATCTTGATGTATCTGTTTCATGTGATAAATATATACAGATGTGAAACCAAATTGAAATGAGTAGCAGAAGACCCTTGAAAGTGCTCTCCAAAAGTGCTCAACTTCATTCGAGGCAAGAGATTAACAAATATGTGAACATCGTGTTGAAGAAAATGACCATTAAATCAAATTGCAGCCATGTAAGTTGCCAGTAGTTTTAGTGAATAAAAAGGATGATTCATCGATATTTTGGAAACAAAAACAATGAAAGACAAATACACTGTACCTAAGATAGATAGATGGGTTTCTTAACTAGCATCCAATAGTGACATAGTTCTCGACATTAGACTTTAATGAGTTGGTAGAAATGGAATATGAGGATCGGATAAAGATTCCCAACTAGAAAGGTTCATACGAGTTAAATGTTATGCCGTTTGGGCTAGGTAACGTGTCCGTAAAAACCCAAAGACCGAAATACGCAGCTTTGGTGGGGATCTAATGGCAGAGATGCTTTTGTATCTCAACGACATAGTAATCTTTGGAAGCACCTTCTAAAAGGAAGTGGATCGCCTCGACTAGTTTGTTTTACAGGATTCTGGAAGCTGGCTTAAATCTCAGTGTTAATAAATATCACTTACTTGCGCAAGATGTCAAATATTTGGAACACATTTTGTCAAAGAAGGGATGTGTGCCTATCAAGGGAAGTTTCAGCCGTCGTCGACTAGAGAAATCCGACGTCGCAGAGAGAACATTGCAGGATTTCACTAATAATAATGTTGATTCGTCAGGGACTTTGCTGATATTGCCGACATCCTACACTGACTGATAAAAAAGATAAAAATTTCTATCTGGCTTAACATTTTCAGTCTTCCTTCGAGGCGAATAACGTTGCCTTGTCTTAGCGTTTTCCAACCTTGGAACGCCTTGGAACTATGGAATGCCCATCATTATTGACACTAACGTGAGGGATATTGGACTTCGGGCCTTTCGAGAAGAAGAAGAAAGAAAAAAAACATGCGAGAGGGTTATGAGTTACGCTTGCCTATTGGTGTAACTAAAGCTAAAAAAAAAGATGCTGCGTCACAAAAAGATGTTGTCGAATATTATTTCTGAATTATCTTAAGCATTACCTGCAATGGAAGGTATTTTTTCTTCACTAATATAGAAGAAAACTTGCAAGATCTCCAGTCCTTGTATCAGTTTGAGATCATCATTGTCATGACGATCGCATCACAACGCTAAAATCCTGTGTTTTTCTTAAAACATATAAACGGTGCGGTTTACAAGTACGAACATCATCTGAGAACGAAGAGACAGAAGGTTGGTTATGCCAATCCTACGAAGTACAAAGAACGAAATGTTCCGATTGATATGTCTGGAACTACAACACAACTGTAGGAGCAACGAAATCGCCGAAACTAAACAATCTGACGATGATGTCGCAATTGTTCAAGACTAGGTTGAAAGAGAGTACCAACCACCGTGGAAAGAAGTCAAAATATATTACATGATGATCAAGAGTCTCTCGGGTCAATTATAGAGATAAAGATTGCCATACTCTGTCACAAGTAAGAGTCTAAAGAAGAGAATAAAATTAAAATCATGTTATTGTTCCAAGAAAAAAAAGCAAACTGGTGGTCTACATATTGTACACAGAGGAAGACATATTGGTATCAGAAAACCTGTAGAAAAGATCAGAAAAGGTTATTACTTAGTCAAATTTTAGACAAGCTGTCTCGTTGCTGTACTAGAGACATGGATTTTGTGCAAAGCAAAATTCACCGGGACAGAAAACGAGAACAGCAATGCAGCTGGCTGCATCAAGAGTTCTGATTGAACATAGCTACTAATATCACATGACTACATCCGAGCCATAAAATAGTACATTTACATTATCTTGGTCGCAGTAAATCGTTATGCGTTTTTGATGCGCCAGGAGAGACTGGCCCCAATCAAGGAAGGCAGTTCGTGAAAGTGTCAACTTAGAGTCGACAAAACTTGGACCTGTACGTACCATACGCATGATGACGGCATGTTGAACATGACGAACTAAAGGCAAAAGAGCATGTTATCTATTTTGTCGATAAACGACTAAGAGATAGGGTCGACCATCTCCCGTATAAACGATTGTATACAGTTCAGCAATGCATAAAACCTCAGGTTTTTCTGAAGCTTTAATGACATTATTCAATGTGATTGCATTTATTCATTACGACTATTCCAATTATTTAAAAACATATAACTTTATATTAACGGTTTGTTTCAATGCCACTTATGAATTAAGTAAAGGAAATAATTATGTGAATAGGTTGGGCCACATCAAGTCGTTTTTCAATAACAGAAATAAAAAGAAACAAATCGCTCTTTGTTAATTATGGCCATTGTTCACAACTTCAATAGAAGAAAATTTTATACATGTCTAACATCTTATTATAACATATTATTCTTTATGGTATACAACCTCCCGATCTTTTGTAGTCTTTTGTTCGCATTCCTTAAACCTCAGTAAAAGCTAAAGTAAATCTGATGAATTATAAATCATATTTATGATATGCAATATATAGTGTGTAAATAATTTTATATATACTTTTGAGTAAACAGCGATCCGAGGGTCCTTACACTTGTTATTATTCCACGACCGGGGCCAAAAAAAAAACAATACTGATATTGGCTTGACAAGATAGTATTACTGTAGAATTGTTTATTTTATATATTTGCATTTACAGATTAAATATAAGGATTTTTTTTGTCCTTGTGAGATATATCCCTGAGACCCTGGCCCGTAAGGGAGCCCGTACCGAACAACACTTTTTAATTTGATAAAAGAAACATTTTGCTTAAACATAAACTAGGAGCGGCCTGGGTGTTTCTTACCCCAGGGCTCGTGATCGCTCTCAGCCTCTCAAAAAATGCTGGTGAACCTATAGCAAGAACTTGCCCGACCGTAAAGTCATCTTTGAAGTATTTTCGATTAATATACGGTTTTTATTGATGGTCACACTGTGGAAAGTTCAGTACTGAGAAACAAGTATAGACCATTCTTATATATTCTAAGAATGGTCTATAGAGAATATATAGTCAAATTAATTGTGTTCCACACGAGGATACCTATCAAAACGGCCTGCTTACGATGCAGGGTAAAATTGCTACACTATCCTTAAAATATCTGTTATGGAAACAACAATTGTTTTAGTAATTTTACTAGCAAATATAATTTAAATTTGCTTGGTGAAATTTACACAAAAAAAATCTTTGAAAATCATTATACGCATGCGTAACACAGAAATATTGGTATGTATAGACGTGCAAACCAATTCATTATACGCATGCGTATAAACACTGTTTGAACTCAGATGAGATACAAGTTGGGTTAGAACAACTTTCTAAGATTTTTTATATGAAAGTGAGATTAAAATCTGGGCGGTAGTTTTTTAAATCGTTATCGCCTAGTGTTGATTTCTTTAGCAGAGGCTTTACAGTGGCAGGTTTGAAAAATGATGGGAATTTCCCGGATGAGAGAGAGGTATTAGTAATATCAGTTAGTGAAGACAATATTGGATCCAAGCACTCAAGTAGCAGTGATGATGGAATTGGATCTAGTTTGCATGACTTTGGTGCACTCTTCATTACGATTGTCCGTACTAAATCCATATAGGCAGGTTCAAATGCTGCTAACGGTTGTCGCTGATATTCTGTATCGCAACTGTATGGTGACGACAGGTCAATTGAAATTGTGTTGTCAACCTTATCTCTAATGGGTTTTTTTGTACCTTGTCACGGAATACATTTGCAAATAGGTCCGGAAGGTCTACTGAGAGAATGCACTTGAAAGTGGCTCTTTGACATTAGTTTGGTAGTAATCTCGAAGAGCTCTTTGCAGCTGGAACTCTCAGTGATCTTAGTACTGTGGTTGGATAATTTTGATACATGGGCTATGTTTTTTGATATTCTTCTTAGCGGCTTCATAGACATGTTTATGAATAGTGAGTCTGGTGGAAATCCAAAGCCTCTCAGCGTTACGGCGGTCTCTTTTAGCAGTGTGAAGCTAGTCACTGACACCACTATACCACGCAGAAGACTTTTGAATTGATACTCTGCGCTTGGTGGCTGGGGCATGTTTTTGAAGCAATGAACGCAGGCAGTTATCGAGTTATTCTGCTGTTGGAGTTGTTAGTTTTGCTTGGATGCCATGCATTAGTTTGGTTCTATTTATCATACAGAGGTTTCACTTAGTAGCAAATAAAGGTGGAGGGTTAGGGACTGATATGTCCAGATGGCATATAATGCAGAGGCGATCTGACGCAAGTTCGAGGGACACAAAGAGTGGACCATTGAATATTATCATCAGGTCTATGAAGAATCCAGTCTAAAATATGACCACGTTTATAGTTGGGGTGGTTAAATGACTGTTGAAAACATGAATTAAATTTAGGAGTTTTTATGTGTATAGGTTTCCAGGACAATCAAAGTGAAAGTTGAAATTTCCAAGAATAATCAGGTTGCCATCTATCAAATTTCCATACGCCAGGCGATTCGGAAAGTGCTTCAAAAAGAGATATTCAGTCAGCTTGTGTTTTCTACTAGGAGTAGGGAGATAGAGGCAGAAAAAAATTAATTAACCTTTGTTGCAGCATGAGTGTTGTTTGGACTAGTTCCAACTATGTGTGGCAGAAACTGAAGGTTGTGTTGTGTTTAAGACAATTTGTCATGGAATTCTTTGTGATGACAGCCAGCATTTCCACCTTTGTGAGAGTGGCAGTGGAACGACTTGATTGAATAGTCGGCGGGTGTTAGATCCGTGCACTTGGGCTCATCGCCTGATGTTTTTAGCCATGTTTTTTTTCTCAGGGATAAGACGTTGATATTCTGATCGTTGATCAAATTAACTGTTTATGTGCGCATTTCTGGTGGTCCTACTGATTGCGAGTTGAATATTCAAATGCAATTTTAAACGTATACGGCACATACATTAAATTGTTGATTGCCGCTATAACCGTGTAGCATTGAGGACAAATTAAGTATTATGCATTGTGTACACTTCCCAGTCGCGCATGGCCTAATTTCCGCACGCGATTTAACTCCAAAACAGAGAGACAGATAGCTGTACCATTCGTCCTCAACCAAGAAGAATTACGAAAGTTGAAAAAACACCGTAATGTAGAAAAGTTAAAGGAAGCAATGAATCTGATGGTGGTGTTGGAGAAGCTAGAAAAAATATAGGCTCAATAGTTCACCCAAAGTCGTGTTCACATGGAAGTGGATGCGCTTCAATCAGCAAAGAGTTTTGTTGAAGAACTGATAGCGGAGGGAGCAGAGGAGATTAAGGCCACCTGGAAGGAGTGAATAAAGTACTTGAGGCGCGACATAAGAAAGAGATCAACTTTCAACATCGCAATGACGACTGTACGAAGGTCCAGGAACAAATTTAAAACTTGGGCCATCCAAATTAGATCGTTACTGAGGGGACAGAAGAACCGATAGTCTCCACGAAGTCATCATGGAAGAAATTGTGGTCAGGGATAAAGAATAAATAAAAGAAATAAAATGTCCCTTTTCCGGGACACCGACATCTCTAAAAGAGAAATACTGCTCATTAATTACCATTTGGGTTTTGGCTTTGTCTATTTTGTGTTTGTTAGGCGATGTCTATGTTGATAACAACAATATATAACTTAAAATCCTTACCATTACCGTTCCCGTTAGGACGCATAAACAACTTCAACCCCATAATGCCATTCCCATGTTAAAGCTATGGAAACTATATAACTACGATTTGACCCGCAAAGTGGCATTTCCATGCAAATCTACGGCGCCTATATAATTATGGTATGACCCCACACATACAACGACTGATCTCCGTATTGTTGGAAACGTTGTATCTAAATTCTCTACACTCTCATGTAGGGCCGCTGACAAGATATGTGAGCACCAGGAGCATGTATGCAGTAGACCCCTATGAATTACAAATTGTGACGGCGGATAACCCCTGACCGTTGTGAGCCATTGAATTATGTCCTTGATTGCCTATCTTGTCCGCGGCCCTGCTATCAAATGTCAAGTTTCCTATATCGTCACCCGCTGTTTCATCTATTGTAAATCTATTTATCCAACTGAAGTTGATGCTTTCATCCAAGCCGTAGAGACGTGCATTTCTGATCTGAGTTATGAAAACAATAAAACAGAAGCCAGTTTGATCACCATGCAAATGATTTCTCATTCCCATCCTTTACCTCAAACATTAAGTGTCAGTAACATCCACATTAAATTCACATAATCAATGCCAAACCATGTTGTCACTCTCGACAGTACTCTTTCATTATCCCAGCATGCCATCAACATAAATCTAGCTCAAACATATGAGCTCCATTGGCAACGTTCTTTCAGTTGATGCCACTAAAATACGTGCCTTCATTTGTGTTTTATATACTGGACTATTGTAATTCTCTTCAATTTGGTTTGTCTCAACAGCTGCTCATCCTTGGAGTATCAATAATCGTGCACTAATTTCCCGGGCTATGTACCTTCGCTCCATTATGCTACATTAGGTTGACTACCTCCAGTCCATACTTACTATCCGCCCTCAGCTACTTTTACACTCCTAGATACTTACGCTATTCTTCTGTCAACCGTATTCTCATTATCCCCACAATCAAAACGAAGTCGTACGGACAACGTCCTGTTGCGTACCAGGCTCACATGCTATAAATAAATTGCCCTGTTGACCTTAGATACAATAACACTGTGATCTCATTCTGCATAGCACTCTTGAAACTCGCCTTTCTCGACCGCAGAAAACCTTAAGAATTCACAATGACTCATCATAGGTTGTTTTCTTTTTTGCATTTTCATCGTGTTTATTCTTGTAATTTTGTCTCTATATGTTTCCTTATAGTGTTACCAATACTGTAAAGCGCTCTTTACTATGTCCTCGCTATATTTTAGTAGTAGTAGTTGTAGTAGTAGTAGTAGTAGTAGTAAATTAATGAAACAAACAGCTATTGGATAGTAATAAAGACGTGTTGGATAGTATATAAAAAATGTGTTGGATAGTAATAAAAAAATATGTGTTAGTATCTAAGAACTGAATTTTAACATCAACAATAAACTTTCACCAGTAGTTTGTTCCCTTTAAATTCCCGAAGGGGGGTTTCACACTTTCGACCATAAATTCTCTCCTTTGAGGCTATTAACTTTCGACCTTTCTGTTTCCGATGTTAAAGTCCAGTGAACGTTTGACCAATTATAACAGGTGAGTCTCTTAAGAGGTAATATCGTCATCCTGTACTACGGATCACAGGGGCTCGTATCGTTGCTTACAATCGACCGGTCCTACATATACTATATAATAACTACAAGGGAGGACACTTCTCTCCTTTCTCGCACGACCTATTTAAGAATAAACGCTGTTATTTCAAGCCACATTTCGCCTAGAGTAATAAATTGGGTACCGATATTTAGCTCAGACATTTGACTATGTATCCCTGTCAGCAGTTTGACTAAATATCATACCTTTAAGGAATGCCAAATCATTTTCCCACGGTACCGCTTGACACGTACCTGATTGCGCCCGCTTAATATTCAAGAACAACGCGCTGACTGGAATACTGCACTCTCATTGGCCAACCGAAAATTACGCATGTTGGCTTAGAGTTTTAATCGTAATATTTTGATTGGCTGAAATACATTGACATATGGCGGGTGTTTTCACTTGGATCGAAGTGTTGCTGATGCTGGCACGTGTTTGCATGATGGAGGATATCGTACACGCCGCAATGTCAGGTCACAATATCATGATATTAGGGCAGGCTAGTTCTTACGAAATGCCCGCATGGAGGATACACTATACTCCTCTAAGCTATATTTTAAACATTAATTTTTGTCATATAATGTGTTTGTCGACGTTCTGTATTTCATGGATTATTTTTAAGCTCGTTACGCAATATCCGATATGGCGAAGAGGGTACACCATACTCCTCAACGTGAATTGTCCTATACAGCGAGTTGCACGTGCCGCGCGGATAATTCACGCGAATTACTTTTTTACAAGTACGGCCAACTAATATATAAGTACAGTGCAGGGTCTTTTCAAGACACATTGGACATTAGAGCAGACCTCTAAACGTTACCATTTGTCGGATTTTTAGAGCCAAAAAGTTGGGTGAGTTAAATACATTCCTTTTTGGTTTCTTGTTTCAGGTGAATATTCAGTTTCGTAACAGCACGTTTATTTTATTATGTATTGTGTTATTTTATTATGTATTGTGTTAATTCATTTTTATTATTTGGGAAACTGTCTATTTTTATATTCAGCTCGCCGGTCGTGTGAATAGATGTGTATTCAAGACCAATGTTGACCGGTGGAATGGAGACGGACAATGAATTACTGTCACACCGGAGGGAAGTGTATTGTTAACACACGTGGTTTGTTTTATTGACTGCTTTATTTTGTAAAACACGAATAGCGTGTTCGTCAGTCAATAAAACCCTACGTCTGCTTCATTATGTAAAGCACGAATAGCGTGTTAAGTCAATTTGATAATATTATTGGGTTTTCATTGATTATATTTTGCGTGTGTGACACAAGTAGTATGTTGTCAATTAACCCTTATGATATTGATATCGTATCAATAGTCAATATCATGCTACGTTGGTAGTATATGACGGGACATATATTTGTATGGTTTTAACGCCATTTTTAAGCACAATTTAGGCTATACATGGCGGCCAGTAATAATGGTGGAGGAAGAAGCCGGAAAACTCCCGGAAAGAACCACCGACCCTCGAGAAGCTACTGGCAAGCTTTCTCACATAACTACGTTAGCCGAATCTTAGACTCGAACCCACGCAGACAGAGGTGACGGGACATATATAATACAGTAGTGTATATCTATAGAAATAATACAGTAGTGTATAACTATAGAAAAATAGTACAGCAGTGTACAACCATAGATACAGTAGTGTATATCTATAGAAATAATACAGTAGTGTATAACTATAGAAAAATAGTACAGCAGTGTACAACCATAGATTCATTTGTGTGTATCGTGTGCTCATTATATATATATATATATATATATATATATAATCATGATTTTTTTTTATAATATAATTTGTATTTGAACAAACGTGTTTGTTATTTCTTCAAAACCCAACCTAATCTCAAAGGGTCGGCTCGACTACGTTACACTAGTATGGTAAAAGCTTCCTAGTTAAGAATTTAAGCAAAAGACTGAAAGAAATAGGGAAAACAGTTTACTTAACAGCCAGTACAGGTATAGCTGCTTCTCAGTTGCACTGAATGACAATACACAAGTTTTCGGGCATTCAGGACGGTCGTTTCCCCGATGATATTTTGATAGATAAGAATAAAAATAATGATGATATGATAGATATTAAAAGAAGGATTATGAATGTTGACACTCTTTTTATCGATGAAATTTCCATGCTATCTCTGAAATCATTTCTGCAAATAGAGAAGGTGCTCAGAACAGTAAAGGAAAGCAATTTCCCATTTGGTGGCATTCAGATCATTGTTTCTGGTGATTTCTTTCAACTGAAGCCTGTGCCAAATGATGTGTACCATGACAGATTAGAAATCTTTATCAGTTATGAGAAGATTCACAGCCTGATTCCACATCATTATGTTTTGTCAGAAGTACATAGATGAACAGAAGGTAATTTGAACATTGTATTTTAATAACAGACCTCGTGTGATTAAAAGAGGATAAGATAAAGCACAATTTTAAAAATCTTCCTTTTCTTTGAATTTTTTTTTCCTGTTCTGTTTATCATTTTCACCAATATTTGGATGTATATGTGTAAAAACTTCAACACACACACACACACACACATATACTAAGTTCTCAGACAGTAATACATGTAGTCCTGAAATTCCTAAATTTGTAACATTTTGCATCAATGAATAGCAATGATCACTCAGTTTTTATTTGAGATACCATCCATAGGAATGATATTATCAGTTTATCACCAGTGACAATATCATTTTTCTTTGAACTAGTTGTTAACAATAAACTATTACAAAAATTATATACACACTCCTGTTTAAGGATACTTGAAATAGACAACATATGTTTCAATCAGTAATTTCATCTTCATTTCATACCATATTTTTACTTTCTCTGATTTTCACACCTGTAATTCAGTGTCTTACACTGTTATCCACAACAACTTGGACTCAGTTCAAAGGAGTACATGTGTGTGAGTGTGAGAGAGACAGAGATGGGATGGATGCAAAGTAATATATATGCATAAACATTCACACATATTATGATTTATGTATAGTTGGTTACAGATATGATCAAAATGGGTTAGTACAGATTTGCATAAGAGGTATTATATATAATGCTTATTTTGCAAACCTAATTATAACAATGAAATCCACATCATATAACCATTTATAGAATTAATCACCATTTAGAGACAAATAAAATCATGCAGATGACTTGTCCACATAGGTCAGTGTCTGTACGCAAGGGTCATATCCCTTTTGTCAGAACTTATAAACTATTGAGATTCACACTGTTACCATATATAAAATGACTGATCATTGAGAAAAAAATGTATGCATGTGAATGAAATTGACTTAAGGGGTACATTCTCAGAATGAAACATCAGGAACAAAACATTGACTTTATTTTATGCTGCAGTCACAAATTTTATCAGTACAGAAGAGTACAGAAATTATGTAACGCAGCTTTTTGTGTGCACAGATCTCAAACCGAACCATTATATAGATGCATTTGGGATATTAATGAAGCTGAGAGCAAAACTTGTGGCTGATATCTCTGACCCATTAAAAGCAAACACAATAGAACTGAAGATACAAGCAGTGGAAGAGCAAAATTGAGATATATAGCCGGTTGGTGTGTTGCAACACTTAGACACAGACAAAGAAGTGCTGTAAGAAAAAACTTGTACAGCAATAATTCCAGGGATTATGTGAACAAACTGTATTACCAAGCAATAATGTTAGATACACTCATCCAATATGAAAGTGACCTAATGGAAACATCAGAAGATAAGGTTTCCATGACTGAGATACAGAGATGCAAAATGTAAGGAGTGGTCTGTGCTGTGTATGTGATAAAGCCTTTCATTTCTTCCAAGAGTTAGACAAGGTCATCAGAAAACTTGAAACTGTGGAAAATGTAAATTTATATGGCAAAAGCTTTTATGACTTTGTAACATCAAGGGTTCTTCTAAATGAGACACTGAACCAACAGTGGTCACAGATCTTTAACACTGAAGATGATGAATATTTCTCTCTACATGTTCAGAAGTTAAAAGAGGAGGTAGTGAGTAAGTATTTGTTAATGTCATCTGCAGTTTAGACGAGAATTCAAGCTAAAAGTTAAGGCTAGGAAAGAAGAAGCACACAGGAAGCAAATTCAAATGAGAAGAGACAGTAAAGTAAAATCTTCTTCCGAAGCACAAGTAAGCTCTAGTTCTAAGCAAAGTCAGTTGAGGAAAGACAGATCAGATTATTCTTCCACCTCCGTAAAGCAAGGAAGCCTGAATAAATTAGTAAAAAGAAAAGCAGTAAAGAAAAAGACAGGAAAGGGAAAAGGGAAACGATCAAAGACAACTAAGTGGCCATGTGGAAGATGTTAGGAGGACTGTGTAGTTGATAGTGTTTGTTGTGACATGTGTGATACATGGCATCATTATGAGTGCATTGGTTTGCTCAGAGATGAACACGAACTTCAGGAGGAGGAATGGATATGTCCAGACTATAGATTTTCGGGTAACATCATAAAGGAATAATATCGGCAATGTCATTTTTTATTAGTTCAAGTACTACCAGTAAGTGCATTAGAATTTTCATTTTTTTCTCATAATTGCAAATCCCTGTGCTTCCCAGCTATGTCAATGGGAGCAACTTCATGCTATGGAAATATGTGTCTACAGTGTTTGGATCAGTGTTATATTTATGACCTACATGCATTCAGTATATTATAATATGGAGTTAGTTAAAACTTGCAACATGCAAAATTTGTGTATACATTATTTATACATTTATCCTAAATTCCATTATAAAGGTAATATCATGGCTCTCAATTATGATGCATACAAATTTGAAGATTCTGAAAAACAGTGTCTTATCCACTTTTCTCCACATAAGAGATAATATAAAATTCTAAAACTTGTATTTCTGATGAACATCAATCATATTCCATAATGTCATGTCATTATATTAAGCAGTGTTAAAGGAGATTCTGTACATTTATTAATATAATTATGGATTGATAGAATGGTACATAGGCTGTGACAGTATCCCCTGTGTAATCTTTTTAAAAAAATACTATAATAAAATATTCTCATCAAAATAGAGATTGAGATGTGATCAAAGACCCTGATGAAATGACTCAATGACAACTAAACTTTGGTAATCTAGTGTACTAAAGGAATACTTTATAAAGATATTATGCTTAAAATCTTAAAGTTTAAAAATGCAGTTAGTTGGATAGCACTTCTAACACTGCCCCAATATAGCTGGAATACCTATAGGAAATGTGAAATTTCTCAAACAGATTAACCACCCTTCATTTGGTACCAAATAATTACAACCTTAGAAATCTGTAAAATACATGTTGTAAATATAGTTATTTAATACTATACTGAAGCCCCACACTGAAGTATGTGTTTCAGCCTTTATGGATATTTTTGTTGCATTCTGCAAACAAATACAGAAAAGATTCACATAATTTATATTAGAAATGATTATGACTAAATTGAAAATATAAGAGGAAAGGAAGGGTATTCTTGAGATGAATTGTCATATACAATGATACATGTAACAATGCATACTTTAAATCTTAAATCTGAAATGGTGCTTTATGCAAGCTGCAGAGATTTTTCAGAAACGGAGAGGATCTCTTTTATTTACATTTTCTATTATTGACACATAGTAATGACAACAATCATATAATCATATACCATTTTCAGGAGTATATATATTTGCAAACAGTTGTGATCTTTATTGTTTAATAAATTTAAAACAAAAGATGGTCTTCACATTTTGATAATTCTTACCATGAAACAATGTGTGATTCCGTCATATTTTATTCTTATTTCGTCTGCTTCTTTTGGACAATCGAGCAATTTAAATTTCCCGGACTAACTTATAAATAGATGCGTACGTAATTTTCGGTTGGCCAATGAGAGTGCAGTATTCCATTCAGCGCGTTGTTCTTGAATATTAAGCGGGCGCGATCAGGTGGACATAGACCACAATTAATTTTACTATATGTTCTCTACATATATTTCTCAGTACTGACCTTTCCACAGTGTGACAATCAATACAAATCATATGTTAATCCAAAATACCTCCAAAGATGACTTCACGGTGAAAATCTTGTCAGGGGTTGATCGGCATTTTTTTGAGCTGCAGCACTGTAAACATAGCAGCATGTAAACAGAACACATATTTCACTTCCGGATCATCACCAAGGCCTTATTACTCCATTTGCACTGTCGCCAAATTACACACTGACAACCACTCTCTCTCCTCATATTCTCAAGAATAAACAATTACCTTTAAATCCCTACCAAATATGGATCAATATAACTCTTCTATCACCACCAAAATGAGAGAGGAAAAAATGTTCTAAAAATAGACTGGGTACTGAACTGGAAGTATTAATTGTGGTGCGATTCCTAACAGGGTTAGACAATTTCACCTCAAGGGACCAAACTTCCATCCATGATCAAATCAATATGTCTGAAATACTTCTGCAAAGTTTGAAGGAATTTCATCAATGAATAGAATAGTTACAGGCTTTTAGCTGACACCACTGTAACACAAAAACCAGCCCATTCCAAATGGCCGCATGGCAAAAATGCTCAAAACTTAAAGTTTAATTGTGAGTTTATTAATCAAGATAATCACTTCAAATAAACTGTAATTAGTTTTTAGTTCTAGCAACAATCTGGAAATTACTAGAAATTAAGCTTCACTGTGAAACTTTCTTAGAAAATGTAATTTTAAAAAATGATACATATTTTTATAAGAAAATTTAAATTTAATTTAAATTTTAATAAAAATTTGAAGCCAAAAGTTGACAAAGTTTGTTCTATGTCAAAGTCTCTCCATTCCTTAATTATAAACATCAAGGGTTTTCCTTATCAGTTGTGATGCAATAAAACCAGGGTCTGTCAATCAAATGTAACACCCTGAAATCTGAAATCATCAAAACAAAGGTAGCTAGGGGTACTTAACACCTATATGACAATATATACAGTCATGAAGGGGAGGAACCCTTATGGTAGGCTTCCAATCAGATTGAAGAGTTGGTGCAGGAATCTAAAACCTAGCAAACTGGCCTTTTCCTAGTTATAAAACTGATGGAAAGAGGATAATTCTTGTCATTTACATGCAGTTATTGTAACGGAAACCATGAAGGGGTACAAGAAGAGGCAGAAAATTTATTTTAAACCTGGAAATATTCCACATAACAAAGGAGTCTGATATCTGACGGATGATACTCTACCAATTTCCAGTGCTGCATCAGTCCCAGTGACCAGAAGAATGGAAGCAGACAAGTTCTCACTGATAGCAGTGACAAAGCCGACAAATGGGTCTCTTTCATCTGCTCAGGTTCCAGACTCTAATGCCAAACCAGGGTCTGCAAAAACTCTACAACCATTATCCAAATCAAAACTGGACCTGAAAAAGATAGAATTAAATGAGCAAGATGGAACACGAATCATATGCATGAAAAAAAATGTTGAAATGTGGAATGATATCATTCATCGCCATGGTCATCAATTCGACATGTGTGACAGGCCAGAGTTCCAAATTGCTGATGAAAGAAAATGGGGACTTGCTTGGAAGCAGACTATGATGTGCAAAAACTGCAGTTTTAAGTCACCAGAGTACAAGTTATATGAGGAGATAAAAACAGATAAACCTGGGCCAAATCCTGCTGCTGTTAATCTGATGTTTCAAGCTGGACTACAAGATGCCCCTATGGGCAACACCAGAGCTAGATACTTGCTTGCAGCCACTGACATTCCACCACCTAGCAGATCATCTATGCAAAGAGCATCCAACATTGTAGGCAAAGCAACCGTTGAGCTCAATGAAATTGATATGACAAACAAACTTAAACTAGTCCGACAGGTTAATGTCATGCGTGGCGTTCAGCATCCTGAACAAATAAATGTTGCTTTTGATGCCAGATATAATGCCTTTAGCTTTGGACATGAAAAGAAACCTGGCCAAAGTTCATCACAAGCTGTTGGAATTGCCTGTGAAACTGTAACAGAGAAGCAGTACATTGTGGGTTGTACAGTAGAAAACAAGCTCTGCTGGACTGGAGCATGGCTGAAGGGGAAAGGTTTTGATGTGAAATGTCCAGGAGGCCATGTTGACTGCACATCAAATCTGTCACCAGTTGCACCACATTCTGAGTATGAGATGGCAAAAGAAATTGGAAACAAATTTGTGCTGCAAGAGATTCTCATTAAACATGTAACTACAGATGGAGATGCACAGGGTGCTGCTGGCTTCCAAGCTGCTGACAACATTCTGCATCCAATGTGGAAAGTAGAAAGACTGTCAGACCCCATCCATCTGGGTCGTTCACAGTTCAAACGGTGCAACTCTGCAGTATTTAGTGCCGAAATGTTTCCAGGAATAACAACAAGAGAAGGAAAAAGGCTCAAACAGAAAATTATCAGTCAAGACATCAAAGCTCGGTGCAGTTTGATCTTCAAACAACTGATGGAGGATAACAGAGGTGATGTTATAAAAATTAAAGGTCAACTTCCACAAGTACTGGATGCCACTCTGCGCTGTTATTCAGGGGACTGCTCAAAATGCCGGCGTTATTCCAAGGTTTGTGGGGGAGGAAGTACTAACAACTGGTGGATGCGATCAGCATACCTAGGCCCTCATAAAGTGACTCATCTTAACATGACAGAAAATGATAAGACAATCCTGTTAGAAGTTCTCAAAATGAAACTCTCCTGTGATGCTGTACAAAGACTGCGACTGAATACAAACACACAGAAATGTGAGGCTATGAACAGATCAATCAGTGTTTCCTTACCCAAAAATGTGAACTATTCCAGAAACTTTGAGGCAAGAGTGCATTCAACAATACACAGACTCAATAATAGCTTGGGATCATCACTGAAAGCCAAGGTGACACACTTGAAAGGTCAACTGTCATCAAGGACTTTGCGATCACTGGATACAATGGATAAACGATGCACTTACCATCAGTTGTATCAAAAGAGTCCACAAACTAGGCGACGTCTCCTATCAAGACGAGGAAAAATGATCCAGGCTCATCTGAGGTACAGGACTCAGCAAGGCAGTAGAAAGTCTGACTACTGCAAAGGACTTCTGGACAAAAAGGATGATCACTCCCATGCACAGGTTTAGCCAAGGGACACTGCAGAGAGAAAAGATTGATTTAATTCCATGTGCAACATGAATGTTGTTAAAAGAAACAAAAAAGAACACATGGGAAAACTGTAGTGGGGAAATCCGTATGTAACACAACGCATGTTATGTGCAGTTGTGTTACTTACTACCACCTGATGAGACCCATGGAGGGGTCGAAACAGTTTTTCTGACTATGAAGACACAAATAAAGAAATTAAAAAGCAAAATAAATAAGGAATGAATGAATCTAAAAGAGCAGTTTTATACCAGTATGAATGACATACTAAAATAAAGACTACACTCTCTTTTCTCCTCCTTACTCACTACATCCATCCATCCATCCATCCATCAATGCCAGGCATAATTCAACATGGATGTGGGTGGGTGTACAGGATATATCATGATACCTGTATTATTCATTGTTATAATTTCAACTTCATCATGCAGTCTGGAAAGTCACCATGGCCAATGCAATGCCCATAACCTTTGCAGCACTGCCTATTATTATTGATGGAATGCGGTTCTAGATTTAGATGATCCGTATTCACACACAAACTATTATGGCATAAATGGGATGCATCAAGCTCCTTTGGAATAGTCAGACTTCTTAACTTGACCATTAATGCCAGTCTGTGGACATGCTTTTTCTTCCATGTGTTTGTCTCAGGGTCCCTATATGATAATAGGCCATATAATCCATTGGAAGTTACATTTCCAGTCCATATTCGACAATCACTATTATGTGCTAGGACAGAATTTAAAGAAATTTTGGCTGACAAGTTTTGAAAAAAAGCCTCCATTGCAACTTTAATTTGGTGTAGGAATACATTGCTGCTAATACTAATGAGTTATCTCTCCGTCAGATGCCATTTCTGTACATTTATAGGGTAAAAATTACTTTTTTTTAAAAAAAATTTTAAAAATTAATTTAAAAAAAAATAAATTAAATTTTTTTAATTTTTTTTTTAATTTCCAATTTCTACAGTGAATATACACCAGGTGTCAAAATTTCAGCTGTCTATCATTAATAATAAAAATTGTATAGCAAATTAAAGTTTCATCAATACTGCCTGTACAGGACATAGACCACAATTAATTTTACTATATGTTCTCTACATATATTTCTCAGTACTGACCTTTCCACAGTGTGACAATCAATACAAATCATATGTTAATCCAAAATACCTCCAAAGATGACTTCACGGTGAAAATCTTGTCAGGGGTTGATCGGCATTTTTTTGAGCTGCAGCACTGTAAACATAGCAGCATGTAAACAGAACACATATTTCACTTCCGGATCATCACCAAGGCCTTATTACTCCATTTGCACTGTCGCCAAATTACACACTGACAACCACTCTCTCTGCTCATATTCTCAAGAATAAACAATTACCTTTAAATCCCTACCAAATATGGATCAATATAACTCTTCTATCACCACCAAAATGAGAGAGGAAAAAATGTTCTAAAAATAGACTGGAACTACATTCGTGGGTACTGAACTGGAAGTATTAATTGTGGTGCAATTCCTAACAGGACATAGACCACAATTAATTTTACTATATGTTCTCTACATATATTTCTCAGTACTGACCTTTCCACAGTGTGACAATCAATACAAATCATATGTTAATCCAAAATACCTCCAAAGATGACTTCACGGTGAAAATCTTGTCAGGGGTTGATCGGCATTTTTTTGAGCTGCAGCACTGTAAACATAGCAGCATGTAAACAGAACACATATTTCACTTCCGGATCATCACCAAGGCCTTATTACTCCATTTGCACTGTCGCCAAATTACACACTGACAACCAATCTCTCTGCTCATATTCTTAAGAATAAACAATTACCTTTAAATCCCTACCAAATATGGATCAATATAACTCTTCTATCACCACCAAAATGAGAGAGGAAAAAATGTTCTAAAAATAGACTGGAACTACATTCGTGGGTACTGAACTGGAAGTATTAATTGTGGTGCGATTCCTAACAGGGTTAGACAATTTCACCTCAAGGGACCAAACTTCCATCCATGATCAAATCAATATGTCTGAAATACTTCTGCAAAGTTTGAAGGAATTTCATCAATGAATAGAATAGTTACAGGCTTTTAGCTGACACCACTGTAACACAAAAACCAGCCCATTCCAAATGGCCGCATGGCAAAAATGCTCAAAACTTAAAGTTTAATTGTGAGTTTATTAATCAAGATAATCACTTCAAATAAACTGTAATTAGTTTTTAGTTCTAGCAACAATCTGGAAATTACTAGAAATTAAGCTTCACTGTGAAACTTTCTTAGAAAATGTAATTTTAAAAAATGATACATATTTTTATAAGAAAATTTAAATTTAATTTAAATTTTAATAAAAATTTGAAGCCAAAAGTTGACAAAGTTTGTTCTATGTCAAAGTCTCTCCATTCCTTAATTATAAACATCAAGGGTTTTCCTTATCAGTTGTGATGCAATAAAACCAGGGTCTGTCAATCAAATGTAACACCCTGAAATCTGAAATCATCAAAACAAAGGTAGCTAGGGGTACTTAACACCTATATGACAATATATACAGTCATGAAGGGGAGGAACCCTTATGGTAGGCTTCCAATCAGATTGAAGAGTTGGTGCAGGAATCTAAAACCTAGCAAACTGGCCTTTTCCTAGTTATAAAACTGATGGAAAGAGGATAATTCTTGTCATTTACATGCAGTTATTGTAACGGAAACCATGAAGGGGTACAAGAAGAGGCAGAAAATTTATTTTAAACCTGGAAATATTCCACATAACAAAGGAGTCAGATATCTGACGGATGATACTCTACCAATTTCCAGTGCTGCATCAGTCCCAGTGACCAGAAGAATGGAAGCAGACAAGTTCTCACTGATAGCAGTGACAAAGCCGACAAATGGGTCTCTTTCATCTGCTCAGGTTCCAGACTCTAATGCCAAACCAGGGTCTGCAAAAACTCTACAACCATTATCCAAATCAAAACTGGACCTGAAAAAGATAGAATTAAATGAGCAAGATGGAACACGAATCATATGCATGAAAAAAAATGTTGAAATGTGGAATGATATCATTCATCGCCATGGTCATCAATTCGACATGTGTGACAGGCCAGAGTTCCAAATTGCTGATGAAAGAAAATGGGGACTTGCTTGGAAGCAGACTATGATGTGCAAAAACTGCAGTTT
This sequence comes from Unio delphinus, assembly GCA_029339505.1. NCBI lineage: Eukaryota > Metazoa > Mollusca > Bivalvia > Unionida > Unionidae > Unio > Unio delphinus. The sequence goes on along the minus strand of JAQISU010000057.1, from coordinate 6,933,984 downwards.
TAAGTCACCAGAGTACAAGTTATATGAGGAGATAAAAACAGATAAACCTGGGCCAAATCCTGCTGCTGTTAATCTGATGTTTCAAGCTGGACTACAAGATACCCCTATGGGCAACACCAGAGCTAGATACTTGCTTGCAGCCACTGACATTCCACCACCTAGCAGATCATCTATGCAAAGAGCATCCAACATTGTAGGCAAAGCAACCGTTGAGCTCAATGAAATTGATATGACAAACAAACTTAAACTAGTCCGACAGGTTAATGTCATGCGTGGAGTTCAGCATCCTGAACAAATAAATGTTGCTTTTGATGCCAGATATAATGCCTTTAGCTTTGGACATGAAAAGAAACCTGGCCAAAGTTCATCACAAGCTGTTGGAATTGCCTGTGAAACTGTAACAGAGAAGCAGTACATTGTGGGTTGTACAGTAGAAAACAAGCTCTGCTGGACTGGAGCATGGCTGAAGGGGAAAGGTTTTGATGTGAAATGTCCAGGAGGCCATGTTGACTGCACATCAAATCTGTCACCAGTTGCACCACATTCTGAGTATGAGATGGCAAAAGAAATTGGAAACAAATTTGTGCTGCAAGAGATTCTCATTAAACATGTAACTACAGATGGAGATGCACAGGGTGCTGCTGGCTTCCAAGCTGCTGACAACATTCTGCATCCAATGTGGAAAGTAGAAAGACTGTCAGACCCCATCCATCTGGGTCGTTCACAGTTCAAACGGTGCAACTCTGCAGTATTTAGTGCCGAAATGTTTCCAGGAATAACAACAAGAGAAGGAAAAAGGCTCAAACAGAAAATTATCAGTCAAGACATCAAAGCTCGGTGCAGTTTGATCTTCAAACAACTGATGGAGGATAACAGAGGTGATGTTATAAAAATTAAAGGTCAACTTCCACAAGTACTGGATGCCACTCTGCGCTGTTATTCAGGGGACTGCTCAAAATGCCGGCGTTATTCCAAGGTTTGTGGGGGAGGAAGTACTAACAACTGGTGGATGCGATCAGCATACCTAGGCCCTCATAAAGTGACTCATCTTAACATGACAGAAAATGATAAGACAATCCTGTTAGAAGTTCTCAAAATGAAACTCTCCTGTGATGCTGTACAAAGACTGCGACTGAATACAAACACACAGAAATGTGAGGCTATGAACAGATCAATCAGTGTTTCCTTACCCAAAAATGTGAACTATTCCAGAAACTTTGAGGCAAGAGTGCATTCAACAATACACAGACTCAATAATAGCTTGGGATCATCACTGAAAGCCAAGGTGACACACTTGAAAGGTCAACTGTCATCAAGGACTTTGCGATCACTGGATACAATGGATAAACGATGCACTTACCATCAGTTGTATCAAAAGAGTCCACAAACTAGGCGACGTCTCCTATCAAGACGAGGAAAAATGATCCAGGCTCATCTGAGGTACAGGACTCAGCAAGGCAGTAGAAAGTCTGACTACTGCAAAGGACTTCTGGACAAAAAGGATGATCACTCCTATGCACAGGTTTAGCCAAGGGACACTGCAGAGAGAAAAGATTGATTTAATTCCATGTGCAACATGAATGTTGTTAAAAGAAACAAAAAAGAACACATGGGAAAACTGTAGTGGGGAAATCCGTATGTAACACAACGCATGTTATGTGCAGTTGTGTTACTTACTACCACCTGATGAGACCCATGGAGGGGTCGAAACAGTTTTTCTGACTATGAAGACACAAATAAAGAAATTAAAAAGCAAAATAAATAAGGAATGAATGAATCTAAAAGAGCAGTTTTATACCAGTATGAATGACATACTAAAATAAAGACTACACTCTCTTTTCTCCTCCTTACTCACTACATCCATCCATCCATCCATCCATCAATGCCAGGCATAATTCAACATGGATGTGGGTGGGTGTACAGGATATATCATGATACCTGTATTATTCATTGTTATAATTTCAACTTCATCATGCAGTCTGGAAAGTCACCATGGCCAATGCAATGCCCATAACCTTTGCAGCACTGCCTATTATTATTGATGGAATGCGGTTCTAGATTTAGATGATCCGTATTCACACACAAACTATTATGGCATAAATGGGATGCATCAAGCTCCTTTGGAATAGTCAGACTTCTTAACTTGACCATTAATGCCAGTCTGTGGACATGCTTTTTCTTCCATGTGTTTGTCTCAGGGTCCCTATATGATAATAGGCCATATAATCCATTGGAAGTTACATTTCCAGTCCATATTCGACAATCACTATTATGTGCTAGGACAGAATTTAAAGAAATTTTGGCTGACAAGTTTTGAAAAAAAGCCTCCATTGCAACTTTAATTTGGTGTAGGAATACATTGCTGCTAATACTAATGAGTTATCTCTCCGTCAGATGCCATTTCTGTACATTTATAGGGTAAAAATTACTTTTTTTTAAAAAAAATTTTAAAAATTAATTTAAAAAAAAATAAATTAAATTTTTTTAATTTTTTTTTTAATTTCCAATTTCTACAGTGAATATACACCAGGTGTCAAAATTTCAGCTGTCTATCATTAATAATAAAAATTGTATAGCAAATTAAAGTTTCATCAATACTGCCTGTACAGGACATAGACCACAATTAATTTTACTATATGTTCTCTACATATATTTCTCAGTACTGACCTTTCCACAGTGTGACAATCAATACAAATCATATGTTAATCCAAAATACCTCCAAAGATGACTTCACGGTGAAAATCTTGTCAGGGGTTGATCGGCATTTTTTTGAGCTGCAGCACTGTAAACATAGCAGCATGTAAACAGAACACATATTTCACTTCCGGATCATCACCAAGGCCTTATTACTCCATTTGCACTGTCGCCAAATTACACACTGACAACCACTCTCTCTGCTCATATTCTCAAGAATAAACAATTACCTTTAAATCCCTACCAAATATGGATCAATATAACTCTTCTATCACCACCAAAATGAGAGAGGAAAAAATGTTCTAAAAATAGACTGGAACTACATTCGTGGGTACTGAACTGGAAGTATTAATTGTGGTGCAATTCCTAACAGGACATAGACCACAATTAATTTTACTATATGTTCTCTACATATATTTCTCAGTACTGACCTTTCCACAGTGTGACAATCAATACAAATCATATGTTAATCCAAAATACCTCCAAAGATGACTTCACGGTGAAAATCTTGTCAGGGGTTGATCGGCATTTTTTTGAGCTGCAGCACTGTAAACATAGCAGCATGTAAACAGAACACATATTTCACTTCCGGATCATCACCAAGGCCTTATTACTCCATTTGCACTGTCGCCAAATTACACACTGACAACCAATCTCTCTGCTCATATTCTTAAGAATAAACAATTACCTTTAAATCCCTACCAAATATGGATCAATATAACTCTTCTATCACCACCAAAATGAGAGAGGAAAAAATGTTCTAAAAATAGACTGGAACTACATTCGTGGGTACTGAACTGGAAGTATTAATTGTGGTGCGATTCCTAACAGGGTTAGACAATTTCACCTCAAGGGACCAAACTTCCATCCATGATCAAATCAATATGTCTGAAATACTTCTGCAAAGTTTGAAGGAATTTCATCAATGAATAGAATAGTTACAGGCTTTTAGCTGACACCACTGTAACACAAAAACCAGCCCATTCCAAATGGCCGCATGGCAAAAATGCTCAAAACTTAAAGTTTAATTGTGAGTTTATTAATCAAGATAATCACTTCAAATAAACTGTAATTAGTTTTTAGTTCTAGCAACAATCTGGAAATTACTAGAAATTAAGCTTCACTGTGAAACTTTCTTAGAAAATGTAATTTTAAAAAATGATACATATTTTTATAAGAAAATTTAAATTTAATTTAAATTTTAATAAAAATTTGAAGCCAAAAGTTGACAAAGTTTGTTCTATGTCAAAGTCTCTCCATTCCTTAATTATAAACATCAAGGGTTTTCCTTATCAGTTGTGATGCAATAAAACCAGGGTCTGTCAATCAAATGTAACACCCTGAAATCTGAAATCATCAAAACAAAGGTAGCTAGGGGTACTTAACACCTATATGACAATATATACAGTCATGAAGGGGAGGAACCCTTATGGTAGGCTTCCAATCAGATTGAAGAGTTGGTGCAGGAATCTAAAACCTAGCAAACTGGCCTTTTCCTAGTTATAAAACTGATGGAAAGAGGATAATTCTTGTCATTTACATGCAGTTATTGTAACGGAAACCATGAAGGGGTACAAGAAGAGGCAGAAAATTTATTTTAAACCTGGAAATATTCCACATAACAAAGGAGTCAGATATCTGACGGATGATACTCTACCAATTTCCAGTGCTGCATCAGTCCCAGTGACCAGAAGAATGGAAGCAGACAAGTTCTCACTGATAGCAGTGACAAAGCCGACAAATGGGTCTCTTTCATCTGCTCAGGTTCCAGACTCTAATGCCAAACCAGGGTCTGCAAAAACTCTACAACCATTATCCAAATCAAAACTGGACCTGAAAAAGATAGAATTAAATGAGCAAGATGGAACACGAATCATATGCATGAAAAAAAATGTTGAAATGTGGAATGATATCATTCATCGCCATGGTCATCAATTCGACATGTGTGACAGGCCAGAGTTCCAAATTGCTGATGAAAGAAAATGGGGACTTGCTTGGAAGCAGACTATGATGTGCAAAAACTGCAGTTTTAAGTCACCAGAGTACAAGTTATATGAGGAGATAAAAACAGATAAACCTGGGCCAAATCCTGCTGCTGTTAATCTGATGTTTCAAGCTGGACTACAAGATACCCCTATGGGCAACACCAGAGCTAGATACTTGCTTGCAGCCACTGACATTCCACCACCTAGCAGATCATCTATGCAAAGAGCATCCAACATTGTAGGCAAAGCAACCGTTGAGCTCAATGAAATTGATATGACAAACAAACTTAAACTAGTCCGACAGGTTAATGTCATGCGTGGAGTTCAGCATCCTGAACAAATAAATGTTGCTTTTGATGCCAGATATAATGCCTTTAGCTTTGGACATGAAAAGAAACCTGGCCAAAGTTCATCACAAGCTGTTGGAATTGCCTGTGAAACTGTAACAGAGAAGCAGTACATTGTGGGTTGTACAGTAGAAAACAAGCTCTGCTGGACTGGAGCATGGCTGAAGGGGAAAGGTTTTGATGTGAAATGTCCAGGAGGCCATGTTGACTGCACATCAAATCTGTCACCAGTTGCACCACATTCTGAGTATGAGATGGCAAAAGAAATTGGAAACAAATTTGTGCTGCAAGAGATTCTCATTAAACATGTAACTACAGATGGAGATGCACAGGGTGCTGCTGGCTTCCAAGCTGCTGACAACATTCTGCATCCAATGTGGAAAGTAGAAAGACTGTCAGACCCCATCCATCTGGGTCGTTCACAGTTCAAACGGTGCAACTCTGCAGTATTTAGTGCCGAAATGTTTCCAGGAATAACAACAAGAGAAGGAAAAAGGCTCAAACAGAAAATTATCAGTCAAGACATCAAAGCTCGGTGCAGTTTGATCTTCAAACAACTGATGGAGGATAACAGAGGTGATGTTATAAAAATTAAAGGTCAACTTCCACAAGTACTGGATGCCACTCTGCGCTGTTATTCAGGGGACTGCTCAAAATGCCGGCGTTATTCCAAGGTTTGTGGGGGAGGAAGTACTAACAACTGGTGGATGCGATCAGCATACCTAGGCCCTCATAAAGTGACTCATCTTAACATGACAGAAAATGATAAGACAATCCTGTTAGAAGTTCTCAAAATGAAACTCTCCTGTGATGCTGTACAAAGACTGCGACTGAATACAAACACACAGAAATGTGAGGCTATGAACAGATCAATCAGTGTTTCCTTACCCAAAAATGTGAACTATTCCAGAAACTTTGAGGCAAGAGTGCATTCAACAATACACAGACTCAATAATAGCTTGGGATCATCACTGAAAGCCAAGGTGACACACTTGAAAGGTCAACTGTCATCAAGGACTTTGCGATCACTGGATACAATGGATAAACGATGCACTTACCATCAGTTGTATCAAAAGAGTCCACAAACTAGGCGACGTCTCCTATCAAGACGAGGAAAAATGATCCAGGCTCATCTGAGGTACAGGACTCAGCAAGGCAGTAGAAAGTCTGACTACTGCAAAGGACTTCTGGACAAAAAGGATGATCACTCCTATGCACAGGTTTAGCCAAGGGACACTGCAGAGAGAAAAGATTGATTTAATTCCATGTGCAACATGAATGTTGTTAAAAGAAACAAAAAAGAACACATGGGAAAACTGTAGTGGGGAAATCCGTATGTAACACAACGCATGTTATGTGCAGTTGTGTTACTTACTACCACCTGATGAGACCCATGGAGGGGTCGAAACAGTTTTTCTGACTATGAAGACACAAATAAAGAAATTAAAAAGCAAAATAAATAAGGAATGAATGAATCTAAAAGAGCAGTTTTATACCAGTATGAATGACATACTAAAATAAAGACTACACTCTCTTTTCTCCTCCTTACTCACTACATCCATCCATCCATCCATCCATCAATGCCAGGCATAATTCAACATGGATGTGGGTGGGTGTACAGGATATATCATGATACCTGTATTATTCATTGTTATAATTTCAACTTCATCATGCAGTCTGGAAAGTCACCATGGCCAATGCAATGCCCATAACCTTTGCAGCACTGCCTATTATTATTGATGGAATGCGGTTCTAGATTTAGATGATCCGTATTCACACACAAACTATTATGGCATAAATGGGATGCATCAAGCTCCTTTGGAATAGTCAGACTTCTTAACTTGACCATTAATGCCAGTCTGTGGACATGCTTTTTCTTCCATGTGTTTGTCTCAGGGTCCCTATATGATAATAGGCCATATAATCCATTGGAAGTTACATTTCCAGTCCATATTCGACAATCACTATTATGTGCTAGGACAGAATTTAAAGAAATTTTGGCTGACAAGTTTTGAAAAAAAGCCTCCATTGCAACTTTAATTTGGTGTAGGAATACATTGCTGCTAATACTAATGAGTTATCTCTCCGTCAGATGCCATTTCTGTACATTTATAGGGTAAAAATTACTTTTTTTTAAAAAAAATTTTAAAAATTAATTTTAAAAAAAATAAATTTAATTTTTTTAATTTTTTTTTAATTTCCAATTTCTACAGTGAATATACACCAGGTGTCAAAATTTCAGCTGTCTATCATTAATAATAAAAATTGTATAGCAAATTAAAGTTTCATCAATACTGCCTGTACAGGACATAGACCACAATTAATTTTACTATATGTTCTCTACATATATTTCTCAGTACTGACCTTTCCACAGTGTGACAATCAATACAAATCATATGTTAATCCAAAATACCTCCAAAGATGACTTCACGGTGAAAATCTTGTCAGGGGTTGATCGGCATTTTTTTGAGCTGCAGCACTGTAAACATAGCAGCATGTAAACAGAACACATATTTCACTTCCGGATCATCACCAAGGCCTTATTACTCCATTTGCACTGTCGCCAAATTACACACTGACAACCACTCTCTCTGCTCATATTCTCAAGAATAAACAATTACCTTTAAATCCCTACCAAATATGGATCAATATAACTCTTCTATCACCACCAAAATGAGAGAGGAAAAAATGTTCTAAAAATAGACTGGAACTACATTCGTGGGTACTGAACTGGAAGTATTAATTGTGGTGCAATTCCTAACAGGACATAGACCACAATTAATTTTACTATATGTTCTCTACATATATTTCTCAGTACTGACCTTTCCACAGTGTGACAATCAATACAAATCATATGTTAATCCAAAATACCTCCAAAGATGACTTCACGGTGAAAATCTTGTCAGGGGTTGATCGGCATTTTTTTGAGCTGCAGCACTGTAAACATAACAGCATGTAAACAGAACACATATTTCACTTCCGGATCATCACCAAGGCCTTATTACTCCATTTGCACTGTCGCCAAATTACACACTGACAACCACTCTCTCTGCTCATATTCTCAAGAATAAACAATTACCTTTAAATCCCTACCAAATATGGATCAATATAACTCTTCTATCACCACCAAAATGAGCGAGGAAAAAATGTTCTAAAAATAGACTGGAACTACATTCGTGGGTACTGAACTGGAAGTATTAATTGTGGTGCAATTCCTAACAGGACATAGACCACAATTAATTTTACTATATGTTCTCTACATATATTTCTCAGTACTGACCTTTCCACAGTGTGACAATCAATACAAATCATATGTTAATCCAAAATACCTCCAAAGATGACTTCACGGTGAAAATCTTGTCAGGGGTTGATCGGCATTTTTTTGAGCTGCAGCACTGTAAACATAGCAGCATGTAAACAGAACACATATTTCACTTCCGGATCATCACCAAGGCCTTATTACTCCATTTGCACTGTCGCCAAATTACACACTGACAACCACTCTCTCTCCTCATATTCTCAAGAATAAACAATTACCTTTAAATCCCTACCAAATATGGATCAATATAACTCTTCTATCACCACCAAAATGAGAGAGGAAAAAATGTTCTAAAAATAGACTGGAACTACATTCGTGGGTACTGAACTGGAAGTATTAATTGTGGTGCAATTCCTAACAGGACATAGACCACAATTAATTTTACTATATGTTCTCTACATATATTTCTCAGTACTGACCTTTCCACAGTGTGACAATCAATACAAATCATATGTTAATCCAAAATACCTCCAAAGATGACTTCACGGTGAAAATCTTGTCAGGGGTTGATCGGCATTTTTTTGAGCTGCAGCACTGTAAACATAACAGCATGTAAACAGAACACATATTTCACTTCCGGATCATCACCAAGGCCTTATTACTCCATTGCACTGTCGCCAAATTACACACTGACAACCACTCTCTCTGCTCATATTCTCAAGAATAAACAATTACCTTTAAATCCCTACCAAATATGGATCAATATAACTCTTCTATCACCACCAAAATGAGCGAGGAAAAAATGTTCTAAAAATAGACTGGAACTACATTCGTGGGTACTGAACTGGAAGTATTAATTGTGGTGCAATTCCTAACAGGACATAGACCACAATTAATTTTACTATATGTTCTCTACATATATTTCTCAGTACTGACCTTTCCACAGTGTGACAATCAATACAAATCATATGTTAATCCAAAATACCTCCAAAGATGACTTCACGGTGAAAATCTTGTCAGGGGTTGATCGGCATTTTTTTGAGCTGCAGCACTGTAAACATAGCAGCATGTAAACAGAACACATATTTCACTTCCGGATCATCACCAAGGCCTTATTACTCCATTTGCACTGTCGCCAAATTACACACTGACAACCACTCTCTCTCCTCATATTCTCAAGAATAAACAATTACCTTTAAATCCCTACCAAATATGGATCAATATAACTCTTCTATCACCACCAAAATGAGAGAGGAAAAAATGTTCTAAAAATAGACTGGGTACTGAACTGGAAGTATTAATTGTGGTGCGATTCCTAACAGGGTTAGACAATTTCACCTCAAGGGACCAAACTTCCATCCATGATCAAATCAATATGTCTGAAATACTTCTGCAAAGTTTGAAGGAATTTCATCAATGAATAGAATAGTTACAGGCTTTTAGCTGACACCACTGTAACACAAAAACCAGCCCATTCCAAATGGCCGCATGGCAAAAATGCTCAAAACTTAAAGTTTAATTGTGAGTTTATTAATCAAGATAATCACTTCAAATAAACTGTAATTAGTTTTTAGTTCTAGCAACAATCTGGAAATTACTAGAAATTAAGATTCACTGTGAAACTTTCTTAGAAAATGTAATTTTAAAAAATGATACATATTTTTATAAGAAAATTTAAATTTAATTTAAATTTTAATAAAAATTTGAAGCCAAAAGTTGACAAAGTTTGTTCTATGTCAAAGTCTCTCCATTCCTTAATTATAAACATCAAGGGTTTTCCTTATCAGTTGTGATGCAATAAAACCAGGGTCTGTCAATCAAATGTAACACCCTGAAATCTGAAATCATCAAAACAAAGGTAGCTAGGGGTACTTAACACCTATATGACAATATATACAGTCATGAAGGGGAGGAACCCTTATGGTAGGCTTCCAATCAGATTGAAGAGTTGGTGCAGGAATCTAAAACCTAGCAAACTGGCCTTTTCCTAGTTATAAAACTGATGGAAAGAGGATAATTCTTGTCATTTACATGCAGTTATTGTAACGGAAACCATGAAGGGGTACAAGAAGAGGCAGAAAATTTATTTTAAACCTGGAAATATTCCACATAACAAAGGAGTCAGATATCTGACGGATGATACTCTACCAATTTCCAGTGCTGCATCAGTCCCAGTGACCAGAAGAATGGAAGCAGACAAGTTCTCACTGATAGCAGTGACAAAGCCGACAAATGGGTCTCTTTCATCTGCTCAGGTTCCAGACTCTAATGCCAAACCAGGGTCTGCAAAAACTCTACAACCATTATCCAAATCAAAACTGGACCTGAAAAAGATAGAATTAAATGAGCAAGATGGAACACGAATCATATGCATGAAAAAAAATGTTGAAATGTGGAATGATATCATTCATCGCCATGGTCATCAATTCGACATGTGTGACAGGCCAGAGTTCCAAATTGCTGATGAAAGAAAATGGGGACTTGCTTGGAAGCAGACTATGATGTGCAAAAACTGCAGTTTTAAGTCACCAGAGTACAAGTTATATGAGGAGATAAAAACAGATAAACCTGGGCCAAATCCTGCTGCTGTTAATCTGATGTTTCAAGCTGGACTACAAGATACCCCTATGGGCAACACCAGAGCTAGATACTTGCTTGCAGCCACTGACATTCCACCACCTAGCAGATCATCTATGCAAAGAGCATCCAACATTGTAGGCAAAGCAACCGTTGAGCTCAATGAAATTGATATGACAAACAAACTTAAACTAGTCCGACAGGTTAATGTCATGCGTGGAGTTCAGCATCCTGAACAAATAAATGTTGCTTTTGATGCCAGATATAATGCCTTTAGCTTTGGACATGAAAAGAAACCTGGCCAAAGTTCATCACAAGCTGTTGGAATTGCCTGTGAAACTGTAACAGAGAAGCAGTACATTGTGGGTTGTACAGTAGAAAACAAGCTCTGCTGGACTGGAGCATGGCTGAAGGGGAAAGGTTTTGATGTGAAATGTCCAGGAGGCCATGTTGACTGCACATCAAATCTGTCACCAGTTGCACCACATTCTGAGTATGAGATGGCAAAAGAAATTGGAAACAAATTTGTGCTGCAAGAGATTCTCATTAAACATGTAACTACAGATGGAGATGCACAGGGTGCTGCTGGCTTCCAAGCTGCTGACAACATTCTGCATCCAATGTGGAAAGTAGAAAGACTGTCAGACCCCATCCATCTGGGTCGTTCACAGTTCAAACGGTGCAACTCTGCAGTATTTAGTGCCGAAATGTTTCCAGGAATAACAACAAGAGAAGGAAAAAGGCTCAAACAGAAAATTATCAGTCAAGACATCAAAGCTCGGTGCAGTTTGATCTTCAAACAACTGATGGAGGATAACAGAGGTGATGTTATAAAAATTAAAGGTCAACTTCCACAAGTACTGGATGCCACTCTGCGCTGTTATTCAGGGGACTGCTCAAAATGCCGGCGTTATTCCAAGGTTTGTGGGGGAGGAAGTACTAACAACTGGTGGATGCGATCAGCATACCTAGGCCCTCATAAAGTGACTCATCTTAACATGACAGAAAATGATAAGACAATCCTGTTAGAAGTTCTCAAAATGAAACTCTCCTGTGATGCTGTACAAAGACTGCGACTGAATACAAACACACAGAAATGTGAGGCTATGAACAGATCAATCAGTGTTTCCTTACCCAAAAATGTGAACTATTCCAGAAACTTTGAGGCAAGAGTGCATTCAACAATACACAGACTCAATAATAGCTTGGGATCATCACTGAAAGCCAAGGTGACACACTTGAAAGGTCAACTGTCATCAAGGACTTTGCGATCACTGGATACAATGGATAAACGATGCACTTACCATCAGTTGTATCAAAAGAGTCCACAAACTAGGCGACGTCTCCTATCAAGACGAGGAAAAATGATCCAGGCTCATCTGAGGTACAGGACTCAGCAAGGCAGTAGAAAGTCTGACTACTGCAAAGGACTTCTGGACAAAAAGGATGATCACTCCTATGCACAGGTTTAGCCAAGGGACACTGCAGAGAGAAAAGATTGATTTAATTCCATGTGCAACATGAATGTTGTTAAAAGAAACAAAAAAGAACACATGGGAAAACTGTAGTGGGGAAATCCGTATGTAACACAACGCATGTTATGTGCAGTTGTGTTACTTACTACCACCTGATGAGACCCATGGAGGGGTCGAAACAGTTTTTCTGACTATGAAGACACAAATAAAGAAATTAAAAAGCAAAATAAATAAGGAATGAATGAATCTAAAAGAGCAGTTTTATACCAGTATGAATGACATACTAAAATAAAGACTACACTCTCTTTTCTCCTCCTTACTCACTACATCCATCCATCCATCCATCCATCAATGCCAGGCATAATTCAACATGGATGTGGGTGGGTGTACAGGATATATCATGATACCTGTATTATTCATTGTTATAATTTCAACTTCATCATGCAGTCTGGAAAGTCACCATGGCCAATGCAATGCCCATAACCTTTGCAGCACTGCCTATTATTATTGATGGAATGCGGTTCTAGATTTAGATGATCCGTATTCACACACAAACTATTATGGCATAAATGGGATGCATCAAGCTCCTTTGGAATAGTCAGACTTCTTAACTTGACCATTAATGCCAGTCTGTGGACATGCTTTTTCTTCCATGTGTTTGTCTCAGGGTCCCTATATGATAATAGGCCATATAATCCATTGGAAGTTACATTTCCAGTCCATATTCGACAATCACTATTATGTGCTAGGACAGAATTTAAAGAAATTTTGGCTGACAAGTTTTGAAAAAAAGCCTCCATTGCAACTTTAATTTGGTGTAGGAATACATTGCTGCTAATACTAATGAGTTATCTCTCCGTCAGATGCCATTTCTGTACATTTATAGGGTAAAAATTACTTTTTTTTAAAAAAAATTTTAAAAATTAATTTAAAAAAAAATAAATTAAATTTTTTTAATTTTTTTTTTAATTTCCAATTTCTACAGTGAATATACACCAGGTGTCAAAATTTCAGCTGTCTATCATTAATAATAAAAATTGTATAGCAAATTAAAGTTTCATCAATACTGCCTGTACAGGACATAGACCACAATTAATTTTACTATATGTTCTCTACATATATTTCTCAGTACTGACCTTTCCACAGTGTGACAATCAATACAAATCATATGTTAATCCAAAATACCTCCAAAGATGACTTCACGGTGAAAATCTTGTCAGGGGTTGATCGGCATTTTTTTGAGCTGCAGCACTGTAAACATAGCAGCATGTAAACAGAACACATATTTCACTTCCGGATCATCACCAAGGCCTTATTACTCCATTTGCACTGTCGCCAAATTACACACTGACAACCACTCTCTCTGCTCATATTCTCAAGAATAAACAATTACCTTTAAATCCCTACCAAATATGGATCAATATAACTCTTCTATCACCACCAAAATGAGAGAGGAAAAAATGTTCTAAAAATAGACTGGAACTACATTCGTGGGTACTGAACTGGAAGTATTAATTGTGGTGCAATTCCTAACAGGACATAGACCACAATTAATTTTACTATATGTTCTCTACATATATTTCTCAGTACTGACCTTTCCACAGTGTGACAATCAATACAAATCATATGTTAATCCAAAATACCTCCAAAGATGACTTCACGGTGAAAATCTTGTCAGGGGTTGATCGGCATTTTTTTGAGCTGCAGCACTGTAAACATAGCAGCATGTAAACAGAACACATATTTCACTTCCGGATCATCACCAAGGCCTTATTACTCCATTTGCACTGTCGCCAAATTACACACTGACAACCAATCTCTCTGCTCATATTCTTAAGAATAAACAATTACCTTTAAATCCCTACCAAATATGGATCAATATAACTCTTCTATCACCACCAAAATGAGAGAGGAAAAAATGTTCTAAAAATAGACTGGAACTACATTCGTGGGTACTGAACTGGAAGTATTAATTGTGGTGCGATTCCTAACAGGGTTAGACAATTTCACCTCAAGGGACCAAACTTCCATCCATGATCAAATCAATATGTCTGAAATACTTCTGCAAAGTTTGAAGGAATTTCATCAATGAATAGAATAGTTACAGGCTTTTAGCTGACACCACTGTAACACAAAAACCAGCCCATTCCAAATGGCCGCATGGCAAAAATGCTCAAAACTTAAAGTTTAATTGTGAGTTTATTAATCAAGATAATCACTTCAAATAAACTGTAATTAGTTTTTAGTTCTAGCAACAATCTGGAAATTACTAGAAATTAAGCTTCACTGTGAAACTTTCTTAGAAAATGTAATTTTAAAAAATGATACATATTTTTATAAGAAAATTTAAATTTAATTTAAATTTTAATAAAAATTTGAAGCCAAAAGTTGACAAAGTTTGTTCTATGTCAAAGTCTCTCCATTCCTTAATTATAAACATCAAGGGTTTTCCTTATCAGTTGTGATGCAATAAAACCAGGGTCTGTCAATCAAATGTAACACCCTGAAATCTGAAATCATCAAAACAAAGGTAGCTAGGGGTACTTAACACCTATATGACAATATATACAGTCATGAAGGGGAGGAACCCTTATGGTAGGCTTCCAATCAGATTGAAGAGTTGGTGCAGGAATCTAAAACCTAGCAAACTGGCCTTTTCCTAGTTATAAAACTGATGGAAAGAGGATAATTCTTGTCATTTACATGCAGTTATTGTAACGGAAACCATGAAGGGGTACAAGAAGAGGCAGAAAATTTATTTTAAACCTGGAAATATTCCACATAACAAAGGAGTCAGATATCTGACGGATGATACTCTACCAATTTCCAGT
Source organism: Unio delphinus (assembly GCA_029339505.1). Taxonomy (NCBI): domain Eukaryota; kingdom Metazoa; phylum Mollusca; class Bivalvia; order Unionida; family Unionidae; genus Unio; species Unio delphinus. Next base: position 6,918,816 of record JAQISU010000057.1, on the reverse strand, counting down.
GCTGCATCAGTCCCAGTGACCAGAAGAATGGAAGCAGACAAGTTCTCACTGATAGCAGTGACAAAGCCGACAAATGGGTCTCTTTCATCTGCTCAGGTTCCAGACTCTAATGCCAAACCAGGGTCTGCAAAAACTCTACAACCATTATCCAAATCAAAACTGGACCTGAAAAAGATAGAATTAAATGAGCAAGATGGAACACGAATCATATGCATGAAAAAAAATGTTGAAATGTGGAATGATATCATTCATCGCCATGGTCATCAATTCGACATGTGTGACAGGCCAGAGTTCCAAATTGCTGATGAAAGAAAATGGGGACTTGCTTGGAAGCAGACTATGATGTGCAAAAACTGCAGTTTTAAGTCACCAGAGTACAAGTTATATGAGGAGATAAAAACAGATAAACCTGGGCCAAATCCTGCTGCTGTTAATCTGATGTTTCAAGCTGGACTACAAGATACCCCTATGGGCAACACCAGAGCTAGATACTTGCTTGCAGCCACTGACATTCCACCACCTAGCAGATCATCTATGCAAAGAGCATCCAACATTGTAGGCAAAGCAACCGTTGAGCTCAATGAAATTGATATGACAAACAAACTTAAACTAGTCCAACAGGTTAATGTCATGCGTGGAGTTCAGCATCCTGAACAAATAAATGTTGCTTTTGATGCCAGATATAATGCCTTTAGCTTTGGACATGAAAAGAAACCTGGCCAAAGTTCATCACAAGCTGTTGGAATTGCCTGTGAAACTGTAACAGAGAAGCAGTACATTGTGGGTTGTACAGTAGAAAACAAGCTCTGCTGGACTGGAGCATGGCTGAAGGGGAAAGGTTTTGATGTGAAATGTCCAGGAGGCCATGTTGACTGCACATCAAATCTGTCACCAGTTGCACCACATTCTGAGTATGAGATGGCAAAAGAAATTGGAAACAAATTTGTGCTGCAAGAGATTCTCATTAAACATGTAACTACAGATGGAGATGCACAGGGTGCTGCTGGCTTCCAAGCTGCTGACAACATTCTGCATCCAATGTGGAAAGTAGAAAGACTGTCAGACCCCATCCATCTGGGTCGTTCACAGTTCAAACGGTGCAACTCTGCAGTATTTAGTGCCGAAATGTTTCCAGGAATAACAACAAGAGAAGGAAAAAGGCTCAAACAGAAAATTATCAGTCAAGACATCAAAGCTCGGTGCAGTTTGATCTTCAAACAACTGATGGAGGATAACAGAGGTGATGTTATAAAAATTAAAGGTCAACTTCCACAAGTACTGGATGCCACTCTGCGCTGTTATTCAGGGGACTGCTCAAAATGCCGGCGTTATTCCAAGGTTTGTGGGGGAGGAAGTACTAACAACTGGTGGATGCGATCAGCATACCTAGGCCCTCATAAAGTGACTCATCTTAACATGACAGAAAATGATAAGACAATCCTGTTAGAAGTTCTCAAAATGAAACTCTCCTGTGATGCTGTACAAAGACTGCGACTGAATACAAACACACAGAAATGTGAGGCTATGAACAGATCAATCAGTGTTTCCTTACCCAAAAATGTGAACTATTCCAGAAACTTTGAGGCAAGAGTGCATTCAACAATACACAGACTCAATAATAGCTTGGGATCATCACTGAAAGCCAAGGTGACACACTTGAAAGGTCAACTGTCATCAAGGACTTTGCGATCACTGGATACAATGGATAAACGATGCACTTACCATCAGTTGTATCAAAAGAGTCCACAAACTAGGCGACGTCTCCTATCAAGACGAGGAAAAATGATCCAGGCTCATCTGAGGTACAGGACTCAGCAAGGCAGTAGAAAGTCTGACTACTGCAAAGGACTTCTGGACAAAAAGGATGATCACTCCTATGCACAGGTTTAGCCAAGGGACACTGCAGAGAGAAAAGATTGATTTAATTCCATGTGCAACATGAATGTTGTTAAAAGAAACAAAAAAGAACACATGGGAAAACTGTAGTGGGGAAATCCGTATGTAACACAACGCATGTTATGTGCAGTTGTGTTACTTACTACCACCTGATGAGACCCATGGAGGGGTCGAAACAGTTTTTCTGACTATGAAGACACAAATAAAGAAATTAAAAAGCAAAATAAATAAGGAATGAATGAATCTAAAAGAGCAGTTTTATACCAGTATGAATGACATACTAAAATAAAGACTACACTCTCTTTTCTCCTCCTTACTCACTACATCCATCCATCCATCCATCCATCAATGCCAGGCATAATTCAACATGGATGTGGGTGGGTGTACAGGATATATCATGATACCTGTATTATTCATTGTTATAATTTCAACTTCATCATGCAGTCTGGAAAGTCACCATGGCCAATGCAATGCCCATAACCTTTGCAGCACTGCCTATTATTATTGATGGAATGCGGTTCTAGATTTAGATGATCCGTATTCACACACAAACTATTATGGCATAAATGGGATGCATCAAGCTCCTTTGGAATAGTCAGACTTCTTAACTTGACCATTAATGCCAGTCTGTGGACATGCTTTTTCTTCCATGTGTTTGTCTCAGGGTCCCTATATGATAATAGGCCATATAATCCATTGGAAGTTACATTTCCAGTCCATATTCGACAATCACTATTATGTGCTAGGACAGAATTTAAAGAAATTTTGGCTGACAAGTTTTGAAAAAAAGCCTCCATTGCAACTTTAATTTGGTGTAGGAATACATTGCTGCTAATACTAATGAGTTATCTCTCCGTCAGATGCCATTTCTGTACATTTATAGGGTAAAAATTACTTTTTTTTAAAAAAAATTTTAAAAATTAATTTAAAAAAAAATAAATTAAATTTTTTTAATTTTTTTTTTAATTTCCAATTTCTACAGTGAATATACACCAGGTGTCAAAATTTCAGCTGTCTATCATTAATAATAAAAATTGTATAGCAAATTAAAGTTTCATCAATACTGCCTGTACAGGACATAGACCACAATTAATTTTACTATATGTTCTCTACATATATTTCTCAGTACTGACCTTTCCACAGTGTGACAATCAATACAAATCATATGTTAATCCAAAATACCTCCAAAGATGACTTCACGGTGAAAATCTTGTCAGGGGTTGATCGGCATTTTTTTGAGCTGCAGCACTGTAAACATAGCAGCATGTAAACAGAACACATATTTCACTTCCGGATCATCACCAAGGCCTTATTACTCCATTTGCACTGTCGCCAAATTACACACTGACAACCACTCTCTCTGCTCATATTCTCAAGAATAAACAATTACCTTTAAATCCCTACCAAATATGGATCAATATAACTCTTCTATCACCACCAAAATGAGAGAGGAAAAAATGTTCTAAAAATAGACTGGAACTACATTCGTGGGTACTGAACTGGAAGTATTAATTGTGGTGCAATTCCTAACAGGACATAGACCACAATTAATTTTACTATATGTTCTCTACATATATTTCTCAGTACTGACCTTTCCACAGTGTGACAATCAATACAAATCATATGTTAATCCAAAATACCTCCAAAGATGACTTCACGGTGAAAATCTTGTCAGGGGTTGATCGGCATTTTTTTGAGCTGCAGCACTGTAAACATAGCAGCATGTAAACAGAACACATATTTCACTTCCGGATCATCACCAAGGCCTTATTACTCCATTTGCACTGTCGCCAAATTACACACTGACAACCAATCTCTCTGCTCATATTCTTAAGAATAAACAATTACCTTTAAATCCCTACCAAATATGGATCAATATAACTCTTCTATCACCACCAAAATGAGAGAGGAAAAAATGTTCTAAAAATAGACTGGAACTACATTCGTGGGTACTGAACTGGAAGTATTAATTGTGGTGCGATTCCTAACAGGGTTAGACAATTTCACCTCAAGGGACCAAACTTCCATCCATGATCAAATCAATATGTCTGAAATACTTCTGCAAAGTTTGAAGGAATTTCATCAATGAATAGAATAGTTACAGGCTTTTAGCTGACACCACTGTAACACAAAAACCAGCCCATTCCAAATGGCCGCATGGCAAAAATGCTCAAAACTTAAAGTTTAATTGTGAGTTTATTAATCAAGATAATCACTTCAAATAAACTGTAATTAGTTTTTAGTTCTAGCAACAATCTGGAAATTACTAGAAATTAAGCTTCACTGTGAAACTTTCTTAGAAAATGTAATTTTAAAAAATGATACATATTTTTATAAGAAAATTTAAATTTAATTTAAATTTTAATAAAAATTTGAAGCCAAAAGTTGACAAAGTTTGTTCTATGTCAAAGTCTCTCCATTCCTTAATTATAAACATCAAGGGTTTTCCTTATCAGTTGTGATGCAATAAAACCAGGGTCTGTCAATCAAATGTAACACCCTGAAATCTGAAATCATCAAAACAAAGGTAGCTAGGGGTACTTAACACCTATATGACAATATATACAGTCATGAAGGGGAGGAACCCTTATGGTAGGCTTCCAATCAGATTGAAGAGTTGGTGCAGGAATCTAAAACCTAGCAAACTGGCCTTTTCCTAGTTATAAAACTGATGGAAAGAGGATAATTCTTGTCATTTACATGCAGTTATTGTAACGGAAACCATGAAGGGGTACAAGAAGAGGCAGAAAATTTATTTTAAACCTGGAAATATTCCACATAACAAAGGAGTCTGATATCTGACGGATGATACTCTACCAATTTCCAGTGCTGCATCAGTCCCAGTGACCAGAAGAATGGAAGCAGACAAGTTCTCACTGATAGCAGTGACAAAGCCGACAAATGGGTCTCTTTCATCTGCTCAGGTTCCAGACTCTAATGCCAAACCAGGGTCTGCAAAAACTCTACAACCATTATCCAAATCAAAACTGGACCTGAAAAAGATAGAATTAAATGAGCAAGATGGAACACGAATCATATGCATGAAAAAAAATGTTGAAATGTGGAATGATATCATTCATCGCCATGGTCATCAATTCGACATGTGTGACAGGCCAGAGTTCCAAATTGCTGATGAAAGAAAATGGGGACTTGCTTGGAAGCAGACTATGATGTGCAAAAACTGCAGTTTTAAGTCACCAGAGTACAAGTTATATGAGGAGATAAAAACAGATAAACCTGGGCCAAATCCTGCTGCTGTTAATCTGATGTTTCAAGCTGGACTACAAGATGCCCCTATGGGCAACACCAGAGCTAGATACTTGCTTGCAGCCACTGACATTCCACCACCTAGCAGATCATCTATGCAAAGAGCATCCAACATTGTAGGCAAAGCAACCGTTGAGCTCAATGAAATTGATATGACAAACAAACTTAAACTAGTCCGACAGGTTAATGTCATGCGTGGCGTTCAGCATCCTGAACAAATAAATGTTGCTTTTGATGCCAGATATAATGCCTTTAGCTTTGGACATGAAAAGAAACCTGGCCAAAGTTCATCACAAGCTGTTGGAATTGCCTGTGAAACTGTAACAGAGAAGCAGTACATTGTGGGTTGTACAGTAGAAAACAAGCTCTGCTGGACTGGAGCATGGCTGAAGGGGAAAGGTTTTGATGTGAAATGTCCAGGAGGCCATGTTGACTGCACATCAAATCTGTCACCAGTTGCACCACATTCTGAGTATGAGATGGCAAAAGAAATTGGAAACAAATTTGTGCTGCAAGAGATTCTCATTAAACATGTAACTACAGATGGAGATGCACAGGGTGCTGCTGGCTTCCAAGCTGCTGACAACATTCTGCATCCAATGTGGAAAGTAGAAAGACTGTCAGACCCCATCCATCTGGGTCGTTCACAGTTCAAACGGTGCAACTCTGCAGTATTTAGTGCCGAAATGTTTCCAGGAATAACAACAAGAGAAGGAAAAAGGCTCAAACAGAAAATTATCAGTCAAGACATCAAAGCTCGGTGCAGTTTGATCTTCAAACAACTGATGGAGGATAACAGAGGTGATGTTATAAAAATTAAAGGTCAACTTCCACAAGTACTGGATGCCACTCTGCGCTGTTATTCAGGGGACTGCTCAAAATGCCGGCGTTATTCCAAGGTTTGTGGGGGAGGAAGTACTAACAACTGGTGGATGCGATCAGCATACCTAGGCCCTCATAAAGTGACTCATCTTAACATGACAGAAAATGATAAGACAATCCTGTTAGAAGTTCTCAAAATGAAACTCTCCTGTGATGCTGTACAAAGACTGCGACTGAATACAAACACACAGAAATGTGAGGCTATGAACAGATCAATCAGTGTTTCCTTACCCAAAAATGTGAACTATTCCAGAAACTTTGAGGCAAGAGTGCATTCAACAATACACAGACTCAATAATAGCTTGGGATCATCACTGAAAGCCAAGGTGACACACTTGAAAGGTCAACTGTCATCAAGGACTTTGCGATCACTGGATACAATGGATAAACGATGCACTTACCATCAGTTGTATCAAAAGAGTCCACAAACTAGGCGACGTCTCCTATCAAGACGAGGAAAAATGATCCAGGCTCATCTGAGGTACAGGACTCAGCAAGGCAGTAGAAAGTCTGACTACTGCAAAGGACTTCTGGACAAAAAGGATGATCACTCCTATGCACAGGTTTAGCCAAGGGACACTGCAGAGAGAAAAGATTGATTTAATTCCATGTGCAACATGAATGTTGTTAAAAGAAACAAAAAAGAACACATGGGAAAACTGTAGTGGGGAAATCCGTATGTAACACAACGCATGTTATGTGCAGTTGTGTTACTTACTACCACCTGATGAGACCCATGGAGGGGTCGAAACAGTTTTTCTGACTATGAAGACACAAATAAAGAAATTAAAAAGCAAAATAAATAAGGAATGAATGAATCTAAAAGAGCAGTTTTATACCAGTATGAATGACATACTAAAATAAAGACTACACTCTCTTTTCTCCTCCTTACTCACTACATCCATCCATCCATCCATCCATCAATGCCAGGCATAATTCAACATGGATGTGGGTGGGTGTACAGGATATATCATGATACCTGTATTATTCATTGTTATAATTTCAACTTCATCATGCAGTCTGGAAAGTCACCATGGCCAATGCAATGCCCATAACCTTTGCAGCACTGCCTATTATTATTGATGGAATGCGGTTCTAGATTTAGATGATCCGTATTCACACACAAACTATTATGGCATAAATGGGATGCATCAAGCTCCTTTGGAATAGTCAGACTTCTTAACTTGACCATTAATGCCAGTCTGTGGACATGCTTTTTCTTCCATGTGTTTGTCTCAGGGTCCCTATATGATAATAGGCCATATAATCCATTGGAAGTTACATTTCCAGTCCATATTCGACAATCACTATTATGTGCTAGGACAGAATTTAAAGAAATTTTGGCTGACAAGTTTTGAAAAAAAGCCTCCATTGCAACTTTAATTTGGTGTAGGAATACATTGCTGCTAATACTAATGAGTTATCTCTCCGTCAGATGCCATTTCTGTACATTTATAGGGTAAAAATTACTTTTTTTTAAAAAAAATTTTAAAAATTAATTTAAAAAAAAATAAATTAAATTTTTTTAATTTTTTTTTTAATTTCCAATTTCTACAGTGAATATACACCAGGTGTCAAAATTTCAGCTGTCTATCATTAATAATAAAAATTGTATAGCAAATTAAAGTTTCATCAATACTGCCTGTACAGGACATAGACCACAATTAATTTTACTATATGTTCTCTACATATATTTCTCAGTACTGACCTTTCCACAGTGTGACAATCAATACAAATCATATGTTAATCCAAAATACCTCCAAAGATGACTTCACGGTGAAAATCTTGTCAGGGGTTGATCGGCATTTTTTTGAGCTGCAGCACTGTAAACATAGCAGCATGTAAACAGAACACATATTTCACTTCCGGATCATCACCAAGGCCTTATTACTCCATTTGCACTGTCGCCAAATTACACACTGACAACCACTCTCTCTGCTCATATTCTCAAGAATAAACAATTACCTTTAAATCCCTACCAAATATGGATCAATATAACTCTTCTATCACCACCAAAATGAGAGAGGAAAAAATGTTCTAAAAATAGACTGGAACTACATTCGTGGGTACTGAACTGGAAGTATTAATTGTGGTGCAATTCCTAACAGGACATAGACCACAATTAATTTTACTATATGTTCTCTACATATATTTCTCAGTACTGACCTTTCCACAGTGTGACAATCAATACAAATCATATGTTAATCCAAAATACCTCCAAAGATGACTTCACGGTGAAAATCTTGTCAGGGGTTGATCGGCATTTTTTTGAGCTGCAGCACTGTAAACATAGCAGCATGTAAACAGAACACATATTTCACTTCCGGATCATCACCAAGGCCTTATTACTCCATTTGCACTGTCGCCAAATTACACACTGACAACCAATCTCTCTGCTCATATTCTTAAGAATAAACAATTACCTTTAAATCCCTACCAAATATGGATCAATATAACTCTTCTATCACCACCAAAATGAGAGAGGAAAAAATGTTCTAAAAATAGACTGGAACTACATTCGTGGGTACTGAACTGGAAGTATTAATTGTGGTGCGATTCCTAACAGGGTTAGACAATTTCACCTCAAGGGACCAAACTTCCATCCATGATCAAATCAATATGTCTGAAATACTTCTGCAAAGTTTGAAGGAATTTCATCAATGAATAGAATAGTTACAGGCTTTTAGCTGACACCACTGTAACACAAAAACCAGCCCATTCCAAATGGCCGCATGGCAAAAATGCTCAAAACTTAAAGTTTAATTGTGAGTTTATTAATCAAGATAATCACTTCAAATAAACTGTAATTAGTTTTTAGTTCTAGCAACAATCTGGAAATTACTAGAAATTAAGCTTCACTGTGAAACTTTCTTAGAAAATGTAATTTTAAAAAATGATACATATTTTTATAAGAAAATTTAAATTTAATTTAAATTTTAATAAAAATTTGAAGCCAAAAGTTGACAAAGTTTGTTCTATGTCAAAGTCTCTCCATTCCTTAATTATAAACATCAAGGGTTTTCCTTATCAGTTGTGATGCAATAAAACCAGGGTCTGTCAATCAAATGTAACACCCTGAAATCTGAAATCATCAAAACAAAGGTAGCTAGGGGTACTTAACACCTATATGACAATATATACAGTCATGAAGGGGAGGAACCCTTATGGTAGGCTTCCAATCAGATTGAAGAGTTGGTGCAGGAATCTAAAACCTAGCAAACTGGCCTTTTCCTAGTTATAAAACTGATGGAAAGAGGATAATTCTTGTCATTTACATGCAGTTATTGTAACGGAAACCATGAAGGGGTACAAGAAGAGGCAGAAAATTTATTTTAAACCTGGAAATATTCCACATAACAAAGGAGTCAGATATCTGACGGATGATACTCTACCAATTTCCAGTGCTGCATCAGTCCCAGTGACCAGAAGAATGGAAGCAGACAAGTTCTCACTGATAGCAGTGACAAAGCCGACAAATGGGTCTCTTTCATCTGCTCAGGTTCCAGACTCTAATGCCAAACCAGGGTCTGCAAAAACTCTACAACCATTATCCAAATCAAAACTGGACCTGAAAAAGATAGAATTAAATGAGCAAGATGGAACACGAATCATATGCATGAAAAAAAATGTTGAAATGTGGAATGATATCATTCATCGCCATGGTCATCAATTCGACATGTGTGACAGGCCAGAGTTCCAAATTGCTGATGAAAGAAAATGGGGACTTGCTTGGAAGCAGACTATGATGTGCAAAAACTGCAGTTTTAAGTCACCAGAGTACAAGTTATATGAGGAGATAAAAACAGATAAACCTGGGCCAAATCCTGCTGCTGTTAATCTGATGTTTCAAGCTGGACTACAAGATACCCCTATGGGCAACACCAGAGCTAGATACTTGCTTGCAGCCACTGACATTCCACCACCTAGCAGATCATCTATGCAAAGAGCATCCAACATTGTAGGCAAAGCAACCGTTGAGCTCAATGAAATTGATATGACAAACAAACTTAAACTAGTCCGACAGGTTAATGTCATGCGTGGAGTTCAGCATCCTGAACAAATAAATGTTGCTTTTGATGCCAGATATAATGCCTTTAGCTTTGGACATGAAAAGAAACCTGGCCAAAGTTCATCACAAGCTGTTGGAATTGCCTGTGAAACTGTAACAGAGAAGCAGTACATTGTGGGTTGTACAGTAGAAAACAAGCTCTGCTGGACTGGAGCATGGCTGAAGGGGAAAGGTTTTGATGTGAAATGTCCAGGAGGCCATGTTGACTGCACATCAAATCTGTCACCAGTTGCACCACATTCTGAGTATGAGATGGCAAAAGAAATTGGAAACAAATTTGTGCTGCAAGAGATTCTCATTAAACATGTAACTACAGATGGAGATGCACAGGGTGCTGCTGGCTTCCAAGCTGCTGACAACATTCTGCATCCAATGTGGAAAGTAGAAAGACTGTCAGACCCCATCCATCTGGGTCGTTCACAGTTCAAACGGTGCAACTCTGCAGTATTTAGTGCCGAAATGTTTCCAGGAATAACAACAAGAGAAGGAAAAAGGCTCAAACAGAAAATTATCAGTCAAGACATCAAAGCTCGGTGCAGTTTGATCTTCAAACAACTGATGGAGGATAACAGAGGTGATGTTATAAAAATTAAAGGTCAACTTCCACAAGTACTGGATGCCACTCTGCGCTGTTATTCAGGGGACTGCTCAAAATGCCGGCGTTATTCCAAGGTTTGTGGGGGAGGAAGTACTAACAACTGGTGGATGCGATCAGCATACCTAGGCCCTCATAAAGTGACTCATCTTAACATGACAGAAAATGATAAGACAATCCTGTTAGAAGTTCTCAAAATGAAACTCTCCTGTGATGCTGTACAAAGACTGCGACTGAATACAAACACACAGAAATGTGAGGCTATGAACAGATCAATCAGTGTTTCCTTACCCAAAAATGTGAACTATTCCAGAAACTTTGAGGCAAGAGTGCATTCAACAATACACAGACTCAATAATAGCTTGGGATCATCACTGAAAGCCAAGGTGACACACTTGAAAGGTCAACTGTCATCAAGGACTTTGCGATCACTGGATACAATGGATAAACGATGCACTTACCATCAGTTGTATCAAAAGAGTCCACAAACTAGGCGACGTCTCCTATCAAGACGAGGAAAAATGATCCAGGCTCATCTGAGGTACAGGACTCAGCAAGGCAGTAGAAAGTCTGACTACTGCAAAGGACTTCTGGACAAAAAGGATGATCACTCCTATGCACAGGTTTAGCCAAGGGACACTGCAGAGAGAAAAGATTGATTTAATTCCATGTGCAACATGAATGTTGTTAAAAGAAACAAAAAAGAACACATGGGAAAACTGTAGTGGGGAAATCCGTATGTAACACAACGCATGTTATGTGCAGTTGTGTTACTTACTACCACCTGATGAGACCCATGGAGGGGTCGAAACAGTTTTTCTGACTATGAAGACACAAATAAAGAAATTAAAAAGCAAAATAAATAAGGAATGAATGAATCTAAAAGAGCAGTTTTATACCAGTATGAATGACATACTAAAATAAAGACTACACTCTCTTTTCTCCTCCTTACTCACTACATCCATCCATCCATCCATCCATCAATGCCAGGCATAATTCAACATGGATGTGGGTGGGTGTACAGGATATATCATGATACCTGTATTATTCATTGTTATAATTTCAACTTCATCATGCAGTCTGGAAAGTCACCATGGCCAATGCAATGCCCATAACCTTTGCAGCACTGCCTATTATTATTGATGGAATGCGGTTCTAGATTTAGATGATCCGTATTCACACACAAACTATTATGGCATAAATGGGATGCATCAAGCTCCTTTGGAATAGTCAGACTTCTTAACTTGACCATTAATGCCAGTCTGTGGACATGCTTTTTCTTCCATGTGTTTGTCTCAGGGTCCCTATATGATAATAGGCCATATAATCCATTGGAAGTTACATTTCCAGTCCATATTCGACAATCACTATTATGTGCTAGGACAGAATTTAAAGAAATTTTGGCTGACAAGTTTTGAAAAAAAGCCTCCATTGCAACTTTAATTTGGTGTAGGAATACATTGCTGCTAATACTAATGAGTTATCTCTCCGTCAGATGCCATTTCTGTACATTTATAGGGTAAAAATTACTTTTTTTTAAAAAAAATTTTAAAAATTAATTTAAAAAAAAATAAATTAAATTTTTTTAATTTTTTTTTTAATTTCCAATTTCTACAGTGAATATACACCAGGTGTCAAAATTTCAGCTGTCTATCATTAATAATAAAAATTGTATAGCAAATTAAAGTTTCATCAATACTGCCTGTACAGGACATAGACCACAATTAATTTTACTATATGTTCTCTACATATATTTCTCAGTACTGACCTTTCCACAGTGTGACAATCAATACAAATCATATGTTAATCCAAAATACCTCCAAAGATGACTTCACGGTGAAAATCTTGTCAGGGGTTGATCGGCATTTTTTTGAGCTGCAGCACTGTAAACATAGCAGCATGTAAACAGAACACATATTTCACTTCCGGATCATCACCAAGGCCTTATTACTCCATTTGCACTGTCGCCAAATTACACACTGACAACCACTCTCTCTGCTCATATTCTCAAGAATAAACAATTACCTTTAAATCCCTACCAAATATGGATCAATATAACTCTTCTATCACCACCAAAATGAGAGAGGAAAAAATGTTCTAAAAATAGACTGGAACTACATTCGTGGGTACTGAACTGGAAGTATTAATTGTGGTGCAATTCCTAACAGGACATAGACCACAATTAATTTTACTATATGTTCTCTACATATATTTCTCAGTACTGACCTTTCCACAGTGTGACAATCAATACAAATCATATGTTAATCCAAAATACCTCCAAAGATGACTTCACGGTGAAAATCTTGTCAGGGGTTGATCGGCATTTTTTTGAGCTGCAGCACTGTAAACATAGCAGCATGTAAACAGAACACATATTTCACTTCCGGATCATCACCAAGGCCTTATTACTCCATTTGCACTGTCGCCAAATTACACACTGACAACCAATCTCTCTGCTCATATTCTTAAGAATAAACAATTACCTTTAAATCCCTACCAAATATGGATCAATATAACTCTTCTATCACCACCAAAATGAGAGAGGAAAAAATGTTCTAAAAATAGACTGGAACTACATTCGTGGGTACTGAACTGGAAGTATTAATTGTGGTGCGATTCCTAACAGGGTTAGACAATTTCACCTCAAGGGACCAAACTTCCATCCATGATCAAATCAATATGTCTGAAATACTTCTGCAAAGTTTGAAGGAATTTCATCAATGAATAGAATAGTTACAGGCTTTTAGCTGACACCACTGTAACACAAAAACCAGCCCATTCCAAATGGCCGCATGGCAAAAATGCTCAAAACTTAAAGTTTAATTGTGAGTTTATTAATCAAGATAATCACTTCAAATAAACTGTAATTAGTTTTTAGTTCTAGCAACAATCTGGAAATTACTAGAAATTAAGCTTCACTGTGAAACTTTCTTAGAAAATGTAATTTTAAAAAATGATACATATTTTTATAAGAAAATTTAAATTTAATTTAAATTTTAATAAAAATTTGAAGCCAAAAGTTGACAAAGTTTGTTCTATGTCAAAGTCTCTCCATTCCTTAATTATAAACATCAAGGGTTTTCCTTATCAGTTGTGATGCAATAAAACCAGGGTCTGTCAATCAAATGTAACACCCTGAAATCTGAAATCATCAAAACAAAGGTAGCTAGGGGTACTTAACACCTATATGACAATATATACAGTCATGAAGGGGAGGAACCCTTATGGTAGGCTTCCAATCAGATTGAAGAGTTGGTGCAGGAATCTAAAACCTAGCAAACTGGCCTTTTCCTAGTTATAAAACTGATGGAAAGAGGATAATTCTTGTCATTTACATGCAGTTATTGTAACGGAAACCATGAAGGGGTACAAGAAGAGGCAGAAAATTTATTTTAAACCTGGAAATATTCCACATAACAAAGGAGTCTGATATCTGACGGATGATACTCTACCAATTTCCAGTGCTGCATCAGTCCCAGTGACCAGAAGAATGGAAGCAGACAAGTTCTCACTGATAGCAGTGACAAAGCCGACAAATGGGTCTCTTTCATCTGCTCAGGTTCCAGACTCTAATGCCAAACCAGGGTCTGCAAAAACTCTACAACCATTATCCAAATCAAAACTGGACCTGAAAAAGATAGAATTAAATGAGCAAGATGGAACACGAATCATATGCATGAAAAAAAATGTTGAAATGTGGAATGATATCATTCATCGCCATGGTCATCAATTCGACATGTGTGACAGGCCAGAGTTCCAAATTGCTGATGAAAGAAAATGGGGACTTGCTTGGAAGCAGACTATGATGTGCAAAAACTGCAGTTTTAAGTCACCAGAGTACAAGTTATATGAGGAGATAAAAACAGATAAACCTGGGCCAAATCCTGCTGCTGTTAATCTGATGTTTCAAGCTGGACTACAAGATACCCCTATGGGCAACACCAGAGCTAGATACTTGCTTGCAGCCACTGACATTCCACCACCTAGCAGATCATCTATGCAAAGAGCATCCAACATTGTAGGCAAAGCAACCGTTGAGCTCAATGAAATTGATATGACAAACAAACTTAAACTAGTCCGACAGGTTAATGTCATGCGTGGAGTTCAGCATCCTGAACAAATAAATGTTGCTTTTGATGCCAGATATAATGCCTTTAGCTTTGGACATGAAAAGAAACCTGGCCAAAGTTCATCACAAGCTGTTGGAATTGCCTGTGAAACTGTAACAGAGAAGCAGTACATTGTGGGTTGTACAGTAGAAAACAAGCTCTGCTGGACTGGAGCATGGCTGAAGGGGAAAGGTTTTGATGTGAAATGTCCAGGAGGCCATGTTGACTGCACATCAAATCTGTCACCAGTTGCACCACATTCTGAGTATGAGATGGCAAAAGAAATTGGAAACAAATTTGTGCTGCAAGAGATTCTCATTAAACATGTAACTACAGATGGAGATGCACAGGGTGCTGCTGGCTTCCAAGCTGCTGACAACATTCTGCATCCAATGTGGAAAGTAGAAAGACTGTCAGACCCCATCCATCTGGGTCGTTCACAGTTCAAACGGTGCAACTCTGCAGTATTTAGTGCCGAAATGTTTCCAGGAATAACAACAAGAGAAGGAAAAAGGCTCAAACAGAAAATTATCAGTCAAGACATCAAAGCTCGGTGCAGTTTGATCTTCAAACAACTGATGGAGGATAACAGAGGTGATGTTATAAAAATTAAAGGTCAACTTCCACAAGTACTGGATGCCACTCTGCGCTGTTATTCAGGGGACTGCTCAAAATGCCGGCGTTATTCCAAGGTTTGTGGGGGAGGAAGTACTAACAACTGGTGGATGCGATCAGCATACCTAGGCCCTCATAAAGTGACTCATCTTAACATGACAGAAAATGATAAGACAATCCTGTTAGAAGTTCTCAAAATGAAACTCTCCTGTGATGCTGTACAAAGACTGCGACTGAATACAAACACACAGAAATGTGAGGCTATGAACAGATCAATCAGTGTTTCCTTACCCAAAAATGTGAACTATTCCAGAAACTTTGAGGCAAGAGTGCATTCAACAATACACAGACTCAATAATAGCTTGGGATCATCACTGAAAGCCAAGGTGACACACTTGAAAGGTCAACTGTCATCAAGGACTTTGCGATCACTGGATACAATGGATAAACGATGCACTTACCATCAGTTGTATCAAAAGAGTCCACAAACTAGGCGACGTCTCCTATCAAGACGAGGAAAAATGATCCAGGCTCATCTGAGGTACAGGACTCAGCAAGGCAGTAGAAAGTCTGACTACTGCAAAGGACTTCTGGACAAAAAGGATGATCACTCCTATGCACAGGTTTAGCCAAGGGACACTGCAGAGAGAAAAGATTGATTTAATTCCATGTGCAACATGAATGTTGTTAAAAGAAACAAAAAAGAACACATGGGAAAACTGTAGTGGGGAAATCCGTATGTAACACAACGCATGTTATGTGCAGTTGTGTTACTTACTACCACCTGATGAGACCCATGGAGGGGTCGAAACAGTTTTTCTGACTATGAAGACACAAATAAAGAAATTAAAAAGCAAAATAAATAAGGAATGAATGAATCTAAAAGAGCAGTTTTATACCAGTATGAATGACATACTAAAATAAAGACTACACTCTCTTTTCTCCTCCTTACTCACTACATCCATCCATCCATCCATCCATCAATGCCAGGCATAATTCAACATGGATGTGGGTGGGTGTACAGGATATATCATGATACCTGTATTATTCATTGTTATAATTTCAACTTCATCATGCAGTCTGGAAAGTCACCATGGCCAATGCAATGCCCATAACCTTTGCAGCACTGCCTATTATTATTGATGGAATGCGGTTCTAGATTTAGATGATCCGTATTCACACACAAACTATTATGGCATAAATGGGATGCATCAAGCTCCTTTGGAATAGTCAGACTTCTTAACTTGACCATTAATGCCAGTCTGTGGACATGCTTTTTCTTCCATGTGTTTGTCTCAGGGTCCCTATATGATAATAGGCCATATAATCCATTGGAAGTTACATTTCCAGTCCATATTCGACAATCACTATTATGTGCTAGGACAGAATTTAAAGAAATTTTGGCTGACAAGTTTTGAAAAAAAGCCTCCATTGCAACTTTAATTTGGTGTAGGAATACATTGCTGCTAATACTAATGAGTTATCTCTCCGTCAGATGCCATTTCTGTACATTTATAGGGTAAAAATTACTTTTTTTTAAAAAAAATTTTAAAAATTAATTTTAAAAAAAATAAATTTAATTTTTTTAATTTTTTTTTAATTTCCAATTTCTACAGTGAATATACACCAGGTGTCAAAATTTCAGCTGTCTATCATTAATAATAAAAATTGTATAGCAAATTAAAGTTTCATCAATACTGCCTGTACAGGACATAGACCACAATTAATTTTACTATATGTTCTCTACATATATTTCTCAGTACTGACCTTTCCACAGTGTGACAATCAATACAAATCATATGTTAATCCAAAATACCTCCAAAGATGACTTCACGGTGAAAATCTTGTCAGGGGTTGATCGGCATTTTTTTGAGCTGCAGCACTGTAAACATAGCAGCATGTAAACAGAACACATATTTCACTTCCGGATCATCACCAAGGCCTTATTACTCCATTTGCACTGTCGCCAAATTACACACTGACAACCACTCTCTCTGCTCATATTCTCAAGAATAAACAATTACCTTTAAATCCCTACCAAATATGGATCAATATAACTCTTCTATCACCACCAAAATGAGAGAGGAAAAAATGTTCTAAAAATAGACTGGAACTACATTCGTGGGTACTGAACTGGAAGTATTAATTGTGGTGCAATTCCTAACAGGACATAGACCACAATTAATTTTACTATATGTTCTCTACATATATTTCTCAGTACTGACCTTTCCACAGTGTGACAATCAATACAAATCATATGTTAATCCAAAATACCTCCAAAGATGACTTCACGGTGAAAATCTTGTCAGGGGTTGATCGGCATTTTTTTGAGCTGCAGCACTGTAAACATAACAGCATGTAAACAGAACACATATTTCACTTCCGGATCATCACCAAGGCCTTATTACTCCATTTGCACTGTCGCCAAATTACACACTGACAACCACTCTCTCTGCTCATATTCTCAAGAATAAACAATTACCTTTAAATCCCTACCAAATATGGATCAATATAACTCTTCTATCACCACCAAAATGAGCGAGGAAAAAATGTTCTAAAAATAGACTGGAACTACATTCGTGGGTACTGAACTGGAAGTATTAATTGTGGTGCAATTCCTAACAGGACATAGACCACAATTAATTTTACTATATGTTCTCTACATATATTTCTCAGTACTGACCTTTCCACAGTGTGACAATCAATACAAATCATATGTTAATCCAAAATACCTCCAAAGATGACTTCACGGTGAAAATCTTGTCAGGGGTTGATCGGCATTTTTTTGAGCTGCAGCACTGTAAACATAGCAGCATGTAAACAGAACACATATTTCACTTCCGGATCATCACCAAGGCCTTATTACTCCATTTGCACTGTCGCCAAATTACACACTGACAACCACTCTCTCTCCTCATATTCTCAAGAATAAACAATTACCTTTAAATCCCTACCAAATATGGATCAATATAACTCTTCTATCACCACCAAAATGAGAGAGGAAAAAATGTTCTAAAAATAGACTGGGTACTGAACTGGAAGTATTAATTGTGGTGCGATTCCTAACAGGGTTAGACAATTTCACCTCAAGGGACCAAACTTCCATCCATGATCAAATCAATATGTCTGAAATACTTCTGCAAAGTTTGAAGGAATTTCATCAATGAATAGAATAGTTACAGGCTTTTAGCTGACACCACTGTAACACAAAAACCAGCCCATTCCAAATGGCCGCATGGCAAAAATGCTCAAAACTTAAAGTTTAATTGTGAGTTTATTAATCAAGATAATCACTTCAAATAAACTGTAATTAGTTTTTAGTTCTAGCAACAATCTGGAAATTACTAGAAATTAAGCTTCACTGTGAAACTTTCTTAGAAAATGTAATTTTAAAAAATGATACATATTTTTATAAGAAAATTTAAATTTAATTTAAATTTTAATAAAAATTTGAAGCCAAAAGTTGACAAAGTTTGTTCTATGTCAAAGTCTCTCCATTCCTTAATTATAAACATCAAGGGTTTTCCTTATCAGTTGTGATGCAATAAAACCAGGGTCTGTCAATCAAATGTAACACCCTGAAATCTGAAATCATCAAAACAAAGGTAGCTAGGGGTACTTAACACCTATATGACAATATATACAGTCATGAAGGGGAGGAACCCTTATGGTAGGCTTCCAATCAGATTGAAGAGTTGGTGCAGGAATCTAAAACCTAGCAAACTGGCCTTTTCCTAGTTATAAAACTGATGGAAAGAGGATAATTCTTGTCATTTACATGCAGTTATTGTAACGGAAACCATGAAGGGGTACAAGAAGAGGCAGAAAATTTATTTTAAACCTGGAAATATTCCACATAACAAAGGAGTCAGATATCTGACGGATGATACTCTACCAATTTCCAGTGCTGCATCAGTCCCAGTGACCAGAAGAATGGAAGCAGACAAGTTCTCACTGATAGCAGTGACAAAGCCGACAAATGGGTCTCTTTCATCTGCTCAGGTTCCAGACTCTAATGCCAAACCAGGGTCTGCAAAAACTCTACAACCATTATCCAAATCAAAACTGGACCTGAAAAAGATAGAATTAAATGAGCAAGATGGAACACGAATCATATGCATGAAAAAAAATGTTGAAATGTGGAATGATATCATTCATCGCCATGGTCATCAATTCGACATGTGTGACAGGCCAGAGTTCCAAATTGCTGATGAAAGAAAATGGGGACTTGCTTGGAAGCAGACTATGATGTGCAAAAACTGCAGTTTTAAGTCACCAGAGTACAAGTTATATGAGGAGATAAAAACAGATAAACCTGGGCCAAATCCTGCTGCTGTTAATCTGATGTTTCAAGCTGGACTACAAGATGCCCCTATGGGCAACACCAGAGCTAGATACTTGCTTGCAGCCACTGACATTCCACCACCTAGCAGATCATCTATGCAAAGAGCATCCAACATTGTAGGCAAAGCAACCGTTGAGCTCAATGAAATTGATATGACAAACAAACTTAAACTAGTCCGACAGGTTAATGTCATGCGTGGCGTTCAGCATCCTGAACAAATAAATGTTGCTTTTGATGCCAGATATAATGCCTTTAGCTTTGGACATGAAAAGAAACCTGGCCAAAGTTCATCACAAGCTGTTGGAATTGCCTGTGAAACTGTAACAGAGAAGCAGTACATTGTGGGTTGTACAGTAGAAAACAAGCTCTGCTGGACTGGAGCATGGCTGAAGGGGAAAGGTTTTGATGTGAAATGTCCAGGAGGCCATGTTGACTGCACATCAAATCTGTCACCAGTTGCACCACATTCTGAGTATGAGATGGCAAAAGAAATTGGAAACAAATTTGTGCTGCAAGAGATTCTCATTAAACATGTAACTACAGATGGAGATGCACAGGGTGCTGCTGGCTTCCAAGCTGCTGACAACATTCTGCATCCAATGTGGAAAGTAGAAAGACTGTCAGACCCCATCCATCTGGGTCGTTCACAGTTCAAACGGTGCAACTCTGCAGTATTTAGTGCCGAAATGTTTCCAGGAATAACAACAAGAGAAGGAAAAAGGCTCAAACAGAAAATTATCAGTCAAGACATCAAAGCTCGGTGCAGTTTGATCTTCAAACAACTGATGGAGGATAACAGAGGTGATGTTATAAAAATTAAAGGTCAACTTCCACAAGTACTGGATGCCACTCTGCGCTGTTATTCAGGGGACTGCTCAAAATGCCGGCGTTATTCCAAGGTTTGTGGGGGAGGAAGTACTAACAACTGGTGGATGCGATCAGCATACCTAGGCCCTCATAAAGTGACTCATCTTAACATGACAGAAAATGATAAGACAATCCTGTTAGAAGTTCTCAAAATGAAACTCTCCTGTGATGCTGTACAAAGACTGCGACTGAATACAAACACACAGAAATGTGAGGCTATGAACAGATCAATCAGTGTTTCCTTACCCAAAAATGTGAACTATTCCAGAAACTTTGAGGCAAGAGTGCATTCAACAATACACAGACTCAATAATAGCTTGGGATCATCACTGAAAGCCAAGGTGACACACTTGAAAGGTCAACTGTCATCAAGGACTTTGCGATCACTGGATACAATGGATAAACGATGCACTTACCTTCAGTTGTATCAAAAGAGTCCACAAACTAGGCGACATCTCCTATCAAGACGAGGAAAAATGATCCAGGCTCATCTGAGGTACAGGACTCAGCAAGGCAGTAGAAAGTCTGACTACTGCAAAGGACTTCTGGACAAAAAGGATGATCACTCCTATGCACAGGTTTAGCCAAGGGACACTGCAGAGAGAAAAGATTGATTTAATTCCATGTGCAACATGAATGTTGTTAAAAGAAACAAAAAAGAACACATGGGAAAACTGTAGTGGGGAAATCCGTATGTAACACAATGCATGTTATGTGCAGTTGTGTTACTTACTACCACCTGATGAGACCCATGGAGGGGTCGAAACAGTTTTTCTGACTATGAAGACACAAATAAAGAAATTAAAAAGCAAAATAAATAAATAAATAAATAAATAAATAAATTAAAATAAATAAATAAATAAATAAATAAATAAATCTGTAACAACATCCTAACATAAAATATAAATAATATAGAAGGAAGGAAGGAAGGAAGGAAGGAAGGAAGGAAGGAAGGAAGAAATGAAAGGAAGGAAGGAATGAATGAATCTAAAAGAGCAGTTTTATACCAGTATGAATGACATACTAAAATAAAGACTACACTCTCTTTTCTCCTCCTTACTCACTACATCCATCCATCCATCAATGCCAGGCATAATTCAACATGGATGTGGGTGGGTGTACAGGATATATCATGATACCTGTATTATTCATTGTTATAATTTCAACTTCATCATGCAGTCTGGAAAGTCACCATGGCCAATGCAATGCCCATAACCTTTGCAGCACTGCCTATTATTATTGATGGAATGCGGTTCTAGATTTAGATGATCCGTATTCACACACAAACTATTATGGCATAAATGGGATGCATCAAGCTCCTTTGGAATAGTCAGACTTCTTAACTTGACCATTAATGCCAGTCTGTGGACATGCTTTTTCTTCCATGTGTTTGTCTCAGGGTCCCTATATGATAATAGGCCATATAATCCATTGGAAGTTACATTTCCAGTCCATATTCGACAATCACTATTATGTGCTAGGACAGAATTTAAAGAAATTTTGGCTGACAAGTTTTGAAAAAAAGCCTCCATTGCAACTTTAATTTGGTGTAGGAATACATTGCTGCTAATACTAATGAGTTATCTCTCCGTCAGATGCCATTTCTGTACATTTATAGGGTAAAAATTACTTTTTTTTAAAAAAAATTTTAAAAATTAATTTAAAAAAAAATAAATTTAATTTTTTTAATTTTTTTTTTAATTTCCAATTTCTACAGTGAATATACACCAGGTGTCAAAATTTCAGCTGTCTATCATTAATAATAAAAATTGTATAGCAAATTAAAGTTTCATCAATACTGCCTGTACAGGACATAGACCACAATTAATTTTACTATATGTTCTCTACATATATTTCTCAGTACTGACCTTTCCACAGTGTGACAATCAATACAAATCATATGTTAATCCAAAATACCTCCAAAGATGACTTCACGGTGAAAATCTTGTCAGGGGTTGATCGGCATTTTTTTGAGCTGCAGCACTGTAAACATAGCAGCATGTAAACAGAACACATATTTCACTTCCGGATCATCACCAAGGCCTTATTACTCCATTTGCACTGTTGCCAAATTACACACTGACAACCACTCTCTCTGCTCATATTCTCAAGAATAAACAATTACCTTTAAATCCCTACCAAATATGGATCAATATAACTCTTCTATCACCACCAAAATGAGAGAGGAAAAAATGTTCTAAAAATAGACTGGAACTACATTCGTGGGTACTGAACTGGAAGTATTAATTGTGGTGCAATTCCTAACAGGACATAGACCACAATTAATTTTACTATATGTTCTCTACATATATTTCTCAGTACTGACCTTTCCACAGTGTGACAATCAATACAAATCATATGTTAATCCAAAATACCTCCAAAGATGACTTCACGGTGAAAATCTTGTCAGGGGTTGATCGGCATTTTTTTGAGCTGCAGCACTGTAAACATAGCAGCATGTAAACAGAACACATATTTCACTTCCGGATCATCACCAAGGCCTTATTACTCCATTTGCACTGTCGCCAAATTACACACTGACAACCAATCTCTCTGCTCATATTCTTAAGAATAAACAATTACCTTTAAATCCCTACCAAATATGGATCAATATAACTCTTCTATCACCACCAAAATGAGAGAGGAAAAAATGTTCTAAAAATAGACTGGAACTACATTCGTGGGTACTGAACTGGAAGTATTAATTGTGGTGCGATTCCTAACAGGGTTAGACAATTTCACCTCAAGGGACCAAACTTCCATCCATGATCAAATCAATATGTCTGAAATACTTCTGCAAAGTTTGAAGGAATTTCATCAATGAATAGAATAGTTACAGGCTTTTAGCTGACACCACTGTAACACAAAAACCAGCCCATTCCAAATGGCCGCATGGCAAAAATGCTCAAAACTTAAAGTTTAATTGTGAGTTTATTAATCAAGATAATCACTTCAAATAAACTGTAATTAGTTTTTAGTTCTAGCAACAATCTGGAAATTACTAGAAATTAAGATTCACTGTGAAACTTTCTTAGAAAATGTAATTTTAAAAAATGATACATATTTTTATAAGAAAATTTAAATTTAATTTAAATTTTAATAAAAATTTGAAGCCAAAAGTTGACAAAGTTTGTTCTATGTCAAAGTCTCTCCATTCCTTAATTATAAACATCAAGGGTTTTCCTTATCAGTTGTGATGCAATAAAACCAGGGTCTGTCAATCAAATGTAACACCCTGAAATCTGAAATCATCAAAACAAAGGTAGCTAGGGGTACTTAACACCTATATGACAATATATACAGTCATGAAGGGGAGGAACCCTTATGGTAGGCTTCCAATCAGATTGAAGAGTTGGTGCAGGAATCTAAAACCTAGCAAACTGGCCTTTTCCTAGTTATAAAACTGATGGAATGAGGATAATTCTTGTCATTTACATGCAGTTATTGTAACGGAAACCATGAAGGGGTACAAGAAGAGGCAGAAAATTTATTTTAAACCTGGAAATATTCCACATAACAAAGGAGTCAGATATCTGACGGATGATACTCTACCAATTTCCAGTGCTGCATCAGTCCCAGTGACCAGAAGAATGGAAGCAGACAAGTTCTCACTGATAGCAGTGACAAAGCCGACAAATGGGTCTCTTTCATCTGCTCAGGTTCCAGACTCTAATGCCAAACCAGGGTCTGCAAAAACTCTACAACCATTATCCAAATCAAAACTGGACCTGAAAAAGATAGAATCAAATGAGCAAGATGGAACACGAATCATATGCATGAAAAAAAATGTTGAAATGTGGAATGATATCATTCATCGCCATGGTCATCAATTCGACATGTGTGACAGGCCAGAGTTCCAAATTGCTGATGAAAGAAAATGGGGACTTGCTTGGAAGCAGACTATGATGTGCAAAAACTGCAGTTTTAAGTCACCAGAGTACAAGTTATATGAGGAGATAAAAACAGATAAACCTGGGCCAAATCCTGCTGCTGTTAATCTGATGTTTCAAGCTGGACTACAAGATACCCCTATGGGCAACACCAGAGCTAGATACTTGCTTGCAGCCACTGACATTCCACCACCTAGCAGATCATCTATGCAAAGAGCATCCAACATTGTAGGCAAAGCAACCGTTGAGCTCAATGAAATTGATATGACAAACAAACTTAAACTAGTCCGACAGGTTAATGTCATGCGTGGCGTTCAGCATCCTGAACAAATAAATGTTGCTTTTGATGCCAGATATAATGCCTTTAGCTTTGGACATGAAAAGAAACCTGGCCAAAGTTCATCACAAGCTGTTGGAATTGCCTGTGAAACTGTAACAGAGAAGCAGTACATTGTGGGTTGTACAGTAGAAAAGCAAATTTTGTAGTAAATTATGTTTCTCCGAGAATACTTACCCAATCACATTACTTTAGGGATATTAGCCTGCTACCTCGCGAATCCAGCCCTACCAAAAGACGAAAATTCGTCTTTCCTGTCTATGTCATATAGACAAAGGGCAATAACTCTTGCCCATTACCTCCCCTTGCCGCCCGTTAGGTGTCGCTTCTTTAGTTTTTAAGCTGAGCGATATATAAAACACGAGGATGCTCGCATGGCGGGGTGGTTGGGAGGGTTTCTTAGTAATGTGATTGGGTAAGTATTCTCGGAGAAACATAATTTACTACAAAATTTGCTTTCTCCTTTGAATACGTTCCCCAATCACATTACTTTAGGAGAATAAGTAATAGGAGGAGGGAATGCGGAGCATCCGACCTCCACACGGGTATCCTCTAGGGAATGATGGTTGGATTCCCCATGTGAATGATAACCCGGTCTCCTAATTTTTAATCAGCAACACAGCCCAGGGTCACGTGATATGTGACCCTTTTATACGGTTAAGAAGATAGATATTGAAATCTTCTTACCTACGAAAATTTATCTGGCGAATCCAGCGAAGCTAATAGGCTGTGCTGATTGTTGTACATGAGTCTGGTGGGCGTCTGGGCTGCCCAACACCGGACCTACTAGAATCAATGTTTGCCTCTGCGAGTACAAACTTGAAGATAAAACTGTAGAAGGTTGACTCTGCATGTCAGCCAACAGCTTCTATAAGGTGACTGATTTGCGAATTCTCGGAGTACGCCGAGCGTATAACCCACTACAGCCATGAAGCAAGGGCTTGAATGGTGATGTCTCATATCCCAGCTATCACCAGAAAAAAAAGAGGTGCTTGTATGTGACCTGACTCACCTCTATGCATTGAAATGGTGCTAGAGTGCTCAAACAGGATCTTACATGGCTGTTGATCCTGACTTATCTATAAAGAAAGCGAGCTAATGACGACTCGTTGATCGCCAATGTATGGTAATCTATTTTGGACTACGAAGCCTGGCTGCGTCAAGAGGACCATCAAACCCTCTGATCGGAACGGAAGAGAGTTCGGGTCACTAGAAAGGACATGTAACTCGCTCACCCTGCATGCTGAAGCTAAGGCTATCAAGAAACCCAATTTGTATGATAGTAGCTTTAACTAATCGTGGGTTAAAGACTCAATACTGTCTGAATTGAGTCATGTTAAAACCCAGGACAGATTCCATTTGGAAACAGGGTGAGGGATATAAGTCGATTGAATTTTTTTTTTTTTTTTTTTTTTTTTTTTTAAATGTCTAAAAGATCTGACAAATCTTTGTCATGGCTGATAGCACATGTACCAGAATGGCGGAATGTGTCTGATATCATGGAGCGGTAACATTTGAGAATAACTGGAGCCAGATGTTTCTCCTTGAAAAGCCAGAGAAAAGTTGGCCAGTTGAGGGATTGTGACACTCAGAGGAACAATGTGAATGATATGGTACCAGTCTCTGAAAACATGCCACTTGCCCTCGTAAACCTTCAGAGTAGAGGGCCTTCTTGCTCTCGAGATTCTCTCCGCAATCAAAGATTTAAATTGTTTGTCTTGCAAGGCTGTCTGGACAAGAGCCAAGCTTGAACAAAAAGACGGTCCGGACAGGGGTGGAACACCCCTGGCCGCGGTTGCTTGTGAATACTTGTGCTGACTGTAATCTTCCTGGGTAGATCTATCGCCTAGATTGAGTAGATCGGAGACCCAGTAGTTGTTCCATCTGAGAAGGGTAATCAGAACCATCTGACAATTCTGACCCCTTAACTTCTGGATTAATTCCAGTACCAAGACCGTGGGAGGGTAGGAGAATGACCACAACCCTTCCCAGGTGATTGATCGAGCATCCACGACCCAAGCTTCTGGGTCTGGAACCTGTGAGATGAAAGGTGGAGAATTTGCTATTCCACCTCGTTGCAAAGATCAATCATCGGACGTCTCCAAAGTGTGTCGATTGGAAGAAAGTCCGATTGATGGAGTGACCATTCTGTGTGTCTGAATTGTACATTGAGGTGGAGATTGTCGAACCAATGTAGAAACTGCCAGTTCAGATTGCACAGGTCTGGTGATTGGTGTCCCCTTGTTTTGAGGCAAGGCACCACCACAATGTTGTCTGACATAATGAGGGCAGTTTGTAATAAGAGTTGATCCTGCCCGAAATGAAAGGCATTGATGACAGCCGTTATTTCTGAAAGGTTGATGTGGAAAGGGCTCGCCCCTGGCACCCACGTGCCGCTGACAGTATCTAAGTCCGGCAACAGGTGGGCACCCCAACCGTAGGTATTAGTGGCGGAACATACCGTTATCCCCTTGGGGTATCTCCAGAGTAATCCCTGTGGACAGCCTACAGGGGTTGTGCCATTGACTCAAGAATGATCGTATCTCTGGCGTGAGCATGACTGTTTTCTGGGATCGAAGGGACTTGAAAATGGCGCAATTACGCTAGCAAAGTCCTTTGTAAAGGGCGCCTAAAAGGACGGCTGAGAGGGATCAAGTCTGCTGTCGCATTGAATAATCCGAGGATCTGCAACTCTCTCGCTAAAATGCGCATCCTGCCGGAAACGGACTCTACGAGTGCAATTATCTGGATGATCGCAAACTCGAAGAAGCCTTACCAGATTCAGATCGGGAGAAACTCCACACCCAGATGGACCAAAATCCGGATTGGACAGATCAGACTTTATCCAGTTCACGAGAAAGCCTATATGACGTAAAGTGATATAAGATCGTTTCTGCCTTTGAGCAGAGTAGAACTTGACAGATGTTACTGGAGGATGTCGTCCAAATATACTGCCGACGCAATAGATGAAGTCGAGCGGAACAGGGTGATGACGTAATCCATAACCTTGGTACTAGCCCAAGGGCTTAAATTTAGGCCAAAAGGTATGACATGGAACTGATAAGCCTAGTCCCGACAAGCACAACGGAGAATGTCCGCAACTCGTGGGATAGGGACGTGAAATGTGCGTCACGACGTATCAGGTCTAGGTTGGCAGAAGCAGTCAGCGCATTGGCCATGGAATGGTGAGCTGCCCTGTTAAGAACCCTAGCTAACCGGGCCGTCGAATCCCAAGCATGTTCATTGCCAGATTTATCAGCGATCCTGAAAATGGCTAGGGAGGCTAGATCTAACAGTGAAGACGTAGCGACTACATTTCGAACCAGCTTGGACTTGGCATTGAACACCGTTTAGTCCACTTTATAAGACAATGGAGCAGACATATGGACTGCTGCCATATTTTTATCCAGAGCCGGGACCTCAGTACTGAACGCACCGGAGTGAGTTTTGTACCATCGACCTGAAAACGACGCTGGTACTTGGCTTTCAGAAAAGAAAAACCTTAGCAATTCCTGGATCCCCTATGCGTGTCGACAGACGGTCATTAATTTCCTTAATTTTGTCGACTGGGGAAGGAGGCGGAAGGATAGAGTCTCTTCCCCCTCATCCAGATCGACCGACGCTCTAACCTTATAGTCGGTAATGGCAGCAGGAGGTGAAGGGCATTCTGAAGGGGCCAACACCTTATAAATTTCCTCCACTGCGGCTTTGAAGCTGAACTCAGTCCGTTCCATAGTTGGATCTGCATACCGCTGATTTGCCTGCGACTCATCGCACTCACTATGTACATAATCTTGCTCTGGTAAAGCATCCATATCGGGGTAATGCATACCAGGTGGCATAGATGACTCGATTCCATCATCTCTGATAAAGGCATTCACTCTCCCTTGTGGATGAGCTGTTAGCCTATGGACGGCCGGCAATGCCAAATGAATTGATTGGCATATGTTTGGCCTGAATGACTGCGACGGGCCGGCTATGACCGGCACCGACCGCTCGAATGGTCGGGTTGGATTGAGAGATTCCTCGCCAACTATCTGTGTCATGGTAGTGATATGTAACCGGTAGTACGGATTGACAGACGGAAACATCATTAGAATCTTCGTCAATCCGATTTGTGCGGATTGCGGTATGATAAAAGTCCCCGTGCTGGTACAGCGGTATAGTCGGATGGACTGGTATAAGAGTAAAATTTCCATACGGTTGGACGACCGGTGCCTGTTGGGCTGGACGGCCGGAGCCGGATGAACGGTCAGTGCCGGTAAGTGTGGGCTGAAAGCTTGGCTGGACGACCGGTGCCATATGGGCTGAACGGTCATTGCCGGATCGCCCGGTGCCGGTTAGTGCCGGCGGGAAGGTCTGCTGGATGACCGGTGCCATATGGGCTGAACGGTCATTGCCGGATGGACGCCCGGTGCCGGATGTTGCCGACTGTAAGGTAATAACAATTACATAATGCTTATGTAGTGCGTCCAGCACTACGCGCCCATCTACCATTCGCTCAGAGGGAATGTTGGTTCTGGTACAGCTTGCATATCTGTACAGCATACAAGGTGACTTAGATGACGCAATTCTGTCATAATTGACACTTTCACTAAATCTCCCTTGTGGAGAAGCCGTGAACATATGGACGGCCGGCACTGCCGGCTGATTGAACTGGCGGATGGTCGGCCTGAAAGACCTGTTCTGGTAAAAGCTGTCATATCTGGGTAGCACATACCAAGTGGCATAGATAACTCAATTCCGTCACCTCTGATAATATCACTAATTCTCCCTTGTTTTAAAATCACACCGTCACGTATTTGACATGACGGGAGGTGTACTCCGGCAATACCGACTAATTTGTCTGGTATATGGTCGGCCGGAATGTCGGCGAAGGTCCGGCTATGACCGGCACCTGCCTCTCGAATGGTCTGATTGGAGGGAGATTCATCTATAACATTTCTCTCATGGTAGTGATATGTAACCAGTAGTGTAGATTGACTGACGGGTACATCACTATAATCTCCGTAAATCCGATGTACAGCCGGTGCAGGTTGATGCCGGCTGGAAGACCGGTGCCATTTGGGCTTAACGGTCGTTGCCGGATGGTCGGCCGGTGCCGGTTGATGCCGGCTGGACGACCGGTGCCATTTGGGCTGAACGGTCGTTGCCGGATGGACGGCCGGTGCCGGTTGATGCCGGCTGGAAGGTCGGCTGGACGACCGGTGCCATTTGGGCTGAACGGTCGTTGCCGTATGGACGGCCGGTGCCTGTCGACGCAGGCTGGAAGGTCGGCTGGCCGGCCGGTGCCATTTGGGCTGAACGGCCGGTGCCTGTTGATGCAAGCTGGAAGGTCGGCTGGCCGTCCGGTGCCATTTGGGCTGAACGGACGGTGCCGGATGGACGGTTAATGCCGGTTTGCCTGCTGAAGTACCGGCTGAACTGACGGTGTCGGCTGGACTGACGGCTGGAAGGCCGGCGAAAGTGCATATTAAAATGGATCCAATTGATCCAGCATAGACTCCATGCGTCCTGACTTACAGGCCCGAAAGCCATGTACGGATCTGAGGTGAAATTTACACCCACTGGGCAGCCTAAACCATGTCAACATAATTTCCTCCATTTCCACATTGCCAACACCCATTTTGCCATTCATGCCTTCGTTGTCGACTTTGCTTACTGAAACGACAAAAGAAGAGAACAAAGCACAAATTAAAAAATTCAGCATATTATTAATTCGATAATACTATAACTGTTATTAACGGAGTAGTCAAATTATTCCGTGCCATGTTAACTCTTAATGACAACACTAGTTATCGCCGTGAGCGTGTTGCAATGGTTCGTTCAAGACGAAGTCTACTGAAACGAAAAAGATGATAAACAAAGCACAATTAGCAATTCAGCACGCTATTAAGTCGCTATTACCATAACCGTAACTAACGGAGGAAGTGAAATGATTTAGTGTTGCGTGAACTCATGACTTCAACATGAATTCCGCCAAAGCACAAATTAAAAAATCAGCATATTATTAATTCGATAATACTATAACCGTTATTAACGGAGTAGTCAAATTATTCCGTGCCATGTTAACTCTTAATGACCACACTAGTTATCGCCGTGAGCGTGTTGCAATAGGTCGTTCAAGACGAAGTCTACTGAAATGAAAAAGATCATAAACAAAGCACATTTAGCAATTCAACACGCTATTAAGTCGCTATTACCATAACCGTAACTAACGGAGGAAGCGAAATGATTTAGTGTCGCGAGAACTCGTGACTACAACACGAAATTCCGCCATTAATAGTCGCAACTGGTCGTTCAGAGATGAAGTCTACTGAAACGGAAAAGAAGATAAACAAAGCACAAATTAACAATTCAGTACGCTATTAAGTCGCTATTCCATAACCGTAACTAACGTAGGAAGCGAAATGATTAAGTGTTGCGTGAACTCATGACTACAACACGAAGTCCGCCATTAAAGTCGCAAATTGGTCGTTCAAAGACTTTTTTGAAGTCTACTGAAACGTCAAAGAAGATAAATAAAGCACATATTATCAATGCAGCACGTTATTAGTCGCTAATATCGTAAACGTTACATACGGAATAAGCGAAATTATTGAGTGCTACATGTATTACATGCTAGTACCGCCATAAGCGTGCTTTGACCACGTTGCAACCTGGTCCGAAGTCTAGAAAAGGTGACAAAGTCACTCAAATTGGAAAATATTGTAAAATAATGTATACGACCTGTTGAGGAATGATTATCCAACACAGTAATTCCAAATTTAACTTCGGATGGTCAGAATTTACACTAAGATGGCTTGGATTCATTGGAGGTCTAATTGTACGTGTTTACACACAACAAGCGAAGCTAAAAAACTAAAGAAGCGACACCTAACGGGCGGCAAGGGGAGGTAATGGGCAAGAGTTATTGCCCTTTGTCTATATGACATAGACAGGAAAGACGAAATTTCGTCTTTTGGTAGGTCTGGATTCGCGAGGTAGCAGGCTAATATCCCTAAAGTAATGTGATTGGGGAACGTATTCAAAGGAGAAATCCGTATGTAACACAACGCATGTTATGTGCAGTTGTGTTACTTACTACCACCTGATGAGACCCATGGAAGGGTCGAAACAGTTTTTCTGACTATGAAGACACAAATAAAGAAATTAAAAAGCAAAATAAATAAATAAATAAATAAATAAATAAATAAATAAATTAAAATAAATAAATAAATAAATAAATAAATAAATAAATAAATCTGTAACAACATCCTAACATAAAATATAAATAATATAGAATGAAGGAAGGAAGGAAGGAAGGAAGGAAGGAAGGAAGGAAGGAAGGAAGGAAGAAATGAAAGGAAGGAAGGAATGAATGAATCTAAAAGAGCAGTTTTATACCAGTATGAATGACATACTAAAATAAAGACTACACTCTCTTTTCTCCTCCTTACTCACTACATCCATCCATCCATCCATCCATCAATGCCAGGCATAATTCAACATGGATGTGGGTGGGTGTACAGGATATATCATGATACCTGTATTATTCATTGTTATAATTTCAACTTCATCATGCAGTCTGGAAAGTCACCATGGCCAATGCAATGCCCATAACCTTTGCAGCACTGCCTATTATTATTGATGGAATGCGGTTCTAGATTTAGATGATCCGTATTCACACACAAACTATTATGGCATAAATGGGATGCATCAAGCTCCTTTGGAATAGTCAGACTTCTTAACTTGACCATTAATGCCAGTCTGTGGACATGCTTTTTCTTCCATGTGTTTGTCTCAGGGTCCCTATATGATAATAGGCCATATAATCCATTGGAAGTTACATTTCCAGTCCATATTCGACAATCACTATTATGTGCTAGGACAGAATTTAAAGAAATTTTGGCTGACAAGTTTTGAAAAAAAGCCTCCATTGCAACTTTAATTTGGTGTAGGAATACATTGCTGCTAATACTAATGAGTTATCTCTCCGTCAGATGCCATTTCTGTACATTTATAGGGTAAAAATTACTTTTTTTAAAAAAAAATTTTAAAAATTAATTTTAAAAAAAATAAATTTAATTTTTTTAATTTTTTTTTTAATTTCCAATTTCTACAGTGAATATACACCAGGTGTCAAAATTTCAGCTGTCTATCATTAATAATAAAAATTGTATAGCAAATTAAAGTTTCATCAATACTGCCTGTACAGGACATAGACCACAATTAATTTTACTATATGTTCTCTACATATATTTCTCAGTACTGACCTTTCCACAGTGTGACAATCAATACAAATCATATGTTAATCCAAAATACCTCCAAAGATGACTTCACGGTGAAAATCTTGTCAGGGGTTGATTGGCATTTTTTTGAGCTGCAGCACTGTAAACATAGCAGCATGTAAACAGAACACATATTTCACTTCCGGATCATCACCAAGGCCTTATTACTCCATTTGCACTGTCGCCAAATTACACACTGACAACCACTCTCTCTGCTCATATTCTCAAGAATAAACAATTACCTTTAAATCCCTACCAAATATGGATCAATATAACTCTTCTATCACCACCAAAATGAGAGAGGAAAAAATGTTCTAAAAATAGACTGGAACTACATTCGTGGGTACTGAACTGGAAGTATTAATTGTGGTGCAATTCCTAACAGGACATAGACCACAATTAATTTTACTATATGTTCTCTACATATATTTCTCAGTACTGACCTTTCCACAGTGTGACAATCAATACAAATCATATGTTAATCCAAAATACCTCCAAAGATGACTTCACGGTGAAAATCTTGTCAGGGGTTGATCGGCATTTTTTTGAGCTGCAGCACTGTAAACATAGCAGCATGTAAACAGAACACATATTTCACTTCCGGATCATCACCAAGGCCTTATTACTCCATTTGCACTGTCGCCAAATTACACACTGACAACCAATCTCTCTGCTCATATTCTTAAGAATAAACAATTACCTTTAAATCCCTACCAAATATGGATCAATATAACTCTTCTATCACCACCAAAATGAGAGAGGAAAAAATGTTCTAAAAATAGACTGGAACTACATTCGTGGGTACTGAACTGGAAGTATTAATTGTGGTGCGATTCCTAACAGGGTTAGACAATTTCACCTCAAGGGACCAAACTTCCATCCATGATCAAATCAATATGTCTGAAATACTTCTGCAAAGTTTGAAGGAATTTCATCAATGAATAGAATAGTTACAGGCTTTTAGCTGACACCACTGTAACACAAAAACCAGCCCATTCCAAATGGCCGCATGGCAAAAATGCTCAAAACTTAAAGTTTAATTGTGAGTTTATTAATCAAGATAATCACTTCAAATAAACTGTAATTAGTTTTTAGTTCTAGCAACAATCTGGAAATTACTAGAAATTAAGCTTCACTGTGAAACTTTCTTAGAAAATGTAATTTTAAAAAAATGATACATATTTTTATAAGAAAATTTAAATTTAATTTAAATTTTAATAAAAATTTGAAGCCAAAAGTTGACAAAGTTTGTTCTATGTCAAAGTCTCTCCATTCCTTAATTATAAACATCAAGGGTTTTCCTTATCAGTTGTGATGCAATAAAACCAGGGTCTGTCAATCAAATGTAACACCCTGAAATCTGAAATCATCAAAACAAAGGTAGCTAGGGGTACTTAACACCTATATGACAATATATACAGTCATGAAGGGGAGGAACCCTTATGGTAGGCTTCCAATCAGATTGAAGAGTTGGTGCAGGAATCTAAAACCTAGCAAACTGGCCTTTTCCTAGTTATAAAACTGATGGAAAGAGGATAATTCTTGTCATTTACATGCAGTTATTGTAACGGAAACCATGAAGGGGTACAAGAAGAGGCAGAAAATTTATTTTAAACCTGGAAATATTCCACATAACAAAGGAGTCAGATATCTGACGGATGATACTCTACCAATTTCCAGTGCTGCATCAGTCCCAGTGACCAGAAGAATGGAAGCAGACAAGTTCTCACTGATAGCAGTGACAAAGCCGACAAATGGGTCTCTTTCATCTGCTCAGGTTCCAGACTCTAATGCCAAACCAGGGTCTGCAAAAACTCTACAACCATTATCCAAATCAAAACTGGACCTGAAAAAGATAGAATTAAATGAGCAAGATGGAACACGAATCATATGCATGAAAAAAAATGTTGAAATGTGGAATGATATCATTCATCGCCATGGTCATCAATTCGACATGTGTGACAGGCCAGAGTTCCAAATTGCTGATGAAAGAAAATGGGGACTTGCTTGGAAGCAGACTATGATGTGCAAAAACTGCAGTTTTAAGTCACCAGAGTACAAGTTATATGAGGAGATAAAAACAGATAAACCTGAGCCAAATCCTGCTGCTGTTAATCTGATGTTTCAAGCTGGACTACAAGATACCCCTATGGGCAACACCAGAGCTAGATACTTGCTTGCAGCCACTGACATTCCACCACCTAGCAGATCATCTATGCAAAGAGCATCCAACATTGTAGGCAAAGCAACCGTTGAGCTCAATGAAATTGATATGACAAACAAACTTAAACTAGTCCGACAGGTTAATGTCATGCGTGGCGTTCAGCATCCTGAACAAATAAATGTTGCTTTTGATGCCAGATATAATGCCTTTAGCTTTGGACATGAAAAGAAACCTGGCCAAAGTTCATCACAAGCTGTTGGAATTGCCTGTGAAACTGTAACAGAGAAGCAGTACATTGTGGGTTGTACAGTAGAAAACAAGCTCTGCTGGACTGGAGCATGGCTGAAGGGGAAAGGTTTTGATGTGAAATGTCCAGGAGGCCATGTTGACTGCACATCAAATCTGTCACCAGTTGCACCACATTCTGAGTATGAGATGGCAAAAGAAATTGGAAACAAATTTGTGCTGCAAGAGATTCTCATTAAACATGTAACTACAGATGGAGATGCACAGGGTGCTGCTGGCTTCCAAGCTGCTGACAACATTCTGCATCCAATGTGGAAAGTAGAAAGACTGTCAGACCCCATCCATCTGGGTCGTTCACAGTTCAAACGGTGCAACTCTGCAGTATTTAGTGCCGAAATGTTTCCAGGAATAACAACAAGAGAAGGAAAAAGGCTCAAACAGAAAATTATCAGTCAAGACATCAAAGCTCAATGCAGTTTGATCTTCAAACAACTGATGGAGGATAACAGAGGTGATGTTATAAAAATTAAAGGTCAACTTCCACAAGTACTGGATGCCACTCTGCGCTGTTATTCAGGGGACTGCTCAAAATGCCGGCGTTATTCCAAGGTTTGTGGGGGAGGAAGTACTAACAACTGGTGGATGCGATCAGCATACCTAGGCCCTCATAAAGTGACTCATCTTAACATGACAGAAAATGATAAGACAATCCTGTTAGAAGTTCTCAAAATGAAACTCTCCTGTGATGCTGTACAAAGACTGCGACTGAATACAAACACACAGAAATGTGAGGCTATGAACAGATCAATCAGTGTTTCCTTACCCAAAAATGTGAACTATTCCAGAAACTTTGAGGCAAGAGTGCATTCAACAATACACAGACTCAATAATAGCTTGGGATCATCACTGAAAGCCAAGGTGACACACTTGAAAGGTCAACTGTCATCAAGGACTTTGCGATCACTGGATACAATGGATAAACGATGCACTTACCATCAGTTGTATCAAAAGAGTCCACAAACTAGGCGACGTCTCCTATCAAGACGAGGAAAAATGATCCAGGCTCATCTGAGGTACAGGACTCAGCAAGGCAGTAGAAAGTCTGACTACTGCAAAGGACTTCTGGACAAAAAGGATGATCACTCCTATGCACAGGTTTAGCCAAGGGACACTGCAGAGAGAAAAGATTGATTTAATTCCATGTGCAACATGAATGTTGTTAAAAGAAACAAAAAAGAACACATGGGAAAACTGTAGTGGGGAAATCCGTATGTAACACAACGCATGTTATGTGCAGTTGTGTTACTTACTACCACCTGATGAGACCCATGGAGGGGTCGAAACAGTTTTTCTGACTATGAAGACACAAATAAAGAAATTAAAAAGCAAAATAAATAAATAAATAAATAAATAAATAAATTAAAATAAATAAATAAATAAATAAATAAATAAATCTGTAACAACATCCTAACATAAAATATAAATAATATAGAAGGAAGGAAGGAAGGAAGGAAGGAAGGAAGGAAGGAAGGAAGGAAGGAAGGAATGAAAGGAAGGAAGGAAGGAATGAATGAATCTAAAAGAGCAGTTTTATACCAGTATGAATGACATACTAAAATAAAGACTACACTCTCTTTTCTCCTCCTTACTCACTACATCCATCCATCCATCAATGCCAGGCATAATTCAACATGGATGTGGGTGGGTGTACAGGATATATCATGATACCTGTATTATTCATTGTTATAATTTCAACTTCATCATGCAGTCT
Source organism: Unio delphinus (assembly GCA_029339505.1). Classification (NCBI taxonomy): domain Eukaryota; kingdom Metazoa; phylum Mollusca; class Bivalvia; order Unionida; family Unionidae; genus Unio; species Unio delphinus. The sequence goes on along the minus strand of JAQISU010000057.1, from coordinate 6,881,493 downwards.
GGAAAGTCACCATGGCCAATGCAATGCCCATAACCTTTGCAGCACTGCCTATTATTATTGATGGAATGCGGTTCTAGATTTAGATGATCCGTATTCACACACAAACTATTATGGCATAAATGGGATGCATCAAGCTCCTTTGGAATAGTCAGACTTCTTAACTTGACCATTAATGCCAGTCTGTGGACATGCTTTTTCTTCCATGTGTTTGTCTCAGGGTCCCTATATGATAATAGGCCATATAATCCATTGGAAGTTACATTTCCAGTCCATATTCGACAATCACTATTGTGTGCTAGGACAGAATTTAAAGAAATTTTGGCTGACAAGTTTTGAAAAAAAGCCTCCATTGCAACTTTAATTTGGTGTAGGAATACATTGCTGCTAATACTAATGAGTTATCTCTCCGTCAGATGCCATTTCTGTACATTTATAGGGTAAAAATTACTTTTTTTTAAAAAAAATTTTAAAAATTAATTTTAAAAAAAATAAATTTAATTTTTTTAATTTTTTTTTTAATTTCCAATTTCTACAGTGAATATACACCAGGTGTCAAAATTTCAGCTGTCTATCATTAATAATAAAAATTGTATAGCAAATTAAAGTTTCATCAATACTGCCTGTACAGGACATAGACCACAATTAATTTTACTATATGTTCTCTACATATATTTCTCAGTACTGACCTTTCCACAGTGTGACAATCAATACAAATCATATGTTAATCCAAAATACCTCCAAAGATGACTTCACGGTGAAAATCTTGTCAGGGGTTGATCGTCATTTTTTTGAGCTGCAGCACTGTAAACATAGCAGCAAGTAAACAGAACACATATTTCACTTCCGGATCATCACCAAGGCCTTATTACTCCATTTGCACTGTCGCCAAATTACACACTGACAACCACTCTCTCTGCTCATATTCTCAAGAATAAACAATTACCTTTAAATCCCTACCAAATATGGATCAATATAACTCTTCTATCACCACCAAAATGAGAGAGGAAAAAATGTTCTAAAAATAGACTGGAACTACATTCGTGGGTACTGAACTGGAAGTATTAATTGTGGTGCAATTCCTAACAGGACATAGACCACAATTAATTTTACTATATGTTCTCTACATATATTTCTCAGTACTGACCTTTCCACAGTGTGACAATCAATACAAATCATATGTTAATCCAAAATACCTCCAAAGATGACTTCACGGTGAAAATCTTGTCAGGGGTTGATCGGCATTTTTTTGAGCTGCAGCACTGTAAACATAGCAGCATGTAAACAGAACACATATTTCACTTCCGGATCATCACCAAGGCCTTATTACTCCATTTGCACTGTCGCCAAATTACACACTGACAACCAATCTCTCTGCTCATATTCTTAAGAATAAACAATTACCTTTAAATCCCTACCAAATATGGATCAATATAACTCTTCTATCACCACCAAAATGAGAGAGGAAAAAATGTTCTAAAAATAGACTGGAACTACATTCGTGGGTACTGAACTGGAAGTATTAATTGTGGTGCGATTCCAGGTACGTGTCGAGCGGTACCGTGGGAAAATGATTTGGCATTCCTTAAAGGTATGATATTTAGTCAAACTGCTGACAGGGATACATAGTCAAATGTCTGAGCTAAATATCTATACCCAATTTATTACTCTAGGCGAAATGTGGCTTGAAATAACAGCGTTTATTCTTAAATGGGTCGTGCGAGAAAGGAGAGAAGTGTCCTCCCTTGTAGTTATTATATAGTATATGTAGGACCGGTCGATTGTAAGCAACGATACGAGCCCCTGTGCTACGGATACGCAAAAACGATTTAAAACTTTACATAACCATAAAAAGTTTTCTTATTAATACAAGTTTATCTAAAGAAATAGGAGACACACGTATATAATATATATGCGGATAGATGTTAATTTAGTAAAATATATTTTTGTACGATTTCATTTCGTTATATTTCATTTTGTCATTGCTACAGTTTTCCGTTGTCAGATATTTATACTGTACTTGTGTACGTCTCCAAAATGTTTCATTAGAATAAGTTATTACATAAGGAATAAACAAAAATAAGAAAAGACAGTACATAAATACGTTAAGACAAAATTATGACAGCACAAATTCTTTCAAAAAAGAATGAGCAAACATCCATGTAACGTCTACCACATTTCTATATCTTTGCGCGTCTTGACTTTATTTTAATAGGAACCAAATAGTCCGGTTCCCAAATCATGATCTCGCATTAACGTACAGAACTAAAAATCGGTATGGCTAAATGTCGGTGTTTAACACGGTTTTCTTATTATCTTATAAGGACTCGCGGCACTAATTCAGTTACCATAGTAAACCTATGCAAACACAATAATATTAAACATTTAATAAGTTAACATTTTTTAGTGCTCATTACCAAACTTATATTGATGAAACCTGGGTGTCAGCTTCTGTTTTGAGGATAAGATATGAGCCGCGGCATTTTCTGGACCTGCATGTGTTTGAAACATGTGCTTTCAATTCCGCATCAAAGAATCAGGTACTAATTTTAAGACTGTTAAAGAACTAACATTTTATCAGTAAAGCGATGTCTCTAATCTTTTTTTCATTTACAACTATGATAAGGTCTCAATAGATTCTTTTTTCTACAACATAACTTACATTATTAACCAATCCTGTTCGGACAATCCATACTACTCTATTCACCCATTTCAAGACTGGTTCCATTTCTCAATATCATTAGTATAGTGTGTCCATAAAGCGACACGTGAGGAAATTAAATTTGCCACTAGTATTGAGACTAAAGTTAAGCACTTGGCAGAATGGCGGATTGCTCATCAAAATCAAAATTGTCCAAAAATGTTTTGCAAATGAAGGTAGACACCCCCCCCCCTTCTCTCTCTCTCTCTCTCTCTCTCTCTCTCTCTCTCTCTCTCTCTCTCTCTCTCTCTCTCTCTCAGAGATAGCCAATAAAACTGAATTACCAGCGTTTTAAACAAAACAAAACTATTTTGTAAATGGAGATGCATCCAAAAATGATAAATCATAACGTTTCATAGTTTATGTTATGCTACTGGACCTGATTTCAGAAGACTTAAGTTGGGAGGGGGTGCAATTCTTAAAATACTTCTTTTTTTTGTAATTTTCAGAAAAACATAATAGACCCAATTTAAAATGTCATGTCACGAATTTGAACATGTAATTTTTGTGAAGATCAATGCACCAGAACGCCATTTTCAGTACAATATAGGTTATACTTGGCGGCCAGTATTAATGGTGGAGGAAGAAACCGGAAAACACCCGGAAAGAACCATCGACCCACGAGAAGCTACTGGCAAACTTTCTCACATAACTACATTAGCCGAATCATTTTTGATGATAGTAACTTAAGTGCAAACAACATTTTAATTTTTAAAGCAAAAAATTCTTCAAAACGCGATACATTTTTTTGTAGAGTGTATATAATGGAAATAAATTATGTAATGTCATATTTTGGGGAGGGGGTTAATTCCTAAAGCAGTCACAAGTGAATAATATACCAAGACAGTCATTTCTTGTAAATTTGCATTGGCTAATTCACACATTACAATTTCATTACTATTTATTTTTATACTATTTTTCTTTTATATTAAATTTAACTCTGTTGTTGGACTTATATTACAACTGTTCAAGATGTAAACTTATTTCATCCAAGTATATCTATGGTTAGTCATACAGTTACTATACAAATAAATTTTAAAAAATGTACAGGGTTGGTGAAGTGATTGGTAACTGATGGTTCCTTTTTTGTCTGCTATTGTTTTGATCCCTATACGTTTCTTGTACTTTCAGTTTATGCAGCGAAGTGTGCTGCGGATGGAAAAAGAAGAAAATGAAGAGGAGGCACAAAAAATGATTGATGAAGAACACTGGGTTATTGCCCTACCCCAAGGGGAGAAGCAACACAGACAGTAGGTACACACACTCAAAAGGAACAGTGTAAATATGTATATGAATGTATATACATTAAAGCCTGTCCTTTCACCTGTACATAGTGGCCGCCTTATTGCCCCAGCCTAGATTGTATCAACAGTGACTGCTCTATGTATGCAAATAAAACTTGATGAACATGTAAATTATTTAAATTAATATGTAAACCTTTTATCTTTGAAGCAATTTTGTTAGCCATATAGTGGACAAGTTGTTGTATTGTTTTCCCATCAGTGGCCACAATGACCGATTATATATATATATATATATATATATATATATATATATATATATATATATATATATATGGGTGATTAATTCATCTAAAATATGTAATCTTCATCTTTTGTTATAAAAAAATGACTGCCCTGTGATTTTATAGATGTACAATGACTGACAGTAGTTAATGACTTTTGCATAGCTGTCAAATGTCCCGTTTTTTTTCTTTCCTCGTATTTTGGACCTGAATACAGGTGTATGTTTTTTTGGGCAAAAACTAGTGATGGGAATCGGTCAGAAATTCATAATCGATAATCGGTTCCCCTTAACCAACTGATCATCGATTATAATCGGTTACTAAGAGCAAATTAAAATTTTTGTTAGCTATGTCTTTGATCAAGAGTTCAATATGTTTATAAATGTACAGGAGTAATCTCTTTTAATGACATGTATTCTTTAACTTGATAATAATATTACATTGTGTGTTACTTTTGTTTTACAACTTTGTTAAATGAACGCAACTTTTTATGGCTGATCAGTCATATGTAACTGAAATACTGCAACAATCCCCCGAAATTCTTTCATTCCTATGTGATGTGTCTATAATTTAAAGTATAGAAGGACATGATTTTTTTGTTTGTCAGTTTTTATAAATACTACAAAAGATGTTGCAATTTAACTGAAACAAATCAACAAAATGTGTTTAAATTTATTAATTCAACAATTTAACAACTTGACCATGTGATAATAACTATATATTCCTAATTATGAATCATAACTTTTTTTTATTTGTAGTCGTGAAAGGAATAATAAATTTCAGGTCAAGTTTAGTGGCTGGAGTTTTACTAACCTTTGTGCTTTGCATACACATAAAAGACATCATGTCACATTTTTCTGTCACTGAACAGTCCTAACACTACCCTCTTAATACTGAGTGCCAAAGACGGTAGTTGCTTGTACCATTTTTATAAGTCTTTGGTATGACTCGGCAGGGGTTAAAATCTGTGACCTCCTACATCCAAGTCTTATGTGATAGCCAGAGACCACCAAAGCAGTAGATAATATGTTGTCAGAGGATCCTAAAAATATCAGACCACAACTCAAATGAGGTGGTGTACCTTAGAATACAAGGTGCAATTGGAACATATGAAGATCTGTTCACCACTATAAAGAAACACAAACTTAAAAGGTTTCACTCTCATCTAGCCTGTCAAAAACAATCCTACAGGGTACAGTGAGAGGAAAGAGAAAACAAAGACAAAAGAAGATATGAGAATATAACATCAAAGAGTGGACAGGCATGGACTTTGCAAAGTTCCAAAAAGCAGTGGAGAACAGGACAAAAATGGAGTGAGATTGTTACAAAGTCATTAGTTGCCCCCCTATGACCAGCTTTATGAGAAATGAAAATATGATGCCAGTCATGTGCCAAATTTGTCATTGTCCTCAAGCTGTTCATATAGTATATGTTTTTTTCAAATGTAGCAATCATTCTATTTTTGTTAAAGTAACCATTCATTGGATATATTTTCAGAAGCCAATACCTTGTGGAACCCAGTTATGTTAGATGTGAGGATTTGCTTTTTGGGAGAATGTCTTTCAAAGGATGCAATCCGGAAATTGAGGTATAAAGAAATTAACTATGCTTTATAGGATCCATAATTAAAAAAAAAAAAATAAGCCCATTTTATACTGTTATTTTTATTGTGAATATACAAATTTAAATTTAAAATATGAATTTATGTTATTATGGTCCCGCAGTCTTTAAAAAAATTAATGTTTTATGTTTTACTTGAATTCTGTTGTATAATGCTCTGAAAAGAAGCCGTGTTATCTGTATGTCATTGCAACAGCATTTGTTTTCATATTTTTTAATACAAAGGTCGTATGTGCTTAGTTGATGTTTTTTACCATTTCTTCTTTATCTTGTTACTCGATCGAGATAAGATGTTTTGTTGTCATCTTTTTTCTTTTTTGTGCATTTTTAACCTGTCACTTAATCTTTGAGCCAGAATGATTTTACAAATTTATTAACAGTGCAATGTGATTCATGATATCTTCCAACCGTAAAAACAATTTAAATCAAATGCTTCAACAATTTAGTAGCAATATTTAAAATTGTGACTCTCCCACTACAGTAATTATGTATAGCATGTACACAAAATGTGTTTTTTTTCTGTTATCAGATTCAGTGATTAATACTTCTCTAACTTTCTATTCTTATTTTATTGGAAAGATCTTTAAAGATTTTGGTGCTGGTAAACCAAGGACAGTCTTTCTAGTGACCGTGATACTTCCTACTGTAACCCACTTTATTTGTTGCATTCCATATTTTTCTCTTTTTTTTTTTCTTTCCAACATGATCATTATATTCATGCTTTTTTAAATTTTATCTCAACATTTTTTTAAAAAATCAGTTTTGCTAACCACATGTTGGAATGGGTAACTTTTTGACAAAGGCAAAGAGGATAGAGGCAACCTGGACTAAAGAGACAGTTAGTTTGTAAGAGCATGCTTTTGTTAAGTTTAATAAGACAATGCAAGTAAAGATTTAACTTTTTCTCAGTTATTTCCACATGATTTATACTAAATTTCTTTATAATATATCAGTGATTTTTTTTCTTTTCTTCCCATACCGTTCATTACATTTTTTTTTAAAGAAGTCATTTTTGAATCATGCTTTTTCAAAAGAAGATGCTGGTATAGGTGTTATTAGAATAATATCCTTAGGAAGATTTAAATTGGTAATGGCACTGGTCTGAACATTGATGCTTTACTGGCTTTTTAAACATATTATTGGCCGTATCATGCAGAGGAAATGTGTGCAAAGTGCCTTTCCCAAGGATATTGAGGCAGGTTTGGGCAGTTATTAAAGCAGTGATCTTAGATTATGAGTATGGTGAGCTACTGCGGAATCCCTGTTAAAAACTATGACACCAAATCTGAGAAAAAGATAGCTATTGTCCTCTAGAATCACATGTTAAACCTGCCAAATATTAGTACAATTTAAGATATTGACTGGTTCTTTCTCCTGCAGAAACTGATGAAGTCCCAGATGCAGGAATTTGAACTAGAGGAAGCAAGTAGGAAGGAGAGTGAGATTGGAGTGGATGATATTGAGATGGCAGAAAGGTCAGTAACTTTAAATGCTTTTGTTAATTGGTCATTCTTTCATTGTTTTCAGGTGATGGTTATTTTGCATAAAACTGATGAAAAAGAGTTTTTTTTTTCTCCATATTTTACACTTTGTCAAGTGATGGATTATTTTGTATTTGCAATGTTTGTTAGTCAGTATTTGGAAATACAGGAAGAAGAAGTTTTTTTGAGTTGTTATGGTTCTATGGTCATAAAGTATAAGAAAAGAATAAAAACCAACAAGTTTTATACAATTCAACGAAACGTTTTTTTCCTAAAATACAAAGTGAAAATGTAAAAAAAGAAAGAACTTGCTGTATTGCAAATTAAATCCCAAAACATCTTGGAGTTTCTGACACAAGTCCTAATGACTAAAGTTCAGAATAAAAACTTTACTGGTATTCCAAAATAAATTCAATGTGGGAAGTGTTGATGTGCCTGTACTGACCTGTAACATAGTGATGTGTCAGCAGTATTTTGCTGAATCGCAATAATAATATCCAAGAATATGTCCTTGAATTTCACATAAATCCAAGTTTCTATTTTCAGGAGTAATATTTTAGATGAGCACTTTGTATTTCCACAGAAGAATAATTTGAATCAGTAAATTATAGCCCATATGAAATATTGCTCACATCAATAATACAACTAATTCTGCTCAGATCTTATAGCATGAATAAATAATTTTTAAATAAACAATATTGTTAAGTCCTCTACAGTACCTTAGGTCACAATCAACACTTTCTTTATAAAACACAGTATTTCCTAATGAAAAATTTAATTCTAGAAGGAACTAAATGTTTTGCAATATAAAATCATAATTATTAATAGAAGCTTTGTTAATACAACTGTACTATAAATTTGGTAAACAACAGGTAGACCCAGCATTTCATTTGGAGTTTCCAATTTTATGTAATTCAGATTGAGATAAACATGTTGTTTACAAAACCGAAATTCATGATTCAGGCAGGTCAGGTAGAAAATGATCTTTATTTTCAACAAGGTCAGGTCCAATATAGAATTATCCATAGCATGTAATGAATATAAAAACCTAACATAAAATACAAATTAAATATGCATAACAGATTGTAAAATCTCCAGGTGGTTATTGTCTTTTTGTATAATCGGGTCCAAAGCAAAATTAGATGTAAAAAAATGAATTTCCAGAAAAATGACTATTTCTGGCATGCATTGCCTTATCTAACTGTATATTTTTTTATGCATATGACGTACTGTTGCCAATATTCATTGATAAACCAAAAGAAGAATATTTTTATACAGTGTTGTGCACCGTATGCTGGCAGATGGGTTTCCCACACATGTTTGTAGGCTCCCAGTGGCAGAGTGGTCTAAAGTACTCACCATTATGGATCACTGCCATCTCTGTGTGGGTTAGAGTCTCAGGTGCAGCCAATGTGGGTGTGAAAAAGCTTGCCGGTAGCTTCTCGTGGGTCGGTGGTTCTTTCTTGGGGTTTCCCGTGTTCTTCCTCCACCATTAATACTGGCTGCCATGTATAGCCTATCTTGTGCCGAAAAATGGCGCTGAACCCTTTGACAACAGATGTTTGTCTCCATATCTTGACCCCATGTGCTATGCTTTTTCACCCATGTCTCTATTGGCACTAGCAGTGTCTAGAGTCACAAAAGGTGATCAAACTGAAGATGAAGGTGAATATCTAAATTGAAAAATATATATGGCAATGAAAACAAAGCTAGTAATAGTCTAATCTAGATAAAGTAACTTTATACCTGAGACAGTATGTCCTATAATCATTACTGTCGTATCTACATGAAGTAGCTTTATACAATCATATGACTATGTCCTATATGCATTACTGTCGTATCTACATGAAGTAACTTTATGCCTATGACAGTGTGTCCTGTATGCATTGCTGTTGTATCTACATGAAGTAACTTTATGCCTATGACATTCTGTCCTGTATGCATTGCTGTCATATCTACATGAAGTAACTTTATGCCTATGACAGTGTGTCAGTATGCATTGCTGTCGTATCTACATGAAGTAACTTTATGCCTATGACATTATGTCCTGTATGCATTGCTGTCGTATCTACATGAAATAACTTTATGCCTATGACATTATGTCCTGTATGCATTGCTGTCGTATCTACATGAAGTAACTTTATGCCTATGACATTCTGTCCTGTATGCATTGCTGTCGTATCTACATGAACTAACTTTATGCCTATGACAGTGTGTCCTGTATGCATTGCTGTTGTATCTACATGAAGTAACTTTATGCCTATGACATTATGTCCTGTATGTATTGCTGTCGTATCTACATGAAGTAACTTTATGCCTTTGACATTGTGTCCTGTATGCATTGCTGTCGTATCTACATGAAGTAACTTTATACAATCATATGACTGACTATGTCCTGTATGCATTGCTGTCGTATCTACATGAACTAACTTTATGCCTATGACAGTGTGTCCTGTATGCATTGCTGTCGTATCTGCATGAAGTAAGTAACTTTATACAATCATATGACTATGTCCTATATGCATTGCTGTTGTATCTACTTGAAGTAACTTTATGCCTATGACAGTGTGTCCTGTATGCATTGCTGTCGTATCTACATGAAGTAACTTTATGCCTATGACATTATGTCCTGTATGCATTGCTGTCATATCTACATGAAGTAACTTTATGCCTATGACATTCTGTCCTGTATGCATTGCTGTCTTATCTACATGAAGTAACTTTATGCCTATGACAGTGTGTCCTGTATGCATTGCTGTTGTATCTACATGAAGTACGGTAACTTTATGCCTATGACATTATGTCCTGTATTCATTGCTGTCATATCTACATGAAGTAACTTTATGCCTATGACAGTGTGTCCTGTATGCATTGCTGTTGTATCTACATGAAGTAACTTTATGCCTATGACATTGTGTCCTGTATGCATTGCTGACGTATCTACATGAAGTAACTTTATAGAATCATATGACTATGTCCTGTATGCATTGCTGTCGTATCTACATGAAGTAACTTTATGCCTATGACAGTGTGTCCTGTATGCATTGCTGTCGTTTCTACATGAAGTAACTTTATGCCTATGACAGTGTGTCCTGTATACATTGCTGTCATATCTACATGAAGTAACTTTATACCTATGACAGTATGTCCTGTATGCATTGCTGTCATATCTACATGAAGTAACTTTATGCCTATGACAGTATGTCCTGTATTCATTGCTGTCATATCTACATGAAGTAGCTTTATGCCTATGACAGTGTGTCCTGTATGCATTGCTGTCGTATCTACATGAAGTAACTTTATGCCTATGACAGTGTGTCCTGTATACATTGCTGTTGTAACTTTATGCCTATGACAGTGTGTCCTGTTTGCATTGCTGTCGTAACTTTATACATATGACAGTGTGTCCTGTATGCATTGCTGTCATAACTTTATACATATGACAGTGTGTCCTGTATGCATTGCTGTCGTAACTTTATACATATGACAGTGTGTCCTGTATGCATTGCTGTCGTAACTTTATACATATGACAGTGTGCCTTGTTGCTGTATCTAATTGACATAGTTTTATGCAAATGACACTTTGTTGTTTTTCTTTTCAGGTACGAGTCTCTAATTGGAACAGTAGCAAAGAAATTTGCCAAGAAGAGACAGAGACGCCAAGAGGATGAGGTGCATGTGGAATCAGCATCAAAGGACAATTCTGAAGAAGAGGACAAAATCAAAAAGAAGAAAAAACAGTTTATGAAACCTTCTGATGATTGACACCTCTTAATTTGCATGGTTATTCTGTAGCAAACACTTGAAAGTTTGCTTGCTTTGGTACCTCGAGTATCAGATATTTACTTGTCCATTAAAATGTGCCCACTTTCCTGTTGTAGTATCTGAAATAAATGACAATATCCAGTCAGGATTGCATGATTTGCAGCAGTCACTGCAAATTTCACATCGAGTCACTGCAGGTTTTTCATACAGTCCTGACAAATTTCAGATACAGACACTACAAGTTTCATTCAAATCTTAATATACAATTCCACACTTGGGCAATCTTCCTTGGGATATTTAGATCTTGGTATGAAAATTAACTATACTTTGGAAGTGATTTCTTTCTGGGAAAGAAAGCCATGATTTCAATCTGAGAAAGTCTTGATTTTAGTCTGAAATCGGAAGCAATGTGTTTAGTTGGAAAAAAAGCATTGATTTCAGTCTAAACTAAGGAAGCCTTGATTTAAGCCTGAAAAAGGAAGCATTGTTTTCAGTTGGACTATAAAGCTTTGATTTCAGTCAAAACAGGAAGCTTTGATTTCAGTCTGAAATTGGAAGCATTGTTTTCAGTTGGACTAAAAGGCATTGATTTCAGTCTAAACAGGAAGCCTTGATTTCAGTCTGAAATTGGAAGCATTGTTTTCAGTCAGACTTAAAGGCTTTGATTTCAGTCAAACAAGGAAGCCTTGATTTCAGTCTGAGAAAGAAAGTCTTGATTTCAGTTTGATATTGGAAGCATTGATTTCAGTCAAACAAGGAAGCCTTGATTTCAGTCTGAGCAACAAAGTCTTGATTTCAGTCTGAAATAATAAGCATTGTTTTCAGTCGGACTAAAAAGCATTGATTTCAGTCTAAACAAGGAAGCCTTGATTTCAGTCGGTAAAAGGAAGCCTTGATTTCAATGTAGCCCCTTTGGGGAAGACTTGATTTTACCTGTGCATTTTCATCATGATCATTCATATGTTAGAGTTGTGATTCAACCAGTAAGTATCACTGTAATTGATCTGAGCATTTCATTCATAGGTACAGCCCTTTGACTTGTGAATGCAAATCACAGTTACTAGTTATTGCGTCATTGTTATCTTTTACAGCATTGCTTCATGCATTAAGTAAACGGCTTGTTATTGTATCATTGTTTGTCTTATGGCATCATTTCATGCATTAAGTAAACGGCTTGTTATTGTATCATTGTTTGTCTTATGGCATCATTTCATGCATTAAGTAAACGGCTTGTTATTGTATCATTGTTTGTCTTATGGCATCACTTCATGCATTAAGTAAACGGCATGCTATTTTATCATTGTTTGTCTTATGGCATCACTTCATGCATTAAGTAAATGGCATGTTATTTTATCATTGTTTGTCTTATGGCATCACTTCATGCATTAAGTAAAGGGCTTGTTATTGTATCATTGTTTGTCTTATGACATCGCTTCATGCATTAAGTAAACGGCATGTTATTGTATCATTGTTTGTCTTATGGCATCACTTCATGCATTAAGTAAACGGCTTGTTATTGTATCATTGTTTGTCTTATGGCATCACTTCATGCATTACTTACAGGTACTTGTTATCATATTATGCCATACAGCATCAATTCATTCATAATGGGGCCCCGAGTGGCCGAGTGGTCTAAAGCACTGTCTGTTACGGATCACTGCCATCTCACCTAAGTCTGCGAGGGTTCGAGTCTAAGATTCGGCTAATGTAGTTATGTGAGAAAGCTTGCCAGTAACTTCTTATGGGTCAGTGGTTCTTTCCGGGGTTTTTTCTCGGGTTCTTCCTCCACCAATAATACTGGCCTCCATGTATAGCCTATTGTGTGCTGAAAAATGGCGTTAAACCCTATAACAACAATCATCCATAATGTATAGTTCAAGTTATTGTATATTTGAATGTCATACAACTTTGCTTCATGTATTATGGTATTGTGTGTCTTACATCATTTCATTCATTATACGATAAGAATTATTTTAGACTACAAAGTCCATACTTTCAGCTTATGTAAAACATGTTGTACAAGTTAATTTAATTCATTAATTTTTACTTTCTGCTTAAGCCTGTTTATTATCCTAACTGTGGAGTGTCAGTCCCAAGGGACTCTTGTTATCCTGTCTGGCCTTGTGTCAATAGACCATTTCATGGAAACTTCGGCGAACTTCGTAATTTGCTCGGAATTTTCATCGCGTGGCGGGTGGTCAGCTGACCGCAATAGCCACTCGATAGGTGGTAGGCAAAATATGGCAGACACTTCAGAATCAGCTTCAATTTTCAAACTACGTCAACCTCGTTTATCGAGTTGTAAGATGCCTATTCAACAGCGATACTGCCACAGATATTGATGAAATTTAATATTGGATCCATCCTGTCTTATTTTCTGGAACCAGGGCGGATTTCAAAGCCATACGAGAGAGTAATTTTTAGTTGTTTACATCTGGACATGTACATGTAAGTAAGAAAACAGTGTCGAAGTAAACAAATTACATCCTGACAATCAAAGAGCAGGTTATTCAAACTATTTATATTCATTTGTAACGTCACTGTAATAAGTGTATTTATAATTTTGTTTTTGAAAGTCTGTGAATAATTTACATGTAAATTTCAATCATTTAATTAGCTCAACTTGCTTGGATTTGGAAAAAGCTGAAAATATCGGCGTCACCGGTATTCGATCTCTATAACGTTCACAGACAAGTACACAACTATTTATCAAGTCACAATACTAATACAAGTAAAATCATCTATCCATGGCAGATAATGGAATTTAATGCCACATCCTTGATTGGAGCGACTTTTGCAACCTCTGACGATACAAGAAGCGGGTTTTTCTTGCTGTTTTATCTATGAAATATTTCTAAACAACAATGGACGATAATTTGGTATGTACATGTACCTACCAGCGTTTGATTGGCTGGAGTATAAAGGGACTTGGGAGGTTATTCGGATAATTACGGAGGAACTCTGTTAAATTCAGTATGAAATGGTCTATTATTCAGCACAAAACTCAACATTAAGATCAAAACCCATACCAACAAAGTCCCCTGGAATATGGTTATGTAGCTAAAATTCTACATAAACATGACTATTAAACCCCCACCAACAAATTATTTGGAATGTGGTGATATAGGGACAACTTGGCATGCAGCAGCAGCCTTAAACCACACCAGCAAAGTACAGGAAGGTTAAACCCATACCAATAAATTATTTGGAATGTGGTTAAAATTCAGTATGCGGCAACATGCTTAACCCCACATCAGCAAAGTACAAGAAGGTAAAACCCACACTGCAAATTTACAGGGAGGTTAAACCTACACCAGCAAAGTCTAGGAATATTAAACCTACACCAACAAAGTACAAGAAAGTTAAACCCACACCAACAAAGATCATGGAGAGTGGTTTATGTAGGGAAATTTCAGCTTGAGACTTGAGACTTCAACCCATACCAACGAAGCACTCGAAATGTGGTTATGTCATCATGAAAAATGTTGTAAAAGCTGAGTATGAAAATTCTGTGACTCTCAGTAAATTTGCATATGCATGATCACGCAATCTTCAGACATCAAGTCTTATTGCAGAAGGTTTCCAACCATAGGGCAGTGTTTATTAAACTTTGTGTTAACATGAAATTTCTAGCCATAAAATCTTGAGATTTGCTGTTGAGACATTTGCTACATATTTATTTATATTACTTCTATGTTATGCCCTGTGTGCCACCATATAATTAATGTTGATAGGTGAGCCTATTATGATAAAAAGCTTTCTAATATAAACAATTTGTAAAGTTTAGGAGGGGTATGTGTGTAGAAGTGAGTGTTAGGGATATTGTAAAATTGGTGGTGGACTTAGCCCAAAAGAGAGGTTTTTAAAGTAAAAATGCAAGAAAAATATGGAAACAGAAACATTTATGTATTAAACATCACTGAAGAATTGACCAGTACTGTGATTTAGTGAGCAGTCATGAACCTCAACAACGTTGCAGAGTAAGCCTTGAAAATATTAGCTACTTATTGTTAGTGCATGCATGTATAAATATTTTGAACATGATGGCATTTGTTATTTTGCAATGTCATCCTAATGTTTTTGACTAGTTTGTAAAGAAAAAGTAGTTACAGATGCACGTTTGTCATATAATGGGTGCTTTAGTATATTTATGATCTTTTATTTTCAATGTTGTTAAGGCTGTTCCCGTAAAATATACATGGGACCCAGGGAAGTCACTTTTGATGTGGGGTATTCACCCATAGATGCAATTTAGAATTATCATTTTAATATAAACTCTATGAAATTAATGTGCCCTGCATGTATGTTTAAATGGAACAGCCCTTATCGGGTTTAATGCCACTTTTTAGTACAGGATAGGCTATACATGGCAGCCAGCATAAATGGTGGAGGAAGAACCCAGAAAGAACTACCAACCCATGAGAAGCTACCGGCAAACTTTCCCACATACCCACAAACCCAACATTCAAACCGATATAGAGGTGAGATTTCAGTGATCCGTAATAATGAGCGCTTTAGACTACTCAGTGAACTCTTCAGGGAAATAATCTTTACAATTAAATGTTTTGCGAAGAAGTTTTGTACATAAAAAGGATATCCATTATTCTTTTAGTTGTTGGTGATGGAGTAGAGTGATGTATGTGAATGTCATGCATTTTTGGTCATGCCTAATTGTATATAATAAAATTGTAATATTGAATTTATTACTGGTAATAAACTGAAAAGTTTTTACATGGGAATTGCTTTATATTTGTGTGAGCCATAATGCTGAGAATGTCATACTATGTCATCCATCCATCCACCCATCTTTCATTGTTCCCAAATTTGCTTCAGCACAATAGTTCGTTATCCACCATTTAAAATACATATGGGATAATTGCCGTCTAAATTACATATGGATTAAGGAAGCACTAAAATGTGTTCGGTTGTGGTCAAGAATGTGTACTCTCACACCTATGAAGCTATACCCTGTACAAAAAACAACAACACATAACCATTATTAAGATACATTACACATGCATACTTAAAAACATTTATGCATTTCAAACTCGTCAGAGATTGAAGAAACTGAATCAGTAAAAAGAATGTCACGAAAAAAGCTAATCCATCCATAATTACTGTCTTTATGGTCACACACACACCCCTCTCCCATTTATGCATAATCCTAAAAATAAATTTTCACTCCCACACAGAACCTATACTAAATAAAAGAGATAATCAGGTATACGGTGATAATAATTGCCATCCAGGTGTTAATTTAATAAAGAAAAAAGTGAACCATGAAGAGATAAATTTCCCACTCAGAACGTTATGGTAAACATACAATTGGGCAACTTCCCATGCACATTGTGGGCCAAAACATGAACCCAGCTAGCATTGGAATAATCTCCATCTACATAAAACATGAAATGTTTTACATCTTTTGATAAATATTGAGGGAAACATGGAGATTGAATGTCTTTTCAAGCATGAATTCATCCCATGACTTGTCATAGAAAACTGCTTGGTGCTGCTGAAGCCTGTCAGTAAAATGGTCAAATGTATAAAAAAAAAAGAAGAAAAATGGTTTATGCACAAAAACTTTAGTTCTACATGACAAAAATGTAGTAAATTTTTGAATGGCTTGCACTTGGGCTCAAGAAGAATCCTCATGGGTTGTTGGGATCTGTAGGTTAAGGTCACTGGCTGAAAAACTGCTGCACAGAAAGTTTCATTTCTTGACCATTTACTTTCACCACCATGAATATGGATATGAAAGAAGGCTATTGATTTAGGGGTCAATAGTCAAGGATACAGATTGAAAGAAGACATTTTTGGCATCATTACTTGAGTATATAGACTTCATACCTTGTTCAAAGTTTGTGGATAGCTTGCACTGAAGGTATAGAAGAGACCTATTGATTTGGAGTACAAAAAAGTTGAAGGTCAAGGAAATTGTGACTAACGAAATATGGTTACGCAAACCAACATTCATTTTGGAATAAGTTCCTTGACAAAATTTTCTAGATGGCTTGCACATAGTTTAATATAGAAAGTGTTAGATTATGGAGTCAAACAGTCATGGTCAGGGTGGTACTACTAAGAATATAATGGCTTATGCACTGTAGGTTTATTTTAAGACTGCATAGTTTAAACAATGGTATTATATATTACAAAACAGTGACAATAAGCGCAAAAGAAAGCATTGAATTTACAAGATTTAGAAGTATTGGTTGAAAATTGTAGATATCATCGAAGTTTAGCCAGATAAGGCACGACGTCTACAATTTCAAAATGTTAAAATCTGAATTGTGCAATAGAGTCATGAAGTCAATGATACTGGAAATAATAACGAGACATGATGGAAATCGAAGGTCACTCGACAGAATACGCTTATGAGGTACTCAATAGCAAAGAAAAACTAAAATTTGACAGCATCTATCTATGCAGCTACAATTTGCTTTCTCGCCATGAATAACAAATATTTAACAAAACTTTTAAAGGAAACACTTAAAAACAACAAAAAAGGCAAGAATGCGTTCAGCAGGCCGACCTTTGCTTTGTCACATCGACTTTATATGTGTCATTCCATCCATATGATTCGGAACAGGTTGCAGCATTTTTGAAGGGATGGGAGATGTGTTTGGATTCGATACTATATGTAACGAAGAGACTCAGGGTTGTAGATACAATTATGCTTTATTAAATAAAAATAACATTAAATATCTCAAATTTGCATGTGAAATTAATATACTAAATTATGGACTACCAGCTTTATATTTTCCTCGAATTTCTTTTAGGAAGCATAAAATCCTGTAAATAATTTTAAAAAAATCAAAACAGACAAATGCTTGTGATATAGTAAAAAGCAACTATTTCTAAATTAAATAATTAAAAAAATATTGAATGTTACAACATAAATGCCGAACATTCAAGATTTAGAACTTTCTAAATGTGAATTAATTTTCAATAATAATTATCATAAATCATGAAGTTGACTTCAAAACATCATTAACAGTAATAAAACAATATTCATAAATTAAAAGGAATCAATTCTTACTGGTAAATAATATTGTTTCATTTCACTAATTAATGCATATACGTTTCTTGCAAATGACAAACACAGTGACACTATATATTCTACAATTCCATTCCATAAAATAAGAATTTCAACAATCGATAATTACACAAATTTAAAATCGAAACGTCGGCAACAAGGTTTCCAAACAGTTATCATTACAATGTTCACATGATACATGATTAAAATAATTAAAATCTACAGAGAATAAAGTGAAAAAATCTAGAATATACAAAGAATATAAGTAATTGTAATTTAAGAAGAGAACTTGTGTTAATGCAGACACAATTGTATGCTCGAGTTTGCCTCCCGTGAAACAAGTATACAGAGTTCCCTGTCCAAAATACTATGAACATTGTCAAAAATGGACAACGTACGGCGATGACAATAATCATTTGTACCAGACAATATAATATTATTCAACACATTCCTAAGTAGGAAAAAAGCACCTTACCCAGAGACAAAGTCAACGCCTCTCTTACCCAGAGACAGTCTCTCTCTCTCTCTCTCTCTCTCTCTCTCTCTCTCTCTCTCTCTCTCTCTCTCTCTCTCTCTCTCTCTCTCTCTCTCTCTCTCTCTCTCCTTTGCATATCATATTATCAGCTTGACTGATACAAAGGCACCGTACCCAGAGTCAGTGTCTCTCTTACTCTCTCTTATCCAGCAACAAGAGTCAATGCATCTTAGACAGAGTGAGAGTAAATGACTCTTTAATTGACAAATAGGAAAACAGATGAAAATCGGCATACTGACTTTCATGCTAATAAATGTTATTTGGTACTACTTTATGGCCTTTTCCTAAGTAGTAATAGGGGGCACTATAGCGTCAAGGGAAAATCCAGTCAAAAAGGGCTTGGGGCACTATGGCGTCAAGATTTATAGCGTCAAGGGAAAATCCAGTCAAAAACAGCTTGGGGCACTATAGCGTCAAAACAGCTTGGGGCACTATAGCGTCAAGGGAAATTGAACAGGGTGGGTCTGTATAGCGTCAAGGGAAATGGAACATAGTGGGCCTATATAGCGTCAAGGGAAAGATAACAAGGGAAATATAACATGGGAAATAAAACAAGGGAAAAAAAGGGCGGCAATGAAAGCTACTATCTTTTCGAGACCTATGAGTGGCCCTGAAAAGGGCCGTTATGTGTAATGTTAACGTTGTCTTGTTAACACAGAGGACATCTCACACATCTTCTCTTCCTTAAACTTCTCCTCACTGTGGGTCCATAGAAAAGAACTCTCTTTAAGCAACCTTGCCTTTCGACATAGACCCTTCTCTTCCAATAGGCTGTCTCCGTCATATGAATGACACTCCATGATGATCTGACATACATGGGTATGTCAGTCCTAAACAGCATAATTGACACAAGGGTTGACGATTCAACATTAGTCCACATCTTCTGATGAGAACAGGTGAAGCGAATGCCGTGTACTGCGGTTATTTATAGGGGAAGAGCGGATTGAAACGGATTGAGTGTATCCACCAATCCAAACGTGCGTTACAAAAGTCAGGTACAGTCATCCAATCGGAAGAGAGTGGTCTGTGACGTCACCTTTTCTATATAGAGGTACTAGCGCCTGTGCGCAGTCAATCGATGTGAGAGAGTTGTCAATCATGGCGAACAGTAAGAAGACAATGAATTGGAGTGAGACAGGAGTAGAGACAGCAAGTCATGGACCAACAGTGACTACTAAAGTCATGACAAATCTACATCCAGAAGAAGATGATTTTAACTGGGATATTGTGGATTTCTTAACATCGCAAGAATTTATTCCGGAACCTTCGTTGCCTTCTGCTTCTTCTTATGGACACGTTGATGATTTTAAACAAAGACAAAAAGAAGAATTGGAGCGATTTTTACAACAACAGAAAGTAGAAGAACAAGCTTTTCTTATGCAACAGCAGGAAGAAGAAGAAGCAAGAAGAAAACACCAGGAAGAAACAGTAGCAGCAGCAGCAGCAGCGGAGAAGAATGAAGACCAAGGACAGAAAGAAAATAGTGAAAATCAAACGGTCACGACGGTACTTTTAGATATTTTAGCTGAGTTAAGGAGTCTGAAACAAATGTATCAGACTTCTTTATCACGACCGAAGAGAAAAAGACCTTCTCGAGCGAAACAACCCGATCTCTCTGTGACTACGTCTACCTTACCACCGTTAGTGATTTCTACCAAATCATTGACAGGAACCACCAGTCCCGAAGTAGGCCTTGACCGTGGCAAAGGCTTAAGACAGCTCAAGAGGATTTCATCCCGTTTCTGAGTTTGTTTTGTTTTAAACACACAAAACACCAACGGTCCTTTTCAGGACCACTCCAATTATTTCGAAAAGAAATACTATGTCAATTGCCTATTTCAATGAAAACTCAAAAGTCCTTTTTATTATATTTTTAAAAACCCATAATGCACGTGTGAGTGAAGGAATGTGTGAGTGTAGGTAATTATTCTATCAAATCAAAACCAAGAGACACTTACGTTTTTTCTCTTTAGTTTATTCTAGTACAAACGTCACAATTCAATATCACAACATAACATAACACAAGACCACTTTAAAAAAGTTCATAGGTTTTCTTCTGTTTCACTCTGTCTGTTTTTTCATTTTCTTTGCTGTCACAGCTTTTTTTTCTTCCTCTTCACTTTCGTTTCGTCTTCTTTTCTTGTCTTTGTGAATGTGTCGGGGTTCTTCCTTGGAGGAGGGTACCTCTTTCTCCTCCTGTTCAGAATTTCTTTCCTCCTCCTCCTCCTCCTCCTGCTCCTGTTGTTTCTTAGGGCAGTTTGGAGACCAATGTCCTTTCTCTTTACAATAATAACAGGTATCTTGACTTTTGTCTCTATTGTTACCTTTTTTATTTTTGTCACGATCTGAACATTCTGTAGCCCAATGTCCTTTCTTCTTACAGATATAGCAAGTATCTTGACTTTTACCTCGATAGGAGGGAGAGTAGGCTGTCGGCTGGTCTGACGAAAACTTTCGTATGACCCCACGTAAAGCTCTGATGAGAAGTTCCACTTCTGTAGGTTCTTTCATCGTTCTGGTCAATGTGAGAGTGAAATGAATACTGAAAGGTTAGACACTAACCCTTTATATATATATGCACGGATCGAACATGAATATATAGGGGTTATGGTCTTTAAAAGGTAGTCATTTGACTTTTTGCAGACAAGATGAAAAGACCACATCATGTTGTGGAGAAAGGAAAAGACAGTAAGAGACAGAAACGTAATGTATCGCCTAGCACAGTAGCTGAAGTCTTGGCTCAAATTCATGCCAGTGATTTTGAAGATGACATGAGTGAGCCCGAATCTACGCCTAAGCAATCGACGTCCAAGCAAAGTGCACCACCCTTAGTAAACCCTGAAAATTACTATCACATTCGAGAGACAGAAAAGCGTTCCTCTCGAAAATTTAGAACAACGGCTTACACGTATGCCGTAAAGTTTAAAGATTTCAAGTCCAATGTACCTTTGGAGAATACAGAAGGGTTAATTACCGAGGTGTGGGATTCTGTGTTAACTGCACTGAAACAGCAATGTCAAGCCAAAGAAGACGATCGCTTGAGACTTTCTATTCATCACGATAATTTAAAGTCTCCCGTTTGGATCGAGTTTACTAACCCATCACAATTAACACCTTCCAAAGTCATTGACAAAATTCAACATGTGCAACAATCCAACGACAAGTTTCACATCACCGATGGAAAAGCCACACTGTTCATGACCCACGTGTCTCTTCCCCAGGGGACAGGACGCAAAAAAGTATTATTGGTCGACAGCCTTCGCAACATGAAGCGAAGCCTCGTCCAAATTAACAATCCTCAAGACCAGATGTGTTTAGCCCGTGCCATCGTCGTGGGACAAATGTATGCCAACAAGAACGACACGGCAGAATGGAAAAGAGCCTGGAAAACTATTCAACAATCGGACCGAGCCAAACAAAGAAGTGAAGCAGAACTCCTGTTACAGCAAGCGGGGATATCCAAAGACACCCATTGTGGCATTCCAGAAATGCAAAAATTGCAAGACGTCTTGGCTCCACGTTACACCTTGAAAGTACACCCTCAAGAAGTGCGTGGTCCACTTTTGTTTCGAGGCCGCGATTTCAAAGACGGAAAATACATTCACGTCTATCATCACGATGGTCATTTTGATACCATTACCAGTATCACTGGATTTCTGAAATACAGTTACTACTGTGAAAAATGTGACTATGGTTATAACAATCGAGAACAACACAAGCATTGTGGATCAAAATGTGAGGGATGTTTGGCCTCACAACCTTGTCTGGACCAAGGACAAGAAAGAGTGCATTGCCTTGTGTGTCAGCGCACTTTTGTCAGTCCTACCTGTTACCAACAACATTTGAAGATGCAAGGTTCACAGCAGAAAAGTGCTTGTCAACTCCTGAGATTGTGCCCTACTTGTAGACAAGGCATACGTACCAATAGTGCCAAGTTACACGTTTGTCGAGGGAAGAAACGATGTCACATTTGTCACCAAATCGTGGATTTGGAACACGAATGCTTCATTCAAAAATACCAACCCCAATCAAAAGATACCCAGAAAAAAGGAAATTTTATCTTTTTTGATTTCGAATGCATGCAAGAAACTGGTATTCACATTCCTAATTTCTGCGTGGCTCACCGTGCGTGCGAGCAGTGCATCCAAGAACCTATCTTTAGTCATTGCCCTTACTGCAGCAAGATTCCTGGAGGACGTGAAAAAATCTTTCGAGGGTCAAATACGCTAGCCGATTTTGCCCAATGGATCCTAAACCCCATCGACGAAACGTGGAGTCCAGAAGACATCGAACGTTACGGAGAGTGTCATTGCCATGCCACGGTCATGGCTCACAATTTCTCGGGATACGATGGGCAATTTCTGCTTAGATACTATGCGGAACAAAGTACCGAACGGCCTCAAGTGACTTTGAACGGAGCCAAAATCATTTCTATGCAAGTAGGACAAGTACAGTTTAAAGATTCGATGTGTTACTTGGCCATGCCTTTGAGTCGCATGCCTAAAACGTTTGGAATGACAGAAATGGCCAAAGGTTATTTTCCACACTTTTTTAATACCGAAGCCAATCAACATGCCATTCTACCCCATTTGCCTGAGGTTGACGACTACGACCCCGACAACATGCGCACCGAACAACGAGAAGCTTTCCATGCTTGGTACCAGACTCACGCCTCGGACCCCTTTGACTTTCAAGAAGAAATGTTAAAGTATTGTCGATCTGACGTGGACATTTTACGACGCTGTTGTGGAAAATTTCGAGAACTGTTCATGGAATACGGAGGGATCGATCCTTTGAAAGAAGCTTGTACCATTGCCAAAGCATGTTCCTTAGTGTACCGAAAACGCTTTATGCCTGAAAATACTCTAGCGGTCATCAGTCCTCAAACGACAAATTTTGTCAAACGTCAATACTCGGTTAAAGCCCTACGCTGGCTCCATTACTTGTGCGACAAGGAAGACAAATGGATCCAACACGTTCGCAACGGAGGAGGCGAAAAGACCATCGGAACGTATTCGGTAGATGGTTGGGACTTAGAAAACCCTCAGATCGTGTACGAGTTTAACGGATGTTTATTTCACGGATGTCCCCTATGCTACCCTCAGCGTAACACCAAAAATCAGTTTTTACAACGAACCATGGAAGATTTGTACCAGACCACTTGTCAACGACGTTTGAAGTTAGAACAACAAGGATACCAGGTAGTGGAAATGTGGGAACACGAGTACGATCTGCGTTTGAAAACCGATCCCGAGTTTAAACGCATCGTAGAAAGCTACAAGTGGGTGGACCCATTGAACCCACGGGATAGTTTGTACAGAGGACGAACGAATGCCACTTGTTTGCTGTACCAAGCGGACGAAGAGAAGGGAGAAGAAATCAAATACTTGGACGTGTGTTCGCTGTATCCTTACGTGTGCAAATATTGTCACTTTCCCGTAGGGCATCCAGAATTGATGACAGAACACATTGACTTGGACCACATACGTCAGTATGAAGGATTGATCAAGTGCAAAGTCTTGCCTCCCACAGACTTGTACCATCCCGTTTTACCTCACCATTGCCAAGGAAAACTGATGTTTCCTTTGTGTCGCACATGTGCCGAAACGTGCAACCAGGATCAACCTTGTCAACACAGCCTGGAAGAACGCGCCTTGACAGGAACGTGGGTGAGCGTGGAATTGTTTAAAGCTCTGGACCTGGGATACCGACTGTTAGAAGTGCACGAAATTTACCACTTTCCCAAGACACAACAATACCGTAAGGGCAACGAGACACAGAAAGGTATTTTTGCAGACTACGTGGATGCTTTTTTAAAACTAAAACAAGAAGCTAGCGGCTATCCGTCCTGGTGTCACACTCCCGAAGACCAAAATATATTCAAAGAAAAATATAGGGAGCAGGAAGGTATCACTTTAGACCACATCGAGAAAAACGAAGGAAGGCGATCGTTTGCCAAAGTGATGCTCAATTGTTTGTGGGGTAAAATGGCACAACGACCGTCTTTACCCAAGACGGAGTATTTGTCCGAGCCGTCTCGCTACTTCCAGATGATTCACGACCCAACCAAAGTCATGAAACACGTGGACGTCATTCGTGAGGACTTTATCTTAGTCAATTACGAAGAAGAACTAGACTTTGTAGAAGCCGACAAATTTGGAAATGTCATCATTGCGGCTTACGTAACAGCCCACGCTCGTTTAAAATTGTACGAAGTGTTAGAACTGTTAGGAGATCGTGTGTTGTATTTTGACACAGACAGTTGCATCTACATTCACCGACCGAACCAGTGCAACCCTACCATCGAAGGAGACCGTTTAGGAGCCTGGACCGATGAACATCCCGAGACGACAAGATTCTAAGTTTTGCAAGTGGTGGTCCTAAAAATTACGGCTACGAATACCGAGACCCACAAGGAGAAATGCACACCGAATGTAAAGTGAAAGGATTGACTCTCAATTATCGCACCAGTCGAGTGGTGAACTTTGACGTGCTACAAGAAGCCTTACAGTCAATACAGGATGAAACGTTTCAAGTGACTACCCACGAACCGCACAAGATTGTCCGTTTACCCACACACCAAATCGTTAGCCGACCTTTGGAAAAAGTATATCAAATTGTGTACCAAAAAAGAGTACGACTTCCCAATCACTTCACTCTCCCGTACGGTCACGTCGAAATTGGGCAGCATATAAAAAGGGACATTGTCCAAGACCAATAGTTCATTGTGACTAACACAGCCAAGCGAAAAGAAGATGAATCCATTTAAACAGACATCATTCAAGTTTGGGGATTGTAAAACAAATGTACCTTTCCAGAGTGTGAAAAGTACTGGATGGATAAGACCCATGCATTGCAACGGAAGTTGTCCGGAAGGAAACTGTAAGTGTCCTTGCGGTATGCACTGTAATTGCGTTACAGAGTGCGATGGTGAACCCTACGATTGTAGTGATGCCAGACGCTGTGACGTTAGCGATTCAGCTGGATATCGTGGGAACGTTGCTATGACTACTACCCCTATATCTACCGTGGAAAGTGATGCTGTGCGTGTCAAACCTGAGGGATGCGAAAGCGGTGCCACACGTTATCGTGGACTCCTAGGAATTTCACCGTACCTGCATCGAACAGAAGTGAGGAGAGTCGAATATTCGTTCCCGACGAGTTTGCCTGAATATTGTCATTTCAAAAGTCGATTCCAAACCTTCAAAGATAAATGGCCAAAATATCTGCCTGGACCAACTCCTGAAGAATTAGCCAGAGCCGGATTTTTCTACTTGGGCGAAGGGGATAAAGTCAAGTGTTTCAGTTGTGGTGTATCCATTTACGAGTGGGAACAGAAAGATTCCGCTTACTTGGAACATGCTCGATGGTCTCCGAATTGTCAATACCTACCTTTAGTGGGACCTAGTGATTGGAAGTGACACTACTACTCCATGTCGTGTAACACACCTAGACCAGTATATAAACCCTCTCTAAAACATTATATTCAAGGATTACTACACGAATTGCAAGAGAAGATCTACAAGGACGTTTGGCAAGGTCTTGCTAAAGAAAAATCGCAATGGGTGACTGTAGAACTTTTGTGTCGTGAAATTCACAAGAGGCAAGTGACAAAAATTAACCAACGTGTTAGATTTCTCTGGATTAAGGGTATTTTTTTGCTCTGTTACCAATTTACTACGTTTACCTCTGAAGATGCTGTGATCCTTCTTAACCGTTACCCTGAATGGCAGTGGGACGAAATTACACGTTATATTAATCACTTTCGCTTTTGGAGCAAATTTAATTCTATGTTTAATTCTGGGTTGAATCTACACTGATAGTCTTGGACCTAAAAAAGAAGTATAAAAGAGAACGACCATGCCACAACCTTTATCATTGGTGATCCAACAGATTCCGTGGAAGGATATCAATGAGAAGATTCACACGGTGAAAGATTACGAACACTTATTACAAGAACTATACCCTATGAATTGGGGTCGACGTGTCGTGTGTGTTTTAGTGACTTGCTTTCTGGGATTTCGTTTACCTGCCGATTCCTTGTGGACACTTTACGAACACTACCTATCAAAAAAATAAAACAGTATGGTGGTTCCTTTAAATGTCCACGAGAGTCTTATTCTGTTCAAAGCCTTACGCTTTCATCTGGATACGTCTCGACCTTTCCAAGAAAAAAAGATTCGTCAACTTTTACGTACGGAAGCATTGTACGAAGATGTGTGTGTAGCTTGTGATTTACACCCTCATTGGACAGATGTACGTGACTGGAAAAGTTGGGATTTTGAGGCTTGGACAAACGAAGTATCCCATTATGCCCAAGCGTTGTGTTCCTAAAATTCATCGTCGTGTGAAAAAAGTCACTTTTAATCCTGTGTTAGTAACAGTACCAGAAGAAGAAAAAGAAAAAGAATCTATCACCCAAGACAATCCCTCTGTTCAAGACAAAACTGTCATGGACATTCCCCCACAAAGACCCTTTCGAGAAGACACCTATGTGACTGTACCCCCTGTAGAGGAGACTATAAGAACATTACATACTACCTCTAGGACACCTTCGTTACCCAAACCACGTTGTACAGTGACTTGTTTATATTCCACTTTGATCGTTTGCCTAGGTATTTTATTCCTGTATTTATCCATTTGGCTTTTATGTTTTCGTGTTGTTCAAATTTAAACATGCATTCAAATAAACGTGTCTTGAAAAAAGTATAAAAACCTCTTGTCTTGTCTGTTGTTGTGTCAATACTGACATACCACTACACGACTATGGCTCACTTTACTCTTTCTACTACTCCTTCCTCCTCCACATTCAAAGTCATTGACGAACACTTAGATTCTGCTAGTTGGAAAGCCTTGTATCTTCGTCATCCTTTTAACATGTTAATTGCTGGACCGAGCGGTTCAGGCAAAACTGAATTTGTCAAACGTTTGATCGAACATAAACATCATTTGATCGATCGTCCACCTCAACGCATCGTGTGGTGTTACAAAGAGTGGCAATCGGCATACAGCCTCTTGCAAGAAAGTCAAGGTGATTCCATTGTGTTTGTAGCAGGCATTCCTAAAGAAGACGAAGGGATCGTGTCTGACCCTAGTCAAACTCATTGGGTTATTTTTGACGACATGTTAGGAGAAGACGAAGAAGAAATTAAACTGTGGTTTACACGTAAAGGGCATCATCGTAATGCCAGTGTCATTTACATTACACAAAATTTATTTCAACAAAGTAAAGCCCATCGTACCATTAGTCTTAATGCTCATTACGTGGTCTTGTTTAAAAGTCCTCGAGATAAATCACAAGTGCAAGTTTTAGCCAAACAGTTAGGAACACCTTGGCTAACTCATGCGTACGATGATGCCACTCAAACGCCACACGCCTATTTACTCGTGGATTTAAAACCCACTACCCCTGATTATTTGCGATTTCGTACCGATTTGTTTCACGACTGGTGTCAAGACGGAGGACCTGTCGTGTACACGTCCTCCTCGTCGACATAACACTATGAAGCACTAAAAAAATCTATAAAAACCTTGGGTTACTTTGACCTGGTCTCATACATCGTCAACATGACGTCCCTTCAGTCTCATCTTCCGATCAAAATGATTCGTGCCTTGTACGGCATCAGTCGCGAAAAAAATCCACAAAGACGTGCTCACGTCTTAGAAGACAGTCTAAAAGAAGTCTTACGATGGTTTACGGTGACAGCACGTCAAATACTGCAAGGCATCATTCACATTCCACATCAAACCAAACGCTTTTTTGACAGAAACAAAGTAGCCTTGACGCAACTGGCCAATCCTCGCATTGACACTCACACCAAAAAGCAAATCATATTGAAAGCTGGAGGTAGTGGTTCTCTAGGAGGTGTCATCATTCGTTCCCTTTTAAAATGGGATCCCAATACTCCCAAAGTTCACCCCAAGAAGAAAACAAAAAAAGCCAAACAAACCCCTAAGAAAAAGAACAAGGGTACCAAGACCAAAGCACAGAAAAAGAAAAGTCCACAGAAAAAAGCGGTCACCCGCAAAAGAGGCACTTCGGCCAGGACACAACCTTACCTTCGTCAACCACGACCTGTAAGAAAAGATCTACAAGGACGTTTGGCAGGAACTACGTTGCCAGTAGCCTCAGGGGCTGCCACTTCTCCGTTGCGGGTGATGCCAGCCAAACCCAATTTGACACCCGTATTTCCTAATTTGATGAAACATTGGAAATCTGCGTCTCCCAAAACGTCTCCTTCACCGGAGACACCCTCATCCACCTTAGCGGCAGTAGCAGCTGCTCACAAAGTACCTGCCCCGAAAGTCAAAGTCCAAGAAAGATCTGGCATGTTAAAGAGTTTACTAGATTTGTCCAAACAAGAACTGTCCCGATTGAGTCCATTGCGAACTCCTTCACGACGTGTGTTACCTGCCATGAAGTTGATACGACGCAAAGATAATCAGTGGCGTCGCATTCCAGTATAAAAAATATGACTTGAAGACCACGACGTCAATCAGTATTTTTTCTGTGCTGATGGTGAACACTCAAGGATGCTTCCTCAAAAACATGCACACCACCACCGCCACTACCCTCGTCGTTCTGCTGTCCAAAAAGGAAAAGGAACAAGACAATCTCGTCATCTCACCAAAAGCTTTAAAACCAAACATCAACGTCCTTCCCTCCAAACACGTAGACCTTTAAAGAAAAAGAAGAGACACCAAAAAGGAGGATCCTTTGACAATTTTGGGAAACACATTGTTACCTTTTTGACAAAGCGCTAGTTCCCAAAAAAAAGTAAATAAAAGAGAGTGTATACCAAGTCATTGACACTAGTGGTATTGTGAAACGAACAAGCAAAGATGGCACCTCGCAGAAAACATTTTTCTACACTCCACAAAGGAAAGAAAAGGAAATGACGTTTAGCCAAACATCGACACGTTCTTCGTCAAAGGACACAAAAGAAAATACCCAAACGTCAAAAGAAAAAGAGAAGTCACCAAAGAGGAGGCATATTTACTGGTTTTATTAAAGGTATGCAGAAACTAGACAAAGCAGCTAATAACCGAACTGGTATCTTTAGCCCTGCTTTTGAGGATTTAGCGAAGCATGCCGTTACCTTTTGGAGAAGCCAATAGAAAAAAGAAGATAAAAGAGGGTGTGTACCAAGTCTTTGACATCAGTGTATTTCTGGAACGAACAAGCAAAGATGTCACTTCGCAAAAAACATTCTTATTCACCCCACAAAGGAAAGAAAAGGAAAGGACTACCTCCTCGTTTAGCCAAACACGGAGACGTGTTGTCCGTCCTGTCCAAAGCCTCTCCGCCCATGCGAAAACAAATCATTAAAACAGCCTCCAAAGATGTCATCGATACCGTGTGTGAATGTTGTTTGAATGTTTTGAAAGGCACGATACCTTTGTCTCCACACCAGAAAAAATGCTTCGCCAAACATCGACACGTTCTTCGTCAAATGGTTCAAAAGAAAATATCCGTCCGTCAAAAGAAAAAGATGTTGGTGCAACGTGGAGGATTTTTACCCATTCTTGCTCCTATGTTGACAAGCTTAATACCAGGTTTGATACAAGGGATGACCCAAGGGTTAACTCAAGGAATGGGTAGAAGATAAAAGGACCCTATGGAGCACCACAATCTCAGACATAACCTTTGAAAGCCCATGGAAGGACGAAAACTAACTTTGGTTCCTTACAAACGATGGATGGAATACCATCATTGGCAAGAACAACGATCCCCCCATTTACCACCCAATCCCAATTTGGCTGAGATGTCGCAATTACAACACGAATTGCAATCCTTGATCCATCGCCACGATTTATCCGAAACCGAAAAATCACAAAAGTACGGTCAACTCTTGAAACGGCTACAACTCTTTCATCAGAAAGCTGTGGAACAAACAGCTCAACCCACTTTGTCCGATTTTAAGGCTCTAATGAATAACCCGTCACCCTCAGCCTCACCCTCTACAGCAGTTAAAACAGACATTACCCCACCATTACCCAAGGAAGAAGAACCCCATGATCTCTTTCAAACACCTACTGCTACTCCCATTTCGAGTAAGATTGCAATTTCCTTGTTAATCCCTTCCCCCACTCCCCCACGAGAAGAACTCAAAACTTGGGTTAAAAAGATGATGGCTACTCCTTCTTCGACAGATGTGAAAAAGAAAGAAAGGAAACCAGAAGTGAGAAAAGAAAAGAAGGTCAAAGAAGCTATCCCATTACCTCCGCCACCACCATTACCCTCGACGTCAACTCCTGTGGCACATCGGACACGTAAAACCGTTTCCAAACAACCCGCATTTCGTCCCACCCAAAGCAATATCCTCGAAGAGTGGGTCCCTTATTAACAAAAACCATGGAGAAGGTATTAGCCAGCATTTACTACGATCCAGCTCACCCTGCAGGTTACGGAGGCATTCAGAAATTGTATCGTGCTGCCAAAACTCGCCTGAAAAAGCTCCGTTTAACAGCAGTACAACGATGGTTACAAGAACAAGCGACGTACACTTTACACAAACCCATTCGACGAAAATTTCACAGAAGTCGCACTCAAGTGGAAGGCATCGATCATCAATGGCAAGCCGATTTAGCTGATGCCTCTCATTTAGCCACCTACAATCGTGGCTACAAATATTTGTTTTGTGTCATCGACGTTTTTTCTAAATTTGCCTGGGTCGTACCATTGACATCCAAATCGAGCGGAGAGTTAGTACGAGCTTTGCAACTGGTGTTGAAACAAAGTGGTCGTCACCCTCTTCGATGGCAAACCGACAAAGGCACCGAATTTCTGAACCAAGCTTTCCAACGAGAATTAAAAAAACGTGACATTCATTTTTTCACCACCGAAAATCCTGAAACCAAAGCCAGTATCGTGGAACGTTTTCAACGTACCTTGAAAGAACGCATGTGGAAATATTTTACGCATCAACACACTCTCAAGTACATCGACGTCTTACCGCACTTAGTTCAATCCTACAATCAATCTTACCATAGAAGCATTGGACGTGCCCCACAAGAGGTGACACCTGACAACGAAGTGACTGTTTTTGAGCGTCTGTTTGGTACGTCCCAGACGAGGGCTGTCCCCAAAAAAGGTAGAGAAGTGTTAACCCCGGGAGATTGGGTACGCATTGGCAAAACCAAACGCACTTTCGACAAAGGTTACTTACCCAACTGGACCACCGAATTGTTTCGTGTTACTGGACGAGTGCGCGATCGTCATCCTACCGTCTATAAATTGGAAGACATGAACGGAGAAGTATTAAAAGGAACATTTTACTTGCCTGAATTACAACGTGTTACCAAAAAAGAAGACGACGTGTACGACATTGAAAGCATTCTCGAACGAAGAACCCATAAAGTAGGAAAACGTCGTGTCAAAGAAGTCAAAGTACGTTGGAAAGGATATCCTCCTAGTTTTGATTCTTGGATTGACGCTTCGCAAGTCATCGACTATAAAAAGAAGTGACCATCATGCCCTTCAATACAGCTTCAGCAACCACAGTGACTACTCCTTCACCCACGTCATCTCTGCAAGATTTACAAAAGCAACCCTTGTGGGTGTGGTGTGGAGAACGTGTCCCTAAAACGCAAATCGTTTTTTTCTGTCAAATCTTTGTGGTATATTGTGTCATTGGTGCAGCCATTGCTAATCTGAGTTTGCAACAAGGAGACAAACAATTGTGGACCATTTTACTCAGCAGTTGCATCGGGTATCTTCTTCCCAATCCTTCCCTGAAATACTCTTACAACGGGAACAACAGTAACAATATTGGGAGTCTGGCGGCCAACGTTAGTCCTTCTCCTGACAGTCACCCTTCCAATCACAATCCTCTTTTAGACACTCCTTTAACCTCGAGTGACTCCTCGGACAGAAGAACATTGGAAATATGAACAACACTATTAACCAATTTTACTTAACGTTACCCAGTGACAGTTCCATGGAGGTGTTTCCTAACAACACATTGTGTTGTTACACGTCTAAATTCCCTCAAGCCATGCATTTGGATCAAGATGATCACCGGGAAGCAGCTTTAGTGGAAATAATACACCCGACACAAATCAAAAACGTCGTCGAAAATGAAAACTTTTTCACAGTTGAAGTGTACGACAAGCAATTGCAACAAGCCTTAGATGAACGAGGTATCACTGGCATTGACAACAAGAAATCAGATGGACCCACAACTAAACAACTGTCCACTCATGTGTTGACCATTCCTGCAGGCTACTATTTTAGCGGTCAACATTTAGTGACTACGATTGCAAGCAAGTTCAATGTTGTGTTTGGTAAACCCCTGGACAAAATCAGAGAAAGTGTTACCTTTGAGTACATTAAAGTGGCTCGCCGCTTCATGATCAAATTTTCAGAGAAGAAAATAATAGCCATTACCTTTTGTCCTGAATTGTTTGATATGTTAGGTGGAGACCTCAAGATGATCCCGAACAAAAAAGAAATACCAGGCATATCCAGTAACTTGGATTTTACCAAATATTTTCGATCCCCTGTAGAAATGAACCAAGGACTCAATTTGATGTTTGTGTACTCCGATGTGGTGGAGTACAATGTGGTAGGACACACCTCTGTACCGTTACTGCGTGTCATTCCTTTCAAAGTAGATACTACTACCGCTGACGAGGAAGGTGGAAATACCTATCACGTTCACCGCGAATTTGTGCATCCTCATTATTTACCCGTCAGTAAGTCGTATTTCGACAGTGTCAACATTACTATAAAAGGAGAACTAGGTCAAAATATTCCATTTACCAAATTGGAAAGTCACAGTGAAACTCCATTTTCAAAAACGATTCTCCAACAACTGAAAAAGTGATGTATCCTGTGTACCAAGGAGTCACTCGACAACGAGGACATGGTTTAGGAGATATGTTTAAATCAGCCTTTCGTTCCGTGGTCCCTGTTTTAAAACCAATGGTGACACGAGGATTGCACACCTTAAAAGATGCCGCATTGACTCACGGCAAAGATTTTCTTTACAATGTTCTCATTGACAAACAAAACCCTAAAGAAGCTTTTTTGAGAGCAGGCAAAAATGCCTTGCTTCAAACGGGTAAAGAGATTTTGGGTCGACGAGAAAGTCCTATAAATGCCCTGAACGGTACCGAGTCTGACATTCCTACTTCCCTGACGACACAGCAAGGACAAGGTAGAAAGCGTCGACGAAGACACCCTTTCAAAAGTCTCCGTACCTCTAAAGTTCGAAAGACAAAGAGAAAAAGAACCGCTCGAGACTTAGACATTTTTGATTATTAAAAGTGAAGAAAAAAACCTAAAGAAAAAATGATGCACCAAGAATCTTGTGCCTGTTCCAAGTCGGAACTGGATCTCTTTGCCATGCCACCCACGATGATGACCATGCAAGAAGCTCAATGGGTCGAATTTCATCCCGTCTCCTCTTTGACAGATTCAGCTCCCATCGAGTTTGAAATCAAAGGACAACCCGAAGATTACATCGATCTCAACAACAGTTACTTGTATTTGAAAGTGAAAGTAACCAAAACGGACAACACCAATCCAGGAGCCAATGATAGAGTAGCTCCTGTCAACAATTTCATGCATTCCTTGTTCAGCGATGTGGATTTGTACATGAATAACAAACTGATCAGCAGTAGCATGGATACTTACCCTTACCGAGCGTACCTCGAAAATCTCTTGACGTACGGAAAAGAAGCCAAGAACACTCATCTAGATGCTTGCGTGGTATGGAAACCTGACACCGCAGATAAGTTTAACGACACAGCCTTGCCCGTAGCAGCAGCTGCTGATGGCAGCGCTCCTGCCGATCCTCACAATGAAGGTTTTAACGACCGTCGAAAGAAAATTTTGCAGGGACGTAGTTTAGAACTGTTCGATCGTTTGCATTTGGACATGTGGTTTCAAGAGAAGTATTTGCTGAACGGAGTAGATATTCCCTTGAGACTGAATCGAAGTAGTACTGCTTTCCATTTGATGGCTCATGCCAACGAATACAAAACCATTATCCAAGAAGCCAGGTTATACGTACGTCGCGTGGAAGTGTTACCTAAAGTGGGGAATGATATCAGTCACACTTTGAGCAGAACGACAGCCAAGTATCCGATACGACGCGTGGAAGTCAAAACTTTCACCATTGCCGCTGGACTCCGATCTAAGATTGAAGATCATCTGTTCCAAGGACAGTTACCCAAACGTTTATTCATTGGTATCGTCAGCAATGCAGCCCTCAATGGTGCCCACGATGAAAATCCTTTCCAGTTTAAGCACTGCAGAGTATCCAAAATTGAAGTCAGTCGCGATGGCAAAACTTTGTGTACCAGACCCTTCGAACCCGACTTTGGCGAACAGAAAAATTACTTGAGGTCGTACTTGTCGCTGTACGAAGCCACAGGACAGTTAGGAACCAACACCAGTCACGGTATTTCCTACGACGACTATGCAAGAGGTTACACGTTGTGGGCTTTTGATTTCACTCCAGACCAAGGCAGCGACGAGGGCCATTTCCACCCTATAAAATCTGGGCAACTGCGTGTGGAACTTCAGTTTTCAGCACCTCTTCCCGAAACGGTGAATATCATTCTGTATGCTGAATTCGATAATACCATAGAAATCAACAGTTTGAGAGAAGTCATTCTAGACTATTAGACATTATGGAAGACCCTTGTCCTTCTTTGAATAGTGGAGAATCCATGGAATGGGAGGTTACAGAAAAAGCAAACCCTCAAGACCAAACAGAAGAAGTAGTGATCATGCAATCCAGATGGCCAGAACAGGAACAACAGTTAGTGGCTTGTTTTGCACAACACTTGGAAGATAAAATGAGGGACATGATTAAAAAAGATTGTTATGGATGTCAAATCGATCATCCCAGTCAAATTCAACACGATAAATGTATGATGATGAGTCAAGAAGAAAAATTGGATGATTATCTGAACGAAGCTTGGAGTCTCATCTCCGAAGAAGACGTGTTACTTCAGTGGTATAAAGGCTTACGTGATCATTCCTCTCCTCCATTGTTTGCTCGAGAAATCGATCGCATCGAAGCTCTCTTGGCCAAAAGTAAAGAGACGAAGCAAACCATCAGTTACTTGTCAGACCGTTTCAAACAAAAAGTCTGGATTGAATTGATGACTTTTCATCACCTGTGAAGAAAGGAGAGA
The DNA here is from genome assembly GCA_029339505.1 of Unio delphinus. NCBI lineage: Eukaryota > Metazoa > Mollusca > Bivalvia > Unionida > Unionidae > Unio > Unio delphinus. The sequence continues at coordinate 6,845,682 of JAQISU010000057.1, read as the reverse complement.
AAAAAACAAGGCTACACAACAAAAAATGGATACTTGGGAACTTTATTATCTTTTGAACCGTAGTTCGTACACTGCTTCTTGGAATCCTGTCGTGTGTGCTAAAGATGAACTACCTCATCGCAAACCTCAAGAGAATCAAGCTTATGTCATCAACACAGATGACAGTCATCTTCCAGGAACTCACTGGGTAGCAGTCTACTTTCCTCAAGAGGGATGTGCGGAGTATTTTGATTCGTATGGATTGCCTCCTTTCGAAGATGATATCATTGACTTTATGAGAAGAAATGCTCAGACGACACGATTCAATAATGTGAAATTACAAAGCACAGATTCTATGGTGTGTGGACAATATTGTATCTATTATCTGCATCATCGCAGTCTTGGATATTCTTTAGAACATTTAGTGACTTATTTTGATCGTCATTCGTCTCGAAACGATGACAAAGTAGATCGATGGTTTTGTGACCATTATGGCTATCTGTTGTCTTTAGCTAGGAAACGTAGTGTACATCAATCGCCCAATGACTTCCAATAGTGGAAATCTCAATTTAATTCACAACGTTGTCAACCATGTCAAAGATAATGTATTAGTGTTATGGAAGAAAAACATGTTTGTTCTTTGAAAAAATGTTTGTTCTTTGAAATAATGTTTGTTCTTTGAAATAATGTTTGTTATTTGAATAAAAATGTTGTGTTTTGAAAACCAATGCGTCTGTCGTTTGTTTTACATTTGTATTCATATAAATGCTCTTTGACTTTTCTTTCTATCCCTCACATCAAACTATCTAAACGTTTCAAAACCCTAAACCGCAGAGGGGTGTTTTCCATCACGTCCGCGCTTGAACCATATAAAGCAGGGGTAGTCTCCAGTCTCAGACTTGATCAATTTTGGCTGTCCACTATCAAAATTAACAACCCATTTAACCCGACATTGACCAACCTATACATGTCACTTGACATACCTAGTTTACAAAATTGATAGGGAACACACAAAATGTACACTCTGTACTAGACAAAAATTGGAATGTTAGGATGTTAGGAAAAAATATAACTTGAAAGATATAGAGGTACAATCACTAAAAATCAAAATGGGAAACTCTGATTTACAAATCGTCAACTTTTATGACCCAGGAACTAATAACGCCCTAAGCAATGAACAAATATTATTAGCCCTAAATACCATAATCACCAGTGAGCGCACTGTCATATGTGGAGATTTCAATGCACATAATAAGCGGTGGGGGGGGAAGATGACGGACACTAGGGGCAGGCTGATTGAGGCTTGGGCCAACACATCAGCACTGACCATATTAAATGATGGCGCCGGAACACGATTAAATCCGATAAACGGTGCCTTGTCCGCCATTGACCTCACCCTATGCACAAAAACACTAGCACAAGTGGCGGAGTGGGAGGTGGATCAAACTGACCCCATGGGCAGTGACCACTTCCTAATTATCACCACCCTGCAAATGACAGTGCAGTCGCAGGCCCAAAAAAACAACCCCAGGTGGAACTATAAAAAAGCAGACTGGGACCTATTTAAACAAATGTTAAATGATGAAGATACTACCCAGATAGAAACAAATGACATAGACCAATACTATGAAAACATTAATAATGTCATTAATAAAGCAGCATCTAACAGCATTCCAACCACTACTTATAAGGCACCAAAACTTACTGTGCCCTGGTGGAATGACGAAATTAAAACAACCCAGCAGGCTAAAAACAAAGCACTAAAAAAATTTAAGCGATACAAATTCATCACGCACTTTTTGGAATTCAAAAATCTCGCTCAAAAATTAAAAGAGCTGATCAAACAAGCAAAAATGCAAACCTGGCAAGCGTACTGTGGTACACTCAACCACAAAACAAATTCTAAACAAGTATGGGACAAGATTAAAAGGATTAGAGGTAAAAATGCCAACAATACCCCTAAATTAAGCAATACAACCAGTGATAAAGAGCAAGCTGACTTATTAGCTCAACACTTTACTAATATGAGCAAAAGCAGCAACCATACAAAAGAATTCCAATTACATAGAGCCATTGAAGAAAGAGCAAACCCACAAATATTCCAAGACTTGGGACCTAAGGACTCCCCTTTAAACAACAAAATAACCAAATACGAATGGGACCAAGCGCTCAAAACAAAAAAAGAAACTTCACCTGGGGAAGATAAAATAGGGTATATAATATATAAGCAATTACCACCAAATATAGTCCATACAATATTAAATCTCCTAAATAAAATATGGGACACAGGAAAGCTACAAAAAAAATGGAAACATGCGATAGTAATACCCATCTTAAAAGCTAATAAAGACAGCCATGATGTAAACTCTTATAGGCCTATATCTTTAACCAATAACATCTGTAAAATCATGGAAACTATCATCAACAACAGAATCAAGTCACATCTTACAAAAAATAACCTCATCTCAGAAAATCAATGTGGATTCAGAAACAAGCGCTCCACTACAGATCAACTTGTAAGACTTGAGACTGCTATCAAACTAGCATTTAACTCACAGCAAAAACAGAGCAGAAACCTCATTGCGGTTTTTCTCGATCTCGAGAAAGCATTCGATCTAGTATGGACCAAAGGCCTTATAGCCAAATTAAATAACTACGGCATTACTGGACGGATGTTTAACTTTATCCAAGATTTCTTAACAAACCGCACAATTACAACTAGGGTAGGGGCAACTTACTCTGAGAAACACTCCCTTGAAAACGGAACTCCACAAGGAAGTGTACTCAGCCCCACCCTCTTTAACATAATGATCAATGATCTAGATAAAAATTTGGCAACTACCAAAGTTGAATTGTCACAATTTGCTGACGATGGTGGACTATGGAGAGCAGGAAACCCCTCCAGCCACAAAATCATCTCTGAAATACAAACCAGCCTTAATAATATTGGAAACTGGGCTAATCAATGGGGATTCAAACTATCGCACCAAAAAACGGTAGCCGTACTGTTCACCCCATACAGACGAAACATAAAATATCCTAAATTAACAATACAGGACCAGGAAATAAAATTTTTTAAAGTAGCAAAATTTCTGGGTATGTACTATGACCAACATCTCACATGGGCGTTCCACATAGAGGACTTAGTTAATAAATGTAGCCGGGACCTAAACTTAATAAAAAGCCTTAAAGGCACACACTGGGGTGCTGACCAAGAAACTTCTCTAAAATTATATAGAGCTCTGGTAAGATCTAAACTAGATTATGGATGCCAAGTTTACTCATCGGCCTCCTTAAGACAACTTAAAAAATTAGATCAAATACAAAGAGCAGCACTATTAAAGTGTACCGGAGCTCTAAAAACAACATCGACAGCCGAGCTGCATGTCTTAACGGGAGAGTTACCCCTACACTTGAGACGGCAAGAGCTCCTTCTAAAATATGCGGCACGGCTGTCCACCCACCCCGCAACACACCCCACCCTCCTGGCCATCAATAAAACCAACATCCCAATCAGGAAAAGCTTGAAACAAAAACTACCCATGGGAAAACAATATCACCTACTAAAAACAATACTACCAGTAGAACTAATCCCTCTAGAAAATAACGTAGTGTACGAACACGAACCTTGGAACAACGTACAATCTAAAGTCAACACCTCTCTCACAAAAAAAGGCAGTAAACAAAATCAAGAACAATCACTCAAAATAGAAGCCTTAAACATTATAAATACTCAATACCAACAATATACCAAAATATATACGGATGGATCTAAAATTACTAACCCATACAGAACAGCTGCTGCAATGGTCATACCAGAGCTTAACATACAAATAGGCAGACGACTCCCAGACTACTGCTCTATTTACACAGCTGAATTCTGGTCCATCCTCAAATCTTTACAATGGATTGAAGACTTCAAACCTAATAAGACAGTAATTATTAGTGACTCGCTTAGCGTCCTATCTTCAATTCAAACAAACACCACCAAATGCAGGGAAGATTTTCTCAATCAAATAAACGCCAAACTAAAACAACTAAATACCGGAAATATCACTGTAGAGTTCATGTGGATACCATCCCACATCGAAATTAAGGGTAACGAAATGGCCGACAAACTGGCTAAGGAAAAACTTTACGAACCGAATTTCGAGCCACTGCACTATAGCACAACCGAACTCTACAGTATAATAAACACACAAATAGATATAAAATGGCAACATGATTGGGACAATAGTACAAAAGGGAGAGTGTTATACACTACTGTTAAGGAAGTCAATAGGCACAAAAAACCGCCCAAGGGCTCACCTAAAGAACAGACAATTATCAATAGGATAACTTTAGGAAAAACCAAGCTGGCCAACAGCATGGGAAAATACATAGGACCCTTTCCACATAATATAAACTGCTACAATTGCAATACCCCGGAAGATCTACATCATATCTTCAACAATTGTAGTAAAACCAAAAAAGAAAGGGACAAATTTAGATCACAACAACAGAATATAAAAGCCCCATATACATACCCAGAAATTATACAAAATAACAATCCCAACATTCTGATGACACACAAGAATATGTTGGAATTTCTACAAAAGATAGGGAAAATAGGGAATATCTAAACTATCCAATCAAATCCTAACCCCAACAAACAACAAAACACGACCCTAATGCATACATATAATACATTGAAAAGCCCCTTTAGGACAGGGAAACAAGAAACGGCCAGGACCGGGGTGTGGAAGCTGGGTCTGACAAGGGATACCTTTGACGTGTCGCTTAACGGCCCCGGATATTTCCGGCAGAGGTCCCTTGTTATGGCCTGGCCGCCGCGCCTCACGGACCGGCCGTCGGGGGTGACTGGGGGTGGAAATGGACAATCCTTGACGTGTCGCTTAACGGCCCGGGACATTTCCCGCAGGGACCCATTGCCACTACCCAGTAACCGAACCACACACCTGAACTAAATCAAGGGGCCAAAACAAATATGGAAATAGGGTCACAATAAACCTAAAAGGGGAACAAAGAGCTACTACACTAACAGGTCATTAAAAACATAATTCAAATTCCCAATAAATAACATCACAATAAATACCAAGATGATGCAAAATAAAAAACACCATAGGCAGTAAGGATGTAGGTCAAAACTCTACTCTCCCTTCTTCTATTCTAGACACTTTCTCATTAGGAGTACAACCAAGTGTACAGTGTTAAAAAAACATACGTATCAATCACTTAAAAGCTAACTAGAACCAACAGGTGCTCCGAGACCTGAGCACTATAACTAGATAGAAAAATATGATAGAGACCCCAAATTAGAACATATAAGGTAGTCTAAAAATCCAAAGACTATCAGGTCCAGCGACACAAGGTCGCACACCAAATAGAATAAGGAAGAAATTAATGCAGGCCCAGCAAAATTAGAACATATAAGGTAGTCAAAAATCCAAGACTATCAGGCCCAGCAGCACAAAGCTGCAAAGTTCACCAAACAACTCAAGAAATATGACTTAACTAGATCCCCAAATAGTGTATATAAGGTGATCAAAGACCAGATCATCAGACACAGCAACACAAGGTTGCATATAAAAAATATTAGGAAAACAACAACATCTAAACGCACACTGAGCACCTAACATCAAAAACACTGTTACACAAAAGTTGTACACTTAAGGAACAGCACAGAGTATATAAATAGGGATAGGATACGTCCAAAGAAGCAGCCCTTGCCAGGCACTTCGCCTCGCCCACTAAACACCCGCAGCAACTCCACGTGCTTAACACGTCCTGAACGACCAACCAGAAACAGAATGAATTAATATGAGTGTGTGCTGGAACTATTCCCACTCATATTGTATGTGGCCCTACAATCACACAGTAGTAACTCAATAGCTACTCCGATGTGACGGCCAAAGTAAATAGTGTTCCATGAACACATAAACGCCTGCAGGGTGGCGGCTCCATTCCCACCCTCAGGATAAAGTAAATAACCGTCTTTTGACGGATAAAACAGTGGTAAGAGCCCTCGGGACGAATCACTTTAAACACATAATATCTATCTATCTATCAGTCTGGCTACAACATCATACCATTCAGCAAGCGGACTCCAAGGTGGACGGACCGGACCTCTACAATATACTGATATGATAGCCGGCAGTGAGAAAAGGCGCCATATAGACCTGTACATCAAATAATAATGCAGTCATACGAGCGACCTAGGTGTCTACCCAGTAAGGTGACGGGCAACCGAGCCGTGGCAGCGGGAAACCGAGCCGGGGTAGAGTTACACCCCACTAGACCAGACTACAGCGGTACTGATAGAGGGAAAACCCAAAACTCTGCAGACTACGGAAAGCATGCCACGTGGACTTCAAGATGGCGACCAGTGTGCACCACTACTATAACATCAACGGTGGGCACGGGTTTGTACTGGAAGCCAAAAGGAATGAAACAAGGCAATGTCTCAACCCAACTTCCACTGCACAGCCAAGGGGGAAAAGGAAAACCAGCCATGACGGAAAAGTACGAAATAACGGAAAAGTACGAACTGGCTGACCTAACGCACCGAAGAGACCACGGAGAAAAGATGACAGCAACAACCAGCTAGGTTTTTTCATTTGCCTGAATGATAATAGGGACTCATTTGGCTTCAAGTACCCTCTTTGGTAAACTATTGGCCCTGAAAGAAATAATATGACATTTTTTGGCACTGCGAACAAATTTATAACCAAACTCCCCTACCATTGACTATACTTCTATGTGTCGCTTAGACACCTTAGTATAAATACAATAGGGACTTACGCATGTACACTGTAGTACTAGTCCCTATTGTTTATAGGATGTTAATTAATATTTTTTAACCCAGATATTTGGTAAATTGCACAGGTGGCTTACACATTATTGGTTGTTAGGTTGTCCATTAGTACAACTGGACTGAATTTGACATACAGGTGCGTGCTTGAGCTTTCGTCACCTTACCTCCCTGCTGCCGTAATTTCTCGTGCTTGCACGACCACATTACGCCGACATAAGCGATATGAGAAAACTATTTTTCTCTCGCTTCACTGCTCTTGCAGACCAGTAGTTAACAGAATGAGAGGGGTGGGTGTGAGTAGGTTCCATTCCTACCCACCCTATGGCCATGGCTTATGGCCTTACATTCACCCAGGCAGTACACTTATTGCCCGTGGTGACGGCCGAAGCCACACCCAGAGGCAGTATACTTATTGCCCCGTGGTGAAGGCCTAAGTAAATAGCACTCTCTGAGTGCATAAACGCCTGCAGGGGATGTGGCACAATTCCTTCCCCTCAGGATAAATTAAATAACCCTTTCTTAAGGGATAAAACAGTGTCAAGAGCCAATTGGACGAGGCACTTAAAACTCATCAAATCTATCTATCAGTCTGGCTACTTATTGGTATTGCCTCCAGCAAATTTAAGACCAAAAATACCTAACATTGACTACACTATTATATGTCGCTTAGACATTTTAATTTTCTAAATTTGTTAGGGACTTATTATATGTACGCTTATGTACTAGTTTTATTTGAATGATAGGACTGTAAATAATAATTCTTCAACTTAAATATTTGAATAATTGCACAGGTGGCTAACACATTATTGGAAGTTATTGTCCATTAGTATAACTGGACTGAATTTGACCTTTAGTATAACCTTGTTGTTTCAGGTGTGGGCTGCGTCCTTTGCTGTGCTGTCTGGCTGTCTGCGTGCTCTGGTGTATGCTGCTGTGTCAACGCCCACCTGGACCTGGGCCCTTTCCACCTTTGCTGCTGCCGCTCACCAAATTACTAGCGAAATGAGGAAACATTTCCCCTCGCTACCTTACTGCTTGATTGGATGATAGGGGTGGGTGTGTGTGGGTACTATTCCTACCCACCCCCAATATAGGCTTTCATTTCCCCTGATAGTTACTTTTTAGTAATTCAAGGGAACGCCTTAATTTATAGTGCAATTAAGCACTTTTAAGGGAGGGAGTAACATCCCCTCCCACCTAAATGGGTACCGACATGGTACCTATAAAAGATGTACAAATGCCCCTAGTGGGCGGTTACATCTATAAAAAAACTCATTAAGCAAGCAAGCAGTCTGGCTACCCACATTCATTCACACATTCGATTCAGGCGGTGAACACGGAGCAGGCAGGACTGGGACGGCGAGCTGTCCAGTGAGTGTGGAAATAAGCTACCATTTAGGAGTGCTAAAGAAATAAAGAAAAACGCACCCATAGGAGTAGATGTAATGAAGCAGTAGTGTTGAGTAAACTCCACTACAAATAAGTCTTCAAAATTTTCCAGCCACAAGAAGATAGACGACCGTAAAATCTATACCAAGCTGAACAAGAAATGGTGCCACGTGGAGAAACAAGATGGTCGCCGGATTACAAGGCTATCATAGAGCCATCAACATTGGAGGGACCCAATACCACCACTGAAGAGTACTCACGGGGACTACATTTCGACAACCAAGTGTTCAGCGAAGTAGAAGATAGAAGTTAACCAGCCAGCAGGGATACAGGAGGCCACATGAGACAATTCTGTGGCTTCCACCTACTGCACCCCGACGACGAAGCCTGCGTTTACAATGGTGTTTTCATTTGCCTGAAAATAGGGGACTCATTTGGTTACGAGTACCCCTCTTTGAATAACTATTCCGTGGCCCTAAAAAGCTGATATGACTTATTTTTGGTACCTCCAGCAAAATTCATAACTAAAAACAAACTACCATTGACTATACTACTATATGTCGTTTAGACATTTTAATTTTCTAAATTTGTTAGGGACTTAATTTATGTACACTTATGTACTAGATTTTTAGAACAATAGGATGTTAAATAACAATTCTTCAACTTTAATATTTGAATAATTGCACAGGTGGTTAACACATTATTGGAAGTTAGGTCTGTCCATTAGTAAAACTGGACTAAATTTGAAATAAGTAGGGCTCTTTCGTTTCAGGTGTATGCTGCGTTCGTCGCCTTGCTGTCTGTCTCTTTGCGTGGCCTGTGTGTGCTGCTGTGTCGCCCGCGCCTCCTGGACCTGGACCCTTTCCACCTTTGCCGTATCCGCTCACCAAAATTACTAGCGAAATGAGGAAACATTTCCCCTCGCTACCTTACTTACAGCTCGATTGGATGATAGGGGTGTGTGTGTGTGGGTACTATTCCTACCCACCCCCAATATAGGCTTTCATTTCCCCTGATAGTTACTTTTTAGTAATTCAGGGGAACGCCTTAATTTATAGTGCAATTAAGCACTTTTAAGGGAGGGAGTAACATCCCCTCCCACCTAAATGGGTACCGACATGGTACCTATAAAAGATGTACAAATGCCCCTAGTGGGCGGTTACATCTATAAAAAACTCATTAAGCAAGCAAGCAGTCTGGCTACCCATCGTTGGCGCATCAAAGAAGATGAGCAGAGTACAGAAATTAAGAGAACTTCAAATGCATTTGGAGAATGCTAGGCGTCTCCTGGACGAACTGGCAATGGAAGCAGAAGAAGAACAGACTAGGATTGAAAAAGAAGAGGAGGAAAGAAAAAAGAAAGAAGAAGAGGAGAAGAAAAGCCCCATCTTGTCTCATCGCATGATGCGACAGACTAGTAAAGTCAAACCCGTGGTGAGGACACCTTCACCATCAGAACCAGTTCGTCCACTACAGGCGCAGCCCTCGCCGCAACAACCACAGCCTCGACCGCAACAACCACAGCCTCATCCACGGTTGCGGAATAGAGGCAGAAATGAAGAGACTTTCACTATTCCTCAAACAGAAGATTGGGATAGTGAAGCCACTCATTCTCCCTCTGCACTCCCAATCACAAGAGTGAATTGGGAGAATGATTGGAGTAGGAGATGTGTGTGTGGGGCTAGACCTGGGAGATGCCAGCATTAACCAGGTGCAATTTGAAGTTTTAAAAACAGCCCTTCTCAGGGCTACCCAAATAACAAGAAAAGAAATACTATGTCAATTGCCAATGGGTGTGAGAGAGGAGTAGTGTGATTATAAACACTGACTCTATTTAGATGGTATATGGTGTGATTTTGGATAGTATATAGTATGGTGTGTTTTGGCTGCTTCCCCGTGTGTGTGGTTAGTATAGGGTGTGATTTTGGATAGTATATAGTATGGTTTGTTTTGGCTGCTACCCCGTGTGTGTGTGTGGTTAGTATAGGGTGTGATTTTGGATAGTATATAGTATGGTTTGTTTTGGCTGCTACCCCGTGTGTGTGTGTGGTTAGTATAGGGTGTGATTTTGGATAGTATATAGTATGGTTTGTTTTGGCTGCTACCCCGTGTGTGTGGTTAGTATAGAGTGTGATTTTGGATAGTATATAGTATGGTTTGTTTTGGCTGCTTCCCAGTGTGTGTGTGTGGTTAGTATAGGGTGTGATTTTGGATAGTATATAGTATGGTGTGTTTTGGCTGCTTCCCCGTGTGTGTGTGGTTAGTATAGGGTGTGATTTTGGATAGTATATAGTATGGTTTGTGGATAGTATATAATATGAAAAGTGAATGTAGGGGGGTGTTTACTTTCATGTCCGTGCTTAAGATATATATACTCAAAGTGACTGACATTAGGAGTGATAACAGAGAAACACCCATATGAGTAGTAGAAGCGGTAGTGTAGAGTAAAGCTCCACTACCAATTAGTCTTCAAATATCCAGCCACTAGAAGATATAATGCTGTATAATCGATACGTTGCTGACCTAGAAATGCCTTTTCATGGAAAACCAAGATGGCTGCCAAAGCACGTGGAGGGGACCCATGCGAAGTCGAAAACGTTTCCACAACCAAGAGGCCAGCAAAGTAGAAGATACAACAATGGCAGGGATAGGAGGTCACATGAGAAACTCTGTGACCACCACCTACTACACCCGAAGAAGTGCCTGCGGAGCAAGATGTGACTTCACATTGCCATTTCACTTGCCTGAATAATAGGGGACTCATTTGGTTACGAGTACCCCTCTTTGAATAACTATTTCGTGGCCCTAAAAAGCTAATATGATTTATTTTTGGTACCTCCAGCAAAATTCATAACTAAAAACAAACTACCATTGACTACACTATTATATGTCGTTTAGACATTTTAATTTTCTAAATTGTTAGGGACTTAATTTATGTACACTTATGTACTAGATTTTTAGAACAATAGGATGTTAAATAACAATTCTTAACTTTAATATTTGAATAATTGCACAGGTGGCTAACACATTATTGGAATTTAGGTCTGTCCATTAGTAAAACTGGACTAAATTTGAAATAAGTAGGGCTCTTTCGTTTCAGGTGTATGCTGCGTTCGTCGCCTTGCTGTCTGTCTCTTTGCGTGGCCTGTGTGTGCTGCTGTGTCGCCCGCGCCTCCTGGACCTGGACCCTTTCCACCTTTGCCGATTCCGCTCACCAAAATTACTAGCGAAATGAGGAAACATTTCCCCTCGCTACCTTACTTACAGCTCGATTGGATGATAGGGGTGGGTGTGTGTGGGTACTATTCCTACCCACCCCCAATATAGGCTTTCATTTCCCCTGATAGTTACTTTTTAGTAATTCAGGGGAACGCCTTAAATGATAGTGCAATTAAGCACTTCTAAGGGAGGGAGTAACATCCCCTCCCACCTAAATGGCTACCGATATGGTAGCTATAAAAGTTGCCCATATGCCCCTAGAGGGCGGTGGCAACTCAAAAACACCCAGTTCAGTCAGACATTAGAACCATTCCACGGAATAACCATAGAAGATGGCGAAAGCATCAAGTTTATTCAACAATTTAAGACACAGCTATTTCTGGATATTAGACGGGGAATATGAAGTGGAAAAACTACATCATAAATGGAAGATTACGAAGAGTTTGGACTTTGCAAAAAGACTGAAAATAGCCAGGGAGCTCTTAGGAGGAATGCTAGAAGAAGAAGCCAAAAAGTTACGAGGCTGCATTAATCCACCCTATGTTAGAGTGGGGACATTGAAGCAAGTGATAGATATTGTCGAAAACGTCAAGTGTTTTTTGGATAATATCTTGACAGAGTACCCCCATGTCCAAAAGGGTTTGGACCCGCTCAAGAAAGCTGAAGAACTGATGAGAAAGGAACTATTAGAAGAAGTGAAGAAGATAAAAGATAACTGGAGTAAGGAGAGAAAGGAAAGAAAGGACAATGAAAACCAAAAAAAGAAAGAGGACTTTGAAAGATTAAATAACAATGGGATAAAGATACAAGAGAAGTTTAGAGCTATGGGACATCCTGACTGGATTCCCGAGGAAGAAAAGAAGAAGAAGGGAATTATTGGTAAAATCAAAAGGTGGTGGAACAAAGGCAGAAAATAAAAGAAGAAGTATCCAAAGGCCCTTTTCAGGGTCACTCATATGTCTCGAAAAGATAGTAGCTTTCATTGTCGCCCTTTTTTCCCCTTGTTTTATTTCCCATGTTATATTTCCCTTGTTATCTTTCCCTTGTTATCTTTCCCTTGACGCTATATAGGCCCACTATGTTCCATTTCCCTTGACGCTATACAGACCCACCCTGTTCAATTTCCCTTGACGCTATAGTGCCCCAAGCTGTTTTGACGCTATAGTGCCCCAAGCTGTTTTTGACTGGATTTTCCCTTGACGCTATAAATCTTGACGCCATAGTGCCCCAAGCCCTTTTTGACTGGATTTTCCCTTGACGCTATAGTGCCCCCTATTACTACTTTCCTATGTAACAGAAGGAAGCGAAACCAACAAGTATAGTAAAATAAACAAATTAATTTATTTTTCTATTGCACAAAGTGAAAATTTAATAGGAACTTAAAATCAACATAGTCATACCTGTTATGTTAAAAGTTGAAAAATATAGAGTGCTCCGAATAAATTACAATACTGAATGTGCTAATGTACCAACACTCTTGAAAAGGTTGATGTATCAATTCTTGACGTATCGTAATGATGTAATAATTTTTAACAAATGATTTATCTCAGGTTGCTTGAACAGTCTTTATTAACACACCTTCACAGTACACGTCCATAACTTTCTATATTGTATCGCGGCCGTAGATGTGAACTTGCTTTGCTGCTTCCAGGTTCTCTTGTCTTGCAGTAGTGATTTCCCTGTGTGATAATAATGGAATTTAGCAGAAACCTTTGCTGGAATGATTGGATCAATTAACCATAAGTATGCATTCTTCTTTTATCATCCAATACAGTCGTGATGCCGACATAAGCACGAGCCAAGGAATAGTGGATAGAGCCTCTCTTATGGCTTACCTTTCCTTTCTTCCTCGTTATTACCGAATAAAATTATTGCTCAAGATAATTTTGCACAGTTTCGTACTGACTGCTTGCCAACATTAGGACTACAATGTGCCGGAAGAAAATCATCAAGACACCCCCACCCCCGCCTCCACCATGCTAGTATATTCCTGCTTATGATAGGTGATGGATGCCTGAAAATGCTCGAATATTAAGAATAAAGCTGGCAAACAATTGAAAACGTTTTGCCGTTGTAGAGTGTTTATCAAGGCGTGTTAGCCAAGTCCTAGTATTATCAGAAGGACTGGCCTCTTCCTGGAGGAAAACATTTCTAGATGCTGACGAAAGAAATGTCATTTCGTAGCACATATTACTTTTAAATTTGAATAAGAACAATCTAAACTTAATCCTAATTGGATACCCTCATGAGCACTAATCTGTGCATCGAGTTCAACATTTTAACACCACCTAGAAACTATACAAGGAGATTCTATTCTGGAAACACATTTATCACACTCTTCGTGATGAAGAAAGTTTGTTCGCTGTACCGTTTGTTGTAAGGTGTCAAGTAATGTTCTGTGCCAGTACATGTTTAGCCACAATTATTTTTTTTTAACAATAACCTGTATCAACCTTCTCCCTCAAGACAATAAATATTGATTTAATTTATCAAGTACAATCTGAACGTTGAGTTAGTACAAAGATACAATTGTGATTCCATGCGTAAAGTTTTCAATTAAAAAAGAACAAAGGGAGTCCAAATTGATTTCATATCAACAACACATTCTTGTTGTATATTTACTGACATTAGCCACTAGATTCATTTGTCTAATGAATGGAAATGTCATTAGTAACAGTGTGTGAGAGAGGTCCATATTTCAGAAACGTCATTCTCATGGGCAGGCCAGAGCAGTTTCCATTCATTTCAGTACCCTCAATCTTTAAACATTAGAGCATCGTTTTTATGCAGAGGATATTAGAAATGAGTACAACACTACTGGAAGCATGAGATTATTTGAATGTATATCCGTGGAATAGCATAAGAGAAGTGATATAAAAAGCCACTAAAAAAACTAACGGTACTATTCGCTCGTTTTCAAATTTATTTTGTTCTTGAAAGGTTCGTTACAAAATATAAATCATATCCTTAATTCCTTAACACAATCGGTATAAATAAATAAGTCGTCATCAATGTTTGTGCTTAAAATTTCTGTCATCACGTTCCAACAGTTGTTTCTCTCTCTCTCTCTCTCTCTCTCTCTCTCTCTCTCTCTCTCTCTCTCTCTCTCTCTCACCTTTTGTTTCATTGGTCACAACAATAAAATACATAGGGATAAAAACCGGAATATATGTTGCAAGACGTGTGTGTCTAGACTAAATCATTTTTTTTCCCAAGCTATCATACTGATACAGTTTAACAAGAATGTGTATTAGTGTAATAAAATAAAAACCATGTACTTAATGAAATTACTTATTTTCTTGATTCCATCATTTGTATGTATATATTATAATGTTGTGAGTTAAAACATCCTGCAAACGTATTCATTATTTTGCCAGCAATACATCATAACTTTTAAATTATGCATTTCAAACCATCAAAAGACAATATTATCCTTTTATGAAAAGTTCGTAATTACTGTGTTGTAAATTCTTCAATACATCTGATATGAGACTTATTTATGTATAAAGTGGTGAAGGATTCGGCACTCTTCATTGCTGTTATTTGTGAGAATAAATTGTTCTCTATCCGAAATGAAGGTCATTCTACTTGGATATTTAGGAACCAGAGAAGCAATAATCTGAAGTATTACCCCATCTGGTGATAATTTATGGATGTTGCAAGAATTATAGCCAACAACATAAACATTGTCATCCCTGTCCACAGCGACACCAAGTGGAGACTTCAGGTCTTTAGAGTTGTAGACAAAGTATTGTATTCCATTTGTTAGATCAAAGCAATACACTGCATTGCCGCCTTTCACAGAGATGTACGCGCGTGACTTGGATGTATTCAGAGCGACGTAAGCCTGTGATGTTTCCTGACAATCAAATTCATGATGGAACTTTTCCGTACCATCTTTGGATATGAGACTCCAGTAACACCTGTTACTACCGTGATCACCGCCACAATGACCAGACACAACGATCTCCTCGGTGTTGACAACTGCCACACCATAACATCGATACCTGGTTGTTATTATCCCCGTGTCCTTTATGGTGCGATTACCGGTGGACAGAAACTGGACTGTTCTTATGCCAGGCAAAGCCACGGCGACTTCATGGTCATCCATCAGACACATGTCAGATGGCCAGTCACGTAATCTGTACATGGTATTAAAGTTGTACGATGAGTCGTATAGGTAGCATGTCTCATTGTTAGAGTCAGCAAGCACCAATTCTCCCCCTTGTAACTGGGCAATGCCTCTGTAGTCAGGGTTCCAGTCACTGGGACAGTTAACAGTCATACCTCTTAACATCTCCACCTTACGTTCTCCAAGAGGTTTAATGTTGCTTGTAGAATACATGATTGTACTCTCTTCCATGCTTATTACCTTCACAAGTTCTGTTCCATCTTTTTCGAGTACACCTTTCATATGGCTATCAAAGTCGAGCATTACTTTAATTGAATCCACTCTTTCAAACTTTTCCTCAATCTGACTCCTGTAAGACTGGAGCTGTCTCATCGTTTTGCTGGTCACCAGAAACTTCTGTGCATCAGTCCCATGCTGGATGACCGTCTCTAGAAAAGCATGGGAATTTCTGATGGCATTTATAAAAGACTGACATTGCTGATTTTGTTCTTGTTTCTTTATCATTTCCTCCTTGTAAATTATATGTCCTTCCCGTTTGACTGTTTTCTCAATATCATCAAGTAGAGCGTTTATTTTCATTCTGATATCACATACCTGTGCAGTCAGGTCATTCACTCGTGACTCCAGGATGTCAACGTTTGTTTCATTCATCTCTGCAAACACTTTCAGATAGTCTCCAAGCTTTAAAAGTTCTTCCATTATTTTATGTGAATTCATATTTTTCAATAAATCGGCAAGATTTGTTTTTAGTTCTTGTACTTCTGTGCATGATTTATGGTGAAGAAATGAACACGTGGCACAACAAGCAGCCTCGTGAATCTTACAGTAAAACTCAATCGCCTTATCGTGGTGTTCGGGACATCCAAATCCCTTTGCGAGCCTCATGCGACATTGTGGGTTTATCTCCAGTTCCTCAACACTAAGCAATTGATGGTTTCTACTCATTTTCATCGTTTGGTGCGCAAATGAGCAGTCATCACACATTGCCTCTTCGCAAATGATGCATACTTTTGTCGCAAGGCTCGGCAAAGCTTTTGTTGAGCAGATGTCACAGTGGCGGTCCACTTTCACTTTGGATTCGACAATCAATGAAATGGGGCTTTCGGGGAAGGAAGAAGCCCATTCCTCCACAGGTTTATCTGAGTTTACGGGCCTAGTTACTGCTCTACACACAGGACAAAGAAACTCTTCAAATACTCCACTCGTACCGGTTGCTTTCTTTGTTACATAGTCCTGAAGGCAGTGATCACAAAAAGAATGTAAACATGGGAGCTGGCGGGGCGAGGTGAACACGTCTAAGCAGATTGGGCATCCATGTCCGTCTTTAGAGGATGAATCGCCGCTTGCAGTAGCCATGTAAAAATATACCTTTGTTTCTGATCCTTTTTATTCCCAATGATCTCTTTCCAAGAGCAATTTAGCAATGAAGTAACGTCTTTAGATGAGTCTAGCACAGTATTTAATCTTCCGGTTTGAACTACGTATAGAAGGAACAAATACAACTAGTACCGGATAAGAAACTGTGACAGAATGCAAATTTATTAAAGTGGTGGTTACAAAAGTGTATTTACTAGTATATAATTCAAGAGAACACTTACACGTAAAATGTAATAATATATTACAAGATAACACTTACATAGATAATGTGATAATATATTACAAGCAAGCCGATGCTATGTAATATATTTTGTTCTTAATACTAGTATCTGAAATTACTTTCTAAAACAAGTGCTCGATGCACAAATATTTCAAGATTACATGTAACAAATGTGACTTCTGATTTTCTAATTAATATATTTTTCATAACTTTGACACAGAACATATTGATTGCTTAAAATATTGTGTTTTAAATCATCACAGGCCGGATAATACATTCACAACGAAATTCATAACCAAATTAGGTAACTGTCACTCAAAAGGCATATTGATTTATGTGAGTGTTCGTACATCGTTTGTGAACAAACAACAAATATAATTATTTGAGTAGCGTCAAGGTTGAGCCCTGTGTCGCGCAGGGACGCCGCACATTCAAAGGAATAAATATATCAAATGTGTGTGTGTGTGTGTGTGTTGAGGGGAGGGCTATATTTTTTTTAATCGAAAACGTTTTGTTGACACCAACGAAGTGCTATATTATAAACAGTCCTACTAGTATGAAAAGTCTTTGAGGTTTGATATTTTTTATTTTAAAGCAGTCTAAAACATGACAGAATGAGGGGAGAGAAGAATTTAGGATCGAGCCAGCATATGGCACTATATAGTAACATTTACGCTATTGAAACCATACAACATAAGGTGTCCAGTGTCACCTTATTTTTAATTTTCATTACTTTTCGGCAGCTCATAGCAATGGATAAAAATAAATTATATCAGTCTTGACACTTATGTGTTACAATATCCTACAAAATCCAAAAAGATGTAATACAACATGGCTCTCAAAACATAAAAAGATGAACCTATAAAGTAGAACAGCATCGAGAATGACACGTATATATTTTGCTGAAAAAGTTAACATATGTTTCAAGAGCTCAAGGCGATCTCCGTTACGAATAAAGGATCACTTAACTTTTGGACAAAACAAGCACCATCAGTTTCAAAACAAGTTTCTACTCAGGATATCTAGCCGAATGATCAACCGACTGACGTCTTGAAAATCATTAATTCTGAAACATTGCCTTGTACAAGCCATTTGGCTGCGCGAGAAATAATACTGTTGAATCTGAAGTCCCGAATTTATCTCATAAATTGGTTGTATAATCGGCAGAAACAATGACTATTTTCCAATGAACAGAACTCCTTAAAACATGATCTTGACGTTGTCTTTGTTTCAACAACTGCTCCAGGACGAAGAAAGATGGCGTCACTAACCAGTGAAATTTAGTGAATTAATATTTCATCATGACAACTATGTCAGCCATTTAAACAAACAAGGCAAAACAATTGACATTGAGCTAGAGAAGAAAAACTTTGAATTTTTCTGAACCTTGTTGGTCGAAATATGGTTGACCGTAGACTGACCAGGTTGTCAGAATATCCACTACTAAAGATCTGCTGTGCAACTTACGGAGGGAATGTTTTCTTAGAATGGTAAATTTAAAAATACACTTCAAAGAATCCCTCAACTCATCTTTGACACAATTTAACACCAACCCTTTGTCTTGTGAAGATTTCGCACTGGATTGCTCCACATGGAAGTCTGTTTCATCCATACTGGAGCTACAGACTTTGAACCGAGAATAATTTCAGCGGCAGTGCAAAAAACAGAATCAGGAAAAAATCTCAGAATTGCAACTATTATGTTTAAAATTTATATTATGTAGTTAACTTTTTATTCAAGATTTTAGGTGACATTTTATGCAATTGTTCACCTGAATATATGTTTTGAGAGCCAAGTTGTATCCATTTTTGTAAATTATAAATAAGTTGTTTACCGATATTTGAGTTAAAAGTCTAGCCTTATTTACAAAAATGTCGAATATTCTGGAAATTAACGTTTGACCCACATCTTGGTCATTTGATTGTCTTTTGTATACAAGCAAACATAATTATTGATTCTTGCTTTATGTCTGTGGAAGTATTCTTAGTTGTGTTCAGATATGATTTGAAATGAACCATTTATTAAAATTATACATTGGAATTACATTGACATTTTGGATTAATAAGGACTCATTCCTGATTATATCATTGTGATACATCATGACTGTTGGTACATTAACCTATTCAAGATTTTTGGAACATCAGCACAGTCAATATTAGAATTCTTTTGAAACTTTTGGACCTATTTGAGTTTCAAATCACATTGCTGTAAGTTCCTCTTAAACTTTCAGTTTGTAACTAAACTTAGTTTAAGACCATTAGTACTGTATTAAAGTTGAATTTTTCACCAACATTTTATTAACTATTGCAAATCAAATATTATAATTCAAGTTTGTATTCAAAATGAATGCACAAATTAACCGTCTTTTTCCCCAGTATGGTATTGTAAGTAATGAAAGTAACAATAACTACCACTTTGATGGAAGAAGGAAATCAGACAATGGCTTTCTCTATGTATTACAAATTTTGTACTGTACAAATCATGCTTGCTCCTGATTCTGAATTTTATCATAAAATATACTGGTCTATTCTGAATAACATTCTCTGCATAAACACCTGAAAATCCGAAATATGTAATCATCCAGAATAGCATTTGGATGCTAATAATAAAGAAACCATTCTCTGCTTAATCAGCTGAAAATCCAGTAGAGCAATTGGATGCTATGCTAATAATAATCAGGTACATGAAGGGGATGAGCATTTCTTGCTCAGTTGGAGCTAGAACAATATACAATTGAACCTTAGTTGTCAATCAATAAAATAAATTTAAAGTACCTGGTTGATTCTTAGTGGAAGCAATAAAAATAACTAGACTGGGAGTTCAATATTTCACCACTATCTTATATATGAAAAATGGTCTATACTAACTGCTACTTCTATCTGTACAATCTTGGTGCTGAAAGCCAGAGGAACTAAAGACATTTTCTTTCCTGTCTGAGTTCATGTTCACAACATACGAGTAGCACAAAGAGGTTTGATCCTGAATTTGATGTTATTGATAAAAGAAATCACATCAGATTCTGTCACAATATCCCCACGTGGTAGTTGAATAAGTACAATAAATACTATTTTAATTGTTTTATTCAGAAACCCATATTATGACCATTTAGCTGGCACTCAATAAAGGTAATCTTTTGATACACCCACAAAACCAAGTCTGATATAAAAACCATTCCTACTAGCTTATGTTATCATATGCACGTCATTACAAATCCCCAACCCCCCCCCCCCCCCCCGAGTTAGGCCTTAAATAAGGTCAGAATGCCAAGTGTATACCTGTATGTCATATACTTTGAGTTAGACATAAAAGAAAGAAGGTTGTTTTGACTCCATTGTCATCTTACTGGGTTTGCACATTAATTCACAAGCACACTGACTGGATCCTGTCATATATGTAATCAGTTTGAAATCTGTACAAAACAAGGCAAAAATAACGGAGTCAACGTATTAGTGTGACACATGCTATCGTATAACATCATGTACTACATTACTACAATTCAAGAATTCCTTACTCCAACATATTTGGCAAAATCTTCACATTCTGCATAAAAACCATTGAATAGAGACGATTGCAACAAATACAGTAAAAATTGAGTGTGATAAAGTGTATGCTTTTCCCAGGTGGCATTTTATTGCCAAACTTACATCATTATAGCTGTGGTGTTATCCTAACCAAGGGAGGTAAGCCACTGTGACGAGCATGGAAAAAAAAGTCTTGTCAAAACAAGTATCCATTCTAAAAAAGTATTTTCAAGACAGCTGCAGTAGAAGCCTTATTGGTGATTTTTTATACACAAGTTTCACTTTCATTTATCATTGGAAGTGTTTAAGTAACAAGAGGCCAGAGTTGGACTGAATTCATTGACCCAGCTGGCTTAAATCTTATAGTACTAGACCATACAATTTTGGCATGATGTTTCTGAAAGACTATTTCCAATGCTGTTTACATCGTATGTTATGAAAACAACTGCTTCAAGGTTTCTGTTCTTCATATGTTCATCCAACATCACATTATTATTTGTCCAATATTAAAAGGCTTTTATGCCCTGATGTTTTCTGTTTTTTAAAGGTTATCAGGCTGAGATTATTGTCATATTCACAGTTGGCTTGGTCAGCTGGAACAAGTTTGAAAACTGCTCTTTGTGGCTGTTTTGAACTTGTGTTCTATTTTATACAGCTCATGAAGAGTGGCCAAGTGGTCTAAAGCGCTGTCCGTTATGGACCACTGCCATCTCACCTCTGTCTGCGTGTGTTCGAGTCTAAGATTCGGCAAATGTAGTTATGTGAGAAAGCTTGCCAGTAGCTTCTCATGGGTCAGTGGTTCTTTCCGGGGTTTGTCCGGTTTCTTCCTCCACCAGTAATACTGGCCGCCATGTATAGCCTATATTGTGCTGAAAAATGGCGTTAAACCATAAAAAACAAAACAAAAACAAAAACAGCTCATGGGTATTATCTTTTGGATAAATTGGCTCCAAAATAAGATCTGTCACCATCATAAGCTCCTCCAAAACTTCACTTTTTTAAATCTATAATGACCGATTTCTTATCTATACAATAATGCCATATTAAGGTTTATCCTTTTCAAGACAGAGGTAGTTTGATCACATAAATATCTTTATTTTTTAATTTCATTTTAGGTTTTTATTCAAATTATATTAAACCTTATAAGATATATGGTTTTGTAACACAAGATGGCACACAGCTAATCTGTTTGAGAAATAAAATGAAAATTGAACTTTAGTTTTAAATTTTCTGCATTTTATTTAGGCTAGGTATTCTACCTTTAATTTTGAAATACTATTGCTGTAAGTCGGGTTGTATCCATCCAGCATCAGACTCATTTTTTAGTTAAAAATCACTCATTGTCAATGTCATCATCATTATCATCAGCCATTATTTGCAGATTAAAATCATCATATGAAGATGAACCATGGTGGGAAGCAGCCATTTTGGTTTCTCAAGGTAGCCTGTATTAAACACACATTTGTAAAATGTCCTTGATGAAATGTTCAAACTATTATTGAATATTTTTTAAGGTTTCAACATGCCAATACATTTAGTTTAACAGCCATTCATGTCAAGCTGAAGAACACAGCTCTGTAAACATTTGCTTACCTGAAAAAAGGTACATGTCGTGACAAGCCCTACAATACCTCTACTTACGTCAAGATATGCCCTTTAAGGGTTAACATTTAAATAAAAACTGTATCCTGCACTGAGTATGTTTTTATTTAATTGAATTTAAACTCATTTGCAGGAGTTCTATTGTTGAAATGGTTGAATTTTTGTGTGGTTCCCTCATTTGCTTGCCTTTGCAGTATCTCTTTTGTCATGATACTGTTAAATTTGGTCAAATTCTTTTCAGCCATTTCTAACAAGTTGTCAATTCAATATTTGTTTTCTTCTATTTATGTCAGAATGCTTCCATGAAAACTTAGCCAAAAACTGTTTAGCATTTATGGAAATGTAATTTCAAGAGTTTTCTACTTTCATTAATGAAAGCAACATTTTATGCCAGATCAACACTATTCATATAAAAAATCTTAAATCTCTTCAGGTCAGGATTTTTTCCTTCCCAAAATTGGTAAAACTGTATTGAGTAGATCTTCAGAAGAACTTCTCAATGTTTTTCCATTTCAAAAATGGCACCACTGGTGTCAACATGCACAAAATTTATAGTCTTTTCAAGCCTGGATGACCTCTGCTAAATTGGCTGCAAAGTGGTTTAGTGGCATTTGAGATGAAATTGAAAACAGAAATTGTTGATTGATGGGCAATACATGATGGATGACACAATGAATGTCAGTCAAATGGAAAAAATTAATTTTTCTGCGGAAAGAATATTATATAAGTAAATTGTTACTAAAGCCCCTTTCATGTTTCCAAAGCAGATTTATTTACCTTAAGATGACTGTAGCAGGTTTTCATAGTTATGTCACGGACTGAACAAATGGCACATAAACATAAATCAGTTTGTTTTGTTTGATTAGGATTTTTAACGTAGCTTTAACAATTTTTCAGTCATATTGCTATGATGTCTGCAGTGAGGCAGTTTATAGTGATGTCCAGCACTGGGGCATCATACCGCAGACATGAAGCATGATGTCCCACCCAGTCACATTATCCTTACACCAGGCTGACCAGTTCTAACACTAACCTCTTAATGCTGAGTGCCAAGCGAGGCAGTTGTTAGTACCATTTTTGTAAGTTTTGGGTATGACTTGGCCAGGGATCAACCCATGACCTCCCACTTCTACAGCGAATGCTCTAACCACTAGGCCACTGGAGCAGTTATAAATTAGTAGTAGTAGTAGTGTTGTTGTTTTTGTTGCTGATGATATGCCATACCACAAGCTCATTTGGCTTTACAGTCAAGTGAGATAAACATCTTGTGTTGACACGACCCATCCATTCTGGACTCTGGACTCACAGCAACAGCAACATTTCATATTGGATAATTGAAGGACATCATTTTCATACAAGAACAATTAAACAAAAGGATGACAAACTTCATGATTTTTTTAAAAGTAGTTTGGGATCAGCAGTAAAGAAAAACAAGTGGATTTATTTGCAAGTAATACTCTTCCTGTTGACTTCAGGTACCTCAAATGTTCAGATATACTAAGGATTAAACAAAAAAGGTGAACCACAGTGAAAGTGTTCTTCTTTATTGATTCAATTATGAAAAAAAACTGTATGAATTAAAAAGTGAAAATGAGCATTCCATATTTTAGATCATTGTGAAATTAAGTGAACTCACATGTTGCACTTCCATGTCGAAGGTGTGATTCACAGATTAAAATATTACAAAATGTCCACAGTCTTGACAAAACATAATTGCTCAACATAATAAAATACTGAACACTGTAGTTTATTGTTTTGACTTTTGGTGTTGGTACAATTTGCTCCATTTTACAAAAAATGTCTCATTTATGACACTTAATTACACTTGGACCAAACATAAAGATGCATTATTTTGAATGTAACTAATCATTTTGTAAATGAGCGCACATGTCGACCAGGTATATCTCTTCTTCCTCCTCTGAATCCCTGCTGGAATCTGGAACATAAAACAAATAATGATATGCCATAGAATGCAAAGCCTTTTAGGCTCAAGTGTACATTAAAGTCAAGAAATGTATGCCATTGGATATATACATGTATCAACCATGTTAACCATGTTTCACTGCTGTAAAGTTAAATGATCAGCAAGTATTTTGTTGTGAAAAAAATTAGATGGAAATTAATCAATTCAGTATATGCTGACTTCATCCTAAGCAGGTAAGCATGAATAATCCAGTCATGTACATTCAATTCCTTCATGTAGTGTACTGCATTATCTGAATGTCAGTCTTAAACAGTCATGTACATTCAATTCCTTCATGTAGTGTACTGCATTATCTGAATGTCAGTCTTAAACAGTCAAGTACATGCAATTCCTTCATGTAGTGTACTGCATTATCTGAATGTCAGTCTTAAACAGTCATGTACATTCAATTCCTTCATGTAGTGTACTGCATTATCTGAATGTCAGTCTTAAACAGTCAAGTACATGCAATTCCTTCATGTAGTGTACTGCATTATCTGAATGTCAGTCTTAAACAGTCATGTACATTCAATTCCTTCATGTAGTGTAATGCATTATCTGAATGTCAGTCTTAAACAGTCATGTACATGCAATTCCTTCATGTAAAGTAATGCATTTTCTGTAAATCACAGTCTTAAACAGATATGTACATGCAATTCCTTCATGCAGAGTACAGCATTTTCTGTATGTCAGTCTTAAACAGTCATGTACATGCAATTCCTTCATGCAGAGTATTGCATTATCTGTAACAGTCACATAACCAACATCCCACCATGTTAAGATGAGGTTTACTAAAATAAGCAAGATTCTTCAAACAGCTCTTATTAAGATATGATGTTAATAAAAACATTAACATGTTCAAAAGTAAACATATCAAGATATTAATCTATACTTCGGGGGGGGGGGGGAGTTCTGAATCAATTACAGTGAAATCCCACAATACCAAACTTCATTACAGAATGAATTCCGATATATTACGACTGTGGCATGAATCAGAAAAAATTGTATATTTGTTCATTCATGAAAACTACATTTTCTATTATCAATGTACAAAAACTAATCTATAAAAAATAAGTTATGATTTTGGGGAAGAGATCATGTAGGAATTTGGATATAATATGTTCGTTGCTAGGTACACAAGATTTAAAAATAATTTCACAAATTTCTTGAAGTGCAAAGTTTTATGCCAAAATAAACAAAAGTTTGATTTCATAATTTGGCAAGATGTGATAAATGCTTGGAGAAAAATTTACATTATGACTGCACTTTCTTGATATAAAAGAAATGTTCAAAGTTATAATATATATATATATATATATATATATATATATATATATATATATATATATATATATATATAAAATTTGTTAATATTTTTTCAAATGTGTCAGTAGCCAATCACTACATGTTCATCTTTGGTTAGGTTTGAAAGACTTCATTAAAAAGCTGATTAGTGTTAATTGCATTATTACTGAACTATGAATGATAAAAACAAGTAAGACTTTTATGTGTTTCTTCAATACATTCTGTGTACAATTATTTTTCAATCAAAAGAAAAGATTCTCAGCAGAAATTATAATCATTTAATTTTTAGTAATTGCTAATTATCAATGTTAATCTCACTACTAAAGGTTGTTACAATTATAGGACAATGACATAAAAAAAATACCCCCCTCCCCCACACAATAGCTGCCAACACGTGCACATGGCTTTGTGGTGTTATCAATCATCATGCAGTCAGCTGACCACTGGATAATACTACTCTGCATTTTCTAATAAAATGATCCTAATAGGGGTCAAAGTGTTAATTAGTGAGCATTTGCAATGGATAATTGGATAGAGATATGAGAAGATTGAAGCCCCCCACAAGATAAAGTCCAGAGTTAAACAAATGCAATTAGCTTCATGATTCACCAGTCAAGCAAACAATGTGTTTGTGTAAATATGCTTCTTAACCAAATTAAGAAATCAATTAATTTACCCATTTTATGGGAAAACAATAGATTATCAATTGGTTTATCAGAATTTTTTTGATGGTCAACCATATTAAAAAAAATACTGGAGAAAAAAGTTTATGATGATAGATCAAGGCTTATGCAATGGTAGATTGGGGTTTACGGGATTACAGATCTGGGTTTTATGATTGTAGATCAAGGTTTATGCAATGGCAGGTTGGGGTTTACATGATTACAGATCTGGGTTTTATGACTGTAGATCAAGGTTAATGCAATGGCAGGTTGGGGTTTACATGATTACAGATCTGGGTTTTATGATGGTAGATCAAGGTTAATGCAATGGCAGGTTGGGGTTTACATGATTACAGATCTGGGTTTTATGATGGTAGATCAAGGTTAATGCAATGGCAGGTTGGGGTTTACATGATTACAGATCTAGGTTTTATGATGGTAGATCAAGGTTAATGCAATGGCAGATTGGGGTTTACATGATTATAGATCTGGGTTTTATTAAGTGAAGTCTAGCACTGGGGCATCATGCTGCAGACATGTAGCATCATGTCCCACCCAGTCACATTATCCTGACAGCAACCCGACCAGTCGTAACACGAACCTATTAATGCTGAGCACCTAGCAAGGGAGCTGTTTGTACCATTTCTAAAAGTCTTTGTTCTGACAAAGCCTGGGTTCGAAACTGCAACCTCCTGCAATAGTAGATTAACAGTTATGTTCTCACAGATTGTGATTTATAAGATGTTAAACCAGAGATGATGTGATTCATCAACATTTATGCAATGGCAGATCCGGGTTTCTGCCATTCAAGGGTCAGTGCTTGTGAAACACAGGCATATATACTGTACCTATCATCTTTAAACCTAGGACTTCCTCCATATCCTCCCCTGTTTCCTCTGTCACTACGGGGGAAGAACTGCCCATCCCAGCCACCTCGTCTGTCCCCTGACATAGGACGGTTATCATGCCTGAAACAATTTAACAATATAGTAGTAGCAGAAACAGAAATCAACAAGCCTTGCTGCAAACCTCAATTGTACAAATGGTTTACTGTGACCCAAGTTTGATAGGACAATGAGTGACAATGAAGCATACATGTATTAAATAAAGGCTTCACTGTCTGCTAACATATTTGGTACATTAAACACTCACCAATGTTTAATAGCCTCTTTGCAGGCACTAGTATGGCATAGTTGATTATGGAAGTTACTGATCAGAACATCTCAATGACCAAAGGTCATGGTAAGCAGTAATGAAATATACTTATTGTTGAAAACATTATTTTCTTTATTCAACTTTATACTGCAGAGACATTAGACTTTTAGACTGCTCAATCAATAGGTTTCTTTTTTTTTACCCCTGTGCAAACCATTTACAAAGCTTATTGAATTAGAACTAAATCAAACTCTGGTACAATGGTTACTGTGCAAGGTCACAATGACCCTGACTTTTAGCCTCAAAGTCAACAGTGTTTCTCTATTACCTTAAATGCATGCCCTGAAAAAAATTGTTTAATGTTTATGGTGAATAACTAAAGTATTTATGAACAGAATATATTTCATTTTCATAATATCAGTGACCTTGAACTTGATCCCACATTTCATAAGCCATCTACAAATCTAGGTGAGGATACATACCAGATAAATTCGCTTATGAGTGACTTTCACAAATGAAAATGTTATTCCTGCAGTGTAAAGGTCTCATAAGCATGACATATAGAACATTTGATAAATCTAACAGTAATATTGTAAACCATTTGAAAACGCATAAATGATATGCATTGTATTTATCCATTTAATGATGGTATTTATTACACAATACTTGCTATTGATAGTTATTTTGATTTGAATAATTTTTAAATATTACTGGTAAATTAAATATTAACACTGCAAAGTGGAGGGTCCATCAACGTTGTTTACAGTGAATGTTTACTAGTATGTATATTGCTTCAAATTTCAAGTTAAAAAACACTCAAATTTGTATGTAATAAATTTGGAGTAAGCACATTTTGGTTATAGTGGCCCATTATAAGAAAGTCTCAGAATTGTGTGATTACTTGTGTAATTATTGGAATTTGATGTAATGGAAATATTCTTAGCCCAGAATAATTAGCCAATTACTAGAAGCAAATGTCATAGAGCGAAGTGTTAGTCAGTTTCCATAATGCCATGGTTCATTAGTAGTGAATTCAGGTCAAAATCAAATGAATGACACTGAACATAGTCCCTATTAAAATCTAGTGGTGTACATTGGTGGTGTGACTGCAGTGGCAGTATTTATGGCAGGAAACTGGTAAATTACATAAAGGTATGAATAAGAAGGGACGTGGTTGATACCGTTTATGTTGCCAGGGTGGTAAATGTGGTGCAGTTGTACTGGTAAAATTTGCCTGTAAACAATAAATTAACTGGCCTAAGGTGGCAGAGTTAGAATAGTTCCCTGTATTAGGGGAGAGTTGTATAGGTTCCATAACATGAACAGCAGACAGTGCAGGAACCTGATGAAGAGAAACCATGCAGATTTGGAGTTTATAGATATTTGGCAGGGTGGAGATCTGTGGCCTTTCATTGATTAGAGTAAATTTATGGATAGAATGGAAATGCCCATTCTAATTTACAACTGAAGCTGTATGGAAGTCTTTGGAAATTTGGGGCAAACTTATGAATGACTTCTTGCAGAAAGCGCATCAGGGTTTGACACTGCATGGTCAAGTAAAGACTCTGGCTTGTAACACTATTTTATGTTTTGCTGTATAAACACTGTGTTTGATGCAATACAATTTTTTTTAATTAGTTTTAAAGTTTTACTTTACCATAAGCCAGATTTAATATTCCCAATGTTATCTTTCAGTGCATGTAGCTGATAAGCCCTTGGCTTGTAAAGGCAACACTCGCTGTTTTTTAAAGATGACAATTCTTTGAATTTCATACTTGTTCAGTGTCAAATCTTTCTGCACACTTAACCTTAAATCTTATCTTGTAAAGGAAGTATCCTCATTGTTTTTCTCCATGACAACCCTTTGATTAAGCTTGTTTTCTTCCATGACAACCATTTGATGAACCTTAACCCTTATTTTGATTAAGCCATGAATTTGATACTTGTTCCATGCCAAGAAACAGACAGTGGTTATTTGAACTCCCTGTGACCTTGCCACAAAACTGACACCTGTTCTGATACATCCTTTAAAAGATTTCACAGACTGTATGATCATTGCATCTTTCACAAGCCCATTTTCAGTTTCCAAAAATGACAGTAAATAAAAGTAAAAAGAGTTGAATAATATTTGCGATGGCAAAACAGCCAAAAAGGATTATTTGGTCACTAAGAAAATGACGATGAATTCTTGGGCTTTGTACCTGATGATTTTTTGTTTGTTTGATTAGGTTTTTTAATGTAGATTTAACAATTTTTCAGTCATATCGCTACAATATCTGCAGTGAGGCAGTTTATAGTGATGTCTAGCACTGGGCCATCATGCCACAGACATGTAGCATGATGTCCCACCCAGTCACATTATCCTGACACCAGGCCAACCAGTCCTAACACTAACCTCTTAATGCTGAGTACGAGCGAGACAGCTGTTACTACAATTTTTGTAAGTCTTTGGTATGACTTGGCTGGGGATCAAACCCACAACCTCCCGCTTCCGCAGTGGATACTCTAACCACTAGGCTACAAAAGCGGTGCACCTGATGATACCCAGAGAGTAACACTTTGAGAATACTGTGAAGCACAAAGGTTCAAACTTTACTTTCATTGTTTAATTCTAAGACATGGAATTAACATATTACAGGATCGTGTGAATGAGATAATTTATGGCTACTAGTATGTACCAGTATGTGACCTATATTAGAATATATGGTTTTATTATATAAATGGATTTGAAAAGCCAAGCATTATGGATTTCTATGTATTTTACAACATGAAGGTGGACTGAATGAATGTTGTCAATTTATTTCTGTAATATAACTATATTATACACTGGTTTTATCTTTAATTTTCATCTCAATCTATATATCAGTCCAGTTTGGCTTGTTTATTTTTTCTAAAGTACAACTCTGGGTCACTGATGACAAATTATCTCTTACAGATGAATCTGAGTTACAAAATCCATTTATTCATCTATGTGACCATCACCTTTTATTCTTTTGATTTAAAACAAAAAATCAACAGACTTCTGACTTTCCCCAAGTACAAGCCATCCACAAATATTACTCCACATTTGTGATGTAGAACTAAAGTCATTGTGAAGATTTTTTTCATTCAGTCATGCTGTCCATGAACTTTGGTTCCAATCTGTGATCCTGAACTAAAGACCTTGTGTGGAAACTACTTTTCTCCTGTCAGTCACAATGATCTTGGCCACTGACCTTTAGTCTCAAAATCTGTAGAATTTTTCCTAAGGGCTGTTTCAGTAAAATATACATGGACCCATGAAAGGCACTTTTAATGTTGAATAGTTACCCATATATACCTTTAAATTTTGTGTCATTTCATATGAACTCCTTGGGTAATCTGAGCACCCTGGCATATAATTTAAAAAAAGTGCCTTCCTTGGATACCTACCAAGTATTTAATAAATGGAATAGCCCTTATCCTAATGCACATTATTTACAAAATTTTGGTATGGTAAAGTGCTTGTGTAATTGTGTGTAAATGAAATAGAGAACAGTCAGACAGACATATGGACAGATAGATGTCAAAACAAGATA
Organism: Unio delphinus; assembly: GCA_029339505.1. Classification (NCBI taxonomy): domain Eukaryota; kingdom Metazoa; phylum Mollusca; class Bivalvia; order Unionida; family Unionidae; genus Unio; species Unio delphinus. The sequence continues at coordinate 6,814,787 of JAQISU010000057.1, read as the reverse complement.
CTTGGCCTTGTAACCATGTGAACTAACATAAGTGTAAAAATCTGTGTCTTGCAAAAATTAAATACAATACATTGACTTTATGGTCAGATCTCTGTGTAGTATACATAATTACACAGAGACATTTTTCATTGAATTTAGTATGAGATCTCTGTGTAGTGTACATAATTACACAGAGCCATTTTTCATTGACTTTAGTGTCAGATCTCTGTGTAGTATACATAATTACACATTCTATGACAGGTATTGAATTAAAATATCTTACCCGCCACGAAATGGACTTCCAAAAGGTGGCTTGGATCTGTTTCCATACTGACCTCCACCTCGACCTGATAAAAAAGTAAACTGCATATGTAATTACCCAATTCTTGCATGAAGTCAATTTCAAGCTTAAAAAATAAACAGTTTATATATTTGGGTTTCAATAACTATCAAGCCAACATATTAACTGAAAATAATGTTTCTTACCCTCTCCATATTATTGTTACGAAATACCCGATATGGCATAGAGGGTACATCATACTCCTCTAAGTGAGTTGTCCTGTACAGCGAGTCGCACGTGCCCGCGTATAATGAAGGTTTCGCGCGAATCACTTTTTACATGTACAGCATACTACTATATAGGTATAGTGCAGGGTCATTTTAAGACGCAGTGGACATTAGAGCAGACCTCTAAACGTTTCATTTGTCGGGAATTAGAGCCAAAAAGTTGGGTGAGTCAAATGCGTTCTTTTTGGTTAATGTTTCAGTCAAATGTTCAGTTTCGTAATAGCACGTTCGTTTTATTGTGTATTGCGTTAATTCGTTTTATTATTTGGAAAACTGTCCATTTTTTATATTCAGCTCGCTGGTCAACGAGTGAATAGATGAGTATTCCAGTCCAATGTTAACTGGTGGAGTGGAGACATGCAAACATGAACTACTGTCGCACCGAAAGGAAGTGCCGTGTTAACGTCCGTAGTTTTGTTTTATTGACTATCTTATGTAAGACACGAATAGCGTGTTTATAGTCAATTGAACCCTATGTTTTGATTCATTGACTATTTTGTGTGAAACACGAACAGCGTGTTTAGTCAATTGAATGCTATGTTTTGTTTTATTGACTATTTTGTGTGCGACACGAATAGCGTGTTTATAGTCAATTGAACCCTATGTTTTGATTTATTGACTATTTTGTGTGAAACACGAATAGCGTGTTTAGTCAATTGAATGCTATGTTTTGTTTTATTGACTATTTTGTGTGTGACACGAATAGCGTGTTTATAGTCAATTGAACCCTATGATTTGATTTATTGACTATTTTGTGTGAGATAAGAATATCGTGTCTATAGTCAATGTAATGCTACGTTTTGTATATTGGATACAGGCATATAGTACAGTAGTGGATGACTACAGATATATAGTACAGTAGTGGATGACTACAGATATATAGTACAGTAGTGGATGACTACAGACATTTAGTAGGGTAGTAGATTTATTTGTGTATTGTGTGCTCATTATATATATATATATATATATATATATATATATATATATATATATATAAGTTTTATTTAACCGAACGTGTTTGTTATTTCTTTAAAACCCTACCTAGTCTCAAAGGGTCGGCTTGACAACGTTACAATTATCAGAAAATACTATTTTCACGGGTCAGACAAGAAAACTAAATACACAGAAACTAAGATTTTGGGTAGTAGTTAACTCATCAAGCTAACTTAAACTGATGCATATGAAGCAAGGAATTACCATATATACTCTTTAATAAGTCCAACTGCAAACTGCAGAGAACCAGATCTGTTGCACAATGTGCCAGCAGATCTGAGTCTGTAAAAATGAAAAACCTTTCCTAGCAGCACATTATTCCACAGCAAATCAGGGTCTATATTGCATGCAGATGGACATGATATATCAGTAATTAAATATGGTATCTCAAGGAATGTTAGGAATTCTGGTCATTATATGTATAGGTGTGGACTGGTTTCACACTCATTTATAGATGTATCAGTGCAGACTGGTTTGACTATTTTCTGTAGATATGTCAGTGTGGGTTGGATTTACTTTCATTTTCAATAAGATATAAGTCTATAATCAAGAATATAATTTACTGTCAAACCTGATTATAACTACTCTGGCGTAATCCAGAAATAAAAGATATTGAGCAGGTGGTCTTTATGTACATGTAAATCTGTACTGATGCATGCATAAATGGGAGTGGAACATTGTCTTTATACATAGATGTTTTTTTTGAACAGGTGTTCAGTCTATCTGGGTTCAAATTAAGTTTAATTACCTTCATGACGACTGAAGTTTCCTGGAGGTGTAAAGAATCGTCCTCTAAAAAAACCTCTTCCTCTGTCAAATCCTCGCCCTCCACGCCCACCACGCATGTCCTGAAAATGACAGTAAAATAATCAGAACTGTATAAATATTTATATATGAGAGCTAACTATGGGTATAATATTATCAAAAATAAGTAGCGGAGTGGTCTAAAGTGTTCTCCATTATGGATTACTGCCATCTCACTTCTGTAAAAAATGAGTTAGTTAAAAATAAGTAAACTTCTTTTGCAAAAACAAATTAAATCCAGGTTGAGCCAGTGGTATGATTGGAACCTCCACCCTTCTGGTCACAAGTCCGGCTTGCCAACCATTGAAGTTCCTGTCTTTATTAGCTGCCTATTATGACATGCAGTGGACACATCAGGCCAATTCCACATCCTAGAGAATTCAGAAGGTCTATTCAGGCGGAGTACTAATGACAACATTTTAAAGATGGCCTTAATGATGGACATACTGAATCATCAAAGACACCATAACAAACCTTTTCATGAAAAACCAATGGTGATATGACCATCCATTCAGGAGCAGACGTGACATGATTTTCAATATGGCCACAACTGCAGCCATACTTGCTGTCCGAGTGGCAAGATTTTCATTTATGACAAACCAGAAATCACAAGACTAATAATGAAAACTCCTTTTAAACAGGATCATCCATTCAGAAGGAGAAGCAAAAACAAGATTTTCAAGATGTCAGGCTGGCACCAACTAGACAGCACTATTTCTTGATAGCAGCCATATTGAATATCAGAACAGCAACATTTTTTTTCTCAGCATCAACCAGACATTGAAGAAGTCTTTTAGTGAAAACCCCATCTCAATATGGTCATCTCTATAGATGTTGCAGTAAAATAATAAGAGTTTTAAGATGGCTGCCATGGTGGAAATACTGAATGTCTAAAGGGCGTACTTTTCATTAGGACTAACTAGACATTTGTTGGAATTTGCTTGAGACATTAACAGGTAAAATAAAGTCTATTTTAATTATGGAATTTTGTAAGTCTGACCATAACCTGACTTGTGAGTCTGGGCCAACAACAGGTAAAATTAAGTTTACATTGGTTTTGATTTATAATTATGGAAGTCTGTAAGTCTGACCATAACCTAGCTTTACCAGTTTGGGCTAAGAACAGGTAAAATCAGTCTACACTGGTTCAGAATTTTAATTATGGAAGACTGTAAGTCTAACCATTACCTAGTGTACATGTCTGGGCCATCAACATGTACAATCAAGTCAATACTGGTTTTTGATTTTTAATTATGAAAGTCTAAGTCTGACCATAACCTAGCTTACCAGTCTGGGCCAACAAAAGGTACAATCAAGTTTAAATTGGTTTTGATTTTTAATTATGATCTTTATTTTATAACTCTAACCTTTTCACCTCTGCCTCTGCTGGTGGACTGGGGTGTTTGATCCACTCTAACTCGACTGGACTTCTCCAGCTTCATAAAGTCATCTACATGCATGGATGGAGGTCGACTGGTATTGGGTGGTCGAGACCTGAACAGATCATGTCTGTTATTGGAGTTAATCATTCCTCTTGCAATTCCTCGACCTCTCATTGGGGCAACTAAAATTTAAAAAAGAAAACAGATTTAACAAGAAATCCACCTAACATCTGTTTCTCATACTGCCCTAGACAAATATGTCCAAGGCTGTCAAACGAATTAATTAAAAAGTCTTACCTGCAGTTAAGCAGTACATAAGGAATACAAAATTAAATAACTCTTGTTTCTATCCACATATATATTCTGATTGATAACATTGCTTGCTTTATCCATGAAACTGAGATAATCAAACTTCAAGATGTAATCAACTGGCGTAGATATCCAAACATGAGATAATCAAGCTTGAAGATGAAATCAACTGGCGTAGATATCCAAACATGAGATAATCAAGCTTCAAGATGAAATCAACTGGCGTAGATATCCAAACATGAGATAATCAAGCTTCATGAAGTAATCAACTGGCATAGATATCCAAACATGAGATAATCAAGCTTCAAGATCAAATCAACTGGCATTGATATCCAAACAAGAGATAATCATGCTTCAAGACAAATCAACTGGCGTAGATATCCAAACATGAGATAATCAAGCTTCAAGATGAAATCAACTGGCATAGATATCCAAACACGAGATAATCAAGCTTCAAGATATCATCAAATTGCAAAGATATCCAAACAATGAGAAAATCAAGCTTCAGGAACAACTGGTGGAGATTTCCAAACTATGGGATAATCAAGCTTCAAGATGTAATTATGAGGCACAGATATTGAAAGAAATTATATTATAATTTCATGTGCTGAAATGGCTTTACTCTGAAGCAAGTTGATGTTTCAATAATAAGAAATATGTTACGGAGCCCAATTGAACATTATTGTACCTGACAAACATTGCTAAACACAAAACTTAACAAGGGGTATACTATATAATATCAAAAATGAACATGAAGAATACCTGAAGCTAAGATTGCTATTGTCACAAAATAGTATAAATCTATTGTTTTATTTATATTTTTTTTATTTATTTATATTAAATACATGTAATTTGGTTTCATTTTTTTGTGTACGGTGTTACCTAAGGGTGATATATGTATATCACATATTATTTTGAAACAGTGATCAGTTCATCCAATGCTGCACGAGCGAAGTGCTTGCAATGGGAAAACCATTATTCAACAAAGTGCACAGACAATATAGGGCTATACAGTTGGTGTATAAATTACCTCAGCATAGAACAAAATGTTACAATCTGAGAAGTATTTTCAGTGAGCAGTCTACTTTAATAACTTGTGATCTCCAGCTGTAGAGGTATGTGAATCATAAATGAGTTTACTATTTGTTTTCTAATTATTGTGTTTATTTTGTATTTTTGGCAACTCCGACTTGTCTTGTCTACTGCAATGTTATAGTCTATTTCTTAATTAACTTGTGATTTAACTGAGGAATTTATATTTTCAATATCATGCATTTATTAAAGGTCGTTCAGTACTATAAGATTGTTATCGGAATTATGATAACTTTTGAACATGCTGATCACTTTGTATATAATGAGCATAGAAGAATTAACTCAAGTTTATAGTCCATAATATCATTACGTGTTATTATACATTCTTGTGTTTTTGTAGTATATGGATTTGGATCAATTTTCAACTGACTGTGTGACTGATTGACCAGATGTATAGCTAATTGACTGAATGGTTGAATGAAAAAAACAAAAACAAAGACAAATGACTTAAACAATATGATTCCACTCAAATAATGATAAGACAAGTCATGTAAACAAAATGTTATCATCCAAAAAATGATAAATGATTCATACATATAATCACAAGTTTTCACTCAAATAGTGACAAATGTATTTGAAAAGAACCCTAATGATTATGATTTACAAATAAATAATGATAATGATGCTCACACAAATAACAAGTAACATAGACCTTTGCTCAAACAGTGATAATGATGTTAACAATAACAAAAAGAAAGATGTTTGCTCAATTAGTGATAATGATGTTAGCTCATATAGCAAATAATAATATTTCTGGTATTATAGCAATGATGGTGGTTTTTATGCTCGAGAGTGATGATATGTAACCCAAAGGTGGGAGATAACCTGTGGCATCCAAATGAAACACACATGGTACCTTCAGTCCCACCATTGTCGATTGGTCAAAGAGCCACCAGAAATGGCCTACCCCTCCCAGCCTAGGCAAGGACCCCCTTGTACCCTGCAAGCCCATACATCCCAGAGCCATGGTTCCTCTACATGAGATAACTACAATTTCCCTCTGAACCAACATCACCACTGACAGCAGTACATTAGGTACATATAAAGTGACAAAAAAATACTACTCGACATCCAAATCATCACCATGGCTAAAAACACCCATCTAACACATAGTTCCACAGCTGACAACATGAACACCAACAGCTCTACAGTAGCCCAACACACATCAAACACAGTCACATGATGGCTTTCACATCAGTTCCATCATACTATGTCACCAACAGCTCAGTTCAGACACATCTCCAAACCAGACAGTATTGACAGTACTATGGCTGCCACACTGCCCAATACAGGCAGCTCAAACAAACTGGGTAGATCACAACAAACACATCGTCCATCCTTAGTCAAATGATGGCTGAACCCAAAACAGAAACATGAACACGAACACATATATTATGCATGTGTATTGATGGAGTTAATTACTTCATAGTAAAGTATTTCAATGGACTACTGTATAAGATTATCATAATAATTAGGTTTGTGTGCGAATCTGCATCTGTAAGTAACATTCTCCCATCCCTCAATACATTCCACATTTATGTGAATGCAGTCATTCTGTCCATTTACATACTGGTAAACTAGAAAACTGACTATAATAAATCTAACACTGCCTTACATAATTAGGAACTATCTAATAATATACAATAAATGTTAGAACAAAACAAAACAATTCTATCCATAACATATACAGAAAAAAAAACAATATATATATTTCTACACCTGGAGACATGTGCCATAAAGTGAATGCTTACTGACAAGACTTCTTGTAATGTAAAGATGGCATCTATATGAACATGGGCTATATTGTAATGCACTACCTGTACTCTCATGGTATATCGGTTTTCCCATTGCAAGCACTTTGTTCATGCAAGCATGAAGTGAACTGAACTCACCGTAATAATGTAAGATATTAATATACATAAAGATCCCTCTGGAAATGCTGTACGCAGGAACAAAATCTGATTACATTTTATTTCAAATACATGTATGTGTGTGTGTGTGTGTGTGTGTGTGATTTGGATTTTTTATGTCAGATTGCTATGACATCTGCAGTGTGACAGTTTATAATGATGTCTAGTACTGAGGCCAACCAGTCCTAACACTAGCCTCTTAATTAATGCTGATCGCCGAGTGAGGCAGGTGTTAGTACAATTTTTAAGTCTTCTGTATGACTCAGATCAGGATTTAAGTCTTTTGTATGACTCAGATGGGGATTTAACTCACAACCTCCTACATCTGAGGTGGATGCTCTAACGACTAGGCAAAATACATGTAAGCAATAAATATACACAATTCTGTCACTCATTCTAAAATCTGCACCTTTTTAGTTCTTCTTACAATTCTTTTACAGGTAGTTTTCTTTTACAAGTAGTTAATTATACATTATTTTTTTTTCTTCCATGCAAACCTTGAAACTTAGTTGGGATGAAAACTGAAAAACAAGGGCATCATATATCGTCACCATCAGTCTCTTGACCTAGTGTGGACGTCAAGGCACTGTGCTGCTGAACATCTGAACACTTCCCTCCACTTGTCTCAATCATGTGCCAATACCTTTGTCCCCGCATAAATTTTCCTGGTCCATTCTGTGATGTTGCCAATGCACTTTTTTTCTGTCTACCTCTCCTTCGACCACCCAGGATGCTGCCATATAGGACTGTTGTGGATAGACTGTTGGCTCTAGTGATATGGCCATACCATTTCAGTTTTCTCTTTTTGACAGTGGTGAGGTCTTCATATTGGCCTATTTTGTGCTGGTGTTACATACTTCTTCATTTATGATGTGGTCCACGTAAGAGATGCCAAGGATGGTAGCATCTCATTTCATTTCTAGTGCTTGGATTTTTCGTTGTAATTCTGCTGTAAGGGTACAGGCCTCACATTAATACAAAACGATTGAGATGACTAGTGCTCTCAATAGTCTGATTTTAGTTTTCAGACATATTCTTGTCTCTCCAGTTGGGTCTTAGCTTTGACATAGCTGCTGTTGTTTGTGCTACTTGTGACAAAATTTCTGCTATTGATCCCTCTTTGGTGATTATGGAACCAAGATATTTGAACTGGCTCACTGTTTCCAGTTCCTATAATTTGTCATCATATATACATTTAGTATGAAATTTCACATTTCCTACAGCTTTACATTTAACCAAGTCATTTTCTTTTCCACTTTAAATTGGTACTACCCATTAAAATTGTCATCAATTAAAAGGACTATCAGTTTCACAATATGCCACCTGGAAGACACATGTTGTTGTTGTTGTTGTTGTTGTTGTTGGGTTTAACACCATTTTTCAGCATATGGTAGGTTATACATGGCGGCCAGTATTAATGGTGGAGGAAGAAATCAGGAAAACCCATGGAAAAAAACCACTGACCCATGAGAAGCTACTGGCAAGCTGTCTCACATACCCACATTGGCCAAATCTGAGACTCAAACCCACGCAGACAGGTGAGATGGCAGTGATCCATAACGGTGAGCCTTTTAGACCACTTGGCCACTCGGGGCAAAGACACATATAAAGCAGTTCAAAGTAAAATACATAGTACTATACAATATGTACAAATGTTATAACTTCTTGTTCATTTACACTTATTAACTGCATCTTAATGTGCATGAATGAACCTTCTTTGCTGTTCTGAAAATTCTTTTTCATTTTGTTCTGGATCCCTGCTGTATTTTTCTACATATGTCATGAAGCCCTTCTAATGGAAAGTACAATACCCATATCCAGTAACAATGACTATTAAACAACATGTCTGAGCATTTGGTCATCAACTTCCTGCTTCATTTAATCCCATTTCCAGACATATTTACTACCTCAGTCAATATCTTTGACATTTTCTTTTTTAAATAATGGGGGTGGAAAAATACACAATGTTTTGAAGGCACACATGATGTGGTTTTCATGATCTTTCCATGACTGATTATCACGAGAAAAAAAATTATAATGAAAAATGATCAACTGTAATAGAAAGATCAAATTGTTGACAATTATTCAGAATTAAATTAGATAACAATTATTCAGCCATTATATAGCACTCTCCCAATCTTCTCAGTATCTAGCTGACACAGCACACAGTTCTATAATATGAGTGTTCTCTCAGTATTATCAAACATATGTTCATGAACTCATTCATAATGGCTGGTGTGTCTGCAGAATATAATACTTATATTTTACTATCTACAAAAACAGCTACAAGCAAGGAGGCCTGTGACAATATTTTCTCATTTCTCAATATGCATAAACAAAACAATTCATGAAAAATACAATCAAACAAGTTCTTACACATTAATGAATGTTTATGCCCGCTTTATCAACAAATAAGTGACATGCATATTTTCTTAAATTTTCTTGAGAAACACAATAACTTTTTATGCATCAATGAAAATGCCCAGATTAGTTAACTGTTAGCATACAAACATTAACTGTTAGCATACAAACATTAACTGTCAGCATACAAACATTAACTGTTAGCATACAAACATTAACTGTTAGCATACAAACGTTAACTGTCAGCATACAAACATTAACTGTCAGCATACAAACATTAACTGTTAGCATACAAACATTAACTGTTAGCATACAAACATTAACTGTCAGCATACAAACATTAACTGTCAGCATACAAACATTAACTGTCAGCATACAAACATTAACTGTTAGCATACAAACATTAACTGTTAGCATACAAACGTTAACTGTCAGCATACAAACATTAACTGTTAGCATACAAAAATTAACTGTTAGCATACAAATGTTAACTGTCAGCATACAAATATTAACTGTTAGCATACAAACATTAACTGTCCACACACAAATGTTAACTGTCAGCATACAAACATTAACTGTTAGCATACAAATGTTAATGGTTAGGATACAAACATTAACTGTCCACACACAAAAGTTAACTGTTAGCATACAAACATTAACTGTTAGCATACAAATGTTAATGGTTAGGATACAAACATTAACTGTCCACACACAAACTTTAACTGTTAGCATACAAACATTAACTGTTAGCATACAAATGTTAATGGCTAGGATACAAACATTAACTGTCCACACACAAACGTTAACAGTTAGCATACAAACATTGACTGCTAGCATACAAATGTTAACTGTCAGCATACAAACATTAACTGTCCACACACAAACGTTAACTGTTAGCATACAAACATTAACTGTCAGTATACAAACATTAACTGTTAGCATACAAACATTAACTGTCAGCATACAAACATTAACTGTCAGTATACAAACATTAACGGTTAGCATACAAACGTTAACTGCTAGCATACAAACATTAACTGTCCCCCACCTTTCCAAATGGATTTCACTTTTGCCAGTACTTACCAAATGGTCTTCTGAAGCCTTTTCCTCTAAATGTCACAAATTCTTGTGATTTTCTTCTATCCCTGCAAAAAATCAAAACTATTATGCTATAATCGATATAGACACTAGTGTTACCATGTGAAATTATTGATTACCTGCATATATTTAGTAAACAGAACAACAAAATCCAATATAATTTGTTTTTAATAAACTGATAACAAAGCTTGAAAAGATCCAACTTCAGTAAATTGTACCTCAAGTCAGTATATCATACTGACAAAGGCTGTATTTCATGCTGACCAGGGCTGTATATTAGACTGACAAAGGCCATATATCATGCTGACAAAGGCTTTATAGCATGCTTACAAAGTCTGTAGATCATGCTGACAAAGGCCATTTATCACACTGACAAAGGCTATATATCATGCTTACAAAATCTGTAGATCATGCTGACAAAGGCCATATATCATACTGACAAAGGCTGTATATATCATGCTTACAAAGCATGTAGATCATGCTGACAAAGGCAGTATATCATACTGACAAAAGGATAATATCATAGTGACAAAGGCAGTATATCATGCTAATGTAAGCTGTATATCATACTGACAGAGGCTGTACATCATGCTGACAAAGGCGTAATACATATTGACAATGGCAGAGTTTAGTTATGACTGACATTTTGGTAATGCGTTGATGATCAGGAAATAAAACGAAGCATCAAAATTTGTCAATTCACCATCTGACAAATAACAATCACCAGAATATATTTTCTTTTCTTGAAAATGATCCATTAATTCATCTAACCTCAGATTCAAAGGTAGAATGAAGCTAAGCTCAGAATTACACAATAAAAATGTAAGTGTGTTGGTTCAGAATCTGTTTGATTATTGATATGTGTGTGTCTGAGTAAAAATCAATGAGCAAAATCACAATGAAACAGTATCTGCAAATACATTTTATTTATCCACTTTAGTTGTAAATTTAATTTACCATATTTGCTGGCCTATAAGTCAATGCAGAGCATAAGTCAAATTTGGCACATTTTCCAACCTTCATCCCTATATAAGCTGATGCTGAGTATAAGACAAGGCCAGATCAATACCCTGGCTTTGTCTTTTTCGCTTAGTCCCTCACAGCATCATGAATTTTTTTATCCTATCTGTAACCCAGTAACCTTTCCTGCCTGGATCAATAAATGTAACTAAAAGTACCTAATTTGTTTCACACAAAGTATTTTTAAAGTACGGAATTAAACTGTAATAACTTCCAGTTTCATAAATATTAAAAGAGAGGGAGAGAAAGAGAAAGAGAAAGATTCCAGGTCTTTGTGTTTTTTTTTTCATCACCTTTCTGCCCCTGTTTACCTGAAGCTTTTGTCAAAGAGAGAAAAAAATTAATAAATTAAATAGTAAATATAAACTATGAAAATACATACCATACACCTTCAGGGTTTGAATATTCATAATAGTTACATCCATATAGACTCTATTTACTAGATTAAATCCCAAGAATAGTTATTTTGCATGATGTCTAACTTTCTTTACAAGTATAATGACCTCTCTATTCCCAACAAATAAGATTAATTTTTTTAAAGAACATGGACTCCTCCTGTACAATTATTTTGGATCATTGCTCATGCTATATGTTACTTAAAATTGCTGCCAGTCCTATCAGTTGAAAAGATGTTACTGATTGAGAAATTTACACGAGTAATACCCGACATGTCCTTTCATTATATGGCATGATATTCATAATATCCATGGACAGCCTCATTTTCCTATTTTGACTGGATTGTGGTAAGAATTGCCAGTAATACTGATATGTTTTTCTTCTTTAAAATAATGAATGTTGGAAATATGGGCCAAGCTGTTAATATGGAAAGAGATAGTGGGCAAACATTTGGTCGAACAAGTGAAAAACCTCTATGATGGATGCTTGAAATGCAGTCTTCTTTTGTCATTGCTAGACTGAGCAAGGATAATGGAGTTAGAGAGTGTAAATTATCCTTTCAAGGAGTGTGGCAATGCTTGTATATCTTGTTCCAATTTAAATGGTGCTTGCCAGAGATTGTCTAAAGTGCTGCCTAACCAAACTAGATGTTTGAATGAGAAATCATAACTCCAGTCAATTGCTAAACAATCCTTAGCATAGTGAATGGCACCCAGTCTAAAATAGGACTGTAGCTGGAATCATAAAAATTAATTATTGACAGACTGTCCATTGACCACCAGATGCTGATCTTAAGTGACACAGACATGAGAAGGAGCTGTAGGGGTAAGAGGTCTACTTGGCTAGAGCATCATGATAGAAAAACATGTTCTCAAAGAGAAAGGAGCTAGAAATAGTTTGCAACTTAGATGGAGTATATTTGTGTGAGATCTCTTAAGAAAGCATGCTACTTTGCATGGGGAGGTAGTAACTGCGGTACAGACAGAATCCGGCACCAATCAATGTATCTAAAATCTAAAGAAACACCTTGAAGGCGATAACTTTCAGTTTCCATAACTAAACATTTTATAATCAACTTTTATGTATTTGAAGAAAATAATACAGGTGTAATGCAGACCTACCAACCCTAAAATAACCTTTAGTACGGTTGTTCAAACTTCAGTTCTAAACCCTATGCAGCTCAATGGCTAGTTGCTATTTCTCAGCTTGATGAAATTCTTGAAATTTTGTACTTCATTTCATGCGATGATCATCGTATCTCCTGCCATGTGACATGCTCAAATTGACACATGATGCCAAATAAACTGTGTCACTTCAATCAATTTTATTCAAAACAATGTGAATATTCATATTTATTCCTTTGCACTGATTATTAAACCTTTTTTAAGTATCTTATTGGTAGCTGGAAACCATTTGTTTTAAAAATTCAATAATCAACAATTTTATCAAGTGGACATTTCAATGGAAAAAATATGTGCAGTTTAAAGCATACAACTATAAAAAAGTCAGTCTGGTTCTCTGACTAATTCCATTAAAGCTAATATAATACCCAGTTCCAAACCAATCACAGACAAATCAATTATCTGGAGTTTACTGCAACAATCATATTTCTGTAATTTTTCATATTATTTCACAAGTCTGTATTTTAGGGTCATTGTAAGCCTTACAGCAAAATTTTAAGATTTGGCAGGTCTGGGAATGTTTGAATAGGAGCCTCATTTATCCTTATTTGAGTAAATTCATAGTGATGTACTATTCTATTTGTTTATTTTACCATTTAATTTAATATCTTTGGGTATGCACATGAAAATTTGAGTGGTAAACTAAAGACTGTAGTCTGTATAAGTTACTTGTATTTACTTCAAGCGTTTAGGTTTGGTGTGCTCCACCTCCTCTGTTCCTGCTAAAACACCAGTCTTGAGTTCCTCCTGCAGGTTGAAATCTGGACAGTACTTTTTACACAACTCCTCTAAATTACATTGAACAGTGTCTGGCTCTGACTCAGAATCCTCCCCCATCAGGCTGGCTAGCCAGAATGCAGGGCTTAGTCTCTCATCCTCAATGTCACTAATAATATACATTGTCCGCAGATTAAACAAATTAGTAAGCGTTTCTGGACATGGCAGACTGGGCTGGGTCACCTCTGGAAGAAAAAAGAATAATACCACAGTTGTAAAAAAAAAGAGCAAAAGTTCACAAAAAAAGGCATATGGCATGAGTCAGTACTTTCAAATTATTTGTACCCAAAAATTGTGTTTCCATATTACTTTTCCAAGCTTTTGCATTTTAACTACCATCCTCAAGTCTGACCCGTCTATGTAGGTCTCTGAAAGTAGGGAATACCCCCGGGGCAAAAACCACTTTGATATGTGCATTTTAATTTTCATGTCGATCAAACATATGCACATGCATTGGCAGATGGGTTGGGATCTAAGCAGATTCCAAGCCCCAGAGTCAGTGTCAGTTACACACAGAGATTTATCTTTTACATGCTTTGCAAGTGTGTGCATGGTTGCTGGGTAAGGTTCTCAAACTTTGACACAGGAGCTAAATTCCTGGTGGTAAGATTGAACCTGGGGTTGAATGCATAAATATATCATTTCATGCACAGTAAAAGTGCATGTGATGCAGAGCAGATCCCAATAATTTCCATTTATAACCCTAAGCTTAATTCACATGGGGGTGAAGACCCTAGGGCATGATACATGGGTGCCAGTTGATGTTATAACACTCTGATCATTAGTTACACTTGCCATTTTACAGACATGCAAGATTACATTATCAAACATAGTTTTCTTCTGCAATGTATGCAAAATAACCCTAGCCTGTATCCCTGTCACAGAGATCAAGTGTCAAGCTTTAATGGTGTATGACAAGTTTGAGGGCATTACGATTGTATATGTACTAAATTGTACACATGTATATACAAAGGATGGACTACATACATATATACTACATACATGTATATACAAAGGATGGATATTACACTTGTACACATACCCAAATGAACACCTGTATGTTCATCCCAAGATGACTACATTTTTCAACTTTTCAAATGGTGAATGGATATTGGAAGAAGAAATATTTTATTTAATGTTGAAAATTTGCGATAATGGCATTAAAATCAATAAAGTCATCCACATATGCCAAAATTTGTCTTAAATCTTTTTTAATCAACTGTGGAAAAACTTGGAAAAAAAAAGGAAATAATTGCTCTTCATTTATCCACCTCAAGCATTTTCTGCTAAATTATGCTAACAAAGTTTTAATTAAAAAGGTCTGTTCCAAAACTTCACAAATGTGTACAAAATTTAAAAACTGCTTAATGACCTGAGGTTCTAATCATCGTATCTATACATTTTAATACACATCTTTTATCTGAAACCCTCTTTCATTGGTAAGATTCTCAGATAATAGAAGATGCAGAACCCATTTAATTCTGCAGCTATGCCAATGTTACTATGATGTTGAGAAGCAATACTAAATGAAAGAAGAGTATGATGAACGGTACATTATACATTTACCCCTTGTTTAAATATCTTAGATAACTGACAATTCTGTGCAGAAACTACTTTTCTTCTATCAGTCACTATGACCCTGACCTTTTAACCTTTGACCCCACAAGACAACATTCCCATGTAAAAGCTATCAAGAAAGCCATACAAGCTATTTTACATAATGGTATCGGTGGGCATTTTTACGGTTATGTTACAGCATGTGTTAGACATGTGGTTTTCAGGCCATTAGCAGGAAGGTTTCTGTTTTTCCAATGACAATGTGGGATTTTGAGTTTCAAGATTTAACTTATTTATGCAAATCATTTCTCTTATGTCAGTCTTTTCATCTAGTGAACCCAAAATCAAATGGTGCATTTCTTGTCTCAGATGCAAGTCATCTACAAAGTTTTAGTAATGCTTTGTGTCATAGGACTTAATATATTTTGTGGAAATGGGTTCCTTTTTGGAGTTCATCTGACTTTAACCTTGATTTTTTAACACATTAACCACTAGCAAGAAGTTTACGGGGCATGTAGTGGCCTACTTCCAAGGTCTGTAGCATCAAGGTCATGCAAGATACACTAAAGCGGGTGTTATTATAGAAAGGTAGACAGATTTAGCTCTATAATGATAGCAAATAATCTGGACATTTTAGTTGCACTACAAAATAAAGAATGGGAAAACCTTTTTTGGACCCGTTTTTTTCACCCAAAATTCACCCATGGTAGGAATCCAATTTTGTGTCCAGATTTTAGACTTTATGGCTCCAGATCTACGGCAGATTCTGAAGCGCACACAGACAGGTGAACCTGTGCTAAAAGTAGGATAAGGTGGACATTTTGAATAAAGAGTCTTCTCCATGCGAAAATTATGGATCTGTTTAGCAACAAAAAAAAGTCAGATTTTTCACCTTCTACTCATGTGCCAACAAAATAACCAATGAAAAACATTTTCGATAGCACAACTATCCATTTGTCTAATGGAATATTGCTTGGAAGTTGATGTATTAGGATGTATTCGAAAATAGTCCCCAAAATGTCTTTCCTACTCGCATTTCAAGCGAAAACAGCAAAAACCTCCAGGGGTTAATGTGTTAACCTCAAAATCAACAGGTATGTTCTTCATCTCATATGCAACACACCAACTAGGTTTCATTAAGGCATTTAGAAATGAAGAAAGTCTGTTTAAAATGTTTTCCCTACTTTCATTCTGTGACCTGGATTTTTGTATCTTTTTCCTTTTGATTCCAAAATGAATACTTGTCTTCCTTGTGTCAAATGGAAGCCATCCCAAAAGGTTTGGTTAAAAGAGGTGATAGTTTACTGAAGATATTGCATGGAAACCATTTCTCTTCTTTGAGTGACTGTGACCCTGAAGTCTGGTTTTTCAGTCCCCAAATCAATACATCTCTATTATGTCAAATGCAATCCATTTGCAAAGTTTGGCCAAAGATTGCAAGCAAAGTAATTCTTGTCAAAGATTTCCTTCTTTCAATCCCTGTGAGCTAGATCTCTGAGTTTTTGAACCAAAATCAATATATCTCTTCTTTGCTCCAAATGCAAGCCACTTACAAAGTCTGGCAATGGTAAATGGTGCAGAACTCAAATTACTGTGCATCCATTGATTAGGGAATAGATGGGCACATGTACATCTGGATTTCATAACATGATATGGTCTACCTTATGTAGTGTTTTTAAAGACTGAAAATAAGACTACAGACTCTAATAAGGTCTTTAGACTCAACCAAGGTATCTAAATATTAATTTTGCTCTGATATACTCAATAGTTTTTCACTTACCATGCTTACAAGAAAGTAACAGAAGGATGGACAACATAAAATGAATGTCTCCTCCAGTAACCGGTGAGGCATAAATTATTATTGCCTTGAAAGAGATGGTCAAACTGAATCCAATGAACCCAGCACTAGGTCAAAATGCCTTTCTTCTATATTCTAATGATAAGACAACTATTGAGTCATCAATGGACATTCAACCAGTCAAACTCTATTTGGATCCCCTTTCTCATTCAACAGGTGATTTACTGGGTTTTCATCCATTTATGGCCATGTAATTGAATAGCTGATGAAATCCTTTTGGACTTGCACTTTTTTGTTCTAAAACCAATTATTATCATCTAATACATTTATTTTAAGGCTTTACAATATTAATTTGGAGAAATGTTATGGTTTTATTAAAAATTAAAATATGAATAATGTTTGCTTGTTTGTTTCATTAGGATTTTTAACGTAGCTTTAACAATTTTTCAGTCATATTGCTACAATGTCTGCAGTGAGGCAGTTTATAGTGATGTCTAGCACTGGGGCATCATGCTGCAGACATGTAGCATGATGTCCCACCCAGTCACAATTATCCTGACACAAGGCAGACCAGTCCTAACCTCTTAATGCTGAGCGTCAAGCGAAGCAGCTGTTAGTACCATTTTTTGGGTAAGTCTTTGGTATGACTCGGCTGGGGATCGAACCCACGACCTCTCGTTTACACTGCAGATGCTTTAACCACTAGGCCTGTGGAGTGGTTGAAATATGAATAATAAGACTAGAGTTATACAAATGTTTTCACATACTGGACACAGAGCTCAAACCTGAATGGCCCAGAAAAAATTAACAATATGTTTTTATGTAAATGTTTCCTCCAACCTTTGTCAGCAGCTACACTTGGCTCCTCATGTTTCAGTATTTTCAACACAGTCTGTAGACTATCCACAAGGCTGTCAAGGGTCTCATCCTCTTTGCACATACTCTGACAATACACAGAAAGAAATGGCATCCTTTATTTTTACTTTTGGTGAAGGAATAAAAAAAGTAAATTCTTGCTCTCCCGAGTTCAATAACAAAATAAAATTCCTATTCTTGGATTAATTGTCACAGCTCACAATGACATGTTATACAATTAAATTAACCAGGTGGCACCATCACAGGTATACTGAACCATGCAGGTGATGATATAGCCACCATCACAGGTATAATGAACCATGTATATGATAATACAGGCAGCATTACAGGTATACTTAACCATGATGATGATGTAGGCAGAAATGAAATAGTGGGTTGTAAGAGGGAAATATGTTCATCATTCTAACAAAATACTGTACAGAATATGTAATGTCTTACATGCTTGGTGTAACTTAAATGACGTTTTGGGAAACATTTATCAGATAAACGGACCAGGCAAAATATTGATTCAAAAGTTTGGAATAAAGGGAGCAAGTAAAAATGTTTAGCTCTGTATTATAATAGAATCACTTTAGCCAATACCTAAAAATTAAGTAAAATAGACTTAGCAGAAATAATTAAACATGTTTAACATGACACAGTGGCAGTGCTATACTGTGATGCTTTACAGTAATAAACTTGTGTGCAGGATCCAGTGTTCTTGTGATTGTGCGTTATAGTAAGGGACCCATGTACAAGATACATTGGCAGTTTTATACTCAGTGGCTTTGTAGTAAGGGACCCAAGTACATTATACATTGGCAGTTTTATACTAAGGGGCTTTGTAGTAAGAAACCCTTGTACAGTATACATTGGCAGTTTTATACTAAGCGCTTTGTAGTAAGGGACCCCTGTACAGTATACAATGGCACTTTTATACTGAGGGGCTTTATAGTAAGGCACCCGTGTACAGTATACATTGGCAGTTTTATACTGAGGGGCTTTGTAGTAAGGGACCCCTGAACAGTATGCATTGGCACTTTTATACTGAGGGGCTTCATAGTAAGTGACCCATGAACAGATTCCATTGTTTTATCCTGAGGGTAAGTAAGAGACCCCTGTACAGATTCCATTGGCAGTGTTATACTGAAAGGGTCTTTCCAGATTCTTTTCCAGATAAATAACAAAATATTTCCTCTGATCCAAATGAATTGAAATAATTTCCAATTCAAGGTAATTTAAAATAACTCAATAAGACACAACTTAATATTCTAACAGTCCAAGTTCTACGAAATAGTTCGCTCTCAAAACATAATTTATATACCTGTTTTTATGCAAACAAGAAAAGGGTCACATGATCTTCTAGAATCTTTTAGAACAAATTTACGTTAAAAAAAAAACACATACACACCGTATGACCCAACTAAAAATAGAAAGATGGTTATACAAAGCTCCATAATGTCCTTGGAACCAACCAATCATTTTAAAAGCTTGTTTACAACTCTGAAGCCAGGTCAGAAATGAGGTCAACACCTGGTGTTTATTTTGTAAAGTAAAGGTCATCTCCCAATGAATAAATCTTAAACTTAAAATGTCAAATTTGAATCTGACAAACAAACAATAAAAATAAATATAAATGACTTATATCAGATATACATAACACCTTCTTTTGAGATATTCCTTATATAATGACATGGTACTACATAAGATGAGTTATCTCATATAGGGAAAAAAAGTTGCCAACTTGTTACCAGGACAATTGAGGGATGTACTAATGTGTGGTCTCTCTTGAGTGCTAACCTATGAAAGAGGGACTATTGAGACCGAAAACCAATGTCAAAATAAAGATGGACACAAATAATGTGATGAAGATCACTTAAAATGGGAAAAATATTGTTAAACCATCAATTTTACAACAGAATTCATTGCAAGGAAGAAGTGAAATTCCTGCATAGTGAGGGATATAGATATTAGAACCTTTAAAACTTTTTATCAAAAGATTACGTAATATATTGTGCTCTTTGGTCTGTTATAATATGCATATATATATATAGACAGACAGACAAACAGATAAAAAGTGATAAACAGGATAGATATATTGAAATACTGAGCCAACAAAATACCAAAAAACAAATAACAACAGTTGCATGATAAATTCATTTTTTGTTTGTAAATACCTCGAGTACTTTTGACAAATCAATCAGTGGATGATTTGTTAAATTTTGATTCCATGCTACAGCCTTGCGAATTTCCTCCGCAGATAATGTCATGGTTCTAGTGGAAGTCAGATCATTTGCAGTGTCAATCATCCCAAGAAGCCGCAGGAACTCCAGTGTTGTGGAGAGTGTTGAGAGACAATCAGAACTGTCCTTACTGAAATTGGACTTGATCCGCTGCAGGAGACAGTACACACTCTGCTTGTGCTTTTCAAAAGCTCTTAAAACAGAATCAAGAATTTTGTGGAGTACTAGATCTCCCATCATTGATGTATAATATATAAGCATATTTTGATGGCTTCAAAACGAAATCTTTTTCATGATACTAAGGCATGTGTTTTAAAACTCTGAAGGACTAATGATGCTAATTCAACCAGACCTCATCAGCTACAGAAACGTTAAAAATAACAATTGTACTTAACAGTGCAGTAAAGAAAATGACCATAAAGCTGACCAACACTCTTTACATGGCCTTGACCATTGAGCCTACTGACTACTATCTGCTGACACAAACTTATTACTTTGCATTCAGTTAGCACTTTAGTTATACATACTGTTTCAGATGGAAGAAAGTGAAGTCGTGATCTGTCATCAAAACAAGGGCTCTGACACACGGCAACAATGTATCATACTTGTGACTTGGCTGGGCGATGTGTTCCAATAGTGTTGATATTATACTGCTAATCTGTTCTCCACTTGGCAAGGCATTGGCCAGCTGTCAAAATCAAAATTAAAACCATATATACTCACTTATCAGCCAAATCCTAGCACAAAATGCATAGATCCACATCTACCATCGCAAAATGCACCAACATATCTGGGTCTGTGCAATTTTGTTAGGAGTAATTAGTAGAACAATAAATGAAGAACCTGATCTGTTAGCACATTATATTATTTGCATTTGAACCTGACTTACATATGGTATTCCTTTTATGAGAATACTTGATACCAATAGATGCACCAAAATTCCACTCATGAAAACTTTAAAACATAATTGGTTTTTAACCATCATAATACCATATAATCTTATCAAATCTCATCTAAATATTTGTTCCTGTCAATGTTATGTGATGTAATGTAATTACTTATCTTCACTTCATGAAAAATTGAAATATTGGGTAATGTGAATTTACATGTATTATATATTTTGTTTTAAAGCAAGCTTGATAAAACTTGTGAAATTGCCGTCACATTTAATTATTTTCTTTCATTAGCACTGCATTCAGCGCGAAGAAAAGTAAATAGGTAAGAAAGTAAACATTAAATGATCAAAAGAAGGGGGAAAAAATCATGGAGTAACAGCAGAGATTTTTTTTTTATCAGAAAGTAATAGTCAATTGCTTTTGCAATCTGGCCTAAAAATGGAGAGTTCCTCTTTAAACATAAGCTGGAAGTCTCAGTTACAACAAAGAAGAATTGGCCTTGGGGAAAAAATATATCAAATGGTACTAAAATCAAACCAATCTCATATTTACTACAGAGAAGATCTGACCTTGGGAAAATGCTGTGCTAAATGGTATTAAAATCAAATCAATCTGTCATATTTCCTACAAAGATGAACTGACTATGGGAAAAAGATGTACTAAATAATTCTAAAATCAAAAATGAATCTGTCATTTTTACTATAAAGAGGAACTGACCATGGGAAGAAGATGTTCTAAATGGTAAAAAGAAATCAAATCAATCTAGTGTTTTCTACAAAGAGGAACTAACCTTGGAAAAAAAGCTGTACTAAATGATACTAAAATCAAATAAATCTCATGTTTTCTACAAAGAGGAACTAACCTTGGGAAAAAGCTGCACTGAATGATACTAAAATCAAATCAATCTCATGTTTTCTACAAAGAGGATCTAACCTTGAAAAAAAGCTGTACTAACCTTGGGAAAAAGCTGCACTGAATGATACTAAAATCAAATCAATCTCATGTTTTCTACAAAGAGGAACTAACCAGAGGAAAAAGCTGTACTAAATGATACTAAAATCAAATCAATCTGTCATGTTTACTGCCAAGAGGAATTTACATTAAAATCAAATAAATCTCTCACATTTTCTTGGTGATCCTAAGCAAATTTCTGTATTAAAAGAATGAGGTTCATGCTGTACAATCTAATGTCACACTCATGTAACTAACTGCATGAACTCCAAACCACATCACCAACAGACAGTGTGTACTTACAAGTTATTGACCTTTCCCTCCCTCACCCCCATATGAATTTAACACTAAGCGGAGACATTAGGGATGAACAGTTTCTTAAAATATATATTAAAATTGGAAAATAAGTAATGTCTTATGTTGCTATGAACTACCTGCTCTTGAACTGTTAGACTGGTCTCCCCTGTTATCAAGGCAATTTCAACATCACAAAGTTCTTGCAAAATTGACTGAAAAGAAAATAAGAAAGTTTATGGCAAAATTCCTTTGTTAAATAAAACCATCAAATGAACTACTAACCTGAAAAATAACTTTAAAAAATCTATTAAAACCATGAATTCTTTACATAACAGTGATGTGACATTCACTGATAAAAATTATTGTTTTGGGAATTACTGGTTCACTTCATTTCAGCATCCAGGCAGACAAACTGATATTTTATATTATTCTCAGTTAATATATTTTCCAAAAGATGAGTTTCACTTTTAAAAATATGAAAGCTGTAATCTGACTGGTGAACCAAAATGTCACAACCTTGTATCGATACCCAACAGATCAAGCAGATATTGACTTTGAATAAACCGACTTAACATCTATCCATTGAGTTCTTGGGAAAACCAATGATATTGTAAAGATAGTCTATATATTTATTACTACAAACTTTACAATGTAAATCTGTCTAATTAGCAATAATTTCCCCACTTCAAAATCTGAAGAAAAGAGGTGGTTAAAAATGGGTCTTATAAGGGTACCAGATAAATGGTTTAACTCTACACATTACAAGACTTTAGTTAATACTAATGTAATTCAATTCTACACTATTTTCCTACTCTTTTGTCAAGATAAATTTCCAGTTTATTGTCCAGGATAAAAGTCATGTTTTTCAAGGTTCACCTATGACCATTGCTTAAACAATGCTCATGGTCTGCATTTCAATGTGGCAAGCTTAATGTTGTCACAGATATATTTACTAGATTTGGAAATCTGGATTTCTTCAAGGGTGTAGAAACTCTCCTCATGTCTGCTCAAAAGACAAACAACTGTTTTACTCCCTGAGGTAGGAAGAGCTATAAGTCCCTGAAAGTGTCTCCAAACTGATACAATTGTCTGTTGCTATACCCAGCCTGTCACTCAGCTGAAACATAGATTCTACTGATCACCAAAGACCTTCAGGGTCTGGATATGTAAAAGGAAACTTAACCATCATCTTTGCTGTAACTTCCTCATTGAAGGACCTCATACTCCTGAAAAAGCAAATCAGCTGAGTTGGAAAAATGTCATCTGACTTCCATACCCACTGCTAAGGAAGAATTATCATGCTAATTTTCTGGTGACATTAAGTTGACCATTGTAATGCTGGCTGATGCAGTGAAAATACTCCTTTTCACAAACTCTCCCATGAATTTCCATAGAATTTATTCCATCTCCACATGAAGGTATCCCACCATAGCATCACCAGCCTTAAACATGGTGTTACATTCAGTGGTTTCATGATATATAGAAGAAAGTGTAAAGTCAGTTTCATAACTGGGATTTTAAGGTTCTCAGCATCTGTTTACTCATCTCTGTGGCTTGGTCAAATAGGACTGAATAGCTGACCAGTGACGAAAGAAGTGTGCAATGCATTTCTTGAGCGACAGCCACCTTGTGCTACAATGCCTTGCAAGCTTCTACTCCACGGCATTTGTAAAATCCAGGAATTCCTATACACATCTCTATGCTTTGAACTGTAACAGAAGTGGTAGTAGATGATAAATACTTTTCACTTTCTTTTCTAAATTTGTTGGTTACATGTCTCAATGTTTTATTTTCAGACCTGTATTTTTCATTGTCAGATTTTAAGTAAGGATCTTATTATTCTTTTAGTTTAAAAACTTTTCTTTTGTGCAATCTACCCCACATGGGTTTATAACAATAAATTAACATGATCCTGGGTCACGATATTTTATAAGTCTTGATAAAAGTTTTGGTTAAGAAATTAATTAAATTACAGCAGCAGTGAGGGCGAACATGATCTCAATGAAATGTCTGGTGGGTAAACAGAACATGCATACAAAATTTAGAGGCTTAGGTTTGGCGTTACTGATCTTATATTTTCATTTTGTAGGATGCTTTATTTTTTTCAAAAAAAGATGTTCAAGCAAAAAGGTCTGTTCACCCTTTCTGCTGCTCTAATGATCATAATATTATGACTTTACGGTTTTAAACTAAGCAATAGATAAGAGTGAAAAGCAACAAGTTGTGTAAAATATAACAAACAAATATTTACCAAGACTACAAAGTGAAAATTTAAAAAGAACTTACAGTATTGTGAATTAAATCCTAAATTATTGTTAAAGTTCCATCACAAGCCCTATTGTATGAAGTTCCAACTGATTTCTGTTCCAAAGACATTCCCATATTGAATGTTTTTATGTGCCTGTAGTCTCAAACGTGTTAATGGCTTGATTGCAGCCATGTGCTAATAGTCTTTTGATTTAAAATATATAATCCAAAATGTCCCTCACTGAATTCACTATAATTTCAAATTAATGGTTTAATCCAAGAATATTATTGAGCACTTATAATTCCATTGTATAATAAATTAAATACATACACTCAAATTAAAAACTGAACACAACATTAAGATAGATTCTGCTTTAGATGTTAAGGCGAGACTGAGTAACCTTCATATACCCATCTAATAACCTTGGTTGCATTTACTGATTTTTGGAAATAAATGTACTCTTGTTAGTTTCATTTGAAATTTCCTTTCCAGAAGAATGGTAAATTATGCTCAACCCAAATCAGCAAACAGAACCTATGCCTTACTGGCAATGTCTACTGATGTTGATGCAAACATCTGTACCACATTATGTGATGATTTTTCGTTTGCAATGTGCTGCATACTTTTAAAGTGCCTTGTAAGATCATTTTTCCCACTAGAAATATTAAAATGTGTGTTGCAAGATAATAATAATAATGAGGACTTTGTATAGCACCTAATCTTTAGAAGCTCTATAATGATATGACTACAAAAAGCAAAAACAAACACCATGAAATTAGAAAAACATAAAAATTGCTGAAAATATTTAAGGTAGGAAACATTATTAGGTCTTTAAGTTTGTTCTTGCAGTCAAAAAAGGTGAGTTTTAAGAGCACTCTTAAAAGGGATCACTGTCTTTGTGTCTAAATTTTGAAGGGCAATTCATTCCACGATGCTGGGCCCTGGTATGCAAAAGAACGTTGTCCATATGACTTCGTTTTCATAGTGGGAATAATGAGTATACGATTGTCAGAAGAAATGCATAAGTATCTTGCTGGTGTGTACATATGGGTGAGGCCAGATAGGTATGCTGGACTGGAGTTCATCAGTGAAATGTAGCACAGAGAACAAATTTTGTGTTTGATTCTGGGTTGAATGGATAGCCAGTGTAGGATACAGAGCAGTGAGGAGGTGTACTCTGATCGTGGTACTCTTAAGATGATCCAAGCAGCAGTGTTTTGAACTTTTTGAAGTTTCTGGAGTAGATATTGAGATGAGTCAGACAAACTGAGTTACAATAGTCCAGTCTTGAAAGTACTAATGAACAAACAAGTGTTTTAGTGGCATCAATTTAAAGATATTTGCAAATGGAACTGATGCGTCTCAGCTCAAGATATGCAGCCTTGCATATGCTCATGACATGTTGGTGCAATGTGAGAGTACTGTCCAGAGTAACACCAAGGTTTTGTATTGACTGTGTGAATTTAATGCTGGTGATGCTGATATTTATTGTTTGAGGTAAAGGATGTGAATGAGAAAGTCTTTGCATTGTGATCAGATTGGCCTCAATTTTATCATCATTCATCTGCAGCTTGTTACATGTCATCCATGATTTCACATCAGAAATATGGCTCTCTATTAATTGGATGGTAGCATCAACTTCAGTTGCATGGCTAGACTTGTATATTTGGGTGTCATCAGCGTACATTTGGTGCGACACTGGGTGATGATCTATGGCACTTGAGAACGGCTTGAGCCACAATATGGCTGTTTTGTGAATGCCAAATACATGATGGAGACAGTGAAATATATATCATGGTCTACTGTGTCAATATCTGCTCTATCATGGTCACATGTCTTAAAATACCACTTTTCTGTGGGGATCTATGCAAATAGATATTCTTCACATTATTCCTTACTGTCCAATGTTGGATCAATTTTCATAAATCTAAGACATTTTCTGAGTTTGATTTTTTTTAAATACAAATTGTATCATGTAAAATGTTTCATCTTCATACTTTTGACTGTTCTATTTAGTTTGTCTTTCATGTGTGCTTGTCCTGAACAGAAGATTCATTAGGTCTGAAAGTGTTAAGACTATTTGAATTATATTTTTATATATTTTTCCAAAGTTATTTTGTTTCATTTGTAAGCATCATGTCTATGTGAATTTGAGTTCAGGACATATTTTTCCTTTGGAAAAGAATCAGGGTTTACCTGATGTTTGTCAGGTTATTTGCTAAAACTGAAGTAAATAGAATTGACCTTCTTTACAAATTTGTTTATTGTTTTTAGGGTAATTTTCAATTATGATACAGAGTTCTTTCAGAAAAAGTTATTGTGACATCGATCATGTAGGGATATAAGGTTGTTTACATAAAAAATTACTTATTCTATTCCAAATACTGGTCTTTGTGGAATCAATTCGTGTTCAGTTACAATTTGAGAGGATTTATTTACTTAAATTGTTCATTGGAATTACAAACTGCTTATTAATAATAATAATAACAATAATAATGAGGACCTTGTATAGCACCTACTCTTTCGAAGCTCTAAGCGCTTTACACCATCAATAATGATATGACTACACTACACAACAACAAATGACAAAAACAATGAAATTGGAAAACATAAAAACATGCTGAAAACATATAAGATACAAAACATGATTAGGTCACTAAGTTTGTCCCAGGTGAGTCTTAAGAGCACTCTTAAAAGGACCACTGTGTCTTTGTGTCTAATTTCAATGGGCAATTCATTCCACGTTACTGGGCCCTGGTGTGCAAACGAACGTTGTCCATATGACTTTGTTTTCACCTTGGGAACAATGAGTATACGATTATCAGAAGAAGAGCGTAAGGATCTAGCTGGTGTATACACATGGGTAAGGCTGGATAGGTATGTTGGACTGGAGTCTGTCATTGAAACATAGCACAGAGAACAAATTTTGTGTTTGATTTTGTATCGAATTGATAGCCAATATAGGGTACAGAGCAGTGGTGAGGTGTGCTCTGATCGAGGTACTCTAAAGATGATCCGTGCAGCTGTGTTTTGAACTTTTTGAAGTTTCTGGAGTAAATATTGTGACGAACCAGACAGAATTGAGTTACAATAGTCCAGTCTTGAAAGTACTAATGAACACACAAGTGTTTTAGTGGCATCAACTGAAAGATATTTACGAATGGAAATGATGCGTCTCAATTCAAGATATGCAGCCTTGCATATGTTCATGACATGTTGGTGCAATGTGAGAGTACTGTCTAGAGTAACACCTAGGTTTCTAGGTACTGACTGTGAGAATTTAATGTTGGTGTTGCTGATATTTATTGTCTGAGGTAAAGGATGTGAATGAGAAAGTCTTTGTGTTGTGATCAGAATAGCCTCAGTTTTATCATCATTCATCTGCAGCTTGTTACATGTCATCCATGATTTCACATCAGAACTGCACTTCTCTACTCTATGGATGGTAGCATCAACTTCAGTTGCATGGCTAGACTTGTATATTTGGGTGTCAGCAGCATACAATTGATGCGACACTGGGTGATGATCTATGACACTTGAGAGCAGTTGAGTATACAGAATGAAGAGAACAGGTCCAATAACAGATCCCTGTGGAACACCACAACATACGTCAACTGGGCTGGAGTATATAACATTTGCAGATATAATCTGTGTTCTGTTGACTAAGTAGGACTTGAACCACTGTAAGGCTGTATTCTGAATGCCAAATACATGCTGGAGATGGTGAATTAATATATCATGGTCTATTGTATCAAATGCTGCAGATAAATCCAGGAGAGTGAGGACTGTAATCTTTCCACTATCCAAAGCAGAGAGAATGTCACTAAATACTTTCAGAAGAGTAGTTTCCGTACTGTGGCAAGGGCGATATGCAGACTGTACATTGCTAAAAAGACTGTTTGAATTCATATGAGATACAGGTTGAGTTAGAACAACCTTTTCTAAGATTTTTTATATGAATGGGAGATTGGAAACTGGGCGGTAGTTCTTTAAATCATTATGGTCCAGTGTTGGTTTCTTCAGCAGTGGCTTTACGATGGCAGTTTTGAAAAATGATGGGAATTCCCCTGATGAGAGAGACATATTAATAACATCAGTTAGTGAAGGCAATATTGGGTCTAAGCACTCAAGCAGCAGTGATGCTGGAATTGGATAAAGTTCACAAGAATTTGGTGCACTTTTCATCATAATTGTCTGTACTAAATCAATAGAAGCAGGTTCAAATGCTCCTAATGGTTGTCGTTGAAATTCTGCATCATAACTGTATGGTGACGAATCAGTTGAAATTGTGCTGTCAAGTGAATCTCTAATGGTTTGTACTTTGTCATCGAAGAAATTTGCTAATTGGTGCGGTAGGTCTAGTGGAGAGAAGGTTGTTGGAAGCGGTGTACATTTGTTCCTTGACATTAGTTTGTTAGTTATCTCGAAGAGCTCTTTGCAGCTGGAACTCTCCGTGATCTTATTACTGTAGTGGGATGATTTTGCTAAATGGACTATATTTGTGACGTTCTTAGCGGCTTCGTAGATTTGTTTATGAATAGTGAGTCTGGTGGAAAGCCAAAGCCTCTCTGCTTTTAGCGATGTCTTTTAGCAGTGCGAAGCTGGTCCCTAACACTGCTATACCATGGAGAACACTTTTTTATTGATACTCTGCATTTGGTGGCTGTGGCATGTTTTTCAAGCAATGAACGCAGGCAGTTATCAAGTTGTTTTGCTGTTGGATGTAAGAAAGTTGTTAGGTTTTCTTGGATGTCATGCATGAATTTGGTTCTATTTATCATACGGTTTCTCTTAGTAGCAAATAGAGGTGGATGGTTAGGGACTGGTACGTCGAGATGGCATACAATGCAGAGGTGATCCAATGCAAGTTCGTGGGATACAAGGGTGGATTGCAGAATATTATCATCAAGTCTATAAAGAAACCAGTCTAAAATGTGACCAAGTTTATGGGTAGGTTGGTTAACTGACTGTTTAAGATTGAAACATGAATGGAATCTAGGAGTTTTGATATGTACGGTTTACCAGGACAGTCAAAGTGAAAGTTGAAATCTCCAAGAATAATTAGGTTGCCACCTATCGAATTTCCATACTCTAGAAGATTTGGAAACTGCTCCAAAAAAAGAGATTCAGTCAGCTTGTTTTTTCTACTAGGAGGAGGACAGTAGTTCCAGTGTGAGCGTTGTTTGGACTAGTTCAAACGATGTGTGGCAGAAATTGAAGGTTGTGTTGTACTTAAGGCATTTGATCATGGAATTCTTTGTAATTACAGAATTCCACCTCCGCGAGAGTTGCGGGGGAACGACTTGAAGGAGTAATCGCAGGGTGCTAAATCCGCACACTTAGATTCATCTCCTGCAGAATGTAACCAAGTTTCTGTCAGGAAGAAGACGTCAATATTCTGGTCGTTGATAAAATTAACAATTTCTGTGCGCTTTTCCGGTGATCCTACTGATTGAGCGTTGAATAATGCAATACATAGTGGTATCCCTGGGACAGTTGACACAACGGTTGACGATTTAAGAGGAATTTGAACCAGGTTATTAAAATCAACAGCAGAATTTTTAAGTTGTTTATCCGTTATGGCAAAAGGGAGATAACTGGAATTCTTCTTCCTGTTCTATGCCGGCCAGCTTTGAAATAACATTTCTTCTTTTGCTTTCGCTTATTGTCTTTTGGACTAAATCACTATTTTGAGATTATTGTGAATTCAACGAAGGACATTGTAGACTATATCACAGTCATACATTAAGACTGTTGGCACATAAGCTCATTCAAGGCTTGGAACATCAGCACATTCTATAAGAAAATTCATTTGGAACATTCTATAGTTTTTGACTCGTTATAGAACTTTTAGGATTATTTGGGATTTAATTTCCAATAGTATAAGTTCCTTATAAATTTTCAGTTTGTGTAGTAGGGAAGTAAATTTGTTGAATTTTACAAAACTTGTTTGGATTACAAAGTCATAACACATACACTCACACACACAGATTTCTCCTGGCACTCACCAAAACACACACTTGATCCTGGACATGTACTGGCTTGTCAGATTCCATTTTCAAAATCTCCAACAACTTGAAGATCAGGTCACCAAACTTCTCCGACTCCTTGGAACTGAACAAAATTAGATTTGAGAGAAAAACAAGTTTAACATATCATTAGTTATTAAACAACAATTGGTTACAGGTCTACAAAGTTTCAGGTGTTACTATACTTGAATAGTGAGAACAGCTTAGTATAGGTATGGAGAGTTTCAGGTGTAATTGAATAGGATTCAATAATGGTGTGCATTTTTTCTAATGTAATTTGACTTCACTAGTGAGTACAAATGACTAGAGGTATGCATAGTTTTAGGTGTAATTAGACTAGACTAGTGAATATGATTTAGTTAGGTATATATAGTTTCAGGTGTAATTTGATTAATTAATGGTAAGTAAAATTGAGTATAGGTGTACATGATTATAGGTATAATTAGACCAGACTATCAAGTATCCATATCATTCTGATAATACTCTTTATGATCAGCAAAGATACGCTGATTTGTGTTCTATATAGGCAGGGGAAAATGATCTCTAGAAATATAAAATTGGTGTACATTTGGCATGCATTTTTGAAGTTTACAATCAGTTTTCAATTCAGAGGTGTGCATTTGGTTTGCATTTATGATGTGTGCATTGCATTCTAAGGTATGCAATTGGTTTTTTCTATGGCTGCAACTGGCAAGCATTTGCATAGTTTGTGAATCCTAATAAATTTCTGAGGTATGTAACAGAATTATTTAGGGTTAACACAGTGCATGTGCCATTTGCAAACACCATCAATATGCAAATCATGCATATCAACAAGACACGTTTCTTGTGGAAAGTCGAGTAAAGTATTTGCACATATCCACATATCCAATATTTATAGGTTGCTGTATTTGTATGGGAAGATATGAGCTAAGACAGCAATGCATTAACATGGATATAATAAGTATAAGAAAGTGAATGCATTAACATGGATATTGTAAGTATAAGAAAGTGAATGCATTAACATGGATATAATAAGTATAAGAAAGTGAATGCATTAACATGGATATAATAAGTATAAGAAAGTGAATGCATTAACATGGATGTTAAAAGCATAAGAAAGTGAATGCATTAACATGGATATAATAAGCATAAGAAAGTGAAAGCATTAACATGGATGTTATAAGTATAAGAAAGTGAATGCATTAACATGGATATAATAAGCATAAGAAAGTGAAAGCATTAACATGGATGTTATAAGCATAAGAAAGTGAATGCATTAACATGGATGTTATAAGTCTAAGAAAGTGAATGCATTAACATGGATATAATAAGTATAAGAAAGTGAATGCATTAACATGGATGTTAAAAGCATAAGAAAGTGAATGCATTAACATGGATATAATAAGCATAAGAAAGTGAAAGCATTAACATGGATGTTATAAGTATAAGAAAGTGAAAGCATTAACATGGATGTTATAAGCATAAGAAAGTGAATGCATTAACATGGATGTTATAAGTCTAAGAAAGTGAATGCATTAACATGGATGTTATAAGTCTAAGAAAGTGAATGCATTAACATGGATATAATAAGCATACGAAAGTGAAAGCATTAACATGGATGTTATAAGTCTAAGAAAGTGAATGCATTAACATGGATGTTATAAGTCTAAGAAAGTGAATGCATTAACATGGATATAATAAGTATAAGAAAGTGAAAGCATTAACATGGATGTTATAAGCATAAGAAAGTGAAAGCATTAACATAGATGTTATAAGTATAAGAAAGTGAAAGCATTAACATGGATGTTATAAGTATAAGAAATTGAAAGCATTAACATGGATGTTATAAGCATAAGAAAGTGAATGCATTAACATGGATATAATAAGTATAAGAAAGTGAAAGCATTAACATGGATATAATAAGTATAAGAAAGTGAATGCATTAACATGGATATTGTAAGTATAAGAAAGTGAATGCATTAACATGGATATAATAAGTATAAGAAAGTGAAAGCATTAACATGGATATAATAAGTATAAGAAAGTGAAAGCATTAACATGGATGTTATAAGCATAAGAAAGTGAAAGCATTAACATGGATATAATAAGTATAAGAAAGTGAAAGCATTAACATGGATGTTATAAGTATAAGAAAGTGAAAGCATTAACATGGATATAATAAGTATAAGAAAGTGAAAGCATTAACATGGATGTTATAAGCATAAGAAAGTGAAAGCATAACATGGATGTTATAAGTCTAAGAAAGTGAATGCATTAACATGGATGTTATAAGTCTAAGAAAGTGAATGCATTAACATGGATATAATAAGCATAAGAAAGTGAAAGCATTAACATGGATGTTATAAGTATAAGAAAGTGAATGCATTAACATGGATGTTATAAGTATAAGAAAGTGAATGCATTAACATGGATGTTATAAGTCTAAGAAAGTGAATGCATTAACATGGATGTTATAAGTATAAGAAAGTGAATGCATTAACATGGATATAATAAGTATAAGAAAGTGAAAGCATTAACATGGATATAATAAGTATAAGAAAGTGAATGCATTAACATGGATATTGTAAGTATAAGAAAGTGAATGCATTAACATGGATATAATAAGTATAAGAAAGTGAAAGCATTAACATGGATATAATAAGTATAAGAAAGTGAAAGCATTAACATGGATGTTATAAGCATAAGAAAGTGAAAGCATTAACATGGATATAATAAGTATAAGAAAGTGAAAGCATTAACATGGATATAATAAGTATAAGAAAGTGAAAGCATTAACATGGATGTTATAAGCATAAGAAAGTGAAAGCATTAACATGGATGTTATAAGTCTAAGAAAGTGAATGCATTAACATGGATGTTATAAGTCTAAGAAAGTGAATGCATTAACATGGATATAATAAGCATAAGAAAGTGAAAGCATTAACATGGATGTTATAAGTATAAGAAAGTGAATGCATTAACATGGATGTTATAAGTATAAGAAAGTGAATGCATTAACATGGATGTTATAAGTCTAAGAAAGTGAATGCATTAACATGGATGTTATAAGTCTAAGAAAGTGAATGCATTAACATGGATATAATAAGCATACGAAAGTGAAAGCATTAACATGGATGTTATAAGTCTAAGAAAGTGAATGCATTAACATGGATGTTATAAGTCTAAGAAAGTGAATGCATTAACATGGATGTTATAAGTCTAAGAAAGTGAAAGCATTAACATGGATGTTATAAGTATAAGAAAGTGAATGCATTAACATGGATGTTATAAGTCTAAGAAAGTGAATGCATTAACATTGGTGTTTTACAGATAAGATCTCTTATAAGTTTATGAGTGTTGCTAATTAACAAAATGGATAGTATTTTTAACACTAGATAAAAACCAAGAACATGTTTCCATAAAAACACTGCATTTGAAAGGGATTTTTCTACAAGATAAATCAAATCTCAAGCTTAATTGATTGATAAACTATTTAACATTTCTAGTACATATCAAGCCTTGAAGGTCACATTAATTAAAAGTCAGCTGTATGTATATACTTAAGAAATTATGAATTTTTAAATTGATATTTTCGTTAAAACTTTATGCAGTACATCGCTTTTCCAACAATACTTTATCCAATATTACAACTTACTCAGCTCTTGTAAGATTTAAGAAGGCACATTTGATTGCAGGCTGTGAAATAGCATACGCCAGGAAGTTGAGGACTCTACTCCGTATGGAAAGAGATATTATCTGCTGCTCCTTTCCAACAGAATTCTCTTCTTTGGGGGTCTGCTCAAGGTTTGCAACCAGCATGTCCAATATACACCTGACAAATACAAAAGCATGTTAATGACTAAAAGACAGTATTCGACTCTCAGGAAAGTGCTGCATGCTATACCCATTTTACATCATCATGACATAGCGCATAATGAAAATAAGAATAAACACTCTAAGTGTTAATAAACATGAATGGGTTTCAAGGACCCTGACTTTGTAATGAGGATCTAAATAAAAAGAAGTGACACTTAATGATGGAGAAATGAAGAAATAGTGAATGACAGTAGGAATGGTATGTGTATATCGATAAACTTGGAAACCCTAATTGGTGTAAATCTAAACTAGCCTTGTGTCATTTTAACGTCTGTTGTCATTTCAGGTAAAATGTAAATGAATTGTATCCCTATCAAAAGTGTATATAGTGCCTTTTAGCCATGAAATAACCTAAATTTTTATAAAATTTACATTTTGATGAAGATCTTCTCTAGTCATAAACTGCTTATGACTTGATAGACTTGATTTTCAAGTGATAAGCAGTTTATGACTAGAGAAGTGATCTTCATCAAAATGTAAATTTTATAAAAGTTTAGGTAAAGTTGCTTTCTCTAAGATGTCCATGCCTTTATGTGTGTCATACAAAAGTTAAGAAGCCTTCATGATCTCTAAACTACACGGACAACTGATACTATTAGAATTATTAGTAAAAGTCCATGTCTTCTCACTAGGCAATAACCTAATACAGAAAAATATATTTTTAGTCCACTGTTCAACAAAATATGAAAAATCTAAAGGTCCAAGATGTTGAACATCAAGAAAAAATTATTTGTGTAGGAATTAAGACCAAGTCAAATTTGACCTTGGTGACTTTTAGGCCAAATACCATGTTTTAGCCATAAGGTAATAACACAACTGGATGCAATAGAAGAATAAATCAACAAGTTCAAAATAAAAATATGAGTGTTTCTTTCACAGCATGGTAAAGATCAATTACAAGGTGGAAATAAAATTTGAGAATGCTTCATAGAATATGACATGGATTTCATTTTTTAAAAGTAGTTATAAACCCAATGTAAATAAACTATTGGATGTACATAATGTAAACTGTAGCTATTTATATTGTCAACTAAAATGACTGACCTGGGATATCCCCTACCACCTTGAAAGAGCTGATTAATGTTTAGCAAGCTTGAAACAGCTGATTGATTTTTAGCCAGCATGAAACAGCCAACTGATTTTAGCCAGCATGAAAAAGACAATTCATTTATAGCCAGCATGAAACAGCCATCTGATTTTTAGCCAGCATGAAACTGTCGATTCATTTTTAACCAGCATAAAATAGACAATTCATTTTTAGCAAGCATTAAACAGCCAATTCATTTTTAGCCAGCATGAAACAGCCAACTGATTTTAGCCATCATGAAAAATACAATTTATTTTCAGCCAGCATGAAACAGCCATCTGATTTTTA
Source organism: Unio delphinus (assembly GCA_029339505.1). Lineage (NCBI taxonomy): Eukaryota > Metazoa > Mollusca > Bivalvia > Unionida > Unionidae > Unio > Unio delphinus. Next base: position 6,778,811 of record JAQISU010000057.1, on the reverse strand, counting down.
GCCAGCATAAAACAGACAATTCATTTTTAGCCAGCATGAAACTGTCAATTCAATTTTAGCCAGCATGAAACAGCCAACTGATTTTAGCCATCATGAAAAATACAATTTATTTTCAGCCAGCATGAAACAGCCAACTGATTTTTAGCCAGCATGAAACAGACAATTCATTTTTAGCCAGCATGAAACTGTCAATTCATTTTTAGCCAGCATGAAACTGTCAATTCATTTTTAGCCAGTATGAAACTGTCAATTCATTTTTAGCCAGCATGAAACAGACAATTCATTTTTAGCCAGCAAGAAACTACTAAATGAATTTAGCCAGCATGAAATAGCCAATTCATTTTTAGCAGAAAGAATGAGACAACAGATTTTTAGCCAGCATGAAACTGTCAATTCATTTTTAGCCAGCATGAAAGACAATTGATTTTTAGCCAGCATGAAACAGCCAACCGATTTTTAGCCAGCATGAAAGAGCCAACTAATTTTTAGCCAGCTTGAAATAGCCAATTAATTTTTAACAAGCTTGAAATAGCTAATTGATTTTTGCCAGCTTGAAATAGTCAACTGATTTTAGCTAGCTTAAAATAGCTAATTGATTTTAGCCAGCTTGAAATAGCCAATTAGTTTTTAGTAAGCTAGAAATAGCCAATTGATTTTAGCAAGCTTGAAATAGCCAATTGATTTTTAATAAGCTTGAAATAGCTAAATGATTGTAGCCAGCTTGAAATAGCCAATTAATTTTAGCCAGATTGAAATAGCCAATTAATTTTTAATAATCTTGAAATAGCCAATAGATTTTAGCCAGCTTGAAATAGCCAATTAATATTTAACAAGCTTGAAATAGCCAATTGATTTTAGCCAGCTTGAAATAACCAATTGACTTTTAGCCAGCTTGAAATAGCCAACTGATTTTAGCCAGCTTGAAATAGCTAATTGATTTTAGCCAGCTTGAAACAGCTCACTGACTTTTAGCCAGCTTGAAATAGCCAATTGATTTTAGCCAGCTTGAAACAGCAACTGATTTTAGCCAGCTTGAAATAGACAATTCACTTTTAGCCAGCTTGAAATAGCCAATTGATTTTAGCCAGCTTGAAACAGCAACTGATTTTAGCCAGCTTGAAATAGACAATTCACTTTTAGCCAGCTTGAAATAGCCAATTGATTTTAGCCAGCTTGAAATAGCAATTGATTTTAGCCAGCTTGAAATAACCAAATGACTTTTAGCTAGCTTGAAATAGCCTATTGATTTTAGCCAGCTTGAAATAACCAAATGACTTTTAGCCAGCTTGAAATAACCAACTGACTTTTAGCCAGCTTAAAATAGCCAATTGATTTTAGCCAGCTTGAAATAAGCAATTGACTTTTAGCCAGCTTGAAACAAACAATTGATTTTAGCAGCTTGAAATACCTTATTTTTTGTCAGCATGAAATACCTGACTGATTTTTAAACAGCGCGAAATACTTGACTGATTTTTAGACAGCTTAAAATAGCTTGCTGAATTTTAGACAGCTTAAAATAGCTTGCTGAATTTTAGACAGCTTAAAATAGCTTGCTGAATTTTAGACAGCTTAAAATAGCTTGCTGAATTTTAGACAGCTTGGAATAACAAACTGACCTTCAGATAGAATAAAATAGTTTGGTCATATTTAGCCAGCTTGAAATGGCTTGCTGCTTTTTAGCCAGCATGAAACAACTAAATGGTTTTATCCAGCAAGAAACAGCCAACTGATTGTTAGCTAGCTTGAAAAAACTGAATTTTAGCCAATTTAAATAGTTTTAGACAGCACAAAATGATTGCCTAAATTTAGACAGCTTGAAATAGCTCACTGATTTTTACACAACATGAAACAAATGATTTTTATAGCCATAAATGATCCATAAAATGATATTGAATTTGTTTTAAAAGCTGGAATAAAAGAGCGAAGTAGAAAAACATTTCTGTCATCTACCATCTGTTAAGGAAAACATTGTGACAATAAAGTTGAAAAATTAAACATCAAGAATGAGAATATATTGGTGACTTACTTGGTGACCATTGTAGCACTTAGTGCAGAGAGATCAGAAAGTTGCCAACATACTCGTCGGAGCACATGTTGAAGTGGCTGACATGTGGAAACAACCAGGGTCTGGATGATCTCATAAATTGGCTGGTGCAGGGCAAGTAAATGGGCACTCCACAGCTTCCTAGTGTTTACTATCTGAGTTGTTTCCTCTTGTTTTAGGACCTTAGAATACATATTTCAAAACTTGACTCAATTTGTTTAAAAGAGATTTACAGAATTTTTTTTTTTTTTAAAGATATTTGAAATACACTGTTTCTTTGACAATACTAACACAATCATAACAAATTTGGAGTCAGACCACTGCTTTGCAAACACAACTCTTCTAGCCTTATTTATTATTAAATATGTACTCAAAAGCATCTGCCCACCTTGGTGAATACAAGAGTAATCTCCCCTTGGATTGAGGGGATAGCACTAAATCCCATTCAAACTTCAATTACTATTGGAGTGTATACTCATGCTCTGAGAGGTTTAAAAGTAACTTGGCGATGCTTGGTGGGTGTGCCTGTAATATGACAGGTAATTTTTATCAAAGAAACATATTGTACTTTCAAGAAATTGTTTTCTTTTTCAAATGTGTTACCAAAATCATAATGCATAAGGAGAAAAAGGTTAAGAGTTTATGGGAGTTACATCCCTTACCCTGGAGACCACCCAATCTTTAATGCAATAAAAATGGACATGAAGCAATTTCAAATCTTGTAAAAGATAAAGGGTACAGTTAGAATATGCATAAAGTCCTGATGTCACTTGTTGAATAAAACTGTCTCCCCCGATTAGCTGAGTGCCCATATCAGTATGAAGCTGCTGAATGACCCAGCAAGGTGCTACTATACGTTCCATCAAGTCAAACAGCCTTTAACAATGAAAGATCCACAAGGTAAAGGAGAAAATCATTTCTGACCTGCATCCCACAGATTGAATAAAATTAGTTTCGGAACAGCTGTGCTCAAATGTTGGTGATACTGTCCTAACATCCTGAGCCAACAAAAATCACTTAAAGATAAGATCATCAATTTGTATTATCTGTTAAGTGTTGAAACCATATCTGATATTCTTCAGCAATAACAAGATTTCAAATTAGCTGCTGTGGTACTGATATTGGACATCAGCTTGGCACCATATTCATATCAGACATCATTTGAAGTCTTTTAGGGAAATCCCCAAGCCATGATGATGATCTGTTTTTTGGAATAGTGATATCAAGATTTATAAGACAGTCTTCATGGCAGCCATATTGGAAGTATAACATCACATTTTAGTTTAGAACCAACTTTTAGCTAAAACATTTTAGCCTGGGAGGGCTGTCTTTGTAAGGTAGTTGTAGTTCTCCCTAAGGCATTATGATCAGGTAACATATTTGAAGAAGAAAACATCCACAAAATAAAACTTTTTTTATAAATGTAATTATTATCATGCATCAGACTTTGGAATCAGATCACAATTATGAATCAACTTTTTTTTTCAGTGATGCTAACTCTGTGTCAATCTGAAAAGATGGAAATTGTTACAAACCTCCTTCGTCTGGAAAGGCAGTGGTAGGGGAAGCAACTCTGACAGCATCATTAGGCCACTTAGGTAAGTGTATGGTGCTTTTAGGGTGTGCTTCAGTAGTTCTCTTATAGCCCGAGTCCATAAACTCTGGTTAAATGCTGAATGGGAAAAGAATAAACCAGGTTTAACTCCGTTCAAATCTTTACAAAGAATTACCATCACACAATGAAGTGAGCAAATGATGTGCCTTAAGATACACAAAGTACAGTAAAACCTGTCTTGCAGTCTTGAGAAACCACACCATCTGCTAACATAAAAGTCTCTCACGACAGATGGTCCCTCAAATAGGTTTGTACAAAAACAGCAGTGTCCAATATCAAATTTCAGAACCATTAAAAAAAGAAAATTAACCACAATCACTCAACACATATTCTATTGTTTTACTCAAAGGTATCTGGAAACTATTGTATGCATTCATCTGAAAAAATAATGTAGCAATAAAAATGTACATCCATCATTACAAATGAATCCCATTTTTATTTATGTCAATCCCTTTAATGTTTTTATATATATATAGGTCCCTCGATAACTCACACCTCACTTATAGTGTGGTTGATGTTGACCCTGATGTCCGAGAGAGAGAGAGAGAGAGAGAGAGAGAGAGAGAGAGAGAGAGAGAGAGAGAGAGAGAGAGAGAGAGAGAGAGAGTGTGTGTGTGTGTGCATGCATGCATGTGTGTGTGTGTGAAAATGAATGAAATAGAAAGACATTAATTAATTCAGCCAAAAACAGAATTATTTCTTCATTTACAGATGACAAAAATGGATTAACCCTTTAAACAAAGTGTGTGGGATGAAAGTACAGTAGCATAATTAAAACTTCAAAAAACCAACTAGGCCATATAATTATAACACTCAAATATGGAAAAAGATTCTCACTTGCTGATTTATCTGACAAAGACCTCATTCACCCGCAAACAATATTAAAATATTAACTCCAAAGACAAATAATGTATATGACCATCATCATGACCTTGGCACTATAATGCAGTTCGCAATATGTACTTTCGCCTGGTTTACAGTCAGGAACAAATTAAATGCTTGAACTGGCAAATTTACAAACCAGCAGCCAGACCTTTTTGTACTTTGTTTTGATCAGAACAGTCTTTTACATTATAAGCAGTCATTTTAACTAAAGATTAAATAAAGGTCAAGTGGTGTTTGTCTTTGTTTTCAGGATATTGTGATTCAAAGAGCTGAAACAATCTTCGGCAAAAAACTATTCAACAAAAGACTATCAGGATATGCTAATCTGCCCCACGATAAAGAAACTGACCTAAACACAAAACTCAACCAAACACAACACAAATGAAGAGTAACACAACATGCCCCAACTATATGGTAAGACATACAAATGGCATAAGTACAAAATTTGTGTGAACATTGTAAGGAAACTGAATTTGTACAAGTATTTTCCCAAGATAGTATATATACTGTCACACTAACTGGCCCAAAACTGGAGGAGGCAAGTAGGTCACATCAGTTTAATTTGCAAAATTCAATTTAAACAGAGAAAATTTAGTTGGATACAAAGCAATGCACTGACCTTCTGACTCGGTCTGTGTTAGAGAGGGTTGAGTGTATGCTGCCAGAGTGTCAATAATGTCTTTCTGAATCTGTAAATACATATTACACACTATTATCTAACAAAGTTCATTATCAATAAAATTAATAACTTAATTTTATATGCAATTTTAATTATAGTTTTATCTTGCATGGCTTGTCATGGCATGATGCATAAAATCATAATGCATAGCTCAATGACTCACTCAAACTCCCTTCTCAATGACTCACTCAATCTCCCTTCTCAATGACTTACTCAAACTACATTCTCAATGACTCACTCAAACTCCATTCTCAATGACTCAAACTCCATTCTCAATGAGTCACTCAAACTTCATTCTCAATGACTCACCCAAACTCTCTTCTCAATGACTTACTCAATCTCCATTCTCAATGACTCACTCAAACTCCATTCTCAATGACTCACTCAAACTCCATTCTCAATAACTCACTCAAACTCCATTTTATTATATTGTGAATTATGTCAAATTTTCCTTGTCAAAGCATGAAAAATAAAATTTATTTGATAAGAAAGTTGCTGACTTGAAATTATTTACAACACAATATTTTTCTCTCAAAAGCAGTCTTTTCCAGCAGACTTTAGTATGTTGTCCACTCGGTTTTTTTAAAGAAAAGATATAAAACAGGTTTTTCCTAATATCAAACATTAACTATGACGACTGTTTTTCCTAACAATGATTATCATGTTTGTAAGAACATATTCTTTTCTCACAGTTCTTATCAATGAATTTACAATTCCCAGATTGATTAATTTTCATAATTTTATATTCTGTGCCAATGATGTAAAAGGAACAATAAATAATTTGTAGATTTCATGGTAACTAAAAACTAATCATTGAAAGACCTTAACTAAAATAAAAAAGTGATTCCCTCTCTGAAAAAAGCATCCCTCCATAAAGTAGGACCTATGTCATTTTAAGCCAGACTTAATTTATAAGTGGTACATATAATACTGAAAAAAATGTCTTTCTTTTTGTAAAAATAGCCACTAAAAAGGACAATGACAAACTGAAATCTATGCACTGTATTCCTGGTGTGTACCTTATTTAATACTGACATGTAGATTGATGTGGAGGGCACAGAACAAAGAACTGTATGGAGTTCAAACAAGACAGGCAGTGTTGTCAAGTCTCTGAACTGAAAAGAGAAAATGCAAGTTGAAATCATCAGAAAAACACATGAATATTAAACAACAGTGAGGCAGTTTATTGTGAAGTTTAGCACTGAGGCAGTCATGTAGCATGATGTCCCACCCAGTCACATTATCCTGACAACAGGACAACTAGTCCTAACACTAACCTCTTAATGCTGAGCGCCAAGCAAGGCAGCTGTTAGTGCCATTTTTGCAAGTCTTTGGTATGACTCAGCCAGGGATCAAACCCACAACCTCCTGCGGCGGACGCTCTAACCACTAAGCCACCAGAGCAGTACAATAGTGATTGTAGTATCTTTTGTTACTGTTAAATCTGGTCAGGATAAACAAGTATAGTTTTTTTTAATAAAAATAAGAAAATATTTTAAATACAGCCATTACAATGTTCCATGCTCTTCTTGAAAGAAAATACAAACAGGTCTTGACAATGTCAGACATATGGCAGGACATATCTAATTTCCCATGAATTTAGCTGGACCACCCAAGAAAATGGGATGGGATGCCTAAACATCCTATCAGACAATACAGTAGTCCCCCTCTTATACGGCCACCCCTGCTGCACTGGGAAAGTGGCCTTATAAGGCGGGTGGCCGTTCCAGAGGGGGGGGGGCTAAATTTATTATGAGAAGTACATGTATATGTAATGTTCGTAGTAAGAAAGCTACATACTTCAAAACATTAAATATCTTCGTCTAAATGAAACATTAATCAATAAAAGTTTTTTTGGTTATAATAACAAATTTATTTCAACTGAATATACGTTACTATTTTTGCTTTCTTGGCGTAAGTTTGATATGCGAGCTGGTATTGTTGTCATGCACATTGCAAATGGATTCAAAAAGGTCATTTACATCTTGGTACATACATAATTATCTTTCCATTTGCTCCATTTTCCCACTGCTGCTGAATAACCTTCTTATCGGTTATTACTTTGTTTATTCAAATTATTTCAACATAAACTTGTTTTTACGAGTCTTTTGTACATACAATTTTTCGGCATCCCCCCCCCATGTCGTCGAGTAGAATAACTTACTTTCTTCGAAAATATTAAGTACGTTTTCCTGAAACCGGATATTGCTGACTGTATGCGATTTAATTATGCAGACAAAACTTATGTCGATTCTACGTAATACAGCCTTCGTAAAGGAAGCCTTAAAAAAGACAATAGGGTACCAGACAAAGACCGGAAAAATCACTTGAAATCACAATATGTGTGGTCGCGTGATTTTTCGGGTCTTTGTCTGGTACTCTATTGTCTTTTTTAAGGTTGTCTGTGTGTGCCAATGTACAAAATCTATGTTTAGCCTAATCTGACCTTGTTATGATTATAACAATTACGTCTGGTTATAATCATCAACGAGAAGAACTCAACATAGGTGTTAAACCCCAAACTCTATCATAACATTACTGATCCCATTTCCAGTAAACATCGACTTTCATAGATAACGATATACTATGAATTTTTAGTCGACACTTTTAACGGCGACTTGACACTCGGAGACGTGTATCTACGATAGAGATAATCAAAATTGCTTACCTTACGTCAAGATTTGAATTAATTATTGGTATTGGATACATTTAAAAATAAAATGAGGCCGCTCGTGAGGGGTAAATTTTATATTATTGCACAAATATGCTGGCCGCTGGTCGCGTTAGCCGGGTGCCCTTTCGTGAGGGGTACTTTTGAACAGAAACTCGTCGGTGCCAACGAATTCTGGCTGTTAGGAGCAGGTGGCCGCTGGTCAGGGGGGCCGTACAAGAGGGGGACTACTGTACAGTCTTTCATATACATAAAACCCGTTTTGCACAGATCAATTTTATTATATAAATGCACTGTCATGAGTGATCACCTGCAAAGCATAACTGCCCACCACAATTTTTAGTCAAAATATGTAATTTGATGCTGCTATGAATGACCATATTAAAAAAAACATTGATAAACTCCACTTGTCTTTATTTAATTCTTTGGAACCACAACTGCTAAGGACAGTCTGCAGACACAGGGCAGATTTTTCTAAGCAAACCAGGTATGGACAACTGCACCTTAAGAATGGAGATAAACACTCTGATATTTTATGTAGACCAGATGAAAGTACCTGTCACTAACTGCCACCGTAGTTTCAAAGTTATGTAAATTGTCACTGCAATCAAACTTTCCTTATTTAAAGTGAGCACACAAGGATATACATAGTCAACTCAACTGTATTTTATCTTTGCAAAATAAGGCACATTCCCAACAATGTTATACAGTCCTACCCGTTTATATATCGACATCGCTTATCTCGACAAGCCGCCTATGTCGACAAAAAAGCAAAGTCCCGGTCCCATGGTCTACTATTACTATCAAATTGTCATGCCTATGTCGACGTCGAGATAAAAGAAAAACGTATATGTTGACAGAAGCCCTTGGTCCCAGCTTGAACAAATCCTTTGTTTTTAAAACGTTTATGTCGACAAGCTGCCAATTAAGACCAATACTTTGTTCAACAATTAGTTGATCTTGCCGCCAGGCTTTAATGTTGCAGTCGGATGAAAAAAACAAACAAACCCATAGCAGCACGTTTTCTCACCACTCTGCCGCTAGTTAAGTCATTGATCTTGCCGCCTAGCTTGTGAATCATGTTATTCAAATGTACTCTTACAATGACAGCATGTACATCTGTGGGTCTTTCAGCCACTGAATTTTCTGATTGTAAATATATCAGCACAGCGAAAAGGATCAATTGATGAACACAATTTCCCAATCAACAGGTGGTCGAAGCAGGACTAGCAAGCCCTTAAATTTGCCGTCCAGGAAATTGATGCGTACAGAGAACTCCTGTATACGTGATTTTCTGAATCCCATATATAAAAATTGCGTGAAAATACGGATTGCACATTTCCGAGACCTTTGAAAGTGATCGGTGATTTTCGCTGTGAAAGTTTCGTTTTTAATTTTATTTACATTTACGATGGCTACCGACAGAAGGGTAAAACGCAAATTAAATTTACAGTCTTTGGAAACTAAATATCTGGCTGTTAATGAAGTTAAGGGATGAACATCTCGCAAAGAGGTCTGTGAAATTTTTTCATTTAAAATTAACAAGTACAGGAAGGATGAAAGCTGCAGAGTCTATAAAGAAAGACTAAGTTGAAGGTAACTGCGCTCCCCTAAGGAAGAAGCAAGACTGGTACATTTGAAGACGTGGAGGAAGCATCTAAACGGTTCACGGTTCAATTAAGCATTATCGAAAAAGCTTAGTGTGGAGAACTTCACTGCAACAAGTGGTTGGTGCAGTCGCTTTAATGTTCGTCATAACATCGGATACAAAAGTATTTGTGGAGAATACATGTACTGTTGACAGTTTTTCATTTCCCTGTGAATAGCCCTATCCCCTCGGTACCCTCAATAACATGGGAACAGACTGACCGATATCTAGGCTGATTTAAGTACATGTACTTGAAGCATGCAACTAACAACTAGACAAACACGTGCTAATGCTGACATTGAATCTCTCATGTTTTTCATATCAGGATTTGACCGATGCAATATTTTATTGTGGACTTTATTACACAAAGGTAACCAAAATGTTATTTGTCAATATACAAGTGTATTTCACTCTAGTTTTGTCCCCACATACTTAAAATTTACATTGTTTTTTCCAAAGTGTAAATACTGATGACCGGTTACCCCTTACTGAAGAATTTAACTTGCATTTTTTTTTTGCAGACCCCCCCCCTCCAAACACTTATCTCGACAATATTTCCTCGGTCCCGAGGATGTCGAGATAAACGGGTAGGACTGTAATTAGAAAACTTAACTGGTTTTACTGTATTGGTCAAGTAAGTCTGTCACTAGAAGCAATCTGTAATGTCTGAGGTAAATTAAGTCTTTGTCTTTGATAATTCATTATTGTTTTCCAGATCTGGCTGTCAGGGTAAACAATTTGTGAAGTTAACTTATAGTAAACATTACCTTAATTAATTTTGTATTTAACACCTGTATACCTAATAATAAACCATTGGTTGACAAAATTAAAAATACATAGAATAAAAAAACAAAGAGTTTCTAACAGCGGAGAAGAGACACACCTCAGAACCTCGTGCCATGATGAGATACTGCAATATGGCCTTTACCAGTCCCATGGCAGGGGAGATAACAGCCAGATACAGGGCAAATAATTCACTGCTCCTTGGTGAACCTTGCTGCCAAGGTTGTAACATTAATTCACTCATTTTCTGCAAACACAAAAGAGAGATGATTCATAAATCAAGATATAATAGCTGTATCATACCTATATTTATATATGTAAAACCTCTAGCATTATTTAAATAATAATTTTACAAAATTTGCACAATTTAATTCTTAAAATAATGGTCAATACTTAAAATAATGGTCAATACTTAAAATAATGGTCAATACTTAAAATAATGGTCAATACTTAAAATAATGGTCAATACTTAAAATGATCAAGTAATGTCTTTTCTTCTTTCGCATTTCCAATGAATTAAAAGATATATAAACTTTAGATGAAAAGTGAGTTTCCATTTTCATCTTAAAACAATTACTGTATATACTATTGTAAAAGTTTGAGTCCAATATAAACACTGATCTGTCATTACATAGTGCATTGACAGACCAGGGTCTATGTTATTTAATGGTCACTCCAGAAAATGTGGCAACTCTGATCTACTGGCAGATCTGGGTCTTTGCAATCTGCAGCTGGATTCAACATATAAAACAGAATAGGGTTAATGGCCCCCACTTCCCTTTTTTATGAACAGAAAATTTTAAACTTGCCAAGAATCATGACCGTTCCTGTAATCCATGAGTGCAACAAAAAAGAAACTAATTAGTCCACAATGACAACTTTAATATAGTCCCATTTTAATGTAACTTTTCATAACATCAATATAGTGTGTGTGTATGTGTAATCTGGATTTTAACTCGGCTCTAACAATTTTAGTCATAACACTTTGATAACTGCAGTGTGGCAGATTAAAGTGATGTCTAGCACTGCGGCATTATGTTGCAGACATGTAGCATCATGTCCCATGCAGTCACATTATTCTGACACCAGGCCAACCAGTTCTAACACAAACCTCTTAATGTTGAGTGACATGTGAGACAGCTGTTAATCCCATTTTTTAAGTCTTTGACTTGCATCAGGTTTGAACCTGTGACCGCCCACTTCTGAGGGAGATGTTCTAACCTCTAGGGAACCAGAGAAGTTAACATTTACATAGTAAAACTATGTGACATTATTGATGCTTATTATAAACTTTATGCTGTAGTAATTCGCATATTAAATGTAATTCGTACTTCCGATTATGTAAGACCCGTGCAATACCGATCTGCCTCAGAGCCATGATTTAAATGCTGCAGCAGTTTCAGTTGACCACACTGTTACAATGTATATATCCATGTATAAATTATTAAAGACACAGTCACAAATGTAGTATTAAACATGACACAATAAAAGACTTACCAGTCTCACTTCAACCAGCGGCTGAGTGGGAAAATGTGTTGCCTGATTGATCATTTTAACCTATACTGATATTTACATTGACTGAATTCAGTGGCAGATATACAATATACATGTGGTCATTAAAAAAGTACATCAAAAGAACAACTTTACCATTCAAGTCACAGGTACACATGCAGTGTTAAACATGACAAAATAGCTGAGCAGTGAGTTCAAAGACTAACCAGTTGTACTTCCACCAGCTGCCGAATGGGAAAATGTGTTGATCAAATTGATCATTTTAAATTTGCTGATATTTACAATGACTGAATTCTGTGGCAGAAACACCCCCAGCTGTACAAGTGATCATTATAAGAGTACATCAAAAGAAAAACTTTAGCTTCCATTTCGGTGCTCTACTAATGCCATTGGAAAATTGTAAGGAATGGGGATTTATAGTGGGGAATGGGTGGAGAGTATCTTTTTTGCTTTTAGTGGAACCAGGTAACTTATTAAATTTTAAAAATGGTAAAATAGCAAAACTAATTATATGCATCATGGAAACATGTTACAACAGTTAATAAAACTACTGCTAAAATTTCAAATGCAAATGTTCTTCGCTTCATGGTATTTGTACTACCAGAGATACTTAAGTGTTACGTTCCTGGGATCTCTGCATATGTCGGATTTAACTCAGATGGGCTTTAATTGGCTACATACGGTTCTGACATCAAGGTGAAGGGTAACTTTTTACAAAAAATACAGAAATCATTAAGATTATGAAAATATGAAACACAAATGATTTACAGACATAAAACAAAGAGGAAAGGCACAACTATACAAAGTGGGTGCACCCAATTTGAAGATAAAAAACCAATATTTGTGCATGTTTACAGTTCATTATGTATCTGTGGATTTATATATGTTGCAGTTTACATATATCAAATAATACCTGTACATAATTTTGTCATGAATCAAGTTAGAGAACTAGACCCGACTTAAGAGGTCACCTGTCTACTAAGGTCATTTTTGCCTTTTCCCAGGGTGTCTGCTGTAGATAGATTTGACTGCACTTTAATCCTCTAATGAGTTCTAGTCTCATACCCATGTGAGACTGTACTATAATGAAACATGGTATATATCAGAAGTACATCAAATGATCTCTCGGACAAAACCCTTGAACTATATTAAAACATGGTATATATCAGAAGTACATCAAGTGATCTCTCAGACAAAACCCTTGAACTATATTGAAACATGGTATATATCAGAAGTACATCAAGTGATCTCTCAGACAAAACCCTTGAACTATATTGAAACATGGTACATATCAGAAGTACATCAAGTGATCTTTATGACAAAACCCTTGTACTATTTTGAAACATGGTTCAATATAATCGTACTAGATTCATCAAATAATATAATGAGGAACTTTTCAATAATGGTACTACATTCATCACTAAATGCAATCAGGGACCTTACCCATAATACAAAACCTTATGAAAATATTTTGGAGTTTGTAGGTGGAGCTAGAAGATCCCTATTGCATGATTTGTTTTGGGTGGTGGTGGTGGTGTGTGTATTACGGGCAGGTACCATTATAAAGATTGTATTTACCTGGAGACAGTTGACAAATATTGGGAAACAGTCAGCACCAAACAGTTCCACCAGGGCACACTTGTACTTTATTTCTTCTGGCTTGTCTGAAACAAGATGATGCTACACTATGAACAAATGATAGAAACACTGTAATTTTGCATGGATGTATCACATATATTAGTCATCACCATTATGTACAAATGATATAAGGGACACTGGCAGATATTGGTCATCACCATTATGTACAAATGATATAAGGGACACTGTAATTTTGCATGAATGTATCACAGATATTAGTCATCACCATTATGTACAAATGATATAAGGGACACTGTAATTTGCATGGATGTATCACAGATATTGGTCATCACTATTATGTACAAATGATATTAGAAACAGTAATTTTGCATGGATGTATCACAGATATTGGTCATCACCATTATGTACAAATGATATAAGGGACACTGTAATTTGCATGGATGTATCACAGATATTGGTCATCACTATTATGTACAAATGATATTAGAAACACTGTAATTTTGCATTGATGTATCACAGATATTGATGTATCACAGATATTGGTCATCACCATTATGTAAAAATGATATAAGGGACACTGTAATTTGCATGGATGTATCACAGATATTGATAATCACTATTATGTACAAATGATATTAGAAACACTAATTTTGCATGGATGTATCACAGATATTGGTCATCACCAATATGTACAAATGATATAAGGGACACTGTAATTTTGCATGGATGTATCACAGATATTGGTCTTCACCATTATGTACAAATGATATAAGGGACACTGTAATTTTGCATGGATGTATCACTGATATTGGCAAACACTGCATACTAAATCACATTAGTGATATGTGTTTGCCATTATTATGGGATGTCATGCTTTTCGAGTCATGGAAACCAGAATAAATATTTGAGTACTTTTAGCCATCAGGTCCAACATTCACTGAACTTTCAAATTTTCATCATCTGATTAAGATATTTCAAAATCTTTTTAATGACTTGTTTTAACAATATAATTTTCATGGAATATTTGGCAGACATCCAGAATTGACATGAAGGTATAATTTGTAATTTAATTGCTTAAGTATAGTTGAATAACACACAGTGCATTCTTCTATGGCCCCTTGTTTGGGCCCCTCTTTGTCTGCTATAGTTGTTCTGCCAGACATGATGTCACTGCAGCAGTATATGTTAATATGCTACTAAAGTTAGATATGTTGTCATGTTGAACCAATCAGATGACCAAGTCAGAGAATGCGATCAAACATTGTGTAAGTTGTTAGAGGCAGTAATACAGCAGCTTGGATGCCTGTAGAGAATCATACTTTTTGGTGTTGACGCTGCACTTAACCTAAATAACCTGCGGAAAGAACTGCCTGCCTCACCTCCATCCACCATTTCTTGCATTGCATACTCTTCCAGTTCCGTTCTTGGATGCATTGCCCAAGTTCGTGCATTCACAACTCTGCTTGAACCCAAATCTGTCAGTAATTTAATATTTTAAACTATTGGGCCATATACTTCGTACACACTTCCCATGGCCATGTATGGAGTATTGGCTGATGTTTGTTACCATGGCCATCCTTGGGATCGGACTTACCGAGTTTTAGTTATCAGTGTCCCCATACACCTCGTATCAGCCCTTGCAGTTCCACATACAAGTGTTGGACACTGCACAACCCTACAAACTCCCCAGATTCTCTCTTCCTGAGGGCCACTGTCAAGTTTCATGCATTCACAATTCTTTTGACCCCAATTTGTGTCAATACTTAAATGTACTCAACTATTATGCCCATATACTTCATACCCACTTCCTACAGTGCATGTATGGAGTATCAGCTGATGTTTGTTATCATGGCATCCTCAGGATCTGACTTGTCAAGTTTCGGCTATCAGGGTTTCTATATACCTGATGTCAGTCAGTATTTAAAAATGTTGACTTTTAAATTGATAACAGTGAAAAAAATGGGGGCCTACTTTACTTATTCTGAAAGTCAATATCCGGATCATCTAAATTGAGGAATCAGGTTTATTCCTTTCCCGAAACATTGACGAAACTTCAATGGATGAAGTCCTGAGGTCATGTGAATGGTCAGCTGAATATAGACACAGCTGATGGCAATGACAAAATGTTTCCTTGCATAAAAGTATGTAGAAATGCATATCCCATCAAGTCTTCCATTCAAGGCTGACTGAGCAAGTCCCTTATTTAAAAACAACACAAATAATATCAGACTAGAATTGATTACATATATGTTTATATCAAGGTTGGATTTAATCATTAACTTAATATTGTCTGTTTCTGACCTGATGTGAATTCCTTATTGAGAGGTGCCTTGTTTTGTTTACATCATGTGTTAGGTCTATAAATAGCATTCACCACAAATTTGTGATTTCAGACTACAGTTACGATGTTCATTAACACATAAAATCAAGCTTGCAGGACAATCCTTATGGTGACCATCTGAAATTATATTTCACTAAAAGACGTTTTTCACTCTGGTGGTTACTTACCTTGGCACTGTACATGGGCAATGAACCCATGGCCTTGAAAAATACATGATGATACCAATAATGGCACACTGACATATTTTTAGGTAATGACAGAAATAAAAATGTGGTCTTGGAACACTGCCATATTTGGGAAAAGACAAAAACTAAAAACATTTTCTTGGAACACTTCCATGTTTGGGTACTGAGAGACTAAAAATGTGGTCTTGGAACACTGCCATATTTGGGTAAAGACAAAAACTAAAAATATTGTCTTGGAACACTTCCATGTTTGGGTACTGAGAGACTAAAAATGTGGTCTTGGAACACTTCCATGTTTGGGTACTGAGAGAGACTAAAATAAGTTCAGGGAACACAAATGTTCTCCAATAGTGCCTGAGAAACTAGCCTGACACCATGTTTGTGCCAGAGCATAAAGTCTAAAGCAATATATTAATCTGCACCACATCTAAAATCTTTTTGTCATTTCCATTCAATAAAACATTTTTCAAAGTAATGAAATAAGCTAAATCATATATAAGGACAAAAATATATTCTATTTTACAAATAGCCTCCCTTGCAAAATTTGCTTCCTTTTCCTGCTCCAAAAATATGTACACACAATGCTGATAAAATCAATTCTGTAAGTAGAAACTATTTAAAATGTGCTAAAATAGCAATTTTAGCATTACTGTAGCAATTTTAGATAGTTCTTTAAAAGATAAAATATGTTTAAATGTCACTGTAAGTTTATACTTAATTCTTAGCGCAAACTTAATTTTTACCTTCCTAGGATAAGGAGATTTTGAATGGGTGCTTTGGCATTTTAAAGTTACAGCAGTATTGACAACACACCATTTATACTTTGGGCATCATCTTTCATTCAAAAATATGAAAAAGAAAACCTTCATTATGCTTCATTGTAGGATAGAAAACTTCCACCCCAGGGATAAAGATCAGACACTCAGCACAGCCCCCTGCCTGATGCCTCAGGGAAAAGAATTTTACATTAGACTCTCACCATAGCCTCATGCTTTATGAAAAATTCTGACCCTTTGGTTGAATTCGACTATACCCATATGATGGATTTTATTAATCCTATAATATTAATCAACCTCACCTTCAGGATATTCATTTTCTGGTGGTATGGCTAGATGTTTCAGGACCCTGAGTACGGTGATAAGGCTCCGTGGCAGCTTCAGGACTGATTCGGCTTGCTGTTTCAGTTGATCTATGATATTGGGCAAATAATCATAACTCAGTACTGAGGGAATGCCTATCAGAGGAGACAACCAGTCCTG
The DNA here is from genome assembly GCA_029339505.1 of Unio delphinus. NCBI lineage: Eukaryota > Metazoa > Mollusca > Bivalvia > Unionida > Unionidae > Unio > Unio delphinus. The sequence continues at coordinate 6,761,590 of JAQISU010000057.1, read as the reverse complement.
AAGTTTGGTCAGTTTGGAATTAAAATCTGAAATATAATTGAACCTGCAGATTTATTACTGTTAGTTGTGAAATCAATTATGAGAATTTCGAGATGGCTACAAGTCTGAAATTTAAAAATCCAATGAATAATGACCCACCTGACTCAACAGACCTCTTTCTCCATATGATAATTAGTATGAATTACATACAGACAAAAAGATATCAGCAAAACAATCAAAATCTGATCTGCATGAAGAAAAAAGAGAACTTCAGTTCCACCTAACTAATCACAATGAACCTTACCAAGCATAAACTCGTGTACAAGCTATGACAAACCTTACCAAGCACCAACTCAATCAACAAGCTTTGACCAACCTTGCCATGCACCAACTCAATCAACATGCTTTGACCAACCTTACCATGTACCAACTGATCCCACAAGCTTTGATCCACCTTACCAAGAACCAACACATTCCAAAAGCTTTGATCCACCTTAACAAGAACCAACACATTTCCACAAGCTTTGATTAACCTTAACAAGCAACAACACATTCCAAAAGCTTTGATCCACCTTACCAAGCACCAACACATTCCACAAGCTTTGATCCACCTTAACAAGCACCAATACATTCCAAAAGCTTTGATCCACCTTAACAAGCACCAACACATTCCACAAGCTTTGATCCACCTTAACAAGCACCAACACATTCCTTAAGCTCTAATCTACCTTACCACCTTTTGTAGTCAATATATGACTTGTTTTTGACATCTCTGACCGCCAAGAACAGTTTATAAATGTCTGTAAGGTCTAAGGTGTCAAGCCTGCTGTGTCATGAAACAGTTTTGACTTATTCACTGACTAAAACGATATTGTCAAAGACTACTAAAGCATTCAGACTGTTTTGGATTCATCATCAACTGAAATGATACTGGCAAAAACTAGTGAGGCATTCAAACTGTTTATAAAAAGATGCTGACAAAGACTACAAAAAGCATTCAGACTATTTTGTCAAAGTGAGGCTTTCAAACTGTTATGACTTAATCACCAACTGAAAAGATACTGACAAAGACTACTAAAGCATTCAGACTGTTTTGCCAAAGTGAGGCATTCAAACTGTTTATAAAAAGATACTGCCAAAGACTATTATTAAAAGCATTCAGACTGTTTTGGCTTAACCACTAACTGAAAAAAATACTGCCAAAGTGAGGCTTTCAAACTGTTTTGGCTTAATCAGCAACTGGAAAAAAACTGCCAAATACTAAAGAAGCATTCAAGTAAAAAGGCAAGAATTACTGCTTCCTTTCTTCCAATATCCTATGTGACGGTTCCAACCAAAGCCCATTATCAAACGTGCCACAATTTTTTTTGCAAACTGATAATTCTTCATTCAGCCATTGTGTGGTAATGGATCACTGAAAATTAATCACTCAGCAATTGTGTGGTATATGATCACTCATGCATTGTTGTTGTTGTTGTTATTGTAAGCTTTAACACCATTTTTCAGCACACGATAGGCTATACATGGCAGCCAGTATTATTGATGGAGGAAGAACCCAGGAAAATCCCCCAGAAAGAACCACGACCCACGAGAAGCTACTGGCAAGCTTTCTCATATAACTACATTAGTCGAATCTTAGACTCGAACACCCACGAAAATTGAGGTGAGATGGCAGTGATCCGTAATGGAGAGCACTTTATACCACTCTGGGCCCCATCTCATGCATTGTCATTAAGATGTTAGTATTATTGCAGTACATGTATATTACAAATACAATTCAATTTTTGTGCTGAGATCTGAATGGGCCAGTATTCAGCATAGTGAATATTAGTTTGAGCAACATGCTTGGTTTGCATATCTCTCTCTCTCCTTTCCTTTCTCTCAGTCTTAAAAAATCTGTCCGTATTCTGATGAGGGAGAAAATTTCCTTCAGCAAAGGTGATGCAGCAAGCTGTGAAAATATAAATGTAAATAACTTAAATACCTCCCGCTTAAGTCCTCCCTCCCTCCATTCCCCTCTCTCTTCAAAATAAAAAGACCAGTTTTCAAAGACAAATAATAAAACTTGATCCAACATTTACCTAAACAGAAAAGAAAGATTAAAAAAATGACTGAAACCTAAATAAAATGCCGAATGTTAAGACAAGACTCTACTAAAACTAATGGTAGATGTTGAACAAATAATAATCTGAAAAAACCAAGATTTTGGCTTCTGAATAATTCAAATTGGGCCATTCATAGTATACTTGCTTTGGGGCATTTTACAATTTAAATTTAAACAATGTGACTTACAAGCAAATGACCATCTTGAAGACTTAGGATATTGCTAAAACAGAGTGGAATCGAATGATTTTCAACATTTAATTAAACATTAGGACTTAAAATTGATACATACCACTTTTCTCAAATTACCTTTGATATAATTAATGTTGTTTTTTCTCCAAGGAAGTATTTAATTTGATAATGACACTTCTTACTGCAACCAAACTGTTTGAGTAAAACTAAGCTTATAATCTTAAAGTGACAATTTTTGACAATCTTTAGTAAGCAATCTATGCCATGATGGTTTCCATTTTCAAATTAATATACCTATTACTGAATACAAGCTGTAACTGATCTTGTTAAAAGAGTCCAAACATTGGGATTAATATTAATATTAACAACCATGGATGTTCAAAAACTTCAAGTGCATTTAAAAATAATTCAGAGGAAAATGCAAAGACAGTAGTCTTGAATCTCTGCCTTCACACGACTGATCTAAGAACCAGCTATGAGCAAGGACAATATATACCCAACCTAAAAGCAACAAAGAGTTCACTAGGATTTTTTCCACCCTCAGAACCATCCTACTTCTCTTCAATGAAATACTTAACATGAATGACAACCAAATTAAAACTGAATATACTAATTAAAATCAAGCTTAACATCTTTTCCTAATGACCTTACCAGAGCTTGCAATTGCCTGAAGACGAGCAGCATACTTCTGGAGTGTAATGATGTTATCTGAATGCTGAATGGTAAACATCAGGAGTTCTGTGGCATATCCAGCACATACAGACTTCTTAATCCTAATATCCACAACATCATCGCCTGAAGAAAAAAAAAATTAACAAATATTCATGCTTCAACAGTTCTTTTTTTCTTTCTTATACAATCATGTTAAACAAATGAACTTACATCTAAGTTTCACCAAATTATCTTAACAAATCTTCATCATTTCATTCTACTGAATTGTGCATTTGGTATTTTTTTTTAAAGCTATGTGTATTGGTAGTAGATAAATGTCTGGTAAGTATTAACTAAACACATCACACAACCCTGTAATTGACAATTAGGTTCCCATTATCCACATGTTCATATTGGAATCCACAAAGCAAAAACATTTATGTAACCAATACGACTGTGATGGTTCCGACACTTATAGTATCTAGAATAAAATTACATCTTCCGATACTCTTGCCTCAAGATCCTGAAAAAAAAAAGAGTCTTAACCCCAGGTCTGAGGCATATAATGTGCTTTCTTTTGATAACTGTATAAAAATCTCCAAAACTGCCATTTGTTTCTAAATTGTCTGAATTCAGTTAACAAATTACTTCAACAAAAAAAAGCATTCCTATTTTATGTTATCTGTTGTTCTAGGAAAGACAGTAATATTGAGTTCTCTGTGTGTGTCTGATTATGATTTTTAACGTAGCTTTACAAAAATTCAGTCATATCGCTACGACGTCTGCAGTGAGGCAGTTTATAGTGATGTCTAGCACTGGGGCATCATGCTGCACACATGTAACATGATGTTCCACACAGTCACATTATCAAGAAACCAGGCCGTCCTGTACTAAATACTAACCACTTAATGCTGAGCACCAAGTGAGGCAGCAGTTAGTACCATTTTTTGTAAGTCTTTGGTATGATTTGACTGGGGGATCGAACCCACAATCTCCTGCATCCGCAATGGATGCTCTAACCACTAGGCTACCGGAGCGGTCTATATTAAGTTCTTAGTGTTTCAATAAAAACTCACCTTGCAGTTCCAGGAAGGGCAGAATACTTTTTAGGTTGTTGTCAAGACTCAAAACCTTGACCACAATCTCTCTGCCTAATGGGGTGAAGGTCATTATGTACATGTTGTGGAGGACCCCTATGGGCTCTGCATCATCTATGTCTTTATCCTCTACAAGAAAGAAATATTAAAATTCTTATCTGAAAATGTGAAAATTAATTAAGAAAAAAAAAATGAAACCTAACTAGAAATGTGTCCACAAGACACAGATGCTCCTGTCAATATGATGCAAACTGAGCGGCAAAGTGAGTAAAACAGCGGGACATTAAATCAACACTAACCTAAAATTTCTTAATGTAAGTCCATAAACACTTGACAAGTCAAACCACACATTATATCATTCAAAATCAGTAGCACACAGGCGCAACTATCTATTCAACAAAGCAAGAATCCCTACTAATTTCTTTCTGGAACAGAATCAATTAAAACAAGTGGGCTATCATGATTCTAACTGTTTACCCTCTCTTATACAATTGATCACACATTTTCTTCATAAATTGTGTTCATACTGGCGTTTATTTGGCATTTATTAATGCCGAAATGATTTTCAGATAATTATCAGTGATGTTTAGAAATATGATTTCTGGATATTAGACCAAAGCAAAACAATCTTTATTTAAAATCATGTTGATTGTATCTTAATCTCTAATCTACTGTCCCTTTTTTCCGAAAATAAGAATCTAATTAAATCTCAGCACACAAAAATCCAAGCAAGATGAAACAATGTATAATTAACAAGGTTTTATTTTTTCGTGTGTACAAACATTTAGCAAATGCATTGTTTTTTATGCTGAGATCAAAGATTAGGCCTCTATTTGAACAGACTGGGGTAATGTTTGCCACTCACAATTCAGAACATGGGTTCTGATTGACACTGTAATGCGTTTTAATGGCAGTTGCTAGATTAATAAGTGCCAGGATTCCATTTTGTTGTTTAATTGATTAAACAGGCATGTTGATAATGCAGAAAGCAAACTCAGTGTAATTTCATAAAGTGTGGTATTTATTAAGCAATGTACAGCGTCAACACAACTTTCATATAAATGAGAAGACACAATGAACAATCAATCAAAAATATGGACTGATCAGTACCTTGTAGACAAAAGTCACTTGTAACTACAGTACAATTTTATAGCTCCCCATTACAGCATTATAGAAATGGACCCCAGTATAAAGTGACCTCACTAACATGGTTACACATAACTGCAAATGTTAAGGGCGTCACTGTATTACGTATAATGTACCCCAACATGACCTCATCTACATCATATACCCTATTATGGCTCACTTGCATAGCATTATATTGAGAGACTACCAGACTATATAGCATGTACCCCAGTACAAGGTGAACTGATACTTAGCATGTTAACATTTTATAGCATCTTTCTATAGCAATATAGCTATGTACCTCTGTATAAAGTGACCTCGAAAACATTATGGTATCTGCTAATAGACTCCCTTTAGGTTATATTATCATGGATCAAAATATCACTGAATGCTGTTACTAACAGAGTCATGGGAATTTAGTTTGTAGAGAACATTCAACACAATACAAGATTTCGTATTAAAAGGCATGAATTTCATAATGTTGAATCAAATTTCACGGCACATACATCTGTTTACAAAGATAAAATGAGCAATATATCAAAGTTTCATTTACCACTTTCTTTTATCAAAACTTTCTTCAGAGTGGCTGAGTGTATGGAATGAAGAGAACAGGTTCCCTGTGGAACATCACAACATAGATCAACTGGGGTGGAGTGTATTCCATTTGCAGGTATAATTTGTGTCCTGTTGACTAAGTAGGAATTGAACCACAGTAAGGCTGTATTGTGAATGCCAAATATATGCGGGAGATGGTGAAGTAATATATCATGGTCTATTGTGTCAAATGCCGCAGAGAAATGTGCCTCTATACTCCTTGGATGGTAGAATCAACTTCAGTTGGAGGGCTAAACTTGTATATTTGGGTGTCATCAGTGTACAGTTTGTGAGACACTGGGTGATGATCTATGACACTTGAGAGCGGCTTGAGCCACAATAAGGCTTTATTATGAATGCCAAATACATGATGGAGACAGTGAAATATATATCATGGTCTACTGTGTCAAATGTTGCAGACAAATCAAAGAGGGTAAGGACTATAATCTTTCTGCTATCAAAAACAGAGAGAATGTCAGTAACTACTTTCAAAAGAGTAGTTTCAGTACTGTGGCAAGGGCGATATGCAGACTGTACATTGCTAAAAAGACTGTTTGAATTCAAATGAGATGCAAGTTGGGTTAGAACAACTTTTTTCTAAGACTTTTTATATGAATGGGAGATTAGAAACTAGGCAGTAGTTTTTTAAATCGTTATGATCAAGTGATGGTTTCTTCAACAGAGGCTATGTATAATGTACCCCAGTATAAGGTGGACACCTATGACTGTCCTGAATTGCGTTATAGAGTGGTGACTCTGTACTATATATAATGTACCCAAGTATAAGGTGATGTCACCTATGACTGTCCTGAACTGTATTATAGCATGGGACCACTGTACCATGTATAATGTACCCAATATAAGGCAACCTCGTCTATGGCTCACAATAATGGTTGTGTGCTGTAGGTAGTAAGACTGACTGACCTTTACCATGATATTCCAGCAGCTGGTCAACAAACTGTAATGTTTGTAGGAAGTAGATCAGCTCCAGTCCCAGCTGTTGGGCAGGACTATCCTCATTGGCTTCATCTCGACTGTATTCCTGAGGGTTAAAAAAATACAATTATCAATGACATACATTCCATATATACAAAGCACAGTAAATTAAACATCAAGTTGAAAGTAATTTTGGCTCGATACATTCACGATTTGCTAATTAATTCAAGATTAACATTGCATATTGTTGTTTTACATTGCATATTGTTGTTTTGTGAGGATAGCGAACACCTGACAAGTGAAAATCTTATTTTATTAATGCTAGGTTATCGTCAATGCAACATCAGTGTCATACAAGTATTTTATGTACAGACAAGAACATTTTCAATATATTGTGAATATATATATGATAAGTCACATTATGACCAGATTGCAGTGTATCTACTTTGATATTTCTTATATAATCACCTTTATGATAGATTTATGCATGTGTGCAGTATTTGTGAATAATAAGGCCACGCATGAGCCAGTTTTTGTTACTGTGTGCAATATTTGTGAATAATAAGGCCAAGCATGAGCCGGTATATGTTACTGTGTGCAACATTTGTGAATAATAAGGCCAACCATGAGCCGGTTTTTGTTAATGTGTGCAATATTTGTGAATAATAAGGCCAAGCATGAGCCAGTTTTTGTTGCTGTGTGCAATATTTGTGAATAATAAGGCCAAACAGGACCCAATTCTTTGTAACAGTGATCTGATGTTCATACCCCATTAATAGAATGTCTTGTGTTACCATAGCTACCATCAAGTGTTGACCAGTGTGGAGACAATTCATGCCACAAAAGGTATGTAAATATATCAGCCATCAAGACATTTTGGCCACTTCTATTTGGAATTTACTGCAGACTATAATTTGAATTGGTCACTTTCAGCAACCTTTCATTGTCACATTCTGCAAGCTGTTATTTGAATTGGCTACTTTCTGCAAGCTGTTAGAATAATTATTCAGCCTTTAATTTTATAGGGAAAATTTCATTTTATCCTAATGAATGTAAAAAAAGATGTTTCTTCATTTTAAGATGGAGACATTTGTATTTTCAACAATGTTGCAGTCATTTCATATTCAGTCAGTACTTCCTGAATTAGGATTAGAACAGGTGTCAAAGAATAACCCTGATTTTACAGATTTGTACTTTTATCTTCTCTTCTAAAAACAAAGTTTTCATCTGGTTTTTTATCCTGACTGATTTATTCTCACTCCATAAATTCATGTAACTGGTGGTAGGGAGTTGCAAATTAAACTGTTTAGGACACTGTGTCCTAATCTATTGGCTGCCAGTAAATAAAAAATACATTCAACTTATTGTGATGAGAAATCAACAGTTGAAACAAAACAATTAATCTCATGCTACAATGACCATTAAGTTTACTTTTTTAACTTTATCCTACTGCTTTAAAAAAAAAAAAAGAGGTAGAGACTGCCAATCTATTAATAGTCCAATGGGAAAAATTTATGTAAATTAAAATCAGATCTCCATGGAGATTTGATGGGTACCAATGAGAGGTCATATTCTGTTCACCTTGTAGATCACCAATTGAATAACAACTGTCAATATTCGCAATATATTGTTACCAAAGATAACTCTCCCTAACATAGATTTGTAACACTATATCTGCTAGGATACAATAAATAAGTGGGCTGGGAATTCCAAAAGTCACCAAAACATGAAATTTTATTGGTGTCTGTCAGATCACCATGTATGACTGTGGAGATCTTATTTCAATTAGATTGGACTATATGTAAAAAAAATTACAATGCAGATGGATGAGAACATGTTGTTTAACTCCTTCCTTCAATTATTTACAAAATGTAAAGAAGTCAGCTTGGAAAATTAAGCTTGCTTGGGAAAAATTTAAGCTTGCTTGGGGAAATTTAAGCTTGCTTGGGAAAATTTAAGCTTGGTTCAAACATAATATCTCAAGATGAGAAGGAAAAAAAAGAAATTAAAAAAAGAGATATTTTAAGGAACGTGCATTTTATGTATTTTAACTTTTTTAATATATGTATTAACTTTGTTAGTACCTTAAAAAGACATGCTGATAATCATAGCAATTAAAATCAAATATGCAAATAATTGATACAGATAAGAAATGGTTAGGAAACAAATGTTGCTGGTAAAATAATAAAGAAACTGAGTAAAAACTATGTCTCAGCTTGGTTTGTTCTGTAGGTTTTAATTAAATATAAATATAATGTAAATTAGTTGGCAATATGTGGTTGCAACTCCATGTGAACTGTCCAGCAGCTCCATGGAACTGACAAATGCTGAAGTAACAATTCTGTCCAAAACAAAAGAGTGGGATGCATTCTGATTGGTCAATTTTAACAATCATTTATAAATCAAGAATACTGCTATATTTAAAGTTTGCGCTCAATTTCTTCTGCAAGTATTATGAATGAAAAAAAAGTATACTCATAGTGCACACAAAGAAAGCTGCTGCCATTATATATATATATATATATATATATATATATATATATATATATATATATATATATATATCCCATGTAATTATAAAAACTCAATACATACATTACTAACTTCGTATTTCAGACAGAGTACTATTTTACACTACTACATTTCATCTCTTTAAGTTATGTCCTCATCAACTACGAAATTATACTGTAGATTTACAATAATTGATTCCACATGGTCTTTCAAGACTGAATAAAGTATATCTCTTGAAGCACTATACCCATTATTGTTTATTTCATAAAATCCCTACCCATATGTATCCACAATGTTTACATCAGAATTAGACTACATAGTTTATTGGATAGGGCCACAATGATTAATCCAACCCCCTTGTACAGTTTTACTATGAGATGTACTCACTGATTAATTCAACCCCCTTGTACAGTTTTACTATGAGATGTACTCACTGATTAATCCAACCCCCTTGTACAGTATTACTATGAGATGTACTCACTGATTAATCCAACCCCCTTGTACAGTATTACTATGAGATGTACTCACTGATTAATCCAACCCCCTTGTACAGTTTTACTATGAGATGTACTCACTGATTAATCCAACCCCCTTGTACAGTTTTACTATGAGATATACTCACTGATTAATCCAACCCCCTTGTACAGTTTTACTATGAGATATACTCACTGATTAATCCAACCCCCTTGTACAGTTTTACTATGAGATATACTCACTGATTAATCCAACCCCCTTGTACAGTTTTACTATGAGATGTACTCACTGATTAATCCAACCCCCTTGTACAGTTTTACTATGAGATATACTCACTGATTAATCCAACCCCCTTGCACAGTATTACTATGAGATGTACTCACTGATTAATCCAACCCTCTTGTACAGTATTACTATGAGATATACTCACTGAATAATCCAACCCCCTTGTACAGTATTACTATGAGATGTACTCACCAAGTTACATAAAGGCCTGGTAAAATTTTTGAAAAATTAGGATATGGGCCAGAATCATATGCCTTGTAGTAAGAATTGTGTGACTTTGCCTTATGCACTTATGCAATGAAATGTGCTATGTTAAGGACAAAGGCTATGCATTGAAATGTTCTATAGTAAGAACAAAGGCTATGCACTGAAATGTGCAATAGTAAGAACAAACCCTATGCACTGAAATTTGCTATAGTAAGAACAAACCCTGAGCACTGAAATGTGCTCTAGTAAGGACAAAGGCTATTCACTGAAATGTGTTATAGTAAGAACAGAGGCTATGCACTGAAATGTGCTATAGTAAGAACAAACCCTATGCAAAGGACAAAGGCTATGCACTGAAATGTGCTATATTATGGACAAAGGCTATGCACTGAAACGTGCTATAGTAAGGACAAAGGCTATGCACTGGAATGTGCTATAGGAAGAACAAACCCTATGCACAGAAATTTGCTATAGTAAGGACAAACCCTATGCACTGAAATGTGCTATAGTAAGGACAAAGGCTATGCACTGGAATGTGCAATAGGAAGAACAAACCCTATGCACAGAAATTTGCTATCGTAAGGACAAACCCTATGCATTGAAATGTGCTACAGTAAGAACAGTGTTCCATTATGAATAATGATATGTTGATTAACAGATAGTTTTTGATGACATATCATGTATCAAATTTTATTCTGGAAAAATTGTTCACATATAGTTAATGAAGAGACATAGATTTACTCAGAATAAATCTTATCAGCATATGTACATGATTTTACATCAGCTTCACAGCCACAAGTTTGATTCATGACTGCATGCATAACTACAGAAGTCTAGTTGACCAATTTTGATTACTGCATGCATAACTACAGCAGTCTAGTTTACCAATTTTGATTAATTACTGCATGCATAACTACAGAAGCCTAGTTTACCAATTTTGATCACTGCATGCATAACTACAGCAGTCTAGTTTACCAATTTTGATTAATTACTGCATGCATAACTATATAAGTCTAGTTGGCCAATTTTGATCCAATACTGCATGCATAACTACATTAGTCTAGTTTACCAATTTTGATTATTGCATGCATAACTAAAGAAGTCTAGTTTACCAATTTGTTTATTCATTACTGCATACATAACTACAGCAGTCTAGTTGACCAATTTTGATTTAAGACGGCATGCATGACTACAGAAGTCTAGTTTACCAATTTTGATTTAAGACTGCATGCATAACTACAGCAGTTTAGTTTACCAATTTTGATTAATTACTGCATGCATAACTACAGAAGTCTACTTTACCAATTTTGATTACTGCATACATAACTACAGTAGTCTAGTTTACCAATTTGTTTTATTAATTACTGCATGCATAACTACAGAAGTCTACTTTACCAATTTTGATTACTGCATACATAACTACAGTAGTCTAGTTTACCAATTTGTTTTATTAATTACTGCATGCATAACTACAGCAGTCTAGTTGGCCAATTTTGATTACGCATACATAACTACAGTAGTCTAGTTTACCAATTTGTTTTATTAACTACTGCATGCATAACTACAGCAGTCTTGTTTACCAATTTTGATTCAAGACTGCATGCACAACTACAGCAGTCCAATTTACCAATTTTGATTAATTACTGCATGCATAACTACAGCAGTCTAGTTTACCAATTTTGATTAATTATTGCATGCATAACTACAGCAGTCTAGTTTACCAATTTTGATTCAAGACTGCATGCACAACTACAGCAGTCTAGTTTACCAATTTTGATTAATTACTGCTTGCAGAACTACAGCAGTTGTTTACCAATTTTGATTAATTACTGCATGCATAACTACAGCAGTCTAGTTTACCAATTTTGATTAATTACTTTATGCATAACTACAGCAGTCTAGTTATGCAAATTTGATTAATTACTGCATGCATAACTACAGCGTTTTTGGTTACCAATTTTGATTCAAGATAATGCACAACTACAGCAGTCTAGTTTACCAACTTCATCACTTTTCAAATAACTTAAAACAAGATCAGTAAAAAAAACACTACATATAACTTACTGAACGTTTAAATGCATGTAAACTAAAATAATGGTTTTAAAAATGAATTATACAGAAAGCTGTCTGGTCATTGGGACACTTGATTATTTCATTAGTGTACATAAAACAATCATATTTTTGACCTGGAACACAGTAGGCTATATCATGCCATATAAGTTTAAATTCACGTTTGATTTGATATATTTATAGTTTCTTGCCATGATTGGATTGACATGGTTATATCTATTGCAATCTTTTATTTTCTTTCTCTTTTTGTCTCTTCTTATTTCTTTAACTAACTAACTACTACCAAAAGTCCACTAGTCTTACACATTTAGACTAGACTTGGGCCACTACACTATTGTAAAAGTTTGGTTTCCCAAGGCTACTCTACTACAATGTCATATTCTGATATATTGTCTAATACTAGACCAAGGCTAGTCTATTGTAAGTAATATTCTGATTTTTTGTCTCATACTAGACCAAGGCTAGTCTATTGTAAATAACATTCTCTGATATTTTGTCTCATACTGGACCAAGGCTAATCTGTTGTAAATAATGTACTCAGATATACTGTTTCATCCTGAACTAAGGCTAGTCTATTATAAGTAACATACTCTGATATATTGTCTCATACTGGTCTAAGGCTAGTCTATTATAAGTAACGTACTCTGATATTATGTCTCATACTGGACCATGGCTAGTCTATTGTAAGTAACATTATCTGATATTTTGTCTCATACTGGACCAAGGCTAGTCTATTATAAGTAACATACTCTGATATTTTGTCTCATACTGGACTAAGGCTAGTCTATTGTAAATAACATAGATCTATTGTCTCATACTGGACTAAGGTTAGTCTATTGTAAGTAACATACTCTTATAGCAGTAGTAGTTGTAGTGTTAGTGTAAATCTATCTACCTGAGCTGCTGGACCACTTACAGCTGTCTGGATGAGAGAGCGAATGATTCCGTTAGTAGTGTCAACCTTGGAACATAGGTACAGCAGTCCATGTTGAGTCTCTGTGAGCTGCTGTAGCAGATGCCTAACAGCATTGAACAGTGGATGGATACAGCATGTTGTCGGGGAGGACACCAACAAAAATACTGATTCCAAAAGTCGACTGCAGTACAAACATGATATACCAATGAAATTTGTGCTGACCAAACACAATTGTTTGTTTTTAGTTTCCAAGCATGATATGCAAAATAATTTGTGTTAGCAATACCAATATATAAAATTATAATGTTATCATGACTGAATGTCAAAACTATGTGAAACAAATTTCTTGCAATATCATACACCTTTATCATTTATTCATCTTAAGTATTTTTAGTAAATGTCAAAAATATACTAAGCTTATCAAGGATTCATTTTTCAGGTCTTGCTGAATATTACAATATGCCATTCATATGATATGCTATTCATACAATATGCCATTCATATGATATGCTACTTGTATATTAGGTCATTTATATCATATGCCACTCATAAAATGTCATTCAGATGATATGCCACTCATACAATATACCATTTATGTAATATGCCATCCATAAAATATGTCATTCATATAATATGTCAATCATAAAATATGTCATTCATATAATATATCAATCATAAAATGTCATTCATATAATATGCCACTCATACAATGTCATTCATATGATTTGCCACTCATACAAATTGTCATTCATATGATATGCCAATCATAATATATATCATTCATATGATATGCCAATCATAATATATGTCATTCATATGATATACCAATCATACAATAATGTTCATATGATATGCCAATCATATGATATGCCAGTCATAATATATGTCATCCATAATATGATATGCCACTCATACAATATGTCATCCATATGATATGCCACTCATACAATATGCCATTCATATGATATGCCACTCATTATATATATATATATATATATATATATATATATATATATATATATATATATATATATATATATATATATATATATATATATATATATATATAATAAGTCAATCATACAATGTCATTCATATGATATCCCAATAATAATATATCATCCATATGATATGCTAATCATAATATATGTCATTCATATGATATACCAATCATACAATGTCATTCATATGATATGCCAATCATATGATATGCCAGTCATAATATATATCATCCATATGATATGCCAATAATAATATATCATCTATATGATATGCCAATCATAATATATGTCCTTCATATGATATGCATCTCACTTATATTACTTGTTTGCCTAAAGATCACATGACAGTACATAACTATATACAACAAAGCAATAATTAATCTTAAAGCTATGACCTGTTTGACAGCAACATTTTAAAAATATTACTGGTATATCAGAACCTAGTTATGTTGAAAATTTTTTCACACCCCTGATGTAATCGAGAAAACTGGGTTTGACTGTGATACTGTTCATCTTTTGTAAAGAAGCTAATGTTTCTCATACAAATATATATTTCTCATTCTAGAAATGATCTGCTCTTAAATTTGTCAAGTTTCTCAAGTTTTTTTTTATACCTTCAGCAACATATTACAAATATAGGACAAGCTTTTCCAGATAAGCTACTGACAAGCTTAAATCCACTCAGTAATGAAAAGGTGCAGGAGAAAGAACTGATGGGATAGTACAATGATAAAACAACAATTTGGATTTTTAAAAAGAAGCATGAAAGAGAAAAAATATTGAGATAATGTTTACATCAAAGTTGTGGTCCTTTTCAGTCACAAAAAATTATAAGAATAAAATAAATATGATAATAACATAACTTTCAATGAAAATAGTGATTGAGCAATACAAGGGCATATGTGGTTAATAGTGTTATGGCACTGCATGCAGTAATAGTTTTATATTTGGTAACATTTCTTGTCACTAGGAATAGTTTTATATCTGGTAACACTTCTTGTCACTAGGAATAGATTATAGTTGGTAACACTTCTTGTCACTAGGAATAGTTTTATATTTGGTAACACTTCTTGTCATTAGGAATAGTTTTATATTTTGCAACACTTCTTGTCACTAAGAATAGATTATAGTTGGTAACACTTGTCACTAGGAATAGTTTTATATCTGGTAACACTTTTTGTCACTAGAAATAGTTTTATATCTGGAAACACTTCTTGTCACTAGGAATAGTTTGTATTTGGCAACACTTGTCCTTAGGAATAGTTTATATTTGGTAACACTTCTTGTCACTAGGAATAGTTTTATATCTGGTAACACTTCTTGTCACTAGGAATAGTTTTATATTTGGTAACACTTATCACTAGGAATAGTTTTATATATCATAACACTTCTTGTCACTAGGAATAGTTTATATTTGGTAACACTTGTCACTAGGAATAGTTTATATTTGGTAACAATTCTTGTCACTAGGAATAGTTTACATTTGGTAACAATTCTTGTCACAAAGAATAGTTTATATCTGGTAACACTAGTCACTAGGAATAGTTTTATATATGGTAACACTTGTCACTAGGAATAGTTTTATATATGGTAACAATTGTCACTAAGAATAGTTTTATATCTGGTAACAATTCTTGTCACTAGGAATAGTTTTATATATGGTAACACTTGTCACTAAGAATAGTATTATATATGGTAACAATTCTTGTCAATAGGAATAGTACACAGACAGCAGACTGAATAACAGTTACAGCATAGAAAGCTGTAATAGCTTTATATTTAGTGACACTTCAGTGTAGTTATTTTCTTTCAGTTAATTAACAGTTAGTATATATTCAAATATCTTTTAAATTTAAAAGAAATAAATGCAAAATAAACATGATATTAGCAATAAATAATCTTTATAACTATTCATTCAGTTTTAATTTATTACAATGAAAAGTCAGTTACTTGAGTCATGTGCAATGACATACACCCCCCTTTCCTTCTCTCAAATAGCTTTCTAGGACATAAAAAGACAATTAAAAAAACAGGTGACAGTGAATCCAAAAACATGGTCTTTAAATAGAGCAGTTAACTCTGGTTACTGATGCTGGTTCATGGAACTTAATCAAGCTGTAGTCAAATGAAAGAAAAATATGCAGTAACTTTTGATTTTGAGCAATTCTTGTTTTTGCTATATTCAATGCAACAAGTCTTAAATTTCAAATCAAATGAGCATGGACAAGAAAGTGTCAATACTGGTGCTGGTTCTTACCAAGAATGAGCCATGTGGTAAAGATTTTGGTATGGGTCATAGAGAGGCAGCTTGGTCTCAAACATCGTCTTTACAGGTAGAGTCCTCCGTGGTAAGCCCTGTAATTAGTGTAAATATTCTCCAGTCACTGAACTGTATGCAAGGTTTGGTACATAGATTCACAGCAGTAAATCTTGTGGAACAAAACACAATTTAGAAAAATGAGGTATCATCTGACAGAAAAAGTTTCCAAAACTTTAAAAAACAGCACAACTTTTAATCAAACCTTGAAAAATGTTTAGTGACAAATGTCCTGATGATAAATTTTCATAATTATAGTCTCAAAATATTTTAAAGTAATATGTTAACATCTGTAATAGCTATAACTAAACATGTCCAATACGGGCAGAGGTAGCTTATGTTAAGAAACTGTCTCATATTTAAATGTGCCCTTTTTGACTTAAATATAAAATTGGGGCATGGTTCATAGCCTTTCAAATCACAAAACGAATCCAGGTTCTGAAATCTTCATATCATTTCCTCATCCTGTAATATTAAATGACCCTATCTTGATCAGTGCAATGAAATTCAAGTTATCAAAAGCAAATAGATCCGCTGATGGATCAGCAGACATACCAACACTGACGATTCCGTCTCAGTAAGGCAGTTGATTCTTTTCCTAAAATTCACCCGTTTTCAGTAAAGTGTAACAAAATATCAATAAATGCTATAGTAAAGCTGAAAAACATAATTAAAAGATCAACATATCGACAATAAACATTATGTTCCACTGAAAAGTTTGTAAATTATGTGTAGACTTTATTTACCACAATTACATTTGCACAAACTCTAGTTCCAAACCCTATGCTGCTCAATGGCTTGTTGCTATCTCTCAACTTGACATAAATTCTTGGAAGTTCTTTTCCATTTCACATGACGACGGCAATCATATCTCCCGCCATGACACATACTCAGATTGGCATGTGATTTCCAATAAACGTAATTGTGTCATTTCCAGCTTTTATTCACAAGAATCTGAATACTCTTTTTCATTCTTCTGTGTTGATTATCAACACTTTTCTAGAAGCTTTTTCCTTTCATCTTAAACATGCATTGTTTTCTGGACACCATTAAAAAAAATTCTATACTCAACGGTGTGATCATGCAGATGCTTTGCATGAACAAATAGGTGCGGTTTAAAGCATCTGAGGTGTTGCTAACTTGCTGAAAAGTTAATCTGGTTCCCTGACTAATTTCACTAATTCTGAGATGAAACCTGGATGCAAATAAAACACAGATGAACCAATTATCTGGATTTTTCGGCAAAAATCAATTTCCATAGTTTTTGCTAATATGCTGTAAGTATACTTTAAAGGTAATTTTCATATGACTTACGACAAAATGGTAAGAGTTAGCAGGTCTGTCATAGACATGGCCTATCATAATATATCCACAATGAAAGGATATGCACATAAAGCTTCAGCAAAAAAACGCTTAAATCTGTTGCTGCTCCTAGAAAAATTATATACAGTAGAACCTGTCTTGAAAGACCACCCCTTCTGCCAAAAAATAATGGTCTCTCAAGACAGGTGGTCTCACATACCAGGCCATAACACTATATAATCAATAAATCTGTGAATGGAGATTCTGGTCTCTCAAAACAGGTGGTCTCTCAAGACAGGTTTTACTGTGTGTGTGTGTTTGTGTGTATATATATATATATATATATATATATATATATATATATATATATATAAAATCAAAATATCCGACCCAAAAAAAAGAACACTGAAATACATGCTGCTATATATGCTAAGACATGCAAGAATAAGCCCCACTAACACAAGGAAAAACCCAGCCTACTGTGATACTTGGTGCTGTATATACTAAGGGAATATAAAACCCACTAAGGAAAAAAAAACTCACTAAGACAAGAGAAAAATCCACTAAAACAACAACAAAAACTCACTAAGACAAGGAAAATACCCACTGAGACAAGAGAAAACCCCCACATATATTATGATACTTGGTGATGTATATACTAAGAAAATAAACCCCACTAAGACAAGAAAAAAAACATTTAAAAAAAACCCACAAAAACAAGAAAAAAAGCCTACATGCCATTATACTTGGTGATAAATATATGCAAAGAATGACAAGACGAAAAATATAGTATCTGCATGTCAAGTCCTGCTTCCAAGCGCTGCTGTAAAACATGTAACACTAACCCGAGGTCAATGGGGCATGTGCCACTAAAGGCTTAGTTCATCTCAAGTATGAAGAAATCCTATCACGGGGTTTAGGAAATATAAGCAAATTATCAACTTTATCTGAAATCCTAATGATTTTTTTTGAACCAGGAACCATGAACCCAAAGGGACAAGTAAACATGGTATGGATTACACTGTCTTAGCTTCACGAGTCACCTCGCATATGATAAAAGTCTATCAAGTAAATATCAGCAATGAAAATACTTGAACCAAAACCATATTGCAAATTTTCTAACTGAAACTGACACATTGGTCAATACGTAAGTGTGCAGGTCACCCACCATACAAGCTGCAATAGCTTCATAATGGCTCATATAAAGTACAAAGAAAATCCATAAGGGGTTTAGGAAATGTAAGTAACTGAGAAAAACAACTAACCAAAGCCTATATTCTAAAATATTTTTATGACTGTGACATGGGAATTTGGACAACTGAATGTCATAGAATGAACCATTTTACCTGTGACATGGGGACATATGAGCAATTGAATGCCATAGAACGAACTGTTTTACCTGTGACATGGGGACATTTGGACAACTGAATGTCATAGAATGAACTGTTTTACCTGTGACATGGGGACATATTGGCAATTGAATGCCATAGAATGAACTGTTTTACCTGTGACATGGGGACATTTGGACAACTGAATGTCATAGAATGAACCATTTTACCCGTGACATGGGGACATTTGGACAACTGAATGTCATAGAATGAACTATTTTACCTGTGACATGGGGACATATGGGCAATTGAATGCCATAGAATGAACCGTTTTACCTGTGACATGGGGATATTTGGACAACTGAATGTCATAGAATGAACCATTATACCTGTGACATGGCGACATATGGGCAATTGAATGCCATAGAACGGACTGTTTTGACTGTGAAATACAGACATTTGGGCTACTGAATGCCATTGAATTAACTGTTTTAGCTGTGACATTGGGACATTTGGGCTACTGAATGCCATTGAATTAACTGTTTTAGCTGTGACATGGGGACATTTGGGCTACTGAATGCCATGGAATTAACTGTTTCAGCTGTGACATGGTGACATATGAACAAATGAATGTCACAGAATGAACCGTTTTAGCTGTGACTAGGGGACATATGGGCAATTGAATGCCATGGAATTAATCGTTTTAGCCTCATAATAATTAAGGCAGTGTATGATAAGAATTTATCAAGACTTTTAAGAAATATTAACAAATGGAACCAATAATGTAACCAAAAACTATACAAATTTTCAATTACGGGGACTTGGACTATGATCCCAAGGTATAGTGGCATGCAAGTATGTTGAAGAGTGAATTTTCTAGCTTCCTGATGATTCACTCCAAGTATGATATGAAAAATTGTATGCAAAAAAATACAAGAGCCATTGATGCTATTGGAATAGTGCCTAAAAAATTACATTTCTCACTTACAACCCACCACCCATTTTGATCTTTGGTACTGCATACACTAAGATAGACAAAAAATTAACCGATACATGTCGGTGTATGTGCTGAGTCAGACAACAAAATAACACCTTTCATGACTCTAAGAACTAAATATGCTAAGACAAACCAAGCATACTTGGTTCTATATGCTAACACAGACACAAAAACCTACTATGATACTTAGTGCTCTATGCATGGTTCTATATACTAACACAGACACAAAAACCTATGATACTTAGTGCTCTGAGTGGTTCTATATACTAACACAGACATAAAAACCTACTATGATACCTGGTGCTCTATGCATGGTTCTATATACTAACACAGATACAAAAACCTACTATGATACTTGGTGCTCTATGCTAAAACTGATGTTTTTTCAATCTCATATAGACAAAGGGATAAAACTCTTATATATTACCTTCCCTTTGTACCACCAGGCATCGCTAATTTTTAGCACGAAATATCAAGTATGCTCACATGGTGAGGTGGTTGGGAGCAATTTTAGCTAATGTGATGAGGCAAAAATTAACTGAGAAAAATAATTTACTTAAAAAATGTGCTTCTCTTTTGGACTGCTACAGTGGCCTAGTAGTTAAAGCATCCACTATGCAGGAGGTTTTGAGTTCGAACCCTGCTGAGTCATACCAAAGACTTATACAAATGTTACTAACAGCTGCCTTGCTAGGCATTCATCTTGAAGAGGTTAGAGTTAGGACTGGTCTGCCTGGTGTCAGGATAATGTGACTGGGTGCGTCATCGTGCTATATTTCTGCAGCATGATGCCCCAGTACTAGGCATTACTATAAACTATCACACTGCAGCCATCATAGTGATATACAGGTATACCTTGTTTTACGGACATCCGCATTATGGCGTTCCGCTCATACGGCGTCGTTATTTTTATTTGTTGTCACTTTGGAGACTAAAAGAAAACAATCGCGTGGCACAAAAAATTTGATGTTACGGCACTGATTGCAGTGCCAATTCAAGCCCCTTTGTCTATCAAGTTGATTAGTGAGTTGTATTGAATGCTGTGTATTCATAACAAAGACAGCATTGTATATTGCTTGCAGCAAGCCGAGAGGTAAATACCCAAATTTTAATTACACACACTCAGTCTATGGGCATTGTTACATGTGTGTCATACTCTGGCAATTTTTATTATTTCATTTGTGTTATTATATGCATCTTACCATTGAAATTAATATAGTGTAGTCATGGCGTCTAAATCTAGCGTTAGTGGAAAAAGGAGTCGTAATCCTCTTACTTTAAATCAAAAGCTAGAAATGATACAGCTTAGTGAGAAGGGCATGTCGAACACCGAGATAGGCCGTAAGCTAGGTTTGGCACGACAAACACTTAGCACAGTAGTGAATGCAAAAGAGAAGGTTTTAAAAGAAATTAAAAGTGCACTCCAGTGCACACAACAGTGATAAGGAACCGAGCCAGCCTTATTGCTGATATGGAGAAAGTGTTAGTCTTATGGATTGAAACCCAAACTAGCCATAACGTACCTTTAAGTCAAGGCCTAATTCAGAGTAAAGCCTTAACTCTCTTCGATTCTATAAAGACCAAAAAAGGCGAGGAGGACAAAGAAGAGAAGTTTGAAGCTAGTAGAGGTTGGTTTATGCGTTTTAAGGAAAGAAGCCATCTCCAAAATATAAAGGTGCAAGGTGAGGCAGCTAGTTCTGATATTGAAGCAAGAGAGTAAGATTCATTGAAAGCTCAGAAGACTAAATATTTTAAGGTTAGCAATGTTACTAAGCTATTTTCTACTTATTTTTTTGTTTAGTAGTTCTCAATAAAAATATTTCTTATTTTTGAGCAGCAGAGAGGGTGAATCCTACAATGTTTTCAGACAAAATTTTGATTGAATCATTAAAACGAGCCTTCCTACGATCTCATTTTAACAAAAAAAAATGTCTCAGGGGAAAACCCTACAACGTTTTCAGACAAAAAATTGATTGAAATCTTAATGAGCTTTCCCTACGAAATCTCATTTTAACTAAAAAAATGAAAACGGAGATTTTACGATTTTTTAATCAATTTTGCTCGCAACTTGTTGTCATCCACCCTCTCTGCTGCTTAGTGATTTCATCACTGGGTTAACAAAAAATAATAAATGATTTGATCAAGTCTTTAGGATCTCACAAACAGACTAATCGCTAACACCTCTTCTTGTAAATCAATCAGATTATTTGACTGGTCGGTGAGTTTGAAATTAATTCTGGTTAATGAATTATTATGGCATCGCATGTAGACAGGATTAATTGGGTTTTCAATAATTAGGAATCCTGGAGGAGCTGTTGGTGCAAACGAATAAAGAATATATCCTTGCTGAGCTTGATTTGATCATTCGAGATTAATTTGATAGCTTCCTTCGATAACATCACATACTAAATTGAGCGCAATCACCGATGAAATATTCACGTTGAACGGAGCGATATGCCTGCCGCCACCGTCTGGGTCATTATTGTGTTTGAGGATTTTTATTTCCGGTGATGTTGTTTTTTTCCATGCATCATGAATTATTTTAAAACCAACATCGATGGCATCACTGAGAGATTTTTGTAGTTCTAGGATATTATATCCTGGTAGTTTGAATGTCGGAATATCCTTCACGGAGATTTTATAGTCTGTTGCAAATCTTGTTCTCGATGTGGGGGTTTTATCACCGAGTATAACTCGAATAATTTGTGAATTAAATGTTTCCATGTCATTGACGATTTTGTTACATGTTTCTACAACACTGATAAATTCATCTCGGGTGAGAGAGCCTGATTTAAGAGATATTAACAACAGTGAAAAATCATTATTCATTTCTGTGAAATTTTTAACGACTTTAGGTTCGTTAACAAAAAGATCTCTCTCTATGATATCCTCCTCTCTTCCAGTTGAGTGATATGCGAAATCAAAAAAATCTACATTGGATTGGTAATCTTTATAACTTTTTAATGGATTATCAGGTTTTATTCTGTCTGTGATATAATCAGATTTTTCAGGTTCGGGTGATACAACAACGGTTTCCTGAGGTGGTAATTCAGGCCATCCTAGTACGGTTCTTATCGAGCTGTTATAGATATCTACGACGTATCCTTCTGTGTTTATCTCAACTGCGGATGATAGCGTCGGTTCATGAACCGCTATAGCGATTTTTGACTCTACTCCAGTAATCGATTTTATTCTACGCGCGAATTCATTATTGAT
Source organism: Unio delphinus (assembly GCA_029339505.1). Lineage (NCBI taxonomy): Eukaryota > Metazoa > Mollusca > Bivalvia > Unionida > Unionidae > Unio > Unio delphinus. The sequence continues at coordinate 6,738,289 of JAQISU010000057.1, read as the reverse complement.
TTGTTCAATTTGGTATGACCCTGTTGGTATCGAAACGACGTTCCAGTCTGGAGTCCCGTCGGGTTTATTCTTATTTGCAAACACCAGTGAATTATTCGGTTGTTGACCACCAAATGATTTTGATCTGATATTAGGCCAACTGTGATACACTCGTAGTTTTGCTAGCGCTATCTCCTTCACTGGGACCGGAGAGGGGAAATTCACACTGAATTCTGGATTCGTTGATGTTATTGATATCATGCTTGTTTGTACTGGGTTCGTGTTCTCCACTATTCGTTGAAGTAATTCCTGCGGTGTTGTCATTGTTATTATACTCATGATTTATTTCTAATTTTGGTATCGATGAATCATAAATACTGACCATCACTGAGAACTCACAATCTGGTAATGTTGATATTATTGAGATCATTTTGTTTTTTGGGTTCGTGTTTTCTGATTCCATCGGTGTTGTCATTGTTATTATACTCATGTTGTCGCTCTAATTTCGATATCGCGGAATCAAAAATACTGACCATCGCTGAGAATTCACTATCTGATATAATCGTATTATCGAGTGACGACGATATCATCAATGATAATTGCGAGTATGCGGTTGATGCAAAATGAAATTGAAGTAAGTAATTCTGCAGTTTACTCTGGCTGCATGATGATATCTTTTTTGCTATCCCGGTTGATATACCCCCGATTGTAGCCACCGCAGAAATGCAAATTGGAACTACGACCGGGGCAATCATTGTAACAGATGCTAGTATTATTCCGGCACCAGTGAGAACGCTTGACACCGAGTATATAATAACATCAATTGCGGTGATTCTTCGTCGGTATTTTTTTATTTTTATTTGATACTCCTCAGTGAGGGTTTTGAGTCTATTCTGAAATTCTCTGACCTGATCATAGCGACATTGAGTTGATGAAATCATTTTTATTTTAAAAACACTAGCGTTTTCAATTGTGAAATCCGAACGATTTAGTTATTTACTTAAATCCGCTATGAATTCCACATACCATGATACCGGAGTTCTAGCCAAATGTTTATCAGTAGATGTTATCGTGAACTTTTCAGTTGTATCCTTGTCGATGATCGTTGAAATCGTATTGTTGACCCCGGATGAACTCGACGATGATATATTAAACTGAGTCGTTGTTACTAGTGTTAATCGATAAATACCCTTAACGGTTGCAGTGATATCTAATTTGTTGTTTGTAGGTGTCCACAAAAATGATCCGTGTTGGATTGTATATACTACGTTATTGGTTTTCTCATGAGGAATTTTTGTTTTTTCAATGATTGTTATCATCCTCGAAAAATCACCTTTGACGGCTTCGATGAAAGTTTTCGTCTCATCGATGGATTTTTTAATATCCGGGAGTTTTATTTCAATTTTATCTAACGGGGTTCCAATAAATTTATCAATGATATTTCTACGAAATGATATAAACTGTTTTCCGTTTTCTTCAATTCTAGATTCAAGTGCTGTTAGTACAACCACAGAATTGTTTAACTCATCGTTGAGAGTTTTTAATCGATCTGTAATCGTCGAAACGAGTACACCCGGTTTTAGTTTACCCTGATCGGAAAATAACGCGATAGTATTTTCGATTGCGTTTTGTTGTTTAACCAAAATATCATCCAGAGAAATATTACTGGTTTTCAATTTACCCTGATCCGAAAATAACGCGATAGTATTCTCGATTGCGTTTCGTTGTTTAACTAAAATATCATCCAATGACAAATCACTGGATTTCAATTTACCCTGTTTGTCTTGAAATACAACTATTTCATTAGGATCAACATTTGTTAAGTTCAACGTCTCAGCTATTTCATCTTTGATTAGTTTTTTTACATCCTTGACAGAATCAGGTGGTGCAGTGTCATCGGGTTTGGGTTTCAAAGATCTCCCCCAAATATCAATCATGTTATTGTAAAACTCTTTCTCTCTCTAAAATCATTTCGATTTCCAGCGATTACTAGTGTATTCATTAACGACAACATGTGGTGGTTTTCCGCTTGGGTTACTCAAGGAGTTAGAAATAGCGTCAAGGACTTTTAATACTTCGCTGCCGCATATTGGTGGGTCAATCATCGTTTGTGTTGGTAGCGTAGAATACCAAGTCTTCATTGGAAGGGTTTTTATATACCGCATAAACTCTTTTGGTGGGGCTAATCCATATGAATCAAAATAGACAATCCCACGTGGATCAATAGCGTATGCAACCCAGTGAGTTCCAGGTCCGGTGCTGTTATCTAAATTAATGATTCCGGTTTCAACGCTGTTTGGTTGATGTGGTAATTGATCTTTCATAAAGACACCTCTGAAGTTTTTAATCGCGAGTTTTTTAGCAGCATCCATTAGATCAAAATTGGACATAGGAACCATAGGTTCCTGAATTAATAAATCGTTCCTGGTAGTCTTAGACCCTTTCCGCGGTACCACGAATACGGGGTTCCTGGTAGTCTTAGACCCTTTCCCTTTTTTTTATATCCTTTCCCAGTTGCCTTCTTTAGTGCCATTCCTGCTGCAGTACCAACGGCTCCTAACGCTGCCGCTTTAGCCACCGCTGGGGCTGCTGCTGCAATCAATGCTGGAATCGCAGCTAACAACGGAAATATACCGCCTGTTTTAATCATATTTTTGATAGCAGCCGCAGAGAGAGTAATCTGAACACCTTTTTTGGCTGCAAGTGCATCATTGAAATGTTTCACCTGACGAGTTGTCAGCGATAGTTTATTTGCACCACCAGTCATTTGGTTGGGTTTCAACGTGATTGTGGTTCCACATTTTTAGCTGATTCCGATTGCAATTTTTTTAATTGACCGGGAGTTAACGCAACACTAATAACACTATATGACATGTTATACATAATAGATTGATTCTAATTCAATGAAAAATCGAGAAAATCAATCAAAGATTTTCCACTGGTGCATCTACCACTCTCATTCTTCCACCAACACCTTCGAGTAGCATTGATTTATCACTGAGAATGACAGCAACCGCTCTATAATTCGGGATAAGGATAGGAGGTACCCCACCAACTGGTGGACCAGTCGGACGGGTTACACGGGCTCTAAAGTGTATATCAACGACAGATTGTCTTGTTAAATCAAGATGTTCAAGTGAAAAGTAATAAATCGGATAGAGGCTTTTAAAATCCAATTGCGATATTTGCAAACCAGTATCCACATTTTGATCACGTGCCATAAATGACAACAGGTTATGATAGACACGTGCAATATGATTCTGACCGTAATCAAGTTGTATATCCTCGGATGGTTCCTGCTGTCCGTTTATTCTCAGCGAGACTTCATTAACACCTAACTGATCAAATATCATATGGCTTCGTTCTTGATTACCAACTCGCGCATTATTCTGTAATGCTACGAATATATGACGTGGAGCTGAAACACCTTGTTTTGATGCCAGGTGCCATGTGAATGTACCATCAACACTGTCTTGTTTAATATCCGTAGTCACTGATAACCAACTCAACAATGATTTTCCTCCTTGGTCCATAAATGATAGTAGTTGCTGTTCTTCTGTGATTGATGGAGTTAATACTGGCATCCACAATGATAGTTTTGTTAAAATGACTTTACCGGGAGCAACCCCAGCATTACGCCAGATTGCATCATCATCAGTACCCTTTCGTACAAGCGCTACTGTGTGTTTAGCTCCATAAATAACTTTTCGGACGTTTCTACAGAATCCAAATATATGATGCAGTGGAATCGCACATGAAAATCGTAGACGCTGCCCATGCAACGTTGCTACACGTGTTGCAAATCCTAAATTGAGATTACCATTAACGCCTCCAAGAATATCAAACGCAGCTCCGGGTCTAGTTCGACGTTCTGGATTAGCTGCTTCCTGTTGATCGGCTTCTGCATTATCTCTTGCTGTTAACACTTTAATGAATTGAAGGTGATCAGCGTTATCAGAGGTATCCTTTGCAAACATCATAGATGGACCCGCTGATCTTGTATAATCATCAGAATATCTCGCTAACCCTATGATTGTTGTGGCCACATCAACTTCACGGTCAATGGATTCAATTTCTTTTCCATCAATGAGATATCTAGCGCTTTCAAATAACGCCATTATGCCGTTATTAACAAAACCAACTCGGACATTTGCGTTATTGTCATATGGGGTATCAGCTGCAACATTTGTTACAAGTTCTCCTTCTACTTCAATAAATGCCTCACACGGTAGAAAATATTTACTGGTATCATGAACTTGAAGTTCAATTCGCGATCGGAGATCTGGTTGTACTGCGTGATAAGAATAAAATTGAAAATCGCGTACAGAATCATTCTTGCCAACTGGGGCATCCATATCAAATGCTGGATCAGGTGACCTTTTGAACATTTTATTCTATTTATCAGAGTCTAAATCGCGATTTTTCATTTCATCGTCGTATTTTTTTAAAGCCACTTCCTGCTATCATGTTTGCTATCATGTTATTTTGGTCCCCTTGATTTATCAAGGGAGTCACCATCGACGCTAATTTTTCGTCTACTGCGTTATTTATAATTCTACTAACACTTGCAGGCATTTCCGCTGTAGACGGTAACGGTTTCTTTTTTCGTCTCACTAATGATGTTATTTTATTCTTCGCAGCTGAAAACGCTTTTCCCGCAAGATCTCCAACAGCACCAATACCCTTATCACGAATAACATCAATTGCTTTCATTCCTAGTTGTTTAGCCAACGGCATCACTTTTGGAGCCATTCTCGCAAATAACCCTGCAATGGTATTGCCTAAACCATCTCCGTAGTATGCTCTATAAACCGGAAACCGTGAATTAACTACGTAGACGGGGGTTGGTTTATCATGATTGTAGTGTATGATCATTATTTGAAATCAGAAACAATTTTTCAATTGGAAACGCTAGCGTTTTTATTCAATCCCGGTGATTAATCACTGTGATAATCCTCCACTAACTCGCCAATGAAATCTCGATATGTGCTGATATCTATGATACCACCCTGAAATAATCGTCTACAGATATCAGCTGCTTCATTAATTATTTCCGGTGAGTTATTTCCAGCTCGGAAACCTCCTACAAGAACTTCTAATCGTGATATATCATTGATAACACTACCAGGACATGTCGTGGTAGAGTCAAAGACATCCTTTGGATTTCCAATCGAATATCCCTTTCCGCTTGTTTCCTCAGTTGTACCAGTTGCGCCCTCACTATCATCAAGTAATTTCCTTTGTCGGCCTCGACTTTGTTGTTTTTGTATACCATAGCTATCAACTCCTACTTTAAAAGATCTATACTCAACTGTATCCTTTTTCAAATTACCAGTAATCCCCTTATTCGTTTTATATAACCAATCTACCCAGTCGTCTCGTTTAATTCTACTGTTTTTATACTCGTCTTTTAAAAACTCTTCCCTTGAATAATATTTTTGGGCAGCGAAAACGCCAAAGTCCGCATAATCGTTGGGTTTTATTAATTGATGTCGTTTGATTTCTGTTATAGCTTCTTCGGTGAGTTTGTCTATAAAGGGGATACCTTTTGGGGTGACGACATCAACAGGTTGTGGTTCAGGCGCAGAATCATCAATATCAGCTAATCGTTCATACTCGCGCTGAGTTTTTATATCACTGGATAGCTGTTGTATCCCTGCGCGTGTTTGTCCGGTCTCTGCTGCTATCTTTTCAAGCGTATCAAGCAGCGGCGCCTTCTTTACTCGTTCTCGCTCAGGAATATCTCCGTATATCGCTGCTTCAGTTAACTTTTTCACATCTTTGGTCGCACTTGTTATCGGAGTAAACAGTTGTTCACTTGACACAGAAAAGTCAGTCTGCGCTTGTTGTCGTTGTTGCAGTTTATTCCGTACAGAGTCACGAATTGGTACAAATCTCCTGATTGCATCCAGTCGTTCACGAGCCAATCGGGTTGTTAATGCTTCATTGACCATTATTTGAAATCAGAAACAATTTTTCAATTGCAAAACAATTTTTCAATCCCGACCTAACACCATCGTGGAAGTGTTTTAACATCTCTATCAATGATGGGGAAAGTGTCATAATTGTATATAAAAATAATTAATATCACACTTTCCCCACTTTTCCATTGATCAATCCGAACCAGCCATCAATTTTTTATTCACTGATTTCAACAGTTTTAATCAAAAAATGCTAAAAAAAAATTAAAATCTCTATGAGGGACGGTCACAATCAAATAATGATAAATGGTTGGTCAATCAAAATTGTTCATTTTCTTGAATTAACGCCCGTAGGTTTCTAACTTTAGAATTAACCTCCTTTTTCAATTCGTATTCGTACCCCAATTCTTTTCGTATTCGTTCTACGATGGTATACAACGGAGCGAACACACTTACGTCACTGGAAAATGCGAGAGAGTCCTTAATAGAATTCTGAATTCTTTTGATGAGCGCATACTTCTTTGGTAGCATATACTTGTTAGTGCTAACTCCGTATTCTATATCCTGAAAATCAGACATGATTTGATCAGGATTTAACCCATCTGATAGTTCAATATCCCAACTTTTCAATTTTGAAATCTCGGATATGATGCTATTCATGTTTTCAGAATTCATTATTCTATAATAATGATATATTTCTAAATGAAAAATATGACGCATTAGACATAACTAAATTGAATTTTTTGTCCCGTCCTTTTTTAAATAGCCGATCGACAAACCCCCTCTGCAACGAATCGTACTGAGGCTCTACAAATATTGAAATACTTGCCGGCTTCATATATTGATTTAAATATTTTTTCTTCGTTAGTTGTTGTATTCAAAGATTTTACTGGTCTCGCTTTTTTTGAGCAAATGCCATTCTCTCCTCTTTTCAAATTCTCACTTTGTGTGATAGCTTGCAGATTTGATAAAGAATTGTTCCTTGGATTAGAATCCTTGTGATCGATAACAAAACCATTTTTGATCAATCCATTGAAACATTCAAATACGAAACAATGATTGTAATATTTCTTCTTTCCAACAGTAAAGAACAAATACCCCATACCATTATCCCACCCAACTGGGTTCTTCAGTCTACAGTGTCTTACAGCACCATCACTGGATGCTTCATAATTTGTACTCACTGGGTGTGGTCTGAATTCCTGGTTCATTAGTATACTATACTATTTGTCTAATTCATTGACTGATCCATTGCAGTGATTCATTATACATAAACCTTTCATTTAGACACTTGTTTTTAGTATAGCATGAGGGAGTTCAAGAGATTGCCTTCGAAAAATGCTGAATTCAATGCTGATAAGGAGTTTAAGAGATTATTGAAAATCAATCCTAGATTTAATCTCGATAAACCCAAAAAACGTAACAAACGTCCAATAGACGGAAACATGAAAGAGTTTAAGAGATTATTGAAAATCAATCCTAGATTTAATCTCGATAAACCAAAAAAACGTCCAAGAGACGGAAACATGAAAGAGTTTAAGAGATTATTAAAAATTAGTCCTAGATTTAATCTCGATAAACCAAAAAAACGTAACAAAATCAATCCTAGATTTAATCTCGATAAACCCAAAAAATGTCCAAGAGACGGAAACATGAAAGAGTTTAAGAGATTATTGAAAATCAATCCTAGATTTAATCTCGATAAACCAAAAAAAAACGTCCAAGAGAGATTACCCCTGGAAAGATGCTCAATTCAATCTCGATATAGTTTCTAATACACCAAAGAATACAATTCTTGATAAAGCCATGATTAGTAAAATCAGAGACTGTTTTAATGAATTCAAGCGTGATGGAGCATCTTATTGTTGGTCAACATTTCGAATTGATGGTGTTGTTGATGCTACCATGAATGATGAAAAAGCAGCAGTGATAATTTCACGTGTTGGGGAAAAAAGACATTTTTTCCGAATCAAATTCATTATCGAAGTCGATGGCAAATGGATTATTAAGGATAAATTTGAACCAATCCTCAAGAATAAAAAAGCTGTCATTGTGAGTAGAGATTCCAAACCAGGGATTCTAACCGGCATTGACAAACCATACTACGAAAGATCTTATCCCGTAACAGCAATGGTTTATGGGATATATCCGTTAAATGATAAACCCGATATCGCAAAACTAGCTCCTATGAAATATTCGTCAGGGCTTAATTGTGTAGCAGAACGAATAATAGAACACTTCACAAATGCATCCCGAGGAAATAAACTAACTGATCTGCGACGTAGGAAAATAACCGAGTGGGAACTGACAGTGAAACAGCATGGTGCAAAGATTTCTGATATAGCTAAATTAGAAACATCATTACGATTCCCAATAACCGTTATGACGATAACCGGAGAGGTTTTATACGAACCGAAATATAACAAAAATGGAGCGCCAATACAGATTATTGATCATAACAAACACGCGTGGACACCTGCGGTAACAATATTTCCACGAGAACGAACCGTGAAATATATCCCTAAGGAGTTCGTCGGGGATGTTTTCTATGAAGAGAAATTATTCGATGCTATTCATGCGTTGTGTAAGGATGATCCTGTGTCAGTGTGGTTACTTAGAAGTGATGAAGAATTCGATCAATTTGTAAAACCAAATGGTGAATTATATCGCATTGAAGAATTAGATAACAGAATGAGAAAAATCGCTAGTGATTTTTCACCGGAGAATTCCCATGAAAAACTACTCACGGATAGTTTTACTATTCCATCAGTGGTAGCTCACTTCGCAAGAGAAAAAAACTCATGGCGTCCAACACGAAATGATTTTCTCGAGGATGTTAAATTGAGTTGCGTCGAATTTGGTCATGGAGGACTGTGGAATACGAAATACTCACGTGATGGTATGATTTCAATTGATATATCCGCGTGTTATCCCGGAAGTTTTCTCGGGTATGGGGAATGCGCTGAGTACTTCAAACGATTTGGACACCCCACGCATGAAATGACTCGTGTTGCGATTAATGGACCATTGCCTGATTTTGATTTAACCGGATTCGCTCGTGTGATATCATTTGAATTAGCTACAGGGTTACATCCGTGTAGTTATGTTTGGCTCGGTAGACACCTATCTGAAAAACACTGGATGCCAATAGTGCTATTGAGATATATGATTGATTGTGGTATGCTAATATCGTTGATTGTTTCCGAGGCTATTATATGCTATCGAGCTCAGAAAGAAGTTTGGCTACCACAACCCGATCTAGATCGTATAATCAGCGAACTACGAAAACAGTTTCCAGATTTCAGTGAAGAAGAAATCATAAATTGGTCTAAGAAGTTATTTGAAATTAAAAAAGAACAAGCAAAAGATCTCGGAAGAAGAATAATCGGTAAATTTACCCAGGGTGGACGATACGACAACGCAAAATACTCTTCGCGGTTGATCATAGATGTCGCTGAATACGATTTTATTGTAGCGGATTTAATGAAACAGGGAAAACTTGTATCCCGTAAGGATGCTTTTCTATCCAATGGTGAGAAATTAGGTACGGTTGTTACCTACTGTGATGGATATAATTCCCAGTACACACATTTGAGAAGTTCAATGTTAGCCTATGCTTCTATTAATCTATTTTCGATGATAAATAGATTTCCTAATACCGCGGTTAGAGTGGCCACTGATTCGATGTATATACATAATAAGTACAAATCAGCTGTAGCGGCATTCACAGATCCCGAAGAAAATTGGGGGCGTTGGCGATTTAAAAAGGAGATGCTACATGAGTATTGTGAATCGGCAGACGTTGCCATGGATGATAAATATCTTTGTTGTAACCGTATTGAAATTCAATCAGAACTTTCTAATGCACCACCGGTATCTGATCCAGTATGTAGATATAAGACAGTTTATTTAAACGGTTGTGGTGGGTCAGGAAAGACAACTCGTGCAATTGAATTATTTCGTCGTGGAAACGCTAGCGTTTCTAACATGATTGTGCTAACACCGACTCACAGACTCGCCAGAGAGATGATACAACGAGGGGTAAATGCTTGCACTTATCACAGTTTTTTTCGATGGAAAGGTGACAAATGGACTCCTGAGCATATGGGTGATAAATTCATTCCTGAAATCATAATTTGGGATGAAATATGCACAGTGTCATTAGATGTATTAAAAACATTTCTTGAGTGGTTGTTAAACAAAAACACAAAAGTCGTCATGTGCGGGGATCACGGCCAACCACCACCATTTGTCGGTGCATCTCCACATGAATGGCTAAAGGGTTTTGTAGACTACTATGAAGAAATCACCACTGATTATAGATCACTTGATGAACGATTACGCGAGTTCAAAGCGCTAATTAGATTACAACCGGATAGAATCCAATGCGAAATAGCGCGTGAAGTGATTTCAGAAACCCCAATGAATGATTTCTGGGAAGCGTGGAGACCAAACGATTTGATCATTGCAAGTAGAAAAATAGTCAGGGATACACTTCAGATGAAGTTATTTGAATTGCATAAAGAAAAATTTGCAACGCTTCCAGTACCCCTTTGTTATAGGCCATCGGATACACGAAAACAGAATATTGAAGTTGATATTCCAGGACAGAGTGAAAAACAAATTCTCGTATTAAATGATATTGTGCTGGTTGATATCAATGTCGTTGAAGATGCATTGCGTGCTAATAAATCCCCGTGGACGCTAGGATACGCAGCAACAATACACTCTTCACAGGGATTGACTATATCGAATACAATTGTTTGGATGGTGGATAATCACATCGAATGGTCGAATTTAATCTATCTCGCAGTATCCAGAGTACGAAACATAAATCAACTTCGAAGAGTTGTTTTCGATGATAATGACACAACAATAAGTGATATTGATGTTAGCATCATTAATAAAAAACTCTCCGGTTACAAACAACAGGACAAAAAAAAACGAGAATTTGATATTGATGCTGAACTAATAATCACTTTGAAGAAACAAGAGAATAATCACTGCGCGAGTTGCAATTGTATAATGCGTTGGCAGTATTCGGATAAGGATCCTCGCCAATTCACCGTAGACAGAAAAAATAACAATCTCGGTCATGTCAGAAATAATGTGATGTTGACTTGTCTTGAGTGCAATAGACGCAACGGTGCTAGTTAAGACCATGCGGTGGCAATTGAGTATCCTCGGGAATCACTTGTAGTTGTTGTCGAGTAAAACCCCGCTGAGGGGCAGTTGAATCCAGTTTATAGACTGGAGGTCTACCAGTTGATCGTGTTATACTAGATATCTTATGCGTAGTGACGCTCCAAATAGGATCAGTAGCCCTTTTTCTACCCCCTTCAAGCTCTCCTGGTTCGTATAAGTACCTCACAATGACACTACTACCAAGAATTGGTTCTTTGAAATCTTTTTGTGGTTGTACGGGTATTGACTTCTTTTTAATCGCGTTGATAGGTTTCATGTTGATTGTTCTAGTAATCTCGTTATTCAGTGCAGTAATCACAGATGGTAATCTTTTAACCCATTCACGGGATCGCTTTTCTTGAATGAATTCTTTTGCGTATTGATATCCAAATAACCGCTCAGCAATTGTCCGATTAAATCGTTCTACAATGGCCTGATCGCGATGTAGCGCAGTATGCCCTCGTCGTATGGTGACATTATGATGTTTCATTGTAGATAACACTGCACCCTGAAATTCCTTGCCAGGATCAACCTGCAATAGATTTGGCCAGTGCAGAGGACCTCGTCGATAAATCCTTTCAAATGCAGAAGCGACTTCAGTGGCTGATTTTGTTTTTAATGGTTCTGCTTCTTTGTATCGACTTGCAACATCAACTACAGTTAGCGCGTATTTGTAACCACGATCATGTGGCAGAAATAATATATCAGCCTGATGAACCTCATTAGGAGCGGTCACATCAAAATGCGAGAATTGAATTTGTTTAGGCGGTGGTAGATAAATTTGCCATAGTGCCTGTTTGGATAACCAATTAGCCGCAGTGGTTTTTTTCACTTTTGCAGCACTAGCGAGTTTATTGATTGCAGCGTTACCCCTCCAGTATCCCCTCGGAGAATAATAAATTGATTCCATATTATTAATTACCAGCACCTAACATCAATTTACTTTTCATAGCCGATTTTATCAAAAATGAAGACAATTTTTCTTTGAAGGATTTATCAGGAATAGCATTTAACGCATGAATTAATTTCACATCTGCTAGATGCCTGTGTTGCAGATTGCTGCTTTTATAAGCAACATCATGAAGGTGACAGGCCTTATCAATGGCGTTTATTGGTTCTTCACCGGGGTTGGGTTGATTTTGATTATTGAGTCTGATATCAAGTCTGGTTCCCGGTCCACAGTAGCTATATCCTGGAAGGTGCTTTTCTCCGGGGTATTTTGCCCATGGGGTTCCAGGGAGTTTTGCTAATTTGGCTGCGATATCACCTCCTCGTTTTTTTTTAAAGGTTCCTTGGGTTTAGAAACAAATCTAAATTTCTTTGTACTACATTGTACGCATTTACCAGAAAGCGCTGATCGGTTATTTTTAGTTGTAATTGTCGTCAAGTCATCTGTGCCAGTACGCGTTTTACACTTCACACAATATAGATCCATAATTTATGTATAGAAATATGGATATAATTGATTTTTCAGCGACTAAAACAAGAGAACCAATTAAGCATCATGCAGCGCTACCAAACTCTATCCGGATGATTATAATCGGGCCATCTGGATCCGGTAAAACGCAATTGTTGCTCAATTTAATAATGAGATGGATGAAGTGGGATAAGTTGTATTTAATTGCCCCTAGCGTAGATGATCAACGATGTTATGAAGTGTTAAAGGATTTTAACGAGAATGCATCAGAAATTAAGGGTGAGAACGCCATTGATTTTATAACCGATATCGATGAAGCACCGAGTATTGATGATATTGATGGAGATATTAACAATTTAGTCGTATACGACGATATAATGTTGGATAAACAAAAGAATCCTGCTAGAATATTTTCCCGTGGGCGTCACAAAAACACTGACGTGATATATGTCACTCAACGCTACACTCAGGTTCCAAAAGTCATCAGAGATAACTGCAATTTATTGTCTGTATTCAACGGAGTTGATACTCATACTCTTAGAAATATTTGGCAGACATGGTGTTCTGATATGGACTTCAATCAATTTCGAGATTTCTTTAGTCATGCTCAGTCGACTCCGCACGGATTCGCAACAATAAATTTGCATGATCCTCGGACACGATATCGTATCGGACTTGATCAAATATTCGGTTAAAATCATTTATTATTTTTTGTTAACCTGTAGCAGCAGAGAGGGTGGATGACAACAAGTTGCGAGCAAAATTGATTAAAAAATCGTAAAATCTCCGTTTTCATTTTTTTTAGTTAAAATGAGATTTCGTAGGGAAAGCTCATTAAGATTTCAATCAATTTTTTGTCTGAAAACGTTGTAGGGTTTTCCCCTGAGACATTTTTTTTGGTTAAAATGAGATCGTAGGAAGGCTCGTTTTAATGATTCAATCAAAATTTTGTCTGAAAACGTTGTAGGATTCACCCTCTCTGCTGCTTTTTGTGTACAGTATTCTGTTATTTGAAGAGGTAGTATTTTTATATTTTTGTAAATATTAAACCAACTGTGGTGTGTACAGTGTCTGATTTACCTAAACTTATCACAAGGTCCGTCATACGCCCTGCTCGCTTTACAACTGGTCGCCGGGAACCAAACGTAGTCATAAGGCGACGATTACCTTTATATCATATTTTCTTTCAGCCTAGTGCTATTGTGCAATCAATATATGATGTAGGAAAAAGATTTTAAAGCTTTTATATATACTACCGAGTGAAAACGAATGTGACTCGCTTTACAGCAATATTCACATTGCGGCGGTGGTCTGGAACTGAATCCGCTGTATTAACGAGGTATACCTGTAACTGCAAAATTGTAAACGCTATGTTAAAATACAAATTACACACACACACACACACACACACACACACACTGCATTCTCCTTCAAATATGTTCCCCTATCATATTTATTGTTAAATGAATAGGTAGGAGGAGGGAATGCAGAGCACCTTACCAAATACCTAAGGTATCCTTCTATGGAAGAGAGAATGGATTCCCTATGTCAATAATAACCCACTTTCCTACTTAAAACAACAATGTCTATGGTCATTTTCCTACTTAAAACAACATTATGGTAATCTTCTTACCTCTGTTAGGTTTAGAAGATGATTACCGAAATTTTAGGGGTCAAGAATGGCTGAGTGGTTTAAAGCGCTCACCGTTACGGATCACATATCTCACCTCTGTCTGCATGGGTTCGAGTCTCAGATTCAGCCAATGTGGGTATGTGATAAAGCTTACCAGTAGCTTCTCGTGGGTCGGTGGATCTTTCTGGGGTTTTCCTGGGTTCTTCCTCCACCATTAATACTAGCTGCAATGTATAGTCTATCTTGTGCTGAAAAATGGCATTAAACCCTACTATGACAACTGAAGGTTTAGGGGCCCCGAGTGGCCAAGTGGTCTAAAGCACTCTCCATTACAATTCATTGCCATCTCACATCTGTCTGTGTAGGTTTGAGACTCAGATTCGGCCAATGTGGGTACGTGAGGAAGCTTGCCAGTAGCTTCCTGTGGGTCGGTGGTTTCTTCTGGGGATTTTCCCATGGTTCTTCCTCCACCATTAATACCGCCGCCATGTATGCCTATCGTGTGCTGAAAAATGGCATTAAACACTAATACTACTGAAATTGTATTGTGAAAATTCCTTGTTGAATACAGTAAAACTAAGAAGCTGTAGTTTAATTGGGTCTGGTGGCCATCTCGTCCATATCCAAAGGATCTACCAGATTAAGGTTTTGTCACTACAAAGTTATATCCCTTTCATTAAAAATCGAGAAGCTCGAGTTATATTTCTCTGATGGAAACTTTATGATCAAATTCAAGGCTTACAGAGATCGCTCTAATTTCAAAAGCTAAAATTCTCTTGATGCCACTGATCTTTTCAGATGCCAGAGTATACAGAGCATATAACCCACTTAAGCCGAGAAGATTGAGCTTGGGAAGTGATGTCTTCCATTCCTGCCTTCACATGAAGAGTCATTTGCTCTTGCCATGACTTGTCTGCGAGTACTTCAAGTAGTGCTTGAGGGCAATGACAGGATCTTGATTGGTCACTGCTCTTGACTTATCAACAGATGAGGCAAAGCTAATTACGACTTTCTGACTCACCAATGACAGTGATTGATTCTTGACTACTATGCCTGGTTGTGTCACAAGGATCACCAATCCATACGATCTGAAATGAAGATAGTTTGGATTGACTGAAAAGGCATGCAAGTAGTTCACCTACATGCCAAAGATAAAGCCACCAGGAAACAGCTTCAGCACAGTCCTGGCTAATGGTTCAAATTTATCTGAAAATGGACAAGATGGTCTAGGCAGTGATGGAACACATGTGACCAAGATTGTTTGATGACTGGTCCAATCAGAGACAGCCAATCAGAATTATCTAGCAATTCTGACCCCATATATTCTGATTATTTTTGGAACTAAGACTGATGCGAGAGGAGAGACAGACAAATGACTATAGTCCCTCTCAAATGATTTGTATGTTGATCTTATGTTGGCAGAACTGATAAAAAACTGCCAAACAAGCATGTATAAATCAGGCAATTTTGGTGCTCTTTTTTGAGAAGGTAAGTCAGCACTTCAGAATTCTTTGACACAATCAGAAGTGCCTTCTTGCAGAGTCAGTCCTTCGAGAAGTAAAGGTGTTTACAATAGCTTTCATATGTACGTTGAATTGAAAAAGCTGGATTTCATGGTCCCAATCTGCTGCTGACTGTATCCTTAACAGGCTTATGTAAATACCATCAGTTTTAGATGGGGTTTTTTCAAAAAGAATTTTTGTCATGAACCAATCGTGCTAGCAGCACTGACACTGGACACCTCATTCAAGATAATAACCTTTTTATTGGGTGGACAGGAAAGGGTACCACTGAGCCAGTAGAGACATTTGTAACAGGTACATATAAAGGCAGCTTTGCAGGATCAAATCCGATGACACACTGAGAAGGAGTTGCAAGAACCCTGTCACTGAAATCGCTTTCATGATGGAAAGTACTCAAGGAGTTAAATAATCCATACGATGTAGACATGAGCAAGACATACAAGATTGAGACTGGTTGTAACCACCATATCCAGGTAGAAAAAACACTGGGATAAATGAAGGTTGAATTTTTCCTAATTCATCGGAAAACATAGACAATTCAAAAGGTATAAGAGATTGCCTCTGCCATTAAGGAGAATAGAATTTACAGAAATTTTCTAAGAAGACCAGCCCCATCATCAAAGACATAGTAACAATGTTCCAAACTAACTTCAATATGGTAATAAACACATTTTATAAAGAAATATTTGTATTCACATCACAAAAGAGGTCATTCCATGTTCAGGATGATAATTCTAGTACCAGATCAAAGTGGTGACAAATGATGAATGCCATTATCTCAATATAATTCATGGCCAATACCCTGTGGGGAAGCAGTGAATATATAACCCAGCAATTCTGGGTTAGAACAACCTTTTCTAAGATTTTTTAAATGTATGGGAGATTAGAAACTGGCTGGTAGTTCTTTAAATCGTTATGGTCAAGTGTTGGTTTCTTAAGGAAAGGCTTTACAATGGCAGTTTTTTTGAAAAATTATGGGAACTCCCCAGATGAGAGAGAGTTATTAATAACATCAGTTAGTGAAGGCAATATTGAATCTAAACACTCAAGCAGCAAATGATACTGGAATTGGATCAAGTTCACAAGACTTTGGTGTACTCTTCATCACAATTTTGCATACTAAATCCATAAAGACAGATTCAAAAGATGCCAACGGTTGCTGCTGAAACTGAAATTATGTATTGCCACTATGGTGACTACGAGTCAACTGAAATTGGTTTGCATTTTATCATGTTAGAAATTTGCAAACAGGTCTGGAAGGTCAACTGCAGAAAAGTAGTTAGAAGTGGTGTACATTGTTCCTTGACAATGTTAGTAATTTTGTAAACTTTATGTGATTTTAGTACTGTAGTGGGATAATTTCGCTGCATGGACTATCTTATTGGATTTCTTCTTAGTGGCTTCTAAGATTTGCTTATGAATAGCTTGACTGACTGATTAATTGATTTATTGATTAATTGATTTATTGATTTATTGATTTATTGATTTTTAACAGCGCAACAGCACTTTTAGCCTATTTATTTATCTATTTATGAATGGCAAGTCTGGTAGAAAGCCTAATCCTCTCAGCTTTATGGTGGTCTCTTTAGAAGTGTGGAGCTGTTCCCTAACATTGCTATACCACAGAGAATACTTTTGAATTGATACTCTGCACTTGGTGGCTGGGGCATGCTTTTCTAGCAATGAATGCAGGCAGTTATCAAGTTTTTCTTCTATAGGAGGTAAGCAAGTTGTTAGTTTTGCTTGGATGTCATGCATTAGTTTGGTTCTATTTATCATACAGACATTTCTTTCACGAAATTCACCCAAAATATTTGCCACCTGTTTATGAATGAATATTAACCTAAAAGAAAATCCAAAATCCTATATGGATGATTCAAATTTAGTAAACAATTTTAGCATTGGATTCACAGATGTCTCATATGTTGTCGTCGTAAAGTAAAACTAGAAAAAACCTGGTGGTGGCAAAGGAGGTAAAGGTGCTATATATGAGAAAAAGACAAGAAAATAACATCTACTATGATACCTGGTGCTCTGTATACAAATACATGAAAATAACAATTCTTATGATACCTGATGCGAAATATGCTAAGAGATAACAATAACATCGATTAAAGTAATTGAATGCTTTACATCTTACAACATGAAATTGCAGCAATTCTTATGATATCTGGTGTTATATATGCTGGAACAGACAAGAAAATAACACCTACTACGATATTCTGTGCTATGGCAAAAACTTTTGTGATCTCTTCCAAACATGCAATGATGGTCTCAACTTTGGTCTCACTCAAAGATGGCACTGTTACCATGGTATCTATCTCGGGATCAGTGTCAAGGTCATCTGGAGACTTGAGAGGAGACTCGTCGCCAGTGTCTGGTATGCTGTCCACCACACTGTATGTATACAGAAACAAAATCAGTGTTCCATGAAACCTGATGTTCCACCTGCATCCATGCATTGATGTACATTCCCAAAGATATGACAAGTGAAACGTTTAAAAAAAAAAACAGTATCTCACCTATATTCATGCAATGATGTACATCTCCTAAGATATGACATGTGAAACTTAACATAAAGCCCGGTGTCTTACCTATTTCCATCATTGATGTACATTATCCATAAAATGATGACATGTAAAACTTTTAACATAAAATCCAGTGTCTCACCTATATCCATGCATTGATGTACATCCCCTAAGATATTGACATGTAAAACTATTAACATAAAGGCTGGTGTCTGAACTATATCCATGCATTGATGTACATCCCCTATGATATTGACATGTAAAACTATTAACATAAAGGCTGGTGTCTGAACTATATCCATGCATTGATGTACATCCCCTATGATATTGACATGTAAAACTATTAACATAAAGGCTGGTGTCTCACCTATATCCATGCATTGATGTACATCCCCTATGATATTGACATGTAAAACTATTAACATAAAGGCTGGTGTCTCACCTATATCCATGCATTGATGTACATCCCCTATGATATTGACATGTAAAACTATTAACATAAAGGCTGGTGTCTCACCTATATCCATGCATTGATGTACATCCCCTATGATATTGACATGTAAAACTATTAACATAAAGGCTGGTGTCTCACCCATCTCCATGCATTGATGTACATCCCCTATGATATTGACATGTAAAACTATTAACATAAAGGCTGGTGTCTGAACTATATCCATGCATTGATGTACATCCCCTATGATATTGACATGTAAAACTATTAACATAAAGGCTGGTGTCTGAACTATATCCATGCATTGATGTACATCCCCTATGATATTGACATGTAAAACTTTTAACATAAAGGCTGGTGTCTGAACTATATCCATGCATTGATGTACATCCCCTATGATATTGACATGTAAAACTTTTAACATAAAGGCTGGTGTCTGAACTATATCCATGCATTGATGTACATCCCCTATGATATTGACATGTAAAACTATTAACATAAAGGCTGGTGTCTGAACTATATCCATGCATTGATGTACATCCCCTAAGATATGACATGCAAACCTAAAACATAAAACTTAGAACATCAATCTGATACAAACTGACATTTCTGATATAACGGCAAATCTGATGGACACTGAAACATGGTCAAAATATTCTGTTGAACAATTGGGTCACCAATCAAATTAGAACTTCCACATTTATGAGAGTGAAAACATCACTTGGAACATACCGTTTCAAATGATATTTTTCTCTAAAATGAAATACAATGCATTGTTTGAAAGGATACTGAAAAAAGTGCACCTGGAATTTCAATGATCAACAAAACATGTCCACTAAAAATAGAATACCTTATACCCTAACAATGTTAACTAGACCAAGAATACATTATACCCTAACAATGTCCACTAAAAATAGAATACCTTATACCCTTAACAATCTTCACTAGAACAAGAATACTTTATACCCTAACACTGTTAACTAGAACTAGAATACTTTATACCCTAACACTGTTAACTAGAACTAGAATACATTATACCCTAACACTGTTAACTAGAACTAGAATACATTATACCCTTAACAATCTTCACTAGAACAAGAATACTTTATACCCTAACACTGTTAACTAGAACTAGAATACATTATACCCTAACACTGTTAACTAGAACTATAATACATTATACCCTAACACTGTTAACTAGAACTAGAATACATTATACCCTAACACTGTTAACTAGAACTAGAATACCTTATACCCTAACACTGTTAACTAGAACTAGAATACTTTATACCCTAACACTGTTAACTAGAACTAGAATACATTATACCCTTAACAATCTTCACTAGAACAAGAATACTTTATACCCTAACACTGTTAACTAGAACTAGAATACCTTATACCCTAACACTATTAACTAGAACTAGAATACATTATACCCTAATACTGTTAACTAGAACTAGAATACATTATACCCTTAACAATCTTCACTAGAACAAGAATACTTTATACCCTAACACTGTTAACTAGAACTAGAATACCTTATACCCTAACACTGTTAACTAGAACTAGAATACTTTATACCCTAACACTGTTAACTAGAACTAGAATACCTTATACCCTAACACTGTTAACTAGAACTAGAATACATTATACCCTAACACTGTTAACTAGAACTAGAATACCTTATACCCTAACACTGTTAACTAGAACTAGAATACCTTATACCCTAACACTGTTAACTAGAACTAGAATACATTATACCCTTAACAATCTTCACTAGAACAAGAATACTTTATACCCTAACACTGTTAATTAGAACTAGAATACATTATACCCTTAACAATCTTCACTAGAACAAGAATACTTTATACCCTAACACTGTTAACTAGAACTAGAATACCTTATACCCTAACACTGTTAACTAGAACTAGAATACTTTATACCCTAACACTGTTAACTAGAACTAGAATACATTATACCCTTAACAATCTTCACTAGAACAAGAATACTTTATACCCTAACACTGTTAACTAGAACTAGAATACCTTATACCCTAACACTGTTAACTAGAACTAGAATACTTTATACCCTAACACTGTTAACTAGAACTAGAATACATTATACCCTTAACAATCTTCACTAGAACAAGAATACTTTATACCCTAACACTGTTAACTAGAACTAGAATACTTTATACCCTAACACTGTTAACTAGAACTAGAATACATTATACCCTTAACAATCTTCACTAGAACAAGAATACTTTATACCCTAACACTGTTAACTAGAACTAGAATACATTATATCCTAACACTGTTAACTAGAACTAGAATACTTTAAACCCTAACACTGTTAACTAGAACTAGAATACATTATACCCTAACACTGTTAACTAGAACTAGAATACATTATACCCTTAACAATCTTCACTAGAACAAGAATACTTTATACCCTAACACTGTTAACTAGAACTAGAATACCTTATACCCTAACACTGTTAACTAGAACTAGAATACATTTTACCCTAACACTGTTAACTAGAACTAGAATACATTATACCCTTAACAATCTTCACTAGAACAAGAATACTTTATACCCTAACACTGTTAACTAGAACTAGAATACATTATACCCTAACACTGTTAACTAGAACTAGAATACATTATACCCTAACACTGTTAACTAGAACTAGAATACATTATACCCTAACACTGTTAACTAGAACTAAAATACCTTATACCCTAACACTGTTAACTAGAACAAGAATACCTTATACCCTAACACTGTTAACTAGAACTAGAATACCTTATACCCTAACACTGTTAACTAGAACTAGAATATTTTATACCCTAACACTGTTAACTAGAACAAGTATACATTATACCCTAACACTGTTAACTAGACCAAGAGTACATTATACCTAACAATGTCCACTAAAAATAGAATACCTTATACCCTAACACTGTTAACTAGACCAAGAATACATTATACCCTAACAATGTCCACTAGAAATAGAATACCTTATACCCTAACAATGTTTTATAACATAACAATGTTTTATACCTTAACAATGTTCACTAAAAATACAATACCTTATACCCTAACATGTTAACTAGAACAAGAATACATTATACCCTAAGAATGTTAACTAGAACTAGAATACCTTATACCCTAACACTGTTAACTAGAACTAGAATACCTTATACCCTAACACTGTTAACTAGAACTAGAATACCTTATACCCTAACACTGTTAACTAGAACTAGAATACATTATACCCTAACACTGTTAACTAGAACTAGAATACCTTATACCCTAACAGTGTTAACTAGAACTTAAGCCACAATGCCTTATATCCAGTAAATGCATAATGTCTTTCTTATTTAATGCAGTCAAAAGTGTTGTTGTATCTTCTATGCTATAGGTTTTTGAATGACCAACTGACCTGTCCAGAGTCTGAGTCAACTTGTTTAGGATCTCAAAAAAGTGAACCTTTTTGATCAGTACCATCATGGAAAACACCACACGCACTGCCTGCAATTTAAATGACATGATTGGCATAAATTAATATTTCAATTCAAATCACATAATTAATATGAATGAATCCATAAACTCAAATGAAATGATGTACATAAATTAATCTGTCAATTCAAACGACAATAATTGAAGAAGTCCATTTGTTACTGAAATACTTCTACTGGATGTAAATTAGTGATTGGGTCAAAGGCATAAACACTTGGAGGAATAGGAGGGGAAGGTGGAGGAAGAGAATATTAATGATATTAGTAAAATAATGATGTAGATGACAACAAAAAAGGCAAGACAACAAAAAAACAACAGCAGAAAAGAGTTCCTTATAATCAACAAAATTTAATTTAGCATTCTTGAGAGATCATTGCTGGCAAAGTGATTGCCAGCAAACAGTCAAGTGACCTAAATTATGCAACTTTCTAGACTTCTGACAAAGAATTGGGACAGCTGCAGATGCTGGAGATGCCAACATTAACATGATATTAAGATAATGATGCCAGCTATTAAACATAGATTGATGTAAAATTACCTGTTTCTGAAGCATGAAGGTGAGGAATCGCTGATAGCCACTCAGTCTGGAATTTATACTCTCTCCCTGGATCTCTTCCTTCCCACTAGTGACCGGTTCTGATTTGTATTTTTCTTGGAGACTATGGATACCAAGAAACCATTCTATCCCATCACGTAGCCTGGTTGTATGGTCAAGGGCACGGATAATTTGCAATTTAAGGGAAAAGGACATGTACTGGGAGGAGAAAAGGTCCAGTAGCTTGTCCTGAGCATCTTTACACTGAAAGATGAAATATCTAGAAAGTAGAGTAATTCTGTGTAATTCTGTAATAGCAAATACCCATTCTTTTCACACAACACCTAATTTGAAACTCTAATTACTCCAAACAGCTATGCACCTTAAGTGCCAGGATGTGGGTTTCATTTCATTTTTGTCCTATATCAGCCAAATCTTGACTAACTTTTCTTTAATGGTTGTCCATCAATGTCTAACTTGGCACAAGCGATGGACAAAAGCATCCATAGCATAATAATGTATCTGCTGAGTTACAACATGAAATCAATGTCTGCTAGAACAATGTATTTTCAAGGTTAAAGTCACATCTACTGTGAGGCTCATTAACTCTTTACCTTCTGCAAGTACCTGCTGCCCTGCCTACAAAACCTGATAAGCAGCCTGCCTTCTAGCAGCTGTTTGTAGGCTGAACCCCAGAGCATTCTAATGGCTGCCTGAGTGAGAGCTTGTTGAGTTGGTAGTGCACATGCTGTCTACATGTTCTATATAAATTTGTTACCATGCAAACTATGTAATTTAATGAAAAATAAATGTTTAAAAACTTACCAATGTTTTGTGCCACTCATTTCCACCAACAGGTAATTATTATCCATAGAAATCAATGTTCATATTCACATATTCATAATAAAAAATTGAAGTCAAGCTATATGTTTATGCTTATAATGTACATTAGATAACTTTTCTGACCACTATTTACACAACAATGTGTCCGCTATTTTATTGTAAATTTGGCAATTTTTTTATGATATTGCGTGAAGCAGTCTGTCTACATACAATTTAACTTTACAAACTTCACAGCCAATAAATACTTCATGTCTGCTGCCATTCTGCAAACATTGTTTGCATTTACCCCGCTTGTCAAATTTTATGGGCCAGTGGCAGTTACCTTCACTATCTATAGCAGATACTGCTGACTGCTTCCTTGATCCCCTGAAATCTGCAATTAGCTGCTGTCCAAGATTTTTTAGAAAGTCAAGCTGATGCCACTTTTTGGTCCTTCTGCTCTGAGTGATGATCAGATGGTTTGGTGATTCTTTCATTGTTAGGAAGGCATTGCAAAGGGCTATATCGAAAAAAAACCAAAACAGATACTTCCACCATTTCTTTGCTTTTCTGCATGTACCATATTGCATTCTTATCTGGTCAGCCAAATCAACACCCAATTTCTTTTTGGAGTACAATGTGGCCACACTGGGTGCTGTTATCTGCTGGCGAACACCATGCCTCTGCCGTCACTGAACTACAGTTTCTTCTCCTGAGCTAATGTTGTTATAAAGAAAATGGACCAATTTTCTATCTTTCCATGCAGTTACGGTCAGTGTGCCCTTCTGCATCGTTCTAGATTGGCCTCTGGAAAGGCTTCTGGGATTTTTCATAGCTTCCGGAATATCTCTTCTGTTTGCACGAACAGTTCCACAGCAGTATATTTTGTCGGTTTTCAAAACTACGAACAGAGATGAAATTGAAAAATAATTATTCATGTAAACATGGTGGTTCTTGCCGACAAGTCTTCTTGTCAAGTCAGTAACAACTCTGGATCCTAGGCCATGTTCAATACCATGACCTTCATGTCCACAATATATTTGAAACTCGTGAACATATCCATTCGCTGGATTGGCCCTCTCCCATACTTTTATACCAAATTTGGTAGGCTATGCTGGCAAGTATTGCCTTTAAATGCAATCATACCCTCATCAACAGATTGATCCTTGGGTGGGTTATAATTTTCAAGACACCTGGCAAGGACAGTGTTTAGAACTGGTCTAATATGACGCAACTTGTTATGCCCAGATTGTCTCCGTGGAGGGTTGTTAGTAATGTCATTAACGTGAAAATATTTTGACAGCTTCTCATAACGTTCTCTTGTCATTACATCTCGAATACCCTGTATTCCATAAAAGTTACCTGTGTTCCAAGCGATCTTGTATTCTGGAATTTGCATGACGCTAGAAACGACATGTATTCGAAGGAATGCCTTCATTTCTGCAACCGAAGTTGGTGACCACATTGGATCAGGCTTCTCTCCAATTCGTTTTCTGACATAACTGTTTGTTTCGTCTACTAGTAACTGGAATATTTCTTTGGGGAAAAACTGTAAAAAGAATCTATCTCCCTTGCAGTTTCGTCTAAAATAAACGTTGATCCTGAAACTGATGTAAAGTCATCCACTTTTACCGGTTTCACTTGTTCCGACCAAATTTGATCGTCGCACATTTCATCCTCCGTCTCCGATTCATCAGATAAATCTGAAATGTCAGGTGTTGACACTGGATACTAATGTCCGATCCTTCATCTTGAATCTCATTAAATGTTATGTCATTTGCAATGTCATCAATTTCAAAACCTTCTAAACTTTCGTCAGAATCGTCATCAGAATACATGAATGTTGCCATTGTTTCACTTTCACAATTGACCTTGTTTGCAATAGAATTTCCTGCTTAGATGCTGTAAAACTATTAATAGAATACTTTCATCATTTTATGTAAGGACAATTTTTTCATTGGCTAAATATTTTAAATAGATCGGATGTTTGTAATTTCATCCAATATGAAGCCTTAATATAAAACGTGTATATGCGTCTCTGGGGTTTCCCAGTTCTTGGCCAGAAACACATGTATGAGCCAGCCGGGACAGAGAGAGTATTATTAGCAGCTTGTATATGCATCTGTGGGGCTACAAGGCTATTTTTATGCTCGCATATATGCATCTGCAGAAGGTAAAGAGTTAACTAGATATTCAAACATGTTAATTGTTTCAAAAGTTTCTTGAGTAAATGATTGCGTGTTTATTTCATGTACATATCTCTCAAAAGAAAATACAGAAAGGTGCAGAAAACAAAGGTATGATGCAAAAAAAATTCAAAGCAAATTAGAACCATTTTCTAGCACTACTAGTACATTATACATTAATATTTTCCCTAAGGACTGTGTTATGATTCTATGGTCACAAACTTAAGTAACATAAAAAACGCAAAACCAACAAGTTTGATAAAACTTAACAATTTAATTATCAAATATATCATTAACAACATCAGAGGAACTTACGGTATTATGAAGTGAATCCAAACTACCGTATTTTGGTGTGTATAACGCACACTTTTTTTTACCTAATTTTCTTATCTTAAGTCGGGGGTGCGCGTTGTATACAAGAACTTAAAAAAAAAGATTTTTACCAGGTCGATCTGAAGAGGATGAAGGCACTATAGCCGACTACATGTATCACATTCACTATTTGTGAAATATTAAATCCATTGTACATTGCATTGTAACTAAAATGTTTACCGGTACTAGCCGTATTTAAGAAATAAATAATGCTTACAAATAGTCTTGTTCTTTGATTGCTTATGTTAATAAACTGGTTTCATTTCACATCACTTTGTCAAGTTTTGTTCTGTGCCTCGGCAGGAAATATATGTACATAACGACTGGCAACTTGTTCAAAAGCTGTGCAAAGTGCCGCATTGGAGCGGAACAAATACCACTGTGTGGATTACCGTACTTGTTCCGTAAATGTTCAGTACCATATTCCATAACTGTGGATCTAATCAAATTTTTCTTCATTTATTATTGGTTGAATTGAAATATAATATGTGTAGAATTCAACTAGTGTTAATGTTCTCATCAGAGCATCTGTAGGGGACATATTTTTTGCGACTACGGGTTCTTTCTTATGGGAACACTGATACGTTGTGGAACAAAATAATCAATGTATGAAGTCGGAAAACATTTTTTTTCCTCTTTGGAAAATAAGCTTGTTACTTACTTTAAGTTATTATGCAGCAACACCAGGAATGATGACAGACGAGGCCATACAGCGACTTTTCGAAAGTGATGACGACGAAGAGGAATTTGAGGGATTTGATGCAATAGATTGCGTCAACTAGACGAACCTTTAAAGGGCCCTTTTAAGGGCCAACAATAAAATCAGAAAGATATAATATCAATATTGCCACTTTTTCATTCACTATCTAAAATGATATGAAAATGGAGCGAAATACCGGTAGTCACAATTTTAAAATGCATTATATCACATGCGCGTTATATGGCAGAACTACGTTTTTTCCACTTATTTTGGGTCGAAATCGGGGTGCGCGTTATACACACCAAAATACGGTAGTCTTTATAAAGGTCTATGAAAGTTCTAAATGAATGAAAAGTTTCTTTTAAATTTTATTACCAGAAATGTATTGGTCCTCCAAGAACTGTGATGTTGTCATGATGTCGTTATCCATAATTACTTAAATTTATAACAGTTCCAGAATAAAATTATAGTACAAATAATGAGCACATTTTATTTTCACTGGACAGTCCCAACAAATGTTTTTTCTATCAAATAATAAGTACAGACAGCATAAAACACATCTGCAGACTTATAACAGGAACACAATAAATGTGAATGACTCCAAAAAATGGATTGAATCTGAATGCTTAATTGTCTCCTTATATACACCATATATTGTAACCATATCTCACAAAACACCCCATGTGACTGCATACACTACTCATTTTGCATCAAATTGGGTCTTTTCACATGACCTAGCACAACCAACAGGAAGTTACAGAATTATTCTCGAAACATTGAGATCCCATCAGTCAATGAGAAAATACACTATATACTCATTTAAGTCTTATTATTTTGATTATTAAAAAACGTCAACAACTCTGTAAATATCTTTTACAGATCCAATGCAATTTGCATTCTTAATAGAGCTAGATCACAAAAATTTATTTTAAAAAATATTCTTTATAATTTACAATCATTAATAAAATTCTGTACCAGGAGTTGCAAAAAATATAGATATACATAACATCATGGTGTCCCTCAAATCCAAATTGTGAGAGACACAGATGCAACACTCCCCAACCATTCAAGATAACAAATCAGAGTTAAAACACTAAATCTACTACATTTACTATGTATCTTTCCTTTATGACATAATGCATTAGGTTTTGTAAATAAAAAAATTAAAAATGTCACTGTACATTCAACCTTTTGCTCCCTCTCCATCGCATTCACCCCAGTTGAGGGAACTATTGCACAGAGATGAATGGATGTATGGTCAGATGGAGGGGTGCATGGATGCATTGATATGGTTTAACTGCATGTCGTTACAATACTGGTTCTCTAGTGCTGATAAAAAGCTAGTTTCTAAAAACAGATAAAAACTTTGGAGAAAAAAATTGGGAACATAAACCCATCCAAAACAAAATAGAAAATATGTAGTTCAAAATAATAAAAGAGAAAAGGTAAATATGGTCAGACAAATTAACAAGTTTTCATAAATTTCAACTGAGCTGTTTACGGTAGGACAGTCAAACAGAAAAAAGAATGTATTAATTGCTGGACAATATTCCAAGTACAGTGTCCAAGCAACTTCAGGCCATTATGACTTGCGCCTCCAGTTAGAACATGTGACTAAGCGTAACTGGACATTTTAACTTGGGACAAGACTGCGCGATGATTAGCTTACCAGTATCCTGATGGCAATCTCCTCATCACAACAGCAGAGAGCACCAGTAAGTCGAATGCCCATCTTAAGGTGCCTCAGTTTAAACGCAGACTCAGGTTGGGCCATGGCTTTGTTTACATCAAGTCCCTCCAATGCCCATTCCACCAGCTGGTTCATAAGGTCTGAAAAACAAACCAAACGACACTGATTTAATGTTACAAGACACTAACTACATTCTGCAAAGTAAAACATGCCACAAATGTAACCACATCTGAATCTGCAAGCCAAACTGTGTATACATCGTTTTTTGGTGCATACAGAAAACGCTACAACCACATACTTTTTTTTACATCATCCTTCTTCAATATGTGAACTCAGTTTATAGCATACAATGATATAAATAA
The DNA here is from genome assembly GCA_029339505.1 of Unio delphinus. Lineage (NCBI taxonomy): Eukaryota > Metazoa > Mollusca > Bivalvia > Unionida > Unionidae > Unio > Unio delphinus. The sequence goes on along the minus strand of JAQISU010000057.1, from coordinate 6,709,464 downwards.
ATATAGACTGGATATGCGATGTTTTTAAGGGAGGTAGCAGTTATGAGAGGTCACACTGTGCCTCACAGGACTGTTATCAACATTATGTGATCCTTCCCAACCCATATCCTCATGCAACAAACATGATCTTAGAGCTTTATGATTATAAACTGCAGTTTTCAATAAATTATTCCATGTGACTGTTACTTCAAATAATGCTATTACTGTAAGGTTTCATTTTATAGAAATCAATGTGTGGTATTTTTACTGACAGCATTTATATTGGCCGAAACGTTATGCATTTACCTTTCCTTCCCTCTTTGAAGAGTAGATATGGAAGTCCTTTTGGCAGAAGATCTGGTAAGGTCTCCAAAGTGCTAATCCATCTGATAAATAAGAAATTAATAACAAGCTGTTATATATTCTACAAAACCATGAGAGAAACTTGCAGAAGAAGCATGTGAAAGTTAAGTATATAATATTAAATGCTATATTAACTCAGTTATCTATATACCGCTCAGCACTGACAGTGCCTACTCATTCTTTTATTAAACTTAATATCGAAGATAAACCATTGTACCTGCATATAGCCGAAAAGTGTCCTTTGCAGACAAAGGCCTTCACATAAGGGTCACCTAATCTGGCTATATTAAAGAGAAGCATGAATGGAGACAAGAATTAGCAAGAGAAAACTCAAGCAAAATACAGAGAATACATATATCAGACCATATCAGTCTTTTTATATTATTTCACCTAAAGAAACCAATTTTTCCTGGTAAAATGTTCAAGAATAATTACTCAATCATAATACGTTAGGAATTAACTACCGCTGCCTCATAAATCCAGCACTCCCAGATACTACTTTTAGCTAACAATTGTCTGCTGCCCTATGTGGTGGTTGGGAAGAGTGATCTCCACATTGAAGAATACATCAGTTACTACTGGAGTGGAAGGCATGCTTTCTATAGATGCAACTGCAGGGAGACCGGGCAGGTGTGTGTATTTTATGATCGAGTAAGTATTTTCGATGCAACATTTTACTTTGAAAATTGGTTTTGATTTTAAATATGTTACCCAATCATAATACCATGCAAGAATAGGTAAGAGGTAGAGGGAAGTACATCCCCTTAACCTGGAGCTACCATCTCCCATCCGATATGGAATGAAAAACAGCTATTAGGTAACCTGACTGGAGGGGACTTTATATATCAGGGCACTGAATTAAATAGGGAAATAAATTTCCCCCTGCAAATCAAAAAGAAGTCATGAAACCGCATCTTAAGAAGCTGTAAATCAACTTGAAAGGGTGACATGTTGATCTGCAGATATAGATCATAACAGACTGCATTTGACACTTTGGGACGATAAAAGCTAGAGAATGGGAACTCCTATCTCTATCACACAGCCTGAATGTCAGTTGGTGAACTGTTCCAGTTGAATGCTTGACCGGTGGCAACTCCTCTAACCTTGTGAGCCAAAAATGTATTACAAGTCCATTTCAGCTTATTTAATTTATATTGTATGTTAGTTGTTGTTTTAAATTTCATTACATGCTATGTAATGTAATATTTTATGTTGGACTTGACCTTGTCCAAAATTGTGTTCATTTCTGCTTGATGTGAATTGACTTATTTTATTCTGTGCAAACAACTAGTACATAGCTAAAATATTTTCTATGTGTATGAGTTTAAAATCAGAATTATTATTAATAGAAGTAAATGTTTCTTTGGGTCTAGGTCTAGGTTTTTGGAATTTTCTTAGTGTATTTTACATAATTCAGGTAATGGTTTATAATTCTGTAAACATCAGGATCATTCTAAAGGTTATTTTCAATTAGATTATAAACAGTAAAGAAAGAAAATACAGTCTACACTGTAGCTTGATTAATAACAATTTTGCAAAGGAAAATAAAAATGGAAGTGGGGCACATTTGATTAAATGAGATTGTACAGGGGAAAAAGTCATATACAAGTATGAAGGGACAGGAAATAACAAAATGGCAGTACCAATATCAGGTTTCAAACTAGTAATATGTTGGGTGTGAGAATTTGGGAAATTTTTGGGATAGGTTGGGGGGGGGGGAGCAATAATAAAGCTGGATAACTAGGTCAGCATCTTCAAAAATCTGGCTGACTGAGTCATATGTAATGCCGTTTCAGCACCGTTTAGTTATGGTATGATGTGGGGGGAAAGAGCTGTTCTTCATTAGTTGTTGTTGTTGTTGTTGTATTAGGGTTTAACACCATTTTTCAGCACATGATATATGCTATACATGGCAGCCAGTATCAATGGATGGTGGATGAAGAACCCGGGAAACTCCCAGAAACACAGAGAATGCTTTAGACCACTATATATATAGTTTCACATCATTTCCATACAACTACTTTTTCTATGACAATAATTTTTTTTATTATATATTTCCCATACAAGACTGAACAAATAATTGAATATACATGAAGATATCCAAGCAGAATGTCATACATTCATTGGGAATTAAAATCTCTCAGCATGGGCATCTAAGATTTGAAAAGTTTCCTGCTTATTACTAATTTCAACCATACAGTGAGGTCCAATTAATTAGAAACACTTACTAAACACTATTAATGATGAGACCGTAATTGGAGCTGTTGAATACAACGTGCCGAGTCAGATGGCTTCCCTTTGATGGGAACACACATTTTCCAAGGTGAATCTAACATTATTTTCTGATGTTAATATTTTATAACAGTGTTTACAATAGCCACTGCTTTGATCCATCCACTGAAGTCAAGTCTTTCTTAGGAAGAGACCATTTCATTGGGAGGGGGGGGGGGCCAAAGAGGGGGGGGGGTAAAAAGGCATGGGTATTGAAACGTGTTTCTTGCTGGGACTTTCTTATGTTATGCGGTATAACTGGTGTATGGAATTCCCAAAAACAGAGAAAACATCGAGTTTTATTGCGGGTTGTTCGAATGTTAAAACTGATTCGGTAAACACACATGAAAGCTGTGGGCAATACAAAAACAGTTTAGAGAAAAACAACTATGCAAATACCACCAGAAGAATCAACCGCTTGTAACATCTTGGAAACCTTAAATCAGAATGTATTTGCTGCTGCAGTGGAATTGAAATGGGACATATGAAAGAGATTAGTCTACAGCAAGTAGGTGTATATTCAAATATTTGAAAATTAATTCAAGAAACATCCTTGATGCCAGATTTATTTTTAAAAAAAATTATTTAGCATAGTATCTTGATTACAAAAGGTAAACATTTAAAGAAATAAAGAAAGCTTTTAAAAAACAATTCAAAATAAACATTATTTAAGTACTGACATTACATTTTTCTTAATGTAAATTTATTTAGATTAGCATTTTCTTAATGTATTCTGTTATCTTGCAGTTACAAAGATATCTATGCGTTGACTTGACCCACAGTTGTAAAATCATGTACTGCTGACTGCAAGAATATTCTGGCATTGATTGACCTTATACTGACAATCCCAGCCCACTCTGCTGATGCTGGGGTTTCTCAGGGATCAAAGGGGTGAAGAGTGACTGGAGATCTTGTTTGAGACCTTGGATTCTGTCCGACCTAATCTTTATAATGTTCCATACAAATGACAGTCCAACATATGATCCATCACCAGCAATACATTTGTGGAATGTTTCAGAGAGATTGGTAAGGAGACCAGAACAAACCCCATTTAGACTCAGAGTACAGGTAGAGGACGAGAAAGGACACCGGAACCCCTTTCTGAAATTGGATCCAGATTATCTTGAGAAAAAAGAAATGTTAATTGACTGATTGATGATTTGAAGTAGGATTTAAACTTTTGTACCTCTGCATGTCATATGATAATGCTATTTATGAAATAAAATTGTTGTTAATCTCAATACAAGTGTGTGACATTGTTTTGTTGACAGGTCTAGTAAATGTTTGACAAGTCTAGTAAATTTCTCAGTACACTAGTCCTTCTGGCTACAAAGAAATTTGTGCTAAATTCAAGTCATATATATATATCAGACATGATTTTGACCTTTAAAACAAAAGCTGACAACGTGAAAGGGGGGTTTGGGGTTACTCCCCCAACGAGGTTTCGAAGGGCAGCGCCCCTGATCAGGTTTTTTTTTGTGTTTTTTTTTACATGCATGAAAATCTGCTCCTGGTGCAACTTGTGACCATAATATGTAACAAAAAAATAATCATTTGAAAAACTAACAAACTTACCAAATTTTTTAATAATTTTACAATATTTATTGTCACATGAATTTGTTCTCCAGTAATATTGGTACTTAAGTTATTTCATGTGCATGTCAGTGTTCACATTGTAATTAAGTCAATAATTAGGCATTTTTTGCTGCCAACATATTATATTTCTCTCTTTTCAAAACAAATATGTAAAATAAACACCCAAATACATCATCTATATACAAATAATCCCATATATTCACTCGTCTTTTTGTTCACTAAACACAACCTGTTGATATGCCAGTTGAGCTCTTTTTTGTGGCTTTAAGAAAGATTTCTTAGGTCTTCCTTTTTGTTACCAATGATTTTGCTGGCTCAATATGCAATCGTTTCTTTTCCTTCTCAATGAGAGCCTTTTCCTTTTCAGCTCCAGCTTGTATTGGCAACATGCAGTGCACATATTCTGACAGAGGGCTTCATTTTTTCCGTATGCAGCTTCATTTGTAGGTGCGGTTCCAGACTCTTCAACCACGACTTCTGTAATGTACATATTGCTGAGGGCACAAAATGCCAGTCCTCAAGCATTCAGTTTTCTTATAAACTGACCAACTAAATTTCCATCGACAATTCATTCCAGCCACTCCCTTCTGTTTTTTTAAAACCTTTATCTAAACTTTTCGTGTCATCATCTCCCTCAACAAATAGGTACACCATTTTTTGCAAGCACGCTTCTTCTTTCCATTGCCATCAGTTTCCTTTACATGAAGATTCATTGGAGGAATTTAAACTTTTGACCAATCAGAATACTATTTACGAGAGTCGCGGGCTATCTAATATATGGAGCAAATATATTACAAGGTTTGTTGTGGAATGGAACTGAAAAGAACGGTTAAAAACTAGAAAAAGATGGATCAGACATTATTAAAAGAAACAGACTATATCAAGAAAAATCGGATTCAAGTCAGGAGAAAAGTGGAAATCTGTTTTAAAACGGAGAAAAATCATGCCTAACCCTAACACATATATATATGTGCTGCTAACTGCAACATGAGACTAATCAACAATTTGGATGTATTGATTTAAATGTCTTGCTAAAATGTATTGGAGCATGCTCATTTTGAGGCTGTTGAAGTGCTTCATCAGATTGCTAGACCAGGTATTTCTGACCGAAATGTACACAACTAATATGTGCGGACATGTCTCATGTCCATTCTCTATGACAACACACACACACACACACACACACACACACACACACACACACACACACATTCTCTATGACAACACACACACACACACACATTCTCTATGACAACACACACACACACACACATTCTCTATGACAACACACACACACACACATTCTTTATGACATCACACACACACACACACACATTCTCTATGACAACACACACACACACACACACATTCAAACACTGAACTAATGTAAACTGCATTATTCAAATGACTTTGAAATGTAATAGCTGGTAAGCACAGCACCTGAAAAGTTCATCCATAAATTTGAATTACTGATTAAAATATTGTGGACTATAATGAATGGCACATATGCAAACGGTTAATTAAATTTACTGGAATACAAGTACATGTTGTATACAAATTCAAAATCAACATTCTGACTTATCATACCTCTGAAAATGAAAGATGGATCATACAATTTAAGTTTAAAACTAAATGGATTCTGTCTTTCTGGGTGGGCTGGATTATGACGAATTTGAGAAAATTATCCTTATTGAATGTGGTCAAGAAATGTACTTGACGGATTGGGCTATATCTATATCCTTATATTTTATTTGATCTAAAGAAATTGGACCAATGTCTTTATTTATAATGTCATCTCCAAATATCTGGCAATTTCTGTGTCTTTCTACATTATTTCTGCTAAAGTCATTGGATCATATTTGTTGTTTTAAATCACCCGAAGAAATCTGCCCATGTATGTCTTGCTGTTTTATATCACCCAAAGAAATCAGACAATATATATGTCTTGCTGTTTTCTATCACTAAAAGAAATCAGACCATATATGTCTTGCTGTATGTCTTGCTATTTTATATCATCTAAGGAAATCAGACCATGTATGCCTTACTGTTTTATATCACCCAAAGAAATCAGACCATATATATGTCTTGCTGTTTTCTATCACTAAAAGAAATCAGACCACATACATCCTGCTGTTTTATATTACACAAAGAAATCAGACCATAAACGTCTTGCTGCTTTATATCACCCAAAGAAATCAGATCATGTCTTCCTTATCTCAACCAAAGATTTAACACCATTGATAAGTAATTGGACAAAATCAATGTCTTTATTATTTTATAAATAACTCACAATATTTAAAATCTCACTGAATATAATCAAAAAGGGGTGATAAATAATAAGTTTCAACTTTAACTTTTACCTGTCATGATGAGGAAGGTCCGCAAGGTCCTGTATTGCATCCAGGATCTGCATGGACTCTTCAGGCTGAATCAGGACTTTCGAGTCTTCTTCCAGCAATCGAGTTTTTTCCTGCTCAAACTCTGTCAAGGAGATGTCCTTAAATGTCTGACAAAAAAACAGATATTTTGTAAATGACCATGCAAGTTCCAGACGTGTGTGTGTGTGTCAGAGGCTGTTCTTAAATACTTATGGCCCATGGTAATAGACTGCAGGCTTCAAAATCCCCACAATTCAGGGATGCAATACTATTACTTCCATTTTGTATTAGCTTGTCCATCTGTCTGTTTGTATGTTCACTTGTCCCATCTGTCTGTATGTATGTATGTATGTTCACCTGTCCATCTGTTTGTGACAATGTGTGTCATCAGTTCTTCTCAACTGTATGAGGAATTTAAGTTTTTAACTATATAAGTGGAGTTTTTATTAACTTTGTAGGCTAAATAAGTGGATTTTTAATTAACCTTTGTAGGCTAAATATATGTGTTGTGTGTATAAATATAAGGTTGTACTGTTCTAAAATACCTCGCTATTGGTTAATTTCTGTCAAAACACACTTTAAAAAAAAATTAATTTTGTTAAGCAAAGTCTGAAGAACAAGCCCCTCTCATAATGCTTTAAGAACCTGTGTGAAACTATGCAGATTATAAAAGTGGTCAGTTTTGTTATTGTTGGGTTTAACGCCATTTTTCAGCTTTACAAGGCAGCCAGTATTAATGGTTCAGGAAGTACCCAGGAAACCCCTGGAAAGAACCACCGACCCACAAGAAGTTACTGGCAAGCTTTCTCACATACCCACATTGACCGAATCTGAGAGTGGGGTCATGTAGTACTGGAAGGGACTGAGGGTGTTACTTACTGAGAGTGGGGTCATGTAGTACTGGAAGGGACTGAGGGTGCTACTTACTGAGTGGGCTCATGTAGTACTGGAAGGGACTGAATGTTGTTGCACCATAACAGTCGTCTACCTCAGTCTCTACTTCACTCTCTGCCTCATACATGTTCAGCCCCTAGAAATAACACCTACTTACTGAGAAAGTAACACCTACTTACTGAGAGTGGGGTCATGTAGTACTGGAAGGGACTGAGAGTGCTACTTACTGAGTGGGCTCATGTAGTACTGGCAGGGACCGAAGGCGGTACTTACTGAGAGTGGGGTCATGTAGTACTGGAAGGGACTGAATGTTGTTGCACCATAACAGTCGTCTACCTCAGTCTCTACTTCACTCTCTGCCTCATACATGTTCAGCCCCTAGAAATAACAAAAAATCAGGTTTTATTATGGTTTTCATTTAAAAGAAAGAGGTAATAAGGCATAATAACATTGTAGAAATTATATATTACATTCACACCTTCTAAAAAACAGTAAGAAAACATTGGTAAGATTCAGTAATGATGAAAAAATATAGCTACTGTACTGTACCTATTTCAACCTTTCTTCTGGAAGCCTACTTTAATTTGCCTTATTTTGGTACACCATACACCTCATTTGCCTTATTTTGGTACACCATACACCTCATTTGCCTTATTTTGGTACACCATACACCTAATTTGCCTTTTCTTGGTACACCATACACCTAATTTACCTTATTTTGGTACACCATATACCTAATTTACCTTATTTTGGCACAACATACACATCATTTGCCTTATTTTTGTACACCATTCACCTAATTTGCCTCATTTTGGTACACCATAAACCTCATTTGCCTTATTTTGGTACACCATACACCTATTTTGCCTTTTCTTGGTACACCATACACCTAATTTGCCTCATTTTGGTACACCATACACCTCATTTGCCTTTTCTTGCTACACCATACACCTAATTTGCCTTTTTTTTGGTACATCATACACCTAATTTGCCTCATTTTGGTACACCATACACCTAATTTGCCTTATTTTTGGTACACCATACACCTAATAGCTTTATCTTGGTACACCATACACCTAATTTGCCTTTTCATGGTACACCACGCACCTAATTTGCATCATTTTCATTAATAAATACAACTATCTGTCATTTCTTTTTCTGCACTGTTACTCAAATAAGAGAAAACTCACATCTAAGATAAAAGAAATCAAGCATACGAGTCCAATACTGTTACTCATACAAACTTGGATTGATTACACTGAATATAATGAAGCACTAATTAAAGTTTAAGTTAAAAAATAATATGAGCATTTATTACTGTTTACAGCAAAGTTCTAAACAATTAGTTCATTGGATCAGAGGGGTTCTTACCAAGTAGATTCCAAAGTAGTTACTGTACTACAGTATAAATTTCTTACAAAACAGATTCCAAAGTAGTTACTGTACTACAGTATAAATTTCTGCAAATCATAGTGCATATCAACAATGACTTTTCAAGTGTTACCACATTAATATTTTCAGTGTCATTTCCTACAAGTCTTATCACATATCTTCTCTGTCAAGTCAACACATTCTACATTGTCAATGTCATCTCCAAGAAGTGTTATTACAAATCTTCTCTGTCAAGTCAACACATTCTACATTTTCAATTTAATCTCCAAGTCTTATTACATATCTTCTGTCAAGTCAACACATTCTACATTTTCAATGTCATCTCCAAGAAGTGTTATTACAAATCTTCTCTGTCAAGTCAACACATTCTACATTTTCAATTTCATCTCAAAGAAGTCTTATTATATATCTTCTCTGTCAAGTCAACACATTCTACATTTTCAATGTCATCTCCAAGAAATCATATTACATATCTTCTCTGTCAAGTCAACACATTCTACATTTTCAATGTCATCTCCAAGAAGTCTTATTACAAATCTTCTCTGTCAAGTCAACACATTCTACATTTTCAATGTCATCTCCAAGAAGTCTTATTACATATCTGAAGTGTCAACCAGAATTCAAGCCTGACATTCTTGAGCTTTACATTATTATAACAATGAATCAGCAATTTAATCATGCTAATATGCCAATGTGCCATATACACACACACACACACACACAAAACGACACACACACACACACACACACAAAACATAATTTTATGTCAATTCTACAGTAAGTCTCACCACAATATTTTGTCATGTCTTACCACCAATTCATGTCTAATTATTGCATTTTCATGTCTATAGTAAATCTTATGATATCAACAAGCCTTATTACATTTTCATTGTCAAGTCCAGACCAAATCTTATTACCATATCTTCTGTGTCATCTCCTTCCATGAATTCATCCTCTGAAGAGATCTCTTCATATCCAGCATCCTCCTCCTAGAAAGAAAAAAGAAGGTATGTATTTGATGGTCTGAAAAAGGAAGTGGTTTAAGTGGAGATGTTACATTTTGGCTGGATTTGGTGTTTTACTGCACAGAAATACAAGTAGGTTTTTAGTGCTAATTACTATGACCTACATTCATTTATCTGCCTTGCTATTTGTGATGTGCCAAGCATAATCCATGTGCAAACAAAATTATATGTGCTTACCAAGGGATTGTAACTGCACATATGCTAGGCAAACTAGTCTTCTGACTACCCATTTCAAAAAGCAACACCTAGTGTGATCAGATTTCTAATGTCTCTTTAACAGAAATTACATTGGAACATTATTAATCACGGCTGACTGAATAAGTTTTATTAAAACAATTATTTAAAGGTGAAAAAAGAAACAAGGTTCATCACATGTGCTTTAACATGAACACTTCCTACATATCTAAATGTATGTGTCAGATACACAGATTTCACTAGAGTAACCTGCAGTACTGGTAAAAGTTTAGAAATGTGTGTTTGCCAATTTGACTGGTGTAATTAGTGAGAGACGTTGTTGCTCTGGGTTCAACATCATTTTTCAATGCAGGATAGGCTATACATGGTAACCGGTAGACTCTTGTGGAGAAAGAACCTGGGAAATCTTTGCTAACAATTACCAACCCACAGGAAACTAACGCCATGCTTTCTCACAAATCCATACTGGCTGAACCCGAGACTCAAACCCATGCCGACAAAGGTGACTGGGCATTGACCGGTATAGGCAAGTGCTTTGGACCAATAGAATTACAACAGCTAGCTGAAAACAGAATTACACCAAAGACAAAAACCAATGGAATCATGACAGCTAGCTGAGAACAGAATTACACCAAACATAATACCAATGGAATCATGACAGCTAGCTGAGAAGAGAATTACACGAAAGATAATTCCAATGGAATTATGACAGGTAACTGAGAAGAGAATTACAAGAATGCATGACTCTATTGCTGATGGTTACAAGAAACAGCAGAGACTTATGATTAGAAATTAGCAATTCCCTAATCACTTCAAACTGCATGTGGATTACAGCAAATCCTTGAAGACTATAAACTAAGTGCAGATGACATTAAATCCCTGATGACTATTAACCGCATATGTTTTAGTTTGAATCCCTGATGACTTAAACTGCAAATCCCTGATGAATTTAATCTGCATGTGGATTACAGCAAACGCCAAAAGACACTAATGATATTCTTGTATCTCAACCCAAAATGAAATGACACACTAGGAAGATTTTGCATTTGCAGAACAACACCTCCACATTATTCCAAACAGATTAAAAAATATAAAGATCTTTTTCCTACCACAATCAAACATTAACAGTTTGTGGCCCCAATATTAAGGAAGGTTTATCTTTCAGAAAAACTATAAAAGCTTAGTTGTAGTTTGCTTTCATAAAAACGACCTGTAAACTTTCACTCTGAGAGGAGAAAAAAATCTCCTGATTTTTGGAGTCGCTCCATACCTATATCCCGATTTCATAATCTCTTTTGATTATTGCAGAGAACTCATGAGTATTACTTTATGTTAGGGCATAACCGATTAGCATTTTTCTACCGATTTCCGATTTCGGATTTTGGGCATGAAATTTTTCCGATTCCGGATACGATTCGATTAATCGGAAATGCTAAATCCGTATTTTTTTTTCTAAAAAATTTCATCTTCCGTTTCCGGGTTTCTGGTATCTGGTTTTGCCGTGTCTAGCATGTTACTTAGTACTTTACCATATCCGGTTTCATTTCCGGTTTTCACCCGTCGGTTCAAATAAATTGTCTCACAGCGTGGTTGTGTTGACCATATTGGACTTTTCTGACTTTTTATTTAACTTTATTAACGCACTATCGAATGACACGCAGTGTTAGACACGGTGCTATAGAAATTCAACTTTATTATTTTTATTATCCGAATCGGTTGTTCCTGCCTTGTCAGACTCCGATTAATCGGAAGCTCATACTATCCGGTGGAATCCGATTTCCGGATCAAAAGTCGGTTATGCCCTACTTTATGTCTTTGATTTTCATTTCTTCTAAACAAGAAAAGTCCTACATGTTATGCTGTATCACTCGTGATATATTGTTGTGTCAAAATAATTACTTTACAAGAATTTGCTTCTTCACTAAATAGACTGCAAAGTTTAAAGATTATTCACATAAATTGAGCTTCCTTTTACCTCTACAACAACACAAAAACAAAAAACAACCACAAAAGCAAAATTGTAAACAATTAATTTCAATCCCATGAATTATCACTATGAATGCAGTAACTCCACATGCTATAGTACCATTCCAACGCAAGAAACTTACATGAGTGAACACCTGGCATTTTTATACTGTATATAACAATGTTAATTACCATCATTAAATTAAAAGGAATGAAAATACATACCACACAGTAAATGTGTCCTCAAAAACTAATTCAGAAAACATGTTTTATAGTAAACAATACTAAATGCTTTATGAGTTGACAATAAGGGAATAAAGACTGAAATACGAGGGGGAAAATAGCTGCCACATGTATGTTACAATGAGGTGCCTATTTTTAGATCATGTCCTGGGGTAAAATAGGGCACATCACAGGGAGAAACCTTGATTCTTTTTGCAAATTTCACACATACCGGACCAGTAAGATCAATCAATATTTAATGAAACAAGGCTTTAAAAATGTCACATCAAAAGCTCCCGATTTTAGATCCCAATCTTGTTTGCTTTTATTCAGTCTCCCTACTTGACTTTTGAAGAGGTATGTCTTACACCCCAGTTTTACAAAACTACGGTAATTGTGATAATATTATGGAATAAAAAGGCAATTACACAACAATGTATTGGTATGTTTGCCAGTCAAAATTCCCACAAGTTTCAGGGTTTTAATGATTAACTGTTGTGTACTACTGTCACACAACAAAGACAAATTTACTATCAAAATATGAGATGCTGAAACATCAAGCTTTACATTGTGTGGAAAGTTATGATGTTTGTTCAGCCAAAACACAAAACTTAAATTGGTTGATGTTAACTTTAGTTGATCTATATGAGAATTTTATCCTTTATTATTACCGCTTTTCGTGAACATGTAAATTATGTTAGTTTTGTGCCTTATATACCTAAACATGCGTACATGTTAAAAATATTACCTCAATTTGTAGGATCTCTTATATCATTGAAAATGAGTAACTCATGAGTGCATGATCCAACATAAACGAAATAGCTTTTAAGGACTAGCTTAAATGTTATCTGAAAGAATGCAATTTGCTCGAATCAATAAATAAAGCAAAATCTGCATCAACATGTCTGGGAATAAATATCGATTTAAGTGACACTATACATGCTTTGCATTGTATAAGTACTGTACAGCCTGGTCTCCCCAGAAAACACAACATGCCTCAGCAATTTTCTTGTCTGTACTTACCTTTAATTAATTTCATGTTGAAGAAATCAGAAAATACGCACATGCAAAATAATGACAAAATAAATCATAGTATTTTATAACAGTTTAATAATTGTCGGGTCACAGAGAGCTTTTTTTTTTTTTACATGCCTATGTCTTAGGATTTTTGTGTCCCAAGATTTAGAGCCATTACAGTAGTCATCAAAAAGGTCTAAAAACTGTAAAGTTTAGACACTGGTTCGCGAATAAGCTGACCCCCTTTCATCAAGTCCTTTAGTTTTTCACAAATTATTCGGCTTATACGTGAGTATATATGGTAACTATATCAAGAACCAAATTTAATAAAATTTTAAAAATAACAGATAAAAAAGCACTAAATCATGCCCACTATATCAACACCATATCCACTCCATGATAATTGTCTGATCAGACTCCACACAAAAACTAGTGTGCAGAGCTATTCTCTGCAAGAAGTCATGGCAACTCCATCAGGACATGTTTCCTTACCATTTTACTGAGGACCTCCCAGACATCATAAAAAGTCATTTAGTGAAAATGCCATGTCAATATGACTTTCCTTTCAGAAGGAGTAGCAATAATAAAATTTTCAAGATGACCACTGTGGTGGCACTTTTGAATGTCTGAGCAGAACCATTTTCGTTGAGAATCAACCAGACAATGGGGAAAATGTGTGTAAAGTTTCAACTATTTTCATTTAGGATCAAGCCAGCCATGGGGAAATTGTGTGTAAAGTTTCAACCATTTTCATTTAGGATCAAGCCAGCCATGGGGAAAATGTGTGTAAAGTTTCAACCATTTTCATTTAGGATCAACCAGACCATGGGTAAAATGTGTTTAAAGTTTTAACCATTTTCATATAGGATCAACCAGACATGGGGAAAATATGTGTAAAGTTTCAACCATTTTCATTTAGGATCAAGCCAGCCATGGGGAAATTGTGTGTAAAGTTTCAACCATTTTCATTTAGGATCAAGCCAGCCATGGGGAAAATGTGTGTAAAGTTTCAACCATTTTCATTTAGGATCAACCAGACCATGGGTAAAATGTGTTTAAAGTTTTAACCATTTTCATATAAGATCAACCAGACATGGGGAAAATATGTGTAAAGTTTCAACCATTTTCATTTAGGATCAAGCCAGCCATGGGGAAATTGTGTGTAAAGTTTCAACCATTTTCATTTAGGATCAAGCCAGCCATGGGGAAAATGTGTGTAAAGTTTCAACCATTTTCATTTAGGATCAAGCCAGCCATGGGGAAAATGTGTGTAAAGTTTCAACCATTTTCATTGAGGATCAACCAGACCATGGGTAAAATGTGTTTAAAGTTTTAACCATTTTCATATAGGATCAACCAGACCATGGGGAAAATGTATTTAAAGTTTTAACCATTTTCATATAGGATCAACCAGACCATGGGGAAAATGTATTTAAAGTTTTAACCATTTTCATATAGGATCAACCAGACCATGGGTAAAATGTATTTAAAGTTTTAACCATTTTCATATAGGATCAACCAGACCATGGGGAGAATGTGTGTAAAGTTTTAATCATTTTCATATAGGATCAACCAGACATGGGGAGAATGTGTGTAAAGTTTCAACCATTTTCATATAGGATCAACCAGACATGGGGAGAATGTGTGTAAAGTTTTAACCATTTTCATATAGGATCAACCAGACATGGGGAGAATGTGTGTAAAGTTTCAACCATTTTCATATAAGATCAACCAGACATGGGGAGAATGTGTGTAAAGTTTCAACCATTTTCATATAGGATCAACCAGACATGGGGAGAATGTGTGTAAAGTTTCAACCATTTTCATATAGGATCAACCAGACATGGGGAGAATGTGTGTAAAGTTTCAACCATTTTCATATAAGATCAACCAGACATGGGGAGAATGTGTGTAAAGTTTCAACCATTTTCATATAGGATCAACCAGACCATGGAGAGAATGTGTGTAAAGTTTCAACCATTTTCATATAGGATCAACCAGACATGGGGAGAATGTGTGTAAAGTTTCAACCATTTTCATATAGGATCAACCAGACATGGGGAGAATGTGTGTAAAGTTTCAACCATTTTCATATAAGATCAACCAGACATGGGGAGAATGTGTGTAAAGTTTCAACCATTTTCATATAGGATCAACCAGACCATGGGGAGAATGTGTGTAAAGTTTCAACCATTTTCATATAGGATCAACCAGACATGGGGAGAATGTGTGTAAAGTTTCAACCATTTTCATATAGGATCAACCAGACCATGGGGAGAATGTGTGTAAAGTTTCAACCATTTTCATATAGGATCAACCAGACATGGGGAGAATGTGTGTAAAGTTTCAACCATTTTCATATAGGATCAACCAGACATGGGGAGAATGTGTGTAAAGTTTCAACCATTTTCATATAGGATCAACCAGACCATGGGGAGAATGTGTGTAAAGTTTCACAGCAATACTTCGAGAAGTTTAGGAGAAATAACAAAAACAAACTTGTGCTAACGGATGAATGAACAACAAATGACCAATGACACATGATGTACAACAGACCATCCCATAAACTCTTCTTGTTCATGACCAGTAGATCTAAAAATAGAACACAATGTACATAAATAAATACTTGATCCATGGCTGATCCCACTAACCTGTATTTCTCCATCTGATAAGAAAGAAATGTCCTCCTCCTCCACGACTTCCACCTGTTGTTGTTGTGGTGGTGGAGGCTGTGGCACGGGCTGTGGTTCCACCTCAGGGCTCATGGGCTCAAACTGGTGCCCACTTTCTTCAGAAAGTTCGCCTAGATTGAAAAATTATTTTTAAAAAGTAAATGAACACAAAGATAAAGTGTTTAAGCTACAAAGAAAAAGAGGGCATCCTTTAATTACTAATGTCGTTGTAAAGACCTTCTAGCTCACCCCTCATTGCTCATGTAATATAAGTATCCTATTTATTCTCAGTTATTTCCAGTTAATATGAATATTTATACATTTGTTGTGTGTATTTCATGATAGTGAATATGTTCTATAATTCTTATAAAACAAATCAATAATATCCTGCAATAAAATGCCATATTCCACACAAATTATACTTATACCATACCTCTGCATACTAATGATGCCCCTGAGGTGAAAACTGGTACCTCGCACATATACCTCATTAAATAACATGTAGTTAGCTGAATTTGCCTCCTGCCCATACATTTCACTGTAATCTAAGCAATGATCCAATACGTCTTTTCATAATTTCATGTTTTCATTTCTTGTTATCATACAGGATGTAATCCTATATAAGAGCCATTTTTTAATGTCTGCCTTTCATGTTATTTCGAATGTCAGATACAGATCTATTCTACTAATGACTTGAGTCAGATGTCATTGATCAATGTTACGCGCTTGGCCCATGGCATGAAGATCTTTGTGATTAGGATTTTTAGCGTAGCTTTAAAAAAAAAATTTAGTCATACCACTACAATGTCTGCAGTGAGGCAGATTATAGTGATGCCTAGCACTGGGGCATCATGCCGCATGATGTCCCACCCAGTCACATTATCTTGACACCAGGCCGACCAGTACTAATACTAACCTCTTAATGATAAGCATTGTTAAAAATACTTTACAAATCCTAATAACACAAACACACTTCTATTTGTCAAATTATATTCCGTATTGAGCTTTGTTAATTTCAGGATCATTCTAGAACATTTTCAAATGAATCAGAGCAATAAACTGAGGTAATTTTTGATGATGAATTATCATCAGATGTGACATGCATTTCATTCATCAAGGTATATCAATATTTAAGTTGCAGTTCACTGACATAAAATGTTACCGGACCCAAAATATTGGAAGTAACCATAACGATACAAACTGAGGTCTTAGGCAGATTCATCAGTCAGAATGGTTAGAATCTCTGTTAATATATATTAACACAGGACAATTATCATGTTTAAAGATGAAAATGGTGTTTCTAATTTCTGCTTTTTATAACAATCGATTATTTCAATTCAATGAACTGCAAAATAAACCTAAAAATGAAATGTAGTGCCTTAAATGACTTAAATGTAACATTTAACCAAGGGTGTAATGGGCAGAAAGACAGACAAGTAGACAGATTGTCAAGGGTAGTACTATGTACCCATACCACGATCACAGTGGTACATAAAACAGGAAATTAAAGAACATCAATCAAGTGAAATGTTTATCTCACCTGGTTCTGCCTCATCTTCTGGAGCTGGCGACATTGGTCCCTGCAGTTCAATATCAGGTGATACCGGTTCTCTTTCCAGTATAGCAGGAGAATGAATTTTTCCAGGTGACCATGATCTTGATCTTGATCTTGGTCTGGATACTGGCAATTTCTGCCCAATGTCAGGTGACCTTGGTCTGATCTCCGGTGACCTTGGTGACCTCTGTCTCACTGGTGACCTTTGTCGTGATGAAGGTGATTTTTGCCGAGAAGGAGGTGATTTCTGTCGTGATGGTGGTGATCTATGTCTACTATCTGGGGATCTCTGTCTAGCATAGCTAGGTGAACTTGAAAATGACCTCGACCTTCGCCTTGACAATCTTTCAGGAGACCTTGATCTTGACCTGGAAGCTGACCTGGATCTTGATCCTGACCATGACCTATGTCTCCTTGGTGACCAAGACCTCGACCTTGACCGGGACCTTGGTCTAGATCTTGACGGAGATCTTGACCATGATCTTGATGGGCTTCTAGGCCTGTCTCTGGAGTCCCGGTCATGGTAGTCTCTTGAAGGACGCTCTCTGTCTCTATACTGATCCCTCTCCACATCCCTTTCCCTCTCTCTGGAGTCCCTATAATTCCTTGGAAAGTCTCTATCTGTCTCCCTGTAGTCCCTCTCTCTGGATTCTCGATAGTCATGAGGTTCTCTAGACCCTTCTCTTGAGTCTGGATAGTTACCCCTGTCTCGATTTTCCCTTTCACGAGATGACTTTCTCCTCCCACTTGGATCACGATGATAGTCCCAATCATAAGAATCACGTGACCTGGAATCTTCAAAACGATCTCTGGATTCAAAAGGTTCCTGTGGTTCAGTAGGGAAGCTCCTGTGAGTATCTCTCTCCCTGCTGGACTCAGCAGGAAGGGGGGAATAATGTTGTGGGGGAGCATCTCTCACTCCTTCTATCTGGTGATGCTGTTTCTGGGGACTTGTGATATATTCCTGTTGCAGAGGTTTTGGAGAGAAAATCTCTACACTGAGAACAGGTTGGTGAATTGACTGCGGTTGTGCCTGTGGCTGTATTGTTGGAACTGGCTGTGTTGGTGGCTGCTGTGTTGTAAGAGTAACTGCTGACACCTGCTGTGTCAGCTGCTGTGGCGTGGCTGGAGGAGGTACGGGCTGGGGAGGGGGAACCTGGGTAATGTGTTTGATCTGCTGTTGTAGCTGCTGCTGGATATAGTCAAGTGGGTGCTGTTGTGCAGGCTGGGGGACACTCTGACGCTCCCATTCTGGCTGAGCAGTCTGGCTCTGTCCCCGGGGATCCAGAGATGCTAATAAATACAGTGAAATTAACATCACATTCATCTAATTATATCATACAAGAATGTATACAGTCAAATGTAACTAATATTGTACCCATAAAATCAAATATATATATATATATATATATATATATATATATATATATATATGTTGTCTTTTTTTATATAAAAAACAATCTGCCTTGCCTAATTTTAAAACAATAGTGCACCTGTGGATCATAAGTGTATGTAACCACTGTTCACTTAAGTTTAATGCATATAATCATAACATACATTAAGAACTCTCACTGAATGTGAGTCACTTGAAGCCATAATATTTAGCAAAACTGCAACAAATAGAGGATATTGATTTTTAATTCAAACCCACATATAGAACAGCACAAAAATCAAACAAGCAATAGGAAGAGGTCATTATCATGCAAGGTTTACATGTCCAAACAAAACACTAAAGAGATGGCCTTAAAAAAATGCAACCAATCCCCTTTAAGTGAAAAAAGAAAACACAGTTTCCTTATTTCATCTTTTCCATTCTAAAAAGAAAAACCATTGAGAGGGTTATACTATTAACGTGGTAACAAGAATATTTTGTAGGCTTATTTATTTATTTTTTAAATTATTTCAATACTTTATTTAATTCACAAGTAAGGAAGTGAGGACATTTTTCTTTTATTTACAGTGTGTCTGTCTATGCTCACTAAGTAATACTGTTCATCAACCTAAATAGTATTCTCCTGCAATTTATCTAGTTCTATGCTCATCTCAGAAAATCTAAGAAAGAAATAAAAGAAACCATGAAAAATTGGAAAGAAAATAAGCTGTTGAGCATCAGTATTAAAACTAGCAACAAAATAATGTTTCCTTGTGGAACTTTATGCATTCTTGTGTTGCAATTGCAGTTTCATTTCAGATGTAGCTGGAA
The DNA here is from genome assembly GCA_029339505.1 of Unio delphinus. NCBI lineage: Eukaryota > Metazoa > Mollusca > Bivalvia > Unionida > Unionidae > Unio > Unio delphinus. The sequence goes on along the minus strand of JAQISU010000057.1, from coordinate 6,689,737 downwards.
ATTGTTGAAGAGCTTTGCTTTCACATCTGCTACATGTATGAACTCAAGGAGTTGAATGAACAGTTTGCAACTACTTAGTTGATATATCATTAGTTAATGTTAGTGTCACATATTTTAATTTTAAGTTCACATATATATATATATATATATATATATATATATATATATATATATATATATATATATATATATATATATATATATATATGTATATATATGTATATATATATATATATATATATATATATATATATATATATATATATATATATATATATATATATATATATATATATATATATATAATTAAAATATGGCAATTTCTTGTGCTTCACATTTGAAGTTGATATATTTTTGCATTTTCTTGTGACTGAAAAGAGGCAAGTAATGTTGGTTTTTACTCATTAATTTGCACGCAAGGCATGGTCACTTACTGTATCACTAAAAGGAAAGACCATTTACATGTGAGTTTGGTTGACACGGATTGCATATTTTGTTCACTTGTATGTTTTGGAACTAAATAAAATATTTTTTCTCTCCTTTAAAATGGATTATTATATGTCATCCAAATATATGCAGAAACTTATGATATACATTATCTTGGCATATTATACAAAGCCCTGCATTCCACCTGTCACCTGGGGAATAGACCCCCAGATCATACAAAAGACACTGTTCATAGTCCCTCCCTTAAGCACAGATATATATTTGCTGGGCACTATAATAGTAAATGTATGTAGTCTGCATGGATTATTGGGTGTGTCTTTATCACTTTAGATCATTTACTGGACACTGCTAAAGATTCCTAAGCATGGTAGCCTAGCCACAACAAATCTTTAAGACATTTTATTATTGCAATAATGACTTCGGTTAATTTTTTTTATAGGGACACAATAAATAACAATACAGGAAATTAATTCACAGGCTTGAAAACACTCCATTGACTAATTTTGTTGTTACTTGTGTCACCACTAGTTTTCACACAGCAATATGTGACCCACTCAGCACATTCCCAAGAAAATTATTGTCTGCATCAATATGAATGGCTTTATATTGATATATCACTTGTCAACCAAACAATACATTTTCAACTGTCATGTGCAATGTCATTGTTCAACAATTCTGAATTTGAGTTGAAAAAGAAATTGCGCATTATATTTCTAATGACTGGTAGATTTATGCTTCACCAAATTTCCTAAAGGAATTAAAACTTAACTACAAAACAAGAAATTTTGCATTTGGATCTAATGTTAATTGGTGGGTTGTGACATCTCATTTACAATAATACCTATAGCATACCCATCAAGACAGGCATTTGTAAATAATAACATAATGCAAGATATTCCCAGCAGAATTGGAATCCACAGCGAATGAAAACCATTTTAGGACCAAGTATGACATAAGAAGTCTAAGTGACATGACCATACAGTAAGAAGTAGTAATAACTAGATTTTCGAGATAATTCACGCAGTAGCTACACTGAATTACAGATTACCATCACGTTTATTTAGGACCAAGTCATTGAAAGTCTTAGTGAAAACCCAAGGCTGTAGCAATAACCTGTTACAAGATGGCAGACACAATGGATGTCAGATCAGTATTATCTTCATTTAGGAACAACTAAACATAAGAAGTCATTTAGCATATATATAAAAAACATGTTGATATGACCTGATGGTGTCAATAATGGTGTCATGTCAGCATCATTTTCATTTAGGACCAAACAAGACATAACAAGAAGTTTTTCAGAGCAAATCCCATTCTGAGAAGGCTATTCATTGAGGAGTCACGGTGGCCATATTGGAAGCCATATTATTAATATTTAACCTTGGGATAAATATGTGTATACAGTTTCATGGCAATTCTCAAAGTAATTTAGGAAGCATAGCAATAACAAACTTGTGCTAATGTACAACAAACTATCACATCAGCTCTTCTGGTCAATGAACAACAGAGATAACTAGAAATCTAAAGCTTTAGGCTGTACAAAATGTCAATGCTTTCTAGATAAGACAAATATGATTAATTTACCTTGGGGCTTGGGGCGTGGTTGAGGTGGGGGAGGAGGGGGTGGAGAATCGGGTTCTAGCTTTACATCAGTAAGACTTCCATATATAGCAATGGTTATTGTGCTGTACCAGCCCTTCAGAATCAGACCATCTGTAGGTATCTGCAGAAGAAGGGAAACAAGCATTACCACTATTGCTGTAGTGAGCTTCTTACAGAAATGTTTCTATATTAAACTTCTTCTGTATTCAAATCACTTTATAATTAAATAAATATATCACATTTTTAAATGTAATTCATGCCTACTTTTGTCTGTGATAAAAACACAACATATTTTTTTGCCTTTTCTGTTCTTGATATAGAAACACCACATATGAAGAAACCAAAAACTTGAAGAATTGTTGGCTTTACCATATCTTCCACATGCAAAAAACAACATACAATTATATATATTATACATTTGATCATGGTATATATTTTAATAATTACCTGCCCTTCAACCTGCAGCTGTATGTTCACATTTTCCTTGTAATCCAATCTGAAATGATATAATTTTCATCATTAAGATTTTAAAGCAAAATATTCAATTTGGAGGAAAAAAGCACAAGAGGGTCAAACAAAGTGAGACAGTTTTGTTCTTACATGTAAGTGGCTGCCATTATAAAAAAAATGTAATCTATAATACAGAAATTTCAAGCTAGTCAATCAACCATTTATGAATGTCTGATCAAAATTTATTCTGTAGTAATTATACCTTGATTGATAATCAATAGGGACTAAATGAGTGATAAACACTGATCAAACAGACAGGCCAGAGTTGTCTTATCTTGCAAAAAAAGAGGTCCTAGGTTCAATACCAAGCAGAAACCCAGTATGGAGTAAATATTGAAATTGCTTGTTCAGTGCTAGGGTATCAATATTTGTATTAATCAAGCTCCTTGTTTTCGCCAACCATAGGGATTTTAACATAAATCTTCGTTAAATAATGGATATATAAGTAAATATTCTTAATTAATTCTCCATAGGTCAGTGCTTGGAGTAATGTGACATAACTCCTTTATAAAAATAAAACTTTAACTATTCAGTGCCAAGGTTCTTGGGGCAAATAATGCATATATCTTAAGTTTCGAGTGTCTGCACGTTTTAGTACCGTATAGGAATGGGTTGCCAAAAGATCATTTTTTGGTAATGTGGCCATAGCCGTGGTAGTATGGGCACTGGATTGTGCAGGCAGAGATAGTGTCTTACCTCTCATAAAGAGGTCCTAGGTTTGATACCAAGCAGAAACCCAGTATGGGGAAAATTTTTGAAATTGTTTAGCTCTAGGGTGTCAATATTTGTAGTCCATAGATTGTCAACCATCTTGCATTGCAGCCATGATTTGCTTGCTTTGTTTGTTTTGTTTTTTGTTGCACATTATGCAACCTTAGCATTATGCCAATCCTGGACACATTTTTCACTGACACCATATTTCATGTGAGCAGCCATATTCCCACCTTTCTCTTCTGCAACCTTTAAAACTTCCAGCTTAAAAGCCGTTGTGTAAGACTTGCGTGATTTGATGGGAAGCATTGTGAGATAAGTTGTAAACATACCTAACTCATTATTAATTAAAATGTGCCAGTACTATAGCAATGAAAACAATGCCCACGGCTAAATTCATTATTTTCATCCAGTGAAGTAAGTAGGCAGCATTTCCATGGTTTTTAATCCACCTGATATTAAAAACAGATAGGGTTATTAACACGGATTAATGAAAATGAACAATGGGGTACCAGCAATAAGGTAACTAGTACAGTGTGACCCCACTATAACGCAGTAGTTGGGAGCCACAAAATCCGACCATGTTATAGACCGAACTGTGTTATAAGCAACTAGGTCAGTTAGCTGAAGAAAACGATGCATGTACCCCAAACAATTGCAGGGTGGTGGGGTGGGGCATAGGTAATAAATGCGGGCGGTAAAATATGTCTTTAGTGAATACATATAATAGTTTACTTTATTTAGAGAACCACGAATTAGTCGTATAAGTGAATACTGTTTATAAATACATGTCTAATGTATAGCATGAATAGAGTATCAACACCGTGTACTCACCTACGAGCCTCATCATATACATTGAATCTACAATACAAGTGATTCCATCGAAAATATGCACACACACAGCTTTAAAATATTCAGTAAATTTTTCACAGGTCATAGTGATCTGAATTCAGTGGGAAAACATAGCACACTCACGTAACGAATGACGAAGCACATTTACTTTTCAGTACGTCCCAAGTCGGTAAAAAATCATTTGCGTTTTGACAGCAGTAGCGTTTGTAAGCATCAAAGTTTTCCGAACAAAGAGGAAACTTTCAAGCATGCTCCAGTCAGATTGGAAAATACAAAAATCCATCAGATTTTATCACATTTATTTAAGTTTGGTACTGACTTCCTTTGAATAAAAGCTCCTTGTTTTTATTGAAAAAGTGTAGTCGGCTTTCTCTAATGACGGGTGCATGCGTTATTGAAGTCACCGCTAAAAGATAGCTCTGGAGAACCAAATAAATGCCCATTTCTTATTGTGGCAGCAACATCAAATAATTGTATTGCATGATTGAGACTAATTTTGTTTCCATTTGCTGAGTACGTTTTCATAACAATCAGTGCGTCAAAAGGTAATTGTTTCCTTTGAAGTTTTAGCAAACTATTTTATCTGGGTGCATTTTTAAAAATGAATTTGCTGTGGTTTGGTTGATTGTAGTTACAGTTCCTCCTGCCTGCTGAATAGACTACAAGATTTTTTTTAAAAAATCATTTTTTGTTCCATTTGTAGTAGCAGAGTGATGCTGCCTTGCACTCATGCATCAGAAATTTAACAAAGGGTCAATGTATGATAGAGACTCATGTGCTCTGGTCTGATGATAAAGATTACTACAAAAAATGTGGGTGTTCTGAAGGATTTAATTCTGAATGGAAAGAAGAGGAATTTTACCTACCATCCACATACAAATATCAGTCTAAGTAAATACATTAATTAGAAGCGAGCGGCCGAAAATCAGACAGTGATAGATGACGAGACAATGCCTTGATCTCCACTACCAAAAATGTCAACAAGCAGATATCTCAAAACATATCGTACTCATGCTCGATGTCAGCATAAGCGGATTATGATGTAACAATACACTGTTAAGATGGCTTGTCAGTATAGACAAAGAAATTGTTTATGTAACAATAGATACATTTCAGTGCATTTTATATAAAGTTTGCGGTTGCCTTTCATGGGGCCTCTGAATTTCTCCACTCCAAGCCAATGGTTGTATATACAAATTTAAACAGCGAACAAATGTCGCCAATTAAAAAAAATTGCCAGATGGTATGTTTTGCCACCAGTAAGAAAAATAATATCACAACTTGCGACATTGGCGGAGCCCTACGCGACCCTAGAATAAACGTTTTGCATTTTATTTTTTGTACTTTCTGCTTGGTTGTGTATATATATGCAGCGAAAAAAAAAAACCAGGTCGGTTATTGTTTGTGCAACGATTGTAAACAAAGAAAACTGTCTGGCTTTACTCATGGATCAGTAACAAGTAACATTTTCAAAAATGTTTATTTTGGCATAACACTGGACGAATCTAGTGAAATTGTTCAATTTCAGAAGCTATTATATTCGTATTATATTTGAATTCATACTAGAACTCTTCCCCAAAATTATAACAAATGTTTTACACACTATTCCTTGTACTTCAAAAAAGAAAACTACACATACATATAATCAAAATTGCATGAACTACGCCACGATCGTATTAAATTCGAATTCTTACGCGATCTCTTCCCATAATGATAATAAACGTTGAACCCAAGAATATTTTTTCATGTGTGAATAAATATACGAAATTTCGGGAGCCATGCCACGACTGTGTTTTATCCGAATTCGCGTTATAGCGGAGCGCGTTTTAGCGGGGTCGCACTGTATTGGTAGCCAAAGTCAATATCAGGGTTTAAACAATCACGGCAACTGGCTTTGATTGTTGTTGGAAACCAAAGAACAATTTATCAACAACTGGTATAATGCGAGAGACAGCGAAATGAAAGTTGGTTAAGAATGATTATAAGTGCTCCATTGAAATTACAATTTGCTGAATGCAAAAATAAAAATGGATCATTGATGATATATGAATAGTCCATCAATATATCTGATTTTTGTTGAGTTTAAACCATACTTATTTGAGAGACTTTGTCAAATACAATTATAAGCATATGATTTGGGGGATTCAGTAGAAAGCATAATCTACAGTATTTTATAATTAATCATAGAGTTTTAAAGTTAATATGGCTTACATCCCATTGTAAGATCAATTGGATCAATGAAAAAGCTATACCAGTAACCACTTGCACGTATCCAACAGTATGCTGGAAAATCATATCAATGGACCAGCTGCTAAAATGTGATCATGAAGAATGAGGTCTGATTAAAATGAATGAATAAAACAAAATTATTTCATATCTTTTTTTTAGGAATAAACAAATTAGTACAGAACACTAAAGAGTATAGACTGTAAGTGTGCTATGCGGCCCAGTAATTTTTGTACCGGTAATTGTTTTATTTTATTTCATGTTTGAGAAACAAGAATACACACAGAATGCAAACTAAATAATAACAAAACATATCAATATAATCGTGGTCATATTAGTTTATAACAATTTATTGACAGAGAAATTTAACAAGAATTTGTACTTCTATGTGACCTGTTTTCGATATTGCCAATTATATAGCAATTTTAACAGCATACAAGGTACCATAATCCACATATAAGTCGATGCAATTTCAATGACAATCCATATTTAAGTTAATTCGGAGTATAAGATGTAGACCTGACTTTCATGTTGAAAAGACCTATAGGCAACAAAAATATGGTACTCATCCTGTCGCGATAAAAGGTGCAAAACCTGTCAACACATGATAGAAACCAGGACTTTTTCTAGCACAGTGACGAGAGAAAAACTAAACATACATGGTCCAAACAAAACGTGCAAAACAGAGAATGTAATTTATCTCATCACATGTAAGATCTGTAGCTTGCAGTATGTCGGAGAAACTGAGAGGCTACACAAAAGGATCAACCTTCATAGATCTGATTGGATAATAAAGAAGCTATACCGAAGTCCGGTCGCAGAACACTTCTCTTCCCCTGGCCACACCTTCAGTGATATAACACTTATTGCAATTGCTCACAACCACAACTGGAGTTCCGAAACCAGGAAAGAATAGGAATTTTACTGGATACGACGCCTTCGAACATTAAAACCAAGCGGTTTAAACAAAGAAGACTAGAAAAAGACAGCCATGCACAAATTTAATTATCTTTTCCCGCTGACACATTTTCTTTTAAATAATTCTCTAAATTTTCTTAATAGCCTCTAACTACTAATATAAAATATCCGGGATATAATTTGCGCGTACATAAATTTACATACAAAAACATGTGTCGCTTTGGCTCATCGATTTCACATTTTACAGTATCCGCAACTAGTTGTAACATAATAAATTTCAAGGCTTAATTCCTGTTGAAACAGGCATGTAAAGTTCTGTAAACACGGTTTTTGTATTTTAATTGTCTGTCTTGTCTATGTTCTGTATTTGCCTTTGATAAAGACTCATTGAGAGTCGAAAGCACTCAGGCTAGAGTGATACTAGTTTTTGCACTGTTGCTTGTCAGTTTATTGCATTTATATATATATATATATATATAGTAGTTGTTACTTACAATCCCAACTTTTCAAATGTGGCAGCATTTGGTTTGCTCAGATTGTTGACAAATAATTCAAGCTTGAAGGAGGAAGGGTTTGTAGCTCTAAAAAAGAAATATTAAAAAAATATATCTATTTATTTTTAGAAAATTACCATACACAGTATGTGTTTCCACAAACACTTTCTTATAAACATGCTGCATAAAATGCTCAAAGACCCTTAAGAAGCAAAAGTTATGGATTGCACAGACATCTGACTTCATTAATTCAATTCCCTATATCATAAGCTTGTTATTAAATGTTTGTTCAGACAACTTGTTTGTCAGAGGCCAATGAGTTTGGCACCTAATTCATTATGAATTCTCAAAGAGTTAGTTCCATAAGCACCTATCCCAGGGGTCAGCAACTTACAGCATGCATGTCACGAGATGGCACGTCAATTAGCTTTGTGTGGCATGTGAATGGCAGCCAAAATATTCAATTTTAACAGTGTTACTCTCTTATTGGTGGCATGCACTCGTTCACTTTGTAATTAATCTGAAAAAAGTGGCATGCTATGTAAAGCAGGTTGCTATCCCCTTATCTAACCTATTATCAATTTTCAATGAGCTAATTCCATTCATGTGTTGTTGATTTTGATATCACATAAAAGGTAATTTAGTAAATAAACTTTTATAAAGTTTTTATGGGGACAAAAAGTATCCTCAATCTAGCTATAAAATATCAAATTTCTCTAACTCATAATGCATTATACAGCATTCTGAATGCAGTTCTTTGAGTATAATAGATATCATGATCTTCGAGTCCAGGAATATTTGTTGGAATGCATGGCCAATATTTTGAATATTTCAAATTAAACTTCAATTAAAAAAATTCACATGGTCAATACAAAAAAATTCCCGTGGTGGTGATGACATTTTTAAGATGTGATGTTGAATGGCTATTTAAATCAGTATTGGCAGTTAGTTATGGTTTAACGCCATTTTTTCAGCACAATATAGGCTATACATGGCGGCCAGTATTATTGGTGGAGGAAGAACCCGGAAAACCCCCGGAAAGAACCACCGACCCACGAGAAGCTACTGGCAAGCTTTCTCACATAACTACATTTGCCGAATCTTAGACTCGAACACACGCAGACAGAGGTGAGATGGCAGTGGTCCGTAACGGACAGCGCTTTTGACCACTCGGCCACTTGGGGCCCCTCAGTATTGGCAGTACATACGTGGAGTGAAATTCCGGTTAGGCCTCAGTTTCTCTAAAAAAGCACTTGTAAAATTAGTATTATACATATCGATTAAAATACACTACAAATGCTTGCAACCAGGCCAATTGTACCAATCAGCTATAGTTCCACTGTTTCAGCAACTGCCGATATTACAACTAGCACTTAACAAGAAATCAGTTATTTTAAATAATGGAGAATTGGGGAATTCATTTTTTTTAAACATGCTGTGCAAATCCGTGAATTGCTGAAAAAGTTGCGAAATTCACACCAAAATCATGAAGTTTGGCAGCTATCTGTAACTGATAAATCCATTAAAAAATTTCTATCTTTACGATTAATATTGAAGTTATATATTATCTGAAAAAGAATGCAGTTTTTAAGATAAATTAAAGTCAACAGACATTTAGGAAAAATCAAACACTTGGCTTATTAGCATTTTGAAACCAGAATATCCTGTTTACTCTTTTTGTTAGTGTTCACATCTCTTCTAATAGCTGTAGTCATGGAGGAGTTGAATAGAAATACTGATGCACTTCTGTAGAGAGTCATCTAGTTCTCTGTGGTTATGGGATCTGTCAGACTGGTATCCCGCAGTGGGTCACAATCACTTCTGATTAAAGCAGTATATAAACCTCTCACTGACAAGATAAAGTGATTAGCTGAGTTACAATAGTAATGAAACTGCAGGGTAGAAACTGGTAGCTGTCTATAAACTAGTGCTGGCCCTGGGAGAAGGTCATATATTTTTCTTTGTTGGTGGATACAGCACTGATGATTGCCATTAAGGCCATTTTGAGTGATGCTATCAGCAAGTTCCTGTCATAGCCCCTCAGGTTATGGAAGATTAGATCTTTTTACTTGACTTACTTTACTCGCAGCTGGAGGTCACATCGTTATTACTGGCTCTGCTATATCGACTGGTGATCCCTCACTCAGTCATCACCAAGGTGCTTTCGGCAAATATGACAGACCTTAGTTACTTCAAATGATGCAGAGTTTATTGGTGTCATGGCTATAAGGCAAGGGTAAGGCTAATTCCAACACTTATCATTTCTTTCTCAATATGTTAGCCATGAAGTTGAATACCCTGAAAGAATCAGATTAAAATCAAATCTCCACCTGTTTTGCTGAAGATCTGACAGTGACCACTTAGGGGTCATGTTCTGGTGTCCTATGCTATTATCATAATCAGTAATTATATCAGACAATCAGATAAAGTCTAATATCTTTGTATCTGGGAGACTGAGCAGTGTAATTGAAGTACATCAATTCATTTTCAGATTTTTGAAAGTGTTATTTCCATTGGCTGATTCAAAGGTCAACAGAACATTGACCTTTAAGTAGTCATCAGATCTTTACCCAGGGACAGTGGAGATCTGATTTTAATCAGACTGACCATGAAAAGCAGTGTTCACATGAGAAATAGGGGTTGACTTACCTTTAATTATCACTAATATCATATGAGAAACAGTAAATATCATAATTACTGAGCATTACTTAATTATCTTTGCAATAAACTTACCCTAATCGAACACCTCCTGGAACATCTGCCTGCACTTTTGTCTTCAAAGGAATTATCCGAATCTCTTGGATCACAACTGGACGTGGAAATTGGACCAAGTCAAGATTCAGTTCCTAGAAGAAAACAAACAAATTTCCATATAAAGGGATAACTACAGACAAGCACAGCTGACAAAAATTGTTAAGTAAAACAAACCTCTGTATCAACTAATATTTTGGTTAGGAATAGAGATAACTTGACCATCTTCTTAAACTTAAAAACTTTTCAGAAGAAATTTAAACCTGGCTGATGTCCTTCTGATGTACTAAACATAGTATTATGGGAAAAGTATCAAACTGAAATTTGAAAACTCAATATTTTGTTAGAAACATCCACTTGATTTGTCAAAGAATTATCAAAGTATTCACATTCTAAACAAACTGTCAAAGAATCTCCATTTCAATACAAAAAGTCAATCAAATGTGTTTTAAAGCTGTTAGTAGCGAATCCCTGCAAACAGGACCTTCTATTTCTAGACACAAACCTTCAGATTTTTAAAGGGGTACATCTGAAAGGACCATTTTTATCCTAGGTTGTAGGTTACTTTTTAACATTTGCATCATTAGGTAGTTTTATTATCATTTTGCAGAGAAAAGATTTAATTTAAAAGAAAGATTTGGAAATGGATGCATGTATTTACAAGACTAACTATAATTAGGTAAATTGCATACTACTGCATACATATAAATAGCATACCTATAAATCAATAAATAATTATGCTTGATTTTACCCTACCCATAACAGCATAGTCTACTAATTTGTGTGTGTGTGTGTGATTAGGATTCTTAACATAGCTTTATCACTTTTTCAGTCACATCGCTACAATGTCTGCAGTGAGGCAGTTTATAGTGATGTCTAGCAATGGGGAATTATGCCACAGACATGTAGTATGATGTCCCACCTGGTCACATTATCCTGACACCAGGCAGACCAGTCCTAACACTCACCTCTTAATGCTGAGCGCCAAGTGAGGCAGCTGTTAGTACCATTTTTTTAAGTCTTTTGTATGATTCGGCCGGGGATCAAATGCACAATCTACCACTTCTGTGGCGGATGCTCTAACCACTTGGCCACCGGAGCGGTTTCAGTCAACTAGTTCACTAAAGCAATGAATGATGCTGCTCAAGTTTACCCTACCCAAACCAGCAGTCAACTAGACTACAAAATTGTGTGCATAATAGCAGCGCCTCTTATTTAGACACAATCATAAAAATATGATAGAAGCTTATATGTATAATGACTTCACTAAAATGGCTACTTATTGTGAGTGGTGCATTAAAGCATATCAAGATTCAACGATATCTACAAATAAAAGCCCATACCACTGCAACGTTGGTTAAGCCAGGGCTTTACACAGGAAACTGTTTCTGACTTATTTAAGGCACTCGTCTACTGGAAAAGTCTACCCAATTTATTTTCTGTATTTTTTATCACATCAAAAACATTTATCCTTGACAAGAAAAACTTGAGCTTCAATCAAATGTCTAGCATCCTTACCTCTTAATTAAATAGCAGGTACCCCGGAGCTTCTACAACTCAAAGTGATAAACTGTACAATGAGCTTCTAAAACTCAAAGTGATAGAAACTGTACAATGAGCTTCTACAACTCAAAGTGATATAAACTGTACAATGAGCTTCGACAACTCAAAGTGGTGATAGAAACTGCACAATGAACTTCTAAAACTCAAAGTGACAGAAACTGTACAATGAGCTTCTAAAACTCAAAGTGATAGAAACTGTACAATGAGTTAAGAAAGTAAACCTATTTTTTATAAGGTACATATTATAGATTAAAGGATTAAAACCATGAAGTAGAATCAGCAGTCGATTGGTTAGCATGCCAGACTCATAATCTTAGAGAATGTGGGTTTATAAACCTAGGGTGCATCTTGACCAAGGCACTTTATTCCAAGAGTCTTGGCACTAAATAACTCATCAAGGTCATAAAACATTAAACCAAATTAAAACCTCAAGAACTTACCAGTATACGTGATGTTGTGACATAAATCACATTACCAATTAAGATCTCAATAGCCTACATGTACATGTGTTGCTGTGACATAAAATGCTAAATCAAATGAAAATTTCAGTGACCAATGAATAATTTTTGTGAAATAAAAAATTCTACCAGTCCTCTTAAGACTGTATAGCCCAATGCATGCGGACCCTTTAAATTTACATCAGAACCTTCCCATCATTCTCGTAAAAAGAAAGTGTTATTTAATTTGCATGGCCAATGAAATGCGATATTTGGATTTCAAAGTTCTCAAAAGACACTGGTAAATTATTAATATTCGGATCCTGCTATGTTATGATTATCTGCTTACTTGCAAATCAAAAGCTATAAACTTGGTCTACAAATTGAAGCATATGACTTCTGGTCTTCATATTTCATTGGTTGCCTGTAATAATGATTACTGTTCAGGAATAATAATAAATAGTCCCTTACTATTACACAGTAATGTGACACTGGTTAAATACATTGAATGGTATAGATACAATTGATTGATAAACAAATCAGGCTAGAGGATTAGCAACTAAAACAAAAAGCACCCAAGAAAACATCTTTCACTTCAATGGAGCTGAAATAGGTACATTGTATTTGAATCCATTTTTCTTGAGTGATAAATTAATTGATAAATCTAATGAGTGCATAAGATATTATTACAAAACCTTGTATCTCTTGTTTTACTGCTCAAAATAAAGAAAACAACATGGCTCCCCAGCGTCATTGCTGTTTCAACTTTCAGCAACATGTGTTGATTTCATCATTGTTCAGAAAATGAAACTACTACAAGTTTCCCTATTAATATTTTCTAGAGATGGTGAAAACACAGACTTTACATTAAAGATGTACAAACTGTCAAAGATCTCAAGAACAAATGTGGATACAGCAGAACCTGTCTTGAAAGACCACCTCTTTCGCCAAACAATTATTGTCTCTCATAACAGGTCACAATGCTATATAATCAATAAATTTGTGCATTGAGAATGTGGTCTCTCAAGACTGGTGGTCTCACACAGCAGTGGTCTTTCAAGATAGGTTTACTGTACTACAACTATCAGCAAAAAATTTCTACGTCTAAACACGCAGAAAATGTAAAGTTCTTGCAATCATGTTAGTTCTGACTTCCTGTGACAGAATGTTAATAATGGGCTTCAGTCTCATGAAAAATATCGCAAGTTTAAAAAAATATCGCAATTAAAAAAAAAAGGCAAGTTTAAACACCAGTGGCATGCAACATCTTGTGCTGAAGAATATCATCCTATATGAAATTATTCTGGTTTACCGGTAATTTGAAATTAACTATATTAACATTTTAGCCATATTGAAATGAAGCACTGTTTAGTATTTATAATTTAACCCTGTACTTTTCCTGTGGAAAGGCTTTGACCAAATTACGAAGTTAACAGTTTAGTATTTGTAATTTAACCCTGTAATTTTTTCTATAGAAAGGCTTTGACCAAATTACAAGGTTAACAGTTTAGTATTTGTAATTTAACCCTGTAATTTTTTCTATAGAAAGGCTTTGACCAAATTACAAAGTTAACAGTTTAGTATTTGTAATTTAACCCTGTAATTTTTTCTATAGAAAGGCTTTGACCAAATTACAAAGTTAACAGTTTAGTATTTGTAATTTAACCCTGTAATTTTTTCTATAGAAAGGCTTTGACCAAATTACAAAGTTAACAGTTTAGTATTTGTAATTTAACCCTGTAATTTTTTCTATAGAAAGGCTTTGACCAAATTACAAAGTTAACAGTTTAGTATTTGTAATTTAACCCTGTAATTTTTTCTGTAGAAAGGCTTTGACCAAATTACAAAGTTAACAGTTTAGTATTTGTAATTTAACCCTGTAATTTTTTCTATAGAAAGGCTTTGACCAAATTACAAAGTTAACAGTTTAGTATTTGTAATTTAACCCTGCATTTTTCCTGTAGAAAGGCTTTGACCAAATTACAAAGTTAACAGTTTAGTATTTGTAATTTAACCCTGTAATTTTTTCTATAGAAAGGCTTTGACCAAATTACAAAGTTAACAGTTTAGTATTTGTAATTTAACCCTGCATTTTTCCTGTAGAAAGGCTTTGACCAAATTACAAAGTTAACAGTTTAGTATTTGTAATTTAACCCTGTAATTTTTTCTATAGAAAGGCTTTGACCAAATTACAAAGTTAACAGTTTAGTATTTGTAATTTAACCCTGCATTTTTCCTGTAGAAAGGCTTTGACCAAATTACAAAGTTAACAGTTTAGTATTTGTAATTTAACCCTGTAATTTTTTCTATAGAAAGGCTTTGACCAAATTACAAAGTTAACAGTTTAGTATTTGTAATTTAACCCTGTAATTTTTTCTGTAGAAAGGCTTTGACCAAATTACAAAGTTAACAGTTTAGTATTTGTAATTTAACCCTGTAATTTTTTCTGTAGAAAGGCTTTGACCAAATTACAAAGTTAACAGTTTAGTATTTGTAATTTAACCCTGTAATTTTTTCTATAGAAAGGCTTTGACCAAATTACAAAGTTAACAGTTTAGTATTTGTAATTTAACCCTGTAATTTTTTCTGTAGAAAGGCTTTGACCAAATTACAAAGTTAACAGTTTAGTATTTGTAATTTAACCCTGTAATTTTTTCTGTAGAAAGGCTTTGACCAAATTACAAAGTTAACAGTTTAGTATTTGTAATTTAACCATGTAATTTTTTCTATAGAAAGGCTTTGACCAAATTACAAAGTTAACAGTTTAGTATTTGTAATTTAACCCTGTAATTTTTTCTGTAGAAAGGCTTTGACCAAATTACAAAGTTAACAGTTTAGTATTTGTAATTTAACCCTGTAATTTTTTCTGTAGAAAGGCTTTGACCAAATTACAAAGTTAACAGTTTAGTATTTGTAATTTAACCCTGTAATTTTTTCTATAGAAAGGCTTTGACCAAATTACAAAGTTAACAGTTTAGTATTTGTAATTTAACCCTGCATTTTTCCTGTAGAAAGGCTTTGACCAAATTACAAAGTTAACAGTTTAGTATTTGTAATTTAACCCTGTAATTTTTTCTATAGAAAGGCTTTGACCAAATTACAAAGTTAACAGTTTAGTATTTGTAATTTAACCCTGTAATTTTTTCTGTAGAAAGGCTTTGACCAAATTACAAAGTTAACAGTTTAGTATTTGTAATTTAACCATGTAATTTTTTCTATAGAAAGGCTTTGACCAAATTACAAAGTTAACAGTTTAGTATTTGTAATTTAACCCTGTAATTTTTTCTGTAGAAAGGCTTTGACCAAATTACAAAGTTAACAGTTTAGTATTTGTAATTTAACCCTGTAATTTTTTCTATAGAAAGGCTTTGACCAAATTACAAAGTTAACAGTTTAGTATTTGTAATTTAACCCTGCATTTTTCCTGTAGAAAGGCTTTGACCAAATTACAAAGTTAACAGTTTAGTATTTGTAATTTAACCCTGTAATTTTTTCTATAGAAAGGCTTTGACCAAATTACAAAGTTAACAGTTTAGTATTTGTAATTTAACCCTGTAATTTTTTCTGTAGAAAGGCTTTGACCAAATTACAAAGTTAACAGTTTAGTATTTGTAATTTAACCATGTAATTTTTTCTATAGAAAGGCTTTGACCAAATTACAAAGTTAACAGTTTAGTATTTGTAATTTAACCCTGTACTTTTCCTGTGGAAAGGCTTTGACCAAATTACAAAGTTAACAGTTTAGTATTTGTAATTTAACCCTGTAATTTTTTCTATAGAAAGGCTTTGACCAAATTACAAAGTTAACAGTTTAGTATTTGTAATTTAACCATGTAATTTTTTCTATAGAAAGGCTTTGACCAAATTACAAAGTTAACAGTTTAGTATTTGTAATTTAACCCTGTAATTTTTTCTGTAGAAAGGCTTTGACCAAATTACAAAGTTAACAGTTTAGTATTTGTAATTTAACCCTGTAATTTTTTCTATAGAAAGGCTTTGACCAAATTACAAAGTTAACAGTTTAGTATTTGTAATTTAACCATGTAATTTTTCCTGTAGAAAGGCTTTGACCAAATTACAAAGTTAACAGTTTAGTATTTGTAATTTAACCATGTAATTTTTTCTATAGAAAGGCTTTGACCAATTTACAAAGTTTAAAGTATAGTATTTGTAATTTAACCATGTAATTTTTTCTATAGAAAGGCTTTGACCAAATTACAAAGTTAACAGTTTAGTATTTGTAATTTAACCCTGCATTTTTCCTGTAGAAAGGCTTTGACCAAATTACAAAGTTAACAGTTTAGTATTTGTAATTTAACCCTGTAATTTTTTCTATAGAAAGGCTTTGACCAATTTACAAAGTTTAAAGTATAGTATTTGTAATTTAACCCTGCATTTTTCCTGTAGAAAGGCTTTGACCAAATTACAAAGTTAACAGTTTAGTATTTGTAATTTAACCATGTAATTTTTTCTATAGAAAGGCTTTGACCAATTTACAAAGTTTAAAGTATAGTATTTGTAATTTAACCCTGCATTTTTCCTGTAGAAAGGCTTTGACCAAATTACAAAGTTAACAGTTTAGTATTTGTAATTTAACCATGTAATTTTTTCTATAGAAAGGCTTTGACCAATTTACAAAGTTTAAAGTATAGTATTTGTAATTTAACCCTGCATTTTTCCTGTAGAAAGGCTTTGACCAAATTACAAAGTTAACAGTTTAGTATTTGTAATTTAACCATGTAATTTTTTCTATAGAAAGGCTTTGACCAATTTACAAAGTTAACAGTTTAGTATTTGTAATTTAACCCTGTAATTTTTTCTATAGAAAGGCTTTGACCAAATTACAAAGTTAACAGTTTAGTATTTGTAATTTAACCATGTAATTTTTTCTATAGAAAGGCTTTGACCAATTTACAAAGTTTAAAGTATAGTATTTGTAATTTAACCCTGCACTTTTTCTATAGAAAGGCTTTGACCAAATTACAAAGTTTACCAGTGTATCCCCTAGGAGTGCAAGACTGAGAGTCAAAAGTCTCCTTTTTGTCACAACTGGGGGTCAGACTGAGTAAAACAAACAAATGCTGGTATCAAACTGGGGGTCAAATTAAAACTTTGGAAGTCTCTGAAGCGCAAACGAGGGTAAAAGGAAACAATGGTTTACTGTTCATAACTACCTTTCCTACAGCTTCAATATACATGCATCATCAAATAAAGGGATTCTGAGTTGGACCCTATTTGTTTGTCCTTATACTACTTCCCATTTTGTCTACAGCTTCCTGGGCCCTCAACATTTTGGTTAAATGTGGTCCTGGTCTTGTAGAAATCTGACAAAGAGCTCTGCATATCATCTGACAATCTTTTAAAGATTCAAGCGTACAAAACTTTAGCTTAAAAAACTACTCTCGTCCTTTCGTTAATTTAATTTAATTTAAAAATGCCTGTACTCCCAATAAGACCAAGATGTAGAGAATGTAACCTTTATATCTCATAAAGTTCTTTTTCTTTCCGAAAATTAGTGCTTATGGAGAAATCTGGATCATATTTAATAATTTATATTATCTGATATTTAACACAGTCTATGTTGTGGTTGGATAAATTAAAATGTTTATGATTATGGATATCCCCAAGTCTTTATATATTCACATTTGGAATTCCCTTATAGTCTCACCTACATATTGTTAACTGCATTTTATCCAGGTGAGTCAACATGTTAAGTCCTGTTAAGTGAATGGGTGAATGTCAGGCTGGTTAGTTTGGTTAGCATCATTAACAAACAAATCAACTCATTATTTCCTCTGATGAGTTACACTAGTAACGAAACCAGTCTGAATTTGGGTGACCAGGATACCCCAAAAGACAGGAGGGTTCACTTCCAAATCTAAAGCCAGTATCTTACTTTTGTGCCATAGATAATTAGTTACATTTTCGCACAAAATGTTTCATAAAATGTTTCATGATCAAAAGCTAAAAGCTAGTGATAACTGCGCAAATGTCTCATTATCAATAGACAAGTGTCAGAGATAACTGCAAATGTCTCATTATCAAAAAACAAAAAAGCCAGAGATAACTGCAAAAATGTCTCATGATCAAAAGCTAAAAGCCAGTGATATCATTATCAAAAGCTAAAAGCCAGTGATCTCATTATCAAAAGCTAAAAGCCAGTGATAACTGTGCAAATGTCTCATTATCAAATAACAAAAGTCAGCGATAACTGCAAAAATGTCTCATGATCAAAAGCCGAAAGCCAGTGATCACTTAACATCAACACAATATTTGAAACTGGTTGATAAGAGGTATAAGAGGTATACCAAAATTTTATCAGTTTGTATCCACTATTTCATATAAATTTTTTGTTTGTTGTTTCCATGTTTGTTTAATATTAAATAGTAGGAAGAATGATGAATCAGTTATAAAGAATGTAGATTTTAATGGTAGAAGATTAATTCCCAAGGATTTATTCAGTTTTTGGAAGTAAAAAACATGAAACTTATGGCTTTCTTTTTATTTATGCATTTTTTTTAGCATAACATCATCATGTATATATTATCAAGCCAATTCTGGCAAGTTCTTGTCTTTTCCAACTATTCACTATTTATTTATCTATGTATATACATGTATATAACAACATGGCAGAAGGCATTCGTCCTGGTGGCCTGCATGATTTAATGTTCTATTATAATAATATATTTGTTCAATCTTTCTTTCTATTTTCATGCACTGAATGAATATAAATACTACATAATACATATATTAACTTGTCCCAAGTTATAAAATTTATCATTATTACATATTTCAGAGTGAACAGCCATTATGTAACTTGCTATTATTGCTATTTTCAAAGTCATTCTAAGGCAATGGAATCTAAATTTAAATACTCATTAATTTTTATAATTTAATGTTATTATCAGCATGTCACATTATTTCATTATGCTTTCTATCTTATGTATTATTGTCTAATAACATATTTTCTCAAATGCTTTTGATCTTATGCAATGAGATAATTCATTGTTAAAAGAATCTTTGATTAAGTAACTTTTTATAGTAATAGTAACTTGTCCCAAGTTATAAAATTTATCATTATTACATATATATATATATATATATATATATATATATATATATATATATATATATATATATATATATATATACATATATACGTGTGTGTGTGTGTGTGTGTTTTATTTACTTAACTATATCGCATTCATTTATAATATAAAATACAAAATGAAAATCAACAACTGTATATCTGTATTATTCTATGTAACATGTCAGCACTTTTCATTTTTATGAATTCAGAAGTGTTGACTATGGGCGAAACTTTATAATGGTCATTCCTCAATTACACAAACTTAATGACTCTCATTACACAACAGGTTTTGCATTGAGATACAAAATCTTGGCAGGAAAATATAACGCAGTTTCTACCAATAGTGAGTTTTTTTTAAAATTAGATCTAAATGGAGGATTTTAAAAAAAAAGTCTGCAAGGGTCCCAGAGAAAATCATAAACAATTATAAACGTGGTAAATTATTAAATGATTCGAGTCCATTATTAGCCACATATATAATGCATTCGTCTCTGGCGAATTAATTCCATAATTTCGTTGGTCAAAAGAGTTTGTAAAAACAAGTCAAGGGCGATAAAGAGAGGAAATGCTAACGGGCATTTGAATGCATCATTTATACACCAACCCACCAAGCTATCCGAATAGTTACCCCCACCCCCAGCTATCCGCATAGTTAATCAATGATATCGTGCTACATCTGCCGCAGGCATTGACACATACGTTCGATTTTATAAAAAGAGGTTACGAAAATAAGTGATTCTATATTAACCTCTCCACTTTCGTGCGAAAATGTATCGAAGAACAATAATTCTATCTCTTGCCGTAGTTCCGACATTTTCCATGGCTTGGATCACCCGGTCCCTTTCGGCTTTCATTGCTATGAAATGCAAAGAGAAATAACAGACCTGGGGAACAAGGTCTCTTTCAAACAGGAAGTGGTTATAAGGCTAGAATGAGAGTTAAATAAGCTTGTGGAAACGGGTGGAGAAATTACTGTAACTGTGTTGTGGTATTTTTTTTTTTAAATCACAGATATTGAAACTGAACAGATTTTTAAACATTTCGCAAGCATTTAAAGAAAATGTGTCAGGGATATTGTATTTTAATGTCAAGTGCATCAAATCTTATCATTTGTATCGTGCTGATAACATTGTAAGCACTGTTTTTTGTCTGATAAGCGGGATAATTGAAGATTATGGATTTACCTACAAGTTTCCGTGGGGATTAGAATCAATGTACTTGTATAACCCTATATGGACATTCAGCACATTTTTTTTACATGTTGACACACGTCCTTAAAAACAAAATCCGCATGTAAAGCGGTATATACAGTGTTATATACAGTGTTATATACTGAGATTTTATATTACGGATTGAGGTCACATCATTATCCCCCACAAGACATTGTCCTCATATCATGCGAACCTGCGGATTGGAATCTATGAAAGTTATCAATAGGCACCATGCAAATGGTTTGTCATGTAAGTTTAAAGACCGTGACCTTAGTCACTAACCAACAAAACTCGCAATTATTACACTTCTTCAAATTCTCAGAAGCATTACCGATGCTTGCACAACATAAATACATAGAAGGTTTTCACTGTTACGTAAGAATCACACAAATATACACGAAAGCAGTTTCATATTTACACAAGTATCACACATACAAGGAAGCATTACTAATAATCAATGGCTTGCAATGATTAGTGATCAACCGATACACTGCTTAACGAGACAGGTCTCATTTGCATGGTTGGTTCTCGGTTTGGCAATATTACAAAAAAAGTAACCATGCTCGTCTTAAGTTTCTTCACACGTTTGGTTATTTCTTTTGCTGCAGATATCAACTGTTATTATAAACACTTCGTATATGATTAATGGCATTTTATTTGTATATGATTAATGGCATTTTATTTGTATACTCAATACGCGTTTGCAAGATTGGGCTTTCAAAGCTTTGCAAAACATCAAAGCTGATGGTTTAATGATTTTGCCATTGCGAGTAAATCAAAACTGATAAACGAATAGGCTACACCCAAAGACCGCTACCACTCTTGAACCACACCTGGATAATCGAAGATATTTTTTTCTATGCTGCATCATTGAGAATAAGGTCTCAACGACTCTTCGTGATGATTTTTAAACCGTGGGAGCTGTTGCCAGCCAGCTATATCAAGAAACTGATGATACACACAGGATTTGAAATAAAAATATCTTGAGTGGGTTCTTGATAACTGTGTAGTCTCAGCAAGACCTCGCTCACTGTCAGTGATAAAAACAAAAACATCGAACTTATCTCTTCGGTTTATATTAGACAGGAGTTGAAATGCTATACATGTGTGCCGTAGTGCTGTAATACTTTGGTACTTACTGCAACACAATTTTCCTCGAACACTGTTTTATGGAGAGGATGTGGTCAAATTGAGGAATGAAAAAGTTGATTTTCATCTGTTGTAGATGTTCCTACAGACACGATTAACTGTCAAACCTTTGTCGTTACTTCCTGAAAGACTAACGGAAGGCATCCAAAGCATAAGTTTGGATAATTAACCTTTACCGTTGGAAGAGGCACTAGGACCACGCCAAACTGCATCGCTAGAATGGTTCTTCGAGTTAGCACGCTTGTGTGTTTGGCTCCGAAAATAACCTTACCAGCGTCTCTGGAACATCTAACATGTGTCAGAGTGGAATTGGTCAGCCCGCACCACTCCGGTCGGAGTAATTATTTTTTCGTAGCGTTGCAAGCGAATGTTTGACGCCACCATCATCAGGTCTGAAGGGTATCCCGTGAGCTTGCGGTTCACGAAATACTCTTGCATAATCAGACAAAATATATCTAAACTATGATATACATGTCCGTCTTTAATGTACAACTGAATGAAATAAATCCCAAATGGTCCTAAACGCTTTATCGCAAGCCCAAATGTATACAATTCCAACTAAATTGCAGTGGTATTCCAAATCTGTCGTAGCATCGAATATGTTAATATGCCTGTGGTCTTGAACGTGGTAATATGCCAATGGCCTGGAGTGTGGTGATGTACTAACAGTCATTTGATGTATAACAACAATATAGTCCAAAAATGTCTCTTGTCAACAATCACTGAAATTCCAGACTATGTTTCTCTCTAAGAATAATATTGATGAGTACTTTGTATTTCCAGTGAATTATAATTTGAATTTTTAAAAATCCGCCCAAATGAAACACTGAACACAATTTAAAAAAAGACCGATTATGCTTGAAGATGTTAAATCAAGAATGAAGAATTTCTCAAGTAAGCAACATTGTATAAAAGGTGAAAGACATAAACATAGAACCAGGATGAGTATTTAAACAAATATATATTTCTATAACTTTCCAAGTTGTCAACAAGATAACGTTCATACAAAAATTCTAATAAAGAACATGACATACATATTTATATAACTTTTTCAGGGGGGGGGGGACATTCTAATAAATTATATTAATATTAAGATCAGCATGTTTAGCTCATAATAATGATCATAGTCTTTAATCAATACGCACAGACAAATATTAGCTATGTAGTATGTTGTTTACAAAATCAATGTCTCTAGTCGTGTAAACTGCGAGCATACTTTTTGGACAATGTCCAGTACAAAATAGAATACGATATAATCATTACGAAAAGCCAATAAGCAAAATAAACTAAATTTAGATAGCATTAAAGCTTCTTTCTCACAAACCAGGCGTATCCACATCAAATGCGGGATCGGATAATCTGTGAATTGAGCCATAGCGCAACTATACACTGGTATAGTTTTGTGGCCTGTACTTGTTACCATATTTGAAAGTTCTGAATCGGCTAAACGTTGTTGAGTGGCTTCATTATTAACGTTATCAGCCGGGGCTGGTAATGTAGCTGTCGATGGAAGTGCATTTCATCGTGCAGTAACGTTTTCGAAACTCGCTTGTCAGCTTATTTAGTGACTGGTGCAGCACGGGAAACAAGGCCACGAGAACCTTTGGTGAGCCAGTGAACAGTTTCTAGACAAACATCGCCAAGGCCATTTTTGTAATGTCTTATGAACGGGTTTTCTAGCATTCGTAATGCGCATTGGTTTTACATTTCCACGTGTGACTGTTATATATTCAATCATGTTGATCTCCAACGTCAACTCACATCGTCAACATATCACCTCACAGTTCCAGCATGTCAACGTCCTGATTTACAAGAATAAAATAAATGCTAACTGTGAATTGTTGCATGGAAGATATACGGGCGTGGAATAATTGATTGCAGACCACCCGGGTCCTCGGTTGGGGCAAACCGAAACAATATAATTTTTCCATAATCGTTTGTTTCTCCAGTATTCTCGAATTTGTTATATACCGCCCCAACTCCGATCCCAAAATGAATAAAATAATAATAATACCGTATAAAAGCTAGGGGCACTCATTGCATAGGAACCGACCGACATAAAAAAAATATGTATTAGTGTGCAACTCCCCACCCCCCGAAAAAGTCATTAAAATTACGATATGATACAACATGTTAGTTGATAGTTGTGGTATAATGATGGTTTGATATGTTTGTTACTGATCGAAAACAGCCTTCCACCCAACATGACATTGTACTGCTATCATGCCAACCCGCAGATTCTAATCCGTGAAAGTTGCTGACAGGTGCCGGTGCAATAAGATCGTTATGTGGGGTATAATATTGTAACCTCGATAACCAGTAAAACCGTTATAAAAACATTACATGTTTACTCACCCGTTTACACGATATGTACCAATTTCAATCAAGAAGCATGTGAATGATAAGTACAGTAATATTATGACAAACGGCTAATTAAACAATCATATACATAAACACATATGGCACAAATACGTGTACCGCAGCGGTGACTGGCAAGGCAATCTGTGTGGTAGACAATAAGTGTCTGATCGATGTTCATCATATAATTGCCAAGAACACATTGGACTTACCCAATGGTTTCTGCATTGTGGATTTGGCACAAGCTGTCAGTAAGATATCGAAATAACATGTTTGTACAATTGCAAGGCGGAGACACAAACATAAATGCAAACAAACAACCGTCATAAACATGCTTGGCTCGTAATATCGTATGTGTATGGCGATTACTGCTCAGGTCGTGTTCGTGAACATAGTCTGGCTTGGCGTAGATGCAGTCGACGTGTTTTGGGAAGAAGACTTTACCTGCTGCGTAGTTATTTGTTGCACAGTTAATGCACTATACTGATATATCAGTATGAATACAGTCGAGTGTGCGGCATAACTATTTTGTTTGACAAACACAAACAATGATTGTACACTGTGGCAGTGATTGTACATTGTGGTAGCTGTTGACGATAGCTATGATTGTACACTGTGGCAGTGATTGTAAATTAAAGCTCGTGTGATATTACAAACACATCCTTTTGTACTTAAATCCATTATTGGCCTAATCTATGCACATGAATATGGTTTCCATTCATCAGCGAAGCGATTGTTAAACAGCTGGCTTCGACATTTATACCTGAAATAAAATCAGTCGGTTTTATTTTAGTCCGTCGTGCTTGAAATTATTTGGAGGTGTAATATCCGCTGATTTTGCGTGCCTATTTCAAAGAGTAATAACGATTTCTAGACCTAATCAACCAATGTAGCAATATACGCATGCTAACATCGTAAAGCGGTATCGTAGATTACTTGCTTTCGTAGAAAAATTAGCCAAAATCGATATGTTCGTGAAAATGTTCGCGACTATTATCGCGCACGCAGGCGAAGTCCCTTTTACACGGTTGTTATAGAACTTTAGGGAACAGAAGTAAAATGAAATAATGGTCAGGACTGAAACATTCTATATTTCTGATCCTGTTAAAGCGAAAATAATACTACAAAACGTTCTTAATTGGAAAAATGATTTATCTTATATATAAACATATAAGCATGTCTGCTGTGATTTAACTACGGCAACTCGTTCGAGAGAGCAATATAATACCTATACCATACTAAATAAGAAACACTGACATACTTATATCAGGAGCTTCTCCAAACGACCTACGATTAAATTTAAAACAACTTCGTGAAATAGAAGCTATTTTATTATATCAGGATTCATACACTGGTCAAGCGGGTTGAATTTATACAGGTGGCTGGTGACGAACAAGAGTCATCGCCATATGACATATCTTTGCTACGGAGCATGTCAGGAAAACACAGCAATTACAAGTACCTGAGTCTAGGTTTCACGTGCGTATCGATGAATTACAAAATAACAGGTAATTATTCCGACCGAATATGTGCAAAGTAAAGAAACTTTGATCAAAGATGCGTACAAGAATTGTATCGACGACAAAGCCTACAGGCACCTGCGGAGTTTTATGTGCATTTGAGTATGATATTTTTAACAATGGTAAGAATGGATTTAAAGTCACAACTTCGTGGTTTAATGGTGGTCCTATTTATCTCCGAATATATCGTAAATATTGATATCGCCTTTGTAAATGCACTTTATTAACAAAATTGCCATAATTCTGTATACTGTATATATTGTTCTCTGGTTTATTTTTAAGTCTGTCGTGTCTTTTTGCTTTTAAATGTATCTGATCTGTGACTTGTTTTACTGTAAATATAGAGTATCAGAGCAAATTTCATAATATGTCGTATTTTTATATGTCACGTTGATAAAATAACGTATCTAGTGTTAATTTTTTCAAATGCAACACGGATTACTGACGTTCAATACCGTTTTTTGTTGTTGTTGCATCTCTTCTGTCTGGCATTCTCTAATATTTTTCCCGTCCAGTCTGAAATATTTTACAGGTTTGTTGGTGTGTGTGTGTGTGTGTGTGTGTGTGTGTGTGTGTGTGTGTGTGTGTGTGTGTGTGTGTGTAAAATATATGTTATGTATATTTCAGTTATATTGTGTACTTGACTTTTGTCCATAACTGAGGATTATGGATTGAGTTTTTTGCATTAATGACTTTTGTCATGGTCGTGATTGAGGGTTGTAAATGAAATTTTTGCCTACATGACATTTGTTATGATTTTAAGTAGTAAACAAAGTGTTTGCTAGAATTTGACATAAATTATTTGTGAAATTCTCCATGAAAATTATTAGAATTCCAGAAAACTATATTGTGTCATAGATCATGTGGGAATTTGCATAAACAGATATTTGGCAAACGGTTATTCACTACTGTTATATGATTAGTCGGTGGAAAGATTTAAAGTTGTGTTCATATATAACTGGAGAGTAAATATTTATTGAAATTATTCATCTGAATTAAAAAGTGCTCATTTGACTGAAACACTACTATGGGATTATTGACATTCTGGACTGTATCATTGTGGTAAATGATGACATTCAAGACTATTTAAATTCATTTGGAACATTTTATACTTTGAACTTGTGATGGCACATATTGGATTTTTTTATATTTAATTCACAATACTTTAAGCGTTTCTTAAATTTTCATTTTGTAACTTTGAGAAATAAAAAATTATTTGTTGATTTTACTTAACTAGTTGGTTTTGCTTTTTGCTGTTTGAAGTAAAAGATCCACATTTGTAAGATGGAATAGGAAAGATCAGTGGAAACTTTTTTCTAAAAAAAATCCCACATGACATAAGCTAATCCATCAAAAAGATAATAACTCTCATCAGACACGTCAAAGAAGAAGAAATGTACGGTTATTATGGAGACAGCAACACTACTACTAAATAAATAAATAAATAAATAAATAAATAAATAAATAAATAAATAAATAAATAAATAAATAAAAGATGTGAAGAAATACATTAAAAGAAAATAAAGTGGATGAAAAAGCAGAAATGCAATATATGGGTTTCTATAGAAACGTGCTATGTTTGGTAGTTTACAATGAAGACTTGTCTAGATTACCAGACATCCCTTCTCACCATATTTTTAAAGGAGACATTGCATAGTTTATAAAAGGCATTCGTAATGTATGATCAGTTTATCAGGTTTTTATTTGCTACGATCATCATCTTGGACAGCCCGAGAAAACCCAAAATCCGTGTTGATACTTATGGACGAAATAAACGCCAGTCAGTTTCATTATGTACAGTCATGGGGCTCATTAATCGGCCAATGTCTCAAACACACTATTGATAGACAGTTACAAACAATCCTCGGCTAATAAGAGCTAGTATCGTTGCTTACAATTTAACTGTCAGTCATAAATATAGTTAAAAATAATAATAGTAGTAGTAGCAGTATTAGTATTAATTTATTTTATATGTATGATTGAAAGTTAAAATATATCAACAATACAAGCCACTATGCCCGGCTCCGTGCTTCGAATCTAATTTATTTTTGTACCTTTCATTCGAGGTGTGTTTGATATATCTTATTCAGATGGACTTTGACAGATACTACACGGACTTTGAAAGATTTTGTCTTCGTGACGAGTGCGTGCAAAGGAGAGGGAATAAATATTTAATTGACGTGAAAGCTACATAAAGGTGCATTTCTGTTTACATGAACTTTTGAATATATTTATGTTTTCAAAACGTACTGATATCGCGTTCACTGATGAAGATATCATGTCCTACCCAGTCACATTAACCTGACACCAGGTCTACTATTCCTAACAATAACTCTTAACGCCCAGTGCCTAGAAAGGTAGATATTAGTGCCATTTTTAAATTTAAAAAAAAAATAAGTCTTTGGTATGACTCTGCCAGGGTTGGAACCCGCAACCTCCTGCATCCGAAGCAGACGCTCTAACCACTAAGTCATTGTAGCGGTCAAGTAATATATATTTTGAATCACAATCTCAACAGTTTTAATATTTAAATTCAGGTCCCCTTTTCCCCAAACACACACACACACACACACACACACACACACACACACACACACACACAACTAACAAATAACATTTAGAGTATGCACTATTTGACTTTATTTCACACAAGCATCAAACATTAATTGCTATCCCTTTCTTTAAAAAAAGAATCTAATTTCAGTATTTTCGATAAAGAAGGGTTTGATTTCAGTATTATCAATTAAAAAAAGTTTGAATTAAGTATTAGCGATAAAAAAAGAACCTAATTTCAGTATTATCGATAATAAGAATCTAATTTCAGTATTATCAATAAAAAAAATCTAATTTCAGTATTATATCCAGCTACAACACTAAGAATGAAAAGCATAAATTAGTTTCGTGGTAAATTCATTGCATTGTATGTTATGGATCATAAATACTGGAAAAAGTGAGACCTATAATATAAGCAGAATAGATAAAACTCTTTCATATTTTAATTGAACATGTTATAATAAAGAAACATTTTATAACACTAAGTTTTCATTGGTTGCAATCAGTGTGTACAGTCTACTGTCAGATTCTAGCATTTGTTGAAAAGAGGCCATGAAAAGCAATTCAGACTTTAATTGCTCATAAATTGGCATTGTTCCGATCATTGATTATAATCGATCATCAGTTGGTTGAGCAAACCAATAAGATAATCAACTGTGAACTCTTTAATTGATTGTGTGTAAAGGGAGACTACCAGTACTTTTTAGGTGTATGCAAAGCATAAAGGTTAGTAAAACTCCCAGCCACTAAAGTTTACCTTAAATTTATTAATTCCCTTCACGATATGAAACCTTATGATTCATAATTAGGAACATATAGTCATTATTACATGATCAAGTTGTTAAATTGTTGAGGTATTAAATTTAAACACATTTTTGTATATTTTTTTCAGTTAAATTGCAACATCTTTTGTAGTATTTATAAACAATGAAAAACAAGAAAAACATGTCCTTCTATACTTTAAATTATAGACACATTACATATGAATGAAAGAATTTCAGGGGATTGCAGCAGTATTTCAGTTACATATGACTGATCAGCCATTAAAAGTTGCATTCATTTAACAAAGTTATAGAATAAAAGTAACACACAATGTAATATTATTGTCAGGTTAAAGTTTACATGTCATTACAAGAGATTACTCCTGTACATTTATAAACATATTGAACTCTTGATCACAGATATAACTGTTTAGCAGAAATAAAAAATTGCTCTTAGTAACTGATTATAATCGATGATCAGTTGGTTAAGGGGAACCGATTATCGATTATGGATTTCTGACCGATTCCCATCACTATCATAAATATTACATGTACTTATTATTATATATGTTCATGTACTACTGTGATAGTAAAGACAGTTTTGATATAAAATATGTGTTTGTTAATTATTAATTTGCCAGTCATATCCAAACATTACAATCTAGACAGATCAAAATAGAACATTACTCACATACCCCAAAAATGTAAATATCTATTGTATCATTGCAAGTACATAAAACTATGTATGTTTGGTTCAAACTTGTGTATTCTATTTTCTAACCAGAAACTAATGTTGAGATTATTGAAATGTTTGGCTTGACTTTACTGTAATGCATGGCTTGAAATTACTGTAATGCATGGCTTGACTTTAATGTTTGTCTTGACTTGACTTATGTCTGGCTTGACATTATTGAAATGTTTGGCTTGACTTTACTGTAATGCATGGCTTGACATTACTGTAATGTCTGGCTTGACATTATTGAAATGCCTGGCTTGACATTATTGAAATGTCTGGCTTGACATTATTGAAATGTCTGGCTTGACATTACTGTAATGCCTGGCTTGACATTATTGAAATGTCTGGCTTGACTTCACTGTAATGCATGGCTTGACATTACTGTAATGTCTGGCTTGACATTATTGAAATGTTTGGCTTGACGTTACTGTAATGCATGGCTTGACATTACTGTAATGTCTGGCTTGACATTACTGTAATGTCTGGCTTGACATTATTGAAATGTCTGGCTTGACTTCACTGTAATGAATGGCTTGACATTACTGTAATGTCTGGCTTGACATTATTGAAATGTTTGGCTTGACTTTACTGTACTGCCTGGCTTGACTTTACTCTAATGTCTGGTTTGAATCAAAATACCTTTACTGTAATGTCTGGTTTGACCCATATACCTTTACTGTAATGTCTGGCTTGACTCAAAATACCTTTACTGTAATTTCTGGCTTGTCTTTACTGTAATGTTTGGCTTGATTTGACTAATGTCTGGGTTGACTTTACTGTAATATCTGGTTTGACTTTTATATCTGGCTTGACTTTACTGTACTTCAAGTACCTTTACATTAACATCTGGCTTGACTCAAAATACCTTTACTGTAATATCTGTCTGACTTTATTGTAATGTCTGGCTTGACTTTACTGTAATGTCTGGCTTGACTTTACTGTAATGTCTGGCTTGATTTTACTGTAATGTCTGGCTTGACTTTACTGTAATGCATGGCTTGACATTACTGTAATGCATGGCTTGACTTTAATGTTTGTCTTGACTTGATTTATGTCTGGCTTGACATTACTGTAATGTCTGGCTTGACATTATTGAAATGTCTGTCTTGACTTTACTGTAATGCATGGCTTGACATTACTGTAATGCATGGCTTGACTTTAATGTTTGTCTTGACTTGACTTATGTCTGGCTTGACATTATTGAAATGTCTGGCTTGACATTATTGAAATGTCTGGCTTGACTTTACTGTAATGTCTGGCTTGATTTTACCGTAATGTCGGGCTTGATTTTACTTTAATGTCGGGCTTGACTGTAAGTACATTTACTGTAATGTCTGGCTTGACTGTACGTACCTTTACTGTAATATCTGGCTTGACTCAAAATACCTTTACTGTAATGTCTGGCTTGACTCAAAATACCATTACTGTAATGTCTGACTTGACTCAAAATACCTTTACTGTAATATCTGGCTTGACTCAAAATACCTTTACTGTACTGTCTGGCTTGACTCAAAATACCTGTACTGTAATGTCTAGCTTGACTCTAAGTAACTTTACCATAATGTCAGGCTGGACTCCCAAGTACATTTTCTGTCATGCTTTTATTGTAATATATGGTTGACTCCAAGTAACTTTACTTTAATGTCTGGCAGGACTCTAATAAGCACCTATACTGTAATGTCTGGCTTGATTCTTAAGTACCATTACTGTAATGTCTGGCTTGACTGAAGTACCTTTATCGCAATGTCTGGCTTGACTCCAAGTACCTTTACTGTAATTTCTGGCTTGACTCTAAGTACCTTTACTGCAATGTCTGGCTTGACTCTAAGTACCTTTACTGTAATTTCTGGCTTGACTCTAAGTACCTTTACTGTAATGTCTGGCTTGACTCTAAGTACCTTTACTGTAATGTCTGGCTTGACTCTAAGTACCTTTACTGTAATGTCTGGCTTGTCATTAAGTACCTTTACTGTAATATCTGACTTGACATAAGTACCTTGACTGTAATGTTTGGCATGACTGTAATAGATACCTTTACTGTTATGGCTACTTTTCTGTTGCAGCTATGAGGTGTTCTGTGAAAAAGAGAGTATTGGTGAGTTGCTGTGTTGGGTGGGGACTCAGCATTCTTGGGGCAGGCCTGATTCCATTGCTGGACTTTGTTATCAGGAAAATGGTAGAACAGGTATGTACTATCATTTGAAACAGCTGCCAAACATCCCATCAACCACAGAGGTTGTGATCTTAAAATCTTTATCAGCTAAGGCTTGGTACTTGGAAAATTGTCAAGCCTGAGTGGATCTTTAAACTGTTTGACAGTGGGACTCTGGTGGAGAAGATGGTTATTATTTGTAGTGTATATAACTAATTTTAAATCTAAGAAACTTGTAGCATTA
Source organism: Unio delphinus (assembly GCA_029339505.1). Lineage (NCBI taxonomy): Eukaryota > Metazoa > Mollusca > Bivalvia > Unionida > Unionidae > Unio > Unio delphinus. The sequence continues at coordinate 6,657,452 of JAQISU010000057.1, read as the reverse complement.
TTCAGTCCCTGTTCTTGAAGTAAATGGATGTGACAAGTTTCAGATATTGTTGTCAGTGAAAGAGCAAGAGAAATTATTCCAGTTGGAGGTGTCATCACATGCTTTTAATATAGATCAAGTCCACCGGCATTACTCACAATTTCATGTATCAGTAAAGTTAATTTAAGTTAATGCAGTTAAGTTAATGTCCTTTTAAGCTTGGAACATGTTGATCCATTGCACGCAAAGAAACTAAAGATTCATTTCCAGAATTATGCTCATATACTGCTGGAGCCAAACCTACTGATACATTTGCACTGAATAATTTCTCAAGAGAGTGATTTTAAATGTTACTTTATGTGTTGCATATGGCTATATTCAACCTTGTATTACTATTCAAATCTGATGGCACATGTCATTTGCATGGCTCCATGTTGACTACATTCAGACTGAGAAGTAAAATGTGTTAATGGATAAAAAACAAACATGTTTGCATTTTATTTGAACTTAAATTTTGTTATGTTTGCATCACTAAAAATTTTGAGGAACTTTCCACTGATAAGGCAAAAGCAACTGCTTAGGAATTATCTGTGATGTGTGATTTTCACAACTGATGTTACTTTGAAATAGGCACTTTTCATGTATTATAATAAACTGGAGATGATTTAATTAGTTAATTAGCTTGCACTATCATGCCAAAGGACCATCAAGTGCTCAACAGCTGTTAAAAAATCTAGCTTTGCTGAGGAAGCATTTACCTACAACTGTAGTGACTTTGTTTTAACCAATCTTCAGATTTCATAAATATTAAGCAATCTGGATCAGAACATCTGCAACCACAGAAATAGAGTGATCTTAAGCAATTATTATGTGAATATGAGCACTTGTTTCCAGATGTTCAAGCATGAAGAATAAAATATACAGTTTCATCAAAACAGATTCAGTTACAATGTCAAGAATTGATGACTGCATGAGAGAAAATTGGAAATGCAAAATATATCACCAAGTTTGATCTTGTGAAAGGATTCTGGCAAAGTTCAATCATTGAAAGAGCAAAATAAATTTCAGCACTTGCAACTCAAAATGAGCTTTATCAATATGAAATGATGCAGTTTGGTATAACAAATGTGCTGTCATTATTACAACATTTAATGAACATGATAACATCTGGTCTAAATAACTTTGATGAGTATGTCTGTCACAGAATGAAGCTGGATTGGGACTGGATTAGTGAAGACACCGAAAGCAACTGCATTAATAAGATGTTTATTTATGAACACAATTTAAATATAAACAAATCTGACACCATTAAAAACAAAAGATAAGGACAATTATAAAGTTCCTTAACATGGAACTATCAACATGGAACTATCCACCCGCTCAAGTCAATGGTCAAAGAGTCGCCACGCATGGTCCACTCCTCCCTGTCTGTTTGAAGGATTCCTCGAGAGCCCTCACATTCAACACAGACCCGATGGTCGTGAAGCCTTGGTCCCTCGCATCAAGAATACCAGTACACTCTTCCAAACCAACATCACCAGAAACAGCGTATACGTCACAAGAAACCACACAGAGTTATGCGAATTCACATCACCCAACCATATATATATATAGCATATATAAGGCAGCAATCACATGGCTGCATACACAAAGGCAGCATACATAAGGCACCATACACATGGGCACCACACACAGCACCACACACGGGCAGCTAAAATTAAAACAACTAAACCGTGTAATACATATGACACGGTTAAGTACTTATACATTCATATATGTTGCGCATGCATGCACATGAATTAGTTACCCATTTACATTAAATGTTCAATGCATGCAGCGCATTAAATTCAATTTGTCTGTTCGGTTGCAACAAATAGCTATCTTGAAGCAGACTATAGTATTTCTAATATCATGGCGCTGTATAACCTAGGTATTTACTCTGTAGAATTTAGAATAAATACTAAAACATCAGATATATGAAACAATTCATATAAACGAATAGTGATAAGAATATAATCGTAAATCTATATTACCGCTTTAGCTGCGGGTTTTACTTCCGTAAAGTGGAAAGCTTCCTGACAAGACTGGCTGTAATGTGATGTTTACAGAGAATTTGCTCTATAATATACACTAGCTATGACTGATATGTGCAGCTAGGTACTTAGATTTTTAAACTGCAGGCAATTTGCACATGCAGCATGAGTCGAGTTGCGCTCAGTATTTCGAAATAACTAGAGCCGATAATTAATAAACCACCCTCGATCACACTGTACGCAGCAGCGAAACCCAAGTACATTTTTGACATTTTGGATGATATTATGATATATATCAAGACTATTGGCACAACAGTTCTTTAAATCCTTTTGGTACATCAGCACATTCAAGACCTGGAATTCATTCAGAACTTTTATCTACTTTTGGGCCTGTGATAGATAGTTTAGGATTATTTGGGATTTTAATCACAATATTGTAAATTCCTTTTAAATTTTCACCATGGATTCTTGGAAAATACATTATTTGTTGAATTTTACTACACTTATTGGTTTTGCTTTTTCAGTTACTTGTTTTATACCATATTCTTTTAACACTAGTAATGAAGCAATATTTGTGGTCTCTTGGCAGCATTATTTTCTGTTCCAATTTCTTATGATATTTGTTTTTTTTTCTTCCTATATATTCATTCAACATTGTTATTTTAGTCAAGTATTTTATAATATTTTCAGTTGTTCTGCATACTAAAAGCTAAAATTACAGAAATACTGGTATAAAGATTTGATAAGGATGTTCTTGCTTTCGTCACAAGATATGAGCCTGCTTATCAGATTGATTAAGGTATATTTGTATGAAAAGCATCTCTTTGTGACCTCAAGAAATTTTATACTTCATATTTGACATGATCAGCTCTAATACTATGATCAATCAGCTCTAAAACTGAAAATTTTGAAAAGCATCTCTTTGCTACCTCAAGAAATTTTATTTTATATATTTTCTTACTTCAGAATGTTGTAATCAGCCCTAATAATGATCTGGTATACAAGATATGGAAGGACTACCCAATTCCTATATATATGCAGTTTTACGTCTTCAATGTAACCAACCCCGAGGGAGTTCTACAAGGGAAGAAGCCTCACCTGAAGCAGACAGGACCATACACTTACAGGTGCACTTGATGCATAGTTTGTAAATAATCTAGGCAGCTTCCACTGGATTTACATTTGCGACTTTATGAGCTCTCCATAGTGAAGCATCTTAAGCTGTTCCTGTCTTGAAGAAAATAAATAAAATAATGAAAAGTAATTAATAGCTATGATTTGTCCTGTCTTGTAAAGTTTGAAATTGGTTGTATTTTAGGCCGTAGGTTATCTTTCTTGCTGTTATTTCTTTATTCACATGCATTGAAGTTATTGTGTGACTTTATTTTTGTTTAAATGAAGGAAAAATGCAAGCAATGCTATTACCGGTAACCATCTATTTTCTTGTAATAAACATCTCTTCATGTAACAAGTAATACATGTCAGTGGTTTGTATTTACTTTAGTATTAGACTGTTCCTAGATCAAGTATTCATTATAAATATACTAAAACTAAGGTTGAGATTGTGTTTAGAAAACAAAAGTTTCGTTATTATTAACTTTTTCTTAATGCTATTTCAGTGAGAAACGGTTTAAATTCAACATCACATTTAACCCTAATGGAACTGTGACCTACAGACAGAAGAGAGTGTTTCAATTCCTTAGAGACAAATCAGTGGGAAATGAGTCCGACATGTTCACTTCTCCCAATCCTTTGTTCTGGGTATGTATCAGATTACATTTCTAGGATGCTTGTCTTTTCAGGTTTGCTTTCCAAATACTAATAATGTTTACAAAAGTGTAATTTTTTTTAAAGGAAGTGATTAACTAACACATTCTGTGAGAATATTATTTCACTTTGTGCTAGCAGATTGTGGTCTGCATTATTTGCAGTTTGACCCATGAGTACATGCAGTAGATTTTCATTATATTGAATTTCATGATTTCACAAAATCAAAGAATGCTAAATTGTTATGATTTATAATGCCTAATTCTTCTGGAATTAATTTACATTTGATACACTAGTTAATTAGTTAGTTTCCTTTTTTTTTATTTTTTTTATTTGTAAAACTTACCTATTTTACCTTGGATCTCAATCTCTCATATTACTTTTGGATCGCAAACATTCATTCTCTCATTTCACTCATGGATTACAAACATTCATTCTCTCATTTCACTCATGGATTACAAACATTCATTCTCTTCATATCATTCATGGATCTCAAACATTCATTCTCTTCATATAATTCATGGATTACAAACATTCATTCTATCATTTCTCTCATGGATCTCAAACATTCATTCTCTTCATATCATTCGTGGATCACAAACATTCATTTCTCTCATGGATCACAAACATTCTATTTCAAAATTCAGTCATGGATCTCAAACATTCATTCTTTCATTTTTCTCTGATTTCCTTTGGAAATGCTGTATTAAATGCATCTGAATTGATTTTATAATTATTTTTTTTTAATCATTTATATAAACAAGAAAGATGAAGGGCTAATACAGTTTATATTTTTATTCATTTTTAAATCTGAATAAGATTTATTTTGGTGTTCAGATGCAATTTAATAAAATGTTTGTCCGTTTTTAGACATTGATCAGTTCTCTAAAGATGGAGTCTGGTGAAGTTCGTAAAGTTGTGAAAGACATTCTGAATCTTTTTGACGAGCATGTGTTCACCAACCGTAGTGTAAAGGAGCTACTCTGGGGTTATCAAGATGCATTGCTTACTGCAAGTCAAAAGATTGATCCAGAATGGTACTACACTGATATTATTGGATACTTCATCAATGTGAGTTCTTTAAGATCTATTATTTTACATTGGTTTAAATTGGTTCTACATTAATTATTTTTTAGGGAAAATAAGGGTTCTTAATGCATAACCATATCATACAGTACTATCTCACAGACTTCTTGGAATTAATATATCACAGTCTCATCACATGGAACTAATATCTCACTAATCAGTCATTTAGAGTATTTTCACACAGAGTAAGAGATTCATTATGAACTAAATGATGATATAATGCATTTGTTTTCAGAATAAGATGCATGTTTGAGTAAATATGTAGATGGAATATTTTAGGTGCATTTTCCATACAGTTAGCAGCTTTCTAAAATATGTTATAAATCAATGTAAAGGCCAGTTTTGATGCCCAGTGCAAAAATTAAGGTCCTACAGAATATACTCCAATCACACACTATTTTGTCATATCTCACTATATAGTACAGTGGAATCCTGCTATAATACGATAATTGGGGTCCAAGATATTGGATCGTGTTAGTAGCAAAATCATGTTAATGTTGGGTTTTACAGTGTTTTTTTTCTTCAGCAAATACCGCATTGGCATATACATGTACTCGTGTCTAATGTAAAAAGTTGGAGTATTATCGGACGAATATTAAATGGAATGCAGTAATAAGATTTTTTTCAAAATAATGGATGGATAAAATCTGCTGCTTGGTTGTGTGTGCAGTTAAAGATGAAACACATGTCGGCTATTGTTTGGGCAACGATTGTATTCAGAATTAATTGAAGACAACCACAAAGACCATGTCATGTTTATTTTGGCATAACACTTTAAGAACCTGGTGAATTTGTTAAATTTAAGAAGCTATGCCACGCTTGTATCATATTAAAATTCATACATGAGCTCTTCCCCGAAATGATTAAATAAAACGTTTTACACACTATTTCTCCTTTGAATACGTTCCCCAATCACATTACTTTAGGGATATTAGCCTGCTACCTCGCGAATCCAGCCCTACCAAAAGATGAAAATTCGTCTTTCCTGTCTATGTCATATAGACAAAGGGCAATAACTCTTGCCCATTACCTCCCCTTGCCGCCCGTTAGGTGTCGCTTCTTTAGTTTTTTAGCTTCGCTTGTTGTGTGTAAACACGTACAATTAGACCTCCAATGAATCCAAGCCATCTTAGTGTAAATTCTGACCATCCGAAGTTAAATTTGGAATTACTGTGTTGGATAATCATTCCTCAACAGGTCGTATACATTATTTTACAATATTTTCCAATTTGAGTGACTTTGTCACCTTTTCTAGACTTCGGACCAGGTTGCAACGTGGTCAAAGCACGCTTATGGCGGTACTAGCATGTAATACATGTAGCACTCAATAATTTCGCTTATTCCGTATGTAACGTTTACGATATTAGCGACTAATAACGTGCTGCATTGATAATATGTGCTTTATTTATCTTCTTTGACGTTTCAGTAGACTTCAAAAAAGTCTTTGAACGACCAATTTGCGACTTTAATGGCGGACTTCGTGTTGTAGTCACGAGTTCACGCAACACTTAATCATTTCGCTTCCTACGTTAGTTACGGTTATGGAATAGCGACTTAATAGCGTACTGAATTGTTAATTTGTGCTTTGTTTATCTTCTTTTCCGTTTCAGTAGACTTCATCTCTGAACGACCAGTTGCGACTATTAATGGCGGAATTTCGTGTTGTAGTCACGAGTTCACGCGACACTAAATCATTTCGCTTCCTCCGTTAGTTACGGTTATGGTAATAGCGACTTAATAGCGTGTTGAATTGCTAAATGTGCTTTGTTTATCATCTTTTTCATTTCAGTAGACTTCGTCTTGAACGACCTATTGCAACACGCTCACGGCGATAACTAGTGTGGTCATTAAGAGTTAACATGGCACGGAATAATTTGACTACTCCGTTAATAACGGTTATAGTATTATCGAATTAATAATATGCTGAATTTTTAATTTGTGCTTTGGCGGAATTCATGTTGAAGTCATGAGTTCACGCGACACTAAATCATTTCACTTCCTCCGTTAGTTACGGTTATGGTAATAGCGACTTAATAGCGTGCTGAATTGCTAATTGTGCTTTGTTTATCATCTTTTTCGTTTCAGTAGACTTCGTCTTGAACGAACCATTGCAACACGCTCCCGGCGATAACTAGTGTTGTCATTAAGAGTTAACATGGCACGGAATAATTTGACTACTCCGTTAATAATGGTTATAGTATTATCGAATTAATAATATGCTGAATTTTTTAATTTGTGCTTTGTTCTCTTCTTTTGTCGTTTCAGTAAGCAAAGTCGACAACGAAGGCATGAATGGCAAAATGGGTGTTGGCAATGTGGAAATGGAGGAAATTATGTTGACATGGTTTAGGCTGCCCAGTGGGTGTAAATTTCACCGCAGATCCGTACATGGCTTTCGGGCCTGTAAGTCAGGACGCATGGAGTCTATGCTGGATCAATTGGATCCATTTTAACATGCACTTTCGCCGGCCTTCCAGCTGTCAGTCCAGCCGACACCGTCAGTTCAGCCGGCACTTCAGCAGGCAAATCGGCATTAACCGTCCATCCGGCACCGTCCGTTCAGCCCAAATGGCACCGGACGGCCAGCCGACCTTCCAGCTTGCATCAACAGGCACCGGCCGTTCAGCCCAAATGGCACCGGCCGGCCAGCCGACCTTCCAGCCTGCGTTGACAGGCACCGGCCGTCCATACGGCAACGACCGTTCAGCCCAATTGGCACCGGTCGTCCAGCCGACCTTCCAGCCAGCATCAACCGGCACCGGCCGTCAATTCGGCAACGACCGTTCAGCTCAATTGGCACCGGTCGTCCAGCCGACCTTCCAGCCGGTATCAACCGGCACCAACCGTCCATCCGGCAACGACCGTTCAGCCCAAATGGCACCGGTTGTCCAGCCAACCTTCCAGCCGGCATCAACCTGCACCGGCCGTCCATCCGGCAGCGACCGTTCAGCCCAAATGGCACCGGTCGTCCAGCCGACCTTCCAGCCGGCATCAACTGGCACCGGCCGACCATCCGGCAACGACCGTTAAGCCCAAATGGCACCGGTCTTCCAGCCGGCATCAACCTGCACCGGCTGTACATCGGATTTACGGAGATTATAGTGATGTACCCGTCAGTCAATCTACACTACTGGTTACATATCACTACCATGAGAGAAATGTTATAGATGAATCTCCCTCCAATCAGACCATTCGAGAGGCAGGTGCCGGTCATAGCCGGACCTTCGCCGACATTCCGGCCGACCATATACCAGACAAATTAGTCGGTATTGCCGGTGTACACCTCCCGTCATGTCAAATACGTGACGGTGTGATTTTAAAACAAGGGAGAATTAGTGATATTATCAGAGGTGACGGAATTGAGTTATCTATGCCACTTGGTATGTGCTACCCAGATATGACAGCTTTTACCAGAACAGGTCTTTCAGGCCGACCATCCGCCAGTTCAATCAGCCGGCAGTGCCGGCCGTCCATATGTTCACGGCTTCTCCACAAGGGAGATTTAGTGAAAGTGTCAATTATGACAGAATTGCGTCATCTAAGTCACCTTGTATGCTGTACAGATATGCAAGCTGTACCAGAACCAACATTCCCTCTAAGCGAATGGTAGATGGGCGCGTAGTGCTGGACGCACTACATAAGCATTATGTAATTGTTATTACCTTACAGTCGGCAACATCCGGCACCGGGCGTCCATCCGGCAATGACCGTTCAGCCCATATGGCACCGGTCATCCAGCAGACCTTCCCGCCGGCACTAACCGGCACCGGGCGATCCGGCAATGACCGTTCAGCCCATATGGCACCGGTCGTCCAGCCAAGCTTTCAGCCGACACTTGCCGGCACTGACCGTTCATCCGGCTCCGGCCGTCCAGCCCAACAGGCACCAGTCGTCCAACCGTATGGAGATTTTAGTCTTATACCAGTCCATCCGACTATACCGCTGTACCAGCACGGGGACTTTTATCATACCGCAATCCGCACAAATCGGATTGACGAAGATTCTAATGATGTTTCCGTCTGTCAATCCGTACTACCGGTTACATATCACTACCATGACACAGATAGTTGGCGAGGAATCTCTCGATCCAACCCGATCATTCGAGCGGTCGGTGCCGGTCATAGCCGGCCCGTCGCAGTCATTCAGGCCAAACATATGCCAATCAATTCATTCGGCATTGCCGGCCGTCCATAGGCTAACAGCTCATCCACAAGGGAGAGTGAATGCCTTTATCAGAGATGATGGAATCGAGTCATCTATGCCACCTGGTATGCATTACCCCGATATGGATGCTTTACCAGAGCAAGATTATGTACATAGTGAGTGCGATGAGTCGCAGGCAAATCAGCGGTATGCAGATCCAACTATGGAACGGACTGAGTTCAGCTTCAAAGCCGCAGTGGAGGAAATTTATAAGGTGTTGGCCCCTTCAGAATGCCCTCCACCTCCTGCTGCCATTACCGACTTTAAGGTTAGAGCGTCGGTCGATCTGGATGAGGGGGAAGAGACTCTATCCTTCCGCCTCCTTCCCAAGTCGACAAAATTAAGGAAATTAATGACCGTCTGTCGACACGCATAGGGGATCCAGGAATTGCTAAGGTTTTTCTTTTCTGAAAGCCAAGTACCAGCGTCGTTTTCAGGTCGATGGTACAAAACTCACTCCGGTGCGTTCAGTACTGAGGTCCCGGCTCTGGATAAAAATATGGCAGCAGTCCATATGTCTGCTCCATTGTCTTATAAAGTGGACTAAACGGTGTTCAATGCCAAGTCCAAGCTGGTTCGAAATGTAGTCGCTACGTCTTCACTGTTAGATCTAGCCTCCCTAGCCATTTTCAGGATCGCTGATAAATCTGGCAATGAACATGCTTGGGATTCGACGGCCCGGTTAGCTAGGGTTCTTAACAGGGCAGCTCACCATTCCATGGCCAATGCGCTGACTGCTTCTGCCAACCTAGACCTGATACGTCGTGACGCATGTATGAAGGGCACGTCGCTTAAACCCCATCATATGCTGGCTAGATATGACCGACACACATTTCACGTCCCTATCCCACGAGTTGCGGTCATTCTCCGTTGTGCTTGTCGGGACTAGGCTTATCAGTTCCATGTCATACCTTTTGGCCTAAATTTAAGCCCTTGGGCTAGTACCAAGGTTATGGATTACGTCGTCACCCTGTTCCGCTCGACTTCATCTATTGCGTCGGCAGTATATTTGGACGACATCCTCCAGTAACATCTGTCAAGTTCTACTCTGCTCAAAGGCAGAAACGATCTTATATCACTTTACGTCATATAGGCTTTCTCGTGAACTGGATAAAGTCTGATCTGTCCAATCCGGATTTTGGTCCATCTGGGTGTGGAGTTTCTCCCGATCTGAATCTGGTAAGGCTTCTTCGAGTTTGCGATCATCCAGATAATTGCACTCGTAGAGTCCATTTCCGGCAGGATGCGCATTTTAGCGAGAGAGTTGCAGATCCTCGGATTATTCAATGCGGCAGCAGACTTGATCCCTCTCAGCCGTCCTTTTAGTCGCCCTTTACAAAGGACTTTGCTAGCGTAATTGCGCCATTTTCAAGTCCCTTCGATCCCAGAAAACAGTCATGCTCACGCCAGAGATACGATCATTCTTGAGTCAATGGCACAACCCCTGTAGGCTGTCCACAGGGATTACTCTGGAGATACCCCTAGGGGATAACGGTATGTTCCGCCACTAATACCTACGGTTGGGGTGCCCACCTGTTGCCGGACTTAGATACTGTCAGCGGCACGTGGGTGCCAGGGGCGAGCCCTTTCCACATAAATTTTTCAGAAATAACGGTTGTCATCAATGCCTTTCATTTCGGGCAGGATCAACTCTTATTTCAAACTGCCCTCATTATGTCAGACAACATTGTGGTGGTGCCTTGCCTCAAAACAAGGGGACACCAATCACCAGACCTGTGCAATCTGAACTGGCAGTTTCTACATTGGTTCGACAATCTCCACCTCAAGGTACAATTCAGACACACAGAATGGTCACTCCATCAATCGGACTTTCTTCCAATCGACACACTTTGGAGACGTCCGATGATTGATCTTTGCAACAAGGTGGAATAGCAAATTCTCCACCTTTCATCTCACAGGTTCCAGACCCAGAAGCTTGGGTCGTGGATGCTCGATCAATCACCTGGGAAGGGTTATGGTCATTCTCCTACCCTCCCACGGTCTTGGTACTGGAATTAATCCAGAAGTTAAGGGGTCAGAATTGTCAGATGGTTCTGATTACCCTTCTCAGATGGAACAACTACTGGGTCTCCGATCTACTCAATCTAGGCGATAGATCTACCCAGGAAGATTACAGTCAGCACAAGTATTCACAAGCAACCGCGGCCAGGGGTGTTCCACCCCTGTCCGGACCGTCTTTTTGTTCAAGCTTGGCTCTTGTCCAGACAGCCTTGCAAGACAAACAATTTAAATCTTTGATTGCGGAGAGAATCTCGAGAGCAAGAAGGCCCTCTACTCTGAAGGTTTACGAGGGCAAGTGGCATGTTTTCAGAGACTGGTACCATATCATTCACATTGTTCCTCTGAGTGTCACAATCCTTCAACTGGCCAACTTTTCTCTGGCTTTTCAAGGAGAAACATCTGGCTCCAGTTATTCTCAAATGTTACCGCTCCATGATATCAGACACATTCCGCCATTCTGGTACATGTGCTATCAGCCATGACAAAGATTTGTCAGATCTTTTAGACATTTAAAAAAAAAAAAAAAAAAAAAAAAAAAAAAAAATTCAATCGACTTATATCCCTCACCCTGTTTCCAAATGGAATCTGTCCTGGGTTTTAACATGACTCAATTCAGACAGTATTGAGTCTTTAACCCACAATTAGTTAAAGCTACTATCATACAAATTGGGTTTCTTGATAGCCTTAGCTTCAGCATGCAGGGTGAGCGAGTTACATGTCCTTTCTAGTGACCCGAACTCTCTTCCGTTCCGATCAGAGGGTTTGATGGTCCTCTTGACGCAGCCAGGCTTCGTAGTCCAAAATAGATTACCATACATTGGCGATCAACGAGTCGTCATTAGCTCGCTTTCTTTATAGATAAGTCAGGATCAACAGCCATGTAAGATCCTGTTTGAGCACTCTAGCACCATTTCAATGCATAGAGGTGAGTCAGGTCACATACAAGCACCTCTTTTTTTTCTGGTGATAGCTGGGATATGAGACATCACCATTCAAGCCCTTGCTTCATGGCTGTAGTGGGTTATACGCTCGGCGTACTCTGAGAATTCGCAAATCAGTCACCTTATAGAAGCTGTTGGCTGACATGCAGAGTCAACCTTCTACAGTTTTATCTTCAAGTTTGTACTCGCAGAGGCAAACATTGATTCTAGTAGGTCCGGTGTTGGGCAGCCCAGACGCCCACCAGACTCATGTACAACAATCAGCACAGCCTATTAGTTTCGCTGGATTCGCCAGATAAATTTTCGTAGGTAAGAAGATTTCAATATCTATCTTCTTAACCGTATAAAAGAGTCACATATCACGTGACCCTGGGCTGTGTTGCTGATTGAAAATTAGGAGACCGGGTTATCATTCACATGGGGAATCCAACCATCATTCCCTAGAGGATACCCGTGTGGAGGTAGGATGCTCCGCATTCCCTCCTCCTATTACTTATTCTCCTAAAGTAATGTGATTGGGGAATGTATTCAAAGGAGAAAGCAAATTTTTTAGTAAATTATGTTTCTCCGAGAATACTTACCCAATCACATTACTAAGAAACCCTCCCAACCACCCCGCCATGCGAGCATCCTCGTGTTTTATATATCGCTCATCTTAAAAACTAAAGAAGCGACACCTAACGGGCGGCAAGGGTAGGTAATGGGCAAGAGTTATTGCCCTTTGTCTATATGACATAGACAGGAAAGACGAATTTTCGTCTTTTGGTAGGGCTGGATTCGCGAGGTAGCAGGCTAATATCCCTAAAGTAATGTGATTGGGTAAGTATTCTCGGAGAAACATAATTTACTACAAAATTTGCTTTCTTGTACTTCAAATAAAAAATCTTCCAGTATGAGAAAAATACTCGTACATATATTTAAAATGTCAGGAACCATGCCATGGTCGTATTTTATTTGAATTCTTATGTGATCTCTTCTCTATACATGATCCTTTCCCCAGAATGATAATAAATTCTTAATACATTATTTTAAGGTACTTTGAAGAAGAAGAAAAAATCATGTGCAAATAAATATACAAAATTTTGGGATACACGCCGCAACTGCGTTATATCTGAATTTGCTTTAATGCAGTGCATGTTATAGCAGGGTTCCACTGTACTCTGAAAGTATCACAGGTATATTTTTCAAATTTTCCATCTGTGCACTTATTTGCATTTTTTATTAAGTGCATATGTGTATAATGTTACTGGATATCTCTACCTTTCACCATAGTGACTTCAGGCCATAAGAGTTGATACACCTTCTGTACCATTCACCATGGAGACTTTGGGACATACAATCTGATACACATTCTGTACCATTTACCTTGGAGATTTCAGGCCATACAATTTGATACATCTTCTGTACTATTCACCATGGAGACTTCAGGCCATACAATTTGATACAACTTCTGTACCATTCACCATGGAGACTTCAGGCCTTACAATTTGATACACCTTCTGTACCATTCACCATGGAGAATTCGGGCCATATAATATGATACACATTCTGTACCATTCACCATGGAGACTTCAGGTCATACAATTTGATACACCTTCTGTATCACCATGGAGATTTTAGGCCATACAATTTGATACACCTTCTGTACCATTCACCATGGAGACTTCAGGCCATACAATTTGATACACCTTCTGTATCACCATGGAGACTTCAGGCCTTACAGTTTGATACACCTTCTGTATCACCATGTAGACTTCAGGCCATCCAATTTGATACACCTTCTGTACCATTCACCATGGAGACTTCAGGCCTTACAGTTTGATACACCTTCTGTACCATTCACCACAGTGACTTCATACCATATAATTTGATACACCTTCTGTACCATTCACCACAGTGACTTCATACCATATAATTTGATACACCTTCTGTACCATTCACCACAGTGACTTCATACCATATAATTTGATACGCCTTCTGTACCATTCACATTATGGACTTCAGACCATAAAATCTGATTGAGGATAGTTTGTAAATGTCTTACTTGACCTTTTACATTTTCTAGCTGTTTTGATAAATTTTTTATTCTTTGCATTATAATCATGGTAAATAGTGAGAATAAACAATAAGTAAAGTTTCATCATTTTTCTAGTTACATTGCCAAAACATACAGTTAGATCTATGTTATAAGCTTGACCAAAGGACCAAGAGGCTTGACTTTTCAGTGGAATATATTTAGTGAATCTTGTCCAGGGTATGATGGTGGGCATGAATAATGCATACATGATATGTGCAAAATAATTCAGCATAATGCACACACAACATTCATGCACACATATCTTTTGAATGGAGTAAGTCTGTGGTATATTTCACCCAAAAGACTTAACTGATGAGGTTATTTTGAATGGATTAAACCTGGGGTACATTTCACCCAAAGGTTTAATTGCTTAGGTAATTTTGAATAGTGAATGGATTTGGCTGCTGGTAGAGGGCCTCAAGGGAGAATAGTCTTTGACTAATGAGTCACCCTCTATAAATAAAGCAATATTATTGTTAGATGTATTATTATTATTATTATTATTATTATTATTATTATTATTATTATTATTATTATTATTATTTGACCCAAAAGGCTTCACCATTTAAATTATTTGATAGCAAATGGAAAATGGCTGTGGTAAATACACCCAAAAGGCATAACCACTTAAGTCATTTTGATAGTAAAAAGGTATTACCATCGAGGTTATTTTGATAGCAAATGGATGAATGATGTGGTATATTTGACCTGAAATGTGTGACTACATAGGTTATTTTGAAAGGAAATGGATGAATGGTGCACTATATTTGACACGAAAGGTGTGACCACTTAGGTTATTTTTGACAGTGAATAGATTGAGATGGTATGTTTTATATATGGCATATTTCATCCAAAAGTCTTAACAGATGAAATTATTTTGTGTCCAGGAGTTGAACTAAATAGAATTTGAAGGAGAAATGGTTTCTCTTCTTAGACAGAATAGGGAGAATTGAGAGCAGAACAAGAAAGTTCAGCAATGCAAGTGTGTGTGTGTTTGTGTGTGTGTGTTCATGCACACACTTTGGTTCTCTTATTTAAACATGTTGTTATTGTTGTAGTGTTTAACGCCATTTTTCAGTACGTGATAGGCTATACATGGTGGCTAGTATTAATGATGGAGGAAGAACCCGGCGAAAACCCCATAAAGAACCACTGACCCACAAGAAGCTACTGGAAAGCTTTCTCACATACCCACATTGGCCGAATCTGTGACTTGAACCCAAGCAGAAAGAGGTGAGATGGCAGTGATCCATAACGGAGAGCGCTTTAGACCACTCAGGACCTCATTTAAATGTGAACTTTATTTCTCCTTATGCCTATCTGCATTTAATACATTAATTTTTTTCTTTTGTTTCTTCTGTAGAAAATGGCAGTCAAAAATATTTTCTAAACTAGTTTGAAACAACCTGTAAGCCATGCGAGAGAGTACATGTGTCCTCAACATCACAGTTTTACTCCATTAAAACCACAGTAGTCACTGATAACTATTCTCAACTTTTAACAAGTATAAAAATGAAATTGCTTGATCTAGTAGCATTTAAATAACTATTTGTACCAGTTTATTGTTCCAATAATGTTATAAGAATCACTACAAAAGCTTTTATCAGAAATGAACTGATGCATTAAAGTAACTGAGGTGGTACACAATCAAGTACAAATATGAAAATATGGCACAATATATGCAATGTAGTTACATCTGTTTTTAGAAACGTCCATTTTTTTTCATATGCCCACTTTCTTTGTAGCTTTGTTATGTTAACCCTTCATTTCAGTGATGAAGGAAATAATCTTTTTTTTTTCTGGCTGCTAAAATGGTACCAGAGCTCTCTGCAAACCTTTCACACTGGAGACCTGAACTCTCAAGCTGCCCGTAAATCTTTTACACTGAGAGCCCTGGATCCTTAGAGGTATCTACATACCTTTGACACTAGGAACCCTGGACCCTCAGAGCTTTCTGTAAACCTTTGATATTGGGAGTCATAGACCCTCAGAGCTTTCTGTAAACCTTTGATATTGGTAGTCCTAGACCCTCAGAGCTTTCTGTAAACCTTTGATATTGGGAGTCCTAGACCCTCAGAGCTTTCTGTAAACCTTTGATATTGGGAGTCCTAGACCCTCAGAGCTTTCTGTAAACCTTGGATATTGAGAGTCCTAGACCCTCAAAGCTTTCTGTAAACCTTGGATATTGGGAGTCATAGACCCTCAGAGCTTTTTGTAAATCTTTGATATTGAGAGCCCTAGACCCTCAGACCTTTCTGTAAACCTTTGATATTGGGAGGCCTAGACCCTCAGACCTTTCAGTAAACCTTTGATATTGGGAGTCCTAGACCCACAGAGCTTTCTGTAAACCTTTGATATTGGGAATCCTTGACCTCAGAGCTTTCTGTAAACCTTTGATATTGGGAGACCTGGACCCTCAGAGGTACCTTGGACATTGGTAGTCATGCAATGCATCCTTAGACTTCAAAAATGAAAACTGAAAGTCTAGGTGCGAAAATAGGGAGTCAGTCAAGGACATTGTATCACTTCACTCAAGTAACTCAATAAATTTGTACCTTTTTAACTTTTAAATGCAAAAATTATTTATTTCTATTGATGTGTTTTTCCTTAATACCAATTCAGACAATTTTTAAAAAACCTATAGGGATAATGTACATCTAGTAATTTCACATTTCAAACACTGAGGATTCATGTATTGTTATTGGGGGTCCGTAAGCTGTACAGTATGAGAAAATTGTTGGTCAAAGAAAGCATCTAAGGGTACAGCATGCATTAGAAGTGCTTGGAGAGAGCTCTCAATAATATTATGATGCATTATGTATCAAGCATACCATGGGATAAATTAGTACATACAAGCTCTGGTACACAAATTTATTATATTGCATTAAATAACAAGCATACTATATGATAAATAAATGCATAGAACCACTCTGATGTTTTAATTCAGATACAATAATTGTGGATTTTTTTAAATGCAAGATGGTTATGAAACTAACAATGTTTAAGATGATAGTGAAAATTAGCAAGCAGTTTTTCTACAATATTCATATACAACAGTCCTCATCTTATACAAACTCCACCACAACAGCCACCCCGTCTACATGGCCAGTTTTCTTGTCACCATCATGTTTGTGTACAAAGGTACCCCTCTTTTTGTGCAACCATCATTTCATTCCAAATATATAAAATTTATCCCTCACAGGTGGCCGCATTGTATCTAATACATGTTCAAAACCATTATTTAATTCATATAGGAAGGTAAGTAGTCTGATTATTTTTTTCCGATGTTTATATCCAGATTTCAGATTTTCATTACTGAAATAATTGCTAGCAAAAGTATATTATAACATGTACCTCTACAGTTTATATCACATTATCCACAAGTGCTATTGTTTATAGGAAATCAGCTCAAGTAATGTTGCAACAGGTAATTGGCTTCACACAGCTGTTCTTCTATTTGAATATTATGTCTGGAGGTAATTGTTAAGATCATATCATGGTCAGCACCAGCTAAATATAGCTTTAGTGGATTCACACACAAAGAGAAATGAACATTGAACAAAACAGGGTACCATGAACAGACCAAAAATCATGTAACACAGTAACAGTACATGGATCCCTTTGTAAACAATTTGCATGGTTAAATTACAGTGCAGTTAGGAACAAAGGAATATGTCATTACAATTAGTTTTAACTTGTCATCACATAAATGGATATTTTCCTACTTTAAAAGAAAAGTTATTTAATTTTATTTCTATTTTTCAGATTTGTCAGTGATTATGCATTGTACAAAGTTACTGTATATCATTTAATTTTTAAAATGTTCAGACTTAATGCTTTCTTCATTGGGGATTTGCAGAAAAATGATACAGATGATGGCGTCTACACAATTCATACAGGAGAGAAAGATATCAGCTTGCTTGGGGTCATTGACAAGTACAATGGATCAAGGTAAATTAAAGCAGGAAGCCATTAAGAAAAACATTTGCACATTAGCTTACAAAACCTTTTGACTGTTGACCCCTTTCCCAGTCAGTGCTGTGTTTCATCCAGAAAACAAAACCTTACTTATTCTCATGAAGCTTATCCTATCAAAGACATCATTTATTGTAATGAAACATTCCTATTAAAGTCATACACTTATTAAACATTTTCTTAGATATACAGTCACCCTCCTCCATTTGTTATATATGGACATCCGAGTTCATTACAATCATGAGTCAATCTTATGGATGATGTGACCTTCACCACCTGTACCCAATCTTATGATTTTAAAATTATAATTAGGTCAACTTATGGATGATGTGACCATCACCACCTGTACCCAATCTTATAATTTTAAAAATTATAATTAGGTCAACTTATGGATGATGTGACCTTCACCACCTGTACCCAATCTTATGATTTAAAAAATTATAATTAGGTCATCTTATGGATGATGTGATCTTCACCACCTGTACCCAATCTTATAATTTTAAAATTATAATTAGGTCATCTTATGGATGATGTGACCTTCACCACCTGTACCCAATCTTATGATTTTAAAAATTATAATTAGGTCATCTTATGGTTGGTGTGACCTTCACCCAATCTTATGATTTAAAAAATTATAATTAGGTTATCTTATGGATGATGTGACCTTCACCACCTGTACCCAATCTTATGATTTTAAAAATTATAATTAGGTCATCTTATGGATGATGTGACCTTCACCACCTGTACCCAATCTTATGATTTTAAAAATTATAATTATGTCATCTTATGGATGATGTGACCTTCACCACCTGTACCCAATCTTATCATTTTAAAAATTATAATTATGTCATCTTATGGATGATGTGACCTTCACCACCTGTACCCAATCTTATAATTTTAAAAATTATAATTAGGTCATTGATAAATCATCATGTCATATAAGACCACCATCTGGAAGGAGCTCCAATTAGAAGGACAACCAACACATAGATGAATGGATACACAGATGCATGAGAAGTCATCACCTATCATAATAATATATATACTTACTTATAAATTGGGGTCAACTGGAAAAATTTGACCCTGATATGCTTTTGATTAATATACCTGCCAGGTCAGAGTCTGTGTGGTTTTTCTACTGATTATTCCTAACCAGTTGCCTCGACCTATATCTACCATTGCATTATGTGACTGCAGACCTGAGCATATTAAGTTTACTGTTATGTGCTAGTTCATACTGTATATCCACATCAAAATGTAGATATAATAGCTGTTGTGTTATGCATAACCAACAGCTGTTATCTGTACTCTTAATTACTATAACAATTTGTTTTGACCTAAGATGTAAACCACATTATGTATTACAAAATATGTTCTTCTTTCTTCTGGAAATGGAAAGAAACATGTAAAATTAAATGAACTCCCTGGCTTGACTGTTGAATTATTATTTTTATGATGAATGTAGACCATAGAAATTAAGTTTAACTAGTCTAGTATCATACCTCATCTTAACTAGGTCATTATTGTAAAAAAAACTTTAACTAGGTCACTGTAATTGATAAATCTCTTATCTAAAATATTTTACAACATAATCATCATCTTTATTGTTTGGCCTCATACCGTATTTTGGTGTGTATAACGCGCACCGATGTATAATGCGCACCCCGATTTTCGACCCAAAATAAGTGGAAAAAACGTAGTTCTGCCATATAACGCGCATGTGATATAATGCATTTTAAAATTGTGACTACCGCTATTTCGCTCCATTTTCATAGTGCAACAACAGTTGGTCATTTTAGATAGTGAATGAAAAAGTTGCAATATTGATATTGTATCTTTCCGATTTTATTGTTGGCCCTTAAAAGGGCCCTTTAAATGTTCGTATAGTTGACGCAGTCTATTGCATCAAATCCCTCAAATTCCACTTTGTCTTCATCACTTTCGAAAAGTCGCTATATGTCCTGAATCAATTAAATACTGCTCACCGAGACAAAGCATTGTAACTATGTTGAGAGCATCAAAGCTTACCTGGCGCCGATTACCGTGAAAAGACCACACCGAGTTGATGAAGCATTGAAGCCATTGATCACTGTATAATCGTAAAATATCTCAAATACTATGATTTAAGATGAGAAATAAAACTAAGCAACAAGCTTTTTTTCCAAAGAGGAAAAAAAATGTTTCCCGACTTCATACATTATTTTGTTTCACAACGTATCAGTGTTCCCGTAAGAAAGAACCCGTAGTCGCAAAAATATATATGTCCCCAACAGATGTTCTGATGAGAACATTAACACTAGTTGAATTCTACACATATTATATTTCAATTCGACCAATAATAAATGAAGAAAAAATTCGATTAGATCAACAGTTATGGAATATGGTACTGAACATTTACGGAACAAGTACGGTAATCCACACAGTGGTATTTGTTCCGCTCCAATGCGGCACTTTGCACAGCTTTTGAACAAATTGCCAGTTAACTACATGTATTTCTGGCCGTGGCACAGAACAAAACTTGACACAGTGACGTGAAATGAAACCAGTTTATTAACATCAGCAATCAAAGAACAAGACTATTTGTAAGCATTATTTATTTCTTTAATACGGCTTGTACCGGTAAACATTTTAGTTACAATGCAATGTACAATGGATTTAATATTTCACAAGTAGTGAGTGCCTATATCCTCTTCAGATCGACCTGGAAAAAATCTTTTTTTTTTAGTTCTTGTATACAATGCGCACCCCCGACTTAAGATAAGAAAATTAAGTAAAAAAAGTGCGCATTATACACAACAAAATACGGTAATTGTGTATAATTAACTTCATCGTTACATGATTTACATGGATTTTCAAGGCTGGTTGGATATATGGCTTGAATTCAATGTTTTGTAGTAAATATAGACTAATTGGGAACAATTTCAAAAGTTATTTAAAAATTCTGCATATTTATTAACTTTTGATTGGGTTTATTATAGTAATCACTTACCGTCCCATTTTTCATTCCCCTTACCAATTTTAGAAACAAAGGCATAAAGGATATAGAAAATGCACAAAAACTTAGTCATTTTATTCATCAATATATTATTTGTAACCAGATTGTTGTTAGGGGGATCCATAACACTATCAGTGTTTTGGCATTTGAAACCAAAATTGATTCCATTTGGTAATATGGTCACCATATTGGTACAGACAGAAGTGATGTAGTTCACTATCTTGTTATCTATATTTGATTTAATTTAATTGTTTGTTTGTTAGTTTTACATTTTTTGTTTGTTTATTCCATTACATGCTATTTTTCTTGGATAAAAACATTTATTGGAATTTATACTGAATTGAAAACTGGAATAATATTTGTGTTGATTCAACAAGAAACTGTTGACACAACAACACTTCACAGCTTATAACAGATGTCATCGTTTTCCATTTTGGATTTCATCAGGATTCAAATTCAGTTTCATTCAGGACTTTTTATTACTAGGACTTCTATTTTTTAATTCTTGGATTTTGATTTGTAAAGCCTTAAGTTTTTTTCCTTCTCATTTTTCACTTGATATTCTAAGGAAATAAATTATTTGATAAATTTTACAAAGCTTGTTGTCTTCACTCTTTCTTGTTCCTTTTTGTAAGAATTTAGACTCATAACAGTCTGCAGTGAGCTTTAAATATGTAAATGTATTGGATGCATACAATAGTTTTTATTAAAATAGACTGGTTTTGAAAAAGTCTGATTGTTTATATTTACAATTTCCA
Source organism: Unio delphinus (assembly GCA_029339505.1). Lineage (NCBI taxonomy): Eukaryota > Metazoa > Mollusca > Bivalvia > Unionida > Unionidae > Unio > Unio delphinus. The sequence goes on along the minus strand of JAQISU010000057.1, from coordinate 6,635,616 downwards.
TATGAGTTGAAATTGTCAGTGGTATTGACCCCCTGCTGACATTCAGACTAGAAATTATATGTTGGCCAATGAAAAGTTTTTTTGCATCTTTTTAGTATTCATTTTTTTATAGTCACAGATAACTCCTGGGGGAAAAATCGTAATTCATTTCTTATTCATAGAGTTCTTGAAAATTCTGAAATTTCTATTCAAGAATGATTACTTCAGCTTGCAATAAAAAAAAATATTCTCAACTAGGTAATGATTAGAAATTACATCAAAAGTGTACATGAACATGTTATTACCCATTTTACAATCCATGTATATCATCAGGTCTCATGTGTTATTCCTGTTTTTCCAGTGTGCTTCCATTTTGGACTACATACTATGCCAACATGATTAATGGAACTGGTAAGGGGACATAATTTTGTAACCATTAATACTCAAAATGAGTAATAGAACTTGTAAGGGGACATAATTTTGTTACCATGACTACTTCACATGAGTATTTAACTTTTAAAGTGATGTGATTTAGGTCATTTTTTATTTAATCATTCTTTTGAAGCTACTCTGTTAACTTCCAGTTTTATTTTTTTGTTCATATCTAATTACTTAATGTTATTCTGGTCTTAATATAATTGTAAAACTTGTACAAAGAAAAGCCATTTTTTAAAATTAATTTTGCTGTTTAGATTTTGTAATCTAACATAAATGACTTCATCATGATAACCAAATTCTCAAAAATGTAGGGACAGAGAAAAAAATCAGGACCTAGGTATTTATATCTTATGTAATAAATAAAAAATAGTTCCTAATATGCATAATGAGTTCTTTTACATTGATAATTTGTTACTTTTGTTCAACCTTTGGTTTACTACTCATTTTAGTATTTTCCAAACATAATTTTTTTCAATACCTAGAGTTACTTTAGCAAATAATTAGCACAGTTGGTTTTTGAAAGATAATGAGGATAATTTTATTTTCTTAAAATGAAGTTCTATAGTCTATCATTAGCATCACTCAAGTCTGTCCCTAGCATCACTCAAGTCTGTCCTTAACATCACCCAAGTGTGTCTTTAACATCACCCAAGTGTCTCCTTAACATAACATCACCCAAGTGTGTCCTTAACATCACCCAAGTGTTTTCTCAACAGCACTCAAGGAGCATTGATGTCAACATCTTTCAGTTAGATCAGGACTAATGACTTTATGACTAATAAACTGAATTAGGCAATGCCATCCTATACTGAATTTAAGCACTGGCTGTACATGAAGTACAGCTATCAACATTTCTAATGTTTATCCCATTGTTAAAAAGTAAAATTGATCTAATGAAATATAATGTAATAGATATCAGTTGCTAGAAGACCCCCCACCCCCCGAATTGTAAAGTATTCACTTCGAAATGCATACTTTGCTCATAATCCTATAACAGAAATGATGTAGTGTCAACAAAAGCATGTGTTCATAATATTGTGTTGTACACACCTTAAAGAACGCTTTTATTCCGACACTATGCACTGTAATCAGTGTCCACTCTGGTCAACATTGTTTTAAAGTGTTGAAACAAACAGCATTAATTACAGATACTGATTTCGATTCCCAGCTCAGAAAGTCATTGGATTGGCAGCCAAGTCATATCATATCATTTTTAACAGTGGAAATTTGATAATTATCAGGCAAAATGCTTAAATAAAGTCAGTAATGAAATTGACTTGATTTGAAGACTTTTTATATTTGCTGATGAATATGTCACAATCTCAGATGTTGTTTTTGTTTGTTATTTTCCTACAAAGAACAATATAGCACCAAAAATTTTAATTTGCCTGCTGGGATTTTCATGTTTAGATCTAAAATAAATTGATGATCTTGACTACAAGATTTGACCTGTATATTCATAAAATGTTCCATATATCTTTTGCGAAGTAAATATCTCAGGTTTGTAAAAAAAATCATTTTCTACAGCTAACGTGCTGTACATTAAACGAAATGTAATTGTTATTATTTCTGCTCAAAAGTATCTATCCAAAATAATATTTGGACCTAATGTTGACTAGGATGTTTCCACTTACACAAAGAAATACACTGATCATATTTTTTTTAATATAGATTTTGTTTTTGCTCTTATATTTTGCTGTCACTGTATTAACATTGCATTCATGAACTCCTTAAGCAGCCAGTTTTTATTCTGCAGTCACTGTATTAACACTGTAGGCATGCACTCTTTTGGCCCCTTTTTATATTTTTCTGTCACCAGTGCAGTGGTATTGTGTATTGTGATTGGATACAGTTCTTAGCCCCACCTCCTCCTCCGGTGTATATTCATGCACTAGTATAGCCCCATTTTATATTCAGTTGACAATGTATTGACACTGTATACATGCACTGCTATACATGCACTGCTTTAGTTCCATTTTATATTCTGTTGACATTGTAGTTACACTGTATACATGCACCCCTTTACCCCTATTTTATATTCTGTTGACACTGTATTGACACTCTAAACATGCACTCCTTGAGTCCCATTTTATGTTTATATTGACACTGTATTGACACTTTATACATGCACTCTTGAGCCCCATTTTATGTTTATATTGACACTGTATTAACACTTTATACATGCACTCCTTGAGCCCCATTTTATGTTTATATTGACACTGTATTGACACTTTATACATGCACTCTTGAGCCCCATTTTATGTTTATATTGACACTGTATTGACACTTTATACGTGCTCTCCTTGAGCCCCATTTTATGTTTATATTGACACTGTATTGACACTTTATACATGCACTCTTGAGCCCCATTTTATGTTTATATTGTGTTACGGCTATTGGATTTAAATCATTTATTTTTTTTTTAATTGTTAAATCTAAATTTGTCATTTAGGGTTTAATATTCATTAATTGGGAAATTATTCTGGAAAGTTCAGTTTGACCTAGACTCTAGTTGTAAACAGGCTGACCTTGGCTTGGTTACCTCTTTATCTGACCTTGCTTTAGATTGATAAACAGGTCTTTAATATTATTAGTTAATTTCAAGGACAACTTTTTATTTTTAGTAATTAGTGGCTGAGTTTTCTTCTGGTTCATTCTGTCAGTTCGTGACTTGGTGAAGGTAGCTTCTTTCTATGACCTTCCAGAATCACATGATTCCTTTTTGTTTACGAGGGAATTACATATATATAGCTGTGTTTTGGAAGCTAAGATTAGTAGATGTTTGGGCTTTGTTATTATTAAGTTGTGTATTTCATGTTTGAGTGTTATCTTGTTCTGGACTTTGTGTCAATTCATTGAAGAAAGAGGATTTATTATCTATTTGGAGGAGAAAACATGTGCTCATAATTCATGTGGATGATAAATTAAACAAGAACTGCATCACGTGACGTTGTCAGCCATTTTGGATTACATCGTTAAGATTCGAACCTGGAACTATTAGAACATTTATTTATCAGGACTCTTACAATTCCATTAGTGGATTATTTTTGTGAATTCTATATTGGATTAATGTTGGATTTGATTCTCTAAAACTGTAAGTTTATTTATTTTATGAAAATAATTGTATTTAATAAAATTCATTGTTCAAGTTATACAAGCTTGTTAGTTTTCACTCTTTCTGTGTTGCTGCTTATTCGAGCCTAAGCACGTAACAATTGACACTGTATTGACACTTTATACATGCACTCCTTGAGCCCCATTTTATGTTTATATTGACACTGTATTGACACTTTATACATGCACTCTTGAGCCCCATTTTATGTTTATATTGACACTGTATTGACACTTTATACATGCACTCTTGAGTCCCATTTTATATTCTGTTTACACTCTATTGCCACTGAAAACTTTCACTCTTTTAGTCCCTGTTTTTCTTATTCTGTCATTCTCTATTCCTTCTTTCTTTATTAGTCACTGTGGTAGCTAAGTTATTAAAGCATCTGACTCATATTCCATGGGTTGTGGGTTCAATTCAGAGCCAGGTTAGCTCAGGTTGGTTGCTTTAGTGTGTCCTTGAGAAAGACACATAGCTCACATTTGCTTGGCATGATACAGCCAAATATGAATTAAAAACTTTAGCAAAGCCAACAAAAGAAATTCTTTCTACATTCTTTAATTTTACATAGTTCAGTTGGTTTCAGTTGTGGTTCATTTAAATTAGAGAACATTGAATTTCAATTATTTTTATTCTGAATGAAAGAAACATTGAAGTTTAGATGGTGACAACAAAATGAGATATTTAAAGATGTGATTTTATGTTTCAGATGGTACAATGTCTCCACCATATATTGACAAATCAAGAACTATGTTTTCATTTGCCTCTGATGTATGTAGGTAAGTGTATGTATAGCTGTGTATTGGAATATCAGCCCTTAGATACATGTAGGTTAGTGTATGTTTTGTTGTGTATTAGAATATCAGTCCTTTTATGTTAGTGTATATATAGTTGTATATTGGAATATTATCCCTTAGATGTATATATGTTAGTGTTTGTATAGTTGTGTATTACAAGATCAGAGTTTCATGCATGTTAGTGTTTGTATAGTTGTGTATTGGAATATTAGCCTTTTCATGTATGTTAGTTTTTGTATAATTGTATTGAAATATCAGCCATTTGATGCAGCCCTTGTGTATTGTAATATCAGCCCTTAGATACATGGAGGTTAGTGTTTATGTAGTTGTGTATTGGAATATCAGTCCTTAGATGTATGTAGGTTAGTGTTTGTATAGTTGTGTATTGGAATATCAGCCCTTTCATGGAAATTAGTGTTTGTATAGTTGTGTATTGGAATATCAGCCCTTAGATGTATGTAGGTTAGTGTTTGTATAGTTGTGTATTGGAATATCAGCCCTTAGATGTATGTAGGTTAGTGTTTGTATAGTTGTGTATTGAAATATCAGCCCTTTCATGTAAATTAGTGTTTGTATAGTTGTGCATTGGAATATCCGCCATTAGATGTATGTAGGTTAGTGTTTGTATAGTTGTGTATTGGAATATCAGCCCTGAGATGTATTTAGGTTAGTGTTTGTATAGTTTTATTTTGGAATATCAGCCCTTAGGAAAGGAACCCATGCAGAACAATGCAGTGGCTGTGAAGGTTTTGTCCAAAATAGACAGAAATAGAGACAGCATTGTTGCTGGATGTCAGGATATATTATCTGACTCATACTGAAACACATACCAATTGAGCCTTAGTTTGAAATTTATGGATGGGTAGATTGCTGGCTGGCCTTACCACTCAACCATCATGGACTTTATCTTCTCCAGCATGCCATTCCAACTGTCAATCAACCACTCCAGCCATACAAACATACAATATACAATTACAGTGGTCTCATTGTGTTATCATGGATTGGCTGACCCAGTCAGCCGCACATTCAGACAGCTAGGGAATCGTATGCTGAATATTCTCTGAAACCAACCAGCTGGATATTACTGTATCGAAATGACCTTATTTGTAAAGTGATCTGGCCATGCTGGCTATTCCAAAACTTTGTATAGCACCACTTTAACAGAATTTCCTAATGGTGAAATGATGCATGCCAGTGATATGGCATCATCATTGGCATATGTAATGCTCTACCAAGGAACCCAACGTGTTCAAGAGAACAGTCCTCAACTAATCAAAGAAGGTGATATGGAAATGCCTGAAATCCTTCTTATCTTCTTATCTTGCCTCTGTCCAAATGTCCTTTTCCATCTACTGTGATCCCAACCTACAAAGTATAAGCTTCTGTGATATTTATTCACAGTAAACAGTAAAGGATACCACTCAAGCTTGGTATTTATTCACAGTAGATCATACCACTGCATCAATGTTTTTATTCACAGTAGAAGATACCACTGCAGCATGGTATTTATTCACAGCAAAGCATACCACTGCAGCATGGTATTTATTCATAGTTGAGACAACATTATTACATCAGCATGATCAGCATTGTATTTTTACATAGTAGAGCATACAACTGCAGCTTGGTGTGTATTCACTGCAGAGGATACGACTGCAGCTTGGTATTTATTCACTGCAGAGGATACCACTACAGCTTGGAATTTATTCACTGTAGAGGATACCACTGCAGCTTGGTATTTATTCACTGTAGAGGATACCACTGCAGCATGGTATCTATTCACATTAGAGGATACCACTGCAGCATGGTATTTATTCACTGCAGAGGATACCACTGCATCTTGGTATTTATTCATAGTCAGGGCAACTCTATTATGTCAAGATTGTTTGTTTGTTTGATTAAATTTTAACGGCTATTTAGCGCCATACAATAGTTTAGATGTTCAAAAATAAGAAAGGTTTAACATCGACCAGCGATATAAAAAACCAAAATAGTTAAATATAAAATGGTAAGATGTTGGTAACAGGAAAATATGAAGCTTCCCAGTCAACGGGAGATGTAAATGGTGTATGTTGATGATAAGATGTTGTAAATAAGAGGTGATATTTGCATTAGATAAAAATATTCTAGGTGATGGCATACAAGTTATAGTTTAAAATAGAGATTTACTTCCTTTAGGAAATCTAAATTACAAGTGATTTGTATTGTATCAAAAAGTTCCTTCATGTCATGTACATTATAGTATTTAACACGCGTTGGTTCCAGATCAAGATTGTATTTATTCATTGTAATGATTACACTGCAGTATGGTATGATATATTTGTAGCTATGACTACACTATTTCTATGCCTGAAAGGTAGTGCAGCTTCTCTGTATTGCTGAAAGTCACCAAATTCTTGTATTTCTTGTCTCAAATATAACTTCTGCAGGTAAACACAATCAGGCCTCACACCATAATGGAAAATTTGGTATTTAATGTACAAATTAAAGATTGTATTTATAAAATTTTAAAATTTTGGAAATATATCTGTTTCACCAATACATGTCTATATTTTACACGTAAGTTTATAATATGTTTGTGTGGCTGCACTGTGCCCTATATGCAGTACATTAATTATGTTTGGGTACATTTAATATTGTTGTTGTTGCAGTTGTATTTAACACTCCGGACTCCTTCAGAATTTGTATGGGTACTCATTTGAGTGACAAAAATTTAAATTTAGATAGTCCAAACAGAAGAAACACCTGTAAACATCAAGAAAATAATAATTTAGATTCAGAATCAGCAAGGCTACTGTAGACTTAAAGAAAATAATATTTGATTGTTAATCAGGCTACCAAATTATCTTTCATCATCCTTGGGTGCTTCATTAATTGAGTGAAATCTTTGTGTGACAGAAATTTATTTATTAAATCATAATTGCAGACAGAACGTCAGTTTAATCATCTGGGTACAGATTTCCTCAGCTATTCTTTTAAAGCTGTTGATTTATAATGTGGCTTTCTCATTGGGTTATACATGAGCGGTGAAAAAAGGTATCTGGATCAACATTATTTAACAGTATTCACATTATTATGTTTTATTCCAAACTAAAAGCATATTCTATACTTTAATAAAACATTGTACACAATTGCCCAATCGCTTAAAATTTACAAAACAAATTTTATGTTTCTTGATAAATTATGAATTTTAAAGATGCAGTCTTCAAGTATTTTTTGTAAATTTGTCTTTCAGCTTGTTTGTTTGTTTGTAGGTCTGTTGCAGGAGTGTACAGTGAAGACTCATTGACACCACAGGGCATTGATGTCTGGCGTTTCACAGCTCCGTTAAACTACCTGCAAAATGCGTCTATTAACCCTGATAACCTGGGATTTTGTACACCACAGAACAATTGTCTGGGGCAAGGCCTTATCAATGTCATCAATTGTCAGCTAGGTAATCTGCATTGTTTTAATATAAGTAAAACATCCATTGTTCAGATACCAATTTTTAGGATTATTTTTTTGTACTGACTGCTACCCTGTCCCCAAACGTTTTATTTACCACAGTGTACATGTATCAATAAAAGAAAGTAATTAACCAGTGACAATGACATCATAGAAGAGCAACAGAAATAAGAAACTAATACAGTCTAATGTAATCTCATACATGTATAATTACAATGGTATTATAAATAACTAAAATTATCTTTTTAAAAGAAAGGTAAATGTAAGCAGGAGATAGGAAGAGACAAAGAGAAAATTTATTCTTGCATGCAATTGTCGCAGAGTGAGTGCTCAAGTGACAGTATGTAGTAGCAAATCAAGCATGGCTCAAATCTCATAAAGTATGATTCAAGACTCCTAATGGTCCAAGTTTTCTCTTGTCCAAGCACTTTTCAAATATCCTAATAGTCCAATTAAAGTTTTCTGTTCTCCAAGCATGGTTCAAATCTCCTAATGGTCCAAGTAATGTTTGCTGTTGTCCAAGCATTATTCAAGACTCCTAATGATCCAATTAAAGTTTTCTTTTGTCAAAGCATGATTCAAGACTCCTAATGGTCCAAGTAACATTTACTGTTGTCCATGCATGTTACAAGACTCCTAATGGTCCAGGTAACATTTACTGTTGTCCATGCATGTTACAAGACTCCTAATGGTCCAAGTAACATTTACTGTTGTCCATGCATGTTACAAGACTCCTAATGGTCCAAGTAACATTTTCTGTTGTCCAAGCAGGTTACAAGACTCCTAATGGTCCAAATAACATTTACTGTTGTCCATGCATGTTACAAGACTCCTAATGGTCCAAGTAACGCTTTCTGTTGTCCAAGCATGTTACAAGACTCCTAATGGTCCAAGTAATGTTTTCTGTTGTCCATGCATGTTACAAGACTTCTAATGGTCCAAGTAACATTTACTGTTGTCCATGCATGTTACAAGACTCCTAATGGTCCAAGTAACGCTTTCTGTTGTCCAAGCATGTTACAAGACTCCTAATGGTCCAAGTAACATTTACTGTTGTCCATGCATGTTACAAGACTTCTAATGGTCCAAGTAACATTTACTGTTGTCCATGCATGTTACAAGACTCCTAATGGTCCAAGTAATGCTTTCTGTTGTCCAAGCATGTTACAAGACTCCTAATGGTCCAAGTAACGCTTTCTGTTGTCCAAGCATGTTACAAGACTTCTAATGGTCCAAGTAACATTTACTGTTGTCCAAGCATGATTCAAAACTCATAATGGTCCAATTTTTGCATTATGTAGTCCAGGCCAACATAATTAACTGTTAATCAATGAGCAATGGTTATTAATGGGTTATGAAAGTTAAACTCCTTCTAGCATAGGTGTGAGGAGAATTAGAGGAGGTGAATTGCTCACTATCATTCTTGTAAGATCCTTTAACTTTACAGAAATTTTTGAATGACAGTTTTTGTTTCAAGACAGGGATGGTAATATTTAACTCTGTTCCTGAACTAAAATAATAGACAATTGCAGACTGAGTTTAGAAAGTTAAAGTTTGATTATATAAATTTACTAACTTTGTGAAGTTATAAAAAGTAATTATGTAAATAAATCAAATACATGCACACATCAGAACATATCTTATAAAGAATTATGGTCATAAAATATTTGAGGGTGAATTTCATATTATAACAACATGTCCTTTTTAATCTCAGCTGAGAAAAAGGATTTATTATGCCTCCTCCCCACTCCCACCCTCTTATTGTTGAATATATTGTGCTGGCATTTTTGTGGCAGACAGTTATTCATTAAATTGAATATAAAAACAATGAAACTTGTTATAAAAGATTGCATCAAATAAGAAAACTGCATCTTTATTCTGTGTTCCAGAAAATGTGTCATTTTTGGGGGTTCTAATTAGCTGTTTGGCTCTTCCTTACATACTCTCTAGTTTTCTATGAAATTATTTCTCCTTTGAATACGTTCCCCAATCACATTACTTTAGGGATATTAGCCTGCTACCTCGCGAATCCAGCCCTACCAAAAGACGAAAATTCGTCTTTCCTGTCTATGTCATATAGACAAAGGGCAATAACTCTTGCCCATTACCTCCCCTTGCCGCCCGTTAGGTGTCGCTTCTTTAGTTTTTTAGCTTCGCTTACGCGAAAACACGTACAATTAGACCTCCAATGAATCCAAGCCATCTTAGTGTAAATTCTGACCATCCGAAGTTAAATTTGGAATTACTGTGTTGGATAATCATTCCTCTACAGGTCGTATACATTATTTTACAATATTTTCCAATTTGAGTGACTTTGTCACCTTTTCTAGACTTCGGACCAGGTTGCAACGTGGTCAAAGCATGTAATACATGTAGCACTCAATAATTTCGCTTATTCCGTATGTAACGTTTACGATATTAGCGACTAATAACGTGCTGCATTGATAATGTGTGCTGTATTTATCTTCTTTGACGTTTCAGTAGACTTCAAAAAAGTCTTTGAACGACCAATTGCGACTATTTAATGGCGGACTTCGTGTTGTAGTCACGAATTCACGCGACACTTAATCATTTCGCTTCCTCCGTTAGTTACGGTTATGGAATAGAGACTTAATAGCGTACTGAATCGTTAATTTGTGCTTTGTTTATCTTCTTTCCGTTTCAGTAGACTTCGTCTCTGAACGACCAGTTGCGACTATTTAATGGCGGAATTTCGTGTTGTAGTCACGAATTCACACGACACTTAATCATTTCGCTTCCTTCGTTAGTTACGGTTATGGAATAGCGACTTAATAGCGTACTGATTGTTAATTTGTGCTTTGTTTATCTTCTTTCCGTTTCAGTAGACTTCGTCTCTGAACGACCAGTTGCGACTATTTAATGGCGGAATTTCGTGTTGTAGTCACGAATTCACGCGACACTTAATCATTTCGCTTCCTTCGTTAGTTACGGTTATGGAATAGCGACTTAATAGCGTACTGAATTGTTAATTTGTGCTTTGTTTATCATCTTTTCGTTTCAGTAGACTTCGTCTTGAACGACCTATTGCAACATGCTCACGGTGATAACTAGTGTGGTCATTAAGAGTTAACATGGCACGAAATAATTTGACTACACCGTTAATAATGGTTATAGTATTATCGAATTAATAATATGCTGAATTTTTTTAATCTGTGCTTTGTTCTCTTCTTTTGTCGTTTCAGTAGCAAAGTCGACAACGAAGGCATGAATGGCAAAATGGGTGTTGGCAATGTGGAAATGGAGGAAATTATGTTGACATGGTTTAGGCTGCCCAGTGGATGTAAATTTCACCGCAGGTCCGTGCATGGCTTTCGGGCCTGTAAGTCCGGACGCATGGAGTCTAGGCTGGATCAATTGGATCCATTTTATTATGCACTTTTGCCGGCCGTCCAGCCGTCCGTCCAGCCGACACCGTCAGTTCAGCCGGCACTTCAGCAGGCACCAACCGGCACTAGCCATACATCCGGCACCGTCCGTTCAGCCCAAATGGCACCGGACGGCCAGCCGACCTTCCAGCTGGCATCAACAGGCACCGGCCGTTCAGCCCAAATGGCACCGGCCGGCCAGCCGATCTTCCAGCCTGCATCAACAGGCACCGGCCGTCCACCCGGCAACGACAGTTCAGCCCAAATGGCACCGGTCGTCCAGCCGACCTTCCAGCCGGCATCAACCGGCACCGGCTGTCCATCCGACAACGACCGTTCAGCCCAAATAGCACCGGTCGTCCAGCCGACCTTCCAGCCTGCATCAACAGGCACCGGCCGTCCACCCGGCAACGACCGTTCAGACCAAATGGTACCGGTCGTCCAGTCGACCTTCCAGTCGGCATCAACCGGCACCGGCTGTCCATCCGGCAACGACCGTTCAGCCCAAATGGCACCGGTCGTCCAGCCGACCTTCCAGCCGGCATCAACCTATGCAGGCCGTCCATCCGGCAACGACCGTTCAGCCCAAATGGCACCGGTCGTCCAGCCGACCTTCCAGCCGGCATCAACCTGCACCGGCCGTCCATCCGGCAACGACCGTTCAGCCCAAATGGTACCGGTCGTGCAACCGACCTTCCAGCCGGCATCAACCTGCACCGGCCGTCCATCCGGCAACGACCGTTCAGCCCAAATGGCACCGGTCTTCCAGCCGACATCAACCTGCACCGGCTGTACATTTGATTTACGGAGATTATAGTGATGTACCCGTCAGTCAATCTGTACTACTGGTTACATATCACTACCATGAGAGAGATGTTATAGATGTATCTCCGTCCAATCAGACCATTCGAGAGGCAGGTGCCGGTCATAGCCGGAGCTTCGCCGACATCCCGGCCGACCATATACCAGACAAATCAGTCGGTATCGCCGGTGTAACCTCCCGTCACGTCAAATACGTGTCGGTGTGATTTTAAAACAAGGGAGAATTAGTGACATTATCAGAGATGACGGAATTGAGTTATCTATGCCACTTGGTATGCGCTACCCAGATATGGCAGCTTTACCAGAACAGGACTTTCAGGCCGACCATTCGTCAGTTCAATCAGCCGTTAGTGCCGGCCGTCCATATGTTCACGGCTTCTCCACAAGGGAGATTTAGTGAAAGTGTCAATTATGACAGAATTGCGTCATCTAGGTCACCTGGTATGCTGTACAGATATGCAAGCTATACCAGAACCAACATTCCCTCCGAGCGAATGGTAGATGGGTGCACAGTGCTGGCCGCACTACATAAGCATTATGTAATTATTATTACCTTCTAGCCGGCACCAACCGGCACCGGGCGTCCATCCGGCAATGACCGTTCAGCCATATGGCACCGGTCATCCAGCCGGCACTAACCGGCACCGGGCGTCGATCCGGCAATGACCGTTCAACCCAAATGGCACCGGTTGTCCAGCCAAGCTTCCAGCCAACACTTGCCGGCACTGACAGTCCATCCGGCTCCGGCCGTCCAGCCCAACAGGCACCGGTCGTCCAACCGTATGGAGATTTTAGTCATATACCAGTCCGTCAGACTGTACCGCTGTACCAGCACGGGGACTTTTATCATACCGCAATCCGCACAAATCGGATTGACGAAGATTCTAGTGATGTTTCCGTCTGTCAATCCGTACTACCGGTTACATATCACTACCATGACTCTGATGTTGGCGATGAATCTCTCGATCCAACCCGACCATTCGAGCGGTCGGTGCCGGTCATAGCCGGCCCGTCGCAGGCGTTCAGGCCAAACATATACCAATCAATTCATTCGGCATTGCCGGCCGTGCATAGGCTATCAACTCATCCACAAGGGAGAGTGAATGCCTTTTTTAGAGATGACGGAATCGAGTCATCTATGCCACCTGGTATGCATTACCCCGATATGGATGCTTTACCAGAGCAAGATTATGCACATAGTGAGTGCGATGAATCACAGGCAAATCAGCTGTATGCAGATCCAACTATGGAACGGACTGAGTTCAGCTTCAAAGCCGCAGTGGAGGAAATTTTTAGGGTGTTAAGGCCCCTTCAGAATGCCCTCCACCTCCTGCTGCAATTACCGACTATAGGGTTAGTGCGTCGGTCGATCTGGATGAAGGGGAAGAGATTCTATCCTTCCGCCTCCTTCCCCAGTCGACAAAATTAAGGAAATTAATGACCGTCTGTCAACACGTATAGGGGATCCAGGAAATGCTAAGGCGTTCTTTTCTGAAAGCCAAGTACCAGCGTCGTTTTCAGGTCGATGGTACAAAACTCACTCCGATGCGTTCAATACTGAGGTCCTGGCTCGGGATAAAATAGGGCAGCAGTCCATATGTCTGCGGCATTGTCTTATAAAGTGGACAAAACTGTGTTCAATGCCACGTCCAAGCTGGTTCGAATGTAGTCGCTACGTCTTCACTGTTAGACCTAGCCTCCCTAGCCATTTTCAGGATCGCTGAAAAATCTGGCAATGAACATGCTTGGGATTCGACGGCCCGGTTAGCTAGGGTTCTTAACAGGGCAGCTCACCATTCCATGGCCAATGCGCTGACTGCTTCTGCCAACCTAGACCTGATACGTTGTGACGCATGTCTGAAGGGCACGTCGCTTAAACCCCATCATAAGCTGGCTAGATATGACCGACGCACATTTCACGTCCCTATCCCACGAGTAGCGGACATTCTCCGTTGTGCTTGTCGGGACTAGGCTTATCAGTTCCATGTCATACCTTTTGGCCTAAATTTAAGCACTTGGGCTAGTACCAAGGTTATGGGTTACGTCGTCACCCTGTTCCGCTCGACTTCATCTATTGCGTCGGCAGTATATTTGGATGACATCCTCCAGAAACATCTGTCAAGTTCTATTCTGCTCAAAGGCAGAAACGATCTTATATCACTTTACGTCATATAGGCTTTCTCGTGAACTGGATAAAGTTTGATCTCTGTCCAATCCGGATTTTGGTCCATCTGGGTGTGGAGTTTCTCCCGATCTGAATCTGGTAAGGCTTCCTCGAGTTTGCGATTATCCAGATAATTGCACTCGTAGAGTCCGTTTCCGACAGGATGCGCATTTTAGCGAGAGAGTTGCAGATCCTCGGATTATTCAATGCGGCAGCAGACTTGATCCCGATCAGCCGTCCTTTTATGCGCCCTTTACAAAGGACGTTGCTAGCGTAATTGCGCTCTTTTCAAGTCCCTTCGATCCCAGAAAACAGTCATGCTCACGCCAGAGATACAATCATTCTTGAGTCAATGGCACAACCCCTGTAGGCTGTCCACAGGGATTACTCTGGAGATACCCCAAGGGGATAACGGTATGTTCCGCCACTAATACCTACGGTTGGGGTGCCCACCTGTTGCCGAACTTCGATACTGTCAGCGGCAAGTGGGTGCCAGGGGCGAGCCCTTTCCACATCAACCTTTCAGAAATAACGGCTGTCATCAATGCCTTTCATTTCGGGCAGGATCAACTCTTATTACAAACTGCCCTCATTATGTCAGACAACATTGTGGTGGTGCCTTGCCTCAAAACAAGGGGACACCAATCACCAGACCTGTGCAATCTGAACTGGCAATTTCTACATTGGTTCGACAATCTCCACCTCAATGTACAATTCAGACACATTCTTGGCAGACTCAATGTCTTGGCTGACACTCTATCTAGTCATTCACACAGAATGGTCACTCCATCAATCGGACTTTCTTCCAATTGACACACTTTGGAGACGTCCGATGATTGATCTTTTGCAACAAGATGGAATTGCAAGTTCTCCACCTTTCATCTCACAGGTTCCAGACCCAGAAGCTTGGGTCGTGGATGCTCGATCAATCACCTGGGATGGGTTGTGGGCATTCTCCTACCCTCCCACGGTCTTGGTACTGGAATTAATCCAGAAGTTAAGGGGTCAGAATTGTCAGATGGTTCTGATTACCCCTCTCAGATGGAACAACTCCTGGGTCTCCGATCTACTCAATCTAGGCGATAGATCTACCCAGGAAGATTACAGTCAGCACAAGTATTCACAAGCAACCGCGGCCAGGGGTGTTCCACCCCTGTCCGGACCGTCTTTATGTTCAAGCTTGGCTCTTGTCCAGACAGCCTTGCAAGACAAACAATTTAAATCTTTGATTGCGGAGAGAATCTCGAGAGCAAGAAGGCCCTCTACTCTGAAGGTTTACGAGGGCAAGTGGCATGTTTTCAGAGACTGGTACCATATCATTCACATTGTTCCTCTGAGTGTCACAATCCCTCAACTGGCCAACTTTTCTCTGGCTTTTCGAGGAGAAACATCTGGCTCCAGTTATTCTCAAATGTTACCGCTCCATGATATCAGACACATTCCGCCATTCTGGTACATGTGCTATCAGCCATGACAAAGATTTGTCAGATCTTTAGACATTTAAAAAAAAAAAAAAAAAAAAAAAAAAAAAAAAATTTAATCGACTTATATCCCTCACCCTGTTTTCAAATGGAATCTGTCCTGGGTTTTAACATGACTCAATTCAGACAGTATTGAGTCTTTAACCCACGATTAGTTAAAGCTACTATCATACAAATTGGGTTTCTTGATAGCCTTAGCTTCAGCATGCAGGGTGAGCGAGTTACATGTCCTTTCTAGTGACCCGAACTCTCTTTCGTTTCGATCAGAGGGTTTGATGGTCCTCTTGACGCAGCCAGGCTTCGTAGTCCAAAATAGATTACCATACATTGCGATCAACGAGTCGTCATTAGCTCGCTTTCTTTATAGATAAGTCAGGATCAACAGCCATGTAAGATCCTGTTTGGGCACTCTAGCACCATTTCAATGCATAGAGGTGAGTCAGGTCACATACTAGCACCTCTTTCTTCTGGTGATAGCTGGGATATGAGATATCACCATTCAAGCCCTTGCTTCATGGCTGTAGTAGGTTATACGCTCGGCGTGCTCTGAGAATTCGCAAATCAGTCACCTTATAGAAGCTGTTGCAGAGTCAACCTTCTACAGTTTTATCTTCAAGTTTGTACTCGCAGAGGCAAACATTGATTCTAGTAGGTCCGGTGTTGGGCAGCCCAGACGCCCACCAGACCCATGTGCAACAATCAGCACAGCCTATTAGCTTCGCTGGATTCGCCAGATAAATTTTCGTAGGTAAGAAGATTTCAATACTATCTTCTTAACCGCATAAAAGGGTCACATATCGCGTGACCCTGGGCTGTGTTGCTGATTGAAAATTAGGAGACCGGGTTATCATTCACATGGGGAATCCAACCATCATTCCCTAGAGGATACCCGGGGTGGAGGTCGGATGCTCCGCATTCCCTCCTCCTATTACTTATTCTCCTAAAGTAATGTGATTGGGGAACGTATTCAAAGGAGAAAGCAAATTTTGTAGTAAATTATGTTTCTCCGAGAATACTTACCCAATCACATTACTAAGAAACCCTCCCAACCACCCCGCCATGCGAGCATCCTCGTGTTTTATATATCGCTCAGCTTAAAAACTAAAGAAGCGACAACTAACGGGCGGCAAGGGGAGGTAATGGGCAAGAGTTATTGCCCTTTGTCTATATGACATAGACAGGAAAGACGAATTTTCGTCTTTTGGTAGGGCTGGATTCGCGAGGTAGCAGGCTAATATCCCTAAAGTAATGTGATTGGGTAAGTATTCTCGGAGAAACATAATTTACTAAAAAATTTGCTTTCTTTCAAAAAACTACATTTTTTCAGAAGATTGCACTACAAAATTTAACCCAACATATGGTTAGCAAATGATTAAAACTACCCTTGAAATTGTTAATTTCATTTCTTTTATCTCGTAATTCAAGGTCAGACATAATGTAAGCAGATGGTGATGCTTGTTGTTGCCATTGTTGTTGTTGGAAGTGTAGATCACCTTCTTGACAAAATTATTACAGTGCAGACTCTTAGAACAGTCACCTTCCTCAAGAAACAACCTCTAATATCCAACCTGGTTCTGATTGTCCATTTTTCTTTCTTTCAAAATATGCAACCATCCACAATATCCACATCCCTTAACCACATAATAGTCATCATCCCATTGGTGGCCCTTCCACAACAGCCACCTCCCTTATCCACCCAAGTTTTATCAATTCCATTTGTGGTACCTTAAAGGTGAACTGACACAGTACACCACTTTAAAAAAACATTTTAGTGATGAGGACTACAGTATAAAACTGTATGTTAAAATGTTTAACAAATACTTGCTTTGAGATGGCAAGTTCACAATTCAAGGAATGGGGGCCACAACGTTTTAATGTTGTAATCATCCCTCGACTAGGGAAGCAGTCTGTGCTGACTTTCTTTGAATGGTGCTATAAACTGTCACAAAATACTGTATATAAATATTCCTTTTTGTGCCATCATGCAATACTATGTTCTATGCTATTAGATTTTGCTATTATGAATATGAGATTAATTATCTGTTCTGTTAGATTTGGTTATTATTAATACGAGATACAATATTGTTATCCCTGCTGTTAGGTTTGGTTATTATCAATACGAGATACAATATTGTTATCCATGCTGTTAGGTTTGGTTATTGTTAATATGATATACAATACTATTATCTATACTGTTAGATTTTGCTGTTATTAATAAAAGATACAATAGCTTTATCTATATTTTAGATTCTGTTGTTTTCAATATTTAGTTGACAACCTCAGCCCAAAATGACTACACAGACAACACAGCAAAGAGAAATAAGCAAGTCAAATTTTTCATTTTGATGGAAATATCATGTGCAGAGTAATTCTAGATTCCCTTTAAAGATGTAATAGGGCACCCAAGGGTCAAATGATGATCATAACATGAAAGTAGAAACAAAATGAAGTTATTACTTGTCATTATTAGAAAAACTGGAGAGACCATGTCATTACCAGCTATAGATTGCATCATTCATTGTTTTGTGTAAAAAGCAAGTACTGTCCAAACACAGTCATTGATTATTCACAGATCCAGTCAAAGATATAATTTAGTCATTTCTGGTTTAAATTGAGATCCCTTCCCTTTTTAACTCACTTATCCTTCGGCATTCTCAAGTCAAGGGTTGTATATATTGACCCAGTATTATATCTTTAAAACTAGAGTTAATAAAAAATTATAGTGTATCATTTGCGTTCTCAATGACCCAGAATTAATAAAGTTTTGACTACATTTATTTTGGAAGCATTTTGGCTATAGACCAGTGTTATCAAACAAACTATTAAGTTTTCCTAGTACATGTCATTATTAGAAACAATCTGTAATTATTAGAAACAACTCTGGAGTTTCCCTAGTACATGTCATTATTAGAGACAACCTGTTATTATTAGAAACAACTCTGGAATTTCCCTAGTACATGTCATTATTAGAGACAACCTGTTATTATTAGAAACAACTCTGGAGTTTCCCTAGTACATGTCATTATTAGAGACAGCCTGTTACTATTAGAAACAACTCTGGAGTTTCCCTAGTAGATGTCATTATTAGAAAAAAACGAGTTCCTTATTACCCATCATTATTAAATAGCTATGGAGATTCCCTGTTACAGTTTATTATTAGAAAAAACTATGGAGTTTCCCTTTTACATACCTAGTACCTGTCATTATTAAATAAAAGCTATGGAGTTAAACTAGTTCTTGTCATTATTAGAAAAAATTAAGTTTTCCTTGTACCTACCTAGTACTTTCATTATTACAAAAACCAACTATGTAGTTTATTGAAAAGACTTAGCATTATAATTTTTAATTTTCCTCACTTTCTCTTCTTTATACAAGTTAGATGCCTCTTTAGTTAGTTAAAATTAGTCTAATATCTTCTCCTTGCAGTGGATTTTTTCCACATCCCTGCTGTACTCTCATTCCCACATTTTTATCTGGCTGATAAGAAGTACCTGGATGCTGTGGTGGGATTAAATCCAAATGAAGCTGAACACCAAACCATTGTGGATGTTGAACCGGTAGATATACTTAAAAATGTAGAAAAATATATCAGATCAAAATGAAAGTGTGATATATAATCACACTATTTTTGCTTGAATTTGTATCATCATGTGTACATTTGAAGAGTACATAAAAAAAAAAACCTTCATCTTTCATTATTATGCTCCCACTTAGAAACTGTAGCACCCCTGGAGGCAGTAATTAGGGAATATATGGTTCATCTGTATGATTTCACTGCATCTCAACTATTCTTACTGCCTATTTCCATGCAAAAGTATGGAGTTTATTACATATCTCTGACCGTATTAAGATTGGGCTAAGGGGGATAACTTTGTTCATGTATTATTTGTACATTCTTAAGACTTCACATCTAGCTCTGGTTGTTTGCACATTGTATACATATTGTTATATCTGGAATCATGGAACATTGTGAGGGGATGTATATTGACATGTACTACACCTTTATCACAAATAAAGGTCACTATGACTCATATTTCTCACTTCTCTGACATTGGATAGATTTTGTTGTTGTTTTTATTTAAAGCTTAATTCATACTTTAATTGTAAAAGTAGATGATTGTATGGATTTTTAATAGTATTAGACTCTTGCAACAAAGAAAGTCACTGTGACCTACATTTCATATTTTACTGGCTTAGGTTATGTTATAAGGTTTATCTCATGACCAATGTTTTTTGCATTCAGTATTCATACTGTTATACCTAGAATCATGAAACTTGGTAAGAAACGCATCTTTATATTGCAGTTAATTTTGTCGATTGCACTTTATCAATATACATAATAATGTTTTAATACTCTTACCTGTATGGGCTGCCATGTGTTCTCACAGGCAAATTTTCACACAGCATGTCCAGTCTCCGGGTTCATAAAGCAGGATGCATGCCTGACTATAAATGTATGTATTGTCTTGCAGATTTAGGCCATGGGCAGGATTAAGCGTAAGCTATGTAAATATTGGAAATAAGAAATGACAACCAATCCACATGTCTAGCTTGCTTTAGTTGCCACTCCAAGAATACATGTCAGATAGGCACCTCTTGGACCAAATGTCACTGGGGTGCTTTACTCAAGGCACGAAAGAGGAATGTGCTTTAGCACACCATGAGTGATGAGGACTTCATCACTATGCATGCTGATGTCACTTAGTGAAATATTTTCTTTTTGAATCATATCATGATACTGAAGGTTCATCAGTTATGAAGTGATCCAAGTTATGCCCATTAGCAACAGTGACACCCTCTCCTGCCTCAATATGAGAAACCTTTTTCTGCAGAACCATAGGTCTGATAAATCCAGTCAACTCAGATACTGTCTCACAGATAAGATGTATGGATCAGTTCTGGGGATCAAATATCCCTTAACCCATTCCAGTACAAAGAGCTGGGCAGCATCATTTTAGAGAAAGTGGCACTGTTCTGTCATGACTGGATCTTGATATGTCTCAAATCATAACAGATCATCACTAAAGTTGAGCATACCTATTAACCTAAAAGATGAATGGTTTGTTGAGTTTGCCTACCACACACAGGCACTCTTAAGGATCAGCATTCCCAGCATAGTGGCATTTAGTCATTCAGTGTACCTGGTGTCCAGTTCAGTGCCCCATTTACACTCGGGATGTGGGTTCACTTTCTTCTCTTGCTTTTGACACTCAAAGAAGCACTTACATTGTTTGGAAGTGACAGTATCCCAATCAGGACATTCTGTTAGCATCATGCCCCCCCCCCCCCCAGATAATCTTCTCCAGCTATATCTCAGCTTGTGCTTATGTTCCAGGCTTGATACTTTGATTTTATAATCACTTATTTAGTGTCAAGCCGAATTCTTCACATCATGTTGTATCTACTGTATATATTGTACATAACAGGTAGAAGGCCTCAAGATAGATCAGTTCTAATTGAATTACCTTCTCTAAATAAAGTCTTTCTTCTTCTTCTTCTTCTTCTTCTTCTTCTTCTTCTTCTTCTTCTTCTTCTTCTTCTTCATCATAATAATAATAATATTATTATTATTATTATTATTATTATTATTATTATTATTATTATTATTATTATATTGCACTAGAGCTCCTAACAAGCAATAATTGTTCTTGCTAGATCTCACTAAGACATGAGTTGACTCTGCCCTTCAGGCATCAATAAAGGAATTCCCTAGAGTTTTGTTCACCTCCTCCTTCATCAAAAGCCTTTTCGAAAGACTTAGTAATCAAGACAGACAAAATGGCGTTCAAACTGCTATCACAGTCTGGGTGAATTGCTCTCCATTGGAGTTGCTTACACAGACAGTCACAGAATCCTAGTGTCCACAGACTCTTCTCACAGTAATGCCCTCCACTCAGTGTGTATGGACTGGTAGTCCTTAAATGACACAACAGCTGGTGTTGAATATCATGTCAGTGAGGTTTGTGTTAGATGTCTGTCTTCCAACAAACTAAAAACAGTTTTTCATTTCCCACCTTGAATCCCACAGGATGTGCATGGTATTATGTTTCTCAGATGAGACATCTTAAACAGAGCACAACTTTGCCAATGTCATAAGCGAAAAACCTAAAATTGGTTAAAAAAAAGATGCAGTGTTTTCCCTTCAAACTTTTTCAAAGACCATACTAAAGCCTTGTTTTGATTTCAACCATTCTCTTCTATTATTCTCTCGATGGACAGATCAAGGATATATGTAAACCAAAGAGACAAATTTCCATCACAATCACACAGGCAGTGAGTAGGGATTTTCAGGGAAATAAAGGAAAGGATACAATGGCCAACCCAAGGGCAAAGCAGACTGGGAAGCAGTCCTACTGACCCCATACCTGTAGAAGACCAAAGTTCTCAAGAACGAAAATGGCAAGAGGCAGAGAGAAGGTGATCGTTTTCACAATAGTTTCTCTCCATGCCAACCAATCTGTAATAAAAATGACACAGTTTTTTCACACTGCTATTGCTAGATATTCTAGTAGGGAAAGGATAATATTCTTTGCTTCCAAAGGAGAAAGTATTTGTCAAGATAATCAATGGACATGGCAATAAGTTTCAGATGGCTTTCATGTCGTGTTCCACATAATATCCTCCATTATCCAGGGTTCCTTCAGCTATGGTCATTACCAATGACCCAGTCACCAAGACAGATCCTTTGCAGTGAAAAATCAACAACCATTGCAAGAAAAGGTCAGTAGAGATCATTCTTAATATAAAAGCACTGGGCTCTTATTTAAGAAAATTCCTGTTCCCAAAGACCAATTACAATGTTTGACCAGTCACTGACTTAAGCACCTCATTCATTTCATTTCCACCCCATGTTTCAAAATTGAAACACAGACAACAGAAGGAGATTTTAAATGCCATTCAGAAGGGAGACTTTACAATAATTGTAGACATGCAGAATGCATATCTATACATTGTACATCCCAATTCACAAAAGCTCCAGGCAGTTCCTGCTTTCAGGGAGACAGTTTACCAGTTCAGGACATAACTATTCACACTTGGTCTTTACAGATGGACTGAGTAAAGGCCCATTTCAGGATCACCTATAAAATTTGTAGGTTAAAGGGTCAAAGGTCAAGGCCAGTGACTTTAAGAAAAATTATTTATTCATTATAATTTTAACCTTTAATTTGGGTGGAATAATTTTTGTTGAGGGATACTATCTGTTTTTAGGAAGAAACAATAAGTTCAGTTCTGTCCTTGAATAAACTTTGTGGATGACTTGCTCATGGACTGTGAAAGAAATCTATTAATTTGGGTGTCATAAGATCAAAGGTTAAGTTCACAAGAGGGGAAAATGTCTTAAAATTGCTTTCATTACTTGCCATAAAATGGCACCAATCTTTGTGGATGGCTTGTTGATGTGGGAAGAAAATGGGCTACAGATGCAGAACTAGATTGCTTATTATCAAGGTCATAGTGACCATGAAACCAGTTGTTTCTATTCATTAACTGGTGTTCTTTCAACATAATTGATGATTTGGTTTTGTGGATAAGGTAGGAATATGTCACTTGTAGGTTTTAAATGTCGGGGTCACCATGACCTATTGGTTATTGCTATCTCGAATTACTCATTCCCTGCTAATGCCTGTTAATAAACTATTAAGTATGGTCAGTCAGTCAGGATTTTGTTCTACCGTACTCTTTTTTTCATTACATTATCTCTGTTTTATTGTTTCCTGTTTTTCTTTCTATTGTAGTATACTGGCTTGGTGCTTCAGGCAGCCAAGAAGCTTCAGGTTAACTTGCACCTGGAACCCATTGCCAATATCACGTAAGACAACATTTTAACATACCTACAGATTTAATGTATTCTAGGACAGGTCAAGCATACAGACATAATGCACTTTCTGATTGGTCATACTTCCAAATTTAATGAACCTTCTGATTAGACAAACTTCAAAATGTGCAGCACAAAAATCTAGGATACACACTTTGAATATTGATGCCATCATGCTGTCAATGTTTTCCTTATGTCCTAGTGCTATGGGAATTAAATTCTACCTGTGAACCAGTGTCAATGAAATTTAAGTCTCCCTTTGACCAAGTGCCATGTAAATTACTTTTTCAGCTTTTATTATTTTTTATAAAATTTCTCAATTTACATTGGAGTGTGGATAACAATGTTGTGGTTTTTAGTTGAGGATGTTAGCTGATTTTACTGTCACTGATGTGTCACTAGTAGAATCTCTCTTTATTGCCCTCAAATCACCAGGAACTCCTCCTCTGATATTTCACTGGTTAAATCACTGTTAGTACCCTCACATCACTGAAATTTCCTCCTTATGTTTCACTGGTAAATTCAGAAATTTATACCCTAGTATCACTGGCAGCCCCTCCACTGTTGTGTTACTAACAAAATCATCATTCATGCCCTGATATTACCAGAAGCTCCTCCGCTGATGTGTCACTGGTAGAATTATAATTAACATCCTGAACTCACTGGCAGCTCCTCCACTGGTGAAATCGCCAATAATGCCCTTAAATCACTAGCAGATCCTCCAGTCATTTGTATGTCACTGGTAAAGTCACATTCATTGCCCTGAAAATACTGGCAGCTCCTGCACTGTGTAACTGGTAAAATCAGAAAGATCTCAAATCACTGTCAGATCCTGTTGTAACATGTTACTGGTAAAAATCAGAAAGATTTTAAATCACTGTCAGATCCTTCTTTAACATGTCACTGGTAAAATCACCATAGAAAGATCTAAAAGCACTGTCAGATCCTCATTTAACATGTCACTGGTAAATCACCGTAGAAAGATATAAAACCACTGTCAGATCGTCATTTAACATGTCACTGGTAAATCACCATAGAAAGATCTAAAACCAGTGTCAGATCCTCATTTAACATGTCACTAGTAATATCACCATAGAAAGATATAAAACCACTGTCAGATCGTCATTTAACATTTCACTGGTAAATCACCATAGAAAGATCTTACCTGAATACGCCGTAGCCTTTAATAAAAGTTCGATAAGAACTATTAAGGTTGAGTTCCAAGCTAGGCAGCTGCTAGTACATTTTTTATAAGTCTTATAATTTGGTCAGGGTTCAAACCTACAACCTTCTGCATCTGAAATGTATGCTCCAACCACAAGGCCATTAGAGTGGTCTTATGAACTTGGAAGCATTTATCTGTTTACAAGATATTTACTACAAAATCACTCCAGATATCCATAGCATGCACTTAAATATGTAATAACTACATTTCGTCAAAAAATCACTTCTGTGTTGCTATAATCAATAACAAGCCATGCTGTTTTTGTTTCAGAGAAACAGAAAATATTGCTGAAGTCTTCTTGCCCATATTCTGGCTTAATGAGGTATGTAATCAGTAAATTATGTAATCAAAATCAGTTGTGCTTTAACTGTCTGATATTTTGGTTGTAGGATTTATTTTTAGTGAGCTTATTGACTACATCAAGGGCCCCGAGAGGATGAGTGGTATAAAGCGCTGTCTGTTAAGGAAAACTGCCATCTCACGTCTGTCTGTGTGGGTTTGAGTCTAAGATTTGGCAAATGTAGTTATGTGAGAAAGCTTGCCAGTAGCTTCTCGTGGGTTGGTGGTTCTTTCCTGGGGTTTTCCCGGGTTCTTCCTCCATCAATAATATTGGCCGCCATGTATAGCCTATTGTATGCTGAAAAATGGTATTGAACCCTACAACAACAACAACGACTACAACAAAATTGAGTTGTTTTAGTGAGCTTATCAGCTATGCTAAAACAAAGAGATTAAGTCAGGATATCATTGTATATAAAGTTACCTGTTTATTATATACTCTTATAATTAATATAATTTACCATATCTCCAAAATTAGTAATTGATAAGAATATAACTATTTCAAAAGTATGCTTTTATACTCTTTACTGACCTTCATGCAAAGTTAGATCTGATAGTACTGAAGAGCTTTGGCAGCCATCTTGAGTATCTTGTTATTGCTACTCATTCTGAACTAATGCTTATTTTGGCTAAACTTTTAATATGTTGTTGTTCCAGATCAAAATATTACCCCTTAGACATGCAATATGGTTGCTATGGAAGCAATCTTGATCATCTTATGACTGCTCCTTCTGAATGGATGGATGGTCATTCTGACATGGCATTTCAGTGAAAGACTTGTTATGCTGTCTAGTTGATACTAATTGTAAAAGGTGCTGATTTTACATTTAGTGACGTAGTGACTTTGAAATCTGAATGCATAATTTCAGAACAGATTGTTATATTATATTTTACTGTTTACTAAAAGACATCTTTTGATGCCCAGTGGTCCTCAATGTAAATGGTGCTGATCAGACACACTAAATTGGTGCCAGGGTAGCCATTTGAAAATTTTTACTGTCAGTAATCCTCCCAGATGGATGGTCATATTGACAGGACTTTTTCTTTGTGTTACGAGTCTAGGCTTTTATAAAAGGTAACAGAAAAAATATGAAGACAACAAGCTTAGTAACATTTAACAAATAATTTATTTCCCTAGAATATCAAGTGAAAAATAAGTAAAAAAGAATTTATAGTTTTACAAATCAAAATCCAAAATTAATTATAGAATATGAAAAAATAGAAGTGCTAGTAATAAATTGTCCTGAAGGAAACAGAGTTCAAACCCTGATGATATTCAAAATGAAAGACGATGACATATGTTGCAACCTGCGAAGTGTTCTTGTGTCAACAGTTTCTTGTTGAATCACAGAAAATATTATTCCAGTTTGAATTCAGTATAAGTTCCAATAAATGCTTTTATCCAAGAATTTTGTGAGAGCACTTCTGTATTTCAAGAAAAGTAAAAAGTAATTGGAAATTCAATTAAATAAAATTTAAACTCAAATAGGTCACAACATCAGTTTGGAACCCAACTGACAATCCTTTGTCATGAGCTATAAGACTAACTACGATGCAAAACAGATTTCCAGATGGGAGTCCAAGATTTCATCTTTCCAGAAGGAATGGAAGTTTATTACATGATAATTATCACTTCATCCAGGTATGGCTTTGACGAACTTAATAATTCTTACTCTGAGAAATAATATATAATTTTTTCCAAAAACAATAGTTGTTTACCAAAACTATCACTGGTTCAGAATCAAGGCCAGAAACTGATACAGTGTTTCTATTACAGTCCTACCCACACTTATATCAACAGCACTTATGTCGACAAGCTGCCTATTTCAACAAACAAGCAACAAGCAAAGTCACAGTCACTTGGTGTACTATTACTGCCAAAATTATCATGCTTATGTTGATGGCAAGATTAAAAAATAAAGGTACATGTCGACAGAAGCCCTTGGTCCCAGCTTGAACAAATCCTTATGTGTTCTAATCATTTATGTTGACATGCAGCCAGTTCCAACCCATACTTTGTTCAACAATTAGTTGATCTTGCCGCCAGGCTTTAATTTTCCTGCCTAATCATTGATGTCGGCAAGTGGCCAGTTTTGAACTAGATTTATTCAACAATTAGTTGATCTTGCTGCCTGGCTTTAATGTCGTGGTCAGATAAAATTTAAAAAACAAAAGGTTTTTGTTTGGTCCTTAAAAGTTGGCCTCTCGTGGCAACTTAAATAAAAGGAATGAAATCTGATCAATTCTTGCATTTCCCAAATTGATTATGATATAAAACAAGTTTATTGTTCTGTGAAAGTTTCATTTGTAACTTTATTTATATTTATGAAGGCTATCCAACAGCAGTGTAAAACGCAGATTAAATTTACATTCAATGGAAACTAAATATATGGCTGTTAAAGAACTTGAGAGTGGAGCATCTCGCAAAGATGTCTGTGACAATTTTTCGCTTAAACAAAACACCCTGTCAGGATGGATGAAAGCTGCTGAGTCTAAAAATAAGGACTAAGTTGAAAGAAGAAGCAGAAGACTGCTAAATTAAGATGTGGCGGAAGCCACAGCAAAATGGTTAAATGAAAAGCGCATTGCACATTCCACCTTATCCATAGATCGCGATGTCATCGAAAAAACAAAAGAATTTGCAAAAAGACTTAAGTGGAGAACTTTGCTGCAACAAGTGGTTGGTTCAGTTACTTTAAAGTTTATCATAACATCGGATACAAAAGGATTTGTAGAGAATACATGTACTGTTTAAACCAACTTGACAGGTTTTCATTTTCCTGTGAATAGCCCCATCCCCTTGGTAACCTCAATAAGAAGGGAACAGACTGACCAAAATCTAGGCCAATTTAAGTACATATACTTGAAGCATGCAAATAACTATGCAACCATGTGCTTATGCTGACATTGAATATCATAACGTTTTTCATATCAGGATGTGACTGATGCAATATTTTATTGTGGATTTTATTACACAAAGGTAACCAAACATTTTCAATATAATGTGTATTTCACATCGGTTTGTCTTCATGTCATCCAAATTTCCAATGTTTTCTCAAAGTGTAAATGCTACTCACTGCAGACAGGTCACTCCTTACTGACAAATTTAACTTTTATCTTTTTTCAGATCCCCCCCCCCTTATCTCAACATCCACCTATGTCGACAATATTTCCTCGGACCCATCAAGATGTTGACATCATGACATGAACAGTTAGGACTTGTATTAGGTGTTTATCAATAACAGTCAGGTCAGACAGAACTGAACTGAATTTCCAGACAATGTCTAATCCTGTAAATAAAGTTACATTACATCAGCAGGTAATAGAATGAAAAAAAATTAAAACTAGCAAACAAATAATTAAATTAAATCAAATATACATAACATTTGTATGATATCTTTAACTGCCCAGCTGGAGTTCAATGGAAATGGTACTGATAACACATTCAGTATTACCTTCATTGTCCATCTTGACCATTTTGTTATTGCTACTCATTTTGAACACATTATCATATTAGCACGGAGACTTTGCTTCAAGACTTCATATGATATAAATTCGTCATAAATGCAAATTGTAATGATATAACATCCAAAATGGCCATCATGGGAGAAGTGATAACAAATCTGAATGGATGATGTCGCAACATCTTGTTTTCACTTAAAGATTTCTTCTGATGTCTAGTTGGTCCTAAATTAAAATGGTAATGATCTGACATGGTGTTCATCTCGAAAACTTTGTTGTCACTTCTCGTGAATATATGGTCATAATGACATGGGGTTTGACTAAGAGTTCTAACAATGTCTAGCTGGTCCTAAATGACAGGTCTTCTAACCAGTTCTCAAATTTTATGGCCAGCTTGAAAATCATATTAATGCTACTTCTTCTGAATTGATAGTCATAGCAACATGGGCTTTGATATATTTCTAGTTGGTTCTAAATAAATATGATGCCCATCAATTGTGACCATTTTGAATATCTTGTTATCACTACCCCAATTGAAGAGATGCTTATGCTCACATGGCAGCCATTTTGGATATCTTGTTATCACTACTCCTATTGAAGATTGAAGTGATGCTCATACTCACATGGCAGCCATCTTGGATATCTTGTTAGCACTAGTCCTATTGAAGATTGAAGTTTTGCTCATACTCACATGGCAGCCATCGTAGATATTTTGTTATCACTGCCCAATTGAAGTGATGCTCATACATGGCAGTCATTTTGGATATCTTGTCATCACTGCCCCAATTGAAGAGATGTTCATATTCACATGGCAGCCATCTTGGATATCTCCTTTCTTGTACAGGGGTTTCACTTAAACACATCTCACTTTATGTTGTTGGTCCTAATTGAAATGGATGTCAATGTGGCCTCTCAGAATTTAAACAATTTTGTAACAGCTACTTCTTTTGAACAAACGATCAAACCAGCATACTAAAAGACACTTCATTTTAGTAAAATATGGTTGTTTTATTAATATCCAGCTGAGCAAACATCTACAATGGCTGCCTTGCTGTTCATCAAGGAAACTTTTATGTGGCTAATTATTATGAATGGATGGTCCATTGCAAGGGGTATTCAATAAAATATTTAGCTTGTTCTGAATGAAAATGGTGCTCATCTGATCCCCAGCACACATCCATCATGGCCATCTAAAAAAATCATATTACTAAACACCTTTTGCAGGAATAGTGGCATTAACATGTTTTTTCTCTCACTAAAACACTTATTGCAGTATTAATGGGTTCTGCATGAAATTGGTGCAGGTCTGATTTCCAATAACTCTACATTTTTTTAAAAGAGTTTTGAAAACTAGATCTGACGGACCTTGACCTAAGTTGTTTGCATTTTTACTGAGCTTTTGAACAGTGAATTCAGAACATACTTTGTATTTTGTCACATTCAAATGAGCAAGCTGACTGTCATCACTCTTATGATTTTACCCTCAGAGGTTTTGTGAACATGCTAACACAAATAAATAGGAATGTATTTTTATCAAACCTAGTTTTCTATACTAGATGAATACCTTGAACGATGCCACTTAAATTTTTCTTCCAAAGATATTTAATTTTAAACTTAGCCAGACTTAACCTGTCTTAGCATTTTTTTGTGACAAGTTCAGTGATTTTCTATCCAAGATATATCAGGTTCCAGATCAAGGACAATGATGGAAGAATGTATACCTCACTTTTAGATATGTTGCAGATATGTTGACTTGTAAAAAAATTGTCTCCAAAATTTTGGTATGTTGGAATTTTTCAAGAATACTAGAAATCAGCATTTAAAATGAATCAAAGGACAGTGGAAACAAACTCGTCATGGATACCTAAAAATTCCTTTTGGCCAAAGAGCATCTGTCAATATATTAATTTAGAAGGAGTTTATTTGCATCCTGTGTTAAGTCTTTTGGACCAAATCAGAATATATAATAATGGTTCGTTATGGTATGTCTTAAACATGATGAAAGGTCTACTCAAACAATATTATATTAAAGCAATTTGATTACTGGCTTCATCAAAGCCATTTGATTACTGTTCAGTCATTTGTTGTAAAATGCTTAGAGCTTTTTTGAGATTAGGCACTATACAAGGTCCTCATTATTATTATTATTATTATTATTATTATTATTATTATTATTATTATTATTTGGTACGTTAAAGCCATTCAATTACTGTTCAATCATTTGGTTAATCAAAGCCATTTGATTACTAGTCATTTGGTTACATCAGTCATTTGATTACTATTAATTTGGTTAAGCAGAGCCATTTGATTACTGTTCAGTCATTGGCTTACATCAAAGTCATTTGATTACTAGAGTCATTTGGTTAATCAAAGCCATTTGATTACTGTTCAGTCATTTGGTTACATCAAAGTCATTTGGTTACTAGTCATTAGGTTAATCAAAGCCATTTGAGTACTAGAGATATTTGCTTAAATTAAAGCCATTGATTTCTGTTCATTTGTTTTCATTAAAGCCATTTGATGACTGGAGTCATTTTGGTTACATAAAGGCCATTTGATTATTGTTCAGAGTAATTTGATTTCATCAAAGTCATTTGATTACTGAAGTCATTTGGGTACAATAAAGTCATTTGATTGTTGTTCAAAGTCATTTGATTTCATCAAAACCATTTGATTATTGTTCAATCATTTGGTTACATCAAAGCCATTCAGTTACTGTTTAAGTCATTTGGTCATTCAGAGTCATTTGATTTTAATAAAATCTTACAAAGACCTTCAAGAAAATTTTAATTCATTTTTAATTGAGATGAGAAATTGTAAAATATTTATAACCAGTTTATTCTTTTGCAGAGTGCAGTGATCGATGATGAGAATGCGGACAAGATGAATTCCATGCTGTTTACCCCACTAAAAATCATCTGGGTTCTGGAGATAACTCTGATATCAGTGGGACTGCTATTAGCACTAGTTTCTGTGATGTATTGTGCCTTCAACAGACATCTAGTCTTCACGGTCAGTGTAAAATCTTTAATGTCTATGTAAGATTATAGATGCATTCTTCAAGGTAAGTTTAAAATTATACATGTATTCTTCAGGGCTCACTGTAAAATCATTTACTTCATCCATGAGGTCTGTGTGAATTCCTGCACATATTCTTCAAGGTCATTGCAAAGTCATGTACTTGATCTGTAAGGTCTGTGCAAATTCATACATGTATTCTTCAATGTCAGTGTAAATTAAAAAATTGCAAAATCTGCATTTCTTGTGAGTATTAAATTCTTCCAAATCAAATGAAGAAACTGAAATCATGAAACTAATTTTCCTATTAAACACCCAGATTCAAGTTAGGATAAAATTAAACTTTTATAATGAAAATCTTAAATTATTTATTAATATCTTATATTATTGTAACATTTTCTAAATGTAATCAAGTTATTGCTGCTTGCAGTAGCATCCATATTTTTATCATTTGTTTTAATTAGGTTTTTCCCCTGATATGCATTTTTTGTCCTGTAGTCAAAATGTTTAAAGCATGAATTTCATATATTTTGATGTGAGTTTGAGGTTACAGTCGAAATTATTTTGTTAGTATTGTCGTGCTGTACCTGTTAAACGCTATTAAAACTCCATTACTTTGCAGTGTTGGGTACACATAAGACATTCCCATGTTAAATATAGTGGTTGATTTATCTTGCATTTTATAATACTCATATACAGTGGACATTTTATTTACTAATTTTCAGCTTAAATGTAGTTGATAGTTTAATGCCTCATAGAATTAGGGTATTATCTCTATTTACTGTGATGAGCCCACCTTGCAAATTTTGTTGAGATCAATAATTAGATTTTGAAGAAACTAGTTTACTTGGATAAATATTTGCTGAAATTTTGTGTCATGAGCTTATTTTGAGATAAATATGGCAAACGTCCACAACACTTAGTCTTTTTCTTTATCAAGAGACAGACAATCTTCCCAGTGTAAAAGACTTATGATAAAAGTCAGTGACACATAAAATCTTCTAAGGCTGCAAGAATTATGGTAAAAGTCTTAGCCACAAAAAAATATTGCCAGTCTATGAGAATTAGGCTAAAATGTCAAGATAGGTGAATAGACCAGTCTATAAGAATTAGGCTTAAATGTCAAGATAGGCTAATAGACCAGTCTATGCAAATTAGGCTAAAATGTCAAGATAGACAAATAGACTAATCTATGCTAATTAGTCTAAAATGTCAAGATAGGCTAATAGACCAATCTATGAGAATTAGGCTAATATGTCAAGATAGGCTAAAAGACCAGTCAATGAGAATTAGGCTAAAATATCAAGATAGGCCTATAAACCAATCTATTAAAATTAGGCTAAACTGTCAAAATAGGCTAACATGTCAGGATAGTCTAATAGACCAATCTATGCTAATTAGGCTAAAATGTCAAGATAGACTAATAGGCCAGTCTTCCAGAATGATCATGCAAATCCAAGACATAGCTGATCAATCTACCAGAATTACAAAAAAAATGTTCAAAACCCACACTATCATACTAGTTTAGTAGTATTAGGGTACAAGTTTATGACATAATCTTAACAGACCACCAGAATTAGAGTATAAGTCCAAGACAGAGACATTCTTAACAGTCTACCAGAATTAGGGTAAAGGTCACAGACACAAAAACTTATCATTGTTCTAGAATTAGGAGCTTTAATTTTTTAAAGATGTTTTACAGAATAACATCACATGCATCCCAGTACATCACAATAATACAATTAGTTATGACAGTTTGTTTGGAATTTACTGTGATTGTTAAAAATATTTTACCAGCAAGATTAGATACAATTTATTTTAGCAGCAGCATGCAGCTTAATAATACAAATATATATGTTTGTTTATTTGGATTTTACTTGTGATTTTATACGAACAAGAAAGACCATTGTATTCTCAAATGTGTTAGAATTTTACCAACAGGAAAGAACATTACATTCTCAGATGTGTAAGAATTTTACCAGTAATAAAGACCATTACATTCTCAGATGTATTAAAATTTTACCAGTAAGAAAGACTTATTATTTTCTCAGATGTGTTACAGTTGAACAAACAAGAAGGACCATTATATTCTTAGATGTGTTAGAATTTTACCAGTAAGAAAGATTATTACATTCTTGAAAGACTATTCTCAGATTTGTTAGAATTGTAACAGTAAGAAAATAATTACATTATTAATGCATTAATATTTTGCATTATATCTTGCAGTCCACTACCAGTAGACAGTTCAAAGTGGAACCATCTTTTAATAAAGGTTCTGGGACAGAATACGATCATACGGGACAGAATGAGCGATCTCCACTGATAAATTATGATGTAACAGACCAGAGCTATTCATCATGAGAGACATTAGGGTCTACATAAGTGAGGGTGATATACCTTCAGCATTTTGGATTTTGTACAAGTCTGTTAATTGGAGAATTAATTTAGATTTATGATTGGCATAGGCAACTAGTAAGTTCAGAATCTGTATAGAAAATTTTTAATTTTGTCCAGGAACAATAGTTTCTTTTGGTTATGAGATAAACTTAGATGCTGTTGTATAGATTTAGAATGAGAAACAGAAGGCTTTAAGTTCTAAATACTACAAACAGAAGGCTCTGAATTGAAATAATCTGCTCTGGCAACTAGAAACAGAAGGCTCTCAATTGTAATAATCTGCTCTGGCAACTACAAACATAAGGCTCTTAATTGTAATAATCTACTCTGGCAACTAAAACAAGGCTCTGAATTGTAATAATCTGCTCTGGCATGGCAACTACAAACAGAAGGCTCGAAATTGTAATAATCTGCTCTGGCAACTACAAACAGTAGGCTCTGAATTGTAATAATATGCTCTGGCATCTACAAACAGTAGGCTTTTAATTGTAATAATCTGCTCTGGCAACTACAAACAGAAGGCTCTCAATTGTAATAATCTGCTCTGGAAACTACAAACAGAAAGTTTTCAATTGTAATAATCTGTAATGGCATGGCAACTACAAACAGAAGGCTCTAAATTGTAATAATCTGCTCTGGCAACTACAAACAGAAGGCTCTGAATTGTAATAATCTGTTCTGGCAGCTACAAAATGAAGGCTCTGAATTGTAATAATCTGCTCTGGGAACTATAAACAAAAGGCTCTCAATTGTAATAATCTGCTCTGGAAACTACAAACAGAAGGTTCTCAATTGTAATAATCTACTCTGGCAACTACAAACATAAGGCTTTCAATTGTAATAATCTGTAATGGCATGGCAACTACAAACAGAAGGCTCTAAATTGTAATAATCTGCTCTGGCAACTACAAACAGAAGGCTCTGAATTGTAATAATCTGTTCTGGCAGCTACAAAATGAAGGCTCTGAATTGTAATAATCTGCTCTGGCAGCTACAAACAGTAGGCTCTTAATTGTAATAATCTGCTCTGGCAACTACAAACAGAAGGCTCTGAATTGTAATAATCTGTTCTGGCAGCTACAAAATGAAGGCTCTGAATTGTAATAATCTGCTCTGGCAACTACAAACAGTAGGCTCTTAATTGTAATAATCTGCTCTGGCAACTACAAACAGAAGGCTCTGAATTGTAATAATCTGTTCTGGCAGCTACAAAATGAAGGCTCTGAATTGTAATAATCTGCTCTGGCAGCTACAAACAGTAGGCTCTTAATTGTAATAATCTACTCTGGCAACTACAACCATAAGGCTCTGAATTGTAATAATCTGCTCAGGCAACTACAAACAGAAGACTTTGAATTGTAATAATATGTTCTGGCAGCTACAAAATGAAGGCTCTGAATTGTAATAATCTGCTCTGACAACTACAAACAGAAGGCTCTGAATTGTAATAATATGTTCTGGCAACTACAAACGTAAGGCTTTGAATTGTAATAATCTGCTCTGACAACTACAAACAGAAGGCTCTGAATTGTAATAATATGTTCTGGCAACTACAAACGTAAGGCTATGAATTGTAATAATCTGCTTTGGTTTTAAGAACTAATACTGTGCTGTTGCAACTAAAATCTGAATGCTTTGAATTCTGATACTATACCCTAGCAAGTAAAAATAAGTCTCAGTTAATATGATTTTACTTAATAAATCTCTGCAAAGAGTAATATATGACTAACACTTGACAAAGCCAAAGGCAAGCCAAACAACTTGTGTCATGACTAACAATTAACACTCCTGATTATGTTTAAGCAAACATGACTAAGCCTAGTTTAGAACATTTAGAACTGGTGTCAGTTTATTCATAAAATGTGTTTCATGTGGTAGCTTTAATCAACAACCTTTGATGATGTAGTACACAGTAAACATTGATAGTACGGTGTTAATCTAAATATGCTCTCAGTAAGTCTATTTACTGTATATCGTAACATCCTTCCTTCTTTTCACAAAAAAACAAAGAAATAACAAAACTTTGTACATGTACCAGGTAACTTATACCATTAAAAGTAATCTGAACATAAAACAGTATAAGTCAGTAGGCATATGTGATTTTAACTTTCACCACTCATCGAGACTGCAATTTTGACAGTAGATGAAAAAAAAACACATTGACTTTTAAAAAAAACCAAAAAAAAACAATAAAACACTCTCTGTGTATGATAATACAACTTAAAGAACTTGACTCATGTCTAACTATAACTAACTTAACTAGTCTATTTCTAAGGACACATGTACTTAGACAAAATCTTCATATTTCTTTGGCGGTTTAATGTTTCTGGTCCTTGTTGATTTGTATGAGTTTTCGAGATTGACCACAGGATGTCCGCTCACTGCTTTTGGTTTGGGCGATGATTCCACATGAATTGAATTTTCTTTACACTGAGAACTTTTGCCACCCATATTTACTTCTTCACTAGTGGCTGTATTTTTACTAGACTTGACACTAGATTCACTTGCACTTTGCTCTTCATAAGCTGTTTTTTCTACACACTTTTGATCATTGAAAACACTTGGATCACTGATAATTGGCTCCGGAATGGCTTCTGATGTAGCCCTGATGTACTTTCGGTTCCTTCTGTATAGATGCCCATTTACATCGACTACATATGATCGTGGTGAATGTTGTTCCATACAGGTTCCGAGCCGCCATTTTCTCTCTCGATCATTTGGTAGAGGCGCCATACGGACAGATTGTCCGATCACCAACTCTGGCAAGTCCTTTGCTCCTTTGTCGTACTGGAACTTGGACTGCTGGTGTTTCAGCATTTTCTTCTGTCGCACGTTTTCTACTACTTTCGGCTTTAGAAGCTCGTCTGAAATTGGCAATGTGTGTCTAGTTTGCCTGGACATTAAACGTTGCGTTGGACTGCTGTCCATTACTTCTGTTGGGGTGTTTCTCCAGTCGAGGATAGCCTTCCAAATATCCATGTTGCTTTTAGTGGCCTTTTTTACCAACCCCTTCGCAATTTTGACAGCTGACTCTGCCTTTCCGTTTGACTGGCTATGGTACGGTGATGATGTGACATGGTCGAATTCCCATTGTTGTGAGAATTTACTGAATTCCACACTACACAGCTGAGGACCGTTGTCTGATATCAGAGTATCTGGAATGCCGTGCCTACTAAAATGACCTTTCAGACAATTAATTATAGCAGCTGAGGTTGTGTCTGGTAATAAGTCCAATTCCCAGAAATCTGAATAGTAGTCAACTGTAACTAAGTAGTCTGACTGCCTAAATGTGAAAATATCAATGGCCACCTTGCTCCAGGGCCTGTCTGGAATATCATGTGTCATAAGCGTCTCTTTCTGTTGGTTTGCACTGTATTCATTACATACGCTACATTTTTCAACATGATCGCGAATTTCACTGTTCATATTTGGCCATAAGAGTGTGTCGCGAGATTTCCTTAGACATGACTCGACCCCCATGTGACTTGCATGTATTCGCGTAAGCATTTCACTGCGAAGTGTCTTTGGCACTATTAGTCTAGCTCCCTTGAAAACCACCCCGTCTTGGACTGCTAATTCATCTCGAATCGTCCAGTTTTCACGAATTATGACAGGTACTTCCGCTTTGGAATCTGGCCATCCTGCCAGAATAACTGATTTTAGTGTTTGTAACGCTTCATCTTGATATGAATGTACTTGAGTTTGCTTAAAACGCTGTTCAGTCACATTAACTGTTTCGACAAAGTTAATTACTGATAGATCTTGGTCAAGCTTCTGCTGTTGAATGCTGAAAACTTCAATAGTGTCATCATTGTTATTCCATGTTGTTGGTAAGAATGCTCTAGATAATGTATCGGCTATGTACATCTCGGTACCTTTTGTGTATTGAAGACATAAACTGTATTTCTGCAGTCTTAAGAGCATACGTTGTAACCTCTTTGGCGCATTTAACAGTGGTTTTCCATAGATTGTTTCTAGAGGTTTGTGATCTGTATGAACAGTGACTTGAGAACGACCATATATATAATGTTCAAACCGTTCACACGCGAATACTATTGCTAAGCACTCTTTCTCGATCTGTGCATAATGTTTTTCTGCAGTGTTTAACGCTCTTGAGGCAAATGCAACTGGTAGTCCATTCTGAAGCAATGTTGCTCCAAGCCCTGCTTCACTCGCGTCACATTGTAGAGTTACTTCGTCTTCCAAATCATAGTATCTAAGCACTGGTTGCTCAGTTACTAGTCACTTTATGGTGGCAAAATCTTCTTCTTGTTGTGATTGCCAATACCACAATTTATCTTTTGTTGTCAATCTTCGCAACGGTTCACATGCTTCTGACAAATGTGGTAAGAATTTGGAAAGATATGTCACTAGTCTAATAAAGCGCTGTACCCCTTTTACGTCGGTTGGCTTCGGCATGTCTAATATTGCTTGTATCTTCTTTGGATCTGGACGTATACCACTGGACGTGAGTATGTGGCCCATGTAACTTACTTCAGTTTGTCGAAGCTTCAGTTTGTCCTTGTTCAGCTTTAATCCTACCGCTCTTGCTCGCTCTAGAACACTAACAAGTTTCTCATCATGATCTCTTATGGCTTCTTCCATGGTTTCGCCTTGACCATATACCAAAATATCGTCCACGATAACTTCAGTACCTTGTAGCCCTTCTAAAGCATCGTGTTGTCTGCGCTGAAATTCCTCTGGTGCCAACGAAATTCCAAAAGGGAGACGTAACCACCTATATCGGCCAAATGGAGTCCAGAATGTTGTAAGGTAGCTACTTTTTTCTTCAAGTTTTACTTGCCAAAATCCATCCTTTGCATCAAGAACTGTAAATACTTTGGCTTTTGACACTTTAGGAAGAATGTCATCAATTGTCGGCATCATGTACTTGGAACGCTTTATGGCTTTGTTAAGATCTTTAGGATCCAAACACACTCTGAGCTTTTTGGGTTTTCTTACAACTACCATACTACTAATCCAGTCAGTAGGTTCCACCACTTTTGTAATGATCCCTTTGGTCACTAGTCGTTCGATTTCTGCTTTCACTTCTGCTTTCTGGGCAACTGGTACCCGTCTAGGCTGATGCTGAACCAGTTTTATAGTTTTATCTATTTCAATGCTGTATGTCCCTGGTAGGCATCCAAGGTCATCAAACACATCACTATAATCTTCCAAAATGACTTCCTTGGTTAGCATTGTCTCGGTAGTTTGCACCACACTGTTTACCACGTTTACAGTGATGATGCCCAACTTTACGCTAGCTGCTGCTGACAATAATGTTGAAGCATCTTTGCCGGCAATCTCCACAACATGAAATTCATTTTTTTTTTACTTGACCTACAGTACATTTAATTACGCATTTTCCAACTGGTAATAATGTGCTCCCATCATATAATTTCAGCTTCATTTTTGTTGGCACCATTCTTGGCTTTTTCTGTTTTGCTATGCCTGATAGAACACTGGTTGATATTACGTTGCATGACGCACCAGTGTCTATTTGACACTTGATTGACTTCTGTTCAGCATTGACATGGTTACGTTTACAAACCACTGCTTATCGGTAAGGGCATTCAGTGTATAGATTGACTCATCACTACTACTGTCCGTTTCTTTTACACTGTTAACTTTTGGTCTCGAGCTTTGAAGACAGACTTTTGCAAAATGGTTCTTTTTCTTGCATTTTGAGCACACCTTTCCATATGCTGGACATTCTCGCTTGGCGTGTGTTCCACCACAGTACCGACAGTTACTCCGTTCTTCCATTTCTGAAGTACGCTTCTTTTTTTCATGTTTGACTTTTTGTTTCGACGCATAGTTCACTTCTTCGGTAGAAGAAAGTTTCCTCATTTGGCTATCTGCTATCTCGCTAGCTCTACACATGTCTACCGCTTTCTCAAGTGTTAAGTCCGGTTCACGAAGCATGCGTGACCTTGCTCCACTGTCTCTGGTGCCTAACACTATTCTATCACGAATCATTTGGCTTTGTAGCGTGCCAAATTCGCATGAGTTGGAGAGACCCCTAAGCCTGGTAACGTAGACGTCTACACCTTCGTTTTGTAATTGATCGGATGTATTGAAAACATATCGTTCATATATGACGTTTGTCTTTGGAATGAAATGTTCCTTTAGTGCTTTGAGTATTGTACTCACCTTCTTCCGATCGCCGTCCAGAATATCTAAATGTTGAAAAATTCGATAGCACTCTCTGCCCATAACACTCAACAGAGTAGCCGTGCGAATATTGTCTTCTTTTTTATCCAGACCTGTTGTTATCTCATAATTGTCCCATTGAGATTCAAAGAAAGTCCAGTTATCCCTTAGATTACCCTTCACTTCCATTGGAAAAGGCACTGGAAGTTTGCCTGAAGCCATCTTGAAGCGAGTCAGCCAACCGTGAAGTTTCGCGGGAAACACGAGGACGATGATCACAAGTCACAAAACGCTCGATTCCGGTATTAAAACATGATAGATCCAGAATTTGTTTAACAGTCACGTAGTCCGTATATTCCTGTGTATACCCGATTCCTTCCTGATGTCGACAACGTTTAATTCAGCCTGCATTTGGTGAAAATATTGTCTGGTTTCACATCTGACACCATGTTTCATGTGGTAGCTTTAATCAACAACCTTTGATGACGTAGTACACAGTAAACATTGATAGTACGGTGTTAATCTAAATATGCTCTCAGTAAGTCTATTTACTGTATATTGTAACAAAATGGTTGAGTTTTATTTCTTGTAAATTTACAGCTCAATAGGTATCAATTAATAATTATTGCAAACGTTTTAGGAAAAGGGATAGGTGAATGAAGGAATAGAGATTGCCACCGTGTCATCAATGTGGCACTTTGGTTACATCAGAATTCTTGCATGATTACATTTTTTGCTTATTGGCTAAGAAAAGCAGTTGCTTGATTAATCTAGATAATATGAGATGACAACATCCACATCTAAAACTTATTGCAAAAATATTTATTTTTCTTCAATCAAAACAATCCTGGTAACAGTAGAAGTGCATAGGTATGATCTCCAGATACAATCACATAGCCTTCATACAAAATCCTCAACAGCACATAACTGGTCTATAGATACAATCACATTGCTATCAAACAAAATCCTCAGTAACACATAACTGTAGTCTCCAGATACAATCACATAGCCTTGATACAAAATCCTCAGTAACACATAACTGTAGTCTCCAGATACAATCACATAGCCTTGATACAAAATCCTCAGTAATACATAACTGTAGTCTCCAGATACAATCACATAGCCTTGATACAAAATCCTCAACAGCACATAACTGGTATATAGATACAATCACATTGCCATCAAAAAAATTCTGAACAACACATAACTGTAGTCTCCAGATACAATCACATAGCCTTGATACAAAATCCTCAACAACACATAGTTGGTCTAAAGATACAATCATGTTGCCATCAAACAAAATCCTCAACAACACATAACTGGTCTAAAGATACAATCACATAGCCTTGATACAAAATCCTCAACAACACATAACTGTAGTCTCCAGATACAATCACATAGCCTTGATACAAAATCCTCAACAACACAAAATCACATTGCTATCAAACAAAATCCTCAACAACACATAACTGTAGTCTCCAGATACAATCCCATTACCATCAAACAAAATCCTTAACAACACAGAACTGCAGTCTCCAGATACAATCCCATTGTGATAGGCAGTCTGACATGGGCACACCAGGATAATACAAAATATCAAAATATGATGGCAAATTTGCAGGTAAAAATGACTGCTTTCTTGAAACATCTCAATTTGAATGTGCACTTAGCTCTGAGTTGTGACTCGCTGATTTTCGTTTGATAAATTCACAATATTTGAAAATAATAATGATAATAATAATAATGATAATAATAAGAATAAGAATAATAATGATGATGATAATAATAATTATAATTATAATAATGATAATAATAATAAGTATAATAATAATAATAATAATAATTAGGATAATAATATAATATTATTAATGATATTAATAATAATAATAACAATAATAATAATAATAATAATAATAATAATAATAAATTAATAATGATAATAAACAATAATAGTTATAATACTAATAAATACCGATCTTTGATGAGAGTAACTCAGTATAATATAATCATCTTCCTTTAGACACTGAGGATTAATAAACTATAGTAAATACAAGGGAAAAATAAAGAATAGGGAAATAAGAAAGCGTGTTTAAATACATTAAGTATAAAAGCACAAAATGTATTATGAAATGCATTAACCTAATAAATTGGAGTGCATGAAAACAACCTTTCTAATCTACTTGTTTTGGTGAGTTCATTCCATAGTATTGCATTGAAATAAGCAAATGATTTTTTTGAGGTATTTGGTTTTGCAAATGGTGTTTTGCAATGATTATTTGTAATTGAAATCCCCCATCGCAGTAACTTATAGATCACATTCTAGAGCTACCTGAAGTTCAGTTTCAGACTTCTCTATCCAAGAGACAGGTAAATCAGGTAGCCTGTAGACAAAACATATCAGTATTGACTTTGATGAAACAAGGCAGATTTGTATCCATATTGCTTCAAGCTGATTGATCTCAGGGTCTTTTATTCACTAATTGGCACTCTGACTATTTATTAAAAAAACTTACCCCATCCTCCAACCTTTTCAGTAGTTTCAGTTGTCTTTTCTCTCAATTTCATACCCTTCTATATCAAACTCGTTATTTGTACATATATACCAAGGAAAGTTCCACATAGGCCTAACACATGGACTGTTGTACCGCATGTGTTAGCAAGACCTAGTGAAGCAGTAGTGGGAATATTCTTTAAGGTTTCACTTTTAATATCTATAGAAATACTTAAGTTTGTATTCAACTCCATACTAGCAAAATAATATACACTGACTCTACTATTTACATTTTCAGAAGGTCTGTAAATTATATAGAGCAATTTCAAAGCCTCATGGGAAGTTTCACTGGAATAATATCTGTGTACTTCACATTAAATTTGGTTAATTTGTACCAGTGATTTGACTAACAGTTCAGCAGTATGTGCACATTTGGATATTTTTTGTACAATAAACTTAGTACTTGAATGGTTACACTCTGCTTATTTCATGATCATATTGCGATGTTAGTGGATTGTAGTTGTACATTTACACTTAGTTATTGCATTTTGTGCATATTCCCGACTAGATATCAAACTGTTTTTGTTATAGTATATTTTTTCAGTGGGCTCATTGAAAATAATATTCAGACATAAAGTATTACTGGCTTGTTGAAAGTAATATTCAAACATGATGTACTGCTGACATTCTCTTTATTATGGATCTTTATTATATTTGTCAAAATATGTGTATGGAAAATTGTTTTTGAAAATATGAGTATCTTTTTCAAAAATGAATGTTTTATTTAGGGGCTTTTGGTCTTGTTTTATTTAGCTCTTTTTTGGTCTTAATTTTATTAGTTCATTTTTGGTCGTGTTTTATTTAGTTTTTTTTGGTTGTGTTTTATCTAGTTCCTTTTTGGTCTTGTTTGTTTAGCTTTTCTTTGGTCTTAATTTTAATAGTTCATTTTTGGTCGTGTTTTATTTAGGGTTTTTGTTCATGTTTTATTTCTTTTTGGTTGTGTTTTATTTAGTTCTTTTTTGGTCGTGTTTTATTTATTTCTTTTTTATCTAGTTCTTTTTTTGGTCTTGTTTTATTTAGTTCTCTCCTGATGTTGTTTTTTGCACACTGAAGGAGACAGAAATGCTAGCTATGCTTTATTTATAAGAATATTAAAATTACATCATGACTTTTTATGGTTGAATAGCATTATATTATAAGTGACGTGAAATCATGCATACAATAATAGTCAACCCATCTTTATCCGATGGCAAGGTCTTCATTTAATAATAATTGTTGAATATTTTAATTTTTCTTATTTAGCAGTGTACATAATTAAATACAGTATTACCTAAATGAGCTCAAAAGCTGTGGTTCTTGAAAATTTAAGTAGTTTTCAGACTACTTTTCCGGTTATGTAATATTTTGTTTTGTCATCATTTACCATTAATTGATTATGATATATAATTGCATGTCCTATATCATTTACTATTAATTGATGAC
Source organism: Unio delphinus (assembly GCA_029339505.1). NCBI lineage: Eukaryota > Metazoa > Mollusca > Bivalvia > Unionida > Unionidae > Unio > Unio delphinus. Next base: position 6,591,607 of record JAQISU010000057.1, on the reverse strand, counting down.
AACATATAATTGCATGTCTTGTATCATTTGCTATTAATTGATGACATTGTATGATTGCATGTCTTGTATCATTTACCATTAATTGATGACAACATATAATTGCATGTCTTGTACCATTTACTATTAATTGATGACAAAATATGATTGCATGCCTGTAGCATTTACCATTAATTGATGACAATATATGGTTGCATGTCCTGTGTCATGTAATATTGTTTCTTCATCATTTACTATTAATTTATAATGATATATTATTATATGCCCTATAAAATTTACCCATTAATAGATGAAAATGTATGATTGCATGTCCTGTATCATTTACCATTTGTTGATGACAATATATGATTGATATATTCTTTCTTCATCCTTTACCATTAATAGATAATGATGTATGACTGTGTGCCAACAAATCCAACAATATCAAAATAAACTCTTCCTTGACTCTTGATTCCTTGACTCCTTAACTCCTGACTCCTTTAAGGGGTTTCCTGATTGAAAGGAATTTGGAATTTTAATGATAAAGAGGGTTGTATGAGCTGAAGCCTGTCTACTTGGCGTTATACAATGGGAAATTGTGTTTGTTATTTACAGGAATACTACACTACCATCAGCATGGGTTTTTTCTTGTTGAACACAAGAAGATAGCCCTTATCACAATCATGGAATATTTTTCATGATCTCAGACATCACAGAATACTATTCAATGATCTCAAACATCCTGAAAAACTGTTTGATGATCTCAGACATCATGGAATACTGTTTGATAATCTCAGACATCATGGAACACTCGTTGATGATCTCAGACATCATGGAATACTGTTTGATGATCTCAGACATCATGATGTAACAAGATAATTGTGTGGGATTTCCGGATTCACAACAGAAAACTTGACGATGATATAAATACAATGTTTAATAATGAATGAGTTGAATGAGCAATTAATTATTAATAAAAGTGTAAATAATCCAAATAATCCAAATATTGGATTATCATAAGAACACACAAATGTAATAATAAAAAATACAAATAAATAACTTTACAAAATACAAATTAATTACTTTACAGAATGCAAATAAATTACTTTACAAAATGCAAATAAATTAGTTTACAAAATACAAAAAAATTACAAAATACAAATAAATTACTCTACAAAATACAAATAAATAAATTTACAAAATGCAAATAAATTACTCTACAAAATACAAATAAATTACTTTACAAAATATAAATAAATTACTCTACAAAATACAAATAAATTACAAAATACAAATAAATTACTCTACAAAATACAAATAAATTACTTTACAAAATACAAATAAATTACTCTACAAAATATGAATAAATTATTTTACAAAATGCAAATAAATTGCCCAACAAAGTACAAATAAATTACTTTACAAAATACAAAATAAATTACTTTACAAAATACAAATAAATTACTTTACAAAATACAAATAAATTACTTTACAAAATACAAATAAATTACTTTACAAAATGCAAATAAATTACTTTACAAAATGCAAATAAATTACTTTACAAAATACAAATAAATTACTTACAAATAAGTTACTTTACAAAATACAAATTTACAAATGCAAATAAATTACTTTACAAAATACAAATAAATTACTTTACAAAATACAAATAAATTACTTTACAAAATGCAAATAAATTACTTTACAAAATGCAAATAAATTACTTTACAAAATACAAATAAATAACTTTACAAAATGCAAATAAATTACTTTGCAAAATACAAATAAATTACTTACAAATAAGTTATTTTACAAAATACAAAAATTTTTACAAAATATGAATAAATTACCCTACAAAATACAAATAAATTACTTTACAAAATGCAAATAAATTCCTTTACAAGATACAAATAAATTACTTTACAAAATACAAATAAATTACTTTACAAAATGCAAATAAATTACTTTACAAAATGCAAATAAATTACTTTACAAAATGCAAATAAATTACTTTACAAAATACAAATAAATTACTTACAAATAAGTTACTTTACAAAATACAAATAAATTTACAAAATGCAAATAAATTACTTTACAAAATACAAATAAATTACTTTACAAAATGCAAATAAATTACTTTACAAAATACAAATAAATAACTTTACAAAATACAAATAAATTACTCTACAAAATATGAATAAATTACCCTACAAAATACAAATAAATTACCTTACAAAATGCAAATAAATTTCTTTACAAGATACAAATAAATTACTTTACAAAATACAAATAAATTACTCTACAAAATGCAAATAAATTACTTTACAAAATGCAAATAAATTACTTTACAAAATGCATATAAATAACTTTACAAAATGCAAATAAATTACTTTACAAATTACAAATAAATTACTTTACAAAATGCAAATAAATTAATTTACAAAATGCAAATAAATTACTTTTCAAAATACAAATAAATTACTTAAAAATAAGTTACTTTACAAAATACAAATAAATTTACAAAATGCAAATAAATTACTTTACAAAATACAAATAAATTACTTTACAAAATGCAAATAAATTACTTTACAAAATACAAATAAATTACTTTACAAAATACAAATAAATTACTTTACAAAATGCAAATAAATTACTTTACAAAATACAAATAAATTACTTTACAAAATGCAAATAAATTACTTTACAAAATGCAAATAAATTACTTTACAAAATACAAATAAATTACTTACAAATAAGTTACTTTACAAAATACAAATAAATTTACAAAATGCAAATAAATTACTTTACAAAATACAAATAAATTCCTTTACAAGATACAAATAAATTACTTTACAAAATACAAATAAATTAATTTACAAAATGCAAATAAATTACTTTACAAAATACAAATAAATTAGTTTACAAAATGCAAATAAATTACTTTACAAAATACAAATAAATTACTTTACAAAATGCAAATAAATTACTTTACAAATTACAAATAAATTAGTTTACAAAATGCAAATAAATTACTTTACAAAATGCATATAAATTACTTTACAAAATGCAAATAAATTACTTTACAAATTACAAATAAATTACTTTACAAAATGCAAATAAATTAATTTACAAAATGCAAATAAATTACTTTTCAAAATACAAATAAATTACTTAAAAATAAGTTACTTTACAAAATACAAATAAATTTACAAAATGCAAATAAATTACTTTACAAAATACAAATAAATTACTTTACAAAATGCAAATAAATTACTTTACAAAATATAAATAAATTACTTTACAAAATACAAATAAATTACTCTACAAAATATGAATAAATTACCCTACAAAATACAAATAAATTACTTTACAAAATGCAAATAAATTCCTTTACAAGATACAAATAAATTACTTTACAAAATACAAATAAATTACTTTACAAAATGCAAATAAATTACTTTACAAAATACAAATAATTTACTTTACAAAATGCAAATAAATTACTTTACAAAATACAAATAAATTACTTTAAAAAATGCAAATAAATTACTTTACAAAATACAAATAAATTACTTTACAAAATGCAAATAAATTACTTTACAAAATACAAATAAATTAGTTTACAAAATGCAAATAAATTACTTTACAAAATGCATATAAATTACTTTACAAAATGCAAATAAATTACTTTACAAATTACAAATAAATTACTTTACAAAATGCAAATAAATTAATTTACAAAATGCAAATAAATTACTTTTCAAAATACAAATAAATTACTTAAAAATAAGTTACTTTACAAAATACAAATAAATTTACAAAATGCAAATAAATTACTTTACAAAATACAAATAAATTTCTTTACAAAATGCAAATAAATTACTTTACAAAATACAAATAAATTACTTTACAAAATGCAAATAATTTACTTTACAAAATACAAATAAATTACTTACAAATAAATTACTTTACAAAATACAAATGAATTACTTTTCAAAATACAAATAAATTACAAAATACAAATAAATTACTCTACAAAATACAAATAAATTACTTTACAAAATACAAATAAATTACTCTACAAATTACAAATAAATTACTTTACAAAATGCAAATAAATTGCTTTACAAAATGCAAATAAATTACTTTACAAAATACAAATAAATTACTTTACAAAATGCAAATAAATTGCTTTACAAAATGCAAATAAATTACTTTACTTTACAAAATGCAAAGATAAGGGGTCAATGATTCACAGTAATTTCACAATAAAAAGATGGACACAGCAAGTAAACAATATAGAATTTTACTCGTATAATAAAATGAATTCACTCAGATAGTGAAGTTATTCAAACAAAAATGGACAGATATACAACTTATCTTTACAGTCTCAATACAATGGATTTTAGAGAGCCCCCAAATTAGCCCACGGTTACAAGATCATATGTAAGGAGATAAGACTCCGTCATCAGCACACTTTATTTCAGCTCCAAGGCTTCTACAATTCAGCTTTACAGCTGCTATAGTTAATTCCTGTGCTTGGTTTTGCTTGCACCACGTCGACCTTGATCACTCATAACTTGGAACACTCGGGTCACTCTATCCACTCTGGACACTCCAGACAGGTCTACACATTCCTGACACTTCGGACAACTGAAAACATATCCAATACCATGGACTATACATGACATGGGTGTACAAACGCAATAACGTTATACACAGTAAGTTATACAGATTACATTGCCAGTACAATAATTACAAAACAAGTTCAGAAATTAACCTAACCCTGCTCGATAAGAATCCTACTGTGCTAAACATTTCTTAAAAAATGTAGCTTTATGTTACTAATATAAATCCATTGCTATATTGCAAACAAGAATAGAAATATGTGCATTATACTGCATAAACCAAAGCTGCATAGCAAACATACAAAAATAGACGTGGTTGTACAATAGTTATATCTTGTATACAAGAAATAAAAAAACTTGCATACCTCTACACTGAAGATATACAAGTCCTTGTATTAGACCACTGTCTGACAAGACTATCTGTAATATAATGAGCATTACATATGGTGAGGTATTTATACACAGATATTGTCTGTGCACTGTAAACATTTGGCTCTTCCCATCAAAAGCACTTTGCAGGTGCGGCATAGGATGGACCGAACTCACTATTTTGAAATACAACACAATATGCATTAATCACCCTCAAGTATTATTGTACACAAAAATGACACTCGAGTATACGTATAAAAGAGTTTATACAATTCCATGACACATTGATTACTGTTCGATGATCTTAGACATCATGGATTACTGTTTGATGATCTCAGACATCATGGAGTACTGTTCAATGATCACAGACATCATGAAATAGATGATGGTGGCCGGAAGCAGCTTATCACACATCTGGGATCCAATTTTGATATATACAGACCACACTCGCTTACCTTGTTCCCAAATGGAATCTTTCCTGGGTTTTGACATTGCCAAACTCATCTAAGTTGAGCCACCATTGTATCCCTCACTGAAGCAGCTATCATGCATAACTTGCAATTTGTGACAGTGCTAACTTAAACATTCAGAGTGACTTGGCTAACCACAAGTCTGAGTTACCTGCAACTTTGTTTTGACAGCTCAGTCGTTCTTGTGACAGAGCCATGTTTCGTTCTAAACACAACCCCACATGTGCCAGCTGCATGGTCAAAGAGAGTTGTTAAATCAGAGTACTCTAAGTTATTGGATCAGGTACATTAAAAAAAAATTCAGCTCACAAAATATAAGCAAATTTCCATGAGCCTGTCCTTGAATGTAATGTCTGACAAAATTAAAGTTAACTGACTGTCAAGCCCAGTCTGTCTTCTTTACTTTCCATTTTCATGACATGGTCTTATTAAGGAGAAAACTTAATCTCAGTTGGTAGCTGCACTGACAGTGTCCATGCCCATTTATTAAAGCACAACATTTGACTCAGACATGAATTTTTTCCCCTTTCCCTGGATTTACATGGAAAACATTTGTCTCTTGTGCTAAACTAACTTTAAGAGCAAATTCTTTCCTTCTTCTCTTACCTATTATCCAAATGTAATATGATCCTGGAATTTGTTTGGACAGTGCAAGCAATATGTTTAGTAAATTGTTTCTTCCGATAATTTGAATGTGATCTGATTACAAAAATCTCTTCCAACCCTTCCTCACAAAATTAACTGGCCAATCTGGGTGTATCATAACCACCTTGTGGATTGAAAGGGGAGTTAACCTGTATTAGTTGCTTTCTTATGGCTGTGTAATTTAGAGACGTAGATACTTTCTTGTCTTTCTTGGAGGGCTTGATTCAGGTGTAACAGAAAGTTATCCTCCTGTAATATGATATTTTAATCATTATCAGAGGAATGTAATTTAGTAAAACTTGGCTTTTCCTCATCATTCATTATATTGATAGGTTTTGTCCTATGATAAAATTGTCTGCATTCAGTCTCTCCACCCTGCCAACGTTGGACTTTATTTAAGCCTAATAGTTAAGTTAAGATGAACTTCAGCAGAACCATATTATGACCTTAACCTCATTATGACCTTTGTAAGTATTAAATACTTCAGTCTGATTTATTTATCTATTAGCAAAATTTCAAGAATGTGTGAAAAAAATATATTGTCCTAAATGTTATCAAAATCCAGTCTCCCATTCCAATGTATCTCTCCCTGTAGGCAGTACATTCGTAAGAAAACTCTCAATACCCATAGTATGAGATTGCGGATCTATTTTCTTCGTATTTTAATTTCTCCTGAATTCATACATTTGAATTGCTAATTTCACACCACAAGTTATACACAACGGAACAAGTAGCTTCCCATGATCATTTGGCATATCTGGTTCATTTGTAATTGTGCTTACTGTTAAATAGTTGTCAAGAAGTTTCCAAAACATTGCACACAACAATCTTCTTCTCTATAATTTTTTCTGGCTGAGTAGGTTGTTTCATTTATCTTTTGCCTAATAATTTTGTATTCATTTTTGTGTTGAAGCCAGTGTGCTGCATTTAGGTCAGTCTTACGATGATTCCTAATTTAATGTAAAAATTATTATGGCCAATGCATGTCTCAGTTAATAAACCTCAGGATTATAAAGATTATTAATTCAACAGTTGTACCGATGAGCTATTTTAGTAGTTACCTTTCCTCATATTTCTAGTCTATGTAAAGATTGCTTTTCTAATCTTGCCTGTGCACTATGGATCAATCAGTGATGATGTAACTTCTCAGCTTTTTGTGTTTGTTGTATGGTAGAATATTGTCTATCGGTCTGTTCATGTTGGAGTATATCTGTGCAAATGAATCTTGTCAGCTGTCAATGTTCGTGATATTATGCATGCTGACATTGTCTGTTTAATTTGTACAGGAGGATCTGTTATGTGAATTTTCCCAGGTCTTAATGATTTTCTTAGAACTTTCGAGAAATGCCTGTGGCCCAGTGCTCTCAAGTACAGAGATATGTTTAAACTTGAGGTTCTAATGTTTGGCACACCTTGCTCAATTTCGATTGGAGGTTGGTTCATAATGATCAGTCATCACCACTCCCAACCATCTGTCAAGGATGTTTACGATATAATTTGATGATCCCTTGTTCCAAACAAGAAATTGTCACTTACATGTGAACAAGGTAACTGGCTTTGGCAAAAATAACCCGCGCGTCTCTAATTTATGGCTATGTCAATTAACTAGCTGGACACTTTCATACATTTTGACGGCGAGAAATTATAGCCTCAGGGTCTAACATAGCCATGTTGAAATCTGGTTTAATTCTACAATGTGACTTTCATCCTCTTCGACTGTGAATGGTTAACATTTCATGAACAGTCTCTCTAATGAATAAGAGAAACAAATAAGTACTATTAATTTCTCCCATAAAATAAATGTTAGGGGGCGGAGAGGGAAGTTAACCCATAAAAGTTTGTACCCTTTGTCTATTTAAAGAACAAAAGATGTTGGGTTTTTTAGTCTTTTAGAGAGGTTTTGATTTTGTAGGTAGCAAAGAAAGTTATCATAATGGAATGCAAAGCTTATAAAACTGGGATAAAAGTGACTTGCAGGTTTAGGAAAATAGAATGAAAATATATCCATATGTTCAGATTTTGTTAATGATACCTTTATGTATTGATAATTTCATCTTGGCAGAGCAGATTGTTTGCCATAACTTGCAAATAATTCACAACATCAATATTTTACTAATATAAGAAAAAGACAAGCTTACTTTCGAACTTGTTATTCCAAGTAAATGCCACTATTTTTAAATCAAAAATCCTGTTTTATTCTGAATCAACAGTAACACTAGAATGAATCCACATTCACTTGCAGATGGCAGTGACAATGTTTTCGCTGGTACACGTGGGATATGTTTTGAAACCACATGGAGAAACATCGTAAATGATCTTTCAGAGATTGGATTTATTAAAAAAAAATAGTAATTTATGCAGAAAAGCAAATAACTTTATCAGAGAAAGCTATATATTGACAATTATTCCCAATGGAATTATTAAATAATTATTGAACCATTTAATCTGTCTGTCCCCATCCCCACTTCTTAATTTATGTGGAGATTCTTTGGTAACTTGCACCCTCAAACTTATCAACGGAAGGGTGTACATGCACTACATGGTAACATTTTTGATAGTAATTATGTGCTTCAGTAGAAAGGTAAATGAGAATTGGTACATTTCACAAGCCAAGTTTAAAAAAATGTAGTAGTTGAAGTGGTCTCAGACAAATACGTCTTTTCCTGTCAAGCACACATTGGGGTGATGATAGAGCAGAATTTAAAACAAATTAATCGACAAAGTTGACCTTTTTTTAAAACATAGGACATTTAACTATTGATCTTGTGTTTTTATTTACTGGTACCTACTTATTCTTGCTGAACAGACACAAGCCACAGGCAGCCCAGTGTCGATTGAAAAAGACTTTGTCAAGTTTAATGTTTGACCAATATTTTAACAAATGATTTAATAAGCAGAATGATAGATCTGTGGCAGGCGCTACTTTTTGGAGCAGCTTTTTATTACACATTTATCTTATTTGTGTTTTAAATTTAAACAAATTAAACAATAACTAAAATGTTATTTTCATTATATTTGAATTAATACCCTCAGTATTAGACTTTCATTTATCATGTGCCTACTTAAAGAGCACATTCATGACAGCTGAAAGTTTATACACCTATCTTTCTGCCAGTAATTGTATTTTTATTAAGATTGTAATGTTTAAAATGGATTATTGCTCCACTGCCACAAGTCATTAACAGGCCAGAAAAGTCAGATGACCATTTATTAAGCTATAAGAATTAGAATGGAGATTTATTGATCTGTGCCACATGCTATGTTCTTTAGCAATTTTTGAAAATTAAAATTTGTTAAAGTTATTATAAGTTTAGTGAAGAATTGTAACAGTCAGAATTTGTACTGTTCAGCTATTTACCGTTTTCTTATGTTAACTATGGACATTTCTCCCACATTTACTCATTTCTTTGTTGTCAGTGTCTATAGTGTTTTAAATATAAAAATGCTGAACTGACTCAGATAATAAACAAGCAAGAGATTTTTGAAAAAGGTATTGTCATCTTTCATGTTTAACTAATAAAATAAATTTATTTATAAAGCAGGAAAACATATCGGAGATAGATAAGCACTTAATGGAATATGACGTATCTGCAGGTAGTCTGCCCTTCCTGACAAATGACCTGGCATGTACACAGGTGCAACAATTCACACCTCACCCTAGATAGACATGTTTCTTTTAATCTTCTAAATTTCCTTGTTATTTAGTCCCCAGGTATATTATATTGATAATGTTCATTGTCTGATGGACTTAATTTAACAGTGTCTGGATCTATGCAGTGAGAGTACTTCTAGGTTTAAAGTTTAAATAGTTGTGTTTAGGTTAACCCACAACATTTAAGGAATATTATAATATTATAATACATATTATGAATTGTTATTTTGAATGCACACCGCATACTCTTCTGATTTACTTTCTTGTTCTTTTCTAGCTGCATTCTGAACAGGCTTGGTCTTAAAATATGTAACAGAAAGAAAGTGAGATCAACAATTTAAGCATTATCAACAAGTAATGTATGTCCCTAAAATACAAAATGAAAATTCAAGAGATAGGTACATTATTGCGAATTAAATTCCAAATAATCCTAACTGTCATATCACAAGTTGAAAATATGGAATGTTTCTGAATGTATTCCAATAGTCTTGAATGCTCAGAGATAACACAATGATGCAATCCAAAATGTCTTTGAATGAGTTCACGAAGTCCAAGTTAACGTTGCAATCTAACCATCAATGAGCACTTTGGTTCAAACAGATTAGTATTGATAAGAATGATTATTTATGTATCAATTGCCTATTTATACACAATTTCATCTAATGTACATCTTAAAAGAATATGAAGAATTCAAATAGAAAAACCTGGTCTAATTATAAACAAGACTGGTCTTGAACTCAAATGTTACGTAAAAATTTACAATTCACAATCATGGACAAACGTATGATAAGTAAACATTCTGTTACCACTCACAATCATGGACAAACGTTGAGCACACAATATAAATTAAATATACATTACACATGTCTGTAAGTGATGATAACAATAAGGTAATCGACATGAAATATATTTTATCATGATCTAATGATAACCTTTTGTGATCAGACCACTGACCTGAAAATGTGTTTATGTGATTCACCTTGCTTCCTTAAATCTGAAAATAATGGTGGTAAAATAAATGATGACCTCGACATAACCTTTAAATTCACTAAAGCCTGGACATTTTCTTTATCCAAAAATCTCTACTTGGACATTGATAACTTTATCACAGACCTGTCTTTAACTAGCTCCTTGACCTTGATCCCACTAAGCTGTATTTGTGACAAAAATCTATCAGTTACCTATCATTTCTTAGATCTTGGCCTTTGCTTTTCTCCATGACTTCTACTTAAATTGGTGACTGATCTGTCATTCGCTAGATACTTAACCCTTTCTTTGTCCTGATAATCTCTACTTGCACTTGTGATTAATTCTTGACCTGTGTTTTTCTCAATTACCTCTGATAGTGCTTTTTATTAACGTATCATTAATATTCCATTTGTCAGATACTTGACTTTGTTTAACCTGATAACTTCTATTTGTATTTGTAACTAATGTATCATTGACCTGTCATTCGCTAGATCCTTGACCTTTGTTCCTTTGACCTGTACTTGTCACTTATATATTGTTGACATGTCATTCATTAGATTCTTGATATTTGACTCTTTGACCTGCATTTGTAACTAATGTATCATTGACATTTGACTTTCATCTGTACTTGTCTTTAATATATTGTTGACATGTTATTCGCAAGATTCTTGACCTTTGTCCCTTTGACCTGTATTTGTAACTAATTTATCATTGACCTGTTATTTGCTAGATCCTTGACCTATGTCCCTATAACCTGTACATTTAACTAATGTATCATTGACATGTCATTCGCAGGTCTTTGGCCTTTGCTTTTTATGATTACCTCTTGTTATACTTGTGAATAATATATCATTGAATTATCGTTAACTATTACCTAAGTCCTTGACCTTAAGTTAACCTTGTAACTTGTTGAGGCCATTCATACAGTCATAAGTCCCATGACCATTAAACGCCTCATGAACTTTTGATATCTGTGACCCTTTCAATCCCAATTTGGTCATCATTTCTTTGGAAGACAAAAATGGGATATGTAGGGATCAAACTGGTTAATGAATATACATAATTAGGTTTGCACTATAAATTCTAATGACTAATAAATATACATAATTAGTTTGCACTATAAATTCTAATGACTAATAAATATACATAATTAGTTTGCACTATAAATTCTAATGGCTAATGAATATACATAATTAGGTTTGCACTATAAATTCTAATGGCTATTGAATATACATAATTAAGTTGCACTATAAATTCTAATGACTAATAAATATACATAATTAGGTTGCACTATAAATTCTAATGGCTAATGAATATACATAATTAGGTTGCACTATAAATTCTAATGGCTAATGAATATACATAATTAGGTTGCACTATAAATTCTGATGGCTAATGAATATACATAATTAGGTTGCACTACAAATTCTAATGGCTAATGAATATACATAATTATGTTGCACTATAAATTCTAATGGCTAATGAATATACATAATTAAGTTGCACTATAAATTATAATGGCTAATGAATATACATAATTAAGTTGCACTATAAATTATAATGGCTAATGAATATACATAATTATGTTGCACTATAAATTCTAATGGCTAATGAATATACATAATTAGGTTGCACTATAAATTATAATGGCTAATGAATATACATAATTAGGTTGCACTATAAATTATGATGGAAGCTTTTCTCGAACATCCTATTCTTTTATTGTGAACCAGCCAATAATTAATTGATATTCAAAAAGATATTTGAAACTCTAATAAAACCAATTATAATATCCAACTTTTAAATCGAAGGAATTGAAAGCTGGAATTAGCTAGATAATCATTGCACAGATGAATTATCTAAATTGACAGAGAAAAACATTTTAATAATGTACAAGCTAAAAAATTTAAGTTTGCAAGAACTCAACTAACATTTATTTGTTTGTACTGTATAAGTGAACGTAGACTCCATTATTACATTATATCTGTTGCAGATTATACAATATCTGATTCTTTTAGAAATGTCTCACCAAATAAAACATTCTTTTAAGATATGTCAAAATCTTGTGCACCACAATTGCCTGTCACTCATCACTGATAAATTTTCTGTAGACTTTTGCAGTTTTTACTCCAAGGACTTTTTTAACCAAAAACTATCATTAGAAATATTAGATGTTTTTTAGATAACAATGTCAATTTAAATAATCATTTTCTATGAAATGTTTTTATTGTTTTTAAATCAATGATACAGTAAATAGCATCAATGAGTCAGCAAGGCAATAGGTTCATCCATTCTTTTAATCTGTTTTCTTCATTGCCTGTTTCAACCGCGGTATTATCTATTGATGAATGACAAGTGTTATTGATTCCCTCAATGAAATTTGTACAAAACATTAATTATTATCTATTTTTTTTTAGAGTGAAATAATTCTTTATTCTAGTCTTCATGGTTTTCGTAAACACTTTCATTTCTGATGATTTTAGGTCAAGTTAGTTGGAAAAGTTTCAATGGTTATTTTACATCTGCACTGTAAAACTCTATTTCCTCATCAAATTGTATAGTTTCATGTTTTTCACTCTACATACGTATATTGAAATACTTTTATCTCCCTTTTCTTTGTTTCAAATTTTCAGTCGGAACGTTTTTTGCACAATACATCTACAGTGTCCAAATGTATTTGTATCTTTGTGTCCTTTCCATATAATTTCAGCTAAACCATATTTGTTTGTGAATGGTCAACAACACGACTTAAGCAGACCCTTCTGTATAAAAGTATTCATCTCGCTCGCTTGTGTATGATGTGGGTAGATTTTTTATTTACTATTATTAAAGTGCATTTTCTTTCTGGCATGCATGAATGTGTAATTTGGTTTCATAATTATCTGATATTACTATAAGAAACTAGACTTTCTCGATAATAGTGAAAATGTAGTAAATGCTGCTATTATTTGTAATTTATTTAAACACTCTTTTAAACAGTACAAAACAGACAGAGAATACTTTATAATATTTAAAATTTGATAAATTGTCTTGATGTCTGATCAGCTAGCCAACAAAATGACCGTCTCAAACGGTTGCTATAATTTCTGTTAGTTGAAACACTTTTCAATCCTTTTAAATGTATACAGTATATCAGTTATCTCAAACTTGTTATTTCAGTGAGTCATTGAGTGTTTTAAGTCTTATTAATTTCCCTGATAACTTCATTCTGTATGTCTTAACTTCTGATGTTATAAAATTTACATATATTCAAGTTAAATTTTGGCGATTGCAAATTTGCACATTTACCTGCATAAACTGTACAAGTTATTAATTTCTCTATAAATGTTTTATACTAATCATCTTGATGCTGTCATCATTGAAGGCAGTTTGCAAATCTGCATTTTTATAAAATATTGGAGCATATTTTTATAGTTGAAATGAACAATTGAGCAATGTTATTCTTTGACTTTACTAGTTTTAATTACGCGTTTAAACAAATAGACATTATCTCTTGAAATTTACATTTTACATTCACTGAAAGGTAGCTTTGTACCATTATTTAGGACGAAAAGAATCATATTACGTGTATTTTGTGTTCACTTCATTAAACATATTAGTCTGGCTGGTCAAACAGACTGTTATTTGTGAAATAGTGCAGTCGGGTCTATATAGATCATCATCCAGTGTCTCATCAATTGTACGTTGCACATCTGCAGGTTGGAAATAAATTGGGCTTTGCTCCACGGGTCTGTGGTATGAATCATAAATCAAATATGCAAATAAAAATATATTATAAAAATATTTGGACTATATTTTATACATGCATTTTTAACTGTAGGTCACTATCTTGTTAGTGTGTCTGGCACAAACATAATTAAAGGAGTGGGTATTCGCCATGAAGTTTATTCTATTTTTGAAGAAACATCGCTCAGAAATCAATTTTCTCGTAAACATTACTCAGTCAATCGATTTTGCACCCTAAAAGTCTAACACTCACTTTTTTTATATCGGAGATCTGAGTTTCTTAATACATTTTCAGAGAATGTAAAAGTATTCACGCAAAAATGTGTTTGGTAACTAATATCTTCGAGAAAGTTAATATTTTACAAAATAAAATAATACAAATACAGCTGATTCACAAATAATGCACTTTTTTCGAGAAAAAAAGGGTCTTTGTAGGAAGATAGATTTTGGTGGAGAATTCATTTCTTCTTTTTTCTACTTGTTTTATTTGGAAGTAGATTTTAACAGTTTAAACGAGTTGCTCCAAGTTTTCTTCATAACCTTTAGTTCACTGAGAATCTTTTTTTTTATGACCTCATAAATACGACAGGTCATCGATTATTGTCAAATATTAGTATCATTACGATTTCAAGTTGTACACGAAGACATGAAAATAGTTCCGACAGGTAAACGTTGTCACAACTGTTTATTACTAACTTACATAAATGCATAGTTACTTAAATTTTAAACCGTTTATGCAATTACGTGGTTGAAATTTCAAAACAACATTAATCTCCAGTAAATCGTTTAGCATTTGCAAGCTTTGAGGATTTGAAGCACGCGAGGGTCATCAAGACAAAAACAAGGTTAGTAATCTTACTGATATATTATCTGTTGTCCCATAAAACCTTCCAGAAGATTTGTTCGAAAAGTAAGACGCTCGAATTTTCCGCGTTAAATTTTCACCGGGTATATAAAGTAGATCAAGTCCAGGATATCTATTGATCTGACCCATCGTGTGACACGAGATTTTTTGTAATGTCCAAGCACGGGCATATGACATTCTTATAACCGAGTTTTATAATTTTGGGCGCAATAAAAAACATTTTAAAAAACAAAATAAAAAAACTATAGTTAGGAGGTGGGTGATTATTTAAGCTATTGGAGACACACTGCTAATAAAAACAATTAGATGCCATAACTTATAGCAGCCAGTAATATTATGGTTTTAAAAAAAAAAGACAATTTTTTTTCTTCTTATTGAACCTGGCACTAAAGAGGGTGATGAGCAACACACTGCTCCGATAACTAGTATCATGTGGGCATATGAGAAATGAATCAAGCTATCCTGAGAGGTTTCGTTTTATATGGTTTTCCGTCGCTGTTTGTAAGCCAGATGTTTATGTATCTTATCAAAATTGGACGTTCAGAGATCCATTTTGGAATAAATTGCCTCTTGATACCAGCTTACTGATAAAATGAGGCAATCTTACTTCATAATTTACCATTCACCTGTCCAAAGACTTGCTGAACTTACAAAACTGCGAATCCGACATAGGCTGGTCTTAACCAGACACTTTCAGATTTATTCTTCAACGATTGCACATCCAGTTTTAATCCAACAGTGTAACAAATAAGACACAATAACCAAACCAAAAAAAAAAAAAAACAAACAAGACAAAACAAAATAAACAATCACAAAATCCCTGAGCAATTTCCATTGTACGTATGGGTTTCATGGTCGCCTAGTCGACATTTTGATCAAATGTCGGGCTTTTCTGGAGAGACGGTTTCTACGGGAATTTTGTGTGTGTGGTTGCTTGTTTGTTTGTTCTAATGTTTTTATTTCCATTTCGCAGTGACTTAAGAGTTGAAAAAGCTAATTTCAAGTATAGTAAAGGAAGTATCGAGATTTCTAAATGGACAAAGCAACTTGAGTGTGGTTGGGAGACTGAGGGACAGCAGAGTAATTTTTTTATATAAGCGAGTCAGATGGTTAAATTATGCCCCATAAACGCCTAAAATGGACGAGCTTCGGAGTGATTCTACCCATGGGTCCCAACCTGTGTGTTTCGTCCCAAAGATCCCTCGCTTTCTTGCTTAGGTGCCCCCACCCCTATTTTGTTTCTTCTAAACGATATTCCTACATTCCTGAAGCACGCTTAACTATCATTTGCGGTTACTCCGGTAGGCTTATCGGTGAAGGAATGTCACAAGTGCATCCGAGGTTAAAACAATACGACACAGGTTAGGTCAACAAGATGCTAATTGGAAGATATTGTACCATTTAAAAATAAACAGTATTCTAAAAGTCAGACTTGCTAAATTGATTCTTAAAAGAGAGAAGAAGAAAAAATCATAAATGCATGCATGTAAGTAGCAATAATTGTATTTTGCCTTCATTTGCTGTCTGAATGACAACTGTCATGGATTGAACTATCCTTACATGCAAAAATTAGTCAGATCAAAGAATCTCTATCTCTACCAAAACAATTGTGTAAGAACCCTGGAGAATTTGGCACAAAAAAAACATTATGAATTACAGAGTATATAAAACTGACGAATTATCATTCATAATTCTAATGGACTTTTAATAAAGTTATAAGAGTACCTCGTTCCTGAAACAGCTTTTGAGATGAGAACTATATTTCTGTGTGGTACAAAGGTATTAACTCGTGCTACCAGATGTTGCTTTTGGTAGGAACATACATTATTCAGAAGAAAAAAAAAAGGTTTATAAAGGATGCACTTTTGCACACATACCCCCTCCATATATATATATATATATATATATATATATATATATATATATATATATATATATATATATATATATATATATATATATATATATATATTCATTCGGCGCTAGGCTTATTATAACGAATCCAGGAAAGTATAGGAGCTGCTGTAACTTATCATTAATGTGCCTACTCTAGCTTCCTCTAGCATCGTGGCTAGCTCATTCACAATGTGTAAAAATATCCCCATCAGCGCTAGGTTTAATACGTCATGCACCACTCTTGGATGAACCGCCATTCATTATTCGGTCACTTCGCCCGAATCTTACTTATTAGAATAGTTACCAATTGATAACCCTGCCATTCTTTCTATTCTGTTACCTTGTTGCGCTGAGGTGCGGTGCACATTGAAATTTGCCTTCGAAACAGACGACACACGTGTTGCAATATGTCTGAGAAAAGCCTTCATAACGATGGGTCGTCTACGTTTTTTGTTTTTTTTATTATAAAAAAAATATTATGATTATTAAAGAAAGTTTTAAAGATGTATAAGATTTCATCAAGCTGTGGCCTTCAGTTCATATTTCCGGTGTGACTGGCTTAAATTAAATAGTACATAAATGTGTGGAAAATCTGTGTGAATGTGTACAGTGTCGTTCATGCGGCGCAGAGAAGATCGAATTGTATGATCCAGCCATGTTGAAAATCCGGGATGGATCGATTGAGTAGGTGCCGAACATCTAATTTGCCCTCATCGCAGTGGCTTTCACATGGCTAGAAATCTGAAACAGATGGAAAACAAGGCAAGAAGACGGAATAATATTTTTATTTATTTTTGTGAACTGAGCACAACCTCAAAAAAGTATTTGGAGTGGATATTTAGTTAAAAATGCTTTATAGTGCAGTAATTAGCCATCACAAAGAAGACCGTCATAGCCGTCAGCCTTTCAAGCCGTCATACCGAAACATTTTAGTACTCCCTATTTCGAGACCGGAACTATAATATAACGGAAACGTTCACTCCGCCAAGATCCGTTATCAGCTTGAAAATAAACGGAATAACTCATTTAGCGTGGGCTTTCCTGTAGGTGCTATATCATTCAGAAAAATACTATTTGCGGCCAATTAATAAAACAGCAGAACTTTAAATCACTAAACTTCACTGATATTGGCTTCACCACGAAGGTCGTTGACTAGATAACTCAAATATTTCGGTTAAGGAGGCAAACTATTTATATACTCGCTGACCATCAGATGAAAGGTAAGGCCACACGAGGTAGACTTGCGACTTCTATCCGAGCGTGAAAAAAACCCAACAACTTCAACTGGAAATCAAAACAAGTGCAGGAATAAGTAGTGCATCTACCGCTGATGCCTTAATGTCTTCAACAGAGCCAATCTCCTGAAAGACCACACGAATGACTGACAGGTTATTAGCCTAAAGCAACAGCGCATGTCTTTATAGGATCCATGAGAAAATATCAAGTCATTCCAAACAACATACACATTGGTAGTTACAGTTTCTCGACAGCCTATCATTCCTAACAGTATCCTCATAAGCTGCATGCCTACATGCCTAAGAAGGCATTTCACGCCAACCAAAGTACATGGAGCACGATGCTGAGTCCTTATATAGTCAACTCTCTAGAGTTGGAATTAAAGCGATAAGTATTGTAAGGTGTTTAAATGCCAGAATCTAAGAGACTACCACATATATACACTAAGACTCATGCGCGTCTACTGATACATGTGACTGAGTCGTTTCGGCACACTTCGCTGGAAAAAAAAACTATAGACTTGACCCTGAATGATCCGGATGCCAATATAATAATCACATATCCAATCTAGTGTTGTTGACAGACATTGGCATGCATCTGTTTATCGACAAGGGGATCCGAGGAAGTGTTTCCATGGCCACGCGAAAGAGAACAATCCAATGCGCCAGTGCTACGACAGAAAAAGACTACCATCTGGATTACCTACATAGTGACCAACAGCCACCTTGGCTTGGGTACGATATAAGCCAGCTGATGGCTTTAACTGTGATAGCTCACCCAATTTCGAATCTGTAGTCGTAGATGCACCCAATGGCTACATTTTTCAACAAGACCTCGATTGCCCTAAGGAGTCCTATGACGTGCACGGCGACTACCAGCTTACTACAGATGCATTGTGCGTCCCAGAGAGGTAAGAAAAAAAACGTGAGGGGGTACTAATACACTGAGTGTACGAAACTATTTCCCAGTCTGAGCGCTGTGTCGTCCATTACACGAAACTCCAGTTCTACATCATTCTTGGGATGAGGTCACCAAGGTTTACCAAGCATAAAATACAAGTGGTTAGCGCCGTACATTTAGCTTAATACCTGCCTGAGGACTCAAGCAGAAAGTGAGTTTAGAATAGACTTCTTCAAGCCCATGAACACCTCCGTCCTTGAGAAAGTCATGAAAAAGTTCATTAAGTGGGTTCGCATGTATCTGGGCATTACTGAAGGTGAGGAGGACAAGCTGATACAACTGATCACGGTTCACATCAAGAAATCGTAGTTTCAAATAAATCGGCCAATATATGCCTGAATGTAGATCCTTGATCGGAGCAGGTATCTGATGTAGAACGATTATTACAACGTATTTAAAGCCATGTTTGACACGAGGCTGCTGGACAAGGACATCTAGAGCCTGGTCTTGACCGTGGAATCACTTGCTATATGATCATCACTAACCAATATTAACATATCAGAGCCTTGTTTGATATACTCCAGAAGTTTATGAACTTATAGGCAGAATCGCGCATATGTTGCGGAATGCCAGTCGTCAAGAATGCCTTTGGCATATTATTTGGAAGGCTTGTGGTTTTGACAACACGTTCATAGTATCGGTAATGGCAGCAAACGCAACATCATCAAACCAACTCTAAATTTTGATTTCCATGATTTCATCAAGCTGCCATAAATATGACGCCTAAGTGAATACTTACCTTTAAGTGGTAGCTTAGTACCTTATTGTACAACATGCAGTCCTCGCGATCGAAGCTTCTACCCGAAGAACCGCTACTGTATATAGATATCTCGCCCTTTGAATATCAATATAAGACACTGCAGAAACAACTGACCGCGAAGAAGAAGCATCTCGCTAGGGGCTGGGGCATGACAGTGCACTCGGGGAAATTTCCATGGTTTCATGCATGTAAATCTGCTGCTAGACCCGCTTCTGAAGCCACATCCTGCAACTTCTTGTGATACTTTGGTGGCTTCTGCCAATGGTTGATATATCCCCACGCTTTTCGTGCAAACTAGAACGGCAGTAGTGTATTGCAGAGAGCTTAGTATCCATTGTGTTTATATGTCAGAACTGTATGTCTTTGCCACATGAGAAATACAGGCAGGCAACACCACCCACGGGATCAAGGTTTCAGGCAATAAGCATCAGTTCCGGAATGTGTTACCCAGGCGTTAGTTTATTTACATCCGAAACCTTGAATTCATCACCTGATATATGGATTGTCGTCCGTCGTCTTTTTCATTCACGAAGCCAGCCTCGACGATATTCTGATCAGTCCATTCGGCATGAAGCAGCTCATTGTGATGACCGATTTATATAAATGATTTTATGCTGGTAATTATCCCGCAGCGAGTAGTTCTTCCTTTTGACTCCATTTAAATCTAGAGCTTGTTGAAGGTATGGACCAATGAATATGATGACGTTACCGATTGCTCTGCAGATAAAGACAGCAAAAGAGGACATTGTTCGAACCTGATGATATTTGCAGTAATGATGTCCAACTTATATAGCACGTTCTGTATCCAAATGCCTTGCTTAGTTATGGAAACGGCCTTTTGTCACATCTTCAAAGTCTAGGCAACCAAGGTCGGTCGGTTTCATTCTTAACAAGCGCTGTCAATCATAAAATACCCAATATACTAGGAAAGTTTTGGAGGCTTCTTGCATTTCACACATTTTTATTCCATATCAAAACTATCCATCATCTCTCTAATAAAGGCTGATGGCGCTTGGTGCGTTTATGAATGAGACCGACCTTTTGCCCCAGCTTCGGGCAAAGAATGTTTATATAGTGAACTATAATGCCAGATTTGTAGGATTCAATAACTAGAGAATTATAAAACATTTTACAAAATATCATAATGTTTGTGAAATCTAAGTATTTCTACATTTGTCATTGCCAATTCAACCAAGACTAAATATTACTTTAATATCTAGCATTCGTCTTTCGTGTTCAAAATGAACGCGAACGATGTAAACAAAAAGGACTTTTTCACAGTTAACACAAAGGTGACAAGCGATTGATTGAGAACTCGTCAATACTATTGCTGCAGTACAAAGATGAACTGAACAATTAAAAATGAAGATAAAACAAAAAGAAAAGAGCAAATGTTTATAACAGAAATATATGCAGTTAATTTTTGTTTTAAAAAGATACCTTTGCATTAAATAAAAGACTTGACACAACTAAAACCTATATAAACCAAACTGCATTGTCACATCTGCATAGACGTTTGTTTAGTTTGTGCATGATTAGACTGATTTTTAAAAACATCCACAGTAACCACAATGATTTCCAAATAAAAATACACCATTACGAAATATAACAACTGCATATTTGTTACTTTAGGACTTTTGAATTGCAGCATTTTATGAGTAACGAGATTATATTAATTTATTTTTTAATCATAGTAATTTAGTTTTGAATATTAAAAGGACAATGATACATGAATTTTAGCTGTAATTTCATGCCAGAATTGTGAAAGGTGCTGGAAACAGTGTAAGTCTAATACTACATGTCAGAAAAAGGTATGGGTTATATGTGATTACGTTGCTGAAAATTTCAAGTGATAGACAATAGATGCTTCACAACAATATGATGTTAAGAATTTTTAAATTAGGAGCATACAGAAATTCGTAAACTTGTATATTGAGCCTATAAAAGTGCCATGCCTTTATATTGTGTTTTACAATCAATTTAATACGTACTCATTAGAACCAAATCGATGTTTCAGTGTACAAAATCCGTGCATATGCTTTCTGAAAGTAAAAATTACATTGAAATAAGGCTCTTAAACGACTGAAGGTGACGCTTGAGATTACAGAATGGAAACAACAGTCTGGAATTTGGTACAATTACTTGTTAGTCAACTGCAGAATGAGAGGAATAAAAAGTTGCTTTTTCCACTAGAAATAAAACTATCGACATGCTGTCAATACAAATGTAATAAATCTGAATTTGGATTCTCCTATTATAAATTAAAGGTGTTGCGATATTATGCAACCGGTACAGAAAGTGATCAGAACAGTATTTCGTCTCAACAATAGAAACATTCTCAACGACAGTGGAGATCAGTTCTCAATGCCTTAACGATGTTTAGCAATGTTTTCACTGACAATCATTGTATCTGGCTCGAAATAAGACGTGCACGTGATGATAAGCTGTATGGTATTTTAACAACCGTAAAGCAATTTATCAGTATGCTACAAATAAAGGATTAGGACATACATATACATATTTGATATTTCAGGTGTTTCCGAATTTGGAGTAAACGTTCAAAAAACAATCAATTTCTTTTTACACATACGTAAATAGCTTTGTTCTTACCGAAATATGCAAGTATTACAAAGTTTTATGACATGCTAATAGATGGAGCTACAATCTCTTACTCTAAATCTGGTAGAGGCATCAAAGATGATTTTTATACAAAAAAATCTACATCTTTATATAAATCCAAACGATTTTGTATAAGAAGACTTATAGCAGAAAATGTATTCTCAAAGATAAAATAGTGATATTAATAAATCCTAAAAAAAAAAATAAGTGTTCAGAATCACTGGCTGATGTTTACAAAGGCAAAATCTACGTTCTTTTTTTTGCCGACCTTGGAATTAATGATGCATAAAGAAAACAACTAAAATAAACGAGCTTTCAACTTTGTTGTGAACGATCCGCTTGAGATTATATTGATCCCCGAAAACAATTTGAAGAAGATAATGATGCGCGTGACTGCAATTGTAGATAAGTTTGAACAGAATAAAAGAAAGAGAAAATGTTAATAAGACTTCAGTGTGGATGTGACTATAGAATACTTATATATATAGTAACATATTTGCGTTATCAATCAAAAGCGCGTGTCATAACACATACTTTTCATCTTTCATGTCTATATTTTTACAATTCTATGACCTTAAACTATATAACAAAAAGAAGCAAATCCAACAAGTTATGTAAAACTTCTTGAATGAATAATTCTTCAAGTATAAAATGAAAATTGAAAACGAATTTAGAGTATCATAAATTAAATTTTAAATTATACTAAATAGTCGAGACAAGTCCAAAAGTGTATGTATACACGTATGTATGTATGTATGTATGTATGTATGTATGTATGTATGTATGTATGTATGTATGTATGTATGTATGTATGTATGTATGTATGTATGTATGTATGTATGTATGTTATGTTTATGTATGTATGTATGTATGTATGTATGTATGTATGTATGTATGTATGTATGTTATGTTTATGTATGTATGTATGTATGTATGTATGTATGTATGTATGTATGTATGTATGTATGTATATATGTATGTATGTATGTTACTTTTGCAGAAAAAATTCCGTCTGTCACGACCGTACGTTTTGAATTTTTGTTTTAATTTTTCATATGCTATATTAGCAAGCTTATCGAACGCATCGTAAAATAGCTAAGCGCAGCGTGTACTTCCGTAAACCATTAATTTTATATCTGTTGTTCCGTTTGAAGTCACTTATAAACAAATAACAAATAAAAACATCATCATATTCTAATAAATGCCGGATGGTTATATTAAGGCAGTTGTTGTTGTTTTAGGGTTTAACGCCATTTTTCAGCACACGATAGGCTATACATGGCGGCCAGTATTATTGGTGGAGGAAGAACCCGGGAGAAACCCCGGAAAGACCCACTGACCCACGAGAAGCTACTGGCAAGCTTTCTCACATAACTATATTAGCCGAATCTGAGACTCGAACCCACGCAGACAGAGGTGAGACTGCAGTGATCTGTAATGGAGAGCGCTTTTACTCGGCCACTCGGGGCCCCAAATATATTAAGGCAGTAGTATTGGTACTAAAACTGGCAAACGGATTATTGTGCTCGAACTTTCCTTTGTTCCTTCAGTGATAATTACGGTTCGAGACTCGTTTCTCTTGGAAAGGTTCCGATTGTTCGGCGCTCATTTTCTTTAAGGAAGCGATCCCCCATCACCCCTATTTCGAGTTCTAGATTTGAAAATAAGATATTATAACGATACCATCATCGTACATAAGTAAACTGAAGTACTGTGTACAAATGACAGTTTACTTAGCATTACTAATATTTTTATCTTTCCATTATAACGACATCTTTCATTGGGATTGATATTATATTGCTTAATATATGTACATACACACATTATTATTATTATTATTATTATTATTATTATTATTATTATTATTATTATTTGTTGTTGTTGTTGTTGTTGTTGTTGTTGTAGCAGTAGTAGTTTCTAGAAGGCAATGCTCCAGCGTTGGAGCACAGAAGGTTTGTTTCGTGAAGGGTAAGATTCGTATTATTGCAATACAAAAAAATTTTACGTTGGGTTAGGGTTCATCATATACTTCGTCACGGCCTTCAGAAAAATTTGACGTAGGGTTAGGGTTGACTATTCACATTTTTGCTACCTTCAAAATACTTTTTACATACACAGTTTGTTATCCACATTGTCACGGTCTTAGCGATTGTTTCTGTGCATCTTAAATGGTCTCTTAGCTTGTGATTATTTGTTAAATGCAGAAAATTTTCTCTCTAAGATTTGTAATGCACTTGCTAATCTAAATGGCAACCTCGTCATGAAAAATTATTTCGCAAGCAGAAATGAAGAAAAAGAAAATAGACATTTGAATGTGGCAAATTACCATTAAGGTGTTCTCGAGTTTTTATTACTTACACTAATACATCTTTTATTCCCCTCTTATTTCCTTATTTTCTGTCTTTGAAGAACACGATATATCTCCAAAAATACTTGATCTGTCACGGCCTTGGTGACCTTTGATATCTGAAATTTTGTGTCAGCGGTGCAAGATCAGATACAGTGTCATTTGGTAAACAACGAACATCGTGGTGTTCTCTTAAAATTTTAAGATAAGAGTGTCCGTGTGACCTGAATCTTTCTCGAGCTAAGTTATGCAGATATTTCAGTGGCACTCGAGTATAAAAGGGGCATCCTACTCGTGCTGATATCATAAAGAGACACATACAATATGAAGGGGGTACTGATACTTGCCTTCTTCGCGCTAGTGGGCTGCCCAATGGGCGTCCAGAGCGCAGCTACGACACCATCAACAGGTATACCGACAGTTCTTCTGTCAATGAAAGTTGTTATTTTTTTAAGTCCACTTCGTCATATTTTCTATATTCTAATTACTTTTATGTCAAAAGGCAATTTGTTAAGAAAAAACAACTTTTCTATCCTTAGTATATATGTATATATTTATTTATATATTATTGATAGTTATTTATATTTCATTGATATTTATTTATTTATTTGTACTTTATTGGTATTTGCAAATAGTTATTTATATTTTATTGATATTTACAATATGAAACATAATTTTAAGACTGCAGATTTTGCTGCTTTAAGAAGCACAACTGAGCGCGAAACAGATCATCATTTTTATCGAGTTCATATTATGCTAATACTATTATAAAATATTTTGTCTTATGTTACTTATTTCTTTGTTTATTTATTATGTTCAATTCAAAATGGACAGGAATAATGGTTGTGCTATTTGCACATCATGACCTTAAAAAACATTTTTTCTTCTTCATGGATTTTGAAGTAGATTAGAGCCGTATGTTTCAGCCATTTTATTACAGTAAGAGGTATAGCACACTTATGAGGCACGGATTATGTTTTAAACGCTGAGTTTCAATAAGTCTTCAGGAATCTTTAAGTATTTGAACATGGTGTCTTTTCGATGGAGGTTGTTGATGGTGTTGTTCAAGTTATCATTATTAATTTTTGTTTCAGGATGCGGACGAAACCCGGCAGATATTGTGTTTTTGCTTGACTCGTCTGGAAGTGTTGGCACTGCCAATTTTGAGAAGCAGAAAGACTTTGTGGCTCATTTCGCTCAGTCATTTGATATTGGACCATCCGATGTTCAGATTGGCGTGGTGACATTCGCTACGACTCCACACAACGAGTTCAACCTGAATACATTCCAGGTAAAGCACACTCTAGTGGATGCCATTCACAAAATTCCATATATCAGCGGCAGCACGCGGACGGACCTTGCTTTGCAGTATGTGATGACGAACAGCTTCACAAAACCCGCTGGTGACCGTGACAGAGTGGCCAACATCTTAATCGTGATGACGGATGGTCAATCAACCTTGCCTCCTCAGACTCTGGCAGCAACCCAGAAACTCCACCAGATGAACTTGAAGGTCTTCGCAATTGGTATTGGGAGTGGAATCGACAAGACGGAGCTGGGACGTATCGCATCAGATGCATCGCACGTCTTCACCGTTGACAATTTTGGTGCTCTCACTACGTTGAACGCTGAACTAAAAAAAACGGCGTGCACAGGTATTGGCAGGGCAGTTGTCATTTGTTCAGAGAACGTTGCGTGAGATCTTCGATAGCAGGTAGGGACATGTAGGCATCACTTTTCCGTCATCGATATCTATGCTAAGGTTTTGTGGAGATTTTTTAAAAAGTTTTTTCAAGTAACAATAGATAGATTACATTATGAAGCGATTAAAGTGCGAAACGTAGTATTTCGCGGAGGCATTGAATTAGTTTATTTAATTTTTGCTTCGCTTTGTCTTCATTGTTCTGTAAAGTCTTATTCACTATTTTATGATTTTGCATGACCATTACCTTCCGCAAGAAAACAGACACCGTCAAACTTACAGATATAATGGATTCTATTTGCAGAACGAATAATACATTTTTGAGCGTTATGTTTAACAAACTCAGCGCAATTTCTACCAGTTGCCTCCTGTTAATTTTAGACAGCAATATGTATTACATTATGTTGTCAGATCTATAACTTATGACTTCAGATATGAAAAAGATTGCGATTTTAAAGAGGAAATAATAAAAAAGGTGTAGTCAACTGGAAATTAACTTTTAAACTGCTTTCTGCTTGTTCTATTTGGTTACATAGTGCTATCAATGCTAAAGAATGTTTGCTCTATTAGGCATGCAGGTTAAACAGGTTTGAAAATGGACTCAAATTCAGGCTCGATATATTAAATTTGTATACAGTTATATATTTTCTTGGAAATTCAAACAAAAATAATCGGAGAAATATTAATCTGAAAGTGTTTTAAAACTGTAATGCTGTGTTCTGTACATATTAAAATGTTTTTGTTGGTATTATTTGTAACAATCCAAACTTTAGTCTAATTAACCTTAAATAATATTACATAGCACAAATTCAATTAAATACAGTCCCAAGTGTGACTATTTCAAACGGTTCTAAAATACCACTGAAACTTCCTACACAGAATAAATGTAGAGTGGTGCAGAACTTGATATATATTCACTTCTGACATTTTCTCGTGGATAATTTTGTTGAATTCGTATGATTGGCTCTAAGTTAAGAACTTTATAATATGCGACTTTTAATGTAAAATCCAGGATATATAGCCCAATGCTACATATTCTGATGCATTTTATCCCCACATAATGTCAGTAACTATTTCAAAGTATTCATACAATCAACACTTCAGACCATTCGACTTTTTTCACAGGGCGAAAAAATATATCAAGTAAGACATTTACCAGGTGCAGAATTTTTACTTTCTGTATAGTCATAGATATATTTTGTTTTTCATTTGTTCCACTCACCTGACAATACTCTACAATACACAACAAATTTCATTAAAAAACCCGATAATAAAGTGTTGTTTTTTATGTATTGTACCCCCTTATAAACTTTACTTAATTTAGTTCCCTGTTGTTGTTTTATTTATGTTAATTGTCAATTTTAAACTAAATGTTGCCAAAAGAAATTCATAATTGCACGAACCACACATTGGCTTATTCTTTAGCTGTTATCCATGACAACTATGCATGTTTGTAAATTTTTATTTTATATAATTCTTTCAATTTATTTTTCAACCTATGTTATACAAAGTGCAATACCATGATTTAAAATGTGAGTGTGTTTGTGTGTGTGTGTGTGTGTGTGTGTGTGTGTGTGTGTGTGTTCATGTGCCGTACATCCATTTGGTGACTTCTAGTGTTCTGTTCAAGATTTTAAAGAGCTGGTAAAACATCGCAAAATATTAGACGGGACGGAAAGAAAGCAATTAGAATGCGCAAAATAAAAAATGCATCATTCCTTTCCTCAATAGAAAGGAGTGGGATGACCCATTCTGGCGTTCTTTAAGAGTGGGAGTGTCAAATTGTCAGGATATGCCTCGGTTTGTATGTAAAAACTGCTTATCTCCACACAGTCAGTTAAGTCCATTTATGATTTTGTGTAATTTCTAGGTACTACAAACTCTACCAACTAACATGTTATAAACGAACGGGTTTTGTAAAGACTGAAATTGCTTAGTGTGTATCTTGGTTTTGTCTGTGGTATATGCATAGTTTAAACCGTTATATTTGAGTGAGCTAATTTCCCTGATGGATGATGTTTGCTTCAGAATTAATGTTTAAACTCTTTTATTTGCTTATGGGGTCTTCTGAGCTGCGTTATAGCATACAGATATTACCAATTCCAAACATAACTGACTTATTTTCCACATAATTGTGAGGTGTATGTCTGGCAGGTTTCTGCTGAACTTTGTTTTGAATTTCAGTTAATATCGGATTGTATTCTTTAATCTCTTACACTTGTATTTAGCACACAGATTGTCACGCTTCATGATTAGTCATTTTATTTCATTGGTTATCCACAAATAACATTCTTTTAATTTGCAAATTTTTGTTAGTGTATATTTTGCCTGCAGATTGTTGGAGAGCCCGGCAGGTACACTAAGCAGTAATTATCGCATTTACAGAAAATTGCTACCTACAAGTTCATGGACTTTGTACAAATGAAATTAAGAGTTTTGGTAACGGTATGCAGGGCTGAGAGATCTAGATGTTATATTGTTACAGATCTGGACCGCCCAGCCCTTTATCCACTGTTCGATACTCTCAATTTAATTTGTAACGAGACCATTTGCCTTCCTACAATAATGGTATATATAGGATATATAGGATCGACCATTAATTAAGTCATGTGCCTTCCAACAATAATGGTATATATAGGATATATAGGATCGACCATTAATTTAGTCATGTGCCTTCCTACAATAATGGTATATATAGGATATATAGGATCGACCATTAATTAAGTCATGTGCCTTCCTACAATAATGGTATATATAGGATATATAGGATCGACCATTAATTAAGTCATGTGCCTTCCTACAATAATGGTATATATAGGATATATAGGATCGACCATTAATTAAATCAACGAAAAAGGGATGGGGTTTGAAGAAGTTTGACAATTATTGACATAGGGGAAGCGGAGTTCAAGATAAATTGACGTCAACAATGTTATTATTTTACAATAAATTTAATAAATCAAAAAATAGGAAAAAGGAAAATGGGAAGATGATTGAAGCTAGAATATAAAAAATCTCGATGTTTTCATGAATTTAAAGTGTTATAGTCAATTTGAAATCTGTTTAACAAGTAACAAAAATGTATTAAAATTTATATTTGTAGATCTTTTATTTTCCATAATTCTATTTATAGCATAAAAGCCAGTCGTATAAAATATTGTTCGTTTGCATAGGGGTGGGGTAAAAAAATGCTGAAATAATTTTTTTTTTGGGGGGGGGGGGCACTGAAATTTTGACTGTTGTTGACAAGGGGGTGGAAGGGGGGTAAATAATTGCCTAAAAATTGTTGAAATAATTAATGGACGTCCCATATATATATATATATATATATATATATATATATATATATATATATATATATATATATATATACACACACACACACACACAACCACTGTTATTATTATTATTATTATTATTATTATTATTATTATTATTATTATTATTATTATTATTATTTAAGATTCTTTTGTTTTTCAGTTGATGGTCACTGGAGCGACTATGGGTCCTTTTCACCGTGCACTACAACCTGTGGTGGAGGTACCCATTTTCGCCAGCGTGCCTGTAACAACCCACCACCAGCGAATGGGGGCAAACCATGTGAAGGCGCAGACAAAGACACCCAGCCCTGTAACACTCAGGCTTGTCCTACCACTCCCCCACCTACAACACGCCCACCCACCACTCAAGCAGTCATGACCACCACATCTTCAGGTGAGTTGGGAGATTTGTGGGGGGGGGGGTCATATATTTCTTTAGCAATTGCTATATAAATTCCCACTCTAGACATATCCATGATTCTAAATTGAACTACAAATATAATTTAACCGTATTTGACTAATTACTGAAATGTACACATGTATATATTTCAATCCAATAAAAGGGCTCACACATATTATACAAAAAAAGTGGTCCATTAGTATCAATGCAGTTTTCATGGCTCAACGGTAAACTGTCAACTTTTTCCAAATATTCTTTGGATATTTCTGATATTCATTTCTTTAAAACTTTATGTATGCATGCATGCATGCATGCATGCATGCATGTATGTATGTATGTATGTATGTATGTATGTATGTATGTATGTATGTATGTATGTATGTATGTATGTATGTATGCATGCATGCATGCATGCATGCATGTATGTATGTATGTTGACATGACTGCAAATATGTTCTCCATTAAAAATGTCTCTCCTATTATTGTCTGAGTCCAGGTTCTTTTATTTCAAACATGGATCTGAGGGCAGTCTTAATCCATGTTCTCTCATTTCTAACATGGATCTGAGGGTAGTCTGAATCATGATTCTCTCATTTCTATATTGTTTCTCTTATTGCTGTCTGAGTCAATATTACCTCAGTTATATGATGTATTTCCAGTTGCTGTCTGAATCCTGAATATTTCTATTCTAAATGATCTCAGAATCCAGATTTTTTATTCTAAAATGAATGAATCCAGAATCCTTTCATTCTAAAATGTGCTAGATGGCTTTCTGAATCCAGATTCTCTTAACGCTAAAATAAATGAAATTAGAGAATCTCAGTTGGTCTCTCAATCCAGAAGCTCTTGACTCTAAAAATGAATGGTTCCAGAATCTCTCTATTCTAAAATCTATCAGGTTTCTCTCTCAATCCAGATTCTCTTAACTTTAAATGTTTGTCTCCTTTCTTTTACTATTATCTATTTACTTTCATCATCATCTTCAACATTATAATTGTCATCACCTTGATAAAGATAATTGTTATTCTCTTACTATTAATATTATTGTAGTTGTTTTGTTATTATTATTGTCATTATATTATTATTATTATTATTATTATTATTATTATTATTATTATTATTATTATTATTATTATTATTATTATTATTAAAGGTTGTAATGGAACAGTCCCTGCTGACATTGTGTTTATCCTTGATGCATCTGGAAGTGTTGGGGCACAAAACTTCCGAAAGATGTTGGACTTTGTCACAAAAACTGTGGAAAGCTTCCCGATTAGCGCAACTCAGACTCAGGTTGGTCTGATTACTTTTGACAGCAAGACGTATCTTCAGTTTCATCTTAATAAGTTCAGAAACAAAGGAGATATCGCCACCGCCATCCAGGCGACAAGGTAATACATACAGCATACAGTTAATATCATTTAGAATATGGTGCACTGTGCACCTAGAAATTTTTATAGGTCAATTTTTTTAAGCTTTAAGCTCATAAAATAAAGGGTGAAGAAACAAGATTTTAAAAAATCTGGCCATCACATTATGTATCTACTATAAGAGTTATCTCCCTTTGTGTGAGTGGAGTGCTTTGCTTTGGATGTGCAATCACTCCGAGAAAACACGTAAAATTAATTTTGAGACTGAGTTAACCCATCAAGTTCTTCGTAACAGGACATCAGATATGTTTAGTTGTTAAGTTCCAAGAAAATTATGATATTCTAGGTACATTTCATCAGAAACCTTTTCCTACAATGGGACAGAACAATCTGCACACCATAGGTGAAATTAGATCTTGTGGTTTTGATCAAGTGAGTGATACTCCCGTACTAATTATTATGCAGTACTACTACTACTTCTTGATTCATTTCCTTCTTCATATAATTTCTGATGGCACCTATACTGCTCTGGTGGGCATGTGGTTAGAGCATCTGCTGTGGAAGCAGGAGGTCATGGGTTTGATCTCCAACCAAGTCATACCAAAGATTTGCAAAAATTGTACTAACAGCTGCCTTGCTTGGTGCTCAGCATTAAGAGGTTAGTGTTAGGACTGGTTGGCCTGGTATCAGGATAATGTGACTGGGTTGGACATCATGCTACATGCTACATGTCTGCAGCATGATGCCCCAGTGCTAGACATCACTGTAAACTGCCTCACTGCAGAGATCGTAGCGCTATGACTGAAAAATGGTTAAAGCTTTGTTAAAAATTATAATTACACACACACACACACACACACACACACACACATACACACACACACTGATAGCACCTAAATGATGTGGTTACTTTACCCAGTAAGACTACTGTTACATAAATTACATGGGGCTCCAAGTGGCCAAGTGGTCTAAAGCACTCTCCATTACGGATCATTGCTATCTCACCTCTGTCTGTGGGTTTGAGTCTAAGATTTAGTTAATGTAGTTACGTGAGAAAGCTTGACAGTAGATTTTCATGGGTCAGTGGTTCTTTCCGGGTTCTTTCTCCACCAATAATATTGGCCGCTATGTATAGCCTATCATGTGCTGAAAAATGGCGTTAAACCCTACAACAACAACAACTAAAGTAGACAACACTTTTAATGATTTCTTTTCAAGGATTACTTCATCAGTTTTAGACTATTATGACACTTGGGGTTTTGAATTGTGCAGTTTACTATCCAATATGGCCTCTATGATTCCAAACCACAAGTATTTTAGATAACGCTTTCTGAAAAACACTGCTACTGAACCAACTTTGTGTTAAGTTTTCTTGGGATTTTAGTTTTAGAATTTAAATTTTCATTGATACTATAGCCAGTACTGTGCTGAAATGCCATTAAACCCTGTAATACACACCAGGTATATCAAATTCCTAATGGTTCCTGCTGGACATTGTTTCCCCAAATTATCTGTGTTTGTCAGATGTTAGTGAAACTTAAAATAAAATCATCAAAAGGAAGCATAAATAGAAGTATATAATTTCACCCAAAAACAGTTATTAAATTCAGTTTTAAACATAATTATTAATTGAAATCAAGCAGATCTGCTACATTTAATGTACATAACACTTAATTGTTGGGCACTTCCAGTTGGGCATGACAGTAAAGTTTTTTTCAATCAGGTCCTTAATTGGGATGATAATACAAATTAAGTGTTGTACTGGTTTCATTTTCATTTAATGCATAGCCTACCATAGTTATTCTAATAGATACTTATGGGGCAGTGCATTTACAAAGAGGGTGGGGTATTGAAGACCGTACATCCTGGTCTGACTGAAAACATTCATAAATTAAGTTAGCTTGATTTATCTAACAATCATTGGACTACTAATGTACTGTTTTAATTATCTGGGATACCATAATGGATGCATACAGATCTACAAGCCATGACAAGGTAGGAATGTTTTGTTAAAAATGGGGGAAGGGTTTTTATTGGAAGGGTGGTTTCTATTAGAATAAAGATAAAAAATACATGCCTTAAATTTTCAGTTATAAATCAAGTAAAACTGCAAACAGCAATAATCATGATCTGTTATAGCATAATGTGCCTACAGATCAGGGTCTATATTGATTGTTCTACTGATTACTCTTAATGAACTGCACAGACCCTGTTCTGCCAGTGCATTATGCAAAGACAGATCTAGGTCAGTGCAGTTTGCAGTTGAACATGAGTAGACATGGTATTTTATTTTAAAGGTTTGATATATCACTGCCTGACAGTATTGTTAAAAGGGACATTGTGCAAGGGACTAAGTTTTATGTAATTGGGTAATGTCTGTGGCAGTCATTCTGTTTTAAGTTTTTGAGAGGTCCAGGAGATAAGCTTTTAAAGTTCTGTTGTTTTGTACTTTTAGTGTTTAAACCATTGGGAAAATGTGATGATTGCATAAGATGATCTGATGACAAATCATTGCATGTAAAAATTTGATGACTAAATAACTGCATATGAAACTTTATGACTAAATAATTGCAATGGATATTTATGGGGACATTATGTCCAATGTCGGATATGTAAAATTTGTAAACAGTCATTTGAACTAATTTTATTAATCATTTTCAATAAATTTGGCTATTTTAGGATCACACACACACACACACACACACACACAAACACACACACACACACACACACACACACACACTTTTATTTTATTGAAAATGAGCAAACTTTTCATTCTTTAAATTCTGTTAATCCATGGATATGCCCTTCATTATTACCAAGGTCATTCAAAACATCTAACAGTTTCAACAGCTTCTTCGCATATGTTTCACAAGACAATCAGGCATCAAGGTATTCTATGTTTATACAGATTATTTCTATTTACCATCAGATACAACTTTTGTTAGTAAATAAGTTAGAAAATTTATACTGGCATTAAGTAAAAGCAGATGATAACTTTTATGGAAATATATTCTCAAATGTTGCATCCATTCTTGATATTTAACATTTGTCATCTAGGTTATATGCCACTTTCTTTGTTGTTCTAGATACACTGCTGGAGGCACAATTACCGATGCAGCCCTCAATTACGCCACAAATACAGCTTTTACCGCTCCCAATGGAGCACGCAGTAATGCTGCCCAAATCGCAATCATCCTTACTGATGGTAATGAAGGAGTGAACTTTGATAATTGTTTATTAAGCTGTAAAAATGAATGAGTATCAAACTGTAAAAATGAATGATTATTAAACTGTAGAAATCAATGATTATTAAACTGTAGAAATGAATAATTATTAAACTGTATAAATAAATGATTATTAAATTGTTGAAAACAAGAATTATTAAACTGTAGAAATCAAGAATTATTAAACTGTAGAAATCAATGATTATTAGATTGCAGAAATCAAGAATTATGAAACTGTAGAAGTGAATGATTATTAAGCTATAAATCAATGATTATTAAACCATAGAAATCAATGATTATTAAATTGTAGAAATCAAGAATTATTAAACTATAGAAATCAAGAATTATTAAACGGTAGAAATGAACGATTATTAAACTGTAAAAATGAATGATAAACTTGATTTTGTATCTTTGATCATGTAGAGTGAATTCTGTGAACTGATTTTTTTTTATGGTTTGAAAAAAGGTCATTATTAAAAAAAAACTATTAAGCATCTACACTACTAAATTCTAATATTAAGCATGATAATTAATAATAAAGTGATTTAGTATTAGAAATGACACAACCCTGACTTTTTGGATCAATAGCAAAGATGAGTATTGAGATAGTCAGATTTTTAATTTGTTTAAATCATTAATTAATTAATGAATTAGGTTTGTCAACACAATTCTATCACTTGACTATTGATTCCATTCTATCATGAGGAGTTGGTGAATTAAGAAACCAAAAAATTATGAACCTCAGTAAAATGGATTATTAAAGAGCTGAAAATCCATTGTCATAGTTATTTTGCAGTTAAAAATAAGACCCAATACAGTTTATAAGAAGAACAATACATTGCATTGATTACTTTCCTAGTAAACAGATTGAATGTCAAAATCACTTGCTTGATTTGTGAATTTATAATTAAAGGGAGACAACTAATGTAGTTTTATAACAATAACTCATGAATTGATTTCCGAAATCAATTGTAAAGGTTAGACACCTCTCTAACTTTGCAGAAATTGTTGAGAAGTTTGTCATTACTTACCTTCATATGTATTTCTCTCTTGTCTGCTGTCTTTGCAGATTTTTTTAAAAAAATATTTTTTATTTGTCATTTATCAGCCACATAATTCATAAAAGTTGGTATGCCATAAAGCATAGTGATTTCAGTAATTGTTAACGAAATTAGTAAGTAGCCCATCCTGTCCCAAATTGCGTACATCACAGTGTTAAATTTTTGTGTATTCTCAGCCAATAACCTTCTAGTGACTATCAGCAAAGCAGAAAAACATTGAGGAACTTAGAATCAAAAGCACTGCATGATTTTGTTATACCACCTCTTTGCAAATACCATATCACCCATGCAGAATGGTCTCCCTTGCCTTCAACACATGGTAACCCAGACATCAGGTAGGGTTATATGTTACTTTTTGAGGTTAAAGTTCACTTTTTGAATGTTCTTGTTCTACATGCCCATGTAAGGGCAGATAAAACAATACCTGCATGTGTCAAGGAAAACAAAACTATACTTGCCTGTGTCAAGGCAAACAAAACTGTACTTGCCTGTGTCAAGGCAAACAAAACTATACTTGCCACAGTCAGGGCTGACAAAACTATACTTGCCTGTGTCAAGGCAAACAATACTATACTTGCCACAGTCAGGGCTGACAAAACTATACTTGCCTGTGTCATTGCAAACAAAACTGTACTAGCCTATGTCAAGGCAAACAAAACTGTACTTGCCTGTATCAAGGCAAACAAAACTGTTCTTGCCTGTGTCAAGGCAAACAAAACTATACTTGCCTGTGTCAAGGCAAACAAAACTATACTTGCCTTTGTCAGGAATGACAAAACTCTACCTGCCTGTGTCAAACAAAACTCTACCTGACTGTGTCCTGGCAGACAAAACTCTGTTTGCCTGTGTCAGGGCAGATAAAAATTATCTTCCTAAATTGCAGAGTAGCAAGCATACCCAGTATCCTGATCAAATGGGTTAAATATCTTTTCACATGGCGAAGTTGGGGCTTTTTCTGAACTGTTTAATTATGAAGATTTCACACATAGTTCTGTGGATTTGCTGAATTATTTGATAGTGATGATGTACTATTTGTGCATGTTTCTTTAAGGGTAAAGTAGTACAGGTATTATTACAGTGGTAAAGGAGAAAGTTATTCAAGAAAGGGATTTTGCATAGAACAAAATAATGAGAAAAATTATGATATTTTGTCGTCATCATCATCACAATCCTCCTCCTCCTAAATCTCCTAGTAAAGTAATAATTCTTTATTTTAAAATTGCAAATCAATTAGGATTTACTAATCTTCTATGAGGTTCCCTTGTAAGAATCTACAAGAACACTTCTGTAGTAAGCACAGCCTTGATTTGAGCAATGAAAATAAATGCATGTAATATCTTAAACTATGGTAACATTAATTTCATATCAGTCTACCATATCAAAATATCCATAGATTTAGCCCTAATCATGACAATAAATTGATTGGTAAAGTCTGAAGTTACTAACAATAAAAAAGAATTTGGTTTTTTGTTAGGTCAATCAGCCAATCCTACAGCCACAGCAAATGAAGCAAAGAAGCTGCGAGACAAGGGGGTGACAGTTTTCTCCATTGGTGTTGGATCTGGTGCGAGAGTATCAGAACTCAATGCAATGGCTACTGACCCTGACAGCACTCATGTTTTCCAAGTTGACAACTTTGACAAACTGGATTTGATCAAAAGCTCATTGGCCAAAAAGACTTGTGATGGTAGAATCTACATGTATCTGTCTGTCTGTCTCTCTATGTGCCTGTCTGTCTATCTGTCTATCTATATATCTATCTATCTATCTATCTATCTATCTATCTATCTATCTATCTATCTATCTATCTATCTATCTATCTATCTATCTATCTCTCTGTTGGTCTGTCTGTCCATCTGTCTGTATGTATTTATGCATGCCTGTTTGTCTGTCTTCATTTATTATCTGTATTAAAATAACATCAGTATTCACCAGGTTTCACAAGTATAATATACTTTGAACAACTAAATTGTATTACTTTAATATAGTCAAAACCTATCCAAATGATCACCTTAACTCAGTGGTCACCTTTTCAAACTGGATGATCTAATTTTCTCTGGCAAATTTCCTATGTAGGTGTCCTGTATGTAACAGTCACCTACCTTCAGCAGTCAGTGGTCAGTTATTTCTTAACCAAATACTGGTTTTGTCTTGCCTTAAACTATAGAATATCTAGGTTGAACATTCAATTTATTCAAATGGACATTTTGCTTAACAAGCAAAGTGGTTCATTCAAGACTTTTTAGATGCTTGAATATTTTTTTTATCTTGGTGAGTTGAGCAACCAAATAATACAGATATTGTTTTTTTAACATGAACAAACTAAGATTGGTGTATCTTTTAAGTTGAAGTACATGTATATATATATATTTAAGTTGATGTATATATTAAAGTTGATGTATATATTTAAGTTGATGTATACATGTATTTTTAAGTTTATGTATATTTTTAAGTTGACAATGATTGAATTATGGGATGTATCTCTAATTATGATTTTTTGGGTACAAATCACATATAATAATAATAATAATAATAATAATAATAATAATAATAATAATAATAATAATAATAACAATAATAATTATGATATGCATTGTATATTATATACTCAAAATCTAATTCTAAAATGTGTGCTTGTGTACAGTGGTCACCTGTGTAAAACAGCTAGTTTTGCATTTTCCCATAAATGACCACTTGTGAAAGGTTTGACTGTGTATATTATATTCACATATTGCAAATGAATAAATCTTAAAACTTTTATTAAATATGCTGAATTCAATGAATTTGTTAACTTTAAATGTTGCTAAAGTATTCTGATTAAGGTATTTATCTATCTCTCTGTCAATTTGTCACTATCCACTGATGTCAGTCATCAGGTATTTTTCAAAGATTTTACATGGAGTTGTAAAATGTCTAAGTGTTTTCTTGCATTTTGTCTTGGACACCTATTTTACTTTTAATTATTTGTTGGTGAAAAAATATGTGCCTTGATTCCATAAACTATTAAACCTTTTTATGAAATAGTAATGGAATGAAATAACAGAACTTGTACAAACAAAGATGGCTGCTTTAAAATAACTTGATGTTGTTAATTATTGCAATATTCTGAGAAGTTCAAAACAAAAACCCAGATGTAGTCACTATTGATAGGGATTATCTTTATCCAGAATATTCCAGATTACGGAGAGCTAAATTGGATTGATGGATGCAAGGGTTGGTATCCACACTGAATACAAAATGGGGGCAGTTTTACAATAATCAAGCCTGTGACAGGCTACATTTTTCAGTGTCTGCTTCTGCTATTCAAATTTTGATAATTGAAAATGTGCCAGTACTAAGGAAATGCAATGATGTCCAAAATTGTTATACCATGTGAAATGGAAATTCATTTCCAAACTGTTATACCATGTGACATGTAAACTTATTCATTTGAATTTGCAGCTCATTAATCAGATTTGAATAGATTTCATAAATGCATGATTTTGTTAATTTTTCTTTAAATAAATTTCCATATATGTTGGTAGTTTTTATTCCATAATTTTTTGTTTTTATTTGGTTCTCATTTTCATTGTCAGCTGTGCAAGCCACTACACAACCCATGGTCACCACTTCTGCACCCAGGGCAGGTAAGGCAAACATTTAACTACTGTATATGTTTACTTGTTTATAAGTCATGTGGAACTGCAAACAACACAGACCCAATGCAAAAGGCCAATCAAGGTCCACGTTGTTAATTCTACTGTTTACTACTAACAAACTTAATTGATGCATATCTGCTGACACAGCAGATCTAGGTCTATGCAGTTTGCAGTTGGATGAGACTTATACTAATAGGTTACTGCATTTATATAAGAAAATATGAATTAGTTTTTATCTGAGTTATGCTGCCCAACCTTGAGAGCGCAGTATTACTTTGAAAAAAATTAGTTCATATTTTCCCATACAAACCATAGCAACCATTTTATTATACATGTATAATCACTTTATTTTCCTACATAAAGCTAATAATTAAGAAATACACTACAAGAAATAAAATAATTGAACTATACTGTATTTCAAAATAAATACACAAGATATTCCTAAATACACAGGAACAATATTAATGCAAAAAAAGCACTGCCTAGTGACCTTTGAACTTTGCACAACATATTAATTTTTTTAAATATCTTGTTTTAGTCTACTCAAAATTGAAATTTATACTGATATTTTGAATAAATGCACATGTAAAAAATTCCCAGTTTGTCTGATGAGGGTTTTGTTGACCCAATTCAGTTCTGCTTTTCTGCTTATGATGGACAGGGATTATGGGTCAGTTCAGAAAGAAGAAAGCGATTTCAGTTGGAAATGTGGTAGAAATTACAGTACAATTTTGGTGTGTATCAGGTTTTCTATGAATGGGTCAAGTCATTCAGATTTGCAGTACATTTTGATGACATTCAAAATGCATAATTATACAAATATTGATTAATATTCTTATTACCAGCTAAAGAAGACAAATGTTTTTGCCCTGTCACATGTATCTTGCTGTTGGTTCTCATTTTCATTGTCAGCTGTGCAAGCCACTACACCACAGCTGTGACCTATATGGCTTGTGTTACTAACCTAACATTGCATCAAAATAGGCAAATGGGATGCAAAAGGATTACAAGGATGTCAAAATTTGTCTATTTATGAAAGTTCATCCTTGGTCTGTGCCTTGAAATAAAAGCCACTTAATCGATTGTAATGTGTGACCATTAGCCCAAGATGTAGAAATGGATTGTATATAATGTATTATTAAAATGTACATCTGTATTATATAAATGTATGTTTTAAACACATATTGACTGCAATAAAACACTTTTAAATAATGATGGCAAACATATTTTTACAAATAAGATGCATTTGTATAATAAAAAATAAAATGTTTGTCCATAAAACTATATTTGCAGATATGGTAAAATTTAAGGTTTGATTTTTAGGCTATTCATAAAAACCATTTTTTCGTTACATTAAATTAATTTAGTAAAAAAAAATATACTGTATTGTGTTCCATATTTTATTTTAGCCTGATATAAGAAGTGTTTGCCAAGTGTTTACATTGACCTTGCACTCTCAGAAACTTATTCAGTTCCTGTAGACTGGTGATCATACTGTTATGTCACTTGCACTCTCAGTAACTTATTCAGTTCCTGTAGACTGGTGATCATACTGTTATGTCACTTGTACTCTCAGTAACTTATTCAGTTCCTGTAGACTGGTGATCATAATATTATGTCACTTGTACTCTCAGAAACTTATTCAGTTCCTGTAGACTGGTGATCATAATGTTATGTCACTTGTACTCTCAGTAACTTATTCAGTTCCTGTAGACTGGTGATCATAATGTTATGTCACTTGTACTCTCAGTAACTTATTCAGTTCCTGTAGACTGGTAATCATAATGTTATGTCACTTGCACTCTCAGAAACTTATTCAGTTCCTGTAGACTGGTAATCATAATGTTATGTCACTTGTACTCTCAGTAACTTATTCAGTTCCTGTAGACTGGTGATCATAATGTTATGTCACTTGTACTCTCAGTAACTTATTCAGTTCCTGTAGACTGGTAATCATAATGTTATGTCACTTGCACTCTCAGAAACTTATTCAGTTCCTGTAGACTGGTAATCATAATGTTATACAACATACCTTGCATGATAATATTACAAAGCACTCTTATATCTTATGGTAGGGAGATCTATTGAAAAGGAACATTTAAACATGATAAAAATGATATGCTATGTGGCCATTAAAAAACATGCTGAGATCTACCCATTTACATACAGTAACACAAATGTATCAAAACTGATGTGGTGCAAACGTGCTATTGTATATGGGTATTGTGTACCCAT
The DNA here is from genome assembly GCA_029339505.1 of Unio delphinus. NCBI lineage: Eukaryota > Metazoa > Mollusca > Bivalvia > Unionida > Unionidae > Unio > Unio delphinus. Next base: position 6,549,536 of record JAQISU010000057.1, on the reverse strand, counting down.
ATACAGACGTCTTCTGAAATATTATGTTGCTGATAATTATTTTCAGCCAATCAGAAGTATTTATTTCTTGAAATGTGGTGTTGTTATGCCACCAGACTAAGGTTATGTAGCTCATTAATAATTAGTTGGATTTGACCTTAGTTTATGGAACATGCCCTAACACACAGTAGATCTTAATGTCATTATTGCTACCCATAATGCCATGCTGATTGTACAATATTTTTATATAATTCAATCCAAATATATTTTAAGTTGAAGTTTTGCTTGGGGTAGACTTTTAAGTCAGTGCAGTTAGTAATCAAATTAGGAATCACAAAAATGCAAGGCAAGTGCATTACTGCTGTGATATCCAGATCCAATCCATTATTGTTTATTTGGCTGAATTAATATCCAATAATTAAAGTCTCTCAATTGGTCATGAAAATTAACATTTTTGCTGTATGTAATTTTTTATTCTAAGACTGCCATGCACAAGCTGATATTGTCTTCCTGCTTGATTCCTCTGGAAGTGTTGGGGCAGCAAACTTCCAGAAGATGCTGGGATTTGTAAAGGATGTCGTCACCAAGTTCAACATCGGCCCCAATGACGTACAAGTTGGTGTAGATACATTCCAGACAAATGTTAAAACAGAATTCAACATGAACCAGTACCAGGATGGCAGCTCTATCCAGGCCGCAGTGGCAAAAATAAACTATGTCCCTGGATATACGCACACTGGGGAAGCTATTAAATTCATGAGGGAAAACAGTTTCAGTGCTGCAGCAGGTACGTTGTTGGAGATTTAGAGAAAAGCAAGACATTCTATTTCCTATAAGCCCACAATGATTTTGTTAGGTTAAAAAATGCCATGTTGAAAAAGGCAAAAAAATATGAATGTCATGATAAAATTTTCTTGAAAGAGACATGTACAGGACAACTGTTTTAAAAGATACCCTCTTCAGTATCATCATGATATGCCTGAAGATATTTGTTTATGGTAACTGTTCATCAAATACCCGTTTAGGGCTCACCTTTGATATTCTGTTTATTAGACTTACCTATACATATTGGTTAATGGTAACTGTTCATAAAAGACCTTTTCACAGTTCAGAATGATATTCCATTTTTGTACTTACCTACATATATTGCTTAATGGTAACTGTTTAATGTTGATGGAATTTATTGTATATTTTTTTCCAAATGGCATGTTGTGTATACTAGGGGTACAATAATATTTTGGCCAAGTATAATGTCTGCTTTGTCCAGCAATTTATATGTGGATAATTAGTGTCCTAATATATGATGTACTACTGTACTTACTGAGGAAAGATTTCAGCAGATAACTCTGTATAAAGAAAAACTCTCTTGAAATGCAAATTTGTCCTGGCTGTTGAAACTTGATTATTAACAGAAGACAATTTTGTCCTAGGTATTGACTCATTTGTACTGATAGGCTCACTTGCAAGTCATTTTCTCCAAGCTGTTGACACTTTATTATTGACAGAAAACAATTTTGTCCTAGGTATTGACTCATTTGTACTGATAGGCTCACTTGCAAGTCATTTTCTCTTAGTTGTTGACACTTTGTTATTGACAGAAGACAATTTTGTCTTTAGATATTGACTCATTTGTACTGATAGGCTCACATGCAAGTCATTTTTCTCCTAGCTGTTAATATTTTGTTATTGACAGAAGACATTTTTCTCCTAGATATTGACTCATTTGCACTGATAGGCTCACTTGCAAGTCATTTTCTCCTAGCTGTTGACACTTTATTATTGACAGAAAACAATTTTGTCCTAGGTATTGACTCATTTCTACTGATAGGCTCACTTGCAAGTCATTTTCTCTTAGTTGTTGACACTTTGTTATTGACAGAAGACAATTTTGTCTTTAGATATTGACTCATTTGTACTGATAGGTTCACTTGAAAGTCATTTTTTTCCTAGCTGTTGATATTTTATTATTGACAGAAGACAATTTTGTCCTAGGTATTGACTCATTTCTACTGATAGGCTCACTTGCAAGTTATTTTCTTCTAGCTGTTGACACTTTGTTATTGACAGAAGACAATTTTGTCTTTAGATATTGACTTATTTGTACTGATAGGCTCACATGCAAGTCATTTTCTTCTAGCTGTTGACATTTTATTATTGACAGAAGACAATTTTGTCTTAGGTATTGACTCATTTATACTGATAGGCTCACTTGAAATACAATTTTATCCTAGCTGTTAACTCTTTATTATTGAGGTTCAGTAAGATAGGATTAGATTTGTAAATTTAGACTAACCTTGTAAATCCTATTTAATCATCTACTTCAGGTGACAGACCAAATGTACCTAACATTGGTATTGTTGTGACTGATGGCCAGTCAAATAACCATGCCCTGACGGTCAGTGAGTCCAAACTGACCCGTGACAACCATATAACACTTTTGGCTGTGGGGGTTGGAAGCGGCATTGACAGGGGAGAACTCGGAGACATAGCCACAGATCCAGACAACCAGAATGTGTACACAGCTGACAGCTTTGATGCCCTCAAGTCACTGAAAGACCTTCTGTCTACAAAAGCTTGTGAAGGTATACTGCTTCAATTCATCACATAACATTACCATTAGATCCATCATAATGACAAAGTGTTGCAAAATAACACCCATCCAATGCAATGGTGTACCATAGCATTAGTTATTATAATGTTACAACATTGATATATTAAATCTAGCAATAAAATGCCATGATACAATATTAGTTAAAACTTTGATACACAACTCCTAGCAATGCAATGCCATGATACAACATTAGTTATTATAATGTTAAAACTTTGATACACATCACCTAGCAATACAATGCCATGATACAACATTAGTTTATATGATGTTACAACATTGATAGATAAAACCTAGCAATACAATGCCATGATACAACATTAGTTTATATGATGTTACAACATTGATAGATAAAACCTAACAATACAATGCCATGATACAACATTAGTTAAAACTTTGATACACAACACCTAGCAATACAATGACATGATACAGCATTAGTTATTATGATGTTACAACATTGATGCATAACACCTAGCAGTGCAATGTCATGGTACAACATTGTTACATAACACTTAGCAATACAATGTCATGGTACAACATTGTTACATAACACTTAGCAATACAATGTCATGGTACAACATTGTTACATAACACTTAGCAATACAATGTCATGGTACAACATTGTTACATAACACTTAGCAATACAATGTCATGGTACAACATTGTTACATAACACTTAGCAATACAATGTCATGGTACAACATTGTTACATAACACTTAGCAATACAATGTCATGGTACAACATTGTTACATAACACTTAGCAATAACCGAGTTTGGTAAATATTCTTGATATTATGTCCCTTTATGTACAAATCTGCTGCCAAAAATAATAAAAGTATAAACTGCCATTTCTGGGGAGCAATTCCCAACAATGGCTAGTGTGCTAAGTTCAAGTTTCTACAACAGTAGTCTTTGACATGAAATATGTAATTAAAGAATTTCAGAAGATGATGTATTTTGGTAGTGAATATTCTTAGGCAAAGTTATTATTGTAGAAAATCCACCATAGAAAGAAGTTTATATATTACAGGATACATAGAAATATTTGAATCGGCTGAAAACTTGACCAACAAACAGATAATTTAATTAAGATTGAAACTAAGACATTTATTGATTTACCTTACAGTTATTGAATGATAGAGATTTAATATTTTTGTGTTACTTTATGCAAAAATTTAACTGTATTTATCCAAGAGGCCCACAACTCATTAAAAATAATCACGAGACTTGACTGCAGATATGCAAAATGTGGAAGTAATTTTTGTCTGTCTGGTAATTCCTTACAAAATTACTCCATTGAAATGTCATTTTTTTTGCAAAAAGTGGGCAAATGCATGTATTTTATTTCTCCAAAAGAATATTTGAATTGTTTATTTGTTATCTTATATCTGAACAATGAATATTAAATTGTTGTCAAGGATACAGACAGGAAAACTAAAATCAAGATGAGAAACAATAGTTGCTATGCTGCAAAGGAGCTTCATGTAGATTAGCCTTGACATTGATTCCACACTAACTTTTAGGATCCTTTGAAAGTATGCCTCCAAGAAGGAAAATGGCCCATTCTCAACAATTTAGAATGAAATGCATATAAACTGCATTTATGGCAATCTAAATTGCATGTAACTAATAGAGGACTCAAATGAATAGATTATGCATTATCATCAGATGGGTCTCTACTAAAAATAATATAATGAGTTTTGTAGTCATTAACTTGTCAAGTTTAACATACAAATGTTTGTCTGCTATTTTCAGAGTATAGTCATGTAAAATGTTGTTGTCATAATTAATAAATAATGTAGTTTGCAGTTTTGCCTACAGAAATATATCACTCCATTTAAATAGAGAATAGAAATTTAGAAACAATTTTCATTATTCGATAGTAATTAATCCTCATTGACAAATATGTATTTCTTGGGCAAGATACTATTTTTGGAACCTATTATGGCATGTTTACAAAAGTTGTAATACGAATTACTGTCTTTTTTATATCCTGAGACCCCAAAAAGAAATGCATCAAACAACATCTGTGCTTTGTTGAACTTGTTTCAGAAATCTTCAACATTGGTAATATCAAAGTTTTGAATATTGAATATAGAGATTTCGGTAGGATTTCATTATCATGTATTTTTCAAATGAGTTAAATAACATTAAAATTTAACATCCCAAAAAGTAAGTGAGTACAATATCATGTTAGCAAGTGTCCAAATCATTAGGAGTAAGCATGCAGTCTGTTAAAAAAAAGTACATTTAAGAAAATGTATCAATGCAGACATTTCCCCAAATGTATTGAATGGTTTAGTTTTATATTTAATGGAAATTTCTTGCAAATTTAATGTAGAAATATGTGATATTACCATAAAATCTTTAGCTATGATTTCCATTTTTTGCATTTTATGATGAGAAAATCATTAACAAATACTACAAAATCACCCCAAAGGAGCCATTTGTTAGATATCTTGTCTCTGCTTATTAAACAAAAATGTTATTGCCTTTAGCCTAGCAGTTATAAGATTCTAGAACTCTAATATCACATTGAAATAGAAATAATTTTCAGGTACTTAATTCACCTAACTTGACATCTTTACACTTAGACAAGTAAACTAGGATTCAGTTACTAATTACATAATTAAGGTTATTTTTGTTGGTTACTAATTACATAATTAAGGTTATTTTTGTTGGTTACTAATTACATAATTAAGGTTATTTTTGTTGGTTACTAATTACATAATTAAGGTTATTTTTGTTGGTTACTAATTACATAATTAAGGTTATTTTTGTTGGTTACTAATTACATAATTAAGGTTATTTTTGTTGGTAGTTAAGGTGTAAAAAAAATATTTTCATCCCGCATCCAATCAACCAGGAATGTTTAAATCCACTTCAATAACCTGAAGTAAGTGTGATAACTTACATTTTTTAATTAATAAAAGGATTGATATTTTTATAAAGATTTTTCATGATAATATCACGATGGTGTGGCAAGTGTTTTTCAAGGTTTATACATCAAAACCTTATGTCAGATTTAAGATTTACTAAGCTCCATGGAAGTGACTGGTGGACACTCTTTGCAAGAATAAATCACTCTGCATATACTCTTTAACGAAGGTAAATCATGGTATCGAACTGGCCCATAAAATGTCATGGTACAACATTAGTTATTAATGTTACAATATTGATAGATAATATCTAACAATACAATATCATGGTGTAACATTAATAATATTATGTAACAACACTAGTACAAAACACCTAGTAATGAAGTGTCATAATGCAACTTTTTTTTAGCAAATGTCAGTAGATATCACACCTAGCAATACAATGTCATACCACAGAATTATTTAGTAACATGATGGCTTTGCAATTTTGTTATAAACAACTTCACTAGTAAGTAAAATAGTAATAAGGATCAATGATACAAATGTGTGTCAGCAAGTAAAATAGTAATAATGAACATGGATACAATGTGTGTCTGCCAGTAAAATAGTAATAAGGATCAAGGATACAAATGTGTCAGCCAGTAAAATAGTAATAAGGATCAAGGATACAAATGTGTCAGCCAGTAAAATAGTAATAAGGATCAAGGATACAAATGTGTCAGCCAGTAAAATAGTAATAAGGATCAATGATACAAATGTGTCAGCCAGTAAAATAGTAATAAGGATCAAGGATACAAATGTGTGTCAGCCAGTAAAATAGTAATAAGGATCAAGGATACAAATGTGTGTCAGCCAGTAAAATAGTAATAAGGATCAAGGATACAAATGTGTGTTAGTAAGTAAAATAGTAATACAGATCAAGAATACAACTGTATTTCAGCGAGCAAAATATAAGAAGAATATGAAAAGAAATCAGTGTAAATGTTTTGATCTTTTCATGAATATTCTGAAATTTACCATTGTATTTTTAATATCTTACAGCATCCAAACCAATCGCCAATGCAACAAGCACACCAGCACCCAGTAAGTATACAGTTTGAATGCATTTATCACCACTTTATTCAACACTGAGTAGTTTTAATGTTACAATTATTTATCAAAACATTACTGAATAGGTCTAACGTCACAATTATTTATCACATCATTATTGAGTAGGCTCACAGCCTGTACTACTTTTTAGGCATGGGGTAGTCAAATACATTCCCATATTGCATACCCCTGGCACATATTCACAGCATGATAGATGCTACAAGGGATCATTTAATCATCAGCCTTTGGTTTTCTAACCAATGATCAATCACACAATTTTGAATGGTTTCCAATACAGATCATTATAGTTATAATTTTGTCATTAAGTAATAATACACTATACCAGTCTAAATTCTATAAGTGCTCATTCAACTTAAAAGGATATTAACATCTATAATATCATACACAGCATGTCTTTTGACTTAAAATGACAACACCATCTATAATATCATACATAGCATGTCTTTTGACTTAAAATGACAACACCATCTATAATATCATACATAGCATGTCTTTTGACTTAAAAGGACAACACCATCTATAATATCATACATAGCATGTCTTTTGACTTAAAATGACAACACCATCTATAATATCATACATAGCATGTCTTTTGATTTAAAATGACAACACCATCAATAATATCATACATAGCATGTCTTTTGACTTAAAAGGACAACACCATCTATAATATCATACATAGCATGTCTTTTGATTTAAAATGACAACACCATCAATAATATCATACATAGCATGTCTTTTGACTTAAAATGGCAATGCCATATATAATATCATACAAAGCATGTCTTTTGACTTAAAAGGACAACACCATCTATAATATCATACATAGCATGTCTTTTGACTTAAAAGGACAACACCATCTATAATATCATACATAGCATGTCTTTTGACTTAAAAGGACAACACCATCTATAATATCATACATAGCATGTCTTTTGACTTAAAGGGACAATACCATCTATAATATCATACATAGCATATCTTTTGACTTAAAAGGACAACACCATCTATAATATCATACATAGCATGTCTTTTGACTTAAAGGGACAATACCATCTATAATATCATACATAGCATATCTTTTGACTTAAAAGGGCAACACCATCTATAATATCATACATAGCATGTCTTTTGACTTAAAATGACAACACCATCTATAATATCATACATAGCATGTCTTTTTGACTTAAAAGGACAACACCATCTATAATATCATACATAGCATGTCTTTTGAATTAAAAGGACAACACCATCTATAATATCATACATAGCATGTCTTTTGACTTAAAAGGACAATACCATCTATAATATCATACAAAGCATGTCTTTTTACTTAAAAGGACAACACCATCTATAATATCATACAAAGCATGTCTTTTGACTTAAAATGACAACACCATCTATAATATCATACATAGCATGTCTTTTGACTTAAAAGGACAACACCATCTATAATATCATACATAGCATGTATTTTGACTTAAAAGGACAACACCATCTATAATATCATACATAGCATGTCTTTTGACTTAAAAGGACAATACCATCTATAATATCATACAAAGCATGTCTTTTTACTTAAAAGGATAACACCATCTATAATATCATACAAAGCATGTCTTTTGACTTAAAAGGACAATACCATCTATAATATCATACAAAGCACGTCTTTTTACTTAAAAGGACAACACCATCTATAATATCATACATAGCATGTCTTTTGACTTAAAATGACAACACCATCTATAATATCATACATAGCATGTCTTTTGACTTAAAAGGACAACACCATCTATAATATCATACATAGCATGTATTTTGACTTAAAAGGACAACACCATCTATAATATCATACATAGCATGTCTTTTGACTTAAAAGGACAATACCATCTATAATATCATACAAAGCATGTCTTTTTACTTAAAAGGACAACACCATCTATAATATCATACAAAGCATGTCTTTTGACTTAAAATGACAACACCATCTATAATATCATACATAGCATGTCTTTTGACTTAAAAGGACAACACCATCTATAATATCATACATAGCATGTATTTTGACTTAAAAGGACAACACCATCTATAATATCATACATAGCATGTCTTTTGACTTAAAAGGACAACACCATCTATAATATCATACAAAGCATGTCTTTTGACTTAAAAGGACAACACCATCTATAATATCATACATAGCATGCATTTTGACTTAAAAGGACAACACCATCTATAATATCATACATAGCATGTATTTTGACTTAAAAGGACAACACCATCTATAATATCATACATAGCATGTCTTTTGACTTAAAAGGACAACACCATATATAATATCATACAAAGCATGTCTTTTGACTTAAAAGGACAACACCATCTATAATATCATACATAGCATGTCTTTTGATTTAAAAGGACAATACCATATTTAATATCATACATAGCATGTCTTTTGACTTAAAATGACAATACCATATTTAATATCATACATAGCATGTCTTTTGACTTAAAAGGACAACACCATCTATAATATCATACATAGCATGTCTTTTGACTAAAAAGGACAATACCATCTATAATATCATACAAAGCATGTCTTTTTACTTAAAAGGACAACACCATCTATAATATCATACATAGCATGTCTTTTGACTTACCGGTAAAATGACAATACCATAATTAATATCATACATAGCATGTCTTTTGACTTAAAAGGACAACACCATATATAATATCATACAAAGCATGTCTTTTGACTTAAAAGGACAACACCATCTATAATATCATACATAGCATGTCTTTTGATTTAAAAGGACAATACCATATTTAATATCATACATAGCATGTCTTTTGACTTAAAATGACAATACCATATTTAATATCATACATAGCATGTCTTTTGACTTAAAAGGACAACACCATCTATAATATCATACATAGCATGTCTTTTGACTTACCGGTAAAATGACAATACCATATTTAATATCATACATAGCATGTCTTTTGACTTAAAAGGACAATACCATATTTAATATCATACATAGCATGTCTTTTGACTTAAAATGACAATACCATATTTAATATCATACATAGCATGTCTTTTGACTTAAAAGGACAACACCATCTATAATATCATACATAGCATGTCTTTTGACTTACCGGTAAAATGACAATACCATATTTAATATCATACATAGCATGTCTTTTGACTTAAAAGGACAATACCATATTTAATATCATACATAGCATGTCTTTTGACTTAAAATGACAATACCATATTTAATATCATACAAAGCATGTCTTTTAACTTAAAATGACAACACCATCTATAATATCATACATAGCATGCATTTTGACTTAAAAGGACAACACCATCTATAATATCATACATAGCATGTATTTTGACTTAAAAGGACAACACCATCTATAATATCATACATAGCATGTCTTTTGACTTAAAAGGACAACACCATATATAATATCATACAAAGCATGTCTTTTGACTTAAAAGGACAACACCATCTATAATATCATACATAGCATGTCTTTTGATTTAAAAGGACAATACCATATTTAATATCATACATAGCATGTCTTTTGACTTAAAATGACAATACCATATTTAATATCATACATAGCATGTCTTTTGACTTAAAAGGACAACACCATCTATAATATCATACATAGCATGTCTTTTGACTTACCGGTAAAATGACAATACCATATTTAATATCATACATAGCATGTCTTTTGACTTAAAAGGACAATACCATATTTAATATCATACATAGCATGTCTTTTGACTTAAAAGGACAACACCATATATAATATCATACATAGCATGTCTTTTGACTTAAACGGACAACACCATATATAATATCATACAAAGCATGTCTTTTTACTTAAAAGGACAACACCATCTATAATATCATACATAGCATGTCTTTTGACTTAAAATGACAACACCATCTATAATATCATACATAGCATGTATTTTGACTTAAAAGGACAACACCATCTATAATATCATACATAGCATGTCTTTTGACTTAAAATGACAACACCATCTATAATATCATACATAACATGTATTTTGACTTAAAAGGACAACACCATCTATAATATCATACATAGCATGTCTTTTGACTTAAAAGGACAACACCATCTATAATATCATACAGAGAATGTCTTTTGACTTAAAAGGACAACACCATCTATAATATCATACAAAGCATGTCTTTTGATTTAAAAGGACAATACCATATTTAATATCATACATAGCATGTCTTTTGACTTAAAATGACAATACCATATTTAATATCATACATAGCATGTCTTTTGACTTAAAAGGACAACACCATCTATAATATCATACATAGCATGTGTTTTGACTTAAAAGGACAACACCATCTATAATATCATACATAGCATGTCTTTTGACTTAAAATGACAACACCATCTATAATATCATACATAGCATGTCTTTTGACTTAAAATGACAACACCATCTATAATATCATACATAGCATGTATTTTGACTTAAAAGGACAACACCATCTATAATATCATACATAGCATGTCTTTTGACTTAAAAGGACAACACCATCTATAATATCATACATAGAATGTCTTTTGACTTAAAAGGACAACACCATCTATAATATCATACAAAGCATGTCTTTTGATTTAAAAGGACAATACCATATTTAATATCATACATAGCATGTCTTTTGACTTAAAATGACAATACCATATTTAATATCATACATAGCATGTCTTTTGACTTAAAAGGACAACACCATATATAATATCATACATAGCATGTGTTTTGACTTAAAAGGACAACACCATCTATAATATCATACATAGCATGTCTTTTGACTTAAAAGGACAACACCATCTATAATATCATACATAGCGTGTCTTTTGACTTAAAAGGACAACACCATCTATAATATCATACATAGCATGTCTTTTGACTTAAAAGGACAACATCATCTATAATATCATACATAGCATGTCTTTTGACTTAAAAGGACAACATCATCTATAATATCATACATAGCATGCATTTTGACTTAAAAGGACAACATCATCTATAATATCATACATAGCATGTCTTTTGACTTAAAAGGACAACATCATCTATAATATCATACAAAGCATGTCTTTTGATTTAAAAAGACAATACCATATTTAATATCATACATAGCATGTCTTTTGACTTAAAATGACAATACCATATTTAATATCATACATAGCATGTCTTTTGACTTAAAAGGACAATACCATATTTAATATCATACATAGCATGTCTTTTGACTTAAAAGGACAACACCATATATAATATCATACATAGCATGTCTTTTGACTTAAAATGACAACACCATATTTAATATCATACATAGCATGTCTTTTGACTTAAAAGGACAACACCATCTATAATATCATACATAGCATGTCTTTTGACTTAAAATGACAACACCATCTATAATATCATACACAGCATGTCTTTTGACTTAAAAGGACAACACCATCTATAATATCATACATAGCATGTCTTTTGACTTAAAAGGACAACACCATCTATAATATCATACATAGCATGTCTTTTGACTTACCGGTAAAATGACAATACCATATTTAATATCATACATAGCATGTCTTTTGACTTAAAAGGACAATACCATCTATAATATCATACATAGCATGTCTGTCTTTTGACTTAAAAGGACAACACCATCTATAATATCATACATAGCATGTCTTTTGACTTACCGGTAAAATGACAATACCATATTTAATATCATAAATAGCATGTCTTTTGACTTAAAAGGACAACACCATCTATAATATCATACATAGCATGTCTCTCTTTTGACTTAAAAGGACAACACCATCTATAATATCATACATAGCATGTCTTTTGATTTAAAAGGACAATACCATATTTAATATCATACATAGCATGTCTTTTGACTTAAAAGGACATTAACATCTATAATATCATACATAGCATGTCTTACAACTTAAAAGGACATTAACATCTATAATATACATATAATGTCTTTTGATTTAAAATGACAACACCATCTATAATATCATACATAGCATGTCTTTTGACTTAAGATGACAACATCATCTATAATATCATACATAGCATGTCTTTTGACTTAAAAGGACAATACCATCTATAATATCATACAGGGGAGATTTGTTTGGAACAGGTTGTTCTATCAAATACAATGATAAATATAATTTTGCTTAGACTTCTAAAGTTGGTAAACTGTGGCTTGAAGCTTACAATAACCATTCATCTTGTAAAAATATAAATTTGATTGAGATTATAATTGAAGTCAATGTTTTGTATTCTAGCATGCAGTGCCAAGGCTGATATCGTTTTTGTTCTGGATTCCTCGGGCAGTATTGGGAGCACCAACTATCAGAAAATGTTAGAGTTTGTCAAGAATATAGTTCAGAAATTTGATATTGGTGCTGACAAAATCCGGGTTGGAACTGAAATATTCAGTGATCGTACCTACATCCAGTTTCAGCTGAACAAGTACTTTGACAAGGGTGCTTTAGAGAATGCCATCACCAGCATTCCATACAAGATGGGAACTACCAACACAGGCCAGGCATTGAAGGATATGTACTCGAACATGTTCACCCCGGCCAATGGTGACAGACCTGGCATCCCCAATATTGCCATAGTCATCACAGATGGAAGGTCTGGCAACCACCCCCAGACTGTCTCAGAGGCCAAGAAAGCACGAGACCAAGGAATAACAGTTTTTGCAGTGGGTGTTGGAGATGGTATTGACAAGAATGAACTTGGAGACATTGCCACAGACCCAGACAGTACCCATGTCCTTACTGTGCAAGACTTTAGCAAGCTGGCAGAGATCCAAGCTTCCTTTGCCAACCAGGCTTGCAATGGTGAATCCCATATAGGATTTTATCGGGATCTTTAGGGGATAGGTCCCAATCTCCTTATGTAAATTATTTCAAAAATTGAATTCCCAATTTAACTCCTGAAAATTTTGTTTTCAATTTGTAATTTGTATACCAAAATAATGGGTTCAAACCCCATTCTTGATCACTCAATAAATATCCCTGCCCCTTAAACATGGCAACATCAGACCTCAAAACTATTAACCTCTGACCCTTGTTCTTTGAACAGAGAAACTTCTAATATTCATATCTTTGGAGCCATTTGTATCATTCATGAACACCATTAAGAAAAATATGTATTTATTCTGGAGATTCCCTGTTATTTTTAATTAAAAGTAAGTCATTTGTGGACTGCATTCATAAAAGTTATAAATTTTGAGTATGTATTTACTCTTCTCAAATTTTTTTCATCAATGAGGTTTAGTTTTTAAAAGTTATATGCAAGGATGCATGATTATATAAAAACTGCTTGGTTGAATTTAGCCAATCAATTATACATTCTGAATAATGATCCTTCAAAATTTGAACTAAGTACTAATATGTCAAAATAGTTTAGATATTTTAGACTAGTGGAACCAGGCATTAGGAATGTGCAGTCATTATATCACTGTGTAAAGTAATGTATTATTATTTTATTTTTGTAGGTACCTTGAAAATCTAAATATTAGTCTAGGACACTCATTTTTAAATTTTCTCTTCATTTTATATTTCATTTAATTTGTATATATCTTGCATTTTTCAGTAATTCCACCATCTCCACAAACATATGTACCCACAGGTAAAGTTGCATTTACATCATATTTTATTGCTTATGATTCCATGTTTGAGATAAAATACTGAAATACCAGTCTCAGATTATATTTCAATATTGCCAATTTACTGAAAATATAAAACCCCATTAATGTATCATTAATTCATTAACTTTATTGAAAGTTAATGAATTTGAAGCTGTGGCTAAATGGGTGCATGTTAAATTTCAAAAGTGTGGTAATAAACAATGTTCAGAATATGCATTTAATTTTCTTAACAGGTTAATGTTTATAAAAAGGTCAAGAATAGATACCAAGAAGGAAACATCTGCTTGTTGTCATTGAAAAAGTATAAAGGAGTAGGTTGGGTCATGTGATTGAGGTCAAAAGCTCAAAGGTCAAGGTCACTAAATGAAAGAAGAAAAATGGTTTCCACATCCTAACTTGTGCTGTCCACTATCAACAGTTTCAAAACTTCCACAATAGCTTGCACTCTGAATAAGGAAGAACCCTGTCAAGCTTGGCATTAAAAGATCCAAAGGGTCAGTAACTGTGACTGAAAGAAGACAAATGGTTTGTACACAATATAATGAGTTTTAAACCATCTATGATTAGCTTTTGATGCATGGGTTTTAATTGGGTAAGGAAAAGATTTATTGATTTCAGACTTGAAAGGTCAAAGGTAAAGATGACAGAGAATGAAAAAAAAAATGTTTTCAGCAAATAAATTTGAGTTCTATAGACATCTATGGTTATCAAGCTTTGTGTTTGGCATGGAATTAGGGTAAGGAAAAAATGCATTGATTTTAGAACATTAGTTCTACATCACAGACCTGGACATTTTATACATGTCTTTGCACTTAGGGTAAGATAAAGCTATATATTTTGTAATAAAATGGTTAACGGTTAAAGCCACTGTCTGAAAGAAGAAGAATGGTTTTTGCAAAACAATTTCAGTTGTCTACAAAGATGACTGTTAAACACAAAATGGGAGAGTGATATACTGCTCATGGTACTCTTGTTTTATTCATGGTGATATTATCTTTGGAATTTAGTTCAATTTTAATTTTTCATTTTTATAATCTAATGATAGAGAAATCACATGTTTATGATTTATTTGTCCAATTTCTTCCAAAGAGAAATCATTTCATTGTCACCAATATTATAATACTGTTTGATGATAATATTGCTACTAACTCTGAAGGAACATTCATTTTCAAAACCAGGAAAAATATTAAACATACAGTAGTTGGCCAAATAATGTTACCTTCCATTACACTCCATTACATCCTGGTATTCTTTCCTTGTGTTATGATCACTTTGGATGACATAGATTCTGCTGTATTTCGTTTACAGGGGCTCCCACAGCTGCACCCGACCCCTGTCAGGACCAACTCTCCACATGCTCCCAGTTTGATATTCCAGCAGTATGCTCTGACTTTGCTGATTGGGCCAAGGACAACTGCCAGCGATCTTGTGGTTACTGCACCAGTGAGTTTAAAGTTTGCCTTTTCTTGTCTGCATCAATAGATAAGATGTTGTATCCATTTTCTATCAGTGGTCACTGCAGTAGTGTCAACCATTGTAAGGTTTTGTGTCACAGTGTTTATAGCTGGTTTGATTTATAATATAACTGGCACACTTATAAGAGTTTCTACAAATCTCCATCTTGAAAATAATTGAATTTCTTAAAATGATCACCTTTAGATAACTGCTTGGGAATTAATTATTATTTTTCCACATGATGTCTTACCAAAACCTGGGCTCATTTAAAACAGTTTTAAGTTGAAAGCTGCAAGCAGTAAAGGTGCAGAACTGAATTTTCAACAATAATGCTCACAAAAATCTTGATGAATGAATTGTTAATTTTGATAAGAGTTTCTACTGTTTATATTCACACTGTACTCATTTGGATCATGCTCTTACAAAATGTGTTGTATCTATTTGTAAATGTATGTAATTGGATTATGTTCTTACAAATTATGTTGTATCTATATGCAAATGTACTCAACTGGATCATGTTCTTACAAAGTATGTTGTATCCATATGTAAATGTAGCTTATTGTCAATGTTTTTTGTGTGTTTAATTATGCACATGTATTTTGAATGTAAATATGCTTATAATGAAGGTCCATAAAGAGGATTAGTTCCATGTAACTAATTGTGTTACCTTCTTTAAATAAAGTCATTATTATTATTATGATGATATTACTGTGGGATCAGATTGGTTAAATGGAGAAGTACTTGCATAACCATGCTAGGTAATAATGAGACATTGATTGTTTTGTCACAATATTTTCCTAACATTGGACAGACCAAACTTGAAGATTGCTTTTACATAGTTAATTTGGAGAGATTTTAAAGATTTCTAAAAAAAAATTAATTAACTAAAAGGTAAAAATAAAGAACTCTTTCTGATAATCATAGTAAGATACTTATTGACTCTAAAACCTTGAATGTGCCATTTTTACCCAAGTTTAGTATGGCCACCCTGTTGTATCATCTGCCATTTTAACCCAAATTTAGTATGGCCACCCAGTTGTATCATCTGCAATTTTTATCCAAGTTTAGTATGGCCACCCTGTTGTATCATCTGCCTTTTTAACCCAAGTTTAGTATGGCCACCCTGTTGTATCCCAAATTTAGTATGGCCACCCTGTTGTATCATCTGCCATTTTTACCCAAGTTTAGTATGGCCACCCTGTTGTATCATCTGCCATTTTTACCCAAGTTTAGTATGGCCACCCTGTTGTATCATCTGCCATTTTTATCCAAGTTTAGTATGGCCACCCTGTTTATCATCTGCCATTTTTACCCAAGTTTAGTATGGCCACCCTGTTGTATCATCTGCCATTTTTACCCAAGTTTAGTATGGCCACCCTGTTGTATCATCTGCCATTTTTACCCAAATTTAGTATGGCCACCCTGTCATTTAATATGCCATTTTAACCCAAATTTAGTATGGCCACCCTGTTGTATCATCTGCCATTTTAACCCAAATTTAGCATGGTCACTATGTTGTATAATCTGCTGCCATTTTACCCTATTAAGTATGACCACCATGTTGTATAATCTGTTGTTTAAACCTGAATTTAGTATGGTTACTCTGTCATATTATCTGCCATTTTACCCAATTTACAATGGCTGCCATCATATAATCTGCTTTTTTAACCCAAATTTAGTATGAACATCCTATCACATCATTTGCAGTTTTAACTCAGGTTTAGTATGGTCACCCTGTCAATCATTTACTGATTTAACACATTTAGTATAGTTACTTTCTCATCTCATCTGTTGTTTTAACTCAAATTTAGTATGGACACCCTGTCATATCAACTGTTTTAACCTAAATTTAGTATGGTCTGTCTGTCATATCATCTGCTGTTTTAACCCAGATTTAGTATGCTCATTTTGTCATAAAATCAGCTGTGTTAATCCAAATTTAGTATGGTCTCTAGGTTATATCATTTGCTGTTTTAACCTAAATTTGGTATGGTCACCCTGTCATATCACCTGCTGTTTTAACCCAATTTAATATGGTCACCCTGTCACATCATTTACAATTTTGACCCAAGTTTATTATGGTCACCCTGTCATATCACCTGCTGTTTTAACCTGATTTAATATGGTCACCATGTCATGTCATCTGCTGTTTTAACCTGAATTTAGTATGGTTACTTTTGTCATATCATTGGCTGTTTTCACTCGAATTTTGTATGGTCTCCCAGTCATATCATCTGCTGTTTTAAGCCAAATTTAGTATTGTAAACTCTGTCACATCATTTGCTGTTTTAAGCCAAATTTAGTATGGTCACCCAGTCATACTGTCTGTTTTATGATAATTAAAATCATAGCTGATTTCTAACAAGTTACAGTAAAAACATTTATCACTTAATTAGTTTACTCAAGTCAGATATGGTATATTCTTGCACAACATATCTTGAAGCAAAATTTCTTTGTACCATTTTCCTAGCATCTTCTCCCACCATCCCACCTCCTTGTGTGGACAAGATTGGCAACTGTAGAGATTATGATCCCACCATATGCACAGGAACATATGCCGCCTGGGCCAAGGATAACTGCCGCAAATTCTGTGGTTTCTGCTGTAAGTAGTCATTTAAGCATTTCACTTAGATTTTCAGATATAAATTTATTCTAGTGTATTTTCACCATTTGTCAATACAATATTGCATTTCATTGCAAAAATAGAGGTTTAAAATTACAACAGAGGAAGGATATCATTGTAATAATTATAAAGCAAAGTTTTAGTGTGTGTAACATTTTGTCATTTAGATTGGAAAGCAAAGTTTATAGTGTGTGTAGTAACATTTTGTCATTCAGAGTGAAAAGCAAAGGTTATAGTGTGTGTAACATTTTGTCATTCAGACCGGAAAGCAAAGGTTATAGTGTGTGTAACATTTTGTCATTCAGACCGGAAAGCATAGGTTATTGTGTGTGTAACATTTTGTCATTTAGATTGGAAAGCAAAGGTTATTGTGTGTGTAATAATTTGTCATTCAGAGTGAAAAGCAAAGGTTATTGTGTGTGTAACAATTTGTGATTAAGATTGGAAAGCAAAGTTTTAGTGTGTGTAACATTTTGTCATTAAGATTGGAAAGCAAAGGTTATTGTGTGTGTAATAATTTTTCATTCAAATTGAAAAGCAAAGGTTATTGTGTGTGTAACATTTTGTCATTAAGATTGGAAAGCAAAGTTTTAGTGTGTGTAACATTTTGTCATTCAGAGTGAAAAGCAAAAGTTATTGTGTGTGTAACATTTTGTCATTTAGATTTGGAAAGCAAAGTTTATAGTGTGTGTAACAGTTTGTCATTAAGATTGGAAAGCAAAGGTTATTGTGTATGTGTGTCATTCAGATTGGAAAGCAATGGTTACAATGTGTGTAACAATTTATCATTCAGATAGGAAAAAAAATTGTTATATTTAGAGTTTAGTTACAAGATGAAAAAATGAAGTAATATTAGAAGTATTATTCATTCCATTTGGAAGGCTTTGATCCATGAAAGCTTATTCTATCACATTGGGATGCTTACAAAAATATATTTGTTTTTTTTCAGCTATCACATCCAATAGTCAAATTACTGGATTCTGTAAGTCAATTTTATGTATCTATATAGGAAACTTTGATAATGTTTTTAAAACCTTGAATTATTATTGAAATATTAAGTATTCATACTAAAGACTGATAGTACCATGTCACACATAATGTAGTTAGCTGTATTGACACACAAATATGACCCTAAAAATGCTGCCATTGATATAATGTAGTTAGCTGTATTGACACACAAATACGACCCCAAAAATGCTGCCATTGATATAATGTAGTTAGCTGTATTGACACACAAATACGACCCTAAAAATGCTGCCATTGATATAATGTAGTTAGCTGTATTGACACACAAATATGACCCCAAAAATGCTGCCATTGATATAATGTAGTTAGCTGTATTGACACACAAATATGACCCCAAAAATGCTGCCATTGATATAATGTAGTTAGCTGTATTGACACACAAATACGACCCTAAAAATGCTGCCATTGATATAATGTAGTTAGCTGTATTGACACACAAATATGACCCTAAAAATGCTGCCATTGATATAATGTAGTTAGCTGTATTGACACACAAATACGACCCCAAAAATGCTGCCATTGATATAATGTAGTTAGCTGTATTGACACACAAATATGACCCTAAAAAAGCTGCCATTGATATAATGTAGTTAGCTGTATTGACACACAAATACGACCCTAAAAATGCTGCCATTGATATAATGTAGTTAGCTGTATTGACACACAAATATGACCCTAAAAATGCTGCCATTGATATAATGTAGTTAGCTGTTTTGACACACAAATACGACCCTAAAAATGCTGCCATTGATATAATGTAGTTAGCTGTATTGACACACAAATATGACCCTAAAAATGCTGCCATTGATATAATGTAGTTAGCTGTATTGACACACAAATACGACCCTAAAAATGCTGCCATTGATATAATGTAGTTAGCTGTATTGACACACAAATATGACCCTAAAAATGCTGCCATTGATATAATGTAGTCAGCTGTATTGACACACAAATACGACCCTAAAAATGCTGCCATTGATATAATGTAGTTAGCTGTATTGACACACAAATACGACCCTAAAAATGCTGCCATTGATATAATGTAGTTAGCTGTATTGACACACAAATACGACCCTAAAAATGCTGCCATTGATATAATGTAGATAGCTGTATTGACACACAAATACGATCCTAAAAATGCTGCTATTGATAAGACCCTGGTTACACTGCCTTGCATACAATGTGTATTTGGGTATTAACCCCAATAAGACCCTGGTTACACTGCCTTGCATACAATGTGTATTTGGGTATTCACCCCAGTAAGACCCTGGTTACACTGCCTTGCATACAATGTGTATTTGGGTATTGACCCCAATAAGACCCTGGTTACACTGCCTTGCATACAATGTGTATTTGGGTATTCACCCTAATAAGACTCTGGTTACACTGCCTTGCATACAACATGTATTTGGGTATTAACCCCAGCAAGATCCTGGTTACACTGTCTTGCATACAATGTGTATTTGGGTATTGACCCCAAAAAGACCCTGGTTACACTGCCTTGCATACAATGTGTATTTGGGTATTGACCCTAATAAGACCCTGGTTACACTGCCTTGCATACAATGTGTATTTGGGTATTAACCCCAATAAGACCCTGGTTACACTGCCTTGCATACAATGTGTATTTGGGTATTCACCCCAGTAAGACCCTGGTTACACTGCCTTGCATACAATGTGTATTTGGGTATTGACCCTAATAAGATTCTGGTTACACTGCCTTGCATACAATGTGTATTTGGGTATTAACCTCAATAAGACCCTGGTTACACTGTCTTACATACAATGTATATTTGAGTATTGACCCTAATAAGACCCTGGTTACACTGCTGCCTTGCATACAATGTGTATTTGGGTATTAACCTCAATAAGACCCTGGTTACACTGTCTTACATACAATGTATATTTGAGTATTGACCCTAATAAGACCCTGGTTACACTGCTGCCTTGCATACAATGTGTATTTAGGTATTGACCCTAATAAGACCCTAGTTACACTGTATTGCATACAGTGTGTATTTGGGTATTGACCCCAATAAGACCCTGGTTACACTGTCTTACATACAATGTGTATTTGGGTATTCACCCCAATAAGACCCTGGTTACACTGCCTTGCATACAACATGTATTTGGGTACTAAACCCAATAAGACCCTGGTGACACTGCCTTACATACAATGTGTATTTGGGTATTGACCCTAATAAGACCCTGGTTACACTGTCTTGCATACAATGTGTATTTGGGTATTGACCCCAATAAGACCCTGGTTACACTGTCTTACATGCAATGTTTTATTTGGGTATTGACCCCAGTAAGACCCTGGTTACACTGCTGCCTTGCATGCAATGTGTATTTGGGTATTGACCCCAATAAGACCCTGGTTACACTGCCTTGCATACAACATGTATTTGGGTACTAAACCCAATAAGACCCTGGTGACACTGCCTTACATACAATGTGTATTTGGGTATTGACCCTAATAAGACCCTGGTTACACTGCCTTGCATACAATGTGTATTTGGGTATTGACCCCAATAAGACCCTGGTTACACTGTTTTACATACATTGTGTATTTGGGTATTGACCCCAGTAAGACCCTGGTCACACTGCTGCCTTGCATGCAATGTGTATTTGGGTATTGACCCTAATAAGACCCTGGTTACACTACCTTGCATAATGCGTGTATATGGGTATTAACCACAATAAGACACTGGTTACACTGCCTTGCATACAGTGTGTGTTTGGGTATTGACCCCAATAAGACTCAGGTTATACTGCCTTACATACAATATGTGTTTGGTTATTGACCCCAAAAAAGACTCTGGTTACACTGCCTTGCATTCAATGTGTATATATGGGTATTGATCCCAATAATAGCCTGGTTACACTGCCTTGTATACAGTGTTTGTATGGGTATTTGATTCCAGTACACAAGCTGAATTTAGTTTTACAGTGTTGTTTTTTATGGTACATAATTTTAGATCTATGTTGATGAGAACTAATTACCATGTTTCATATCATTTAATACCCTGTTTATATATGTGTGTATAAACAAAATAACCAAATTTAACTTTTAGCATGTTGTTCATCCATTGATTTGATGAGGACCTCTCTAGTCATCCAAGGGTTTGAGGGGCTGGTTCAGTTCTGTGTGTGCTCAGATGGCTGGTGAGGCCAACCCTTGCATGGAATGTTCATTTGCATACGGGACAGAGGATGAGTGAGACATCTCCAGGAGGGTTCATGGCACATGTTTTATTGTCTTTCCTCTTCAGCTCTGCAGCTGCTGTCCTACTAGATTCATACAACTTGGAGCCTTTGTGCAAAGAGGAATGCCAAGTGACTCAATTGCTTGCTGTTTGCTCCCAGAAATCAGGATTTATATTGAATGCTTTCAATGCAGCATTCAGACTGTCTTTGAAGCATTTCGTCTGACCTCCATGGGATTCCCGTCCTTGCTGTAGCTTGGGATAGAAGAGTCTTTCAGGAAGCTGCTGGTCTGGCACTGCATCAAGATGGTGTGGATGCTGGGGAAACCTGCTTGGGCAAGTACCTCAGCGTTTGGAACCTTGTCCTGCCACTTGATATTGATAATTTTCCTGAGATTTGTCATTTGGAAGATGTTCATCTTCCTGGCATGTCGTTGGTACACCATCCACATTTCATATGCATAAAGTAATGTGGGGAGCACAACTGCCCTGTAGATCTTTAGTTTAGTCTGGATGCTAATGCCTCTTCTATTCCAGATGTTGGCATACAATCTGCCAAAAGTTGTGCTGGCTCTGGCAATGTGAAGGTTCACCTTGTTATCAATAGTTACTCTCTGTGACAGTGTGCTGCCAAGATAGGTGAAGGGGTTCACTACATTGAGGTTTTGCCATTGACAGTGATGTTGGGCTTAACATAGGGCTTTCCAGGGGCTTGCTGATGCAGGACTTTAGTCATTTTGGTAATGATGGTGAGAAGAAAGTTTGTGTAGGAGCTGGAGAACTTGTCAATGCTGCATTGCAGGTCAGCTTCTGAGCCAGTATTGAGGGCACAGTCATTAGCAAATAAGAAATCCCTGATGGTTTTCTGTTATGACCTTGGTTTTCGTGTGAAGCCTCCTGGGATTGAATAGCTTTCCATCTGTATGGTACCTGATGCTGACTCCAACCTCTCCGTCTCTGAAAGCATTAGTCAGCATGGTGGAGAACACTAGACTGAACAATGTTGGTGCCAGAACACATCTCTGCTTGATGCCATTGGTTACTGGAAATGGTTCAGATGTCTCTCCATTGTCATGGACTCATGCCTGCATGCCATCATGGAAATGGTGCACCATGGATATAAATTTTCTTAGGCATTCATAATTGGCCATTACGTTCCACAAGTCTTATCTGCTGACAGTTTCAAATACCTTTGTCAAGTCGATGCGGATGGAGAAAAGTTATGTTTTTTGCTCTTGACATTTCTCTTGTAACTGTATCGCAGCAAACATCATGTTGATGGTCCCACATTTTTTTCAGAATCCACACTGGCTTTCTGGCAATAGTCTATGGTCAAGGTGTGTAATGAGGCAGTTCAGTAGGATTCTGGCAAGTATCTTTTCTGCAATTGAAAGTAAGGATATAGCCCAGTGGTTGTTGCAGGTCTGGTGGTTTCCTTTGCACTTATACATGTGGATTATGGAAGCATCTTTGAGTTCCTGGGTGATTGTCTCTTGCTGCCACATCAACATCAGTAAAAACAGTTGGTGGAGTCTTTCTATTAGGACTGTACCTCCTTCCTTGTAGACTTCAGCTGGGATAGAGTCTGAACCAGGAGCTGTGCCACTGGAGTGCAGATATATCACTTTTGGTGTCTCCAGCAAGGTTGGAGGGTCATACATTGCTTCAATGATAGTAATTGGAGAAGATGACTGATGGCTTCATCACTGATGGATGAAGGGCAATTCAGGATGCTGTCAAAGTGTTCAGCCCATTGTTGAAGAATATTCTCTTTTTCAGTAATTAGTGTGTTCCCATCTGTTTTGAGAAGGGGGAATGATTCAGAGGATGTAGGTCCATACACTTTTTCAGGGCATTGTAGAAGTTCTTCATGTCATATTGGTCTGCGTAGCACTGGATCTCATCAGCTTTGTTGCTCAGCAATGTGTCTCACATCTGGCAGAACTGCAACTGTACAGTTCTGCATATGTTGTTGTACTCATCTTTCCTAGAGGTGGACTTTGGATTGTTGAGGTAGGTTTGAATGAGGTGATATTTCTCATCCAGCAACTGCTTGATATTGTTGCAGTTCAACCAGTCTTGATGCTTTCTGGTTGAGGGTCATGAGATTTCCAAATCTGTGCTGTAGACCAGCTCTCTGAATGCTGCCCAGTTGGTCTCCACATTCTGATTGTTGAGAGGGGTGGATTTCAGATGTTCTTTCAGGGCATCCATGAGACTATTTGGTAGTGGTGCATTTCAGATTGGTGATGTTCAGTCATTTAAGAGCCTTTTTTCCCTGTGGGCATCTTTTGGGCTGAATGCAGATGTTGAGCTTGGTGATGATTATGTGGTGGTCTGTCCAGCAGTCAGTGCCACACAAAGACTTGCTCACACACACATCCTTCCTGTTTCTCTTCCTGACAATGACGTAGTTGATGAGGTGCCAGTGCTTCGAGCGTGGGTGCATCCATGACATCTGGTTATGGATATGGAGGCGGAAGTCTGTATTAGTGATTAGCAGTTCATTCTCAGGGAATGTCTGGAGCAAAAGGAGGCCATTGCTGTTACAGTGACCCACTCCGTGCTTTCCTAGCACTCCATCCCAGGCAAACTGATCACAGCCTACTCTTGCCTTGAAATCACTAAGAATGATGAACATATCTGCAGTTGGAACATCAGCAATGATGGAGTGAAGATCCTCATAGAACTTGACCTTCACTTCATCTGGGTTGGTCTTTCTTCCAGACAAGAGGGGGAGTTTCATGGTTATGAGTCTGTTATTTTACTTCCTTGGGAGGTCCAGCCAATTTGCCAATCAGTGCTGTCTTCACTGCAAAGCTGATACCATCCTCACAGTGTTCTTCACTTCCTTTGGCCCTCCAAAAGAAAGTGTATCCAGAGCCCCTTTCACAGAGTTTGCCATCTCCTGAAAGCCAGGTCTTACTCAAGGCAGCAATGTCCACATTGTATTTGGCGAGTTCCTTTCCTATTAGGGTGGTTCTCCTCTGGGGTATCTCCACATTGTCTCTGTCCATTAAGGTGCACACATTAAATGTGCCATGTGTGAGAGGAACAATCTTCATTTTCTTTTTTGTATTTTGACCACTGGAGTAAGGTCTGCACCAGCCACAGTATGCTGGTTAGGGAAGTTTAGAGCAGGGAATGCACTGCTGCTCCTTGTCAGTGGTGAACGACCCTAATGGCCTTAGCTGCTTATGTGCAGGTTTAAATGGCTGCCAGTGTACCCACATCAGCCGCTTCTTCGCTTGCTGTTGCCACAGGACTTTAGTGGGTGATGAAATGGGATGGTTGGATGACAAGAATGACTTGCACTGTAACTTTGTTTAAAGTGAGGAAGAGTTGCACAGTTCGTTAACCTCACTCTCTCATCCAAAACCATCTGGGTCCAGCGGCATAACAATGTCTAGAGGGCCAGAGACAGAGTTGAGTGCAGTGGATGATCAGGACATCCATATCTCATTATTCTTTAATTGCTCCATGACGCTTTGCTGGGAATCGCCTTTCTATCGATTGATAAGCTGGTGTTCCTCCATGCATGTTGCCGAATCCAGTCTTCACATGCTAGGTAGACAAAGCCTAACTCACCAAAGGTTTAAGACCCATCAGCTACCCTCAGCATGTTTAGCTGGCCAATCGAGGCCATTTCCAGGATGTGTCCGCTGTGAGTGCCACAGCTTCTTGGAGCCACAGGTGAGAGCTGAGTGCCATGTCGAGACCAAAGGTGGGCAAGCGATGCCCGAAGGAGTATGACTGTTTAGCCAGCCAGATCTGTTACCCCCTCCCAGTACACCTCATACACCCCTGTTGGAAAAGTTGGAACGTTTTGCATATGTCAGTATAATGTGGCCTCACTTATATAGCATTATTATGATGGATAATTGTAATACACATTATTATGATGGATAATTGTAATTCACATTATAATGATGGATAATTGTAATACACATTATTATGATAGATAATTGTAATACACATTATTATGATGGACAATTGTAATTCACATTATAATGATGGATAATTGTAATTCACATTATAATGATGGATAATTGTAATACACATTATAATGATGGATAATTGTAATTCACATTATTATGATGGATAATTGTAATACACATTATTATGATGGATAATTGTAATACACATTATAATGATGGATAATAGTAATATACATTATAATGATAGATAATTGTAATACACATTATAATGATAGATAATTGTAATACGTATTATAATGATTGATAATTGTAATACATATTATTATGATGGATAATTGTAATACACATTATTATGATAGATAATTGTAATACACATTATAATGATGGATAATTATAATGCACATTTTAATGATGTATCATTGAGATCACAGAAATTCAAACCATTCCAGATTTGTTGGAACTATTTTTATGGAAATTCCACAATCTAAATTAATAAAATTCCACAAGCAAACATTGGAGGGGAGGGGATAACAATTGTTTGTATGGACAAAAGTACTTCATCATTAACATGATGGATGGGAGCATAGAATATTGTTTCTTGACTTGACATTCACAATGTAAATGAAAAAGAAAAAGAGAAAATAGAGAAAATGAAAATGGAAATGAGGCATGAGCACTGTGTTTGGTTTTTGTAATTTCCAATTTTTATAGTAGTTAATGTGTTCTAATGTTACAGTAATTAATGTGTTCTAATTTTATTGTAATTAATGTGTTCTAATGTTATTGTGATTAATGTGTTCCAATGTTATAGTAATTAATGTGTTCTAATTTTATTGTAATTAATGTGTTCTAATGTTATAGTAATTAATGTATTATAATGTTAAAGTAATTAATGTGTTCTAATGTTATAGTAATTAATGTGTTCTAATGTTATTGTAATTAATGTGTTCCTTTATTGTATAGCAATCTGTGTTCCAATTTGTTTTTGTAATGATTGTATTCCAATTGTTTTGTAATTAATGTGTTACAAGTTTTTAAGTAGATAATGTTATATTAATTAATGTGTTCCAATTTTAGTTAGGTAGCTTGATTGAGTTGAATCTAAATGTTAATTTAGCAGCATATGTGTGGGAACACTGATGTGTGTATATATATACTTGGATAAATGATGCTGGTAGCGACATAGTATTTTTGTACACCTGTTATTGCTTGCATATACAGAATAACTTCTTGAGTTTATTCAATAGAAGATAAAGTGGTTTAAACACTGGTAAATCCACATCAGTTGTATTCATACTGACATGTTTTTGTTTCCTGCAGAAAAAAAAGGAACATCAGAAATGCATTACTGTAATTTTTATAATGTATAGAGATGAGGGTTTATCCATTCATTTTTTAGAAGTTTACCTGTTCAATGTCTGCAACTTCATTCTACCTTTTCCAGTTGGAAAATGTTTCTACAATGGCCAGACACACAACCAGGGGGAGAGCTGGAGCGATGGCTGCAAATATGACTGTACTTGTGATGATGCCAGCAGGGGAATGTACAGCTGCTATAACAAGTATGTGTTTATCTATGTACATGTATTTGTTTCTGAGTATATATACAGCAGTTGTTATACCCACACTTATTAAAAGACACTGTTGATACTGTGATACCATTATATATAATGTTTGTGTAAATACATCAGTATCTGAATGTATGTGTATGTACATCAATGTCTGATTTTGTGTGTACCGTATATACATTGATAACTGAATGTGTTGGTTTTACATCAAAGTCTCAATGTTGTGTATTTTCAGAGCCAGGAATAAATATGTTCAATACGATATCTCTCCATGATGCTAACAATGTCACACACAAGCATGTACAGTCAAGTATGTGTTGATCTAGATTTTTTTTGGTCCTTTTGCATGGTCCATATTTACAGTGATGATGTTAAGCATTGGTCCTTTTGCATGGTCCATATTTACAGTGATGATGTTAAGCATGAGTTCGTATACTAGTGATTACATTTATGTAAACACAAGGGAAAAGGCAGTTATTATAGCAATTGTGTGTGTGTGTGTGTATTTTGTATCTAATTATAGCAAATTTGTGATGGTATGGTTGTTTTGTATCTAATTATAGTAAGTGTGTGTGTGTGTGTGCTTTGTATCTAATTATAGTAAATTTGTGTTGGTGTGGTTGTTTTGTATCTAATTATAGCAAGTGTGTGTGTGTGTGTGTGTGTGTGTGTGTGTGTTTTGTATCTAATTATAGTAAATTTGTGTTGGTATGGTTGTTTTATATCTAATTATAGTAAGTGTAAATGTGTGCATGTGTTTTGTATCTAATTATAGTAAGTGTAAGTGTGTATGTTGGTGTGTTTATTTATGTTGGTGTTTTTTATGTTTGTGTGTTTATTTATGTTGGTGTTTTTATTTATGTTGGTGTTTTTATTTATGTTGATGTTTGGTGTTTTTATTTATGTTGGTGTTTTACTTATGTTGGTGTTTTTATTTATGTTGGTGTGTTTATTTATGTTGGTGTTTTATTTATGTTGGTGTTTTTATTTATGTTGGTGTTCTTATTTATGTTGGTGTGTTTATTTATGTTGGTGTTTTTATTTATGTTGATGTGTTTATTTATGTTGGTGTTTTTATTTATGTTGTTGTTTTTATTTATGTTGGTGTTTTTACTTGCATTTATGTGCATTAAGATATCATTTAAATTACTTTTAAGAAAGTAATTTAATTGGAGTATTGTGATAATGCATGGTGTGCAAATCATGCATAGTTTGCTAATCATGAATGATGTGCTAATCATGCATAGTGTGTTAATCATGCATAGTTTGATAATCATGCATTGTTTGATAATCATGCATAGTTTGATAATCATGCATAGTGTGTTAATCATGCATAGTTTGATAATCATGCATAGTTTGATAATCATGCATAGTTTGCTAATCATGAATGATGTGCTAATCATGCATAGTGTGTTAATCATGCATAGTTTGATAATCATGCATTGTTTGATAATCATGCATAGTTTGATAATCATGCATAGTGTGTTAATCATGCATAGTTTGATAATCATGCATAGTTTGATAATCATGCATAGTTTGTTAATCATGCATAGTTTGATAATCATGCATAGTTTGATAATCATGCATATTATGATGCATGGTCTGGTAATCATGTGTAGTTTGCTAATCATTTATGGTTGCTAATCATGCATAGTTTGATAATCATGCATGGTGTGCTAATCATGTACAGTGTGCTACCTGATTTGAGAAACCATATTTTTGGGCAGAGGAGTGGCTGTTTCAGGACAGGTTCTATTGTACTGATTTGATGCCATTTGTTTCAGATGCCCAATATACTACAACTTGCCACCCCAGTGTACTTTGGTGAAGGACAATAACAACCCATGCTGCCTTCAGCCCATCTGTAACTTTAAACCCACGTATGGAACCACTAATGGCCAGGCTCTTGGAAATCTCAATGGAGTCAGTCAGTACATTTTCTGTTGCACACAAACTGCAAACAATAGTCATTTGTTAGAGTGGCCTGTGTACAGAACTTAAAATGCATCAACTTGAAAAAGAAATACAATATTTAATTTAATATATATTATTATACTTTTGGTCATTTGACAGCGTGAAAAATAATTTTCTCCAAATTTTAATATCTCACTTAATTTATGCTATTTAAATTTCATTATTTACAGTATATCAGAATTAGTTTTATATGAAGAGCTATGGCAGCATTCAAATGTATCTTGAAGCTTATCCAAATTTCAAATATTCATATTTTACAATTGTTGTTCTTTTGGGGTTAAATGCCATTTCTCACCGCAAGATAGTCTATGACTGGTGGAGGAAGAATCTAGAAAAGCTTCTGTCAGTAAGAACCACTGACCCACTATAAGCCACTGAAAATCTTTCTCACCCACCCACATTGGCCTCACTTGAGACTCAAAGCTATGTAGTTAGAGGTGAGATGTCAGTTATCAGTGAAGGTGAATGATTTAGCTGACTCAACCACATGGAACCCTAATTTACCTGTGTAAAATGCCAATTTTTTTTCCAATTAAGAAATTTCCTTTGTGCAGATTTATTGTTCTGCAGTCTTCATCTTAAAGCATATGTTTCATTACTTTTTATACAAAAAACTGCCACCCTGTTGTAGTTACAAATGTTTACCAAGTCTTTGATACATTCATTTAGAGCAGTTGAGATTACATCATGCAATAGAGAAAACTATTAGTTATTAGTTAATAACAACAGAATACTATTATTAATAACATCAGAAACTATTAGTTATTAGCTAATAACATCAGAAAACTATTAGTTATTAGTTAATAACATCCGAATACTATTAGTTATTAGTTAATAACATGAGAAAACTATTATTAGTTAATAACATCAGAAAAGCAATAGTTATTAGTTAATAACATCAGAAAACTATTATTAGTTAATAACATCAGAAAACTATTAGTTATTAGTTAATAACATGAGAAAACTATTATTAGTTAATAACATCAGAAAACCAATAGTTATTAGTTAATAACATCAGAAAAAGAACTACAATGGATTTATGCACAATTCTTTTGTGCTTTGACAATATTTGTAAACCATTTTAAAATGTAATTCGTTTATTTCAAGAGATTTCATTATTGTTTTTTTTTTTGTGTTTGTAATTGTAGGAATTGAATTCCACATGTTACATGATTCATAAAATCATGTTGTTAAATTAGAGTTGATTGCACACTGCATAAAGGGCTGTAGCAAAGACAGTTCATACAGGATGTGAGTTCATGACTGCTTTGATTTAAATTATTCAACAATAAATTATGATGCTGTACTCAGATAAAGAAATTCAAACAACTGATGTAATATAATGTTATTTACCTTACTTATGTACTATAATGTTATTTAACTTACTGATATACTATGATGCTATTTAACTTACTGATATACTATAATGTTATTTGACTTACTGATGTAATATGATGTTATTTAACTTATTGATGTAATATGATGTTATATAACTTGCTAATATAATATGATGTTATTTAACTGCTGATGTGATATGATGTTATTTAACTGCTAATGTAATATGATGTTATTAAATTACTGATGTAGTATGATGTTATTTAACTTGCTAATGTATTATGATGTTATTAACTTACTGATGTAATATGATGTTATTAACTTACTGATGTCATATGATGTTATTAAATTACTGATGTAGTATGATGTTATTTAACTTGCTAATGTAATATGATGTTATTAAATTACTGATGTAATATGATGTTATTAACTTACTGATGTGATATGATGTTATATAACTTGCTAATGTAATATGATTTTTTTAAATCTTGCTATATCTAATAAAAATTGACTTATAGTGACCTCTCTTTCACTGTATTATTAAATTGATCTTGTCTGTACCCCAGATGTATGCATGTACAAAGGAACAAAGTACTACCAGGGTCAGACATGGCAGGATGGCTGTGACTACAATTGTGTATGTGAAGATGGAAACCTTGGGCTGTACCGATGCACATCTGCGTGAGTATGATGTAGCTGTACATGGGATGTATATGTTTACCAAATAACATGGAATTGTTTGCTATATTTTAGTGGGATGTATATGTGTTTACCAAATAACATGGAATTGTTTGCTATATTTTAGTGGGATGTATATATGTTTACCAAATAACATGGAATTGTTTACTATATTTTAGTATGACATAGCTGTACATGGGATGTATATGTGTTTACCAAATAACATGGAATTGTTTGCTATATTTTAGTATGACATAGCTGTACATGGGATATATATGTGTTTATCAAATAACATGGAATTGTTTGCTATATTATAGTATGACATAGCTGTACATGGGATGTATATGTGTTTATCAAATAACATGGAATTGTTTGCTATATTTTATGATGAATATTTTAACCTGCTACAGCAATTTGCAGTCAATAAAACTAAGTACATTGATAAGGTCAAAAGCCAAGGAGTTATAACCTTTTATGCTACAGAAAAGGTGTTTATTCTTAGTTTCATATATGTATGGTATGTATTAATGGTTACCAAATAACAAGAAATAGTTTGAGTCTAAGAAAAACATGGTGTGATATGTAATATTTGCCAATTAACAAAGACTATTTTGTGCCAAAAAGCAGATATAGGTGAGTGTGTGTGTGTGTGTGTGTGGGGGGGGGGTCCAAGTAATCAGAGAAACTATTTGAAATGTAAAGGTATGTGATTATTTGTTTTAGAAACAATCAACCATATATTTTAAATGGCTGGAGTTTTTCTACAGTTGTGTCATGGACAATATAATTTTTGCATTCTTTAAATTTTACTTAGAGTGTTAAATGGTATGTGATATGTCATCCACCATGTTCTAAGTGATTGCAAAGCAGCAGGAAGCTCTAAGATGGAATATTTTATGTATGTATTTAAATTTGCTAGAAAGTAATACAATTTAATATTTAAGGTATAAAATGAAAATTCAGAAGTAGAAAATTATGGTCTCCAATGCTAAAAATATTAAAATCCCTTTCAATGACTTTTTAAAAAAACTACTGAGCAGAATTTGATCAAATTTGACAGAAGCAATATGGTATGAATACCTTTCAAGTTTCTCCATGATTCTGATCTGGCTATATATATAGATGCTGTTACTAAGAATAAAAAATATACTGTTACTAAACATGACTTTAGACATCCTGGCATGAGGGCCTTTCATGTCTATGTAAATTTTGCCAATTTATCATCAAATAGGGCTGTCAGTACTGAATGAAAAAGGACCTTTTATATGATTTTTTTTTCTCCAAAACTGATGCATGGAACTTTACAAATAGCATCCAAAAATGAAGACCATTC
The DNA here is from genome assembly GCA_029339505.1 of Unio delphinus. Classification (NCBI taxonomy): domain Eukaryota; kingdom Metazoa; phylum Mollusca; class Bivalvia; order Unionida; family Unionidae; genus Unio; species Unio delphinus. The sequence continues at coordinate 6,516,063 of JAQISU010000057.1, read as the reverse complement.
AAGTTTCAACATATGATCATTAACTGTCAGCTGCATTTTATCATTACTAAAAAATAAAATAATATTTAAATTCATTCTTCTAACAAACTGCTCAACTGTAGTTGACCAAATGTGACAGCACTGTGGCAAGAGGGGCTTTCAGATTTATAGAAATGATGCCAATCCACTGCCAAAAGTTGACAAATATTTATATTACTTAATCTAACAAAAACTGTCAAATGTAATCTGACCATCTTTGACACAATGATTGCTGGTATAGGGGCTTTTCAGTATTTGACAAAGTGATGCTATTGTGCTATCAAATATGGACATAGACTTACAAACTAGGAAAACCTTGAAACAGTTATTTCAGAACATGCATTCAACAGCACTGGAAGGAATTTTGAAGGGAAAAAAGTATTCCATAGAACCAGATTTCTTGACAGCTGCTCTTACATTTGACTATTAGACAGATGATGGTCTGATGGCGGATCATCTTCTTTTACATATTTTGAAATTTGTTGATAATCTGGATTAAATATCATACTACTATTTCAAAGGTTTCCCTCAGCATTCTGGTAAACTCTTCAACTTAGCAAGCCAGCTTTTAAAATGAGTTTTACAAAGATTAATACCTAATTTAAGTTTCAAATTTGATAAATCTCTAATAACTCAATAGAAACATGTCAGTTTGAATTGTACATATAAGAAATTTTGAATTCCAATTCCAAATTCTTAGAGTTGTATGAAAGTCACTCTTATTAACAGCTGTGCATAGTGCTGATATTTACAGTTTTACATGCAGACAGCATTGACACAAGTGGTACATTTTATAAATAGCAGCCAGTATCAACAAGGAGTACATTTTATTAATAGCATCCAGTATTGACAAGTGGTACATTTTAAAGATAGCAGCCAGTATTGACATGTGGTACATTTTATAAATAGCAACCAGTATCAACAAGGAGTAGATTTTATTAATAGCATCCAGTATTGACAAGTGGTACATTTTATTGATAGCAGCCAGTATCAACAAGGAGTAGATTTTATTAATAGCAGCCAGTATTAACAAGGAGAACATTGTATTAATAGCAGCCAGTATTGACAAGTGGTACATTTTATTGACAGCAGCCAGTATCAGCAAGGAGTAGATTTTATTAATAGCAGCCAGTATTAACAAGGAGAACATTGTATTAATAACAGCCAGTATCAACAAGGAGTAGATTTTATTAATAGCAACCAGTATCAACAAGGAGTAGATTTTATTAATAGCAACCAGTATCAACAAGGAGTAAATTTTATTAATAGCAACCAGTATCAACAAGGAGTAGAATTTATTAATAGCAACCAGTATCAACAAGGAGTAAATTTTATTAATAGCAACCAGTATCAACAAGGAGTAGATTTTATTAAACACAGCCAATATTAACAAGGAGTAGATTTTATTAATAGCAGCCAGTATTAACAAGGAGTACATTATATTAATAGCAGCCAGTATTGTCCAAAGTGTTACATTTTATAGATAGCAGCCAGTATTAACACAATGGTACATTTTATAAATAGCAACCAGTATCAACAAGGAGTACATTTTATTAATAGCATCCAGTATTGACAAGTGGTACATTTTATTGATAGCAGCCAGTATTAACAAGGAGTACATTGTATTAATAGCAGGCAGTATTGACACAATGGTACATTTTATAGACAGCAGCCATAATTGACAAATGGTACATTTTATAGATAGTAGTCAGTATTGACATGTGGTACATTTTATAGACAGCAGCCATAATTGACAAATGGTACATTTTATAGATAGTAGCCATAATTGACAAGTAGTACATTTTATAGATAGCAACCAGACTTGACACAATGGTACATTTTATGTATAGATGTTGAATATATTGATACACTATTGGCAGATCTGTTATAATCTGACCTAATACCTACAGGTGTGGTAACTATGGGAACCTGCCTCCAGAGTGTCACTTGCAGACAACTCCAGGAAAGTGTTGCCCAGAACCCATGTGTGATTTCAGCAAACAGTTTGGCTCATTTAGCGGTGCAGGAACCACTAGTGGAAAAGGCTCTGGTAAGAAACTGCTTGCAAATTAATACAACTTTTATGATTCAGACTTTTAGTCATGGATTCGGGACATTCAATCATGCAGACTTCTACATGGACATTCAATCATGCAGACTTCTACATGGACATTCAATCATGCAGACTTCTACATGGACATTCAATCATGCAGACTTCTATATGGACATTCAATCATGCAGACTTCTACGTGGACATTCAATAATGTGGACTTCTGAGAAGTCAGTTCAGATTACTCTATTCAAGTTTAAGTTCTATCTCTCAAGATAATACAAAAGATTTGTTCAAATTTTAAATTTAGGTTTTTAATACTCCATATTTTGTTATAAGGTTGATTGAAAAATTTGTTTGAAACGTTCTATTTATCATTGATCTGGATTGGTGTTTATATGACAGGAATTATATGTACAAAAAAACATTTAGTATGCATTTGAACATTGAAGTTTATTATTTGTACAGTCAGTAATTTCACTTCCTTAATTCAACAGACTCTAAAGAATATGTCTATGTTTCTAAGGGTCTAAGTTATAAATATATTCTATTATAATTATACCTTCAAATCAAGAATCTAAGCTGTAATTATGTTCTAGTGTAATTATACCTCAAGTCAAGTATCCAGGTTTTAATTTTATTCAAGTAATTATACCTCATATCAAGGACCAAAGTTGCACTTTTAGTCTAGTGTAATTGGGCATAAGTTAGTTTAAATGTGAACCCATTTGATTTTTGATCCTTAGTAAAGGGCAGAAGTAATGCATGCAATTAAAGCTGTATCATGAAATACCAAATTCATGTAATGCCGCCTGTTTTTAGATTGTTAGTTTTGAAATTTTTTTTTTTTTTGTAAGGAGGGGATTTTTGTGATGGTGTTGAATTTGATGATTGTGTTTCATGAGTGGATTTAGACGGCCATTGTACATGATTGCACTTTCCAGTTACAATATACTAATAAATGTATGATCAATAAATAATAGATGAAATATTTAAAATGAACCATTAACTTTCTACTTACTTCACAGGTATTATGTCCATCCCAACCATTCCCCCCTGCATGGATAAAGACAACAACTGTAACCGCTACCCGAAAGCCACCTGCTTTAATCCCACATACCAACAGTGGGCTAATGACCAATGCCGTAGTTACTGTGGATTCTGCAGTATGTACTATCTTTCGTCTCCATCTTATGGCTGGTGGAAACTTTTATCAGTTTTAAAAAATTACTTAAAATTGAATTACAAATAGAAAATTTTATTGGATCACACACAGACACAAGAACTTGTGTATCTAACTATTTTATACACTGATATGTACATAAATCAGACTGCTAACACAAATATTATTGAGGCATTTAGAAGTGTAATTTTTAATTAGCTTAGTATAGTTTGGCCTTCTGTTAGGCTGTTCATACAGCAGAATTTATACTTATTATAGTTAGGGCATCATATAGTCTGTTAGTATGGAAGAGTTTATACTTATTATAGTTAGGGCATCAGATAGTCTGTTAGTATGGAAGAGTTTATACTTATTATAGTTAGGGCATCAGATAGTCTGTTAGTATGGAAGAGTTTATACTTATTATAGTTAGGGCATCAGATAGTCTGTTAGTATGGAAGTGTTTATACTTATTATAGTTTGGGCATCAGATAGTCTGTTAGTATGGAAGAGTTTATACTTATTATAGTTAGGGCATCAGATAGTCTGTTAGTATGGAAGAGTTTATACTTATTATAGTTAGGGCATCAGATAGTCTGTTAGTATGGAAGTGTTTATACTTATTATAGTTAGGGCATCATATAGTCTGTTAGTATGGAAGTGTTTATACTTATTATAATTTGGGCATCAGATAGTCTGTTAGTATGGAAGAGTTTATACTTATTATAGTTAGGGCATCAGATAGTCTGTTAGTATGGAAGAGTTTATACTTATTATAGTTTGGGCATCAGATAGTATGTTAGTATTTAAGTGTTTATACTTATTATAGTTTGGGCATCAGATAGTCTGTTAGTATGGAAGAGTTTATACATAGTTTAATTTATTTTGGGCCCTAAAAATTATGTTTTTACAGCCAAACTTTTAACTAGTTTAGTATATTTTTGGCTTCAGATAGGCTGTTTGTACAGCAGAATTTATACTTTTTATTAGGCTGTTTGTACAGCAGAATTTATACTTATTATTAGGCTGTTTGTACAGTAAAGCAAAGGGGTTCATTAAAAAGAAAATTAGGAGTATCCGTCCTTGAATCATGGGATGGGGGTTCTCACCTGTGTTATATTGTTACAGGCTAGAATCCCCATCCCTTGATTCATGGACGGATACTCCCAATTTTCTTTGCAATGAACCCCTGTGCAGTAGAGCATATACTTAGCTTATTATAGTCTGGTCTTCAGCTGTTTTCCTAGCAGAATTTAAACTGTAAATCATATCCGAGATGTATCAGCAAAATTTAAATTTAGTGCCATATTTTGTAAAGTGTTGAAAGGTAAATGTTTTAAATAACTGTTCATAGTTTGTTATATTTTTATTTGAGTGCAGTAAGTTTCTAACTGATAATGTTCTAATGGATCACTTACAGAGAGATGAAGACATTAATGGATTATATTGATATGCTGAAATTACTCTTACAGAATTTCTCCATGAAAACTAAAATTTGCAATTCTTTCTTACTTTCAGATCTAGCTCCAACTGTAGCACCAGATGGTAAGCACTACTAGCAGTAAAAAGTCATAAATTTCAACCTTCTTACTTTCCTTTTCAGCACAAAAAGAAACAAGACATGAAATTTACAGTAAAGCCTGTTAAAGCACCTCCTTATAATATTGTTTTGCATACAGAGATCATGTACTGTAACTTCCATTAAAATACATTGAAGTGAATATATATTTTGGGACAGGATGAAATAGTTTTTGTTTTCTTGTCCTAAAACTTTTGAACTATACTAAATTACTAATATAAGTTGTCCCAAACCTGTTGAAAATTAAACAATTACCAACCCACCACACCACTTATTGGTGTGCCAAATATGGAAATAATTTTTCAGTCTTTGATCAGAATGTTATAACTAATTTTTTAATCTTTCTTTGGCTTACTTTTCCTATTTGCTTTATTAGAAAAAAATCCAAAAATTGAATGAAAAAAAGTGAGTTATTATATTAACATTTTTGATCATGCTTTCACCTATTTTGACATAGATCCAAGTTGCCATCACCATACTTCGGAAATGTTTACTGAAAAGTGATTATTTAAAGTTGTAACTCACTTTGGGAATTAGTATATTATTTATTGCTTGATTTTAATGTTTAATACAGCAGCTATTTTGCTTATGACTATGGTAGTCAGTATCTTTGTTATTGTTGAATTAGCCATTTTACATTTTATCCACATTGGATTTAAGTGGTTGGGTAGTGCATATTTAATTTGTGCTCCATGCTTGACCTTTAGCCATAATTGTGGGTAGGAGTTTTAGTCCAACCTGACTAATGCCTTTTTAAAAAATATGTTTACTTGGATTTAGGTTCAGGACCTTTATTTTTCCCCTGAAAATTCTATTGTCTACCTGATTTTATGAGGTTTGCATGAATTTAAGTAAAGTGAATTGAACTTTTTATGCATTTGATCAAAATTTCCATTGGAAATGACCCACATCCTGGTCATTTTGTATTGTTTCTTAGGTTTTTATATAATGTTCTGATAAAAATTATTCACTCCCATTTTAATATCAGTTTATAGGAATAGCTTAGTTGTGTTCAGATATAATTTGAGAGGGATCATTATTTAAATTGTTCATGGAAATTACAAAGTGCTCATTAACTTTTTGGGCTAAGGCACTACATTAGGACTTTTGAGGACTCATTCAAAGATATTTTGGATTTATGTCACTATGATACATTAGGACTATTGATAGATCAACACATTCAAGATTCTTGGAACTAATTTGGAACATTCTATACTTTTGGACTTGTGATAGAGTATTTAGGATTATTTGAAATTCAATTCACAATATTATCAGTTATCATAAAGTAATTGCTTTAACATTTTCTTGTATTTATCATGTTACAATGACAGTTGGATGTATTTATTGTGTTACATCAACAGACTGTTGTAGGAGAATGAAACACTTCATGTGTTTATTATGTTACATGGAGTGTCTGATGCATTTATTATGTTAGAGTGTTTGATGTATTTATCATGCTGCATAGTCTGTCTCTTGTAGTCAATTCATTAGCATTGACAGCTAGTCAGCAAGCCTCATCTAAATGTTTCCTGTTTTACCTCACTTTCAGAGCAGCTTGTTTAAAACGCAGTTATAATGATGCCAACACTAATTTTAACATTTTTATACTGCACAATCATTGGAACTCAGTACCGATGAGCACAAATTTACTAAACCATGTTACTGCATAATGTTTGATGAGATTGTAGCTGTTACAATGGCCATATATTTGGTTGGGTCTTGCTACTTATGCAGTTCATGTTTATCAAATGACATGCAGTGTGAACAAAGGTCAGGGATATTTACAAGATTACACTTACTGTATGATAGGTTTTATTACTCAATAAATAATAATAATAATAATAATGAGGACTTTGTATAGCGCCTAATCTTTCAAAGCTCTAAGCGCTTTACACCATCAATAATGATATGACTACACTACAGAACAACAAATGACAAAAACAATGAAATTGGAAAACATAAAAACATGCTGAAAACATATAAGATACAAAACATGATTAGGTCGCTAAGTTTGTCCCTGCAGTCAAAACAGGTGAGTCTTAAGAGCACTCTTAAAAGGGACCACTGTGTATTTGTGTCTAATTTGAATGGGCAATTCATTCCACATCGCACATACAGCCTGATGTGTGTACAAAAGGTCAGGAATATTTGCTGGGTTACACTCATGACTGGTTTTATCACTCATTACAGTCTGGAATGTATACAAAGGTCAGGAGTATATGCAGGGTTACACTCATGACTGGTTTTATCACTCACTACAGCCTAATGGGTGTACAATTGTCAGGAATATATGCAGGGTTACATTCAAGATTGGTTTTATCATTCATTACAGTCTGGTATGTATACAAAGGTCAGGGGTATATGTAGGATTACACTCATGACTAGTTTTATCACTCATTACAGCCCGTTGTGTGTACAAAGGTCAGCAATACATGCAGGGTCAGACATGGGCGGATGGATGTGACCTGGAGTGTACATGTGAGAATGCTACATATGGATTCTACAGATGTAACAAGAGGTAATCAAAATTTGTATTGATACTAGTTCACATTTGTTATATTGGTATAGCTACAAACAGGATGATATTGTCTAGGGAACCCTCAGTGTAGTTAATATCTGCATGTATACAGATACATCTTTTGGTGGTAAAAATGACATGATACTCTACACAGCTACATCTTTTGGCAGTATTAATGACATGATCCTGTACACAGCTACATTTTTGGGCAGTAAAAATGACATATTCCTGTACACTGCTACATCTTTTGGCAGTAAAAATGACATGATCATTGTAAATGATTGAATTATTAAAGACTCTATACATGTTTGATCTCTCTCTCTTTATACACAATGCATGGGTAGCCTAGTGGTTAGAGCATCCACCTCAGATGCGAGAGGTCCTGGGTTCAATCCCTGGCACTCAGCCTTAAGAGGTTAGTGTTAGGACTGGTCAACCTGTTGTGAGGATAATATAACTGTGTCAGACATCATGCTACATGTCTGCAGCATGATGCTAGACATCGCTATAAACTGCCACACTGCAGACATCGTAGCAATATGACTAAACAAAGCTATGTTTAAAAAAAAAAACAACCTCTAACACTCCTCTCTTTCTACATATATAGAAGGTATAAATTATATTTCAATTAACAATATTTTACTATTTTTGATCAATATGTGATCATTTATGTCTGAAGAAAACTTATAGTTAACCTGACAAAACATGGTAGAGCAAGTCAGAGAAACTGACCAAGTGCTGTTAGGGGACAATTAGATACAAAAACAAAATATAAACAAAAACAAACACACACAAATAAATGGCATGTGTTAAACAATAGATAATTACATTATATATATATATATATATATATATATATATATATATATATATATATATATATATATATATATATATATATATCGCACAAATCCTTGTTGACAGATGCACTTTAGCAATTTAACTCTACATGCTGAATTACAGCTGGTACCTCGCATGAAGTAATTAACTCACTTACCCCTGGTGCCTCATTTATGTGGCAGGAGGTAGTAGCCTACTTCTTACCTCTGTAGAGCTTGTGATACACTAAAGTGGATGGTATTATAAAAAGGTAGACAGATTTAGCTCTACAATGATACCAAATAATCTGGACGTTTTAGTTGCACTACAGGATGCAGAGGGAAAAACCTAACTTTTTGGACCTGTTTTTTTTCACCCAAAATTCGCCCATGGTTGGAATCCAATTTTGTGTCCAGGTTTTAGACTATTTTTGCCTCAGATCAAAGTAGATTGGTCTGAACTCTGAACTGCACAGAGACAGGAAAACCTCAGCAAAAGTAGGATAAGGTGGGCATTTGAAATAAAGAGTGATCTCGTTATGAAAATGATGGGTCTGTTAAGTAAAAAACCCAAAAGATCTCCAACTTTTTCCCTTTTGCTCATGTGCAAGAAATATAAAACCAATGGAAAACAATGTTTTTAACACAACAAGGCATTAGGCTAATGGAAAATCACATGGAAGTTGATGTATTAGGATGTTTTCAGAAATAGCCCCAAAAATGTGTTTCCTACCCACATTTCATGTGAAAATAACAAAAACCTCCAGGGGTTAATGTGTTAAAGCTGCTTAGGAGGCTTTTAATCAGATTTTGTTGGTGCTGTGTTTTAAATTGAAACACTGTCATTTTAGAATGTTTGGTGAATTAGAAATGTTTGAATAAAATAATAATGTAAGATGCAAATTAAAAAGCAATACCCTGTGTTTTCAGATTAGTTTATTTAATTTAAAAGTCCCTTGACCAAGTTAGATTCACATTCAGATATTGTATCATTTACTAGGTGTCCAAACTACATTAATCTTCCACTTGGGTGCCGGGAGACCCAAGTTGCAGGGGAGTGCTGCCCAACCATCAAGTGTGATGGATTCACAGGGACTTTTACAGGCTCTCAGACACAGCCAGGGACTATAGGGGGTTACCCTGTTCCGAACATGATGCCTACTGCTATCCCCACCCCTATACCTGGTCAGACGTTTGCTCCTGGCATGCTCCCAACTGCAGCACCACCACTGGCAGCCAAAACTATTGGTAATTACATCATCTCTTAACAGATTCCTTTCTTAATATGAAAACTATTGGTAATTACATCATCTCTTAACAGATTCTATTCTTAATATGAAAACTATTGGTAATTACATCATCTCTTAACAGATTCCTTTCTTAATATGAAAACTATTGGTAATTACATAATCTCTTAACAGATTCCATTCTTAATATGAAAACTATTGGTAATTACATCATCTCTTAACAGATTCCATTCTTAATATCAAAACTATTGGTAATTACATTGTCTCTTAACAGATTCCATTCTTACTATGAAAACTATTGGTAATTACATCATCTCTTAACAGATTCCATTCTTAATATCAAAACTATTGGTAATTACATTGTCTCTTAACAGATTCCATTCTTACTATGAAAACTATTGGTAATTACATCATCTCTTAACAGATTCCATTCTTAATATCAAAAATATAGATCATTGTATCTGTGTTATTTTACTTCATTGTTTGCTTTTGAGGAAAAACTTGGACCCTGCAAAGGCAACACCACTTTTGATCATTATCAGTGTGTATGTAATAAACACCTCAGATTCTGATCATTAGTAATTTCTCAGAGTATCAATAAATTAAAAATTGAAAATTTTGGGCAATATCACACGGCCCTTATCAGCAACTAATGTTGATCATGTGAGATATAATCATCTCATGATTTGAGAATACTCAGGTGTGGATGGGTGGAAATTTAAGCCACTGATCTCTGTTTAATGATGACCTCCACTGTTGTATTTAAATCACCTCCTTTACCTTCCTTTTCCATTTATTTTCTTCTGATGTGATGACTTTGGTCTGATTTGGAATGATGGAATATCCAATATTGCTACAATGTTCATGTATGACTGATGACTCTCTACTGATGTGTTACTTAATCCTTGTTTCTAACACTCTACCTGTTTCCCCAATGAAATAATTCTAGCAATCGTTATGATTGTTAGAATTAACCAAATTGCATTTTTTCAAAATGTTTTTGTTTTTGTTCACATGTTGTCTGATTACTCTAGCTAGGACTTCTTATGTACCACAGATATATGGCATGCCAGTGTTGGTTCTATTTAGGCTACTCCCTGTTTTGTGTGGTGTTTTTTCTACTTTTCTGGAAATTTAAAACCCCAATCTGAATAACCATTTACCCTCAGTCCTCATTTCACATGCTCTACTTCCTCCAGTCTGTCTGTCTCATCAGTGACAAGCAGTTAGCTCAGTGCATTAAAGATCTTATTACTTGTGTTCCAGATGGTGACTAGCAAAAATGTTAAGGTCTTGGTCGGTGTGGGTTGCTTTTCTGTCTTTGGCTGATCTATATCATTTACATGTACACATGTGTCCAAGAATGGTAGTTTGCCATTTTCTTCTTTTTTTGAATTGAACATTTTGGTAAATAGACAACTCCTGAACATGGCACTGATGTAATTCAGTCAAAGCATCATCCACATATCTGGTGGATTATTAGCTTAATTCCAAGGTCTTTTTCTTTATAAAAAATCAACTTCATGTATAAGTTGGCAATTATTGGTGAGATTGGGGACCCCATTGCCACACCCTTCTTTTGTTGGTAAAGCTGCACACTACAGATAAAATATGTGCTGTCCAAACACTGTTTCAATAGAGTACAGATATGTTAAATAGGGAAGTCACATCTAGATTTCTGAGTATTGCCTACCTCTAATTTCTCTCTGATAATACTCATATATTTATCCACTGAAATGTTCATAAAAGATCGGTTTTCTACATTGTGGTACCACTAGGTCCATGGTCTTTAGACAAAGTGTACACTGTTGGTGATATGGTGTTCCATTTTACCCACCAGAGGCCCTATGAAGTAAGATACATATTCGGTGAAAGGATACAGTACAATGCCCAAACTAGATACTATGGAACAGAGTGGGACATCCTTCTTTTTAATTTTGGGTAACTCACATAGCTTTAGGATGGTTTCTGCAGTTGGGTAGAGATGGTGTACAGTGTCTCAGATATAATATGGTCTTTCTTCCATTGCTTTAACATGTTAATCTCTTTCGGAGTTTTAGTGATGTTGTAGGGTCTCTTCTTAATTACTGATATGTGTCTTTGTTGTTAACCAATGATTCAATTTTCTTCACATAATCAACATAGTTGAGTAATACAAAATTTCAAATTCTTAAGATATTTATGTTCTGAGTATGGTAAATTACTAGTGATCATATAGTATCTAGAGCAAGGAAGCAAATGTTTCAGTTGTAACTCAGCTTCTGTCCATTTTAAAATGTGTTGTACATGAAGGTTCTTTCAAATTTTCAAATGACTCAGTTAATTGTCATAATTTTTATACAAAATTGTAGACAGTATTAATCACATTAGTTCACTGAAGTGCATTATGAGACAATATTTTTTTTCTATTATTATTATTATTATTATTATTATTATTATATGAGACAAGTATAAAATTGCAAACAATATTAAAGCACATAGGTTTTTGTTCTTGCAGGATATGTTTTGTGAAACTGTCACATACCTATTTAATATTTTTATATTGTATGTGTGAGTTTCTCTCTCAGTTACACAAACCCAATGCCTCGCTTAAAGTTGGATTATTCCTGCAAGTCAGTTTAAATGGCATGTACTCAAAACACTCTGTGCTTTTTAAATCTGGCAATTTGGAAAATGAGCACTCATGTCAGATCCTGTATTAATTACACAAACTGGGATGACATTAATGTACCAGAAAAAATTCTAGTAGAATTCCAAATTTTGAAATGCATGTATATAATGTACAGTCATGAAATATTACATAACCATTGGCATAATATGAGTGGTGGCTAAAACTAGAAAAGCCATTGCAAGTAAAATATCAGTGCACATTTTCACATAGCAGACTGAATACAGCCTACAAGGAATAATTTACTACTGTTTACCTTATCTCTACAAACTGCAGATGGATGCATGTATAAAGGTGTATTGTACAACCAGGGAATGAGGTGGAATGATGGATGCGCTTACTCCTGTATATGTGAAGATGAATCCACAGGACGGTACCGTTGCACAGCCAAGTAAATATTTAAATTTCATTTTTTTTAAACATGAACAGAAATTGCACATTGTGGTGATAACTTTAACGAATCCATAAGGCAGTTCCAATGTGCAGCCAATGAAGTGTTCAGAATTTAGTTATTTATAGTTTGTTTAGTACCTCCATCATATGTGTCTGGAGGAGCTTTTGAAAAATATTCAAGAAATGTTTCAGGTGTTAACTGCATTTCTTTATTACCTTTCTAAAAATGCATTTTTATGTTTTATATATGCAGTTTTGATACTGTTTGATGGTCAAGTCAACAGCCAGGGTTAGGTCAGTGAACACCCAATAAATAATTAGACATTTACCATTAAACATTAATGTCCCATCATTCTTATTTTCATCTGCCATCCAGCATGAATGACAAGTTATAAATATGCCATTAAAACATGAATGTCAAATGACAGAAATCCCATTAAACATGAATGACAAATGACAGAAATGACATTAAATATGACTGCCTGATCATTTCGTCTTTACATACAGGGTCACTGTCCTCAGCAAAATACTTCCAAACAGGAAGGTGATATTGCTGCCAGTCATGCCTGAAAATTGAGTTACTTAACCAGTGACACATACAATATAAGTCATGGAAACCTATGTTTGATGGCAGGGTATTGATTTCATCAAGAGGCTTCCACATAATGATATATTAGCCTGCAGCTAAATTTAACCAAACTTAATATTCTGATGGAGACTAAGAACAGGTTAGTACTATATACGTCTTTATGTGCATTGTAAGGATGTAAGATAGTACTAATATTAGTTCCATTACTTCTACGTCATGGACACATCCCAATCACAACAAATCAAGTTGAGGCTATGGCATCATAGCTAGGATGTAAGAATACTTCAATGTTGATCAAAGAACACACAGGATTTAAACACATTCATTGCATACATTTGGCAAAATGTTGTCAATTTAGTATATTTTGGACCTGACCCGACCAACCATTATTAGTACTGACCATTTCCCCACACACCTCGTCCCACAAATTGTTTTTCCTGCCCAATGTATACATATTTATTATTCTTTCTCGGCAAATACATCTGCTTGAAAATATACCAAAGCATGCCCAGCTAATTTGCCAAAAGAACTTTGCAACTTCCTAGTCATTTATCTTTTGTTTAAGGTATAAATATTGTGGATTTTTTTGTCCTAACACGCAATTTAACCTTTAAGTAATATTTGATGCTTGTTTTAAGTAAACACATAACACAGAAGTTTATGCAGGATAATAAAATGCAACATTTTGGAGGGAATGTTTTAGCACAGAGCTAATATCATGTCAATCACATTTTTATATTAACTAGTGTGGTAGCACAGAGATTTTAGATTGTTACTCAATCAAGTTGTAACATTATTTTGAACAAAAGATGATCACTTCGAGAGAGAGGAAAGTAAGTATTTGAAATTAGCAAGCTTTTACATTGCCTGCTATGTGCTGGTGAATGTTTCTGATGATATTTTTGTTACATACCAGATGCCCCACTTTCAATAATCTGGGCTCAGAGTGTCATTTGGTTGACAACCCCAGTGACCAGTGCTGCCAGTATCCAGAATGTAATCCAAAGAATGGTACACTTACAGTTGTTCCAGTACCTCAATATGGACAGGGCTTCACTGGGTATGGCAAACCAGTCTACCCCTCTGGGTATGGAGTCAATGGGCCAAGTGGAATGAACACAACTCCATCCCCTGGAATGGGAACAGCTACTGGCACAGGGACAGGGACCTTACCTGGGGGAATGACTGGAGTCAACCCAGTACCTGGAACTGGCTTCTCAGGACAGAGAAGTAAGTATCACATCCCATCCTTTCTATATTCTATATTACTCAGGGTAAAAAAATAATTTGAATAATTTGAATCCTAATTAAATCCAATTTTCCTTTACATTTATCATTTATTATTCATTCTTTAATTTTTAGTGACACTAATATTAGAATACCTTATGCTTTTTTATGTAATTTCGATCCTTACTTATCTCCTAATATATAAAGTTAGTATGTCAATGGAAATTGCATAAATTTGATATGTGTGCATTAAAACAATATAAAATGCTTTATAATTCTTTTCTTTTAAGGGTTAAAAAAATTTAACAAATGTAGAAACAAATATTGCATTACCAGGTTTCGTAAAGGAAAATTGACTTATCAAATAGTACTGTTGCTCTCCTTAGATGAATGATAGAAAGAAAATGGAAGGGAGGGGGTCTTCATCATATGTGGTTAATTGGGGTTGATGGCCACATAAAAATCCACAAGAATTAGCACCCCAATAAAATGTATAAAAGCACAGTATATAAGGCATCATATTTGCAGTGTAGTGTTTAGGTCATGTCAAATATTTTGGAATGCAAATATGGATTTATGTCCAGATTTTCAGAAGTAATATAGTATGAAAAGATATACGGTGGTCCCATTCTTATATGACCACCCCTTCTGCACTGAGAAAGTAGCCTTATAAGATGGGTGGTATTTCCAGAGGGGGCCTACTTCATATTTTTTGAGAAGTAAATGTAATGTACATAGTAACAAAGCTACATACCAGTACTTCAAAACGTTAATATTTGAATTTTAATATCTTCATTTAAAAGTAACTCTAATTATTAAATGGTTCTTCTTGTTATAATAACTTACTTATTTCAACTGAATACACATTAAAAGTTCTTGTTCTTGGGGTAAACTTGATATACGAGCAGGTATTTTGTTATGCACATTTCAAAACCATTCAAAAACGTAATTTAAATCTTGGCACATATATAATTATCTTTCCATTTACTCCATTTTCCCAATGCTGCTGAATAACATCTTTACTGGTTACAACACTGTTAATTCAAGTTTTCTCAGCATAACATTGAATTTTTTGAGTCTTTTATGCATAACATTGTTTGGCAAGTCCCCTCTCCTCCCCATCTCATCCAATATCGTCCCGTAGAATAACCGACTTTTAAAAAAAAAAAATGACTTTATGTGATGACATGTTAATGTTTGATAATGACTTATTTGGTTTTTATTTATTGTATGCAATTTAATCATGCAGACAAAACTTTTGTCAAGTGGACAAAATGCCTTCTTCGTAAAGGGAGCAATAAATGTATTGTCATGTGATTGTTTTGTTAAAGTTTCTCTGTGTGTATTAATGCACAAAATCTATTTTTAAAATATGCTGACCCTGTTATGATCTTATATATGGTTATAATCATAAAAGAGAAGAATTCAACAGATGTGTGAAGAATCCCAAACTATTATCCTAACATTGTTGAGCCCATTTCCTGTAAATGTCGGATTTTATAGACAATGACATAATAATAATCTTTTTGTTACTTGTACTTTAGTCAACATTTCTTTCAGTACTGGAAAGTTGACATAGGGAGATAGTTATTGACAATACAGATAATCTAATTACTTACCTTGCGTGCAATATGAATTATCTGTTTTGGATAAATTTGAAGAAAAAAAGTGGCTGTTCGTGAGATAAACATTTTACATTTTGGTACTAAAATGCTGGCTGCTAGTCATGTTAGAGGGGTGACGATTCTTGAGGAGTACTTTTGAATATAAACTCTTTGGCATCGAGGGTTTCTGGCCATAAGAAGCGGGTGACCGCTGATTGGGGGGGGGGGGAGGCATTCAAGAAGGAGACTACTGTATATCATTTCATTGATACATTCAGAATCTTTATATTGTGAGACAAACAATGATATTAGAATTGCTCCAATCAGCAATTTGAATACAGAAGTTTATTCTAGATCACTTTTGTAAATAAGTTTTGTAGCGATGAGTGAGACTTATGGGGCTCTAATAGATTGATTTCATTAATTTGTTGCTCAGACTGGTTATCCAGCATATTTTTCATTAATATGTTGCTCAGACTGGTTATCCAGCATATTTTTCATTAATATGTTGCTCAGACTGGTTATCCAGCATATTTTTCATTAATATTTTACTCAGACTGGTTATCCAGCATATTTTCTAGTTTGTGAACTTACCCAGACCTAAATGAAATTAAATTCAGTATATCAGTTAAGGCTGGTTAACACTTATGACCAACTGCAGCACATATACATAATAAACAGACTGACATTTTTATGAACAAAACACAAAACATCACAATACAGCCAGCATTCATTACTTTTTTTTATAAAAATGTTCTTTGCAGGCATATATAAAATACAAACCTGTTTGACTTGCTTACGCTGTTTTGACCAGCAATGAGCTCATTGCATGTATTGATACTCTAACAATTAATGTATTCATATTCTGGATTAAATAATTTGGAAAATTTTATGTTAAATAGTACAAAATTCATGCATATCCGTATTAGCAGACCTCTGTGAATTATCTTTTACTTGAAATAGCAGAAGAAACTACTATATATTGCATACACAAGTATTTATGTTTAAAGTAAATAACCTGTCTATTATATGCCAGCCAGTTTCTTAGAAGCTACTATCAGGAGTTTGCAATATTTTATTATCTCTCCGTTCTTTTTTCTTTAACCCTACTCCCAGTGAATCCCTAATGACAATATATAAACAACTTTATGAATCCTGAATTCTCTGTATCTCGTTAAATAACAACCTTTATTTAGAAAGTACTATGGTTATTATTTTTGTATTCCTCATTTTCCCATAACTCACAGACAGCTTTTCACTTGATATAATTTAATTTTTCATGACATCTTACTAAATTCTTTCAAATTCTTAAGCAAGAAACTGGAGCTAAATTTATAAAGAACCAAACATGCAAACTAAGTGCTCAAAGGGAGTAACTAAAACCAGGAAAGTGCTGAAAGTTGTGTGGTTCTTAGCTTTATTTGGAGTGGAGTTACAAAATGTTTGAAATACTGAACTTTGAGGATATTTGATAATATTTGTGGCTTCCTGTAGGCCAATGAAAATGTTTTTATTATTTAGGGTTGGCTGTAAGACAGTGAAAATGGTTTTTATTATTTAGGGTTGGCTGTAAGACAGTGAAAATGGTTTTAATATTCAGGGTTGGCTGTAAGACAGTGAAAATGTTTATAGTATTTGAGGTGAGCTTTAAGACCGAAAATGTTTGTAGTATTTAGGGTCAGCTTTAAGACAGTGAAAATGTTTAAAGTATTTGGGGTCAGCTGTTAGATAATGAGAATGTTTATAGTATTTGGGGTTGGCTGTTAGACAGTGAAAATGTTTATAGTATTTAGGGTCGGCTGTAAGACAGTTAAAATGTTTATAGTATTTAGGGTTAGCTTTAAGACAGTAAAAATGTTTAAAGTATTTGGGGTCAGCTGTTAGATAATGAGAATGTTTATAGTATTTGGGGTCGGCTGTAAGACAGTAAAAATGTTTAAAGTATTTGGGGTCGGCTGTTAGACAGTGGAAATGTTTATAGTATTTAAGGTCGGCTGTAAGACACTGAAAATGTTTGTATTACTTGGGTTTGATGTAAGACAGTGAAAATATTTTTAGTATTTGAATCCTGATATAGCATGGAAATTTGTTTTTGAATTTGGTGCTGACATAGGCCAATTAAATACTTTTAATATTTGGGGCCTGATATATAGGTCAATTAAATATGTTTAGTATTTGGGGCCTGACATAGGCCAATTAAATATTGTTAGTATTTGGGGCCTGATATATTTCAGTTAAATATATGTGCAAAGTGTATGATTTTATGTCAATGCCTACCTCTGTTGATTTCTTATTACAGATGGTTGTTTCTCCAATAACCAAATCTACACTAAAGGTCAGACATGGGAAGATGGATGTAAATACCGGTGTGAATGTATAGATGATACCACTGGCTCATACAGATGTACAGATAGGTAAGTCAGCTTGTAGTTCAAATTCAAAGGTATACACAAAAGTGTATATAAAGTTGTTTTTGTTTTTGTTGTATATTATAAGTATAAAGGTTTGGATGATTCCACTAGCTTGTACAGAGGTATAAGTATAGTAAGTTTCTAATGGTGGGTATAAAAGACATGGTAAGTCTACACAACAATAACGAGAATTGCCCTATTAGGATGTTCAGAAAGGTTACACATTAAAAACAAAATCTTTTCTTTTGTAGGCAATCTTTTTATCAAAATCTCTCCTTTCCATTAACTTACTCTGCACTAAACAGTAACTAATTATATGTATCAAAATGCCCTTCCCTCATCCCATCCCAACATTATCTTTTTATTTCCTGTCCTGTTCTGGCACAACAGCTGCATCTCCCTTGTATTAGACTTCTTGCTAATTATGGATATTTTTCAATAATATTGACAGAACAAAATGTATATTATAGCAAATCTGCAGAAGGGTAGGCTAAAAAAGTCACACAAATAAATATTAACTCAGAGAGGAAGAATTTTTTTAAAATAAATATAATTCATGATGAAGTATACTGGAGTGATGTGGTATCATGGGTCTCAAAGTTAGTGATCAGCAAAATAAATAAAAAGAGACAGCAACCTTCAAGATATTATATGTGTTTATTTGGTGTTCTTTGTTCTATATTAACATATATTTAATTTCCAGTTTTAATCAGATGATTGTGGGAAACTATCAAACAGATGCCATGTAATTTCCAGGTTATTCAGGGGGCATTACTCTGATATCACTGTAATACCAAGCAAAATATTTTTACGATGGTATATACTTGTCCCGATGTTAGGACCTTACTGTAAATGTGGCACAAATTGTAAATCAATTTGAAAATTGGATACTACTTTGATGTCTCTCATTCTGTCACCTGTACACTCCAACAACAGAAACCTGATAGAATTCAAACAATGCATATGTAACCACTTGTGATGGGTGGTGGGGGTGGTGCTAGGATTGTGGGTCAGAATAGGCACACCAATGTGGGTGTGAATGTAAAAGCTTACCACAGGTTGTTTAAACAAACCTAGGCATTACAATGAAAAATAACAAGTCATGTATAACAAAGATTTGAAGTGTACACCTGTCAATTGTGAAAACCACCAGAAAACAATAACATCAAGAACCTTCCTATTTTGACTCTTATTTACAACTATTGATTAGATTTCTTGTCTCTTGACAAATATGGTAATCATGTGATCTGACTTTTATATAAAATCATTGGACGTTTCATGTGACAAAGTGCTTAACTAATTTGATACAGTGATTTCAATTTTAAGAAGCTACAGATTTATTTTTGGAACATGGGGTATGGTCATGTTTTGAATAGTGTACCTGCTAGCAGTACCTTTTCCCAAAATAAAACTGGTAATGCCAAGCCAGTAACATATGGCCAGCCAGTGTATAAAAGATAAACACATGAAAGTTGGCGCTATACCGAAAATTACTGAAAACAACAGATTCTGTTATACAAAGAACCCAAAATATCATAAGAAACTACTGTACATGTAATGCAATTCAGGAAAATTACATAAAAAATTTATATGTATTATGTACTTGTACTGATGAGTCATTTTATACCATATTTTCATGCATATAACGCATGCATTATACGCGTTTTTACAATCAGCGCAACCCCTTGGCGCTGTATATGCGTAAGCACGTTATCCCAGTTTTTTTTACAGCCAAAAGCGCATTGATGATTTTGAGCAACCACTCTAATAAACTGGCTACAATTAATAAAAAATTTCTTTCAGACACATACAGTATAAATGAGGTTTATTCAAATCTTTAAGTAGAAAATAGACAGTTCAAAGTTGACAGTGTTGTGCCGCTTGCATGTCTGTACGTTATGGTATGTAATGAATGTCTTTTATTCGCACAAGGCATACATTAACTTGCATTATAAGAATATATTTCTTGTAATTTCTATGTATGACAAAAACCAATAATCAGTTTAAAATCGGATTTCTACAAACGATAATCATTTCTGGAGAAAAAAACCTGATATTTAACATCCCTATACTGGCCTGTGTGCATTCCAGCCGGAAATTAGTGGAAACAAGTAAATACACATAGTTTTATTGTAGTTGCTATTTTGCCTCTGTTTATGTGAAAAATATTACGATGTGGCACTTACGACTGTACCGGTAATACTGGTATTTATTATGAGCAGAAAGGGATAAAGGCGCTGGTGTCAAATTGCTGGATGGTGAGCGAAAGACGATAAACAGTCTCATAACGCGTATCAGATGAGGCACCTCTGGCAGTCCTGTGTTACGGCAGGTCTGTGTTGGTTAACCATTTGGTATATGCATGGACGTGCAATCCATGATATTTTTTGCACAAAGACAGAATTTCCGCGTGTTATCTGCGTGTGTGTATTATACATGTAGGCGCATTTTATGCATGAAAATACGGTAATGCAGTGTTACAGTTATTTTATTGGAAAATGTAATGATACTGAAATTTGGTGATTTACAGTAGTAGTGCTAATTATGTACACTGTTCACATCTAATAAAGCAAATCAAGTTCTTATTTCTTTGTATAACTTGACACTTTTTTGAAACTCAGCAACTTTTTTCTCTTGAATGGCTTACCATATTAACTAGTCTGAATGATCACCAACACCACCCCCTCTTTTTGCTGAGCAATGTAAGCTTACATGGGATTTACTGAACACAATATAAATTAATAACAATATATCTTTAAAAACTGTAAAGAACTTTATTTCAAGTCTTATATCGTATAGCAGGCATGTTTGTTGGATATTGGTATGTACCTATTTGTATTATAATAATGATGATGATGATGATGATGATGATGATGATAATAATAATAATAATAATAATAATAATAATAATAATAATAACAACATTAATAATATTATTATTTTAATAATAATAATAATATTAATAATAATAATAATAATAATAATAATAACATTAATGCTTGTTATTCTCAATAACTGTAAATTTTCCTGTTTTCCTTTCCATAGATGTCCATCTTACATGGACATTCCTGCTCAATGCCACAAAGTTCCTGACCCAGCTGACTCATGCTGCCAGACATTACAGTGTGATTCCTCTCAAGTCACCACTCCCAGGCCACTCTTTATGCAGACCACACCTATGGCAGGAACTGGTAGGCCTATATTACAATACACATTAGTTACACTATGTCAGGAACTGATAGGCCTATATTTCAATACACATTAGTTACACTATGTCAGGAACTGGTAGGCATATATTTCAATACACATTTAGTTACACTATGTCAGGAACTGGTAGGCCTATATTTCAATACACATTAGTTACACTATGTCAGAAATTGGTAGGCCTATACTTCAATACACATTAATTATACTATGGCAGTAACTGATAGGCCTATACTTCAATACACATTAGTTACACTATGTTAGGAACTGGTAGAAATATTCTTCAATACACATTAGTTGCACTATGTCATTAGCTGGTAGGCTTATGCTTCAATACACATTGGTTAAACTATGTCAGGAACTGGTAGGCCTATATTTCAATAAACATTAGTTACACTATGTCAGGAACTGGTAGGCCTATATTTCAATACACATTGGTTATACTATGTCATGAACTGGTAGTCCTATATTTCAATACCCACTGGTTACACTATGTCAAGAACTGGTAGGCCTATATTTCAATAAACATTAGTTACACTATGTCATTAGCTGGTAGGCCTATGATTCAATACACATTGGTTACACTATGTCAGGAACTGGTAGGCCTATATTTCAATACACATTGGTTATACTATGTCATGAACTGGTAGTCCTATATTTCAATACCCACTGGTTACACTATGTCAAGAACTGGTAGGCCTATATTTCAATACCCATTGGTTACATTGTCAGGAACTAGTAGGCCTACATTGTGTTGTTTTTTATATTTGCCATCTTGATTGATTTGAAATGTTAGTAGTTTTTAGCAAGCTTCTTTAAAACATACTTTCTGACATAAATATAGATGACTTAGACATGGAAATTTGCATGTAGTTGGTAGACTTAAGGGAACTGAATCAATATACTGTAAAGTGCACTTGTGAGGACACTCAATCATTCATATACTGTATAGAGTAATAGTGAGGACACTCACTCATTCATATACTGTATTGTGTATAGTGAGGACACTCAATCATTTATATACTGTATTGTGTATAGTGAGGACACTCAATCATTATATACTGTATAGAGTAATAGTGAGGACACTCAATCATTCATATACTGTATAGTGTAGTATTGAAGGCACTGAATCATTCATATACTGTATTTTGTAGTAGTGAAAACACAAAATCATTCATATACTGTATAGTGTATTAGTGAAGACACTCAATAATTCATATACTGTATAGTGTAGTAGTGAGGATGCTCAATCATTCATATACTGTATATTGTAGTAGTGAAGACACTCAATCATTCATATACTGTATAGTGTAGTAGTAAGGATGCCCAATCATTCATATACTGTATATTGTAGTAGTGAAGACACTCAATCATTCATATACTGTATTTTGTAGTAGTGAAGACACTCAATAATTCGTATACTGTATTTTGTAGTAGTGAAGACACTCAATCATTCATATACTGTATATTATAGTAGTGAAGACACTCAGTCATTCATATACTGTATTTTGTAGTAGTGAAGACACTCAATCATTCATATACTGTATAGTGTAGTAGTAAGGATGCCCAATCATTCATATACTGTATTTTGTAGTAGTGAAGACACTCAATCATTCATATACTGTATAGTGTAGTAGTAAGGATGCCCAATCATTCATATACTGTATTTTGTAGTAGTGAAGATACTCAATAATTCATATTATGTATAGTGTAGTAGTGAAGGCACTCAATCATTCATATACTGTATAGTGTAGTAGTAAGGATATTCAGTCAATCATATATTGTATTTTGTAATAATGAGGACAATCAATCAGTCATATACTGTATAGTAAAACAGTGGGGACACTCATTCATATACTGTTTAAGTGTAATAGTAAGGACATTGAATCATTTATTTACTGTATAAATGTAATAGTAAGGACATTGAATCATTTATTTACTGTATAAATGTAATAGTAAGGACATTGAATCATTTATTTACTGTATAAATGTAATAGTAAGGACATTGAATCACTTATATACTGCAATAGACAACTAAACATGATATATTAAGCCAAAGTACTTACTTTAGTATAGTGTGTCTATGGAAATAATTTATTTTGGTCATTCCCTCCATTCTCCATAGTATCTCCTTCCAGCAATGGTCATTCAATTTTCATCAAAGGCTTGACTTGACCACCATTTATTCCTTTATTACTTATAGCACCTCAAAAGCCACCTTACATTTGGCCTTAAACTCCCTATATTCCAGCAATAAGGTGACCAATTTATTGCTTGTTGTGTACACATGTTCTCTATTCTTGAACCACTCTGATATGCTGTGCATCACTGCACCAGCTGTTCTACTGGTAGAACATTTTCAATCCCCATTTGAGTGGTTCTGGCATGTTTCTCTAATGTGTTGATATAACATGTCAAATTGCAGTGTTTATTTTTCTTTTAGTTAATTCATGTAATTTTCAAAAGAATTCAAGTATAAAATGGTGTCTGCTGTAGAAAGCATTTAAAATGGTATTTTTGGCCTACCACCAGTAGAAACATGGGTATGCTATTATCACCTTGGGAGATAGGGAGGAAAGCTGTAGCTTGAAATATAAATTGTGAATACTGAGTTTTCACTGTATTTTTATCTATTTAATTTCAGACTACTGTGTGTACAAGGGTGCTTATTATCATCAGGGAGAGGAATGGGAGAATGGCTATAGCTTGAAGTGTCATTGTGAAGAATGATTGAGTTTTCACTGTAGTTTTGTCCATTTAATTTCAGACTACTGTGTGTACAAGGGTGCTTATTATCATCAAGGAGAGGAATGGGAGGATGGCTGTAGCTTGAAATGCCGCTGTGAAGATGCTTCTCACCACTATTACCAGTGTACCGATAGGTAGCATTAAACATTTTAAAAAAAAGCTCGATTCAGCTGACATAGTCAAAAACCTGACAAGTAATTGAAACAGCCATAATTTAGTCTTCCAACTGAACACATTTTAGTTTTAATAACCCATTTTTGATCTTAATTAATTTAAAAGATTGTAAAATTTTACAAACTTATTGTTTGGTATTTACTAGTTGGTTATTTAATGTCAAGACAATTGGAGTAAAATGCCTTGCCAAATGACCCCCAATGGTGAACAAACCAGGCTGAGCCAATAGTTGGGTTTGTACACACACCCATTTAGCCAGGAGTCCAGTACTGCTTCTGCCTCCATTACTTGCCTTTCATGACATGCAGGAGAACTGATTCAGACATTTTAGATCCCTTTTAGGAGTAAGCTACATTTAAAATTAGAGCTGAATTTAATCAGTACATTTTTGTCATAGAATTTCTCTATATACTTAATTACTCTCATGTCTGGCATCTTGTCAGTTTGTCAATTCACAAGCTGACTGGTACTATACACCACTTTGCAATCACTGATTCATAGATGCAAACTGGTGACTTTGTAATCTGTCATAGATAAAGAAATAATTAGGTACTGCATATTGTTGACTGATATGATGGGACTGGTAATTAGTTGAAGTTCTTTCCTTTCCTTGTGATTGTGTTGGTGGCCGAAAATTTAGATGGCATTGTCTTTTTGGTACATTGAACTCTGGAAGCAAGCTTGCTGATAAATGAAAACTACACAAATACTAACTTAATTTGCATGCTGTTAACAACTAATAATTTATGTAGTTATGTAGATAATCAAATTTAGCATCTCAAAAATGGTACTCATTGACCTCTGTAAACTTAAGCCTCTTGAACTGGCACTAAAAAATCTGAAACCTTGTAGAATTTTCTTACAGGTGTTCAGAGATTTGAAATAGTCTGAAAAGGGTGCTAAGTACAAACGTTTGGTCCTTTCTTTATATCTGTATATGTGAGGTCTTTTTGAGAATTGTGATGTTATGATTTTGGATTGCATAATAAATATGACATTATATGTATGTGCATGTTACCAATGACTCTCAAATTACTTGATGAGAGCTGTTATTATAAGACAAAGACTTATGGTCCTACTTTTCATGATGAATATTAAAAAGCAGCAAACATTGCTATTTTTAAATGCAAATGAAGACCATAAGTTTATTGTATATCAACAATTTTGTCACCAGGTGCCCGAATTATAGCAACGTCCCTGTAGGTTGCCAGTTTGTGCCTGACCCCAAGGATCCAGCATGTTGCCGTGTACCACAGTGTCAGGTTACAGGAACAACAGGAACTGGGTTCACTGGTATGGGAACTTCTGGAACAGGACAACCACAGGGATTTATTGGCAGCTTTACAGGCTATGGACGGCCACAGACCATTGATCCAAATAGCATTGGCCATACAGGATACTCTAGTTAGTATTGATCCAACTAGTATTAACACTATAGACTACCCCAACTAGTAAACTAAGTCAAATGCAAATTAAAGTTTAATTAGTAAATGTGTTAAAACAAATTTATTTGTTGAGCTTATTCATTAAGTAATATTAGAAAATAAATTTATCATGAAGCCAGTCCATTAAAACAAGACAAGTTTTTCAAATTTGCATAAAACCAGTCTATCAAAACAAGTTATTCAAATAAGAATAAAGTCTATCCAAAAAACACAAGTGATTCAAATAGACATTAGACCAGTCTATCAAAACTACACAAGTTATTCATATTTGCATAAAACCAGTCTATCAAAACAAGACAAGTTATTCAAATAAGAATAAAACCAGTCTATCCAAACAAGATAAGTGGTTCAAATAGGCATAAAACAGTCTATCAAAACAAGACATGTTATTCAGATAAAAATAAAACCAACCAAACAAGACAAGTTATTCAAATTGTTATAAAACCATTCTATGAAGATTGGTGATTCAAATAGGAAATAAAACCAATCTATCAGAACAATACAAGTTATTCAAATAGGCATAAACATATTGTATCAAAACAAGACAAGATATTCAAATAAGAAGAAAACTAGTTTTTTGAAACAAGATAAATAATTATTGTGAGTAAAATAAAACAAATCATACATGTAGAGTAAATTGCTAATTCAGATTGTAAGAAAACAAGGAATACTGCCTATAAATCTGGCTCCTTCAGTTCTAAATTCACTGTTTCATATCACAAATGATTGAGAATACTTGTCTCATTTGAATATCAACCCAATATTTGGTTATAGTTGATTCCAATTTTTAAAAAAATGTTCCACTCTTATGTAAACTGTAATGTTCTGAAAATTTTTAGGCTTTTACATACCTGCCATAACATGCTATGCCGTGGTCATGTTTAGAAACACACAGTTTTGGACACCCACCAACACCCTACATGGCTGTTTAAAAAAACATGATTTTCAGCAATCTTTGCCCCAATGTTTTATCAATATAAAAAAATCTATATTTCTTGACCTCCATGATATATGACTGTAATCATCTGTAGCATGGGTAGGAACAGTAAACAGTCCTGCTCAAAGCTCAGCTTAACCTATCCTCTGATATAAGGCAAAGACAGTCAGAGATAAAGAACCATCTTTCAAAGATTACTTAATTAGTTAACATTAGCTAGGGTGAAATATTGTGTGACATTCTGCTGTGGGAGAGTGCATTTAGCTAATTTGCATAGGTAAAGTACACAAAGTAGAACAATCCAATTTGTCTGAGTGTTAAGTACATTAAAAAGACATGCTAAAGAATACATGTTATTATACAGTGGAATGAATGAGAATGCTGTAACCATCTTTAATAAAGTTTGTGATCAGTATCAACTTTTCTTTAAAGTGAGAATTTTATTCCATATAAAAAGTACAAAACATGATTCTTTTTAGTTATATAAGTAGTTTTCAAGTTTGAACCATTTTCAAAGAGTGTGATTCAGGAAGCAATACGTTATCAGCAAAATAAAATTTCAAACCTCCATGTTGACGGAGTTTTAAATTGTCAATCCCAAGTATGCAATGTCCATTGAAATAGGAGTAAGACTTGTATGTTCAAAACATGCTAAATTGAACATTTATGTTACATAGTTGTCTCTATTATTATTCATTTTCTTATTAAACACTAACTATTAATTGATCCATGCTTTTCAGGACAATTTTAGCCAAGAAATAGATTAATTAAAAGAATAATAAGAACATGCTCAGGTCAGCACCATTGATATTTGTTGATTAAGTGCTAACACCTGAACTGGAAACAAATATATATTACTGCTGTATTACCTTTAAAGCCCCCAATATACCTGAAAATACTATATTCTTTCCCTTCTCCTAATGAAATGGTCCATGCTTGATGTTTTGATTTGGATTCACTGAGAAAATGTGGCTGGGACATTTGAACAACTGTACCATCCAGTCTCTAGT
The DNA here is from genome assembly GCA_029339505.1 of Unio delphinus. Lineage (NCBI taxonomy): Eukaryota > Metazoa > Mollusca > Bivalvia > Unionida > Unionidae > Unio > Unio delphinus. Next base: position 6,488,261 of record JAQISU010000057.1, on the reverse strand, counting down.
GAATACTAAGATGAACAATATCGATGCTTGTACTACCTTTAAACTCCCTATAGAACTATGAAAATCAGCAAGGACTGCATCTAATTAAAACATATATGCATATGTATGGCATTTGACAATGCTCAGTCTACCAACCATATATTTCTTTGCAAATATTATAATGCTCTAAAAAAAACAATGTTAATTTTTTAATTTTGGATTTGAATTTCCTAACATTTTCTAAAGATTTATATGAAAGGTTACTTTTTGGGCTACATCACTTTTTGTTGGTCACATGCACTGAGCCCACCTTGGACCTCAAAACAGTTTCTGAGTCTAAAAACAATCCACACTGTCTGGGAATATGGCAGGTATGCAGTTTTGGATTGTGATTGTTTTAGACTACATTGCTTTGTCTGATATTCATTTCGAAAAAGGTCTTGTAAAAGGTACATATTTCAAACATCAGTCAATTAAATAGACATCTGTAACTTAAATACAAATCAATCACTGAAACACAGATCATGGCTTAAATACACATGATCACTTAAATACACATGATCACTTAAATACACATGATCACTTAAATAGTTCTATCTTAAGCTTTCTTTTGGTTGTAACCTTAGACATCAAACCAGTTGCAACCTTAAAGTTTTCAGCCTGAAGCATTAAAAATATTTGAAACTCAAGTTTATATCAATAATGCAACATTTTTCTGAATGTCATTAGGGTTTTTTTGGATATCACAGAGGTAAAACAGATGCTTTGCATCTCTGGAGTTGCAGGTCCAATTTCCAATTCTACAGTACAAGTCTTACCGGTCATGTAGGGAGTCAGTACCAACTATTTTAGTAATGGGTATAATTTGTAAGAATTGTAATATATATACCTTTAAACAGTGCTTATTCCCTTTATTTTGATCCTCATGTATCCCTATTCCACACGAAGGTCATTATATACATGCTTCAAGAAATACTTATGGCAAAATCAGTGTTCATGTAGATGGATAGATCAACAAAATGTGTGATCCAGTACAAAACAGGGTTTGATTTAAAGTGTTGTGATGTCACAAGAAAACCATGCTGCATGCATTGAAAGAAAATAATTCATACTGGCCTGTTATCTGTATTGATTTGACCTAACATCCTCATTTATTTGACCCAGCTTGCTTAGTACCAGGCCACAATTGTATTAGTTTATGGAGATCAGCAATTTTGATCTGGAAGTTTTTTATTACATGTATGGTGCAGAATGTTCAACAGTCAGGATTTGATAGACTTTGGTTCAAATATATTAGTATTAAATTTTCAAACAACAATTAACGATTAATTTTAGATGTGGAACTGCATGTACATGACCATATTGGCATATATATTAGTATGTATTGAGGTCATTGACTTTGTACAGTTTCTTGGTTATCCTCTATGGGAAGGGTCGCTTTGCTGCCTGGACAGTTCATATTATAAGTTGACATTACATGGCATAGATGTAGAATGAATAAAGTTATTTTTCTTCATAAGTTTTGTAATTTTTCAACATTAATGACTTTTTTTGTTTCTCCAGATGCCTGTTTGTACAAGGGCCAGATTTACCAGCAGGGTCAGACCTGGGATGATGGATGTGACTATCAATGTGAATGTGTTGATGCTTCCAAGGGCATGTACAGGTGTAATGAAAGGTGAGTGTACAGGTAAAGGTGTCATTGTAGAGATATACAGAAAGTTGCATGTTCTAATGTATAATTTACAAAAATGTATAGAAAATATAATTTACTGATACAAAGAAGCAATGATGACACAGATGTCCTAAGTGTATTAATACATCTTTAATAATGACACTGTTATCTTAAGTGTATATATTTACCTATGTACACTAATGGACAGCACATCACTAGATAGATGACCAGAGAGAAGAGCAGCTCAAATTGGTAGAGAACTGGTCGGATTTAACATCCAAGTAGAGTTAAAGTCATCCAGCTAAGGAAAGACAACATACCTAGAATCATAGTTGACAACAACATCTTCTGGAATGACTGAAGTTAAAAGGAGCAATGTGAAGCTATGGCTGGGTTTGCCATCAAATCACAAGATAGCTAGCAAGTTCACCATTCTCCCAAAGGGCATGAATGACAAATGTCTAATGAGTTTCTCACCATTTAGAAAAGACATGCAGCTTTCATCATCATCTATGCAACCACCATGACCGACCCAGTTGAGATCAAGGCTAATTTTTATGAAGACCTGACAGTTGTTTTGAATCAGTATCCAAGGTAGTCATGTTTATTATCTTTGTTGAATTCAGTGCTAGAGTTGGCATAGAACACCAAAATGGCCAGGTGTAAGTAACTCCTACTACTGAGGAAATGCACTAAACATGATATCCTAATCACCAACAGAGTCTTCTTCTACCTGACAAACCAAAAAAAATGTATTGGATGCACCCTCACTCCAAATACTGGCATCTTTATGAATACATCATCAGGAGAAGAGACAGGCTAGGATGTCCAAGTATCAAAAGCCATGAGAAGTGCAGAATGCAGTATTGACCACCATACATGTGAACCTCCCATATGGGAGGTTTTGTCACCCAACTTATTGGACCCTATCATCACTTTTGGAAAGCTTCCACATGTCCAACTAAGAAGTGAACATTTTTATTGTTCCATTTTTTTCACATTCTGGTTCCATTGTATTATATTTGTAGTAATACAAACTATATTCCCATAGCTGAATTGGCTTAAGCAGGGCAAGACCATGTAGTTGTTGTTTTCACCCTTTAGTCTTGTAGGCATGGTTCAAGCTGGCTTAATTGTTTTAAGTTTACTATGTATGAGTGGAAGTAATTCATAGAAGATTAAAGGAATTAATTGACTGTGAGTGGGTTATTAAAGAGCTCACTCAGCATAAAAAATAAACATTACTTTGAATATCTCAGCATGGTCTTTTCTGTTTCGGTGTAGAGATGGATTAGGATCTATTCAATCAAATGTAATTTGGACAGGATTAAAGTTGTTGGCTGATTATGATTGGATTACACAAGAGTTCAAGTGGCTTACAACTGAGATGGTTTGACATACTGTTTAAAGTTTGTTCAAATGTCTAAGCATGCCAATGTCAAAAGCAAACATCCATGCAACAAGTTATCACAAAATCCAATCATGTTTAGAGATGGGAATTTTATTTGTGTCATTCTTGTTCAAGGACCTGAATGTGTTCTGCTTTTCCTGTTAAGCTACTTTTAAAGTCCATAATGGTCATAAGAATGACATCATGCATTGTAAAGAATCCCAATCTCATAAAAGCATAATAACCATGACACAAATAAGCCATCACTAAAATCGAAGTTTGCAGAATGAGCAACAAAATGTGGATTAAGATAGACATGTTGAGATAATATTTGCCAACTCGAGATACTATTTGCCAACTTAAGATACTATTTGCCAACTTTAGATACTATTTGTGAACTTAAGATACTATTTGCCAACTTTAGATACTATTTGTGAACTTTAGATACTATTTGCCAACTTTAGATATTTGCCAACTTTAGATACTATTTGCAACCTTTATAGTTCAAATATAATCTCTCAGTGATCATGGTTTTAGGCAAGATGTCACACACCTATGAATGATGCATCATACAATCTGATATAAACACTAATAACCATGACTGAATGCATTGTAAACATGAATGTAAACCAATGTAAAGTAGATGTCATTAACTGCCATTGTAATTCGTAATGCCTAAAATGAATGAAGTCTTGTCTCAGTTTATATTACATGTAAGAAATAATCATTGTCATTATGAAAAAGTGGTGATAAGGATGATAATGATAACAACAAATATGTCTGCAAATATGTCTGCAAATTAGGCTTAAATTAGCCTTAAATTAGGCTTAAATCAGGCTTAAAGTCACAAAGGGTTTGATGGTATTATTTAATGTACAATGCTGAAGGCTCACACATGGCATATATACTTCCTGAACTCATCCAATCAATTGTAGACTCTGGATCCTATACCCCAGGAGTACAAGGATAATTCTATCATCCACTTAAACAATGCAACATAATATTATGAAACAATCAATGGGACATACCATTGCTATCAATAGCCAGCTAAATCCTTGCCAGACTTTGGCTGATTCATCATTTGCATCACATTAATCTATGGTCTGCCAGACAGGCTTTATAAAAGGATGAGTGACCAAACATGGTTTTGCAACTTGTTAACTCCAGGAGAAGTGCCAGTAACAAAACTGCAACATGATGTATATTGACCTGGCAAAAAGCCTTTGACACAGTAAGCTGAAGTGGCCTTTGGAAGATCTGTCAAAAGTTTGGCTGCCCAGAGAAATTCATCACTATAGTTTGGCTGTCCTGCGTACTTGATCTTGTGGATGACTGAATCATTCCATGTTAAAAGTGGAGTCAAGCAAGGTTGTGTTTTACCCAACCTTTCAGTATGATGTTCTCTACACTGCTTACAGATGACTATGACACTGTAATCAACATCAGATACCAGACTGACTGCAAGCCCTTCAATTTGAGGAACCTACAGTTAGTTAAAATTCATGACACCAGTCTGCACAAGGAAAGTCTTGCATTCAGCCTAACATTAGAGTAAATAGCCAAACCCTGAGTTTGCATTGGACACATCAGTGATGAAACCAGTGTCAGAATTGCTAAAACAGGTGTGGACTTTCCCAGACTGTGTGCAAATGTGTGGGAGCATAGATAAATCAGTCTACAAATAAAAATTAAGGTCCAGAAAGTCATTGTGTTGCTGACACAGCTGCTTAATTGGATAATATACTGATACAATTTTCACATGGAGTGGCTGAGGTAATTCATGAGGATATGATGGCATGACAGGGTCCCAGGCGTTGTGGTTCTCACAATGGTAGGTATTCCAAGCATCCAAAGTCTTATAATGAAATGACAGTTGAGATGGGCAGGCATGGTCACCGGGATGTCAGAAGAGTGACTACCGAAAGGTGGTCAGAAGAAACGTTTTCAAAGATTGCCTCAAGTTATCCTTGAATCATTTCAACAATGATACTGAATCTTTGTAAGATCTCACATAGGCCACTTGGTCTATTCTGAAACTGTAGACTGACTGTAGAAGGAAAAAGTGCAGAGGCAGTGTAGAATGTGAGAAAAGGAAATCTCAGACTTACTTCCAGCATGTTCGATATTGTTTTAGCAAACCCAGGCAGTATCTCCTGTCAAGTGTGACACAGATAGCTCAACCATTCAGAGCAGAAACTGGCTTATTCAGCTGCTCACATGCTCACAGAATCCAAACCAGTTAATGATGTCACTGTCATTTATGCATTTATGAAATCAAAGGGTGAACAACCTTTATATACATGTGTGTATATATATATATATATATATATATATATATATATATATATATATATATCCTCTGACATCAAAAGTAATCAATTTTGTATTCATAGTGTATACTGTTTTAAGTTTCTAAAGCTTCTTGATGACATTGATCATAATATCACCAGTTACCGTGTGAAGATATTCTATTTCCATATTTTAGATGTCATGGAAGTGCCTGAGTTGACATAAAAATGTTCTATTCCCATCTTTCAGATGTCCAAGAATTGCATCAATTCCACAGGGCTGTCATTTTGGTGTTGACTCTTCAGACCATTGTTGTCAGATATTAGTATGTGATCCAACTGCTGCCTTGGGAATCTGCCGAGATAACATCAACTGTGACCAATATGGAAGTTATGCCTGCACTGGACAGTACAGAGACTGGGCAACCCAGAACTGTGCCAAGACATGTCACATCTGTGATGGAGGTGAGTCAGTAACATAACTGTGCCAAGACTGATCAAATCTGTGATGTTGCTGACATGTTAACAGATCTGTGACGTATCTTAGTATAATGTATGATGCCATCAATGATGTTTGATGATATACACTGTTTTTGTTAGATCTCTATTATCAGTCTAAAAATAAAACAAAATTGCTGAAAGAGAGAAAGCAATGGAGTATAAAAATCAACTATGATCAAAGATTACATCAGAGAAGTGACAAAAACGAATCCAGATCAACATAGGCAGCTGAACCTGATGTCACCACTCGATGTTTTCATGACACAACTGATGGTTGGCAAAAGATCATTCCATTCACTAAATAATTTGTGACAGACTTTCCAGTTGGTTTTGAAATTTTGAGCTTCAGTTGGTTGTAGTAATTGAATTGTATATTTAAATCTGAATCATCACTTTATATAAGTTACTAATATTCTTTTGTAAGTCTTGGCTCATTGATTCATATATCTATTTTCAGGTGGCAGCCAAACCGCCACAACCAGTGGACCATGCGTTGACAAGATTCCAAACTGTAACCAGTATGGACAGTCAGCCTGTACTGGAATGTACATACCTTGGGCTACTGCAAATTGTCCCAAATACTGCAACCTTTGTGGTCAGTAAACCTGTCCATTCTTGTCCTTGCCACCTCACCCATTATTATATGGCAATAGATTCTTTGTCTGTACATCTTACATCAAGTGCATAATAATAATAATAATAATAATAATAATAATAATGACTTTATTTAAAGAGGGTAACACAATTAGCTAAGAACTAATCTACCTTGAAGCCCTCATACAAGGAATTTATTTAATTCAACAGCATCTCAGAAGCCACTGGATATATTGGGTTTGGAAGATGGAAATAGAGTGGGCATTTTTAATCTCAACTGGAATACTATTCCAGAGCAAAGTTCCAGAGTATTGGAAACTTTTCTTGAATAATTCCTTATTTGGTTTGGGAATTTTATACTGTTTTGTAGATATTGATCGCAGGTTGGGTGTATTACCAGGTAGCCTATAACTGGAATAGGGATTGTAAATATTCAGGAGCACTATTATTGGATATCCTGTACATTAATTTGGCTTTTCTTAAACATATTCGGTCTTTAATAGGTAATATTTTTAACTTACCAGCTAAATTTTCCTTGCTTTCTTTCTGGTTTGATATTAACTTTAATGCTCTTTTCTGAAGATTTTCCAACTTTGATATGTTTTTATCATTTGAATTACCCCGTACTGTATTACAGTAGTCTAAATTCGGTTGTATGTAACTGTTATAAAATAATTTTCTGTGCCTTTCAGGGAGAAAATGTCTTATCCTACTGAGAAGCCATAAACTTGAATTGACCTTTTTACTGATATGTTTGATATGATCAGTCCATGATATATTATTATCTACCAAAACACCAAGTAGTCTGTTGTGACAGACCATTTGCAAATTTTTATCCTTCCATGTTAGACATAGTTCATTGCTATCAAGATTTTTCTTTTTTGTCCTTGTTGAGATAAGTAATATTTTAGTTTTACCAGTATTTACTACCATGCCATTGCATGTGCACCAGTTTTCCAGCTTGTTTAATGCATTCCGTAAAGAAATTTCGAGTTCATGCTTTGTGTTTTGGATGTCTGATAATGTTGTGTCATCTGCATAGAGATCTATAGATGATATCGAGTCTCTTAGTAAAAGTGGTAGGTCATTAATAAATAAAATAAATAGTAATGGACCTAGAATTGAGCCTTGTGGCACTCCATATCTAATTGTTTCAGGTTCGGACAGAACGTTATTTATATAAACATGTTGTGTTCTCTCACTTAAGTATGAAGTAAACCATCTAACTGTTTTTTCATCGCATTGGTAGATTTTTAGTTTCTTCAAAAGGATTTCATGAACCACCATGTCAAACACTTTCCTGAAATCTACAAATACAGATCCTATTATTTTACCTTGGTCAAGTGCTTGAAGCCATTTATCAGTTAGGGAGATCAAGGCAGTCTCACATGAATGTTTCTGTCTAAAGCCTGATTGATTAGGGTCTAACAGCAAGTGTTTGGTTAAATATGACATGAATGAGTCATGGACATGTTTTTCAATCAATTTTGACAAGTTTGGTAGTATTGAGATTGGTCGATAGTTATCAGCATCATTCTTATATCTAGATTTGTAAATAGGAGTTACTTTTGCAGTTTTCCATATTTTGGGGACAGATGAGGTTGCAATACTTAAATTGATTATGAATGTTATGCTATCTAAAATAGCAGAGGCAGAAGATTTAATGAGTCTTGGACCAATCTGATCAAGTCCTGTAGCTTTCTTGGTATTAAGTTCACTGAGACATTTTTTAACAAAGTTTTTTGATACTGGTGGGATAGAGAAACATAATTCCTTAGAGATTTTGCTGCTGCAGAACTATTTCAGTTCACTAAAGTTGTTTTCTATCACTGGTTCTTTTAACTTTGTGGAGATACTGGTGAAAAAATCATTGAAAACATTTGCAATGTCAGTTTCATCAGTGACTATGGTATCATTTACCAGAAGTGAGTTAATTTTACTTGTCTGATTGTTGTGTGTTCCTCCAGTGAGTTCATTGAAGACTTTCCAAATGGAGATTGTGTTGCTCTTTTCGTTTTCAAGCAATGACTGATAATACAACTTTTTAGCTATTTTAATCATACTTGTTATTTTATTTCTCCATACTTTATATTTTGCATGGTTTCCCCTAGCCTTGAATTGGTCTCATGTTTTCATAGCATCTAGTATTTCAGTAGTAAGCCAGTTAGGTTGGATTTCATTCTTTACTTGATGTACTTTCAGTGGTGCATGCTTAGAGACTACATCCATAAATAAGTCAGTCCATACTCTCAGAGTTTCATCTATGTCATCCAAATTTTGGATCATATTCCATAGAACTTTATATAGGTCATCAAGAAACTGTTCTTCACTAAAATGTTTGAACGATCTGTAAGTGATCGTTTTGTGTGTGTTTTTCTTATTTCTCTGGCATTTAACCTTTCTTGTCAAAAAAGTAGGATAGTGGTCACTAAGACCAACATTTAGTACATTAACACAAGCCACATTGTCTGGTAGGTTGGTATAAATGTGATCAATAAGAGTGCTTGATTTTTCTGTTACCCTTGTGGGCTCATTTACCATCTGGACTAGGCCTAATGATTCAATAAATTCCATCCAGTTGTCCCTTATTTGAGTGTTGAGAAGGTCCTTATTTATATCACCAAGTATATATGTTTCTTTCTCCTGTGCAAGAACATTTTCCATTTGTTTCAAAAAATCATCATTCCAGATTGCTTTGGAGGAAGGTGGCCTATAAATAAAGCCAATTAGGAATGATTTAGCATTATTTTGAGAAATTTCCACCCAGACACTCTCAATTTCATGTGACTCCAAGTCAAGTCGCCTTTCTGCATTTACATCTTCTCTAATGTATACAACAAGACCTCCCCCCGCTGTCTCTCTGTCCCTGCGTAATGGTTTATTGTAGCCTTGACAGTGAAATAGATTATCATTATGGTTAGCATTTAATTTAGTTTCAGTGAGTCCTAAAATATGTATATTATTTTCTTTAGAAAACAACATTAACTTAATCTGGTCTATTTTTCCCAATATACCTTGTACATTTAGGTGACCTATGTTAAAACCTTTTGAATTTAGTTTCATATCGATTATATGTATGTTATCATGAAGTGGGGCACACAATGAGATTGTCTCCGTACTACTTTTATCATTCTGACATACTATTTCTGTATTTAAATGCTCATATATATTAGCATTTTCAAAGTCACATGTAGACCCTGAAAATCTGTTAGCTTTTGTATTTACAATAGTGTGCAGTGAATAGTTTGAGACAAGAGTGTCACTTGGTACATTTGGATTTGTTGTTGTAAATGAAGCATTGGCATTCTCCTCTTTGCCAGCTTCCTAGTATGTATAATACAATGCTGTACAGAGACTTTGTTTGTGTCCATATTTATGGCATCTGAAGCACTCAATCTGTTTGCCATGACGGCATACTTGTGTCATGTGCCCAGTTTCTCCACAGTAGAGACAGTACTCTTCATTATAATGCCTGAAAATGGGCATAAGAGTTTTAATTATTTTCCTTCATAGTTTATTGAATATTAAGGCATCACTTTGCCATTAATAATAATAATAATAATAATAATAATAATAATAATAATAATAATGCTTTATTTATAGAGTTCATTAGTCAAGGACTATTCTCCCTTGAGACCCTCTTATGGAGAGTATAACAATGCACATTATATGAAGTTAGATTAATGAAATACTAAATTCCACTGACAGCTCTGTTTGGTAGGTGTTCTGGATAAAAATTTAAAATGAAACATGATGTGAAAACTAATTAAAGACTTTTTTTACAGTCACCTATAACTTCTCTTCCATACCAGTTATGCATTAGAGTTTTACTGAAATTTGCATGCAAGTTATGACTATTAAGGTAAAAAAGACAAGTAACAACAATATTGATGTATTACACTATATCCAAGTAAACTTTCTGTTCCAGGTGGGACAGCCACAGGAACTGGAACAGGGACAGGTGGAACAGGGACTGCCATTGGTACTGGGACAGGAGGAATCACTGGGACAGGACATGTTGGTAAGACTTGGGACTTCTTGTAGTAGCTTTTTCACAGGTATTCCATCCAGACTTCTTGAATTTCATGAAAGATCTTAAAATTTTGTTTAACATAGATACAGTAATATTAAATATCAAACAAGTCCATCATAGATACAGTAATATATTAAATATCAAACAAGTCCATCATAGATACAGTAATATTAAATATCAAACAAATTCATCATAGATACAGTAATATTAAATATCAAACAAGTCCATCATAGATACAGTAATATTAAATATCAAACAAGTCCATCATAGATACAGTAATATTAAATATCAAACAAATTCATCATAGATACAGTAATATTAAATATCAAACAAGTTCATCATAGATACAGTAATATATTAAATATCAAACAAGTCCATCATAGATACAGTAATATTAAATATCAAACAAGTCCATCATAGATACAGTAATATTAAATATCAAACAAGTCCATCATAGATACAGTAATATTAAATATCAAACAAGTCCATCATAGATACAGTAATATATTAAATATCAAACAAGTCGATCATAGATACAGTAATATTAAATATCAAACAAGTCCATCATAGATACAGTAATATATTAAATTTCAAACAAGTCCATCATAGATACAGTAATATATTAAATATCAAACAAGTCCATCATAGATACAGTAATATTAAATATCAAACAAGCCCATCATAAATACTGTAATATTAAATATCGAACAAGTCCATCATAGATACAGTAATATTAAATATCAAATAAGTCCATCATAGATACAGTAATATTAAATATCAACAAGTTCATCATAGATACAGTAACATTAAATATCAAACAAGTCCATCATAGATACAGTAATATTAAATATCAAAGAAGTCCTTCATAGATACAGTAACATTAAATATCAAATAAGTCCCTCATAGATACAGTAACATTAAATATCAAACAAGTCCCTCATAGATACAGTAACATTAAATATCAAACAAGTCCCTCATAGATACAGTAACATTAAATATCAAACAAGTCCCACATATATACAGTAACATTAAATATCAAACAAGTCCATCATAGATACAGTAACTTTAAATATCAAAGAAGTCCTTCATAGATACAGTAACATTAAATATTAAACAAGTCCCTCATAGATACAGTAGTAATAAATTATTAATGAAGAGATGACTGTATATGTATTTTCAGGCAGTGGGTCCTGTTCAGATGTGATTGCTGACTGTAGTAAGTACTCCCAAACTTCATGCCATGAGCCATATGTGGAATGGGCAAAGGCCAACTGCCCCAACTATTGTGGTTACTGTGGTATGTAGTATACCTTTTTATGCTGTCCTGGTTATCCAGGTTCTTCACTCAGAAATACTCCATCTAGATTTTAAATCCCTTATTTAAATAAAACCATTTATGGGAACTGGTTTTGGATAATGAGTGAGGTACTGTATTTTTTCATGCTGCTATATATATATATATATATATATATATATATATATATATATATATATATATATATTGTTTCACTGTATTCTCGTGCTGCTTGAAATACAATATTATAATCAGTGTGTACCCAACTTTAACAGTGTAGATCCAGATCTGTTGATACACTGTGCTCTTGTAAGATGGAGACTATGCTATTCATTCTAATGATTACTTTGGGTATATGCCATTATTATGTATAGAACAATCTTATATATGGAACACTATTATGTATAGAACAGCCTTATGTAGAGAACACCATTATGATAAAGCAACCTAATGTGTAGAACACCATTAAATATTGAGCTGCCTTATGCATGGAAAACCATTATGCATAGAGTAGTCTTGTTTGGAACACCATTATGCATAGGCCAGCTTTATGTGTAGAACACCATTATGCATAGACCAGCCTTATATTTGGAACACCATTATGCATATGCCAATCACATGTGTGGAACACCATTATGCATAGAGCAGCCTTATATATAGAACACCATTATGCATAGAGCAGCCTTATGTGTGAAACACCATTATGCATAGGCCAGCCTTATGTTTGGAACACCATTATGCATAGGCCAGCCTTATGTTTCAAACACCATTATGCATAGGCTAATCTTATGTGTCAAGCACCATTATGTATAGGCCAGCATTATGGATAGAACAACACTATGTATGGAACTGCATCAACCAGCAGATAAGGGTCTATGCACAATGCTGTTATATGCATAATTCTGCCTGTTCAATGCATTTTGCTGTTTGAATAGTCCTATTGTTTGTTCTGAATTAAAATGGTGTTAGTATGATGTCCAATATGACCACCATAATGACTATCTTGCTGCTCCTCTTAAAGGAAAAGTCATTTTAACTTGGGGTTTTCATCAGATGAGTTCTTATGGTGTCTAATTGATCCTAAATGAAAATGATCAAAATTGACCTTCAATTTGGCCATCTAAAAATATTGTTATCTCAACTCCTCCAAAATGGTTGATTTATTAACTCATTAACACCTGGAGATTTATATCATTTTCATGTGAAATGTTAGTAGGAAACACATTTTTGGGACTACTTCTGAATACATCCCCAAAAATTGGCTTCCAGGTAATTTCCATGTAACCTGATGCCTAATTGTGTTAGAAACATAGTTTTTTATTGCCTATTTTCTTGTACATGTGCAGAAGGATATGGAAATCTTGAGGGGTGGGGGTGCTTATTGAACACACCCTTGTTTTTGTGTCCTGGCCATTTTTTAAACTCTAAATCTTTAACTTATCCTAATTTTTGCAATGGTTTACCTGTCTTTGTGCAGTTCAAATTGGTCTGCCTTAGATCTATTGCCAAAAAGTCAAAAATTGAAACACAAAATCCAATTCTGACAATGTCATTAGAAAGTCCAGATTATTTGGCATCATTGTAGAGCTACATCTATTTGAAATGACCTTAACACTACAGAGCTCAAAAGTAATGTACTACCTCCCATGCACAAATATGGTGATGCCAGGGGTTAATGTGTTAATATGGGGTTAACACTAACAGCCATATGATACAATGTTGGTCCTATTTGAAAATGGTGCCAATCATTTATCCAGTATGGCTGCCACAATATGTCTTGAAAATCTTGCTATCACTACTCCATCTGAATTAATGGTCATATTAATTTAGGGGTTTCACCACAAGAATTCTAATGGTGTCTGCTTGGTCCTACAGGAAATTGTTGCTTACCTGAAATCCAAAAAGTCCACCACAGCAGCTTCTAATTTAAAAATCTTGCTATCACTGAAGTAAATCAGAATGGGTTTTCAACATTCAAGAGTTAAAAGGAAGGAATGGTCATATTTTGAATAATGGGACATTCTTTTTGCTTAGCAGAGTATCAGGGACTCTTGCTTTAAGACTTTGAAACCAAAATATATGCAGGTGGAATTTATCTGATGGTGGGTCAATGGTTGGCTTTTCCCCCCTATAGCTGGAAGACAGTTTTGATGGTTAGGTTTCATACGGTATATCTGACAGTGGGTCTATGTGTGTCAATGATTGGGTTTTCCCCTCTATAGCTGGAAGACAATTGATGGTTATGTTTTCTATTGTATAGCTGATTGTGGGTCAATGATTTTTGTGTTTTCCCCTCTATAGCTGGAAGGCAGTAGACAGTTAAGTTTTTATTGCATAGCTGAAGGTGGGTCAGTGATTGGGATTTCCTCACTATGTCTTGAATAACTGGAAGGCAGTTGATAGCTAGGTTTTTTTCTGTTGTATAGCTGGAAGGTAGTTGACCTTTAGGTTTTTTATTTTATAGCTGGAAGGCATTTGACAGGCGTTCTGTTGTATAGCTGAATGTAGGTCCTTGTTCTGGGTTTCCTCTAAAGATGGAGGGAGGAGGGGTACACATTTAGGTTTTCTTCTGTATCTCTGACATGGAGGGGTCCACAGTTAGGTTTTCCTCTGTATACTTGGCAGAGTGGGGTCCACAGTTAGGTTTTCTTCTGTATACCTGGCAGGGAGGGGTCCACAGTTAGGTTTTCTTCTATATAGCTGGAGGAGCTTCATATCAAATCAACAAATTATTTTAGATACTTGAGTTTATACAAAATCAAAGCTATCAATGTTTCAGATATAGTTCATCAGACCAGTTCTGTTCTTTTCTCTTCATTTATTCATGTATATTTTGATATTTCATCATCATGAGCTATGGGGACAGTCAGAGTGCCCAGTCCAGTATGTGTGGGGATATCCAGGAGTTATAATATTTTTATATTTGTCAGACTTCGAATCCAGTATGTTTGGGGATTGACAGACTTCCAATCCAGTATGCAGAAATCACAGTCCAGTATATAAGGGGATATCCAGGAGCTATAATATGTTTCTATTTGTCTGACTCACAACCCAGTATGTTTGGGGATTGTCAAAACTCCCAATCCAATATGTATGGGAATTGTCAGAACTCCCAATCCAATATTTATGGGTATTATCAGACTCCCAATCCAATGTGTATTGGGATTGTCAGACTCCCAACTCAATATGTATTGGGATTGTCAGACTCCCAATCCAATATGTATGGATACTGTCAGACTCCCAATCCAATATGTATGGTGATATTCCAGCAGTAGTACTGAACAAATATACAAAAGTATGAAGTATGAAAATATAAAGCATGAATTATATGAACATAAAAAGGTATGAATTATACAGATATAAAAAATATAAATTATACATGGCTTAATACACAAATATCAAAGTGTGAGTTTTATATGGATTATACACAAATATAAAATTGTGAATTATACATGGTTTATTGAGGCTATATAAGTTATTAGTATGGTCAGTCTTGCATTTTCACATATCTTACTTTTTTTTCTCAGTGCCAACCCTTTTGGATTCTGAAGCAGCTGAAGATAATTCTGTTTCAGACAACATATAATATCATAGTCATCATCATCATCATCATGAATGACATCATCATTACAAAATTTTAGAGCTGTTAGTTAAAATCACTTTTCGATTTGACTGATGAATTCATTTCCTAATTACAGACCAGATGGGAACAGGGACTGGGACAGGCACTGGTACTGGGACTGGTACTGGAGGGACTGGCAGCTTTGTTACTCAGATGCCAGGACAGACCTTTACAGGATTCAGTAAGGACTTAATTAAATGACCTGATAATTGATACAAAGTTTGGTTTATTTATTTCAAACCTTTCCAGTAGGATGTGTGTATTACTTTATGACATCATGCAGAGCAAAAATAAAATGTCAGAGATAAAATTAATGTTTTATACAAGTAATCATGCTAGTCTGCTATTTATAAAATAAATAATTTGTATGTCATAAAAATATCTTACCATTGTATTTATATCATAGAATAAACATGTTTTGACTTTATTGCTTTATTGGCACTAAACACATCGACTATATCATGCTGAAGAAATATAAGCTAATTGACTTTCCCACACTGCCAACCAATGCATACCTGGCTGGGTATTGAAGCTGCAACCCTTGGAATATGAGTCAAATGCTTGACCAATTAAATCTTTTGAAAAACTTGCTGAGTAAGTTTAATAGTTTCCTTGTAAGACTTGACAGAAATAGAAAATACTTAACATTTCTTTTTAGAATTTTCACTTGGGATAAGCACTCAGGCAAGATCCTGTATTTTAGCAGTTAGTTATTTCAGACTGAAATTAGCATCCAAAAGTATTATATTTACATATATTTATATTATCAAAATTTCTGATTATTTTTAAATTTGCATGTTACAGGTGGGAGGTGTATAAACAAGCCTCATTTCTATGTTTTATATTATAAGTGGTGGGTGTATGAACACGTCCCATTTCTATGTTGTATGTTACAGGTAGTGGGTTTATGAACAAGTCCCATTTCTATGTTGTATGTTACAGGTAGTGGGTTTATGAATAAGTCCCATTTCTATGTTGTATGTTACAGGTGGTGGGTGTATGAACAAGTCCCATTTCTATGTTTTATGTTACAGGTGGTGGGTGTATGTACAAGTCCCATTTCTATGCCAGTGGAGAGTCTTGGAATGATGGCTGTGATTACAACTGCACATGCCGCAATGGACAAACAGGATACTACGAGTGCTCTGCAAGGTAAATACAGTGGGACCCCGCTATAACACGGTAGTTGGGAGCCATAGAATCCGACCGTGTTATGAACCGAACCGTGTTATAAGCAACCATGTACAATACCAATATATTTTTGGATTTAATTGGGTGGGAAGGGGTGTACATTAAGATGGGTGCAAAAATGCATGGCACAATTACCATTTTTGATCAATATATATTAAATGAGAAAAACATTTGCTGTGGTAACAGAAATTGCAGATATAATATATTACTTTATTCAGAGAACCATGCATTGGTACATACACGTGTCTAATTTATGTATACATGTATAATCTATTGCATGAAAAGAGTATCAACACCGTGTACTCACCAGCAAATCTTGTAACATACATTGAATCCATAATACAAATATTTCCATCGAAAATAGCCACACACGGTTGTAAAATATTCAATAATTTTGTCACAGATCATTATGTGACTGAATTCAATGAAAAGAAAATAAAAAAAATTACATAATGGGTGTACGTAATGAATGATGAAAAAAATAGCATGTTCGAAGATTAACGAACGGTGTCTGTATACATTTTATACCACTACATTTCTCATCTGTCAATAGTTATTATTTTTTGAAAAACTCTGTGATTTTTAGACGCTTTCTAATAATGTCACATTTACTCTTGGCAAAGTCAATTATAGTTCTCAGTTGCAGAATTTGAATTTACTAGTCAACAGATTGCATAAAACAACACTGCCAAGCCACGCACACATGTTGGCGGCTTTTGTTTCTTTGATGCTGTATAAATCGTTGCCCCCTGATTTGAACAAGTTTAGCTAGGCAGTTCACTTTGATGATAAACAATGTACTTAAAGTACTTAAATTAATTGATTTATACATTCTGGTGAGAATCTTTTATCAACCGTCGCATTGGCTGTTGCTTAGTTGTGTATGAAATTAAGAGAACATATATCAGAGATTATTAGAGCAACAATTCTTTTCGGAATGCATTCAAGACAAACACAAAGTAGACATGATGGCTTCATTGCTCAGGGATCAGTAATAATAATATTGACACTTATGAGCTGTCATTTTTCAACAATAAACAAAGATCAAAGTTCTCAGTAGGCCCAGCAATTGGTTCGTATTTGTGATGTTTATTTTGGCACAAAACTAGAAGAAATTTGTTAATTTTTGAAATTTTAGGAGCCATACACCGATTATTTTATATACGAATTTGTGTGTTATTTCCTCCCTGAAATGATAATACATTTTCTACATGTTCTTTTTCACACTTTTTAGACGAGTATGAGAATGATAATTAAACTCTTGACGTATTTTGTTTTTCATGCTTAAAAGAATCTTTTTTTTTTGGAGAAAAATACCTGTAATAAATTACCTGAAATTTCGGGAGCCATGCCACGACCATGTTATATCCAAATTCATGTTATAACGGGGCGCGTTATAGCGGGGTCCCATTGTGTACTTCAATGATTATCATATATTTGTTGGAAATAATTTTTATCTTTCAAACTTTGTTTTTAAGCAACACCATACATCAAAAGCTACAGTTCTTCTTCTCCATCTTCTAGGGATAGGTATTATTATTACTATTATTATTAAAAAATAAAGTTTAATGCACTATTAATCAAACTCAGAAGACAAACTTATATTGCTGTTGTCTACCAAAGTTATATTCCATACAAGATTACTATATCCTGCTACTGGTATTTAGGGATTAGGAAGTTAAAGCAGAATCCCATTTCCCCCATCTCTAAGAAATGGTCTGTCCCTCTTGTTAAATGCTCACTCACATTCGATACAAGATTACTATATCCTACTATCAGTAATTAGTGGTTAGAAAGTATAACAAAAATCCCATTTCCCCCATCTCTAAGAAATGGTCTGCCCCTACTGATAAATACTCCCTCACATTCTGAATTTGGCTTCTTGACATTTTGTATTTACATGGAGAGTGTAACTGTAGAACAGTGAGAACAAGACCATTATGAAATGTTTAAACATCAATTCACAAGACATTCTGTTATCTAAACTATGCCATTTTCATGAAACAAGAATGTAAATTTCAGTTGTTGTCAGTAAGTCCATATTATATAGAATTCAATCCTTCAGACAAGATCATGTAAGTTGTAAATAAACTCTTCCTTATTACATATAATTCATCTTGCAGTGTAGTGGAGAAGTGTAGCTGACCACGAGATTAGTAACTTTATCTGTCAAGAGAAAGTTCTATACAACATCTGCTCTATGTAAATGATTTTAAATAAACAATAGGTGATGCAAAAAATGAGTACATACCATGTATTATATAAATGATATATGAAAATGAGTACATACTATGTATAATGTAAATGATACATGAAAATGAGTACATACTATGTATAATGTAAATAATACATGAAAATGAGTACATGCAATGTATAATGTAAATGATACATGAAAATGAGTACATACTATGTATAATGTAAATGATACATGAAAATGAGTACATACTATGTATAATGTAAATAATACATGAAAATGAGTACATGCAATGTATAACGTAGTCAATACATGAATATGAGTACATGCAATGTATAATGTAGTCAATACATGAAAATGAGTACATACTATGTATAATGTAAATAATACATGAAAATGAGTACATGCAATGTATAACGTAGTCAATACATGAAAATGAGTACATGCAATGTATAATGTAGTCAATACATGAAAATGAGTACATGCAATGTATAATACAGTCAATACATGAAAATGAGTACATGCAATGTATAACGTAGTCAAAACATGAAAATGAGTACATGCAATGAATGTAGTCAATACATGAAAATGAGTACATGCAATGTATAATGTAGTCAATACATGAAAATGAGTACATGCAATGAATGTAGTCAAAACATGAAAATGAGTACATGCAATGTATAATGTAGTCAATACATGAAAATGAGTACATGCAATGTATAATACAGTCAATACATGAAAATGAGTACATGCAATGTATAACGTAGTCAATACATGAAAATGAGTACACAATATGTATAGTGTAAATGATACACAAACAAATAATTATGTTTTTTTAAAAAAATATACAGTTGATTACAGTGCTCATTTTATAACTCTGTTCATTGAAGCTGTTAAAGTGCTCCTCATTATAAAGTGAGAGAGCCTTATAAAGAGATATATAGAATCTATGTTGGGGTTTGGACCGAGACAATGAAATCCCAGCCTAAGGGTTATATTATTTGTCTCCCCACGAGGCTTGTCCGAGTGGGGAGACATATAATGTAACCCCGGGGTTGGGATTTCATTGTCTCGGTCCAAACCCCAATGTAGAATATTTTTCTCACCCAATATTATCCTTTAAAGTAAAAAGAACTCTTTAAAAGTGAGCATGTCGCAATGTTTACATGTGGCACATGAATATACATTAGCTAATGAGGGCTGTAGTGTGACCGTTGCCTCCAAAGTACACAGTTTATATGCGTGAGCAAAGAAAAATAACAACATTAAACGTCGCATAGTAATGAGGTATTATCACATTTAATATATGGATCTTATATGAAATTAACAATAAATAGTAATACTTTATTAGAAAGAAACAGTTTCCTTTCATCATTTCCAATTTTGAGTACCCCACACTCCCGTATAAAAGACCATCATCACACCTCCAAATATGCGGACCCCAGAGGATAACAATGTGCTAAACTTTCAAGTTCACTGATTCTTTGAAAATGTTTATATTTCTGTCTTGGAAATATGGCAAGTGATGCAGTGAAATTTGCTTATGGATTAGTGTGTTGAGGGATAAATGATTCCTTCTGGCTTGTAAGTGTATTATTTGTCAATAAATATTGCAGGTATATTCAGCTGGAGCACAATGGAGATGCTTAACAAAATTATAATAGAGCATGTTTGACATAACACATTTCTGGCTGTTGATAAGTTTTCCATTGTTGTTTAGAGAGTTGAGATGCTATGAAGTGTATAGGTATATAGTCTTATGTGCATGGCTCAGTGTTTTCTGACATAGTTCATTTCAAACACCATTGAGAATTTTATCCTATCTGTAGCACAGTAAATTTTCAGGTCAGCTTCATTAAATGTAGCTAACAGTATATGCAATGTTTCACGTGAAGTGTTTACATCAAATTCAGTTGCTTTAGCTACATTTAATAATCTGAAAATGTACTGAGCTAGTCCTGCATATAGGATCAACTTGACCATGCTAGTTTGAACGAACTAACATAATATCAAAACCTCGAAATAGTATACATGTGTGTATTTGTCTCTATCAAAATTTTTTTGTTTTGCTGTGTTTTTAAGACGGATTGGCCTTAAGCAACTATGTTTCGGTCATATATCATTTGTTGTTGTTGTTGCTTTTATTGTTTTATTTGAGAACAACTATGGCAAAGCAGAAGACAAGAAGGGTTTCTGTTGTTAAAAGTAGTTCTCAGCGCGTGGACACCATGACTGAGATAATTGGTCTGAGATGACTAGACTGAGATAAGATAAGTAAGGTTAGCAAAACAGATAGATTTCTCTGTCGCTTGGGTGAGGAAAGTTCCATTAGGACACATTAGTGTTTTAAACTTAAACATATAGTATTTAACAATAACAAATCATATTATCATTAGTTATCGTCAGCCAAGAAGTAACACAAAGTGGAAAAAAAGGTAGTTACTGATTAAACAAACTATAACCAGTTTAACAGGATGCATCATCATACGAGTATGATAAGAGAGACATCATTATAGTGAGTGGTATTTATAACAAGGTCTGATGAATGTGTCATGGAATTTTAACATAGTTTTAACAACTTTGAGTCATACAATGTCTGCAGTGTGTCAGATGATAGTCTAGGCGTCATAATGTAGATGTCGCCTCATGTCCCACTCATGTTTGGGTTAAAACCTGCAAACCCCCCTCCCATCTGAGGCAGATGCTCTAACCTTTTAGGCCATGAAGTGGTATAGCAAGGGGGAGGGGGGGACATCAGTACATGTATACTGAGTGACTATATAGCAAGCGGTGATTGACATCAGTACATATATACTGTGTGATGTTAGAGCAAGGGGTGGTGGACATCAGTACATGTATACTGTGTGACATTATAGCAAGGGGTGATTGACATCAGTACATGTATACTGTGTGACTTTATAGCAAGGGGTGATGAACATCAGTACATGTATACTGAGTGACTATATAACAAGGGATGATTGACATGTGTACATGTATACTGTGTGATGTTATAGCAAGGGGTGATGGACATCTGTACATGTATACTGAGTGACATTATAACAAGGGGTGATGGACATCTGTACATGTATACTGAGTGACTATATAACAAGGGATGATTGACATGTGTACATGTATACTGTGTGATGTTATAGCAAGGGGTGATGGACATCTGTACATGTATACTCTGTGATGTTATAGCAAGGGGTGATGGACATCTGTACATGTATACTGAGTGACTATACATGTATACTGAGTGACTATATAACAAGGGATGATTGACATGTGTACATGTATACTGTGTGATGTTATAGCAAGGGTTGATGGACATCTGTACATGTATACTGTGTGATGTTATAGCAAGGGGTGATGGACATCTGTACATGTATACTGAGTAACTATATAACAAGGGATGATTGACATGTGTACATGTATACTGTGTGATGTTTTAGCAAGGGGTGATGGACATCTGTACATGTATACTGAGTGACTATATAACAAGGGATGATTGACATGTGTACATGTATACTGTGTGACATTATAGCAAGGGGTGATGAACATCAGTACATGTATACTGAGTGAGTTTATAGCAAGGGGTGATTGACATGTGTACATGTATACTGTGTGATGTTATAGCAAGGGGTGATGGACATCAGTACATGTATACTGAGTGACTATATAACAAGGGATGATTGACATGTGTACATGTATACTGTGTGATGTTATAGCAAGGGTTGATGGACATCTGTACATGTATACTGTGTGACATTATAACAAGGGGTGATGGACATCTGTACATGTATACATAGTGACTATATAACAAGGGATGATTGACATGTGTACATGTATACTGTGTGATGTTATAGCAAGGGGTGATGGACATCAGTACATGTATACTGAGTGACTATATAACAAGGGATGATTGACATGTGTACATGTATACTGTGTGATGTTATAGCAAGGGGTGATGGACATCAGTACATGTATACTGAGTGATTATATAGCTAGGTAGTAATGATTAAACAAACTAAAACCAATGTATAATAACCACAAAACAAACCATTTATAACCTGTAATATAATGACTACTAATGTAACCATCTATAAACAGGGTATAATGACTACAGAAATGACCATCTATAACTTGCATATAATGACCACTTAAAGAACCATATATAACCAGTGGATAATGACTGCTGAAAGGGCCATCTGTAACCTGCGTATAATGACCACTGCAAGGATGATCTTTAACCTATGAATAATCATCACTTGAGGGACCATCTATAAATTCTGCACATTGACCATTCCAGGGACCATTGTTAGCCTGTGTATAATGATCACTAAAGAGACTATCTGTAGCCTGTGTATAATGATCACTAAAAGGACCATATATAACCATTCTATAATTACTAAATAGACCATATTTGACCAATGTATAATGTCTAATAAAGGGACAGTATATAACCTGTGCACAATTACCACTTTTGGGTCCATCTATAACCTGCATATAATGATCAATAAAGGAACTATCTATAACCTCTGTATAATCACTAAAGGGATAATCTTTAACCTGTGTATATAATGACCACTAAAAGGATCATCTCTAACCTTTGTATAATGACCACTAAAGTGACCTTCAATAACCTGTACATAATGATCATTAAAGGGACCATCAGTCACTATGTATGGTCACTAATGGGACCATCTACAATTTTGTATTACAATCTGACTTTTGTATAAGGATTACTTAAGGGACCATTGTTTATGATGACGACCACAGGGAGCATGCATATCCCATGTATAGCACTGACCACTAAAGAGATGTAGATTCAATGCTCTTTGTTAACAGATAGTCTTTATATTTAGGTAAATCTGTATAATGTGAAAATTGAAACCAGCAAATCTGGTCACTAGGTTTTCCTTAAATTTGGGTGGTCAAATAATGTATGCCTGTACATATTCTGAGTATAGAATGGTCCTAAAACTATGTTTTGAAACATACATATTAAAATAAATGTAGATATAATTTTAAATTCACATTTACATATTACAAGCAAATTATAGTGATCTGTATTTTCAATTTTTGTTTTACTCTGACCTCACTTGAGTTTTCATTTTAACAAAACAATTGATGCAAAAAATATTTTTTATTACACTAATGTGAACAAGGACATCTGATTTATGTCTCTGCAATTAAATGCTATCCTTTTCTTTTAAAAGAAGTTACAAGAAGACTGGAATAATTGCAACAGTAATAATTGGGGAAACTTTTGGTTTTACTTTATAATTTCTATTCTTATATAGGTGCCCAACATACACAAATCTGCCTACTGGCTGTGTGTTAAAGAAACCTGATGGAGAGTGCTGTGCAGTTCCAGACTGTTCAGGTTTGACTGGAACTGGTACTGGAACTGGGACAGGAACTGGCACTGGCATGACTGGGACAGGAACAGGTACTGGGACAGGCACTGGGACTGGGACTGGCATGTCAGGTAAATGGGAATCACTTTACACTTCTTTTGATAGCCTCAAAAGTAGCTTCAAAAGCATATCTGTTTCATATTTGCAAGGAAGAAAATAAATTTATACAAAAATATTTAAATAGTTACTTAAATGCAGTGTATGGCACAATTTCATTAGAGCAGATGGTCATGCAGTTTGGAAAGATTTAAGTCAAACTTGGTAAATCATCTGCTATCAACAAATTACTTTGCTTCCATAAATCATGTGATGTTATAACCATTTTGGTGTTTATTTAATTCAGAGTATGTTGCAACCTCATTAGCACAACTAGTTCTGTAGTTTTTCTTGCAATTTTATGCCATCGTCTAATGATGCATTATTGAAAACATTTCTACTCCTATCGGTTTTATAACAGTTAATACCATTTCTGACTTTGACTCCTATGGGTTTTATAACAGTTAATACCATTTCTGACTTTGACTCATGTGGGTTTTATAACAGTTAATGCCATTTATGACTTTGACTCCTATTGGTTTTATAACAGTTTATACCATTTCTGACTTTGACTCCTATTGGTTTTATAACAGTTAATAACATTTCTGACTTTGACTCCTATAGGTTTTATAACAGTTAATATCATTTCTGACTTTGACTCCTATGGGTTTTAAAACAGTTTATACCATTTCTGACTTTGACTCCTATGGGTTTTATAACAGTTAATATCATTTCTGACTTTGACTCCTATGGGTTTTATAACAGTTAATACCATTTCTGACTTCAACTCATGTGGGTTATATAACAGTTAATACCATTTCTGACTTTGACTCCTATGGGTTTTATAACAGTTAATACCATTTCTGACTTCAACTCCTATGGGTTATATAACAGTTAATACCATTTCTGACTTTGACTCCTATAGGTTTTCAAACAGTTTATACCATTTCTGACTTTGACTCCTATTGGTTTTATAACAGTTAATACCATTTCTGACTTTGACATCTATAGGTTTTATAACAGTTAATACCATTTCTGACTTTGACTCCTATGGGTTTTATAACAGTTAATACCATTTCTGACTTCAACTCATGTGGGTTATATAACAGTTAATACCATTTCTGACTTTGACTCCTATAGGTTTTCAAACAGTTTATACCATTTCTGACTTTGACTCCTATGGGTTTTATAACAGTTTATACCATTTCTGACTTTGACTCCTATTGGTTTTAGAACAGTTAATACCATTTCTGACTTTGACTCCTATAGGTTTTATAACAGTTAATATCATTTCTGACTTTGACTCCTATGGGTTTTATAACAGTTAATACCATTTCTGACTTCAACTCATGTGGGTTATATAACAGTTAATACCATTTCTGACTTTGACTCCTATGGGTTTTATAACAGTTAATACCATTTCTGACTTCAACTCATGTGGGTTATATAACAGTTAATACCATTTCTGACTTTGACTCCTATAGGTTTTCAAACAGTTTATACCATTTCTGACTTTGACTCCTATAGGTTTTCAAACAGTTTATACCATTTCTGACTTTGACTCCTATTGGTTTTATAACAGTTAATACCATTTCTGACTTTGACTCATATGGGTTTTTATAACAGTTAATACCTTTTTGGACTTTGACTCCTATGGGTTTTATAACAGTTAATACCATTTCTGACTTCAACTCATCTGGGTTATATAACAGTTAATACAATTTCTGACTTTGACTCATGTGGGTTTTATAACAGTTAATACCATTTCTGACTTTGACTCCTATTGGTTTTATAACAGTTAATACCATTTCTGACTTCAACTCATGTGGGTTATATAACAGTTAATACCATTTCTGACTTTGACTCATGTGGGTTTGATAACAGTTAATACCATTTCTGACTTTGGCTCCTATTGGTTTTATAACAGTTAATACCATTTCTGACTTTGACTCCTATGGGTTTTATAACAGTTAATACCATTTCTGACTTCAACTCATGTGGGTTATATAACAGTTAATACCATTTCTGACTTTGACTCATGTGGGTTTTATAACAGTTAATACCATTTCTGACTTTGACTCCTATGGGTTTTATAACAGTTAATACCATTTCTGACTTTGACTCCTATAGGTTTTATAACAGTTTATACCATTTCTGCCTTACATTTGGATGCATTGTATGAGAGAATTTTGTTAATGTCACTATTTTGTGTAGTTTGTAGTGGATTGCTATGTAATATATTGCATATTATGGTCAAAGATTTGCATGGCAACAAATCATTGTACTCATTGGTTTTCAAGAGTTCTTTTTTGCTATAGATTCATCTCTATCTTGGAGTAAACAAGTTGGGGGTAATTTTATGTGAGTAAATTGCTCAACATTCCTTTAGTTCTGTTTATAGACAAGTTTATGATGTGACAGGAAATGAAAATGAAATTGACTTAAAAATTTTGACATAGAACTAACTTCTATGTGTCTGATATTTTCAGGTACTGGTACTGGTTGTGCATATAATGGCCAAGTGTACCAACAGAGTCAGACATGGAAGGATGGCTGTAAATACAGATGTACATGCATAGATGCCAAATCTGGCCAGTACACCTGTCAGGGACTGTAAGTACCATTGTACTATTTCTCGAAACAAATAATAGTAAATGTGTAGTATTACACTGTACTATTTCTCTAAACAAATAATAGTAAATATGTAATTTTAATTATCATACATGATTGTATGACATATTGTATTACTATGAATTTAGTATATATGATTGTATATGACATACTGTATTACTATGAGATTTTGCCCCCTTTTATTATACTTTACTGTATGACATATGGTAACACTTAGAATTGATGTACCTTTATTATACTCATGATATACTACAGTTAAACACTATAAATGTATTTATCATACTTGGTTCTATGACATACAGCAGAATGATGAATTCATTCTGTATGACATACTATAATTTTATTTAGTTTCGTGGGTATGACTTTGTATAGTTTAGCTATAAACAAAATTACAGTTTCTTCATTACTTACATTTATGTATTTGGGTTGAGAGAAAGTTAGGTTATGATGATTTTGATTTTGTGAAAACATGATGTGTGTATACTGAAAATGTCCACAATTTATACTGCTGAGTAAACATTTTCTTGTTTCTTTTCTTCAAGCTGTCTGCAATGGAACTTACCAGCAGGATGTACACTTGATCCACCTGCAGCAGGCAAGTGTTGCCAGACACCCAAATGCCCTGCTGGGTTCACAATTAACTACCCTCCAGGCTATATTCAAGAGTAATGGACTGCTTTGAAGTTTGTTCCAGTCACTAGAAGTGTTCCAAACTAACTCTACCTCTGTGTACACTTTGCACCTAGTTACTGGATATCAAAATGCATAAACACATAACTGTTTATGTTAAGTTCTTTTATATTTTTATCAAATGGCAATTCTGTTTTATATATTTATATTTGCAAAGACAGCAATAAAATTGTATTTGCAAAGAAAAAAATAACTTTGTTTTAATTATGTAGCTTGTTTCTCATGTCTTTTCCACAAAATGTCTTTTGTTTTCAAACCTTTGCTAACATGATACCTTACCTTTAGATATGAAAATCAAATCAATAAGTTTAGGTCTGAAATTAAACAAATTACAGAATTTTCAACTGAATGATATTTTAAAAATGCTTTTAGACATTTTAAATCAATGAAAATCACTGTCAAAACAGATGTGTGTTTTCAAATCAAAATCATGGCCTAAACAGCCTGTACAAATCAATTAAATGGACTTTACTATAATTCATCGAACATCATGGTCTATTCAGATTATAAATCAATGGAAATCAATGTCTAATGAAAATCATGGTCTTAATGGCTTATATAACTCAATGAAAATCATGGTCTTAATGGCTTATATAACTAAATGAAAATCATGGTCTTAATAGCTTATATAACTAAATGAAAATCATGGTCTTAATAACTTATAAACTCAATGAAAATCATGGTCTTAATGGATTATATAAATCAATGAAAATCATGGTCTTAATGGCTTTTATAACTCAATGAAAATCATGGTCTTAATAACTTATATAACTAAATAAAAGTCATGGTCTTTATAAATCAATGAAAATCCATGTGAAAACACCCTGTACATCATGCCTAAATAGCCTGTATAAATTAATGAAAATCAATGTCTCAATAGCCTGTATAAATCAATGAAAATCAATGTCTCAATAGCCTGTATAAATCAATAAAAATCAATGTCTAAATAGCCTGTATAAATCAATGAAAATCAATGTCTCAATAGCCTGTATAAATCAATGAAAATCAATGCCTATATAGCCTGTATAAATCAATGAAAATCAATGCCTATATAGCCTGTATAAATCAATGAAAATCGATGTCTAAATAGCCTGTATAAATCAATGAAAAAAAAATGCCTATATAACCTGAATAAATCAATGAAAATCAATGTGGAAATAGCCTTTATAAATTAATGAAAATCAAAGATTCGTGTCAAATCGGACTTGGTTGGCACCAGGAACAGCGGCGATGTCAAACTAGCTGGAGACACGTTCTCCCGTTGTTGTGATTTGAGGAAGTATGGTGGAGTCCTGGCTGCACCTCCTTTATTTCTGGTATAAACTGCTTTTGTTTGGGATTTTTATTTTTTGGAACTTACTTTTTCTGGTGATGTGACCTGCTTGTGGCACCATCACTCTTCTTGGAACGTCTTTGGGGAGAGGTACAGGGCATGAATTAATTTGGATGGAAGACAATAGGTGATGTGACTTTTTTTCTTTATAGCTTATTTGTATTCCGATGGGTTCGGGTAAACGACCGGCCTTCCATCTAGCCATCAGTCATGAAGCAGATGGGTATGAAATCGCAATAATCCGGTGTGGTAAGTTTTAAATCGACGAGTAAATATGCATGAGGTGCTTCACTGGCATTGTTGTAAACAAGATCACATAATGAGCATTGAGACTGGTGGTGCGATGGGCTTTACTTTGTTTACAAACGTTTTAAGGTAATACAAATGATACTGGCATTACGATGATGCCGTTTGCGTGTAATCCAAGTTTAATGACTCTGAGAGCAGTGGCTGATGATGAAGATCAAACAAGTTAGTGTACAACACTGTCGATTCAATGTGTACCCTAGAATGTATTGGGACACTTTGTAATGTTCTGTCTCTACACTACTGACATTCTCTACTTTTCCTCCCAGAACAACTTTTCATTCGCTTCGATGTTCTGAATTTGGTTTTTCTCTGTGTCTAGAGATTTGGACATTGTGCCTAACACGGGTGTGAATGTCATGCTCACTTTGGGTTTTAAGTTAATTGTCTTACTCGAATCATTAACATAAATCTATGGCATAGCTAAGCACTTCTTGCGCAAAAGCACCAAAGCCAACTGTTTCTGTCACGTACATATTTGCAGTGACGGTGTAAATCACAAGCTGCACACACGTCTTTTTATGCAACCAATCTTCATAAGTGTCAAGACTAAGTTCTTCAGGCAGAAGTTGAGATATGAAAGCGCAACGCTGGTTCGCAATTAAAGGAACAACCAATATGTTTTTGCGGGCACTGGTCGTGAATAGTCCACAAAGAATCTGCTGGCACACAAAAACAAAAAACGAAGTCACATGGCGTCCAAAATTTAAAGGAGACCGTTATTGCAACATGTTTTGGTAATCCTCCAGGGTTTGAATATGGTCTTTGACTTCCTTTCATAGAATCAGTTGCAGCGCTACAGGTCGTGACATGGTGAACATTTATCCACGCGCCAGGCAGTTTCTGAATGTCCTAAGTTATTTACAATATTGTTGCAAAGTTGAAGTGGTCAATGTGGAGGTTGTTTTCTGACCATTGTCGATGAGGGTAAATTTCAGGCATAGCATTGAAATATTCTTATGTAAACGGTCTCAGGTTGAATAAACTTTTGAACAAAGTCAATATTCTGGTTCAAATTTTGTAAAACAAGACATCCATTATGTTACGCCCTATGTTGATTCTAACTTTGTTAAAACACTTATGCGCGACTCGAATGATTCCATTTAGTTACATTTAATGACGCTAACCTAAAAATTTGCTTCAGGCCTGTATATCATTCGCGAATCTGTGCGGAAAGAACAAGATAATATTTTTTTCTAAATGATTTGACATGTTGTACAGCATCTTTTCTGTACGTATGATCATTATTTAACTTGGTCTCATTTTATATCTAGCGAATAATAAGACTCTACCAAAGGTAGACTACTCTCAAAGTCATGTATCCCTATTTAAAAATTTCTTTTGGATATTAACATCAGAAACACACACACACACACACACACACACATATATATATGTATATATATATATATATATATATATATATATATATATGCCCATACATTTGTGCAATCTATTCGTGCACGAAAAGATCTAGAAATGACATTTTCTGTACGAATCCAATACGGCAGTAATGAACACACACACACACACACACACACACACACACACACACACACACACACATATATATATATATATATATATATATATATATATATATATATATATATATATATATATATATATATATATATATTGTTACGTGCTTAGGCTCGAATAAGCATCAACACAGAAAGAGTGAAAACTAACAAGCTTGTTAAACTTTAACAATAATTTATTTAGTACAATTATTTTCATAAAATAAATAAACTTACAGTTTTAGAGAATCAAATCCAACATTAATCCAATATAGAATTCACAAAAAAATAATCCACTAATGGAATTGCGAGAGTCCTGATAAATAAATGTTCTAATAGTTCCAGGTTCGAATCTTGACGATGTAATCCAAAATGGCTGACAATGTCACGTGATGCAGTTATTGTTTTGTTGTTCTTGTTTTGTTATCATCCAAATGAAAATCATAAACACATGTCCTTTTCCAAATAATTCTTCTTTCTTCAATGAATTGACACAAAGTCCAGAATAAAATAATTAATATTAACACTCAAACATGAATAACACAACTGTTCATTTTAAAGCCCAAAATTCTACTAATGCTAGCTTCCAAAACACAGCTATATATATGTAATTCCCTCGTAAACAAAAAGGAATCATGTGATTCTGGAAGGTCATAGAAAGAAGCTACCTTCACCAAGTCACGTATTCTAGATATGTTCTACACCCCAAGAACTAAAAATAAAAGTTGTCCTCGAAATTAACCAATAGTATTAAAGACCTGTTTATCAATTTAAAGCAAGGTCAGATAAAGAGGTAACCAAGCCAAGGTCAGCCTGTTTACAACTAGAGTCTAGTTCAATTTGAATTTTCTAGAAAAAATCTCTTAATTAATGAATAAATAATAAACCCTAAATGACAAATTTGGATTTAACAATAAAAAATAAATAAATTAAATCCAATAGCCGTAACACCTTCCCCCATAAAATAAAAAGAAAGGTTTATATGATAAAACTTTCTTTTTATCACAAACCAATTTACATCTGAAATTAAAAGAAATAGTATAAACTACACAGTATAATAAATTGTTATACACGGGAAAGAGCGCCTGCAAATTATAGTATCTAGAAATAGCCTTAACCTTTTAACTTGTCCATGTCCCACTAAATGTCCTAGGAAAGGCACACAAGCACAGCAGAACTCACTTTTAGACAAATTAACAGTCAGACACGCATTAGTGAGTCTGTCAAAGAATTTTCTAATTGTTGCTAGATGTTCTCTCCAGATGTCGTTGTAGATGATGACGTCACAATTTTCTAGACCAGTGATGAGCATTTTTATAAGACGTTGAATTGAACTTTCTTTATATTGGTCGAGTCCATTTGGAGTCACAATGTTGACATTTCCTTTGCTCTTTCCGTAGTGGAATCTGCCAAAATCCTTTCTAAAGGTCAAAATTTAGTGACTTACTTGGCATTCCCAATTTTATCAATAGAATAGTCAATTCTTGTTAATGGGAATGAATCTGTTTTGTCACTCTGTTCATCTTCCTATAATCAGTACACATACGGAAAGTTTTATTTGGTTTTGGAACAAGTATGCATGATGAACTCCAATCACTTTTACTGGGCTCGATAAAATCATTCTCCAGCAAGTATTGAATTTCATTTTTCAAGAATTCCTGTTTGAGTGTACTCGTCCAGCTTGGATGCTGTTTGGAATTTTCAATTTCAACGTCATGAAAATTTTGTTTGTCCTTGTAAGAATATCTGGACATAAGTGCTCATGTAATAATAATAACTTTCAGTTCATTTCTTTCTTGCACTTGCGTATGTGAAAGTTTCTGGTCTAGATTTTTCATAATTTTTGAATTCCATCAATTTGTCGCTCCAATGTCAGTAGAATCTGACGATATTTCTTCACTAAGTGGGACTGGCACAACTAAATTAATTACATATTTAACATGGCTATCTCTTTCAATATACTGATACTCCTATAATTTATTTAGATCCCAGGAGCACAAATACTATAATTGAACTAATTCATTTTCTTCTTAACTTTGTAAGGGCCGTAATATCTAATTTGAAGAAAAGTAAGAAGAATGAACAAGAGTAACACAACTCCATTATCAGACTCAAAAGTTCTCTCCCTTGTAGTTCTTTCAACCCATAGTTTCATTTTTAACTTGAATTGCTGAATTGGGCATTCATTCATAACTTGCTGGAAAACTCCAGACATAAAGTTAGAACCTTGATCAAACTGTAAAAATTTGGGAAGGCCATACAGAGTTAAAAACTTTATCAAAGTTTTTACTGTAGTTTTAAATTTTATATTCCTCAACGGAATAGCCTCTTAAAACCTTGTTGACGCACATATTATGGCCAACAGGTATTGGTTATCTGACTTGGTCTTAGGTAAGGGATCTACACAATCTACCATAATTCTACCAAATGATTCGTCAAAGGCAGGAATAGGTTGCAGATGAGCCTTAGGTATCTTCTGATTGGTTTTTCCTACCATTTGACAAGTATGACAAGATCTACAGTATTTGGCAACATCACTTTTGATTTTTGGAGAATAAAAATGAGTCAAGATCTTGTGATACATCTTATTAATCCCTAAATGACCAGCCAAAAGAGTTTCATGGGCCACATTAAGTATTTCCTGTCTGTAAGGTTCTGGAACTACTATTTGATAGTTCACTGACCACTCATCACCAACAGGTACATCGGGAGGTCTCCATTTTCTCATAAGAATTCCATTTTTAATGACATAACAGAGAGGAACTACAGTGACTTCAGTCTCTTTTATGACCCTTTGAAACAAACAGGAGATCTCAGGTTCTTTTTCCCGTTCAACGACAAGTGACTGTCGTTTATCACCCTGATTAAAAGAATGAGTTATCAAAAGAGGATCACTATGATCAATACCTTCTGATTGATCTAAACCAAGAGTAAAAGTGACCTCATCAAAAACCTCACCTTTACAAGCGTCAGTTGAAGGAATACTGGCTTTTTCAACATAAGCCTGACCCACGCAGATGTCAGATAAGGGAATACTTCCCTCAATAACATAAACCTGACCCATGCATATGTCAGACGAAGGAATACTGCCTTCAACAACATAAACCTGACCCATGCATCCATCAGAGGAAGGAATACTGCCTTCAACAACATAAACCTGACCCATGCATATGTCAGTTAAGGGAATACTGCCCTTTTCAACTTCATTCTCAAGAGCTTTCTTTGCCATAGCTCTAGTAACTGTACAAGCTTGAAATATATCAGGGATTTCTTTTTCAATTGGATCAACTTTCTGATCCAAATTAGGCTTGTCAGTTACAAGTGGATTAACCACAACCTTGTCCCCAGCTAAGTCGTTGCCTAGCAATAAATCTATTCCCTCAACAGGTAAAACCGAGACTGTTCCGATTGTCACAGGTCTTGACACTAAGTCTGATGACAAATTTACACAATGGAGAGGAACATTAACAACGCCGCACTCTACTCCCTGAATAAGAACACTTTCAATAGAAGAAGACTTCTCAGAAAAAGGCAAAGACTCTGAGAAGCTCCTGTGTCCATTAAAATTTTAATAGGGGTGGGATTGGCTGAATCAACCAAGAGTGATATAGAACCCTTCGATATGAATGGTTCATAATTCTCCATAATAAAATCAGACCGGGGTTCATTAGACCCAACACATGTATTGCTTTCAATACATGACTATGACCTTGACCTCTTGGAAATAAGAGCATTTGGAACAGGTCCGTCTTGATTCTGATGCCTATTTTTCAATTTGTAGCAATCAGAAATAACGTGTCCTTCTTTCTTGCAATAGGTACACCAATAGGTACACGTCGGAAAAGACAAGGATTTAGAATCAAACTTCTCTGAAGTCTGATCTTTGAAAGTTGTGTTAGTTTGAGTTTTAGAAGGGCTTGAATTAGGCGGAAATACTTTTTCTGCCATTAAATTGTTGAGTAGAAGTCTTGTTAACAAAAGGAACTTTATGTGTCAAAGAATATTCGTCAGCAGCTCGAGCAGCATTTTCCAAGGTTTCAATCTGATGCTCCTCAAGATAAGTTTTAACATCACAATGAACACAGTTTTTGAACTCTTCAATTAATATAATTTCCTTGAGATTTTGATAATCTTGTTCGACTTTCTTGGCTAAACACCATCTATCAAACATCTGCTCTTTTTCCCTAGCAAATTCGACATGAGTTTGTCCAGCTTCTTTTCTGTAATTTCTGAATTTCTGCCGATAAGCTTCAGGGACCAACTCATAACCTCTTAAAATGCATTCTTTAACTACATCATAATCACCACTTTGCTGAACGGACAGTGAACAGTAAATATCACTAGCCCTACCAGTAAGTACACATTGTAATAACATGGTCCAATATTGTCTTGGCTACTTTAAATTTTCAGCAATTTTCTCAAAACGAAGGAAGTATTTGTCTACTTCTTCTTCTCTGAAAGGGGGCACTAATCTAATATTCCTTGTTATATCAAAATTTTGATTTGAAGTATGATGGAGTTTTTCACTTGCCAGCTCTAACTCTTTCATTTTAATTTGAAATTCTCTTTCTTCCTTCTCTTTCTCAATTCTCATCTGCTCTTTTTGTAATTCAAATCGTCTTTCTCTCTGCTTTCTCTCTTTTTCATATTGTAATTGTCTTACTTTCTCCCTTTCCTGTCTCTCTCTCTCTTTCTCTCTATCAATCAGCATCTGCTCTTTTTGTAATTCAATTTGTTTCTCTTTCTCCTCTCTCTCAATTCGCATTTGTAATTGTCTTTCTTGAAATTCCAGCTTCTTCAACTCTAATTCCATCTGGAATTTTAATTCTAATTCCTTTAATTTTATGCCAGAGTCTGATGCAGACTTACTGACCGGAATCAAAGCACTTTGTTCCAAAACATCTTGTTCTACCAAATACTGGACCAAAATCTTTTTGATATCTTGTTTCGTTAAAGAAGCCTCGACTTCAGAAAGATCGTATTTTCTGGCAAGTTGAACCAACTCGTCTTTTTTGAAAAGATCTAATTGCTCCTGGGTAGGATTAGAAAGAAATATTTCTACCTTAGATGTCATTTTGATACAAGCGTGTCAGTCTCACTAAAGATTTAAATTTTTCAAAAACTAAGGGAAATTCAAATTTAAATTCTAATTTATTTAAATCCCAAGACAAGATCCCAATTCTATGTTACGTGCTTAGGCTCGAATAAGCAGCAACACAGAAAGAGTGAAAACTAACAAGCTTGTAAAACTTTAGCAATGATTTATTTAGTACAATCATTTTCATAAAATAAATAAACTTACAGTTTTAGAGAATCAAATCCAACATTAATCC
This sequence comes from Unio delphinus, assembly GCA_029339505.1. Taxonomy (NCBI): domain Eukaryota; kingdom Metazoa; phylum Mollusca; class Bivalvia; order Unionida; family Unionidae; genus Unio; species Unio delphinus. Next base: position 6,452,234 of record JAQISU010000057.1, on the reverse strand, counting down.
AATATAGAATTCACAAAAATAATCTAATAATGGAATTGCGAGAGTCTTGATAAATAAATGTTCTAATAGTTCCAGGTTCGAATCTTGACGATGTAATCCAAAATGGCTGACAATGTCACGTGATGCAGTTATTGTTTTGTTGTTCTTGTTTTGTTATCATCCAAATGAAAATCATAAACACATGTCCTTTTCCAAATAATTCTTCTTTCTTCAATGAATTGACACAAAGTCCAGAATAAAATAATTAATATTAACACTCAAACATGAATAACACAACTGTTCATTTTAAAGCCCAAAATTCTACTAATGTTAGCTTCCAAAACACAGCTATATATATGTAATTCCCTCGTAAACAAAAAGGAATCATGTGATTCTGGAAGGTCATAGAAAGAAGCTACCTTCACCAAGTCACGTATTCTAGATATGTTCTACACCCCAAGAACTAAAAATTAAAGTTGTCCTCGAAATTAACCAATAGTATTAAAGACCTGTTCATCAATTTAAAGCAAGGTCAGATAAAGAGGTAACCAAGCCAAGGTCAGCCTGTTTACAACTAGAGTCTAGTTCAATTTGAATTTTCTAGAAAAAAATCTCCCAATTAATGAATAAATATTAAACCTTAAATGACAAATTTGGAGTTAACAATAAAAAATAAATAAATTAAATCCAATAGCCGTAACAATATATACTCAAGCTCCCATGCATTTACGGTGTCATACATTGAAGAAAAATTATTTATATTGTTCTTTTTCGCGAACGACGTAGATTTTTCCACAAATGAATGGTGTTCAGTTCAGATATAAATCACCAGATCTAAAAGAAACCACTTTAATATTATGTATAAAATATTACTTTTGATTGAATTTTAACTCGGGAGTTTTTAAAAGTTTGTTGGACAGTTACTTTTTAAAGGTGAGAAAAGTATCGAATTTTGAAGGTCAGGATAGTAAGAAATAGTTACAGATATAATAGATGACTGAAGATAATATACTCGAAATGACGTCACTTCCTTTTTTGTCTAAATGAAACAATGCAAACTAGGCTTTCATTTTGAACCCAGTTTATCTTTCCAAATATTAATGTTAGCACATAATAAAACCTCACTTGACTTTATGTTATCTTATGCGGCTTACCCTTTGGGCCACGACCAAAAGTTGTTCCAGCATGTTACGCAACATATCTGTCAAGTGCCATGGATATAAGGGTTTGAATAAGCGTCAGGAAGGAGTCGTGCAGTTTCTGAACAGTTTAACCTATCCCCGCATTTATTAAGCTCCTCATACGTTGGTGTACCAACATCGGTTCGCCATGATGAGAGTTCTTTCATTAATTTTTGGATGTGCGTTCTTAAGTCCATGGCTGGGGTCCCAGAGCGCACCAAGTACGCCAGCCCACGGTAATATTGATTTATTAGATGCTTTCTCTTTTTCTTCCTCTCAGTTTTTCGTTTATTCCTAATCGCTTTATAGTACATTTTAGAACAAAATATTTCCACAGAGATAGGGATCTGTAGCGGCAGTTAAAATAGTAGTAGTAGTAGTAGTAGTTTTAAATGACACAGTGTGATCCTAAGGTACTAATATCTACAGAACTGCTCCCCCGTGTTCTAACGCTGTCACTAAAGTAAAACAATTTGCTGTCGTCAAATTTTGAAGAAAAATAAGTCTTCATCCATAACGTTGCATTTAATAATAACGAAACCCCCCACGCTTGTATATATATATATATATATATATATATATATATATATATATATATATATATATATATATATATATATATATATAATTTTATGAACTTTACAGGAAAGTTTACAACGCTAATAACTTTAGAATTATAACACATCTTATAAAGTCATAAAATATATCATGAGACTCGCGAGATTTCAAATATATGTTAGATATATCTTATACATTTTATAATTTATCTTTATTAATTACTGACAAATGAATGCAAGATCCTATTCAGCTGTTAGTTTAGCGATTAACGTATGTTTAATTTTGAATGTTATTAAAGCAGTTTGCGCTTGCTTGTGATTCCATGTCAGCGTGTTCGTAATACAGGTACTATCAAAAGGTTTTAGTACCCAAATCTCGTTCATAATAACAACTATATTATCCTTGATTGAATGATGATTTTAAAAAAAAATATCTGAACATATATGTATACAAAACTATTTTAAAACTTACTTGATATTTAGCCTCTGATCAAATAAGATTCAATCCGTTTGTCGTTATTTTATAAATATAATGATAACACCCTTTTCAATTGGTGAAAAGAGAATCTTTGTTGATTATTTTCAGCATTTTAAAAAACGTTTATTACATTTTTGTCGGCAGATTATGTTTTTTTTTTTTAAATTGGATTTTCACACGGTAAAAAATTAATAAAACGCAAGTAATAAATAAAGTAATAACATGTAATATTCCATTTATCTTTGTTAGAGTAGGCAACATAAATGTTAAAGAAACAATGTCTTTGCTAAACACAAAAATCAGTTATTTAGTTTTAAAAATTAAAGTTTTGAATGTATTCTGCACTTAGGAATCCTTAACTCAAGTTAAAGTGGTCATGTATGTGCATTTTACCCAGATTAATTGCTGTTCTATAATTGCGTAATAATCGCAATTTAAATGTATGTGTAATGAAATGCTAGAAAATGACACTAGTTACTGAAATGTCGGCACTGAATGTCTTCATTACCTGCATGACTTCTACTTTAAATTTGTTTCAAAAAGCTTACACAGATGCACTAAACATAAAGACACATATAAAGATGTTTTCAAAAAAATATATTAAATGACCGCTGACAAAATACATTTTTTCCATATTACAGGTACTATTATATAACCCGTGGACGTTATGGCCGAGTACGTAATGGGTAGATTTTGGTAGTCTGAGTTCGTTATGGATCGAGTAGTTCCGGAATCAATTAAACAATAGGAGTCTGACGCGAGAATATCCGCAATGTCTTTTTTAAAACCATCATTCGTGAAAAGGATGAACCAACACAGATTGCAAAGTTAAATGTAGGGTTGAAATAAAACTTTTAGCCGTAAAATCGGTATATAAACTCTAATATATGGAAATGAAAACAGGGTAGGAGAAATATGAAGGATTTTATAGAAACCCAACAGTGTCAGAAAAACGTCAATCCTATGTATTTGCTGGTTAAAAGTCAAACCCCCGGGCCACTTAATCAGATTTAAAGTATATTAGGCCTAGTTTTAATAGCCAAAGAATTATCATTATGAACATTTGTTTTCACAGGTTGTGGCAGCAATCCCGCCGATATTATGTTCCTTTTGGACTCATCTGGAAGTGTAGGTATATCCAACTACCAGAAGCAGAAAGACTTTGTGGCCAGATTTGCCCAAGCTTTTGATATTGGTCCAAATACAACCCAGATTGGAGTAGTAACATTCGCAACAGCCGTCAAGAACGAGTTCGATATGAACAGATTCCATGACAAGGCGAGCTTACTAACCGCTATTAACAACATTCCATACGTTTCCGGCATAACGAACACATACAAAGGTATACATCACATCATGAACCACAGCTTTACGAAACCTGCTGGAGACAGGGATCATGTTCCAAACATTCTTATTGTGATGACAGATGGTCAGTCCTCCAACCCGACATTGACGAAGGCGGAAGCAGCTAAACTTCACCAAACCAACATCAAGACTTTCGCAGTTGGGATTGGAAGTGGCATTTCCCAGACAGAACTGCAGCTCATAGCATCAGACCACCAACACGTGTTCACTGTGGATAACTTCAATGCCTTAAGTACCCTGAATGCAGAGCTTAAGAAGACGGCATGTGCAGGCAAGTTATGTTTTTCAAGTATATCTCTGTCTCCCTTCATTTTTTAGACTAAGAATTCTTTGCTAGAGAAAATATTAACTGTCGTGAAGAGTGACCATTGCAAATCTTTTCTGAAACATTTCGGGGACAGCTTTATTAGCAAGAGTTGTACAGGGTACTTGCAGAAACCCCATCGAAGTTCTATAACTGTCATAAAAATGTTGACAACTTAAAATTACATAGTATATGGCCCAAATAACAATCTTGTGTTAAAACAAATTGAGTTTGATTTGATATTATTTAACCCGTAATGACTTTCTTTTTTTCTTTTTCGTACAATGATGTATGGTTTGTATTCCGTATAGATGGCTTTTCAAATCAAGCGGAGTTTTCGTTAGTAATACGATAGCCATATTTGCATGGGCAGATCAGTGTTTTAAAGCAACAGATGTAATATGGTTCACCATCTTTGATAATCTCAAAAGTTCTGTAAAGTTTAGAAATTACATATTTTTAAATACAAGAATACAAGAGCTCCTACTTTTCATTTTGTCAATTTGCTTTTAGAAATATTAAAACCTGACATTTGCAAATATTGCACTTAGGCGACATAGCTTTTGCTGAAATGGACTATAAGAGAACCAAGGACAGTGAGTAGTCTGTCTGTTCGTTGACATTGAGAGTTCCGTTTAATCTGAAAGGAGTCTAAATGGTTGTTGTAGTAAACATGAAATAATAAATCTTACCTGTTATATGTTAAGTATATTGTTACATATATTGGATTTAAATAATTTATTTACTTTTGTCAGATTCAAATTTGACATTTGGATTAAAAATTCATTCATTGGGAAATTTTTCTATAAATTTTCACTCTACAAGTAAACAACAGATGTTAACCTCATTTTCTGACCTTGCTTCAGAGTGTAAACAAGCTTCTAAAAGGATTGGTTGATTCCAAGGACATTAGAGCTTTACTTTAAAAAATGATTGGTTGATTCCAAGGACATCTTTCTAAATCATACTGTATACGTGACTTTGCGAGCATGGGATCGTTCTGTGACCTTCTAGAAAATCACATGACCCCTTCCTGTTTACAAGGAAATCAGTATATAGTAACTGTTGTGTTTTAGAAGCTAACGGTTCAGTAGTTAGTCTGGTCTTTAGAATACAAAGATGTGTGTGTTGTTGTTTTAGTGTAAATTGTTTCAATTCGTTTGGATCAAGAGGAATTTATTTTGTTATTTATCTAGAAATTACTTGTGCTCATTTGAATTATTATAAAACTAAAACTGACTTCATCACGTGACATCATCAGTGAAATCAAGTTAGTTATTTATTCCTTATTCCTCATTCCTGATTCAATAAGGAATAAGTAACCAGTTAGTTATTCCCGATTGAATAAGTAACCAGTTACTTATTCCTGATTCAACCAATTTTACACACATTTTGATACTTATTCCTTATTCACATCCAGTGAACTATGTATTACTTATTCCCAATTCAGTTGCTGCTGGAGGTCCTTTCTTGAGTCGCATGTTTCTCGAAATCAGCTCGACGAATTTTCTTGAAACTTTCTCTACTGTTTGAAATGGGTCTTTTTTCGAAACAATATAAGAGGTGTTGAAATCAAAATTCTCTAAGTAAGGTTCCCATGAGTACAAACAATTGATACCGTTTAGTAACATTAGCATGATTTTTCATACCCCCTAAGGCGCCACTTGTTTGGCTGTTTCGTCTCCATGAAATTAGTCAAGACTTTCATAGGTGGACCCGATTTCCTAGAGATAAAATATCATTCATGTCAACAGTATACAGAGGGAATATAATATTATAATCAGTGTGTACCCAACTTTAACAGTGTAGATCCAGATCTGTTGATGCACTGTGCTATTGTAAGATGGAGTCTATGCTATTCATTCTAATGATTACTTTGGGTATATGCCATTATTATGTATAGAACAACCGTATATATGGAACACTATTATGTATAGAACAGCCTTATGTAGAGAACACCATTATGATAAAGCAACCTAATGTGTAGAACACCATTAAACATAGAGCAGTCTTATGCAAGGGACACCATTATGCATAGAGTAGCCTTGTTTGGAACACCAGTATGCATAGGCCAGCTTTATGTGTAGAACACCATTATGCATTGGCCAGCATTATGTTTGGAACACCATTATGCATATGCCAATCTCATGTGTGGAACACCATTATGCATAGGGCAGCCTTAGTTGTGAAACACCATTATGCATAGGCCAGCCTTATGTATAGAACACCATTATACATAGGCCATCCTTATGTTTGGAACACCATTATCCATATGCCAATCTCATGTGTGAAACACCATTATGCATAGGCCAGCCTAATATATAGAATACCATTAAGCATAGAGCAGCCTTATGTGTGAAATACCATTATGTATAGGCCAGCTTTATGTGTAGAACACCATTATGCATAGAGCAGCCTTATTTGTGAAACACTATTATGCATAGGCCAGCCTTATGTTTGGAACACCATTATGCATAGAGCAGTTTATGTGTGGTACACCATTATGCATAGGCCAATCTCATGTGTCAGACACCATTATGCATAGGCCAGCATTATGGATAGAACAACACTATGTATGGAACTGCATCAACCAGCAGATAAGGGTCTATGTACAATGCTGTTATATGCATAATTCTGCCTGTTCAATGCATTTTGCTGTTTGAATAGTCCTATTGTTTGTTCTGAATTAAAATGGTGCTAGTATGATGTTCAATATGACCACCATAATGACTATCTTGCTGCTCCTCTTAAAGGGAAAGTCATTTTAACTTGGGGTTTTCATCAGATGAGTTCTTATGGTGTCTAATTGATCCTGAATAAAAATGATCAAAATTGACCTTCAATTTGGCCATCTAAAAATATTGTTATCTCAACTCCTCCAAAATGGTTGATTTATTAACTCATTAACACCTGGAGATTTATATCATTTTTATGTAAAATGTTAGTAGGAAACACATTTTGGGGACTACTTCTGAATACATCCCCAAAAATTGGCTTCCAGGTAATTTCCATGTAACCTGATGCCTAGTTGTGTTAGAAACATAGTGTTTTATTGCCTATTTTCATGCACATGTGCAGAAGGATATGGAAATCTTGAGGGGTGGGGGGCTTATTGGACACATCCTTGTTTTTGTGTCCTGGCCATTTTTTAAACTCTAAATCTTTAACTTATCCTAATTTTTGCAATGGTTTACCTGTCTTTGTGCAGTTCAAATTGGTCTGCCTTAGATCTATTGCCAAAAAGTCGAAAATTGAAACACAAAATCCAATTCTGACAATGTCAGTAGAAAGTCCAGATTATTTGGCTTCATTGTAGAGCTACATCTATTTGAAATGACCTTAACACTACAGAGCTCAAAAGTAATGTACTACCCCCCATGCACAAATATGGTGATGCCAGGGGTTAATGTGTTAACATGGGGTTAACACTAACAGCCATATGATACCTTGTTGGTTCTATTTGAAAATGGTGCCAATCATTTATCCAGTATGGCTGCCACAATGTCTGTCTTGAAAATCTTGCTATCAATACTCCATCTGAATTAATGGTCATATTAATTTAGGGGTTTCACCACAAGACTTCTAATGGTGTCTGCTTGGTCCTACAGGAAATTGTTGCTTACCTGAAATCCACTGTACTGTATAGCTGACAGTGGGTCTATGTTTGTCAATGATTGGGTTTTCCCCTCTATAGCTGGAAGACAGTTGATGGTTAGGTTTTCTATTGTATAGCTGATTGTGGGTCAATGATTTTTGTGTTTTTCCCTCTATAGCTGGAAGGCAGTAGACAGTTAAGTTTTTATTGCATAGCTGAAGGTGGGTCAGTGAATGGGATTTCCTCACTATGTCTTGAATAGCTGGAAGGCAGTTGATAGCTAGGTTTTTTTCTGTTGTATAGCTGGAAGGTAGTTGAGCTTTAGGTTTTTTATTTTATAGCTGGAAGGCATTTGACAGGTGTTCTGTTGTGTAGCTGAAGCTAGGTCCTTGTTCGGGTTTTCCTCTTTAGATGGAGGGAGGAGGGGTCCGCAGTTAGGTTTTCTTCTATATGTATGGGTATTGTCAGACTCCCAATCCAATATATGGGTATTGTCAGACTCCTAATCCAATATGTATGGGTATTGTCAGACTCCCAATCCAATATATGGGTATTGTCAGACTCCTAATCCAATATGTATGGGTATTGTCAGACTCCTAATCCAATATGTATGGGTATTGTCAGACTCCCAATCCAATATATATGGGTATTGTCAGACTCCCAATCCAATATGTATGGATACTGTCAGACTCCCAATCCAATATGTATGGTGATATTCCAGCAGTAGTACTGAACAAATATACAAAGTATAAAGAATGAAAATATAAAACATGAATTATATGAAAAGGATTGAATTATACAGGTATAAAAAATATAAATTATACATGGCTTAATACACAAATATCAAAGTGTGAGTTTTATATGGATTATACACAAATATAAAATTGTGAATTATACATGGTTTATTGAGGCTATATAAGTTATTAGTATGGTCAGTCTAGCATTTTCACATATCTTACTTGTTTTTCTCAGTGCCAACCCTTTTGGATTCTGAAGCAGCTGAAGATAATTCTGTCTCAGACAACATATAATATCATAGTCATCATCATCATCATCATGAATGACATCATCATTACAAAATTTTAGAGCTGTTAGTTAAAATCACTTTTCGATTTGACTGATGAATTCATTTCCTAATTACAGACCAGATGGGAACAGGGACTGGGACAGGCACTGGTACTGGGACTGGTACTGGAGGGACTGGCAGCTTTGTTACTCAGATGCCAGGACAGACCTTTACAGGATTCAGTAAGGACTTAATTAAATGACCTGATAATTGATACAAAGTTTGGTTTATTTATTTCATACCTTTCCAGTAGGACATGTGTATTACCTTATGACATCATGCAGAGCAAAAATAAAATGTCAGAGATAAAATTAATGTTTTATACAAGTAATCATGCTAGTCTGCTATTTATAAAATAAATAATTTGTATGTCATAAAAATATCTTACCATTGTATTTATATCATAGAATAAACATGTTTTGACTTTGTTGCTTTATTGGCACTAAACACATCGACTATATCATGCTGAGGAAATGTTAGCTAATTGTCTTTCCCACACTGCCATCCAATGCATACCTGGCTGGGTATTGAACCTGTAACCCTTGGAATATGAGTCAAATGCTTGACCAATTAAATCTTTTGAAAAACTTGCTGAGTAAGTTTAATAGTTTGCTTGTAAGACTTGACAGAAATAGAAAATACTTAACATTTTTTTTTTATAGAATTTTCACTTGGGATAAGCACTCAGGCAAGATCCTTTATTTTAGCAGTTAGTTATTTCAGACTGAAATTAGCATCCAAAAGTATTATATTTACATATATTTATATTATCAAAATTTCTGATTGTTTTCAAATTTGCATGTTACAGGTGGGAGGTGTATAAACAAGCCTCATTTCTATGTTTTATGTTATAAGTGGTGGGTGTATGAACAAGTCCCATTTCTATGTTGTATGTTACAGGTAGTGGGTTTATGAACAAGTCCCATTTCTATGTTGTATGTTACAGGTGGTGGGTGTATGTACAAGTCCCATTTCTATGTTGTATGTTACAGGTGATGGGTGTATGTACAAGTCCCATTTCTATGTTGTATGTTACAGGTGGTGGATGTATGTACAAGTCCCATCTCTATGCTGTATGTTACAGGTGGTGGTTGTATGTACAAGTCCCATTTCTATGCCATTGGAGAGTCTTGGAATGATGGCTGTGATTACAACTGCACATGCCGCAATGGACAAACAGAATACTACGAGTGCTCTGCAAGGTAAATACATGTATACTTCAAGGATTATCATATATTTGTTGGAAATAATTTTTATCTTTCAAACTTTTGTTTTTAAGCAACACCATACATCAAAAGCTACAGTTCTTCTTCTCCATCTTCTAGTTATAGGTATTATTATTACTATTATTATTAAAAAATTAAGTTTAATGCACTATTAATCAAACTCAGAAGATAAACTTATATTGCTGTTGTCTACCAAAGTTATATTCCATACAAGATTATTATATCCTGCTACTGGTATTTAGGGATTAGGAAGTTAAAGCAGAATCCCATTTCTCCCATCTCTAAGAAATGGTCTGTCCCTCTTGTTAAATGCTCCCTCACATTCGATACAAGATTACTATATCCTACCATCAGTATTTAGTGGTTAGAAAGTCAAATCTCTAAGAAATGGTCTGCCCCTACTGATAAATACTCCCTCACATTCTGAATTTGGCTTCTTGACACTTTGTATTTACATGGAGAGTGTAACTGTAGAACAGTGAGAACAAGACCATTAAGAAATGTTTAAACATCAATTCACAAGACATTCTGTTATCTAAACTCTGCCGTTTTCATGAAACTACTATGTAAATTTCAGTTGTTGTCAGTAAGTCCATATTATATAGAATTCAATCCTTCATGACAAGATCATGTAAGTTATAAATAAACTCTTCCTTTTTACATATAATTCATCTTGCAGTGTAGTGGAGAAGTGTAGCTGACCACGAGATTAGTAACTTTATCTGTCAAGAGAAAGTTCTATACAACATCTGCTCTATGTAAAGAATTTTAAATCAACTATCGGTGATGCAAAAATGAGTACATACTATGTATAATATAAATGATACATGAAAATGGGTACATACCATGTATATTATAAATGATGCAAAAAATGAGTACATACTATGTATAATATAAATGATACATGAAAATTAGTACATACTATGTATAATATAAATGATACATGAAAATGAGTACATACTATGTATAATATAAATGATACATGAAAATGAGTACATACTATGTATAATATACATGAAAATGAGTACATACCATGTATAATATAAATGATACATGAAAATGAGTACAGACTATGTATAATATAAATGAGGCAAAAAATGAGTACATACTATGTATAATATAAACAATACATGAAAATGAGTACATGCAATGAAAATGAGTACATGCAATGTATAATGCAGTCAATACATGAAAATGAGTACATGCAATGTATAACGTAGTCAATACATGAAAATGAGTACATGCAATGTATAATGTAGTCAATACATGAAAATGAGTACATGCAATGTATAATGTAGTCAATACATGAAAATGAGTACATGCAATGCATAACCTAGTCAATACATGAAAATGAGTACATACTATGTATAATGTAGTCAATACATGAAAATGAGTACATACTATGTATAATGTAGTCAATACATGAAAATGAGTACATACTATGTATAATGTAGTCAATACATGAAAATGAGTACGTGCAATGTATACTGTAGTCAGTACATGAAAATGAGTACATGCAATGTATAATGTAGTCAATACATGAAAATGAGTACATGCAATGTATAATGTAGTCAATACATGAAAATGAGTACATGCAATGTATAATGTAGTCAATACATGAAAATGAGTACATGCAATGTATAATGTAGTCAAAACATGAAAATGAGTACATGCAATGTATAATGTAGTCAATACATGAAAATGAGTACATGCAATGTATAATGTAGTCAATACATGAAAATGAGTACATGCAATGTATAACGTAGTCAATACATGAAAATGAGTACATGCAATGTATAACGTAGTCAATACATAAAAATGAGTACATGCAATGTATAATGTAGTCAATACATGAAAATGAGTACATCATCATGCAATGTATAACGTAGTCAATACATGAAAATGAGTACACAATATGTATAATGCAGTCAATACATGAAAATGAGTACACAATATGTATAGTGTAAATGATACACAAACAAATAATTAGTTGGGTTTTTTTTAAATATAAAGTTGACTACAGTGCTCATTTTATAACTCTGTTCACTGAAGCTGTCAGAGTGCCCCTCATTATGAAGTGAGAGAGCCTTATAAAGAGATAAGTTCCATCAAGGCACAGTAGTGTTTTAAATTTAAACATAATGTATTTAACAATAACAAATCATATTATCATTAGTTGTCGTCAGCCAAGAAGTAACACAAAGTGAAAAAAAAAGGTAGTAATGATTAAACAAATTATAACCAATTTAACAGGATGCATCATCATTCGAGTATTATAAGAGAGACATCAGTATAGTGAGGGGGATTTATAACAAGGGCTGATGAATGTGTCATGGAATTTTAACATAGTTTTAACAACTTTGAGTCATACAATGTCTGCAGCGTGTCAGATGATAGTGATGTCTAGGCGTCATAATGTAGATGTCGCCTCATGTCCCACTCATGTTTGGGTTCAAACCTGCAACCCCCCTCCATCTGAGGCAGATGCTCTAACCTTTTAGGCCATGAAGTGGTATAGCAAGGGGGAGGGGGGACATCAGTGTATGCACACTGAGTGAGTTTATAGCAAGGGGTGATGGACATCAGTACATATATACTGTGTGACTTTATAGCAAGGGGTGATTGACATCAGTACATGTATACTGAGTGACTTTATAGCAAGGGGTGATGGACATCAGTACATGTATGCTGTGTGACTTTATAGCAAGGGGTGATTGGCATCAGTACATGTATACTGTGTGATGTTATAGCAAGGGGTGATGGACATCGGTATTTGCATACTGAGTGACTTTATAGCAAGGGGTGATTGACATCAGTACATGTATGCTGAGTGACTTTATAGCAAGGGGTGATGGACATCATTACATGTATGCTGAGTGATGTTATAGCAAGGGGTGGTGGGCATCAGTACATGTATACTGAGTGAGTTTATAGCAAGGGGTGATTGACATCAGTACATGTATACTGAGTGACTATATAGCAAGGGGTGATCGATATCAATGTTTGTATACTGAATGATTTATAACAAGGGGTGATGACATTAGTGTTTTTATACTGAATGACTTTATAGCAACGGGTGATGGACATCATTATAATGAGAGGCTTATAGCAAGGGATCACTCTTTGAAAGTGATCCATTTTACATGACAGTGATATTTAATTTCAAGTGACAGTCTATAATATGTATACAATGGGCACTTAATCGATCTATCTATAACTGGTGTATAAGGACCACTTAAAGGATCATCTGTAACCTGTGTATAAAGACTAATGGACCATCTGTAATCAGTGTATAATGACTACTAAATAAACCAACCTTCACTGTTCTGGTGGCCTAGTGGTAAGAGCATCCACCTTTAATGCAGGAGAGGTCATGGTTCATACCCCAACCAATTCATACCAAAGACTTATAAAAATGGTACTAACAGCTGCTTCGTTAGGTGCTCAGCATTAAGAGGTTAGTGTTAGGACTGGTTGGCCTGGTGTCAAAATAATGTGACTGGGTGGACATCATGGTACATGGCAGGATGCCCCAGTGCTAGACATCACTATAAACTGCCACACTGCAGACATCATAGAGATATGACTGAAAATAAAGGAACTATCTATAACATTTGTATAATGACCAATAACGGGACAATCCTTAACCTGTGTATATAATGACCACTAAAAGGATCATCTCTAACCTTTGTATAATGACCACTAAAGCGACCTTCAGTAACCTGTACATAATGATCATTAATGGATCATCAGTCACTATGTATGGTCACTAATGGGACCATCTACAATTTTGTAATACAATCTGACTTTTGTATAAGGATTACTTAAGGGACCATTGTTATGATGACAACCACATGGAGCATGCATAACCCATGTATAGCACTGACCACTAAAGAGATGTAGATTCAATGCTCTTTGTTAACAGATAGTCTTTATATTTAGGTAAATCTGTATAATGTGAAAATTGAAACCAGCAAATCTGGTCACTAGGTTTTCCTTAAATTTGGGTGGTCAAATAATGTATGCCTGTACTTATCTTGAGTATAGAATGATCCTAAAATTATGTTTTGAAATATGCATATTAAGGAAAATGTAGATATAGTTTTAAATTATAGTGATCTGTATTTTCAATATTTGTTTTACTCTCACCTCACTTGAGTTTTCATTTTAACAAAACAATTGATGCCAAAAATATTTTTCATTCCATTTCTGTGAACATGGACATCTGATTTATGTCTCTGCAATTTAATGCTATCCTCTTCTTTTAAAAGAAGTTACAAGAAAACTGGAATAATTGCAACAGTAATAATTGGGGAAACTTTTGGTTTTACTGTATAATTTCTATTCTTATATAGGTGCCCAGCATACACAAATCTGACTATTGGCTGTGTGTTAAAGAAACCTGATGGAGAGTGCTGTGCAGTTCCAGACTGTTCAGGTTTGACTGGAACTGGTACTGGAACTGGGACAGGAACTGGCACTGGCATGACTGGGACAGGAACAGGTACTGGGACAGGCACTGGGACTGGCATGTCAGGTAAATGGGAATCACTTTACACTTCTTTTGATAGCCTCAAGAGTAGCTTCAAAAGCATATCTGTTTCATATTTGCAAGGAAGAAAATAAATTTATACAAAAATATTTAAATAGTTACTTAAATGCAGTGTATGGCACAATTTCATTAGAGCAGATGGTCATACAGTTTGGAAAGATTTAAGTCAAACTTGGTAAATCATCTGCTATCAACAAATTACTTTGCTTCCATAAATCATGTGATGTTATAACCATTTTGGTGTTTGTATAATTCAGAGTATGTTGCAACCTCATTAGCACAACTAGTTCTGTAGTTTTTCTTGCAATTTTATGCCATCGTCTAATGATGCATTATTGAAAACATTTCTATTCCTATTGGTTTTATAACAGTTAATACCATTTCTGACTTTGACTCATGTGGGTTTTAAAACTTTTAATACCATTTCTTACTTTGACTCATGTGGGTTATATAACAGTTAATACCATTTCTGACTTTGACTCATGTGGGTTTTATAACAGTTAATACCATTTCTGACTTTGACTCCTATTGGTTTTATAACAGCTAATACCATTTCTGACTTTGAAATGGTGGGTTATATAACAGTTAATACCATTTCTGACTTTGACTCATGTGGGTTATATAACAGTTAATACCATTTCTGACTTTGACTCATGTGGGTTTTATAACAGTTAATACAATTTCTGACTTTGACTCCTGTGGGTTATATAACAGTTTATACCATTTCTTACTTTGAATCATGTGGGTTATATAACAGTTAATATCATTTCTGACTTTGATTCATGTGGGTTTTATAACAGTTAATACCATTTCTGACTTTGACTCCTATGGATTTTTCATAACAGTTAATACCATTTCTTACTTTCACTCATGTGGGTTTTATAACAGTTGATACCATTTCTGACTTTGATTCATGTGGGATTTATAACAGTTGATACCATTTCTGACTTTGACTCATGTGGGTTTTATAACAGTTAATACCATTTCTGACTTTGACTCATGTGTGTTTTATAACAGTTAATATCATTTCTGACTTTGACTTCTATGGGTTTTCATAACAGTTAATACCATTTCTTACTTTCACTCATGTGGGTTTTATAACAGTTGATACCATTTCTGACTTTGATTCATGTGGGATTTATAACAGTTGATACCATTTCTGACTTTGACTCATGTGGGTTTTATAACAGTTAATACCATTTCTGACTTTGACTCATGTGGGTTTTATAAAACTTAAAACCATTTCTGACTTTGAATCCTGTGGGTTATATAACAGTTTATACCATTTCTTACTTTGACTCATGTGGGTTATATAACAGTTAATATCATTTCTGACTTCTACTCCTATGGGTTTTATAACAGTTAATACCATTTCTGACTTTGACTCCTATGGGTTTTATAACAGTTAATATCATTTCTGACTTTGACTCTTATGGGTTTTATAACAGTTCATACCATTTCTTACTTTGACTCGTGTGGGCTTTATAACAGTTGATACCATTTCTGACTTTGACTCATTTGGGTTTTTTAATAGTTAATACCATTTCTGACTTTGACTCCTATGGGTTTTCATAACAGTTAATACCATTTCTTACTTTGACTCATGTGGGCTTTATAACAGTTAATACAATTTCTGACTTTGACTCCTGTGGGTTATATAACAGTTTATACCATTTCTTACTTTGACTCATGTGGGTTATATAACAGTTGTCATTTATGACTTCTACTCCTATGGGTTTTATAACAGTTAATACCATTTCTGACTTTGACTCATGTGGGTTATATAACAGTTAATACCATTTCTGACTTTGACTCATGTGGGTTTTATAATAGTTAATACCATTTCTGACTTTGACTCCTGTTTGTTTTTATAACAGTTAATACCATTTCTGACTTTGACTCCTATCAGTTTTATAAGAGTTTATACCATTTCTGACTTTGACTCCTGTGGGTTATATAACAGTTAATATCATTTCTGACTTTGACTCATGTGGGTTATATAACAGTTAATATTATTTCTGACTTCGACTCCTGTTGGTTATATAACAGTTAATACCATTTCTGACTTTGACTCCTGTTGGTTATATAACAGTTAATACCATTTCTGACTTTGACTCCTATAGATTTTATAACAGTTTATACCATTTCTGCCTTACATTTGGATGCACTGTATGAGAGAATTTTGTTAATGTCACTACTTTGTGAAGTTTGTAGTGGATTACTATGTAATATATTCAATATTATGGTCAAAGATTTGCATGGGAACAAATCATTGTACTCACATGGTTTTCAAGAGTTCTTTTTGCTATAGATTCATCTCTATCTTGGAATAAACAAGTTGGGGGTACTTTTATGTGAGTAAATTGCTCAACATTCCTTTAGTTCTGTTTATAGACAAGTTTATGATGTGACAGGAAATGAAAATGAAATTGACTTAAAAATTGTGACATAGAACTAACTTCTATCTGTCTGATATTTTCAGGTACTGGTACTGGCTGTGCATATAATGGCCAAATGTACCAACAGAGTCAAACATGGAAGGATGGCTGTAAATACAGATGTACATGCATAGATGCCAAATCTGGCCATTTGACATGTCAGAGACTGTAGGTACCATTGTACTATTTCTCTAAACAAATAATAGTAAATGTGTAGTATTACACTATACTACACTGTAGTATTTCTCTAAACAAATAATAGTAAATGTGTAGTATTACACTGTACTATTTCTCTAAACAAATAATAGTAAATGTGTAGTATTACACTGTACTATTTCTCTAAACATATAATAGTAAATATGTAGTATTACACTATACTATTTCTCTAAACATATAATTGTAAATGTTTAGTATTACACTGCACTATTTCTCTAAACAAATAATAGTAAATGTGTAGTATTACACCATACAATTTCTCTAAACAAATAATAGTAAATGTGTAGTATTACACTGTACTATTTCTCTAAACATATAATTGTAAATGTTTAGTATTACACTGTACTATTCCTCTAAATATATAATAGTAAATGTGTAGTATTACACCATACAATTTCTCTAAACAAATAATAGTAAATGTGTAGTATTACAATGTACTATTTCTCTAAACAAATGATAGTAAATGTGTAGTATTACACCATACAATTTCTCTAAACAAATAATAGTAAATGTGTAGTATTACACCATACAATTTCTCTAAACAAATAATAGTAAATGTGTAGTATTACACTGTACTATTTCTCCAAACAAATGATAGTAAATGTGTAGTATTACACTGTACTATTTCTCTAAACAAATAATAGTAAATATGTAATTTTAATTATCATACATGATTGTATGACATATTGTATACTATGAATTTAGTATATATGATTGTATATGACATACTGTATTACTATGATATTTTGCCCCCTTTTATTATACTTTACTGTATGACATATGGTAACACTTAGAATTGATGTACCTTTATTATACTCATGATATACTACAGTATAACACTATAAATGTATTTATCATACTTGGTTGTATGACATACAGCAGAATGATGAATTCACTCTGTATGACATACTATAATTTTATTTAGTTTCGTGGGTATGACTTTGTATAGTTTAGCTATAAACAAAATTACAGTTTCTTCATTACTTACATTTATGTATTTGGGTTGAGAGAGCAATCATTGTTTTGTTAGGAATTTAAATTTGTTTGTTTGCAGTGTTCATAACATCCATGAAATTGGCATTCACACAAAATAGTTATTTCACTGTATTACATATATGCTAAACTGAGAATTGTTGATCAACATTATTATATATTTGCTAAACTGAAATTAGAGGATGCATTTAGATAAAATCATATCAATAACATCTTGTAATGAAAAAGTAATAACTGCAGAGCAAATGATTGAAGGTGATATAGAAACAGAAAATTAAAGTGGTTTTAAAATCAGTTTTTGTCTTCTACTAACAGAGCAATAAGAAATACATTCCAAAGTATGTAAATCAGTGATTCATTATCACCTGCAGTTATTATTAAAGCCAGATAGGTTATGATGACTTGATTTTGTGAAAACATGATGTGTGTATACTGAAAATGTCCACAATTTATACTTGCTGAGTAAACATTTTCTTGTTTCGTTTCTTCTAGCTGTCAGCAATGGCACTTACCAGCAGGATGTACACTTGATCCACCTGCAGCAGGCAAGTGTTGCCAGACACCCAAATGCCCTGCTGGGTTCATAATTAACTACCCTCCAGGCTATATTCAAGAGTAATAGACTGCTTTGAAGTTTGTTCCAGTCACTAGAAGTGTTCCAAACAAACTCTACCTCTGTGTACACTTTACACCTAGTTACTGGATATCAAAATGCATAAAGACATAACTGCTTATGTTAAGTTCTTTTATATTTTTATCAACTGGCAATTCTGTTTTATATTTTTATATTTGCAAAGACAACAATAAAATTGTATTTGCAAAGAAGAAAATAACTTTGTTTTAATTATGTAGCTTGTTTCTCATGTCTTTTCCACAAAATGTCTTTTGCTTTCAAACATTTGCTAATATGATACCTTACCTGCAGATATGAAAACCAAATCATAATGGTAAATAAATTTAGGTCTGAAATTAAACAAATTACAGAATTTTCAACTGAATGATATTTTATAAAAGCTTTTAGACATTTTAAATCATGAAAATCACTGTCAAAACAGATGTATGTTTTCAAATCATGGCCTAAAGAGCCTGTACAAATCAATTAAATGGACTTTACTGTAATTCAATGAACGACATGGTCTATTAAGATTATAAATCAATGAAAATCAATGTCTAAACAGTCTTTATTATAACCCAATGGTCTTCATGGCTTATATAACTTAATGAAAATCATGGTCTTAATGGCTTATATAACTTAATGAAAATCATGGTCATAATGGCTTTTATAACTCAATGAAAATCATGGTCTTAATAGCTTATATAACTAAATGAAAATCTTGGTCTTAATGGCTTTTATAACTCAGTGAAAATCATGGTCTTAATGGCTTATATAACTTAATGAAAATCATGGTCTTAATGGCTTTTATAACTCAATGAAAATCATGGTCTTCATGTATTATATAACTCAATGAAAATCATGGTCTTAATGACTTATATAACTAAATGAAAATCATGGTCTTAATGGCTTTTATAACTCAATGAAAATCATGGTTTTCATGGCTTATATAACTAAATGAAAATCATGGTCTTAATAGCTTATATAACTTAATGAAAATCATGGTCTTAATGGTTTTTATAACTCAATGAAAATCATGGTCTTAATGGTTTTTATAACTCAATGAAAATCATGGTCTTAATAGCTTATATAACTCAATGAAAATCATGGTCTTAATGGCTTTTATAACTCAATGAAAATCATGGTCTTTATACCCTATATAAATCAATGAAAATCCATGTGAAAACACCCTGTACATCATGCCTAAATAGCCTGTATAAATTAATGAACTTCCATGTTTAAACACATGGTATAACTCATTAAAATACATGGCATAAACAGCCTGTATAAATCAAAGAAAATCAATGTCTAAATATACTGTATAAATCAATAAAATTCCATGTGTAAACATCCTGTATAACTCATTAAAATTCAGGGCTTAAATAACCTGTATAAGGAAAATCCATATTTAAACACCATGTATAACTAATTAAATATCATGACTTAAATAGCCTGTAAAAAACAGTGAAACCAATGTTTAAGCACCTTGTAAAACTCATTAAAATTCATGTTTAAACACCCTGTATACCTAATGTACATCATCTCTAAATAGCCTGTATACATCAATGAAAATTAATGCCTAAATATACTGTATAAGTCAATAAAAATCCATGTGTAAACACCCTGTATAACTCATTAAAAATCATGGCTTAAATAGCCTGTATAAACGAAATAAAACAAATGTTTAAAAACTGTATAACTCATTAAAAAGCACTGTTTAGAAAGCCTGTATAAACAGTGAAAAAAATGTTTAAGCACCTTGTATAACTCATTTAAAACCATGCTCTTATCTTCAATAGCCTATATAAATCAATATAAAAAAATCGCATTTAAACACCCTGTATGTCTATCATACATCATGCCTAAACAGCCTGTTTAAATCAATGAAAATCCATGTTTAAAAACCCTGCATAATTAAATTTCATGGCTTAAAAAGCCTGTATAAATCAACAAAAAGACGTTGAAAAACCATGAATAATTCAATAAAAATCATGGCTTAAATACCCAGTATAAATCAACGAAATTCATTTTTTAAACACCTTGCATAACTCATTAAAAATCATGTCTTAAATAGCCTGTATAAAACAGTGAAAACCTATGTTATAGCACCTTGTAACACTTGTTAAAAACCATGCTCTTAAATAGCATGTATAAATCAATGAAAATCCACGTTTAAACACCCTGTATAATTAAATAATATCATGCCTTAAAAAACCTGTATAAAAAAACAAAAAGATATGTTGAACTCCGTGAATAACTCATTAAAAGTAATGTCTTCAATACCCTATATAAATCAATGAAATTCCGTGTTTAAACACCTTGTAAAACTCATTAAAAACCATGCTCTTAAATAACATGTATAAATCAATAAAATTCCATGTTTAAATATCTAAATAACATCATACCTAAATGGCCTGTATAAATCAATGAAAATCATGCCCAAATAGCCTGTATAAACCAACAAAAAGCCATATTTAAACACCATGAATAACTCATTAAAAAAAAATCAATGCTTAAACACCTTGCATAACTCATAAAAAAGATCATGGCTTAAATAGCGTGTATAAAACAATGAAAATCCATGTGTAAACACCCTGTATAGCTCATTAGAAAGCATGGCTTAAATAGCCTGTATAAATAAATGAAAATCAATGTTTAAGCACGTTGCGTAACTCATTAAACAGCATGGTTAAATAGCCTGCATTCACAAATGAAAATCAATGCTTCAATAGCCTGTATAAAGCAATGAAGATCAATGCTTGCTTTAATAGCCTGTATAAATCGATGAAAATCAATATTAAAAAAATCAGTGCCTGAATAGCCTGCTTAAATCAGTGAAAATCAATGTCTATATAGCCTGTATAAATCAATGAAAATCAATGTCTCAATAGCCTGTATAAATCAATGAATATTAATGCCTAAATAGCCTGTATAAATCAATGAAAATCAATGCCTCAATAGCCTGTATAAATCAATGAAATTCATTCACTATATAGCCTGTATAAAGCAATGAAAATCAATGTCTAAATAGAGAGTATAGCTCCATGAAAATCAATGCTTATATAGCCTGTATAAATAATTGAAATTCAATGTCTAAATAGAGAGTATAGCTCCATGAAAATCAATGCTTATATAGCCTGTATAAATCAATGAAAATCAATGTCTAAATAACCAGTATAAATCAATGAAAATCAATGCCTATATAGCCTGTATAAAGCAATGAAAACAAATACAATAAAACAATGCCTAAACAGCATGCATAAATCAATGAAAATCAATGAATATATAGCCTGTATAAATCAATGAAAGTCAACGTATAAATCGGTAAAAGTCAGGTTCTAAATAGCCTGTATAAATTAATAAAAATCAATGCTTATTTAGTCTGTATAAATCAATGAAAATCAATGCCTCAATAGCCAGTATAGAGGAATGAAAATCATTGCCTATATAGCCTGTATAAATCAATGAAAATCAATGTCTCAATAGCCTGTATAAATCAATGAATATTAATGCCTAAATAGCCTGTATAAATCAATGAAAATCAATGCCTCAATAGCCTGTATAAATCAATGAAATTCATTCACTATATAGCCTGTATAAAGCAATGAAAATCAATGTCTAAATAGAGAGTATAGCTCCATGAAAATCAATGCTTATATAGCCTGTATAAATAATTGAAATTCAATGTCTAAATAGAGAGTATAGCTCCATGAAAATCAATGCTTATATAGCCTGTATAAATCAATGAAAATCAATGTCTAAATAACCACTATAAATCAATGAAAATCAATGCCTATATAGCCTGTATAAAGCAATGAAAACAAATACAATAAAACAATGCCTAAACAGCATGCATAAATCAATGAAAATCAATGAATATATAGCCTGTATAAATCAATGAAAGTCAACGTATAAATCGGTAATAGTCAGGTTCTAAATAGCCTGTATAAATTAATAAAAATCAATGCTTATTTAGTCTGTATAAATCAATGAAAATCAATGCCTCAATAGCCAGTATAGAGGAATGAAAATCATTGCCTATATAGCCTGTATAAATCAATGAAAATCAATGTCTTAATAGCCTGTATAAATTAATGAACATTAATGCTGATATAGCCCGCATAAATCAATCAAAACCTATGCCTACATTGCCTGGCATAAATCAATGAAAAACAATGTCTAAATAACCTGTATAAATCAATTAAAATCAAGGCCTATATAGCCTGTAGAAAGCAATGAAATCAATGCCAATATAGGATGTATAAATCAATGAAAATCAATAAAACATCAATACCTAAATGAATTAAAATCAATGCCTATATAGCCTGTATAAGTCAGTCAAAATCAATATCTATATTGCCTGCATAAATCAATGAAAATCAATACAAATCAATGCCAATAAAGCTTGTATAAATCAATGAAAACCAATACCTATATAGCCTGAATAAAGCAATAAAGATCAATGCTTAAATAGCCTGTATAAATCAATGAAAATGAATTATAAAATAGTCAATGCCTAAATAGCCTGTATGAATTGATGCCTATATATCCTGACTAAATCAATGAAAATCAGTATAAAAAAATCAGTGCGTGTATAGCCTGCATAAATCAATGAAAATCATTGTGTAAATAGCCAGTATAAATCAATGAAAATTAATGCCTAAATATCCTGTATAAATGAATGAAAATAAATGTCTATATAGTCCGTATAAATCAATGAAATTCAAAGCCTCAATAGCTTATATAAATTAATGAAAATCAATGAAAATCAATGTCTAAATAACCTATATAAAGAAATGAAGATCAATGCTTTAATAGCCTGTATAAATCAATGAAAATCAATAAAACAAAATCAGAACCTCAATATCCTGTATAAATCAATGAAAATCATTGCCAATATAGCCTGTATAAATCAATGAATTTCAATGCCTATGTTGCGTGTATAAAGCAATGAAATCAATGCCTATATAGCCTGTATAATCCAATAAAAATCAGTCTAAATAGCCAGTATAAATCAATGAATATTAATGCCTAAATAGCCTCCATAAATTGATGAAAATCAATGCCTATATAGCCTGTATAAATCAATGAAAATCAATGTCTAAATAGCCAGAATAGCTCCATGAAAATCAATGCCTATATAGCCTGTATAAATCAATGAAAATCAATGCCTATAATGCCTTTATAAATGAAATCAATGTCAAAATATCCAGTATAAATCATTGAATATTAATGCCTAGTTAGCCTATATAAATCAATCAAAATCAATGAATCAATAGCCTGTAAAATCAATGAAAATCAATGCATCAATAGCCTTTTTAAATCAATGAAAATCAATGCCTATATAGCATGTATAAAGCAATGAAAATCAATACAAAATAACAATGCCTAAACAGCATGAATTTATCAATGAAAATCAATGCCTATATAGATTGTATAAATCAATGAAAATCAATGCCTCAATAGCCTGTATAGAGGAATTAAAATCATTACCTATATTGCCTGCATAAATCAATGAAAATGAATGCTAATATAGCCTGTATAAATCAACGAAAATCAATGTCTAAATATCCACTATAAATCAAATAAAATCACAGCCTATATAGCCTGTATAAAGCAATGAAATCATTTCCAATATAGGATGTATAAATCAATGAAAATCAATAAAAAATAAATATTTAAATGAATTAAAATCAATGCCTAAATAGCCTGTATAAGTCAATGAAAATCAATTTCTATATTGCTTGCATAAATCAATGAAAATCAATAAAAATCAATGCCAATAAAGCCTGTATAAATCAATGAAAATCAATACCTATATTGCCTGAATAAAGCAATAAAGATCAATGCTTAAAAAGCCTGTATAAATCAATGAAAATGAATTAAAAAATAGTCAATGGCTAAATAGCCTGTATGAATTGATGCCAATATATCCTGAATAAATCAATGACAATCATTAAAAATTATTGTTTAAATACCCTGTATAAATCAATGAAAATAAATGCCTAAATTTCCTGAATATATCAATGAAGATCAATGCCTAAACAGCCTGTATAAATCTATGAAAATCAATGTCTAAATAGCCAGTATCGCTCCATGAAAATCAATGCTTAAATAGCCTGTATCAATCAATGAAAATTAATGAAAGAAATCAATGCCTATATAGCCTGTATGAATTGATGCCTATATAGCCCGTATAAATCAATGCAAATCAATGCCTATATAGCCTCCATAAAGCAATGAAGATCAATCCTTTATTCGCCTGTATAAATCGATGAAAATCAATAAAACAAATCAGTGCCTGAATAGCCTGTATAAATCAGTGAAAATCAAAGCCAATATAGCCTGTATAAAATAATGAAAATCAATGCCTATATAGCCTGCATAACTCAATGAAAATCAATCCCTATATAGCCTGTATAAATCAATAAAAATCAATGCCTATATAGCCTGTATAAATCAATAAAAATCAATGCCTATATAGCCTGTATAAATCAATAAAAATCAATGCCTATATAGCCTGTATAAATCAATAAAAATCAATGCCTATATAGCCTGCACAAATCAATGAAAATCAATCCCTATATAGCCTGTATAAATCAATGGAAATCAATCCCTATATAGCCTGTATAAATCAACAAAAATCAATGCCTATATGGTATGTATAAAGCAATGAAAATAAATGCCTATAAATCCTGTATAAATCAATGAAAATCAATGTCTAAATAGCCAATATAGCTCCATGAAAATCAATGCCTATAAAACCTGTATAAATCAATGAAAATCAATGTCTATACTGCCTTTATAAATCAATGAAAATCAATGCTACAATAACCTGTACAAATCAATGAAAATCAAAACCTATATAGCCTGAATATCTCAATGAAGATCAATGCCTAAACAGCCTGTATAAATCTATGAAAATCAATGCCTATATAGCCTCCAAAAAGCAATGAAGATCAATGCTTTATTCTCCTGTATAAATCGATGAAAATCAATAAAACAAATCAGTGCCTGAAAAGCCTGTATAAATCAGTGAAATCAAAGCCAATATAGCCTGTATAAAATAATGAAAATCAATGCCTATATAGCCTGCATAAAGCAACAAAAATCAATGCCTATATAGCCTATATAAAGCATCGAAAATCAATGTCTAAATAGCCTGTATAAATTAATGAACATTAAAGCCGATATAGCCTGCATAAATCAATCAAAATATATGCCTATATAGCCTACATTAATCAAGGAAAATCAGTGCCAAAATAGCCTGTATAAATCAATGAAAATCAATGCCTCAATAGCCTCTATAAAGCAATGAAGATCAGTGCTTTAATAGCCTGTACAAATCAATGAAAATCAATGCCTAATTAGCCTGTATAAATCAATGAAAATCAATAAAACAAATCAGTGCCTGAAAAGACTGTATAAAACAGTGAAAATCAAAGAAAATATAGCCTGTATAAAATAATGAAAATCAATGCCTATGCAGCCTGCATAACTCAATGAAAATCAATCCCTATATAGCCTGTATAAATCAATGAAATCAATGTGTAGATAGCCAGTATAAATCAATGAAAATTAATGCCTGAATAATCTGTATAAGTCAATGAAAATCAATGGCTCAATAGCCTGTATAAATCAATGAAATACAATGCCTATATAGCCTGTATAAATCGATGAAATGTCTCAATAGCCTGTATAAATCAATGAAAGTCAGTGTCTAAATAGCCTGTATCAATCAATGAAAATCAATGCTTATATAGCCTGTATAAAGCAATGAAAATCAATGCCTATATAGCTTGCATAAATCAATGAAAATCAATGCTTCAATAGCCTGTAGAAATCAATGAAAATCAATTCCTCAATAGCCGGTATAAATCAATGAAAATCATTGCCTATACAGCCTGTATAAATCAATGAAAATCAATGCCTCAATAGCCTCTATAAAGCAATGAAGATCAGTGCTTTAATGGCCTGTATTAATCAATGAAAATCAATACAAAAATTCAGTGGCTGAATAGCCTGTATAAATCAATGAAAATCAATTCCTATATAATCTGTATAAATTAATGAAAATCAATGCTTCAATAGCCAGTATAAAGGAAAAAAAATCATTGCATATATCGCCTGTATAAATCAATGAAAATCAATGTCTAAATAGCCTGTATAAATTAATGAACATTAATGCCATTATAGCCTGAATAAATCAATCAAAACCTATGCCTATATTGCCTGCATAAATCAATGAAAATCAGTGCCAATATAGTCTGTATAAATCAATGAAAATAAATGCCCTAATTGCCTGTATAAATCAATGAAAATCAATGTCTAAATAACCTGTATAAATCAATTAAAATCAATGTCTAAATAACCTATATAAATCAATTAAAATCAATGCCTATATAGCCTGCAGAAAGCAATCAAATCAATTTCAATATAGGATGTATAAATCAATGAAAATCAATAAAACATCAATGCCTAAATGAATTGAAATCAATGCCTACGGTATATAGCCTGTATAAGTCAGTCAAAATCAATATCTATATTGCCTGCATAAATCAATGAAAATCAATAAAAATCAATGCCTAGAAAGGCTGTATAAATGAATGAAAATCAATACCTAAATAGCCTGAAAAAAGCAGTGAAGATCAATATTTAAATAGCCTGTATAAATCAATGAAAATGAATTAAAAAATAGTCATTGCCTAAATAGCCTGTATGAATTGATGCCTATATATCCTGACTAAATCAATGAAAATCAATAAAAATCAAGGTGCAAATAGCCTTTATAAATCAATGAAAATCAATGTCTATATTGCCTGAATATATCAATGAAGATCAATGCCTAAACAGCCTGTATAAATCTATGAAAATCAATGCTACAATAGCCTGTATCAAGCAGTGAAGATCAATGCCTAAATAGCCTGTATCAATCAATGAAAATAATGAAAGAAATCAATGCCTATATAGCCTGTATGAATTGATGCCTATATAGCCCGTATAAATCAATGCAAATCAATGCCTATATAGCCTCCATAAAGCAATGAAGATCAATCCTTTATTCGCCTGTATAAATCGATGAAAATCAATAAAGCAAATCAGTGCCTGAATAGCCTGTATAAATCAGTGAAAATCAAAGCCAATATAGCCTGTATAAAATAATGAAAATCAATCCCTATATAGCCTGTATAAATCAATGAAAATCATTGCCTATATAGCCTGCATAAAGCATCAAAAATCAATGTCTATATAGCCTGTATAAATTAATGAACATTAATGCCGATATAGCCTGCATAAATCAATCAAAATCAATGCCTAAATAGCCTGTATAAATCAATGAAAATCAATGTCTAAATAGCCAGTAGAAATCAATTAAAATCAATGCCTATATAGCCTGTATAAATCAATGAAATCAATGCCAATATAGGATGTATAAATCAATGAAAATCAATAAAACATCAATGCCTAAATGAATTAAAATCAAATCCTATATAGCCTGTATAAGTCAGTGAAAATCAATATTTATATTGCCTGCATAAATCAAAGAAAATCAATAAAAATCAATGCCTATATAGCCTCTATAAATCAATGAAAATAAATACCTAAATAGTCTGAATAAAGCAATGAAAATCAATGCCTTTATAGCCTGTATAAATCAATGAAAATCAATGTCTAAATAGCCTGTATAAATTAATGAACATTAATGCCGATATAGCCTTCATAAATCA
Organism: Unio delphinus; assembly: GCA_029339505.1. Lineage (NCBI taxonomy): Eukaryota > Metazoa > Mollusca > Bivalvia > Unionida > Unionidae > Unio > Unio delphinus. Next base: position 6,423,943 of record JAQISU010000057.1, on the reverse strand, counting down.
ATCAAAATCTTTGCCTATATAGCCTACATTATTCAATGAAAATCATTGCCAATAGAGCCTATATAAATTAATTAAAATCATTGCCTATGCAGCCTGCATAAATCAATGAAAATCAATTCTGAAATAACCAGTATTAATCAATGAAAGTCAATGGCTCAATAGCCTCTATAAAGCATTGAAAAAAAATCAGTGACTGTATAGCCTGTATAAATAAATGAAAATGAATGCCTATATAGCCTGTATAAATCAATGAAAATGAATGTGTGGATAACCAGTATTAATCAATGAAAATAAATGCCTAAATAACCTGTATAAATTAATGAAAAACAATGCTTCTATAGTCTGTATAAATCAATGAAAATCAATGCCTCAATAACCTGTTTAAATCAATGAAAATCGGTACAAACAATCAATGCCTAAACAGCCTGCTTAAATCAATGAAAATCAATACCTATATAGCCTGTATAAATCGATGAAAATCAATGTCTAAATAGTCATTATAAACCAATGAATATTAATGCCTAAATAGCCTGTATAAATCGATGAAAATCAATGTATCAATAGCCTGTATAAATCAATGAAAGTCAGTGTCTAAATAGCCTGTATCAATCAATGAAAATCAATGCCTATATAGCCTGTATAAAGCAATGAATTTAGGTTTAGGACAGGAAGTTGTAGTTTAATCCTTTACAACTTGGGGTTGGGGGGGGGGGGCATACCAAAGTCTACATAATTCATAGAGACCCTAAAAAGCCAGCAAAAGTTTTAATATGTAAAACGTAATTATAGATATAAAATTTATAAATTATATTGTGTTAATCAAATAATTTTTTTAACATAAAGTAAAATATATGATACTGTATCATAAAATATTGAAAATATGTGATACATGTATCAGATAATAAATACTATGAATCTCAATATGGTATCATACATTTTAATCCTCAATATGGAATTTTACTTTTGATATTGAAAGGTCTAATAATTAAATTTAATACAGAATAAATTTAAAATTTATATATTTCATAAACTTTGATTTAATAAAATTAATATTTTATGGCTCCAAACAAAAACACACCAAAAGTCAAATAGTAAAATTGTATATCCAAATGAAAATGGTAAAATACCTAATCTGAATATTTTCATGAGGTCTGTCCATAGTAAAACTGTTGTCAATCTGATATTCAATATGGCAGCAGTCTTTCAAAGCTTGTTATCAGTTCTTCTTACTGGCTGATACGACAGATCTCACAGAAACATTCTTATGAACATGACCATGGTGTATATTTCAGATTCAGTATGGAGACCTCAATAAAGTTTTGAAAACTTCTTCGTTTTCTCCTTGGATGGATTTTTAGGCCTGACACAGTTGTTTTCAAATAAGTGCCATAGCATATTATGACATCTGTCTATGTTTTTCATTTTCACACAGTCATTGTGCCTTTTCCACTATCTACATTACCATATCATACAAATAGCTAGCAGTTTGGGCAATTTTTGGATCAAAGGTCTGGGTCACTTTGAATTTAAAAGAACAATGTATTTTGCAATAATAATAATAAGTATACTCTGTTCAGTAATTTATGCAACATTCCCATATTACAAAATGCAAGTAAATAAAACATGGATCATTGTGTAGCATACATACATAATTTCCTATAATCAGTGCATAACAGTATAAAGATGTTACTACCTCTAAGTATATTATTCCCCATTCATCAGCTTTATCAAAGATTGTCTAAGATGAAAAACCGAACTGAAGCAGATAGAAGGATTTCTTATATTAATACATCACTATGACTCATTAGGGATACAAATCCTTCTTCAAACAGATAATGATAGTAAACTTCATTAAAGTATGTTGGACAAACACAAACAAAATGGGATTCATCTTCTACAAAATAATTATAATATATTTTTCTGGATTTATTCAGAGTACCTATTATTTCTCTCAATCCTGCTATGCCTACCGGTCTCTATTTTCAGCATATGCACTGAGCACCTAACTTCCTAAGAAAATATGATATTCCACATGAGAGATATTTTGTCTGGTTCTAATGTAATTTTATAATGCTATATTTCACATATTAATGTGAATTGTTAATTTGTATTACTTAGCCAGTTTTGGAATGCCAAATCCTTAAGTCTTAGCGAAAATGATTAGAAAATTGTTTTTGTGTCTCCAACATCTTGATTTAGATAGACATACCCAAAACTAAAATGAAATAACATGTCTTGAACTTTGGTAGCCCAGGTGACACGGTTAGTTTTGTCTAGTCATTTCAACAATAAAAACATTGGTGTAGGTAGTGAGTTAAAGGAATTCTTACAATCTTCAATCAATATTTAATACATCATAATAAAAACATAAGGTACAAAGAGTGTATCTTTCACACTCCCATAGCACAAGGGCATCATTAGTAGTTTTAGGAATACCTAAATACTGCTTGCAAAAGTTGTATTCCATAATTTTAATACTTCTACTAAATTAATATCCCCAAATTTCTGACCCATAGCTAGTAATTGTTTTTTTTTTCATTAAAGAATCACAAACTTTAAAAGATGATCTTCTACACTTAAACAGACAAATAAGTTTTGATAATTCAAAATCCTTTAAGTTACTTTCTTTGCCCGAGATGCTAGCATCTGCTTAGCATTTGTCCAAAACAGCGTTGAGGTGAAAAATGTACTTGTAATAAGATACACACTCAATACAGTTTGATTTGAAAACCCATAACTCCTTTTGCTTTAGATATCCTGCATTTCAGAAAACAATGATATTAATTTTATCAAGATTGGCCATACCAATTTTATCACATAAACACTTGATAAAACTTACTTGGTTCTGATATAGCTTTACTGTCTGTATCAGTGCTAATAGTAATATCAGCATAAAGTATTAAAAAAATATCATCAACATACTCTGAGATAAATACTCTTCTGTTCCATTTAAGCTTCAAATGTGTAATCAAAAAATTCATAAAAAGGGAAAACATGATAGGACTTAAAACTCTACCCGTCCTACCCGTCCTTATACCCAATATATATTCAAAGTAAGTAGTTAAATGTTCAGGTATTTGTTCACAGCTTTTCAGGTGTCTCTACCTATCTATTAAAATGTTTACTATTTTACCTTTTATACCCTTTAGTATTAATGATGACCATAATTTATCATGCTGTACATTATCGAAACCTTTTTAAAACTCAACAAAAAAGGCAGTACAATCTATCTTTTCTTTTGGAAGATGTTCATTTGGGGGTGAAAAGATAAAATGTTATGGTCATTGTGACTTGCAGAGAATTGGATTTTGCATAATGCAGAGAATTGTTCCTTGACCACACCTTGTTGCAGACTTGCACTGAGGGTAAAGAAAGTAATCTATATGTTTTTAGTATGAAAGTCAACAGTCAAGGCCATGGTGAGTCTAAACAAAAATCATGGTTTCATGACAGTAAATTTAGCTAAAGACCACATACCTTAATGATAGGTCAAGACCACTTAAACCAATTGGTCAGTAACCTCCAGAATCAACTATGTCATACTACTACCAACATAGAAGAGTTATTAAACACTGGGCAGATGTGTAATGTGCCTATTACAATACTCTTTGACCTAGGAGGTCTGCTTGGTTCTGGGCGATAATGTTGCCCCTCTTACATCAAACATGTCGGCCACAATGAACATCTTGAAAATATTGTCACTATCCTTGCATAGCAATTGATTCTAACACATATTTGTAGTGCACATGCACTTGTCTGAAATAAGGCTACCAAGTGGAGTTGATTTTGAATCTGTATCCACCATTTAATCAGATGCTGAATCAACAAGTTTGCCATTTTCACATCCCATATCTGGATCATGGATTGTGATCACTGATAAGTCATCTGTAATTTATTCTAAATTGCTAGCCTGTCCTGACCAAGAGATACTGTTAAATTTTGATATTCTAACTTCCTAAATACAAAGAGAGAAGAAAAAGATTGGACTGCAGAGCATTAATCCTTTCATGGGACTCTTGTTTTTATTAACTTTGATGGTAGCATTATTCATGATCTTGAGAAAGGAATTGCATAATATTTAGATACATGATATAAGCATTTCAAAGATAGTATGACAAGCAGAAAATGTGATGTAAATGGGTTTTTCTGTTAGGAAGTTGACATTTGATACCAAGGTCATACAACAAAGAGACAGATCTGTTACGAAAGTTAAGATTAAGTTACTGTGAGATGCCAACGATTTGTTCTGATTTATCACACAGTTGAGTCTAGTGTGCTCATAAAATTTCTGACAATATCATACAAAAATATCTCATATACAGTGATAATACAGTATCATTAAATTGCAAGAGAATGATGTTTGACATAAATTGTAGCCCATATCATAAACAAATGTACACAAGATAACTTAATTGCTTACCATGCAGCAACAGGTAAAACAACTAATAATCATACAAGCTGAACTTTACATCTGGAAATGATATATCAAATATAAACATAAAATTTCTTATACATAAGGTACAATATCAGGCACAAAAATGGGGAAATTACACACATACATAGATACATACATACATACATACATACATGCATGCATGCATGCATGCATGCATGCATGCATGCATACATACATACATACATACATACATACATACATACATACATACATACATACATACATACATACATACATACATACATTTTATCTTGTAGTATGAAAAATACATGTTCTTACCTCTTGTGTACACTTTCCAATGATGAGTCTTTCTTTTATTTTGTCAGACTAGATATTGATAATTTATTTAACTCATGAACCAGGTTTAGAATTAATTAATTATATCATAATTCTCAAACAAAATCACTCTGGTGACCTAGTGGTTAGAGCGTCCACTTCAGATGAGGGAGGTCAAGGGGTTCAAATCCAGGCTGAGTCATACCAAAGAGTTATAAAATGGTACTAACAGTTGCCTCACTAGGCGCTCAGTCAGCATTAAGAGGTTAGTGTTATGACTGGTTGCCCTGGTATATAATATAATGTATCACATATATGTAGATATGTAGCATGATGTCCCACTCAGTCACATTATCAATATCATGCGACTGGGTGAGACATCATACTAGATATCTGTGGCATGATATCCCAGTGCTAGACATGACCATAAACTGTCTCACTGCAGACATTATAACGATATGACTGCAAAATTGTTAAAGCTATGTTAAAAATTTTAAACACATGCATTCATACAAACATAATCAAAAACACATAAAATTCAGTTTTGATTTCAAGGTTATTGTTAATCATGTAACAATATATGTGTGATATACATATTCACTGAGGTAAATGTGTATAAAAAAAGGGGCTATTATGCCAATATTTAGTCCCAAAATTTCCTAGAGGTTATTATACAACTGTATGTATTAATATATTTCATCTTGTAAATGCATTAGTTGACAATGTGTTTCTCTCATAAGCTGTGTTTATCAGTGATGTAACTTTTGTCATCTTGAAAGGAATACATATATTGTTACACTTGTATAAGTTTTTAATTTTGTTTACTTAATTGTTTCAAAGTTAATGTTAAGCACATAACAATATAGACATACTAACATTTATAAAGTATTATTATCATCACCAAGCAAATGATCAGTGCCATGACAAGCCGAATGCTAGGTAGCTCTGACAACATATTTGTATGATTGCAGGTATTGAAATATTTTGTTTTGTCAATATGGAAGCAGACACAGTATAACTGTTTCATTTTTGTCGCTTTGTTATGTTTAATGATTTTGTATTACTTGAATTTGACTCATCTGATGTAATCTCTGTTGAAAAGGAAATAAAGTCAGTCAGTACTCAGTCATTCCTACCTACATACATACATGTGTATACACACAATCATTTATACATAAACATAAATGTGCATACACACATAAATACACACACATACATGTGGTTATACAGACACACACACACACACACACACACACACATATATATATATATATATATATATATATATGTATATATATATATATATATATTGTCTTTCTGATGTAGACATTTTACAGCGTTGCTGTGTAAAATGTATGTATGTATGTATGCATGTTTGTATGTATGTATGTATGTATGACATAAGGACTGTAAATATTCATTTTTTTTTAAATGTATGTGGTTCAAATAATTGGGATAAGATCTTTGGGAACATTCTCTTAAAGTACAACTGACATTACTAAACTGACGACTCAAACCGTTCAGATATTGTCCTCTTTAAATTGAAGTACATTACCAACTTTAAATTTCAAGATGATTTACGGGTAACGAAACTAGGTTAAGAGCCAGGATGCAATCGTAAGTCAACTGTTGACATTGCCTGACCTGCAAAAGTTTATCTTGTCAACTTGGGACGACATTACGGGGATGAGGATCGACCGTGTTAGATGAGGTACAGTATTCCTCTACCGTGCAAGTAAATGTTGGACAAAGACGAAGTATAACCCTATATCAAACACATATATATTAAAAACCTATATCAACCCGCGTTAATAACTGTTCTTGCGTCATTTTTGCATTCTGTATACGTGAACATTGCATATCAAATTTAAAATTAATTAGGTTACATACATCTTTCTATATCCCCAACTGATAATTTGCTTTACTTACATATCCTGAACAATGACAAAAAGCTACATCGTATAGAATTCAATGGTTTTTAGGGAGGTGATGTTAATATTTCTAGCAATTAACATGAAAGCAGCGCTTTTCGTGATTCTAGATGATGCCGTTTCATTCACAATTCTGTACGAGATTGTAATGTTATCAATGTTAGCTGTGTAGATTAAAAGATAACAATCAAGAGAAGAAATGCGTTAATTTGTTGATTCAAAAAATTGCCTTCAGTTTATTGTTTATTTCATAATAAAGTATAACAATGGGAGAAGAATGATAACGCCATATTGCCGATAGTTTTTGGAACTATTATATTTTCCCGTCGAGATAATATATCTGCCCTAATGTAAGTTATTCAAAGATAGTTTATTTCATATTTAGACCTATTTCATATATTTCTGCTGGTCCTTATCTCTATCATTCTCTCCCTCCATTCTTCCCACCCTCCTCTCTCCATCAGGATGAACAGATCATAAAATGTGTCGAGGCTGTAAGCTCCGGAACTATTGTACAAAAATTTGTAATAAATGAGGAGACGTTATAGAGAAATGCATACAAAAGAGCTGTAAAGAACAAACAGTAGGATTCAAGTATTAACTTAAAAACGAAATAGTTTTCTATATGAATCATACAAAAATGTCGGCGACTCAATTTACACGACTTGTTGCTACTTGATATTTTGAGTCACCGAGAGAATATTTATTATAATATTATGTACCTAATAGGTGTTATTTTGCTATAAATTAGAGAAAATATTCTCCCAGTTATTGACAGACGGAAATTAAATAAAAATTGTCAGGCCCCTGGCCCAGAATATTGACTTATTAGCCCTTAGTATAACTGCGGTATACCGTAGTACATATACATACATTCAGAATGTTTGTCTCAAAATTACAATATATTACATGGTACTCATCTCTAATAGATAAATGTTTACATGTTTTAAATCGATCTTAATACTACACTGTTGACAAATATGGTGCAATTTTCCATTGGATGATCGAGTTAGGTGGGTTCTGATACAATGTGAGATATTGTAAAATATGTCACGTGGGAGGTTTTGCGACATAGATTGATTAGGAAAATACTGCAATGGAAAGCCTTAGTGTACATAAAAAGTGTAGTAGCGGACTATTGATTCATTACTCTTTTCATACGTTCTTGTTTAAATATCAGTCTGCAGGTGTTTTTAATCTTGTGTTTATATAAACGTTTAGAAGAACCATTTACGTTGGATTATTCATTGGAATTACAACGTGCTCAATGACTCTGGACTAAAATATTCCGGGATTAGTGTGAATATATCCAATATAGTTTTGGAAAATGTAATTGTTATACATTAAGATTGGTGAAAATCCAACATATTCAATGATGAGGGTACATCAGTACATTCAAGAACCCAGAATTTATTCGGAAATCTATTCTTTGGACTAGTTTTAAAACGTTAACGATTATATTGGATTTAATTAGCAACACTGCAAGTTCCTCTTAAATTTATATTGATAAATACGAGAATTAAATTATTTCTATGATTTACAAAACCCATTGTTTTTTTACGTCCTTTGTTACATAGTTTACGATCATAAAGTCGTAACAATAACTTTGATTTAAATTTAAAGAATCAATTTCAGATGGCCTCTACCTGCATTAAGTGAAAATTTAATTTACATTAAAGCGAACAATTTAGAATGGTCTCTACCGGCATTGAGTGTAAATTTTGATGATCTACACAGTTGTTGTCTTTTTGGATCAATACTTCTCCAACATTACAACACTTGCATCAACATAAATTTTAAATGATTGACTGCAGGTTAGAGCTAAACGACCATTGCACTCTTAATTAAGGCATTTAATTTATCAAAAAGCCTCCTGACTTTTTCAGACGAAGTCAAGTTGGTTTTCTTATTCAACAAATTGATCACAAGTTTAGCAGATAGATAAAAGTGGGGCAAAATGTAAGATAATGTCCAGATATACTCGAAAATAGCTTCAGCTTCTTTTTACCTATAAGTACTGCGACTTCAGATATAGCCATGGGCCTTCACTTCTAAACGCTTAATTTGAGCATGTCCCACATTTCCTAGAATTGTACCACAAACACGGCAACACTCACTTTTACTTAAATATAGTGTCAAATTTACCTTAGTGTGTCAATCAAAATAATTCACAATGGTTTTCAAGTTTTATTTCCAGGTATTATTGATGAAAATGTCACAGTTATTTAGACCAGATGTTATCATGTTCAGTAAAGTTGCATAGCTGAAGACGAACCTTTCAAAACAAAACAGCGTAATTTTATATTGATAAAGTCCATTTGGAGTTACTAATACCGAAAGTTCCTTTGCTATATCAGTCAGTGAAATTTGCCACAATTATTTTAATAGGCTAAGATTAAAATTGTGCACATGGAGTCTTCGATTCGTAGCATTGGAAATTAATCTATTTTTGTGACACTGTTCACTTTCCTATTGTCGATGTACATGCGGAAAGTATCATCTGGTCTTTAGTTGGTTCTATGAAATCATTCTTCATCTAATACTAATTTAATTTTCAAACGTTCCTGTTTTGAGGATTCATCCAATAAGGAATCTGTTTCACAGGTGTATAATCTACACTATCAATGTCATGGTTGATTTGATTTGTTCTTGTTGGTACATCTGGAAACAAGTATACACATTCTCATACAAGCTGTTTTAGTTCATTCCTTTTCCTGTGGCTGTAGACGCAAATGTTTTTGTACATATTATGAAATATTTCTGAATTCCGAATGTTTGTTTAATCAATTTCACAATAGTACAATTTCATTCCATCGTATAAATCCTCAATGTATGTGACAGATACAACTAAACAGACTGAATGACTAACCTGGCTATCTTCATATTATCCTTAAACATCATTATATGACAAAATTGTTTTTGCGTTCACATATAAGGAGGGTTAATGATATAATTTAAGTCACTTACTTTTTCAACTGTTTACGGACCACAATGCTTTAAGACGATTTGGAGGTAAGGACAAGAAAGCCAGAGTTCTACTACCAGGCTAAAAACTCTTTTTTTTTGTATTTCTGTTTTACCTTAATTTAATTTTTGAATGAAGAGCATGAGGATTAGATTTTGTTACTTCGCAAACCTTTGACGACTTATATAATTGGAATTGAAAACACAGGCAAAAATATTAATTTCTGAATCTTCATCAAGTTTCTTGTTCACCAAATTCAATGGTCCACGGACAGTATATACAAAGCCTAGTTCAAAGGGACTAAATCCTAATTATTAATGGGCTAATTTGCTAAGAACAAACAGCAACAAAAGAATGCCCTCTTAACGATCATTTCCTTAAGCTGTTGGCTGCCGAATGCATGCCTAACTTATTGAAAATTTTCAGCTATAAAACATTGGAACCTTGCTCAGATTGAACAGATACGAGAAGATCAAAAAAGTAAAGAAAGCTTTATCAAAGCTTTTACTATGGATTTAGTTTTAATATTCATCAAAGGAATTGCCTGTAGAAATCTTGTAGTAGCAAGAATTATGGTCAACAAGTAATGGTTGCATAACCTGGTCTTAGGTAAGAGACCGACAGAGTCTACGATTATTTTGCTAAACGGTTCGTAAAATGCCGGAATAGATTGCAGATGAACCTTAAATATATTCTGATTGGGATTCCCTAGCATTTGACAAGTATGAAGAGATCTGCAATGATTAGAAACATCCAAATTACATTATCGGCCAATAAGAATGATTCAAGGTCTTGTGATAAGTTTTGTTAACTCATAAATGCAAAGAAAAGGGAATTTGATGGGCTAGACTAAGAATTTTCTATCGATATGACATGGGAACAATCATTTTATAGTTGTTCAAAGACCAGTTTTCATCAGCAGGTACCTCATGTCGGTTTCATTTTAAGGACACAAAACAACAAACAGATACTTCTGTGACCAGTTTCATTAGTAACTCTCTGAATCAAACTGGACGTCTCGGAATCATGTTCCCGTTCGGCAACTAATAATCGTCGGTTGTCATCCTGATTAGAATAAAAAAGAATGAGCAGTAAAAAGAGGATCACTTTGATCATTACCTTTTGACTGATCAATACCAGGAGCAAAGATGACCTCATCAAAAGACTGACTAATACATACATCAGCTAAGGAATAATCCCCTGAATCTTTTTTTTAAAAAAAAATATATCTATACTAACTACAAAAGCTTGGTATAAATCATGAATGTTATTTTCAATAGGATCGACTTTGTGATCCAAAAAGGGCTTGTATCCAGCTAGATCATTGCCTATTAATAAATGAATACCCTCAAGGTAAAAATAATTCAATGTTAAGATTGTCTGTCCGGAGACTAAAAAATATGATGGACATTTTACACAACGGAGACGAACATTAACAACGCACGCTCTCCTCCCTGAACAAGAATACTTTTACTTTTGAAAAAACCCTCTCTTAAAAAAGGCAACGTACGTGACAAACCGAGACTCAAAAAGTTGCTGTGCCCCTTAATATTGTAATGGTTCATGATTCTCCATAGTAAAATCAGACTGAGGTTTATTTGAAGCATATTGTTATGTATATTTGATTTAATTTATATTTGATTTTTTTATTATTAAACTACTAAGTGTATTGTTATGTATATTTGATTTGATTTATATTTAATTAATGTAATTGTTTGTTTGTTGGTTTTATATTTTTTATGCCATTACATGCTATTGTAATGTAACTTTATTTACTGGAACAGAGTTCAGTTCTGACTGATTTTTTAAACTAAAGCTAAAATTAGAAACTTTATATCTAGTGCTGAACAAGTTCCTGGCCTTAAATTCAGAACCAGTAAGAGTTGTAGTAAACAACTTTTAATTTTTAATTCTTTCTCAGAGGAAGGTTCATAAAATGGTATCGAAGCATGCTTGGAATACGTAACAATTAACGTATTTATTGTTAGAAACGTTTGGTTTTACCAGACGGATGAACTCTCGATCTCCATCCGGTAATCTGTTTTCTGTTGTAGCTAGATTTATCACTAATGTTTTGAGAAAAATTGTTATTCTTTCCTTAACACTTGAGATGTTAAAGCGTTTTATGATGTTACCAGTCTTAGACTAATTATTTTGTTTTCTTCAATTTGTTTTGTTTTCAGCTTTGTTTTCCCCGGAAATACTAATGCTTTAAATTAATGTTTGGGCAAGGACATTTATCAAGGATTACACATAATTAAATAAACCTGAAATATTATTTATGTGATTCAACAAAGAACTGTTGACACATCAGTAAAACGCTGACCACAGCATACGTCATCGCCTTCCATTTTGGATTTCATCAGGATTCGAACTCATTAGGCCTTTTTATTATTAGGACTTATATTATTTTTGAATTTGATTCGTAAAACCTAAGTTCCATTTCTCATTTTTATCTTGCTTTTCGAGGGAAATAAATGATTTGTTATATTTTACAAAGCTTTCTATCTTCACTTATTTCTTCTTACGTTTTGTAAGAGCCTAAACACGTAACACTATGGAATATCTCTTTCTTTATTCTGTTGCTTTTTTTCAATCTGTAGCAATCAGCAATAGCATGCCCTATGTCCAGGTAATAGGAGCATGTAGGAAGAGAACAGGATTTCTGATCAGTCTTATTGGGAGTTAGATTCTTAAAGTTGTTCCTGACTGAGATCTGGTAGTGCTCGAATGAGAGTGAGATGTCTTTCTACCGAAAGACTGATGAGAAGAAGACTTATTGACAAATGAATAACTTATAAGTCACGTAATAATAATCATCATCGGTACGAGCAGAATTGTCTAAATTCCCAATCTTTTGCTCATCATATTAGGTATTGATATTCACAATGGACGTACTTTTTAAACTGTTCTACTAATATAATACGTGTAAGGTTATATTATTTTGATCAATCTTCTTGGCTCAGAACCACCTACCAAATCATTTCCCTTGCAAATTCGATATGTCTTTTTCCAATTTACTTTACATTGTTCCTAAACATTCGTCGATATGCTTAACGTACCAACTCATAATTATTCAGGATACACTCCTCAACCCGAGCGCTCCTATGGCCTAGTGGTTAGATCATCCGCCTTGGATACGTGTGGTCGTGGGTTCTATCTCATGCCGAGTCATACAAAAGACATACAAAAATGGTGCTAACAGCTGCCTCGCTTGGCGCTAGGCATTAAGAGGTTAGTGTTAGGACTGATCGGACTGGTGTCAGGATAATATGACTGGGTGGGATATCATGCTACATGTGTGTGACAGGACGCCCCAGTGCTAGACATCTTCGTTTTGTCCATCTGGCAAAGAACGTTCGATGGTTTTGTAAGCGTACTTTCTGGAACTTGGACAAAGGTACCGTTCCTTTCAATACATCCAAACAACACTCACACACGGTATCGATTATTTCTTTCGGGGATGTTTGAATACGTTGCTTTCGCATTGGTGAAGGGACCTTTGACAGGACTGACAATATGTCCCAATATTTGGCTAACCGATGAGGCAGTCCTTTTCATTTTCCTTGTTTGGCAGGGGTGGTGAAGAAGCTGTCAACTTTCTTTTGGTGACATCTTTTGCTTTCAGGAGCATAAAACATTGAAGGGAATCGTATGGCACGGGTCTTTTCTATTTCTGGAATGTGTCTCCACTGATTTTAGGTACGTAGTATCACATTCATGATGGGCATCATTCAACGTTGCAGGGGTTGAAACTGACTAAATCGTGACGCGCGTGCTTGGATAAGTCCAGCAAACATTAAAGTATTCCTGATCGCTCTTGGTATTTGATATTGAGGAAGGTACAAAGACGAAGAGGTCGATGCCGGCTGAGAAACTATCAAAGATTCGTGTCAAATCAGACTTGGTTGGCACCAGGAACAGCGGCGATGTCAAAGTAGCTGGAGACACGTTCTCCCGTTGTCGTGATTTGGGGAAGTACGGTTGAGTCCTGGCTGTACCTCCTTTATTTCTGGTATAAACTGCTTTTGTTTGGGATTTTTATCTTTTGGAACTTACTTTTATCTAGTGATGTGACCTGCTTGTGGCACCACCACTGTTCATGGAACGTCTTTGGGGAGAGGTACAGGGCATGAATTAATTTGGATGGAAGACAATAGGTGATGTGACGTTCGTATTCCGTTGGGTTCGGGTAAACAAATGGCCTTCCATCTAGCCATCAGTCATGAAGCAGATGGGTATGAAATCGCAATAATCCGGTGTGGTAAGTTTTAAATCGACGAGTAAATATGCATGAGGTGCTTCACCGGTATTGTCGTAAACAAGACCACATAATGAGCACTGAGACTGGTAGTGCGATGGGCTTTACTTTATTTACAAACGTTTTAAGGTAATACAAATGATACTGGCATTACGATGATGCCCTTTGCGTGTAATCCAAGTTTAATTTCTTCACCATCTTCTCTTAACATGTCTTCTAAGATGAACAGATGTGCTTAACAAGTGTCAGACATGATACCACCGTCTTCACGAGGAATGCCATCCACAAAGATATGGTCTCTTTTTGACTTTATTGAAGTAGGGTGTAAGTCGATTGAAACACTTTGATGCAATGAGTCTTGTGACTTATTAAACATTCGACAATTTCGGTAGTGCCTCACACCTTGGACGACGTTTTCGTCAATGACTTTGAGAGCACTGGCTGATGATGAAGATGAAACAAGTTAGTGTACAACACTGTCGATTCAAGTGTACCCTAGAATGTATTGGGACACTTTGTAATGTTCTTTGAGTCTCTACACTATTGACATTCTCTACTTTTCCTCCCAGAACGACTTTTCATTCGCTTCCATGTTCTGAATTTGGTTTTTCTCTGTTTCTAGAGATTTGGACATTGTGCCTAACACGGGTGTGAATGTAATGCTCACTTTGGATTTTAAGTTAATTGTCTTACTCGAATCATCAACATAAATCTATGGCATAACTAATCACTTCTTGCGCAAAATCATCAAAGCCAACTGTTTCTGTCAAGTACATATTTGCAGTTACGGTGTAGATCACAAGCTGCACACGTCTTCTTATGCATCCAATGTTCATAAAGTGTCAAGAATATGTTCTTCAGGCAGAAGTTGAGATATGAAAGCGCAACGCTTTTAACACAACGCGTCTCTGGTTCGCATTTAAAGGAACAACCAATATGTCTTTACGGGCACTGGTCGTGAATAGTCCACAATGAATCTGCTGGCACACAAAAACAAAAAAACGAAGTCACAAACACATACCACATGGCGTCCAAAATTTAAAGGAAACCGTTCTTGCAACATGTTTTGGTAATCCTCCAGGGTTTGAATACGGTCTTTGACTCCCTTCCATAGATTCTGTTGCAACGCTACAGGTGACATGGTGAACATTTATACACTCGACAGGCAGTTTCTGAATGTCCTAAGTTATTTACAATATTGTTGCAAAGTTGAAGTGGTCAATGTAGAGGTTGTTTTCTGACCATTGTCGATGAGAGTAAATTTCAAGAATAGCATTGAAATATTCTAATGTAAACGGTCTCAAGTTGAATAAACGTGTGAACAAAGTCTTGATCAAGATAATTAAAATATCTTTGTTCAATTATTTTACTTTCCTCTTGTGAATTTATTTACATAAATCTACATTCATAAATTGAGCTTTACTTTTGCAGGGCGATCTGAACTTTTGCTTTGTGGATCTTCTCGTGCAATTATCTTAGCAGTCCTTGAATATTTATTTTCAAATTTGTCTTAAATACTAGACTCTAATGTGTAAATGTTGTTGCCCAACTTTGACTAATAGATACTCTAGCTTCTTAAACTTGGGTTCCACCAAAGGAAGGCATTGATAGTCCTGAGACTTCTGTGCATATTCCAGGTTAGCCGAGTCTTTCTGCTCAGCCTCGTAAAGTAACACATCGAAACTGAAATACTTGACTTTATCTCCTTCTCCCATGTAGATAAATCCAGCTCTGGATACTTCTTCGGGTGTAGGTCCTCGCGGATATTTAGGCCATTTTCCTTGGAGCGTTTAGAATTGCGTTTCAAAGTCGCAGTATCCAGACAAGGTCACAGGCAACGAATAATCATCCTTTGACGGGTGTATTTCGATGAGGTGGTGGTGATACCCATAACCGTTTGCTCAGGCATAATGAGATCTGAAGGGTGGGAGAGGCAAGGTATCACGTTGACTTTTAAAACAAATAAAGAGGCATGGTGAACGGTAATGAGTGGAATCACTTTCGTATCCCTAGGGTTTTACACGCACATCATCACTTTGGTACTCATAAAAGCAGAGAAGTTCCCGTTTCGTGCTGAATCGCACATGTCGCTGGGAACAGAATAGACGGAATTGCACGGCACAGCATAGCACCAAAGTTTCTAACCGAACTTCAAGCCCTCGTTCGCTTGTAGATGTGTGAAACCATTCCTGTTTATTTCTAGCTCTGTGTTTGTCTTCGTACAATGATTAGTATCGGTCTTGGAAGTCTTCCCATATAATTACCAGGCAATATTGCCGTGTCTGTACGGAAAGTTAAAGTGGTTTGGAAGCCGCATTTGCTTTGGGTAGACAATTTGATACTTTTTTGTAAAAGGGGACTGACGATTTCGGGAGTCGGTAAACGTACAATTTTGTTATTTTAGTAGGTGAAGTGTTATTTACTATTCTCCAATCTGCAAAGCTTCCTTTTGCACAACAAAGTTGTCCACTTGACTCGTTCGATGATTTAGCGTCCATCCTTTAACTTTGCGGTCGGTGTTCATTTTCTTTTATTTTTTTTCTTTTTGAAAAAT